>JAWNPD010000387.1:3912500-6519166 GCA_035045305.1 Drosophila maculinotata
TGTGACATGTCAAGATTCTTATTCCTGAAAAAGCCTTTTCCAGAGTTCAAACTGCCATAACTTTCTTACAACTGAATCGATTTTCATTCCCGAGGTCATTTTGCACATGTTTTGTCATCCTGGTCATACTTTTAAAGCTGACAAAATACAAATTTTCAGATTTTTTATTAAAAATCAATTCAAAACCCAAGGTTTCAAACCCTAGCAATACTTTTCTCAGACATTACCTGATATTGTACACATCTTAATCATCATTCCCTCAAGGGTTTCTCTGGTGGCTTATTAATTGGATCTATCCTACGTATAAACACCATGAAACCCAAACTATAATTAAGTTTAAATCAAAATGGGCTTCTCTGTCTGTCAATGTCCGCCAGCTGCTGCTGCTGCTGCTGCCTGCTGTTAACCCAAAACGCACTGAGACAGTTTGCAACAGCACAGTGCAACACCCAATTGAGTGCTTGTGGCTGTGGCAGTGGCAGCACAGCACAGCGGCATTAATATGTATGAGCCATGTCAGGAGGCAATGCCACAACGCGTTTATCAAACATTTGAAACGTGCGTTGCCACCGTCTCCATCTTCGTCTCCCTCACCCCCCTCCTCCACCCCACTACGTCTCTGTCTGCGTCACCTTCAGTCTTGTTGGTTGACCCAATTAACGGGGCATTATAAAGTCGTAAAGCATAGGAGACGTGTGATGTCGGAAAATTAGCAAATAGACAAGCCCCAAAGACAAAGTTGGGGAGTTGCTGCTCAGTTGCCAATTCAGCTCCCGCTTCCCGCTTGCCTCTTCCCATTTCCATTCCCGCCACATCGCATTAAATGTGCATGCAAATTCGAGTGTATTCATAAATCACAAATCACTTAGGCAAACAGTTTGGGAACACGGTGCGGAACGTGGTTATAGATGTAAATGTCTCTCTTCTGGCTGTTTGGGTTTTTGGATTTGGGTTTGGTGCCTGGGCCTGGGACTGGGCCTGGGACTGGGCCTTGGTTTTGGGGGCATGGGCTGTACAAATGTTCATGTTTGCGCGATAATATTGACAAATTGTGCAAACATTCGCACACAATTAATAAAGACCAGACCCACACGACCTGCCCACGTGCGGCAAGCCAAAGACAAAGCGACTACTGCGACAAGATCGAGAGACACGACCGAGAGACAACAACAACAACAAACAGCAGACAAGAGACAACATAATTCCAATTCCAATTCCAGGCGGGGCCCTCTGGCTACCTTAAAAAACCAAGCTAAAACCAAGAAGCTAAACTGTCGCTATGCATAAAGTGTCAAACTGTGTGCACAGTGGTGCTAATTATGCTATTCTTAGAATAAAGACAAAATATTTGGCAAAGGCAGTTTTCAAGTTGTTTATTTAAGTTATTGTTTTAATAGGTATTGTGCTATAAGCAAAAGGTTACATTATGGGAATTTACCCATTATCAATTAATTAATTTAAATTATATAAATATTTTAATTTCATGTTTTTGTATATTTGCTTTCAGTTATTTATTTGAAAAGAAAATATGCAACTGCGTTTAGAAATAGAAATACCTATATAACTAAACCATAATTATAAGAATAATTTTAAGATTATAGTTAAATGGATTCCTTTAATAATATACTACAAATTTGCACTTTATAAGGTTGCTTATCTACTGATAGATTCTAAACAACTTTGGTCTGTTTTATCTTCTGGTTGATAAAACTTCTATGATCAACTTCTATTCAGCTTAAAGCATTCAAATAAAATGTAGTAAGTTAATAAAAATTTGATATTTATTTATTTACTTTTATTAACTTTTATTTATTAATGTCGACTGGAAACAGTCAGACAAAGAAAATTGATAATTATGAAATTAAATTAGATTAACAAAGAAGTATAAATAATATTTATATTTAATTTAAATTTATAAAATGAACATTAAACTATATCAAAAGATAATATAATTTTCATATCAAAATTGAAAGCATTTAACCACTGTGCGCTTTGTGCTTTGCCAATGAACAATGAACAATGAACAATGCCTAACGCAATGCTCAGGAATCAATGCACGTATACAAAGAGGCGCCCACACAGAGAGAGAGAGAGAGAGAGAAGCCTGGAGTGGAGTTGGACCTAAGCCTGGACTTGTGCCTGGACACGAGGATCGCCCACGGGCAGACAATGAATGAGCTTGCAACTTTGTGGCACTCGCTGATTGAGCTGGCTGCCTGGTGGTAGTCTGATAGTCGGGACGTGTGTTTCAAATGTCTGCTGCTTGCTGCCTGGTTTTGTGAATGGTGGCAGCAGCAAGTACTTCAAGAGCTGGCGCTGTGATTGATGATTGTGGCACTCGCAATTGTCAGCAGCGAGGCAACTGGCCTTTGATGTGCCACCAAAGCAGCAGCAGCAGCAGTTGCACTTTCGTTTTTTTTTTGTTTTGCCCAACTAAAGTCGCAAATTTATGCCGGCATAACTTGTGTGTTTAGCCAAAGACGGCAACAAACATTGGGCCCAAAAGCGTAAGCCGCTTGTGTGCCTGGCTAAGCGGCTTAGAGCCAGGAAACCGCCACAGACATCTGTGTTGACAAATCAATTAAATGTGAAATTTAAAGGCGCACAGTAGCGACAATCGAGAAAAGCAGCTCACTGCGTATTAGCCGCTTCCACTCGCACAGATAAACGAGATGGCCAACACGCAATGCAAATGCCGCCTCTGGGCCCGAGCCAGAGTTCCAAGCCAGGGTCTAGGCATGTGGCGCTTATCGAGCCAACATTGATTGCTGCTTGCCCCCATGCAAATCGTAAAGTGTGAAAACAAATTGCGAAAACTGTGCGGCCGAGGTGCAACTCAGCAAACCTCAGTGCTGCCGGGTCCAGTTAATTGCACTCGATTTGTAATTCAAGATTAAGGGCAAGTCGACGGTGGAGTTCGTTTCGTTTTGGGGCCTGCACTTTTTCGATCTTTGTTTTAATTTATGTGCACTTGACGGATTTTCCTTCTTTTTTTCTTTTTGCCTCAGATAATCACTTAAAATGTGGGCCATGAGTTAAGTGATTATGTAAATTATGTTGGGGCTTACTCTGCCTTTGTCTGGCTGTCTGGCTGTCTGTCCGTCTGTCTGTCAGTTTGTGCCCCCTAGATACGTTGTATAACCTTCAATTGTGCCAAGTGAAAGATTGGCCAACAGCTTGAAAGGCATCAAATTGATTGCCAATTTAAAGTAGAACGTTAAGGCATAAACTTATCTGATTAAAGTTGGATTGAACTGTAGCAAAATATACAAAACTTGAGTAGAAATAATATTCATAGCCACATTTCTTGTTGGAGCTCATGAATATACAAATGTACCTATCTTAAAAAATGAGCAAATATTATCTAAACATGTTTCTTATCTTTTATCTTAACTGTCCAGCATCTCAAACATGTTAATCTGTTGGCATAATTTTAAAAATTCCAATAGGCAAATTCCCAGCTGTTTATTAAATATTACGAATATGTGTCGATTTAAATTGTAAGCACAAAACAAGTATTTGTTCATTAATATGTATAAATCATAGTCAGTATATATGTACATATATATATAAATTGTCGAATACTTACATCGTATTTACTTGACCTCATTTTACCCATTTATTTTGCATCTAATTTGCATTCGTATTTCGGCTACGCTTTTTTGTTATATTCAATCCAAGCGACCATTTGATAATCGTAACGGAATTTCGTAGCTTTAATTTTGTAATTGGCTTTCAATTAATTCGTATAATTATTGTTCATTTCATAATTGAATGCATTCAAATGATTTATTCGTTATGATTGCTTATAATTTATTGATTTAATTGATAAATTACGTTTTTAATAAGCATTACAATATTTTAGAATTTTGAACACCTTTGATAAGCACTTTATTTATTTTATTAATATTATTATTATGTTATGCACTTTTTCTAAACATTAATTCATTTATTTGTAAGTACATATTTTAATAGATTTATTGTTAGCGAATTTCTTTTGTGTGTTCATTATTTTTATTTATTTATTTCTTGATATCGTTTACACAGTCTTTCATAATTGTTAAAAAGTAAAAGGCTTGAATTGTGGCAACTGCAAATTGGGTAAAAGAAAAGTTTATTTTTCGGAATATTACGCATACGACACGTGGCACCAGCCGCTGTCTAACGCTGACTGAACTGCTGGCCGAAATTCGTTTCCTATATCAAATAGTGGGCCAAAGGCCGGAAATCAAACGGTGATTTCGATAAACTTGTTCGCCAAATGTTCTACAACTGTTACTTTCAGTTCCATTTGCAGCGATTCTGCTGATTCTCGCCTGACATGTTTGTTATTCTGTTTGGGGAAAAATCGTTAGACTGAGCCGCTGCCACCAACGAAAACAACAACAAATGCCAAAACTGCACGAACGCAAAGAACAGGTGCGGACAGCGGGGGTGGGGGTAAATGTGGCAGGGGTGGGGAAGCTAACTAAACAGACGGACGAACGGACAGCAAAAGGGGGGAGAGGGGGGCAGCAACCACGTGAAAAATGCCGGAAACAGAAATCGATTTGCACCAAGCGTTGAAATGAGCATATCTATACATGTGTGTGTGTGTGTAAGAGTGTATGCGAGTGTGCGTGTGTGTGTGTGTGTGTGTGTGTGTGCATTAAGCAAACAGCAGAAAACTGACAATGGCAGAAACCAGGCAAAATGCACGCAAAGAAAACTTTTAAGTTTTTTACATTATAAACAATTTTGGGCTACTTGTAGTTTTACAGTTCTAAGCAAATTTCACACACACACACACACACACACACACACTGAAATTATGTCACACACGCAGCGCACGAAAGTAGGCAACGATTATGTTTTTTTTTTTAAATCGGAAATTTTTATAATTTAACTAATTTGCGGCAGTTGTTACAATTTATTTTAGCAAATAAATTAACAAAAAAAATTGTTAAATTTGTATAGTTTTTGTGGAGCGTTTTACCCGTCGCTGTTGCTGCTGCTGCTGCTGCTGCACGACGCGCTGAAAATTCACGTAACAATTGATTTGTGTGTCAAAAATGTCACAAGTGTCAAAAATTATATGGAAACACTGCGCTGCGCTTCAGGGAGAGACACAGAGAGAGCAAGAGAGAGAGAGAGAGAGAACGCCAAAGAGAGCGAGAGCAGCTTGTGATTCCACGTGCATAGAGAGAGAGAGCGCTAGAGAAAGCGAGAGAGAGAGAGAGAGATGAAGAGAGCATAAAAAGCTCTGCTGCTGCGCGAGCTCAAAAGAGATTTGTTGCTTGCTTCTCGGCACGTGTGTCCTTTGAAAGAGCAACAAGCCTAGCAAGCTTTAAGCTCTTCAGGCTTGTGCTTAGATTTTAAGCAGTCAGCTTATTTTTAGGCTGCGGCTGAGCTGATCATAACTAGCCGCTAGAAAGCTATTAGAAAAGCTGCGGCTTACAGTTATATGATATGAGCAATATGAGTTATATGAGCTTCTTAGATATATGGTTTTAGAGATTATTTCTTCAATTTCAAGAATGCTTGGAATGCCAAAAATCATTACTCATATACATATGTTAGCTATAATATGATCTTATTTCTATAAAACCATTTACAAGCTTGGTTTAGTATTACTTAATTTTTGGTGTATACATTTCATGAACTTTAGGAACAAAGAAGCGAAATTACTTCAGGCATATTTCTTGATTAATTTTTAAAAAATGTCATCGTAAGCTTAAAAATTGCAGATATTTAAAATAAACAAATATATACACTGAAATATTAATTAAGAAAACTTCAAAAGCTCATTCCGCTTGAAATGAATCATGTTGTTTATTTATAGCAATTCCACGCCGAGTAGTCTTCACTGTATTCATAAACATTGCATGATTCACTGCGCTGGCCCCAAAGAAACCGGTCAAATCACAGTGGCAGGAACCCCTGCAGAAAAGGGTTCGCTTTCAGCTATTCCTTGGACTGTGAGTCCGTCTAAACGGCTTAAAAGGCTCAAGTGTACTTAAGTAGGATACGAATATGAACGTTTTTCTTCCACATTGCACAACAAAAGGGGCGTAGTTTCTAAGCCCCATCAAAAGCTAGCTAGCGGTTTACTACTACAGCTAGTCTAGTCATTAGCCAGAAGTCTGTTTAGCAAGGTGTCACACACACACACACACACACACATACACACACATACACACCAATACATACAATACTAAAGATTGTTTTTATTGTTGTTGTTGAAATTTGATTAACTGAATTTGCATTGAATTTGATGAGCTGTTAATCTAATTGACTCTCATTAGACTCGTGAAATGTTATTAATTAATTGAACTCGATTCGGTTTAGAGTGTGTTATAAATGATACGACAACGCATTCGATTCTCGATTCTCAACTCTCGATTCTCGATTCTCGTCGCTCGATTCTCGACTCTCGATGCCCGACTCTCGACTTTGAAACGCGGCTGCGGTTTTCAGCGTTGTGAACCCAACTAAATGCGATGCGAAACTGGCCGACCAGCCAAGAGCCGGGCACTGACGATGGTTTTCTTATTGGAACAGACCCACACTAAGCAGCGAGAGACAGACTGACAGTCAGAGCGAGAGAGAGAGCGACAGAGAGAGAGGGGGGTGGTGTGGGGAGGGGGGGAGCAGCAACAGCAGGAGACAGAGACGGAGACCGGCCAGCGTCAGCTGCGTCGCGTGAGTGGATAGCGGGTTGGCAATGTGAAGGGGGGGGGGTGGTGTGTCGGCTACTGGAGCAACGATGTTGTTGCCTCTGCATGTGTGCTCGCCACTTGAGGCTAATAACAGCAGCAGCAACAACAACAACAAACAAGAGCAAGCGAGTTGATTGCAACCGAACTTGTGGCCAGCAAGGAGCTCAAGTTGAGAAAGCTTCGCAATTGCCGCTATCAAACCGGAGAGTAAAGTTGCAACCAGACACACACAGAGAGAGAGAGAGAGAGGGAGAGAGAGAGAGAGCAGCGAGAGCAGAAGAGTATTCATTTCAAAGAGCATGCGAAATTAGGTCTCTTAAAAACACTATGCGGAAGTTTTGCAAACAGACCAAGTGAGAGCACACGAGAGGCAGGAGAGAGAGCGAGCGAGAGGAACTGTGCCCGCATAACGGTCAAATGCGGTTTTTCGCATGGAAATTGCATGCGATAACATTATTGTTACTGCCATGCTCTTGGTGCCAGGGGGGTGTGCAGGGGGTGTAGCACAGTGTTTGGCTAGGGGTTGATTATTAACAGGCCATATGATGGAACAGCACGCAATGTCGCAATGCCCCTGGGGTGACCATGCCACATTATGTTGTAAGCTCAGCTACAGTGAATACTCTATGTAAAATATACATATTATAAACAGAATTGCGAAAACTCTTTAAACTTATTAATATAAATAATAAATAAATTATTTAATTTATATTAAACTATCGAGTAAACTTAAAGACATTGAAAACTAACCAAAAAATATTTACTTACGGTTTTTAAATTTTTAGTAAACGTTAAAATGATTAAAAGTCAAGGTGGAAGATAAGAAACACGTTTAAATAACATTTGCTCATCTTTAAGATTAAAATGATATATTAAATAATAATAATATTTTAATAATATATTATATTCATGAGCTCAAATCCTAAAACTGGCTTCTGTCAACATAAATATTTTGTATTTAATTTATTAAAAATTTCCTTTGTAGGCAATTAGAACTGTAACTTTCAAAAGCTTTTAACCGTTAGCATTTAATAGCGTCAGCTGGTCACCTTAATTCCTAAGTCTGACTCTCACTCATTCTCTCTCTCTCGCTCTATTGCTGGGGGTTGTTGTTTGCCCCTTGGAAACTGTCATTTATTGTTTCTCGCATGCGATAAGTGTATTTTGCCTGTGCTGGGTTGCATGCAACAACCGGTTTGAGTCTGAGTAGCTGCAACAACATGTTGCAGCCTTATTGACATAACATTCGCCCAGCTCTTCGCCAGTTGGCAATGGCATTGGACTGGGACAGGATCGGCAGCACTCGATTCGGCTGGCAATCGATTCGATTAGGCATATTGCGATGATTACTCACGCGATGTTTGCTCGCACACGCGATGCGGGGCAGTAATCGGTTATTAAGGTGTTTTCTGATATATTGACAGCATTAAGGCTGCAATAGTTGAGATTCATTAATCATAGATCCTTAGGGTAGGGTGCCTATCAATTTTGAACAGCGCAAACAAAAGTCGCCTGCTTAATGGTGTGAACACGGACCGGAGACTAACAAATTGGCATAACAACAACAGTTGGCCAAGGGTGCGGTGTGCGGGGAACGGGGAACGAGGCGCAGGCAACACCCGCGCTGCAAACAAAAGAAACCGAAAACAAACCAGCCGAAGGACAAGAGCCTTGCATCGTAATCGTTAAACAAAACAAAAAACAAAACTTACACGCATGCGCAGCGGGTGGTGCTGCCTTGTAATAAAAACGCAAAGGCAAAGGCGTAGGTAAAAGGGCAACCGAGGGTGGTGGGGTGAGGAGGTATGGAGGAGGGTATTGCCAGCTCACATATCGAAGCTTTCGATCAAATTGCCTATCAGATTGCACAGCGAATCTCTAGTTGGATGGGATGGGGGGGGAAGAAACTTCGTGTGTTGAAAAATTCATTTTAATAAGCGCCCGTAAAACGCAGCACGCAATATCTGTGCAATAAATAAATGACAATTATGAATTGTTCGCCGGAACCGAACCGAACCGAACCGCATCGAAGTTGCCCAGGCCAGAGCTGGTGCACTATGAGGATACTATGAAGATGCCCCGCCAGCTGCCCACAGTGGTCGGTCAGCGGTTATCTTTTTCGCAGTGGTGCTGTCGTCGTGCCAGCCCATTAATTTGTTGTTTATCGCACCTTGTTAAAATCACATTGCCTACGAGCCACATCTGCAGCTGTATGAGTGAGAGTCAGAGTACGTGTGTGTGTGTGTGTGTAGAAATGTGACGAGATTGGAATTCCACAAATGTTTTAGACAACTTAACGTTTAATTACAACAAATATAAATATATTTCAAGTTTAAAGTTGAACAGTTTTGAACACTGTATGTTAAAATAAAATATATATACTATATATATAAAATGTATAGTAAAAATTTAAAATTATTACTTGTTCCTCATTTTTATAGTCAAAATCGAAAATAATTATCATAATTGATAAACTTGTTTTTTTTTTATAATAAAAAATATAAAAAGCTATAAAACTTAGACTTAAATTTGTACTACAACCAAATTAAATCACAGACTACAGACGGCAGATAACACTCTAATAGATATAGTTGACGTATGTCGAACTACAGGAAATATAATGAAAATCCGTGGAGCCACTTCAGTAGGCTTCGGGCTATCTAATCTCTTTCCCTACACATAAATAAGATAGACTGCAATTATTTCAAATTCAATTCATTCATTCATAAGCTTTGCACTAGTCCAAAAATGATTTCACAAATATTTGTTATAGCAACAAAAAACGGATTTGGTTTTAATTTATTTACACATGAAATTCCCAAGTGGATGCCAAAAATAAAATGAAATAAAGTTCGCGTAATTTGCTTTTGCAATTGCGCATATCAAAAATGTCATAGACCACAATACCTTTCTTTTTATACACTTGCAGGGAGTATTATAATTTTGGCCAGAAGTTTGCAATGCAAACTATATATATATATATATTCTTTATATTATATATATATATATATATATTCTTTATCAGGACGACGAGACGAGTCGATATAGCTTTGTACGTCTATCCGTCTGTCCGATGCCAGTTTCTTCATTGTTTGTCACCTAAATAATTGCTGCATTTAAATTTTAAGCGTTTGTAAAAATTCATTTTTTTAAAACTCAAACCCATAACTCATTTTTTTAAAATAATTAAACTGAACCTCATCTCATTAGTGTATCATATTGTGGTAGTAAACACAAATTGAGAAATTAAATAAATAATTTTGTTGTGCTATTTATTAAATTTATATTATTTATATCTTAGAGTATTATAACTTCAATAACCCATTTGGACATTTCTGACCAACCTGCCAAAGTAATCAACACCAACTACTACCAACTGGCAGTCATTGGATTTTATTTTAAATATTTTTTTTTTTTTTTATTTTTTGTCAAATTCCGCGCATATTTTTTTCCTCATACATTTTCATATATGTTGTGTACAAGCTTAGCGCATTGGCTGTTGATTTATGCAAATTATTAAACGTTTTCTAATAACTCATTATGCCGCGTAAACAACGCGCCGCATGACTGTCACTTTGAGATGAGATCCGAGTTTCGAGACCCGGCACCCAAGATTCGAACCCGGCAACTGAACACGAGGTCTTCAGACGTTAGTTATACTATGTATATGTGTATGTATTTGAATGTGTGCCTCATTTTCATTACACGTTCAATTTACAGCAATAAGAGAGGGATGGAGGGGGGGGGGGGATCTCAACTACTGTTGCCTCTTTCATTTTTCTAGCTAAAAGTCGGCATTGTTTTCTAACACTTAGTTTTGCCCACATATTTCCATAGCTGTTGTTGTATTTCCATAGTTGCCTGTCATTTTTCGCATCTGTCTACCGCTGCGGAGTTTCATAGCGCTTAGCTAGCTGTCAACTTTGAGCATGTCAATATTTTCGTATTGGTAATTGATCAAATATTTAGCGACGTCTGTGATTTGCATTTTACTTTGTTTTTCATTTTGTTTTCACGGTTTTCTTGACCTGCGGCCAATAATTTTTGTAGTGGTCCAACGGGCTGACTGTTGTGCAAGCTTTTACTTTCAATGAATGTACTTTATTACTTAGAATACAGTTGTCGGAATCGTTACGCTTTAGTGGCAAATAATAATCACCAGATCATCCAAAGATGATCTCAACTGCTTAATTACGCTTATTGTTGTGCTTATTTATATACCTTACAAGCTAGAGAGATGTTGACCCATTAAAAATGTGTTAAGATTGCAATTGCGTTGAGGATTTGTGGCTACAACTTAGTAAGCAAGTTACACTGCAAGTAATGACATTGAAAATATAGTGGGGAATATTTAAAAAATAAATAAAATAATATAAATTATATTCTTTACATTGAGAGAAATAATTGGTATATATATTTTCAAATATTTATATATATATATATTTTTTTTATTTATTTTGTCTATATATTTTTAAAACTATAAACAAATTCTTTAAGCCAGTAAAAAACATTAGGGAGTAAAAGCTGAATTATATACCGATAGCTGATTGCTATATATCAAATAATATACAATCAAATTTACTTTTTTTTTCTTAGTGCATCAAAAGTCAACTGCTTTGACCGGCCAGCAAGTGCATAGATTGCCACAGTTGTTGCTGCAAGTTGCATTTTGCAGTTTGCAGTTTGCAGTTGTAAGTTTGCAGTTTGCAGTTTGCAGATGGTGTACAATGCTGGACTTTAGCTATTTGCATTTGCATTTTAGCACCTCGGCAACAGTGAGACTCGGACTGTGTCTTGAGGGAGGTTGACAATCGCGGCAGGCAGGTTGGGGTTAGGTGTAGGAGGTGGGGTGTGGGCAGTGGGGAGGTGGGGTGTGGCATTGTGCTGATTGCGCATGCAAAGTCACAAACGCAGACGCAAATGAAAGTGGGCACCGACGACTCTGGCATTCTTGGCCGTTTTCTGTATAACTTAATTCTGTGCGCCTCTGACAGCCACGCCCACAAGCGAGGCACACAACGCGATTGCCAGGCTCCATTGCGTTTCACCTGCCGTCGAACTCAGCTTGTTGTTGTTGTTGTTGTTGTAGTTGGGGGCTGTGTGGGTTGCCGGTCCGAAGCGCGTATCTAATTACAAAAAAACGAGACAGACGCTGATTTCAAAGATAAATTGCCGACGACGACGAGGGCAATGCTGAAGCTGAAGTTGAAGCTGCAGCTGACGCACTGCAGCATTTTACCTATGTATGTATGTGTTGCGTCGCCTGATGGATGTATTTATGCGCTGCTGCGATGCCAACAGCAACGACGACGCCAACGAAAATAAACAACAGTTTATTGGCATTGCCTGACGACTGCGTCTAGCTGGGAGTCGCCTCCCAACTGCCCTTTTGGGGCGGTGCTGCTAACACTATGCCACAAAATGACACATTTCTTTAAGAATTGTGCCCCAAATACTAAAATTATTTGTTCTATGTGTAAAATATCTAATACGACTCATAATTAATGTATCTTTGATAAAGCAGAGTGCTTTAATTTGAATTTTAGAATTTTCGTATAATTTGAATTGCTTTTGTAATGACAAATTTAATAGCTTAATTAATAATTATTATTTTGCAGGCATGTCTACTCATTTACTCACCTCGAAATAGTAGGAAATTCAATATTATATATATATATATATTAAATTAAAATATTAATTTTAAATCTAAAATTTTAAGAAAATGTATTTTTGCTGCATAGTGTTGTTGTTACCTGGAGTGTGTTGCGACTTGGGTTTCCTCCCCGTCTACTCGCATGTATATGCATATTTTTAAAGGCATTTTAATTATTTAACAACATTTACGCGAGTCTGGATGCGTGGAAGGTGTCGTTTTTAGGTCTAGAACCTTTGGCCAGCTCACAATATTTCACTGTAGCTCGGTTTTTTATTCTTTTTATGAGAAAGCGATTTTTATGGGTCTAGCTGAGCAGTTGACCAACCCGTCTGCCTTTTGACTGACAGCGGCGCTTTTCCTGACATTTGATTTATTTTACAGTTTGAGTTACGTATTCGCTATTACAGCAATCTCTATGAGTTCTTTGTTAGGACTTGTGTGATCTATGGCAAAGGGCAACTGTGAGAGCTGGGAATATAGAGATGCTGCCCGAAAGAGATACAAGATATTCGAAGCTAGAACTTTGAGCCTGGAATCAATCAAGTAAATAAATATACATATTTACAATTATTATTTGAGTATCTTTTTGTTTTAATATTTTTACAAACCATTTACTTTATGATTTTATTATTTTCAAATAATCTCCTATATTACTATCATTTCTTTTACTGTTTCCCATCGTTTCCTTTGAGAGATCTGCTGAGAACAATAGTAATTAGTCGATCTGTGAGAACTTTGCTTAACCATAAGACAAATCCTGCCACAAAACATACATTTATAAATAGCTGCTTAAGTATTTAGGATCTCAAGCGTTAAGCGCATCCTTCAACTTCAACTTCTCCTGCTTCTTAGCTCTGGCAGCTCTCAATGCTAGGAACAAGTTGCTCGAACAGTTGGCAGTTGGGAGATCAGCCGCATCACCCCCTCAGGCAATGACAACAACTTCCTCACATAATTCAATATGTGTGGACACAACAATCTTCTAGATTGAAACAAAAACAAAACGTACAAAAAAGTACAAAAAATACAAAAAACACAAGAGCTGAACAAAAAATTAAAAACCTACACTTGACCTCAGACGTTGGCAACCGCATTCAGTGGTCAGTTCCGTGGCCAATGTTCAAGTGGCTTCTATGTGTTGGGGTGGGGTGGGAAGAGGGGTGCGGGGGCCTTTGGGCGCGCATTCGTTAAGTAAACATGCTACGGTACGACGCCTTCCTAAAAACCTGGCAACCATTCTCAGTTCCAGTCGCATTCCCATTCCCATTCCCATTCCTTGGCGTCAGCGAGCTCACAACAACAACAGCAACAGCAACAACAATAATAACAACAATACTAACAACAGCAACAACATCATCGTCATCATCAACATCGACAGGCAAAGTACACAAACAGAAAACCCACACACAAGTATATGCCTCTATATATATAATATATATATATATATCGAGAACTCTCGGGGGATTGTGTCGGCTTCGCTTTGCATCTTTTGTTCATTTTAGTTTAAATATTGCCTACCTTCCGTCCGTCCGTCCTCCTCCTTCCTTTTTGTCCCACTGTCCGCTCTGTCCAGCTTCAGTGGCCGTCCAGCTGCCAATAGTGCATGGCATTTCATGCACTTTTCATCTTTTTCAATCAACTGAACGTTCAACGTTCAACGTTCACTTGGAAGCTGACGGGAAACAAAAACTGAAGCAAATACGAGTGCCCGTCTAGCAGATGCCCTGTAAGTAATGCCGACAACTTTCTAGAATGCAGGCATATTTTGTGCAAAATCATCGCCAATAAAAATGAAAGTCGGTATTTTTTTTGCTCAATAAGATGAGTAAGGGAGTTGTTATCAAAGAAATTTAATAAACGTAGTATGCATAAGGAAAACGAATGGCTAAATACTAAATTTGATGACTCTAGCACCTATAATCTCTGAGATCAGATGGTACATTTAAAAATCAAGTCGACTGTATCTGCTTGCCAATAATGTATATTTATATTACTACTAATTATTTTTACAAACACGTTTCACATTTTTGTATACCCTTTTTAATTATCTATAACGACTACAGGGTATAGATAAAAAAACAAATAACACCAGTAAAAACTGTTTCGCTTTCGCTCTTTGAGGGCGCTAGTTTAAGATCTGTCTTGAAGCTGCCGGTTGACCATCTTTTGCCGTTTATTTGTGTTTCTTAATATTTTTGTTAAATGTTTCAAGCGCGCGTAAATTAATCTCGAGCTTAATTGCTTTTTTTTTAAGTTTTTTCTTTTTTTTTTCGATTTTTTGCATGTCGCTTCTTCAGTTTAGTGGAGTGCGGCTACTTGGCCTCGAGGCCCCTACCTTGAGCGCCATCCTTTGAGGCAGGCAAGTGGTTATAAATATGTTTCGTCTATTTTTAGTGCTCCCTCTTTTCGCTAGTTGGACTGTCATCATCATTGTGTGGTTAGTTCAGCTGCTCGGTTAGTTATAGCTTAAGGTTTGACTATTTAGATTATGGAACTAGCTATTCATTTAGCTTTAAGGTAGCCAACACCGTTCATTTTTTATCGCTCTGCGTTGATATTCAAATTAAGATTGAAGTATTTATGGTTTCGCTGCTATAAAATCTAAATGAGTTTGTTTTCCATTCAATACGATGCCATGATTAAACCCTTTGGGAATTCTAAACACGTTTAATTAAAATGTAATAAACATCGTTGTTAGTTTGACTATCTGTTGTTCTACTTGTTCTATCACATTCTCACCCACCCATGGCCAGCTTTCGGCGGCAACTGTTCCATTAAGCATAACCAAAATGTAGCCATAAAAGTTTCCATCTCAGCTGTCCACTTATGCCAATTTATGCAATAGTTTTTTATTGTTTTTCTCTGCAACTTTAACTGGCGGGGAGCTGGCCAAAATGTGCTCAGCTCCAGCTCCAGCTTCAGCTCCAGCTGGGCAGCCAGCCGCCCAAGTAAAGTGAAGTAAACTGAAGTAGAGTTAAGTTAAGTTAAGTTAAGTTAAGTACAAGTGCGATACAAAGGCCGCCACGAGCCTGCGATCAGATCCGATCCGATGCGATGCGATGCGATCCGACTGGGGCACTCTGCACTGGCTGGCTGCCACAGACTGGCAATTTGTGTTGCACGGGGCGCAGGCGCACGATAACAAGATTAGAAAATAAGATTTATCTCATAGATTGATAGATTCGATTACACGCAGCGTTCGGCGTTCGGCGTTCGCCGTTCAGCGACTGGGGCGACTGGGGCTGCGATTGGGGCTGCGACTGGGGCGGGCGAACGGCGGCGTGTAATTACAACAAAAGCAACAACACCGAACAAGAACAAAACGAGCTGAGCTGAGCTGAGCAGCGAGTAGGAGATTGGACAACGGGCTACAAATCTACTGGACTCCAACTCGACTATTCAGATACTCTGTAAAAAATTAAAAAATATCTAACATCTCTCGCTTATTTTCTTGACAAGCTCGGGAGATTTTTCCAATTTTAATTTTAGTACAATATCAATACGGATACATTGACAAATAGACTAATTGTTTAGAATCCAGATGGCGCCTAAGGGCAACTAAAGCTACAATAATAGAATTAACATATTCCTGCTAATTTAAAATAGGCAAATAATTGGAATGCAACTATCAGATTGAAAAGCAAACAATAATTGATTTATTTGCTAATTGTAGTTGATTTTTGGATCAATATCAGTTGTCTATCTCACAGAACTCAGAGACTATAGAAGTTATGGTCAGGAAATTTGGTATGTAGGCTGCTCTATACTAGATGAGATTAAGCATTAAAGAGTATTTAAGAAATATCATTATTATTGCATTTGAGCAGCTGAACATAAGTTTGTATATGCTCTAGCTGTGCCAGCTGTTTGCAGGGTATCTCTTAGTACCGCACACTCTAGACTAGAGCATTCTAGCTTGTTCTCTCTGGCGTTTTAATGGACTTTTAACTGGTTTTGTTATTGTTGTTGTTTTTCTGTAGCTGTGGCTGCGTCTGCGCAGCTGCTGCACCTGCAACAACTGCCACAACTGGCAGAGATCTGTGTGGGGAGACTGGCGAGCAGCAGCAGCGATTGAAGTTGGAGTCGTAGTCGTAGTCGGAGTCGGATCTAGCCGGGCGTTGCATATTTACTAATTTAATAATTCAAAAGCATTTAAATTCCTAATCATATCTCGGCCGGCTTGCTGGATTAGCTGGACTCTCTTGTGAAATGCATCGCCTTGGCGCAATTTGTGAAAATTTCTCACCATTCCAAAGCTCGACGTTCCCAACTCCCCCAATGTCCCCCGCCCCCTTAAGCGGCCGACTGTGTGTTAGATTTCCACTTTACTGTCTATGCAATTTGTTGGCTAACTAGATGGCTATCTGCAGATAGTTGTTGTTGTTGCCGCTGCTGCTGCTGCTGCTGGTTGTTCCATGTGGCTTCTACACGTTCTTTGTGGCCCGCTGCGCTTTCATGTTCTTTTCATCTTTGGGAGCTGCCTTCCTCTGCGGCGTCTGCCTGGTCCGCCTGGTCGTCGTCTTTTTCGACTATTACTACTGCATTTTATGCATCGCCCGGCGTTAGTGTTTTGCGTCTTATTAGACTCTAATTGCATTGCCAGTTATGGCCGCCTGGTCAACTGGGCATGCACCAATTGGAATTAACATGCCGCCTCTTCACACAGCCTTTCGCTTCTCTTTCTTCTTCTTCCTTGTGCCTGATCGAAAGGGTCGGCAACTGCAGTTGCAACTGCAATTTGAAATTTACTTCTGCTGTAGCTCATGGCGTTAATTTAACTGCTACTTGGCCTAGTTGCATACCATATGAGTAAGTCCAGGCTTAGCCTAATCGATCGCTTAAATATTGACATTTAAAATTCCCAGGATATGCCCCACATCAAACTTCCATAACTTTGCCAAAACTCAACCGATTTCCAGTTCCGACACCTTTTTAGTCATGTTTTGACCTTTTTATAAATTCTGCATATAAAGTTGATAACCGCATTTTTTTCTATGTTTTGTCAAAAGTCCTGACTACAACTAAGACATGTCAACTTTATAGTCCCTAAAATTGCCCTTTCCAGACTTAAAAACCCCATAACTTTGCCAAAGCTGACCCGATCTTCAATTCCGAGGTCATTTTGCCAATGGTTTGTCCTATATATTAATTCCACATTAAAAAACTAATAACAAATTTTTGTGAAAAATCATGACATGTAGAGTTCCGAGTCCCTCGAAATCCTCCATAACTTACCCTTCTACATATTAAAAGAGTTTTATTGAAGTTGTATTTCTATGCTCTGCCTGAAGGCGTCGCAAAGTCTGCAAACAAGCCATAAATAAAAACACAGCCCAAATCAAATTCTTTTGTAGGTGTAGTTTGTTGTTTGTTGTGCTTAGTTTGGGGCAAACTTTTACGACTGGCGTCACAAAGAGCAAATTACGCAATGCACTTCCAACGAAACGATAGGCGTCACCAGTCGTTTCCAGTGAGAATTTTGGGCAATCGTCATCGCCGTTTCGATTGAAGGTCGCTTCAAGCACGCGAATTGTGGCGTCATTTCTCATCCTGAGCAACTTTTGCATTACTCGAGTGTTTGGGGCTCGACTGAACGGTGCCTGGTCGCCATTTTGTCGGCCGGCGCGACGTCAGCGCCGCCATTTTGATTATGCAGAGCACGGCCTAAATTCAATTTACTCAGCGTTTTTATTAGGTTTAGTTGGGGCAAACGTTAGTTGCTGCTACTATTTTTAGTTGCATGAGCACAGAAATAGCGACGGCGGCAGGAGTCCCAAAGCTAAGCGATTTTATGTGCAGTCATTTAAGTTCCTTTTTTTTGGGGTTTGTTTATTTTTAGAGTGGAAAGTAAAGTAGCTGTAAATGACTCTTATAACGGAATAGTTGGGCTGGAAAATAAACTTAAAAATAAAGGAAAGATGTACGACAAATAACTAATTTAGGAAGTTTCGGTTTAGTTGTAAATTTTGCCATATAATATTTTGTAATAATTGAAATTACATAATCGTAAGCAATACCATATTTTCATGATCATTATCTGAATGAACTTGGAGAATATAAGTTCTAGGCAGAGCAATTTTACTTTAGCTCAGCTTAAACAGCTCCTAAATAAAACCCAATCGATGAAATACAAAATACATAATAGATAACTATATTTTTAGCTCAACCTCAAACAATAAGTTCTTAAAGCAATCCATTCAAGTGACTACAGCCCCCGCCCAAAGGAAACCAGTCCAAAAATATCTCCAACTTTGTTACGCATTTATTCATTCATCCATTCATTCATTCATTCAAGCGAAACTTTTGTTGTACATATATGTCGGGGTGCCTACGGCGTAGGCGACGCGGCGTCTGCCAGACACAGATACAGATACAGAATGAGGTCGTCCTGTCGCGTGGAAAGAGTGCGTCCTTGTTGCCAAGTGGCTGCTGCTTCTTCTTCTTCTTACAGAGAATTAGGTAAGCGGCAGACCCAACTCTTTTATGGACCCACATTGGGATCGACCTTTTCGCAATGTTTCAATAAACTTTGATTGCTGGCAATTATCTGGCTGCTGGCATCAACATTTCATTTCAATTTGTCGCTTATCTTTTGCTTTATTGATGGCTGCCTTCCTTTGTCAGGACCAAGCCAGCAGGCAGGATTTCTCTTCAATTACTGCAGCTTCTGCTTGGATTATGACGGCGACCCGCAGCAATTTCGCACAAAAGTTTTCCACATAAAGCAAAAGTTTGTGTGCAAACTTTTCTGCTTCTCTTTTGCTTTTTCCTTTTGGGGCGAGCTTTGAGTCCTTGTAAGCGATGCTAATTGAAAGATGACATAAGGAATTTGTATTATGTATTGTATTATTCATTCATTCGCAGCAATTGTAGATTAATCGCTTGACTAAGAGTTTAATTATAATCAGCGGGCATAGAGGATAGATCTTAAGGATGGGGATCTATTAAATGGATAATGTTTTATTGAATGTTATGTTGCATAATCAAAAATTATAAAATTACTTACTATTATTTTAGAAACTATGAAAACAGTTTAGTTTATTATTATTTAACTATTTTTATGAAAGTTATTATATGTAGTGCTGTCTATAACTTCTCCTCCCAGCTTTTCCCCCAACACAATACTTGAATCTTCTTTAACAAAAACTCCTAACTCATAATAACTAATATATAATCCTCACTCTACTTCGTACCCAACCTAAAATTAATCAGAAAGTGGAGTTAATCAAAGTCAAACTAAAGAACCCTCGACTTTCAACACATGTCAAATGCAGCCACAACTTTCAAGATAACGGGAATATCCAGAACAAAAGCAACTCAATTCAATTGTATAAGAGACGTGTGTGAATATTCAAGTATCTGAAAATGAGTTTGGCTTTTATCACCGTACTCTCCATTTTGTGCAGGCTGAGTGAAATTTATGGAGCCTTCTTAAATTTGCACACTTGACTGCAAATGGAAAATGCGAAATTGCGCGAGTTTTCCATTTGCACTTTAAGCTCCGAGTCCTGTAAATCCTTTGCGCGCAGCAGCTGCTGATAAATTCTTGTGTGAAAATGGAAAATGGCAAATGGCTTTTGACGGCGACGTCGGCGTCGGCAATGAATTGCAATTTCCCTTTCTTTCAGTGCACAGCAGCTGCTTAAGCTGCGTCCCTTGTTGCTGTTGTTGCTTTTCCCCCGCTAGTCCTGCAGGCTAATGGTGTGAAAATCACACAAGCTTCAAGCTCCTGTTCCTGCTCCTTTTGCTGCTGCTGCTGCTGTTCCTTGGGGAGAAGGATTTAATGTAGTTTCAACAACTTTGCACGCTTCCCCTGTCTCCGAAGTTTACCACACTTGCAGTTGTTGCAAAAATGTTGCTGCATATTTATAGTCAAATATTTTTAGCTTCTCTTTTTATTTTTATTTGTATACCCTTGCAGAGGGTATTATTATTTTGGCCAGAAGTTTGCAATGCATAGAAGGAAACATATCCGACCCCAGAAAATATATATATTCTTGATCAGCACAACAAGACGAGTCAATATACCTTTGTTCGTCTGTCGTCTGTCTGTCCGTCCGTCCTTCTGTTTCTACGCAAACTAGTCACTCAATTTTAAAGCAATCTTGATAACCTTCAAGCTCCGATGAATCGTGCATTTAAATTTCAAGCATTTGCTAAGATTACATTTTTTGATAAATATTTTTGTATATCCTTGCAGAGGGTATTATAATTTCGGAGCGGCGAAGGTAGCCTTTTTTTCTCTTTTTTTTTTTTTGGCTTTGCTAAATGCGTCGCCATGAAATTTTAATCAAGTTTCTACTTCCGTTGTTGTTTTATTTTGTTGCTGTTTTATTTAAATGGCAGACATGTCTGCCGCCTGGCATTTCCGCTACGCAAACATTTTTGGAGCCTTGGGACAGGAGCCTGGTCAGGAGTCAAGTTCTCCGGCTGGCTTTGGCCATGTTAGCTTCTAGCCATGTTGGGAATCTCATCTTGCGTGAAGGTGCTTGCAGTTCAACGAACTTTGTTGTATGATTGCGGAGAGGAGTTGGGGCCAGGAATGTGGAAGGTGTTAAATGCTAAAGAACATTTTTGCACAAGATAATGACCCAAGTTGAATTCAAATAATTACATGCACCAAAGTGGAAAAGACACTCAGGAGCTAGGACGAGATTCCTTTCTATACAGACAAACTTTCTAGACTAAAGCTCTATAAACTTTACTTTTGGAGTAAAATACTCTAACTATACATATATATTTTCTGATTGAATAATCTTAGCTAATCAAAAGATATTATGTATTATTACTTATAATATTTTATATATATACTTCATTTAGAACTTAAATTCTATCTTTGATTTTCAATTCATTTTACAAATATTTAAGTTAATAAATAACTCACCATTTATGCCAACTGCTATTAAATAATTCAGTTCAATGTATTTTGACATTTTAAATGGCAATCCATTGTGAATTATGTCTGTGGCATCCTGTGCTCTCCATCAGCTTGGCAGCAATTCAATAAAAATATTCCGGCCACATGCGACACCTTTTCAATTTGTGCAGCAGTCTGAGCACAAAACTGACACAAATTTCATATGAATTATGACACTTATGAATATCGAAATCGCAGTCAACTATAATCCATTTATGGCATTCAAAACACACACATATTTGGGCAATATGCCTTTGTGCACCTTTTTGTGGCACATGTCACTGACAAATGAAAGCCAAATGCAGCACGTGATTGTGCCACATACGATGCTTAGTAACTGTGAGTCGTCATCTCTTATGACAGCTCTATAAATATTGCTAGTATTATTAGTTACGATACTCCCGTTGGGTTTAGCACTTCCCGACCTGACCCCTGACCCCGTAGCCCGTACCCCGCACTCGTCACTGTCCCCTGTCAAGTCGCGAATCGCTCCAAAGTCACGTGCGTCTGACAGTCGAAATTGACAGTGTCATTAGGTATTCAGTACTAGAGGAATTGCCAGGAATTTGGAGGAATTGCCAGGACTTGCCAGGAATTGTTCTCTAATTGCCAGTCACATTTCTTCTTTTTTGTCGTTTATTATTTTCTTTTTTTTGGGCAAATGAGACGCGCACTTGTCAACGGCCGAAACGTGTCTATTAACAAGTTTCACTTAGTCGCCGGCACTGTGGAAAGTTTAGATAAAAAATTGTTAAAGTAAAAGTATTAAATATAAATTCTATGTAGATGTGCTTGACAATTTAAATCAGGACTTTACAAATATATCTAAGAATATAACAAGATCTATATGAAATAATATTTATAATATTTAAGCGGATAATAATATTAATTAATAAATAAATACATTCATTAATATACAATGATTTCGTCGAATTTATTTTGTATATTTTATTATCTTTGGCGATACTTCCATACCATTATTCTACAATATATTTGAATATAATACAATTGAGTGTAATGCCATTGAATAAATTATAAATGCAAGCTTAGCTACTTCAGAAAAGTACTTTTTTTTCTCGGAATTTAGAATCTGTTTTTAAATTGCTATCAAATAATTGCATTTTACTCGAAAACTTTCCATTTCTAGCCATTAAACTTAAGAATATTCTAAGGTCATATTAGACTCGTGCCAGAAATAAATAAATGCCAAACCTCTCGAAAGACTAAACAAAAAAGCATCCCCTCCTCAGTGCTCTCTCTCTCTCTCTCTCTCTCCCCCGCTCTGTCTCTGTCTCTCTGTTTAGTCTATAGCTGCGTGCGTTTCGTCTCAAGTGGTTTACACAATTTTCTTGATAACGCTGCGACTTGCCACTAAATGTTTTTGGCGTCCGTTAGTGCAACAACATGGGCAAGAAGAGGAAGAGTGCTGCTCAATGATGTTCACATTTGGTTTCATCCCATTTCTCAGTCGATTGCCAGGTAATGCGTCTAAAATGAACTTCAAATGGCGCCCCAGATAAGACCTAGACTCAATTTGATATGTAAATTTTCTCTTGTTCGATTCATTGATGATTTTCGTTTCGTTGGAAATTTAGTATTTGGTATTTGAAATTATTGACCCGCTGTGGACTGTGGACGGAGTCGAGTGAGTCATGAGCTGATTCAGTGAAATTGCTGCTGCAATTAAATGCTGGCCATAAAAGCCATAAAATGGGGCACAAACGCCCCCTCGGCAAATCAATTGGGTAATGGCATGTGGACCCGTGCCAAGGCCACGTGAGGAAGGCTCAGCTGCTGCTGCTGCCGCTGCTGCCTCTGTGGCAATAACAAAGGAGTCGCACAATAGGCCAAAAACTGCAACGAGGAAAGGTGAAAGTGTGTGGCAGCAAGAAAGGCTCAGCCAAGCGCAACGAAACCTTTCACAACGCCTACAAAAATGCCACACGAGACCAGGTAGCAAGGACACGATTCTGCCACACACACACACACACACACCTTTCAGCCTGCCCCCTCCCCCTCGGCCTTTCTTTATTTCACTCTCGTGGGTGACAATAAATTATGAGTATAAATGAAATTTTATGCATTTTACATGCTGAATTACGAGCTATTTGGGCCGTGCGGCATGAGGCATGAGGCATGTGGCATATGGGCCATGTGGCCATTCGCCATGCCCCATTTTGCAGCTAGTTTAAATTGATTTAAAGTTACATTACCTATTTTGCGGTCAGGCCATAAATCTCCTTTGTGTGCGTGGCATTTGTATTACGGTAAAATATGCAATTATTTTCACTTTTCGCAAGCATTATTCATTTGGCAAGTGAAAGCGCCGCAGTTGCATACTTTCAGGCGGCAAAGCCATGCAATTTGATTTAGTGCCCTACACGCTATTGGCCTTGCAACCACAGACAGATGTTATTTATCGCATTTAGTATGTATATATATATATATATATGTATGTTTGTAATAATACCTGAAATTGCAATGCATTTTCCGGCTGCCAAGATATTAAATGTAATTTGTGGCTTTCCATTCAGGCGAAAATGAGTTTGAGAATGGTCGAGAATGTTTTTCTGGAGTTGAAGAAACCATTAGAGTAATTCTTAACGTTCTGGTAATATTGTGTTTTAATCATATTTTGTTGTAACATATTTTAAAAACGCTTTAAGCTGTATTTAATTTACATTTATTTACTTTTTGTATACAAAATTACTTTTCAATTACTTAAGGAATTGGTTTTTAATGTGAATTCCATTATAGTACTGCTAGTAATTAACATTATTTGATTAGAGTGGATTTAGAAAGGCACTTATTTCACCTTTTATAAACTCTTGTCATATTATATTTAATTTGATAAATTCTTTGTTAAACTATTTACCTGAGCTGCCTTTTGGGTAAAGGTGTTTTTATCTCGAGTAACCTTTTTAGCTCTACTTGAAAAAATTCTCACCAGCCACAGGCACCTGACAAACACACACACACACAGACATACACACCTTGCTGGTCTCATTAGTGTGGCCAAAAAGCATTTCTAATAATAGCTAAAATAAATTATACTCTAATTTTACCCACGCTCAACAATTGAAATTATGATTTAGGTGCATGTTTTGATAGCGAGCAAATTCAATAAGTCGAACGCACAAATAAATAATAAATTATTGACCGATTTATGAGCGGGTGCTTGATTAATGTGTGTGTGTGTGTTTTTGTACAAGTGTCCTTAACAAAGGCGGCGGTCAAAAAGGACAAATACCAAATAATGAGAGAGTGAGAGTGAATGAATTCATTGATTAGACGCGGGACCTCACACAATGTTTGGACGCACTTTGATTTATCACCCGCCCGCCCGCCTAGCCAAGAAATTAGCTTAGGAATTTGGGGAAAACTTTTCGAAATTGATATTGGAATTACTGCTTATATCGATAGCAGAGCCCAGTGGCCACACAGCAAGTGCAGCTACTAATTGAGCAGCTGAATCGAACCGAACCAAATGAAGTTCTCAAAAGGATCTGCGCGCCTGGGACAGCTACAGCTACTTAATGTATGCGCGGCTCCGACTTCGCTGCGGCATCTTTTTTTTTTAATTAAGTACAACAACGCAGCAAAATTGATTTCACATGACTCAGGCAACTGGCAGCCAGACCAGGCTCAGTTCTCAGTTCTCAGTTCTCTCGGTTCTCTCAGGCATGTGGCTTTTATCGCTCATGAAAGATCTGTGAGAGATGCGCGCCGGCAGATAAGGAAGGCCAATAGCTAGAAGTTTGTCTGCTGCCGCCTGGATCATATTTAATATAGTTTGTAAAATATTTATAATCGCTTATCGCTGGTAAAATATCTGCCGCAGGATCCACGCCTCGACTAGCTGCCAAGTCATTAGGCCACATTGGAAATTTGTTAGCTTGTTTTTCGAGGCGGCTTCTTTTCTTATACACGTGCGCGCGTTTTGCTCGCGTTTTGTGCGCGTTTTTTTTTCATTTATATAAGTGTTGTTTGTGAACTCATAAAGCACAGCACAGAAATTTTCCAATTTTGAAAATTGTTATTTCAAACTAAAAGCTCATTTAAAACGTTATGCATAAATTATTTGGGAAATTTATGCAGTGCCCAAACTAAACCCAAGTTTCAGTCCCAGATTCCTATCGGGCTCGGGCTGGGGCTCGGGCCATGACCATAAAAAGCTATAACTTGAATTTAAAGAACCCAACTGAAAGACATTGATCAAAGCAATGATAATATAAATTCCAATTAACTTATCGGGACATAGTTCGAGTGAGACATTCAACGGTAAACGGCACTGGCAATTACAAAAGAATAAATTTCCTATTTCTCGCAGCTTATCGGTGAGAAACTATCTAGGTCTTCTCGGTGTCTCAATGTCTCTATAAAGTGCTGACCGTGCACATTCAAATTATGGCATATCGGTTGACCAGACTTGACATCTTTTTAGCCACATCAAGACAGCCAGCAAGCGGCCAGAAACTTGCTTCGGCTGTGGCCTAATGAAATTATTAAAAATGCATTTAAGTTCAGTTCAGTTCAGTTAAGAGAGAAAAAAAAAATATAAGATGCATAATATGCATAAAAGGCAGCCCCAACAAACATAAATAACCTGAAATTGCTGGCAGTCCCCCAATCTGAGCTCCAACTCCAGTCTCAGTTGCAGTCTCCAGTCCCTTTGACAAAACTAATTATGCATTCATTTTGTTTGCCAACAATTAAGTGGCCCATGGGCGTGGCACATTTTTCATTTTGCTTATTAGTAGTCGGTGCCCAAGGATCGTATGGGGATCCTGCCCTTTATGATTTATGATTGCCACATACTTGATTTAGCATCCAATAAGCACAGAATCGAAACGCTGACTGCAATTTCAATGCTAGAATTATTTTTTTTATTTGTATTGCTCGCTTGACCCAGTTTTATGTGGAAAATGAAAATTTGTAACTTAATATATAACGAAAAATTAGTTTCTCAGTATTTATACATATGTTGTCATATATTATTAAGTAATCATATCAGTAAAAATTCTAAATAAATATTACCTATAAAAACTGGATTCTTTAGCTAAAAAGAAGCCAAATTTAGGCAATAACCTTGAGTTACTAGCAAAGAGGAACCGGTTCGCAAGTTCATGGTTTAACTTTACAGTAAAAAGTAAAGTCCGAAAAACTTTTATACATGGCTGACTTTTTGGGCACTGAATAGATTAAAGAAAGCTGTAACAATCAACTGGAAAATGCAGCTGAAATGCAATGGAACTCTTGACCGCTACTGCCAAATAGCAGAATAACTCATCGTTGTGGCAGGAGGCAACTGGCAAGTGGCATGTGGCAAGTGGCAAACAGGTTCGACAATCAAATGACCATTTATAACAGCAACAACAACAACAACAAGTGGGAAACTAGCGACAGATCCAGATCGATACCCAGTGCCACCCACGCGTTTCTCTGCTCGCTCATTTGCTCTTTCGCTCTTTTGCTCTTTCGCTCATTCATGCCACAAATGCCACAATTACTTTCTAAAAGAGACACACTCACAAAAACTTTTGAGTTTTGCACCAAATTAGGCGCCAATCTCAGAGATCTGCGGCCGCAAAGAATTTCATGGGGCGTTTTTCTAATTTGTGGACACCAAGAAGAAGAAGCAGAGCTAAAATACCAGCAGCAGCTGGCAAGTAATGTGGAAAACGCCTTATCCGGTGCAGGCTGCCGATACGCGGGAACTGTCAACGCTCCTCCACCAGCCACTGCAGCCACTGAAGCCACTTGCCCACCCAGGTTGCTGCCGGCTCAGGCACATTGGCTGCCACTTGCCACTTGCTACTTGCCACCGCGTGCAGTTGACAAACGTTGACAGCGGCGACAATGTAGCCTACTGCACTTGCCCCCAAACCCCGCCAGCTGCAAGCGGCAAGCTGCAAGTAGCGATGAGCGCGTCTCTCGATTTTCCACAACACGACACAAACCAGAATTAGAAACAGGCACGATCTACAATATTCGAATGTCAAGTTTTCTTTAGAAATGATTTTATTGTTAATCGAATTTATTAGTTGACTAGTTTTTTTATTTTATAAATATTTATTTCACTTTTTACCATACATTGATGGTGAAAAATATTATTTCAAATGATAACGATTTTCATTTTTGCGTTTTAAGAACTTTAGCTTTCTAGCTAGGGACTTAAATTTCATTGGTTTATTTTATAGTTGCAAAGGCTTTCTACTTTTAAAAGTTTTAATTGAATTAACAAATTTTTTCTTATTTTAAAAACACTTTTTTGTAGCCTAATATATTTCGTATATTTGATGGCTAATAGGTCTGACTAGTTTGCTAGTCATTTACTATCAGAACTATAAAAAAACCTAAAAGTTTCTTTGGCAAGTAATAATTCTAGATTATTTGCATTTTCAAATATTTTTTTTTATTTTTGGCTATTAAATTTGTTAAACGTGTCACGCGCCCAGTTGCAGTTGCAAGTTCTGCTGCTGCTGCTGCTGCTATTGACATTGCTGGCTGGCAGTGGTGATCAGTGATCAGTGATCAGTGGTCAGAAAGCAGCAGTGGACAGACAGACAGATAGACAGACAGACAGCGACGAACTTGATTTCTTATTTGAATATGTATTCATTTGGAGCGGCTGCGCGTCGCCAGCGCCATCGATCGTGACAATCGCCAACGCAAGTGCAAAACTCTTCACTTGATGTGTCGCAAGCAACTGGCGATCTGTGTGGTGCCACTTGCCACTTGCCGCTTGCCACTGCTGCCTGCCTGCTTCTGTCTATCAGAGGTGATTAAAATTGACGTTTGGCGATGTGATGACGCTTACATGAGTTGCTGCCCCCCTCCATCTGCTCCCATTTCTCCCCTTAACACTTTCTTCTGCTAAACGTTTTCATCATTTTATGAATTGATCAATTTGTTGTTGTTGTTGTCTATTGGCTGTTGCAGTTTGCTGCCCTGCAAGCATCAGCCGCATCGTTTGCTTTGTTTGTTGTGGCCATTAGCGTCACTTGATGGAACCACTATACAACAACGATCCCAACAACGATCCCAACAGCGATCCCAACATCGATTCCAACAACTATCCAACTATCGACTATTGAGTCGTGCCTGTGTTCGACTTAATTTATTTCAAATTGTTGCAACTGCAAATGGACGGCAGCCTTCATTGCTATCGCAGCTACACTGCAAATTATTTACACAACTAATTTATGCAGTTTTCCAAACGTTTCAAATTAGTTCAAGTCCCTGGCTGAACGGCTAGTATTTTAATTATGTAGATCGCTTGAGCAGCCACAAGATTGAACACTCTGAATTGACAATTAAATCAAATTTGTGTAACCGAAAATTTACGCATCACAGAGCTTAAAATAAATGATTGAATTATCACTTGAAAAAAAGCAGGAGATATAATTTTGAGGAACAGTAAAAGATTTAGCTAGAAATTTCTGTTCAGAAGATTATCTTTAATATGTGTCAGAATAATACATTTTAAACTGTACAAAACTTAACATAGTAATGGAATTCAAAGATAAAAATCCTATCTTGAAAAATCCTATCTTTCATAAAATGAGTTGAGGCTATTATAAAATATCTATAGTTATATCTAAGTGCGCTAGATTTTTTGTTGTTTATAATTTCTATAGATACTCAAATATACCATATTAAATCCTATACTCCCTCCAGTTCACTTATTGTATTTGTTTTGCCAGATGTGCCTTTGCTATGGTTTCTATATTGGGTCACACTCACTCAAGGTTGTCAGGGTCTAGTCTGACCATAATATCAGTGACACACATTTATCACGCGACCATTAATCAAAAGTACTGAAATTGTATGCCACAGTATATAGTATATACAGGAGACAGTCCTTGGCAAATGGCCAAATGACAGCAATGGATAGTAGTCGGTAATAAGTTGACCAACTCGACCAACTTGACCAACTGGCCCAACTGTTTTAGCTGACCTGACGCGACATTGCTGTTAATAAGCAGTGCAAACAGTTTGAACGCCAATTAGTGCACAGCTGCTAATTTAGGACAGTCCCAGACGGGAGACGGGAGAATGGAGACTGGAGACTGGAGGTAACTATCTGTGCCGTTTGACTTTGGAATGTGACAACCACACGGCGTCAGTTCAGCTTGAATCTCCGACAGAAATTTCTATATATATATATATGCATTTGGTTGGCCAGCAAGACATTGAGACTTCCTCCTGAGCATGGCCCTCCTGGCCAAATATTTTGTGCAGTTTTTTTCGTATTCATTTTCAACCACGTTGACCGCAAAGGCACAGGATTGCGTCTGGGTCTCGCTTTTTTTCAATTGAAAAGCCGCAAGGCTGCAGGCGGCCAGCCGCCCTTTGTCCTGGCTGCCACCGGAAGCTACTGCAGCAGTTGTGTGTGTCCATGTCCATGTCCATGTCCATGTCCATGTCCATGTCCTGTGCCTTGGCTTTTATTTAACATGACGCAACAGAAAAGCAACATACAACACAGCAAACACAAATGTCCTGTCAACAGTCTTTTGATCGTCTGCCACCTTAGCCACCTTTTTTATTTGCTGCTTTCACCTCGGCCCTGAATGCCTTTTTAGCCGCCGGCTAAAACCGACTAACTGACAAACTGACAAACTGACGGACTGACAAACCGACCGACCGACGGGATTTACGATGACTTGCCACATTTTATTGTCGGCATTTTGCGTGTCCAATTCTGTCTCATTTCATTTCGTTCCTGCCCCGATTCGGTTTGGCATTGATTGTGACGTCACAGACTATTTTTTGAACAAAGCCATTAAGGACAAGGCAGAAATTCCTTTAAGTTTGCAGATATATTTGTAAATTTTTGATTTTAATGCCGGAAATCGTTTAGTTTTTAAGCAACAATACAAAACAAACTTCATATAATATTATAATAATATAATATAATATTTATAATATGCCCAAAATGCTTTTATAAAACTCTAAGTCTAACAACAGCATTTCTTTTAGATTTCGCAACATTTTTAGCATGATTTCCGGCAAAAGATAATTACCAGAACCAGAATCTATTTTAATCGATTAACAAATTGTGGTCGGAAACGAGAAGCGATAGGAACTATCATTTCCTAAAGCAATTATAACTTTCGCCATCGATTACCAGGAAAAGTGCTAAATTTTTTTAAAACTACTTCCTCTGCAATAAATATCTCAAGTCGTATCCGTTATACAAGCCTTTGAAGTGGGTCTGACAATCTCGCATTCCATTCCGGCCTATATTGAAAGGTTCAATAAAAATGTGGTACAATCGTATATTTTCTTTCAACTGGGCAACGTCAATAACTTTCGCGGAACAATCAATGAAATCACAATGCGAAAATATTCAGTAATTTCTGTGCTCATATCAGTCAAATATCAACAGAGATATAGTCGTTGCTGGCAAATCCATAATTGAAAGACACAACATTGAAACGAGTAGAAACAAAAGCCGCACACATAGGGAATATTTGAGCATTCGCATAATCTCCTGTCACCTTCGCATTCCTCGGCACTACTTATCGGGTCTGTTTCGTAATGAGTTATTTTTGGTATGGGTTTACACGGAATCGCTGCTATCGAGCGTCCGATCTATTCAAGAGGTTCTTCACAGATAGTTGCCTCAACAAATTTTAGCAAAAACTGCTCAAAATCTGATTGCCCTTAAAGAGGCCAAAAGCAATCAAAAAGTACGTTTATCTTTCGAAGTAAGTACATAATTTTGCTAGATAAACAAACCGAACCGTGACCTACTACAAACCACCTGAACCACCCAAACACCCTAAACCACCAAAAGCCTCATTAAGTATTACTCGTAAATGTGGCGCACATTTAGCATATGGCATATGGCGTATGGCGCAATTGGCCGCAGGCGGCTCGTTTGTTACGGATTATAAATGAAATCTACGGGGCTTTATCAACAAAGCCGCCGGACAACAACTGGCCAACATCTGATCTAAGCCCGGCGGCATGCACAAACAAGCTCTAAGGTGGCCCACCTCTGCCCACGTTCTTGGCCAATTACAGTTACGTGTCCCGTATTTACCCAACTGCAAAGCGTGCAAACTATCAGCTTGAGGCGTTATGAGAAATGTCTCAAATAATTTGCGGCAGCAGTTGTAGAAAGTTATGAAATGTGTATTTAAATTACTACCAGGGTTTTTCAATAGTTTTTATCACAGTTTATTAGCGACTGAAAAGGGTTTTTCCGGAACAATTATCGCATTGGAATATAATTTCGTCCACCTCCCACTGTCAATGTTTATGCAAAATGGCGGCTTAAGTTGACAGTTGTCAGTGAACGCTAGACTTCAAAAATTTAAAAAAAAAAAATAAAATAAGATATATATTTTCAGAATTTTAGTCTTTTCTTATTATAATTCTTAAAACCCTTTCCCTCTAACATTTTATATACTTATGTATTTATCTTCAAGACCAACTACGTTATAAAGATTATTTATATTATATTAGAAATGTTTCAGGTGCATAAAAGTTAATAACATTAACAAGTATTATTAGAAATTTGCCAAGCCTTTCTACTTGTATCTTTTGTATTAACTTTATCAAACTTTTGTTGCCAAGCACTAAGATTTATTACGCGTTTTATTTAGCACGTTTTTGACGCCTGTCTTTCAGCTATGTTTTCCGGCCATAAATGCATAAATGGCCGACTGATATCAAGGCCGATATTAAGAGTCAGTAAACTCACTTCGTCACACGTCTTCAAATTTATGATGCTCTCGAATGTTTAGAATCGGCATTATGTCATTCAGTTTTAAGTACTTTCCTATTTATGTGCTAATTAAATGGCGTGATGATTTTTACGATGCTTTTACTCTAAATTTGTGCGATTTCGTCAAATGGCGCTGGAATTCCGATTGTAACTGACCAACAACAAAAAAACCAGACCAAGACTATAAGCCCACTGATAAACTGGCCACAAGTGCAATACAAAGGTCCGAATAATTTTTCCATCGTTTCATTCCTTGGCCATTACTCATCGAACTGTTGTTCTGTTGTTCTGACCATGGCCAAAGAGAGGGGTTCTTATCAGTATGCGGCTATTTGGCTTGCGCCTGGCGACTTTCATGACATCACTTTCTATGACCCACGATACCGGCTATCGATAAGACGCAATTTGCCTATAGTAAATACCAAAGACTGACTATCACAGACCCCATATTGACCACTATATATGTACATATACGATCTGCCATAAAAAGGGGTGGAGGGGGGGGGGGGGCTTGCTTACTCTTAAGATTAGCTGATCACTTCCCACTGTGCATTTTGAGATCATCCTATCGAGAACCTTTCCTTATTTATCCATTATCATAATGGCTCAAATTATTTGATAGACGTTCTTCAAATGTCTAAACTTTATCGCCCGGAAACTGGCCAATTCGCTTGATTTGTTTTTGTAGTACTAGGTCAAGGTTATATCGTGACAATTTGATCGATAATATTCGTCAAAAAAAGCACTTGTCAACATTACTCAACACATTTTTTGTTATTGATGGCAAAAGAAATCTGGTGACATTTTTGAATGAATACATTTTTGGAAAGTAATACTTTAATTCATTCATCACTTTTGAATACTGAAATCGCTAATAATCGAAATAAATAGTCTAATATCGAACCTTTCTGATTCTAAATTTAAGTTTTGGAAATGCCCTCTCACTTATCGCAGGATCTTTACAATACGAACTTTCCCGTTTTCTAATCTTGCGACTATATAGAGAGGCTTTCCTAATCCAATCGGAATTTAATCGATAAGTTTCATTTTCACATCGTAAGCAACACTTCCGCAATTGCGCATTGGCATCTGTTTAATCAAGCATTCCAGTTGGCCCTGACCATAACCATTGGATTCCGGGAATTTTCACATTATTGACCAGGTTTATCGCAACATACGCACTTAGGAATTCAGGAAATAGCAGAAATACCTGCCGCGACCTGAGGTTTAACGGGGACTTTTTATAATGTAATTAAAAAAATAATTGCATTATCTTTTGCAGAAATTTTAAATTTTATGGTACTACTTGGCTTCCAGGAATTGGCATTACCCATTACAATAGCTAATAATTGATCGTATAACTCGATTGGCTACCGGTTGAAACCAGTTATTCTTAACATTCTTATCAATTCTGTACTTCTAGCGAGTATACACGTACTTGAAAAGGTTAATAAGGTTTACGGGTTTTTTGGTAAGGAATGCAAGGGTTGTTTAATCTAAATCAGGAATTATTATTAGTTGTGAAAGAAGAAAATATAATGGAATATTATATTTGGAATATGATAAAGTGAAAGATTGAAATTTTGATATATGTATGTATTTATAAATAGGATTATAATATTATTATATTTTATTATACAAATATATAATTCTTTGTTTCTGGTTTGTCATACATTGAACCTAAATGTAGGGTAACATTATCAAGCACTCTGCCCCGAACAATCCACTTGCCACTTGTTAGTTTATGGCTTACATGCAGTTGTAATAATACTTTAAGAAATTCGACAACATTGTCTTGCATTTGCCTAATTCCTAGCCATATTCTAAAAGAGGAGTGTTCCGTCCGATATGATATATGACGATTTTCCTCTTGCATCAGACGATGTTATCAATGCGGGGCATTATCAGCCAATTGCCCCATAATATGGGGCCTGGCATTAATCATTAATCAGGCAATACATTTTTCAACACACCCATCAAATCAATGAGGCTATTTTTTTTGGTTTTTGGCTATTTAGCCGGCGACCTTGTCGCGGGTCTCGGCGCTAAGTAATTACCCCTAATTAGAGCAATTACTGTGAGAGGCAGAGAGAGGGAGAGGGAGACTGCGGGAGAGGGAGAGGGAGTGGGAGAGGGAGGCAGATAAGCTGTAGATCATGCTGTCAACAGTCGTCTATAGAGTCGTAGTCATCGTCAGAGACAGGAGGGGGCGGGGCGTTTGATTGACATGGCTAAAACGGAAGTGACAGGCAGCTGTTAATTGGCCAGGTCTATAAAAACTGGAGTCAATGAAATGCGTTTAAGAGTCCGGGGCCATATAAATCACTCGAGTTGGCAACAATTACAATGGGCTTTGATATTAACCGGCAAAAAAAAAAAAGTATCTATGTTTTTCGTTTGTATCTCATTGCGATTGCGTATATGTATCTGTATCTGTAACTATGTGCAGCTCAAAAGGGCATTCGATGTGGCACACGACGCAAGGACATCAATGAAATTAAGTTTTTCTAGAAAAATTACATAGCTATTAGACCTTTAGCACGCCCCTACCCTCTACCCCTTGCCATCCTGGCTGCAACTGCGGCTGTGCGGCATATTTACCTGGAAAATTATTATGTTGCAGCGACTGTTGCAAATGCAGCCGCAATTATGCACGCAGCCCGGGCACATAAATTGTCAATTCGTTGTTGTTGCATCTACTTCTTCTGCTGCTGCTGCTGCGGATGCTGCTGCGGATGCTGCTGCTCCTGTGTCCTGTCCCTAACTCCTTACTCCTCACTCCTTGCTCCTTACTCCTTACCTGCTATCAGCGCTCATCTGTGTGCCGCTGTGTCCGTTTTGGTCTTGCCACACGCTGCGCCTGCACTCGTTTTTCGCAACAGTTTTTTATGGTCACCGCTTGCTTGCAACATGGGGCATGGCATATGTTGCACTGACTGACTACTACGCCATTGTTGCCCGATAAGCTTGTCCCTTTGTTCTTTTCCCCTGCACCGAAGTGTTTTATCTGGCACTTAGTTCTTTGCTTGTAATTGGCCACGCTGATAAGCATTTAGGGGTAACTCTCAACCTGATCTTCAGTCATTTGGGTGGGCGTTCCACTGATAGACTTCTGAGTATTGCCTCATTTGCAGAATGTCCTCGATCAGCAGTCAAAAAGCAGCTCCGATTTGGGAGCTGTGGGATACAATTTCCTAGTACCAGACACATTTTTTTATTTAATTTGAGAAACTTTACTTTTTCTTATGTCAATTTACTTTATTATTCTTATTTAACTTACAAAACACAATTAAAATATATATGCATATGTTAGATTATGTAACTTTAACTTATGTCAATTTAAATTATTATTCTTTTTTAATTTACAAAACAAAATTCGGAAATATATACAAATGTAAGATTATGTAACTTTAACTCGGTTCAGTGTTTCAAAACATTATCCCAACGTTTTATTATGTTTCCTGTAACACAAACCAACGTTATTTCAAATGCATTTAATTAGTTTTAAATGGTCTTTTTATTTTTTACGGTTTACAGTACTCTATTCTAAAACTTAACAAGTTTTTGTCGATTACCTTAACGCCAATAAACGCTCATTAGAAACGTTGCTTAAGTTCGTGTAAAGCTGGTATCATTAAAATCATGTCAAGACACAAAAGCCCATGAGCGCGACATGCCACAAACAACTGCAACTTGAACAGCAACAGCAACAACAACTACTACTACTTGCAACAACAGCAGAAATGCATTTGGTAAAATTAACATATTTAAGTAGCCGACGAGGCAAATTCCTTCTTTATGACGGTTGTCAACCAACTTTAACTACTTTCTAACTGAACCGAGAAACGAACTTGGAACCAAAAACCAAAAACCCAGCAGTGGGTCGTGGGTGACTCCAACTGACAGACTGACAGACTGACTGACTGACCGACCGACCGACCGACCGACCGTTCAAAGATCATAATGAAAATGCAGTTATGTTAATTTTCGTATAATTTTTGGGAGACCCGTTCAGTACAATTTATGACCACATATTTCAGACAGTTTATGGCAGAAAATATTCACATGACGTAGTCTGAGTGACTGCTCCCCAAATTCCCAGTTTCCCGGGCTGCCAACTGCACAACTCACCAACTGACTGACTGACTGACTGACAGGCAAAGTTACAAAAATGTGTGTGACATTTTGGAGGCAGTTCCGTAGCCACCCGTTGGGACTAGGACAACCTTTCAATCGCCATATTTATAATTTCGAATTCAATAAAATGAAAATAAAATATTAAATTTGTGGCAAGAAAACAGGCAGCTTCTACATATGTATTGCCATTGTTCGTTTTGGGCTTATACAAAATATGGTTTTTAAAATATTCTTTACTTATTCAAATGCGCCCCTGACATTATACATTATACATTATACACATTATACATTATACACATTATACATTATACACATTATATATACATAGATGTCGATTGACTGCCATGAAGTCATCAGCGTCAACAACGGCGTCATCCACATCAATTTGATATGCCCAGTTGATATGCCCCAATCTCAATCATTCCAACTCGAACTCGAACTCGATCCACTCGCCTCTTGAATTGTCGCCTATTCACCAGTGGCGGCGGCATACAATAAACGTGCCAGCGATCGTCTCTGAGAATCGGAGATTTGACAGACGAATTGAGTTCTGTGTACAAATCTTGGCGGCTATTGTCCAGAGGCGTCAATAGAATAGAATCGAATAGAAGCTTGACACCTGTGGCGCCTCAAGTGTGGAAGCTTTTTGTTGTTGTTTTTGCCGGTTGTTAGGGTATTGAGCACACATGCCAGATCAGTTTAAGGTCGTTGGAAAATCAAAGTTGTACATTAGTATTAAAGGTATTGAACAGAATATATATTTAAAGATGTATTTAATATATATTTTAATATTAATAGTTTTCAAATATCTAGAACTTCATATAATTATTCTAGCAAACATTAAGCTTAACTTTGATATCGTTTATAAATCTTTACTATCATTTTTTTAAAACAATTTCTTTATTTAAAGTAGGTTGACTTCTAGTTTCAAGAATTTAAGCATAAGAAAAAGTAATAGGAATGCAGTCGATATATTTGCATAGAGATTCCGGTTAGATGCTGATATCTAGAATAAAATACCTTAAAGTCACAACCCAATCTTAACTCTTTTTTACTATTTATTTGAGTTATTTAGGCTATTTATGTATTTTATTAAATATTCCATTGCCAGCAACATTTTTACAAAGTATTCCCATTGTGTAAAATAAGATTTGCATTAATTTCTTATCGACTCAATCAGTTTTAATTTGTACAAATCATGTTTTCAAGTTCCCATGACGTACTCAAATACATTTTATTGGCACATGCTAAACAAACTGGATTTTCGTGTGGTTTCGTTTGGTTTTTGGCTAACCAACCAGACGCTCATAATTCAAGTGATTTTTGAAACATTTTGTGTGGTCTCTGGTCTTTGGTCTCTGAACTTGTATGTTAATGGCCAACAAGTTGGCGCGTCCAGATGGATATACATATACATATATATCTAACGGTTAAACATGTAGCGCATAATTCAAACGGAAAGCTTTTTACTTTATCGTATTAGGGAAATAAATCAAAATGCCTCCCAGACCAAACTAAATCCCAGCCCAACCCAACGAACCCAATCAAAAACGCATCAAAATCAAAAGGCCGCCAAATAAACAACAACAATTTGTCAATGTGGCAACAACAATCAACGCCATTTAATTAGATGCCATTGATTAGAAGGAGGAATCCCATCTGCCCCATGCATTTCATTTCATTTCGATTTTTTTCTCTCTCTCTTCTCATCTCTTTCTTTCAAGAAACCACTTGAAAACTTGTCGAGCTTGACAAATTTGACAGGCTTGATTGAAAATGAAAAGCGCCCAGCGGTGAATAATGTCCGACAATAGAAAGCCCAAACCGTACCCAAAAAAAAAAAAAAACTTAGAAGAATCTCCGCAGCTCTCTCAGCTCGGTGATCGGTGATCGGTGATCTGTTCGGGTCTTATAAAGAGCAAAGCTCTTCAGAGCTCCGAGTTTTGTGTTTTTCTTTTTGAAAGTCCCAAAACGACGACAAAGGCAACTGTCAAGTGCCTTGGCACTTTCGAAATGAAAAAAAAAAAATAGCCCAACCATTTGAAAATATCTTTGGTTTTTCTCAGAGAGCCGCATTCGCTGGCAATAGGTGAGAATTTATGTAGATTTTTGTCTCGGCTATTTGTCAAAATTGTTTAGTCTTTAGTCGCTGAGCGATTGACAGGCCGACTAACTAGCCAACTAGCCAACTGGCCAATGGCTGCCGTTTTTTTTGGCCCACAACTTCCAGCTAGGCTTTTTGGCTGCACAGTAAAAAATAAAAACTCAAACTCAATATTTTGTATAATATTTATTTATTTATTTAATGTCGACTAGAAAGAAAATTCAAATTAAAAATTATTAAGTATTAAATATTCTTTATATATAAAAAACACCTCTTTTTAGCTATATAATATTATATATATAACCATAATCTTTATAGAAACTGAACATTCTGATCATTTTCAAAGTGAAATTAATTGGTAAAAAATATCTCAAGCAATTCAAAGACAACTCCAAATTGTTTACAGTGTGTTTAACACAACTTCAAGGGGGTGTTGCAAGGGGGCTTGGGGTTGGGGGTGCTGGTTGCTAGTTGCTAGTTGCAACTGTTGACACCGATACAAGCAGCAACTGTTGCTGCCGCTCTCTGGAGTGCCTAATGATATTGTGTGAATATTTTTTCGGCTGCATTTCGGACTCTGACGTGGCTGCCACGTAAACAACCCGCTTAGTTGTTGGTTGTTGGCCATTGCAGCATATTTGTTTCTGTTTCGCTTGCTACTTTTTTCCTCTTTTGCGCCAGGTGTTGGCAGTTATTTTACATATTTTCAGCTAAGATCAGCTTAGGCGCAGAGCAATAGGTGTTGGCTACTGCAGCAGCAACTGTATGTTCAGCTGCTTGTATTACACATTTTTGTGCTCTTACAAAAGCAATTAGGATTTTGCTTGAAGTATGGTTTGGTTTGTTGTATGACTAAGAATGCCTTTGATTTACATAATATAATTTAAATTGATTTGCTAAATTAATTTAATTTCAAAAACATGACAAAAAAAATCTAATAAATCATCTTTACCTTTCTGATCAAATAAATAGCTACAACATATTACGAATATTTTAAAATATTTTGAAATATAACTGAGATTCAAAAAAGGCTAGTCAAAAATAAAAAAAATGTACTCGATCAAATCTTCCTTTTCGAACTTGGCCAAACATTCTTGCGATACAAATGTTAAATGCTTTGGCCCATTTGGCAAAAAGGCGTTAAAACCTTAACACAAAATACAAAAACGGAAAACGGAAAACAGCATTTCGAGTAGCGCACAAAATTGTTGCTAGTGTGTCAGAAGTAGAAAGTGCAAGAATTAAGCCGCTGACGAGGCAAACAGTTAGGATTGTTTGAACAAGGCAGCCAGTGGGTTGCTAGAGGCAAGCACTCGAGAGGTGAGTGAGAGGTAGAAGTGCAAAACAAATCCGCTACAGAGAACACAGCTAGCAGGAAGGTCAGACTGTGGTTAATTATTGATGAGTCGAAGATACTTCAGGCGGCTGGGTGCGGGGGGTACAGTTACAGGTACCGGGGTAGAGGGGTAGAGGTACGGCTTGACCCTCGCAAACACCCGCACAATATGCTGTTGCTTTTGGTTTTTGGTGTCATTAACAGCCGGCTAGCTGGTTGTGGCAGCTGGCATTCCATCATTTTTAATGTGCATGGTCATAAAAAATCAAGTGCAACAAGTTGCCGATGACCGAAAAGCGTACTTACAGATACACAGATACATTCTAACTGTTTTACGTTTTTACGGCCGTGTTTGGGCGTTCAAGGCGTGGCTTATTGACAAATCGTCTTAACACCTCGCGGCAAGGCAGACACACACACACACACACACACACACACACACACAGACAGAGACAGAATTTGGCATTGGATGTCATAAAAATGGGCTACGGACATGATTTGCAATGCAATAAACTTAATTGAGTGCGCGTCAGTTGTTAATTTTAAACCGTCAACGGGATTCCAAGTTCGCAACCGGTTCGCCACTTGCAAATGACCAAAACAAAATTAAAGCCAACAAAAAAAAAGGAAAAACAAAACACAAATAGTTGATATATAAATAACTTGGTAGAACGCTTCGATTGGAAGGCGCGAAGTCGTAAAGTATCTTTGATGCCGTCATGGGTTAAGATACGTTAAGCTATGCGATTTTCGGTCATTTTTAATGATGCCATTAAAATCGCTGGCATTTTATTAGTATTTATATATGTATTTTCTATTTCGCTGTTCCTCAGATTTTTGAGTTGCGATTTAATTGTTGCATTATAAAATCTCATTTTTATATCCACGGTGCCGTTTAAACGGCGCCAAAAGCGACAAATAATCAACCCGTTCGGTCATCATTAATTTGGAATTTGTGGTGCCGCCATAAATATTCCTTATAGCGGCCATAAATCGACGTGCCACAATAATGAGCCACTAACCGACACAGATGTGACGCACTTCTTTGTCAAAGTGTCAGCTAGGTGGGTTGTGGTTGGCACTCGGTGGTCTGGTCAGTGGTGCGAACTGGTCTTGAGGTGACAGTTTATAATCCCTGCGTCGCTATATAGTCATACAAACTGTTGATGTTGCATATATATTATTATTTCAAAAATAATCTAATGTATATGTCTATTTGTGAAAGGTTTTTGCACATTTCTATTTAAAGAACAATTTTCAAAAATAATCAAATCAATCTTGCACAGTTTTTTATTTATTTTATTTTATATAAATAAATGTGAGCAGAATGAGTCTTTTTATTTTCTAATCCTCATTCTATATTTATTTCAATATTTGCTGAAATTAATTTCCCAATGAATTTATATTTGTATTAATTAAATACTATTTATTTTCTACTATCTCTTTAATTTTTTTTTTCTATTTTTTCTTTTCACATGCAACTTTGCTGCTTCGTCAGATCGCAGACAATACCAGTAACACCAACACCAACACCAACAGCAACAGCAACAACAACAGCAACAGCAACAACAACAACAGCTTAAAGTAGTTTTCTATGCAAATTTATTTAATTTACAACAATTAAAATAAGCCTCATCTAATGCGCTGTAATGTCTGCTGTCGACATACAAACTACAAATCCCGACGTAAGCTGCACTTGAAAAATGGCTAAAAAGTCAACACGAAGCGATCTGAGAGATCTGAGAGATACAGGCTTAACTCTGGATACTATACAGCGTACATACGCGTAGATACACATACAGATATAGAATACAAAAGCAAGCCACTGTGAGTGGAACTGTGGTATTTCCGTCATTTAAGCAGCGGCTTAAAATGTTTCTTCATTAGAATAACTGTCATAAAAATAAACGCATAAAATTTCAAAATACTCACTGTAAGCGGATCTAATCATTTTCCCATAAAGAGCTGCACAGCTGCTCAAGCCAAATCTGCTTAAATTTCACCTGACACGCTAATTTGGCTAATAAACATACCAAAAAATTCAAAAAACGAATACTAATAATAATAATGTGTGTGTCAAAAACCACAAAATTCAGAGGAACCCATCAAATGTGTGAAGCGGAGGCGCCATTGAGCCCCCGGGTTGGATTAGAGCTGCCCAAACTACGCAAAATATCAACAAACATAATAAAAACCCAAAAAAAAAATAGAATTCTTGTAAAAAAAATATTAATACAATTTATATTTATTCAAAAAAGTAATAAAAGACTACTTATTGATTTCTAGTTATAACAAAAATAAATAAAACGAGCGCCGATCAATAAGTGATGTTATTGTTATACCCTTTATTTCAAACAGATATAGCTTTGTCGAAACTAAATCGATTTTCGGTTTTCTTTGGGTCAGCTTGACAATTTGTCAATTTTTAACCTTCAAAAAAATCATATTAGATCGGAAGTTTCAGGCTTCAGATTTAAAGTATTAGAGATAGAGTATATGAAAAAAGATAATATAAACCCGATTAAATGATTGCGTTAGAGTAAAGTCAAAAGTTGTAGACGCAAAAAGTGACAACTGACTTGTGTATTATAATTAATTGCTTAACATATTTATTTTTTGTTAAACAAATTTACAAATTATTACTTTTGGCGCATAATAAAATTTCATTAGCGATGAAGCATCGCCGACGGCGTTGGCGTTTTCGAGTCGCGCGCGCAGACGGCGCCAGTTATTTTGTTGTATTTTGGAATTGTATTTTATACCCTGATCCCATTAAAAATGGGAAAAGGGTATAATGGTTTTGTGCAATAGTATGCAACAGACATACGGAAGCATCTCCGATCACATAAATATATATATATCTAGCCATGTCCGTCTGTCCGTTTTGGACTCGTTAAGATCAGAACTATCGATTGCCATTTAAAAATTGCCATTCCAGAGAATTTCATTTTTTACCAAAAATGGCAAGGGGTAACATAACTATTTTGGCTAAAAATGGGTCGACTCTGAAATCAAAAATTTTAAATTACATTTTATTATGTGCAGTTCCACGAGTATAAAGCGGTTTAAATTTCTACGATCCGACATCAAATACCCGAGTTATGAGCATTCAAAGATGACCATGTAGTATTTTCAGCATTACCAAAAAAATTAGATTTTTGGTGCTTTATAACTTGCATATCTCGGTCAAAATGAGTCCGATCTTTGAGTAGTATATCTTTTTGGACTCGTTAAGATCAGAACTATCGATTGCCATTTAAAAATTGTCATTCCAGAGAATTTCATTTTTTACCAAAAATGGCAAGGGGTAACATCACTATTTTGGCTAAAAATGGGTCGACTCTGAAATCAAAAATTTTAAATTACATTTTATTATGTGCAGTTCCACGAGTATAAAGCGGTTTAAATTTCTACGATCCGACATCAAATACCCGAGTTATGAGCATTCAAAGATGACCATGTAGTATTTTCAGCATTACCAAAAAAATTAGATTTTTGGTGCTTTATAACTTGCATATCTCGGTCAAAATGAGTCCGATCTTTGAGTAGTATATCTTTTTGGACTCGTTAAGATCAGAACTATCGAATGCAATTTAAAAATTGCCATTCCAGAGAATTTCATTTTTTACCAAAAATGGCAAGGGGTAACATCACTATTTTGGCTAAAAATGGGTCGACTCTGAAATCAAAAATTTTAAATTACATTTTATTATGTGCAGTTCCACGAGTATAAAGCGGTTTAAATTTCTACGATCCGACATCAAATACCCGAGTTATGAGCATTCAAAGATGACCATGTAGTATTTTCAGCATTACCAAAAAAATTAGATTTTTGGTGCTTTATAACTTGCATATCTCGGTCAAAATGAGTCCGATCTTTGAGTAGTATATCTTTTTGGACTCGTTAAGATCAGAACTATCGATTGCCATTTAAAAATTGCCATTCCAGAGAATTTCATTTTTTACCAAAAATGGCAAGGGGTAACATCACTATTTTGGCTAAAAATGGGTCGACTCTGAAATCAAAAATTTTAAATTACATTTTATTATGTGCAGTTCCACGAGTATAAAGCGGTTTAAATTTCTACGATCCGACATCAAATACCCGAGTTATGAGCATTCAAAGATGACCATGTAGTATTTTCAGCATTACCAAAAAAATTAGATTTTTGGTGCTTTATAACTTGCATATCTCGGTCAAAATGAGTCCGATCTTTGAGTAGTATATCTTTTTGGACTCGTTAAGATCAGAACTATCGATTGCCATTTAAAAATTGCCATTCCAGAGAATTTCATTTTTTACCAAAAATGGCAAGGGGTAACATCACTATTTTGGCTAAAAATGGGTCGACTCTGAAATCAAAAATTTTAAATTACATTTTATTATGTGCAGTTCCACGAGTATAAAGCGGTTTAAATTTCTACGATCCGACATCAAATACCCGAGTTATGAGCATTCAAAGATGACCATGTAGTATTTTCAGCATTACCAAAAAAATTAGATTTTTGGTGCTTTATAACTTGCATATCTCGGTCAAAATGAGTCCGATCTTTGAGTAGTATATCTTTTTGGACTCGTTAAGATCAGAACTATCGATTGCCATTTAAAAATTGCCATTCCAGAGAATTTCATTTTTTACCAAAAATGGCAAGGGGTAACATCACTATTTTGGCTAAAAATGGGTCGACTCTGAAATCAAAAATTTTAAATTACTTTTTATTATGTGCAGTTCCACAAGTATAAAGCGGTTTAAATTTCTACGATCCGACATCAAATAACCGAGTTATGAGCATTCAAAGATGACCATGTAGTATTTTCAGCATTACCAAAAAAATTAGATTTTTGGTGCTTTATAACTTGCATATCTCGGTCAAAATGAGTCCTGAAATCAAAAATTTTAAATTACATTTTATTATGTGCAGTTCCACGAGTATAAAGCGGTTTAAATTTCTGCGATCCGACATCAAATACCCGAGTTATGAGCATTCAAAGATGACCATGTAGTATTTTCAGCATTACCAAAAAAATTAGATTTTTGGTGCTTTATAACTTGCATATCTCGGTCAAAATGAGTCCGATCTTTGAGTAGTATATCTTTTTGGACTCGTTAAGATCAGAACTATCGATTGCCATTTAACAATTGTCATTCCAGAGAATTTCATTTTTTACCAAAAATGGCAAGGGGTAACATCACTATTTTGGCTAAAAATGGGTCGACTCTGAAATCAAAAATTTTAAATTACATTTTATTATGTGCAGTTCCACGAGTATAAAGCGGTTTAAATTTCTACGATCCGACATCAAATACCCGAGTTATGAGCATTCAAAGATGACCATGTAGTATTTTCAGCATTACCAAAAAAATTAGATTTTTGGTGCTTTATAACTTGCATATCTCGACTCTGAAATCAAAAATTTTAAATTACATTTTATTATGTGCAGTTCCACGAGTATAAAGCGGTTTAAATTTCTACGATCCGACATCAAATACCCGAGTTATGAGCAGCATTACCAAAAAAATTAGATTTTTGGTGCTTTATAACTTGCATATCTCGGTCAAAATGAGTCCGATCTTTGAGTAGTATATCTTTTTGGACTCGTTAAGATCAGAACTATCGATTGCCATTTAAAAATTGCCATTCCAGAGAATTTCATTTTTTACCAAAAATGGCAAGGGGTAACATCACTATTTTGGCTAAAAATGGGTCGACTCTGAAATCAAAAATTTTAAATTACATTTTATTATGTGCAGTTCCACGAGTATAAAGCGGTTTAAATTTCTACGATCCGACATCAAATACCCGAGTTATGAGCATTCAAAGATGACCATGTAGTATTTTCAGCATTACCAAAAAAATTAGATTTTTGGTGCTTTATAACTTGCATATCTCGGTCAAAATGAGTCCGATCTTTGAGTAGTATATCTTTTTGGACTCGTTAAGATCAGAACTATCGATTGCCATTTAAAAATTGCCATTCCAGAGAATTTCATTTTTTACCAAAAATGGCAAGGGGTAACATCACTATTTTGGCTAAAAATGGGTCGACTCTGAAATCAAAAATTTTAAATTACATTTTATTATGTGCAGTTCCACGAGTATAAAGCGGTTTAAATTTCTACGATCCGACATCAAATACCCGAGTTATGAGCATTCAAAGATGACCATGTAGTATTTTCAGCATTACCAAAAAAATTAGATTTTTGGTGCTTTATAACTTGCATATCTCGGTCAAAATGAGTCCGATCTTTGAGTAGTATATCTTTTTGGACTCGTTAAGATCAGAACTATCGATTGCCATTTAAAAATTGCCATTCCAGAGAATTTCATTTTTTACCAAAAATGGCAAGGGGTAACATCACTATTTTGGCTAAAAATGGGTCGACTCTGAAATCAAAAATTTTAAATTACTTTTTATTATGTGCAGTTCCACAAGTATAAAGCGGTTTAAATTTCTACGACATCAAATAACCGAGTTATGAGCATTCAAAGATGACCATGTAGTATTTTCAGCATTACCAAAAAAATTAGATTTTTGGTGCTTTATAACAAGGGTGGGCGCGTAGTGGCTCACGGAGCTCACTGAGCTCACTCCGTTATTTTTTAACAATCGGCGCCTGCAAGTCGCTTGTGCGCCGTCGGCGAGATTCCAAAAACAAAATACATGAAGTGTGCGCCGATTCTTAGACTCGAGCCGCGACCGCGTGACATCTGCATTTCGTCGCGACGCGTTTGCGAGATTCCAAAAACAAAATACATGAAGTGTGCGCCGATGCTTCGACTCGAGCCGCGATCGCAAAGCAATAAAATAATAGCTAGGTCCCTGTACACTGGCTAAAAAAATTCAAACTTAACATGTCTTATATAAATACTATTGAATAACTTTGAGTTTTGAATTTATTATTTTGCTCAGTGCACACATTTGTTGTGTTAGTTTTGCGCAGATTAACGACCACAGTAGCGGTGTTTGTTGTAGATGTTGTTGTCGGGCTCACTTGCTAAATTTGGCTGCCCACCCTTGCTTTATAACTTGCATATCTCGGTCAAAATGAGTCCTGAAATCAAAAATTTTAAATTACATTGTATTATGTGCAGTTCCACGAGTATAAAGCGGTTTAAATTTCTGCGATCCGACATCAAATACCCGAGTTATGAGCATTCAAAGATGACCATGTAGTATTTTCAGCATTACCAAAAAAATTAGATTTTTGGTGCTTTATAACTTGCATATCTCGGTCAAAATGAGTCCGATCTTTGAGTAGTATATCTTTTTGGACTCGTTAAGATCAGAACTATCGATTGCCATTTAAAAATTGTCATTCCAGAGAATTTCATTTTTTACCAAAAATTGGCAAGGGGTAACATCACTATTTTGGCTAAAAATGGGTCGACTCTGAAATCAAAAATTTTAAATTACATTTTATTATGTGCAGTTCCACGAGTATAAAGCGGTTTAAATTTCTACGATCCGACATCAAATACCCGAGTTATGAGCATTCAAAGATGACCATGTAGTATTTTCAGCATTACCAAAAAAATTAGATTTTTGGTGCTTTATAACTTGCATATCTCGGTCAAAATGAGTCCGATCTTTGAGTAGTATATCTTTTTGGACTCGTTAAGATCAGAACTATCGATTGCCATTTAAAAATTGCCATTCCAGAGAATTTCATTTTTTACCAAAAATGGCAAGGGGTAACATCACTATTTTGGCTAAAAATGGGTCGACTCTGAAATCAAAAATTTTAAATTACATTTTATTATGTGCAGTTCCACGAGTATAAAGCGGTTTAAATTTCTACGATCCGACATCAAATACCCGAGTTATGAGCATTCAAAGATGACCATGTAGTATTTTCAGCATTACCAAAAAAATTAGATTTTTGGTGCTTTATAACTTGCATATCTCGGTCAAAATGAGTCCTGAAATCAAAAATTTTAAATTACATTGTATTATGTGCAGTTCCACGAGTATAAAGCGGTTTAAATTTCTGCGATCCGACATCAAATACCCGAGTTATGAGCATTCAAAGATGACCATGTAGTATTTTCAGCATTACCAAAAAAATTAGATTTTTGGTGCTTTATAACTTGCATATCTCGGTCAAAATGAGTCCGATCTTTGAGTAGTATATCTTTTTGGACTCGTTAAGATCAGAACTATCGATTGCCATTTAAAAATTGCCATTCCAGAGAATTTCATTTTTTACCAAAAATGGCAAGGGGTAACATCACTATTTTGGCTAAAAATGGGTCGACTCTGAAATCAAAAATTTTAAATTACATTTTATTATGTGCAGTTCCACGAGTATAAAGCGGTTTAAATTTCTACGATCCGACATCAAATACCCGAGTTATGAGCATTCAAAGATGACCATGTAGTATTTTCAGCATTACCAAAAAATTAGATTTTTGGTGCTTTATAACTTGCATATCTCGGTCAAAATGAGTCCGATCTTTGAGTAGTATATCTTTTTGGACTCGTTAAGATCAGAACTATCGATTGCCATTTAAAAATTGCCATTCCAGAGAATTTCATTTTTTACCAAAAATGGCAAGGGGTAACATCACTATTTTGGCTAAAAATGGGTCGACTCTGAAATCAAAAATTTTAAATTACATTTTATTATGTGCAGTTCCACGAGTATAAAGCGGTTTAAATTTCTACGATCCGACATCAAATACCCGAGTTATGAGCATTCAAAGATGACCATGTAGTATTTTCAGCATTACCAAAAAAATTAGATTTTTGGTGCTTTATAACTTGCATATCTCGGTCAAAATGAGTCCGATCTTTGAGTAGTATATCTTTTTGGACTCGTTAAGATCAGAACTATCGATTGCCATTTAAAAATTGCCATTCCAGAGAATTTCATTTTTTACCAAAAATGGCAAGGGGTAACATCACTATTTTGGCTAAAAATGGGTCGACTCTGAAATCAAAAATTTTAAATTACATTTTATTATGTGCAGTTCCACGAGTATAAAGCGGTTTAAATTTCTACGATCCGACATCAAATACCCGAGTTATGAGCATTCAAAGATGACCATGTAGTATTTTCAGCATTACCAAAAAAATTAGATTTTTGGTGCTTTATAACTTGCATATCTCGGTCAAAATGAGTCCGATCTTTGAGTAGTATATCTTTTTGGACTCGTTAAGATCAGAACTATCGATTGCCATTTAAAAATTGCCATTCCAGAGAATTTCATTTTTTACCAAAAATGGCAAGGGGTAACATCACTATTTTGGCTAAAAATGGGTCGACTCTGAAATCAAAAATTTTAAATTACATTTTATTATGTGCAGTTCCACGAGTATAAAGCGGTTTAAATTTCTACGATCCGACATCAAATACCCGAGTTATGAGCATTCAAAGATGACCATGTAGTATTTTCAGCATTACCAAAAAAATTAGATTTTTGGTGCTTTATAACTTGCATATCTCGGTCAAAATGAGTCCGATCTTTGAGTAGTATATCTTTTTGGACTCGTTAAGATCAGAACTATCGATTGCCATTTAAAAATTGCCATTCCAGAGAATTTCATTTTTTACCAAAAATGGCAAGGGGTAACATCACTATTTTGGCTAAAAATGGGTCGACTCTGAAATCAAAAATTTTAAATTACATTTTATTATGTGCAGTTCCACGAGTATAAAGCGGTTTAAATTTCTACGATCCGACATCAAATACCCGAGTTATGAGCATTCAAAGATGACCATGTAGTATTTTCAGCATTACCAAAAAAATTAGATTTTTGGTGCTTTATAACTTGCATATCTCGGTCAAAATGAGTCCGATCTTTGAGTAGTATATCTTTTTGGACTCGTTAAGATCAGAACTATCGATTGCCATTTAAAAATTGCCATTCCAGAGAATTTCATTTTTTACCAAAAATGGCAAGGGGTAACATCACTATTTTGGCTAAAAATGGGTCGACTCTGAAATCAAAAATTTTAAATTACATTTTATTATGTGCAGTTCCACGAGTATAAAGCGGTTTAAATTTCTACGATCCGACATCAAATACCCGAGTTATGAGCATTCAAAGATGACCATGTAGTATTTTCAGCATTACCAAAAAAATTAGATTTTTGGTGCTTTATAACTTGCATATCTCGGTCAAAATGAGTCCGATCTTTGAGTAGTATATCTTTTTGGACTCGTTAAGATCAGAACTATCGATTGCCATTTAAAAATTGCCATTCCAGAGAATTTCATTTTTTACCAAAAATGGCAAGGGGTAACATCACTATTTTGGCTAAAAATGGGTCGACTCTGAAATCAAAAATTTTAAATTACATTTTATTATGTGCAGTTCCACGAGTATAAAGCGGTTTAAATTTCTACGATCCGACATCAAATACCCGAGTTATGAGCATTCAAAGATGACCATGTAGTATTTTCAGCATTACCAAAAAAATTAGATTTTTGGTGCTTTATAACTTGCATATCTCGGTCAAAATGAGTCCGATCTTTGAGTAGTATATCTTTTTGGACTCGTTAAGATCAGAACTATCGATTGCCATTTAAAAATTGCCATTCCAGAGAATTTCATTTTTTACCAAAAATGGCAAGGGGTAACATCACTATTTTGGCTAAAAATGGGTCGACTCTGAAATCAAAAATTTTAAATTACATTTTATTATGTGCAGTTCCACGAGTATAAAGCGGTTTAAATTTCTACGATCCGACATCAAATACCCGAGTTATGAGCATTCAAAGATGACCATGTAGTATTTTCAGCATTACCAAAAAAATTAGATTTTTGGTGCTTTATAACTTGCATATCTCGGTCAAAATGAGTCCGATCTTTGAGTAGTATATCTTTTTGGACTCGTTAAGATCAGAACTATCGATTGCCATTTAAAAATTGCCATTCCAGAGAATTTCATTTTTTACCAAAAATGGCAAGGGGTAACATCACTATTTTGGCTAAAAATGGGTCGACTCTGAAATCAAAAATTTTAAATTACATTTTATTATGTGCAGTTCCACGAGTATAAAGCGGTTTAAATTTCTACGATCCGACATCAAATACCCGAGTTATGAGCATTCAAAGATGACCATGTAGTATTTTCAGCATTACCAAAAAAATTAGATTTTTGGTGCTTTATAACTTGCATATCTCGGTCAAAATGAGTCCGATCTTTGAGTAGTATATCTTTTTGGACTCGTTAAGATCAGAACTATCGATTGCCATTTAAAAATTGCCATTCCAGAGAATTTCATTTTTTACCAAAAATGGCAAGGGGTAACATCACTATTTTGGCTAAAAATGGGTCGACTCTGAAATCAAAAATTTTAAATTACATTTTATTATGTGCAGTTCCACGAGTATAAAGCGGTTTAAATTTCTACGATCCGACATCAAATACCCGAGTTATGAGCATTCAAAGATGACCATGTAGTATTTTCAGCATTACCAAAAAAATTAGATTTTTGGTGCTTTATAACTTGCATATCTCGGTCAAAATGAGTCCGATCTTTGAGTAGTATATCTTTTTGGACTCGTTAAGATCAGAACTATCGATTGCCATTTAAAAATTGCCATTCCAGAGAATTTCATTTTTTACCAAAAATGGCAAGGGGTAACATCACTATTTTGGCTAAAAATGGGTCGACTCTGAAATCAAAAATTTTAAATTACATTTTATTATGTGCAGTTCCACGAGTATAAAGCGGTTTAAATTTCTACGATCCGACATCAAATACCCGAGTTATGAGCATTCAAAGATGACCATGTAGTATTTTCAGCATTACCAAAAAAATTAGATTTTTGGTGCTTTATAACTTGCATATCTCGGTCAAAATGAGTCCGATCTTTGAGTAGTATATCTTTTTGGACTCGTTAAGATCAGAACTATCGATTGCCATTTAAAAATTGCCATTCCAGAGAATTTCATTTTTTACCAAAAATGGCAAGGGGTAACATCACTATTTTGGCTAAAAATGGGTCGACTCTGAAATCAAAAATTTTAAATTACATTTTATTATGTGCAGTTCCACGAGTATAAAGCGGTTTAAATTTCTACGATCCGACATCAAATACCCGAGTTATGAGCATTCAAAGATGACCATGTAGTATTTTCAGCATTACCAAAAAAATTAGATTTTTGGTGCTTTATAACTTGCATATCTCGGTCAAAATGAGTCCGATCTTTGAGTAGTATATCTTTTTGGACTCGTTAAGATCAGAACTATCGATTGCCATTTAAAAATTGCCATTCCAGAGAATTTCATTTTTTACCAAAAATGGCAAGGGGTAACATCACTATTTTGGCTAAAAATGGGTCGACTCTGAAATCAAAAATTTTAAATTACATTTTATTATGTGCAGTTCCACGAGTATAAAGCGGTTTAAATTTCTACGATCCGACATCAAATACCCGAGTTATGAGCATTCAAAGATGACCATGTAGTATTTTCAGCATTACCAAAAAAATTAGATTTTTGGTGCTTTATAACTTGCATATCTCGGTCAAAATGAGTCCGATCTTTGAGTAGTATATCTTTTTGGACTCGTTAAGATCAGAACTATCGATTGCCATTTAAAAATTGCCATTCCAGAGAATTTCATTTTTTACCAAAAATGGCAAGGGGTAACATCACTATTTTGGCTAAAAATGGGTCGACTCTGAAATCAAAAATTTTAAATTACATTTTATTATGTGCAGTTCCACGAGTATAAAGCGGTTTAAATTTCTACGATCCGACATCAAATACCCGAGTTATGAGCATTCAAAGATGACCATGTAGTATTTTCAGCATTACCAAAAAAATTAGATTTTTGGTGCTTTATAACTTGCATATCTCGGTCAAAATGAGTCCGATCTTTGAGTAGTATATCTTTTTGGACTCGTTAAGATCAGAACTATCGATTGCCATTTAAAAATTGCCATTCCAGAGAATTTCATTTTTTACCAAAAATGGCAAGGGGTAACATCACTATTTTGGCTAAAAATGGGTCGACTCTGAAATCAAAAATTTTAAATTACATTTTATTATGTGCAGTTCCACGAGTATAAAGCGGTTTAAATTTCTACGATCCGACATCAAATACCCGAGTTATGAGCATTCAAAGATGACCATGTAGTATTTTCAGCATTACCAAAAAAATTAGATTTTTGGTGCTTTATAACTTGCATATCTCGGTCAAAATGAGTCCGATCTTTGAGTAGTATATCTTTTTGGACTCGTTAAGATCAGAACTATCGATTGCCATTTAAAAATTGCCATTCCAGAGAATTTCATTTTTTACCAAAAATGGCAAGGGGTAACATCACTATTTTGGCTAAAAATGGGTCGACTCTGAAATCAAAAATTTTAAATTACATTTTATTATGTGCAGTTCCACGAGTATAAAGCGGTTTAAATTTCTACGATCCGACATCAAATACCCGAGTTATGAGCATTCAAAGATGACCATGTAGTATTTTCAGCATTACCAAAAAAATTAGATTTTTGGTGCTTTATAACTTGCATATCTCGGTCAAAATGAGTCCGATCTTTGAGTAGTATATCTTTTTGGACTCGTTAAGATCAGAACTATCGATTGCCATTTAAAAATTGCCATTCCAGAGAATTTCATTTTTTACCAAAAATGGCAAGGGGTAACATCACTATTTTGGCTAAAAATGGGTCGACTCTGAAATCAAAAATTTTAAATTACATTTTAATTTGTGCAGTTCCACGAGTATAAAGCGGTTTAAATTTCTACGATCCGACATCAAATACCCGAGTTATGAGCATTCAAAGATGACCATGTAGTATTTTCAGCATTACCAAAAAAATTAGATTTTTGGTGCTTTATAACTTGCATATCTCGGTCAAAATGAGTCCGATCTTTGAGTAGTATATCTTTTTGGACTCGTTAAGATCAGAACTATCGATTGCCATTTAAAAATTGCCATTCCAGAGAATTTCATTTTTTACCAAAAATGGCAAGGGGTAACATCACTATTTTGGCTAAAAATGGGTCGACTCTGAAATCAAAAATTTTAAATTACATTTTATTATGTGCAGTTCCACGAGTATAAAGCGGTTTAAATTTCTACGATCCGACATCAAATACCCGAGTTATGAGCATTCAAAGATGACCATGTAGTATTTTCAGCATTACCAAAAAAATTAGATTTTTGGTGCTTTATAACTTGCATATCTCGGTCAAAATGAGTCCGATCTTTGAGTAGTATATCTTTTTGGACTCGTTAAGATCAGAACTATCGATTGCCATTTAAAAATTGCCATTCCAGAGAATTTCATTTTTTACCAAAAATGGCAAGGGGTAACATCACTATTTTGGCTAAAAATGGGTCGACTCTGAAATCAAAAATTTTAAATTACATTTTATTATGTGCAGTTCCACGAGTATAAAGCGGTTTAAATTTCTACGATCCGACATCAAATACCCGAGTTATGAGCATTCAAAGATGACCATGTAGTATTTTCAGCATTACCAAAAAAATTAGATTTTTGGTGCTTTATAACTTGCATATCTCGGTCAAAATGAGTCCGATCTTTGAGTAGTATATCTTTTTGGACTCGTTAAGATCAGAACTATCGATTGCCATTTAAAAATTGCCATTCCAGAGAATTTCATTTTTTACCAAAAATGGCAAGGGGTAACATCACTATTTTGGCTAAAAATGGGTCGACTCTGAAATCAAAAATTTTAAATTACATTTTATTATGTGCAGTTCCACGAGTATAAAGCGGTTTAAATTTCTACGATCCGACATCAAATACCCGAGTTATGAGCATTCAAAGATGACCATGTAGTATTTTCAGCATTACCAAAAAAATTAGATTTTTGGTGCTTTATAACTTGCATATCTCGGTCAAAATGAGTCCGATCTTTGAGTAGTATATCTTTTTGGACTCGTTAAGATCAGAACTATCGATTGCCATTTAAAAATTGCCATTCCAGAGAATTTCATTTTTTACCAAAAATGGCAAGGGGTAACATCACTATTTTGGCTAAAAATGGGTCGACTCTGAAATCAAAAATTTTAAATTACATTTTATTATGTGCAGTTCCACGAGTATAAAGCGGTTTAAATTTCTACGATCCGACATCAAATACCCGAGTTATGAGCATTCAAAGATGACCATGTAGTATTTTCAGCATTACCAAAAAAATTAGATTTTTGGTGCTTTATAACTTGCATATCTCGGTCAAAATGAGTCCGATCTTTGAGTAGTATATCTTTTTGGACTCGTTAAGATCAGAACTATCGATTGCCATTTAAAAATTGCCATTCCAGAGAATTTCATTTTTTACCAAAAATGGCAAGGGGTAACATCACTATTTTGGCTAAAAATGGGTCGACTCTGAAATCAAAAATTTTAAATTACATTTTATTATGTGCAGTTCCACGAGTATAAAGCGGTTTAAATTTCTACGATCCGACATCAAATACCCGAGTTATGAGCATTCAAAGATGACCATGTAGTATTTTCAGCATTACCAAAAAAATTAGATTTTTGGTGCTTTATAACTTGCATATCTCGGTCAAAATGAGTCCGATCTTTGAGTAGTATATCTTTTTGGACTCGTTAAGATCAGAACTATCGATTGCCATTTAAAAATTGTCATTCCAGAGAATTTCATTTTTTACCAAAAATGGCAAGGGGTAACATCACTATTTTGGCTAAAAATGGGTCGACTCTGAAATCAAAAATTTTAAATTACATTTTATTATGTGCAGTTCCACGAGTATAAAGCGGTTTAAATTTCTACGATCCGACATCAAATACCCGAGTTATGAGCATTCAAAGATGACCATGTAGTATTTTCAGCATTACCAAAAAAATTAGATTTTTGGTGCTTTATAACTTGCATATCTCGGTCAAAATGAGTCCGATCTTTGAGTAGTATATCTTTTTGGACTCGTTAAGATCAGAACTATCGATTGCCATTTAAAAATTGCCATTCCAGAGAATTTCATTTTTTACCAAAAATGGCAAGGGGTAACATCACTATTTTGGCTAAAAATGGGTCGACTCTGAAATCAAAAATTTTAAATTACATTTTATTATGTGCAGTTCCACGAGTATAAAGCGGTTTAAATTTCTACGATCCGACATCAAATACCCGAGTTATGAGCATTCAAAGATGACCATGTAGTATTTTCAGCATTACCAAAAAAATTAGATTTTTGGTGCTTTATAACTTGCATATCTCGGTCAAAATGAGTCCGATCTTTGAGTAGTATATCTTTTTGGACTCGTTAAGATCAGAACTATCGATTGCCATTTAAAAATTGCCATTCCAGAGAATTTCATTTTTTACCAAAAATGGCAAGGGGTAACATCACTATTTTGGCTAAAAATGGGTCGACTCTGAAATCAAAAATTTTAAATTACATTTTATTATGTGCAGTTCCACGAGTATAAAGCGGTTTAAATTTCTACGATCCGACATCAAATACCCGAGTTATGAGCATTCAAAGATGACCATGTAGTATTTTCAGCATTACCAAAAAAATTAGATTTTTGGTGCTTTATAACTTGCATATCTCGGTCAAAATGAGTCCGATCTTTGAGTAGTATATCTTTTTGGACTCGTTAAGATCAGAACTATCGATTGCCATTTAAAAATTGCCATTCCAGAGAATTTCATTTTTTACCAAAAATGGCAAGGGGTAACATCACTATTTTGGCTAAAAATGGGTCGACTCTGAAATCAAAAATTTTAAATTACATTTTATTATGTGCAGTTCCACGAGTATAAAGCGGTTTAAATTTCTACGATCCGACATCAAATACCCGAGTTATGAGCATTCAAAGATGACCATGTAGTATTTTCAGCATTACCAAAAAAATTAGATTTTTGGTGCTTTATAACTTGCATATCTCGGTCAAAATGAGTCCGATCTTTGAGTAGTATATCTTTTTGGACTCGTTAAGATCAGAACTATCGATTGCCATTTAAAAATTGCCATTCCAGAGAATTTCATTTTTTACCAAAAATGGCAAGGGGTAACATCACTATTTTGGCTAAAAATGGGTCGACTCTGAAATCAAAAATTTTAAATTACATTTTATTATGTGCAGTTCCACGAGTATAAAGCGGTTTAAATTTCTACGATCCGACATCAAATACCCGAGTTATGAGCATTCAAAGATGACCATGTAGTATTTTCAGCATTACCAAAAAAATTAGATTTTTGGTGCTTTATAACTTGCATATCTCGGTCAAAATGAGTCCGATCTTTGAGTAGTATATCTTTTTGGACTCGTTAAGATCAGAACTATCGATTGCCATTTAAAAATTGCCATTCCAGAGAATTTCATTTTTTACCAAAAATGGCAAGGGGTAACATCACTATTTTGGCTAAAAATGGGTCGACTCTGAAATCAAAAATTTTAAATTACATTTTATTATGTGCAGTTCCACGAGTATAAAGCGGTTTAAATTTCTACGATCCGACATCAAATACCCGAGTTATGAGCATTCAAAGATGACCATGTAGTATTTTCAGCATTACCAAAAAAATTAGATTTTTGGTGCTTTATAACTTGCATATCTCGGTCAAAATGAGTCCGATCTTTGAGTAGTATATCTTTTTGGACTCGTTAAGATCAGAACTATCGATTGCCATTTAAAAATTGCCATTCCAGAGAATTTCATTTTTTACCAAAAATGGCAAGGGGTAACATCACTATTTTGGCTAAAAATGGGTCGACTCTGAAATCAAAAATTTTAAATTACATTTTATTATGTGCAGTTCCACGAGTATAAAGCGGTTTAAATTTCTACGATCCGACATCAAATACCCGAGTTATGAGCATTCAAAGATGACCATGTAGTATTTTCAGCATTACCAAAAAAATTAGATTTTTGGTGCTTTATAACTTGCATATCTCGGTCAAAATGAGTCCGATCTTTGAGTAGTATATCTTTTTGGACTCGTTAAGATCAGAACTATCGATTGCCATTTAAAAATTGCCATTCCAGAGAATTTCATTTTTTACCAAAAATGGCAAGGGGTAACATCACTATTTTGGCTAAAAATGGGTCGACTCTGAAATCAAAAATTTTAAATTACATTTTATTATGTGCAGTTCCACGAGTATAAAGCGGTTTAAATTTCTACGATCCGACATCAAATACCCGAGTTATGAGCATTCAAAGATGACCATGTAGTATTTTCAGCATTACCAAAAAAATTAGATTTTTGGTGCTTTATAACTTGCATATCTCGGTCAAAATGAGTCCGATCTTTGAGTAGTATATCTTTTTGGACTCGTTAAGATCAGAACTATCGATTGCCATTTAAAAATTGCCATTCCAGAGAATTTCATTTTTTACCAAAAATGGCAAGGGGTAACATCACTATTTTGGCTAAAAATGGGTCGACTCTGAAATCAAAAATTTTAAATTACATTTTATTATGTGCAGTTCCACGAGTATAAAGCGGTTTAAATTTCTACGATCCGACATCAAATACCCGAGTTATGAGCATTCAAAGATGACCATGTAGTATTTTCAGCATTACCAAAAAAATTAGATTTTTGGTGCTTTATAACTTGCATATCTCGGTCAAAATGAGTCCGATCTTTGAGTAGTATATCTTTTTGGACTCGTTAAGATCAGAACTATCGATTGCCATTTAAAAATTGCCATTCCAGAGAATTTCATTTTTTACCAAAAATGGCAAGGGGTAACATCACTATTTTGGCTAAAAATGGGTCGACTCTGAAATCAAAAATTTTAAATTACATTTTATTATGTGCAGTTCCACGAGTATAAAGCGGTTTAAATTTCTACGATCCGACATCAAATACCCGAGTTATGAGCATTCAAAGATGACCATGTAGTATTTTCAGCATTACCAAAAAAATTAGATTTTTGGTGCTTTATAACTTGCATATCTCGGTCAAAATGAGTCCGATCTTTGAGTAGTATATCTTTTTGGACTCGTTAAGATCAGAACTATCGATTGCCATTTAAAAATTGCCATTCCAGAGAATTTCATTTTTTACCAAAAATGGCAAGGGGTAACATCACTATTTTGGCTAAAAATGGGTCGACTCTGAAATCAAAAATTTTAAATTACATTTTATTATGTGCAGTTCCACGAGTATAAAGCGGTTTAAATTTCTACGATCCGACATCAAATACCCGAGTTATGAGCATTCAAAGATGACCATGTAGTATTTTCAGCATTACCAAAAAAATTAGATTTTTGGTGCTTTATAACTTGCATATCTCGGTCAAAATGAGTCCGATCTTTGAGTAGTATATCTTTTTGGACTCGTTAAGATCAGAACTATCGATTGCCATTTAAAAATTGCCATTCCAGAGAATTTCATTTTTTACCAAAAATGGCAAGGGGTAACATCACTATTTTGGCTAAAAATGGGTCGACTCTGAAATCAAAAATTTTAAATTACATTTTATTATGTGCAGTTCCACGAGTATAAAGCGGTTTAAATTTCTACGATCCGACATCAAATACCCGAGTTATGAGCATTCAAAGATGACCATGTAGTATTTTCAGCATTACCAAAAAAATTAGATTTTTGGTGCTTTATAACTTGCATATCTCGGTCAAAATGAGTCCGATCTTTGAGTAGTATATCTTTTTGGACTCGTTAAGATCAGAACTATCGATTGCCATTTAAAAATTGCCATTCCAGAGAATTTCATTTTTTACCAAAAATGGCAAGGGGTAACATCACTATTTTGGCTAAAAATGGGTCGACTCTGAAATCAAAAATTTTAAATTACATTTTATTATGTGCAGTTCCACGAGTATAAAGCGGTTTAAATTTCTACGATCCGACATCAAATACCCGAGTTATGAGCATTCAAAGATGACCATGTAGTATTTTCAGCATTACCAAAAAAATTAGATTTTTGGTGCTTTATAACTTGCATATCTCGGTCAAAATGAGTCCGATCTTTGAGTAGTATATCTTTTTGGACTCGTTAAGATCAGAACTATCGATTGCCATTTAAAAATTGCCATTCCAGAGAATTTCATTTTTTACCAAAAATGGCAAGGGGTAACATCACTATTTTGGCTAAAAATGGGTCGACTCTGAAATCAAAAATTTTAAATTACATTTTATTATGTGCAGTTCCACGAGTATAAAGCGGTTTAAATTTCTACGATCCGACATCAAATACCCGAGTTATGAGCATTCAAAGATGACCATGTAGTATTTTCAGCATTACCAAAAAAATTAGATTTTTGGTGCTTTATAACTTGCATATCTCGGTCAAAATGAGTCCGATCTTTGAGTAGTATATCTTTTTGGACTCGTTAAGATCAGAACTATCGATTGCCATTTAAAAATTGCCATTCCAGAGAATTTCATTTTTTACCAAAAATGGCAAGGGGTAACATCACTATTTTGGCTAAAAATGGGTCGACTCTGAAATCAAAAATTTTAAATTACATTTTATTATGTGCAGTTCCACGAGTATAAAGCGGTTTAAATTTCTACGATCCGACATCAAATACCCGAGTTATGAGCATTCAAAGATGACCATGTAGTATTTTCAGCATTACCAAAAAAATTAGATTTTTGGTGCTTTATAACTTGCATATCTCGGTCAAAATGAGTCCGATCTTTGAGTAGTATATCTTTTTGGACTCGTTAAGATCAGAACTATCGATTGCCATTTAAAAATTGCCATTCCAGAGAATTTCATTTTTTACCAAAAATGGCAAGGGGTAACATCACTATTTTGGCTAAAAATGGGTCGACTCTGAAATCAAAAATTTTAAATTACATTTTATTATGTGCAGTTCCACGAGTATAAAGCGGCTTAAATTTCTATGATCCGACATCAAATACCCGAGTTATGAGCATTCAAAGATGACCATGTAGTATTTTCAGCATTACCAAAAAAATTAGATTTTTGGTGCTTTATAACTTGCATATCTCGGTCAAAATGAGTCCGATCTTTGAGTAGTATATCTTTTTGGACTCGTTAAGATCAGAACTATCGATTGCCATTTAAAAATTGCCATTCCAGAGAATTTCATTTTTTACCAAAAATGGCAAGGGGTAAGTAACATCACTATTTTGGCTAAAAATGGGTCGACTCTGAAATCAAAAATTTTAAATTACATTTTATTATGTGCAGTTCCACGAGTATAAAGCGGTTTAAATTTCTACGATCCGACATCAAATACCCGAGTTATGAGCATTCAAAGATGACCATGTAGTATTTTCAGCATTACCAAAAAAATTAGATTTTTGGTGCTTTATAACTTGCATATCTCGGTCAAAATGAGTCCGATCTTTGAGTAGTATATCTTTTTGGACTCGTTAAGATCAGAACTATCGATTGCCATTTAAAAATTGTCATTCCAGAGAATTTCATTTTTTACCAAAAATGGCAAGGGGTAACATCACTATTTTGGCTAAAAATGGGTCGACTCTGAAATCAAAAATTTTAAATTACATTTTATTATGTGCAGTTCCACGAGTATAAAGCGGTTTAAATTTCTACGATCCGACATCAAATACCCGAGTTATGAGCATTCAAAGATGACCATGTAGTATTTTCAGCATTACCAAAAAAATTAGATTTTTGGTGCTTTATAACTTGCATATCTCGGTCAAAATGAGTCCGATCTTTGAGTAGTATATCTTTTTGGACTCGTTAAGATCAGAACTATCGATTGCCATTTAAAAATTGCCATTCCAGAGAATTTCATTTTGTACCAAAAATGGCAAGGGGTAACATCACTATTTTGGCTAAAAATGGGTCGACTCTGAAATCAAAAATTTTAAATTACATTTTATTATGTGCAGTTCCACGAGTATAAAGCGGTTTAAATTTCTACGATCCGACATCAAATACCCGAGTTATGAGCATTCAAAGATGACCATGTAGTATTTTCAGCATTACCAAAAAAATGAATTGTGATTTTATGAACTGGGTTCAGGGTATCTACTAGTCGGGCACTCTCGACTACAGCACTTTTGTTATATTTGTATTTGTAATTTTTTTTTTCGTTTTTGCGCCGTGGTTGACGCCTGGGTATGGCCTTTGTTTTGGCCAGATCTGTCACTGCGCTGTGGCAGCGGCGAGCGCAAAGCTTGATAAATTTCAATAACAACGGCATCTATTTTATTTATTTTGATGGCTGGCGCTGGCCACTCGTCGCACTTGCGCTCAATTTGCATATGTCGACTCAAAAATTATTAAAAAAAATAAACACAAACAAAAAATACCAAATGCCTTAACATTCACACATATTTTTTATTTTTCTCGTTGGGTAATTAATTTTGGACAAGCCATAAATCTTGTATACTTTGCATATATTAAACATGTATTATTACATATTTATATATGACTTGTGGCGGTGTCAACATTCCAGCATGCATCTACGGATCAAGAGTTTTCCCTCGATAACCTCACTAAACTCTAAAGCCTCAACACCCACACACATTTATTTTTGGTGTCAATCCGAACTTGTGGCCTTTTTTTTAATGGCAATCTGTTCAGATTGAGGTCATACATTGTCACATTGTTTGAGATTCTTATCAACTGTTACACGATTTTCGTATTATGCTTTTGATATCAACATTTTTGTATTGAAATTCCGTTGAGTCAAAACTATCCGCGATACTGATGTTTCCGGTTTGCAAGATGACCTTACAGATCTGCTGTGATCTCGGTGGTTTTCCAGTTTTATAGCTCACAGATGAGTCATACAAAATAATTCCGAAGTATCTGAAATTGAGCGTTATAAAGCCGAGCTACTAGTTGCTAGTTTGAAATACAATTTGTATTTGTTTGCCCCGTTTTGAAATGAATACGTCAGGTTTGTATTGTACTATATGTGTTTCATATTTATTTTGAATTCGTATCGTTTCATCGTCATTCGCAAATTGCTCATTATAATTACTATTATGGTTATTATGGTTGGGCTGCAGCGCCGCATTATTATCATTGCGATTATCGTTAACAACATTAATATTTGCATTATAATTAATAATATTAGGTTGTTGCTCATGTTGCTGCTGCTGCTGCTGTTGATGTTGCTGCTGCAACTGCTGCAATTCGAGGCCTGCAAAGTAGTTGTCTTCTTTTTGGCTGTCCTCGCTGTTGTTACTGTTGTTGTTGTTGTTGTTGTTGCTATGGCTATCGTCGTTAATATTATGCTCAACAATATTATTGCGATGTGGTGCAACGACAACAGCAACCGTTGCAGCTGGGCTGCTGCTGCTGCTGCTGCTGCTATCAATTCGATCGTTTATCAATTGCTTAAGATTATTGTCAATGCTATCATTGAAAGTGAAACGGGCAACGCTCCATCTCAAGCTATTGCTATGGCTATTTGGACTATCGAACTTAGTGCTAGTGCTAGTGCTAGTGCTAGTGTCTAAACTACTAGAATCAGTCGTGCTACTTTTAGTATTCATATTATAATGCTCGTTACTGTACAAGTAGTTGTAGTTTTTTGGCAAGGCAGGTATTGCATTATTAACATTATTGCTATTACTAATTAAATTAAATGCTACATTTAGTTTTTTTTGTTTACGTTGGATATTTAAATTACTATTAACATAGGTGTTTGAGTATTCATTTTGTTGTTGCTGCTGCTGCTGTTGCTGCTGCTGCTGTTGCAGTTGCTTCAGTTGCTGCTGCTGCTGCTGCTGCGAAGGCGTCTCCACCAGCTGCATATCCATATCAGCACCGCCTCCTGCTGCTGCCCCGCTGGCCGCTGCACGTTTTCGTCTGCCGCGTTTGCGACGACCCGCCGCCAACATGGCAAAAAAATTCAATGCCGACGGCGCCAGCGAAGCGGTTGCTGTCAGCGCTGTTGCCGCTGCTGTTGCTGTGTAGGAGGAGGATGACGAGGAGGAGGCAGTGGGCAGCTGCTCGGATGAGTGTTGCTGCCCATCCTGCTCTCGCTGCTGCTGTTGCTGTTGCTCCTCCTGCAACTGCTGCTGCTGCTGCTGGCGGCGTCGCTGCATGCGTCGTCGCCGTCTGCGCTCCAGCAGCGTTGCATTGTTGTGATGATGACGCACCACCAAATTCTTGGGCTGCGGCTGTTGCATGGCGCCGGCAGCATTGTGATGTTGCCGCTGCTGACGCTGCCGCTGGTGCAACTGTTGCTGCCGCTGGCGATGTTGCAAGCGTCGCTGTCGCTGCTGGTTGCGTTTGATGATCTTCTGTTCGCGCAGCTCATCCTCGGCTTGGTTATGGGACTTAGGGCTATTCTTGTTACTGTTACTGTTACTGTTGTTGATGTTGCTACTATTATTGTTGTTGGCATAACTATTGCTATTAATACTTGGTTTTGTTGTTGTTGTTGTTGTTACTGTTGCTGGCTGCTGGCGACGCAGCGGTTTGCCACGTGCGCGTTTTGTTACCGCCACTGGGCTAGGCGTTGTTGTTGTTGTCGTCGTTGTTGTTGTCGATGTAGTTGTTGTTGTTGTTGTTGTCGTGGTGCTGCTACTAGTAGTTGTTGGTGTTGTCGTGCTTTTTGCCGTCGTTTTGCTCTTCCAATTGATGAGCTTGCTGTGAAAATGTTCGGCCTTCTCGCGATAGAAGAGAAAACAGGCATTGCGCACCCGATGCAACTTCTGCATATCCCTAGGTCCTATGGGTCGAAAGTTGCGCTTGATGCCCACGCGCAGCACCGGATTGTAGGCATTCGTATACTGATAGTAACCCCGGTCCATTGACTCTCTGAAGTGGCAATCGTTTGTGACGTTTCTCTAAGGATCGCAAGTAATTGGAAGAGAAAGACAAGGATAAACTTAACGATTAGTTCGATGAGAGAGGACGATTTGATTTTCCTGCGAATCCTAAAGAATCCTGTTGTATGTTACTTAAACATAGTTTTATTTTCTTCTATGATATCTAAGCTATCGATAAACCTATATCTTCTGGCTTGTATTCTTTCCAAGTTTATTGATCATTCAATTTTATTTTTTTGTATATCTTCCACAACATAATTTCCCAAGAATTCTAATTGTATTCTATTCAATATGTATGCTATCTAAGATATCGATAAATTGTGGGCTTATCAATTAAAGTATAGAATGTAACTAATTGCTCACCTTTCCAACAAGTTTGCCTTGGGCAAAGCACAAATAGTAGTCCACATCCTTGGCATAGATGGTGATTTTGAAATCCTCGCTGAGCACATCGCCAACACTGTCCATTGTGAAGGATTCTGTAATGGGCATTATCGAAAGAAACAAATCAATTTTAATTAATTATAAGCAAACAAAAGTTTCTTTTTTTTTCAGTTAGTTAAGTAAATATTAAAGCTAGTTAAAGGTAGGGGGAGAGGGGGAACGGCGCACACTTCAGCGCCCACAGATAACCCAATTAATTGAAAGGTTTTCGATAAAGTTATGAAAGGTTTGATTAGCAGGGGCAGGGGCAGGGGCAGGGGCAAGGGGAACTGCAGCAGGTAACGTTAGAAACAAGAATCTAGACATTTAATGAAATTATAGCGACTCTACGTCTGACTCTGGGGGTTCTCGATTCCACGATTCAACGAGTGACTCCACGACAATCAGTCAGTCAGTCAATTATGGAGTGACTTCTTATCAAGCTGCGCCAATCATCCAAACACTTAAGAGCATAACTTTTACAGTCGTTGAACTTATCATCTTGGTTATATTTTGGATTGATTTGTTAACCTCAGCATCTTGAGGTATTTCTCGATTGGTCTTTCACGTGTTCAATGCATGCTGAGCTACCGAAATAAATCGATCAATTTGGCTAAGTCTGGCAAGTATTTATAGAGCTTAAGCCCCCAAGTATTCCCTTTGAAAGAAAATGAACTACAACCAGCTAAAAGATAAGATAAAATACCAAAGCTGACAAAAGTATTTCGTTTAATTTATAAAGCAATTGGCGCCGTCTCTCCTCCCACACACTCCCTCTCTCTTAACTCTCTCTCTCTCTCTCTTAACTCTCTCGTACTTCGCACAATTCGGTGGCAGTTATTTATGCGCCCTGAACTTTGCTCTTTTGAGCTCTTTTGGTCAAGTGGATCGCCAATCACCGATCGTCGCTGACCTTAGGCATATTAAAAGTGACGTAATCGGATGCCTAGCAATATTTGGCATCACTTATGATTGAATCGATGTGAAAAGTTGATATAGTTTAAGTACTTTTCTTAAATTTGCATGTTTTCTCATTTGAGTACGTATACGTAATTTATATATCAAACTATATATGATTGCCGATATAGCTCTCTATATCTATGTAGAAATATCTGAATTTATATATATATATGTTTCTGTATCAGTAATTGAATATATTTATCTATCTATTTCTCCTATCTATCCTATATATCTATCCTTCAATCGGAAAACTCTTTTAAGCTAAACTTCTTGCTGTCTAATATTATTCTTAGACTCTCGATCCTAGATTGACCATAATCCATTATACAGTTCATTCAGTTTAGATATATTGCCTAGGCTCTGTTCACCGTTAGCTTCTCACGCTTATTGGTTGTGACTGCTGTCGCTATAGAGTAGAGATCGACCCATTTACGGATACGATGCGGTGCTCCTGAACTTCACCCACTGAGCCAAGAGCCAGACAATCGAATGGCAAAAAGACAAATGATAAGCAGGCGGAGGGGGAGGGGTAGAAAGGGGGCGAAACAAACCGCATGAATTCAAATAAATTGAAAGAAGAAGGCGGGTTTGAAACCGCAATCATATGAGTGTGAGTGAGTGTATGGGTGTGTGTGTGTGAGTGAGTGTGTACTGGCTGGCTGGCCACATAACATCAATCAAATATTAAATTACCAATAATTTAATTAAGCCCACAATATGCACAGACAGCACACCAGAGTTCAAAATAAATGCCAATTCAATTTAAATGCCATTCGACGAGCAGCTCTTCTCACTCAAACAATAAGAATTGATGGGTAACAAACAATAAATCATAGATACATATATGTAAATATGTATATGGAGTTATCAAGTATAGCTGTACTTACGTGCTAGTGATATATCCTCGGCAGTTACCCGACCGTGCGCATTTATATGCAGCACCCGATTGTTGTGGCTCTTCAGAGTTAAAATGTATTCGTCCGTTTTCTTAGCACATGTTGTAGTTACCAGAGCAAGCATTACCTGCAAAAATCAGAGAGAGAGAGAGAGAGAGAGAAAGAACATTATAGAGTATACACATACATATAGAATGCAGCCAGCCTTAATCCTGGCCATAAATTTGTCGCTAAGCTTTTTATTATGAGCGACCTGGGAACTGAAACTGCAGCCTGCAGCTAAACCCCACTGTTGTTGCCACACACATGCGACACAAAATGCCGCAAGGTTTCGCTTTTTATGCTCAAAGTTGCCAATCCAACTCTCCCCCCTCCCGCACCCGCCACACTCCACTATTCTCTATACTGGCCATTAAAGCGTCTGCCGACTGCAAATTGGTTTTCCAATGGAGCATCAGCTAATCCTGCACATTGTTGCCACAAAACTCTGCTGTGGGTCGCAGCTGCGAAAGTCGCCAACAAATTGCATACTAATTAATATGCGATATTGATGAAGAGCAGTTAACTAAAGTTTCAGTGTACTAACTACTAACTACTAATTATTAGTTAATTTTATAATCAATATTTATAACCTTCTGATATTTTGTATAAACTCTAATGTCATTCTTACTATGCTGTGTCTATGATATATTTTCATTATCAATTTACAGAAATTTCCCAGAGTTTACTCAGGGTTGTCAACTGTGTTTAAAGAACCTTCAACACTTGAACATCTGTAGATAAACTCGTATAGGAAATTAAGTTGCTTATCGGTGGCCAATCAAATAACCGAGCATCAATCAAATCGAAAAACCCTCTGCTAACGAGTATCCCCTTCCCCTTCCCCTTCCCCATCCCCTCCCTGAACGCTGGCAATGCTGTTGCCAACTTGGTTAGCGGCCACGTGTCTGGGCCATGTCTGTCAATCAGTGGCACGTTTTTTGTTAGCCAACTTTGCATACATATATCTGTTATTTTTGTGTGGGGGCTGCACAAAACTTGTTGATATCGCAAATTGATAAAATGTCGCCAAAAATGCGCAGTCAGCAAAATAAAGGCGTACAACATTTGTAAATATATATTCAATTTGTGATATCTACTTGCCACACGGCACTACAGCCCAGTTGGCAGAGTTATGGCCGCTATAGTTATTTTGGGTCTAGTATCTAAAAATATGTTTGCAGCTAAGTTGGGGGCTTACCGAGCAGCTTTGGCCCCATAAATGATGGCCAACAAACTGATTGTGCGAATGCTCAAGCCAAAACAAATTGACCCAAGTCTCAAGCCAACCCCCAGTTGCCCTTGTCCCCCCTTCCCCCCTGAAGCACTTGTCGCAACTTGACGAAATTCCTTAAGTTTATATATATTTTGTAGCTGCCTGTCAGCATTTCATCATTCCTCAAGTTGACACAAAATCCAACAGCAATATAACCCAAAGTGTCAGTTTATTTCTCATATACCCCGCACTTCCTCCTCCCCTCCGCCCCTGTTTGACTTTCTGTTTGGGGGGCTTCTTCTGTTTGTACTACTCATAAAAGTTGTTCATTTTTCAGTTTTTGACGTGCGACCTTTTTTCCATAGTTCAATGACGCTTTGGCAAGTGTGTGTGTGTGTGTGTGTGTGTATGTATGTATGTGTGTGCGTGTGCGTGTAATAATAATAATTATTATTTTTTTGTATTTTTATTACTATATGGCTGAGCTCAAGTGGCCATGCAACACAGAGGAGCCCCGGTCAGACCCTGAGCTGGTAGTGGCCCCAAAGCAGATCCGCAGACGAAGCCACTCCAATGTACACAAAAACCGCCTCAGATATCGGACACCCCTGCCCTTCCCTCGCCTCCCCTACCCTACCCCCCACATATACACACTTCACTTGTGATTACACACTCGATCTTGTTATAATAATCAAACGGAAAGGAATACTACACATACATATTGATAAATAAATATGTGGAACTTTTTTATGATAATTATTTGGAGTGCTGAAAACAATGACAACAACAATAACGATAACAACAACAACTGTCACAACAATTTTCGGACTCAAAACCCCCAAGAGATCTGATAGTTTGAGAGCGGAAACTCTATATAAGTGCTTTAACCGTTTGTTAAGAGACTGTTGATAGATTTTCATAAATTATACAGAATAGATATTGTACATATTGATTACAGTTCAAGTCAATCGAAATGCAAAGTATCTTTACACCTATCCTAAGCGCATCGTAAATCAATCAAAGCAATCTGATCTTTAATAAAATAATATGAACACGCCCATTATCAGCTCGAATCGGCGATAAAGTGCAATAATGCCACGTCATCTATGCAGGTACTTGGCATTTAATTAAAGTATTCAAGTACAACTGAACGACTATGAGTTACCCTGTTAGCTGAAAATCGAACTAGGCTAAGGTCATATAATCCTTCAGCTTTCAATAAACTGTGGCAGAATTTATCTAGTTAATAAAATAATATAAAAATTCCGAATAAAATATTTCTGTAAATAATAAACAACTTACCAGCTGTATAAAAATAATCCTGGCATTGAGCAGCATGAACTGTAGTAACCTGCAATATAGGGAAACGAAAGATGAATATCATATGTCAAATAAAATTGCGATATTACGATATCTACTATAAATAAAATGTTATATGGCAAAAAATTAGCATAAATCATACAGATTATTAATGATTCTTATTTATTTATTGATTTGTTTTGTTTTGTTTGCGGTTCTTATGTTTTATTTGCTGGTTTCGAGTACAACTTCCGTCTCGGGGCTGGGAATGGGAAGCTGTACACAACAATTAAGTCATTTCATTGCCCGATCGTGAGCTCTTTAAACAAAAGCGTCAATATATTAATATTGACAGAAAAAAGCCAGAGATGAACTGCTACCTTTTGAGTAGTAGTAGTATTCATGAGTAGTATTCATGAGTAGTATTCGTAAGTACACACGAGTATGAGCCAACATTTTTGCTCTGGCTCAATGTCAATGGTTATGGAAAAAGCCCAAGAAAACGTTGTTTTTTCTGTCGTGCCTATCGATTGGATCGGTTTATATATATTTATATATATACATATATATATATATATGCATATATTTATATTTTTAGTGCATATATTTTGTTTCAGGCGACTAATCCCCTTTGGCAAAGACTCAAACTGAGAGTGAGACTGTGAGGCACACACACAGGCCCAGGCAAAAGGTCATTGATTTCAGCTTAGAGCGCTACAAGAAGCAAACCCTTGAAGGGTAGTTTCTTAAGACGAAGGTCTCCTTGTTTAGTTCTCGTGCTTTTTATTCTGCTTCTTCTACTGTTTCTTGTGCTTTTTGTTCGCATTCTTTTTCTTTAGCTGCTGCTTCTGAAAAGTGAAAATCGCGCACAAGCCACAATAGCAACAAAAGCGACTCAAAATGTGCACGAGAAATCAATACCAGAGACCAGAGACCATCGACAAAACTACAAAAAAAAAAAAAAAACAAATATATAAAAAAAATGAAATAAAATAAACCTGAGTAAGGCACAGACCAATTCAAGTCCCGGGCACATGTGCAAATTACAGTGCCCAATTTAGCGCTCACAGTAGGCAGTCCCCCCAATGAATATATATATATACATATATATGTTAAATATAGCAAAAGAATCATTTCGATGCCTTTTGGCTTCTTACGTGTGACTCTTGTGCGATTTTTATCATCATTTTTCAATTTCACAGCAGACAATAAAAAAACGTTCAAATGTTCAAATAAGCCAAACAAATGGCATCTTTTGCCGCAGTTTCAAACGTTTGCGCAAATTTCATTGATAGGGGCGGTTGTTCCGATTCTCCTTTCAAGCAACCATTTCGCTGAGCCAAGCAATTAAATGAGCTCTTTTTTCTTGCCTGTTAGCTGAATTTATGTTTAGCTTGCATTCGACATCATTTTCGATTAAGGCAACTTGAATTTCAATGAAACTCTTGAAAAGGCAGCTGAGCAATTTGAATGCTGTTTCTTTGATTACACAACAAACTCTCATGTGCTTTGAAAGCTCATTAAAGCTTACGCTTAGCTTAAGTGCGTAGAGTAATCAGTAATATATGATTGGTTTAAGTGTAAGCTTAAGCAAAGCTTTGTTCAAATGTAAGATTTACTATTATTCTTTGATTACACAACAAACTCTAATGTGCTTTGAAGCTCATTAAAGCTTACGCTTAGCTTAAGTGCGTAGAGTAATCAATATATGATTGGTCTTTGGTTTAAGTGTAAGCTTTGTTAAAATGGAAGATTTACTGTTATTCTTTGATTACACAACAAACTATCATGTGCTTTTAAAGCTCATTAATCAATAAATGATTGGTCTAGAGTTTAATTTTAAGCTTTAAGCAAAGCTTTAGTCGAATAGAAAATTTACTTTTATTTTTTGATTAATTTTCTATTTAGTTACTAGCTAAAGCAGTTGCATAACTTTTTACTAACAACAGCTTGAGCTGTAATAACTCAGTCATCCGATTTTACCATATCAACCCTAGCGCCACCATTGTCGGTGCATTGAAAACGAAATGGAACCCTAGAGGCCAGTTTCTAATACACAAAAGCTCGGTTAAAGCTGCTGCTGCTGGTATGTGACCCGCAGTGTAAACCGCACTTTTTTCTATATTGTTGTTGTTGTTGTTGTTGTTGTTGTTGTGTACTACGAGTATTCTATTCTTCTTCATTTCAAATGATTGTTGACTGTTGTCTTGGTCTCTATGTCTGTCTCTATGCCATATTTCTCATGTATGTATGTAATTTGATATTACTTCTTTCTATGGCCGTCGGTCGGTCGGTCGGTCGGTCGGTCGGTCGTCTCTTGTGTGCTTTACTTTTGTTTCCTTTAGAAATGCGGCTCATAATTACCTTTTTGGTATGCAGACAGAAGCACAGCAGAAACACAGCCGGCAACAAAACGCAAAACGTTGCAGACGCCCAATTGAACTTGAGTAAAGTTTTTCATTTCGATGTACATATGTACATACATATATATGTATGTCTGACGCAATAGGCGACGTTCCTTGTGTGCTTTGCATATTGAACAGTTTTTACTTCTGTTGTTTCTCTTTTACTTTTCTCTCCACTTTTTTTTGGCATTTGCCTGTTATATATTTATTTTTACCAGCTATTCTATAAGTTTTTACTGCCACGAAGGAATGTAGTTTTGGGCCAGGAACGTGCCTGCATTTACTGAACGAATGTCAGGACCACCCGGCAGACACAAATATGCAGTTGAAGGCATACACTGAGATAAAAAATATTTAGAAAATCGCCCATGCGACTAAATTTACTAAAATTAGTAACGGACTTTCCCAAAAATATTTTGTTTATTTATACTTAAAGCAAACATTTATTTTGCAGTTTTAAAAAACTCCAGCAAAGAGTTTAAGTTGAGCTTTCACACCTACAAGTTACACACACACGCTTAAGCTTTTCAGTTTTGCTTGGCCATCAAGCGGCGCTTTCAAAAGCTCACCAATACAGACGCATTCGAAAGGCAGTTCTTGGCTGAACTTAGATTAGCAATCAGTTCGTTGGGTGGTATGTAGTAGGTGTGGGTGCGAGGCTGTCTTTCCGTTCCGAATGGACACCACTTGAGGGGCCTACGTCACCGACAATCTAATCACAGACACGCTGTCCGCTAGCCGTAATTAGTTGGCGTTTATACGAATGCAAATCGAAGCGAAAAACACGCAAATCAAAAGCCAAAAATTTGATCGACTTGGCAGATTAAATGCTAAACGCAACTTGTCAAATCGGGCAACGCATTGCAAATCTGATTTGAATACTCGACAATTTTCTGTTGTGGCTTAAAAAAAACTCGTTTTCCGGTTGTTTACTTTTTGTACATGTTAGTTTGTATGTGCCTATTTTGGCCAACACGTGTCACACGTTTTGGCCAACTCAATGTGAACTGGTTGAATCCGCCTAATCGCTGGGGCACTCAGTGCAGACTGGCTAGCTAGCTACTTAGGAATGCTCGCAGGAATGCGACAATGATTAGATAGAGCCGCAAAGTAGGCAGCCAAACTGATTTGGCCTGGCCAAGTGGCGGGTCAAGATTCGCAAGATAAGCCGAAATGAAAGTGATACACACTTTTGCACTCACTTCGAGGACCTTTTTTTGTCATTATCACCAGCAATCCTTGCCACGTGTGCCGTCTCTCTCTCACGCTCTCTCTCCCGCTTTCTCTCTCTCTCTCGCTTTCTCTGTTTAGCTGTCTCATCAATCATGTAATCGCTTAATAACAATTTCTGCTGCCACGTGTTTTGTGGCCAAGTGTGAAATTTCCGGCTGTCAATTGTGCGTATAACGATGCAATGGTCACCCTAATGCACTGTGATACCCCTGCTGCAGCCACTGCTCACGCCCCCCCCCCCCCCCTCCCTAACCCTCTGCATTTTGCCGTTTGCTGCACTTAATGCAATTTTCGTTTTACTTTTCTTTTAGGGGTTGCTACAAACAACTCTTGGTTATTTAATACTCTTGCATCATCCACCTTGCGCTTTTGAGTTTCAACTGCTGCTGCTGTCAACCACCCCTCCCCAACACCACCCCACCCAACCCACAACTGAATGCCCTGTGCCGGCTGCAATTGCAACTCTTGCTGTTGTTCCTGGTTGTTGCTTGTTCTGTTATATGTTGTTGGTTGTCGGTTGTTGTTGCAAAACACATTTTGGTTTTTGCTTTTGTATTCCTTGTTCCTGTATGGGACACAGGCGTTAGTTTTATATGAAAATATTTATATATAATTTCTATGACTACTTAGACTAGAAATTGTTAGAGTAGTTGCTAAAAGGGCAATAAATCATATCATATTTTTAGCCAACAACAAAAGTTTTGTGCAAAATTGAGAAACTATAAATTTATATTCTATTTAAATTTCGTCTCAAATCCTAGCATACTTTTTGCATGATTTGTAAACTAAACAGAACCATGGAATGTGCTACTTGAACTTGTGGCAACCGCAAGAAACGCCCCAAATATGAAACCGCACTTCAAGTTAGCTATAGAACAACAGCAACAACAACAACAGTAACATTGGAAACAACAACAAAACAAGTTCAGTGTACTCCAGCGATAAGCAAATGTTGTTGTGCGACGCCGAATGTATCTGCGAGTAAGTACGCGAGTATCTATGTATTGTATCTACATATGTATCTATCTATACATGCGAATAATTTGAAACGCTCATCAGAGAGGGCTGCTCATTAAGTATCCCTTATCCCTGCTGTAGATTGGGAGAGTTGGTGGCTGCTCTAAGCCGGTGTCGTGCCGGTGCACAAATCTGAGCTCATTAGCCGTGCCCCGTTCTGGAATGTTGCCGCATAATTCTGAAATAGGCGTGAAAATAACACGGCGACAATTGCTGCTGTGAGTGAGAGGTTTGGGGGGTGTGAGAAGGGTTGGCTTTGTATCTAATGCGATTTTCGTATGGGTGACACAGTTCAAAGCTGCGACAGCTGCTGGGCTGATAAGCGGCTTTTTACAGTTAGGGCGAGTGTGCAACTGCAACTGATAAGCCCAAACACACAGAGGCAGAGACTAGAGACAGAGGCAGAGGCAGAGACTAGAGGCTACTTAAGTGGCAGCGTCCAAATCCAAATAGATTTTGTTGTGCTAGGCAAGCGCAACTTTCCCAATGTGTCAATATTGGCCAGACAGAGCCGAAAGCAGCCAAAGACGAAGAGAGAGAAGAGACACAGACGAAGAAGAAGAAAAAGAAAAAGAAGAAGAAGACGAAGATAAATCCAAGGTAAACACAAAAAGCGAGTGCATTGAAAATGTCGTTGGTAAAAACTACACTGAAAAAAAATGAACTGAAGTTAAACTAAGTTTCACAACATTTAAAATAAGTAAAAATTAAAAATGATTTCATATTAAGTACGAGCGAAATAAAAATGAGAGTGAAATGAGCTATTTCGCTGCTTTTAGTTGAATCATTTATATTGCTCGATAAGTTACAGTACATATATATAAATATATATATATATATTATAAATTGCTTAATCATTTTTTACTGTGTAACAGTCAGCAGGAAATCATATGCTGCCCAGCAGCTGATAATAGAGTGGATATTGCTGGGGTTCAGGGTGACATGATATTCAACAGCTTAGAATTCAATTTTCTATTATATAATATAATTTACTAGTGATTATATAAGATTTATATGTTAGGTTTGCCTGCTTAAAATGCATTTTGTTTTTTTTTTTTAATTGAATGCACAAATTCCATTCAATTATTTGATAAAGAATAGCCTACGAAGCAGCTTGAAACTTTCTAATTTTCACCCGAAAATTTGGAAACGTTGATTTTGCAATCCAAAACTCGCCGCAATCTGCTGATCAGTGTGTGTGTGTGTGTGTATGTGTGTGTATGTATATAAAGTGGGTGTGTTTGTTGTTTTACACAAGAGAAGAGACAACAGCAACAGCAGCAACAGCAGCAACAACAACAGCAACACATTGTAGGTCAGGTGCAACAGCAGCGACGACGATCTACGCTTTGGGCCCTATGCAGCTGTCTTGGCAGAGGGGTAGAGCAGGGGGAGGGGTGGGGGGGGTCTGTCTTTTAGCCCTCGACTTGGTAATTTGTAATGCAAATATTTGCATAAATTGAAAAATTGTACAGCCACGTATGCGACGACTTTGGCGTGATTTATCTGCCACAGCCAAATGCCTCAGTATATCTGCCTCTCTCACTCGCTCTCCCCTCTCTCTCTCTCGCTACACAAGCGCCGTCTCGCTCACACAGCTAAAGTATTTCAATTGTTTTATAATAAAAAGCAGCGGCATTAAAGAAAAAAGCCACCCACAGCGTAGTAAAAATACAAAACAAACGTAGTAAATTTCAAGCAATAAGTTTCCGATATAAATATATGTATATATATAAGTCTGGCTATATATTATATATACATATATAAAGTCTTAAGTTACATACAGAAAAAACACACCAAATTAAACAATAAACACTTGAGGGCCGTGACTTTATTTCTAGTTGCAAATGCAACAACAACAACAACAACACCATCAAAAGAATAATTACAATTTTGTGTGTTGTTTGTTCGCTTTTTGGCGCTTTTGTTATTATTATTTTATTTATACTTATTGTTAGTATAGATGTAGTAGTAATATAGCATATAGTATATAGCGTATATTTTGAACGTGTTGCCGATAAGATAAAGAAACAGCGCGTCGTACTTGTACACCTACCCCCCTTAGCCACCGCAGCCACTGCTCACAGTCGTAGCAAAGCAGTTTGTTTAAGCTGCAAACCTCGGGTTGTAAAACGTTTAGGAATCTTTAATCTACACGTGGTTCAGTTTAGCCCCCAAAGCCGAAAGCTAATTGACATTGAGCTCAGAGTCCTGATGAGCCAATAAACACATAAAACCGTAATATACAATCTTCAAAATTGATATGCTCTTTCGGTTTTTGGCAGTGCCCAAAAGATCACATTGCAACTGATCAACTTGATCAACTTGATCGGTGAGCAATGGCTGAGAAATGTGCGCTAAATAAATAATTGTAAAAAGGAATTAAAATTAATAATAGCGCACTTATAAATAAACATTAGAAAACATTTGACAAATGCCAAGTCATGGCTTTGGGCAGCGTTTATTTATAAAGCGCTGAGCTAAAGCTAAAAAAAAGGCTGAATCACAATTCGCCATGCGAGTCACAGATGCATATGTATATTTGATATATATATACATATATGCTATATACATATGCATATATATGCTCTATTTGATATCATCGCTAAACGTGACGATTGCCAACTGCGTCACTGCCTCAAACTTCTGACTTCTGACTTCCTGCAACACGCGCCTTTTTCTTTACCGTTATACATCAAAATAATATAAAAGTTACCATTTAGTTTTCACTCACAAATCATGCCTCAAACCAGCTCACCTCACCTCACCCCTCACTTCACCCACCTCTAAGTTTTTGCAGCTTTTTTGCCACCCGCGCGTAACCTAATTATAAAACTTGAAATAACCTTTTTTTTTTTTTTTTTTTTTTTATTTATTATAGTTTTAAGCAGCGCCGCCAACGATTTTTTTTATTTTCTGTAAGCCGCCCGCTATATTTCCAAGTGAGTTGTATGTTTGTTGTTTTTTTTTTTTTGTTGTATTTTTGTAAGTGGATCATCGGATCGTTGGATCGTTGGATCGTGTGTGGAAAGTTGGCGACAGGTAGTTGCTATGTTTGAACTCGTCAAATTTGATACATGACACGTTTAACTGTAATGTTTGATGTTTGTGTGCCCCTTACAAAAGTGGCAGTCAAATCGTTAAATCTTACCAAGTGCTTGGTTAATTTAACTAGCTCAGTCTGTAAGTTAGAGTATTTACTCTATGGGAAGTTGAGATATGCTGTGAATAATCTTAGCTGAATTTTTAGAATTATATTTAGATATTTCGAACAGAAGTTTTGGTTCCAGTTATATTAATTTCAAGTTCATTTAATTTTAAACTTTAAAATATTTTATGTAAAGTTTATGATTTAAATTGTAAAAAAAATAAAATCTTTTTTTATTTTTCTTTTTAAAATGCTTGTTTTTTAACATTTTTTTTTAAATATCTGTCAACAAATTATAGTAATTTAAATATTTTAAATAAATTTCGCATTAGCATTCGTCATAGGCATTATGAGATGTAAAGTTGATGTTGTTGTTGTTGTTGTTGTTGCTGTTGCTGTTGCTGTTGTTGTTGCTGCTATTTAACAAACCCTCGACTTAGTTGTTGATGCGTAAATGCCAAACACTAAATGCCGCACCCTTAAAGCTTTTAGCTAATCGCCACATCATTAACTGACACATGGCCAAAACTGACATACTGACAAATGGATAAATGGATAAATGGATAAATGGACAAATGGACAAACTGACAAGTCATGAAGTGACTTCAAAGAATGCAAAGCTTGATAGTAACTGTTATAGTAAAGAGTAAAAGTAAGATTACAACTATTGATTATGTTTATTTGTGTGTGTGTGTTTGTGTTTATTGATTGCAATAATCAAAGTTGCACAAATATGTGCCAAGTCATAAAAGTATTTGCTGTTGCCTTTTGGCCAAATGCGTATCTATCTATCAGATCATAAATATCAATAAACCCAATCACAGCTGTTAAGAATCCCATGTGACTGACCAGCCAAAAGATGAAACAACTTGAGAGTGAACGGCTAAAAAGAATTGCCAACCTTTAATCGAGTACAAAATGTGGCTATAACTGAATTTTGTAGGTAAATATTATGTTGATTTAATTAAAAAGGAATTTTGAGAATTTTTACCAATCCTGCTCTCTTTTTTGTTTGAAGTCTAAATAGTTTAGCATTTATAGATATTATTAAAAGACTTGTTTAAAAAATAAATGATTAAAAATATCTAGACTTATTTTGAGATGAAATATCTCAGGCGCATATGTTCTTTAACCACATAACTGTATAATACGCCACTCAACTTTCAGCTAACTGGGGAATTTGCCACCGCAGTTAAGCGTTGATCTACATTAGGTTTAAACTGCTATAAAAAGACAACGCTTATCAAAATACAAAAAAAAAAAAAGACTTGAGGAATTGTCTCGCGTTTTACAACAGTTTTTTAAGGGGTTGTTGCTTTTTATCTGTGTGCATTTCCGTTTAATTAATAAAAGAAATAAACTCGCAGCTCGAAACTCAAATCAAATATTGTCTATTTTTACGAAAGAAGCGCGCGCTTATCAACTTCACCAACCCCCGCCCCCGCCCCCAACATATATAATAATAGGGCGTGGCAATGTTTGACTTTTGAAATTTTTTGTGTTGCATTTGTCGCCTGTTTTTTTTTTGTATGATGAGTGCTAGGGGTTTAAGCGGAGGGGATTTTGAGTTATACCGAATTCATTTTATGTGGCGCATTTTTTGTTTGCATGTCTTTAAGCTGATTAATCGACGCGTTTTCGTAGCGTTTTTTGCCGCCAGGGGTTGGCGGCTGCTGTTTTTTGTTGCTGTTGCTGTTGCTGCTGCTGTTGCTGCTGCAATTGATTTATAACTCAGGTAAATGTCCTGAGATCAGGACACGCCACAAGCGCGACGCTGACGACCCTTTGCTGCAAACTTTTTTCACTTTTATATATATTATTTTCAAAAGGGGTTGTGCACACACACACACACACACATATGCAGTGTGAGAGAGAGAGAGAGAGAGGAAAGCAGTCAGGATTTATCCTGACATTTGTGCATGTGTTGGTGCCATAACAAGTTATAAATAGCAATTATTGCCACGTTTGCTGGTCGTTTTTTTGTTTTTTTAGTTTGCTTCACGTTTTTCATATTTCTTGTTTTGAAACAACATATAATTGTGCTTTTTTATGTGTGTTTGAAAATGAAATTGAATTGAAAGTGAAATTACTTGCCGCATGATAAATGTGAGTATGTGTGCGTGTGTGTGTGAAACGGATATATTTACTTTGAAATATGGCAAAGGGACTCCGCTCCGCTCCAATCCACACCACTCCACTCCACTCCATCCACACACACAGGTCATGCTGCCCCGCATGCTTTTTTCATGCTTTTGTATTGCTTTTTGATATATACGAATTTGTATTGTGTTCTTTTTGGATCGTTGGGCATTGGGAATTGCGTGTTTTTTTTTTTTTCTTCTTCTCAGCTTATTTATGCACGTGGTCTGCCTCTGGGCAAGCTTAGAGAGCAAATTCTTTAAGTTAAACTCAGAAATGTTGTCTTGAGTAACAAGATAACTAAATGTAACACAGCAAATCAAAGAGTCTGAAGTTTTTGTAATACATTTTTGAATATCAGGCGAACTGTCCATTTGAAGTATATTATTATCTCAAAATATAATAATCTTATTTCGATTTTTCACAAGAAATATTAGTAATATTCTTTTAACTTGTTCACCTTTTTAATAACTTATTAGAAACTTTGAATTTGCTATGGAGAAATCACAAGATATACAAGCTTTGCTCCAAGCTTACTCAACTTAATAAGATATCATAAAATATGTATTGAAATTTCAATGAAATGTGCGGCACATGAAATATATATGTCAATAATTTATCTTTATTTTAGGACAGTTAAAATTATCGCTTTAGAGCTGAGCAACCGATTTCTTTGGTAGTAGACATAAAAATCGTTAAAATCAAACCTTGATTATTACATCATAAATGCTAATAATAGTTTAATGCATGTTTCAATAGAATTAATTGTGAGCCACATTCAAAAAGTTGGATGAAAAAATGGCCACGTTTAGTTATCAGTTCGTAATTAGTGTATATATGACTTAATTCCTTTTAAGTGCGATCGTAATCTGAATGGAATTGTGTAATTGTGTATTGGTCGGTTTGGTGAAGAGGGGCAGTGGGGGGGGTAAGGTGTTGGGGGTACTTACATTGTATATTTTTGGCCGCATTGTAGCCCCCAAATTTAAGGGTATAAATTATAATCCAACATGGGTTTGTGCGTGTTGCCGTCTGGAAACGTACATTTAAAGTTGAAGTTGAAATTGAAGTTGACGAAAGTTGCGACGTATCAAAAATCCAAACGGAAATCAAAAGTAATACATTGATGTAGGTGTATATACATATATTTAATTATATATATATATACGTATGTATGTATGTGTGTGTATTTAATTATTTTGCATGCAAATTTTGTCGCGTAAACAAAAAAAATTACACAGCGAAAAAAATGCAACAAAAGGCGAGTTATAATTTTGGTTTGGTTTTGTTTTGCTTTTGCTTTCTTTTTGTTGTTTTCTTAACTTTTTACAGCACTTTTTATGTTATGTACAATAATTTGTTGTTGTTGTAGTTGTTGTTGTTGTTGTTACTGGCTGTGGCTTTTGATATGTGTGTATTATTAATCAAATAATATGTAATTTTGTTTAATAAATATATATGTATAAATATATTTGTATGTGTGTATTGCACTTTATTTGTTGTCGGCGATTGCGGCGACAATTTAATTTTTATTCGATTTTTATTTTGCACAAAATTTCTTCTTTTATTTTTTGGAAATTTTTGTATTTTTTTCTTGTTGTTTAATGACAATTCATTACTTATGGCACTGGGGCATAATTTTTGTGTATGTTTAACTGGAATATTTTTTGTGTAAGTCGATTTTTAAAACAAAATCAGTTATTGTGGAATTTTCTCAAACACTTTTTAATTTTATATTTTTTTTTGTAATTCAATTGAATTTTACTTGCATTTTCTTTGTGGCATTTCTAAAAATTTGTAACTTGTTTGTGTTTTTTCAGCTTCAGCTTCAGCTTCTACAATTTCTATTTCGAATTGAAATTCTTTTTAACGCATTTGTGGTGGATGCCGCTTGCTGGCTACGGTTATTTCTTTTTGTTATCCGCTCTGTTCCCGGCAGCGATCTCGAACCGACGAAAGGTGCACACAAACTCAGATACAGATACGAAATTGCGGACCGTTGTAGCTATCCAAATGCTGTTAAGGCCGCGCAACAGCGACTGTTAGCTAATCACGCCACTGTTAATGTTAAACTCAAAATGGCAGCGCACATGTGTGTATGTGTATGTGTAGCCAGACAACATGTTACAGTTCGATGTTGCGAGCCACAGGCGACTGATAACAGTTGGCTGCCAATGTTAAGTTTCTCGTGTTGGGAATTTTAAGGAATAACTTTGAATAGCTCAAAATTAATAATGAAAATCCAATAAAAATCGAACTTTTTAGCTTAAACTACAGCTAATCTTTGAGTTTGAAGTAGTTTGAGTTTTTGGTTGAAAATTATAAATTATATTGGGCAAGGTCCAGTTTGCAGCGTTGATCGATTGTGTTTGGCACTTTTATTGATCATATGCAGTAAATCAAATGTGCTGCTGCTGCTGTTGTTGTTGTTGTTGTTGTTGTTGTTGTTGTTGTTGTTGTGCACGACCCAAAAAAACGAAATTTTCATTTCAGCGATTACATTGAGCAATAACTTATCGCTAGCTGGGAGCTAAACTGAAATCTAATCAAATGTAGTCAGACAACGATTACAAGAAACACAGCTAGTTGTTTTTGTTTTTGTTTTTGTCAACTGTTCTACATGTGGCATCTTCGAATTCAGAGTTCCAAGTGCCAAGTTCTCTACCTCAAGCTCAGGCCTTCAAAAGTTCAGCGCAATTAGTCGAAATTAGTTTACTGATAAGATTTTCGGGCTTTTCTAGCTGTCAGCTGTCATAATCAGCCGCAGAGCAATCTGTCAAAATTCAATAGCGTTAAAGGTAAAGTACCTGTGGAAAATATCAAATTGAAATTGGACTTTGCTCGTGTCTCAATTTCCAATTAACTGCCAGCAGCGAGATACCCGATACCCAATATGCGATATTATTTGGAGGTGTGTGTCCGTGAAATGACGCCTCGATAGGCAACTTCAAGCAAATCAGTTCAATTAAAAGCAAAAGCATTTGACATCAATGAAATATTTGCGTGATACGGGTAGACCAAAAAATTCGGTAGCTCCTCTTATCAATAACAACAACAACATTAGCTATTTTGTTTACGCAAAACTGTGTCAAATGCTGATGAATCACAGCTGGAAATGCAAATTTGTTTCTTGTTTGTAAATTGTTGATATCTCGAAATATTGCGCATATGCCTCAACAAAATTTCATTGCTAAGATTTGATAAAGTTTTAACACTGAATTTGTATTTGAATTCAAATGCTAACAGTCAAAGTTGCGCTGTTAATGTTGTGCGCTGCCAACAAGTTGCAACTGTTGGCATTAACAGTTGCGTGCAAGCTGCGCTGTTAAGTTAAGCAGTGCAGCGGGCAAGCAGTGCACGGCTTAATAGGGCGGCATTTCTGGAGTGTATTTGAAAAGCAATTGAAAAATGAAATTAAAATTGTTAATTTAACTGTTTTGGTAAGCAAACTTAAGTTACGTAAATATGTGGCCACAATTTGTGTTAATTTAACTAAAATCAGATAAATTGCTGTTGCCACAACTCCTGCAATGCATCAACTTATATCTTTAGTGGGTGTGTTTTATGTGTCAGTTCATGCAAAAGTCACTCAAAGATAAATTAGGCGTCCGCTAATTGAGATTTATGCCCGGCTGTCGCGGCCCCAACGTCAAAACTGTCCAAAACTGACCAAAACGGTTGACCATGAGCAAAAAAAAAAAAACAATTTAACAAAGGTAGTGATGAAAAAATTAGCAACTGATAATGACAATGATAAATTAAACGGCATACTACTTAAACAAAAAAACCAAAATCAATTCGGGCGCCTGGCAAAATTAATTACTCAAATAAAAGTTTGACAGCACCAAAATGTATTAAGGAAATGATAAAATAAAGATAATTTAAATACTTAGACGACCGGTGCCAAAAATTATTTTTATAGTTTTGCTTTTTAGAATAATATATTGTTTAGTTTAAAGTTAAATAAATTTGTAAAAAATATATGTTTAGTTTTTGTGTCATGAGAATAACACTTGCAATCGTTTAAAAAATATTTAATTGTATTTCCTAACTATGGCAAATTCCAATCATTTATATTAGTTGTTTCTTTTTATTTCAGACAACTGCTGTGAAATTGAATGGTAAACTTACAAATTTGGCACATATTCAAATTATTGCATAACTCGCCCACCCACACACACACACACACACGCACAACTTGCACTCCAACTAATTCAGATGTCACAAAAAAGAAACAATAAAAAATATAAAAAAATTCCAACCGCAATTTTGGCCAAGAAATTGTTGCCTCACGCCTCAAATTCCCCGTAACTATAATCAGTATATGGCTATATGTTATTCCGGGCAGTATAGCTTAAACTCTGTTTGTTTCGTCCTTTTGGCAAACGCAGCAGGATACGCAGCAGGAGCTGCTGGCGCCATGTCGCGTCCTTAGATGAGAAATTTAGTTGTCTCAAAGGCACAAAAACCTGTCAACTGCGAATTAGAATTGAATGCAGTGTGAAATATGCACAAAGAACAATAGACAGAGAAGGAGAAGAAGAGAGAGAGAGAGAGAGAGAGAGAGGGAGAGGGAGTGCAGCATAAGTTAAAACTATTTATGAGTTTATGCCACCTCGTTGCAATCTTTCGTCTTCTTCTCAGGTGCGACAAGTTAATTTCTTGTTTTGTTTTTCTGTTTTTTTGATTTTTCCCTTGTACCACTCGGTGGGTCTTCACAGCTCGAACCCGGTGATTTATGAGCAACCACCGTGTATGCTTATATATTTCTCTCTCTCTGTGTGTGTGTGTGTGTGTGTGAGTTGTTGTCCTTTGACTCTAGCGCATCATATCTGATGCAAATGTGTCACACTCACGACAAGCAGAGCAGCAGCAACAGCAGCCTCTGCCACACAGCTTTAAAGCCCCAAAACGCAGTCCAAAAACCCTAAAAACTATACACACAAAAAAAAAAACCCTGAGAAATATTTTAATTAAAATTCAGTGCCCCCAAAAAAAAATTACGAAAACCCAGGCAAGCAGGCAGGCAGGCAGGATAAACTCCAGGCCCAGTTGAAGTCGCAGACGCAAACGTATCCGTGGCTGATCTTAACTGATAAACGCGAAAACCAACAAAAGCAGCACCACACATAATAACAAGAGGCTGTAACTAAATGCGAAACAACAACTATTAAATACCCTACACATATATTCAAGATAGGTATAAATATATGCTCGTAGAATAACATGCCTTAAGCGAATCCAGAAAATGTCAAAAATATATATACATAAATATACATTTAATCTTTTTTGTGTAAAATTTTAAAAATTATATCTTATAATATTTTTATATATTTTTTTAATTTTTTTTTAAATGTACATAAAGTATAATAGTTAAAGGGTTCCATTTTTCCACTCTTCTAATTCAAAGTATTCACGCTACCAATATCAAAATGAAACTCATTCCCCTAAAATCTAAAATATTTATACTTGATGAATTTCAAGCTGATTTCTCTTGCAATTCTCAACTTGTTGGCACTACGAAACCAACATACTGCTTGTTAGGGCAACGAGAGCAAGAGCAGCTAAAGGTAAAGCCGCAGAGCAATCGGTGGGCGTTGGTTAAAGACGCAGATCGAAATGCATAATGTGAAGAGTCTCCGTTGTCTTGGTTGTTCCAGCTCCAGCTCGTTCCAAGGAACTGGTCCTCCAGCGGAGCAGTGGAGCCTTTTTGGAGCAATGGCTTTTCAACGCCGATGGTGTCGCTGATCTCCAACTTGGTTGCTTGCTGCTGGTGCTTCATTTTGTTGTTGTTGTTGTTGTTGTTGCCACATGATCAATCGATGGTGGCCGAAAATTTACCGCTGCGTTTATCACACGCATCTTTTTCCATTTTCGGGTTTTTATTTGTTTGTTTGTTTGTTTGTTTGTCGTGAGCTGCAAATTCAATTAAACAAACAAAACGCAATGGGAAGGAACCCTTTTCTTGGGATGCGATGCAACTCGCAAAGTTGCTTTAATTACGAGCCGCCCCTATGAATATATATATATATATATATATATATATATATGTATATAAATTTGTATTGGAAAGCAGTTGGCCAACTGCCGTTTTATGTGTTTCCCTTCGCTCAGCGCTTGTTAATGAAAATGTTCGCCCAGTTGACATGCGACAATTAAACAACCCCTCCCCATTCCACTTCCCCTCATTCGAATTACATAATTTATGCGTTGTGGTTCATTGGGCCTTTGTTATGGTTATAGCTGCAGACGATCTTGATCGCGATCATCTGAATAATGAGTAGCAAACTTCTGTTAACAAAAATGTTGCAACGCGCCACAAGAAAGAAAGTGAATAAATAAATACGTTAAAAAGGGATGCTCAGAGAAAGTAAATAAATAAATAAATAAGAGAGTCAAGAGGATCAACATGAAAAGTCCTTTGATATATTCCAACAATTGAACAAATTACAAGGATCATGCAAATAGGCTTGAAATTGCTCAAGGATATGTTTATGTTTTCCTCCCCTAAGAACATGAATTTGGACCAAACATTTAATTTTCAGATTAAACTGTAGTATTGATAAAGACGCTAAACCATAACCAACAAGAAAGAGTGATCTAGTCGAGAGTGCCCGACAAGGAGATACCCTGAACCCAATTCTTACATTCATAATTCTTTACACCTTCTCATTTTTGGCCAAAAATTTAATTTTCTGACATGTCGATTTTTAAAAGTCAATCGATTCTGATCTTAACGAGTCCAAAAAGATATACCACTCAAAGATCGGACTCATTTTGACCGAGATATGCAAGTTATAAAGCACCAAAAATCTAATTTTTTTGGTAATGCTGAAAATACTACATGGTCATCTTTGAATGCTCATAACTCGGGTATTTGATGTCGGATCGTAGAAATGTAAACCGTTTTAGACTCGTAGAACTGCACATAATAAAATGTAATTTAAAATTTTTGATTTCAGAGTCGACCCATTTTTAGCCAAAATAGTGATGTTACCCCTTGCCATTTTTGGTAAAAAATGAAATTCTCTGGAATGGCAATTTTTAAATGGCAATCGATAGTTCTGATCTTAACGAGTCCAAAAAGTCATACCACTCAAAGATCGGACTCATTTTCACCGAGATATGCAAGTTATAAAGCACCAAAAATCTAATTTTTTTGGTAATGCTGAAAATACTACATGGTCATCTTTGAATGCTCATAACTCGGGTATTTGATGTCGGATCGTAGAAATTTAAACCGTTTTAGACTCGTGGTAAATAATAAAATGTAATTTCAAGTTTTTGATTTCAGAACTGACCCATTTTTAGAAGAAATAGTGATGTTACCCCTTGTCATTTTTGGAAAAAAATGAAATTTTCTGGAATGGTCAATCGATAATTCTAATATCAAAAAATAAAACTTTTTCTACTTCGGTATGCTATACGAGAATATACATAGTGAATATGGTGCCTCTAGCTTAATACCTTTCGAAATAAACGCAAAAAACACCGGTCTGGAATCTAAATTTATCGATAACTTTTGAACGGGACAAGATATCGAGAAAAAAAATGATAAACTGGTCTTGTCCCGGCATTACGAGAACTTATATTTCAAATATGAAGTCCCTAGCTTTTGTAGTCTCTGAGAAACGTGCGTTCATACAGACGGATAGACGGACAGGGCTAAATCGACTCGGCTATTGATAGTGATCAAGAATATATATACTTTATGGGGTTGGAGATGCTTCCTTATGTCTGTTACATACTTTTGCACTAAACCATTATCCCCTTTTTCCCATTTTTAATGGGATCAGGGTATAAAAAAGACATTGCTTTTGAAGATCGGTTCAGTTTTGACAAAGTTATGGGAGTTTGAAGTCTTGGAAGGGTACTTATAGCGTTCTATTCATTATTATATTTTTCATAAATATATCCCATCTCCATAGATAAATGAATGGACATTCGTTTTTCATTAGATATCAAATAAAGATAACGTTGAAATTCTCGATATTGAAGTATACAAGCTTTTATATGGATCGGGTATATAATACTATGGCTTTTACATATATATTCTCAAATATTCTATTGCATACTTTTAGAGTGAATGAAAAACATATGGAATATAGAATAGAAAATAAGAAGAATGTATTAATTATTAATAAAAGCTCCATTACATTTAAAATTCGTTTATTTGTCGTGAAGCGCCTTTGATGACTTCTCTAGAGACAGAGAGAGGGAGGGAGAGAGAGAGAGGGAGGGAGAGAGACATAGTATTGTAGGCCTTGGGCTACCGATCATCAATTAGCAGGGCATTTAAAAACACATTAACCTCTTGACCCTGGCCTTAACCTTTAGGCAGGCACGTTAATTTCAATCCCAAACAAGGCAGGCAAAAGTTGCCTGCTGAAATTCGCACTTGTTACTCAATGCTGATTCACAATTTACAGGCCGCATAAATTGTCATAAATGAACAAAACTTTAAATTTATGGAATGCGATTCGAACTCAACACGGAACTCTGTGCCAAGTTTCTGGACTTGACCAAGTTTGGAGTACACGCGAGTTTTTTTTTTGTTGCTGGGTCTTTCCAAATATTTGTTTTCTACATTTTGCGCATTATTTTTGACTAAGCTGATAATAAAAAAAAAAATTAGTTATTTGTTTCGCGTTTAATTAGCAAAATTGTCAAATTTAGCCAATGGTTTCTATTTTTGTGCGCCGTTTGTTTATTGGCCAAAAGTCAACAGGCAACAAAGCTGGCTAAGTAAACAATTAACAAACGCACATTCCACATTTGACACGCATAAATCTGTTTTTGTTTTTCGTGTTTTTTTTTTAAAATTTTTATGTAAATTGAATATTTTTGGGACTTTCGTTTTTTTTTCTTACCTGTCAATAAGCTTGAGGGGGTAATGGTCAGTGCTTGGGGGGAAGTGCTGCTGTTAATTTTAGTGCAAACACAAAACTTACACGGGTTACCAACTGCACAATAACAATTATTATTATTATTATTATTATTATTATTATTATTATTATTATTATTATTATTATTATTATTATTATTATTATTTATTTTACAATTTATACTTTAATATTTATGAGCTAAAAATATTGCTCTGATGAGTTTAAATTGAAAAGTCTTTCTATATAAATTTAACAAATTAAATTTCCCTCAGAGAAGTAAAAAACATTTTTAAAATATAATAAAATTTCCTTTCCTGTGTTTTTACAAACCCAATCTAGCAAATTTCGATATGCCACTAATAACTGTCACTTTTTAACAACTATCAGAAAGGAAAATCACATCCAAAACCTACAAACATATGTTTATCGATATTTGAATGGACAACGGACAACGGACAACACTTATTATGCGATTAGCTTTCAAAGTTATGCGGTATCGCATAACGCCCCCGAGATGGGTTTCCATCGGAGTTTTGTTAGTCGCTTCATTACCGACCATTAGATGGCTGCCAAGAGACCGAATCGAGAAATGTGTGTGGATTTTCGACACTTGTAATTTGATGCGCAATAAATTATCTTTTCCCACCAGCTCGCCACCAATACCAAAAATTAAAATAAATATATAATCGGCCAATTCGGCGGGCCAAATGGCTAAAAGGCAAACATTTTCATTGGGCCAAGACGCATGACACCCACAATCGAGATTGGTAAGAGATTGGTAAGAGATCTGTGTCTCTCAGTGTGTTTGCACTCTCATAAGAAGCGGGCTCATAATTTATTGAGCCAACAAGCTCAGCCTCGAGATCTACAACATCTGCAGCTGTCTGTCTGTCTGCCTGTTTGGCTGCCCCCTCAAAGAAAACCAAAGCAAACCGAACCGATCCGAGCCCAAGTCAAAACCCCAAATTATTGAATGAATCTTTTTTCGGATTTGCGCTACAAATTTGCAGTGACATGTGAAGTGCCGCAACAACAACAATAGGTAGCAACAGCAGCAGCAGTCTTATGGCAATATAGCAACAAGTTATAATTATAAAACATATAAATAAACATACAACACTCACTGTGCCAGCAGACCCCGACGAATTTCGCGCTGCCCTCCATTGATTTCCTAGCCAAAGCGTTCAATTCATTTATTTGATTTGTCGGCTGGGCTTTTTTTTGGCGGTTCTTCCACGCGTTATCCGGTTGCAATGCACAGTGGAACTAAAACAATAAACATGCAAGAAATTTAAATATAATATGAGATCAGAGACCTATAGAAATATAATACTGGGTATTAAATTAGTGCTCTACTTACAATAGTTTTCAATAAATTGAATATCGATAAAAATACAACCCAGAACTTATATGCAAGTATGAGAACTATAATTAACAGTTTTGAATAATTTAAAAAATTCTACAACTTTTCCACTGTGTTGTATTTACTATATGCGAATTTGTGCGAGTTTGCTAATCATTTGTTTTAATATTTGATTGGTTACATTGTTCGTTAAATAAGCATATATCATTCCCTCCTCAAAGTATTCTACTCCGTTCCCCATTAAATCGCACAGATCACAGAGCTTTACCGATTTTGTTTTGCATTCTCAACTTAATTAGACAAATTGGCTGATTTGCATGGGAAATTCAGTTGGCAAACTTCTGATTGGAATTCGCAATGTTTTTGCGATTCTAGTAATTATCACCAGAACCTTATTATATGCGAATATAGTTACTAATCTTTTTGGCAAATGATTGCTTAAATCTTGCTTTCATTCCTACTAGACATCTTTAGTTTCTATACTTTAATTATACAAATTATTATAGATATATCATAAGCTTACTTGATGATGTGAACCGCTTTTCTGCCCGTCAAGGGTTAATCAACTCAACGGCAAACTTTGGGCACCCGCCCCATCGAAACCAATAACGAACCTGAATGTGAATGTGAATGTGAATGTGAATATGAATATGAATATGAATCGTATGAATGGCTTTTAAGCCCGCCCGTCGCACTCGGAGTCCCTCACATGAATGAGTGCAGACTCCAGAGCTATGGGGCAATCAAGTGAGAAAATTAAAATTACATGCCGTGGTGCGGAATGTTCGGTTGGTGGTGCTGCTGTGGTGCTGCCGAGGATGCTGCCGAGGATACTGCTGCAGTGGCCACATTTAAAGGGTTCATAACTTCCAAGTCAATTACGCGGCGCATACGCAAAATCTCATCCACATTTGGCCTGCTGCACTGTTGCACTGTTGCATGTTGCCAGTTGGCTGTTGACTGAGTGAATTAGAAGCAAGTTTAGCTGCAAACACCCCAAAAGGGGTACACTTCAAAATACCCTGTACAAATGAAAACTTGAAGTTGTAAGCCACAGTAAACCTATTAGCGAGTTACTTAGCCCTGTCTTCTTTTAATTTGAGTATATTCAATGATATGTTCGACTATAATATACCCTTTAAAACCACAAGTATCGACTTGTACTTGTACTACTCTAGTCTTCAATCCACATGTATTGAGCTGTACTGAGATCTTAATACCCACTGAGTTTACTGCATATTGAGCATACCCTTTTCTACCTCCTATGCTACAGGGTATTAAAATTGCACGCTCTAGCGTAAGAGGCACTCGGTATCTGAATTCCATAGTCCTGGCTCAGCCTAGCCACCACAGTTTGAGGCTGTCTGTCATAACTCACGAGTGCAGCCTCCGCAGAGCCCAGCAGAAGAAGAAGAAGAAGACGAAGAAGAAGAACCGCTGCACTGGCGCAGGTGAAACTAGACAAGGAGAAAACTCAGAAGCTCCTTAGCACCCCCCCAGCAACTACTGTGGGAACCATACCGATCTGCAACTCCAGCGAATTAATTTGTGACGCGCGCTGCAGTTTGTGGCAAGTCCGCAAGTCCGTGAGTCCGCGAGTCCGCAAGTCCAATTCTGAGTGCTCGTTCCACACTGTGGCAGCCTCAAGGCAATTTACTCGCACGCAGTGGCCACAGAGCGAAGCGACCCCAAAGAACAGAGGAGCTCAAGTGCCCCACGAAACCCAGTTACAAGCTTCAGTCGCAGTCTCAGTCTTACACTGCCCGAAAATCTTAATTCAAGAATTTTATATTTTACAATGGAAAATTCTCAAATCTTAGAATTTTAACCTAAAGACAGAAATTAAAAAAAACTTATTGTAGAAACGAATGCACTTAATTTAAAAATATGTGCAACTAGAATATATTCTTGATTTTAACCTTTTGTTTTCTCTCAGTGTAGTCTCTCGACTTTCAGTTTGACTGTGGCCCCAGCTCGTGACTGGCGACTGCGACTGCAACTGCGTCGTGTGGCAAGTGGCTGCTTTTGGCTGCTGCTGCTGCTGCTTCTTCTGCAGCTTCTTCTTCTTCCTCTGCTTCTGCTTCTTTGGCTTCAGCTGCGGCCGCTTCTCGTGGCGGCTTTGGCGCTGGTGTCAAACGTTTTGTAATCTGTCACGTCGCATCGTTTTAATATTTTGCTCCGGCTCCAACTTCAGCTACGGCTGCAGTACGAGGAAATGTGGAGATGCTTGCGTGTAAAAATAGGCGTAACCCTTTTCGTATTTATGATCGTTTGCCAGGCACTGCCTAACCTCCCCTCCCTCCTCCCGCCTGCCCCTTGCACCTTCTTGTGCCCCCCTACGCCTTTTTGTTTGGTTTGTCAGCAGCCGCGGGGCAGCTGCTTGACTTGCCACACCAGGTAGCAGGTTCACGTGGCTGGCGTCTTTTTGGTGGCCCCCCTCTTTCTTTATTATCTAAATCATTATTAGTTTGACCTTCAGCCCGAGGTGTTTCGGGGCGGTGGCTTGTAAGCTCGTTCAAAGTAGTTTTCTTATCTTATTAATTATGCCGCTGCCTGCAACATTTTCGACTACTGTGCGTGTGTAAGTATGTGTAAGTAGCGAATGCGAAATTGTACAATTTACAGACTTGAATAAAGGTTGAGAGAACTAAAAGTTAAGAGGAGCTATCTCAGACAGCTGCTAAATAAGTGAGGAGGTATTTTGAAAGTCAATAAAAGTTACGTTTACTTAATTAAGTTTAGGGGAAATATACAATGGTATGATCGAAATTTCGGTAAAAGCTTTCAAGTCCCTTGAAATGACCTTCCCAAACTTCAAACTGCCACAACTTTGTCAAATCTGAACCGATTGTCAATCCCGAGGCCATTTTGATCATTATTTGGCATCTAGTTTATTTTTACTTTTAAGTTTATGAATTTTGAAAGAAATCAAATTTTAGGTTTTTTTTGGCGAAAAAAGCATAAGAGGGGACCCTTACCAATTTTAATTTTTCAAAATATAGAATTTTGGAAATTTTACGTTTAATTGATTGTGGGTGTCTCAATTAGTATAAAAAACTATACGAAAAGTGATTTTGAGGTGTTTCATTTTTCTGTCAAAAATCACGCCAAAAGTGACAAAAAAATTGACTTGTAAAGTTCCCAAACAACGAAAAGTTCCTTATAAAAGCCCTTTCCAGACTAAAAACTGCCACAACTTTGACAAATCTGAACCGATTTTCAATCCCGAGGCCATTTTGATTAATAATTGGCATCTTGTTTAATTCTACATCTAAAGTTTATTAAATTTTAAAAAAATAAAATTTAGGATTTTTTTTGCGAAAAAAGCATAAGGGGGGACCCTTACGAATTTTGATTTTTCAAAAAATATAATCTTGAAATTTTACGTTTAATTGGTTGTGGATGTCTCAACTAGTATAAAAAACTATAAGAAAAGTGATTTTGTGGAAGTTCATTTTTCTGTCAAAAATCACGCCAAAAGTGACAAAAAAATTGATTTGTAAAGTGCCCAAACAACGAAATGTTCCTTATAAAAGACCTTTCACAGATTTCAAACTGTCACAACTTTGTCAAATCTGAGCCGATTTTCAATCCCGAGGCCATTTTGATCACTATTTGGCATCTTGTTTAATACTACATCACAAGATTATGGATTTTGTTTAAAAATATATTTTCCGATTTTTTTGGCGAAAAAAGCATTGAAAGACTTATTCAAATCATTAAAATGTAGGGTAAATTTAAAGAGTCAGCTGTCACACTGAGTAAATGGATATGCAAATACAATATATTTACGGTATGTACCGTTGCAGGACTTGATGTTAATTGCTATGTTCAACATTCAGTTAACCCATGTCAATGCCCTAATTATTGCATGTACAAGCTGAGGAGCATTTTCAAGATCTGCAGTGCATGCAGAGCAGTGACCCAGTAACTAACTGACTGACTGCCAAAGACTGACTCATCACAGAAATGAGCAGAAAAATAAGAAATTCCCACACGTTTTTGCATTAACCGTTTCTGTTTGCAGCCCAATAATAAAAGATTCTGTGCGCCTATTAGCTGGCAATTCGTTAACCCTACTCAAGTGCTCATAAGCAGGCAGTCAGCGGGCATTTAACATACTGCGTAACATAACCGGTACAGTGGCTAAGCATTACAGTGCCTGACAACCGTTAATCAGGCGCCACAAATCAGACAGCAGCAGCGGTTGAACAGTTAATTGTTTAACAGCAGCGCGCAGAGCGATTAACAGCCCCTCCCAGCGCCCCGCTTAACAGCAGCGACAACAGCAACAACTTTGCTTAGCTCTCCCATTGGTCACATATGTGCGTATGGTAGAAAGAGAGAGAGCGAGAGAGAGAGAGAGCGCAAGCGACTACATTTGAATTCGTTGTGCATTTATTTTTAGTTGCGATCGCCGTCGTTGAGCAAAAAATGGCGCCACAGTGCGACCTGTTGTCTTTTTTTGGTATTTTCCATGCGCCTATCAAAAACTCTTAAGCTCTCCTCCACTCCCCTCTCCTCTCCGATAACAGTAACAGCACATGCCTTATCTATTGTATAGACGGCGAAAATATTGACACGATAATAACGCCTGAGACCCGGGAAGAATTTGTTGATTATTGTGATTGTGCTTTTGCTTTGTGCTTTGTGCTTTTGCATAGGCATGAAAATTGCAAAGCTAAATATAAATACGGCCCTAACAGCTAATAACCAATAGAACAGGATGTGGATGTGGATGTGGATGTGATGCGTAGGTGGGCGACTGTCGGCTGGCAAATGAGTGTTAATTGCCAGTGAGTTAATCGGATGGAATGGAATGGAATATTTATAAGTTGAGCAACAAATAGTATAGTGAATATAAAATATCAAATGAGCAAATATAGAAAACTATGCCAGTGCTAATTGAAGCATTTGTGATCACTGATCAGTGAACCAGAAAAGAAGCATTCCGATTTCATTGACCCAGTCTATCAGTCTATCAATCAGGAATGTGCAAAATATAATGGGAATCAAGTCTTGAATAGGTTGAAATATTACTGAGAAATTGTCAAGAATATGAAACTAACTATAATTATTTAGATTAAAATGCAATACATCTTATGATAGATGGGACTGAGAAGCTCTTTTAAATACAAAACATTTTACTAAATAAATCTCTTGCAGATGTCGCTTCTAGTGCATATATTTCTAGTTCTGCTGTTGCTCCTGGAAGACAACAGCTCTACGGCGGAACAACTGCCGGATGTGATTGATGAGCTCAACACACAGCTTGAAGTTAGCACAAACATCGTCTACAATCCCGAACTGGAAGAACTGCATTATCTGCGCGAAATAAAACCCATGAATCAGCTAATTATAAACTCCCTAAATCAGTCCGATTTTAATGCCACAAAACTAATGCAGCTGTTGGCTGATAAAGTTTTATTTGTGCTAATTGTAAGCCAACCTCCCGAAGAGCTTTTTGAGCAACTCAAATTGCAGTTTCAGAAATCGGATTTCCTGCTGGTAATCGAGCAGCCTCATGAGATGATGCCGGAAATTTGGCTGGATTTTGTGTATCAAGCCTGGCAATTGGGCTATACGAAATTGTTGTTTATGCACAAATCCCAGAATGGAAGACTGTATGAGAAACATTTGTTTCCTCAACTTAAGCTGCAAGAGAGCAGTGTGGCAGGCTATGTGGCAACAGGTTATGGCTTCGAAAATATGCATGGCTTCGAGATCCGTGTGGCAGTTTACTCCAATCCCCCACGTTGTCTCTTCTATGAGAATGAGAAGGGCCAGCCAACCTATGGTGGTTATTATATGCGACTTGTCAGACATTTTCTGGCCGCTCACAATGCCAAATTTGTGCCTATTATAACGCCGAATGATTCGCCCCGACATTGCATTGAGGCTCTACTCTCCCGTCGGGTGGATTTGTGTGCCGATGCACTGGCTCAAGGATCGGATAAAACGTTTGTGGTAACCAATGCCATAAGGATGGCCTATGCTAATATTATGGTGCCCAATGCGAAGCCCCTGAGTTCCTATCGCTATCTGGTAGCGCCATTTCATTCGACTGTCTGGATCTGCCTGATTGTCTATATAGCATTCATAGTGTGCTTCATGAGCTGTATACACTGGCAGCAGCAGCGTCGCTGGATCTTCAGCACCTTTCTGCTGGAGGCGATCAGTTCGCTGTTGTTCACAGGATTCGCCTTGAAGGATCTGCATGGACGGGAGCGTTATATATTGTTTGGTGTGCTCTTTGTGGCGGGCTTTATATACTCCACCTTCTATCTGGGCTATCTGAAGAGCATATTGACCACGGAGGTCTTCGAGGATCAGATCAATAGCTTCGAACAGCTGCTCCAGGCGAACATTAGCATCATCATTGATGAATATGATCTATATCTGACGCGCAGATATAACCTACCGGACATGCTCTGGCCGATCATTAAGGTAGTGCCCGACGAGACACTGAGGAGTCATCGCACTGCATTTGATCAGCAGTACGCCTACATATTGTTCAGCGATCGGATGGATCTGTACGACTATGCCCAGAAGTATCTGAAGCATCCGCACATGCGACGCATTCCCATCAACATATTCTTTCTCTATGCCGGCTTTCCCATGCGCGAGAGCTGGTTCTTGAGGCAGCACCTCAGTCTGGCCTGGGCCAATGCCTTTGAGAGCGGACTCGTGCAGAAGCTGGCTTGGGATGCGGATCACGAGACGATGTCGCCGCGCGTGGGTTTGCTCAAGTTCCTCGCCACCGAATACTATGAGGCAACTGCTCTCGGACTCGATTATTTCGTCATGCCGGCCATGTCGCTGGCCATCGGCTATGGTCTGGCATTCCTCACCTTTCTCATCGAGTTGACAGCCCGGCGCATGCGCGTGCGCAGGGAGCAGCGAGTGGAGAGAGAGAGAGAGAAAAACTCCGACCTCTTCATCAGCGTTGATTGATTGATGTACGGATTTGATGTAGTGCAGAGCGATTGCATGATTGTTCCTTGGCACTTTTCTAGTTCTCTGTCTGTTTGTGTCATGTAGTTCTCTTGCAAATAAAGCAACAATCTAGTTACACTGCGAGAAATGTTTAAGCTTTGCAGCATATTTGGGTCTGGGGAGATATGGCTCCTTATGCTTCCTATCTTATGCTGCCTACAATACTATTCTCCTTATGCTTCATATTCTGCTAGCTTATATACTATAATATATCTTACGAATCCTCCCTCCTAAGCTTCCCATCCTATCAATCACTTTAACACAGGATCACACTTATTTTTAAGCTCTATGCACATTAAATTAAGCCACAAGCTTCCGAATAATCTATCCTATCTAAATCAAATCACTTGATCCTTCTAGCACTTTAATTGTTGCACTATAAAAGCCAATTTACATGAATCCTTCCTTTGCATTCAGCTTTCTATCCTATCCTCTATACATATATCACTACTTCCCCGCACTTAACGTAATGCTTAAAGTCGCAAAAGCGCCTATCTAAAACACTGCTTTTATTATGCTTTGCTTCTTCCTGCAGCTTATCTACTAACCACAACGCTAATCTACCCTACAAATATGCCACAGCTTATCTTTCTGCTCTGCCTGCTCACCTCTCACGTAGACTCAAGCACCTACTACGAACTAAGTTCGAGTATAGCTGCTCTTAACCGAGGATTGGCATGTAGAACCAATCTTATTTATACGGAACCCTCGCAACCCCTGGATGTCTATGCGCATATAAGTGAAATCCTTAGCGAAATTCCTAGCGTATTAATCAGTAATGATCACACAAGACTCTTTAGCAACAGCAATAATCTTCCTAAGCCGCTTCTAATGATTCTACCCCAACCTACAAATGAAAAGACCCTTCAAATCTTTCAGCAGTTGCCGCAGCAAATGCAAAGAGAGGACTTTCTAATTGTGGGCAGCGACAGTGCTGCCAACTGGCTGCAAATACTCACGACGATCTGGCAACTCGGCTATCCAAATGTGCTGATCTTCAACAGCAGCGAAGGGGTTGCAACCATGGGTCAGCTAATTACCAGTGACTTATTCCCATTTCCACAAATGCATTTGAGGAACAGCAGCATTGAGCATTATTTGTGGTCCCGTCTGCATTGGTTCGATAATCTCCGGGGTTGGGAGGTGCGTGTTGCCCTCTACAATAATCCTCCCCGCACTCTGGTCTATCCGGAGGAGCAGCTCTATGATGGCTATGCTCTCATGCTGCTCCGGCAGTTTCTGGCCCATAGGAATGCCAAATTTGTGCCCGTTTTAACGCCGGATTATAAAGTTTATTCGCCCAATGATTGTCTGAAGTTTCTGCGTCACAATCAGTCGGATATATGTGGAGATCTATTGGCCTATACCAATGATTTTAGCTTTACCGCTAGCTATATGTATTTGTACGGCAATATATTGATACCCTCATCGCCGGCGAGATCGAAGAACTATTATATTATAGCACCCATGCAGCTGAAGACCTGGCTTCTAATGGCACTATATATAACATTGATCTGTGGCTTTGCCAGCTTTATTTGCTGGCTGCAATTGGGTCGCTTGGAGTGTGGTCAACTTTTACTGGAAATACTCTTAAGTTTACTCAGTGCGGGCTTTCGACTGCGGAATATCTCAGGCCGACAGCATTATATATTATTTAGCACTATATTTTTGGCTGGCTTTATCTGCTCCAATTATTATCTGGCCTTCCTCAAGACCATACTCTCCACGGGTCTCTATGAGCCACAGATTAATAGCTTCGAGGAGCTGGTCAGGCACAATATAAATATCGTTATAGGGGATTATGACAAGACGGTGCTGAAGACCTACGACTATCCGGACATCCTGTGGAACATTACCCGTGTGGTGCCCTATGATTTTATATTGCAGCATCGTCGGGTGTTCGATACCAACTATGCCTACCTGGCCCACAGCGACCGACTGGTGCTCTTCAATTTCCAGCAACAGTATATGGTGAAGCCACGGATGCGTCCTTTGCCCATCGACTTGATGCACTCGCTGCCCGGCTTTCCCATGCAGAGACACTGGCTCCTCAAGTATAGGCTCAGTGAAACGCTGCTCAATTGCTTTGCCAGCGGACTGATGCAGAAGCTGGCGGATGACACCAATCGTCAGACGATACATATTGGCTATCTGAATCTAATACCCTCGGAACCCTATGAGGCCCGGCCCCTCACCTTGGACTACTTTAATGTGCCACTGATAATGCTCGTCTCGGGTCTTATCTTTGGCTTTATTTGCCTGCTGGGAGAGTTACTCGTTCGTCTCCAACAACAAGGCAGCAGACAGGAAGGACTTTAATAGGAGGAAGGAAGAAAGAAGCAATAGGTAAGTATCAAGTCTAAATCCTATCTTCACTATCCTAATGAGCTCACTGATCAATGAGAAAAAAAGCAAATTGATTGCAGTCCGTTTGCTTCAACCACCTAAAAACTCTTTTAGCTATCCCAGTCAAAAATGAAATTTAAAATGTGGCCACATATCCATAAACACCACATAAAAACACCCTCGAGAAAGAAAATAACAGAGCTCCGAGCACTTTGACAGCCGACCAAAATAAATAGCACTTGAGATATTTCCAAAACATTTGCCAGGCTAAGACCGTTACAATTTCGTTTCAGTGACAAAAAGCCCCCCTTCCCCTTCCCCTTACCCACCAACCAAAGCGCCTGCAAGTATGCAACGTAAATGATAACACAAAAACATGCCAAGGGGTGGTGCTGACCCCCTCCCCCTTCCACCCCTGCCACCCCTTCTTCCAACCGTCTCAGCTGCTGACTTGCACAAATATTTGCCGAAACGGAGAATTGGAAGATAGAAGGACATCAAAAATTGTTTACGGCAAGGGTGGGGGGAGGAGAAAAGCGGACATCTCCAAGGGTTGTGGGTGGGCGTTGGTGGCAACATTTTGGCAATGGGCGTGTCTCAGCTTTTGGTCTAGCGACACATTTTAAAGTTCATTGACTTGTGCCACAATTTTTTTGGAAATACCCTGTACTTTTTGAAAATGGGGTTCTATTGAAATTGTGATTTACAATCTTAAAGATGATCAATCTCAAAAACAACAAGAGCTAGATAGCTGAAACTTGGGATATAGATTTGTGAATATATAACAAAGAACCACTTAATAACATTTTTTCGATAGCTCCGCTTGATAAAAATATATATCAGGCTCAGTGAAGAAGAATCGGAGAGATCTCTTCGGAACTGATCACACAGGGTATCTGCCAGTCGATCACTCTCGATTAGAGCACTCTTGACGCTATGGCGCCGCGAAGTATGCAACAGAAATGTGGCGACAATAAAGTTTATGCGCGGCGCCAGCCGCAAAAAAGACTTTTAGCATTGACAAATGCAATTGTGTGTGTGTGTGGGTGTGTGTGTGTGTGTGTGTGGGTGTGTGTGGGCGATAGATAATCAGCAATTGCCTGATGACTGCCGACTGTCGACTTGCCACAAATAAAAAAGGTTACGAATGATGCTCAACCGGAGGGGCATTAACTTTTTGGCTCAACTGTCGAGCGACACAGATTTCATGCATGCTGCATGCACTGGGTAACGCCCACATATAATATATATATATATATATATATATATATAAATAAAGGAAAAAGGGTCCACTATGCAGTAATCCAGCGAAGGTCTTGAGTTGGAGTCACGTGCGTGCCTGAGTTCAATATCGTTGCCTGTCGTCGCGGCGAGAGATAAATGAAAATACTGGGCGAAAAATAAAACTAAATAAATATCTCGCCCTTCAGTCGCTTAATTGCTGATTTCGTGTTTTCATCGCGACTTTAATCGATTTCGTGTGCAATTTAACTGCCCACGATTGTCACATATATGTATGTGGCATGCCCCCATACGCAATCGGCAGCTGAGGCTGAGGCCAACTGATTACAATCGACTTTAAAGTAAACATTTGTTTTTATTTTCTGCAGCAGGGCGGCTTTTAATTAAGATTGTGCCTCGCGATAAGTGGCAAGTGTTTCGCGATTCGATTCGATTCGATTTCCATCGAAAGGGGCGGCTCAAAACTCAATATATATACCGGATTTTGTGTGAGCTTGAGTTATAGTTTTGGTAGTTGCCTCAAGTACGTGGCTTTCACTTGCGCAGGATTCAAAAGGATGCCTTCCCATGCTAACTCTTGAATAGTGTAATCCCTAATTTATTCAACTAACAAACCTATTTTGAACATCACATTTCGAATAGTAGTTTCCAGAGAATATACATAATTTGTAATCTTCTCAAAGGATTTTTTGGGTTTGAAACAATAACACACTGATCTTCACCTGATTATTTTGTACAAATTCCAAGTTTATATTTTACATTTTCAGCTACTATTCGGTTATATCAACCAACAGCTATGTCATCCATTAAATTCTAATCTGCGGCTACTCAAATTGCACAGTTATTCCAGCAAGCGACCCTCATTTGAAATGTTGCCTTCAAGTCAACCAACTGAAAGCCAACTGACAAATTTAATCGCATACCCCCACTCTGCATACCCTGCATATCCTGCATACCCTGCATACAATAACAATAGGGGGATTATCTGGTGCGCTCAGCTGTGGCACATTGAATGCAGCCGCCAGTCTGTGACCCTTTATCAGTCACTCACACATATCAAATGCTGCCCCAGGCTGGACACACACACACACAGAACAATTGAGAGAGGTATGCCCCAAAGGCAATTCGCCTGATTCCTGATTCCCATTGACTCATGATTGAATGCACGCTTTGATGGGTTGGACCAACGTGTCCAGCGGACTAACGGGATTGTTTGCTTTCAACTCCCTTTTCTCTCCTGCTCTAATCGCAACTCCCAGCTAATTGAGGTCTCTTTTTGTCTCTGGGTTTCTATAGCTCATTTTTGTGGGTGGGGGGGGGGGGTGCCTGGAACTCGTTTTATCTTTGTCGCTTGGTGAATGCTCTTTAAATGCTATGATTTAAATCAATGCCTTTAAGAGTCTGCTCATATGAGGTGGAAATTTATGTGGCATGCCTAATTGTCCACACCGAACTTCAAAGTGTCCTCGCTAAAGTGGCCTCTCCCTCTCTCTCTCTGTCTCTGTCTCTCTTACAGCATGTGGAATGCAATTATCGCGCTCCAACTTATGCTAAGATAAATGATCGTGCAAATTGGCCACACTTTCGAGACCCTCTGTGCCTGCCTGGGTCATAAAGAAATAAAATACAATACAATAAAAAAGCCGCGCCACGCTGAAAATTGCCAATTTTTGGTTGATTTTGCAATTTATGATTGCAGCGAACGGTGGTCATTGAAGCCACAATCGGCGGCATGACCAAAAGACCCATATACATCGAGCTCTTTTAACACTATCTTGTGCTTTGGAATTCTGCAGCTGCTTGCAACTGGGGAGCAGGAAACTTCTTCAAATATTTGATAAGATAAAGGTGTTTAAATCATTTCAAACAAATACATTAAGTCTGAGAACTTAGACAGATTTTCCACTTTTATAAAAAATTATATTTATATTAAAATTTATTAAATACTTATAGGTTGTAAAGCCAAATGGATTGCGGCTACATAAATCTACTTAGGATTGATGACAACTCTCCCTCCATTGGAAATCGTGTGGATTATCAATCTTTTAACAAGGAAATGCGCATTAAACATACATATTATGCCAGACATGAAGTCATTTATATTGATAAGCACTTCAATTGATTAAAACCAATTTACAATTTCTACATGCACAAATTTATATACTACTATATGCCTCTAATCATATAATAAATCAAGATTTCTTTCATTTTAATATGGATTTATGGCTTTCTTTGCTTTGCTAATGAATGGCAATTATCAAAAATTTCAGTTTCAAATTCTCAGACCGATAAACTAAGCAAATAAGCTGCAATAAACTGATTCCTTGGGTATTTGAGGTAAACTTGAATAGAACCGAATAACCGAGTAATAGGAGGGAAAGGTAAGTTAGCTGAGTAAGTAAAAGATATATGGTGATTATAATTATTAACTTTAAGCTCGAAATAACAGTTATTTAATAAAGAGTTTATGCATTTGCGCTTAATTTAATTATTGATTAAAAACAACTCTTTGCAAAACTGGCTTAGTTTGGGCCTTATGTCAAATGCTCTGGCAACTGGCAGAGGTTTTTGCTTGCCAGTTTGCCGTATGGCAGACATCTTTGGGTCAGTCAGTGGCTAAATATAGCCGAGCACAGCCACCGGCCGGCGGAGCGCGAAAAGAAACCCAAACAAAATGCTACCCAATTAAGCGCAACAAACAACTTCACGCCACACATGCCACATGCCACACGAGGCGTTTATCAGGACAGTCCGATCAGATCCGACATCAACATCAAGTCGATTGCATCGCCGACGGTGTCTGCCCCGCTTCCTTGCCCCCGCACCTCCTCTGTCCATGTCCCCTATGCCATTGTAATGACCAACGATTTGTCGCTGTCGCAGGACCTGTGGCCATAACAACAATTGGCGATCGTCCAGCGATAAGATCTCGCACTGCGATAAGCGCCGCAAAGCAGCGAGAAACGGCGACAGCAGCAACATTTATGCTAATAAGTTGACATTTGACCACCATGACGAAATAATGAAACGATCAGATGCCGTCAATATGACAGGCCTAACATACCATACAATGGGCACAACAGCCATAAATACCAGAAGAGTTGATACCAAGACTTTCTCAAGTGGATATTCCACATAACCATTCGCAAACAAATAATTTAGCATAATTCATTTTTGTTTTGCATTTATAGATAAGATGACCTCCCAAGACTTCAAGACTTCAAACAGCCATAATTTTGTCAAAACTTAACCGCTTGGCAACCCCGAAGCCATTTTGTCATTATTTGACTTTAATTCCTCATCGGATTTTACGACAAATTTGATAACATTATTTTATATATGCAACCTTTACAATTGGAAACTTAGACAATATAATTTAATTCGACAACTGCTTTATTAATTATGTTACAATCTAATCGTAGGAAAGATTTGATAACAATTTAAGTACATGTCATTTGGATACAATCTATGTTAGCAACACGGCGATTATGTATCTACCAATACTAACATATTTATTTCACATGAATTTTTTTATTAGATTATTAAAAAAAACAATTAACAACAATAGGGTGGTCTTGTCTGGGAGATACCCTGTACCTCTAAGTCTACAAAAATCGTTCTTTGCATACATATAATAGTTAGCAAGGATTCAAAATAAAGCAAGGATTTGCAATCTATTTACGATCGGAGTAGCCTTAAGTTTATTCCCAAAATTATTTTAACAGCGGATATATACCCTTGGTTATCCAAGGTGAATGGGTATAGGGTATGCATATTAGGATAGTCACCGAATTTCACACACGATTACGATCAGAAAAGAACTGCCTATAAAGGCAATACCAAATTGAGGGTAATAAATGTATGCTCTCTAAACGTTTATTTATTGAAGCACCGCCTTTTTTTGATACCATTCCAGACTACCATAAAATGCTCAAACGTTACCCCGTATCGTGCAGTTCCACTTAAGAACGCGTGGAGAACATTTCTTCTGAAAAATCGACGAATCGAACATGAGTGATAAGGATAAACTTGTAAAGACTTCTGCAAAAAATTGAAGTCATCAAATTTTCACTAATTTACTGGACATATTTCGCAGATTTTGGAGGAGAATGGCGAGGGATCATCCAGGAGCAAGGCCAAAAAAGAGATCGACTTCAAGCCACCCTGGTACTTGGGCACCGGTTTCCTGTTATTCTGGGCTCTACTGTTTTTTGCAGTAGTTATACCCCTTTTCTATCGCCTGCCCACAGCTCTAACCATCGATGATGAGAACAATGGCGAATTTATTGGGGACCGCGCTTACGACACCCTAACCAATCTGGCGAACATAGGACCCAAGGTCACCGGCAGTAATGCCAACGAGGTGGAGACTGTGGCATTTCTGCTCAATGAAATTGCCTTGATCAAGAAGGACCTGCTCGAGGATTACTTCAGTCTGGAGGTTGACGTACAGAAAACCTCCGGCTCACACATTTATCATTCCTTATTGGAAATGTACCAGGAAGTGCAAAATATTGTGGTGAAATTGAGCTTCAAGAACTCCACAAGTGAATCGTATCTGCTGGTAAATAGTCACTTCGATTCCGTGCCAAATTCACCTGCTGCAGGTGACGATGGTTTCATGGCTGCCACCATGCTGGAGGTATTACGTGTAATGGCCACGACTAAGCAGCCCTTCGAGCACCCCGTCGTATTTCTCTTCAATGGAGATGAAGAAATGGGAATGCAAGCTTCCCATGGCTTTATTACGCAACACAAATGGGCACCAAATTGCAAGTATGAATCCGAATTATTCAAGGTGTAAAAAGAATTCCTATAAAATAGGATTATTTATAGGGCTGTTGACTTGGGAGTTTTAGATACGTAACGCGAATAATACTTTTCTCGAACAATTCACAGTACTACAAGGAGAGTGCAAAACATCCTTTGGCCACCACGTTGGCTGAAGAAATCTTTCAAATGGGCCTTATACCATCCGATACGGACTATCGCATTTTTACACAATATGGCAATATACCAGGAGTCGATATAGGCCAGGCTATCAATGGCTATATATATCACACCAAATACGATCGCATCGATGTGATCCCAAGGGGAGCTATTCAAAATACGGGTGATAATCTACTTGGTCTAGTGCGAGCATTGGCGAATGCCACCGAACTGCATGATATAGAGGTAACATCCTTAAATATATACAACTTTATCATCGTTATAGGTGTAAGGATTTTCTTTTTACTAACTTTTTAATAGGCATACAAAGAGGGAAACGCTGTGTACTTTGACTTTCTGGGTCTGTTTATCATCAGCTACTCGGAGGAAACTGGCACAACTTTAAACTACTGCGTTGCTGGAGCTACCCTCATCCTGATTTTCATCTCTGTATGGAGGATGTCCGCTGTTTCTTCGCTGCCTTTCTGCCAGGTGCTGCAGCGTCTAATAATCCTCTTAGTTCTTCAGATTATAGCGTTTGCCTTAGCCCTGGCATTGCCTGTATTGGTTGCTTACGTATTGGACTCTGTTGGTTTGTCATTGACCTACTTCAGCTCTCCTTCGCTCTTAATAGGATTGTATATATGCCCGGCTCTTATTGGTCTTAGTTTACCAATTACAATTTACTATCAGTCTCAGGAGAATGTAAGTTTATTTTCATGCTGAATGTGCTCTCTACTAAATAGTATCTTTCCCCAGAATAAATTGCCTTTCACTTCACATCTTCAACTGGCTTTGCATAGCTGGGCCGCTTTGCTGGCTCTTCTGGCAATTGGAGCCACCTTGTATGGATTGCGCTCCGTTTATATTATCACAATTTTGATCATTTTCTATGCCATTTCCTTGGCAATAAATCTACTGACAACGTTTCACGATCGGGGATACAGTTGGGTTGGACTGGTCATCGTTGGCCAGGTAATGCCTTTCTTGTATAGCAGCTACCTCTTCTATCTCTTCATTGTGGTACTGACTCCCATGAATGGTCGCTCTGGTAGTGCTGACAATCCGGATACCCTCATTGCAGCCCTCGCAACCTTGGGCACAGTGTTTGCCTTTGGGTTTTTGGTGAGTTTAATTGCATTACTCCCAAACTCCAATAATCATTTACTTATTGTCTCTTTAGCTACCGCTAACCAACATTTTCCGTCGACCCTGGTCGGTACTGCTCACCTTAACGCTGGTTACTGCTGTTACTATAATCCTTGCGTGCACCACTCAAATCGGCTTTCCCTATAGGCAAAGAACCAACAGCGCACGAGCAGCATATCAGGTACTTGTTGGAACTATTGATAAGAGTTCCTAATCTCATATTCAATATTCCAGCACGTGCGTAGAATCTTTTACGAGTACGACGGCAGCATTAGCAGCGATGAGTCTGGCTATCTGTTCAATTTCCAGGATAGACGGGAGGCTCAAGCCTTCCCGGAAGTCAATATAACGGGTTCGATTAGCCAGAAATCAAACTGCGATAATCACATGATGTGTGGTGCGCCCTTATTCGATGAACGGTGGGTTGAAAATCGACTGCAGGGTATGTGGTTGCCACGAGAGGAACCGATTGTACCACCAATAGCTACCAGTCTGGAACTGCTGAACAAAACAGTATTGGACAATCTTCAGACAGTGCGCTTTAGATTTAAACTAACAGGACCGCAATATTTGAGTTTATTCATAGAGCCCTATGAAGATGATTTTGTTACTGTCAGCAACTGGACCTTCTCACAGAGTTATCTAACCGAAAAGCCAGCATTTCCTTTGTCCTATCACATCTTTATAACCTATGGCACAGGTTCACCACTAGAATTCGATATTGAGCTCACAGTAAGAGCACGATCTTCAATCTTGAACAATATATTTATATTATTCTTTTTTCAGAAACTGAATGGAGACTTTAATGTGCCACTATTTCAACTCGGAGTATCTTCACATTGTATAGGCAACAAGGGGGACGAACTGAGCCAAGAGTTTGCCTCAACATTTCCATCATATGCAGTAATAACCGATTGGCCTTCCCAATATCAAAGATATATATTCTAAATATATTAATGTTAAGTTCTTACGAGCATTATAAACGGCATCAGTTTGTTTTTGGCGAATACCCTGGGGGGTTCTAAAACAGTAAACAACAGTACAAAAACAATCATAAAATCTAGAATATTTATTGCGGATCAACCTGAGTCATAATGGGAATTACAAACGTCAGAGGGATAAAAGCGTTCCCGACAACTTTTTATTGCATAAAACAAAGCACAATAAACATGAAATGCTAAACATTCGATAAGGCCAGAAACCTTGCAAATTTGGCTATGAAAAATAAACTGAAATTTGTTTATGAAGTTTGGATTATCTTAATGGGTGATTAGCCTTCATTAGACAGACAAAAATTGGCGTTTGCAATTCGGTTTTCAGATTAAACCAGATTATGAATACTTTATGGCCGGAGATTATGGATTACTTATCTACGTGATCATTTGAAGTGCGTATTCCATATCATCATGACGCAGAGCTTCTTTATTCGCGTGCTTCCTTTAATCGTAGTTGTAAATATACCTAGCGAGGGTAGTCTGAAAAGTTGCTGAGGAATTAAAAACTTTCAAAAATCTATTGTAAATTTAAGCTATTATAAATAAAATAATAGGCTTTAAATAATCCATTGAATTGTCTCTTTCAATAATTATATTCGTATTAGTAAATTAAATATCTCTTCAGCGATTTTACTTTACAGCTTACGATTAAGTACTAAGCCACCCGTGCATTGTTATCGGACGTATAAAAAATACATTGTCGCTATAAAAATTTATATTTACCAAATTTTTGACGGTAGTTCCCATGCTTTATGACTTTTTTTGTATGTTGCTATAAATGAGTGTGATACGAAGGTAATTCAGTAGTTCAATTGCTGAATTCGCTGGAAACGCAGTTAGCAAACATGAGCGACGAGGATCAATTGGTGCGGACTTCTAGAAAAATTATACATAACAATTTTACCTATTTCCTGGATGCAATTAACAGATTTTGGAGGAGAATGGCGAGGGGTCATCCGATAAAATGGCTAAAAATGATATCAGTTTCAAGCTACCCTGGTACTTTGGCACCGGTTTCCTGTTATTTTGGGCGCTACTATTTTTCGCAGTGGTTATACCGCTTTTCTACCGCCTGCCCACAGCCCTGACTATCGAGGACGATAACAAAGGAGAGTTCATTGCAGATCGTGCTTATAATACACTCAACAATCTGGTCAACATCGGACCCAAAATGGTGGGCAGTAATGCCAACGAGGTGGAGACTGTGATCTTTCTGCTCAACGAACTGGCTGAGATCAAAAAGGTCCTGCTGCAGGACTATTTGACCATGGAGATAAGCATACAGCAGCCGTCGGGCGCTCTTCGGTACAGCAGCATGCTCAACATGTACCAGGGAGTGCAGAATATTATTGTGAAATTGAGCTCAAAGAATTCGACAAGCGAATCGTATCTGCTGGTAAATAGCCATTATGACACGCAGATAACTTCACCTGGTGCAGGCGACGATGGTTTCATGGTTGCCACCATGCTGGAGGTATTACGTGTAATGGCCACGACTAAGCAGCCCTTCGAGCACCCCGTCGTATTTCTATTCAATGGAGCTGAAGAAACAGCTTTGCAAGCTTCCCATGGTTTCATTACGCAACACAGATGGGCACCAAATTGCAAGTATGAATCCGTAATATTCAAGGTATAAAAAGAATTCCTATTAAATAGGATTATTTGTAGGGCTGTTGTCAATTTGGATGCAGCTGGCAGTGGTGGTCGTGATGTTCTATTCCAGACTGGGCCTTCGCATCCATGGCTTGTCGATGTAAAAACCCCAAGGGAACTATCTGAATATGCCTAATAAATGTAAACTTTTGTGTCCTCGCAGTACTATAAGAAGAGTGCTAAACACCCTTTTGCCACTACTTTGGGTGAGGAAGTGTTCCAATCGGGTGTTATACCTTCGGATACAGACTTTGCTGCCTTTATTCAATACGGCAATATACCAGGTCTCGATATTGCTCAGGTTATCAATGGCTATATATATCACACCAAGTACGATCGCATCGATGTAATTCCACGTGGCTCTCTGCAGAATACCGGTGATAATATTCTCAGTTTAGTGCGCGCTTTGTCAAATGCAACTGAATTGCATGATACACAGGTAACTCTCTTTACTCTTCAAATATCACATATCATGGTCTACTATTTAATATTTACTAATTTATAGGCACATGAAGAAGGACACGCAGTTTTCTTTGACTTTCTGGGTCTGTTTTTCATCAGCTACTCGGAGGAAACTGGCAAAACTTTAAACTACTGCGTTGCTGGAGCTACTCTCATCCTGGTTTGCATCTCTGTATGGAGGATGTCCGCTGTTTCTTCGCTGCCTTTCTGCCAGGTGCTGCAGCGTCTAATAATCCTCTTAGTTCTTCAGATTATAGCGTTTGCCTTAGCCCTGGCATTGCCTATATTGATTGCTTACGTATTTGACTCTGTTGGTTTGTCATTGACCTACTTCAGTTCTCTATCACTACTGATCGGACTATATGTTTGTCCATCCCTTATTGGTCTTAGTCTTCCCGTCACAATTTACTATCAACTGCAGCGGAATGTGAGTATATATTTCAGTTGATTTAACTCCTGACTAAATATAAACTATTTTTACCAGAGCAAACTACCTTTCACCTACCATCTTCAACTGGCCTTGCATAGCTGGGCTGTCTTCTTGGCTCTTCTGGCAATAGGATTCACCTTGTATGGATTGCGCTCCGTTTATATAATCACAATTTTGATTACTTCCTATGCCGTTTCCCTGGCAATAAATCTACTGACGACGTTTCACGATCGGGGATACAGTTGGACGGGACTTGTTATGTTAAGCCAGTTTATACCTTTCTTGTATAGCAGTTACCGTATATATCTTTTCCTCGTGGTGTTGATACCGATGAATGGTCGCAATGGGAGCTCTATAAATCCGGATTTATTTATTTCCGGCCTGGCTGCACTGGGCACAATACTTTCCTTTGGCTTTTTGGTAAGTACTACTACTTTTGCAATATCTCTTTTCATTAATAAATGCATGTATTGTATTGTATTGTCTAGATACCGCTGATCAACATGTTCCGTCGTCCCTATTTAATAGTGCTCAGCTTACTAACAGTTACAGTCGTGACCATAATCCTTACCAGTACCACAGATATCGGTTTTCCCTATCGTCCCAGAGTGAACAGTCAGCGAGTGTCCTACCAGGTACTTGAAGGATCTTTTGTGCCGGCATCCTTAATCTCATACTCAATATTACAGCATGTTCGTAAAACTTTTTACGAGTACGATGGATCCGTTAGCAATGATGAGTCCGGTTATCTGTTCAGTTTCCAGGACCGACGTGAAGCAGAACCAATGCAAATTCGAATGACGGGTGCAAAACAAATGAAATCCGATTGCGAAAAGCACATGATGTGTGGAGTACCGCTATACGATGAGCGCTGGGTCGATAATCGCCTGGAAGGCGTTTGGCTGCCTCGCCAGGAACCTATTGTACCACCATCAAGAACCGAACTGCTGCTTTTGAGCAAAACCATACTGGAAAATAATTCCACAGCACGCTTCGAGTTCAAATTAGTGGGTCCAGATCATATGAGCTTGTTTATAAAACCCTATGAAGATGATTTTGTTACTTTGAGCAACTGGTCCTTCGATCGCAACTACCTAGAGGAACCACCAGCATATCCACTGTCCTATCACATATATTTCTCATATGGCATAGATAGCTCCCCACTGCACTTCTTTCTGGATATTACGGTAAGCTGCCTATACTTGTGCTATACAAACTTTCTATATGTAATATCTATTGCAGAAACCCAATGGGGACTTTGAGGTGCCGCTGTTCCAGTTGGGCGTCTCAGGACATTATATTGGCAGCAAAGGAGATGCACAGAGCGTAGAATTTGCCGATTCATTTCCTTCATATGCCGCAGTTGTCGATTGGCCTTCTTGCTATTATAGATACATATTCTAGTACTGTAAATGAAGCAGCTATTAAACGAGATTCAAGCTGCGGCCGAGAAGCTATTCAAATAGCTGCCAGATTACGCAACTCAGCAACTTTGAGTTAGCACTGCAACAATAAGAATATGGCTATGTTAAGCCCTTCGTTTGTTTTGGATTCAGTGCACAAAAGCGGGTGGCATCAGGCAGAATAAAGAATGCGATTAAAATGATGAAATATATGATATATGTATATATGTATATATAAATGGAAGCACACTCTACATTTTGAGCACTCAACGCAACGGTTTTCTCCACTGTATGTATATCATACATATAGCTTTTGACATTTGCTTGACACAGGAGCCGCTTTGCCGCCGGCGACGCACTAATTTCCAGGAATTTAACGCCACTCTTCGCTTTATGCTTATCTCGCTCAAGTCTCGGGAGTCTCGGGAGTGTCGGGAGTCTCTAGACATCATATGCTAATTTTGTGCATTCTATCTTCACACGATCTGGCAGCTTGAACGGCACCCGCGGCTTTTGGCCATGTTGAAAATGAATTTTAATTGTTGTTACCAGGGTCGAAGCTGATCAGGCTGCTTAATGTATTGTACAATAATTTACAAGCAAATTGGCCAAACGACTGATGACTGTCGACTGACGACTGCCATTTATTACGAAACAAACACTTTTGCATTAAGTTAAAAGACAAGTGGAACTAATTATGTGGCATGTGGCATGTAGGTAATCTTGGGGACCAATAAGTCTTACGCCTGGTCAGCATAACGGTGGTAACGATTCGAATTTGTTCTACTTTCCGGCCGGCTGTAGCTGTTGCCGTTGTTGCTGTAGTTGTTGTTGTTGTGATTGCCGCCACGGTAATTATTAGTCCTGCTGAATTTATTGTAATTGCAGTAGCTTTGCTCCTGCTGCTCATGATATCGCCCGGATTGCTGATTAAGCTGCCAATCGATTTGCTTTTGATAGCGTCCATTGAATCTGCGCTCCTCTGAGTACCCAGGCTGCTCCCATCGTCGATTCCGGCCCTGCCAGGCGTCTTCATGGTCGTCGCTTCGACTGGAATTGCGCCATTGCTGCTGCTGCTGGTGCTGATGTGGCTGATGTTGCTGCTGTGGATAACCATTCTGCCAATCCTGCGTCTGGCTGCGCCAATTCGTTTGGCGCTCATCCCGCTGCCAGTGTCTAGATTCCCTGTCGTTCAGATGCCGCAAGGACTTTGTGTAGTTCTCACGCTCAATTTTGTGGCCACGCGCATCGGCAAAAGCTGCAAGTCGAAATGGATTATTATCAGCTGTGTTATTTGTGTGATTCCTTCGTCGCTGGGCTTACGCACTCTGTATGGCCAAGGCAGGCGACATGTTCATGTTGAGGATCATATAGTAGCATATCATATAGCCGGTACGATTCACGCCGTGTGTGCAGTGCACGCCAATTAGTTTGTCTGTGAAGTGAATTTTGGGAGTTCCGTTTTGTTTTATATTAATTTTGTTGTGTGTTTTAAATGTGATTCTTACATAAAGTGCATGAGGTGTCTGAAATGATTCCACGGTGCTGGGTTTTGTACATATTTGTGATGGTGACCAACTATTTCTAGCAGATAACTCATTTAAATCATGCTCAGATAGGATTCCTACAGCAGAAATCGGGAGTATCTTTAAATATTCCTTTCTAATGGCATTCCTACAACAACAAGTACATGCGGTATCTTTTAAGGGATTCCACGAGCAAAGGCATTACGATGATGTTCTCGTGGGATTGTTTACTGTTTGGAGCAGAGAAAGCATTTAACTGATGCAGCAACATCATGTCGCCACAAATTGCTACAAATTTCATTTGCAAAGAGTGCCACAGGAATGCGCCTCGCATCGCCCACGCCAACTGGGCAAACCGGCTGCGGCGGTGGCTTCAGACTCTGACTCCGACTCTGTGACGCTGTTTGAGGAGCGGGCGGGCATTTGGCATAAAAGCAGAAGCGGCGACCTGGGCTAAATCTAGAAAACAGCGCGCACTGCCAATATGCACAACATTGGCCATAAATTTCGATGCAAAAAACATGTCAGCGGTCGAGGCAAGGCTCTGGGTGGGTGCGAGCGGCGTGCGGGCGGCGTGCGGGTAGCGGGTAGCGGAGACATAAGTCGTTTTGTGGTGGTGCGCTATGCGGGTGCTGAGGATGCTGCATCCAGTGGAAGCTGCCAGTTGTACGTCATGTTTAAGCCAAGTAACAACGCGAGAGCAAGGCAACCACATCCTTGTCGCAAATGTGGAGCACAATGGGCAATGTGATTACCCAACCGTTAAATGAATTTAATATATCACAGTCTCAGACAGGCAAACAATTTCGAACAAAAGTAGAACGTTAAGGAGTGAAGGCATTACGTATTTGGCCTTAGAACTGATCATAAGTAACAAATATTTAATAATCAACATTTGAATATTAGTATATTTGATGTGAATAGTAGGTACGAGTATTTAATACCGATAACCACAAGCATCTATCGATATCTAAAAACCACACAAATCAAAAAGCTAGGCCCAATAATGTTTACCTTATGCCCACTGTAGCAAGTTCGAAGCCTGCATTTTAACAAGTGCCGACCACCTTGAATTTGACTTATATAATTTCTGGATGTCTTGCCTTGTAAACATGTTAACAGACATTTCGTTTTCGACTTTAAAACACGCAGCGGCGCCAGCGGGATACACTTATTATTGCCAACTATCAATTGTTGATAACATTTTTGCATACATAAAACGAACAACCCTGACTTTTGACCTGCACGTTGGTTGGCAACGCTAATACCGTTTCGGGTTTAAATTCAAACTTGTAGCCTATTTTTCTTAGTTTTTATGTGTTTTTGTCAGTTTTATTTAATTAGATATGTATTTTTTGTATTTAGCATGCTTCCCATAGGGCCTGGCACTGAAGAACTGTGGCTGGGAACTGACTCTAGAGTCTAGACTAACTATTTGACTGTGTGAACGCCCACTACTAAGTTTCAGTTTATGCCTATGTTTTAGTTATAGTAGTTTTTTTTTTTGTTTTCTCACTTTTGGCACATTTCTAGTTGTTTGTTGTGCGCTTGATAGGCATCTGGAGGCTGCACTGCCTCTTAGTATAATGTCTTTGCATATATTTTGAGCTTTAATTGTGTTGACAGATATGCATCTATGCATAGCTGATGAAGGGGAAAGCGTTCCCACGGCACAGTTAGGAGCGGCAAGTGTGTGGGAGTTGGAGAGAAAAACAATTTTGTAAACTTACCATTATCCGCATTTTCCTCCAGAAACTGATTCACATACTGGCAAAATCTGGAATAGATGAGAATAACAATAGCTAGTGTGTTAGTAAATGCATGTTGGGAAGCCTCAACGGACGCACCTTTGTGACAGCTGCTTGGGCGGCGTTTGATGTCCTGGGACATGAAGCTTCTGATGCGCCACATTTTCATTTGTAAAAGTCTGCGGGGAATAATTACATTAGTTGAGTTTAGGAAGGCATGAGTATTGTACTTGCCTGTGGATCGTAGTAGCGAGAGGTGTTGGTCAAGTCAACGATCAGGCCCAAATCTGGCACAGACTTCAGCAAGGAGTGTGGCGCCAGACGCAGCTTCTCGTCGTCAACGGTGTTATTGATATTCTGCAAAAAAGAAAAGAAAAAAGCCAAAGGTAAATATGAAACATATTCCAAGACATGCTGAAATTGCTCAATTTTGTATGCGCTTGACAGCCCGGCGGCGATACAATTAATAAGCTGCCAAGGAGCAACTGCTCAGCAGAGCCTGTGCCTGTGCCTGCGCCTGTGCTCCGTGCTCTGTGGCGTTATTTAATTAAGCAAAAACAATTTAATTTAATATTCATGCACAAGACAGGCTGGCTGCCAGTCTGTCTGTGTGGGGGGTCCTTGCTGCAGTTCCTACTCCTGCTCCTGCTGCCGTATGTGTGTGGAACATCATGTACCACTTGCCACTTTTATGCATAATTGCAATACAAACAAAAGTTCGCTTGCTTGGCTCTTTTCTTGTATACCCTTGCAGTAAGCATTTTAATATTTAATTTAATTTAGGATTGGATCACTATATCATAGGAACTATTTTATATTTGAGCCAAATCCCATCACTATTTCATATATGAAATCAAAATATTAACTTATCGTAAATCAATATCAGATGTCTGCAAGGGTATTCAATATTCGGCACTCCGAACATAACTGTTCTTTATTGTTGTTATTTATTTATAGCGGCCACCTTTGCCGGTGGTCCGCATTTCAACATCAATCAACATTTCAGTCGCTCTACTCCTGTTAACCGGTTTTATGCAACAGGGGTGGGAGCGGGGTAGCCTTTACTCACCTCGCGCAGCGGCACTTTGAATGCTATGAAACGAGTGCCGGGAACTCGCTGCCCGATTGGCTGATAATTAAGCCAGCTGCAATAAGAGAGAAAAGAACAACAAAAAGCAAAAACAATGCCACGCTATTAAAATAACTGTAAACAATATAAAAGACTTAAGCAGGCAAACGTACCGATCTGGAATTGATTTGGCCATTCCTGCAGGTGCTTATACTTCTGCCAACTAATTGCAATTTAATAATAGTTGATATTTACTATTCAAAGCCGAAAAATATAAACAATTGAATAGAATTTCACCGCGTGCTGTATACATAAACACACACACACACTGAAAGTCAAACATATGTTTTGGCGTTGCCACTTTATCTGCACTGCGCTGTTAACTGAAATGTGCTAAAAATGACCAAAACGCGAACAACAGAAACGACTTTTGGACTTACAGCAATTGAAACTGCGGCAGGTAATTCTTTTCTGACTCAATTTAAGTTAATTGTTTATAAATATAAATATTTTCTTGCTGCAGTTTAAGCTCTTTAACATGTTTACCAACAACACACGCAATCTAGTGCGCAACAGCTTTGTGAGTATTATTCAAGTGGCAAATTCAAAAATGTCGATCATTAAATTTTACAGTCATTAAATAACGCTTTTATAACTATTTATTAGTTGCATCGCTGCAAGAGCACATTGGTTGTGGCGGAGCACAACAATGAGACACTTAATCCGCTGACATTGAATACCATAACGGCAGCCAGGAAGATCGGCGGTGACGTCACAGTTCTCGTAGCAGGCACAAAATGTGGACCCGTAAATTGCTTTTGCTTGTGTTGTTGTTGCTTGTCGCTTATATAATCAATCATTTGTGTTTTGTAGGCCTCGGAAGCTGTGTCCAAGGTTGAGGGCGTCACCAAGGTCCTGGTCGCTGAGAATGCCGCCTTCAAAGGCTTCACCGCCGAATCGCTGACTCCTTTGGTCCTGGCCGCCCAATCCCAGTTCAAATTCACGCACATCTTGGCCGGAGCCTCTGCGTTTGGCAAGAATGTGTTGCCACGCATCGCCGCCAAGCTGGACGTCTCGCCGATCTCCGAGATCATCGATGTCAAGTCGGAGGATACATTTGTGCGCACCATTTATGCGGGCAATGCGATCCTCACACTCAAATCCAAGGATGCCGTCAAGGTTATCACCGTGCGTGGCACGAATTTCCCACCTGCTGCCACAAGCGGCGGCAGCGCTGTCGTGGAGCAAGCACCAGCTGGCGACTATGCCAGCAGCCTGAGTGAATTTGTGTCCCAGGAGCTGACCAAGTCGGATCGTCCAGAGCTCGCCGGCGCCAAGGTGATTATCTCTGGCGGACGTGGCCTCAAGTCGGGCGACAACTTCAAGCTCCTCTACGATCTGGCTGATAAGTTTGGCGCCGCTGTTGGCGCCTCCCGTGCTGCGGTCGATGCTGGCTTTGTGCCCAACGATCTGCAGATCGGCCAGACGGGCAAAATTGTCGCACCCGACCTATATATAGCTGTGGGCATTTCTGGCGCCATTCAGCACTTGGCTGGCATGAAGGACTCTAAAACCATCGTGGCCATCAACAAGGATCCCGAGGCGCCCATTTTCCAAGTGGCCGATATTGGTCTTGTGGCGGATTTGTTCAAGGCTGTGCCCGAGCTCACAGGCAAATTGTAATGATTGTGTTTGCCCTGTCTTGTAGTGTGTATAAAGCTGATTGAGATTTAAGATTTAATTGTTGCATTTATTTGAAATCTAGTGTCTTTTGGCATCTGTTCGCCAGTCGCTCCACGGCGTTTGCTTTCCTTTTTTTTAATAAAAAACATCTAAGCTGTCTAAGTATTTTATTTTTGCTGTGTCTGCGGTCAGGAAATCAAAGCTCTTATCATTTTAACAGATTGTACAACTGTCTGATTTTACCCAGCTGGCATTTTATAGAAAACACAACATGATTATATTGCGTTAACAGCAATAATGTTAAGCTCTCTTGCTATGTTAATTAACAGAAATATGTGTGATTTTAAAATAGTGTGTTTCAACAGTGAAAGTGTTGTTATTTGTTAGCTTTTTAAAAGGTTGGGAATTTAATTGAATGAAAATATGGGTTTTTATCTGTATTACACTTGCTTATCTTCATTTTTAAATTCAGAAGCAAAACTATTCATTATTCTCAACTTATACATTATCATAAATATCAGAAACGTGTTTTGACGTGCACTTGATTTTTTCTAGCAATAAAAAGTTCCAGACAGTTTCCAGAAAGATAAGTCGACAGATAATGTCTAGCAGACATATGTATGTATGTATGTAATTAGTGAATGCCTCTTATATAATATAATTAAAAAAAAAACACTTCAACCCTTATCGTTGCATTGTGAGCACACATAATAATTGTGTTTTCCCAGACTACCCCCATATCTAGTGTACTGTATACCTAAGCGAATCTAATCCATTACTGTTATCACAGTAATTAATTTGGCTTCCTCACTCCTCAAGTTTTCATAGGCTTCATGTCTGTCAACCATATACAAATATTTAATCAAAATCGTCTTGAGGCAGCACCTTATTAATTGTATATGTGATTGTATTATAAAAACAGATGCAACAGATCTTTGTTTAGCTTTTCGTTTTATTTATACATTACGCTGATAATTTCATTAAGTATGCTAATAAACTGAAATGACACAATGACTTTGTATATACAAATATATATATATGTATATACATATGTATGTAAAGGAACCAGAGAAAATCTTTACAGCGAACAAAATGGAAAGCTGTGATCATGTGTGAGCGAAAGAGATAATAAAGAACATAGCATACATACATACATACATGTATATACGAGTATGTGCTCGAATTTGATAGCCGGCTTTAATGATTATCTACGCAACAGCAAAGGGCACATCAATGTGGCACTGAATCAACTCAAACTGTATTGAGCAGCAGCAAACGCTGCTTTGCCTCAATACATTGTTGTGAAACAGCACTTTCATTCACTCGCTGTGACGGCGACTGCGACTGCGACGGCGACGTCGACGTCCCTGTTATGTGATTGAGCACCACAAGTGCTTACAGTAACAACATTCGTATGTTCAAGTCGACTTTGTAATGCACTACGATTTATTGATCGTTATAAAGAGAGTAGTGAGAGAGAGAGAGTAATGAGAGAGGGTAGTGAGAGAGAGTAGTGAGAGAGAGAGAAAGAGAGAGTAATGAGAGAGGGTAGTGAGAGAGAGTAGTGAGAGAGAGAGTAGTGAAAAAGAGAGAGAGAAGTGAGAGAGAGAGAGAGAGAGAGTAGTGAGAGAGAGTGAGAGAGTAGTGAGAGAGAGAAAGCGAGAGAGAGTAGTGAGAGAGCGAGAGAGAGAGTGAATAGTGAGAGAGAGAGTGAGAGAGAAAGAATCAAGAGAGAGTAGAGAGTAGAGACAGAGAAAGAGAGTAATAGAGAGAGAGCGAGATTAAAAGCGAGAGAGAGTGACTTACCTAGTTAGAGTAAGAGAACAGAAAATCAGTTTATTTTAACAGCATCACATCACATATAGAGACCATGCAAAACAGCAGACCTCCCTTGAATTCTTGAGAATCGCGTAGAAGGGCGGCTTTTCAAATACGTTATTTTTCAAAAAGCAAGCACAAAGCTGTTATTAATAAAGTGATGTTAATATTAATTACGTATGCTTATCGTGTCTTTAACTCTGATAGATATGGATAGTCTGGGCAATATTAACTGCTGATCAGGCAAATATGTATATAACTTTGCCATATACAAATAAAAATTAATTAAGCAATCTACAGTTGATTAATGCTTAGTAATAAACCGTTTCACGCTGCTGTCGCAAACTAAATCAATAAACTAAAGAAGCCGGAAAAACGCTTGAAATTCTATTGAGTGTATCTGTTGGCGCTGGAAGACATGTAAGCTATAGAGTCTAGAGGCCAGAGCTAGTCACTTATCACACAGCGAGCCGGAGAGACGCGTCGACGAAGGCAACCGATTTCCCGTATTCAATTTGTAGAGCGAAACTCAAGAGAATTAATTCGTTGAAAATGCACAAGACTCCAATTCAGGAGAAGCGTCGCGTCTGCGTTATCGGAGGTAAATCACTAACGTAATATTTCAATATGGAATTGGGTGTTAAATTAAATGTCGCAATCAATTATAGCCGGCACCGCAGGATTGAGTGCCCTGAAGAATGCACTGCAGGAGGGTTTGGAGGCGGTGGCCTACGAGCAGGGCACTGAAATCGGCGGCACTTGGATATTCTCCGATAAAATGCCCACGGATGAGTACGAGGAGGTGCATAGCAGCATGTACGAGGGTTTGCGGTAGGTTCAAAACTCAATCACTTATCACTTAAGTCAACAGTTGAATTTAGTTTGGGTAACCTAACCTCACCTAAGGTTATAGCAAGGTTTTACTTGCTCCTATATTTTTCTTGGCTTGATCTTTTATATTTGTTGTTTACAGCACAAATTTACCCAAGGAAGTCATGGGCTATCCGGATTACCCGTATCCCAGCGAGATTGACGAGTCATTCATCACATCGCAGCAGGTACTGGAATTCCTGCGCTCCTATGCCGATCATTTCAACCTGGGGCCGCACATTAAGCTGCAGCACGAGGTCATCAGGGTGCGACCCCGTTTAAACGATTGGGAGGTGAGTGCTGACGTCACGTGACGTGCTGTGACGTGACGTGACGTGACGTGATGTGACAGACATAATTATTACAAAATATACTATATATAATTATTATTGCTTGCGTTTCAAGATCTTGCCTTGCGATTAAACGTATTTTATTTACATCGATTTACATATGTAGGTTTATGTATGGGATCACATTAAGGACACTTGCAATCCGGAGTATTACGACTTCATTTACGTGTGCAATGGCCACTACACGGAACCGGATATGCCCCTAATCGAGGGCATGGATCTCTACGAGGGCAAACAAATACACAGTCACTTGTATCGCAAGGCTGAGAAATTCAAAGGTGAGCCGGGAAGGAAATGGTGTATACTTCACATTGAGTGGGAGCTGAAGTCAGATAAGAGATATGTTATTCTGAACTATCAGTTGCAAATTCTGTTAGCCTAGTTACAGGCAAGTTTTTGATTTCATTTTGTATACAAAACTTAGTCTTATCAACTATCAACTGTCAAGTGTCTGACATAATCATAAAATAGTGGGCATTACTGATAAATCTCACTCCCAAAAATATTCCCAAGTTTGTTTCGTTGACTTGAAAACTATGCTAAAAACTAAATATTTGCACGTATTTTGATAAATGAATAGTGAACATTTTTTTGATATATCGTTTTTCTTATCTATGAGTAGAAATTGTGTTAATTGAGTCGTAATTTGACATATTGCAAACAATTAAGCAAGATAGCAAAATGGGTAGATTAATAAAAAGAAAAGAATAATATAATTAACAAGTTATTTATGAACTTAACATTAGAATGTTAACTGAAAATAATAAAATATTTGCATAAATATTTTATAAACTTAACTTAAAATTATAAGAAAATCGGTATAGAAATAAAATGAATAGCATAATTTAATAATTAATTTATTTTATAAACTTAACGGAATCATAAAAAAAGAATACTGATATTTTTGATATTTTCTAATCATTTTCCATGTTGTCTCTTCCCGCAGATGAGAAAGTTTTAATCATTGGTGCCGGTCCCAGTGGCATGGACATAACCAATCACATTCGATTGGCCGCCAATCATGTTTACTTGAGCCATCATCTGGCGACGACGCCCAATACCGGTTTCATGGGCAATGTGACCCAGAAGCCGGATGTGGAGCGATTCACGAAAGATGGTGCCATCTTCAAGGATGGCAGCTGTGAGAGCTTTAAGCATGTTGTCCATTGCACCGGCTATCACTATAGTTTCCCCTGCCTGAGCACCGATGTGGGCATCCAGGTGATTGACAATTTCGTGCAGCCTTTGTGGAAGCACTGCGTCAACATCAACAATCCGACCATGTCGTTCATTGGACTGCCCTTCAATGTGATACCCACGCACATATTTGACATGCAGGTGCGATTCACGCTCAAGTTTTATACGGGCCAGCGGGAGCTGCCCACTAGGGAGCAGATGCTGGCCGATCTGGAGAAGGAGCAGGGCGAACGCTGGGATTGTGGATATCCCAATCGCAAGAAGGCTCATCAAATGGGCGAGCGACAGGTGGGAATTGATAAATATATTAATTACAATTAACGTCACATTACATTTCACATATTTCCCATACAGTTTGATTACTACAATGAGCTGGCGAATATGACGGGCATTGATAATATCAAGCCCGTAATCTTAAAGTTGATGAAGGATTGCGGCAAGAAATATATTTTCGAGTTGGATACTTATCGCAATCATCGCTACACGGTCTTAGATGATGAAAGCTTTACCAAATGCCCGTTGTGATGGCATTGGATTTTGTGTATTTTATGTCTATGATGTAGTTACTTTGCATTTAATTATAAAATTATAAAAATATAAAAAAAAACAATTTTGAATTGCGCTCGCAATGCCGTAGCAGGCAGCTTTCTGCTATGATCTTGCTGATAACACTGGTGTTATGTTGCTCAAAAGGCACTTTTATCTATGCTTCAGTTGCTGAACAGCCCTGTTTATAATAACTAGCTGTTAAATTTTAAATTATATTAGTTTTCTGAAAGAATTATCAATACCTAAAGCTCTACCGTTAGGATAAACTTGTTTGACTTGTTTATTTAAAGTTTTACAATTGTATGTTTGTTGTATGTACATAATTTAATAATTTATTCATTCAATTAAATTCAGTTTTCGCCCGCACTATGTGCTACTACACTTTATTATTATTAATAATAGTACTTTTTGTTTATTTAAGTCAGCACGCACAATATTTATAATATATACTACTATTGTATAGGGGCTACTACTAATGCTACTACTTTATTTTATTGTTTTATGCTTAATCACTACTTTTTTGCTTTAGCACTGTTGTTGTTGTTGTTCATATTGCACACTTCTTCTGCGTCCTTGTTGCTGCTGTTGTTGCTGCTGTTGTTGCTCTGTGTTTCCACTGTTTCCAGCTCGCGCAGCGCCATTTTCTGAAAATCACAATCGATTATTCGCTTGCGTTTGCGCAGCGGTCGACTGCATTCCGCTGCGGCAGCGCTGCTGCTGTTATTGCTGCTGCCGCTGTTATTACTGTTGCTGTTACTGTTGCTGTTAGTGTTGCTGTTACTGCTGTTGCTGTTGCTGTTGCTGCTACTGCCCGCTGTGGGCGTTGCTGGCGTATTTGTTTCTTTGGTTTGAATGAGTGTCCGTTTGGTTTGCAGCCGGGTTATCTTTAGCTTGGGCAGCTTCTGCTCCGTCTCCAGCTCCGCATTCTGATTGCCCGTCTCCGGCAGCACGATGCAGTGCGTCGTCTCCATGCAGTCGGTGGCGGGCGATGTGGAGGTGGAAGGCGATGGCGATGGCGTTGTCTTTGGTATGGATTGCAGCTCCTGTTCCTGATCCGTCCGGCTCCGGCTCCGGCTGTGACTCTGCTTCCAGATCCAGTTCCGGCTCTAACTCCGGCTCTGGATCAGGTTCCTGCTTCTGTTCCTGCTCTTGCTCTTGCTCCATCTCCCGCTGCTGCTCATCCGGCTGCCTCTCACTTTCCAGCTGCTCCTCCTGCTCCGACTTGGCCTTGCTGCAGTCCAGCGGCTGTGGCTGCTCCTCAGCTGCACCTCCGCTGCGTCGCTGCTCATCAAAACGCTTGCGCTGCTCCGGCGTCAAATACGCCTTGTAGAAATCCACAATGGGCAGCGGCACCGGGATGGGTATGGGCAGCGGTATAATGATGGGATAGGGCACCATTACCGTAACGGGTGGAGCTGCACCAAAGAGTGCGCCCAGTGCGCCCTGCAGCTCCGGCATCTGTGGCGGCAGTGGATATTGCGGCGGTGGTGCGAAGTGTGAGGGAAATCCTCGCGGCAGCATGCCTGGTGGCGGGGGCAGAAACGGATGATGCGGCGGCGGTGGTTGCGACGGACGCGCACCGAATGGATGCACCACATGAATGCCATTGGGGGGCGTGGCAAAGTAGCTGGCCGGCAGGCTGGTGGGCGCACGACCCAGTTGTGGCGGTGGTTGCTGCTGTGGATGAGGAAGAGGATGTGGATGCGATTGATGCTGCTGTTGCTGCTGTTGGTGCTGCTGCTGTTGATGTTGCTGCTGTTGATGTTGCTGCTGTTGCTGCTGCTCCTGCATGGGAGACAACGGCGGCAGCGGGACACTGGAGCCGGCAAAGTCGGAGCTAAGTGGAGTCGCCACCGGCGGCTGCTGTTGTTGCTTCTGCAGCAAGCTGGCCACCGTCTCGGTGCCAGCGGTGCGATGGGAACGCTTGCGGCGACCTGGCTTGGAGGCAGTCAGGGCATGATGACGCTGCAGCTGTGGGGCAGCCGGCGGAGCAGCTGGAGATGGCGCACAGGGCGTCTTTTGCGCCAGCAGCTTTGAGGCGGGCGCCACTGAGATCAGAGGTTTGCTGGGCGGCGTTAAGCAGGGCGAGCTGCGCTTGGAGGCAGCTGGTCCAGTTGCAGCCGGTCCGGGAGACACCGAGATGGTCGACGCAGGCGAAGCGGACCGACTGCGACAATTGCGCAGCCAAAGATCGGGAGTGATCAGACCGGCTGCATCGTTGTCCCCGCCCTGATCACGCAGATGGGGATTCATGTCCAGGTGCGCCTGCGTCTCGTTGCAGAAGATCTGCATCTTGTACTGATTGAGACACTTCTCCGAGCAGAACTGCAGCTGCGAGGCGCCATCCTGGAAGTCCACATAGCTCACCGCGTGCCGCACATGTTTGCACCAGTCGCAGGTCTTCGCCTTCTTGAAGGATGCGCGACGGCTCTGTGTGAAACAGGACTCGGAACAGTAGCGCGGTCCATCGCTGCTGGTCAGATAGTCCGGTGCATTCTCGGCGATCGGCCGATGACACCAGCAACAGTTGCTATAGTCTGCAAGTTAATCAAAGATCGGTTTGTCAGTCAAAGTAATCGCTTAGGTATTCATGTTGAGAAGCGCATAGAGAGGCGGCAGCAGGTGAAAGTATTGCATGATTTTGTGTGTGTGTTTTGCATGTGTTTTTATATGCTTGCAGAGGGTATTATAATTATGGCCAGAACGCATAGAAGGAAACAGTTCCGACCCCATAAAGTATATATATTCTTGATCAGGACGACAAGACGAATCGATATACATATATATCTGTCCGTCTGTCCGTCCGTCTGTCCGTTTGTTTCTACGCAAACTAGTCTCTCAATTTTGAAGCTACTATCTTGATGAAACTTGGTACAGATGCTTATTTGTGCAACAACTTTTTTGTTTCTCTAACTATCTTAACCAAACTTAGTAATTGCAAGTTTTATTATATTTTATATAGATTGATTTGGTCTAAATCGGACGACTATATCTTATAGCTGTCATAGGAACAATCGGTCTGCAATATTGATTTAAATCAGAAAATTATCTTTTTGTTTAAGCAACTGCAAGCGTTTCTTTCTGGTTTTTTCTTATTTTTGGTATCATTATTTTGACGGATCAGAAATTATAATCGTTATAAATTTTCATTTTAAAAATTCGATTGCTTCTATCCTTTCTGCGGTTTTATTGCTGTCCTGGCATCAAAATAAAAACATGATTAGATCCATTATACCTCATTGTGGCAGCACTTGGATATCCTGCTTGCTTGCTAGTGCCGGATATCTAAGAATCCTTTGGCTTTCACTCAGCTGTCACTCAATAGGCTGCCCCTTGACACCCCCCCCCCTGCTGCAGACCGAACCGCTTTTATGGCATCCATTCACTGTATACTTTGTTTTAAAAAATTGTGTAAACCATATTTGGGTCTTAATGAATCTGTTATTCGATAATGCAGCAGCAGCAAGAGGCAGCAGCAACAGCAAGAGGCAGCAACAGCAGCAACAAGAGGCAGCCACAAAATAAAAATCTCTGCCAAAACAGTTGCTGCCAAAGTTAGCAAAGTTTCAAACCTGTCTGCGTGCAAAATTCGCATAATGACTGACTAGCTGCGAGAGGGGCAGCAGTGGTGGTGGTGGGGGGGGGTTAGAGGCGGGCTGGGGCAGAAGCTGCTCATGCCGGGCACAAGTTGAACTTATCAGGTTGCAACAAATATCAATAACAGCAACAGCAGCAGCAACAACAACAACAACAGCAAGGTTGACGGCACTGAATTTATGATTTTGATTTTGATTTTGATTTATGGCTGCCCAGCCTTAATATGAATATATAAATATTAAAGGCTAGAAATGATTTGTACTTTGATAGTTTTACTAACTAACTTTCGACTAGAGATTAGCAGGAGTGCGTGTGTGAGTGTGTGAGTGTATGAGTGCAGGGTAACTACATAGTCAGGCATGACCTGGTTACATATGTACTCACCTATTTTCTCCTCGGTATGCGACATTGTCAGCGCTGTGGCCGCCGGCTTGCCAATCGAGTGGGGACTCTTGGAGTCATCCTCCCGTGAACTGCGTGTATCATGATCCGAGGGTGTTGTCGTATTGCTGTGGCAGTTCAAATTGCTCGCCTTGCGATTGCTGCTGCTGCTGCCATTGACGTTGCTGTTGCTGGTGCTGCTGCTACTGTTGTTGTTGTTGTTGTTGTTGTTAGTGTTGCTATTGTTGTTATTGTGATAGGCCAAAGTGCTGCTGCGGCTGCTGCGTAAATGACTGCGATGCTGTTGTAGTTGTTGCTGCTGTTGATGTTGTTGCTGCTGCTGCTGCTGCTGATGTTGTTGGTGTTGGTGTTGCTGTTGCTGTTGGTGTTGCGTTGCCACCGCTGCGGCGGCGGCACTTTGCAGCAAACGGGATGTCTTGGCCGTGAGGTCCAGTCGATCCACATCGACGCCATCGAAGCCATACCAGCCGAGCAGCTCGTTCATTGTGTGTTGCGCGAATTCCTGAAACGACACCGAAACATTGCCAAAAGATTAACTCAATTGTTTTATTTTGTTGGTAGGGTAACACAGTTTCAGTTACTTCAAGTGACTCGTGTCATTCAAGAGCAGCCTGCAGCCGGAGCCGTAGCCGTAGCCGGTGGCAAGTCACCCAATTAGTTGCACATTCTGTAATTCTGGGTCATCTACAAATAGAGAGGCGCTGCCGGCAGCTGAACGCGCATCTTGTGGCAATTTAATACTCCAGCTACCATTTAACCAACCAGCAGTTAGCCCTATCCCTATCTACACACACAGCACTGCTGCAGGTGCAGCTCACTGAGCCGCATAATTGTGGCCACTTCTTGCTGCAGCAACAACCACAACATCTTCCAGTTGCGGTGGCAGCTCAAAAAGCTTGGCTTAGTCTTTAAGGGGAATCACACACTTAAAGAAACAAGGGAACTACAACTGCGATTGAATAAAATATTGCACAAATTTTGACTTGTTAACCTTTAAATACACCTTCCAAGGCTTCAAACTGTCATAACTTTGCCAAAACTGATCCGATTTTCATTCCTGAGGTCATTTTGATCTTGGTTTGTCGGCCTTAATAGTTCTTCATTCATAGTTGAGAAAATTCCTATTTTCGGATTTCATGTCCAAAACCATGACAAGATGTTGACATGTGCAGTCCCTAAAAGTGCCCTTCCCAGACTTCAAAGTCCCATAACTTTGTCAAAACAGATCCGATTTTCATTTCCGAGGTCATTTTGATCTTGGTTTGTCGGCCTTAATAGTTCTTCATTCAAAGTTGAGAAAATCCTAGTTTTCGGATTTCATGTCCAAAACCATGACAAGATGTTGACATGTGCAGTCCCTAAAAGTGCCCTTCCCAGACTTCAAAGTCCCATAACTTTGTCAAAACTGACCCGATTTTCATTTCCGAGGTCATTTTGATCTTGGTTTGTCGTCCTTTATAGTTCTACATTCAAAGTTGAGAAAATCCCAGTTTTCGGATTTCATGTCCAAAATCATGACAAGAAGTTGACATGTGAAGTCCCTAAGAGTGCCCTTCCCAGACTTCAAAGTCCCATAACTTTGTCAAAACTGACCCGATTTTCATTTCCGAGGTCATTTTGATCTTGGTTTGTCCTCCTTAATAGTTCTACATTCAAAGTTGAGAAAATCCCAGTTTTCGGATTTCATGTCCAAAATCATGACAAGAAGTTGACATGTACAGTCCCTAAAAGTGCCCTTCCCAGACTTCAAAGTCCCATAACTTTGTCAAAACAGATCCGATTTCCATTCCCGAGGTCATTTTGTTCATGGTTTGACCTCCTTAATAGTTCTTCATTCAAAGTTGAGAAAATTCCTATTTTCGGATTTCATGTCCAAAATCATGACAAGATGTTGACATGTGCAGTCCCTAAAAGTGCCCTTCCCAGACTTCAAAGTCCCATAACTTTGTCAAAACTGACCCGATTTTCATTTCCGAGGTCATTTTGATCTTGGTTTGTCCTCCTTTATAGTTCTACATTAAAAGTTGAGAAAATCCCAGTTTTCGGATTTCATGTCCAAAATCATGACAAGAAGTTGACATGTGCAGTCCCTAAAAGTGCCCTTCCCAGACTTCAAAGTCCCATAACTTTGTCAAAACTGACCCGATTTTCATTTCCGAGGTCATTTTGATCATGGTTTGTCGGCCTTAATAGTTCTTCATTCAAAGTTGAGAAAATCCCACTTTTCGGATTTCATGTCCAAAATCATGACAAGATGTTGACATGTACAGTCCCGAAAAGTGCCCTTCCCAGACTTCAAAGTCCCATAACTTTGTCAAAACTGATCCGATTTCCATTCCCGAGGTCATTTTGATCATGGTTTGACCTCCTTAATAGTTCTTCATTCAAAGTTGAGAAAATTCCTATTTTCGGATTTCATGTCCAAAATCATGACAAGATGTTGACATGTGCAGTCCCTAAAAGTGCCCTTCCCAGACTTCAAAGTCCCATAACTTTGTCAAAACTGACCCGATTTTCATTTCCGAGGTCATTTTGATCTTGGTTTGTCCTCCTTAATAGTTCTTCATTCAAAGTTGAGAAAATCCCAGTTTTCGGATTTCATGTCCAAAATCATGACAAGAAGTTGACATGTACAGTCCCTAAAAGTGCCCTTCCCAGACTTCAAAGTCCCATAACTTTGTCAAAACAGATCCGATTTCCATTCCCGAGGTCATTTTGTTCTGGTTTGACCTCCTTAATAGTTCTTCATTCAAAGTTGAGAAAATTCCTATTTTCGGATTTCATGTCCAAAATCATGACAAGATGTTGACATGTGCAGTCCCGAAAAGTGCCCTTCCCAGACTTCAAAGTCCCATAACTTTGTCAAAACTGATCCGATTTCCATTCCCGAGGTCATTTTGTTCATGGTTTGACCTCCTTAATAGTTCTTCATTCAAAGTTGAGAAAATTCCTATTTTCGGATTTCATGTCCAAAATCATGACAAGATGTTGACATGTGCAGTCCCTAAAAGTGCCCTTCCCAGACTTCAAAGTCCCATAACTTTGTCAAAACTGACCCGATTTTCATTTCCGAGGTCATTTTGATCTTGGTTTGTCCTCCTTTATAGTTCTACATTAAAAGTTGAGAAAATCCCAGTTTTCGGATTTCATGTCCAAAATCATGACAAGAAGTTGACATGTGCAGTCCCTAAAAGTGCCCTTCCCAGACTTCAAAGTCCCATAACTTTGTCAAAACTGACCCGATTTTCATTTCCGAGGTCATTTTGATCATGGTTTGTCGGCCTTAATAGTTCTTCATTCAAAGTTGAGAAAATCCCAGTTTTCGGATTTCATGTCCAAAATCATGACAAGATGTTGACATGTACAGTCCCGAAAAGTGCCCTTCCCAGACTTCAAAGTCCCATAACTTTGTCAAAACTGATCCGATTTCCATTCCCGAGGTCATTTTGATCATGGTTTGTCCTCCTTAATAGTTCTTCATTCAAAGTTTAGAAAATTCCTATTTTCGGATTTCATGTCCAAAATCATGACAAGATGTTGACATGTGCAGTCTCTAAAAGTGCCCTTCCCAGACTTCAAAGTCCCATAACTTTGTCAAAACTGACCCGATTTTCATTTCCGAGGTCATTTTGATCTTGGTTTGTCCTCCTTAATAGTTCTTCATTCAAAGTTGAGAAAATCCCAGTTTTCGGATTTCATGTCCAAAATCATGACAAGATGTTGACATGTACAGTCCCGAAAAGTGCCCTTCCCAGACTTCAAAGTCCCATAACTTTGTCAAAACTGATCCGATTTCCATTCCCGAGGTCATTTTGATCATAGTTTGTCCTCCTTAATAGTTCTTCATTCAAAGTTTAGAAAATTCCTATTTTCGGATTTCATGTCCAAAATCATGACAAGATGTTGACATGTGCAGTCCCTAAAAGTGCCCTTCCCAGACTTCAAAGTCCCATAACTTTGTCAAAACTGACCCGATTTTCATTTCCGAGGTCATTTTGATCTTGGTTTGTCCTCCTTAATAGTTCTACATTCAAAGTTGAGAAAATCCAAGTTTTCGGATTTCATGTCCAAAATCATGACAAGATGTTGACATGTGCAGTTCCTAAAAGTGCCTTCCCAGACTTCAAAGTCCCATAACTTTGTCAAAACTGACCCGATTTTCATTTCCGAGGTCATTTTGATCTTGGTTTGTCCTCCTTAATAGTTCTACATTCAAAGTTGAGAAAATCCCAGTTTTCGGATTTCATGTCCAAAATCATGACAATATGTTGACATGTGCAGTCCCTAAAAGTGCCCTTCCCAGACTTCAAAGTCCCATAACTTTGTCAAAACTGACCCGATTTTCATTTCCGAGGTCATTTTGTGAATGGTTTGTCCTCCTTAATAGTTCTACATTCAAAGTTGAGAAAATCCCAGTTTTCGGATTTCATGTCCAAAATCATGACAAGATGTTGACATGTGCAGTCCCTAAAAGTGCCCTTCCCAGACTTCAAAGTCCCATAACTTTGTCAAAAAAGATCCGATTTCCATTCCCGAGGTCATTTTGATCATGGTTTGTCCTCCTTAATAGTTCTTCATTCAAAGTTGAGAAAATCCCAGTTTTCGGATTTCATGTCCAAAATCATGACAAGATGTTGACATGTGCAGTCCCTAAAAGTGCCCTTCCCAGACTTCAAAGTCCCATAACTTTGTTAAAACAGATCCGATTTCCATTCCCGAGGTCATTTTGATCTTGGTTTGTCCTCCTTTATCGTTCTACATTCAAAGTTGAGAAAATTCCTATTTTCGGATTTCATGTCCAAAATCATGACAAGATGTTGACATGTGCAGTCCCGAAAAGTGCCCTTCCCAGACTTCAAAATCCCATAACTTTGTCAAAACTGACCCGATTTTCATTTCCGAGGTCATTTTGATCTTGGTTTGTCCTCCTTAATAGTTCTACATTCAAAGTTGAGAAAATCCCAGTTTTCGGATTTCATGTCCAAAATCATGACAAGAAGTTGACATGTACAGTCCCTAAAAGTGCCCTTCCCAGACTTCAAAGTCCCATAACTTTGTCAAAACTGACCCGATTTTCATTTCCGAGGTCATTTTGTGAATGGTTTGTCCTCCTTAATAGTTCTACATTCAAAGTTGAGAAAATCCCAGTTTTCGGATTTCATGTCCAAAATCATGACAAGATGTTGACATGTGCAGTCCCTAAAAGTGCCCTTCCCAGACTTCAAAGTCCCATAACTTTGTCAAAACTGATCCGATTTCCATTCCCGAGGTCATTTTGTTCATGGTTTGACCTCCTTAATAGTTCTTCATTCAAAGTTGAGAAAATTTCTATTTTCGGATTTCATGTCCAAAATCATGACAAGATGTTGACATGTGCAGTCCCTAAAAGTGCCCTTCCCAGACTTCAAAGTCCCATAACTTTGTCAAAACTGACCCGATTTTCATTTCCGAGGTCATTTTGATCTTGGTTTGTCCTCCTTAATAGTTCTTCATTCAAAGTTGAGAAAATCCTAGTTTTCGGATTTCATGTCCAAAACCATGACAAGATGTTGACATGTGCAGTCCCTAAAAGTGCCCTTCCCAGATTTCAAAGTCCCATAACTTTGTCAAAACAGATCCGATTTTCATTCCCGAGGTCATTTTGATCATGGTTTGTCCTCCTTAATAGTTCTTCATTCAAAGTTGAGAAAATTCCTAATTTCGGATTTCATGTCCAAAATCATGACAAGATGTTGACATGTGCAGTCCCTAAAAGTGCCCTTCCCAGACTTCAAAGTCCCATAACTTTGTCAAAACTGACCCGATTTTCATTTCCGAGGTCATTTTGATCTTTGTTTGTCCTCCTTTATAGTTCTACATTAAAAGTTGAGAAAATCCCAGTTTTCGGATTTCATGTCCAAAATCATGACAAGAAGTTGACATGTGCAGTCCCTAAAAGTGCCCTTCCCAGACTTCAAAGTCCCATAACTTTGTCAAAGCTGACCCGATTTTCATTTCCGAGGCCATTTTGATCTTGGTTTGTCGTCCTTTATAGTTCTACATTCAAAGTTGAGAAAATCCCAGTTTTCGGATTTCATGTCCAAAATCATGACAAGAAGTTGACATGTGAAGTCCCTAAGAGTGCCCTTCCCAGACTTCAAAGTCCCATAACTTTGTCAAAACTGACCCGATTTTCATTTCCGAGGTCATTTTGATCTTGGTTTGTCCTCCTTAATAGTTCTACATTCAAAGTTGAGAAAATCCCAGTTTTCGGATTTCATGTCCAAAATCATGACAAGAAGTTGACATGTACAGTCCCTAAAAGTGACCTTCCCAGACTTCAAAGTCCCATAACTTTATCAAAACAGATCCGATTTCCATTCCCGAGGTCATTTTGTTCATGGTTTGACCTCCTTAATAGTTCTTCATTCAAAGTTGAGAAAATTCCTATTTTCGGATTTCATGTCCAAAATCATGACAAGATGTTGACATGTGCAGTCCCGAAAAGTGCCCTTCCCAGACTTCAAAGTCCCATAACTTTGTCAAAACTGATCCGATTTCCATTCCCGAGGTCATTTTGTTCATGGTTTGACCTCCTTAATAGTTCTTCATTCAAAGTTGAGAAAATTCCTATTTTCGGATTTCATGTCCAAAATCATGACAAGATGTTGACATGTGCAGTCCCTAAAAGTGCCCTTCCCAGACTTCAAAGTCCCATAGCTTTGTCAAAACTGACCCGATTTTCATTTCCGAGGTCATTTTGATCATGGTTTGTCGGCCTTAATAGTTCTTCATTCAAAGTTGAGAAAATCCCAGTTTTCGGATTTCATGTCCAAAATCATGACAAGACGTTGACATGTGCAGTCCCTAAAAGTGCCCTTCCCAGAATTCAAAGTCCCATAACTTTGTCAAAACTGACCCGATTTCCATTTCCGAGGTCATTTTGATCTTGGTTTGTCCTCCTAATAGTTCAAAGTTGAGAAAATCCTAGTTTTCGGATTTCATGTCCAAAATCATGACAAGAAGTTGACATGTGCAGTCCCGAAAAGTGCCCTTCCCAGACTTCAAAGTCCCATAACTTTGTCAAAACTGACCCGATTTTCATTTCCGAGGTCATTTTGATCTTGGTTTGTCCTCCTTAATAGTTCTTCATTCAAAGTTGAGAAAATCCCAGTTTTCGGATTTCATGTCCAAAATCATGACAAGATGTTGACATGTACAGTCCCGAAAAGTGCCCTTCCCAGACTTCAAAGTCCCATAACTTTGTCAAAACAGATCCGATTTTCATTCCCGAGGTCATTTTGATCATGGTTTGTCCTCCTTAATAGTTCTTCATTCAAAGTTGAGAAAATTCCTATTTTCGGATTTCATGTCCAAAATCATGACAAGATGTTGACATGTGCAGTCCCTAAAAGTGCCCTTCCCAGACTTCAAAGTCCCATAACTTTGTCAAAACTGACCCGATTTTCATTTCCGAGGTCATTTTGATCTTGGTTTGTCCTCCTTTATAGTTCTACATTAAAAGTTGAGAAAATCCCAGTTTTCGGATTTCATGTCCAAAATCATGACAAGAAGTTGACATGTGCAGTCCCTAAAAGTGCCCTTCCCAGACTTCAAAGTCCCATAACTTTGTCAAAACTGACCCGATTTTCATTTCCGAGGTCATTTTGATCATGGTTTGTCGGCCTTAATAGTTCTTCATTCAAAGTTGAGAAAATCCCAGTTTTCGGATTTCATGTCCAAAATCATGACAAGATGTTGACATGTACAGTCCCGAAAAGTGCCCTTCCCAGACTTCAAAGTCCCATAACTTTGTCAAAACTGACCCGATTTTCATTTCCGAGGTCATTTTGATCTTTGTTTGTCCTCCTTAATAGTTCTTCATTCAAAGTTGAGAAAATCCCAGTTTTCGGATTTCATGTCCAAAATCATGACAAGAAGTTGACATGTGCAGTCCCTAAAAGTGCCCTTCCCAGACTTCAAAGTCCCATAACTTTGTCAAAACTGACCCGATTTTCATTTCCGAGGTCATTTTGATCATGGTTTGTCGGCCTTAATAGTTCTTCATTCAAAGTTGAGAAAATCCCAGTTTTCGGATTTCATGTCCAAAATCATGACAAGATGTTGACATGTACAGTCCCGAAAAGTGCCCTTCCCAGACTTCAAAGTCCCATAACTTTGTCAAAACTGATCCGATTTCCATTCCCGAGGTCATTTTGATCATGGTTTGACCTCCTTAATAGTTCTTCATTCAAAGTTGAGAAAATTCCTATTTTCGGATTTCATGTCCAAAATCATGACAAGATGTTGACATGTGCAGTCCCTAAAAGTGCCCTTCCCAGACTTCAAAGTCCCATAACTTTGTCAAAACTGACCCGATTTTCATTTCCGAGGTCATTTTGATCTTTGTTTGTCCTCCTTAATAGTTCTTCATTCAAAGTTGAGAAAATCCCAGTTTTCGGATTTCATGTCCAAAATCATGACAAGAAGTTGACATGTGAAGTCCCTAAGAGTGCCCTTCCCAGACTTCAAAGTCCCATAACTTTGTCAAAACTGACCCGATTTTCATTTCCGAGGTCATTTTGATCTTGGTTTGTCCTCCTTAATAGTTCTACATTCAAAGTTGAAAAAATCCCAGTTTTCGGATTTCATGTCCAAAATCATGACAAGAAGTTGACATGTACAGTCCCTAAAAGTGCCCTTCCCAGACTTCAAAGTCCCATAACTTTGTCAAAACAGATCCGATTTCCATTCCCGAGGTCATTTTGTTCATGGTTTGACCTCCTTAATAGTTCTTCATTCAAAGTTGAGAAAATTCCTATTTTCGGATTTCATGTCCAAAATCATGACAAGATGTTGACATGTGCAGTCCCGAAAAGTGCCCTTCCCAGACTTCAAAGTCCCATAACTTTGTCAAAACTGATCCGATTTCCATTCCCGAGGTCATTTTGTTCATGGTTTGACCTCCTTAATAGTTCTTCATTCAAAGTTGAGAAAATTCCTATTTTCGGATTTCATGTCCAAAATCATGACAAGATGTTGACATGTGCAGTCCCTAAAAGTGCCCTTCCCAGACTTCAAAGTCCCATAACTTTGTCAAAACTGACCCGATTTTCATTTCCGAGGTCATTTTGATCTTGGTTTGTCCTCCTTAATAGTTCTTCATTCAAAGTTGAGAAAATCCTAGTTTTCGGATTTCATGTCCAAAACCATGACAAGATGTTGACATGTGCAGTCCCTAAAAGTGCCCTTCCCAGATTTCAAAGTCCCATAACTTTGTCAAAACAGATCCGATTTTCATTCCCGAGGTCATTTTGATCATGGTTTGTCCTCCTTAATAGTTCTTCATTCAAAGTTGAGAAAATTCCTAATTTCGGATTTCATGTCCAAAATCATGACAAGATGTTGACATGTGCAGTCCCTAAAAGTGCCCTTCCCAGACTTCAAAGTCCCATAACTTTGTCAAAACTGACCCGATTTTCATTTCCGAGGTCATTTTGATCTTGGTTTGTCCTCCTTTATAGTTCTACATTAAAAGTTGAGAAAATCCCAGTTTTCGGATTTCATGTCCAAAATCATGACAAGAAGTTGACATGTGCAGTCCCTAAAAGTGCCCTTCCCAGACTTCAAAGTCCCATAACTTTGTCAAAACTGACCCGATTTTCATTTCCGAGGTCATTTTGATCATGGTTTGTCGGCCTTAATAGTTCTTCATTCAAAGTTGAGAAAATCCCAGTTTTCGGATTTCATGTCCAAAATCATGACAAGATGTTGACATGTACAGTCCCGAAAAGTGCCCTTCCCAGACTTCAAAGTCCCATAACTTTGTCAAAACTGATCCGATTTCCATTCCCGAGGTCATTTTGATCATGGTTTGTCGGCCTTAATAGTTCTTCATTCAAAGTTGAGAAAATCCCAGTTTTCGGATTTCATGTCCAAAATCATGACAAGATGTTGACATGTACAGTCCCGAAAAGTGCCCTTCCCAGACTTCAAAGTCCCATAACTTTGTCAAAACTGATCCGATTTCCATTCCCGAGGTCATTTTGATCATGGTTTGTCCTCCTTAATAGTTCTTCATTCAAAGTTTAGAAAATTCCTATTTTCGGATTTCATGTCCAAAATCATGACAAGATGTTGACATGTGCAGTCTCTAAAAGTGCCCTTCCCAGACTTCAAAGTCCCATAACTTTGTCAAAACTGACCCGATTTCCATTCCCGAGGTCATTTTGATCATGGTTTGTCCTCCTTAATAGTTCTTCATTCAAAGTTTAGAAAATTCCTAATTTCGGATTTCATGTCCAAAATCATGACAAGATGTTGACATGTGCAGTCCCTAAAAGTGCCCTTCCCAGACTTCAAAGTCCCATAACTTTGTCAAAACTGACCCGATTTTCATTTCCGAGGTCATTTTGATCTTGGTTTGTCCTCCTTAATAGTTCTACATTCAAAGTTGAGAAAATCCCAGTTTTCGGATTTCATGTCCAAAATCATGACAAGATGTTGACATGTGCAGTTCGTAAAAGTGCCTTCCCAGACTTCAAAGTCCCATAACTTTGTCAAAACTGACCCGATTTTCATTTCCGAGGTCATTTTGATCTTGGTTTGTCCTCCTTAATAGTTCTACATTCAAAGTTGAGAAAATCCCAGTTTTCGGATTTCATGTCCAAAATCATGACAATATGTTGACATGTGCAGTCCCTAAAAGTGCCCATCCCAGACTTCAAAGTCCCATAACTTTGTCAAAACTGACCCGATTTTCATTTCCGAGGTCATTTTGTGAATGGTTTGTCCTCCTTAATAGTTCTACATTCAAAGTTGAGAAAATCCCAGTTTTCGGATTTCATGTCCAAAATCATGACAAGATGTTGACATGTGCAGTCCCTAAAAGTGCCCTTCCCAGACTTCAAAGTCCCATAACTTTGTCAAAAAAGATCCGATTTCCATTCCCGAGGTCATTTTGATCATGGTTTGTCCTCCTTAATAGTTCTTCATTCAAAGTTGAGAAAATCCCAGTTTTCGGATTTCATGTCCAAAATCATGACAAGATGTTGACATGTGCAGTCCCTAAAAGTGCCCTTCCCAGACTTCAAAGTCCCATAACTTTGTCAAAACAGATCCGATTTCCATTCCCGAGGTCATTTTGATCTTGGTTTGTCCTCCTTTATCGTTCTACATTCAAAGTTGAGAAAATTCCAGTTTTCGGATTTCATGTCCAAAATCATGACAAGATGTTGACATGTGCAGTCCCTAAAAGTGCCCTTCCCAGACTTCAAAGTCCCATAACTTTGTCAAAACAGATCCGATTTTCATTCCCGAGGTCATTTTGATCATGGTTTGTCCTCCTTAATAGTTCTTCATTCAAAGTTGAGAAAATTCCTAATTTCGGATTTCATGTCCAAAATCATGACAAGATGTTGACATGTGCAGTCCCTAAAAGTGCCCTTCCCAGACTTCAAAGTCCCATAACTTTGTCAAAACTGACCCGATTTTCATTTCCGAGGTCATTTTGATCTTGGTTTGTCCTCCTTTATAGTTCTACATTAAAAGTTGAGAAAATCCCAGTTTTCGGATTTCATGTCCAAAATCATGACAAGAAGTTGACATGTGCAGTCCCTAAAAGTGCCCTTCCCAGACTTCAAAGTCCCATAACTTTGTCAAAGCTGACCCGATTTTCATTTCCGAGGCCATTTTGATCTTGGTTTGTCGTCCTTTATAGTTCTACATTCAAAGTTGAGAAAATCCCAGTTTTCGGATTTCATGTCCAAAATCATGACAAGAAGTTGACATGTGAAGTCCCTAAGAGTGCCCTTCCCAGACTTCAAAGTCCCATAACTTTGTCAAAACTGACCCGATTTTCATTTCCGAGGTCATTTTGATCTTGGTTTGTCCTCCTTAATAGTTCTACATTCAAAGTTGAGAAAATCCCAGTTTTCGGATTTCATGTCCAAAATCATGACAAGAAGTTGACATGTACAGTCCCTAAAAGTGACCTTCCCAGACTTCAAAGTCCCATAACTTTATCAAAACAGATCCGATTTCCATTCCCGAGGTCATTTTGTTCATGATTTGACCTCCTTAATAGTTCTTCATTCAAAGTTGAGAAAATTCCTATTTTCGGATTTCATGTCCAAAATCATGACAAGATGTTGACATGTGCAGTCCCGAAAAGTGCCCTTCCCAGACTTCAAAGTCCCATAACTTTGTCAAAACTGATCCGATTTCCATTCCCGAGGTCATTTTGTTCATGGTTTGACCTCCTTAATAGTTCTTCATTCAAAGTTGAGAAAATTCCTATTTTCGGATTTCATGTCCAAAATCATGACAAGATGTTGACATGTGCAGTCCCTAAAAGTGCCCTTCCCAGACTTCAAAGTCCCATAGCTTTGTCAAAACTGACCCGATTTTCATTTCCGAGGTCATTTTGATCATGGTTTGTCGGCCTTTATAGTTCTACATTCAAAGTTGAGAAAATCCCAGTTTTCGGATTTCATGTCCAAAATCATGACAAGAAGTTGACATGTGAAGTCCCTAAGAGTGCCCTTCCCAGACTTCAAAGTCCCATATCTTTGTCAAAACTGACCCGATTTTCATTTCCGAGGTCATTTTGATCTTGGTTTGTCCTCCTTAATAGTTCTACATTCAAAGTTGAGAAAATCCCAGTTTTCGGATTTCATGTCCAAAATCATGACAAGAAGTTGACATGTACAGTCCCTAAAAGTGACCTTCCCAGACTTCAAAGTCCCATAACTTTATCAAAACAGATCCGATTTCCATTCCCGAGGTCATTTTGTTCATGATTTGACCTCCTTAATAGTTCTTCATTCAAAGTTGAGAAAATTCCTATTTTCGGATTTCATGTCCAAAATCATGACAAGATGTTGACATGTGCAGTCCCGAAAAGTGCCCTTCCCAGACTTCAAAGTCCCATAACTTTGTCAAAACTGATCCGATTTCCATTCCCGAGGTCATTTTGTTCATGGTTTGACCTCCTTAATAGTTCTTCATTCAAAGTTGAGAAAATTCCTATTTTCGGATTTCATGTCCAAAATCATGACAAGATGTTGACATGTGCAGTCCCTAAAAGTGCCCTTCCCAGACTTCAAAGTCCCATAGCTTTGTCAAAACTGACCCGATTTTCATTTCCGAGGTCATTTTGATCATGGTTTGTCGGCCTTAATAGTTCTTCATTCAAAGTTGAGAAAATCCCAGTTTTCGGATTTCATGTCCAAAATCATGACAAGACGTTGACATGTGCAGTCCCTAAAAGTGCCCTTCCCAGAATTCAAAGTCCCATAACTTTGTCAAAACTGACCCGATTTCCATTTCCGAGGTCATTTTGATCTTGGTTTGTCCTCCTTAATAGTTCTTCATTCAAAGTTGAGAAAATCCTAGTTTTCGGATTTCATGTCCAAAATCATGACAAGAAGTTGACATGTGCAGTCCCGAAAAGTGCCCTTCCCAGACTTCAAAGTCCCATAACTTTGTCAAAACTGACCCGATTTTCATTTCCGAGGTCATTTTGATCTTGGTTTGTCCTCCTTAATAGTTCTTCATTCAAAGTTGAGAAAATCCCAGTTTTCGGATTTCATGTCCAAAATCATGACAAGATGTTGACATGTGCAGTTCCTAAAAGTGCCTTCCCAGACTTCAAAGTCCCATAACTTTGTCAAAACTGACCCGATTTTCATTTCCGAGGTCATTTTGATCTTGGTTTGTCCTCCTTAATAGTTCTACATTCAAAGTTGAGAAAATTCCTATTTTCGGATTTCATGTCCAAAATCATGACAAGATGTTGACATGTGCAGTCCCTAAAAGTGCCCTTCCCAGACTTCAAAGTCCCATAACTTTGTCAAAACTGACCCGATTTTCATTTCCGAGGTCATTTTAATCATGGTTTGTTCTCCTTAATAGTTCTACATTCAAAGTTGAGAAAATCCCAGTTTTCGGATTTCATGTCCAAAATCATGACAAGAAGTTGACATGTGCAGTCCCTAAAAGTGCCTTTCCCAGACTTCAAAGTCCCATAACTTTGTCAAAACTAACCAGATTTTCATTTCCGAGGTCATTTTGTGAATGGTTTGTCCTCTTCATATATTTTACATTCAAAGTTGAGAAAATCCCAGTTTTCGGATTTCATGTCCAAAATCATGACAAGATGTTGACATGTGCAGTCCCCTAAAGTGCCCTTCCCAGACTTCAAAGTCCCATAACTTTGTCAAAACTGAACCGTTTTTTGATTCCGAGGCCATTTTGTGAATGGTTTGTCCTCTTCATATATTTAACATTCAAAGTCTTGAAAGTAATTTTATTCGGATTTCTAGTCAAAAGTCATGGCACAAATGGGGAGATGCTAAAAAATTCACTTTTCAGACTTCAAACCTTCAAAACTGAACCGAAAGTAGTTCGGCAAATTTAGTTATTTTAGATTTCATGCTTTAAAAATGTCTTTTAAATAAGTTTTTAACTGCATTTTAATGTTGCCCCGAAAGTTGTGGCATGGATTATGCACCATTTGTAATTAATAACTTTGATGAAACTTGCGGCACACACACACGCTTACACACACACACACACACATAGACGCATAAGCATATCAATTAACACACACACGTACACGGAAAACAAAACTTTATGATGCAGCAGGAGAGATTGGTGCGGGCGGGGTTGGGGGGTAGTTGCAGGTTAGTTCGGAGAAGTGGCCAACATTTGCTGGCATAATCCTTAACGCTTTTGTTTGCTCTTCTTTTTGCAGTGGGATCTGCCTTTAGTCAGGCTGCAGTTACCCCTCAGATGCTGGGCATGACATTGATATGCATTACTTGTGTGTGTGTGTGTCGTGTGTGTGTGTGAGTTGCCTTTTTGCATTTAATACTGTTTTAAAATGAAACAACAATGTGTGCCAGCACTGAAGCCTGATCAGAGCCAGAGTCACAGCCGGATTTGGAGTTGGAGTTGGAGTCGGAGTCGGAGTCCATTGAGGGACTCCAGCAGTCGACGTTGCAAAAGAACTGTTGCGGCTTTTGAAGTTTGTTTCGGTTTTTCGTTTCTTGTTCCTTGAAATGATACAAGCCAAAATGATATATCTGTATGTATGTATGTATCTGTGTGTATCTGTGTGTACGTTCGCTGTATGGATACGTAAATTTCACACAAGGCTACGCAACTGCATTAAGACGTATCAGATTACACTGAAATTCTCATATTCAAAGTCGTCGATGTTGCTTTTGCTGTTGCAGTCAAACGACGCGTCAGCGCTGAAGCAGTGGCGTCACCACAAGGGGGTAGAACTATAGTCAACTGATTATAAAGCCAAATTAATTAATGCTTTCTTGTTTTTATCAAGCTAATTACAAATATTCTAAATAACAATAAAAAAAATATTTAAAAAATCTAAAAAAATTTAAATCAAACCCTCTAACAATATTAATTATATTTATCATTTAACTTGCTTTAAAATTTCAATCTGCTTTTCACAACTTATAGTTAAGAATGCCTTAAAAAATTTTATTTATTAATTTATTTAAACAAATTTAGTAAAAACCATGGTTCATTTACAGTAAATCCCCCACTGCCTACGCCACTGTGCTCTACCGCAAGTCAACATTTACAGCGAACATTTTTGGTGCTTCTGAGGAATGCTAAATTACTCATACGACATGTGGACAATGTTGACACAGCCGCTGACAGTTTGACTGCGACAACATGCAACTTGAGGGCGTGGCAGGCTAGCAGATTTTGGGCAGATCTTGAGCTAAATGCAATATTGACAAATAAATAAAGGCAGCCCAAAAAACGATGGAATCGTTGAATCACCTGAAATATATGCCAGTATATATATATATCTTGTCTTGTGGCCTGCTAACTAAGCAACTATTGTTCAACAGCTTGGCATTTGTCATGCGATACCCAACACTGGACACTGTACGTACAGTGGTTCGTTGCTGTTATTAAGCGGCGCTGCCAACTTGATGACAAGTCGCAAGACGTCTAATCAGCGACTGAATGTCTGCCACAAAGTCTTGAGCGCTCACACGCTCGCTTGCCTCGCAGATCTGCCTCTGCCACAAATGCCCCCTCACCTCCCTACCGCTACCATCTCTTGGCCAAGTGGTACACTGCCAAAAAATGCAAGTATATAGTAAATAAAACATTATTATTCAAAAATTTTTGAATGGAATTTCTTAAACTTATTTTAGCCCACAAATTTTGTTGCATGCAACTCAATCAATCAACATAAATATGCCAATTAAGCGCTTTGACACTCCAATTTGTTGCTGTGTAGCGTTGACTGGTTTGTTGTCTTGTATTTGTAGAGTATCAACAATTCGCACGATAAAAATCTAGTGACTTGGCTGCAAGGCGTATCGATTACATGCCTCAGGTGCGACCTCGACTGGGTCGGGCCGATGGGGTAAAGGGGGGAGGGGGGGGGTTTGGTTTGTTTTTTTACTATAGGCAGGAGACGCACGCCCGGCTCAAGTTCAGTTTGGCAGTCGCTGTCCAAGTCCAACTGTGCGGTAATCGGAGGCGCAATGCTGTTAGCTCTTGGCATATCATATCTACCTTATGATACCTCTATCTCGCTCTCTCTTACTCTCTCTCTCTCCCTCTCTCTCTCGCTGTCTGTCTGTGATGCTCTATCTGTCTCTGTCTGCTTGGTTTTTAATATCATTTGACTGTTAATTTATGTTTGGTTTTTAATTTCTGATTTGTGCGTTCGTTTTGGACTCAGCTGCGGCGGCTGCGGCTGTGGCAGGGGCAGCGTAGCAAGGGGGTAGGGGTGGGGGTAGTCAGGCAGCCTCTCGACATTTAAACTTGCGCTCATTGCTAGCGCTGAAATTCTAAACCGAAATGCGAAAAAAATCAATTAATTAAAAAATGAAATTGTATGCCCTTTTGCTGTTGTTGCTGTTGTTGTTGTTGTTGCTGTTGTTGTTGTTGTTGTTATTGTTACGGAGTTGTGACTTGTCTGGTTTGTCAGGCTGCCATGGTTGCCATTCATTCGTTTCTCATGCCCAATTCCACCAGCCATTTCCTCAACTTCTACACATATACATATACATATATATGTATATATTTTTAATTCCATTAAATTATTGCTTCAAGTATCTGACAGATACAGTTGGCAATTTTCAGCATTCGCTTGATTCCCTAACGTTCTCTCTCCCTCTCTCTCTCTCTCTCTCTCTCTGCTTGTCCCTCTCTGCTGTCTGTTAAGTTTCGCAAAAATCTCATTTTACAAAAACATATCAAATTTTCGTTTTTATTATGAATCGCAAATGAACTGGAGCTGACTTGACGAGTGTTTTTTTGTTGTTGTTTTCCTTTTTCTTTTTCTTTTTTTGTTTTTTTTTTTTTTTTTATTTTGCAAGTCCAGATCCAAGTGCCAGTTCCCATTTCGAGAGCCACTTCGACTGCTGTCAAGAGCAACTGCATACACTGAGCCAAACTGCTAGTTTCAAATGCGCCAAAGTTAAAAAATAAAATTTAAAACAATAATGCCTATTCATAACATTATTATTAAATTATATGCATATTTAAAATTATATTATATATCATCACTGTTTGCTGCCGAATTGTATGTCAACTTTTATCATACATTTTCTGTTACTTTTGTGAGTCACAAACTGTTGGCAAAGTTGCCTGCTCTTTCGAATTTTCCTCCTTTAAATAAATGTAGCTTTCAAGTGCAGCTCCTTTCGCACCTAACTAGTTTGTAGTTGGCAATTCCAGCTCTGTTTCAGTTACTAGTCATAGTCATAGTTCTGGCCACTGGATGTTGCTGTTGTGTGTTGCTGGTGGGTGTTGTGTGTTGCTGTTGGGCGCTGCGTGTTATGCGAGTCGGCCACATTAATACATGTCTACGGTTACTCAAAAAGAAACCTAATAGAATAATGTAAAGTATACGCTGGCAATGGCTAACGACGGAGACGATGGGCAACCCAATACGCTTAGAATAACTCACCCTGAACCCAGTAAACTGAACTCGGCTCAACTGAGCTGTGGCGCTGCTGCTGCTGCTGCTACTAAAATGAACTAAACCAAGCTGCAACAGAGCACCCAGAGACGGACACGGAGACGTAGATGGAGACGTAGTCGTAGTCGTTGCTTGGGCCGAACCCAATCCCGCTCTCAGTCACCACCAACAACAACAACAGCAACACCGATAACAACACCACCACCCCAAAAAAAAAAAAAAAAATGAAAATGAAAATAAAAATAGCAGCAACAGCAACAACAACAAATTCTAGAATTACGCTAGTTTTCTCAACGGTATATACATATATGTATGTGTGTGTGTGTGTGTCGTGCACAAAGTCAGTCGGTTTTTAGTTTGTTGTAATCGAATATCGATAGCTCGGGATTGAATGACGCGCGTCCTTCTTTTGAATTCTTACATGACATACTTGCGAGCTTTGTCTGTGTATATGTATCTGTATCTGTATTCGGTATACGGTATTCTGTATCTGTGTGAATTTTCAGTTTTCCTCATATGCTGTTTTGCAACCCAATATTTTATTTCATTTTAATGTGTGTACATCAGATATGGGTTGACTCTACACAGACATATGTATATTGTATATACATACATATATATATATATATATATATATATTGTAACTGGATGTATCTGTGTATATTGTATTACAATGACCTTTTTGCATTAGAGAAGATTGGCTTAAGACTGTGTGTACTACAAGAGGAAATAGTCTGTGAGAGAGTATGACAAATTATTGAACTATCGCTGATCTATTGTTGTTAAAATCTGTTATATTAAGTTTATTTCTGTTATACGCTCTTTGGATTTTAATTTGATATATTAAGTATAGAATAGATTTCTGCATCTTTTTAATTAATTTCTTTTCTTTTTTTTCACATGAGCTTTTTTAAGTTTCAACTAGTTTAATTTGCATTTGTATGTATTTTGTATATTGACAACACTTTATCTCTCTCTCTCTCTCTCTCTCGCTCTCTCTAAAATTCAACAACATTTTGATGCCCTTAACAATTTCTTTGTATACACACTTCTATACACACTCGACACAAAAAGGCGGCTCTCGTTGCACTTGATGGCATTGCAACAGCAGCAGCTGCACTCGAGCGCCATCTGACGCAGGGTGGAGTCTGGGGGTGGGGAGCTCGGGTCAGGAGCAGTTGATGGGGTCGGCATTCAGTTGTGCCGCATAATGCCGCCCACTCAGTGGCTCAAATTAATTTAACGTTATTTTAATTTGAGCTGCTGCCATTTCGCTCTAGCTAATGGTGGCCAGCAGCAGCAGCAGCAGCGCCACCTGTCGAGTGGGAGAGAGCTGTCTGACTGTGATGCTGCCCCTCCGCAGGGTGCCTCATGTTACGCACTCGCCATTTCTCACTGTGTATGTGTGGGCAACTGCATTTGCTGGTGCTTTCGTGTCGTAGAATTTATCATATTCTATTTTGTTTGTAATTCAATCTGCAACGCTGTTATTAAAGTTCTGCTGCTGCCGCGTCATTTGAGCTACGCCTGTGCCTAGCCAACCCCCCTTTTAGGGGGGGGGGGGTTGCTATTTGCCCTGAGTGGCTGCTAGGCTGCTAGCTAGCGTTGTCATTGTGTTTGTAACATAATACGCCTGCTCTGCACTAGTAGTATGTATGTATGTATATGTAGAAGGTTATATAACTTGAATATGGTGTAAGTAAATAGCTGCAGGAATAAACCTGTCCATAAACCTGGAAAGGAGTTTCTGCATACCTCTACATATAATATATGCATATATGGATTTTAAATTTAATTAATCAAAAAATATATTATTTAAATATTGCTTTTTTAATAGCACATTTTTATAATAATTTGAAAATTAAGCAAAACTTATTTTGACCAAAAAAAATGTAAACTAGTTTAAAAAAGAGGAAGAAAAAGTGACTAGGTTTAAAGCAGAAATTCTAATCAGAATGTTAACCATTAAAGCTATTATTTATAGAGATTATTATGATAAACTTTTAAGATGATTATAATTATTAAGCCAGCAATCAAGACATTTGTATTATGTTCATATGTGACCTAAAGCGTACTGAGTCTAGCTATAATAACAACTTTTGTATTTGTCAATATTACTTATTACGCCCACTGACTGTTATTAATGTCATATACGCAATCCATAGGCCTCAACTTTAGCCTTTGCCCCAAAGCCCAATTGGTCAAAATTTGTCATTATGCGTGTCGGCAACGAGGGCTGTCTGACAAATTGCTGTGTTTACCAAAAGTGGGAAGAAACAATGGAATGTCAAATTGAAACTTTTTATTACTGATATCAATAATGGAAAGTTCGGGAAACTTTTACAGCTGCTATGTCTATATATCTATATTTTATATATTTTATATTAGCTAGTATATTTATGAAACTGTCACACAATTTTAATTTATTTGGAATTTGTTTTAAAATTGTAATGCTATAATAATTCAAATAGTAATCTTAACTTCTCAGTTGACAAATTTGAAACTCATTGAAACTCCCCACTAATAAGCTTGCGTGTGTGTGTCTCTATGTATGTGTGTGTGTTCATTCATTGCCCCCTTTTACTTGTGGCACATCCTTTCAAGACGTAGGACTTATCACCGTTTGTTTGTTTAGCTTCGGCTCGGTTCGGGTTGTTTCGGTTTGGTCGTTTCGGTTTGGCTGTGGATCAACGACGCGTCGTTGTCATAAAGCGGAAACCTTGAAGCGTATCGTCTTACCACAGTGCTATCAAATTGCACCCATGAGGCGCGTTAATGTTGTAGCTGTTTGTTGTTGTTGTTGTTGTTATTGTTGGGTTGTAATTATGCTGTCTGCTTTCAGTTTATCACTTTTTTTTATGCTCTCCATTAATTTTGTTGCCGCTGTCTTTGCAGCAAATGCAGCTTGTAATTATGGCATGGCCATTGAGCCACGTAAAAAGCAGCTAAATTTCAATATTTTTTAATTGATCTTTTTTGTATGCACAATTTGTTGCATACTTTGTGGGGTAACCTTTGCAAATGGTAGTGAGCATGGAATAATGATTATATATTTATTATTCATTTTAATTATAAGTAATTTATTTTTCAATTTCATGCATTCATTTGCATTGTCTTTTTAATTTGCCATTTTTTGTCGTATACATATATCATATCTCTTTATAATTTATTATAATCTCATAAGTATTCTACATCAAAATCTAATTAATCTCACATTTTTTGTAGAAATATATGTAAGTTTGCCAGCATATAGCGTGCAACGCCTACTACAAAGTTGCAGATCCAAGTCCAAAAAAACCATACCCATACCAAAAAAAAAAAAAAAGCTGAAAAAAAAACCCGAACTCAATCCCAACGCAGCTCATTCATTATAATAATTTTTCTGTTTAATAATATCATTGCGCTCAACTGCAAGCCAGCGGCTACAATTTCAATTTACCGATCCGATTACACGTGCAACAACAACAACAACAACAGCAACAGCAGCAACAAAAATGTTGTGAGACCGCCGTCATCGTTGTTGCTGTTGTTGTTGTTGTTGTCATTCTCGCGGGTCTGTGGCATTAAATTAATTTTGCTCATTTGGCGAAAAACTCACACACAGCGAAAAAAGAAACAAAGAAGGGGAAGGGCAAGGGGAAGTGGGCAAAACGGGGTAATGGGCAAAACGAGGTAAGAAGAGACACTGAGACGGCAGAGAGCGAGTCAGAGGCAGGCAGAGGCAGGCAGTCTGCCTCTATTTGCAACCCACACACACAACCGCACACACACACACACACACACGCACAGACAGAGTGTGGCAGTCGTTCACTCACTCGTTAAAATGATTATAAAAATTTATCAATATAAAATTACCAGCGGTGGTGCTTCGGTTTACAGTTAACTCTCGCACAATGTTGGCGTAATCGTAATCGTAATTGCTAGCTAGACTTCTTTGCAGTCGACGTCAACGTCGACGTCGACGTCGACTCCATTTACAAATGCCTGCCATTCCTATGCGGAGCACAATTGCAGGCGCAGGATCTAAGCGCAACAAAGTTATTGCGAATTCTGTTATGGTAATCTAAAACTAGTGGCATGGGCTGTGGCTGGGGGTTTGGGGCAACAATTGCCAGTTAGCAGAGAACTCTTCCATATTTCATATTTCATATTTCAAATTTCAAATTTCGCAATGCTTTTTGCGCTCATCATGGAATTTGTAATTGAAACTGAACTGATTCTAGTTGCTAGTTTTCAGGGATTCCGATTATGCAGTTTTTTCCTCGCCGCATTTAGTTGGTAAATTTTCTGTTGCATTGTTTTGTATTTTCTATTTGTTTGTGTAGTAATTGGAAACTAATGATGCAAAGCTTTTGGGTAGATTTTTGCCGAATTTCAGCCTGGCATTGAGTAAGGAAAACTTGTGTTTTATTTGTGCAGAAAATATGCAAAAAAATATTCAACTATTCAGCATTTACCTTAAGTAAAAAGATTTGAATAACGAGCCTTGCAATTTTTCATAATTTGCTTGACATTTATTAGCTAGACGATAAATTATGAATGACCTTGAAAGTACTGTCGACTTAATTAAAACGTGATTCCAATAACATTTCTTATAAGTTTTAATCAACGAAATTTAAGTTAAGTACCACTCTATACTATCCGGAAAAACAAATATTTTCAAGGCTGCTTACAATTTAATATAAGTTGAAGCATATGGAAAATAATTCTATCAAACAATATGAATAAAATACTATCTATACCATATAATAAATATACATTGCCCGAGCATATTTTTGAGGTTCGAATATCCTTATGAATTCAACTATAAAATCTGCGTGTTATTCACCTTTCAAACCGCATTAAAACAAATTCAAAAATAAACCATAAATAACCCATAACAAAAGCCTCACAAAAACCAAATTTAAACTGCAACAAGAAAAACTGAAAGAAAAACAACATACATATATATATATATATATATATATTATTTTTTTTGCGTTTTTTCTTGAACGCACATTTTGCTTTATTTTATTTTAGCTAATTTGTGTGCTTTTTTTGTGTGTTTATTTTTGTTTGGCTTTTGCATCCTTGTTATTGAATACTATTTAAAAACGATGTGCAGACAGAAGTAATTAATTATAAATGTGTTTTCTTCTATGTAGATGTGCCAAAAAATTAAATATTCAAAGGTGAGAATTACGCCAGCTCAATTTGTATCTACAAGTGTGCAGCTGTTTGTATCTGCGTATCTGCGTATCTGTATCTGTGCGTTTGCTGTTTCATTCATAAAACGTACCTTTATTTCATCGCTGGGCAGCTCCTTTTTGATCTGAACAGCGCCGCCGCCTGCCACATTTGGTGGCACAACACTGGCAGCAACACCTGCAACGTTGGCGGCATCACGCGAATTCGACGGTGACGTTTTGGCGGACATTGTTAACTGGGCTGGTTTGGTTAGTGGTTAACTGGATTCAACAGGCTGACAAACTGAAACGCGAGAAATTCCAAGTTAGACGATTGCTTAATTGCTTACAATTTATCTATATAAATATATATTTTAATAATGTATCTTTCAGTTGCAATCTGGATAATTAATTTTTGTAAATCAACCTTAAACAATCTGCGAAACTCTTGTGACTAAACAAAAATCGAATTTTAAGCCAATCAGAAAATTGTGATTTATCTTTTTGTGAATCTCTTCCAACAGAGAAAATTGTTATGTAAATGGAGTTTGAGCAGCTCGGGCACAAAAAGCTAACTATTATATTACAAACTGTAAGATTTCCTAGAAAAATGGTAGGATCATAGATTTTCTCATCTCTGGGCTGACGATCAATCATTGAATGGGTTGCATCTTCTAAGATCTTGGGCCAAATCATTGAATATACACGCCTCCAAAAGCCGCCCCTGTTTTTTTTTTGTATTTCTTTGAGGCCATAATTAATTACAGCGTCTTCTTAATTTTCACAGAGCGCTTCGTTTGCCGCTTCTGCTTATGTATGTTTGTATCTATGCTTTGCATATTGTTTCGCATCCATTGGATACGCACGCAAGCAGACGGCGGTGTATTTATATACCAAAACGTGTATTTGTATCTGTATCTGTATCTGTGTGGCTGTTTGCATGTGAGCGTGTTTGGTTCGCGCGCACTTTGGTGTCTTGTAATTTAATACCCCATACGAAACGTTACCACCTATCGCATAACACGGCAATACTCATGCTTGTACTAATACTCGTACTCACACAAATACAAATACAAACACAAATACAAAGACGAAAAATACAATTTACAATAACAAATCCACAACAAGAGCCAAGTGGATTTTGTGGTATGTATCAACATTTTTGTTCAGCGCGCACAAAAAGAATACAAAATACAAAAAAAAAAATAAAAACTTTTAGCGCGCACTTTGGGCAAACTTGAATTTAAATCAAAGGAAGTGCAAAAGATTTGTCCAAAACATTATCCGCATTGGAATACAACAGAATCTACCATTTTAGAAGTCTTAGATATGAAATAGCTTTCATGCATCAGAATCTATAATTATATATAGCTTTGAGTTTAAAGGTTCAGCGGATCTTTAATCTAGATTCTAGACATAAAACTCCTGCTCTATAAGCACGTTAAATTTGAAGTCAAAAACAATCATATGATAATATTTCATTTGGATTTATTTCGAAATGTTCACAACACAGATTTTCTTTACTTTTACATATTTGTTTATTAGTTCTTGAAGAGGCTACTGAATTTTATATATGTACATTCGCTTTAATGTGATTTCTTTTGTTGATCTTTATTAAATATGTTTTTCTTTTATTTTTCTCTTTGGCTCACTGAAAACATTTCAATTTTGCGTCGCATCGTTTTAATTATTGCTTTGTTTGCTTTTGAAAGCTTTTCAACGCTTTTTTTCCTTCTCTTCTTCTTCTTCTTCTTCTTATGTCTGATTTTGAAAAGTATTTTAATTTCAAGTATAAGCGATTTGGAAATGCAGCTCAAGGAGTTGCAAATTTTTGATGATTTATTGTAGTTGTCAAATCATTTTTCTTAAGTATGTATTTTGGTTATTCACTTGTAGATGAAAAAATTTCCAATGCAGCGATTGTCCAATATATATTCCAAAAATAGCTTTATATTTTCGACATTATGTATATTTGTATACGGCCGTTTCTCACTCACAATTGCCTTTCTTTTCGTATATTTTTTTCGTATTTGATTTTATTTTTCTGGTTTTCTTGATTTGATTTTCCGCTTTACAGCAAACACCGAAACCGAACGTCAAGGAAATTCATGCCCAATGCTCATTTTCATTTTCACTTTTCACATGCACATCCAATCCGACAACGACTACGAATACGAACAATCTGTTTACGAACTCAATTCTGAGTGTGTTTTTGAAACGATTTTGAGATTCTTAGCGCTTCTCTCGTTCGTCTTTTTTTCTTTCTCTCTTTACTACACTTATGCGTTTACTCCGCCCGACGTCCGCACGCGGCCGCGTTTCATGAACGTTTGACGCTGGCCGCCACTGCCATGTGTATTTAACTTTGCCGCCGTTGCCTCTGCCGCACAGTGGTATTAAATTGCGTGTGCAAAACATTAGACATTACAATACAACAACTAAAGGAATTTGTGCTTGTACAGCATATGTTTCTATGCATTTTTTTTTGAGCTTACAATTATTTTGGATATTTTCGAGGTTTGTCAAAATAACTATATGCACAATATAGTTTATCTTTCAATATACTTTCATTGTTAATTATATAATTTATATTCAAATTTTTAAATTTAAATATATTTTATATATTTATTTTTAATTTCACATAATTGTATGGTTAAATTGTCTTTATCTGACTGTTTCAAGTCGAAAAATTAAATAAATAAATAAATAAAAATAAATCTAATATATTTAATAATCAATAATATATTTATTTATATATTTTATTTATTTTAAATGATTTTTTTTTTGTCATTGTCGCTTGCAGCAAAACTTTAAAAAAGTACTTGATTTATTTTGCTAAATTTGAATTGTTGCCAAGTTTTCTGCCACTGGTGCCACTGTGCATTACAAAGCGTCGCTGCCGCTGCCGCTGCCACTGCAGCCAACGCGCTGCTTCGTGTTTTGCTGTTTTGCTGTTCTGCTGTTCTGTTGGCCTCTGCTGCGTATGCGCAGCTGTGGGTCCCCCCACAACGAGTGACTGCTGTTTGGTGACGTATTTGGGTATGGAAACCCTGCAGCTCCCCCCCCGTTTACACCCCCTTGATGAGTCAAAGTTGCGCACTAAAGAAGATTTTTCCGTCTCATGAAAACGAAAACGAAACTGTCTCAATTTAGTCCCTCAATATCTCTCTCTGCCTGTCTCTCTCTCTCTCTGCCTCTCTCTCTCTCTCTCTCAGTTCTATTGGTTAGTTGCTCATTTTGTGGTGGATGCAACTCGTAGACTATAAATAAATTGCATCGTGTGGCTGCTGCCTGCTGCCTGTTTACCTGCTCGCTTCGTGTAGTATTTGTTTAGCTTTTGTTTTTGTAGTTTTTTCGAAAATTTATTATTGTGTTATGTCTAATTTCCTTTAATTTATTCAAAATTGTTTGTAAGTGCGGCATTGCTCACAGATAAACGCACTTGAACGAACAGCGCAATAGCAAACGAATCGAAATTTAAAATTAATGGGGAAATTCAAGTAATTTGAAAAATGTTTTCTACGCTCTAAAGGCCAACCGATATCATTGTTGTTTGTCTGATTTATGTTTGTAAATTAATAATAAATATATTAATAATAGTATAAAGTTTTTAGCAAATATAAGTGCTTTAATCGAATATTATTATATTATTTTTTAATGTTTTATTATAGAAATTTAAGAAGACGACAGAACTTTTTAATAAATTCATAGATAAATAAATAATAAATTTTAAGCTAATAAATGTCAAATATATTTTTAAACATTTTTTCATAAGATTATAAATGATTCAAACTGAAAGTTATTGTAATTCAAATAATTCGATTCATAAAATATAAAAATCTATCAGATAAACAGACTTTTTACTATAAAAATGCATAGGAAGACAATTAGAGATAGCCTAAGATAAATTTTGCTACAAATTTATTACTAATTATAAATGCATTATAATTTCCAATCACTTTGGTTGGGGCCTTGTCATCTGGCTAGCTGCCAATATTGTTAACGGGACATAGTATTTATGGTATTGGAAAACAGCTGGCAATGGTGCCCTGCGGCGATAGCCAAGGCAATAACAGTGAAAGATGTAGACCACTCAGTACACGTTACTGACCAACTATACGATAATATATAGAATATGTATAGCCGCCAAACGGTGCCAGTCGTCGCCCTTAACATCATCATGGTGCCTGGAACTTGGCAAAGAACAGAACATAAATTGGCCAAGATAGTGGCCAGTAGAACGCTTTTAACTTGCCTGTCGTCTGTTCTGTTCTGTTCTGTTCTGGCGAATGCATCATATATATTATGATGTATGCATTATATTTGAAAACTAAATGAAATGTTCAATGTACCACATCATAATCAAGACAAAACAAAACAAAACAAAATAAAACAATCAAAGCAGCTGGTCTGCCAATCAAAGCTAAACAATGTAGCTATAAGATAAATTAAGCACTTAAGCAACTATTTTTGATATGATTAAATATCTGTCATGCTATGCAAGTGCCAAATTAAATACTTAGTCAATATATTATATACTGTTAGCTGACTAATGCATGTCGTGGTCGTGACAGCCGATGAAAATTACATTTAAATCATTAATTGTGTTTAGTGTATGTCAAAGAAATGAATATTTACATATTTACAATGTTGCTATTTCTAATCGTATTTTTGTTCAGTTTCGTTAATCATTGCAGCAGTTGTTGCCTAATGCAATCAGCTCATGTTGTCATTTAGCGCAAGATCATTCATGTGACTCCGTGGCGCAACGGTAGCGCGTCTGACTCCAGATCAGAAGGTTGCGTGTTCAAATCACGTCGGGGTCAGCACATACGAAAGTGTTTCCTTTCATTTTTTATATATTTTTTGAATTATTTTTAATTTTTTCTGCACATTTTAATGCATATTAACCAACAGAAATCAACTAATTAGCTTAAATACTAATAAATAATGCACTTTTAATGTCGCATGAAAAGTGTTTACAAAGCAATGTCTGAAATACAATGTGAAATACATATATAAAAATACACCTTACATTTATTATTATGTCAATTGTACAATTTGTTTTATTCAACTTTTTCATTTTGTTTTAAATTATTTACTATCGTTTGTTTTGCTTTGTGCACCAATTCGCTGCTCTTTGACCGTCGCCCGAGCACATGCTCTTTTAACTAAAGAGAGAGAGAGAGAGCGAACGAGAGAGAGAGTCAGCTGTGGGCAAAACAATAAACAGCTGTTTGGCAATCAGCTGTTCGTTGAGTTTACGCAAAAGGCCACAAAAGCAAATCGAATAAAAATACAAAATAAATATATTAAAGTAAATAAAAGTAAGGTGAATTAAAAGAGATGTAAAAATGTCCAAACTACCCAAAGCAGCGCTAAGTTTGAAACAGGTAAGCGGAAACTAACAGTTAAAAATGAAGAAGCAGTCAAACTTCTATAAATAGAACTATAAACTGAGAAAAAAATGAAACTTATAGTTAAATTTAACAAGTATGGAAACGGGGGAAACGAACCCGGTTCCTTCTTCCCCAATCCCAGAAAATTCGAATGAGGAACATACGAAATAGAAAAGTTCAATAGTATTTATGAAATTCTTCTTAAATTCGTTTCAGTTCATGCTCCGCCAGGAGGTGCTGAAGCTATATAGAGAAATCTGGCGTACCACACGCCTGGTGCCGGATAAGAGCAGTCAGCGTGAGCTCCGAGATTGGGCCCGTCACGACTTCCAGGCGAATCGTGGCCAAAGCGATGAGGTGGCCATCAAAATGCTGATGCAGGGCGCCAGAAGGAGTCTAACCGAGCTACAGACGAGCCTGCAGTTGAGTGGAATTAGCGCGAGAAAGTGAGGAAAATGCCTGATTTTTATTTGAGCTTACAAACTTTGATGAATTTGAATTACAACCACAAATACATATGTATATAAATAATAAATAAAGCTTAAAGTGAACACGAATGCAATTAAATATGCTTGAAAAAAAAAACCTTTGAGGTGATACAATTCGCTGTTCAGTCAGTGTTGCCAAATCAGATTTTTTCCCGTCAGATCTAGCTTTTTTGAAAAAAATTAGCCAGTAAGTCTGTGTGTGTGTGTGTGTTTTTGAGAAAAGCAGTCTAGCGTTATTTTTTTGGTACATGTTAACTATGTAGGGTACATGTTAACAGAGTCTAACTAGTAGGTACATGTCCTCACTGTTAGTAAACGTTAGCACTGTTAAGTAGGGTACATGTTAACAGTGTCAACTATGTGGGCACAAGCTTAGCATGTTTGGTACATGTTAACACTGTTTACGTTGTAGGTACATGTTAATTTTGTGAGTACATTTTAACACTGTTTACTTAGTAGGTACACATTAACACTGATGGTACATGTTATGTTAACTATTGAAATTTAGAGCAACGGCCGCAGCAGACTCAACCAGGCAACCTTGAGCAAGGCCAGGCCAAAGAGGAGCGTACCCACGCTGGTAATGATCAGCGAGATGAGATCCCTTTTCGCATGCTCCTCGACGCGTCCCACCAGAAAGCTGTGTATCACAGTGCTGGTTATGTGAGCGCCATCAAAGCCAAAGCAGGGAATGGCATTGATTAGGGCCAGACCAAGGCTAAAGACCACATTGTAGCGCAGCAGCAGGGAAAACGCTTCCGGCCAGGCGGCGCTCAAGTGCTTGAAGCGCGGCACAAAGCCCGAGATGCGCACGGTGCGCAGGACATCGCCTGGCTGACCCACATAAATGACGGAAGGCAGCGTTTGCTGCTCCAAACTGCGACGCTTGAAAATCAATATGTTCGTTTTGTTGGGCAGCATGGGACGCAGACAGAAGCCTTCCGTGCAGGCCGCCGTTCTACAATATCCACTTGAATCCTCCAGCGTGCGTCGTATGGGCAGGCAGACATGCTGGGGTATCTCCGCTGGAGCATCCACCGTCACATCCTCAATGTACTCGAAACAGCTAACGTTGGGATTACGCTCGTCGCAGCACTGGAGCCGCCCATCCGCATTGTGATGGGCAATATCAATGCTCTCATCGTTGAGCCGTATGAAATCCGAGCTGATGCAGTGACCCAATCGCTGCTGCTGCGTCTGTCGCTCCTGCTGCAGACAGCTCAGCCAGCTATCCTCCCCACTGATGGGGCAATCATTCAGCTGGCTAATCAGGTTGTCCACCTGCAAGCCACGTTCGCCACGCAGCGGCGACTTGGCCGCCAGTTCGGTGACAATCACCTGTTCGTTGTATGCGTAAAATGGAGATGTGATCATGCTCAGCGTGGAGATGACCAGATAGCAAACGCAGGCAAACACAAAATTATTCCAAATGCCCGCACACAAAATGCGCAGTTTGCGAAACCAGCGCAAACTGTTCAGATGATCGTGCGAGAGTTCCGTATACGCCAAAGGCAGGCAGTAGTAGATCTACCCAGGAAACGAGTATTGTTATTATTATTAAAGTTAAGAAAACCAAATCGAACTTCACCTTGAAACCAAAGCCGGTGACCGGCACATCCTCCAGCACTGCGGCCATTGCATGGCCCATCTCATGGAGCACCGTGCACAGCACCAGGGTGGCTATATAATAGCCAATCTCCTGCAGCGGCAGATTCACCCCTGGCAATAATATTTCCAGCTGAACTGTCGCTGTTGTTGTTGTTGCTCCTGTTGTTGTCGTTGTTGTTGCATCGCTGCCATTAAATATGGTGATGATGAGCAAAATGATGCCAACGGGCAGCAGCAGAAAGGCGAGCAAAACGCCCATATTAAAGCTTTTGACGAGAAAACCCCGAGTACAACTATTGCCGGAAGTGGCGCCCCAACGGATTAACGTCCGGTTTACGGGGCTGGCAGTTGAATGCCAATGGAGGCTCATAAAGTTAACGCTAAGTCCGGTATTACGTAGAAAGGCATCGTATGGATAATGCATGCAGCTCTACAATCAACGTTTGAAAATTATACATAAATAATTGATTTGTTTACATGCAAAACACACACCTTAAAGAAGCGATCAAAGAAGTACAGGAAGCCATATATGGAGGTAAGTACGACAAAGAATACCACAGGATCCATTTGTGTGTGTGCGAAATTTGTGTTTTGATTTTTGTTGACTTTGTGCTTTACTTCAAACACCGCACATTGTTGTTATTGTCGTTCAATTTGTTGTTTATTCTTAGAAGAACTGTGCCGAACAGCTGTTTTTCCCGGCAAAGCTGCCAACTTAGCTTGGCTTGCTTAGATTGGCAGCTTCTTTCAAAATGTTGCCAGACAGCTCAAAGGGTATGCGAAAGTTGTGACGTAAAACTGATACACTAAATACTGAGATTCTTGGACTTATAAGCTAAGTGAAAATTCTCTATAGTAGATTAAAGCTTAAAGTTTTTAGGGGTATTTAAAATGAATACTTTTTGCAAGGATCACAGCAAATTTGACAATATTATTGTCTAGTTTGACGTCATAAAATCAGCTGTTTTCGTTAGTTCACGTTATATAGCCAACCTTAACAACCTTTTGTGCCTGCAGCATAATGCACAGTGTTGCCACACGTTTTTGTATTTCATTTTATTGTTGTGTGCAAGCAACAAGCATCTTTTCATAATATTTATTTGATTATATTATTATAAATAAAATGCCAAAAGTGCGTCGCAGTCGCAAACCGCCGCCAGATGGCTGGGAGCTAATTGAACCAACACTGGAGGAGCTGGAGCAGAAGATGCGCGAAGCGGAAACGGAACCGCACGAGGGCAAACGTATAACGGAATCGCTGTGGCCAATCTTTAAGATACATCACCAGAAGACTCGCTACATCTACGATCTCTTTTATCGCCGCAAGGCCATCACTCGTGAGCTGTACGACTATTGCCTGAAGGAGAAGATCGCCGATCCTAATTTGATAGCCAAGTGGAAAAAGTCCGGATATGAGAATTTGTGCTGTCTGCGTTGCATTCAAACGCGGGACACGAATTTTGGCACGAATTGCATCTGCCGGGTGCCCAAATCGAAGCTGGAGGAGGGACGCATTGTTGAGTGCGTCCACTGCGGCTGTCGTGGCTGTTCCGGCTAATAATAATAATTTATCCATTTTTTTTTGTAATTTCATAAATGAATCTTAGCGTGTAAATAGAAATTAATGTCTAAGTTGAGAAATGTACAAATATATATGCTACAAAATTAGAGGGATGTCAGTGGCTAACAAAAATATATATGCTTTCAAGTACAAATATAATAAAAATAAACTTTTGACAATACAGAATTAATTGCTCGCAAATTGTATTGTAATTAATTATTATTTATTGAAAAGAAACAGGGTTCAATAAATAATAACAAAAAAAAAAAAAACAAATAGATTGAACTTTGCAGATTCGGTTTCCAAAAGTAGCATCTTGAGATGTAGATATTCATGTAATAAAATTTGAAAAATCTTCATCCCAAAAGCCGCAAGACATGAATCCGTCGCTGCTATTATCAGATTATTTCATGATACGAGTTTTGGGTATTTAAACCAGCCGATACTTTCTCCTGATTCTTGATTCGCCAATAAATTGACATTCTATCAGTTCCATTTTTCTATCAAAATCTAGTAACTACCATAGACCAATTGCAGTTATTTAGTATTTATTTACATTTCTCAAAGTGCCAACTACACAACAATTTGAAAACAAAGCAACATGCCAGATATTATCAAGTATTTTAACTTGCTAAAGATATTCAAAATTGTAGCCATAATCATTGGTTGCATAACAGCGACAGTCTCCATTTATGTGATGTATGTGTGCATTGTGGATTTACAATCCGATAATCCCGGCTGGTCAATTCTCTCAGTTGTGGTCTTGATAATCAGTGGCACAGCATATGTGATAGCATCAGTGCTGATTATAGTCGGAGTACTGCTGGTAAGCTAATGTGCCCTAAAAATAAATGTACTTGTATATACAATATATATACATATATATATGGTTTATATCTAGAAACGTCATTCATTGCTGGTGCCCTGGTTGTGGCTTTTTCTTGTAGGCGTAATACTCGACATAATCGCCTTCAATGAAATACAAAATGTAAAGTATTATAAATTGAGTTATACAGCGGCCGCCGTAAGTAAGTGACTAGCAAAAAATATTGGTACAAATTTATTAGTATTACTATAATTGTCTAGTTGTCACTATTAAATTTGCAATTATAGTGTTTTTGACATACAAGGGGATGAAAAATGAGTGAGTAAACTTTTGGTTTTATTATTAACTACAATTAACAATTTTTACGTATTTTTAAAGTTCGCTTTTAGAAGAATAAAGAATAAACCCCATGAAAAATTGATCGTACTCTCTATTGTTTTGGAAATGAAATATGACAAGCTCAGAAACGAAATTCAAATATAGTACTATAATTATTTGCATAACATCCATTATCGTTGCCTCCTGTTGCATCTATAAGGAATGTGCCGACTTTCTAGAAAACCAACGATTATGGGATATGTTACTTTGCTCTTGTTCCTCTGTGCATCTGGTTTTGTGCGTCTTGCTCGGCATTGGAACCGTAAAGGTGAGTTAAGCATAATACAACTGAACCACAAAACTGATTACAGGATGAATCCAAGGACTTTACAGGCACTATCACATTTCTTTGTGCCCTGGCTAGCTGGTCTGCCGCTGTCGATCTTAGACTATGGCATGCTCATCCGCAATCTGATAGATAATTCATACGGTATCTTAATAGCATTGCGTAAATACATATATATATAGATATTTATATAAATTGACGGATTGCCTTTAAATGCATTTTACAGTGATTTCCCTTGTCATATGGCATTTGGTTCTGCAACTGTATATTACATATAGGAAGCCAGGAAACATACGGCATCATCAGACCATGATGGCAGCCTATGCCATTTCGGCCTGAAGCGGCGGCCAAAAATGCCGAGCAAAACAAAAGGCAAAAAATGCGCTCTCTGCCTCTCTCACTCTCTCTCTCTCTCTCTCTCTCTCTCTCTTTTGTACAAATTCACCTTCAACAGAGCCCACAAATGGTATTCAACTTCAACATAGTGTTCAAGTTGAGTTTGTCACAGCTCCAAAGGCAGCCAAAGGACATTCGGTTTAACAGTACAACGCAGAGCTTGCAGCCAGGCAGTCAACTTGGCCAGAATTGAAAAGATTATAGTATATAAAAATCAAATTGAATGTCGAAAATTCTCTGATAATTGTTAAGAACGCACTGTTGTAATTGCAGAGAGTATTCGAAATTGTTAAATAAAGCGCTGCAGTGTGCGTAGAGTTATTGGCTGCACTGTGCCAGCAATTTGGACTGCATTTTTGGAATGTGCAACAAAATAAATGTTTGTATCGATTTGTAGCAGAAATTTGTGCAGCGCATATTTCTTTAGAGACACGGAGCGCAGCTGTGTGTGTGTGTGTGTGTGTGTGTGTGTGTGCAGCAGCAGCACCGGAAACGGAAACAGCTGAACAGGAAGCAGCTGCTGCGTTTTCAATTAAGCGCACAAGCAAAATGACGACAATGCCATAAAATGTGCATGGAAAACTAACTAGAAAAGCAAGTATCGAGAAAGGACATTCGACATTCGAAAGCGACAGACACAAGTTCCTGCAAAGCCTTAGCAACAATAACACACAAATAAATACATATATATATATATATATATATAAAATAGTTATACCAAAGAAAAACCTATATTAATTGTAAACGAATTCAGTGCCAAAGCATACGCATTACGCATTACGCATACGCCGCGTGTGCGCCACTTAGGGATTTAGGGATTGAAGAGAGAAGAAAAGTCGGACCAACTGTGGTCCCCCTACTGCTGTTTTTTGCGTGTGGCCCCAACGAGCTAAACCAATGCATTTGGGCGCACAACAACAACGCCCCAAGCAACAACAACAACAACGCGAGCAACAAGAGATACATCAGCGTAGGCGTCTAACGTACCGCAAAGGACGATCACAATGTCATCCCTGCAGCGTGAATGGCATTTACAGGTGAGATTTCAGCTGTTGCAGCCAGCTGCATTTTAATTTGCCCCAAGCCTGACAGCTAAGGTCAAGAAACGCCACTGATATATGTACATATGTATGTGTGTGTAGATATGTACATATGTGAGTTTTGGGCCAAGCTCAAATATATTGAGGTAGTTTGAGGTCGCTTGGCAGGCAGTCCATTTGGTGAGCATGCGCACCAAAAGCTCACAAATCAAATGGCTTGAATGCGAGTAAACAATGGAGTAGCTAATGCCAGTTAAGAATGGGTCAAAGCCGGGCCAACACATTTGTACATATGTCAAATGGCCAGAGGCCAACTATTTAGGATGGCCGTAAAGTGTAATCCATCATAATGCCTGCCTCATATGCTGAATGCCCACAGAGTATGGAAATTAAGACCTAAAATAATATACGTTTTATTGGCAAGCACGTTAATTAACAATTTTGAAGCAATATTTGTGAAAGGATCGAAGATTTATCAAGATTAATCAATCAAAAAAAAGTTCTAAAATAATATTAGTTTTAATAGCAAGCGCTTTAGTTAATAATATTGTTAGAATCCTAGGCTCAGAAAGGATCGAAAGAACAATGATCGAAAGAACAAGGATCGAAAGAACAAGGATCGAACGAACAAGGATCGAAACCCCAATACTTTCAAGCTTTTATCGACTTTCAAAAGCCATGTGATTTGATCGATGTTTCACATTGTTTACAAAATATTGGAAATATATTTTATATATTTCAATTTATATAAGTTGAGTTTGTTTTTCTAGTTTCGATAGCTTTCCCAGTTGCCTTGCCATCAACAAGTTGAACCAAAGCTAATACAACACTATTATTATTCTATGCTCTTTGGTGGAATCCTTGTAAAACTTAGCCCACGAGTGTGCAGTTTTAATGCCATTCGGGACTTAGCGCGCAGCCAACGCAGCCAAGGCAGTGAGAAAGTTTTTTCCATTTCATTGGATTGTGTGAGGGCCTTGAGAAGTTGCGAAATTGCAAATGTAACACAACATTGGCACTTGGGACAGGAGCCGCCCACAAGGAGCCGCTCACTTTCTGACTGCTTAAGCCAAATTCCTGCTGACAGGCAGGCAGGCGGAGAGGCGTGGCAACAATAGAGCTTAAGCTTTGACAGCTGGCAAGGTCAAAGGGCGTGGCGTGGATGCTGCACATTCAGCAAACATAATATAGGAACAAACATTGGCTCATTAGTGCAGCTCTTTTCTGAATACCCTTGACGAGTATATATATATATATATATTATTGATCAGTATGAATATACGACTCGTTTCCTCTGTTTTGAATAGTCTGTTGAAATTTCAGTTATATTTTTGCTGCTGTAGATTTGCGAGCTAAACTTCGAAGTGCAGGGTATGCAATATTCGTTCTTGTTTTTTCTTGTTTCCAGAATTGCAATTTCTTTACATGTTCTTTACTGTTTACTTAATGCCATCAATATTGCATGCAATCATTAGGGGCACGTTGCCGCCCCTGAGTCACCAGATACGAGGCACGCGCCTTTCAGGCGGCTTCAATTAATAGCTTAGGGTACAAAAAAAGAATATATATTTAACGACCTGCATTTGTGGGTCTGACACGTAATGGGGATTATGTGCATGAACTGGCAACAAAGTGTATTAATGCATTTGTTTATCTATGCAAATGCAATTTTTATAGCTACACACATTAAACGGTATTCTAAGTGTCAAAGTTTAAGTTTATTGCACAGTTTTGCAGGATCCTTAGTGACTTTCAAACTGTCATATAATTAAGCTAGAACTAGAATAACCGCTGGAAAAAAATTCTTTATTTTGAGGGTAGTGGTTCTAAAACTGTGCTATCGAATAGTGACTTTCAAACTGTACTCAATATTGTTGTTTTTTTTAATTTACTGAAGATTTTTGATTATCAGCTTAAAAAGTGTTTAAAATAAATGCGTAAGTAACAAAATTCTGTAAACCATGATGAAAATATTCTATATAAAATAAAAAAATAGAAAAAAAAGAATATTCCAAATTGACCCCGACGTGATTTGAACACGCAACCTTCTGATCTGGAGTCAGACGCGCTACCGTTGCGCCACGGAGTCACATGTTATGATCCGGCGCTAAATGTTAATTTGAAGTGAATGCGTGTCTAGTGTTAGAAGTCTAATTTTATTGATTTATTGGCAAACTTGTTTGCCGCATAGCAAGCAAAGAGCAACAATCTAAAAATACATACATATGTACATACATATATAAAACAGCTATGCGAATTGAAAGTAATCTAACAGCATTATTTAACTGTCTTATCTTTGTTTGCTACAGACCGAACGAATATGCACAAAAACAATTTGCCGGCAGCCAAAAGCACAATTGTATTTATAAAGTACAAGTCTTTGAGCTTTTAAGCTTTATCAGAAATAATTATTGTATGAATATAAAGAAACCAGTTTAGAAACTTAGATATAGCTATTAAAATAAATGCTACACATTCTAAGATTTTTAACAATTTAACAAAATCTGTATGCATACATTTTAGGTAGGGAAAATGCCTTACAATCAAATACTTGAGTGGGTTATTTTTCCTGAAATTTCCACAGCAATTTGTTTCGTTTAGCTCTTATCAGAAATCTACCATCGACTCCCACGAATTTGCCCCGCCTTGCACTTGACCCTGAAAAACTGGCAACTGGCAACTGGCAATAGCTATGCAATAGTAACAGCAACAGCAAAAAGGGAAAAGGGAAAATCCAGCAGGCAAAAAGGAAAATGGAAAGTGGAAAATAACCAGACGTCATGCCAACATACACAGCATGCCAATGTCGGGGTTGCAGGGGTTCTTGAAGAGGGGGCGGCTAAAAGCCAGCAAATAACAACGACACGAAACTTACGGCATCGATTTAACAAAACTAACTTTTAAGCAAAGCAACAACAACAACAACAAATCAAGTAACAAGAGCAAATAATTGTAGTTGCAAATAATTACATCAAAATATGTGGCAAAGATGTTGGCAAAGAGCAACAAAGTTAGCCAGCTGGGGTTACAGAATAGAGACAGGTGTTTGTGTGTGTGTGTGTGTGTGTGTGTGTGTGTGTGTGTGTGTGTGTGTGTCAGTGAGTGTGTGTGTGTGTGTGTGTGTGTGTGTGTGTGTGTGTGTGTGTGTGTGTGTGTGTGTGTGTGTGTGTGTGTGTGTGTGTGTGTGTGTGTGTGTGTGTGTGTGTGTGTGTGTGTGGGTTGTTAGCATGGTTGAATGTTTGCTTAAGGATGTAGCCAATTAAATGCCAAGGAATGTCAAACATTTAAGTGCTGAGTCATGTTATTTTAAAAGCTTAACATTAATTACTATTAAATATTAGCTTTCTTTGTATTATTTATTAGTAATTACAATTTTAAGCACAATTACTTAAGTAAATATGGGTTTCAGGCACAATTAATCAATTACTCAGCAAAAGTTAATCAATTACTCAAATAAGTTTTAAATAGCAACAAATAATAATTTACCAAGACAAAATAAAGCATATTTAAGTATTAGCTTTTAATTACCATAAAATAGTAAATAATTCCTAAAGAATTAACTTTAATTGATTGTATTAGATATTCTACAGTAATTCCAGAACAATTCTCAGTCACAATTACTTGAGTAATTACAACTTGAGTAGTTACATATGTAATAGATTCGATTATAGTAACTGTCGTGAGAGTTGCGAGTCTTGTTTGAGTTAAAGAGTTAACTCAATTAAATAATAACATATGGCATACATTAAGGAGCTGTTGGCGATATCGTCGCTTAACTTGGCCTGGGGTTAAGTTCGCGTGTTATTGAGTCATTCATTTGGCCAAAACAAATTAGGGCAAAGTTGTTGCTTCCTTAATTTGTCAGCGGTTTTGCATTTGGGATTTATGTGCATTAAATTGTTTTGTTGATAATTTGTTTGCAGGATTCACGGGGATCGGTGTACTGCGCGAGTGAACCGGACCCAGCTGGTGGAGTCCAGTACGAGTCGGGAGGGCTCATTCTCAACGACGGAGCTGCCCACAAAGGTGGCGGTGGGAATGCCTGCGGCTCACTGTTCTCCGTGGTATCCGCACCGCCCGCAACGCTGCCCGTCGTACTGGCCCAGCTGGATGTCAAGCAAATGGAGGTGTTGTGTGTGCCCTCCCCCACCCCCTCCTCACCGTGTGCCTCGCCAGCGCTGCGACCCGCCACGCTCAGTTTGGATGCACCGTGCTGTCCGCGAACATTGCACGCCAGCCTGCTGGAGCATCAGATATCCGAGCTGGAGGAGGATGACAATGAGAACCTGTTGACCGTCTCGAGCATTACGGCCCGGCCGTTGATAGCCAAATCTCATGAGCTGCGCAAGCAGCAGCAATTCTCATCGGGCACGGCGCGCGGCAAATGCCAGCGACGCGCCAAGGAGCTGGAGCGTCCGGCGCCGCGGCGCAGCAAGCAGCCGGCCAAGGATCGCGACTCATCCACCAGCACGACGGAGAGCAGCGGCGGTGGCGGCGGCGTTGCGGAGCCACCGGATGGCGGCTACGGCTGGATCATTGTCTTTGGCGCGTTCTCGGTGCAGTTCTGGGTCGCCGGGCTGGTCAAGTCGTATGGTGTGCTGTATGTGGAGATTATGGAGACGTTTCCTAGTTCTACGGCCACGGTTGCCTCCTGGATACCAGCCATACTCTCGGCGCTATGCCTGGTGCTGGCTCCACTCTCGAGCGCTCTTTGCCAGCGCTTCTCCTGCCGCTCTGTTGTCTTTGTGGGCGGCATCTTTTGTGCTTTGGGCATGATACTCAGCTATTTCGCCACCAGTCTGCTGCACTTGCTCTTCACCTTTGGCATACTCACAGGTGAGTGGCCATTATTGGTTAATTACCATTAAATACTATTACAATTACTTGGGAACAATTTAATTACTTTAGTTTTTGCTGTAGATTGGTTGATTCTAATGCTGTTTGGTTAGTAATTATATTTTGAATAACAATTACTGAAGTAATTACACAATTACTTGAGTAATTAAATGCTAGTAATTGAGTAGAAAATAAGTATTTCAAATTATAATAAGGTTAACTCAAGTAATTAAAATATGTTATCTGTAAAATTAAAGAATTATGGTTTTTACTCAAAATCACTATTTGTAAACCCCCCTTTTAGGCATTGGTGGCGGCCTCTCGACCACGCCTGGCATTGTGATTGTCTCGCAGTACTTTGACAAGCATCGAGCTTTGGCCAATGGCATCTGTGTGTCGGGCACCGCAGCGGGTAGCTTTGTGCTGCCCATACTGATCAAGCATCTGGCGGAGAGTTGCGGCTTCCATGGCACCTTACTCATACTGGGCGGCTGCATGCTGCATGTGTGCGTCTCGGCGACGCTCTATCGACCCATCAGCGCCTATGCGGAGCCGGCACAGCAGCCGCCGGATGCGGTCAGTAAGCCCCTCAGTGATGACATCAATCCCAGCACAACGGGCATGCTGACCACATCCACGTACTTGGACACCTGTGAGGTGGGCGCCAATGAGCTGAACGACAAGTTCATTGAGCATTTGTTTCTCGAGGAGTGCAAAAATCACTTGAACTACTACGCCAGCAAGCAGCCAGGTGGGTTGGGTCCATATCATTTTCGATCTGTACGATGTGTATATATGTCGTATTTCTAGCGCAAGACAAGTTGGCGCAGGAGAGCGATGATGAGGTGAAGGACATCATTGGCGAGACCACCTTTATAAAGCCCATGAAAAAGGTGCGCAGCTCCGGACTGCTGCACTCCGTGGAGGATCTGAGCACAGACTCCACTTGGGTCTATCGCAAGCACTCCGGCACCGACTCGAATCGCGGCAGTCGCCGGCGTCGCAACGTCTTTGCCAATGACGAGACGATCAGCAAGATTCAGGCACATCTCGACAAACCACAGACGCCCCCTAGCATCGTCAGTCGTGGTCTCAGCAAAAGCATGGAGATACCCACGCCCGTCAGCAATCTCAGCGAGCTCAAGCAGCAGCAACAGCAATCCGATGGCAGCATTCTGGACTCACAGCTCCTGGAATCCACCGCAGCTTACGATGACGACGATGACGACAACGATGCGGCGGATGAGGATGATGATGAGCGGCAGTTAAAACGCAGCTGCTGTGCCCGCATCGAAATGTATCTGGATCTCAGTCTGCTGCAAGACCCCAGCTTTATACTGATGTGCCTGTCCGTAACGCTCATGTCCGTCGGCTGTCCCTATATGCTCTACTACCTGCCCGCGCATGTTATATCCATTGGTGAGCAAAACTCTTGATCAGGTCTCACCAAAAATCATGGTAACAATGTTGACATGTCTAGTCCCATAACTTTGTCAAAACTGACCCAATCTTTAATTCCGAGGTCATTTTGATCATGGTTTGTCCTCCTTAATAATTCTACATTCAAAGTTGAGAAATTTCCGATTTTCAGAATTAAGGTCAAAAAGCATGTTGACATGTGAAGATCCCAAGTCCATAAAAGTACCCTTCCCAGACTTCAAAGACCCATAACTTTGTCAAAACTGAACCGATCTTCAATTCCGAGGTCATTTTGATCATGGTTTGTCCTCTTTAATAATTCTACATTCAAAGTTGAGAATTTTCCGATTTTCAGAATTAATGTCAAAAAGCATGTTGACATGTGAAGATCCCAAGTTCATAAAAGCACCCTTCCCAGACTTCAAAGTCCCATAACTTTGTCAAAACTGAACCGATCTTCAATTCCGAGGTCATTTTGATCATTGTTTGTCCTCTTTAACAATTCTACATTCAAAGTTGAGAAATTTCCGATTTTCAGGATTAATGTCAAAAAGCATGTTGACATGTGAAGATCCCAAGTCCATAAAAGTACCCTTCCCAGACTTCAAACACCCATAACTTTGTCAAAACTGAACCGATCTTCAATTCCGAGGTCATTTCGATCATGGTTTGTCTTCCTTTATAATTCTATATTAACAGATGAGAAATTTAAAATTTTCGAATTTCATGTCAAAAATCATGTCAAGTTTGAGATTCCGAAAAATGCCCTTACTAGTATTCAAACTGCCATAACTTTGCTAAATCTGAACAGATTTACAACCCGAAGGTCATTTTGTAATTGGTTTGTCCTCTAGAATAGATTTAAATTTAATGTTCACTTACATTTTTCGGATTTGCACTCAATAATGTCTATCTTTGCAGGTTACAATAAAAGCGAAGCTGGCTATTTGGTGGCCATCAGCGCAGTACTGGACTTAATCGGTCGCCTGGGCTTGGGCTGGCTATCGGATCTGCATCTGTTCGATAGGAAAAGGACCTATACACTATGGTTAGTCACAATTAAAGTTTAGACTGTTTCATTTTGATAACTTTGAGTTTGCTTCACAGCATTTTGGGCGCTGGTCTTGCCGTGCTGACGATACCCTTTGCCAAGACCCTCGTACTGGTAGGGCTATCCGCTGCGGTGTACGGTCTCTGCCTGGGCAGCTGGTATGTGCTGATGCCAGTGCTGCTGGCGGATGTCTTTGGCACGGATCGGATTAGTTCGAGCTATGGCCTGGTGCGGATGTTCCAGAGCATTGGAGCTATATCGGTGCCGCCGCTGGCTGGTCTGCTCAGGGATCTGAGTGGCGACTATGAGATCTGTTTCTACTGCATGGGCTCCTGCATGGTATTGGGCTGTGCGCCGCTGGTTGTGTGGAGCATACTTGAGGCACGCAATCATCGGCTGTTTGTGCACCACGAGGAGGATGAGGAGGAGGAGGCCTAGATGGATATGGGAATAGGGAGCTAGAGCTAGTCTTGGTTCAGTTGGTTGCTTAGCAGTTACAAATAATATTTGTTGTTCGTGTTTAGTAGCGTTTACAGTTAGACCGAAACATGTTTTCCATAGCAGTACAAACCAAATATAAAAGAAACCTGAGTTCGAATGCCTCACCGATAACGTTGATACTCTTAACTACTTACATACATACATACATATAACTAACTTCTATTCAAGCAAACATTTACTTTACTAACAACAACTCTCACATCTCACAAAATCTCTTCATCTATCAATACATAAGGCAACACTTGAGTGCAATCCTAAGTTGCTCGCGACTTTATATACATTATACATTATATACCATCCTGCTTATCCTATGCAATAATGCAACTATTGTGTATTAAATGATGTAATCCCAAAAACATGAAAAGCACCGAAAGTTGCGCAAAGAACTGAGTTAAAAAAGACATGAACACCAAAAAAAATTAAAATAATAATAACAAAATACCCATATATAACTTTATAATGCATATAAATAATAAATGTATTCAAATACATATATATGTATATGTGTGTATGTATTTTTATGCCCAAATTACAATATGTAACTATACTTAGCAGTAGGTTTACACGATGTTCATCGACACACACAATATCAAAACACTTTCCAGTTGGTTTATCAAAAAAATGAGTTCGAATTTAGAGGCTAACAGCAAACTACTTATTATTAAATGTGTGTTTTAACAACTGTACCAACAATTCGAACATCATATTCTGGGGCATACTACAGCATTACATTTATCTAGTTGTATAATAGTTGTTGTGAGACATTTACCCAAACAAATGATATAACAAAAATAAACAACAATAACAAATTAATTCTTTAAGTGGCTTTTGATTTGTATAATGGAATTTTAGGTCTATGAATCTAAGTCAAAAATCTGCTGCAATATTAATAATATTTTATCTTTCGTCACAGTATTAGTCACAGTTCTTTGGCATACATATATCTGTATCTTATCTTTTTTGTTCTTTTTATTATTTGCTTATCGGTTGATTAGAAATAAAAGAACCATTAAACAAATTGACAAAATCAAAAATTGCAATATTACCTAAGGATTATAAAACAAATTGAGCTGTCAACAGGAAATTGACGAAAGTTTATTTTTATCTGATGAGCAAAATTTGCTCAGCTCTTGGCTAAAAATCGAATCAGTTCTACTGCAGTTACTCCTAGAATTATGTCACAATGTTGCATAATTTGTATACCCTGTCTAGCCCCATTTCGTAAGATATACAAAACAAAATTGTATTAAATATGCAAACGATCAAATTTGAACAGGAAACGTGAGTGGAATAAATTATAAAAGCGGCACAATGAACATAATTATTTATAGCGCTAATGTAAGCCAGGGTTAATAGATAATTGATACAATTACAGTTAAACATATCAGTTGATAATTATGGGGTAACTGAAAAAACTCATAGATTCCATGTTTCTACTCAGTATTTTCAGTTTGAAAATATCAACATCTCCAGTATTTCAAAAGCAAATATCTATATTGCAAGCATAATATTGTAGAAAACATATATCATGATTTATACCGACAATTGTTGCTGTTGCATTGAGCTGAAATGCGGCTGCATTCTTATATCCATTGTGGATGTTATTATTCGTGGCGTGGATCGCTTTTTTGTGGATCGTAAGTAACTGAAAGTTTGAGAACTCTTTTTATGGACATGCCTCTAATCTCAGGTGATAGCTTGCTGGGTTATACATCACTTATCATCAGCGGACTGTATTTGATATGTTGCATTGTTTTGTTAATTGGCGCTTTACTGGTGAGTATCACTATAAATGGATCTATTTGAGTCGAAACTCTAATTCCAATTGTAGGGCATACGTTTTCTGCTGCTGCCGTATATATTTGTGGCACTTGCACATGTCATCGTCTTGGTATGGGAGTGCTCTTATGTCATCATGGTGGACGCCTTTTATGATTTTGTATTATTCGATGTGTTTCAAGCTGGTGAGCAACTGCTATAAGTAATTTTTGAGAGGAGTATCTTTTATATATCTGCCCATAGTTTTAAGTTTGTATTTCACGCTGGTTGTCTACTCCTATTACGATTCCTTATAGAGCTGATTCGGGCGAGTATGTTTCACATTCATATTCATTATTTTTACATTTTAGCTTTTAACGACTTTTAATCAACAGAGTTTAGAAAACCTATTTCTGGACTTGGAAAAACGGAGCAAGAACTTTGTGTATGTAAAACAGCTCTTCAAATATTATTTTTATAATATATATAAAACTGGTACAGCTCGTATACGTAATCCTCACCATATCTTATATTTTGAGGTTTATATTTTCAGTATTTCGCGATTTCCATCATTACCAACAAAAATTAAGACATATGTTTTGTTTTACGATTTTTCGAATAAAATCTATATAAAACTGGTACAGCTCGTATACGTAATCCTCACCATATCTTATATTTTGAGGTTTATATTTTCAGTATTTCGCGATTTCCATCATTACCAACAAAAATTAAAAAATATGTTTTGTTTTACGATTTTTCGAATAAAATCTATAATTGTTAAGATAAAAACATTTTTCCAATTTTATCTTTAAAATTCAGTTGTTTAATATCAAGAAACTCAACGTGGAACGTTGCAACTATATATAAATAATATTTACACATGTTTTGTTAGAGTGTTTGAGGACGTAGCCTTATGGTTATAAACTAGAACTGCTCCAGGGTGCGTGGTGCTGGCGGTGCACCGTATTCATCGGCGGGCACGGCAGCAGGTGGTCCGTATTGTGGTGCCGGCTTCTGCTGCTGTTTGTACTTGATGAAGTAGACCTCCGGCTTGCTGGGCTCCGTGGGCTCGGCCGATGGCAATATAACTGGCAGCTGCTCGTCGGGCTTCTTTACCAGCACATAGACCAGAGTCTTGTGCTCGTCCTGCACGGGTGGCGGCAGCACCTGGCGCACTGGCGTCGGTGGATTGGGTGCCTTGATGAAAATGATCTTGTAGTGCTTCTTGGGCACCGCCGTTTGGATGGGCGACGAGGCGGGATAGTATTCCGGCTCCTCTGGCGGCACATGCACATACACATTCTTGGTCACAATCGCCTCGGCTGTGGGCGCCGCAGGTGGGCCATAGAAGGTAGCCGGTGGTCCATAGGCGGGCAGGGGTTGTTGCGGCGGCGGTGGTCCGTATTCCTTTTGCGGTGCCGGCGCCGGTGGTGCGCCATAGCGTGGTCTCGGTGGCTCCGGCCGTGCCAGCACAATACCCACCAGGACTAAGATCAGCGCCACTTGTAGTTTCATATTTACGCTCGTTTCAGATGGATGGCTCACAGTCGAATGACTCGATTGTCTCAGGTCACTGCCGTATTATATATATAGTACATATATACATATGTGTCTGATTTTTATTTCGATTTTGATTGTGTCTGTGTTTGTATAACCCCCTTTTTGCAGCCCAGCCGCGCATCGGACTCTTTGCATAATATTTCTGATGGCTTCCCAATCCGTTACGGAGGCGTCATCATCGTCGTCGTCGTCGTCGCTGTTTGCCACTTTGCATACCAATGAGTTTCGAATCGTTGTCGCACTTTTTGTGCCCAATTTTCGTTTTCGATATTTCGATACTGAAAACGAAATTGCAAACACAAACAACAGTGGAACTGCTACTCCTCCTCCTCCTCCGCCTCCTCGGCCTCCCCCTCGATTTGTTGGGCCGGGCACGTTCTGTGCCTTCTCTGGACTTCCCGGCCTTTTGCGAGCGTCTGTCTATTTGCCAAAAACCATTAAAAACTCGATTGCGTTGTGATACACGCTTGTTATTTATGATATAACACCTGTGGGCAGGTAATGATCGAAAATACCGTTGCTAGGCCAGGGACGGTCATTGCAACCGATTTTTCACCATATGTGCATCTTTATTTATATTATTTTTTTTTAGAGGCCTACGTTCAAATATGCTACAGGGTGTGTCATTAAGTAGCAATCGATTATTGTTTTGTTTATAAACATTATTTCAATTTTGTATATAATTATTTTTTGATATTTGTTTTATTATTTTCAACCTGCAATCCTGTTCAGGAAATCATTTTCAGTCACTTATATAATTTGTTTATTTTTGTAAAATTATCGTATAGAAATTCCATTTTATTGACTCCCGCAAAAGTTTAATTTGTTTATATCTGTTGAAAAATTAAAATATAAAAAAAATAGGTTTTTTTGATTTTTATTATACAAATCAGAAAATAACCGTATGAAATGATTTTTATGAGTAAGACTCAATCAGCTAATTAACTTCTACAATAATTTTTGATCAAATTGAATATCCCGTTAATCAATTTATACTGATTTCTTTCACAATAGAAGAGGCTCTGAATCGCAAATCAAATTTAACTTTCTTTCGTTCAGACAAAGTAAAACTCTTACTCCGTATTTGTTGTCAGTATTTCATAAGTTTTTCATCAATTATATACACAATTTATACACACAATTTTTCAAGCTAACAAGCAGCCGAAACGGTAGCATAAAACTAACTCTAGGAGTAAGGATATCGGCTGCAGCAAGATGATCTATTTGCAATATTGTTGTTTCTTCGTTGATTTGCGCATTGGCACATATATTATAGCGGCCACAGATATATTAATGGATTTAATATTCGGCTTTGTCATAGCAATATTTGGCGAATCGGGTGAGTTGTTCATCTATAATATATGCTTATATATCTTCTTATATTTATTTCAGGCATACCCGATCTGTGCCACAAGCTGTTCTGTGTCTTTATGCTCGTGCATCTGGGCAGCGCCATAACTCTATTGATTGGCACTATAAAGGTAGGTGCTAATATATCGGCCAGTTATGGCATTTTGATGTATCAATCTCTTTACAGCTACGTCCGAGCTATATGCTGTTCTATATAATAGTCACATTGATCAAGATATTGGCCATGATTATACTGATCATATCCGATATTATACTGCTCATCTGGGTGCCAATTATAGCCATTTATGTGGTCATGTTTGGTAAGCAACATTATTATATAAATGTATCTAGTATATTTTATGATATCTATATTTTTTTTAACTGTTGATCTACAGTTCTTGGCCTGTATTATTGGCTGGTCGTCTATTCGTTCTATGCAGCACTCGGCGGCGATCTGTTCATCTGAGGAGTGCTCGCAAACTTGCTCGTTATGATCAAATTCTAATCTGTATGTCAACTCATTTAGCTTTGCCTTAACAATCATGACAAATTTACAAAATACATACAAAATATTCAACGAAAATTTCTAGTGTTTCCCATTGTTAGAAAGTTGAAACTATTAACCATGGTTAGGTTGGCCAAATGTTGCTTTTTTCTTAGTCTGCGCCGTGGCTGTCTGGTTATTGGCGTTCTCGATTTTATATTTAACTTGATAATTGTGTTTTTTGCCAGTGGTAATACGTTAAGTTAAGTACTAGTTTCCATAGCACTACTCAATTATCTTCTCACAGACGCATATGTCATACAAACTGAACGCGCTATGGCAATTTGCCACTGCATCGGATGTTGCATGCTGCTGATCGGAGCTCTAGTTGTAAGTTGGTTGACATATAACGGTAGCCAGTAATCTATGGATTCGTTTTTTCTCATTTCCAACAGCAATCGACGGTCCTGTTGCTATTTTATTTAATCACCTGCCTTGTGAATACCTGCATCCACATCTGTATTATTGTTATGGCCGGCATTAACTATCAGAAGAATAGTTTATTTGTGATTATACCGGGCGTCGCAGCAGTTTGTAAGTCTGAAACTCTTCTCTATTGATCTATTATTTATCCATCATATTTCACAGGCGTTAACTTATATTGTTGGCTCGTTGTCTACTCGTATTATCAAACAACAAACATAACATATGAAGACGCCGATTATTGATGATCAACTATCTGGTTATCATGGAATCGAAGATATTATTTCTATTTTATGGCAACAAAATTGAAAAAATATCTTTGAATTTATGATAATCTAAATAAATAAACAACTAGAACACGATACGATATTATATTTAGTTATATTTATGTATGTTAATTCCTCAGGGTACTGTCAAAATGCCAATACTATCTTGTATATTTAACATGTAGTTAAATCTAACTCAAATTTACTCAATCGAGTTGATAAGGACTTCATTTTGACATGAACCCGATTAATTTGACCTAATGTTAAAAAAGAGCTTACAAATCTTAGGAATATATATAGTTACTCAATTTTACTCAATTTACAAAATTTGACTTAATGTTAAATGAAATATACATAGTTAAAGTCCGCTTACAGTCTCTTTTGCTTATTGGATCTACCATAGAGGTAGAGCTATATCTTAGTTGTGAATCACAAGGCAAGGACAAATTCTATAACTAATATGGGCAGCTCAAACATAATCTCCAAAAACGTATTTAGTGGTCATTGTACTGGTTACAGACGGTATTTGGCTACCACTGTAAAAAAAAAAATTAAACAGTGGGTTAGAACAGTAGCGCAACAGCCAACTTGACACTGGACTTACTCGGTGTAGATTTTGACCAAATTTCTCACATCTTGCATAATGCTTTCAATGTCCAGATGTGGCTTAGAGCTTAAAGCTTCGCACAGGGTTTGAATAAAGGGAGTTCCAGTCGTCAGGCGATATGAGGCATACCCCTCATAGCTGCTGTAGCACTTCAGAATCTCGTTGGGAGCGCCATGAGGCTGAGGCAGAAAGGTGTTCCAAGGTGAGTTACAGCATCAAAAGGAACACAAATCCAAATTACCTGCATTGCATCAGTCCGGAACTTTCCAGCCTCCCGGGCACCTTTGCAGGCCTGTACGAATAGGATTTTCGGCTTATTCTGCAGCGATCGATTGCGCAACAGGGGAAAGATGATATCGTCGTCCAGCTTGTATTCGCCATCCTTGGCGGCAATGCTATCGTAGCGCTGGCCATGACTCAGTATGACAAGGACCAGCGCGGAGCGATCATCCAAGTTTTTCAGTTCCACTGCGATTAATTAGGTTAATCATATAATCTTTTGGTAATCAGCTGAATTGTGAATGATTGATGAACGAGTTTGATGAACGGGTGAAATACTGGTGATGCATCCGATGGGTTATAAACATTCTTTTAAAAGCTCAACATAAACAAGTATTTAACAGTTATTTACTAAGTTCGAAAGGGGCGAGAACTGGGGGAAAGCTTTGTAAAAAGACTTCCCTGGAATTTAGATTAAAATTGAATTTATGTAGAGCTTTTGAGTTTGAAAACCGATATACATATATACCATATCTTGACTTACATTTGCGAACTTTGTTTTGAACTTCGCTCAGCGTTGCATTCTTTATGATTTCCACCTTGCACTTGAGCTTCCTGAAGGTATCATCCAACAACTTGACATCCTCGCTGCTGCCCACCCGAAATTCAGCGTTATTATCGAATTTCTCATGATTCAAAATGATCACTTCCGCCGGTTTGAGCTTTTTCTTGCTAACGGTCACAGCGCTGGGTGTTGAGATCCTCGCCGTGGGTTTCAGCTCACAGTGGGCATCTCGGGAGCTGGCAACACTGGTGGAACGCTTGGAGATCGCTCCGCCGCTGGGATTGAGACTGACAAATGGCGTGGCCGTAGTTACCTTGGGCGTGGAAAGTGTTGGTCTAGTGCTGGTTGCAGTGGGTTTGTTGAAGATTGAGCTGGTTGCAGTGGGTTTGCTTAGGATTGAGCTGGTGGCAGTGGGTTTAGAGAGCAAGGAACTGCTTACGGTGCTCGTTTTGTTGGCATACGGCGATACATAGCCGGAGTCGATGGGCTTTAGAGCAAATAGAGATACATTTGGCTTGGGGTAGCCAGCTGTTGAGGTAGTTGTTGTTCCGGTCGTTGTTGTGTTCGTTTTGGGCGACCAGCTGGTTTTGGTGGGTTTCAGCACCACCCGACTGGCCTCCACATGCTGGGTGACAGTGCGTCCCTGCTTCTGCGACATGGTCGTCTGCTCCATTTTGACCAGCGTGCTGGAGCGTCTGTTCTCCGCCGTATTATGCTTGAATGAGGGCGTCGAGCGCAATGCGACGCCATTTAGGCTGGAAGGATTCGCCCGCTTTGAGCTGGTTGTAGTTGTTGTTGTGGTCGTGCCACCATTCATGCGCAGCTGCGCCATCAGCTCCTCCAGCTCGGCCGGATTGGGAGTACGGCGTGTTATCATTTCCGTCACACGCGCCTGCTGGCGATGCGTCACCGTTTGCCGTGTGGACGTATAAGTCACGGTATTTTTATTACTATCAAATATCGTGGAATTCTGCACGGCCGTATTTGTCGTTTCGGTGGCAGCGCTCGTCGTGTGGATACGTGTACGTGGATCCTGCAGCGCCAGCTGCTGATCGGTGGCACGATCAAAGCCGGCGCCACCATCGGTGGATTTCTTTTTGCTCCACCAGCCCATTGTCTTTGCGCTCTCTCTCTCTCTCTCTGTCTTCACTCGCTCTCTTTCTCTCTCTCTTTCTCTCTTGCTCTCAAGTGCAATTTGTGCGCTGTGTTGCGTTCGCTTCAACGGTTTAAAATACACTAAACGACGATGGTAAAGCTTTCGGTTTGCGATAAGATGAACGTGTGAATTACTCATTTGTTAAGTTCTCGCTCTCTTGTTTGCCTAAGAGAGCGCAACTACACTTGGAAAAAAATATGACTTCGATTGTAGAAAATCGCAGAAAACCTCATTTTGATCCAAGAAATAATTTCTAAATCTACAATATACAGTTCATAAAATTAGCAATGATTGCCCGCAAACACCAATCAAAAATATCTTAATTATAATATCTAAGATACACATAATATTTGGAAAAAAAAAAAAAATATTTTTGTAGTTTTAGAAATTGATTTCCTCATTTATATATAAAATGCCACTTTGGGTGACTTTCTATATTAAGGTCATATTTTTTTCTGAGTGTACAATGGGGATTGCTGTGGTGAGAGTAATTTGCAAAGCCCCCTTTTCTTTGTAGATTACTCATACGCAGAGCGTTATCAATCCAAGAGGGACAGAAAATCTGCTTACCTGTGGGTCCCAACAGACCCACTGTAATATATACTTACATACATATATGGTAATTGAAAACAAAACAAACTTTCTTTTAAAATCATAACCTATATTTACAAATGCTAATGCATAAACTTTGTTGTACACAAAATAAATGACCTTAGCTGATATTAATGTAGTTGTATTTACTTGTATTTGAATTATTCAAGATGTACACTCGTTAATCAATTGTTTGATAGAGATACAGACATATGTACAATTATATGTAAAAATAACGCTTCCAGCTGCCTTATCAACCGGTTTCCGGCTTTTATGTATGTATAGTTAGTTTATAAAAAAAGCTAAAAGCTAACACAAAAAAGAGTCGGGTTCAACTAACCATATAGATTATATACATATGTACATATTATAATAGTCTTCTTAAACAGCTCATAGAACATCAGAAGATACTTATTGCAATACAAAAACTTTGAAGGTATATTCCCAAAATAATTGCTCATTGTGGAAATAAATCATCTGTTAATGCATGACAAAGCGTTTAAGTACCTTTCGATATACATAAGTATGGGTATGGGTATGGGTAACCTGATCTAAAAATCCATATCTACTTGTTGTCTACTCATACATCTATTTTATACCCCTAACAATCGGACTTAACGCGTTTCTGGCAGTCAATCAATGTTTGAAAGCTTCGTTCGGCAAGTTTTCTTTGTTTATTTTGGTTTTTTTCTTGTCTTCCTTCCTCACACCGATTGCAAAATTTAATATTATTTACTTTTTTTTCCAGTAAAGAACAATTTCCAAGAAATTCGCGTCGCGCATAAAAAACGATCAAAAGCCCCATAAACAAATACATAACGCCGCTCAGTAGCTTTGCGCTCTTAAGCGCCTCTCTTAATTTTGCTCTCCTAACTTGGCGCTCTTAGCCATTTATTGATTTTCAGTAGCGGCATTTATTAAATGGCAGCGTCATGATATGCTATCAAGAAAATAAAACCGCAAGTAAGTATGACGGACTAGGAGATAGCGCTGTAATTATTTTCATCGAATTTTCGATTATATTCATATTTCAAAATTCAAATATATATACAAAATCGGAAAATGCTCCTTTTCAGTACTTGGGAGTATCCGGATGGGATTTGCTTCCATCTGCGTGTTACATGCACTTACAAAAGTACAAAATACTCCATTTTGAATGGGTACAGGGTATGAAAACAAACACAAAAGAAAGCTCTCTATTGTGCTCAGATGTTTCGGGAGGCTTTTCAAAAATGTCAGTGCTTCGGCAAACGTAGCCTCGTGCGGTAAAGTTGGCAGACAATTTTCCGTTAACAGCAAGGCGGCGCGAAAAATTGAAGCATTAACAGCTGACAAGTGTTTGGGGAATATTGTGTTGCAACAGCAGTTTATGTTAAAGTTTCATTTATGATTTCAATTTTGTTTTTCAAGTGATTAGTGTAATCCATAAAGTAAGTTGCACAAATGATTCTTGAATGCAGCTATTGATAAGATAATGCCTATGCCGGCTTATCGCCGGTTATTGTGAGACATGCACCAAAATGAAAACAAAAACTCATGCAGATAACCTTTGAAAATATCCAAGGCCAATAATAATAATTTAACAAGCTGCCAAAGTTCCCATATGCCTCATGAATTAGAAATGTGCTGAAAATGCAGTTATACGACACATCGTAAAAATGCCACAAAATATTGCCAAACAATAACAAATTGGAAACCTTAGTTCAGTATATATAGTATTCATAAGCCAAAACAATCTGGCCTGAATGCAAAGTTCCCCTATTGATTGATTGAAGGTGCCCAGTTTCAAGTATCTTATGCATAAGAGTGCATTCTCGGAAATTACAAATTCCAGCAGTGTTGTCATTGTCATTTTCAAAATAGGACTTCCAGAAATAACCGAACCGCTTCAAGTTTACAGTGCGAAATCTAAGAAGAACTGGTCAAGATTACGTCAATCATTGTCAATCATTTATGATGCTGTGAAACGTTTAAAATTAACTGCCGCTAGCAGACTTCAATGAGCCACTGTTGCATGCAATAATTTGTATCAATTGGCATAGATTGCACGCGTCTTAACAGACATGCAACTTAACTAGCACAGATCCCATTCCGGATCTCCGATCAAGTTAACTGGTAATTGCTCTGGCGCCAAAGAAGTTCAATTCACTCAATTTGTACTCATCAGTACTGTAAATACCAATGCTGTAACTAATAAATATCATTGGTTGCTGATTTCATATCAGTACTCAAAAATGTCACACTGAAAGTAATGGCTAGTCAAGTTGAAAAGCTTGTAATATTCTGATTATGGCAAAAACTAAGTACCTTAATGATGTAAAATTTCAAATTTTACGCTTGCGCATGCCAAGTTTCTCATTTGCCTGATTAGAGAGAGGGTATATATGTTCTGCTGTTATTCTGTTTTTTTTTATATGCAAACTCCAGAAACTGAATTTATGCTTAATTGCGAAATCAAACCTATGTTCTTATATGTATATCTTTTAGAAGAAATTATACAAGTAGAGCATTTCAAGAAAATATCTTTACCAGATTTCACTTAGTATTTCTCACCTGTGTTCTTTCGAGTAGGTGTCCTATGCAGAATATCCTTATATAATATTGATTCGAAATATTTCTAACAGAAAAAAATATGTAAAAAAAAATGTAAACAATAGCACTTAAAAAAAGATTAAAAAAATAAATTTTCCCTATGCGTGCTTGCATATTTCCAAAAACGAATTATCACTTGGTATTTCCACCACTTAAAAAAATAAACAAAAAAGGTGAGTAAACAACCGGAGAGGAGAACACGTTGCTCTTGCGGCGCCGCGACGTCACACGCTCAATTGGGGATGCCCCAAGCACACACACACACACACACACACATATATACACACAAACACTCTCTCACTTTCTTGCTTTATATTTTCTCGCATCCGCTTACAGGTGTTTTATTCCCAGAACAGTGCAGTAACAACAACAAATATCCAGTTGTAGGCCTGCAAAGTTTTTCACCTTGACTTTTCACCACACTTTTCTTATTACTCTTGTATTGTTTATCACTGTGTTTCAATAAGAGTGCGGACAGGACAAGTGAAAAACACATTGCCGTTGCAACATAAAAGTTGATCAATTTATTGGCAGGTGGCAACGCCACGCCAATTCTGCAGACGTGCGTTGGCCATTTTGAAAAGCATCAAAACAAAAGAGCTGTTATATTGAGACTGCCAGGGCATGGCTGCGCCAGTCACTGTGATGGACTTCGACGAGATACTCACGCACATAGGCGAATTCGGGCGCTATCAGAGAGTCAACTATTTGCTTATCTGTCTGCCGGTGCTATTTGCGGCCGCCAACAGTTTGTCTTATGTGTTTACCGCCGGCACACCAAAGTACCGTTGCCGCATCGATGAATGTAATGATAGTGGTGAATATCAGACTGATTGGCTGGATGTGGCAATGCCGGGCACGCGGGACAAGCACGGTTACTTTACACCAAGCGATAGCTGTGCGCGTTATGCGGCAAATGACAGTCAACAGTTGTGGGAGTCACCAACACAAACACAAACACAAACGTGCAATGCATCCTTGTTTTTACCGCAACAGCAGCCAGAACGGTGTGGTGAGTTTGTTTACGACACTGGGGAGCAGACAATTATGCAGGACTGGCACCTGACATGCAAGGAGAATGCCTGGAAATTGGCCTTTGTGGGCACCACACACTTTGCCGGATTGGTGGTGGGCACCGCGCTTTTTGGTTACCTGGCCGATCGGTGAGCGAAGCGTTTACATTAAATTTACCACGAGATATCGATAGCTTTTGCATGCCTGCATAAATTATCGATTACGATGCTCAAACTCATTCTCTCTCTCTCTCTCTTTCGCTGTTACTTATTGAACAGCTTTGGGCGCAAACTGATCTTCCTCTTCTGCACCATATTTATGGGCTTAACGGGCATCGGTCAGGCTCTGGCCTGGGATTATTCCAGCTTTCTGGCATTTGCTCTGTTAAATGCTATCGGCACATCCGGCGTCTATCCGCTGGCATTTATCATAGGCGTGGAAATGGTCGGACCACGGAAACGAGAAATGACCTCCATTGTGCTCAACTATTTCTATGCGGTGGGCGAGGCGCTGCTGGGATTGGCTGCCTGGTTGCTCACCAACTGGCAGACCTTGCAGTATGCTCTGTCCATACCGCCACTGTTCTTTGTCGTCTACTTCTGGCTGGTGCCGGAGTCGGTGCGCTGGCTGCTGGCGCGGAATGAGCACGAGAAAGCGGGCACCATCATCCGGCGAGCGGCGCATGTCAATCATCGGGAGCTTTCCCTGGAACTAATGGCCAGCTTCAAGCAGCAGGAACTGGACGCGAATCCTGATAAGCAGCGACAGCCAGCGCAACGACAGATCTGGCCATCTGTCAAGCAGGTGTTCGCCTCCAAAACCCTCATCTGGCGCTATACCGTGCTCTTGTTTATTTGGTAAATTGTGTCCCAGTTTAAATCATCCATTTTCTAACATCCAATTTTCTTATATGTAACTTTGCAGGGCTGTCAACGCCATTGTCTTCTATGGACTCTCTCTGAACTCGACCAATCTCAGTGGCAATAAATATTTGAATTTTGCACTGGTCTGCCTTATTGAAATTCCCGGATATAGTTTGGCCTGGGTGCGTTTTAAATGTCATATATATATGTATATATATTCGTAAAACAAAATATGTAATACCTATTTATATCTGTGCCAAAAATAGCTGTGTCTACGCAAGCTGGGACGACGTCTGGCTTTATCCGGCTCCCTGCTGCTCTGTGCCATCACGTGCGCCGCCAGCGGCTATATGACAACGGGTATGCATTCTGATTATCATTAGTTCTTATCTATATATAGGTGATATTTGAAAATTTAACTTTCCTTGCATGCCTGCCAAGTTTTTACCAATAAGAAAACACGTAAAGATATTGAAATTATGGTGGAAAGAAAAGTAACATCTAGTCATGATAGAGTATACAAACAAGGATTTGACGAAATTATAGAAAATATGTAATAAAAAATCCAGCCAACAATCTAATAATATATCATTAACATACATATGTAAATTATATTTCATGACTTGATGTTTTTTTTTATATATTTTCCTCATGCCCATAATATAAATATTTAATGAATACTACATTCCATTACTATAACAGGTGCAAATTGGCTGATTGTAACGCTCTTTTTATTGGGTAAACTGGGCATTACCTCATCGTTTGCGGTCATTTATACTTACACGGCGGAAATGATGCCTACGGTTGGTAGAGAGCTTTAAATAAACAATTCCTAAATGCACATTTCTATTTTCAGGTTATACGCAGCGGCGGCGTTGGCGTTATGTCCACATTTGCTCGGTTTGGTGCGATGCTGGCACCCTTTGTGCCGCTCCTGGTTTGTTGCACCATTTTCACAATTATTTTCCTAAATGATTTATTATTATTTGTTGCCTTGCAGGGCAGCTACTATGAGCCGTTGCCTCTGCTCTTATTTGGCGTCGCATCATTGCTGGCGGGAATTCTATCGCTGCTGCTGCCGGAAACCTTTCGCAACAAGCTGCCGGATACGGTTAGATTAACAATAATATACATAATATACATTTGAAACGTAAACTGTATTCTTCTAGGTCGCTGAGGCAATTGCATTGGGCAACAAGACGCTGCCAGTGCCAGACACTGCGGACAACTCCACAAACAGTCAACAGCATGAGTCCATAATTTGATCGATGCGAATTAGGCACATTAATATCTCATTTAGTACAAAGCACTAGTAGTTACTTAGACAATTGTTATTAATTTTTATATACAGCACCTCAACTTGTACTATTTTGTATACGTTTATGTATCTTAGCCGTAAGCCAAAACTTAAGTGCAATTTTCATTTAACAATACTCGATATTGATACTAGTTTTTAGACACGACTTAAATTGGAATTAGAATTTGTCTAACGAGAGTTGCTTTCAAATTATGTAAATTATTTTTATAGCGCTCCTTTCTATTAAGTTTTAATTGTAAACTATATTAAAATATACAATTTTATATGACTATTTACAATGTACTAAACAATTGTCTATAACAAATATTACTGCCCAAAGAGACCCTCAAATAAAAGCGGATCTGTTATGACGCCAAAACGATGCAGCAGCTTGAAACGTAGCTTCTCGTCGTTGCGCAGGCAAATGGGCTGATAAAAGCCAAGTCTCCGGGCGCTCTTCGGCTCCCAATCCGGCAGCAAATCCTCAATATCAACCAGCTGCTCCTTGCGCCTGCCCCAGAAGTCTACATAGGCCAACTTTAGCTGATCCTGCTGCTCATTGATGTAGATGAAACCAATTACATTTGTGGCCACATAGCTGCCCAAAGAAAGCGTCATCAATCCACTGATGCCAATCGCCGCATAAATCCCTAAAGCATCTCCAGTTAGCAAACTCGCATGTTCCAAGCCAAAAACCAGGGGTGCTCCAGCAATTGTGACAATACCCTGATAAATCTTTAAGCGATTAAAGGCTGCAACTAGGCGTATCAGTGGCAAGCGGTAAATAGGCCGCCAATCTGTGAATCCCAGATCTCCCGTTGCATTTCTCACAATTGTTGTTTTTGTTGCTGTTGTTGCTAGTGCAGCAGTTTCTGCTACTGTTGTGTTTGCATAGCTCCGATTGTTGCCTACACAATATGACAGAGGTAATAGGATAGCTCGTGATCTGCATAGTCGCTGAAGCACTGCAAATTATTAATTCTATGTTATAAAATTGCTTAAATTATGGTATTTGTTTATATAAATGTCAAACTCACTTGTTGTTGTGTGTTTCTGTTAGCTCAACACTTGCGCTCGCTGTTAACTCAAAATGACACTGTTAAACTTGAAATGTAATCGATAAATCAATCAGCTGCGTGCTGGTCACACTGCTTCGATTTTGGATTATAACGTTTTTTAATTTGAAATTAATTTAAACACGTATGCTAATTTTTAATTTATTCAACATTACTAATATTGCTAATCGCTAGCGAAAACCAACTAGAAGCAGCTGCTGATCGTGAAAAACGACCGCACTGAACATTTTAAGCAAGCTTTTCGCCAGCTGTTTGTCTGTATGTATGTTTTTATAATTAATGTGAGCATGTTGAGCATTGAGCGTCTGGCATTTGTTTAATAATAGACCGACCAGATGAGCGACACTGCCCAGAGCAATCAAAATTCATTGAAGCGTTCTTCAGTCGCTGTCGACAACGACGAGAGCTCGCTATTGTTTTGACGGCCTTGTTGCCGGTCGCTTTTGGCCAGTTATAAATTTACATAGTATGTATTTCGTTAAAATTAAGTGCAATATAATTGTTTAATATAAAATGACAAGCAACATGATAAACATTTCCAAATTGAGCTAACAAAAATACACGCAAAGATCAAAGCTTATTAAAGCCAACTATGCTATAATGTGCACATAAAATATTATAAATATTAAGAATTATAATATTGATCAAATTAAAAACAACAACTAGTTAAATAACACCTAAGCTAATCAATCTTAAAATGCAATTACAACAAAAAAGTACACATCGATTGATATTTCGGTGTTATTTTGTGTTGTTCAACAAGCTTTAAATATTTTTAGCACATTTTTGGCGTGCTGCGAATGCGAAAATAGTTTTCAGTGTTTGTGTGTGCGTAATTTTACCAAAATGCTCTCACAAGTGCAGCATGTAAATACAAATAATCAAAATAAAAACAAAATATATAATGCGATTGTTAACTTTTTAAAATACAAACAAAAGCTCGAAAGTCATGGACAAAATCATCTCGGAATTGAATCGATTAGAAATATTAATTCGATTGTCGATCCCAAGACCATTTTGATCATTTTTTGGCATCTAGTTTAATTCTAGATCTCAAGCCAAAAATTGGCTTTAAAAGTGCCCAAACATCGAAAAGTTCCTAATAAATTACCTTCCCCGACTTCAAACTGCCATAACTTTGTCAAATCTGTACCGATTGTTGATCCCAAAACCATTTTGAACATTATTTGGCATCTAGTTTAATTCTACATCTCAAGTTTATAAATTTTTAAAAAATAAAATTTTGAGTTTTTTTTTTCGAAAAAAGCATAAGGGGGGACCCTTACCAATTTGAATTTTTCAAAAAATAGAATCTTAAAATTTTACGTTTAATTGATTGTAGGTGTCTCAACTAGTATAAAAAACTATTCGAAAAGTGATTTTGTGGTAGTTCATTTTTCTGTCAAAAATCACGCCAAAAGTGACAAAAAAATTGTCTTGTTAAGTGCCCAAACAACGAAAAGTTCCTTATAAACGACCTTCCCAGACTTGAAACTGCTACAACTTTGTCAAATCTGAACCGATTTTCAATCCCGAGGCCATTTTGATCATTATTTGGCATCTTGTTTAATTCTACATCTCAAGTTTATGAATTTTGGAATAAGTGAAATTTCGGATTTTTTTTGGCAAAAAAAGCATAAGGGGGGACCCTTACCAATTTTGATTTTTCAAAAAATAGAATCTTGAAATTTTACGTTTAATTGATTGTAGGTGTCTCAACTAGTATAAAAAACTATTCGAAAAGTGATTTTGTGGTAGTTCATTTTTCTGTCAAAAATCACGCCAAAAGTGACAAAAAAATTGACTTGTAAAGTGCCCAAACAACGAAAAGTTCCTTATAAACGACCTTCCCAGACTTCAAACTGCCACAACTTTGTCAAATCTGAACCGATTTTCAATCACGAGGCCATTTTGATCATTATTTGGTGTCAAGTCAAATTCTACATCTCAAGTTTATGAATTTTGGAAAAAATAAAATTTAGGATTTTTTTGCCGAAAAAAGCATAAGGGAGGACCCTTACCATTTTTGATTTTTCAAAAAATAGAATCTTAAAATTTTACGTTTAATTGATTGTAGGTGTCTCAACTAGTATAAAAAACTATAAGAAAAGTGATTTTGTGGTAGTTCATTTTTCTGTCAAAAATCATGCCAAAATGACAAAAAAAATTGACTTGTAAACGCAAAAAGTCCATATAAATGCCCTTCCTAGACTTTGAACTCCCATAACTTGGTCAAAACTGAACCGATTGTCAAGCTTGAGGCCATTTTGTTCATAGTTTGTCCTATACATCAATTCTACATTTCAAATTTATTCATTATTGAAAGTTAAATTTTTTCAAATATTTTTGCGAAAAAAGCATAAGGGGGGACCCTTACAAAAATTGATTTTTCAAAAAATAGATTCTTGAAATTCTTTTATTAATCGATTGTGGGTGTCAAATATAGTATAAAAAACTATCAGAAAAAAGATTCTGAGGTGTTTCATTTTTCTGTCAAAAATCATGCCAAAATGACAAAAAAAATTGACTTGTAAACGCAAAAAGTCCATATAAATGCCCTTCCTAGACTTTGAACTCCCATAACTTGGTCAAAACTGAACCGATTGTCAAGCTTGAGGCCATTTTGTTCATGGTTTGTCCTATATATCAATTCTACATTTCAAATTTATTCATTATTGAAAGTTAAATTTTTTCAAATATTTTTGCGAAAAAAGCATAAGGGGGGACCCTTACAAAAATTGATTTTTCAAAAAATAGATTCTTGAAATTCTTTTATTAATCGATTGTGGGTGTCAAATATAGTATAAAAAACTATAAGAAAAAAGATTCTGAGGTGTTTCATTTTTCTGTCAAAAATCATGCCAAAATGACAAAAAAAATTGACTTGTAAACGCAAAAAGTCCATATAAATGCCCTTCCTAGACTTTGAACTCCCATAACTTGGTCAAAACTGAACCGATTGTCAAGCTTGAGGCCATTTTGTTCATGGTTTGTCCTATATATCAATTCTACATTTCAAATTTATTCATTATTGAAAGTTAAATTTTTTCAAATATTTTTGCGAAAAAAGCATAAGGGGGGACCCTTACAAAAATTGATTTTTCAAAAAATAGATTCTTGAAATTCTTTTATTAATCGATTGTGGGTGTCAAATATAGTATAAAAAACTATAAGAAAAAAGATTCTGAGGTGTTTCATTTTTCTGTCAAAAATCATGCCAAAATGACAAAAAAAATTGACTTGTAACGCAAAAAGTCCATATAAATGCCCTTCCTAGACTTTGAACTCCCATAACTTGGTCAAAACTGAACCGATTGTCAAGCTTGAGGCCATTTTGTTCATGGTTTGTCCTATATATCAATTCTACATTTCAAATTTATTCATTATTGAAAGTTAAATTTTTTCAAATATTTTTGCGAAAAAAGCATAAGGGGGGACCCTTACAAAAATTGATTTTTCAAAAAATAGATTCTTGAAATTCTTTTATTAATCGATTGTGGGTGTCAAATATAGTATAAAAAACTATAAGAAAAAAGATTCTGAGGTGTTTCATTTTTCTGTCAAAAATCATGCCAAAATGACAAAAAAAATTGACTTGTAAACGCAAAAAGTCCATATAAATGCCCTTCCTAGACTTTGAACTCCCATAACTTGGTCAAAACTGAACCGATTGTCAAGCTCGAGGCCATTTTGTTCATGGTTTGTCCTATATATCAATTCTACATTTCAAATTTATTCATTATTGAAAGTTAAATTTTTTCAAATATTTTTGCGAAAAAAGCATAAGGGGGGACCCTTACAAAAATTGATTTTTCAAAAAATAGATTCTTGAAATTCTTTTATTAATCGATTGTGGGTGTCAAATATAGTATAAAAAACTATAAGAAAAAAGATTCTGAGGTGTTTCATTTTTCTGTCAAAAATCATGCCAAAATGACAAAAAAAATTGACTTGTAAACGCAAAAAGTCCATATAAATGCCCTTCCTAGACTTTGAACTCCCATAACTTGGTCAAAACTGAACCGATTGTCAAGCTCGAGGCCATTTTGTTCATTGTTTGTCCTATATATCAATTCTACATTCCAAATTTATTCATTATTGAAAGTTAAATTTTTTCAAATATTTTTGCGAAAAAAGCATAAGGGGGGACCCTTACAAAAATTGATTTTTCAAAAAATAGATTCTTGAAATTCTTTTATTAATCGATTGTGGGTGTCAAATATAGTATAAACTAGTCGAGAGTGCCCGACTAGGATATACCCTGATCCAAGGTCTTACATTCATTGAAGTTATTTATCTGCATTCATACATAGAAACACACACACATATACAAACACAAGCTGGCTACGCGCGTCATACATTTGCATTAATTCTTCTTCCTTTGGCTTTAAACTATGGTACATTGAATCGTTAATAACTTCTTTGTTTATTGTCTGATCAAAATTTGATCTGATGATATTTGTAGGACACAAAGCTGGCATATAAATGTGCAACTTTATAAAATCCGAAGGTCATACCTTTAAAATTCAATTTCTGTGAGATTGGAGAGGGGTATCTAAAAAGTGAAATGTATTTTACCTTTGTATGCTATAGGAGAATATATGTAACAAATTTGGTGACTTTACCTCTTATAACTTCTAAGCTATACCTTAAAAACACTGTTCTGGAATCTTAATTTATCGATAACTTTTGAAAGGATTGAGATATCGAACAAAAAATTATGAGTTTGTGTCGAACCGGCAATACAGTAACTTGAAAATAAATATAAAGTTTCTAGCTTTTATGACTTTCAAGTTATGCCTTAAAAACACTGGTCTGGAATCGAAATTTATCGATAACTTTTGAACGGGTTGAGATATGGAAAAGTTGAACTTGTATTGACCCGGCACTAGGAGAGCCAATATTTCAAATATGAAGTCTCTAGCTTTTGTAGTCTCCGAGAACAGCGCGTTCATACAGACGGACAGACGGTCAGACGGACAGCCAGACGGACATGGCTAGATCGACTCGACTATTGATAGCGATCAAGAATATATATACTTTATGGGGTCGGAGATGCTTCCTTATGCCTGTTACATACTTTTGCACAAAACCATTATACCCTTTTTCCCATTTTTAATGGGATCAGGGTATAAAAATTGAATGATGTTTCACTTATCTGGTATATGTATATATAAATGTTTTTTTAAAGGAGCATCACAATGTCGATGACATCGTTGGGGATCAGTGGCGGCTTCATAGTCGGCTGCTGCATTGCAGCACAGATTGCGCGCCGGGTGAGCCGACGACTGTTGACCAGCGGCGGCATTGTGCCGATCCTGATGAACGAGGCCATAGCCGCCGCTGAGCTGTGCGCCTGCTGCTTTGAGCTGATCATTGGTAGGCTGGAGTTGGAACTGAAAATATGTAAACGTATTTTATTTAAATTGTTTTGATTTGTTTTGCTTTGCAGTGGCTGATAACTTTGGCGTGGCTGCTTATGCCATAGTTCTGTTCATGCTGACCATCTGGTGGGGCAAGGTGTGGGGCGATGCCTCCGCCTGTCCGTACACCCACATGGAGGATGTGCTGGAGGGTCGAACTAGTTTCAAGGAGATGGCTTTACGCACCTGGGCGGAGCTAATGGGCGGCTGTTGTGTCTATCGCTTTGTGCAGGTCTTCTGGTGGCTGGAGTTCGCCGAGACGCATAAGGGACGCGCCTTCGAGGAGTGCAATGCCGATCTGCAGGTTAGCCCCTATCTGGGCGCTGCCATCGAGGGCGTGGCCACGCTGCTGTGCCGCCTGGTCGCCAAGGCGATCAGCGAGCAGGAGCCCAAGTTTGGCAACTATATCGATTCGTTTATCGCCACCAGTCTGGTGGTGGCAGGTAAGTCTTCGCCCGTCAACGACGTGGCCATCGACTACTCTCATTTTGTCTCAAAAAAGTTTACGCTTTTAATTATGCACTGCTTGCAGCGTTCAATTTCTCCGGCGGCTACTTCAATCCGGTGCTGGCCACGGCTCTCAAGTGGGGCTGTCGCGGTCACAGTAATCTGGAGCACATCATTGTCTACTGGATCGGCGCCTGTCTGGGCGCCTTGCTATCGGTGCCCATCTTCAAGCTCTCGATTGTGCGGCGCTTCCTTCTGGGCGATGAGAAGCCAAAGCAGGCCTGAAAACCGATTAACAATTCAACGCATAGTTTATAGTTACTCACTATCGATTTAGTTTTACTATCGATAACACTGGGCAAGCAGGTTTTTTGAATTTGAATATCATCTAGTCAATTAAAATGAACAATGTTTCAAATATTCAAATAAAAGCCAATAGATGCAAATTAAAATTAGTCTATAAAATGTTTCTTGGTTTAATAAATATTGAATTTATTCAATTTAGCCACAATATAAGTTGATATATTTATTTTGTTTAAAAAAAAGCGTTCAATTAACTATAATAAAATAAATAAAATGTTGAGTAAAAATCCCGTTAACTATTAATTTGCTGTTCATTAAAATATTGATTCGCATACAAATTACAACTACAAAGCATCAATTTTTTTTTTTATTTTTCAGCAAGCTTTGGATTACAAAGTTTAAAGCAAACAACCAAATTCCTTATGTGTGTAAAAAAACTATTTTTAGGCTTATTTGAGTTAAGATGGGGCATTCTAGTCATCGCTTTGGTCGATTTCATACTCTGTAGCGCGGCAATTGGTGTTTCACAAAGTATTTCATTTTTTACTGAACTAAATATATTTCCTTCTCTAAACGATAATACTATGCACAGTTCTTCGATTCTACATTTTTTGGTATTGTATTATGTTTTTTGGTTATATTTCGCATATGATTGGCTCCATTTTGTTATTGGTATCTGTGTATTTGGTAAGTTATACCAGACTGAATTCAAATTCAGATTCTTCCAATGTTTCATTCCATAGCTAAGAAGTTTATTGGCTAAATGTTTCTTGGTTACGTCCGTAATTCGTTTACTAACCGTTATAGCTATTATAATGTTGCAAATTATTGAAAACATTAATAACACTCGCATGTACGTGGTGGAAGCACTGATTTTGAGTAAGTATTTGATCAGTGTAACAATTATATAATTTTGTATTTGTCTAATATACCTATTTCTTCCTATCTGCCCACAGTTGTTTTCTTGTACTTTTTTCTCTGTACCTTTACTTGGGCTAGGCATCTCGAGAGCTCTCCACGTCTGAGTAATACTATAGTATTCTGAAATCATTTGTTAATATTTGAAATTTGAAATCCAGTTACCTTGTATCTAATGTCACTTGAAATAAACCCAATAAGTTAGTGGACTTCAAAACAGCATCAAAATTTAGAAACATGATTACGATAAATAAATTTTGTGGCGTTCTCGAGCTAAAGTGGGGTATACTTATCATCGCGATCGTCGATCTCTTACTCTGTTCCGTGGGACTGGCTGTTTCAGATGGTATGTATAATTTGTATTTCTCATAATTGCCTTTATTCCCTTTTTGATAAACTTTTTTATAATCGTTCGCAGTTCTTGAATATTATAAACTATGGTATTTCCTAACATATCTGACCTATTTTGCCCACATTGTTGGCTGTATATTGTTGATCGTCTCGGTGTTTGTGGTATGTATATTTTGAGATCGGAAATCAGACGTAATTTATTTCTTTACTTTTTTGCATTTCTTATGTTGTAGCCAAAAGCTTGGCTAGTCATTTGTTATTTGATAACTTCCATCATACGCTTCATAATCGTCATAATTGTTATAATATGGTCAGTTATTAAGGGCGTTAATGTCGTTGAAATGTATATAGTGGAGGTCATCATTTTAAGTAAGTATTTGTAGACAGCTAGAACTGCTAATATTACAAATATATTTGTATCCTGCCCACAGTTGTAAGCGTCTATTTTTTCCTGTGTGCATTTTCATGGTACAAGAGTCTTGGTTAATAAAAATTTGCTTGGCTTTAAAATCGCCGAATCGGAATACTTTTAATAATGATATTGGCCCTAACTTCACAATTCGTAAGATTTCGAAATTTTAAATTTTTAACGTATATAAATTTGATAGGTAAGTCTGTATCATTTTCGAGCATTTTATTTATTCATTCTCTATTTATTTTCTAGTCTAGCTCTCGGCATTCCCAATGGGTTCATTGATCAAAAAGTCGACGGTACAATAATTCATAATTATATAACGAGTTTATTAACAAAAACAAACAATCGTTTAATGAGAAAGAATATTAAATGAACTTAACATAAACTGTTGTTTTTCATTTTACACTCTTGTGTTAGTTTTAATATTTTTAAGTTCAAAATAAGAATAATATTTACTGTTTTCTTAGACTTCATTTGTGATTAATCGTAAATCAGGTTTGAAAATAAATCCAGTGTAATGCAATTGTAAAATGATAGTTATTGTCTAAAATCACATTTATGTAGTTACATCAACTATAGTAGATGAGTATATATATTTCCCATACCTTAAGTAAGCATATAGCCAGATATCTTACTGTTGTAAATATATACATAGTATTGTGTCACTTAGGTCTGCTCATTGCTAGCGGGCGCTGCTTCTGCCGCTGGTCGGCGTCGTCGTCGCCGTGTCACATGCAGGATGACCTCGTCATTGATCGTTTCGAATTGATAATCGCTGTTGCCCATGGAGCAGCGCTTGGTCACTATGGATGATTCGCTGCTCAGATCTAGGCTGCTGGCATTGAAGGTCTCATCGATGCTCACTTGCAGCGGCGAGGACTCTGTTAATATTGCCTCCTCATGCGACGACGTCTGTGGCACAATAGGATCCGCTGGCGGCTCATCAGTTAGCTCAATTTTACGTTTCTTTAGCGGCGTTCTATCGCATCTCTCCGGCGTTACGCTGCCTCCTTGAACGCTGTTGAACGTTATCATTTCGCTGACTGTGCGTGCGCCTAATTTCTTCCCTCTAACGCTTAAATTTGGGGTGTCAATTTTCTCAATGGCTGACTGTTGCAGGGGGGATTGAGTCAGTATCTGGATGAGATCCTGTTTGGGCATTTGGGCGCCTTTCATCGATGTGGATGTAACGGTCGTTTCGTCCGGTTGCTCATTGCCATGCGAATGCTCATGCAGCTGCTCCAGTGCCAGCTCAATGGTATCCGTTTCAAGGCTCAAATTTGGATAACATTTATTATATTCCGGTGTCTTTGTTATTAACTCATTCATTGCCGCCTCGAGTAGAGCCTCGTCCACGTTGTAATCCAGCTTCGTTGAATCTGGTTGGACATACGTAACAAAAGCGGAGTTTACATTTTGTTTGGGTGTACTTGTAATTTGAATGGATTCGTAGTTTAGTTCTGGGATAGACTGTAGTTCAAGTTGTTCCTTATTGGAATCTTCGGTATTCAAAGCTTCGGGCGCTTCTTCTATGCTTTTGGGCTCATCTACCATTACAGCAATATGCTCAATATTCATCAGAACTGGCAAGCGTATATCCTCAATTATTTGTATACTTTTCGTAGCACGCTTGGAACGCGTGGTTCTAACCATATTATCATTTTCATTAGCTTGAATTTTGCGACGACGACTTTTGGGTTTCCTGGGTGATATTTGGGGCAACTGGGCGTCGCTGATTGCAGCATTATGTTCATAAGCATCATTTGATTCCATGTTTTCAATACTTTCCATCAACTGTATTGCTTCGTTTTGTGCTTGCTGAATTTGGGACTCGTGCTCCTTTTGGGCAGGCATGCAATCTGAATTATCTGTTTCATTCGAAGTGTCTTCAGTTTCAGCAGCCAACTCAAATAGCTCGTTTTCCGGGCCATCCAGATAAACGCCAATGATTTCTACTTCTTGTACATTAGCTTGTTCATTTACTAGCGCCTCTTCTGCTATTAATTCCTGGCCTGTCTGGTGTTCATTGACCTCTTTCATTATTTCCTCTACTACATTTAAGGTCCAGATCTGGAGTCTGTTCATTGATATCTGTTTCATACACTTCGTTTTCTACCTCGTCTTTATCAATTAAATTGAGGCCTGGCATGTAGTCATTGAATTTGCTATCATCCATTTCAACATTGAAATCCAGGCCCGGAATTTGTTCGTTGGTTTCTGTATCCACTTCGCTGATTACTTTATCTTGATCAATTAAATCCAGTACTGGAACTTGTTCATTGGCATCCACTTGGTCAACCACAGTCTCTTCCACATTTGAATCTAGTCCTTGAATTCGTTCGTTGGTGTTTGTCTCTTCCTCTCCTCAAGTGCTTCTCTTATTATCTCCGCTACAGAATTTAAGCCCCGAATTGTAATTTCCTCAGCTTCCACATCACTTATTGATTCATCGTCAGAAATTAAATCCAGTCCTGGAATGTGTTCTCTGATTTCAATATCCACACTTTTAATGATATTCTCTGCTGCCTTCAAAACCAGGCTTGGAATCTCAATGGTTTTTGCATTATTAACATCGTTTAAAATGTTTTTTAGACCATCGCTTTTTAACTCTTTTTTGGGTGTAAAATCTAGGCCCCGTATGAGTTCATTTGACTTTGTATCATCTACATAATTTACTATATAATCTAGGCTTGCAATCTGTTCATTTGGTTTTATATCAACTTTGTCTTGAACATCGTCCTTAATAATAACCTCATTCCTCTGTATAATCGGTTCAACATTCATCAGAAAATAGCTGTCTATCTCTTGAGCCGTTGTTTGTTGGCTATTTCCAGCTGCTTCCTTGCTTCCAATTTGGCTTAGTGGCGTGTAGAGCTTTAAGGGTGTTGCAGGTTCTATATTGGCCAACATTTTTTGCAGCTTTTTTTCACTGCTATTACTGCTACCTTGTTTATCAAAAGGACTGCTGTCTATCTCTTCAGCCGTTGTTTGTTGGCTATTTCTAGCTGCTTTCTCGTTGGTTGTTGCACGATCCTTTTCAGTTTGGCTTAGTGGCGTGTAGAGCTTTAAGGGTGTTGCAGGTTCCATATTGGCCAACATTTTTTGCAGCACTTTTTCACTGCCATTACTGCTACCTTGTTTATCTAAAGGACTGCTGCGATTTGGTGTGCTGCCAAAAAGATTATCCACGAATGGTTCATTTTTAGTCGTTTTTGTATGATGCTTTCTATTGGTTTCCCTTGAGTGATGGCGTGTACTGAAACCAGGATAGGTGACTTTATAGGCAGGTATATAAAGGTATGTTTCAGAGTTCTTTTTCAAACGTACCTGCTTTTATGGTGGTGTCTCGAACGAGAGTGAGAATTTGAACGTGAGCGACTACGTCGACTTCGTTTGAGTTCTTTGGATTTGGAAGTGTGCCGGTGACTATCAGAGCGGGTACATGAACGTGAACGACTACGTCGACTTCTTTTGAGTTCCTTGGATTTAGAAGTGTGACTGTCGCTGCTACTTTTAGCCCGATTCTGATCGCAGTCCCGACGACGACTGTGATCTTTGTCTTTATCTTTATCTCGATCTTTAACATGTGTGCTGTGTTGACGCACTGTTTCGGAGCTGAAAGGATTCACGCGCTTCTCATACTTATTTTTGTCATGATGAGCATCCGTTTTAAGTTCGGTTCCATCCGGTTTTATCTCTAGAAAAGCATCCGTTTTTTGATCGATTTCATCCGGTTTCATCTCCCCAGTCCAGTTACCATTATTGATGTCGCAGGCTTTCTCATTTATCAATTCTGCCGTCTCTTCGTGCGTCCTGTGCTTCTGCTCCTGCTGCTGATCCTCATCCAAAGGCTGCGCTTTCTTTGGCCCAAACTTGTTGGGGCGCTTGCGTCTGAAGCATATATCATCTTTTCTGTAAAATTAGAAAATAAATACAAATAAATAAAAGCCAGCAAGCAAGCTCTAGTTGGGAGTGCTCGACTAGGCGATACGCTCTATATGGATCGTAACATTTATGAGTAATTATTATGATAATCATTTGTAATAATGATTTTAAAGTGTTTCATTTTAATCGATTTTAATAATTATTTTTTACTTTTGTTTTGAAAACCAATTATAAAACTTATGATTCGGTTTTTAATCATGAACTTCAAAAATAATTATAAAGCTAAATTTTTTGAAAATAAAATTTAGCCCATGTAAAATATGTGCATGATACCCTTCTTAGCCAATTTACAGGGTATACAAATAAAAACAATGAAAAATGTACTTACTCCTTGCGCAGCTGTGTTATTTGTGCGTCCTTGCGTTTGATTTCCGCCTTGGCTGTGTCGAGCAGATTCTGGAAATTCACTTCCATTGTTTTGATCTTCTTGCCGATCGCTTTGTTTTCCGCCTTCAAATTCTCAATTTCCTTCTGTGCGTACTCACATTTTGCCTGCCAGTCTTGCAATTCTTTTGAGATCTAACAGAGCGCCGAGTTAGTTTTATTTTGGAAACTATGCAGTTGCACTTACTTTATTTTGGGCTTCTTGGAAATCGTCCAAGTCATCATAAATGTCCAGTTCGTCTTCCATTATTTTATATAAACATTCACGCAAAATAGTTTTTAGCAGCAGATTAAATGCGCGAAATTTTGTCAGTGTTGGTTCGAGCTAGTGATGCATAATAGCGTACTACAGACTCAAAGCAGCACTGCGTTTATGGGCAGCACTTTCTAACGTAACGTACAATTTGAAATGGAAATGGAAATAAATAATTGACATAATTGTCATAATAAACACACACACACACCGAATATACTCAACTACAAATTAACAAATAGTTTCCAAGTACACGCAATTTAGGAAAACAATGGCTGACCGGGACTATGACAAACTAGATCGCCAGAGGTTTGCGTGCATAACATATTCCGTAACAGCAACATTTATGCTATTGGCAATGTTGCAATGGTATTTGTTTCATTTATTGTAAGTAATTTAAACAGAGTTCAAGCATTTCCACAACTAAGCCACATTTAATACGCAGTGAGGAGACAAATAAGTATTTTACTAAAAATTATTGGATTGGCATCATTTTCTTTGTGGCTAGCTTACTGTTAATACTGATATTCATATTCTTTGAGGATCTGCGTTTCCTTACGCCTGTGAATTGGATATTTGCCTTTGTAACAGTGAGTATGCAATATATATATATATAACACTAAGTTATTTCAATGTATTATTCATTTCAGTACGAATGCGTTGTCGTGGGAGTTACTACGCTGATTGTGCGTCACTATCAATATCACTTTTTAGTGAGCTTTGCCATATGGGCTCTTGTGCTAATAATATTCATACTAATCGGCTCCTTTTTACCGGTAAGCTCAAGTATTTTATTCAACTGTATATAACTAATTCATTTTCTTAAAGCATGACTTGACGCTGGATGTTGTGGTATTGGTCATAATCGGAATTATTTCCATTATTGGAGCTATGTATTTTCTAATGCTCTATATAGTTGCGAATGTGCCTTATTCGTTTTTTGTCTATCGCACTTTTATTCTGTTGAGCATAGTCACTGTATGTACACTATTAATATTTAATAATGCGCATAATGAAAGTCAACTTTCTTTTACAGTTTATTATGTACCATGCTCAGATCATCAATGGCGGACGATTCGCTGAGATACGCAACAAAGATTATCTCTTGGCCGCTCTCATCTTATTCTACGATTTCTTGATGATGTTTATTTTTACATTCCAGCTGGCACCAAAATGGACCGATTTGTGTGATGAGCATAAGAATAAGACTAATATTTTTGTGGTCGATCATCATCTAAAAAAGACAACCTCATTTGAGCAACTAATCTCTGCCGCAGTATCTGATGCAGAACAATAAGTTTAGAAAAAAGTGTGGTTTTAAATTTACGCGGTATGTGTGAAATAAAAATGCTGTTGCTGTTTATGTTATGGGTAGCATTTTTCTTGTGTTTGCCGCAGCCAACTTCATGTTAAATACAATTTTGGCGCGCTGCAGCTGTTTACAATATTGTTGTTGTTTTTGTTAAGATTGCAGTTAATAAACTTTAATTGGCACAAAGCTGACATAAACAACAATTTTCATAGCCAGCAACGACACGTAAAAGAACTGTGTTTAGTTGTGCAATTGCCATGGATCCAACTATATCTGTTTCAAAGGTGACTAGCTGAATATTAGTTTGAATTTTTTTAAATTTGTATGCGATTTTTTAGGGCTGTTTTGTTTATAAAAATGGTGCTACAAGAGCCAATAAAAAGACGAGCGGCAAGCGAAAAGCTGGTCCAGCTGCCAGCAGTCTGCTGGGCAAGGAGATCACGTCGCAACCATTTTATGCCGCCTACAAAGATTGCTGGAATCAACTCCACAGCCACATCCTCCAGCTGCAGATGGCGAGCAATGCTCGGACGCTGGAGCAACTGGTGGATTTTGTCACCAGTGAAGGCCGGTGCAGTCCGGATGAAGTGCTGCCCACAGCAGCCTTGCTGACCGGCATCAATCAGCCGGATCATCTGAAGCAATTTGAGACGCTCACCCAACGGCTGCATACTCAGCAAGCGGCGCGGGTCTGTGTGCTTCAGTCGCGAGATTGCGCCACGATCAAGGCAGCCGTGGAGTCCATGGTGTACAATCTAATGTACGATCAGTCGGTATCAACATTACAGGATGAGGAGGAGGAGGAGGATGAGGGTGAGCGGGATCGCAAGCGATTGCGTCGGACGCAGTGCACCTTGAAGCAACTAAGTGCCTGGTATGGCAATAATTTTGCTGCAGCCGGCAAGCAGCTTGCTCTGCTCGTTATCCTGCCCGACTTTGAGTGTTTTAATGCCAGCGTGCTGCAGGATTTTATTCTCATCCTGAGCTCTCAATGTGGACGGTTGCCTTTTGTCCTGGTACTAGGCGTGGCAACTGCCATGACGGCGGTCCACAACACGTTGCCCTACCATGTCAGCAGCAAGATCAAGCTAAGGGTCTTCCAGACCCAGGCGGCGCCGACGGGTTTGAATGAGGTGCGTAAAATAACCAATTTATAACCTGTAAATTCTAATAAGTAACTCTCAACTCCTTTCAGCTGCTGGATAAGGTGCTGCTCTCACCGAAATACGCTTTCCATTTGTCCGGCAAGGCTTTCAAGTTTCTGACGCACATATTTCTGTACTATGACTTTTCCATACAAGGCTTCATACAGGGCTTTAAGTACTGCCTGATGGAGCACTATTTTGCGGGCAATGCCTTTGCCTTGTGCACCGGATACAGTCAGGCTCTGGCGAGGATTCAGCAGCTGACGCACGAGGATATGGAAACCATTCGACGTCTGCCTTCATTTCGACCCTATGTGGAGCAGATCAATGATTGCAAGCGGATTATAGCTGTGCTGACTGATGATGATTACCTGAAGAAGAAGCTGCCGCAATTGTTGCGCGATTGTCTGCTCCACTTTATGCTCTTCCGCTGCAGCTTGGAGTTCTTCACGGAGCTGGTCGGAGATCTGCCACGCTGTCCCCTGGGCAAACTGCACCGTGAGCTCTACGTCAACTGCTTGAATAAACCCATCACACAGCAGGCAGAGTACAAGGAGTGCTGGCAAATGCTCAGCTTTATGTCCAAGGAGGAGTTTGTGGCGAAGGTGTCCAAATGCATTGCCTGCACCGAACAGTTTCTCAGTGAGCAGATTGCGCCACTGGAGCTGGGCGAAGCCTGTGCGGATGCGATGCGAACGGAGTTGCAAGCGCTGAAGAAGCTGCTCAACGACGTCGAACTGGCTACATTGGATATACATCCACATGACAATGAATCTAGTTTAACAACGGATGCACGCGCTATGACAGATCTCACGCAGGTTGCGTCACGCCAGGAGCTGAAGGCTCAACTGCTGCAGCGCAGCAAACAGGACAAACACCAGGCGACCTCGGAGTACGCACTTGCTGTGAACAAGATTCTAGCACACATTGAGGAGCATCTGGTGCTGGCTCACCTGCGTCCACTGCAGCATGCTCCCCCACTGCACGAACTCTATGTATTTACCGACATTGCAACGGTGCGTCGCAATATTATTGGTGCGCCTCGTGCCGCGCTGCACACCGCTCTCAATAATCCGCATTTCTACATGCAATGCAAGTGCTGTGAGCTGCAGGATCAGTCGCTACTGGTCGGCACCATGCCCGATCTTTCGGTGGTCTATAAATTGCATTTGGAATGCGGCCGCATGATCAACTTGTTCGACTGGCTGCAGGCATTCCGTTCCGTGCTGCGTTCGGCCGAGGAACAGGACGATTCGGAACTGCCACAGGAACAAATCGATCCACAGGTTCAGTAAGTAGAACTCATTTATTCATTTGCTTGGTTATATCTACATTAATTTCCTTTTCTACTTCCACGCAGAGCACGCTTCACTCGCGCAGTAGCTGAACTACAATTTCTGGGCTACATTAAAATGTCCAAGCGCAAAACGGATCATGCCACAAGACTCACCTGGTAGAGAATAAACAACAATATATTATCCAAAATTAAATAAGTAAGAATGCTAAGAATTAAGTCAAAGAAGTTATATTTACAGTTGATACCGATTCGATTTGTTTTCTAAAGTCCAATTGGTATATTTATTAAATATCAATTAAATTTTTATATTTATTGAGTCAAATTAATATCTTTTTTTATCTGTGCTTTATTAATTGGTAACCACCCAGCTAGGACAGATCAGGATTTTCAAGACTCCAGAAATTGGCTTCCCAGACTTCAAAGTCCCATAACTTTGTCCAAACTGATCCAATTTCCTTTCCCAAAGTCACTTTGTTCATGGCTTGTCCTAACTAATAGTTCTACATTCAAAGTTGAAAAAAATCCAATATTCGGATTTCATGTTCAAAATCATGACAAGATGTTGACATGTGCACTACCCAAGTCTTTAAAAGTGCCCTTCCCAGACTTCAAAGTCCCATAACTTTGTCAAAACTGACCCGATTTCAACTCCCAAGGTCATTTTAAACGTGGCTTGTCGGCCTTAATAATTCTACATTTAAAGTTGAGAAATTTTACATTTTCGAATTTCATGTCAAAAATCATGACAAGATGTTATAAAGCTCCGAAGTCACTAAAGGTGCCCTTCCCAGACTTCAAAGTCCCATAACTTTGTCAAAACTGATCCGATTTTCATTCCCAAGGTCACTTTGATCATGGCTTGTCCTCCCTAATAGTTCTACATTCAAAGTTGAAAAAATTCCAATTTTCGGATTTCATGTTCAAAATCATGAAGAGACTGTGCAGTTCCCAAGTCCCTAAAAGTGCCCTTCCCAGACTTCAAAGTCCCATAACTTTGTCAAAACTGACCCGATTTCCATTCCCGAGTTCATATTGATCATGGTTTGTCCTCCCTAATAATACTACATTCCAAGTTGAAAAAGTTCCAATATTCGGATTTCATGTTCAAATCATGACAAGATGTTTACATGTGCAGTCCCTAAAAGTGCCTTTCCCAGACTTCAAAGTCCCATAACTTTGTCAAAACTGACCCGATTTTCATTTCCGAGGTCATTTTGATCTTGGTTTGTCCTCCTTAATAGTTCTACATTCAAAGTTGAGAAAATCCCAGTTTTCGGATTTCATGTCCAAAATCATGACAAGAAGTTGACATGTGCAGTCCCTAAAAGTGCCCTTCCCAGACTTCAAAGTCCCATAACATTGTCAAAACTGATCCGATTTCCATTCCCAAGGTCATTTTGATCATGGTTTGTCCTCCTTAATAGTTCTACATTCAAAGTTGAGAAAATCCCAGTTTTCGGATTTCATGTCCAAAATCATGACAAGATGTTGACATGTGCAGTCCCCAAAAGTGCCCTTCCCAGACTTCAAAGTCCCATAACTTTGTCAAAACTGATCCGATTTCCATTCCCGAGGTCATTTTGATCATGGTTTGTCCTCCTTAATAGTTCTTCATTCAAAGTTGAGAAAATTCCTATTTTCGGATTTCATGTCCAAAATTATGACAAGATGTTGACATGTGCAGTCCCTAAAAGTGCCCTTCCCAGACTTCAAAGTCCCATAACTTTGTCAAAACTGATCCGATTTCCATTCCCAAGGTCATTTTGATCATGGTTTGTCCTCCTTAATAGTTCTACATTCAAAGTTGAGAAAATCCCAGTTTTCGGATTTCATGTCCAAAATCATGACAAGATGTTGACATGTGCAGTCCCCAAAAGTGCCCTTCCCAGACTTCAAAGTCCCATAACTTTGTCAAAACTGATCCGATTTTCATTCCCAAGGTCACTTTGATCATGGCTTGTCCTCCCTAATAGTTCTACATTCAAAGTTGAAAAAATTCAAATTTTCGGATTTCATGTTCAAAATCATGAAGAGACTGTGCAGTTCCCAAGTCCCTAAAAGTGCCCTTCCCAGACTTCAAAGTCCCATAACTTTGTCAAAACTGACCCGATTTTCATTTCCGAGGCCATTTTGATCTTGGTTTGTCCCCCTAAATAGTTCTACATTCAAAGTTGAGAAAATCCCAGTTTTCGGATTTCATGTCCAAAATCATGACAAGAAGTTGACATGTGCAGTCCCTAAAAGTGCCCTTCCCAGACTTCAAAGTCCCATAACATTGTCAAAACTGATCCGATTTCCATTCCCAAGGTCATTTTGATCATGGTTTGTCCTCCTTAATAGTTCTACATTCAAAGTTGAGAAAATCCCAGTTTTCGGATTTCATGTCCAAAATCATGACAAGATGTTTACATGTGCAGTCCCTAAAAGTGCGTTTCCCAGACTTCAAAGTCCCATAACTTTGTCAAAACTGACCCGATTTTCATTTCCGAGGTCATTTTGATCATGGTTTGTCCTCCTTAATAGTTCTACATTCAAAGTTGAGAAAATCCCACTTTTCGGATTTCATGTCCAAAATCATGACAAGAAGTTGACATGTGCAGTCCCTAAAAGTGCCCTTCCCAGACTTCAAAGTCCCATAACATTGTCAAAACTGATCCGATTTCCATTCCCAAGGTCATTTTGATCATGGTTTGTCCTCCTTAATAGTTCTACATTCAAAGTTGAGAAAATCCCAGTTTTCGGATTTCATGTCCAAAATCATGACAAGATGTTGACATGTGCAGTCCCCAAAAGTGCCCTTCCCAGACTTCAAAGTCCCATAACTTTGTCAAAACTGATCCGATTTCCATTCCCGAGGTCATTTTGATCATGGTTTGTCCTCCTTAATAGTTCTTCATTCAAAGTTGAGAAAATTCCTATTTTCGGATTTCATGTCCAAAATTATGACAAGATGTTGACATGTGCAGTCCCTAAAAGTGCCCTTCCCAGACTTCAAAGTCCCATAACTTTGTCAAAACTGATCCGATTTCCATTCCCAAGGTCATTTTGATCATGGTTTGTCCTCCTTAATAGTTCTACATTCAAAGTTGAGAAAATCCCAGTTTTCGGATTTCATGTCCAAAATCATGACAAGATGTTGACATGTGCAGTCCCCAAAAGTGCCCTTCCCAGACTTCAAAGTCCCATAACTTTGTCAAAACTGATCCGATTTCCATTCCCGAGGTCATTTTGATCATGGTTTGTCCTCCTTAATAGTTCTTCATTCAAAGTTGAGAAAATTCCTATTTTCGGATTTCATGTCCAAAATTATGACAAGATGTTGACATGTGCAGTCCCTAAAAGTGCCCTTCCCAGACTTCAAAGTCCCATAACTTTGTCAAAACTGATCCGATTTCCATTCCCAAGGTCATTTTGATCATGGTTTGTCCTCCTTAATAGTTCTACATTCAAAGTTGAGAAAATCCCAGTTTTCGGATTTCATGTCCAAAATCATGACAAGATGTTGACATGTGCAGTCCCCAAAAGTGCCCTTCCCAGACTTCAAAGTCCCATAACTTTGTCAAAACTGATCCGATTTTCATTCCCAAGGTCACTTTGATCATGGCTTGTCCTCCCTAATAGTTCTACATTCAAAGTTGAAAAAATTCAAATTTTCGGATTTCATGTTCAAAATCATGAAGAGACTGTGCAGTTCCCAAGTCCCTAAAAGTGCCCTTCCCAGACTTCAAAGTCCCATAACTTTGTCAAAACTGACCCGATTTTCATTTCCGAGGTCATTTTGATCTTGGTTTGTCCTCCTTAATAGTTCTACATTCAAAGTTGAGAAAATCCCAGTTTTCGGATTTCATGTCCAAAATCATGACAAGAAGTTGACATGTGCAGTCCCTAAAAGTGCCCTTCCCAGACTTCAAAGTCCCATAACATTGTCAAAACTGATCCGATTTCCATTCCCAAGGTCATTTTGATCATGGTTTGTCCTCCTTAATAGTTCTACATTCAAAGTTGAGAAAATCCCAGTTTTCGGATTTCATGTCCAAAATCATGACAAGATGTTGACATGTGCAGTCCCCAAAAGTGCCCTTCCCAGACTTCAAAGTCCCATAACTTTGTCAAAACTGATCCGATTTCCATTCCCGAGGTCATTTTGATCATGGTTTGTCCTCCTTAATAGTTCTTCATTCAAAGTTGAGAAAATTCCTATTTTCGGATTTCATGTCCAAAATTATGACAAGATGTTGACATGTGCAGTCCCTAAAAGTGCCCTTCCCAGACTTCAAAGTCCCATAACTTTGTCAAAACTGATCCGATTTTCATTCCCAAGGTCATTTTGATCATGGTTTGTCCTCCTTAATAGTTCTACATTCAAAGTTGAGAAAATTCCCAGTTTTCGGATTTCATGTCCAAAATCATGACAAGATGTTGACATGTGCAGTCCCCAAAAGTGCCCTTCCCAGACTTCAAAGTCCCATAACTTTGTCAAAACTGATCCGATTTTCATTCCCAAGGTCACTTTGATCATTTCTTGTCCTCCCTAATAGTTCTACATTCAAAGTTGAAAAAATTCAAATTTTCGGATTTCATGTTCAAAATCATGAAGAGACTGTGCAGTTCCCAAGTCCCTAAAAGTGCCCTTGTCAAACTTCAAAGTCCCATAACTTTGTCAAAACTGACCCGATTTCCATTCCCGAGTTCATATTGATCTTGGTTTGTCCTCCCTAATAATACTACATTCAAAGTTGAAAAAGTTCCAATATTCGGATTTCATGTTCAAAATCATGACAAAATGTTGCCACGGCACTTCTCAAGTCCCTAAAAGTGCCCTTCCCAGAATTCAAAGTCCCATAACTTTGGCAAAACTAACCCGATTTCCATTCCCGAGGTCATTTTAATCATGCCTTGTCGGCCTTAAAAGTGCCCTTACCAGATTTCAAAGTCCCATAACTTTGTCAAAACTGATCTAATTTCACTTTGATCATGGTTTGTCCTCCCTAATAATTCTACATTCAAAGTTGAAAAAGTTCCAATATTCGGATTTCATGTTCAAAATCATGACAAGATGTTGACATGTTTCTCAAGTCCCTAAGAGTGCCCTTCCCAGACTTCAAAGTCCCATTTTGTTAAAGCTGAACCGATTTTGAATCCCGAGGCCATTGAAGTTCTGTCTGTTCCTCTCGATTAATTCTCGTATACTTCGCCTGCTACCGGGCTATCTCGAGCGGCTTAGACTCAAACCCGAATCTATTAATAGCCTGGAAAGCAGTAGTCCGTCCAGTAACTACAATAAAGATGTCGCCGTACACGTAATCAAATTGAACATATGCTCCTAATGCGGTTATGTTTGTTTAAATCTTGGGCAGACGCACTCTGTTTTCTGTTTGCTGGAGTCTTTACCGCAAATGATTTGAAATATGGTACAAGTGTGGCATAAAGGAAAACGCAGCCCACTTTGTCATATGGGGTGTTACCACTCTGTGGTTTGCCCCGTTTGCTACAGTCGTTGGCCATATTGCTGTCAGCACCCTGTATATGTTAGCCGGACTGCAAAATTGTATAAAATGTGCGGTGTTTTAAGGAATTGCCGCAGTTCTTCTCTACGTTGCGTGGTGGACTGTCTATAAAACGTTTTCCATTGTTATACTGCGATACCGAGTTCCATATAGAAATACTACTATGTATTTACTAGCTCCATTGAGGAAAATGGATGGCCTTGTCGTTCTGTTGTTCCTATCCTCCACCCTTATGCAAGGCATTGGAGGAGCACCAATTGAGGTATACTGTTAATTATATCGAATTTGAAAATCATATATTTTAAACATGGATGTTCGATAGGAGCCTGAGGTATGTCTGCTGAAATCGGGAAGTGTGGAATGCTCACCAGGTAAATTTTGAATCTGTCCACAATTTCTAATCTATTTATAAGCGTTAATTAGTTAAGTATATATGGGCTTAAAAAACAGTTTGAAATTTGTCCGCTTATCTGTCCGTCGCTTTGTCCGTTTATACCCAGAGTTGCCAAATTTGGTAAATAAACTGGTGGTAAACCCTGATTTAGAATTTCAGGAAAACAACCTATCTGCTGTTTATAAGCCCAGCTATTAAGTTAAATTTAAAAAACATACGCATATTTATAAAAACTTACACTTTTGCCAAAAAACAAATTTTTATTTGATTATAATTATTTATTGATTTATTTATGCAATCTAGGGCCGTAAGTTTTGGGCTTAGGAGCAGATTATTTTTGTGTTTTCAAATTTGATTTGTATTTTGTTTGTGGTAATTGGGTTGGCTGGCAAAAATCCTCGGACCGAACCCTCCACGTGGGTGCCGGCTGGGCAATGGACGCTGTGGAGCCTTTGGCTTGAATGGGAGAGTAATGCTTTTTCCATTTATATCAGGGGCTCATAGGGTCTAGCTAAGGACTCGGTACAGCTTACTTATAACGCCCATGCGTTATTTGTATAGCTGAGATTGAGCCATGGTCTAGAGGTGTCTAGTATTGGGTTTAGATTTCCCATACTCTACTCTATTCTAAATTATAGCAATACAATGTGATTTCCACTTTTAACCTTTTCCAAAGATACTATTCTTATAATTCACAAAAAAAAGCTTCTAAAACAAACTGATGACGAGAAGCTAGTCTTGGATTTAATCTTGAACATCGCAAGGATATCGCATATTATCGTATCAAGAATATTAAATGCTTTAAAATGTGAATACAATTGTATCTTTTCTTCTGTAAATACTTTGGTTCAAAATGATAGATATAGTGGAAACTACTTTTGAAGATCTCTGACTAGCGAAATTGCAACTGGAGGACTTGGAATTCTGATGATAATTTACTTCAATTAGAAAAGCTTTTAAGCTTTAATATTATATAAATTAAATTAGATGGAATTAAAAAAAATATAATTAACTCAATTTTCCATGTGCGAAAAACTAAAAAAGCTACTCACAGATTATGATTTCTTTTATAGATACACATATATTGCATGTTTAAAAATTCTTGTGTTGCATTTAATAAATTAGCACATATTTTATAAATTGTAGCTATAAAATAATAATTGTAAAAGCAAAATGCATTGGAGCTTGTTTATCTATGTGGTTTATAGCGAGTATAGTCAAGCGTCTTAGTGAATATCAACAAAATGCAGCTCATTCCGAGCAGCTCAAGGACTCCCCGCTTCACATGAGTTTAAGCGTTTCAATAGCTGCTGCAATGCGTTCGATTTCAGTGCGGGATTCGGTTAATTTTGTTTCGTTGGCCGCTTGCACCTCGGCTGGCACCTTGCTGGCATAATCGGATGCCTGAATAGCTTGGCTCAGCTTGCTGACGGTCTGGTCCAGTTGATCGCGCTTCTTGTGCAGCTTGGCAATCTCCTTGTCCGCCTCAATTAGTCCCTTCAGCAGCAAATGCACCTCACACTGCCCGGATACGGTGAGAATGGCACAGCCAGCGGGCGGCTGACTGTCAAACGTCAACGTGGAACAGTAGGCAATGGTGGACAGATCGCTGGCATAACGCTTGAGTATAGCATTCGGTGCCGCATCGGTGCAAACGATATATGCCTCTGTCTTCGTCTTATTCGGCAAATTGTAATCGGAACGCGCCGAACGAATGATGCGTGCTGCCTTCTGCACAAATTCCACATCAGCTTCGATTTGTGTACTGCGCCAGGATGTGTTGGCTGTAGAAATGCAAGTGAAAGTACATTAAAAACAAGTAAGAGTGCATTAATTGTTAAACTTACTTGGATAACTGGCTACGCAAATGCTGGGCGTGGTATCGGCGCGTGGCAGCCGCTGGAACAATTCCTCAGTTATAAAAGGCATAAAAGGCGACAGCAGACGCAGTCCATAATCCAGGCACACATAAAGCGTGCGCCTGGCAGCCGACTGCTGCTCAGCACTGCCGTTCTGGAAGATGGGCTTCAGGCACTCCAAATACACATCACAAACATCATAGAGCCAGAAGGCATAACAGGCGCTGGTCACAGCAGCAAAGTCATACGAATCAAATCCAGCATTGCAGGTCTCAATGGTGGCAGCCAATCTGGAGAGGATCCAGGCATCCATTTGATTGGATTGCTCGTCGAGTGTTATCTGCGTATTGTAGCGCTCCTCGCCGGTAAAGTAGAGCAGCGCGAATTTCGTCGCATTCCAGAGCTTGTTGCAGAAGAATCGATAGCCCTGGACACGATTAATATCTAGATTGATGTCACGCGCTTGGGTAATATAGGCGCATAGGGCGAAACGCAGCGCGTCCGAGCCGCATTCGGGTATGCCCTGTGGGTAGTCCTGTTTTTGGCCCTGCTTGGCCTTCTCAATCTCACGCGTATCGAGATTGGAACCAATGAGCTGCTCATGGAGGCCCTCGAGTGTAATGCCACATATCACATCCATGGGATCGATGACATTGCCCAGCGATTTGGACATTTTGCGTCCGTGCGCATCACGCACCATCGGATGCAAATAGACCTCCTTGAAGGGCAGTTTGCCCAGCAGCTTCTGGCCAAAGAAGACCATGCGTGCCACCCAAAAGAACAGAATATCGTGGCCCGTCTCCAGTAGCGATGTCGGATAGAAGGCCTGCATATCGGCCGTGTTGTCCGGCCAGCCGAATACGGAGAAGGGAAACAGTCCAGAGCTGAACCATGTGTCCAGCACATCCTCATCCTGGTGCAGCACAATCTGGCTGGCATTTACACCAAAACGTGCAGCAGCCTTTATCATAGCATCCTGCTCCGTACGTGCCACAATCCAATACTCCTCGTCATCGGGCTGAAGGAAGCAATGAAAAATAAGAAAATATAATGATTGAAGAATTAAATAACCATAGTTCACTTACCGTGTTTGATTTAACGCTGGTGTCTTTGAAGCTCACATGGTAGGCGGGTATGCGATGACCCCACCAAAGCTGCCTGGACACACACCAGTCGCGTATGCCGTCCATCCAGTGGTACCAGGTCTTTGTGTGATGCTCCGGCACAATTTTGAGTTCTCCGGAGCGCACAGCTTGCGTGGCGGAAGCAGCCATGTCCGAGCAGCTGACATACCACTGTGGCTTGATGAGGGGTTCAACCACATCCTTGGAGCGACTGCAAATGGGCACCACCATCGCATTGTTAAGCGTCTCGCGATAGAGACCCAATTGCTTGAGCCGCTCCAGCAGCTGTTTGCGGCAATCGAAACGCTTGAGGCCAGTAAACTCGCCATAGTCGCCAATAATAAATCCGTCATCATTGAAGATGGTAATAAAAGGCAGATTACAACGCTTGCCCACCTCGTAGTCATTGGGATCGTGAGCAGGCGTAATTTTAACAGCACCAGTGCCGAAATTCATGTCCACAAACTCATCACAAACGATGGGCAGGCGGCGTTGGCAGAACGGATGCAGGACATACTTGCCATGCAGATGCTTATAGCGTTCGTCCTGCGGATGCACTGCAACGGCCGTATCACCCAGCATGGTCTCAATGCGCGTGGTGGCCACAATGATCTCCTCCTCGCTACCCTCCACCTTATAAGCAAACTTGATTAGCACACCAAACTCCACCTTCTCCTCGTAGCCGGGTATGGCGAGGAAAGTGCGTCCAGGCAGCTCCACCTTGTCCACCTCAATATCGGAAATAGCAGAGCGCAACGTGCAGGACCAGTTGACCAGGCGCGAGCTGCGATAAATGGCGCCCTTTTCATGCAGACGCACAAAGGCCTCGGTGACGGCGCGACATAGTTTCGGATCCATGGTGAAGTTCACACGCGTCCAATCGTAGGAGGAGCCGAGCGCTTTCAGCTGTTCATAGATGCGACCGCCCTTCTCGCGACGCCAGTTCCAGATGCGTTCAATGAACTTTTCACGGCCTAAATCGTGCCTCGAGAGACCCTCATCGCGCCAGAGTAGTTTCTCCACCACTACCTGCGTAGCAATGCCAGCATGATCGCAACCAGGCACCCACAGTGTGGTGCGTCCATTCATGCGATGATAGCGAGTGATCGCATCCTCAATAGCATTGGTTAGCGCATGGCCCAAATGGAGAGAGCCAGTTACATTTGGCGGCGGTATAACCATTATGAATTTACCATTCGGATTCGGTGCATCAATGGAATCACGCTGAAAGGAACCAGATTAGTAATTGCCTAAGAATATGTATTCTTAAGTTATTTCTCTTACGCCATATTCGGGTGTAAAGAAGCCCTGCTTCTCCCACCAGCTATACCACTGCGCTTCCACATAGCGCGGACTGTACGCATCGGGAAGGGGTCCGCTGAGGTCCTTCTTGTCGCCAGGCGCAGTGTTGGCCGTATAAATAGCAGCCTCCTTCGACTCTTTAGTGCGTTTCTATAATAATAGAGAGATAGGGGGAGCAATATGAGAACGTAGTTGCAGATTGAGAGAGTAGTAAGAAAAAGAGTAAGAGTAAGAAAAGGGAGAAAAGGTGCAGAAATTCAAAAAAATGATTTCAATGATGTTTATAATAATTACTCATAGCCGTTACGGTCCCTACTTTGTGTACATTCACTTTCACGATTTTGAAAGTGGAACAAGCCAAATTAATCGATTTTGAAAGTGGAACAAGTGGAACGCCGGGTTGCTTACGTTGACATGAGTCATATGAGTTATCGAATACCCTACAAACATAAATAAATCTTGGCAACAACAGCAAAACCTAATCTATTACACTTTTCGTTAACAGTTACTTACCTCGGGTTTCTCCTTCTTCTCCCCCGCCGATGGAGCTGTTGCTGCCTTTTTGTCTAGTTTTGCCTGCAATTTAGCTAGTTTTGCGGCTTTCTGTGCCTCCTTTTCTAATTGTTTGGCCGTTTTTGGGAGTCCGTCCTCACCGGTTGGCTGCTCTTGTTCTGGCATGCTTATTTATTGTTGTTGTCGTCAATTAAGCTGGTGTTTAAATAGTTGTAGCTGATGCAATATATTTATAAATGTAGGGACTCACTTTGCAGTTATTTCATGCAGATTGCATTCACAGATGAAAACGTGTGCAAAAGGTGTGACCAGTGCTGTCACTTATTTTGCCGCGATACATCAATGTATTCACTCAGCGGCAAAGTACTCACTCGACTATCGATGCCTTGGTTGCATTTATCGACTATGTTGCAGCTCTAGCCTCTCAATGTGTTTTGTTAAATTTAGCAAAAAATGTGCAATTTCTGTGTTTAAAGTAATAAGTTCATTGTAAAATAGTGATAGACAACTGGAACTAACAAAGTGCATGTGTGTGATACATGGTGTATGCAGTGCAAGCCACAGAAAAGCATCGATAAACAGAATGGAGAATCGTGTTGTTGTATTTGGCTTATGATTGGACGCCAAATTGCACAAGCTGATTTAAAAACGCCAAAAACTAGTTGGTATTTTAACGGTATGACGGTGAAGACAACAACACACACATACACAAACACCCACACACAAGCACAGACACACACACATGCACATACAGAGCAGAATGCGAGCTAATCTATTGTAAATAAACCGCACACGGCTCTCTTCCTATTGTGAACGCGAACTGTTCTCGGTCACGTACGCCGTTTGTTGTTGCATCTGTGCTCTGTGCTCTGAGCCGAAACTATTGCAAATATCTTGCACACAATACCGATCGATATCAGCCGACGCATGTAAAGCAAAACCAGCAGCAACTTTTAGAAAATAAAGGTGAGTTTTTCTCTTCGTAGCTTTACAATATAAATTTGCAAAGGAAATTTCGCAAAATCGATTTTTCAATTTAATTTTGGCCATGCAACGAGAGTCCCGCTCTCTCGAGCTGAATTCGTGGCGCTCTTTGTTGCCCACTCTTTTAGTTACTTTTCTTCTTTTCTTTAGCCGGGGAAATGCGTCACTTGAGCTTCGGCTAAGCCTGTTATGGGCTTCAATAATAATTTTCTCATTCATTTTGGCAACTATAACTTTTAAGTGTGCAATTTAAGTGTGTTTAGTTGAGTACTTAATGTACAGTCTGCATGCTGTATTAAAAATAAATAAGTTTATGATCTTACGATATGTGGCTTACATATTGTCTGTCAACAAATCCTTAGCAATCCTTTTCAAGACTTCGAACTGCCATAACTTTGTCAAAACTGAACCGATTTTCGACTCCGATGCTATTTTGATCATGATTTGTCCTCCTTAATAATTCTACATTCAAAGTTAAGAACATTTTTTTTTTCGGACTTCATGTCAAAAAACACGACAAAAATATTGACAAGTCAGTTTCCAAGCGCCGAGAAATTGCCTTTCTGGACTTCAAACTGACATAACTTTGTCAAAACTGAACCGATTTTCGTTTCCGATGCCATTTTGATCATGGTTTGTCCTCTAGAATAATTCTACATTGAAAGTTGAAAAACTTCATATTTTCGGATTTCATGTCATGACAAGATGTTGACATGTGAAGTTCTCAATTCCCTAAGAATGCCATTCTCAGATTTTAAAGTGGCAATGGTTTGGTATCTACAACAATACTGCGTTTAAAGTTGATGCACCTACATTTTTTGGATTTTCTGTCTAATTTTCAGTTCTATCTTATAATTTTCTAAAAATATTAGACAGTTCAGAAAAAATGAGAAATTATAAGTAAAGGAAATAAATGACTGCGTTTTCCAACTTATTGAAATATAGTCACCGCCCGTCAGTTATTCAATGATTTCCGATATTGCCACGCCCCGAAATTCAAGACGACAGCTGCTTTAGTTTGCGGTGTTAATGACTTCTTCTAAACAAACAAAACTCACCTCGTCTGGCAGTGTAAACAAAGCGTCAGGCAAATGTTTGAAAGGCAAATAGCATATCTAACAAAAAATGTTATTGACATGCGTAGACAACCCTTAACTGGAGTCACGAAAGGATAATGGAACAAAAGACCAAATACCAGACGGCAAACTGACCTGCGACAAAGACAGCGCCAGGCCCAAAAAATACAAATACAAAAACTAAAATGCCTGTGAGAAACATCTGCTGCTGAGTTTCGTCTGCTCTTCGGCCGAGTCCTTAGTCCTTGCGGCGACTGCGTCTGCGGCCTACCTGCAGAGGAAATCGGGTTTGGGAATGGGACACGCAGACAAAGTTCAATGTACGCCTGCGCAAACATTTCACAGGATGAACGCGCAGCTGCGACAGGATTCGTGTCTCGGATGTGATTTTCGAGCTCTCTCTTTTGAATTCTTTTATGTTTTTGCATTTTTTTTTTTGTATGTTTCTCTCTTCGCACTTCCTATCCCGAAAGCGGAAATCTCAAATGTTGTAACAGTTTTGTTTTTGTTTTAGTTTTATTTTTGCCAGACAACTTGTATGTAATCTTTGCCCAACGATCGCCTTATCCTGGCCACGCCCAGCCTTCTCACTTTGTCAGCTACCGGTTTTCCGAAAACAAGTTACTGGCGAAGGCAATTTGAAACTTATTTTGTGTATGCCCTGCTTGGGGTCCTGTTCCCTTCTCATGCAATTGGGGCGATCGTCAACTGTCTACGGGTCGTCATTTGTCGTCTCGTATTGAGTTACAGTTTGCCTGCGTCTGGAACGGATCTGGTTTTTTTGGTTTTTTACGAGGCTCTGCTTGTACTGCAGTCGGTTATCTCGATATCCATATGCTGGCAGGGCGCTGGGCTCCATTTTTTTCTGGGGGGTCACATGCAGGTGATTGAGGCATTGAGGCAGCTGCCAATGTTGCCTAACCAGCATATAATTACTTACTTTATTCGAAACGCTGCGGTTCAAATTAATTTCGGTTTATGGAAAACCAAAACACATTAAACATTTGCTACCTAACAGCTGCAGTTCCTTTAAGGTAGTAAATTAGGAGCGATGCAGGTATAGTTTTTATTTTCATATATAAAACTAGTTAAAGTTGCAATTGGTGCTACATTTTAATAGAAGCAAGTTTAAAGTTTTTAAAAGTCAACTCTCAGTTTCTAAATATTTCTAAGTAATACCTAAAACTCTAGTTTTTTCTTTGAATGACACGAGTCAAGCTGTTCATCAATTCGATTTTAATAGTGACAGCTCTAACAAATCACACAACTGTTCCAATGCACACACATGTATAGACAGACACACACACACACACACACACATACAGATGTGTTCATAGGAGCAACCGCAGCCAATCAATCGACGACCATCAGCTGCCAAGTTGGAATAGCAACTGGAAATGGAACTGAAACAGCAACGGCGGCAGATGCTGTGCATTGTGCTGCATTCCATTTTGGGTCCTAGAAACTGGGTCCGGGGCATTGGCGCATGCCACAGCGGAGTCCTGTAGGGGAACTCCCAAGTAAAACGAAAAACAGTTGTCACAATCAATGCAACAGCGGGGCAGCTGTCGGACAGCCTGACTGTCAGGCAGTCCAGGCAGGCAGCCACAGTAACTGTAGGTTGTAGGTTGTAGGTTGCCTCGCTCGCAGCCGGCTGCAGCAGTTAGCTAGGACGTGAGGCATTCATTATTATCATTACCTTCAAAACGGGGCGACAGCTGGCAGGCAGTCAGAGTTGGTGCGAGTTCGGGCAGCTGCTGTTGCTCTGTTGCTTTTGGCCATTTGGGACATTTGGGCCATTTGCACTAAGCACTTCAAGTGCAGGTATTGTTGGTGCGTCGTCAGCTGGTCTCGAAATGTGTTTTCGCTCGTGCGTTGTCCTGACCGACCCTACCACATACGTCACATGGTATATGGGGATGTTGCCAAAAAATCAGCTGTTTTTGCGGCAATGTTTATAAACAAAAATTGTGTAACCCTTAGACATGTCTGACTGTGCCATGCGATATATATATATATATATACACATATATATATACTATATTTGGAACCACCACTCAGAGCAGCAGCAGCAGCAACCACCAGGCACACGACCATCCAAGTCCACGACCTACTTTGGCGCACATGGCGCATTGGGGTGGTTCCGCTCACAACAACAACAACAACAACAGCAGCAGCAGCAGCAGTAACAACGTGTGGCGAGACTACGGCCTTTTTGTAGGTGCAAGGACGTTTCAATTGCCGCACTGCCGGGGAAATCCCCAACAGCAGCAGCGGCGGCCCACCACCAAGTCCAAAGGCAAAGTCAAGGCACCGACCATCGACCATGTGCTCTGCTCTGCTCCGCTCTTGGGTCATGTGCGCTTTAACCAATCCACCACCAGCCGACTGACATACATACATACAAACAGACGTCTATATATTTGTGGCCACCTTGCAGTTCATTGGCATGTGCCGGCATGTCATCAGCCTCATCCACACAACGTCTTCGTCACATTTAGGGGTTTTCCCAAAAAAAAAAAAAAAAAAAGAAGACAAAAAAAAAATAGCCGCAAGCAAAACAAAGTGCGACTTGGTGGTAGTTAAGAGTCGCGCTCCCATTCATAAAGCATAACATAAACATACCCCCGGATATATATAGTCGTATAGTGCATTCATTGTTTGCCTTTTCGACTGTCTCTCTAGGTGGTGTTTGCCTGGCATAGATTTCCCGACCTAATCGCAGGTGTATATATATTTATATATATATATATTATATTAATAGACAACCCCCTAAACTTTCTGGCTAGCTCAACAGGTCCTCAACCGGGTTAGTGGTTGCAAGTGTGTGTGTGTGTGTGTCTGTGTCCGTGTCCCTGGCCCGACTGAGGGTAATTAGTATATTTTTTGGGGTTATACCATGGCATTGACCCAAGTTTTCATAAACGCAAATGTCGAGTATACATATGTCAAAGGGGTTGAAGGTCATACAGGTTGGTGTTTTACTGGGTTGTTAAATCAAAGTTGACCGTTTTGGAATTTAATGGTACATTTTAGAAAGCTACATTTTCAATATTGGTAGAAATATGATAAATAAATTAATATATAGCATACTTATGTGCTAAAAGTTTAGCACATTTAGAAAAACATATTAATACTTTTTGCAGGAATTTGCAGTTAATGAATCTTTACTTTTCATTAAAACGTAAAGAGGACATGAGTTAATACATTAGCTCAAGTTTGAAAAGGACATTATATAAATATTTTTAAAAAGATTAGCAAATATTTAAGGCAGAGTTTCTAATATGTTACAGAACTTAAAAATGTTTGAGATTACTAAAACTTATAAATTGTTAAAAAAAACCTGGTATTTTGCTAAACGAATATTTTAATATTAACTTCAAAGTGAAATATATTTTTAATTGATTCTAGAAGTATGCTGCCAAAAGGTCATAACTCTTAATTTGTTCCACTTACTTTATTTTCAGCCTACTTTTATAGACAGGGTCATATCTCTAACCAATAAGATTTTGAATTGAATATTAAACGATTCTTACTGTAAAATAGTCTATTAAATTGTTCGCTAGATTAATTTCGGTGCCTCTTAAATTTTTTCCAATTTTCACTTTCCCTGTTCATCTTAAAATAAAGTAAAATCGAGCTGGCCCCAAAGTCCTTGATATCTCATGGCCTTGTTTCTCAAGCCATTTGCCAAAATGGTGTAATTGGAGCATGTGTAAAAAGTAAAAAACAAAAGAAGAACAAGAAGAAGAGCCTACGTAGTCCCGAAAGGTCCTGTTTGCCGGTCTGGCTGCCACTTGAACACGCGCGTCTTTAACTTGAAAACATTTTTTTCTTGCTTTTCAACGCTTTATTTGCTCTTCAACGTTTATTTGCGCTTTCAAAATGGCGTCGCTGGCTGACCAAAAACAAAATCAATGCAAGCAGGCGACGTGCGTAGACAACACTAACAACAATAAGAAGAAGAAGCAACAACAACAACATCATTCAGCATTAGAAACAGCAACAGCGAGAAAACGCAGACAGTAAAATATTTTTTCGCAGCGCAAATCAAACGACAGCCAAACAATGGCGGACAAGGCACAAAAGGGAATGCCGAACGCAAAAGAGAATTAATTAGATTGCGGCGGCAGCTGGGCGCAAAAGGCGGCAGCTGAGAGAGCGCCCGTGAGAGACAGACAGAGAGAGAGAGAGAGAGAAGGAGCCATTGCAAATGCGAGTGCGCGAGAGCAAGAAGGAGGCAATGAAAGCTTCAATTTGAATGCGTACAACAGCAAAAACAACAACTGCAAATGGCGGCCAGCGATCCAAGAACAACAACAACAACTAAAAACAGAAAAAAAATGTGTAAAAGCGGGCGCCTCCTTAGCCAAAAAGGATATAAATACGAAATGTAACGAACAGCGGACGATGTCGGCAAAATGCAAAGCAAAACAAAGCGTTGAAACGAGCCAAAAGCAAAAATACAACACAGTTGTGCAATTGAGATAACAAAAGGGAAACTTGAAAAAAGAGGAAGGAAAAAAGGGGACGCGCGCTTTGCTTTTTGTGTATGACGCGTGTTGCTATAAGCTGCACAAAAGGATATAAAAACGGGCAGCGGCGCAAGAATAATAAATAATGTTTGTTGTTCTTGTTCTTGTTGTTGCTGCTGCTGCTGCTGTTGGTGTTGCTGTAGCAGCTGAGGCCACTGGCGAATTGAAATTTTATGAGAAAACTGAAATTGTATTAGAAAATATATATGTATGTATGTATGTATGTATGCTGCGTGAATCACACACGAGACACACACACACGCACACAGAAACATATGTATATTGAAAGGGGACGCGCATTATGGCTGTCTCTACGCGCTTTCGGGTTTGCTGTTGGCGTCGACAGCGGCAGCGCAGGACGACGTCATCGTTCAGTCACTATTCGTTGTTGCTGTTGCTGCTGCTGCTGCTGCTGTTTCTGTTCCTGTTTTCGCTTTTTACCGTTCAGTCAATGACCACATTGTGTACACAGCATGCATGTGTGTGTGTGTGTCGCTGTGTGTGCTTGTGCCTTGGTCCTGCCGGAAGTTGACGCCGCCGCCTGGTCATTCTCGTCGCTTTTGCCAAGCTCGCTGCGACGCTGCCACTCTCTATCTGTATCTCTCTCTCGCTCTTATTTCTATTACCGTCTCTGTTACCTTTACTCGATGTTACGCTTGAGCGACTTTTGTAAAAAACAAGTTCTGTGCTATGACTGCGCGCAGGATCCGGCTCCGGGTCCCCAAATACAAAAAAGTGCACTTCAGCTCCTTTTTTGCCTCCTCGTCCTTTTCGACTGTGCGCGCACGGCCTCTCGCGTCACGCTTTGATCCTGCCGTTGTCGTTGACGTTGCCGCTGCCGTCGCTTTGCTGTTCATTGCTGCTCCTGCCTCCTGCCTCCTACCTCCTGCCTATATCACCCATAGGCGTTGCCCAGCTAATGACATGTTGTAAATTATATTCCCCGTACTGCGTTTTTCGTTTCTCTTTCTTATTTTGTAATTAGTTTGGTTTCGCTTTTTGCGCTGCGGCTGCTTAAATTCTGTATTTACAAGGCTTTTTTGCCTGGTTTTCTTTATTTATTTTATTTGGTGGGGGACATCTTGTTAGGGCAATTGGGCATGCTACATACAAGTACACATCCTGCATACTCTGAATTGTTCAATTATGTTCAGCTGCTCAGAGTTCTTCTTAATGTTTGACTTGCACTTGCGGTTGCCATTAATTTAATTTTAAAAAAATATTTTGTAATGCATTTGCAAAGTGGCTGAAAGGTTTTTTTATTCTGTTCTTTGAGTTACTAAGAAAATAATAGGAAATGGCTTTCCAGGACTTCAAACTGCCATAACTTTGTCAAAACTGAACCGATCTTCGATTCCGAGGTCATTCTGGTCATGGTTTGTCCTCCTTAATAATTCTACATTCAAAGTTGAGAAATTTCAGATTTTCGGAATTCATGTCAAAAATCATGACAAGGTGTTGACAAGTGAAGTTCCCATGTCCGTAAAAGTATCCTTCCCAGACTTCAAAGTGCCATAACTTTGTCAAAACTGACCCGATCTTCAATTCCGAGGGCATTCTGGTCATGGTTCGTCCTCCTTAATAATTCTATATACAAAGTTAAGAAATTTTGAAATTTTCATATTTCTTGTCAAAAATCATGACAAGTGAAGTTCCCAAGACACTAGAAGCACCCTTCCCAGACTTCAAACTGCCATAACTTTGTCAAAACTGAACCGATCTTCGATTCCGAGGTCATTCTGGTCATGGTTTGTTCTCCTTAATGATTCTACATTCAAAGTTGAGAAATTTCTAATTTTCGGATTTTTTGTCAAAAATCATGGCAAGATGCTGACAAGTGAAGGTTCCAAGACCCTAGAAGCACCCTTTCTAGACTTTAAATTGCAATAACTTTGTCAAAACTGATCCGATTGCCCATTCCAAGGTATTTTTGATCATGGTTTGTCGTCTTTAATAATTATACTTAGTTGAAATATTTAAATTTCATGACGTAAGTTATCATGACCTGAGAAATGGCCCACAAAGACTACTAAGACCACTAAGCTGTCATATCTCCTGTCAATTATAACATGACACATTAAAAAGGAAGTTTCCAAAACCTATTGAAACCTGTAATTCAGACCATCAACGTGCCCAGCTACTTACGAGCTGCGATTTGATATTTAAAATAGAAATCATTTTCGTGTTTCCCGGAAAATCAAAAATATCTTTTAAGTGCCAATGGAAACCACTCAAGTACCAGCTGTAAATATCGTGTGTGCGTGTGCGTGTGTGTGTGTGTGTGTATATTACCATGTCATACTTTTGAGCTGTGCAAGCAAGTGATCGATATCAGGAAAGCGTACCCAGATTAATGGAAAACCTTCTGTAAATCTCACGCTAACTACGCGGACTAAAAACAAAGCGTAATTATGAGTAAGCCATGGTTCAACTTCTGCTCAGTGCAACTCTGGCACACTCTTCCTGGCTTAGCTGAGGTTGGTAGAGAGCGCGTTGCCAGGACTTGCAGGATTCCAAGCATTGCGAATTTTGCTGTTTTTGTGCCGCATTCGTTGCAGCTCGTTTTTGCTATAGAAAAATCTATTGTTCGAATAAAGCAACTGCCGTTTTTCCTCTTTTCTGCATTTTCCACACACACACACATAAATAAAAATGTATTTCTATATATATATATATATATATGTGTGTGTGTATATATTTGTATATCATTCATTGTCTTGTCAAACTTGTTTGTGCTCTCGTTCTCGCTCTCGGTTTTTCCTTGCACATTACGCTTTCGTTCAGTCATTCGCATTAAAAGGACAACGCTCTGTGTGTGCCTATGTCTGTCTGTCTGTGTTTGCCTGTGTGCATGTATTTGACATATGTGTGTGCGTGTGTGTGTGTGTGTGTGTGTGTTTATTCGCTGTCAGCGCCACAGTCGGCGTTGACGTCGCAGTCGCAGCTCGTTCGTTCAGCAGCGTCGCTCTGCTTCGTCCTCGCCAGGCTCGTCGTGGTTTCAGTTTACGCTCGCAGCTCCGACAGCTCAGAACATGTTGCTGATCCGCGCTCGTTGCCGTGTGTGTGTTTATAGCAGCAGTTCATCATACATATACAAACAAACATAAATATATATCAAGCCAAACCAACAACAACAACATCTTTATATTTTATTGAGAGCTGTTTGCCCCCCTCGCCTCCAACTTTTAAAAAAGTGCATTGACTCGCCAAATGTTGCTGGACAACATTTTCATTCACTAAACAACAACCAACAAAATACAACTAATTCTTGTGTCAAATAAACAACAACAAATTGTGCAATTGTGCAAAATATAGCCACACAGAGAGAGAGAGAGAGAAAGAGTGTCTGTGAGAGCATTATAATAAATTGAGAGAGCGCAAACGAGCGAAAGCTAAAAAAAAAGTGTAGCACACAAAAAAGTGAACAAAAAAAAGAAGGAAGTTTCTATTTTCCGTTACCAACAAAGCAATATGTGCAATAAACTTCAAAAAATCAGGCAAATAAACAAATAAACATTTTGGGATTACAAAAGACAGACAGACAGAGAGAGAGAGAGAGGAAGATATTAAAAGAGTAAAAGAATTAAACGCAACAAAGCGCACACAAGTGAGTTAAAAATTTTTCAACTTTTTACATACATACACAATGCATATTACTTACATACATATATACCCAATGGCACACACACACACATACACATATATATACACACATATATATATGGCAGTTGCTCTCTCTATAATTTGACTCGCTACTTTTGCGTCTCGCCCGAATTCGTCCTGGCAGCATGCTACTGTCTCGCTTGCGCACACGGCGCGCACTCGTTTTGTCCTTACGAATTCTCATCGTTGTTGTCGTCGTCGTCGTCTCTCGTCGGGTGGTGGTACAGTTTTCTGCGTAGACCCAAAATTGCGTAAATTTTCTTCCATGTAGTTTGCTCGCATGTCTCGCACGGCGTTGTCCTCATCGTCGCCGTTGTCGTCCTTATTCCCGTTGCTCCTGTTATCGTCGAGCTTACCAAATTTGTTTATTCCATTGGTCAAATAAACATTTGCAAAAGTTCTACAAGAGGTTTGTACATTTGGTTTTTCGGTGTGATTTTGTTTATTCTTATTGGGCGTGTTTCGCAGCGTGTATCCTTTTTGCAGCCAACAGTTTTTTGCTCTGCGCCATTTTAACTGGTATCCTTTATATATTTTTTCGTATGTATGCAGCTGGCGAGGATTAGTTGCTGTTTGTTCACTTTTCAATACCTACAATTGGCATTCATTTCGCTTATCTAACATTATTTGCTACTACTGTTTCCAGGATTTTTACATGCCATGAATAATTAATTGTATTCAATGCATTCGGCTCAAACTTCTCTATACACAATTTGTGTGTACATATAATATGTCTGTATGTATCGCATTAACCCAGAAATGTAAAGGGACTCAATGAAAATATAACTTTTCATCTATGCGCGGGGGAGGGGCGGTAAGGGTACCAGAAAGGAGTACATTTATTCAATTTGCATTATCAGCAGAGCAGGGAAACTTTTTAATGTATACTTAAGATTTCATCATATTTAGTAACACAAGTTTTCTTATTTTAAATAATGTGTATTAATATTAAAATAATAAATATTCGAAATAAGTTTTAAAAATATTACATAAAAATAGTTTATAAAAAAAATAAACATATCGAAATTAAATAATAATTTTTAAGTTAGTTGCAAAGGCTTGGATTAAAAGATTTATAAGTTAACAGAGTTTTACTCGAAAATAAACATGGTAATTTTCCCAAGAAAGCAATAGCTTGAGTTGTCAATAAGAATTTTAAGAATGGGGCTCTACAAATTAATTGGTTTTTAATTTTAGACTATAAAAAATCAGATAACATTAATATTATCATAACTTAAGTTTTTTAGTCAATAAGAAATTACTAAATAGTAAGAATCGTATAAAACATATGAAATATACTTATTTTTTAACTAGTCAGATATATATTAAACAAATGGAAAGGAAAGAATTTATAGTGCAATAATTTTGTAGTATTTTTATAATGCAATAATAATTAAAGTTAGTTTGCTTTGCAGTTAGTCTCTATCTATATTTTCCACTTTTGGTTATCTTATTGTATTATCAGTTTAAGTTCTCGGGGAAAAACTCTGTTATCTTACTTTTAAACCGAAAGTAACTAAACTTACTTACGTAGACAACAAAAATTGTATCAACTGTTAATCTAATGACTTTTCAGCCAACAATCAAAAACTATAACATTTTCCTAACTATTATTTAAACTCAAAATTCTACAGCCTTTCAGCCGTAAACGAAAATAAGTAATACTTTACAGTTATTTCAATTATTATGCATATATTACTATTAAAAATTGTTGTAAGCTAATCAAAATAAAAGATCAATGCACCTTTTGCGGCAGGCCCATAAAAACTGGCTGCGCACACAAGTAACCAGAACAACAACAACAACATTAACAACAGCAGCAACTGCCGGGCTGCATATCCTGCCAGCCTCTATATTGACTGCCTGCCTGCCGCTTGTGTCCTGTGCCTTGAGCCTTGAGCCTTGTCTGCCTGCTGTTGTTGCTGTCCCATTGAAAAAGGGCGCTCGAATATGAAATTGCAGCTGTTCCTGTTTTCAACAGCTATTTGCTTAGCAACAACAACAACAACAACTACAACAGCAGCAGAGGAGGCTGGCTTCGGGAACACAGCAAGGCATGGCATTCATGTCCTGCGCTGGATTAATGCGCCTGATCGCTGAGCTGCTGTTGAGAAAAACTGGCAGCCCCCGAGACAGCAATTGTTAAATGCCATTCCCTCTCTTTCTATCGTTATCTTCCTTTCTCTCTCTCTCTCTCTCTAACAGTTAGAAGTAAACGCATGTTAAAATGTCTGATATACCGCGCATTATGGTATTCCGTCCCACCTGGGATGAGTTCAAGGACTTTCCCAAATATATTGCCTATATGGAATCGCAGGGCGCCCACAAGGCCGGTCTGGCCAAAGTGGTGCCGCCAGCTGAATGGGTTCCCAGGCGCAGTGGCTATGCGGATTTGGATGCATTAAATGTAACCATACCGGCGCCCATTTGCCAGGTGGTCACCGGCAAACAGGGCTATTATCAACAGATCAACATACAAAAGAAACCGCTGACGGTTAAGCAATTTAGCGAATTGGCCAGCACCGAGCGTTATGCAACGCCCAAGCATTTCGATTTTGAGGATCTGGAGCGCAAATACTGGAAGAACATCACATATGTGGCGCCCATTTATGGCGCCGATGTTAGCGGCAGCATCACAGACACCGATCAGGATGTAAGTGTGGAAATCGGGGTTTATTTCCAGTTTGGCGGGTGTATTTGATCTTTTGATGCCTTGTTCGCAGAGCTGGAATATTAATCGACTGGGCAGCATTTTGGACTTTGTCAACAAGGACTATAACATACAGATCGATGGCGTCAATACAGCATATTTGTATTTTGGCATGTGGAAGACCACATTCGCCTGGCACACAGAGGACATGGACTTGTATTCAATTAACTATCTGCACTTTGGTGCGCCCAAAACGTGGTATGTGGTGCCACCGGAATATGGACGCCGGCTGGAGAAGGTGGCCAATCAGTATTTTCCGGCCAGCTACAAGAATTGCAATGCATATTTGCGTCATAAAATGACACTCATATCGCCACAAATACTCAAGCAACACAATGTGCCCGTTAGCAAGGTAATAATGACTTCAATGACTTCTAAAAGCCGGGATTTGAACTTGGAATCTTTTGTTGAAAGCGCATTTGCGGAGGTTTTTCACTATATCGGCATTCAATTTGAAGTTCGAACTCCGGCTCACTGCACTATCCGACTTGTGCATACACTTTCCCTCGTACTTAACCGATTTTCCCTCAAACAGATCACACAGGAATCGGGCGAGATAATGATAACGTTCCCCTTTGGCTATCATGCTGGCTTCAATCATGGCTTCAACTGTGCCGAGTCCACAAATTTTGCCATGGAACGCTGGATTGAGTACGGAAAGCGTGCAACGCAATGTACCTGCAGCAATGATATGGTAAAAATCTCAATGGATACATTCGTGAAGCGTTTCCAAAGCGAAAACTACGAGGCCTGGCTGGAAGGGCGCGATCTCGGTCGTCATCCCGAGGATGCGGCCAATGTGGCGCTAACTGCGGCGCCGCTGCCGCCACATCTCGATGTGCTGCTGTGTGATAAGAAGTGGGTTTCCAATGACCTACAAATTATAATTAAATATTAACTCTCACACTTTCTGTCGCAGAATGAAGAAACAATGCAATCCCACCAAGGCGAAGAGTTTCAAGGAGCGCAATCCCGATTTGGACTTGGATGAAATCCAACAGAATCCCAATGTGCCCGACGATGTCAAGGCCATGCTAAAAGAGAGCGTGCTCACGCTGACTGAGGAAGAGGTGGACTTTGTGCCCCAGGAGGCCATGAGCCTGCAGAGTCCGGCCGACTTCAAAACCAAGCAGGAGCTGCTTGAGTATATGGACGATGGCACTGGTGAGCAACGACGAGATGACTTAATACCCTAACAGCCCAATCATGCCCTTTGCTCTCTTTTACTATTTCTTCCTAGAAGACGATGATGAGGAGGAGGACTTTAAGCGTCGCAAGCATAAGCGCAAATATGATGCCGACTACGATGATGATTGGCTGGCGAGCAAGCGACGCACCAACTCGCGGAACAGCAGTCGCGGTCGCAGTCCGCGCGCCAATAAAGATGATCGCTCCATATCGCCAGCATCCTCCACGTCCTCCACATCACGTGGAGCACGCGGTGGCGGTGCGCGCTCCAAGACGGGCTCCACGCCGCGCAAAACGCCGACGCGACGAAAAAAAGAAACGCCAACAGCAACAGATATAACAACGGCAGCAACAGTTGCCGCAACAGCAACAGCAGCAGCAGTTACTGATAATAGCAGCAGCAGCGGTGTTGGCGCAGGTGAGCGCAACAGCAGCAGCAATTTGAACAACAACAACGGCGACTGCAGCGACATTGGCAGCAGCAACAGCAACAGTCACTGCAACGCCACAGTCACTACAACAACCATAGTCACATAAGAATCACCGTCACCGTCACTGTAGCCATATACCAGCTTTCTATAATTTCCACCCCCGCCCCCCACCCCCCTCTCCCACACCCCTCGGTTCACTAATATCCTTGCAAAAATCATACCCTTTCCGCAGCTGATTTACTTTGTCAATGTGGTCATCGTCGTCGTCTTTTAGTTTTGCGTCTGTCTTTGTTTTATGTATATGATTTTGAATTTGAATTCGTTTGTCTTTGCTACAATAATAAGTCGTCAAAAGTTGTGTCCTAATTTGTAAGCGCCTGAGAAATATATGAGAGCACGCTATATATATATATATATAAAAAAATAACTATATGCTAAAAACTAACCAACACTGTTTTACTAAAAAAAAAAAAAAAAAAAAAAAAAAACTTGGAAGAAATATGGTGCAAATTTCGTTTCTTGGTTGGGCTTCAGTTTCAGTTGCGTTCTTTTTTCTCTGCTACAGCTTCGCTTCGCTCGTTCGTTCGCTTTGTGTATATATATATATTGCCTATATATATATATATATATATATATATATTTGTATATATATGTGTGTGTGTGTGTCGCCTCAAAATCCCCACGCTTACCTGCCATCACATAACAACTACATCAACCAACATCCAATCACAACAACAACAACAAATCACATTTCTTTTTTGCACATGTAATACAAATATCGAACGAATTTTTACAGATGCCAAACGCAGGCTCCACGAACAACAACAACAGCCGCAGCTGCAATTTATGCAACATACGCGCAAATTTGAAGGCAAAATACCAAAACTAAGTCAACAACAACATAGCGCCAGTGCAGCAGCAGCAGCAGCCACAACAACAACAACAGCAGCAACATCTAGTCAGCAACAGCAGCAAAAACAAATTGTTTGCATCAACATGTTGCCAGCAGCCAATACACTAAATGGCATTCCACAGCAACAACAACAATATACCAGCACTGATGGCAATGTCTATCAGCTGCAAAATGAAATACTCTGTGATGCAAATGGGCAGCCAACAACAACAGCAACGGCCACATATCAAACAACCGCCGCTGCTGTCGCCAGCAGCAACAGCAGTCCGCAGCAGCAGCAGCAACAACAGCAGCAGCAGCATGTTGCCGGTAAGTTTCAACTCCTTTGCAATGCTCTTTCTTAATCCTTATCAATTTTGTTTGTCGTTTTTTGTAGTTAATTTTGCTTTCATTTTATGTGCTCGTTAGTTGGTTTTTGTCTTTAATTTATTAGCTACACCTACTAATATTTGTTTATTATTTTCTTATATATATTTTTTTGAAACGATTTTGAATCAACCCATCGCATTATCATCAATCATCGCATTAACATTTTTGTAGCAATTTGTATATTTTTTTGACTTATTTATTTGTTTTTTTCTAACAATTTTGTGCCAAATCAAACTGCCGCTAACAAGAAGCAGAAAATAATTAAAGATCCATAAAGTTGATGTTTAATTAACTATCTGTTTATTATCAAATAAATGTGATTGTCCTCCATTTGCGGTGTTTTGTACTACCTTATGGGCTAGAAATGCTCTAAATAAAAAAAAAAAAAAAAACAAATTGTTTTAATACCAAAATTTATAATAATTGAAAAACTAATTCAGTTGACTGACAACTGATATCATCCAAACACACAACACCCACCAGTCCAAAATCAAAAAACCTCTAAAAAGAATATACAAACAATGCATCCCAACCAAAATAACAAATCGCTTTTCAGTTCTTTGACACTTTCAATGCCATCATTAAAAACTCTCTTGCTGAGCATAATTTTCTTGCTGTCTCATTACTATTTTATATATTTGCAAACAGACACCGAATATTGATAATGATATTGATAAAAACCTATAAATAAATGCACAAATTAGGCCCAAAGCAAAACATTGAATATATATACTATATATGATTATGAATATGACTGATAATTGTGCGAAGCGCATTTGAAAAAAGGCTCAAAACTAATTAATTATAATTTGTATTTTATTTACTTAGCGTATGTATGATTTAGTTTAGCACTTAAGTTTTTCTCGCGGTGTTCATAATGGCGCACAAGCGTGTTCCAATTCCGTTTCGTTTCGCGTAAAGGTTTTTGAAAATTTAGTGCCTATACTTGAATTTTAAAACTTATATAACAAAATTGAACTCAATTCCCATCCGTTTTCATTGTGAACATTGCGATTTTTTAGTTAACATTTTTACAAATATTATTTAGTTTTATTTTTATATTTAACTGCAGACATTTTGCAATTGGAATCTATTTCGTCAAGAAATGTAAAATTTGACAATTAACTTATTTCACTTTTGTTCTTAGAATTTCTTATAATTTTCTGTTAACGATTGCAACTGTATTGAAAGCATATAATTACATAATTCGTAGTAATTAAGTAAATACAAATTGAAGCGACAAACGATAAACCAATTCACTCACCGTCTCTTTTCTTGGTATTGTAGAGTATGCAGCTATATATAGGGTATATATACATATAGTTGATCAGATATGCCACAATATATAGAGACTGCTTAGTTTGATGATTTGTAGCTATCATTTTGCACAGCATTTGATTTGATTTTTTTTTTGTTGGTTTTTGTTCTTTGATTTATGAGTGAATTGTTAATTGATTACGATTACGATTTCGATTTTCGAATTGATTTATTGATTATTTATGCAAATATTACATTCAAACACATCTTTTATATGAACCAAACTCGAATATGTACTTTCCCAAACAATATAAACAAAAAGACAATGTGGTCACAACTATTAGTTCGTCCTCCATACTGCATACGAACGCCACAACAAATGGAGGAGCGGATGGACAACAACAGCAGCAACAACAACAGCATCAGCCGCAATATCATTATATAACGACCACAGGCGAGGATGGCCAAACGCCGACGACCATTGTATTTGAGAATTATAACGGTGGCATGCCAGCGACGGCGGTTAGCGCTGCCGCAGCAACGCCCGTCAATGATGTTGCCGCTGCAACAGCAGCAGCAACGACAACAACAACGACAGCACTGGTCAACACGGACGGCACAATAATTGAGTTCGATGGCAACACCTACGAGGAATATCATGTGCTCAAGAGCGAAAACTGCAGCAGCGATTGCTTGAGCAATGGCAGCAGTGCCGTCGCCGCCGATATTATCAAATATGAGCCACAGCATGTGGGCGAGGATGAGGAAATGCTCGAGGAGGATGAGGAAAGTGGACTGCAAGTGAAATACGAGGAGCAGAGCTTGGAGCATGACCATGAGTTTGAGGAGTTTCAGGTGATCAAGTCGGAGGTGGAAGCAGAGGCAACGGAAGTGACACCCGGCACCACCAGCTACACCATTACCAGCCACGACGAACACCAGCAGCAGCAGCAACAACAACAGCAGCAACACACCATTAATGATGCCATGCCAGGCATGTTGTCCAAAGCCGCTGCCGCGAAACAAAAACGCAAGCGCAAAACGCGCGTGGTTGCCGATGATGAGCAGGGCGAATATCTGGAGAAGATGAGCGTGCGTGGTCTGGATATTGCACGCTATGAGCATATTATCGATGGCATTGCCTACTGCCTGGTCTGTGCCAAGAATGACATTTTCAAAACCTTTAAAAACAAATACAGTTTCCAGCGGCATGCGTATCTCTTTCACGAGGGCCTCAATCGCAAGATTTTCGCGTGTCCCATATGCAACAAGGAGTTCTCGCGGCCGGACAAAATGAAAATGCACAAGAAGGATAAGCATGGCGATGTGCCGATGCCGCCCAGCTCTGCGTCGAGTACGCCGCAAAAAGCGGAAGCCGGCACGCCAGCAGCAAAGCGTGCGCGAACTTCTCGAACACCCCGCGTGCGCAAGATTAAGGCTGGCGATGCAGCCACGCCCACCAAAAAGCGACTAGCGCAAATTGATAGCGTGCTAGATGAGGTGCAAAATGCGGATATGGAACAGCAGCAGCAACTGCAGCAACAACAACAGCAGCAGCAACAACAACAACAACAGCAGTTGCAACAGCAGCAGCAGCCAGCAACAGCAGCGCCACAGCAGCAATTGCAAACACTGCCCTCGCTGGACTTTAGCGGCATGATTCTGCCGGGCGGTGCACAGTTGGCGCTGGCCAATCCTGGCGCCAGCAGCTCCATGGCGCTGCAGCGGGGTCAGACCACGCCCACGCCGACTGCACAGCCCACGACAACAACACTCATCTACTCCAATCAGCTGGAATTGCAGCAGGCGCTGCTGCAGCAACAGTTGCACGGTCAGAGCATTATGATACAGGATCAGGCGGGCAATCTGGTGCCGCTGCAACTGGACGGCTCACAGACAATATACACAACGGCTGCAGCGCCGCAGCAGCGGTCGCAAACAGCCAGCTATCAAACGACAACACAGCAGCAGCAGCAGCTGCAGCAGCAACAACAGCAGCAACAACAGCAACAACAACAAGTAGCCAGCAGTCAGGGTCAAACGCAGCCGACACACTACGAACTGGATAATGTGACATATCTCAGCTCGACGGCAGCAGCAACGCCCAGTCTGCCCAACGAACAGCAGCAACAGCAACAACAACAACATGTCATTGGCACCGTGCAAAGCTATCAGATACTCACGCCCGATGGCCTGCAAAGTTTTCAGCCCAAGCTGGAGCCCCCGGAATTGGGTGATCTCTGTCCGTATTCCATGAGCACAACAGCAACACCACAATACACATTTACCACGCATGCGAACGCGCAGCCAACATTGAATGCGAATGCATTGGATGCGCACACACAGCAGCAACATCACCAGCAGCAGCAGCAACAACAGCAGCAGCAGCAGCAGCTGCTGCAACATCATCAATTCGGCCACAATCCGCATCAGCAGTTTATGGAGCTGAAGAATGAGCTGTTGATAAAAAGCAGCGATGCTTATACGCTGGATGCCGCATCCATGTATCACCTGCCCTTCTCGCCGACATCGATGATAAATGCGGTGAACGATGTCAATAACTCGTCCTTGCTGGAGACCAAAGAAATTAGGTAAACACAAGTCACTAATTTCTCTAATTACTTACTTACTCTACTCTCTTAACTATCTTAACTTATAACTATGCTATACTCGCTGCTATCTTAAGTAACTCTTTCTTTTAGTGTAACGCGCTCTCGTTTGTTTTAGACTCTCTCTTTCTCTTTATCTAGTACTCGCTACCTCTTACTCTCTCTCTTTCTCTCTCTCTCTCAGACTTTCCCTGTCTCTCTCTCTCTCTCTCTCTCTCTCTTTATCAGTTTGTTGCGTAGTCAACGGCGGCGCTGCGTTATTGCTGTCAGCATGTTGCAGTTGCTGTTCCGTTTCCATTTCGTTTCTAATTTCACTTTTAGTGTTGAACAACGTCGCGCCAGCTACTAAACAAAATAACACACACTTTCGACACACAAACGTATACAAAATAAAACCATTTGAATTTATGTCAAATTCAAATACATGAGCCCTAACCAAATTTCGTTTATAATTTTGAGTATTTTTCTAGTGAAATACCCATAAGTACTATTTTGATTTAATATTTATATTATACTATATTTATGTAGCAAACTTTGCTGAATTTATTTCGTATGTAACTCTTAATTAATTCTATTTAGCTTAGTTTTAATTTCCATTTGTGCATTTATTTATACAGTATTTTTATTGAATTTTTTATAATTATCTTCACTGTTTTTTCCATACAAAACATATATAATTTCTGTTCCGGCTTTATTGTTGCTTTCGGTTATGTACAGTTCTCAGTGCTCCGAGGCACTAAAGTATTAACATTTTACCATTTAAAACCATACTGAAGAATTTTATGTGTACATATGTATATGTAAACATTATTTGTTTAATTTGCATTCGAAAATAATTTTTATTCAATGTGTTACTTCAATGCGATTTTGTTCTTTTTTTTCTTTCTTTTTCTCTTATTTTATTTTATGTACACAAAAACCAACCCACCAACCAATCAATCAAACAAAACGAATAAACAATCAAATAAAACTCGCAACTAAATAATATATAATTATAACTATAGCTACGATATATCAGAAGCCGTGCTTCTAGCGCTCTGAAAAATCAACGACAGCATAAAACAACAACTGCAGCCAAAGTACCAAAAAAAAAACAAAAAAAAAAAACAATAAAAAAGCAAAGTATATTTTGTTTAAATTAATCAAATGAACACAAGGCAAAACTAAACATAAACAAATATAAAACAAAACAAAAAATCCCTCAAAAACAAAGCAACGCAAATGGAAGCCATTTACAATGCGAAAGAGCGGCATAAAAAATTACTAAATGCATAATTTATTAATTATGTTTTTATCATGTATAAAGCTTAAAAAATCATAATACTCATTAAATTTACACACACAAATATATTACAAACACTAAAACACACATGAGAATAAAACTCGCATACATTCAAGCACTACATCAGTGTGTGTGTGTGTGTGTGTGAGTGCATGCGTGTGTGTGATAGTGTGTGTATATAAACACTACAACAACATCAACAACGAACAACTTGGCACATTTTTATTAATATTTGCGCACCACATAAAACATTTCATTTGCATTATTAAATATGGACATCACATTCACTAAAAACATATCATAAAAACTAAAAAAAAAAAAACAAAACCATTATAAATATAAAATTGGACTTTAAGTGCAAGGTATGTGTACTTTTATTATTCGCTTTTTATTTATTATTATGTTTTTGTTTCCTGATTTTTTAGGCTCATTGTCCATTTATTTCACATAACATAATTCGAAGAAAACAAATTAAGAAACCTAACAACATTTTCATTTTACAAAATTTACAAAATATATGTGTTTTGACTACGAAACAGTTTGAGAAACAAAAATATATTTGTATATAAATATTTGAAGTTTTACCAGATTCATAAATTTTCAAGAATTTGTCGCCATATTCTTTATTTTACGTCTGTTTTTTACTGGAAAGTTGTTCTACTCATTGGGAACAATTTCTGAATTATAAGTTCAGTTTACCAATGGAATCTGATGCTAAAAAAATGACAAAAACTTATTTTTTTATTCTTGGTTGCTTAAACACTTATTTTTGGTTCTTTTATTCCTGCACGTTATAAAATGTCCTGTTTTTGTTAATTTTCTTGAATGCATATTCTTTTAAACTAATTATTTGCTAATTGGCTCAACAATTGGTTACTTTAACTCTGAACTTACACCCGAAACTGAACTCTTCACATCGCATAACACGCCCAGATAAACACACCCGCCCACCGCTCACAAGTACATATTATAATTTACTAACCCAAAAACAAAACTCAATTCAAAAAAAAACCAAAAAACAAACAAATTAAGCAAAATGCTAATCAAATTGTTAAAATATTTTTTCTTTTTCATTTTTCTACTGTTTTTGTTCGCCCGTTGTGTTAATGTTTTGTGTTGTTTTCTCGACACTTTTGATTTGCACACCAACAAAAATTCATAAACAACAACAACAACAACAACATGCATCACCACAACAACAAAAAACAAACAACAGGTTCTTCTAAACAACAAGCAAACAACAACAACAGCCACAACCACAACCACAAGAACCAGCAGTTCAAGCGGCCATACACACCACGCAACAACATCTACAACCAGAACACTCAGAACAACATGTACAACAGCCACAACAACAACAACAACAACAGCAACGATTGCCAGCGTTCGCAGGCTGAAGCGAATCGCATATATTACGAGGAGATTGTCGTGAAACAAGCAAATTCACGCGCTCTCCTCGCCGACAGCAACAGTCGCAATCGCAGCAGCAACAGCAATAGTTGCAATCGTAACAGCAACAACAGCAACAGCAATCGTAGCGCCGTGGTCAGTTTCGTTGACAAATTCGCTGACTTTGTCACACTTAGTCGTAGCAATACGAACAGCAACTGCGTGAAACAATTGCCTAACAAAAACACTAATTGTAACAACGCTGTCTCATCTCTCATTCCAAACACAAACAACAACAACAACAGCAATGGCAACAGCAGCAGTGGCAGCAACAACAACAACGTAAGCAGCAGCAGCAGTAGCAATGGCATCAAAACAACCGTTGGCAAAAAGACGCCTGTCATTCTACTAGCCTCACGTGGGGCTGGCCACAAATCGCAGCAGCAACAACAACAACAACAACAACATCCGCCTTTAACACTCATCAATGGCAGCAAGCCGGCGGTCACATTGCTGCGCGTCAATGCCAACAACAATCGCAGCCGCCAGGTTATCATCACGCCAGAATCATCTAGTTTGCAGCAGCAACAACAACAGCAGCAGCAACAACAGCAACAACAACAGCAGCAACAACAACAACAGCAGCAACAACAACAGCTGCAAGAGCAACAGCTGGCTGAGGAGGCGGAAGCGGCGGAGGAGGAGGAAGATTTTCTTGATGAGGATGTTTACGAGGATGCGGATGCTTTCAATGCCGCCTTATCCTCATCCACTGCGCAAATCCTGCGCAAATTTCGCATACCCAAAGGCACAGCCTTGACAGCCAAGACTGTTGAAGGATACATGGCCATGCCCACACCCACGCCTTCGCCGCCAGTTGCAACAGCTACTGGAATCACACTAGATGCTGCTGGTTATGTGGACAACACAGACGACATCATCGAGGAGCTCAATGAGGATGATCTCGTGGAGGAGGTCATCGATGAGGAGGCTGCCGACTGCGAGGAGCAGCAGCAAGTGTTGTCGGTGGGCGACAGTGATGGTCTTGATCTCAGCAGCAGCAGCAACAGCAATCACAATACAACAGCAGCAACTGCCGCCGCAGCAGCAACATCCACCATGTTGCTGCAGCAACATCAACAGCCTGCAGCGCTGCAACTGCAAACTGTGGGACCCAATGGCACCGTTACCTGCTTTAACCTGCCACCGAATACAATACTGGTGCAATCATCCGACGGCAGCATTATTGCACATCCCAGCAAGGCAGGGCAACAACAGCTGATCGTGCTGCCCGCCGATTGGCCCACGGCCAACATGGCGCTAGCTGAGACGGCAGCAACAGCTGCTGTGCCACAGCAGCAACAAACGCAAACGCTGCTGCTGACGGCGGATGGCACCGCTATCCCAATAATGGCACCACTGCAACAGCAGCAGCAGCAGCAACATCAGCAGCAGCAGCAACAGGCCGCAGCTGTTGCTGCTGCGACGCAACTATTTGCCGCGTAGGGTCTAATGAATGGCCAAATGGGTCGATTTTTGAATAATGCCACCATAATGCCAACAACATATTTCTTTTAATAAAAAACACACACACACACAATACTAACGTTGCCTCCGCCGCAAAGCAGCAACATGTGGCACAGCTCCTTAAGTTGCTTTGCGCCAGTTGCAACACATACAGATATATATACATATAGATATATATATATACAAACATATATAGTGGTCGCTCATAAATTATAATGTTTCTATTTCAGCATTGATTTTGATCATCAATACACAATATTATTCAGGTTGCCAAAATTTCATATTCAACCGATTTAAAGGTGTCTAAATAATGCAATTAACAAATTGTTTCCAAGTATAAAATATTTAGATTATAAACAGTTCGAATATCTGCAATTTCTAATTTATAAGCGACCATCGTATATTTTTACACATATAATTTGGAAAGTCTTTGACCAATTTTTTTAGGGCGCATATCAAAAATCTACGCATTTGGCCACCAAAATAAGCAGCAAAAAGCAAATCAAAAATAAAAATGAAATTTTAAAAATTACTTAACAATACAGAGAAGCCAAGTTAAACTTAATGAAGACAAAACTCAATTGCAAAGCTATGCAAAACAAAAAAAAAAAACAAAAAACTGATATTACATAATGTTAATGTGCATACCAAATTTATTTTTCTATATATATAAAAAAAAGAAGCATAATAATACACACATCTATATATACACAAAGAATCCTATGTAGTATATATGAAACTCAAGTTAATGTTCATGTTGTGCGCAAATGCAAAAAAACAAAATACAAAAGTTGTTCATAACTAAAACACACACACAAACAAACACATACACACACTCACGCTCACACTCATGCACAGCAGTGTTGTGTAAGACATGAATTCTGTAAATTTCAAACAACATTTGATTAAATTATTTTTAAATACTAAGTAGCTTATGTATAATATTTAAGTGGATAAAAATCATAAAACCACCAACGAGACACCCGAGCCCAGTTTACCAACTAATATATTTTGACCAGGCGCTGCTCTAGCGCCAAACAAAATTTATGTTTAACCTAATTTAATGTTATAAAATAGAAAAAAAAAAAAAAAAAAAAAAATTCCTGTTTTATTTGAAAAAATAATTTATAATTTCTGCTTACTAAACTATACAAAATAATTTTTAAAATAAAATGCTTAACAATACTATTTATATACATATATATATAAAAAACACATATATAATTTGTTCCTTTGCATAAAATAGATGAAGCCATATAACTTTGTTGGCAACTATGCAACGTATTTCATTTAAAGTATTGCTCTCAATTATTTATTTTCTATTTTATTTTTTATTGTTGTTTCCCCCAAATCCTCGCCCCTAACTATCACTACGTCCACTCACATTTCCCCTAAATGTTGTATATTATTTAAAAATATATATATATATATATATTTATATTATTTGCAATTTTGTTAAGCCATCCGCATGCGTTAAAATAATACATTGATGATGAATTAAAGTACGCCTAAGGATTGAAGCATAGCACTGACCTAAGTTGTTAATACTAAGAACGGTACGCGTAGTTAAGATCAAAGTATTTTTCATAATCACAATGCGACAATGGGAAAACTAAAGTTATTGTTTAAGCCTAAAAAACTATTACTAATGGAAGACAATGATTCAGATTCAAAGCATATTTATTTTAAGATCAAAACAAACAAAAAAGCAAAGAAAACATTGAAAAAGTGAGATGCACTTTTTGTAAGATAATTATCTAGATTAAGTCGTAACGAATTAACGAAACTGCAAGCAAATAATTAAGCAAACATGAGTAGAATACATTATGTATAAAAAGTCTATAAATAATATAACTATACATATATAAATATATATTTATTATAAACAACAACAAAAATACAATTTTAAAAATTCAAAGCAAATAAAGAATTAAAATAAAAATTTAAAAATAAAGACAATTTCAATATGGAATTTAGGTATATTTCAAATATGGTAAGATATGAATAATCAATTTGTGATTTCAGTTATTTGATAAGCAAGAAAATATAAAAATTACGTACTTTAAATTGAGGTAAGTTCAATATAATGTTGGAATTGTTAGCTAAACTCGATGTCTTCAAAACCCAACACAATTTTCTAAAACTACATATAATTTCGTGTGTATATATTTTAATGATGGCCTTCGTAACATTAACAAAAACTATAACTAAATTTTGAAATTCATATTATGTATTAACATATATATATATATATATATTTGTATATCAACAATTAATCGCTAATGCGTGCATAAACAACGACCGTGCGGCAGGGCGTATAGATTTGAATGAAATTGGAGCGACCCGCATGACCCCAAGGATCGGACTTATGCTTGCAGTTCATGTCGATGCGATTGTGGCCGCCAAAGATGGGATCATCGGAGGAGAGCACCGCCTGGTAAGTGCCCGCCCAGTTGGTGCCGACGCGATAGTCGTTAAAGCTCTGCGTCGGATGGAAATTGAAGACAAACAAAAGACCGGCGCGCTCAAAGTGGATGGTCTTGTCGCCCTGATGCTTCCAGCTGACATAAGCGGGACCCGAGTGCAGCCAGCCATACCGTTCTTCCAGCTCGTTCATGGCACGATCAAATTCATTTAGATATTTATACTTGAGCATCTTATCGTCAACCAGATTCCATTGACGACGTGCATAATGATACGAATCATTGTTGCCGACGCGTGGAAAGTCCAGCCACTCCGGATGCCCAAACTCGTTGCCCATAAAGTTGAGATACGCCTCGCCGCCCAAGGCGTGCGTAATCAGTCGTATCATCTTGTGCAGGGCCAGGCCACGATCAATGATCAACGTCGGATCGGAGATGACGGACATGTGCGTATACATCTCCTTGTCCATCAGCCAGAAGGCAATGGTCTTATCGCCCACCAGCGCCTGATCGTGGGACTCCGCATAGGCGACCGTATTCTCCATCCAGCGACGATTTGTAAGGGTATGTACAATGTTGCCAATGTCCCACTCATCATCGGTTTGTTCCTTGAGCAGCTCAATCCATTTGTCGGGAATGGCCATGCCCAGGCGATAGTCGAAACCAATGCCGCCCTCGGAGACAGGACGACACAACGTAGGCATGCCGGAGACATCCTGTAAATTTTAAAAATTCGAATGAGAACTTGGGAAGTGTATTTGGGAAAGTTGTATATTTACCTCCGCTATGGTTATAGTCTCTGGATCCAGTTTGTGTAGCAGATGATTGGCCAAACCCAGATAGTTCAGTGCATCCGTATCCACATTCAGACCAAAGTACTCATTGTAATCCCCGCTGAATCCTTCGCCAATGCCGCGTGAATGATACAACATGGAAGTGACGCCATCAAAACGATAGCCATCGAAATTATACTCATCGTGCCACCAGCGCAGATTGGACAGCAGAAAACGCAGCACCTCGTGCTCTGTATAGTTAAAGAGACGACTGTCCCACAGGGAATGCTCGCCACGGGCGCCATCATGGAAGAAACAGCTGTTGGTACCATCGAACTGATTGAGGCCATCCTGGACATTCTTCGAGGCATGCGAATGCACCACATCCAGCAGCACATAGAGTCCCTGGGCATGGGCCACATCAATCATTCGCTTGAGCTGCTCTGGATTGCCGCAGCGACTAGAGGCGGCAAAGAAGCTGGTCACCTGGTAGCCAAAGCTGGCGTAGTAAGCATGCTCCATGATGGCCATCACCTGAATGCAATTGTAGCCCTGACGCTTTATGCGCGGCACAATGCGATCGGCGAACTCATCGTAGGTGCCCACACGCGGCTCCTGAGACGCAATGCCCACATGGCACTCATAGATCCTTAAGGACTTGGGTCTCGCAGGACGCGAGTGCTGGCGCTGATAGCGCTCCGAGGCGGGTGGCTGCCACACATACTGCTTGTAGTTGACGCCCTGATTGGCGCTCTTCGGCGGCTGCACCACATACTTGGCCCAGGGCGATAGACGATCCAACAGCTGACCCGATTGATTCCTTATGATAATCTTAATCTCGCTCAGATGCTTGATGGGCGCACTGCCATCCGCATTGGCAGGCAAATGCATTTCCCACTTGCCAAAGGGCAGCTGCTTAAACGGATGCGATTCCCATTGCCAATTGTCTGTGAGGGGAGTTGAAATTATGACAAAAATCAATTTGAACTTGAACTATAATGGCTCCATTTTAAAACTGTCAAAGTATCGATAGTAGTTTAATAGTCATCGGCCAACCCCCGCCGAAAAATATGTATCAAAGGCTGAATTGAAAAAGTAGTTTTCTGCTTTCATCTCCACTCTTTTTACAACAGTTACTATTGTTTATAAACAGTTAAATAAATAAAATAAAATAAAAAAAAAAACAGCTTGTTACTTTAAAAAATACTGGTAGATCGCCAATCGATAGTTTAACAGCTTAGTTTAAAGTTTAGGCGCGGACAGTTAACAGGCTTATTGGGAAACTGGGTAAACGTGTTGTGAACAAGCAGCAAAGCTGCAGCTGATCTTTCGCTCTTTGTGTATACTCACTAAAATCGCCCGTCAGATACACCTCCCTTGCGCCCGGCGCCCATTCGCGGGCAATCACCGAATTATCGGGCTGAAAATGCAGGCCATAGTGCTTGTAGCCCTGGGAGAACTCTTCCATGCCGCCCTCGCATTTGTCGATCTTGCCAATCCAATCCTTGAGGACGCCATGTCTGCCAAAAGAAAAAAGCAAGCAAAACAAACGCGGAAATCAAGTTGAGTGATCGAGAGAGAGATAGAGAGAGAGAGAGATGAAAGTCAAGGCCAATAGATGGCGCGACGGCTGTTCCAAATGTTTAACGTTTAAATGTACGCACGCAAATTAGACATAATCGACCTTCATGTGACATTGACCGACGCAGTTTTTCCAACTGCACCTGGCGGCAGTGCACAAAATAACAGTTGATATGATTATGCAGCGCACAACAACAACAAACTGTCATATTCCAAACTGAGTTTCTTATCAGCCGGTTGCCAACTTCCAATTAGATGACGCTCGAAATCCAATCGGACAAGTTGCATGCTATTTCTCAACTTACCGGCGACGTATCTCACGTTCAAAGGGTTTTAGATAGCCGTCCTGTTCGAGCAGCTTATCAATGTCCTTAACCTCCACCTTCATAGCATCGCCCATGTTGCAAAAACTACCAAAATTAAATTAAAAACACCTAAATGGAAAATGAACTCGCGCACCCGCCGGCGCTGCCTGCAAATTGACAACTGTGATGTCTAGCGAGTGCGGGCCCCAATACTAAAGCTCTGTACACGAAAGCTTTCCTTGTAGCATGCGATAACAGCTGTTGCTGCTTCTTCTTCTTCATTGTTGTCTTTTGTTGTGCTTATTCGCGCATATAAACAACATAGCAATTAGTTGCATAGTTTGCTGATAACAAAAATAGCTGATAATGTGATAACACATACTATGTTAATTGGTAGCGATTGCGTTAATATTTTTAAGCTGGCGCCGGTGATTTGCATGCATGTTTATTATGTAAAGGTTGAAAAGATTATTAGAAATTTGTAATACTTAAAACGATTGTTGCTATGTCATAAATATATGTATATTGAGTAATGTATGCTGATTGTGACCTTGTTCAATTGAACTTTTGTTGAGCATTTGTATTTGAAAATAATCTACAATTAATAATAATAGTAAACTTGTTGAACTAATTGTAATTGAATTGAAATAGTTTATACATTTTAAAATACAAAATATAGGATTTAAATATTTTTTTATTTTCAGTCAAATTTTGGCGCCGATTTTATAAATGGAAAAATAACACAAAAATTAAACTGTGTGGTACACAATTTACGCAACATATTTTTCATATTAATCTTGTTCTGCATATTTTTGCAATAATATTACTATATCGATACTATATCGATAATTGTCATTTATCGAATATATACCAAAATATGTGGTCACACTGATATCACTCCTTTTTCCAACCCCAACAAAAACAGTGTAAGAAGTGCATACCGAGCACAGTCAGTCAGCTGTTGTCGGCTTGCGTCCATTTGCAGTCTGTTTTAGCGTCGCGGGTGTGTAGGAACGCGCTTCGGTTATTTGCGTTTAGTTTTAAGTTTAGCGCGTTTTACTTAATGCCGGTGTCGCCCCATATAAGCTAGACACAGCATTAAGCAACGGTGAGTGTGCAAATACCTAAATTGTGTACTGTTAATAAAATGTACGTTTTCTGTTTAGGCATTTTGTACATTTCTAAACGTTAACATACACATACATACACAACAATAGGATAAAAAATGGGTCGCAGCCGCAGTCCCCCTTCGCCCGCACACAGACGCAGGGAAAAGGAGCGCACTGAGCGCAAAAAAAGACGCGAGCGACGCTCACGAGAAAGAGAAGCCATCGTAGTTGGCAGCGGCGGCGTCGCCGTTGTTGGCAGCGGCAGCAGCAGTCGTCGTGATCGGGAACGTGATCGTGACCGAAGCCGCAGCCGTGACAGGGAACGTGCACGGCCCAGGCGTTCGAGGTGAATAAGCAAGTGTAGTGTACCAAAATCCCAAACAACGATAAGTATAAAGTACTAGCGTTTTTTATTACTTATTTATGATTATTATCTATACATATATATATATATATATATATAGAAGTTAAGTATATCAAGCATGGCAATTTTAAGCCGGCTTAAGGAACTAGTTCTGACTGAACGGGCAAGGGCGGTATTTAATTAGTATTTTTCTGCTGCAATACAACCCTGTGTGTGTTGTGTTTTGACAGTTCGCTAGTTCACCAACTCTGTCTCATTCGTTCTTTCGGCAAATTACCACGTGAAGTGAAATTAGCGAATTTCATCACACAAATTAAAGTACATAAATAGAAGGAAGCTAACTTTGCTGCCTAACATTAGAAAGCAAATCGAGCTAACAGGAAATACTACATTTAAATTCAACACAAAATGGCTCTACGCGTGCAATTTGAGAATAATGACGATATCGGCGTCTTTAGCAAATTGACCAACACTTATTGTTTGGTTGCCATTGGCGGGTCGGAGACCTTCTACAGTACCTACGAGGCGGAGTTGGCCGAAACCATTCCCGTGGTGCATGCCAACATTGGCGGCTGTCGCATCATTGGCCGTTTAACCGTTGGAAATAAGAATGGTCTTTTGGTGCCACATTCCACGACAGATGAGGAACTGCAGCATTTGCGGAATAGTCTGCCGGATGCGGTGCAGATTCAGCGTGTGGAGGAGCGTTTGTCAGCGCTGGGCAATGTGATTGCCTGCAATGATTATGTGGCTCTGGTGCATCCCGATTTGGACAAGGATACCGAGGAGATTATCGCAGATGTCCTCAAAGTGGAAGTCTTTCGTCAGACGATCGCTGAGAATACGCTCGTTGGCTCCTACACGGTGCTGAGCAATCAGGGCGGCATGGTGCATCCCAAGACCAGTATACAGGATCAAGATGAGCTCTCGTCCCTGCTGCAGGTTCCACTTGTCGCTGGTACAGTTAATCGCGGCAGCGAAGTCCTTGCTGCCGGCATGGTCGTCAACGATTGGATCTCGTTTGTTGGCATGAACACAACGGCCACCGAGATATCCGTCGTTGAGAGCGTTTTCAAGTTGAACCAAGCACAGCCGTCCACAGTGACAACGAAACTCCGTGCGACACTCATTGAGGAAATGTCCTAAACAGCAGCTAGCAGCTCTCCTTAAATATTTAAGAATCCATACACACACACACACATATGTTTTGTTATGTTATGTAAAACAAATCAGCCGAAATACAAAATTACCCAATACCCCAGCGATTTTAAAGTTATATTAATATATAAAATTCAGGGAATTAGAAAGCTTACAAAATTGAAATATTTGTAGTTACTACTGATTTTGATGAGGTTTTGGTTGCTTGCCAAACCAACCTTGTGAAATGATCATGTAAACAAAATTTTAAATATTTTATTATGAAGCAAGAGTATAAAAATATACTTTTCTGCAATTAGAATCATTCATCACCTTTGGAAAGGAAGCGTCCTATGAAATTCTGTATTTCGTTTTAGAAACTATCAAAATCTTTGTTCGGAACTAATAAATTGTTACCTTTCTAGGTTTTTTATAAACATTTTTAAAATTTATATTAACACCAATTTTAGCTTTTTTGCGTTCCTGTACAAATTTCTTATGTAAATTCTATTATATACTAGCCGTATAGAAAATTTTTAAATCAAATTGCATTTGCTATTTAATATACAGAAATGACCCTGCCCCAGTTTGCCCAAGGACGTTTCCATTTATATGTATATATTTTTTTTGTATTTTAATTTAAATGCAATCAACTTCCTCTTCATTAAGAAGTACTAGCTGCTGTCTCTCTCTCACTTATACACACACAACAATTGCGGAAATGCAAATTCAAATTCACAGATCCCGTTCACGTGGTCCTGGCGGCAGCAGTTCCGGGCCATCCACATCACGTCGCACCACCAGACACAATTCAGGGTCAGCAGCAGCTGCCGACGAACGGCCGCCGATCAATGAGGCGGACCTCGAGGGTAAATCGCCGGAAGAGGTTGAGATGCTGAAGACAATGGGCTTCTGCACGTTTGACACCACCAAGAACAAGAAAGTCGAGGGCAACGATGTCGGTGAGGTGCATGTGATCCTCAAGCGCAAGTATCGCCAGTATATGAATCGCAAGGGTGGCTTCAATCGGCCGCTCGATTTTGTCGCATAGCCGCCGGCAACTAGTTTATTTTTTTTGTTTTATTACTACTGCTACATTTTTTCACGTTCTCTGAAGCGCATCGCTCAGAGTAGCGGACCTGCAATTTTATGCAATAGACCGGTTTACAAAATTTCACAAAAGCGGGCAAATTTGCCAGACAAAATTTCCACAATCACCAACAAGCAACCACAACACACATACACACACACACACACACATACAAATACCTCATAATAACAAGCTAGCTAGTTATTTAGTAGTTTAAGTCACTTGCGTTGTTTTAAAATTAGCTTTTGCGCGCCTCACTTTGAACAAAACAAAAGTTAATTTTACAACAATGGCAAAACCTCCCCACGAATGTAACTGAAAGCTCAATGCAACAAATTCCAAACTCCAAATTGATCGTTAATCGATTCATTTGCAGCAAGCTGGCAACACTGGTTGCTTGCTGTTACATTTGACGTTGTTGTTATCACATTTGAATTTCTGTCTCTGCTTCCTGGCTTTCAGTTGCATTTGCAAAAACGTTTTCAATGCACACACGATTAATGCTTTTTAAATATTTAAAGTAATTACAATTGTTTTTGTTGTCCGAAAAGAATCACTTACACATCCATGCAAATGTTGTGTAAGCATTTGGCAAAAACCATCAACTTAACATACGAATTAACTGCAAATCCAAAATTCAACACACACTCACACAATTACTTAAAGTATTTGAAAACATACAAACACAAAATATCCACAAACATCCCTAAGAATCCTTTTCCCATGAAACTTCCTCCATACGCTGCAATAGTACAATTTTTACAACCAAACAAAAATATATATCAAATATATATTTTATATATAGAAAATTTATTTATACACACACACACACATACACCAAGTACCTCTACAAACCCCTATTAACATCCCTACCGTTAAACCGAACTTTACAATAGCCATAGCCATTCATTTGTTGAAAAATGTTATTTGTTTAACAATCGAAATGTTGTAATCTTTTTTTAAATTGTATATCAATCAACAAACCAACAGTTAATTCATTAATCACAAGTGCCAAGTGAAAAATCGCAACAAAGCAGGCAAAATAAAAGAAGCAAATTTAATTAAGGTTAAGTGCTGAAGCAAATTAAATAAATATATTAACTTTTGTACTTTTTTATACCAATAACAATGTGTAAACAATAGTTATTTATTTGGCCACTAATAATTAACTTCAAATAAGACAAATTCGGCAAACACACACACACACACACACTTAATTTCTTTGTAGTTTTAAATACAAGAAAATTGCAGGGATTTTTTCATACTTAATTAAAGCTATTACAATACAAAACGAATACATCGTAATAAATGTATAAAAAATGTATAATTTGGTTAATTTCACTCTTGACTTTTAAGTTTCAACAAAATGTGTACATTATTGAATACAAAAATCCAAATTACAAACGAAAAGCTGACTTTTATTTCAACATCAAACATCTACGTAAAATTATTCAGTATACCTTGATTGTTATTTGTATTATATGCTCAAAATTATCATCTGCTAAAATGCATAAATATGGGTTTTATAAACGCTCGTTAGCCGCCCAACTTCAGGATACTCCACTGGCGCCCTTTGTTCCACGCAAGGACAACAATACCCGAAGACGTTCATTATCGGTTGCGGATAGCTGCCGCCGCTACTTGGCTAAGGAAAAAACCCCTGACAAGGACTTCGCACGCAAATGCCAGATGGCCTTCAATATCCGCAATCTTCCAGACGACGATAGCGATTGGGATGACGACCAGTTGCTGGAGTACAAAGAGAGCTTGGCGCGCATCTCATGTCTGGATCTTGATAGCACACTAGCAGATGAACATCGTATGAAAGGATGGCTACCCCCAGTAAAGCTGAAAAAAGTCACTCCACTTAAGTTTGGCTACCAACACGGAAAATACCATTGATTTAAACCACAGAATAAATTTAAAAAACTTATTTAGAATATCGTTTTTAGAATCAATAAAGATGACAAACCATGAACAAAATCGCCTTGGAATCGATAATCGTTACTATTTCAACTTTAAATGTATAATTATTAAGGACAAACCATGATCAAAACGACCTCGGAATTGAAGGTAGGGTCAGCGTTGACAAAGTTAGGACTTTGAAGTCTGGGAAGGGTTCTTTTACGGACTTGGGAACTTCACATGTCAACACCTTGTCATGATTTTGGACATGAATTCCGAAAATAGAAATTTACTCAACTTTAAATGTAGAATTATTAAGAAGGACAAACCATGATCAAAATGACCTCGGGAATGGAAATCGGATCTGTTTTGACAAAGTTATGGCAATTTGAAGTGTGGGAAGGCTATTTTTAGGGACTTCACATGTCAGCTTCTTGTCATGATTTTTGACATGAAATCCAAAAATCGGAAATTTCTCAACTTTGGATGAAGAACTATTAAGGAGGACAAACCATGATCAAAATGACCTCGGGAATGGAAATCGGATCTGTTTTGACAAAGTTATGGCAATTTGAAGTGTGGGAAGGCTATTTTTAGGGACTTCACATGTCAGCTTCTTGTCATGATTTTTGACATGAAATCCGAAAATCTGAAATTTCTCAACTTTGAATGTAGAATTATTAAAAAGGACAAGCCATGATCAAAATGACCTCGGAAGTGAAAATCGGGTCAGATTTGACAAAGTTATGGCAATTTGAAGTGTGGGAAGGCTATTTTTAGGGACTTCACATGTCAGCTTCTTGTCATGATTTTTGACATGAAATCCGAAAATCTGAAATTTCTGAACTTTGAATGTACAATTATTAAGAAGGACAAACCATGATCAAAATGACCTCGGGAATGGAAATCGGATCTGTTTTGACAAAGTTATGGCAATTTGAAGTCTGGGACGGCTATTTTTAGGGACTTCACATGTCAGCTTCTTGTCATGATTTTTGACATGAAATCCAAAAATCGGAAATTTCTCAACTTTGAATGAAGAACTGTTAAGGAGGACAAACCATGATCAAAATGACCTCGGGAATGGAAATCGGATCTGTTTTGACAAAGTTATGGGACTTTGAAGTCTGGGAAGGGCACTTTTAGGGACTTCGGAGCTTTATAACACCTTGTCATGATTTTTGACATGAATTCCGATAATCTGAAATTTATCAACTTTGAATGTAGAATTATTAAAAAGGACAAGCCATGATCAAAATGACCTCGGAAGTGAAAATCGGGTCAGATTTGACAAAGTTATGGCAATTTGAAGTGTGGGAAGGCTATTTTTAGGGACTTCACATGTCAGCTTCTTGTCATGATTTTTGACATGAAATCCAAAAATCGGAAATTTCTCAACTTTGAATGAAGAACTATTAAGGAGGACAAACCATGATCAAAATGACCTCGGGAATGGAAATCGGATCTGTTTTGACAAAGTTATGGGACTTTGAAGTCTGGGAAGGGCACTTTTAGGGACTTCGGAGCTTTATAACATCTTGTCATGATTTTTGACATGAATTCCGAAAATCTGACATTTATCAACTTTGAATGTAGAATTATTAAAGAGGACAAGCCATGATCAAAATGACCTCGGAAGTGAAAATTGGGTCAGTTTTGACAAAGTTATGGCAATTTGAAGTGTGGGAATGCTATTTTTAGGGACTTCACATGTCAGCTTCTTGTCATGATTTTTGACATGAAATCCAAAAATCGGAAATTTCTCAACTTTGAATGAAGAACTATTAAGGAGGACAAACCATGATCAAAATGACCTCGGGAATGGAAATCGGATCTGTTTTGACAAAGTTATGGGACTTTGAAGTCTGGGAAGGGCACTTTTAGGGACTTCGGAGCTTTATAACATCTTGTCATGATTTTTGACATGAATTCCGAAAATCTGAAATTTATCAACTTTGAATGTAGAATTATTAAAAAGGACAAGCCATGATCAAAATGACCTCGGAAGTGAAAATCGGGTCAGATTTGACAAAGTTATGGCAATTTGAAGTGTGGGAAGGCTATTTTTAGGGACTTCACATGTCAGCTTCTTGTCATGATTTTTGACATGAAATCCGAAAATCTGAAATTTCTGAACTTTGAATGTACAATTATTAAGAAGGACAAATCATGATCAAAATGACCTCGGGAATGGAAATCGGATCTGTTTTGACAAAGTTATGGCAATTTGAAGTCTGGGACGGCTATTTTTAGGGACTTTACATGTCAGCTTCTTGTCATGATTTTTGACATGAAATCCAAAAATCGGAAATTTCTCAACTTTGAATGAAGAACTATTAAGGAGGACAAACCATGATCAAAATGACCTCGGGAATGGAAATCGGATCTGTTTTGACAAAGTTATGGGACTTTGAAGTCTGGGAAGGGCACTTTTAGGGACTTCGGAGCTTTATAACATCTTGTCATGATTTTTGACATGAATTCCGAAAATCTGAAATTTCTCAACTTTGAATGTAGAATTATTAAAGAGGACAAGCCATGATCAAAATGACCTCGGGAATGGAAATCGGATCTGTTTTGACAAAGTTATGGGACTTTGAAGTCTGGGAAGGGCACTTTTAGGGACTTCGGAGCTTTATAACATCTTGTCATGATTTTTGACATGAATTCCGAAAATCTGAAATTTATCAACTTTGAATGTAGAATTATTAAAGAGGACAAACCATGATCAAAATGACCTCGGGAATGGAAATCGGATCTGTTTTGACAAAGTTATGGCAATTTGAAGTGTGGGAAGGCTATTTTTAGGGACTTCACATGTCAGCTTCTTGTCATGATTTTTGACATGAAATCCAAAAATCGGAAATTTCTCAACTTTGGATGAAGAACTATTAAGGAGGACAAACCATGATCAAAATGACCTCGGGAATGGAAATCGGATCTGTTTTGACAAAGTTATGGCAATTTGAAGTGTGGGAAGGCTATTTTTAGGGACTTCACATGTCAGCTTCTTGTCATGATTTTTGACATGAAATCCAAAAATCGAAAATTTCTCAACTTTGAATGTAGAATTATTAAAGAAGACAAGCCATGATCAAAATGACCTCGGAAGTAAAAATTGGGTCAGTTTTGACATAGTTATGGCAATTCGAAGTGTGGGAAGGCTATTTTTAGGGACTTCACATGTCAGCTTCTTGTCATGATTTTTGACATGAAATCCAAAAATCTGAAATTTCTCAACTTTGAATGAAGAACTATTAAGGAGGACAAACCATGATCAAAATGACCTCGGGAATGGAAATCGGATCTGTTTTGACAAAGTTATGGGACTTTGAAGTCTGGGAAGGGCACTTTTAGGGACTTCGGAGCTTTATAACATCTTGTCATGATTTTTGACATGAATTCCGAAAATCTGAAATTTCTCAACTTTGAATGTAGAATTATTAAAAAGGACAAGCCATGATCAAAATGACCTCGGAAGTGAAAATCGGGTCAGATTTGACAAAGTTATGGCAATTTGAAGTGTGGGAAGGCTATTTTTAGGGACTTCACATGTCAGCTTCTTGTCATGATTTTTGACATGAAATCCGAAAATCTGAAATTTCTGAACTTTGAATGTACAATTATTAAGAAGGACAAACCATGATCAAAATGACCTCGGGAATGGAAATCGGATCTGTTTTGACAAAGTTATGGCAATTTGAAGTCTGGGACGGCTATTTTTAGGGACTTCACATGTCAGCTTCTTGTCATGATTTTTGACATGAAATCCAAAAATCGGAAATTTCTCAACTTTGAATGAAGAACTATTAAGGAGGACAAACCATGATCAAAATGACCTCGGGAATGGAAATCGGATCTGTTTTGACAAAGTTATGGGACTTTGAAGTCTGGGAAGGGCACTTTTAGGGACTTCGGAGCTTTATAACATCTTGTCATGATTTTTGACATGAATTCCGAAAATCTGAAATTTATCAACTTTGAATGTAGAATTATTAAAAAGGACAAGCCATGATCAAAATGACCTCGGAAGTGAAAATCGGGTCAGATTTGACAAAGTTATGGCAATTTGAAGTGTGGGAAGGCTATTTTTAGGGACTTCACATGTCAGCTTCTTGTCATGATTTTTGACATGAAATCCGAAAATCTGAAATTTCTGAACTTTGAATGTACAATTATTAAGAAGGACAAACCATGATCAAAATTACCTCGGGAATGGAAATCGGATCTGTTTTGACAAAGTTATGGCAATTTGAAGTCTGGGACGGCTATTTTTAGGGACTTCACATGTCAGCTTCTTGTCATGATTTTTGACATGAAATCCAAAAATCGGAAATTTCTCAACTTTGAATGAAGAACTATTGAGGAGGACAAACCATGATCAAAATGACCTCGGGAATGGAAATCGGATCTGTTTTGACAAAGTTATGGGACTTTGAAGTCTGGGAAGGGCACTTTTAGGGACTTCGGAGCTTTATAACATCTTGTCATGATTTTTGACATGAATTCCGAAAATCTGAAATTTATCAACTTTGAATGTAGAATTATTAAAAAGGACAAGCCATGATCAAAATGACCTCGGAAGTGAAAATCGGGTCAGATTTGACAAAGTTATGGCAATTTGAAGTGTGGGAAGGCTATTTTTAGGGACTTCACATGTCAGCTTCTTGTCATGATTTTTGACATGAAATCCGAAAATCTGAAATTTCTGAACTTTGAATGTACAATTATTAAGAAGGACAAACCATGATCAAAATGACCTCGGGAATGGAAATCGGATCTGTTTTGACAAAGTTATGGCAATTTGAAGTCTGGGACGGCTATTTTTAGGGACTTCACATGTCAGCTTCTTGTCATGATTTTTGACATGAAATCCAAAAATCGGAAATTTCTCAACTTTGAATGAAGAACTATTAAGGAGGACAAACCATGATCAAAATGACCTCGGGAATGGAAATCGGATCTGTTTTGACAAAGTTATGGGACTTTGAAGTCTGGGAAGGGCACTTTTAGGGACTTCGGAGCTTTATAACATCTTGTCATGATTTTTGACATGAATTCCGAAAATCTGAAATTTCTCAACTTTGAATGTAGAATTATTAAAGAGGACAAGCCATGATCAAAATGACCTCGGGAATGGAAATCGGATCTGTTTTGACAAAGTTATGGGACTTTGAAGTCTGGGAAGGGCACTTTTAGGGACTTCGGAGCTTTATAACATCTTGTCATGATTTTTGACATGAATTCCGAATATCTGAAATTTCTCAACTTTGAATGTAGAATTATTAAAAAGGACAAGCCATGATCAAAATGACCTCGGAAGTGAAAATCGGGTCAGATTTGACAAAGTTATGGCAATTTGAAGTGTGGGAAGGCTATTTTTAGGGACTTCACATGTCAGCTTCTTGTCATGATTTTTGACATGAAATCCGAAAATCTGAAATTTCTGAACTTTGAATGTACAATTATTAAGAAGGACAAACCATGATCAAAATGACCTCGGGAATGGAAATCGGATCTGTTTTGACAAAGTTATGGCAATTTGAAGTCTGGGACGGCTATTTTTAGGGACTTCACATGTCAGCTTCTTGTCATGATTTTTGACATGAAATCCAAAAATCGGAAATTTCTCAACTTTGAATGAAGAACTATTAAGGAGGACAAACCATGATCAAAATGACCTCGGGAATGGAAATCGGATCTGTTTTGACAAAGTTATGGGACTTTGAAGTCTGGGAAGGGCACTTTTAGGGACTTCGGAGCTTTATAACATCTTGTCATGATTTTTGACATGAATTCCGATAATCTGAAATTTATCAACTTTGAATGTAGAATTATTAAAAAGGACAAGCCATGATCAAAATGACCTCGGAAGTGAAAATCGGGTCAGATTTGACAAAGTTATGGCAATTTGAAGTGTGGGAAGGCTATTTTTAGGGACTTCACATGTCAGCTTCTTGTCATGATTTTTGACATGAAATCCGAAAATCTGAAATTTCTGAACTTTGAATGTACAATTATTAAGAAGGACAAACCATGATCAAAATGACCTCGGGAATGGAAATCGGATCTGTTTTGACAAAGTTATGGCAATTTGAAGTCTGGGACGGCTATTTTTAGGGACTTCACATGTCAGCTTCTTGTCATGATTTTTGACATGAAATCCAAAAATCGGAAATTTCTCAACTTTGAATGAAGAACTATTAAGGAGGACAAACCATGATCAAAATGACCTCGGGAATGGAAATCGGATCTGTTTTGACAAAGTTATGGGACTTTGAAGTCTGGGAAGGGCACTTTTAGGGACTTCGGAGCTTTATGTCATGATTTTTGACATGAATTCCGAAAATCTGAAATTTATCAACTTTGAATGTAGAATTATTAAAGAGGACAAGCCATGATCAAAATGACCTCGGAAGTGAAAATTGGGTCAGTTTTGACAAAGTTATGGCAATTTGAAGTGTGGGAATGCTATTTTTAGGGACTTCACATGTCAGCTTTTTGTCATGATTTTTGACATGAAATCCAAAAATCGGAAATTTCTCAACTTTGAATGAAGAACTATTAAGGAGGACAAACCATGATCAAAATGACCTCGGGAATGGAAATCGGATCTGTTTTGACAAAGTTATGGGACTTTGAAGTCTGGGAAGGGCACTTTTAGGGTCTGCATATGTCAGCTTCTTGTCATGATTTTTGGACATAAATTCCGAAAATCTGAAATTTCTCAACTTTGAATGTAGAAGTATTAAGGAGGACAAACCATGATCAAATTGAATGGAATTGAAAAAATGGAACTTTTAAGGATTTTTGATTTTGTCATGATTTTTGAGTTATGGAACTTTGAAGTCTCAGAATGTACCCACAGTACTGTTACCAAACTTAGTCAGTTACAAACAGGTTATAATATATGTGTATATAATTTTATTTAAAGTATTTAATGGGGCTTGTTTTACATAGAATTACACTTCAGTTAAATACGCATTAAATAATTTGTTTGTATTTTTTTTTTTTATTGAATTGAATTCTTAATAATTTTTTTTCTGCTCGTTGCACTTGTCTTAACTTTGTTCAGTTTTCAGCTCAAAAATGTTATTTGGTCGCTTTATTATTTTGTTTCTTTTTTTTATTGTTTTATGTATCTTGATTAATCAAGAGATTTTAAAGCAATATTTGCATTTAGTTTATTGACAAAAGACACATTATTTCACTTGTAATACGCAAATTTAATACAGTTTGCAATTTTATTGAATAAAATATCATAAAGAGATGTTGTAAATAATGTGAACACATCGATTTAAATCAGAAACATGAGAGTAAGAGATGTTAATAGTGCCTTGCAAGCGATAAAGTATATGACTAAATATTAATTTAGTTATTGTTACGTTTGTATAATTATGAAATACATGAGGTGCTAGGACGCGATTGCCATCATAATCGTAATTGCAGCTAATAATCAAATCTATATAATGTATAATTAAAATCTGCTGCAGCAAAAAATTAGAAAACATTTTCGAATGCGATCAGCCTGGAAACAAATATCTTATATTGTGCGCAAAAATGAACAATTTAAAACAGGCTCCTTAATACATAGCAACAATTCGCAAGATGCTATTTTGTTGCTACAGTTGATGTTTTTTTGTATGTTTGTTTGTTCAATGTGTAATGTTAGGTTAGTCTTTTTGTTGCCACCTGTCTCTCGCTCCGCACTCTTTAATCCGCCTTGCGAGGCTTACGCTTGCGCACCTGCTCTGTGCTGGGCTTATCCGTCAGCTCGGGCGCCTCATCGCCGGCCTGCTTGTTTGTGGTTTCGATTTGCTCAGCTTTACTATAGGCGTTCTTGTCTTGCGATTTGTCGGCAATTTCTGGCTGTATGGATTCCTCCACCAATTCTGGTTCCGCTTCATCCTCCTCATCATCTTCGTCGGCTTCTTCGCTGTTGCGCTCCTCCTCCTCTTCCACAGCATCATCATTTTCGTCTTCTATTTCCTCGGTGGCCAAATCCTCAACGCCTTCGGCCAGATTATCCTGCGATTCGGAGAAGCTTTGACGCTGCGATTTCTTGGGCGGATAAACAAAGTCCACAATGCAGACGAGCATCAAACCCAAAGCAGCGCCCACAAAAATGGTGGCAATGGCAAACAAAGCATAAGATCCCCAGGTGGGCACTCCATAGTCCTGCTGCAGTCGTGCGTTGAAGTCCTTAAAGAGTTTTTGCGTGTGCTATTAGTAATACATATATAACATAGACAAACATATGTACATATAATACAAATGAGCAATGATATTTTGCGGAAGCTTAAATTGGAATTGAAAACAAGCATTTGCACCAGTGTGCTACGTCTCAATGAGGTATAGACACAACCTTTCGATCCCAGATAAGCTTCCGCTTGCGTGCATTGAACTTAGCTAATACTACATAACTCTGACTGATTGGAGCAGACGTAAAAAAGCCATTGGAGAAGGTTATTGACATACCTTCAGCGTGTGCGACAGCTTGAAGAAATAGGACAGCAAGGACATGTGTATGGTGTCGGGCTTCTTCCACGAGGACAGGGGCTCAATGCTCTGCCAGGACTTCTTCTTAAGGAAATGCAGCAGAGCATCTGCATCACGTGCGCCACGATATTGACGGAACTCGCCATCCTTCACGCTGAGTGGATACAAAAAGTATGTTATTAAATTATAGCTGTGGTGATAAGTATTTAAAGCTGCACTCACTGATAGATGGTGGGCAAGGCGGTGACAAAGAAGCGTCCGCTGAGCGATGGCGATGTGGTCACATCGATCTTGGCCACATGAACGTTTATATCCTTAGCGATGCTGGCATAGCGTTCCCAAATAGGCGCCAGATTCTTGCAGGCTGGGCACCAAGGTGCATAACTATAAATATATGTTCAAATATTCAATATATAACAAATTATTTATATTTATAAAAGATACTGTTCACTGCATATTTTTCATTTTTTTATTATTTATTTATTTTATGTCGACTTAATTAAATATTATTTTTTTCAATAATACATTAATATAAAACGTTAAAATGATTGATTTAAGAAAATTTAAAGTTTAAATATTTTTTATGAAAAATTAATTAGTTTCAATTAGCGAGTGACCACTGTAAGTACCACTATCTTTTAATTAAATATTTGTTCAATTTGTTTGCATATTTTTTTAGCTGAAACATCTGCAAAAAGGCATGCATAACAGCTGCCGGCGAAGTGACGCATCCAGCCAATCAGGAGCGAGCAACGCACATTTTAACGGCATGCAACATTCCACAGAAACACAAACAAGAACAAGAAACCAGCTTCGTTGCTTTTGTTGTTGTTGCTGTTGCCGGCAACACCCCACAGAAACTGCGACTGCGTTGGCCAGTGTCATATTTTCAGATTATTTGTTTTACTCTACTCACAATTCAATCATCCATTCGCCATTTAGCATCGAGTGCCAGTTATCCTCGTCCAATTCGATTATATTTCCATCTGGCTGCATCAATTTATTGCTTGCCGTTGCCGTCGACGTCGACTGCGCAGCGAGCAGCATGACGATGACACATGACGCGGCGAAAATTTGTAAAGTACACTGCATTGTTGCAGAGATTTATGTGTACTTTGGATATAATGCACTTAATTTCGGTTTTCTTTATGCTAAATTTGTACTGGTTTTGATTTTTTCTTTGTTGAACTTAATTTTTTTTGATGTTTTAAACAAACGTAAAAGCTGTGGGCGCAGGGCTGTCCGGTACGACACAGTAGAGATGTGCAAGTATGCACAGACTGGCAATAGAGATGTGTACGCAAGGCCTATCGTAATATCGATACTTTTAATTTCTATGTTATTGATTAAAAAATCGTTTGAATGTATACTATCGGAGAGAGTTGTTCTGGTAACATTGCCTATCGATAGTACTGCGGTACTAATAAATGAGTGACTGTTAATGTTAAGTAACATGCCAATATGATATCTCGGTCTTCCTCTTCATTAAGAAAAGTACATACATACAAGCACTTACATACAATTTACAGTTCATTCTTTTTGTGTCATAAAAAGTGTCGAATGTGCATTAAATAACTTACAATTGTTAATGGTTTAAAATGGTTGTCTGCACAATGCAGAGCTATACAAGAGAACAACAATTAAAAACGGTCAAATCAACGCATATGCAGCAAAATGCTGAAATTATCAATAATGGAAATGGCGCCGAAAAGGAAGCTGGAGAAGCGTTGGAAGAGGGGGAAGAGGATCGTGAGGAGGGGGAAATTGTAGATGAATATGAAATGATAATTTCCTCAGAGGATGAGGAATTTAAATTGCGCGCACGCATTCGACAGCTGGAAGATCAAAGCAAGGAAATGGAAAAAATGGATATGCTCTCTGCAAATCTGTCAAATCAATACAGTAAGCACCCGCTAATAATAACATCTGAAGCAACATGTTCTTTTTGTATAAGTGTATGTGAAGTGACCTTGTCTAATGCATGGTAGAATTATACAAGCTGGTGGATATTTCTCTCTCTGGCTCCTTACTTTTACTCTCTCTTCGCTTTGTATGCGTTTGAGCGTGGTAAAATTATATTATAATTCCACCATGCGTTTGAGCTGCTGAAATGTGGAATGTTATGTATGCTTTGCATGTGTGAGAGCGACAAGCAAACATGGTGAAATTATAATTCCACCAGGCCAGCGAGCACCCAAAAATGAGGGCACTCTAGAAATATCCGCCACCGTGCAGAATTCCACCACTATCCAATTCTGTGTATGCATGTGTTTATTTGTATACTGGGAGTTGCAATTTAATCCGCCGTTCTACAGTAGTCACTCGAAAAGTATAACATTTTGCTAACACAGCTGATTCTTATTCTAATCTATACAAAATAATTAAATAAAATAAAATCTCTTTCATCCCGGATTCTAGTATTTAGACTACAGGTTTTCCCAAATAAACATTTAAAGAAATATAAGTTGCTTGCCGGGTTTGTCCTGGCGAATGTGTTTCTTTCAAGTTTGTTCTCTAAATTAAGAAGTTTGGATACAATTAATCTTAGTTACTTATTTTTTGGAAAATTCTAATTAGCGAAAGATCACTGTATTCCATTTTCCATATGCAATCATAAGTATTGAGTAAGTATGTGCATAGTAAAATGTTTTTAATGTGGAGTATGCAAAGTAAGCGTTGATTTGCTTATCTCTTGTTGATTGCCAACATTTGGAATCTTTAAGTAAATTCAATACAATAATAGGAATATTTGTATTTATTGTAGATTATCAGAGGCCGAATGGTATTGAGAGATATAACCAGCAGTATCCGCATTTCTCGCCAATAACTGTGCACTCGGATGTGTCCAGTCTGTCGGAGGAGGAACTGCATCCGCCCAAAAAGTATCGCAAACATCGAACGAAACGCACCGAGAGCAAAAAGCATCGTTCGATGATTCGACGTAATCCTTTTACGAATCATATGCGCATCCATCCCTCACAGTCGCACATACGGAAAAAGCGACGTCATGAGCACCACAGTAACAACAAGAATCATTATCAGCAGCAGCAATTGCTGGACTCGCTGGACAGCGTGACGGACGATGAGATCTGCGAGTACGACATGAATGTGGGGAACGAGACGGACGAGTACGAGGAGCGTCTAAAGCTGAGCAGGAATAAGCTACGGGTTGCACTTGCCCGTACCGGCAACTATGACATCAAGCCCAAGCACAGTCTACGGGAGCGTTTGCAGTATCGCATGCAAAAGTCGCCTCCTTGTCCGGGTCCAGCTTCGGGTGCCAATCAAGCGGATCATCATCATCATCAGTTAAAATCGGAGGAGCAGTTGCCTCCGCATTCATTTGAAGGTTACAGTCAGCGCCGGAACGAAAGCGAGCAGGAGCAGGATCTGAAGGAGCCGGAGGAGCAAGAGCAGGAGGAACATCTGGCGCCGGCTGAGGAGCCAGCGGAGCTCAAGCTGCGTCTGATTGCCCTCAAATCGGCCATATTGAAGAAGCATATGGCGCGCAAAAAGCGAGATGCGGAACGCGCCTATTCTCCCACAGATATGATCAATCGGGTGCACCAGCCAACAATCACCGAGTCGATGCTCAACGATATCGATGATCTCATGGAGATAAGTCCAGCTGCCTCGCCGGAGAGGCCCGTGTATAGTCCGACTCCTACATCGCCGGCCCGTTTTGCGGAACCCGTGGACATGGAGCTTGCGCAGACAGACAGTGAAGAGGACAACAGACGACAACAGCAGTGGTCCCACAATTGTCTGTTGGCAAACAGCGGCGGCAGCTGGCGCTGCCTTATGTCCAATTCGATACCACCCGTTTCGATGCCCATTGTCATTGACGACGAGGAGGAGGAGCTGCTGCTGCATCATCGGCGGAAAGCGGAGCACTTGGTGAACGATGAAGATGACGAGGTGCCACCACCGCCGCCTTCGTTTCACATTCCACACGTGCACCTGGAGGACGATGATGCCCGGGATGCATTGCATCTGAGAGAAAGATATGCTGAGCATCAGCCGGATTCCCTCAGCGACATACAATCCATCTCCATGGACAACTCACAAACGCAAACCTCACGGCCATTCCAGCCCGAATCCAGCGATGATGAGGCTGCCGCCTTGCGTACCCTGCTCCTGTCCAAGCTGAAGCCAGCAGCGGCAGTGACGGCTAAACAAAAGCCGCTACTCAAGGCCGTTAATGTAGTTAAAGCGGAGGCCATGTCTCATGACTCCGATGATCCCGAGGAGCTGCGTCAGCTCTTGCTCACCAGCATTGCGTCCAAAAAGAAGACTAGCTCGCAGAAAGTGGCGCCCCTGAGCCCAGAGATTCTGAAGAAAGCAGTGCTACGCTTCCAAATGTCTTCCGTGCAGTCCAATCAATCGGTTATCATCCCGACAAATATGCCCGCTCAGGAATCAGCTGCCAATTTACAGCCTCTGCCGGCGTCTCTGCCTGTGCCATTGCCTCTGGTAGAACCGGTGTCTCTGCCTTTGCCATTACCCGTGCCCCCACCACAAGTACCCGTAGAAGCTGTAGCTGTGGAACCCAAGCCAACAACTACCATTCCGGCGAACATCATCAAGATCGTGAAGCCCAACAAGGTAATCAACCAGAAGACGGCGCCCAAGCGCAAGATTTCGAAACTGGAGGAATCTGCGCCGCCTGTCAAGCGTCCAACAACGCTGCTTGTCAAGGAGCCAGTGGCTCTCCTACGCGGCCAGAACGGCGGCAGCAGCCGAAGCAGCATCTCAACGCGTCTAATAACAACACTCGATCCGACCAGCTTCAAGGTGAACAAACTGGTTATCACTCTCGCCGAATCCTCTGCGGGCAGTGATGATGATCTGGAGCTGAGCAGCTGCTATGGCTTCACTAGCTATGCGGACAATGCGAGTCCATTTAGCCAGGTCTTGGACAGCGCAAGCAACTCCACCACACGCTCAAATACGCCAAACTCGGAGATACTGGAAACAGCTGCGCCTAATTTGCGACGGACCGTCATTAATGAATACTTTGAGAAGAAACTGGATGATTTCCTGAAGCAGGCGCGCTCCAAGGTGCCCACAATACAGCCGTTGGAAAGCAGTAGCAAACCGACGCCAGAGGCGGAAAAGTCACCCGAAACCCAACTGCCAAAAACAACAGCTGAACCAACTGCTGAAACCCCACCCAAGACAAAGCCAACCCCTGTGGTATGTTATATAGTTTTATGCAGCCATCGATCTTATTATCTCTTTGCTTAGGCTGTGCGACATTTGCCAGTGGCATCCCAAAAAGAATACTTGCGGCTCATTGAGCGCATGCGACTGCTGGAGAAGAAGAAAACTGGAGTCGTCAAGTCGACAGTCGCTGTTCCGGTGAAGGGCGTCCCAACAGCTTTGTCTCCAAACCAAAAGGATACATCAACAGCGGCTAAAAGGCAATTGGTCACAGTTACGGGTGGGCCGCAAGTTGGCGGCGAAGCCACAACTTCCAAGGCAACACTTGCTGGCACTGAAGCTGGCGATCTTCCAAGCACCTCAATGGCGGCAGCGCCGGCGACGCAGCCATCAAAAGAGAGTCGTCTCAAAGCATTTGAGAACTCATTTCTTAAAATCGGGTATTTATATAACAGTATTTACAGTCGAACTTCTCTAAAAGCGATTTTGATCAAAATGATTGTGTTGTGAAGTTCGACTGCATCATAGATACACTGTATCTATGTGGAGTTACTCTCGTCTTGTGTAATATAAATTACAGCGGCAGCATGATAACCAATCTGGACAAGTCGTTGCACATGGTCAAGGAGGCGAAGAAGTCAAAGATCACGCGACTGCGTTACGCGAAGCGCCTCAAGGATCTATTTGCTGAGATGCAGGCTATCAGACAGGCGGTCAAACTGGAGGAGGCAAAACTGGCGCGCATACAGCCCGATATCCAGGCCAGTCATGAGATCATCATATCGCTCAAGCAAAAGCGCAACAAATTACGCAACGCTGCATTGGATCTGGGCACTGGCCTACAGGGCGCTGACTACAGGTACTACTACTACTACTACAACTACTACTACAACAACAACAAGAACAACAACTACAACATCAGTAGTAGCCGATTGCTGTGGACCACAACGCAATGATCATTGGATGCGCCGGATTGTGGAGGATGCGGACCTTTGTACAACAGTTATACTATAGTTCATCTCATTTGCAGATTACTGGATCCGGGCAAGGCGGAAATCACAAGCAAATCCATGCTACTAACCAAAGAGATACGTTCATATAATACGATTGCCAAATACGAGGATATACCGCAGGATGTGCCCACGTGTGCAGCTCCAGAGCCAGAGCCAAAGCCAGACACAGAACCAGAACCAGAGTCGCTACCTGAAACTGAAACTGAAGTAACCCAAAAGTCAAGCAGCAGCAACAGTGATTGTCAGACGCCTGCTGATGATGAGATCAGGCCAGAGACGGAGCCAAATAACTGTGATACCTCAGAGGCGGTGACCGTAGAGACACAGCTGGATGTTGATGTGCGTGGATTTTAAGATATTCTCCTCTATTGCTTTCAACTAATTAATAAGATAAATAATTGTCTACCTGTTCAATGTTGTTGCCGTGCTAACTGTGCTAACCCCATACTAACAAACTGATTGAGTTTACTTGCAGACCACGCCACAGAAAGTAGCACCGGAAACGTTGCACAACAGCATCACCATCCCGGAAGTATGGAACAATCCGTCCTACACCATCAGCTTCATGCGGCAGCTATGGCAACTGCCCGCTAAGAAGTCCCTGCTGGATGAATACTGCACGCCCATGTCCCGCAACTATAACAGGTGTGTGGTGAATCCCTTGTAGCTGCTCGCTATCCAAATGCATTTGTTTGCTCCTTGCAGCCAGCTGAATGCCAATACCACCCTGTGTCCCTTTGAGCTGATGGGTCGTTGCGAGGACACCGACTGTTCCTATCTGCATTTAAGCCGTGCTCTAAGCGCTCCGGCTTAAAGCAGTGAAAATAAATTTCTGTATTAAAACTAACCGTATCCACATAACATTCTAAATAGCGTGCTTGAATTCTGGTAAGTTGAACTCTTCACGCGACTTTCTATTTAAATGTTGCTTTCAGTCAACGAGAGAAACAACAAAGACAACAACAAAAGAACAACAAAAAGAACAGCAAGGCAAAAAAAAAAAAAATCAATTCAAGCAAAGACTGAACAATTGTTTGATTGATATGAAGCGATCAGCAAAAGGAGATTCGCATATCGAGCGCCAGTTCGATCTAGTGACATAAATATACAGTTTCATTGTTGAAACATTGTTTGTTATATACATTTATATCCGTACATTTACAAATCACGTGGTGTTGTAAACTAGTGCAAGTTCGATGATTTCGGTCCGGACGTTTTTTGAAAGCCTTTCGAACGGATTGTGCATTTTTTCATCTGCTCAACATTTGATTGCCATATATATATATATATATATATATAAATACATATATATATATATATATAGTTATATATATAATATACTTGTATATATGTATAAATTGAGCAACAGCATGAACTGTAATATAGTACTTGTCGTTAAGCTAAATCCGGTTTATATATGTTTTCTGCCAAATCGATATACATATACCTACATATTATTTATTATTTTGTGCGTTTTTAATGGCAACTCAATTATCGTTTCAATTCGAATTATATATTCATTTTAAAGAACACATTTGTAATCATTATAAAGTTTTCTAAAAATAAAACACAAAAAAAAAAAAAAATTTCAAAATAAAAAAAACATATATCTAAAAATGCTATCAAGTGTATTTTATTTGAGCAAGGATGTTTCCATATTTTTATTCTAGGAACTAATGGGCATTTTTACTAAAAATTAAATTTGTTTTGGAATTGAATACCAAGCATGGAACTAAAGTTCACAGTAGAAATTCACAATAAATTGCATAAAAATCTTAAAATCGAACTTTTCAGCAATCGCAGAAATAAAACAAATTGTTTTTTTGGTATTCTTATGCAGCTCGTAGTGCAAATGTTTGTTTATTTCTAGTTACAAATAGTTTTGTGTAAGTAAAAAACATTAATATTGCCTTAAATATCACAGCCAATAGTTCCGCAGTGCATTGCAGGATACAAGTAATTTTGTTATTAGATTTGGGCAAGTAAGTATCCTAAGTGACAATCACCCGAGTTGGGGCCAAACTTCTAGTAGCCCTCGTCGTTACCATAATACACGTACTCGTGACACCAGTCCTTGACGCTATCGTCGTTATTGCAGCACATGGGATAGATGATCTCGGATTTGGTAACCTTGGCGCAGCGCATGCATAGCTCCATGGTTGCCTGATTCATTTCGCACTGCTGCACCTTCAGTATGGTCTCGGGCGCCAGGTTACCTGGATACTCGCTGGGGTCAACCAGCAGCGGCTTTGGCGTCGTCCCCGCTTCACTGTCCGCGTCTGGCGACGGTCGCGAGTGGACGCTGATCGAGAGACACGCGACCAGAAGTAGCGTCATCAGCAGCAGCTTGTCGAATTTCTGAAAGAACCAAATCAAGAGCACTTGATTAGCCAGCGCTATAAAATTTAGGGAGCAAACTAAAGTCAGGCGACCGACCAATCATGTGATACGGTTAGATATTTTGGTGCTTGACGCTGCCATTGACCCTATTTAGAATCGTTTTGGGCTGTGATTTATGAATTATAAATTGTGTCAGGCGCTTCTTTCTGGTTCAAGTTAGTTCGACAATTAAAATTATATATTTCAATTTTCATTAAACCAGAGCAAACAAGTTGCATACAAAATTATTGCTTTTGTGGGTGGAGTCTGGTTTTCTGATGCCTCAACGGATGTTAATTAGTATTATTACAACAGGAAGAAATAAAACAAATTCTCAAATGGTTTTAATCTTTAAATTTTAAGTACAATACTCATAAAGAACAATAAATTATTGTTGATTTCAAAATTGAAAAATTTTAATCAAGTACAAGATTTTTTCTTGATGTGATTAAAAAATTCTGTATTTTTCCTGAGCGCATCAGGCATTCTTCACTAGGGTTTTCTATTATATTTAAATGCTTACTGATCAAGTTAATCAAGGATATATTATTGCCAATGTCATAGAGTATTTTGAACACAGCACTTTCTAGAACCGATATCTGTTTATTATTTATTTTATTGTAATCGGTATTTTTGACCCATTATTCATGAATTGCATTTGTGTATACTCACTTCTTGAACCATTCTGTGTACGTTTTAATACTAAGTCGAATTGTGATTACTAGACTGAGGACGTTGACAGTTACAATATGCTCCTATTATTATTATTATTATTATTATTTGTTTGCTATGCGAATTGATAGCGGAGCCGGCAGCAACTGGAAGTCGCCATTGACAGCGCCTAACGTTTTATACCACCCAAGATCGTGCACCCACGACGCCTTGAAGCGTTGCTTCGGCTGCCTCGTCGGCTCCATCATCGGGCGTCGGCATCGCGGGCATTGGTCGGTTCCATAGATCGTCACTGTATATTGTGATTAGGGTTCTCTCACATCACAGTCGAATGACCGAAAATATTTCGATTTGCCCGCACAATCGTCGAGTGATCGACAGCTAAATACCTTGCTCACTATTCTTCCAATTGCGTAACGGAAAATTTCAAATTTTATTCATAATTTCATTACTTATAATTAAAAAACCCAATAAAACAATCGCTGGTTCAAATTGTGCCATTAAACAATGTTAACCTTAGGTTCGCCCCGCGAACCTCGGTTTTAGGTTTGTTTATATATTTTCTACATTTCCGATAAAGTAAAAGTTAGGCATTACAATTATGGACAAGAAAAAGGACGTCAAGCATTCGGTTCACAAATTGATGGCCTGGGTAATCGATGAGCCGCAGTGTAGTGTACAAAACTAGAGTTGAAGACGGGATCCATTTGCTGCCAGTTGATGCATAAGGTACATCCTGGCTCCATTTCCATGTTTAACGTACAACTCTGCTGACGAGCTCTGAATTTGAGATGGATTTAAAATTCACGCTCTTACATAATACATTATCGAAGGAGAAGATTAACAAGAAAATACCTAGCGGTGAAAAATGATTAAAGAATTTACTATAATAATATGCTTTACAAGATATACAAACCAGATTTTTCACACAAAATATCACAGGTTAGAGAAAACAGCATTTTTTTAAAGATGCAAAATAAATACTTTAAAAAAAAATCAAAATAAAAAATGTGCAGGAAATAATCCTAGATGTGAACTTGCCAAAGAATTTACAATAATGATATGCTTTACAAAGTATACGAACCTAGTGCTGCTCAAGTCAAACAAATTTTGCAAAGGGCTCTATGTTTTATCTGTAGGTTTCAGCTAGAAATATTAGACCTAGTAACAGTTTGATTTGTTCAGTTAATGCACATTGTAAAAATTCTCTCTCGCAAATTGAACTTATTTCTCCGTGTGATAAATTTAAGTGATCAAAAAGAAATTCGAAATGCTGGGAAATGCTGCAACATGGCTGAAGATGCCACTGCTCAACTACATCCAGAGGGGCGGCGGCGGCGGCGGCAACTGCTACGGCAATGGGCGTGGCGTGCGCAACTACAAGGTGACAGTGGTGGGCGCCGAGGGGGGCATTGGGCAGCCCCTATCGCTGATGCTGAAGCAGAATCCGCTGATCGAGGAACTCACGTTGCATGATGTGGTCGACACCAAAGGCATTGCCACAGATCTGTCGCACATTTGCACCGCAACGCAGGTGAATCATTTTAGCGGTACACATCACGAGGAGCTGCTGAATTCGCTGCACGACTCTCAGGTGGTTGTGGTGGCAGCTGGCCTGCCCCGCCGACCGGGCATGACGCGGGATCAGCTGCTGGACTCCAATGCCACGATTGCGATGACTGTGGCCTGTGCCGTGAGCAACGCTTGTCCGGACGCACTGCTCGCCTTCATTACAAATCCCATAAACACCATAGTGCCGATGGCGGCACAGTTTCTCAAGGCCAAGGGTGTCTTTGATCCCAACCGCTTGTTTGGCATCACCAGCCTGGATGTGGTGCGCTCCAAAACCTTTATTGCCGAGTTCATGGACATCGATCCGGCCAATGTGGCAGTACCGGTGATTGGAGGACATGCTGGCAACACCATCTTGCCCATAATCTCGCAGTGCAGCCCAAAGTTTACGGGCGACGAGGATGACGTGCTGCGTCTGACGCAACGCATACAGGAGGCCGGCACCGAGGTGGTGCTTGCCAAGGCGGGCAAAGGATCTGCCACTCTCTCGATGGCCTACGCAGCCGCTCATTTTGTGAACGCGCTGCTGCTGGGCCTAAAGGACGAACCGAACGTGGTCGAGTGCTGCTACGTGGCCTCCGATGTCACGGAGCTGCCATTCTTTGCCACGCCTGTGGTCCTGGGCCCCAATGGCATTAAGGAGAATTTGGGAGTGCCGGACATGAATGAGGATGAGCAGGCTATCTATGAGGAGATGCTGCCAGTGCTGCGCGAGAATATCGAGGATGGCATACGCTATGCAGAGACAGCAATGAAGGCAGCGGACCAGCAACAGGAGAAGGACTCGACTGCTTCCGAGTCGTCAAAACATGCACAGACGAACTAGGAAACAAGTTTGCTTATCGGCAAAACAACATGTTGGCGCAGTTTCCTCATTCATTGACTAGTATATATACATATATACATATACATATGTACATATGTAAATATGTAACGTGAGTTAAATCGTATGCTGTTTGGGGTCGTCGCAGTCAATTAGTGAAACATCATGTTGCTCTGATTGCTGATAAGTTTGATTGCATAGGCGCCAACTGATTACAATGTGAGCATCTGAATCTGGGGGTGTCCGTTTCCATCGGATTCATCATTCATCATTCAATGCCAACAAATAACCCATTCATTTATTTACAATATTTACAGCAGACATTTTTCCGAGAAATATCTATTGGAAAATTACACGACTACGGAACCCCCACAATTAATTAATTCCAAATTGCCACAAAGTATTAATTAAGTCAACAAAAACAAATAGTTAATTAAACAAGCAAGATTACATCGGCCGGTAAAAACCCCAAAATGCGTCAGAGAACGAATTCAATTACATAATATACTCATTAAACTTTTCAATGTAAAATACGGCTAATAAATACTATATGTACATATGTATAGTCAACCCGATTTTTAAGATTAAGATTTATTGTCACTTCTGCTTGAGATATATTTGAAGAACTAGCACTAATTAATGAGATCATCATCGCCAATTCATAGTAAAAACTTTTTACTAATTTATATGGCTAGATTATGCAACTATGATGGTTTAGTCTAGTCACTAAACTAAAGCATAGCAAACAAGTAAGAGTGCCCGACTAGGAGATACCCTGCACCCAGCCCTTACGTTCATTCATAATTATTTATCTGCATTCGTACATAGAAGCCCATAATTAACATAATTAACCTACTTTTCCTTGAAATGCCCTACTACGACTTCAAACTACCATAACGTTGCCAAAACTGAACCGATCTTTAATCCCAAGGCCATTTTATGCATGGTTTTTTAATCTCAATACTTCTACATTCAAAGTAAAGAAACTACAAAAATGTAGATTTCTTGTAAAAAATCATGACATTGATAGTGATGTCTGAAGATTCCAAGTCCCAAGAATTGGCCTTCCTAGACTTCAAACTGCCATAACTTTACCAAAACTGAACCGATCTTCAATCCCAAGGCCATTCAAAGTTGAGAAACTACAAATCTTTGGAGTTCTTGTTACATAGTTCATAATACCCTTTTGCATTATGAGATACATCTGACATTAAAATATTACTTTGCTCTAACCGTAACCTTTCTGAATTGTGAGTTTTGGGCGATTATTTTCTTTTAGATCACGTAGTTTTTGATATTACGGCCAATTGGCAGTTAGGAAAATTATGTTTGGCATATCATCGCATAGCATCATTCATTTCTTTTAAATACAGTATAAATCTTTTGGAAATTATAAAAAACAACAAAAAAATATCACATATTTTGCAATTATTCGAAATTCCAAGATGTTCTCAAAGTGGATGAATGGTATACCCCAGGTGGCCAGGTACAGCAAGTCGGCGAAGAAAGGCATCAAAGTGGCCGTTGTGGGTGCTGCCGGTGGCATTGGACAGCCGCTGTCCCTGCTGCTCAAATTGAATCCAAAGATTGCCGCGCTGGCCCTGCACGACATCCAGGCCATGAAGGGAATTGTTGCCGATCTCTCGCACATCTGCACAGCGACCACGGTGCAGGCGTTTGAGGGCAAAGATCAGTTGGAGTGTGCGCTGGAGGGTGCGGCCATTGTGGTGGTGCCCGCTGGACTACCCCGTAAGCCGGACATGACTCGCAGTGATCTCTTGACAGCCAATGGTGATATTGCGGTGGCCGTGGCCAAAGCGGTTAGTGTCGCCTGTCCCACTGCCCTGGTGGCGTTCATTACGAATCCGGTGAATACCATTGTGCCGATTGCCGCCGAGGTGCTGAAAAAGGAGAAGGCCTACGATCCGAAGAAATTGTTTGGCGTCACCACGCTGGATGTGGTGCGCTCCATGACCTTCATTGGCGAGTCCTTGTGCATCGATCCGAAGAAGGTCACCATTCCAGTTATTGGCGGACATGCTGGCGGCACAATTCTGCCCCTAATCTCGCTGTGCGAGCCCAAATACCAAGGCAATGCCGAGGAACGGGCCAAGCTGGTGGTGCGCATACAGGAGGCCGGCACGGAGGTGGTCAAGGCCAAGGCGGGCAAAGGATCCGCCACCCTATCGATGGCCTATGCTGCCGCACAGTTTGTGGACTCGCTGCTCCGTGGCCTAAATGGTGAAAAGGGTGTCATCGAATGCGCCTATGTCCAGTCCGATGTTACCGAGGCGCCGTTCTTTGCCACGCCTCTGTGTCTTGGCCCAAAGGGCATTGAGAAGAATCTGGGTCTTCCAAAATTGGATGAAATAGAGACAAAAGCCGTCAAGACGCTGACCAAGCAGCTCCAGAAAGATGCTGATGAGGGTATAAAGTTCCTCTGTTGAGTTCAGAGTTCATTGAGTATGGAATAAACATAAGCAACTAAATATTATTGTCTACTTGTCGAGGTCTTGTTTAATTATTTATATACTTGGTATTTATAGTATAATTATTATACATAGGCATGTCTATATTTGAAGACCCACTTTCAATATTACTGGCTGGGGCCAAACAAACCATGTATATTACTCTAGTAGAGCACTGATAACTTAATCATCCGTAATTCTTTGTAATTTTGCTCTACTAAACATTTATATATTTAGTTTTATACATATAGAAATCAGCACACTATCCTATTGGAAACAGTGATTTTTAAATTTTCAATCTTAACTTTCAAAAATAACTTAAGATGATTATATAAAACAAAAGTTGAACATAGCTTTAATGAATTTTCACATGGGTTTTTGGAAGACAGTTTTTAAAGCCCACAGCATATTTATTTAATTAATTATATTTTTTTAATTTTTATAATACATTATAACAGTTTTTCATAATTTTATTATATATTTTTAAAGATGTTGTGTAATTTACAATGAGTCACAAGTAGGGGATTCACCTCAGCTAATTAATTAATGTCTTTGCTTTTATCTGTGGTCAAAGCGCAGCTGTTGGGACTTAGTCAACATGCCTTGAGCTTGATAGAGGTTTCAGTAATATGATAACGCTTTGTATGTCTCACAGCTTATAGAGCAGGTGTGCCACCACCTGAGCGAGGCAACCTTTGAAATACATCATGCTAGACTTTATAAGTGGCAATATCAAGTTGTTTTGATCATAGGCCTGCCTACTAAATATATCTGATTAAGTGGTCCGAGATATTGACATAGTCTTTGGGAGCGACGTTTAATCAGTCGACGAATATTGTTGATTAAACCAACAAATAAAAAAACAAAAAATCAAAAAAAAAAAGCCAACAACAATAACAATGCCTTGGCCCCCCCTTGGCAATGCACTTTGAGCGGTAGAGATTAACGCTCAGATTCAGTTGTCGGGAATCATGGACACGTAATTCCCAGAATTAGTCTCTTCCCATAATATTCTTAATTTTAATTGGTGTTTGGGTCAAGAAGATCACAATTAAAGCTACAACAAAATATTAATGTTATCATATCAACAAAATTTGGGCTCATTAATCAGTCTCTGATTGCGTGATTGGCACACGATCTTCGAAATCGAACATATATATGTGTTTTTTTTTTTAGTTTTGATATGGATTTGTTGAGCCGATTGTTGCTAACCCACACACGTGGATAATGCGGAAACAGTTATTTATTTTTAGACCATTATAATTATTATTATATATGGCTCGTCTGGGGCTATAAATACGTCTATATGCATAATGTTTACTCCGGCTCTGCTTATCATGTCCCAGAGTTTAACAGGGTCGTAGCTGCTGTTGTTTGTCTGCATCGTATGAGTAATTTCATCAGCCGAAATGTGTTCTGATCCAAACGAGTGCAAGAATCGCATCACAAAAGATACTTTCATACGTGTATCTAAAAGATTCGACTTTGGAATTTGGTAGCATACATAAATACGTTTCTGAGTTCAAAGACTTGATAAAGCACATAAATGTATGTATATGTATATATTTTTTTGGCTAAAAACTTGTAATACAAAAATAAATATGAACGAAATTCCTATAAAAGGAAGCACTATCATTTTACCACCCAAAAAGCGATAGTGGTGGGTGCGTGACCAAAAATTCTCGGTACTTGAGATCCGCAATTCAGATCGGCAACATGATACGATGTCTGCAAATGTTTTTGCGTTGCGAATTTTCGCCCACGTCTGTTGATAAGAAGAATATAAATCATATACAGATGTATTAGTGTGTCTACACTTAAGGTCATTGAGTACATATTTAATGACTTAAGGTTAATGAATTCTCAAGCATACTTGAAACATAATTTTGTCGTTTTTGTTTTATTTTGCAAATTTCCTGTTGTCTATAAATTGTACCTAATAACATTTTAATTTAAAACGATCATTAATATATAGAAACGATCTACGCGTAGATTGATAAAGTCGTAAATATGATTAAAGTTGATTTTACACAAGCTAACTTTCAGAGCTTTGGTTTATTTATGCACCAACCAGCGATATTCGATTAAAAGCTTTTCCAAAAGCTTTTCAGTTGCTTGCACCGTTAACTATGGATTGGTATTGATTTTTAAGACCCCACAATTGGAATGAATGCACTTTCAAGAAGCTTAATGTCATTTCATGTCAATGCAACGGTAATAACGAAAGATTGTTAAAAGTGTGCCAGGGCTACAGCTATTTACATATGTACATACATATGTATGTATGTACATGTCATCCATCACACATGAACTGACACGAGGTGCCAATAATGTGTCGAAGGTTTCTCGAAAAAGAAACGTTAAAAGGCATAGAAGACAGACTGAAACTATGTCAACTTTGCAGCTGTAAAATTCTTGAAGATTACAACAGCTTTTCATTATTCTCTTTGTCTACATATTAATGTACTTGTATGCCTATTAACCACTCAATCAATAAATTCTATATTATTGGTCTACTTATCAACTGGAGCAATTTAAATATTGGAGTATACCAGTTGAGTTGAGTTGACAGAAATTTAGCTTAACGAATAATTATTATCAATAATAATTGAAATATGAAATCAATAGACAATCAGAAAGTGTGCTAACTTATAAATGTACTTCTCTTAATAATAGATTACGAAATGTATTTTTTACTTCTAGAATAACGAAAAATGTCACCCTTTTTTATTTGCGATTTTCTTAAATAGAATTTTCACATGAATATTGACAACAAGTGTTAGTTCTAGATTATTAATAACATTTTTAAAAGTTTTGAAAAAGTTGAAAATTTTGATATTCGATTTTTTAAGGTCGAATCTGAACATGAATTCCGACCCAAAAATTTGTATCAAACCTGAAATGTAGTATTATTAGGAATGTCAAATCATGACCAAAGACGCATTGCTTTTGGAAATCGGTTGAGTTTTGACCAAGTTATGGATGTTGAAAGTTTTGAAAAAGTTGATATTCGATTTTTTAAGGTCGAATCTGAACATGAATTCCGACCCAAAAATTTTTATCAAACCTGAAATGTAGTATTATTAGGAATGTCGAATTATGATCAAAGAGGCATTGCTTTTGGAAATCGGTTGAGTTTTGACCAAGTTATGGATGTTGAAAGTTTTGAAAAAGTTGATATTCGATTTTTTAAGGTCGAATCTGAACATGAATTCCGACCCAAAAATTTTTATCAAACCTGAAATGTAGTATTATTAGGAATGTCAAATCATGACCAAAGAGGCATTGCTTTTGGAAATCGGTTGAGTTTTGGCCAAGTTATGGATGTTGAAAGTTTTGAAAAAGTTGATATTCGATTTTTTAAGGTCGAATCTGAACATGAATTCCGACCCAAAAATTTGTATCAAACCTGAAATGTAGTATTATTAGGAATGTCAAATCATGAGCAAAGAGGCATTGCTTTTGGAAATCGGTTGAGTTTTGACCAAGTTATGGATGTTGAAAGTTTTGAAAAAGTTGATATTCGATTTTTTAAGGTCGAATCTGAACATGAATTCCGACCCAAAAATTTGTATCAAACCTGAAATGTAGTATTATTAGGAATGTCAAATCATGAGCAAAGAGGCATTGCTTTTTGAAATCGGTTGAGTTTTGACCAAGTTATGGATGTTGAAAGTTTTGAAAAAGTTGATATTCGATTTTTTAAGGTCGAATCTGAACATGAATTCCGACCCAAAAATTTTTATCAAACGTGAAATGTAGTATTATTAGGAATGTCGAATTATGATCAAAGAGGCATTGCTTTTTGAAATCGGTTGAGTTTTGACCAAGTTATGGATGTTGAAAGTTTTGAAAAAGTTGATTTTAGATTTTTTGAACATGAATTCCGACCCAAAAATTTGTATCAAACCTGAAATGTAGTATTATTAGGAATGTCAAATCATGAGCAAAGAGGCATTGCTTTTGGAAATCGGTTGAGTTTTGACCAAGTTATGGATGTTGAAAGTTTTGAAAAAGTTGATATTCGATTTTTTAAGGTCGAATCTGAACATGAATTCCGACCCAAAAATTTGTATCAAACCTGAAATGTAGTATTATTAGGAATGTCGAATTATGATCAAAGAGGCATTGCTTTTTGAAATCGGTTGAGTTTTGACCAAGTTATGGATGTTGAAAGTTTTGAAAAAGTTGATATTCGATTTTTTAAGGTCGAATCTGAACATGAATTCCGACCCAAAAATTTGTATCAAACGTGAAATGTAGTATTATTAGGAATGTCGAATCATGAGCAAAGAGGCATTGCTTTTGGAAATCGGTTGAGTTTTGACCAAGTTATGGATGTTGAAAGTTTTGAAAAAGTTGATATTCGATTTTTTAAGGTCGAATCTGAACATGAATTCCGACCCAAAAATTTGTATCAAACCTGAAATGTAGTATTATTAGGAATGTCAAATCATGAGCAAAGAGGCATTGCTTTTTGAAATCGGTTGAGTTTTGACCAAGTTATGGATGTTGAAAGTTTTGAAAAAGTTGATATTCGATTTTTTAAGGTCGAATCTGAACATGAATTCCGACCCAAAAATTTTTATCAAACGTGAAATGTAGTATTATTAGGAATGTCGAATTATGATCAAAGAGGCATTGCTTTTTGAAATCGGTTGAGTTTTGACCAAGTTATGGATGTTGAAAGTTTTGAAAAAGTTGATTTTAGATTTTTTGAACATGAATTCCGACCCAAAAATTTGTATCAAACCTGAAATGTAGTATTATTAGGAATGTCAAATCATGAGCAAAGAGGCATTGCTTTTGGAAATCGGTTGAGTTTTGACCAAGTTATGGATGTTGAAAGTTTTGAAAAAGTTGATATTCGATTTTTTAAGGTCGAATCTGAACATGAATTCCGACCCAAAAATTTGTATCAAACCTGAAATGTAGTATTATTAGGAATGTCGAATTATGATCAAAGAGGCATTGCTTTTTGAAATCGGTTGAGTTTTGACCAAGTTATGGATGTTGAAAGTTTTGAAAAAGTTGATATTCGATTTTTTAAGGTCGAATCTGAACATGAATTCCGACCCAAAAATTTGTATCAAACGTGAAATGTAGTATTATTAGGAATGTCGAATTATGATCAAAGAGGCATTGCTTTTTGAAATCGGTTGAGTTTTGACCAAGTTATGGATGTTGAAAGTTTTGAAAAAGTTGATTTTAGATTTTTTGAACATGAATTCCGACCCAAAAATTTTTATCATACCTGAAATGTAGTATTATTAGGAATGTCAAATCATGACCAAAGAGGCATTGCTTTTGAAAATCGGTTGAGTTTTGACCAAGTTATGGATGTTGAAAGTTTTGAAAAAGTTGATATTCGATTTTTTAAGGTCGAATCTGAACATGAATTCCGACCCAAAAATTTTTATCAAACCTGAAATGTAGTATTATTAGGAATGTCAAATCATGAGCAAAGAGGCATTGCTTTTGGAAATCGGTTGAGTTTTGACCAAGTTATGGATGTTGAAAGTTTTGAAAAAGTTGATATTCGATTTTTTAAGGTCGAATCTGAACATGAATTCCGACCCAAAAATTTGTATCAAACCTGAAATGTAGTATTATTAGGAATGTCAAATCATGACCAAAGAGGCATTGCTTTTGAAAATCGGTTGAGTTTTGACCAAGTTATGGATGTTGAAAGTTTTGAAAAAGTTGATATTCGATTTTTTAAGGTCGAATCTGAACATGAATTCCGACCCAAAAATTTTTATCAAACCTGAAATGTAGTATTATTAGGAATGTCAAATCATGACCAAAGAGGCATTGCTTTTGGAAATCGGTTGAGTTTTGACCAAGTTATAGATGTTGAAAGTTTTGAAAAAGTTGATATTCGATTTTTTAAGGTCGAATCTGAACATGAATTCCGACCCAAAAATTTGTATCAAACCTGAAATGTAGTATTATTAGGAATGTCAAATCATGACCAAAGAGGCATTGCTTTTGAAAATCGGTTGAGTTTTGACCAAGTTATGGATATTGAAAGTTTTGAAAAAGTTGATATTCGATTTTTTAAGGTCGAATCTGAACATGAATTCCGACCCAAAAATTTGTATCAAACCTGAAATGTAGTATTATTAGGAATGTCAAATCATGACCAAAGAGGCATTGCTTTTGAAAATCGGTTGAGTTTTGACCAAGTTATGGCTGTTGAAAGTTTTGAAAAAGTTGAAAATATTTATTTTCGTAAACAAACTTATGGTTTGCCAAATATTTGCATTTATAATTGCAAAATGCTTTTTCGTATAATTAATGATGAACAATCTTAACGTTCACAGTTGTCCGATTTCTAATCACAGAGTTGTATCACGTTTCCCATTTATTTTCATTGTGCTGCAAAGGAATGAAAAGTGTTTAACATTGTGCAGGTCGGAAGCAAACAAAGATGCGTAAAGCAGAAACGAAAATCCTTAATGGCATTTTTGGGCAAGGGCAGCTGCGCTGCACATGCGCGACATTTATTCATTTGCGACAGAAAGAGACAGAGAGAGAGCGAGAGAGAGAAAGAGATTGATTGCAAATTCAACTGTTGAACAATTTACCTGCTTGCTTAGTCTTTGGGTATACAGATGCAATGGAGTGGAAAATCTGATAACAAAAGAGAAGCTGTACAACAGCAATAGCAACAGCTGTGCTGGGCAATTGAATGAAACGAGGAACGCGAACAGCTGCCACACCCCCGCAGCTGTGTACAAGCAGTGTGCGAGCAGCGAACGAAGAGAGCGACCGACACGAACACACCTACAGTTAAGAGCGTGCAGAGAGAGGTGTGAGTTTAGCAGTGCCAGCTCATTTGAGCACAACAGAGCGCTGGTCTGTTAACGTAACAGCGTCGCCTTTGCCTTGGCTTCGCCTCCAACTAGAATTCAATTGTATCGGGAACTTTGCGTTGAATGGACGTCAATCAACAAACAGCTCTGCTACAAAAACGACGTCATCGTGAACGGCGTCTGCCAAAAATTGTTTTTAAAACCAAAATAGCAAAAATATATACACACAAAAAAGTGAAAATGTCTACAAAATATCAGTGCGAAAATACAATGAAATAATTATATATTAATAACAATTTAAAAGTGAACAGTGTACAGTGAACAGAGTTTTATATACCACGGCTGGACCTGGAAACTCACCTCCCTCCCCCCCCAAAAGCAAGCGAGGCAAAAGCCAACACAACCTGTAGCTCAGGCAGCGACGTCAACAGCGACGTCGACAGCGCAGCTGGCGCTTTGTACGTTTACGGACTTTTGAATTGGTTTTCGTGTTTTTCGTAACGCGGAAGTTCCAACAACAAATGCAATTACCTTAAAAAAAAAAAACTGAAATAAAAGCAAACAAAACAGTAGCAACTTTTACTTTTTTAACAAGGAGTCGCAAAATCGAAAGAACCTTTTAAAAATGTGGTGCATTGTGGATCTGCCTAACGGCACACAGCAGGCTGTCAAATTGGATCCCAAAGCCATCGGCCAAGAGTGCCTCGAAAAGGTGAGCAAATGTCGTTAGACTTCAACTTTTGATATAAATAGTACAACAAGTGCCCCCCACATTTGAATTGTAGATCGCACAAAAATACAAAATCACAAACTTTGAACCCAACAGTAAAATTGTCTTCCCCCGGTTTTCGTTAGTTTCAGTGGAGCGGTATTATCGCATAGTATTACGAAAAACGTGGTTGTTGAAAATATTTCAAGAATTTGCTGCTTTTAACGTGATGAAAATGTGTTTAAAATTAGATTTTCAAAAGGGAATTTGAGATTGTTTTACAAGTTTTAATAATATTACCAAGCACTTGGTATAATTTCATAATATTCAAAAGTTTCACATTTAAAGGGTGTCGAAATTTGATTTTCTGTTTCCTAATTTAAAGCATCCATTTCAAACTGAACTCGTTTACTGCTGAATTGTATCCTTAAAATGTATCCTCATAAAGATTTCATGAACACTTTTTGGCTGTTCAACAAACTCACTGAAACTAATTGCAACAAATCTCACGAAAGTCTGCAGGTTTAATTAAGTTTTAATTAATTTCTTCTCATACCGAAAAAGTCACTTTTCTCTTTGCATTATTCATTTGGTAACACAACAAAATGACGTTTGTTCCGTTATTTCAATTATTAAATATTTCTTATCATCATTATTTGTGTGTCAAACTATCGCACAAATATATTATAATCCCGAAACTGATTTCGCATTTGTTGCTTATCAGTGTTTTAATTTCTTGTTGTTGTGTTGTTGTTTGTGCACTAATTCGTTTTAAATACCAAGTGAGATGCCCTTGAGGCGTATTCTTGTACCCCCCACAGGGAGTCTTAAGTATTGAGCCTTATCAGCTGTGTGGGGTTCGAGGGCGTAGCTTTTCGTATGAAGAATCAAGAAAATAAAGCATTGTTGAGTGCAAAACAAGGCTACCATGATGTACGTAGTATTGAGCAACAAAATACCCAGAACATACATATGTGACCATATATGGTTATTTGTACAAAAGTGGATAGTACTCATGGGCACTACTTACAAACCAAAGGGGTAGCACACTGAAAAAATCACGTTATTCGTAAATGCGTATATTATTAAGGCCAGGCAAAATTCTGAATTTAGTGGTGCTTTTTTTAAGGCTGAAACTCTTAATTTAAGTCATTTATAAGACTTAATTGGCTTGTTTGAAGATTAAAAGGATTTAGTTTAAGACTCTCCGCGCTTCTCATTATCGATTACGCTCAAACTTATTTCAGTTATTTTTAGATTTATTTTCAAGCATACTTTTACTAAAAATAAGAATTTTACGCTTAAATCAAAAGTTGTATGCTTATTTGGAGATTTTAAACTGCAATCAAAAATGAAATTACGAAACTTTAAGTACGAAACTTTGTTGTAAATTTGGTGTACTCAACTGAATTTGTTGCAGCTTATTTTTTCTCTGTAATTAGTACTTATATGTCGAATTTTATATATTGTCATTTATATATTGGATCGCACTGTGTATTTACTATTTACTATTTACTGTTTACTGTTTACTAGTCACAAAGTGCGGCTAACGGTTCAATGTCCAAGTGTGCTGTGCTGCTGAGCCCCTTCCTACTTGAGACGGTCAACACAAACACTTGAGAGCCGCTGCTTCTGTAACGGTTCGCAACAGGCAGCCGAAAGCAGCTACTATAATCCAGAAACCCTCACCCACCCCCCTACACCCACACACACCCACAGCCTCACCCATTACTAGCCAACTTTCGACATTGGCTAAGATTACAGCCGAATTTGGCAATTCGACTTGTTTGTTAGCCTAATTAGGTATTTTGGCGTATTTGAGTTGGCCCCGTCCAAATAGGTTCCATTTCGCTGTTGTTTCTGTGTGTGCAATCTAATCAGGCAAAGTTATCAAAAGACGACTATAGTACATACATATGTATGTATGTATGTATGTATGTATACCTTATATACTACTAAGAGTATTAATGACACTGTAAATATGTTTACTGCCTACCCCTAACCAAAAACAATTTCGTCTTCTTTCACTTCACATCGCGTTGCCAAGTTTCTTATCGCTTGGCCCGAAAGTGACAACTGTAAATATATATATATATATATTTACTATATAGGTGTATATATTCCACAACCTAGTCTTTGTGTACTTTGTACATGGTACTTTACTATATCTTATCGGTTATCTGAGCTATTGTATCAATATTGAAAAGTCAATAGCGCTTTTTACTTGTAATACTCATTAGATCTTAAATCGAATTTATTCCAGTTACTTTAACATATTAGCAATATAGAATTTGAAATCTAAACAGCTGAAGATTTAGTATTAAAGTAATACCTTTCTATTATACATATCGTATCTAATGGATGCAATCTCAATAAACTCGTTTTTATGCCCCTCTCGAGATTTTCCCTTCAGTCGATATTTCATTTATTAGCTTGCGTTCAGTAGTTTTTATTGGGCAAGCATTAAATAATAAGTACCAAATAATAATTAAAATTTCTTATTGAATTAGCATTCTTTCAAATTGAATTTGATTGTCAGCATTGCATGATGCAATGATTCGTCAGATTACTGAGCAGATTTTTATTCAGATCTCATTAAAATATTTTGTGATGAAATGCGAAACGGAAATGTTTTGTCTTCCCCGCCACCCCGTACAACCCAGCCTTGACATTAAAGCCAGTTTAGGATATTTGAAATGTTATGAAGTTCAATGTCAATTTGTCAAGTTTTCATATGTATACATATTCACAGTTACTGAGGGAAGACTGTATTATTCATATGTTCATCAAATTCATCATCATCTATTTGTTGCGACTTTGTCTTTGTCACGGACCCTATTATAGACAATTTGTCGCATTAATACAATTAATATTTAATCAGCGATTGTGTGACGCATTATCAAAGGGAATTCGAAATCGAATTCGAACTCGTATTCGGATTTTGACTTTGATTTACTTGACGTCTTTGACTTTGAGGCTATAATGATAAGCCTATCAGTGCAATGACAAAGTTCTTGTAACTTGGCGATTATATTTTGATGATGCCACAGCGATGATGTCAGCCAATGCCACGCCCTCTCACCCACACAACCCCCTTCGATCAGAAATGTGCCGGTTGCGTCATGAAAACCAGTTAATTGAATTACTCAAGTCGATTTTTTAATTAATTTCCAACCAGTTGCGAAATGAAAACGTTTGCAATTTTTCTAAAGCACTTCACAGGCAATTAACTTCCGTTCTGAAGTGTTTGTCACTCAGCGGCAAGTGGCGCTGCAGCGGGGCTGAAGTGGGGGAAACGAGCAGTTTCCATAAATGACATTTAACAATTAAGACGTAGTTATATCTGAAAGAACATGTGCGATTCACGTGAAAGCGGCTAAATGCATTTGAACTGATAAAGCGTTTTAAGAAAACAATTATTTATCTACACACAATCAGTAAAAGATATAGAATCTATACTATATTATTATAAATTGCACCTATGCTAATCAGAAAAGTTCAGCTTCTAGCCAGCTTTGCAATTTTAACTTGTAATATCTCAATGTTATATAATCTTTTACATTTAAGCGCTAGTCTGTTCACATTAAAAATAAATTTGAAATTGAAAAATTAAAATTTACCTAAATTTTAAAAGTTTGAAATCTATTCATAAATGAAATGAAATCGTGTTTTTAGATTCTCGTTTTTTTCTTACGACTACGAGATACCCAGATCTTAAAACACCCATAAATAAATTAAAGCTGAACCGATTGTCAACCCGAATTTTGGTAACTACTTAACCTCAACTTTACTTTGCATTTAAGGTTTAGGCGTTTTTGAAAATATTTTGTTGGAGTTTTTCCTGCGACAGACGGACATGGCTAGATCAAGTGATCAAGAATATATATACTTTATGGGTACGGAGATGCTTCCTTATGACTGTTACATACTTTTGGCCAAAACCAGTTCCCATTTTTAATGGGTTCAGGGTATAAAAAACGTACAACTTTTAATGGCACAACTGTAACCAAGTATGTGGGGGCTTTAAGTTGTTAAGCACAATAAAAATTGTCATTTGCAATTTTCTTGGCCAACTGGAATTGGCCCGAAAGAAGGGTGGCAGGACGGGCCAAGTGCGAAACACGCAATTCGCTTTTGACTTGGTTATCAGCAAATCGTAAAGCTCAGGTTGGGTTTTGAGGTTTAAGCCGATCGAGATTAAGGCAAATGAACTGTGGCACTGATAAGAGATAAGAGCCATAAGTCACTTGGCAACGGCTGTGAGGGAGGGGGGAGGCAGGGTGCATCGGCTTTTGGTATTACATAATTTGGAAAGCGACTCTGCGCTTATCGCTGCTGGGTATTGAACCCAAAGTAATGCCTATAGACATTTCTAAGTTAGTTTTGGCTGCCTCTACAATTAAATTACATGTGAAATTCCTCACTCTCTCGCTCTCGCTCTCTGTCTGCTCAAAGTTCTGTGACGTCAGCCAAGTTGCATGTCAAAGGCAAATTACAAAAAAAAAAGGTTCGTTATAGTGAATTCAATCCGAAATGCATTCAAACTCAGCCGGGGGCAGAGTTCCGTTTTGTGCCGTAATGCCAAACGGTTGCCATTCGAATTGCAGTCCCCCAAAATGGGCGGTTAAGTGGGCGGTACTCAAATGAAGGCGGTGGGTGCACTGCTTGCACCATGGGCCACATGCAACAGTTTCCGCGAATTGTAGTTGCTTTAATGAGTTTACTAATTACTTGTTACTTGTTGCTACAGTGAAGCCTGCCTGCAGAGCAACACCAATATGATGATGCACAAAATCAAACAGCTATGCAAGGTGAAAATCTACACAGCGAGAAAAATGTTTAGAATAGGTTTTTTTACACCCAAGTCTTTACTTTAATTCAAGTACAAAAGTCTTCAAATCTATAAAAATCCTATATACATATGACTAATATGCCTATAAATACTCCTTTAACTGTACACAGATATTGTATGAGGCACAGATGTGTCACACAACTTATCGGTTGGCCACTGTACGGCAGGCAATTAAAATTTCGCGGTTTCAAGTGGCTACTTATTTCGAGTACAACTGCAGCTGTTATCGAATGTGAAATGCAACCACTGCAAAGCTCAAAGTCCAACAACAATGTAATGTAATGACGTTGCACATTTTGCAGTCACTCGAGAGAGTCGAGAGTGTCGCGAGAATTATGATTAATCAATAGATGTTGTTTTGTTGTCGAAATACCAAAAAACTAGTTAACTTAAATACTTCAAAATTTAAATATATTTTTTAAAGTTGGGAACTATAATTATTTAATAATCTGTATCCGTTTCGCAATAGCTTACTGTAGTTGATTATGGAGTTTTATATGTTTAATCTAGTGAGTTTGATAAAAATGTACGTTAATTATGAATGACGCAAATGGAAATTTATGTAGCTACGTTATTTGGGGTTTTTTCTTATACTAGCCGCTACATTATGAGTATCTTATCGCAATAAGTCAATAAAGTGTGAATGGCATCTCGATAAAATGATTAATGCAATCCATAATTGCTGAAAGTGATAGCAATTATATTGGTGGATATTCCAATTGTTTATACTTATGCAGTACAAATGTATAAAATGTATAGATTAGTAGATAAATATATGAATAGTAAAGTGTAGATATTTTATCAAGAGTATTTTAGCTATGGATACATCTTTATGGATAAAGAAATTATCTAAGAATGTATTTTCCACAGTGTGGAGTTCTACAAGAGAGGATATGATACCACTGTAACAGGACTCGCATTCATTTGAGCTGACGTCAGTGCAAGTCCTGACGTTCTATTGATTAGAATCCTTCATTGGAGTGCCTGACAAAGTAATCCATCGAAACGCATCCAAGTGCAAAGTGTGCTTTAATTTGACTAGAACGTGTCACTTGTTTGGCTGTAATTATATTTGCGAGCACAGCTGTCGGCGCTGCGTGGTATGCGTGGGTTGCAACGATGCAAGGATGCAAGAGTGACAAGGATCAAGGATGCAGCTAGTCGGCTATGCGCAGCTATAGATGCTTTTGATGTGCGGGATTAGGCGGTGGGGCTGGCTCAAGTGCGTGTGGCAACAATTGAAAGGCGAAGGGGAAGACGAAGGGGTGGACGAAGACAAAGACGAAGGCGAAGATGAAATCTCAGTAACGCTGATGAGCCATCTCAAGTGGGCCGACGAAGCGGGTCAAGTGCAGCCGCTGGCCAATTTGCCAGGCTGCTTGCCTGCTTGCTGGCCAACAAAGGAGGCGCCTCTGAATGCAGTTAGCTAGCTGCTCATGCATAGTTTGTGTATACAATTTACTTGGCACATGGCTGCCAAAGAGAGTATCTGATGGATACACGAGTGCTATGAACCAACGCATCTGCATATGTATCTATACATGTGCATTTATTTATAAAGAAATGGCATAGATAAAAAACCAAATAAAAACATAGTATAATATGCTTGAGAACATGCTGATAAATCATTAGTCTTGGCCTTTTTTTGTTACTCTTTTTGTTTGTTTATCGCCCGCTCGCTTTTTTGTGATAAGCAAACCTGAAACAGAAACAGAAACAGAACAGAAACAGACAGCAAGAAATGATAAAGCCAAAAGCAATCAAAGCGTAAATGATAAATAATCGTAAATAATTTCGTTGTTTTCAATTCCTTAAGACGCAATTCGCACGGCGGTCTTTTAGTACGCATATGTATCTACATATTTATGTATCTAGATTTGTGTAACAGTTCCACTCGGCAGATGTCACAATTCTTGATTATTTACGCTACGTATACGTAATTTTTTAATTCTTTTTTCATATGTTTATTTAACTTACAGCTTACAGCTAGCGCATAATTTGGCCTTGGCCCCAAAAAACAGCTCGATCAATTCCTGCAAAGTTTTTAAATACTTATTACGGGCGCATAAAACTTTGTTAAGCGACTCAATTTCTACTTCAATATTAGCAAAATACGTTGTTTTTTTTTTTTTATTATTTTGTTTTTACTTTTTTCTGTACTTTGCTGCTGTTGTTGTCTGGCTTTTATCACATTTCTTTTTGCCCTCTGTTACTGCTGTGCTTCTTTTTCTGCTCTTTGCCTTTGTAGGTGTTATTGTTATTGTTATTGTGCCAAGCACCAGACACGAACAAATTTAAAACGCAAAAAAATCGCCAAACGAGATTTACCTACACATGTACAAACATATGTATATACATATATACATATATCATTTTTTTCTTGCTGTTTTATTATTTTTTATCACTTTTTTTGTTGTCAAGTTTCGTTTGACAAAACTGTGTTAACATATGCATTTGTATCTGTATCTGTATTTGTATCTGTATCTGTTGCTTTGGCTGTATCTCTGTATCTTGGGCTGTGTCTGCTCCGCTTTTTGTTGACATTTCACCTTGGAGTTGAACTGCCGTCGACAGTTATTAACAATATGTGTAAACATCATATTTATAACATTCTATTTGCACACACTCAACTGTAATTGCTGTCTCTATATTTTATTTCGTTCTATAAGATACTTTTTGTGACTATCATTTAAATTCCTAGCCATTATACTTGCTGCTTTTTCATTTTCTGATAGAAATTTTTGTTTAATAGTTTCGTTTTATTCCCCATCGCTGGGTCCTCCATGGTCACTTCATTTGCTGTTAATAATAAAGCAGCAAGGTCTATAACGGCATTAACTATTTAATGGGCTTTCATTTTTTCATCTTTGCCTGTATTTGAACCCTGATATATTTTTTGTGTGTTCTTTTGTGTAAACAGCAACAACGAAAAAATCAGAAGAAAAACCCCAGCAAGTTTTGCCATAAATTTTAAACACACGCTGATGACTGCTCCCATGTGTACGCACACACACACACACACACACATACATATATATTTGTATACATATATTGGTTCATATGAAATATACAAGCATATATGTAGAACATATAGTATTTATTTCATATTGTTCGCTACCATTTTTGTTCCACACTCAACTTTAAACTGCGCAATAATAAATGAACAAAAAAAAAAATATCCAAAATGAAAAAACACAAAAAATAAATATAACCAAACCTATGTTGTTTAACAATTTGCACTTCAAGTTTTAGCAGCCATCAAATTGGTTATACCCAAATTAATTTGCTGGCATTCTAATTGTTGTTCCTGCATAGTAGTTGTTGTTGTTGTTGTTGTTGTTCTCTTCTCTCGATTGTTCAATTCGGTTTTGTGTTGAAACATTTGCTATTTGCGTTTGTGTTTTGCAATTTAATTAGCATCCGGGCATCGGTGGCAAATTGCCCGAATTGCTCGATTTCGATTGCCTGGATAGGCCAATGAACGCAAATCCAGTTAGTAGCACTACTTGCAGTACTTTCAGTCCCTGGTAACTTGGCCAGTACATTTGCATTGATTGGCGCAATCAGAGCACAACAAAAATAGCATGTGACACCACATTTTTCCATTTCCTCATGCATAATCAAATACAAATATTAACTCATAAATACACGCAAAGAAAAAATATGTGCTAGAACATAGAACTGAAAGATCAGAAATCCCTTTAAATCTATTGCAAAAGTTAAAACTCAATCCCAAAAATAATTGAGAAAATATTATACTTTAAATTTTTAATAACACAGCAATTTCTTATGTATGCATTTCTCTAAGTGTACTTATACAAATTTACATATGCAAATAACAGTGTGTAGATTTGGGAAAGGCTAACCAAAAATATTCCAGCACATTTGCATTGTTATTTATGCATTTGCCATGCAAAATAACTTGTATATCGCCAAAGATTATTCAATAATTTAATAGTCGGTTGTTCGCCGGTTCATCCAATAATTTTATTGCTTCAGATTTTCCAAACAATTAAGTCGGCACCCGCGGCCAGCACCAGCATTCAGCATTGAGCATTACTCATTGGCGTTTTGGCCAATTTGAAAATTAATTGCAACAACTGCATTGGAATTGGATGCTTGCCACAAGCCAACCCACCGTGCCGCCTCCCTCCACTGCAGCCCGGCACTCACTTGCCCAGAGCTGTCGCTTTCATTGCAGTTGTGTCGTCTATCAACTGCATTGTTGTTGTTGTTGTTGTTGTTGTTGTAGTCGAAGCTTTTTGTGGGTCATGTGCAGCGCCCCAAAACTCACATTTGTTAGCCCAAAATGCAAAACGACCAACTGGAAATGTGGTCGGTGCTGAGAGCTGCCACTGCCACTGCCACCGGCCAATGTGGCGCCCAGGGTTGCATGCCAGTCTATCCAACTCAGGCTCCAATCGATTTGTGTATATCACTATTTTTGGCCAGCAAATGTAAATTTGTGCACTCATAATTATGCCGGATCAAACATTAATTTCAACTGTAGTTAAATATATATATATATATATATATAAATATGTTAATTTCCGATAACAATAACCATTCTCAGTATATTTCTATATATATATATTTGTATCTTGTTGAATATGCTCCAAAATGCCAATCAGCTGTGAAATCACAAACAAATGCCTAAATAATATACTTGAATTTCGCTGCTTTGGCAACTCTACTGTGTTGAGGACCCTGTGTCCTGGCAGTCGTAACTCTTTTGTGCGTGCACCTGTCCCCCATTCTGCAGCCCCTTGCCGGCTGCCCCCCAGCTGCCCATATGCCGCTCCCGCTGCGGCAGGGGCGTGTGTTTAGTGCGTGTCCTTGCCAAGGCAGCGCAATTTATGTTTACACCCCAACACTGCCACTGCCACTGGCGCTGGCGATGGCGATGGCGATGGCGATGCGTCCCCAACCAAATGTATCTACGAAATCGCTGTGAGGAAGCGCCGCCGGTCGCGTCCAATCAAAAGGAAATTAAGTATATTCGCGTGCCGCAGCCAAAGCAGGCTAAGAGCACAGTGGCAAATCGCGTAGACTTACACTGAAAAAAAATGTAAGACAAAAATTAAAAACGTTATGTAAAAGTGTGTAAATCTTAATAAAAATTCAAATTAATTTTAGCTTAAATTTTAATTAAAAATAAAATTTTAATCTAAAAAAAAAAAAAAATGTTATAAAAAAAAAAATTTGCAAATTTTACAAAAGTTACTGCATTTAAAAATCTGAATTTATGCCAGTCTTGTTTATGTTGTTGTTTTGAGTGTACTATGAGTTGGCCCGTGGGTGGGATGGATGGGTGTCAGTTTTATGTGGTAATGAAGTCAGTGCACGTCACGTCACGTGCACTAGTCGAAATCGCGGCTATTCAGTTCTTGAGCGCTCTTGTATCGATTTAATTGTTAAAGCCAAACAACTGTGTAAATGGGCGGGGCATAGGGGACAAATGGCCAAGCCAGGCATGGCTAATTAGCCATGACTGTGTGGGTGACACAATGGCCGCGGACTACACGACAATGCGATCTTAACAGCCCCGCTAATCCAGCGACAATGACGACAATGCGATGGCCTCCAGTCCACCAGTCCTCCAGTCCTACAGTCCTCCAGTCCTACAGTCCTCCAGTATCGCCATCCAGAAGTGCAGAAATCCAGTAGACCAAAGGCAGCTTCAGCTTGGCTCACTTGGTTTAGGGTCTGTGGAGGCTTTTAAGCCGACACTTAATGCAATTACCGCTCAATGTGCAACTATGCTACAGTGGGGCGAGACGACCAATTCTGATACAGAGTTACTGACCAACGGTTAGTAACTAAATTCGTATAATTTTGAAAGAAAATTCGGTTTTCAGAAAACATTAAAAAATTCTAGAGCTATTTATTTTTTCACTTTATTTTTGAGTACAAAAAATATTGTGTATAAATGTCGTATGTTCAGCATATAGTATAGTTTTGCACCACTGTCCACTCTGCTGGATAATAGATAGACAGGCAGTCAGGCAGTCAGTCAGACTGGCAGACTGGCAGCTGCCACTTGGCCGTAATACTTTTATGATGATGCCCACAGAGCCTGGCCAAAACAAAATGTGCCGTGGCATCAATGGGAGAATCAATGTAGCTGCTGCTGCTGGCCAAATGATAATGCCATTTGGGCTAGGTGGGCTAGCAGCTACTGACTACCGAGTGCCCGAGTGCCCGAGTACCCGAGTACCCGAGTACCCAGTACCGAGTGCCCGCGTACCCAGTTTTATCCTTAGCCATTGTTCCCTGGTCTGCCGTACACTCGTAATATCCTTGAACTGCTTTTGCTGCTGCCTGGGCAAAGAGGAAACGGCAAAGCCATAAAAACCTGACGGGGCACAAACACCAGCAAACAAAGCTGCAGCGGAAGCAAAGAACCAGCCCTCCCCCCCCCCCTCTCTCAAGCCTTACCCCCTGCGCCCATGCTCAGGCCAAGCAAACATCGCTTAGAACAATAATAAACAATAAAATGGCGCCTGCTTTAAAAAAATGTTTACAAGCCATACAATTTGTGCGGTGTTTTAGTTTGTGGGTTGGTTGGTTTGGGTGGTTTTGGGTGGCTTGGTTGGCTTGGGTGGTTTTTGCTGTGGTTTTTCTCGCATATCGCTGCCGGCGCAGCGAAAACAATAAATTGCGTGAAAATGAAGCCAAAAACCGCAAAACGACAACCACAACTATATGAGAAATATGCATTGAATGTTTTCCTTATTGTTATTGCTGTTGTTGTTGCTGTGTGTGTGTGTGTGTGTGTCGAATTTGAAAGGAAAAGCAACAGCCAGCACCTGACAGCAGCCCTTACCATACCTTTAAGACCAAACTTACCTTACCCCCCCACCGCACTTCTCCCCGCTCTCACCACGCTGAGTGCCATTTTGATGTGTCTCTAATGGCAGCATTTCGCTTTTGTTTCGCTTTATATTGTGGCTTTTATTGTTTTTCATGTGGTTTTCAGCTTTTACTTACAGTGCGCAAAAATGCATACTATATACGTGTGTGTGTGTGTGTGTATTAGATATATGCACATATATGGCCATATATGGCTATAGTGCAGTTTGGCTCAAAAGCAAATACTGATGGCAGCCCACAGATAACAGAACAATTACAACAGACAAGTCCACAGAGAGTCGTGTCGGGATAGTAGTCAGGAACCTCATATAAATAATGGCTTTATAACAAATAGATACCATACAGAAAAATGGCGAGTATAATTTAAAGTATATTATTCTTAATTAGATTATTATTATTTCAAATACGATTTGTACTGGAACTTTCTTTATAAAAGTAATCATACTTAAGTAAATTTTAAATCAAGGTATGAAAGATATAAATCGAAATATAGTTCTCAACTGAAAAGTCTTCCTTTTATATATAATATTAATATTTTTTTTTAGTTTCTCTATTGCAAACTGCAAATGATTTATATTTAATTCGAGACGAGTATTTCAAATTCGATTTGTATTGGAACTTTCTTTATAAAAGTTATCATACTTGAGTAAATTTTAAGTCAAGGAATAAGTCTTAAAATACTTGAAGCAAGTATGAAAGATATATATCGAAATATAGTTCTCAACTGAAAAGTCTTCGTTTTATATATAATATTATTATTTTTTTTTAGTTTTTCTATTGCAAACTGCAGTAGATTTATATAGTTTGTAAGGCATTCAAATGCGCAAGCAGCCACACCCACCTTTTTTTTTACTGCACCACCCACAAAATTACAATGCAATGTTAATTAAAGAGCAATCCAATTATTTGTATTATCTCAAGCCCACTGAGCATACAATCAAGAGGCAAAAGCCTGCGGCATGTTGCAAACATTTGCATTGTTTTCCGCCTTTTTTATGAGCCCGTTTTTGTATGCCCCACAACGAATGCAGCTAATGCCCATTTAATTGGAGCCCCTTTAAGGGATTTGTCGACTTGCATACACAATTAATTAAATGTGTAAATGTTTCATTTGTTAAGCCTTGAAATTCATAAAAGGAACAAAAGTGGCAACAAAACCCAGTTTAATTGATTCTAATTAAATATTTAGTTTACTAGACGTGTTACATATATGTATATATGAGAGTTATTACACTATATATGAAATTAAGTAGCATTTATTAATAATAAACTTCTGTTTGATTAAGGCAAAGTACAAACTTTAGAACTTTGGACCACGTCTGCCCAGCAAATTTTTCATCGACGGATCAGATTGCCTACAACTTGTGCGAAACTTGTGTAAAATTAAACCACAAAGAAAACACAAACATTTGTGGGAAAATTTCAAAAGCCTTAGAAACAAGTTGAGCTGAAATTTAGCAAACAGCACGTAATAAGTAACATAAACAAAAGTAATAAACAATTTACAATAAAGAAACATAAAATATTTTAGATACTTGACAAAGTTATGGCCAGCGAAAGCTTTTAGTAAGTTCGAATTTTTAATTTCAAATTAATAGCAAGTCTAAAGTCGCATTTAGCATATGCATTAAAAATAAGCATGTATATTTAAATATTTATAACGGCTATTCGCCTGTATCTAATCCGTACTGAATTGTGTTCGAAAAGGCACTCGAAACGAAGTGAAAATTGCCATGTGCTTAAAGGGGGGGCTTGCGGTTAAGGGGGGGTCAGGAGGGCAAGCTATGTCCTGGCAAATTGTGTTGACTTTGCCGTTCAGGCATCATTAACTGCAATGACCAAGTCATTTGAATGTCCTGCAGCGTGAGGCGATTGACGGACGGAGGGGTGCTGGGTGAGGGGGCGATTTTCGATATGGTTGGCCAACGAAACGGGAACAAGGTCGGGTCACACAATTACAATTACAAAACTGGAATAATGAGAGCCGTGCACGGCAGGCAGGCGTACACAAAAAACCAGTCAGAACCAGCCTTGCGGTTTCTGCGATTTGGCTTTAACAATGTATTATTACTGCCGCTGTTTGCATATCAAATTCTAAAATGATCAGGTGCAAACATGAATTGCTTTGCGGGGTGGTAGGTGCCACGTTGCTAACAAGTGAAAAAAAACACACACAAGGGCTAAAAATCAATATGTGGCAGACGTGGCAAGATACCTGGCAACAGGCGGCCAAATCCAAATCCAGCAGATACAAATTCACACACACAGCTGCAAAGGTCGTCAAGTGTTGCAGGCAGTATCTCTCTGTGTGTGTGTGTGTGTATGTGTGTGCTTGTGTTTGATAACTTAATTGAAATACATTGAAGTGTATTTCTGGTGGCGAGCCAAAAAATTGTCTTGTGGCCCGCACTTGGCATGTGAATTTATGGGTAAACAAGCGAGTTGGCCATAGTCAAGAGCCTGCAGCAGGATAAATCATCAACAGCAGCAGCTGCATTGCTATCGAACAAATATTCCCATCAAAATATTTTACATCTACTGTCCTGTGTACACTTGGCCTCTTGTGGGCGTTTTAACGCCAACATTTTCCGTTATGGGCTTGTACTACATTTTTGGCTTTTTACTTGTTTTTACTATTTTTTTTTTTTTTTTTTTTTTTTGTATTTTTGGCATAAGTGCTTTGCACTACTTTGGCAAATTAGAAGGAAAATGGGCATGGGGAGTAAAGCGATTTGCATTCGCCGCCAGCATTTTATCTGCAATTTCGAGTGTCACAACAATTTGGAAGCGCGCCATCGAACCAAATAGCTAAAACGCCTACACAGCTCCAAATATACCCCATATTCGAGTCGAAAAACATAGCAAATACCACGCGCAGCCATTAAATACAAAGGGATATGCGGGGTTTTTTGGCTAAAAAATTCAAAATAATTGTGAAAATTAGTTTTTGATTCATAATATTTTTTTGGAAATTTTAAACAATTTTTAGATGTGTCTCTTCTTAATTCGTCGATTATCAAAATTAATTATTTTTTTATTTAATCATACTTACAAAGGAAACTTATATAATACGAAATATTTTGTAAGTTTTAAATTGCAGGGTATTTGGCAGTAAAAGAACTGCAACTTCGCTAGTTTCTACACATTTTGCATGCTTTGGCAAAGTGCAGCTTAATATAATCGTATTATGCATCTTGGCTATGACAAAAATCCACTAAAAATGTTGGCAGCCATTACGGGCAGCCAAGAAGCAGAAGAAATACCGTTTTGCTGGTTTTGGTATGTTGTTTTGGGCATCTTTTCACTTGCTGCATTTCGTTTTCCTTTGGCTGGGAGAGACAGCCTCAAGACCCTGACCTCTGATTTACAAGTCACTCCCCGACTATATCCATCCACTTGGCTGCGCACACATATCATCTCACCAATGCTGGAATCTGAGGCTCGCAGAACTCGAATATGTACATATATGTATGTGCACTTTTTGTGGCAAACTTTTTGTGTGCCACACCAAGCAAACATTCAAACATACATATATATTTACATATGTATGCATTTGTTTGCTACATTTGCCAAGTTTTGCGCATTTCATTTAGGCAGACGAAACTGTAATTTATTATGGGCCAAAATCCAATGTGATTTTGAGCCACAAACATTGCCACAGTTGTGTGCAATAAAAAAAATAAAAAATTCAGCAAAAACTTTGCTTCAGTGCAATTTTTGTGGCAATAAAACAATAACAAGTTTATTTTACCGTAGAAGATTTTACCTAAAGCCAACAGTACTTGAAACAAAAATAAAAATTAAATTAAAATAAAGTTGTATTTATTTAGAAAATATTTATTTAGCTAGGAATTTGCATAATTTTTGATTTGTACTAAATCTCAACATTTTTGCTTTATAATTGTGATAAAGTATTCGTAATATAAATTGTTGTTATATTCAAAATTATTATTATTGCCAATAATACATATAGAGGGAACATTACCCACTCCACCCAACTGCTGCCGCATCGAATGAAAGTTCAGCAAAAGTTCAGCAGCTGACAAAGTTCACAGTTGAAGTGACCAAAAACAAAAACAAAAAGTTGGCCAATCTCGCGTCACGTTCTGGCAATTGAGAATGCGACATGCTAATTAGTAGCTGGCCCTTGCAAAATGCCCATCCTGAACCCAGAACAACCCCCCCCCCCCCCCCGCTTGCCCTCCTCCTGCCGCTCTCTTGGTTTCTTATGTGGCATAATAATTTAATGCGTTTACATGTTTGCTTCTGGCCTTGCTGTTGTTGTTGTTCCAGCACGCAAATCGTTGCCGTTAAGTTGTTGGCATTGCACACACACACACACACACACACACACACACACACACACAGAAATACACAAGCACACTTGCACTCACACACACACTAGGCTGTGAGTAGCTCTCCTTGTCTTTCGTGGAGTTAACTGAGTTTTCCGCAAATTCGCCACTGAAAATGACGCATACAAAAATTATGGGGTTTGACTTTGTCGCCTGCTGTTGTTTTTATCCATTCTTCTTCTTTCTTTTTTTGGCATTTTCATGCCAACATAATTTTTTTCAGTTTCGCAGCCTCCGCTGACGTCGCAGTCGCAGTCGCAGTCGCTAGCGCTGGCGCTGCTGTTAAAAGTCACGTAGCCGCGGCGAGTTTTACATTTTCATTACGCCTGTTTAAAAATGTGCATCAAGGGGATGGGGGTGAAGGGGGATGGGGTAAGGGAAGCAAGAAATGCCCGTTGGGTGCATGCTGCGAATTGGGGCCACGACAACAGTAACAGCTGCAGCAGCAGCGACAGCAATGTAACGGTACCTTTTGCTCCATAATTGCCCAAAAAAATAAAAATGCGCTGACAGCAGTTAACGGTTTTTGCTGCTGCTGCTGCTGCTCGAATAAACTGAGCGAAATCAAAGCTGCGCTGCTTTCACTGCTGAAACTCAATTAAGTTAACAAATGCGCGCCAGGATATCGGAGAACGAACAACGGACAACGGAACTGGCGCACCTGTGCCAAACGATTCCTCATTTGCACCTTACACACATACCAACACCACCCCCCCCCCCCTGCCCCTACTGTCAGCATCCATCAATGTCAATTGAGTTATGCCATTAATCGCAGCTGGGCAGGATTTTCTACTCAATTCTCTCCTGTTATAATCAATGTAAAGATTATAATTAAATACAAAAATAAGTTATGCATCAATAATTATAATTAAATAATTAATTAAATCTAACTTTTGACTTTGAAGCTTGTCACATTATTGTATATTTTGTTGTTTTAAGTTTTTTTTTTTGCTTTTCTAGCTTTTATGCATTTTGTTTTGGTTTGTTGTTGCTGTTGCCGTCTCTGCAGTCTCATTTTGCATTACAATTTATGTGCAATGTACAAAGTCCAACGGTCAGTCGGTCGTCGCACACGCACACACACACACACACAGACACAGACACAGACACACATGCATGGGAACGCACGCACGCACTTATTCGCCCTAATACACATCAATAAAACACAGGCAGATGTAAGAAGAGCGCAAACTGTGGACAGCAGCAACAACAAGACTTGAGCTATTTTCAACAGTGACGAAAACACAAGAGATAGAGACGAGACCCCCCCCTAGCAAATAGCAGTGGGTGTGTGAAGGGGCGAAACTGATACGAAGGCAAATACAAATACAAGGCAGCAATCAGAGCAGTGGTGAGGGGGGTAGGGAGGTGGGCATGTCACTGAGTGCGATTAGCTAAAGTTTAAATACAACAACAGGGATAAGGGAATTGAAAGTGAAAATAGAATTTTGCTCACTGCTGTTGCTGTTAATGGGCAGATGTTAAATACATATGTATGTACATATGTATGTATGTCATACAGTTACATGTGTATGTATGTGTTTATATTGAGATTGCAACAATTTATTGAGTATTTTATGCTGAGTAATTTGAAAGCTAAATTCGCTGAGTTTGCTTGAACTGAGGTAAAGTCAGAGACTAAAATTAATGAGCGTGTTAAAATGTAGTTCATTTATATATGTATGTAATTTTATACAAATGTAAATATGTAGATATGTACATATATTATTGAATAATTGCCTCAATTAGAATGGGTTATTAATTAGTTATCTTGCCACACGATCTCAGCACGTGGTGTTTGCCCAGACGCGTTTAATTTATCTATTAACACACATACATACACACACAGACAGACATACATACAGACACACGTAATTAAGTGCAATTTATGGCTAGAGCTCTTGCAGCCAAGAAGCTGAAACCGAAGCAAAAAGCTCAATCGGTTACACGGTTACCCGGTTACCCGTTTCAGTCCCTGCCGCCAATCAATTTGAATGCATTGAACCTGTTTATTAGCTCCCTCTTCCTCTCTAACTATCTCTCTCTGTCTCTCTCACGCCTTCGCTTTCAATGCCAACGTGCAGCGAGCAGCGGCTTCCCCTTTTCTATTAACGTACTGCGCCCCTATCCCCCCAGCGTCATCATCATCATCTTTGCTGATCACTCGACGAGCTCGTGCTCAGTTAGCAACAACAACAACAACAGCAACAACAATTCTAACCATCTATGGCGCTCTTTCATTTTTGCTATGAATTTATTTATTTTATTTTCATTGTATAAGGCGCTGAGAGAGTTGAACAATTTGGTATCGCCAACGTGTCAAGCACGATTAGATAGATGTGAGGGGCGGCAACAGATCTGACTAAAGATGAGCAAGTATACAGTTATGTGTGTACATATGTATACTGTTACAGCCTCCGCCTACTTTTTCACCTACATACCCACACCTACATGTACCTTCTCTAATTGCTAACATGCTGTTAAGTTCGCACATGTGACCATCAAAATGCATTTTGAACTCATATTTTGTTGCTGGGCGATCAGTTAAAGCGAGACAAGAGGCACAGTGACTGAGACGGCGAGACCAACAGCAAAGTCGCGAGTGCAAAGTCCAAAGCCGGCATGCTGACGTCACTGCACAGTAGTTTCAAGTTACTGTTTATATATTTTTTTCTTATAGCATCATATTGCACTTGTTCGCTTCACAGTCTCAGATTTGTTTCAATTATGGCGATTTATCAACAAACAACAAACGCACAAACATAACAAGCAAAAAGCATGGCAAACGATCGGCGGCATAAGCAACACAGAAAAAAAGCTGAAAAAAAAACAAACAAGCAACAATGTTAACACTCACTGTGCGAGTGCGAGTCTAAAGTCCAAACGTCGTTTCAGAGACACGAGTCCAAAGTCCAATTCGAATGCAATGGTCGGGTTTTCTGCTCACATCGGCCCCCAGCATGTTGTGCGAGTCATAGCCACCACAGGCACCCGGCCCCCCGCGACACCCGCCCACAGCCAACAACATCTCTCGTTTGTGTTTGTGTTAGTGTGCGTCTGCTGCTGCTGCTAAGAGCAAAACTCTCTCGTTTACCCCCCGCAGCAACACTTGTTGTTTTTGCTTCGCTACGTTTTGTTTACCTTTCGGAACAGTTGTAATACAGGCCGTTCGTCACTCTCTTGACTGGAGTTCTCTTAAGATTGCGACTCTTGAAACTCTTAAAAAACATGTGGCCGCGTCTGTTGATTGCATGTACAAAAAATGTTATTAACTTGGACTTGACGGCTCTGTTGCTGCTGTTGGCTGCTGTTGTTGACTTTACGGACTAAATGAAATTACAGTCCACCCAACAGCAAGCATTTTACGGCATTTATTTGTAGTTTTACACATGTATTTATGTACATATGTATGTACATATGTGTGTGTATTACGAAATGCAATAAATGCCAAATTGCGACTGTGACGGCCCCTTGGGGCAATAATTTCATTCCGATTTGTGTCACCTTCGGGGCACTGTTCAATTTTCAAATTTGATAGCAAATCGCTGCAGCTGCTGTGGCTGCTGCTGCTGCTGCTGCCGCTGCTGACGTCATACGCCACACAATCTTGTTACAAATTGTATACAAATTATGCTGCTTGCCGTTATCCTCGCTTCAATCGGACGGACGCCTTTGAAAAAGCTTAACCCCCCTCTAAGTCACGGTGACAGTCACAGTCACAATCACACACACACACACATATTGTTCGCCGGCTTTTGTTGAGGCAAGAAAAAAACTAAGTTCACGTTTCGCATTTGCCTTTGATACGATTCGCATTTTATTTAATTTTAGCGAAACGAAACGACAAAAATACACAATTTGTGGACTTTGCACCTGCGTTACAGTCGCAGTCACAGTCAGCGTCGACGTCGACGTCGCAGTCCAAGTCGAATTTTCGACGGAAACGTTTTTGTTGTGTTGAATGAATTTAGCAATTGTTGTTGTTGTTATTGTGTTTTTTTCGTTGCCATTGTTGCTAGTTGCCACGTTTTGTGTTCGAGAATATAATATTATGTGAAATGTTTAATAATTATAATCACATAAACCACATAACAACAAGCAAATTCCCGTTGACCAATGTTTGATGTATTTTTAAATATTTATAAAATTTGCTACAGCTGAATTTTATGCAAAATCTATAAATAAAGTTATATATACTTATTTAAATATAGTACAAACACAAGCAATCTTCCAATTTGCAGCGAGTTTATAATTCCCAAATAGTTTAAACTAAAACAGTGATTTATTTGCTGCTTTAAAATGTTGCATATTATATAAATTCCCATAATTTCTGATGAAATTCATTTCCATCTTAAGTAATCATTTTCGCCAGTATTGAGATTTGTAAATTGTTGCTCGTCATCTCGGCTTAAGATCTATTAACTCAATTACAGTTTTCATTTGTGGCAATTCCAATTTCCAATTACGAGTTCTCAGTCATCGAGCTAACGACTCGTTATGAATGCACTCGTGAAAGCGACACGATTCAAACAATCAACTAATTAAGCTGCCACAAATGCCGTTGACAGTTGCCTTGCGGTTACTCAATGCTGCAGGGGGGGCAGCTGCAGGGCGGGGGCGTGGTTTCACATGCAAAACTCAATTAATTATACATAATCCAGTTAGCAGATCGATTTACATGCAACTCTCGAGTAGACAAATCCGTCAAGTCTCAATCTCAAAGGCACACTCTGAGAAATATATTGCCTAGGTATAAATCTAGAAATAGTTGTGGATTTTATAATTTAGGGTATTAATTTAAATTTAAAATACGCTTGATCTATGTCAAGCTTTATTTGAAAATGTTGTTAACGTTGTCTATAAAATTCTGAAAATTATGGAAGGTCTTTTTTTTTTTGGTAATTTATTTTCACATTTATACATGTAATGCCTTTGAGTTTAAATATTTTATTTCTTAATTATTATGAAAATCTATATTTTACTTTAAAAATAACAAATCCGCTCATAGTTTTTCTGAGTGCACTTTCAATTGTCATCTCCATCGTCAGCATCGTTTTTTGCCGGAAGTGGAAGTGGCAGCGTCTCCCAGGCCGAGGCGTCTCTCGCAAAGCCGCAGTCACAGGCAGTAGACCACATCCCGCATAGCGTTCAGGGTCGCAGCTTGTTGTTGTTGTTGTTGCCATTGTTACTGTTTCTTGGTTTCAGTCATCTTTGCCGTGGTTGCAACCTCTTGAGAAGCGCCAGCAAACAAAACATGCGGTGGTATGTGTGTATGTATCTAATGAAGCCTCTCGAGAAGCAAGAATTTTGATTGATTTTTTGTAAATAATAAATACTGCTCCTAATTACTAAGAAAACGATAAAATACACAAGTATTTTAAGTATTACTCCAGTTTTTCACATTTAATTACTTGCATTAGATATATAATTACTCAAGTAATTATAACTTAATGCGACGATTTTCTCTAGATCCAATTAACATTAAATAATAAAATAGCAATTCTTAATTTAGAAATTTTGTATTTTCAAGTATAATAAAATAGTTAATGTACCAAAATGTAACATTAGAAAATTTGCAACTTTAATTAGTAATCAGGACACGAGAAACGTTTAGTCAAGGACATTCCAACCACAAGTTGCTTCTTGTGCTTCCACATCAGCGCACATTTAGCCATGTTATTATATGTATATGGCCAGGGCTAATTCCAGCCACGCCCACACGCACACACACACACACACACACACAGAAGTTCATCTGAAATTCTGCGGCTGTCTAATTGGAAAGTGAAAATGTGCGAGGCGCTGACGCGTGACTCCTTGGGAGCAACTTGTTGCCTTGGCTACCTGGCGGCATGCCTCTGCTGCCACTCAACCCCCCAGCAGCCCAGCAGTTGCCTCATTATGCAAAGTGCTTCAGGGGAGGGTTTGGGGGTGTTGGAGTAGCGGCACTTCTCACAGCAGTCAGTGGGATGGGGCAGGGCCATGGGGCAGGGGCAGGGCGCATTGCGTGCGTTGACGCAACAGAAAAAAATGTTGTTGTTGTTGTTGTTGCTTTTGGCATTTGGAATTTGTGAGCGCTGTGCAAATTTCATTTCATTTCGAATCGTTTTTATGCTTTTTATCGCTGACCAAAGCAGCGCATGCAACTAGTACAAGCGAGGGGGTTGGGTGGGGGGGTTGATACACAGAAAAACATTTTTAGCGACTCCCTTCTTAAAATAACAACTACGATTTCTGCTAGATTTTCCCTAGAAAAAAACATAAGAGTCTTATAATAAATAAAGAGCTTTTGATTCATAATCCTAAAAAACGTATTTTAGGCACCAAGTATTGTTCTAAAATCATGGAAATAAGCTTAAGAATTTGATTTTGTTTTTTTTTGCAGTGTAGATGCTTAGGATGCCTGGCTGGATTGCCAGCTATATCAAAACGACAGCATCGTCATCGGCTTGGCTATGTTGATTTGCAGTTGGTTATGTTGTCGTTTGTCGTTGTTGTAGTTGTTGTTGTTGTTGTTGATGTCGAATTGGTTTTGGTCTGTGCTACCCATTAGGGGGGCGTAAATAAATGGGGTACATTAAGTAAATGGGCTTTATAACTTAATGGATTGCACATCCTTGCGACAATGTGTTATGAATATTTATGAGCTTATACTACAAAGTAGGCCAAATTTAGAGTTTAGGGTTTAAGTTTGTAGTATACGAAAATATATGTATATTTATTAAATGTCTGTAAAATAACAGAATTAAAGTTTTTATTTATTTTTGCACATTATTTACTTCAGAATATGATTTAAATATAATATTGAATTTATACAAAATTTGTATATCGATTTTATGAATTTTCTTTTGAGTTTATCTTGTGGCTGCTGGAGGGAGGGAGGCTATCCTTAAGTCTGGCATTGCCAACAAAACAGCAAAAGTTTTTTTCAACTTGCAGCTCTTGATAACAACAACGCTGACGTGCAGCAAACATTTGAATTTGTTCCATTCGCAATGATGACACACGCTCGTTGCATAAGCAAATATTTCGAGTCTTTACACCAGAACCCATTCCTACACACACACACACTCCCCACACACACACACACTCGAGTCCTGCCAGACGCAGTTGTCGTTGGCTGCTGTCATAGCAACGATGTTGAATTTGACAAACCCACAGACAGCACAACTGACAGGACATTGTCGACTACAACTGGTCCCAGCTCGCAGCTCAGCGCTGTTTGCCGCTGACATCGGCTGACAAGCTCAGCTGATAAGCTTCACCAGTGATTAGATTGTTTTTCCTTCGCCCCCTTTTAACTTGAATATATGTACATAAGTAGCTGCAAATTGTTCTCAGTGCAATAAATAGATATCAAGCTAAACGCAGCTGTTGTGAAGCTGCACTTTTCTATGGTTAGTGTCGAATCTGAACATGAATTCCGACCCAAAAATTTGTATCAAACCTGAAATGTAGTATTATTAAGAAAGTCGAATCATGACCAAAAAGATATTGCTTTTGAAAATCGGTTGAGTTTTGACCAAGTTATGGATGTTGAAAGTTTTGAAAAAGTTGATATTCGATTTTTTGAAGTCGAATCTGAACATGAATTCCGACCCAAAAATTTGTATCAAACGTGAAATGTAGTATTATTAGGAATGCCAAATTATGACCAAAGAGGCATTGCTTTTGGAAATCGGTTGAGTTTTGACCAAGTTATGGATGTTGAAAGTTTTGAAAAAGTTGATATTCGATTTTTTAAGGTCGAATCTGAACATGAATTCCGACCCAAAAATTTGTATCAAACCTGAAATGTAGTATTATTAGGAATGTCAAATCATGACCAAAGAGGCATTGCTTTTGAAAATCGGTTGAGTTTTGACCAAGTTATGGATCTTGAAAGTTTTGAAAAAGTTGAAAAAGTTGATATTCGATTTTTTAAGGTCGAATCTGAACATGAATTCCGACCCCAAAATTTTGTTTAAAACCTGAAATGTAGTATTATCGAGGAAGCCAAATCATGATCAAAAAGATATTGCTTTTGAAAATCGGTTGAGTTTTGACCGAGTTATGGCTGTTCAAAGTTTTGACCCTTCCCTTTAAACTTACATTTGAATTATTTATTTTTGAATTATAAATAAAAATATAATTTTTTATTAAATTCTAATTGTTTAATTAATTTAATTGAAGGTTTGCAAGGCGCTGGGCATCATATGCGAGATGGAGTACTTTGGCCTGGAGCCATGGACGCCCAACCAGAAGGAGTCGCGCACCCACCAGTGGTACAATCTGAGGAATCGCCTCCATGGCGACAGCGGCAGCAGCGGCAGCGGCATTCAGCTGATGCTCGCCTTGCGGGTCAAGTTCTGGGTGCCGGTGTACAGAATCCTGCAGGAGAGCGTCCGCATGCTGTTCTATATGCAGGCACGCCGGGATCTGCTGGAGGCGCGTCTGTGCGCCGGTGACTGGACGAATGCGGCCAAGCTGGCGGCGCTGCTCTGCCAGGCGGATGGACTGCGCTTCAACGAGCAATCTCTGTGCGCCGAGTGCCCGATGCGGATGCGACGTGAGCTTGCCCAGCAGCAACAGTTGGCGCAGCAGCAGCAGCAACAGCAGAAGCTGGAGCAGCAGCGCAAGGAGAAGGAGCATGTGCTCAGCTTCAAGAAGCGACGCCTCTCCAAGCAAAAGTCCGTGGAGCACATCGAGTGCTGTGTGCTCTCAGCACCAACACCAACAGCAACCATTGCCGCGAGCAGCAGCAACAACAGCAGCAGCAGCAACAACAACAACAACAACAGCAACAGCTTGCAGCCATCGCCCTCAGCTTCAGTCTGCGCATCCGCATCAGCCTCCGCATCTGCATCTGCATCCGCATCCAGCAGCTCGAGCAGCCCAAGCAACAGCAGCAGCAGCCACTCCGGTTTGGATGAGCGCCTGGCCAGCAATCCATTGCGCATGTACGAGGATTATGTGATCCTGCCGAGCGTCAACGATACGGAGCCACCCCTGGACTTTCTGCGACAGATTGCCACCGAGCACGGCAAACTGGCCAAGCTGCCAATGTCCTCCAAATCGGCCAAATACTGGCTGCTGCAGGAGATTCAGGAGCTGAGCGGCTACGGCGAGGAACTCTTCAGCGGCGTCACCACCAATGAGAGCGCCACACGCTGCGAGATTGCAGTCGGCGCTCATGGCATTACCGTTATTCGCGGGGAAGAAAAAGAAAGGTGAGAGGTGCAACATAGCATAGTCTACAAACTATTGAAATATAACTGTACTAAAGTGAATCCTTTCAACTGACAAGAATAAGTCGAAAATTAAAAAAATATAAATTCTACAAAGCTCAGAACTTTTTAAAGCATTTATTTATATAAATATATATATATTATCTATAGAAAATTTATACTAGAAATCTGTAGAATATATTCTAAACTTTGAGCTATTCTTCAAAGATCCTTTATAAATTTAACAGTTTTGATTTATATAAATTATTAAATTATAATTATTTTTGAATTTTGTTGTTAACAATTTGACTGATTGAAATTATTTGCAGCATCCCGTTCAGTGCGATTGCATCTGCCAAGTCGCTGAGGCGCACGTTCAAGCTGGAGTATGTGGACGATCACAATGACCGGAAGGAGCTGGAGATTAAGCTGCCCAAGCAGCCGCTTGCCGCCGGCTTGTACCGTTCGATAACGGAGCGGCATGCGTTCTATGTGTGCGACAAGGTGCGCTGCGTGGTGACCAATCAGTTTACGCGGGATCTCAAGGGGACGATTGCGTCCATGTTCAAGGAGGACACGGAGAAGGGCAAACGCTATGTGTTTGACATACAGCACACATGCCGCGAGGTGCACGATCAGGCGAGACGCAAGCTCCACGAACGCGGCTGCGATGTGGCCGCCATGGCGACCATCGATGGCGCCAGCAGCTGCTGTGAGCCGGGCCTGGAGATGGTGGGCGATGGCGAAACGGTCATCGAAGGTGGTGTCGGCGGTGGCGGTGGCGGTTCCATGGCCGGCAAGATAGATTTGGCCATACGCGAGAAGGAGGCGCGTGAGGCGGCGATTGAGCGCTGCGTGGATACGCGCATCCTGGAGGCCATGCAGTGCAAGATCTGCATGGATCGTGCGATCAACACAGTGTTCAATCCGTGCTGTCACGTCATTGCCTGTGCCCAGTGTGCAGCTAGGTAAGTTAACCTCTACACTCTCAAAAAAAAGGAACAATATATGCCCTAGAATTTTAAAAAATCCTCAAACGGCTTTTCATTTCTTCATTATGAGGTAGATTTTGTTAAAAACTCTTTAATGACTTTTATTTGATTAAACTTTTTATACAAATATTTATTTTGAATTTTTGTTTTGTTTCGAAAACTTTTATGATTCAAAACTAATTTAAAAGTCCGTTTCGTACATTTCAAAAATGATAATGAAAATAGAAAAATGAAAGATATTTTTGAAAAAAATTTGGAATTTAAAGGACACACTTTTTTGAAATTTATAAATTATTTATATATAAATTGTAATTATCAGCTATTTTTGCAATTCTTGGGCATATTTTTTTCAAGTGTACAACTACTTATAAGTATGCTATATATATTTACTAATTGGTTCTTTCACTTTGCTCAGGTGCAACAACTGCCCCAATTGCCGCGTAAAGATCACCAGCGTAGTCAAAATCTATCTGCCACCGGAGCTGCGCACCAGCCAATCCCAAACCGTTGCCAGCAGCAGCAGCTGCAGCAGCATCGTTGGTCCCCTGGCCGCTGAGCATCAAGATCAGCAGCTGGAGCAGCAGCAGCAGCAGCAGCAGCAGCTCGACAGCGCAGCAGCAAGCACATTCGAATCAGGAGTCGGAGCAGCAGCTGGAGCTGGAGCTGGAGCAGCGTCGGCGTCGCCTGTCGGTGAGCCGAAGGTGTCGACGGCCGCCTAGAATTGGCTGTGCTCGCTGCTGTTCCGGCTGATGGAATGGGTGTGCGTGCCGATCGTGTGATCCTAATCGTGATCTAGATCTTGATCTCGTATTGCTGTTGAATCTATGACCATAACATTTTCGAAGGGAACAAACCAAAAAAAAACAAAATATAAGAGAAAATAATGATAAGGATTATGATATAAACACAAAAGAAGAAAACACACTTTAGCCTGTATACTCGTATCTTTACTCAAGTATTTTATGGATATATATATATATATATACCAATGCGACTATAAAGTGCTATTTAATCTTATCTAAGACTTTACTACCTAGCCTCTTTAGAGTGTAGCCTATACAACAAAATTACTACTACTAACTAACTATATGAGTAAGCAAACATATATATATATATATATTGAAAATTGATAATTATAACTGTAAACCTATTAGTACACATTATGGCCCTGTCCAGCCGAAGATACCAAGCTAAACAAGTTAACAAACAAAAAAGAAAAAGAAAAACAGCGGCTAGTTACATATTTTATTGTTTACTTACCTAAATTTTAAGTTTTGAATTTTACGCAATTGAAACTCGAGATGTATTTATTATATGTATAGAATTATGCTAATGCCTACAACTAAAACTCTTAGTATTTATTAACAAACAACTACTTTGCCTATACGCAGTCCAATTCTCATATAGCATACTTATTTGGATGTGTTTAATCAATGCATAATATAGTATATATATATATATTTATACAAACGTAGTATATATATGTATACATACAAATATATATAGATATATACATGTGTAGTAAATTAGGACAAGCGTACAATAATCGCAAGTTTAAGGAGCAAAAGTAGTACTATAAGTACCTGCAAACTGCATAATGCGTTTCTCTGCTGCAGATATATTAAAACCGTAGTCAATAATAAATGTTAACAATGTTATACCATATATACAATCAACGAATTTATTTACTTTTTCATTTGACGTTTTCCGTTATCCTTCCTCTATCAAGAATTTTGAATGTGATTGGGATTTATTGATTATAATTTAGTGAGATTTTTGTTAAAGACCAATCCTCGTATCTTAAATATTTCCAGTTATATTTATATAATTTGTAAAATATATACAAAGCTATGCATATTTCAATCTTCATTTACTCCCACATTTTTCGGTTTTATAAAGAAATTCCGATATTTGGAATTTAATCTTCCGTTTCTGTAGAAATTTCCATTTTAGTTCCATGTTTTTTTATTTTTCGGTTGACTTCTATTATTTTATTTTAGAATACCGTATACATCATTAATAAATATATCTGATCTTGAACTGCATTTAATTATCCCTCATGCGATCATCTATAATACATTGTTTCCAACCCATCATTGTGCTTTTGATAAATGAAGAGGAGGAGCAGTTGCAGCTTTACTTAAAGCCTTAACAGAGGGTTTTAAGCGACGCTTTTGGGTCTCGATATCCATGGGAAACTCAAGGGCCCCTAAAATTAAGAATTATAATAGTTGAAAGCCAGTTTTGGTGTTACTTACAGCTTTCACGAAAAATCACCAATATCAGTTTGACAAAGCTCAGTTTTGGTGAAATGTGCTTGATGTGAACTGATTTTGGTTGTTCCTTCTTGGAAATCGAATTATTCTTGGTTAAATTTTGAGAATTTGCCAAGATTGGAAATTTAGTTGTATTGCGTGTTTTAAAAGTGTTATGTTTGTGCTGAAATCGCTTGAGAAATGTTCTAAAGGGATGACGGAAATGATGTTTCTGTTTCTCACTATGGCTTGAGGTTTGGACATCTTTTATAACTGTATTGAAAGTGTTAGCTTGTTTGTTGTTAATCTTTACCGTGTCATTGCTTTCTATATTGGATATATTCTTGACAACATTTGGTTGGTTTTCAGTTCCTTTTTTATCTACTGCGTCCACAAATAAGAGCAATGCTGTTAGATTAAAGTAAAACTATTATAAATCCGTGGAATCTTAATATTTATTACAACTTACCACATATTATAAAAACGAAGCTTATTAGTTTTGTCCTCATTTTGCAGCAAACTTATGAACAGAATTTTTGTTTTGTGATACGTTTGACGCCTTAAGCATCACTGATTTAAGACAAAAATGTATAACTTTTCATGACATAATTTGAACATGTTTTCAAATATCAGGCGCGCACGTGATTTATCTATCTATCATTTTGCCACCACATCTAAATAATCGATTAGACATGACGATGATAGTGTGTACACACTGTTTCTTTAAAATCGTTAAAAAAGATGGCAGTTCAAGAGCTGGTGGATAATAAAAATCGTAAGCTAATGTTAAGCAAGAGCTGTTTTGGTTGTTTTATTGTATTACATTATTGTATGGACAGAATAGTGAAAATATTCTTATTAATTTGTTAGTGTCATACAATTCAACTTCATAAAATCTCGAGAGTGTGTTGAAATTTGTTCACTAGATGGCAACTGAATTCAAAGAGTCCGCGTAACCTAGAGATGTGCATAAGATATATCGTATTATAGCGATATTTCTATGCATTAAAGCTATCGATAAACTGATGAATGCCAGGCACTATTTGTATAGCAACAATGTGCAACTATCAAAATATCGATAGTACATGCGATAAAAATATGGCTAGGGATATTCCTGCAGTTTGGTTCATAGTTATTAAAATTTAAATGAAGTTTCAGTAAATAAGCGAAATACGTAGTCGATTTAAGGGAAATAATTTATTTATTATTTAAATGAGACTATAATACTAAAATGTTTATGAAAAAAGCAAAAGCAATTTACGCAAGATTGTGATTGCAGAATGCAAGACTAAATATCAATATCGCAATAGTCGTGTCACACCATCGATAGGGCTCCCTCAGCTTTATCGATGGTGTCATCGTTTCAGCTGACATCACTAGTTCGGCGTGTAAATCTAAATGTAAATATCGCCCCGTCTGCGCCGAAACAGTGAAATAACTCAATAGCACCACTTGATAAATAATTCTAAAAATATTGCCAACAACGCGGTTGACGTAGACTGCAACTGCAGCAACAAGCGACGGTGGTCGGTGGTCGTTTCGATAGTGTTAAATGTGAATGCAAATACGCAAACAATGCAAACAATTGAATAATTTTTAAATTTCATTGAATTTGACACACGGCTGCAGTTCTTGATTATTATATGCAAGCAGCTGGTTGTTCGTCGTCGCGGGGATTGCGGGCGTCACTCAGCCTATTATTTTGGCCACTGATCGTGTGAACTCACCGTGTGTACTTATTTATATGTGCATGCCTGTGTGAGTGACTGTGTTTGTGTGTGTGTGTGTGTGTGTGTGTGAGTATCTGTGTGTGTGTGTGTGTGGCAGAGACCACCGCAGTGACCATGAAGCGACGCGTTGCTCTCATTTCTGTGAATGTTTACAATAAATAGCTAAAAATGTTTCATTGTAAACGCGAAATAAAGTCGAAAGCATGACGACAACAACAACAGCACTAACAACAACGACAATTACTACAACTGCAGTCACAACAACAACAACAACAACAACAAAATTCAACTCGTTCTAATAAAAAAACAGCTAAAAAAGTGAACTTAACTAGCTGCCAGTCAATATTCCATTTGTGCTCTTGGGCTTTTAAAGCCAAAAGTCAACAACAAAAATATAAGATAAAAAGCCACACCAAGTGCCTCTCTCTCTCTCCCTCTCCCTCTCTGTCGCTCTCGTCTAATGTGAATTAAAGCCGCTCTTTGACGTCACTTGTCGGCATCGTTGTTGTTGTTCTTTTGTTGTTCTCTGGCACTCACCTTGCCCCCCGCCCCCTAGCTTGCCTTTGCCTCGTCCGCGCAAGGAGCTCGCCAGTTTTAATCGCTTCGCGCGCATCTTCTTCTTCCCAAATGCGTTTCGTGTCGAGGCTGATTTTTTGTTGTTCTCCGACGTGTTCGTTTCACTGCCCCGCAGACGCGTGACTTGGATATAATACACACATGCACACAGATACAGATACATTGAGGTACATATGTGTGTAGCAGCATTTAATTTGATCTGGATCGGGATTATACAAGCAGCACAGAGGTCAGTATCTGAAGCACTGGTACCATTTTAGCCTTTCTCCGACAAAGATTTCTACTAGTATTTCGAAATTGAGTTTGCCAAAAAAGTTAAGATACTTTAGGATTTTGTGTTTTCTATACTTTTTCTGGTTTGATCTGAACTCCCATAATTATTGGCATCATTTTATATATATTCTTTTTAGAATTTTAATCAATCTTTGCTTCGGTCGGCATCATCGGTTTGAAGCGGTTCCTGGTAGACCCCAACCGGCAACAAATTGTAAATTCAATTAATTTAAATCAATTTGACATGACATTCTGTTCAATTCCACAGTTCTTTGGCTCTTTCTGTTACGATATGTACATTGTACACCATAGTTGTGCCTCAATCAATGTCACACTGCATTCCAAAGTCGCAACAATTTTAAATAATGCCCAATTTGCTATTCGACGCACATTTACTATTATTTAAGTATTTCGGAAATGAAAAGTAGTCAATGAATAGCTAATTACAAATCGAAAGCAATTTTTATTCCTATAAACAATATTAAAGATATCCAATTCAAATGAATACTTGTCATATATTTGTATAATCTAGAGCCCTGCGATAAAACCAGTTCTGTAATTATTCTGGCTACCTGGCCATATATCTAGTATTATTATGTATTTCACATTTGCGGATTAAATCCTTGTCGTTGCATTAAAGTGATGAAATGAAATAAATGTGAAGCAGTTAAAACGGGTATTTAATGAGGTTGGTGCTCAGCCGCCAAGCGCTTAACAACAGGAACCGACATAAAAATAAATAAAAAAGGGGGACCAACAACAAAAGAAAAACAACAAAATTATGATTTACACAATAATTAAATGTCAATTCATCTGGGCCTCGTCTGGTTGGTTGGTTGCTTGTTGTTCCTTTCCGCTTTGCTTGCGGTCGCTTTGGCTGAACTTTAAAAGCGACAACGGTTATTAATTCACTCTGGCACGGAGGGAGGCAGCATTTGGGAGCCTGGCGCTCGGCAGCCTTTTAAAGCTGTCGCAACTGTCCAGGGGACTGTGGGCCAGACGGACGGACTGTGGGGACGGTGGGGACGCAGGGTCCAGTTGCGACAGTCGTTAATGGAAAAATGTGATGCGCTCTTCTCGTTTTGTTTTTGATACGCTTTCAAAAGGGTATTACAAGTTTGACTCACAATATGCTGAAATAAATTCTTAAAAATAAATACCAGTTATTAATATGTATTTATTTATTTTATTTACATTTTATTTAAAAAAAAGTATTTAAAATGTATACGACATTAGTTAAACTACAAATATTACCAACTTGTATTAAAATAAATAATATATATATTTAGTAAAAAGTAATTCAATTTAAATTTGTATTTTAAAGCTTTAAGTTATTATAAATTATTACCAATCGTCAGAGCTGGCTACAGAGTATGCCCTAGTCGATTTCTATCGATTGGATAACTCTTGTTTTTATTGTATATAAAGTAGAGCGGGTCGAAAGGGTTTTCGGGGAAAACGTTGGGCTTTTGGCGACGGGATGCGTGCCCAAAGCCGACATCGAACGTCCTGCCATAAAATTGCATGTACGAATTTTGTTTGCACCCCTCTTGCCCCTGCCCCTGCCGCGTCGCCCGCTTGGCGTTGCTGATGCTTTTGTTTTTGTATTTTTCTGCCAGCCTTTTTTTGTCCGAGTTTATTGCGTGGAATGCTATTTAATAAATTCCATTTTATGCCCCCGGTCTCCTCCGACCACGTTTCCGTTTGCAGTATTTGTTGCCCTTGCTGCTGGCGCTGTTCTGATGGCAAGGATTTATTTTTACATGCATATATACATACATACATACATACATACATACAAATGTGCAGTTTGTGTTACTCGTGTTGGCCAATGCAAATTTTGCAATTCAATTCTGCTATTCAAACGGCGAACGCAACAATAAATTGCGAAATGAAACAGCTAAGAATGCGGCTGTTGGTTTGAATGCTCGATTCTGAGTTATCGTGTAATCCGCTCTTATTATTTTAATGCTTAATAAATGCAGACGTAGATACTATTAGATACAATTTTACAGATACAAGTAAATCTGTTGTACAAAAAAGTCTGTTTACATTTTGCTGAATCATTTATGCTCTAAAAATTAATAATAATATTTAAATGTAGGAAGTATAGAGCAGTTATATATTTAGATGGATTATTTGATACTTGATTATTTTATCATTGGCCAAAATAACTGCTAATACACTATTTACTTAAGATAAAATTGTTATATCATGTAGCTACAATTAATCAAGCAAGGGTATTTAAATTTCGGCAAGCTGCTCTGTTCTGTTTCCGTTTTTTATTAAATTTTTTCTTGGAAACTAAGTTTTTTTTTTGGCATTGCGTTTAGTTTTCCATTTCAGCAAGTCACTAAGAACTGGCACAAAAAAAAACGAACAATGAAGACGGCTAAGTTTAAGCACCTTAGTTCACTTTACAAGCTAGCAAAAAAAGTTCAAAATAAGGAAAGAAAGAGTAAAGAAGAAATTCCCAAAAGCGCTAAAAGTTTTCAACAGCGCAACTTTTTTTGTACTCGTCCTACAACTTTCTGAAACTTTGTTGTTGTTATTGTTGTTGTTGTCGTTGTTGTCGTTGTTCTTGTTGCTCCTTCCGCTCTGTGCTCCTTTCGAACTAGTCGCCAAGAATAACAAAAACAATGTCAAGAACAACAACGATAAGCATTGAGAACTTGCGATTTTGCTATCCGCGTATCTTAAAGTTCGCAAGCGACGCTTTAAGGCGCTTTGTGCCGTGTTTTCTATTTCACTTGTTTTGTGTGTGTGTGTGTGTGTGTGTGTGTGTGCCACGCCCCAACCGGAGGCATTGCACGTTGTGTGCAACAAGGACACGAGAGCCATAAAAATGTTTTAGTGCAGCAAAAGTTTTGTAAAACTACTGCAACAGCAGCAGGACACTGCAAAACAGCAGCAACAACAACAACAACAACAACAACAATCAGCTTTATTCAAGTGCATGCTAAAGCGCAAGCTCCCTTATACAATGACGACAACAACAACAACAACAACAACTCTTAAAAGGTTGCACAAGCTCAAAGTATATTCATATAAAGGCAACAACAAACACAAAAAATGGCATTGCTAAAATGATAGATACTACGTATACGTAATAACTAAATATTTGAACAAGAATTTATTTAATTTGGTATTCAATTAAAATTAAATCTAAGATATAATGTTTTTAAAATCGATGAATATTATAAGTAAATTAAAACAAGTAACTTGTTGGTATAAAAGTTTTTATTGATAAATATGATTTTTTTTTGTTAGCCAAAAATATGACTAAATGATAATAAACTTTTTAAATTAAATGCAAGACCAGCCTTATATACTCTTTTTTATAAGGTATTTAATAAGTCGAGCAATCTGTCACTTTTTGCGATTCTAGCAATGGGGTTTTCTACACCATTCCAATACTCCCCGCAAAAACTCGATAGTGCAGAGAATTCTAAAAATTCAATAAATGAAAAAAATGCAAAAAGAAATTATAATTGAAACATGGACAGCTTGATGCACATCGATGATGGTAGTCGCTCTATGGCTGGAGTGGGTGGTTGGCGAGGGCGGAGAGGGGCTTCATAAAATTTGTTTGCTTTTGTTTCTGGTGCTGGTGCTGTTTTTTTTTTGCCGTTTTTGTTTGCGTAAACTTTGTGGCGCTGGGCAAAAGTTTTACATTAACAACTTTACAATTGTTGGAAATTTAATTTCTTTTTGCAATATAAATAAATAAAGCTACGTAATTAGCTGTTACAATGTTGCTTTTCTGGCTGCTTCGCACGTTTGTTATTTTTACCATGAATATATATATTTTTGTCTGCCATTTTTAATTGCATAAATTCCTGCGCTTGCCGCCAGTAATTAGTAATTAACATTTGCGGATATAGAAATTTCTAAAAGCAAACTTTAAAAACTTACTTGGGCTTTAAGTTAAACTATAACATAATTTCACATTTTAGTACAATGTTCGTTAGAATGAGTTGATATAACTATTTTTTACTATTGAAATACGTGTCAAAAATTAAGCATAGTTTTTTTCTTTTTAATATTTTTAAAGCCTTTAAAATTTGTAGACATATAAATTTAAAAAACACTTTAACCTTTCTTATATAATGCCAAATGTTAGACAACCTTGAGTTTGAGATAAGCGCAAGCCAATTTAAATATGAAGTTTCCTGAATGAGCTATAGTTACCATATGTATATTGTTCTGATAAGAATTTCGATTTGTCAGCTTATGGGCTTTATTTTGTGTGTAGCTATAGCTATATATAGCTATAGTACACTAAAAAGATCGTAGCTCAGCGTTACAGCTTTCAATATGAAAATTTGTTGCTCATTAATCGAACGATTGCCGGCAACGATAACCTATTTCATCAGAGTGCGGATAACCCACATATATTGCGATGATCTGCGATCGTGATCTTTGCCATGCGATGCGGGAAGCTTTTATTTATATTATTTTTAAATGGGATTCGACGATTTCTCGGACGTTGCTTCGTGTCTCTGAGCGCTGTTTTTGCTTTCTCGACAGCTTTTTTTTTTTTTGTTGTTTTTTTATTTTGCGCATTTATTTCATTAATATTTAAAACGCATTCAGACGTTTCTATTTACATTCGTTTGTAGATTTAGCTATGACGTATGTGGCGAGCGTTTCGAATTTGATAACGAACAAAAACAAAACAGATTGTTGTGCCAAGGAAAGCCCAATTGCAGTCCCCAGTCCCCAGTCCCCAATAAAGCCATAAAATGCCAACGGCCAAGTCACGACAATCTTGTTAGTGCTCAATTGAAAACGAATTTTGTACGTTGCCAAGTCAGATTATTCTGGCTAACGATATTTATGGCCACTGGCGAATTGCCTGCAATGCTAAATATAATTACTCAGTATTGTGTACATTCCGCTCTGATCGGTGCCAACGCTTTTCATCTCTGGAGCTCATCTGGAGCTCATCTGGCTGCGAACCTGATTTCAATGGTGCTAATTTCTATGATCAGGTCTACGCAATACAAGCCCCACAATATGCTAAGCAATTGTGTGTGGTTCTCATTTAGCAACTGGTCCAGAAACTTGCCTTCCCCTTGTAAAAATTCACTCTGACTCGGATTGTCAGGAAATAATGAAATCAAAAGCTAAAGGCACTAATTTTCTAGGCCAGTCACATATACCCCAATTTAAAATGAATCAGCTGAAAAATAGGTTGTGTTCGGACGGATAAACTTGAGTAATTATTGCTTGTGTGTAAATAGTTTTATATATGTACTATATATATATTTATAAATGTTCTTTTCTCCCATAAATTTGCCAAAACTGAACCGATTACCTATCTTGGTCATCATTTGGCCCCTATAATAATTCTACATTTCAAGTCTTTAGATTTTTAAGACTTACATTTTTTTATAATTATAATTATAATTTATAATTATTAACAATTTTTTTTTTTTTTAAAAATTAGTACAAAACAAGAAAGAGTGCTCTAGTCGAGAGTGCCCGACTAGGAGATACCCTGACATTCATAATTCTTTACCCCTTGTCATTTCAGGCAAAAAATGAAATTTTCTGGCGTGGCAATTTTTAAATGGGAATCGATTCTGATCTTAACGAGTCTAAAAAGATATACCACTCAAAGATCGGCCTTATTGTGGTTGAGATATGCAAGTTTAAAGATACAAAAATTGAATTTTTTTTTTGAAATCCTGAAAATGTTACATGGTAATCTTTGAATGCTCATAACTCGGGTATTTGATGTCGGATCATGGAAATTTAAACCGCTTTATACTCGTGGAAATGCACATAATAAAATGTAATTTCAAGTTTTTGATTTCAGAACTGACCCATTTTTAGCCAAAATAGTGATGTTACCCCTTGTCATTTTTGGCAAAAAATGAAATTTTCGGGCATGGCTATTTTTAAATGGCAATCGATAATTTTGATCTTAACGAGTCTAAAGAGACATACCACTCAAAGATCGGACTTATTTTGGCCGAGATATGCAAGTTATAAAGCTCCAAAAATTGATTTTTTTTGTTAATGCTGAAAATATTACATGGTCATCTTTGAATGCTCATAACTCGGGTATTTGATGTCGGATCATGGAAATTTAAACCGCTTTAGACTCGTGGAATTGTACATAATAAATTTCAAGTTTTTGATTTCAGAACTGACCCATTTTTAGCCAAAAAAATTATTCCATAACTTTGCCAAAACTGAACCGATTTTCTTACCCAAAGCCATTTTCATAGTTTGACCTGTATGTTAATTCTAAATTTCAAGTTTTTCCAATTTTGTATGACCCCAATGTTCTGCATTGATGATAGGTAAACTCTCCTCGTCTTATTCTATATGCATATCAATTTATTTGTTACATTTTTGAACATCATTTAACTTTATTTAATGCTGTTCTAATCGGGAATTGAACTTGACCTTTGTATTTTAGCTGAATATTATGGAAAAGGCGAAAGCGTACATTAAAAATGAGCTCCGTGGCGGCAGCGTGCCTTTGCAATTCGAGCCAACAGCAACATCGCCACATAATCAGCACGTGCCCGCTTCCGAGCTGATGCCATCCCCCATTGGTAGCTATCATACAATGTCGCAACAATACTATCCGGCGCCGCCAGTGAAATCGACGGGTCGTGCCTCGGCGCCACCGGAGCACCACATGACCGCATCCGTTTGTTTCGTCTGTGGCGGCCATGGCAGCTACGAGGCGTTGCGGGTGCGCGCCAATCCGGATCGACCGAGCGAGGCACACTTTCCATTTCTGGAGCGGCATGAGCCGCCCCATGGCATGTCAATGGTGGCCGTCAATCAGGTATATGTGATGGCCTGCATGCTGTGCTATCGCTCGCTGCTGGAACAGTGGGAATCCTATGAGCGTCAGAAGAAGCCGCTGCTGCAGCGCATTTACCACATGAAGCGCGTGGATGGCAAGGGCTACATTGGTGCGGATGTGGCCACCCAAAGCGAGTATGCGGCCCAAATGCTCGGTCTCAGTGCCGAGCATCTTGGCCAGAATGGACTAGCGGAGCCATCGCTGGATCCGTATGCGTTGAGCCGACATTATGCGGCTGTAGCATCGCCACAGCAGATGCAGCACCACAGTACCTCAAGGAACACCTCGCCCGATTACTATCCACGCAATGCGACACCCACTAGCCACCACAGTAACCACAAATACCTGAGCCGGCCGCAATCGCGGGACTTGCAGTTGCCTTCACCCTTGTCCCGGCCGCCCAGCGAGCCGCCGGCACGCAGCGCTCTGAGCGCCGGCTCCAACTTTGCGCAGCACAAATTCAAGCTGGGCCAGCACAGCTATCAGCCACAGCCACCTCCGCCGCCCCAGTCGCCGGCACAGTATCAGCCGGCGCAGTATCAGCAGCTGCAGCAGCAAACGGCCGCCTATCACATGCTGCAGCAGGTGGCAGCCGTCTCTGGGGATGCACAAACCCATTACAAGGGTAATCCGTATAGCGTTGGTGCTGTCCTGCCGCCCAGCCTGGAGGATGACAATGCCACGGTGCTGGATCTGCGCAATTTGACCACATCCAATCAAGCGCCAGCAGCGGTGACGCCCACTTCAGTGGTTACGCCCACGCCGGGCAACTGCGCCGTCTCCAGCGCCGCCGCCAGCAACACGGAGGTGGGCATCTTGGATCTGTCCATGCCCGACAAGAACTCCATCACCGAAGTCTGCTACGTGTGCGGCGATGAGCAGCGTCGCGGCAGCCTAGTCGAGCTAAGCACCGTCAAGCCCAAGGAGTCACGGCTCGGCCAGACGATCGCCTACTTTCCGCTCTTCAACGAACAGCATCCGCGTCCCGCACGCTCGCGTCCCAAGGATCCGCGCGGCATGATCCAGGCCTGCCATCCCTGCCACGAGGATCTCATGCAGCAGTGGAACGCCCATCAGGTAAGCACAAATACCGCCAAAGTATCTATAGGATTAAAATATATTTCAGCCTAAGATTGCAATTGCTCTGAGTTTACGGTACAAAAGTATATAAGTTTTTTGCCTTATTCCAAGCATTAGATCATCCCAAGATAAGAATCAAGATAAGAGTCTAAATCAGTACCAGAGTTTCTTAATTTGTCCCCATCCGCAGCATGCATAATCTTTTTTATTCAAATTGTATTCCCCCGAAAATTCATATTCATAATAAACATTATTTTTGGTTTTAAATATTCTCTTTCAACGACGTATACTAGATTTAAAAACATATATACATATATATATTTTATGTTATACTTATACATATATACAACTGTGTGGATTGGGTGGTGCTATGAGTGGATAAGTGGGGAAACTCGTTGGCGACTGAAAGCAAATACAAATAAAAATAATAATAATAATAAAAAAAAAAACAACATTGGCAAATTTACGAGAGAAGTTTTCGCGTCACACGAATCAAAATAAACAAATTGCTGCCGCAACGAATATGTGGATGTGGATGAATGTAAATTGTGCTGATGATGATGATGATGTTGATGATGGTGATGGTGATGGTGATGGCTGGAGATGACTGGAGATGGCTGGGATTGCGCCGCCAGCTGACCCCGGCTGATGTGGCGATCCACAGGCGATTAATCAGTCGGGTCGACGTTCAGAGTCACTGAGTTGGTACCGCCGATAGATGTCGAGAGAATTATCATTCCCGCCACATGACTGCGACTCTGGTGGGAATTTTGACCGCAGGGTCGCTTGTGTTTCTGATTAAATTTTAATAGCTTTCCGCGATTATATGGTTTTTTTTGTTGATTTTATTTTTTTTTTGCTTTTGTGCTGTTATTTGTGTATGTGAATTATATTTTTGGTGCTACGACATTAATTGATAAGATTTGCGCCAACTGAAAAGCGGCAAAAAAAAATAACGACAGCTGCAATTTGGAATTAGATTTTGTTGGCTATTTTTGGAACCCACTCAGGCGTTTTATTTATGATTCACTTGAACGGGGCAAATTTAAGTATCATCCAATCAAAAACTGTATCCGAAATATAATTTTAATATGTGCAAACTTGGCAAACAAATTTGAATAACATTGACGCCGTTAATATGTTTGTAATCTCTACGACAGTAATTGGAGATTTGAATAATCAGTCAAATGATTAATCACAAAGCGCAATAAAAACTGCAGTCTAAGCGTATACTTAATCAATTAAAAGCTGATCAAATTATATATTCATATTTAATTTATTATTATATAATTTATCGTTCAAATGAAGAATGTCTGTAAATACGAATAGAATTAAATAACAGACTTTTAAAGTATTGATTTTTATCACACCGCTGTTATAAAATATATTTCAAAATGTTATGCTGTCTCCTCGCCAAAAATACCCGGTTAAATGTGCATTGTTATCAGACCTCTATTCCCATTTCGCCCCAAACCAATCCCCAATCTATGGCATTTCATTTGAAATTTATATTCAAAGCGCAAAGTTTTGCAAACATGCTATAAAAATGCGAAATTCACACAGCTGCCGTTGGAACTGGGCGAATACAATGTGCAAAATGCCGGATAAATAATTAAATGCCATTAATTGGAATTGTGTAAATTTCAGAGAAGCATATACACACACACACAGACACACACACACACGCGCGAATAAAACAAACACACAAAAAATGCGCATGAAATAATAAATAAATAAATGCAATAAAATTGCAAATGCTGCAATGCGGCGACTCTTGGGGAAAGGGGTAAGAGGGGTTGCTAGGGAGGAGGGTTGCATGCAGCCAAAGTGGTTGCCACGGTGAGTGGCGGCGGCGGGGAGTGAGACGCGCCGCAACGCCGGCCTATTCAGATAAATGCAAAATGAATAAATAATCAAACATTGAAAATCAACGACGAGCATGGCAACGAGACAAATTAATTAAATTTAACCCAGTAAAGCAGCGCAATTTAAACGCGAATTTGGCGCCAAGCCAAACAAACCACAAACCAACCAAAAACCGCCCCGCACTCCACCCCTCCAATTTGTTGGGGGTGCGCATCAATCGTATGACGTACGCAAATTTCCATTCGGCTGTGCGAACGGAAAGTGCGAAAAAGCATTTAATTATTTATGCTCATCTTTAAAAAAAAAGTTTCAAGCATAAACCGAATCCAATTTAAGCGAATTTAAATCGATCTGGTTTCTTTCTGTCTTTTCCGTTTTCTCGTGTTCTCGCCTAACTCAATGTGGATGTGAATGAATAAAATATCATGCCAAAATGGGTTAAAAGTTGGCTACCCAGACTATTAGATACCCTGCTGCATAGAGTGTTATATAAGAAGAGCTATAAGTAGAAATTTCTTTAACAGTTAGCAACTATATATATTGTTTATATTGGCCAGATTCTTTTGTGTTTATAATTCGATAAATTAAAAAAAGAGCAGAAAAACCTTCAAATTTTAGATATTAATACTTTTGTTTAGCTATGCTGCATATTTTTAGCGGGTAATTTGCACTCGTCTTGGCGCTATTAGATTGTTTCTAATTAATTAACTTGCAATTCTGTTGCGTAGCAATTTTTATAGTGTATTGTATTTATTTTTAAGTATTTGTTTTTTTCTTTTCTGAACGGTCGATCTAAATACGAATTATGAGAATGACAACAATGACCCATGTTCAAGAATTTTTGGCAGTTTGCCCGTGAAGCAAAAAGCGGATCCAACTGGTTAAACAAATTAAAGAAGACTACTCAATGCAAGTGTGAACGACTATGATATACCCTTACCTTAAGTGAGAATATTACTACCCAATATAAATGAGATATATCTATAACTGTGGTCTTTATCTGTCTGTCAGTTCATTTTACAGGGTATAACAAACACGCAAACATTAATGGCATTATAAAAGACATTTATAAGATGAGTTGTTACGAATTAGCTTGAACTGAACACAAATCAAGTAACAACTGGTTTAGTCGCCTTAATTTGGTTAAAAACTAGAGTTGATTGCTGCACATATTATTTGATCATGTGAATAACGCTGACGCAGCTACACCATGAAAACCAATTAGTATTTTTTATTTTGATTCATAACTTATTCATAACTTAAAGACAATTTGAGCAGATGTTGTTTACGAAAAAAAAGATCACCATATCTTCTACCTAAAGTCTGTGACTAGATTCTGTCGTTATCAGCAAAGAGCATCTACATACAAATAATTATATACGCACGCCTTTCTACGCGATTCTCAAGAATTCACGTGAGGTGTAGACTAGACAAAAAAATTGGCTTGTAAAGTGCCCAAACAACGAAAAGTTCCTTAGTAATGACCTTCCAAGACTTCAAACTGCCACAACTTTGTCAAATCTTAGCCGATTTTCAATCCCAAGGTCATTTTGATCAATATTTGGCATCTACTTCAATTCTACATCTCAAGTTTATACATTTTTGAAAAAATAAAATTTTGGATTTTTTTGGCAAAAAAAGCATAAGGGGGGACCCTTACACATTTTGATTTTTCAAAAAATAGAATCTTGAAATTTTACGTTTAATTGATTGTGGGTGTCTCAATTAGTATAAAAAACTATACGAAAATTGATTTTGTGGTGTTTCATTTTTCTGTCAAAAATCACGCCAAAAGTGACAAAAAAATTGACTTGTAAAGTGCCCAAACAACGAAAAGTTGACCTTCCCAGACTTCAAACTGCCACAACTTTGTCAAATGTGAACCGATTGCCAATCCCGAGGCCATTTTGATCTTGATTTGGGTTCTAGTTTAAATCTACATCTCAAGTTTATGAATTATTGAAAAAATAAAATTATGTATATTTTTGGAGAAAAAAGCACAACTTCATGATATTTTTTTCCCCATTTTTAATGGGTTCAGGGTATAAAAAACATTTTTACTATGGAAAGTATTTTTGTTTATTCATAAAGAATACATATTATGGCAATATATTATATAGACAAAAGCTTAATTCATTAGTTATTTCCAGGGTAATTTAAAGAACAGTGTTTATAACGCCTGCTGAAATACTTTTTGAATTTTCCCTGAATTTTGCATTGATATACTTGTCGTCTCGCTCACACCAACAAGAAAATGGTAAGCTTATAAAGAAAATGCAGTCGTGTTATAAAGGCTCTTAAAATAAAAAAAACCGCTAAGCAAGCTAAAAAGTGAACCGTTTTAGTGAAACTAGAGAGAGATTGAGATGAGATTGGTCAACATTCAAGAGATTCGTCAATATAATGTCTCTCTAGTATAGAAACTATCCCAGACGACAAACTCCTTGCTCTCCGGCAGTGGCTTAAACTCCAGCTGCTCGCCAATATTGAGACAGAGCTCTGAACCGCCCGGTCGCAGCGGTTCCCACTGCGTGGGTTCCATTAGCTGGCAATTGGGATTGCCCGTCGTGGCGAATGAGGTCCACATGCCAATGAGTCGCTCAATGGTGCGATACTCCGGCGACGCCTTATGCAATTTGCTGGACAGCAGCGTGTAGAACATGTACGAGATATCATCTGCATGACAGACACCCCGCACCTGCCGCCCACACTTGAGAGTGCGATAGTGGTTGTAATGCGGCGAGTCCATGTCGAAGCGGTACAAGTAGGTGGGCGTAGATGGCGCATAGGCAGCACGGGCGAGCAGGGCACGGTGTACGCCGTGCCAGAAATTCTTGACACTGAGCAGACGGAGGCACTCGAAGAGCTCCATGCGGCCACGATCCGCATCCTCAAAGTAGGCCAGCTTGAGGCGACGCAGCTGCTCCGTCAGCTCGTTGGCATCGATGGTATCGCGTACGGGTCGCGGAATGAGCGCCTCAAAGGCACTAAGCATGTGCTCCGGATCCTGCAGTGTTGTCTGATAGCTGAATAGGCCCTCGAACGAGGTGCCGCCAATGATGAGCGGTAGCTCATTGCCCCAGGCGCTGGCCAATTGCTCCAGATGCGGTCGCGGTATCACACAATCCTCACCCACATACGTCTCCACAACGGGCCCAAAAGCAATGATCTCATAGTTGCGCTGCTCCTCCTGCGTCACAATCGCATTGCAGTACTGGGCCAACTGGCTGCCAGATGTCTCTCTAAAGAACTGCAGCAGCTGCTTCTCGTTGCCCTCCTCGCCCTTGTAGCCCAAGCGTTTGGCCAGCCGCTGGGCCCAGCTGCGATCCGGCTGGGTGGCCCATTCGCACAGCACCGATCCCGACTGCACAATGGCGCGATGGAAGAGTCCTCGCGTCTGCTCCGTGTGCATCAGAATGTGTGTTGAGGTGCCACCGGCACTCTCGCCCATCAGCGTTATGTTCTCCGCATCGCCATTGAAGCTGGCGATGTGCTCCTTCACCCAGCGCAGCGCAAGCACCTGATCCTTGAGGCCCGCATTGCCGGGCACCTGCAGTTCGCGCTCATTCAAGCTCAAGAAACCCAAGGCACCCACACGATAGTTGAAGGTGACCAGTACAACATCATGCTTCATAAAGTAATCCGGTCCGTAGATGTCCCTCAAGGCACCGCCTATTTGAAAGCCGCCGCCATAGATCCAGACCATAACGGGCAGCGGACGCGGTGTCTCCAGACGCTTCACAAACACGTTCAGGTACAGACAGTCCTCCGATCCCTCCACCGAATGCAGTATGGAGTTCTTCTGCATTGGCTGCGATCTGGCATAGGTGCAGTCCCTAAGACCCTGCCAGGACTTGGCTGGCTGCGGTGCCCGGAAGCGTAGCTCACCCAACGGTGGCTGGCCATAGGGTATGCCCTCAAAGGAGTAATACGATTCGCCATCATAGAACGTCTTGCGCTCCATGCCCTTCACCTTGCCACATTTCGTGTCCAGCTGTTTTGTGCGTCCGGTGCTCAGTCGGTACTGCACTACCTTATGTCCAATGGCTCTGAAATTGATAAATGTTATTTTAGTTGAAATTTCCAGGTCAATTTTATTAAATTAATTTCGACAATTTCATAATTATCATTAGAATGAGAAAACGAAACTGATTATATATATATATATATATTGGTATACGCATATCATTATTATAACTATCAAACTATAAAAGTTATGGATACAAGGTCTTTCTAAGTGAGGTCTCCCGCATACATCAACCAAGAGTACCCCTGGAATTTGCCATGCTTTTGTAAGAGGTGTTTCTGGTTTCAGGTTTTTCCTCGAACAGCCGCAAAATACTTGAAAAACTGAGAGAGACCCCTATACCTACTATATTATACCAAGAAATCATCTACTCATACAGCTCTTATGTTTAGATTACCGATTTGAGAAAAAACAGATTCCTTAAAACTCAATTCTCTAGAGATGTATTTGAAATAATACGCAGATGCTGATACATTATTGTAATAATATTATAGGAATTATAATACCCTGTTATCTAGGTATGAATTTATACCTACAACACGTTTTTATCATACAAATCCTTTAGGCATATATATATATATATATATTATTTACCTACTAACTTTAGCTAAATGTTTGCGATTGGGTATTATTAATGGATAATCGGTATCTAATCTATGGTTGAGTACAAAAATGAATAAATTAGCTGCGTCACTAAAACTAAGCACTTCCATGCCACAGATACCAATATATTTGGCATACACTGATTGCCAATAAACTTTGGACACCAGCGCACTGTTCACTTACTTGGCGGCCAGTTTGACTTTATCGGTTACACTCAAGCGAAGATCCATTGTTCTATAAATATATGTGATATATATATATATATATATATATGTATATATTCAATGTTATTGTTCAATGTTCCGCAACACTTCCAACGCGTTCGAATGCCAAGCAGAAACTGAACTGTTTACACAGTTTTGAATGCCCTGCTATGACCAAATGATTAGATAAAATCGCGCCTAACAGCTGGCAACATACAATGTGCGTATTACATATTATTATTGTTGATTGTAAGTCAATTTTAGTGTTGGAAAAGTAAACCCTAGTCAAATGGTTAAAAGGTCAAATTGCAATGACTTTCAGAAGAACTTGCCTTTGGCAACTGGCTGGATACAACGCCCCATATATATGTATATGTATATATAGGAAGCAACAGGGTGGTTTTACAGACACAATTAGGTCATCAAAACAGTTGAGACTTGAGGCGCCACAGCCCAACAACAGGCATCGTCATCATGAACTAGTCTAAAAGGCCTCCATGACGAACTTGACTGAGCCTTGAAAATATGTCTGTATCCATTTAATATATATATGTATGTTTATACGTTGCTATGAGTCATCGTCTAATTGACACATGCTTTTCGCAGGTCCCTTGTGAAGAATTTGATGTGCGAAGGTTAAAGAAATGAAAAAGGAAAGTGCCTGGCAACCCTGTGATCTAATCAGTAGCAGAACTCCATAAATAAGGATAAATTCCTATAAATAATTGCATATTCGTTTCCTAACCCTTGCTGAGACTTGAGACTATACATACAGTGGCTGATAGATTATTACGTGCAATATGCACGAAAAATGCAAATAGTATGTACATTAATCATAAATAATATTTATGCAATTACCTGACTGTTTGCCATTTATTAAGCATTAAAGACTTGGTAGTACCCCTACCCATATGTGCGGGGCATTTGAATCAGTCAGACGTCTGTGTCCTGTTCTTTGTTCGCATTCCGCTCTGCACTTCATCAGAATCGTTTGACTTGTCGCATTGCCTTTGAAATCGGCTTCTACACACTTCAGGTTACCACCGCAACGTCCCTGCCGGCACTTGAGTCCTGGCAACCGACTTGGGCTCGAGGTCTGTCTGTCTGTCTGTCGTTGCTTTCTGTGGAACTGGAAAAGGTTTGTTTATTGTCGCCTGCGCGGGGGGGATGGGGAGGGGGAGGGGCGGGGGTGTGTTGACAGTCGAGTGTCGCCTTCTACTTATGTTAGTTAATGTGATTATTTCACACTTGGTCTGCTCTAAAATAACATTGCATTTCGCTCCCTGATCCCTGCTCCCTGCTCTCGCTTCCAGTCTGGAGTCAGAGTCTGAGTCCGTTTGTTATTTGTTTGTTTAGTTTTTGTTATCGCCATTGTTCCTTATGCTTGTTTGGTCTTTTAACATTTTACGCTTCTTGCTTTTTGTTATCTTAGGTCTTGCTCGCGTTTCTTGTGCTACTACTCATACATATGCATATATCAACATAAATATATCATAAATCAGCATAAACTTACAAATGCAAGCTGTTGCCTACATTGTATATATTACTCATACGCCATGTGGTCTTTATAAGTATTAAAGTGTTGCAGATTGAAAGAATTTCTTAAAAATAAATATTCTACTTTTTTAAAGTTATAATTTTCTTGTTATATACTTTTTGTATATTCGTTAACATATTTGCAAATATATCGTTTCAAGTGTCCTTCTCCCATTATCCTGTCTCTCTCTCTCTCTCTCTCTCTTTCTGTTATACTAAATTGCCATATGACATTCAGCATGAGCGACCCTCGTATTAAATTCAATTTCCATCATGTACACCTGTCTGCCCCGGATCCACCTTCGCAGTCTGTTGACTCTTGCCAGGTACAAGTACCCGTATTGAGTATGAGTACTATTGCTGTGTCCTGAGTGCGTCTGAGTGCCCCATTTCCCCTCGTTCCTCGAGCGTGGCATGCTTAACATGCTCACTGATTCAGTTGCCATAGCATTGTGCAGATTCCGTTTGCAGCATTTGTGTTGGTGTTGCCATCGACTAAATAAATAAATACACAGTGCAATTTATGTATGCTCGTTTGTTTGTTTGTTTGTTTGTATACACAATTGTTATACCCTGGACCCATTAAGGTTGCGTTAAGTGGGTGTGATGACGTTGTGCACATGTTGGTAAACAACAGAAGGAAACCCCATAAAGTATACTATAGTTATGATCACAATAATAAGTGCGCTAGCTTTTCACTCCCCTCAGACTAGATTTACAAATTTCATAACGATCGGACAACAAACATAGAAGTTATTTAAGTATCAATTGACTGCATATTACGTATACGCAATAACTATGAGTACAGAGTATCTCCCAGTCGAGCACTCTCGACTTCAGCACTCTTATTTGTTCATATATGTTGTTGTTTGTCCCGTTTACCCTGCTTAAATTGCTGTTGATGCCGCTGCTTCAGTTTCCCGGCGCCAACTGCAAACTGCAGTCTAGCTACGCATCAACAAACAACACAAACAACACACATGCACACATACAGTGTTACTGTGTCCTGGTGGCATCCACGGAGTCTTGCCTCGACCTCCAAGTGCCAACGTCTCACATTTCTCTCGCTCCTCGTTCGTTATGTTGTCGTCATCGACTTGGCCGTCGTCGTCGTCATCGTCGTCGACTTCGCCTTCATTGTGTTTACATGCCGCCTACTGTTAAAGGTGACGACCCCCTGTCCATACTCTGCAATCTCTCTCTCTCTCTCTGTCCCACTCCCACAGTTTGTTGGTTTTTGCCTTTCTTGTGCTGCATGTTTGTTTTGCTTGCCTGCCCTTTTGTTATGTTGACGTTAGCGAGCAGCGCGTGTTCAAATTGTTTTGCCAAATGATGTTCAAAATGTTCAGGGCTGGGCGCACAAACTGCAAATTGGGTGCTACCGGTTCACGTTGGCATCCTTTGATAAGGAATGCTTTGTCTTAATGTTATGCTTACAATGCTGCAATTCACATTTTTTTATATTTTTTTATTTTATTACTTTTATTTATGATCTTTGCCAGCGCGCTCACGCTCAGTTCAGTTGGCAGCAGCTCACAGCACTGGTTCCGTAGGTGGCGCTTCTTTTGAATGCTCTTGTGGCTTGTTATTTGTATTTGTCTTGAACATTCGCCCGCCGCTTTCAATTTGGCTCAGCACTCGTTCTGTTTAGCTTCGGTTTTCGTAGCGGTTTGTTGACGACGACTCGTGCTGTTTCTGCTGCTTCAGCTGCTGCTGCTGCTGCTGCTGCCCACGACGGCTGCGACTGCGTTGTTTGTTTGCATTTTTGTTTTAGCTGCCTCCGCTTTGTTTTCTTTGCGCCCGCAGCACAAAAACAACAACAAATAGTGTCTGTAGTACGTACAAAAAGCAGCAGCAGCAGCTACAGCAGCAACAACAACAGCAACAACAATAACAATAACAGGGCTGCGGCTCTATCAGCGTTTTAGCGCGACGTCGCAGTCAGTCAGTCGTCGTCGGTTGTCGGACGCAGGCGTAGGCAATTCCAATTGGAACGCACGTTTCGTTCAAATTTGTTTATTCGTATTCGGTTCACTACGTCGCAACGTTACGTATCTGTGAGTACGAGTGTGAGTGTGTGTGTGTGTGTGTATGTGTGTGACGTTATCACGCACCAATTGCGGCAATCGCTTAATGAGCACTCACACTTTCTGCGACTGCAAGTGTATAAGTGTGTGTGTGTGTGTGTGTGTATAAAACAACATTGATAACTGCAAAACGGCCGTTAAAAATAAAAGCAGTTACAAACATAAATACATATACATATTTGTATGTGTATATGTATGTTTATATATGATTGAGTTGAGTGTGTTAATAAACAAGCAAACAAAAGTCACGGCTGTCAATGCGGTTCAATGTCTTTTTAGCTACCTCAGCAGCAGTGTGACATCAACAACAGCAACAACAACGCAACAACAACAGTAATAATAATCGCAAACAGTTGCCGGTAATGTTGGCGTTGCCGCAAACTGGTTTAAGCCAAAACAAAAACAACAATAATACCAACGACAACAACAAAAGACGCCGCCTCTTTGAAAAAAAATAGCCACACATTTGAATTTTTTTTTAAAATTGATTTATAACTGTTTGTTAAAAGTTTAATTAATAAAATATGCAACTGAATCAGTAAAGCAATTAAATATTAATATAATAATATGAAACAATTAAATTCAAACATAAATTAATGCGGCTTGTTACATAATTGAATGTGAACAGAATTAATATTTCATTAGGCGTTCCTTGATTGTCACGCTGCCATCTTTAATGGCGCCCAGCGAACTCTGTTCACTCTTATTGGAGTTGCTGTATGGGAATAGCCTTAACCTCTAGGCGAATGACGAATGTCATGCCCAAAAGCTCATTAAATAATACATGACACTGAATCAGTGAAATTATAAAATATGAATTGCATTCTAGCATAAATACTAGCAATTTAAAATGGCTACAACAAAAAGCACGCTGCCATCTCCAATGTTGTTCCGTTAATGTTTACTCTTATTAGAGTTCGTCCGGCCATTTTGCAGAGTGGAATTGCTTTAACCTCTATGCGAGCGGTCTCTATGCATGTGTGTGTGTGTGTGTGTTTGTGAACTACATGAATGTCGTGTACGAAAAGGCGCTTAAACAAGTGCGCGCAAGCCAAGTAATAAAAATCAACAACAACAAGAACAACTACCGTTTGCGACGACGTCGACGTCTCGCTTACTTTGTGTGTGAGCGTGTGTGTGTGTGTGCGTGACACGTTTGCGTTTGTGTACCGTTCTATAAATAGCCGTTTCATGTGCAGTCGCTGCTTTCGCCGTTGCTGCTGCTGCTTCTTCTACTTCTGCTGCTGCTGCTGCTTCCTCTTCCTGTCCCTCGCCAACGACAATGACAACAACAACAACAACTACGTCGCATTGTCGTCTTTTGTATTTGTATTTGTTATCGGTTATTTAACTTGATTTATTTGCGTGCGACTGTTGATTTATATCGCTTGAATGGGCCCACAGCAATAATAATAATAATTATAACAACAGCAACAACAACGACAGACCCCAACTTTAGACCAAGTCTCACGCACATTATCACTTAAGTGGGTCATACAATAATTGGCACGTCTGCCCCCCCCCCCTCTCTCTCTCTCTCTCTCTCTCTCTCTCTCATTGTGTTTCCTTGATTGTCCTTGTCTACTGACCCCCCTTTGTGAGCAAACGAAGGACATGCTATGAAATCCTTGATTGTATCTCAACATCACTGAACCGTGCTTACTTAAAGATTGAGTTATTTATAGCATTCAACTAATAGTCAAAATTAACGACTGAGCTACGTTCCTGATTATTATTTATTAACTCACACCTTTATTGTAGTTGTCATTTAAATACAATAATTACTATTGTTACTTTATTTGACGCCTTTCGCACGCGACGCCTGTGGGCGTAATCTCATGCTATCTCCCCTTGTGTGGGTGTGTGAGCGATTGGGAGTGAAGAGTGGGCAGCAACACAGAGAGAAAAAGTCAAGTACTTCGTGCTGAAATGTCGTTAGTTGATATTAAATTACATATTTAATTAAAATCGAGTACCAGAATTTCGAATATATGATTGGCACAATCAAACCCAATTTAAGTCCAATAATTTTCTCACTGTGTAGAGGCTGTAGGGATTGTTATGGAATCGGTGAAACGTGCAACTTGGCAACGGGAGCACTCAGCATGGCATATTTTATGGTCGCACTCGCATGTAACACATTCATGCATACATACTGAATATATGTATATATATATATATGTATAGTTAGTTACCACTTAATCGGCAACGTCATCATCATCATTTTGTTGAGGTCTATCACCGATCGCGTGCGTGAGTTTCGTGCTGGGGCCGGCCCCAGTCTCATTCTCATTGGCTCGAAACGGTTACGGGATGCAACATGAACATTATTCCGTCGATCCGTCGCACGCCCAACTGCACAACAACAACAGCAACAACAGCAACAACAACAACAACAGAGAGGCGCACTCATCGTTTATATCAGTTTCAATTTAATTGAATTTGTTTCGTGTTGTAATTAAGGTGCTGCCGCAAAGAAATCGCTAATTCATCTGCAAACCGCAACAATGTAAATTAAAAAGTGATTCATTCGAAACAAATTTGCAACAATCGAGCATGGAAATGCCGTAAACAAGTAATGAGATAGCAGCTCTTCCGATTTGCTAGTGAACAGAAAACAGTGTACAACAATACCCTATAAATAGTATCCCATAATGGCACAAAATCTAACTGTCGCTGTCGGCGACACCGTTAATAATAATAAGGATGCTGGTGCAACGGATACGTCAGTTGTCAATTTTAGGCCAAAGGATACAAATGGCTGGAAGGATTATAAAAAACTAAAGACATATCTTATACTAAAAGAGCAGCAAAGCGAAAAGGTAAAAGGAAAACTACTCTGGGGGTTGGCTAATGAGCTTAACTATCACATTTTACATATTTTTTAAATTATATGTAAATAATATTTTGCAATAATATTCCCTGCCAGCTGAATATTACCTGGAACTACATTTTCAATTAAATAGGATTATAAATAATGCAGTTTTAACTTGAATCAATTACAATGTTATCCCGCCTATAATTTCTTAGCAATTACACGATTACACAAAGTGCAAAGTGTAATTAAGCAATTAATAATTTAAATTATTTAAATTTAATTAATACACGAATTTTACAGGAACTAACTCTCCTCCGCGTTGTAGTTTTAATCGGAGCTTTGCAATTTTAATCGGATTCATTTCAAAATGATGATGAATATTTATAAGTTGCTATCATTTGAATTGCGTATTGAAAATTGAATGATCCCAGATGCTTCTGAGAACGGAAACATGATTGCGCAATCGATTGCGAACTTCCTATAACTGTAAAGGCAGCTATAGTTGACGTATGTGTGTGTGTGTGTATGATTAGGAGGTTTCAGTGTTCACACATAATCATAAATTGAACACATTTAATAAATACATTGTATATTAAACGTTCAAAGATAATGCTAATAATGTTGATAGCGCAATCTATAAGATTATTATCGTGTATTTCTTGAATGTGATTCATATTCATATATACGGGACAACATATTATATCTATTAATGGATTGATTCACTTCCTCGGCGAGTTGATAATTACTATATAGATCGGATGTGGCAAGAGACTACTTGCAACTGTCCGCTAGATTGGTAATCTCAAGGCGGCAAAATGTGCAATACTCAATCAATCAATCAATCAATCAATGTTAACCTAAATTGCCAGCGATTGAAGCAAATACATTTATTGTGGTCAGGCATCAATGCATATTAATCAAATAAATAAATAAATAAATGCATAGAACATGTTTTTAGCATTTTCTAGCATTGAGCATTGCAAAAACAATTCAAATTCGTGCTGAGAAGTTGCAAAAATGTATATGTTAAACTCAGAGGCAACAACAAGTAAATACAATTGAATTTAATTAAAATCTGTTTACTTTATACCCTGTATCGCAAGAAAATGCACAAAGGGGTATTTCGAGAATTCTCTTAAGGTAATAATTAAAATAATACCTGTACACCTTACATAAATAGAAATAAATGCATTACCTATTTAATTTAATAATTTTCGCAAAATGAGGTTATATTATAATAATGAGCCTCCAATTAAGTGAGTAGTTGGAAATAGACTTGTTAATGTTTAAAACCTACTTAGGGGTCCGTAAAAAGATACAATTACTTTTTAAGTATATAACCCCCGTCGAAAAATCACGACCACAAACAAACAACTCGCGCTATCTCGCTCACTCGTGCTATAATTAACAGACAAACACAACAAAAAAAATGAAACAAGCGCAACAAAAGTTATAACCAGAAAAACAGAAGAGAAAAAGCCCTCTTCATATAAAGTTATTAAACGGTCATGACCCCCATTTTCAAAATGCTTATCAACAACATGGAAACCGAAACAACGAGCAATGAGCGAGCAGATGATGAAGAAGTAGGAGGTAGAGTGGCAAGGCAACAAATAAAACAAAAACAAGCGAACATGAAAAAAGAGCAGTAAAAAAAAATGACGAACGCGTTTTTCATAAGAGCCGCTTGATGGAATCAGCGATGGTGGGACGGTGGGACGTTGGGAGGGGAGCATCAAAATGGAAGAGAGTAGGGGGGAGGGGGGGGGAGGGGTTGGGAACAGTGGACAACAGAAGCCAACGACGCCGGCGTCACCATTTGACCGCTCGGCGTCGGATCAATAAATATGGATGACTTGGCGCTGTCCAGATTGATATGTGCACAAAAGCACAGAGGGGGAGATACTTGAATACAAATACATATATACACATAAATATTTATATATGTACGTGTGTGTGTGTGTGTGTGTGTGTTTGTGTTTATCCATGGGGTGCGGACGAGTTGTGTAATAAAAATGCGCGCCTATCAATGTCAAAAAATCTGACACACAATGGAATAAGAAAAGTAAACAAACAATTAAATTGCTTAGTGCCTAATAAAATAAATGAATGCCAGTTGAGTTTGCGTGTTTGTCTTAATACCAGATATGACTGGAATCAGCAGACAGCTGCCCAGATATGACGGTCTGTCTGTCTGTCTATCTGTCTGGCTGGGCTTTCTGTGTACACTCGGCAAAAAAAATATGCCATATGAATGAGTTTTTCTAGAAAAAGAAAATATATGTACATATCTGAAAATATAGAATTAAATAAGATATTTATGGAATTGTTGATTAAGGCAAGCTAACTTTTAAGTACAAAATATTTCTGTATAATTTATTTTAATTTTCTTAATTTAAAGTCATCGTTTTTTTGTAAGTGTATAGAAATATGTGAACTCATATATGTCTGAACACGCTTGGCACAGATACAATTTGAACAAGGCGGAGGATTTGCGAACAAATAAGCAGCATGCATAGATACATATGTATCGTTAAGAGCTACTTGGGCGTATACGTAATATAACAAATAGCTCTTGCCAGTTGCTGATGGACAGAGCATGCGAATTAATTTGGCGCAACTCAAGAGTAGCTTATAAGTATCTAAGTGGTAGTGTGTGAGTGTGTGTGTGAGTGTGTGTGTGTGTGTGTGTGTGTGTGTGTGTGTGTGTGTGTGAGTGGGTTTGCGTAGCACAATCAGACAAGAAATGTTGGGATGCGTAATTGTAGACTATTCATGTTTTCATTGTACTTGAATGTATTTGAAGCTCTCGATAGTAATCATATATGATGACAAAGTTGTTAGCGTTAATCGCAATACTTCACTAACTGATTAACTGTGGAATCTATTATTGCTTATTTGTATATTAATGCCAAGTGTCTTGTTACGTATGGTCTTATAGCAGAATGCTTATGAATAAACAAATTTAATTCATATGCTACGTTATGCTGCTTACTATTCATTTTTCTAGTAATTAACATTTTCAATTGTTGTTTTTGATGCAGTGAAGTGAATACTAGAAAAGAATATTGTAATTCACATTATGCTTAACACTTACATCAAAATCAAATCATAATGTGTCGTATTAAAAATAGTTTGAAAATGAAATTTAATTGCTAGTTTAGTACATCAAATTATATATTTTTAAAGTTAACAGTTTAACTCACTGCTTTAATCTTAGTTATGAATAGATATTTTTACTTATAATTACTTTTTTTTTGGTACATTTGACTGCAATGCTTATTCATTGTTATTACGAAACTTGGCTGTTGTATGCTAAAATTCACAACTGTGATAATCGATAATAATATTTGTATTTCACACTCAAGCTGCTGTGACTTTAAACTGTTTCCAGTTTATTCTTAAGCCTTAGCAAAATAAAGTTAAGCTAATATTTAAATGAATCGCTATTGAGTCGAATGCTTCTTTCCTCATAATATCTTACATAAGTAACTTGGAATACTTTTTTGTACCCTTCCGGTTGGAACTGGTTGGCAACGTAATGAGTTTAGCGTAAATTGATTAGCATTTATTATGACAATGGCGCTAACTGTTGGCCTGTATCCGATCCCTACTAATCAGATTTCTCTTTCTCTCTTTCCATTTTGCAGGCCGCTCACACGCCAGAGTCGCAGCGTTCTTATATGCTGAGAAAGCGATCGGCGCCGGCAGCGGAGCGAACGACATTTGTGTGCTACACTTGTGGCATGGACACGCCCTCGTCGCAGCTGCGACTCGTCTACTGCTGCCCCAACACGGAACGGGAGCCCTACTATCCGTTCATCAAGACCATGAAGGTCTACAAAAACGCTAGTCCCATCAGCCCGCAAGGTGAGTCGCCCCCCTCCCCCCTTAAAATATATATATATGTGTCAAAACTATAACTATCTTTTGCAACATTTAGGCATGGTGCAGATCTGTGCCGGCTGCAGCGAGAAGCACACCATCCTCGCTGAAGGTGGAGCTCCTGCGCCGGCTGCGGCTGCTGCGCCCACATCGGAGCCCGGAGCAACGCACTCCTTGGAGTCCAGTGGAGCCATCTACAGCGCCAGTGGCAACAATCATGTGAACTCATTCGTCGGTCGCAATTCACCGTCGGAGAAGTCGCTCGCCAATTCCGACTCGACGTGTAATGTGCGCTTTAAGGTAAAGCACAGATCCGTCATGGTCTCAAACATCCATTCCCATTGGGCCACTCCACTGCAGCTCGATCTGGTTAAGAGCCACATTTCCGGCTTGCATATAGCCAGATTGAGTTGGTTTCCACTCAAATCAAATTGAATATCAAAACAAACAAATCGCATAGTTTTCGTTGTCAATAACAATTTGTAGATGTTTTTTTAATGTTCATCTTTGATTAGTTTTCCATTTTCTCAACCCACACAACGTATGCCATACATATATATAATTTGTATGTGTGTGTGTGTGTGTGTGTGTGTAGTCGTATCGCCCATTGGGCATACATGGAAATTTACTAGCTGTCGATTGCAGCAGGAATTAAATGTGCATACTGTGACCAACATATAAGAAAAGCGATTACACATGATGTGGAAAAACAAGTGTTATGCATGTACAATAGCAATGAACGACTCGAAAATACCCTTTCCGATCTTTTCTGATTGTTGCTGATGAGGATTAGCTATTATAATAATATGATTATCATATGATCTTATACAAAAGCTGAGCCAAAAAAGATTTAGTATATTTTATGTAGTGAAACTTATTTTGAGTTTATCAAAATCATAAATTTATATTCAATTATAAAATGTAGGAAAGTTCGCTCGTCTAGATTTCAAATAATACCCCATTTGTCTATGGGAATAGGGTATGGAAAACACACACACACACACACAAGCACACACTCACTGCACACAGTAAATAGAACTTGGCGTCTCGGACCGTGTCGCGCTAATGAGAGCAGCTCGGGATGCGATAACTCCTCTGACATCTGTGCCCCCCAGCTGATAACCGCACGAACCCTCGAGCGTTCCATAAAGGTGACGACCCGAGTGGCAGGCAGGCAGGCAGGCAGGCAAACATGGAATGGACAGACTGACGAGACAGACACACAGATGGACATATGGACAAATGGACAGAGACAATGGGCAGAGAATGATGGGGCATGTTGAGTAATTCATTTGCATGCTGAAGGTCGGCAGCAGCGATATCAATTATGTAGAATATACGAGCCAGGCGGAAAGAGCTGATAACAGCGAAGAGGGGGCTGAGCTTCATTAGTTGCCGCTTATCAGCGTGTGGCGGGAGTAGGAAAGGGGGGGGGGGGAGAGTTGGAGGGTGGCAAACGAACAAGTCGGGTGTCAACATGTTAACCAATTTGAGTCAACAAATGTCAAGATTAGATTGTACCGAGTCGCATGCTCACGGCAGCACCGCATGGCAGGGCGCAGGGCGGTGCGGGGGCGAAAGGGTAAGGTTGCCAGATGCCAGGTACCAACGCACGATCTGGGCGCGGTGTGGCAAATACTATCCGCAAATGCAAACAATTCCTAAAACAGCACAAGTTAAACAAGACACACAAACAAATTAAACGAATTATTGTATAAATAAACAAAAGAGCAAGCGAAGGAGTATCGAAAGAAACAGAAAGAAAAAATAAAAATAAAACAGAGCACGCTCGTAAAAAAAGTGGGTAAACTTGGAAGGCATCTCCCCCTAACCGGTTTCCCTGATATGCCACAATTCGTTTTGTTTAAACACGTTTATTTATAGCCCGCTTTTGGTTGCTTCAAGTAGTTTATTTATTATTTTGCTTCTTCTTTTTTTTTTTTTCTTTAATGCGTCTATGTAGATTTAGTTTGTAATTTTCAAAACTGCTAATGTGCATCTTGACAGCAAAGGCATTTGAAAGACACCCGTAAATTAAACTCAACCAACGTTCGGTTTTTTTTTCTTTATTCTTGCCGTTGTTAGTTCCTAATTAATTGTTGCTTCTTCAAATCTCGCAACTTAATAGAATTGTTGTCATTTTAATTACTGATTTATTCTGCCTTTTAGGTTTTAGGCAATTGAATCGAAACTTTGCATTCAGCGATATCAAAGATTATATATATATATACATAAGCTATAAGTACTTACTTTTCATAAGTTGTCATAAAATTACAATAATTAGTCCTTAAAATTGACTAAAAGTCCTAAAAAAAAATTTGTTTGTCAAATTTAAATGTAGAATTATTTAAGATGCCAAACTCGGCTCAAAATGGCTTAAGGATTAAAAATCGGTTCAGATTTGCCAAAGTTGTGGGAGTTTGAAGTCTCCCAAATCAATTTTTCTGTCAAGTTTGTCATAATTTTTGACAGAAAAACTTTTTCTAATTTTTTCAATCGATTTAAAATGCAATTTCAAGAATCTATATTTATCAACAAAAAAATTTTCAAAAAATGATAAGGGTATACATGATATTTTTAAGATAAAGTTGCAAAAAAATTAAACTTTTAAAAATGCATAAGCTGAAATGTAGAATTATTATAGAGGCCACATGATGACCAAAATTACCTCGGGATAGGTAATCGGTTCAGTTTTGGCAAAGTTATGGGACTCTAAAGTTTGAGAAGGGGAGTTCTAAGGTCTTGAAAACATAAACTGTCAAATTTTGGTCTTTAAAATTGACTAAAAATCCCAACAAAATTAGTTTGTCATATTAAAATGTAGAACTATTCTATTCTATTATTCTCTGGGTTAAAAATCGGTTCAGTTTTGACAAAGTTGTGAGAACCAAACCATAACTAAACATCGGGTCAGTTTCACCAAAGTTTTTCTCTATGTGTACCCATATCGATAAATAGCCTTGACTCGGTTTAACGACATTTTTCAACCCACAACGAATATGACAAGATATTCAAACATACAAACAGAGTGCCTATTGTGTATTCTAAACTAAACAATTGCCATATAAATATTATACTTTTCGGTTCTTAAGACTAGGCTCCTCTCTCTTTCTTCCCCGCCCCCTCTTCTCTTCACATTTGGTCTGTTTGCTTCGCGTGTCTCCGGCGATGAAATTGTCTTTGGGCATGCAAATAATTGTTTAGCTTAGCCGAAAATACTCTTTAAACAGGTGCTAGAGCGCCACACCGAAAACCTTTGGCCCAGTTAGCTGCAAGGCAAGTGCTCAGAATGTGCAGGTATCTTTATTTGCCCGGGCACATACGCAGGTATGATGATATTGGTAAGCGTGTGCTACTTTTTGCCACAATAAAATATAGCTAAATGCAAACAACTGACGTTTTTTAAAAGCACTCTCCATTTTTGTCACACTTTGCATTATATTTGTTCAAATACAAATTATTTACTTGATGATATCAAGTCTACATAAATATAAATATATATATACCTATGTACATATGTATGTGTACATATATGCCAGTATCCGCATTCAATTTTTTCTTAACAGATAATTAAAGTGCGATAATATATTGCGCAAATAGCACTAAACATAATGTTAAAATAAATATAAACAAATATCTGACTATTTGCTAAGTTGCTCTTTTACTAGTAAGGGGTATGTACCCATATCGGTCTAGTTTGGCTTTAGTTAAAAAAAAAAACTCTTATCTTAACAGTTATTATAATTCCGGATTATATTCGCTGTTTCTTCTGCCCTCTAAGGTTTCTCTTATCTCGTTAATTACTATTACTATTTGTTTGTTAATCGTCGGCTTTTTGTTAGTCATAGTTTTGAATAATAGTTCTTTCGTAGTAATCCGTTTAAAACTCAATTATAATGATGATGCGTTAAGAATCGTCTGTCCCACGTTCAAACAAGTTATTTGTTTTTCTGCCACTTGTAGCGCCATAAAAACGTTTTCGCGGGTAGTTTGTCTTATATGGCAGCTTGGCAGCTAAGCTTTAATGGCGCTTGATAAATACTTAAACTCGCATAGACGAGTATTGTAAGTATAAAGTATAAAGTACGTATTATGGGAATGCCCGAGGACTTTGGCACACATTCAGAATGCCAAGTCATTGGTGTAAGGGGCGAAGCGGGAGTTACGGTTCGAGATGAGTGTGCTTCAGATCTAGAAAGCATTTTGTGTTTACCCAGTAGCCAGAGAGCTCTTAGAAAATGTAGTACAAACAGCTAGGGATTCGAGATAGTGAAGCTGGGCTGTACTCTGTTTTTGAAAACTATAAACTAATTTTAATTAATACAATCACGAATGGATACTAAATATAGAAAACTCATTAAATGACTTGCAATTAATTATTGATTTATGCCGCCCTAAAACGACTCGAGCTCGCATATCAAATCATTATTCATCATTCATCATTCACAAATTGTAATTGGGTTTGATGGGAAACCAGTTCCGACCGGCTGCAAAAGCTGATAACACAAATTGGTAGAGTTGCCTTACATTGAGCATAGAACAAGGTAAACAAGGTAATACCAAAACTGATTACGTGATCGAGTATTGAGCACTCGCTGGCTGTACTCCTCCGTGTGTCTGGGGTGTTTGGAACTCTGGAACTCTGGCAGTTAGCCGCATTGGCACCGATAAGCGATAGCGGTTTGCGCCGGTTCCAGGTGGTTGTGGGATCTTGATTTGAGTGGTGCCTCTTGAAGGGAAAATCAATTGTATGAAATATTAAATAAAACTTCGATTAGATAAAATACAATCCATGTGCTCCTCTCTGTTTATGCACATACATATATGTACATATATGCCAGGGATCTTTCAGTATGTGCGCTGAGTTCTTAGAAAAGTGTCGAAACGCTTGAGGCTAATGTATATCTATCGAATTGTCTATTGCAGCCATATGAAACGAATTCCAACAACTCCAACTCGAACACGGCGCGTGACTTCAAGCAGATTAGACGCAGCGACTCGAGACCCAGTTCGCCCAGCTCCACGCAGGGACACATTGAGAATGGCCATGCCCAGTACCCGTAATATGCTACAGCTTTGTTTGTCTGACTGACTACTAACCAAATGTATATATGTATGTCTATTGCCCACAGCTGCTCCATTTGCAAAGTGCTCTGTCCGTCCAACAAAATGGATTGGCTGTCCACCAGTGCCGAGCACATGAACTCGCATGCCATGCACTTTCCCTGCCTCAAGGCCAATGCCAGCAGCAGCAGCAACAGCAACAGCAACGGTCTCAGCAATAATAACAATAACAACAACAACAACACCTCTACCAATAACAATAATAACAACAACAACAACAACAACGAACTGAACAGCAATCGTGTGCTAGCCTGCAAGGATTGCATCAACTACTTAACCAGCCAGTGGGAATCAATGGATGCGGAGCGAGTGCCATTGGAGCACAGAAGGTCCCATTTAGCATTATAGCATTTTAGCCAAATTAAAACTAAAGTCATCTACTCTTGCCTTGCAGATACAACATTCCCTCGCCCATGATGAACTCCAGCTCGCCGAACGGATCTCGCCATGGCGCCATGAGTACCTGTACTCCGCCCTCAACGCCGTCTGTGTCCTCGTCCACGCCTGCCAGCACCTCAATCTACTGTTTCCTTTGCGGCCTGCACTCGGATCTAACTCTTGCCCGTATCCTGTATGGCAGCAAAGAGGTACAACTGTCTCTTAAGTTATAACTTAAGAAATCGGAGAGCTATCGTTTAAGATCGAGGAGATATAGTCTCGAGTTTTGTTTAGTTATACAGTGAGGTTCCCTTGCGGAAGGTACTACAGTTTTGTAATAGATAATTATAATTATAATATAGTAATGCAAAATTATAATAGTTAACTAAAAATGCAAAAAGAGACGTCCAGGAAACTATACCCTATATATATGCTTAGTCAGAATCAACAACCAATTAGTTGTAGGCAATTTTGCATTAATCTGTATGATCGCATCTGAATCAGAGTTTATTTAAGCAGTAGTTTGTACGAGGAATTTGCATGTTTAAGACTGAACAAGTTAATCTCAAAGTAATCACAAAGTATTTATAGTGTATTACAGTTATAAACAACTAAGCGCCGTTTAGTTACTACTACTATTTATTACAAGCATGTCAGCTTAGCGCTAAGCCGCACGAATGTTACACATATTACAAATGTTACTCTAATAATGTATGTAGATAAGATTATAAACGTTACTGTCAATATTAAGTGTAGTGTATATAAAAAAGCACAAACACAAAGCGTCTAATTATGCAGATATAGACATCAGTTTATTTGATTGGAAAACGACTATTGCGGAAATAATTTTATTACGAATTGAAGCTGCTTTTAATGCTTAGGAATATATTATAATGCATGGTGTAATATAGGTGTAGTATTTCCGATTTATATATATATATATATATGTATATACAATTATACAAATTCCAGATTCTGTAATTTATAGTAAACTAGATAATGTTTAATTTAATTTAAAATTGACAATATTTTGTCATAAATTAACATATAACGTTAGCTGATTCGATTTAAAATCTGGTTATGCTCATTTATTTGTTATAAACAGATTTATGATCCTAAAATAAACCAAAAAGTCAGGGTTTGGGCCTTTCAAGTCACAATTTCAACTTAGATATGTGTAAACCTTTTAATCTATAAATAATTCAGATTTAACCTATATCAAAATATATGTTAAGCTTGTTATAAAAGCCAGAAGCGGTCATATCATGAAACAGATATCAATACGACCATCTGTTAACGATTGGGATTTGTTGCATCATATATATTGTCTAAGCAATTATGGTAATCATTAGATAAATAATATATACATATAAATGCTATCATATATATTGTCTAAGCAATTATGGTAATCATTAGATAAATAATATATACATATAAATGTTATAGGGAAGTTGATTCGAAAACTCAGTTATTGTGTTTAAGGATTAGATCATATAATCACTACTATAATAGTTTAAATCTTATATAAATAGTTCTCGCTCTCTCTCTCTCTCAATTACAAATCTAAACAATGTTTACTTTATGTTCTTTCCAGGGCTCGAGACCTTACTTTCCACTGTTGCTGAAACACAACTCTTTGCCAAATGCTGAGCAGCTGAGGAACAATTCGGCTTTAGTCTGCACATTTTGTTATCATTCCATGTTGAATCAGTGGCGCAAGTGAGTCCCTTTACAATTGTTTATACAGAATATATTGATAATTATTGAATAACTTGCAGATATGAAGCTCAGAGTCCCAGCCCCAGTCCGGCGGATAGGAAATACAACTGGCACGACTACAACTGTCATCTGTGCGGCATTACGACTTACAGGAAGCGGGTGCGGGCATTGCCTGTCAATGAATTCCCGTTTGTGAAGCATCAGAAGAGCGATGATGGACTACTGCTGGAGAATGGTGAATACGCCGTAGTGTGCTTGGACTGCTATGAAAGCTTAAGGTTGGTTGAGAAAGCCACACGCAACTGTTTATGGTTATATAACACTAATATCATTGTCTTTGTCCACTGTAGGCAACAGGCAACGCAGCACGATCGCTTTGGGGTGCCCCTCTCTAGGCGGGCCTACAATTGGGTGCCCCAGCCGCCGCCGCCGGAGGACAGTCCCGAGGCCGCAGTGGCACGTTTGCCCTGCGGCGAGCGTTCCGATCGCATCGTAAGTAAACCGTTAACACCAACTGACGAACCCTTTGTAAATATATGTATGTGTAATCCCTGCAGCTGATGAGCAATGCACTGAGGCCCATTCCAAGCAAGAAGACAACGTCGCCAAAGCAGTACGAGAAATCGAAAGAAGGTAAGCGCTCTGCCTGTGCTTTTAGCCCCATTTTGGTAATTTGAAACGCATTTTAAGCGCTTCGAGGTGACCGGGCTCAAGTGAAACCCAATTCGCGTCAATAAACTTCAATTGGTTTCACTTAACTTTGCGAGCTGCCTATTTGGTCAGCTTTCTCGCTACCTATTGATGAGCCACACTTTCTACTCCCCTCCCTAATAGACTTAAAAGTTAAGCGTTTGGTTTCCCAATTTGCCAAGTTTGCTTTTAAGCTTATTCTGTGCTCTCCATGTGTTGCATTTGTTGGGAATCGGTGCTGCGACCCGGTGTTGAAAATATTTTGAGTACTTATTTAAGTATCTACATATTTTCACGGATATAATGATTATGGTCAGTTTCTAGTATATGTTGCATAAAATCAACTCATCATACATCATTTATCCACCTGGAACAATCCATCACGCAAATCTCTGCAGTATTCCTATGAATAGGATTGCTTCATTAGGAACAGGATTGCGCTTGCAGTTATCCCATTAGATATGCATGTTGCAAGTAAACCAAAAAAGAGTGCACATTTTGTATTTTAATTAGTTTTGTGGCACAACAATTTCAATTCACATTATTTGCAAAATTCCAATCAAAAGCTGCTTGCCCTTTCACTCCACAAAAGTCTTCCTAATTGCATTTCTCTAGTTTGCTTCGCAATCAATTTACAAAACTAACGCTCCATTTTTATGAATGCAAACGAAAAAGAAGGGCGAAAAAAATGTGGGCAAATGTAGGGAATGAAACAGCAAACTGAATAAGAAATCAACTGATTAAATGCTCAATAACAAGCGAAGACCGCAAATTGGTGGCGCATGGGTGGATGTGTGGCATGGGGGTACAGTGGAGTGGGGGGGTTGGGGTTTGAGCACGACTTTATGTGCTACGTTTGCAATAAATATTGATTTTTTATGAATTGCAAAAGACGCTGGCCGAACCGCTTCCTGTCAGTGTGAGTTTGACTATGTATTTATGGCTGCCAGGAGTGGGTAAGCAGTGGGGTGGTGGGAGGCGTGTGGTGTTCTTATGTCCATGCCACTCACTTATTTATGCAACAGCAGCAATGGCGTCGGTAAACTTCTTCAATAAAATGCCAAAAAGGAAACATCATAAAAATAAATAAACAGAGAAACCGCACACAGACAGACACACAAAAGGACTCTGACAGCCACTGTGTGTGTGTGTGTGTGTGTGTGTGTGTGTAAGTTGGCACACCATTTTTTATGCAGCAACATCCCCCACAGACACCGCTCAACTCCCGCCCTGCCCCCTGCCCCCTGCCCACCTCGCACACAAATGCCACTTCCGACAACAACAAGCGAAAGCAACCGAAACGAGACAGAAACGAAAGGAAAGGAAAAGAAAACGAAACGAAAGGAGAGTGAAGCGACAGGAGGCGAAAGGAACAAACGAGAGCCACAAGCACAAATAATAAAAGCAACAGCATAAAGTATTTCGAATTGAATTACTTCGTGTTATCCTGTCAACCATACGAAAACACTCAAGAGCATTCAACATGCCACACGCTTCCGCCCTGGCAAGCCCAACCCAGACCCAGACCCCACCCTTCAAGCCCAAACCCAAACCCATTCTCACCCGAGGCCACCCATCGTTTAAGGAGTTGCCATCGATTTGCAAAAGTATATTACCCAGGCGCACACACACACTCTAAAAGGGGGTAGGGGGGGGAACCACATGAAGTTTCCTTGGATAGGTGGTGTGGATCAAATAATTGTCCTCGTGCCAACATGTAAGTAAGGGGGGAAGCTTGCAGCAGGGTGAGTGGGGAGTGGGGTGGTGGCAATCGGGTGGTTAGGTGCTGAATACGTAAACATAAAACCACTGAATTTACGCTTATTGCACCCGCAAACATTTTGTTTAACACAACAAGCGACGCGTTACCCTCGTCGCTCTCTCGTTTAGTCTCTCTCTCTCTCTCTCTCTCTCTCTCTCTCTCTCTCTCTCTCTCTCTCTCGCTCGCTCGTTCGCTCTGTCTCTCTCCCTCCTTCGACGCGTGTGCTGCTTGATTGGGGGCTGCCATTTCCGGCCTCAATTTCAAAAGAAGCTCAAATTTCCACACAATTTTCCGGCTTCGCTCTTTAGCACTCTTGCTCTCTCCCTCTCTCTCTGTATCTCTCTCTCTCTCTCTCTATCTGTCGGCCTGCTCTTCGTGGCCCTGTCAACCCGAATCAGAAAACCCCCCCGTTTTACCACCCACGGTCGGGGCCGGATGATTGCCCCCTGTCCATGTGCCACATGCCACCCGGCAACCCGAAGCCACTGACAGTCGTTTCCTCGTTGGCACTTGTTCAGTCACTCACAGCTACGTACTCCGGTTGTGCTTTTCACTGTTGCCACCACAACCCCCCTGCCACACACCTCCTCCTGCCACATATACACATCTTTGCCGCCTGTTGCCACCTTTGCCACAAAAATATTTCAAACACTTGCCAACCAACTGACTAACTGTCGGTGTGGTGGGGAGGGGGGTTGTTTGGTGGGTGAGGGTGAGGGTGGGGATTGTGGGTTAGCCTGTTCCCTCTGGCCACAGAGCCGTTTCCGTTTTGCGTAGAATAACAGTTACATTATCCTTTTTATTGCCACACTTTCGTCCACCCCCAGACACACACACACACAGACACAGAGAGAGAGAGACACATATACACATACACACACAGAGACACACAGACACACAGACACAGACATATTTGGCTTATGGCAAGCTGCGACCTCTCCGACCCCGTTTCTTCGACTTTATTGTGGCCCAACTTGGCCGGGGCTGTCAGGACAACGACGTCGTCGGCCAGGATGGTAAACTGGCAATGCTGCAGAGGCGTCAAAGGAGGGGGGGGGGGGGGGGCGTGGTGATTGTGTGTGTGCGGGGGACGTACTCCGGAAATGTGGCAAAAAATGTGCATTTATTTTCTGAAGTTTTGCTGTTTGTGTTAACTCGAGTCGCAGTAAATTGTGGTAAACACGAAGCCAAGTGTTTGGAGTATTTACGAAGTTATGCCCCACAGTGCCGCACAGCGCCGCACAGTGGGACGCATTTGCATAATTGGCAAAACATGATTGCATGTTGAAAAGTGTCGCTGTTGCTGCTGTTGTTGTTGTTGTTGTCGGTTCCTTGTGACCAAGATAAACCAAATAACTCGAATTAAACTTGCAACTTAGCAAATAACCGTTGAAGTTTTAGTTAAGTTTGCAGTTTAACTAAATTATAAATATATATAAAATAATACAATTGTGTAGATTTTTGATTTATCTTGAATATTTTAAAAAGATACTTGACAACAGTAAACCTTACTTAACAACTTAATAATTAGATTAACTTGATAATCGAACTTTACCATAATATGGTTCTAAAGTTTAGAATCTAAACTCTTGATTTCATAATCCCTACTTATCCGTCTTACGTATCATATCATTCCCTTTTGGTCATATGACGCAAACAGCTGATTTATCACACGCACACACACACATAGAAATGCAGACATATGCTTGTAGTTGTAGCTGTCAGCACATACATAACCTCAACTTACGTACGTGGAGGAGGGTGCAACACATAAAACGCTGATGTGGCATGAAAAAAGATATAAATTCTGCCAATCGATGAAGATAAAATACATTTTGTAATACGCTCGTAATGCTACACATATGTAAGTGTGCAGACGAATCGTGTCCTGGGACCAAGGAAATTATGCGCTTACACTGGGGACTTGAGTGTGGGGGGATGGGGTGTGGGTGTGTGGGTTTTGGAGCCGAGGTAAACCTTTGAGTGGGCATCTTTTGGAAGTCATTGAAGTGGCAAACAAAAAAAATTGCGTTGGTATAAGTGAAATTTCAAGTGGCAAGCAAACTTCAACATTGACTCTGTGTGGGTGTGTGGGTGTGAACACATATGTGCGTAGGTGTGTGTGTGTGTGTGTAAAACCCTTTAAAAGCTTGTTGTTGCCAGCACCCATAAACGTTTAGCCCATAAACCCTTGATGTATGGAACATAAACACCACACTTGCAAGTGCCACTCATTCCGGGCTTGGTCCTTGCTGCTGGTTGTGGTTGCGCCCCGGTGGTTGCCTTGCTGCCTGCCTGCCTAACTGAAATCCAATGTGCGTTCCTCGTGTCTCGGCCAACCGACAGCCGACAACCAACAACCAACAACCGACTGCCGGCAACCGCAATGTCAATAAATATGTTACGCTTGACTCGTCTTTTTTATGTTGTTGTCGTTGTTGTTGTTGTTGTTGCGTTGTTGGTTCAGCTTGGTTAGTTGGTTACTTGGGTGGATGTTTTTCTGCTTCTTTTTTTTTGTTGCCGGTGCCTGTTTGCCGCTTTGCTCGGTTGGCAATTTGGCTAAACATATTTATTTGGTATTTGTGCTTGTCTGTTTTTTTGCCAGATTCGTCACGAGATTGGCATTTTGGGCTTAAGTGTGTGTGTGTGTGTGTGTGCGTGTGTGTGTGCACACTCGAAATTCCTTTTGTCAAATTAGAAGCAGAGTAAATTTCCATTCGATGCGTATGCGATTCAATACACCCATTGCCTACTCATTCTATTGATTTGGTATCCGATTTTCTTTCATTATTTCGGGCATACCCTGTAGCAATTGATAATGTGCAAAAGTGTCAAATGTGGCCGGTAACCGATTATACACATACTTGATCAGCATCAAAATCACATCTGTACAGATACATTTATCAAAGCAGGGTATCTATCTAGTCGAGCCTTGTTTACAGTTTGATTTTTTGTTATCTTTGCTTTGTAGCTTTTATTAAAAATGAATCATTTGTTTGCCCGGGCAGCGGATTTGAGTTCGATATTCAAACCCAACATCCTATCTGTGTTTTTCTTTTAGCCATACAGTGTGTATGGATTTTCATGCATGTGTACACACATTGATATGTACATATATATGTATGTATGCTATTTATTCCAATGGGATTGCACTTTTCTACTTGTGCTATGCAAACTAGAAAACAAAGCACTTGTTTACATACATACATACATATGCACTTACGTTTATTTGTAGACATATTTGTATGTGTATATATGCATAAAATAAAACCATAGTTCGTATTTGCATTGGACAAATTGAACAAATAATAAACTCAAAAAACTAGAATTTGTCTAATTTGTTTTTGTATTGTTTTTTATTCTGTGATCAAATTTCGTATCGTTGATTTTATACGTATACCCGTGCCAGTGTTAACAGGAGAGTAGAATCAGTATATATTTTACTCAAAAAACTTTACTTTATTCGAATTTGACTTCAATTGCAACTTGCTAAAAATCGTAGCATACTTTTCTGAGCATCGGTTTGACTCAACCAATTTGATAAGCTCGATCAGGGCATACAACTGTTTTGAATTCACATATATATATATTTATATATATATATATATATATACGCGATTTTCTTATACGCCCTCTCGTCCATTTCTTGTTGTTGTTATATTTGTGTTTGCATTGTGTTTGTTTACGATTTTATAGCATGTACTTTGTAAGTACACGAGCACACGATTTTAAATATTTTCTGGTTTTCTTTTGCCAACTGTCTTTGTGTGGGGTAGCACAGTTGCCCACCCTTTTCCTCTCTGCCTGTGCTGCAATGCAAACACACTCACACCACCACACGCACACTTATCCGTGTGCTTTAGCTTTTATTGCACTTTTCACTTGCTTTGCTCACCGCTCACTGCTAACTGCACTCTTGCACTCTCTCTCTCTCTCCCTAACTCTCACTCACTCACTCGCACTCACTCTCAACCTGAGCTCTTGCACTGCTGCTGCTTCTTCTTGATGTGTCTGTGTGTGTGTTTGTGTTAGCGCCAAACTGATTTACTCGTTATAAATATTTGCTCGTAAGCTTTTTAAGTACTTTTTCTTTTCATAAGGCCCGCCTGGCTGCCTGCCTTGCTGTGTTTTTGCCACGTTTGCTTTGTCATTCACTCTGTTTGCCGTGTTTGCTTTTTAGCTGCCCACGCGATTGCCTCCGCCTCCCCTCTCCGCGCTTTGCCCGCTTGTTTCTGTTGCATACCTTTCAGCGTAATTTTTATTGAATCATGTACCCCCTGCCCCCCCGCCCCCACCAACGAAACAACTTGGTTTCAGCTTCATCTTTTTTTCTTCTTTCGTACCTTTCATTTACTGGCTTTGGTGGCACATTGTGCGAACGTGTTTTGTGCTATTCTCTCCATTGGTGCTCTCGTCCTGCAGCAGGATGCTTTGTCCGCATCCGCTTTGTTGGTGTTGCTGTTGCTGTTCCTGTTTCCTGATTGCCGTTGCGTGGATATGTACTTATTTCTGAGATATTATTGCCGTTATGCTGCCGCTGCCACGTCCCGCTCCCCAGGGGAATCATTTTGCATTAACTGAGCAAATAACCAACTTTGTTATATTTTCGTTCATTTCATTTCATTCCGTTTGCTTTCGCCGAAGGCGCATTTTACTTTTTTTACTCCAAAGCAGCCCCGAACATTTGCGTTGTTATTTGTGTGCCGGTTTTGGTTCTGGTTTGGTTTCTGCTTCTTAATCTGGTTTCCTTTCTTTTTTTGTCGGGTAGGTTTTTGTGCTTCTACTTCGCTGGGTATTTACCCTGTTGTGCTGTTTGTTTGCTTTCGTCCACAAGTGTGCCTGTGTTAGTGTGTGTCTGTGTTTGTGTGTGTGTGTATATCTGTTTGTGTATGTGAAATTGAATGCTCAATTGAGCACTTAATTAGCAAAAACAGTTTTTAATGACGACACGAAAGCTTTTATACCTCGCTGGGTAACCGGATGTTTACACTGCACAAAATAACACACTGGTACATTATTGATTGATATATACACTGAACATACAGACAGATGACTATTGATAGTGATCAAGAATATATATGCTTTATAACAAGAGTGTTATAGTTGAGAGTGCGCGACTAGGAAATACAAACACACGCTGCAAGCTGCGCGCTGCGCGCTTAATGCAACTGCTGTGCTTCTTCGACATTGAATAACTTCTCTGCTTATTGTATAATATAATATTATATATAATTACTATTTATAAAGAACTAGATTGCTGATCTAAGCTACTACTATGACTTTTAAAGTCTCAGCTTTTTCGCTCAGTGTGGCGAGCAGTTCTTGTATAGCTTGCTGGTGGTTGCTTGTTAATTCTCAATTGTACATCACTCGAGTCGCCCTTGTTCTCAAAGGTTGCCACGTCACGCACTCTCAAGCACGCGCCAGGCATCCCTTACTCGCTCTCTCTCTCTCGCTCACTCTCTCGCACACACACACACGCACATTTTTTGGTGTAACAGCCGTAATTGTCGATGTGATTAATGTGCTTTTAAGTGCGTCATTTTGAGCATATTATGAGTTTATAGGGGTTAATTTTCACCCAAGCACTTTGCATGTTGCCTCTGGCATTTTAATTGAATTGTTGCCATCGCTCTGCCATTGTTATTGTTGTTGCTTGTTGCTTGCTGCTTGTTTCTTGCCGCTTCATGTCGACGGCTTTTTATTTCGCACGGCATCACGATTTTTTAATTAACACACTTCGACTTTGATCAGATTTCATATCTTATTACAACGAATTTTACAAACGATTTCCACGCCTTCCAATCCATTTAATTGCTATTATCCTTTTCGCATTAAAATTGTGTCAGAATCAATTTACATATGTATGCAATATGGGAATGTGGAGAACTTCAGCATGACATGAAAATTTGGTCTAGGAATGTTATACATAAGAAATATTCATCTAATACTTCCAAGTTCCAAGATTTTCAAACATTTTGTAAAGTGTAAAATGGCTGTGGAAATTGACAAATCGAATACTTTCGGAACAATTTAGCGACAAGTGGCGAAATTTCAATGTCTGTAAAAATCGGATCAATCAGTCCATGCACGAATGCACAGCTCCTCGACCCCCCTGCATCCTTTCGCAACTTTTTGTTCAAGTCAATTTGGTATCCTTTACACAAGCGACGAGGAGGAGGAGGAGTGAGAGAATGCTCGCAGGTGAACTGGAATGGGATAGAAACATATATATATATATACATATAGTATATATCATACATATTTTGTATACGTTGCTTGGCTTTGGGTTATTTTTGGATTTTGGTTTTGCAAATGGATTTATAACCCCTTTTGTGATTTTATAGGCCCTTTAGTCATTGTTCAAACAGCCCAACGCTATGCATCGTGGACTGGTCCTGTGTGCACTCTTCCACCGTTACATTTCCCACTCTCTCAACCCCCACTGACAATTGGCAGTTGTTGGCCATACCCATGCCTATATGCGTGTGTTCAATAGAGCGCACGTGAGTGTGTGCATCGGAGCTGGAACTGAAGCTGGTGCTGGTGCTGGTTCTATCTGTTGCTCTGGGGCACTCAGATGAGGCTCCGGCTCCGGCTTCGGCTTGGGCTCGGTCTCGGGCTGGCTTGTTGTAATGAAATTTGAGGAACGGATGTGTGTATATATGTAAAACCAATAATAAGACGATGAAACGATACGAGACGAGACGAGATGAGATGAAATGCGATGAGCTGAGAGTAGAATAGAATAGACTAGAGTGTGAGTGTGAATGTGAGTTTGTGTTTGAGTAGGCCTCGTGGCTAGCCAGGTTTGTGTGTGAGCTCATGCCAAAACGGTTAACAAGTGGTGCGTGTATCAATTCAATTGAATTTGCAAATGTTGCTGTTGCCCACTGATGCGTAAAGTCGACAGGCGGCAACCAGTCTATTCCACAGGATCAACCTCAACTTAGCTCAACTCTTGTTATTTGCGATACGCCCAAAAACCACTTGATGTTTGTCTTCAGTTTTGGGCCTGCCGTTTTGTACACACACTAAACACGAGTCCCTGCTTCCTGTCCCTCCTCCTTTCTCTCAACCCCCAACCAAACTTTGAGGGGGGGTCACGTGTGAGTGCAAGATTATACGGTTAAGAAAGCGTATCTTCACTTTAGGTGAAACAAAACGGTATATCGCATTTTATGAATATTATAAAACTGAGGGATGAAGGAGTGCTCGCCTAAAAGTATACTCCGCAATCTGATTATGCTTTTATTTTAATGTGAAATGGGCTTAAGATTAAAATTGTATGATTTATTTTAAGTACGCATTCGTTTCTTCCCTTATATGTTATCTAAAAGATACAATCAGATTACTATATACCAATATCGCAAGACGTAAAAATCTAGCTATAGGGTATCTGTGAGTCAAGAACTCTTGACTGGAGAGCACTCTTACTTGTTTGTGTATAATCTTCTGACTGACAGCAGTCAATCAGAACTGCCAAGTCCTAAAGAAAACTCGTTTAATCGCTTATTGTCGTGGGGTTTTAAAAACTTTCCGTCAGTGCGAAAGCGGAAAGCCAAAGGCAATCTGGGATCCTGAGTGATACCGAAAGGGAGAGAGAGGCAGGAAGGGGTGCAAAGAAAAAAAAAACAAAATCAGATGCTTCATCAAATGGAAGCCACCTCCCATGTTGTCATCGTCTGTCAAGGGGTGCTGCGTGGTGGTTGGTTGGGGTGGTTGGGGTGCGGGGATTGAGGATTGGGACATCATCCGTGGCCTCTGCGTCACTTTGACGACCTCGTCGCTTATCCTGCTGCACCTGAGCTATTTCTGCACTTTTCACATTTCCACTGCAGCTGCCCCCGCCCCCTGTCCGTATTTTGGCCCAATGCACGTTGGCATTTCCACGCTTTTCCAACGGCTTTTCTACTTTTATTTATTTTATTTTTGTTATATGTTTTTTTTTTTGTGTTTGCTGGCCCCAATGGCGCGTAGTTTGCCATAAAAGTTTTCGCAGCCAGTCAGGATTTTTATTAGGTTTTTCCACGTTCTCCATTTTCCACGCGCTTTTCACATGCCAGACTGCGCCGCAGCCAAAGCTCCGGTTTATTGTTATGGCAACATCGTAAAAATTTATCATACTCGTAGTTGAAAGTAGCAACAACAACAACCGCAACAGCAACAACAACAACAGCAGCAACAACAACAACTACCACAAGACGACACAAAACAAAGTTATCGCATTTTTATGACAATTTGACGACAACTTTCATTGCAATTTTTAAGGTGGTCTGCTATTTTCCGCATTCACATTTTCCCCCACACGAAACCCCCTTGATACCGCCGAATGTTGAGATTTGTAAAGAGACAACAAAATATAAAAAGTATTTAAATACAAATTATATAAAATCTTTAAAAATAAAATATTTTAGAAAATCTCTTCTGAATGATTATATTTATTTAGTGCTCATGCAAACCTAATATAACAGCTTGATATACATGTATGTATATATTATACAGAGAAAATATTAATTATAATAAAAATTTCCTCACTTTGACTTTGTTGTTCTGCTATAATCCAAAAAATAATTTCCCATAAAGATTTTTGAGCAAATTTGCGCATTTTGAGGCATTTATTCATCTATGCTGAACATTTTATATAATTTTTTGCCTGCAAATTTCTAAGCTTGCACAAGAAGTCAAATTGCATTTTTGGGAAACAATAAATCTACAGAAATCTTCAAAAATCAGGCCTGTAGCAGTAGTATAGTAGGCTTAAAAATTATGAATTTTGCATTGATTTTATGCATGTGTGGGTGTTTAGATTATTGTCTATTGTTGTTGTTGTTGCTGTTGGTTTGGGGTGCTAGTGGCAACCAGAACAATAGCTATGCGCACAAGAATATTGACCAAAAAATGTATCTGCGTTAAATTCCTTGCTGGCCACATACTCTATTAGTTGAAAATAACCCAAAGTTTGGGGCATTTGAAAAATGAGCACTAAGCCAAAGTCCGGACCGCAGCGGAGCAGCACTGAAAATAGCCACTGAGTGGGTGCCGATGGGTGTCTGTCCATGTGTGTGCATGTGTGTGTTTATGTGTGTGTATGTGTGGTGAGTTTTTCATTGTGTCTGTAACGGGCGACGCTTGCCATATGAAAATATTCTCACATTTGAACTTCGAACAGGAAACACTAAAACGCAACAACAGCAGCAACAACAACAACAACAACAACAACAAGAAGAATAGCCATCAACAACCAAGCCACCCACTCAACTAAAATGGAAGGCAATGCTGCTGGCATTCACAAAGCCACGCAGAAACTCTCCCAGTCATGCACGACGGTCTGGTCGTGGTGCTGGTGCTGCTCCTGGAATGGGCTGCTGCCTGCTGCTCTGCAGCCGTGGCAATCGTGTGTGCCTCTCGTGGCACCAACAGCACACCCATCCACTCCACTCCACTCCCACCTGTCTAATCGGTGTTTGTTAGTATATAAATCTAAAAGCTAATCCGCTTGTATTTCCGCTTGGGCGCTGTGAGGTTAGACCGGAAATTCCGCTCTATATGCAGAATGCAGCAGCAGCAGCAGCAGCAGCAGCAGCAACAACAACAACAACGACAGCAGCAACAGCGACGCCTGCGCCAACGTCAACATCGGGACATCGTGTTCGGCTGCTGGTGTTGACGACGGAAGTCGAGTTGCTGCTGCTGCTGTTGCTGGTTACTCTGTCCGTGTTGTTGCTGCATGTTTAGGGATTTGTTGTGGCAGCGCAGTACATTTGTTTGTCCTAATGGCAGCCTGAATCCGCTCTATGTATGTGTGTGTGTGTGTGTGTGTGTGTGTGTGTGTGTGAGTAGTGCACTCTACATGTGTGCTTGTGTTGGTGAGCAACACTCGCTCCCAAAGCACATCGGAAGCTATCGAATCGAAGCCACTCTCCAAATGCAGGCGCAACTCCCAAAAGTTTCTATGTGCGTGTTATTTTTATTATTTTTATGTTTGCTTATTTATGTTTTCGTAGCTGTTGTGCAAAGTGCACACAAACTTTTAGGTTATGCCACACTGCGAGAAACTTAGCATATATAAATTGTCTAAGATTTAAGCTTACTCAAAATTAGTTTTTCTTATTTTTGTTATTATTCATTTCTCGATTATTAATAACTAGATTTGTATTTATTTAAGTTGATTAGCTTTTTGAGGTCTTCCTTTAATACAGCACAGCAGTTTTCGCTTCGTTCCTTTCATTTCTTTACTTGCTTTTTTTCTTAAACGGTATCTCGCTACTCAACTGATTTTTTCCAGTGTATGTGCTGCATTTGGCAATGCACGAAAGTTCTCTGGCACCTCCTGCATACATGCATCATGCTGCTCTAGCTATTCCCCCGCTACCCCTACTGCCATCCTGCGTTTTGCTCTCTTTGCCGGGATTGCATGGAGTGCAACCAAAGCGAAGGACTCAGGATCCGGACTGGACTCGTGTTGTGGCATTCGGCTCGTGGCGGGGCTCGGTAAGATGGCTTTTGTTCCTTCTTGAGCCGAAAGTGCAGCAAAAAGAGCGAGAGGCCTGAAAGGAGAGCAAGAGCAGTGCGCACGAGAGCAGCTCCTCGTCTCCAGCTCCATCTCCGTTACCGTCAACGGCACGTCTCCGTCTCCGGCTGTGTTGACAGCCTGTATTCTGAGGCTGTTGCCTGTTGGTTGCGGCTGCAGCTTGATGGCATCTTCTAGCGAGCACCAGCAGAGGGAAAGTGGAAAAAAAAGTAAAGTGTGCGGGTCAGAGGGTGTAGGGATGTAGGAGTTTTTAGGGTCATACAAGGGCGCCAGATGCTTTGGGTCGCGGAGACGGGGTCAGAGGCGAGCCTGTGTGCAGTAGCTTGGGGTATTGGGCTGTCAGTTTAGCACAAAGCCATAGCCTTCCTTGCCTTGGAGTGGCAAACGGCGAGTGGCGAGCGGAGCAGCAAAAACCCAGCGCTCATCTCGGATTTGCGCATCGGGTCACAGGGCAAGTGGTGGCAAGTGGATGGCCAGAAGAGGGGGATGTATGTATGTGAGTGTGCGATATTGACTATCAACAGTGGGAGTGGGCTGTCCACTTCTGTCCACACACACACACTGGACAGTGGGCTGGTTATGGCTCGTAACTAATAACCAAGTAAATTGATACGTGACCCTGCATTTAAATGCCATTATTGCCTGCGTTGCTCACTCTAGTGTTGGCTCCGGCTCCGGCTCCAGCTCCCCCTCTTATGTGCCGTCAGTGGTAATGGCAATAAGGTGGCTACGCTAGGTGAATTGTGCTTGCGGTGGTTGCTGCCGCTCTGCTCTGATGGGCTGTGCTCTCCGCCAATTTGTGATTGGAATTTTTGATGAGCCTCGTCTCTGACGTATTGATTGACTGCACACACACACAGAGCAGCCGTGCTCGGCACTTTTGTTGCTCAACCTTTCTTTTTTTTGGCATTTTCAGGCACACATCTGCCTGCCAGCCTCCTGCTCCTGCTCCTCCCACTCACTTTTATGACGTCTGTCAGCGGCAGCAGGAGACTGCAAAAAGTTTTTCCTGACTCCGAAATTGAGTGAAGTGCAACAGCCAAGTGGCAAACGCAGTGGCCAATGTGTGGGGTCTACATTTCCCCCCTCCCCCACCCTTCACCAACCCACTTCCTGCTAGTCCTTGCTTGTTGTTTGCTTTTGGCTTTCGGCTTTCCACGCCCTGCACTTCCGCACACACACACACACACAGAGAGAGAGAGAGATAGTGTGAGTAAGCGAGATAGCACTAGAAATAAGCGCTACACAAGTATGCATGTGTATCTGTATCTGTATCTGTAGCCGTATTTCTATAGCACTAGCTGTATCCTTTTTGTGCCCCGCTTTTGCTGACCCTAGCTGGAGCGTCAAGTTGCCGCAACTTTTGTGCGTCCAAAAACAACAATTGTCTGCTCCAACTGGCTGGCTCAAGGAAAGTTCCTTTTGTCTATGTCTGTATGTGTGTGTGTGTGTGTGTGGAAATGTGGAAATGGCTGCGGAAATGAGCACGGAATATAGTACACACAACCGGAAACTTGCCACAAGTTTCCTTGTATTTCAGACAGTGGCAAACGGAGTCCTGGCCCGCTGCACAGTTTCCCAGTTTTTCCACTTTCCCGCTACCCTTGGCGCCCAGTTCCGCCACTTGGACGTCCGACATCCGTTGCCGCCGCCGCCTGCCCGCGGCTATGATTAAAGTTTTCCTTTTAATTTCTAACAATTGTGTTTCGGTTTAGATTTGGTTTTTGTGGTGTCTTGAGTTTGTCCAGCTTACCCTAGCGGCATCTTGGCATATCAGCAATGACGTTGCCTTGTGCAGGAATTCACTCACTGAGTGCAAGGATTCGTTTTAGTTACTCCAAATATTTAAATTAATATGTGTATATATTGATTCATTGTATATTGACCGATTCTTCAAAATTTTGAGAGGGATTCCCAAAAAAGACTACAAATCATTTCATGGTCTCTCAATTGATTTATCAACTGTGATTTTTGTCATCGTGATGCTCTTAATCTGATTATCTCCAAGGACTTAACGCTCAATAAACTTAATAAGCCCGCATAATCCTAATCGCATTCACATTCAAATTGTCAATCCGGATTAATACAGTACAGCTTGCACAAAACTCAGCTCAGCTTCAGCCGCACTCAAAATCCGCAAACGGTTTTCGGAGCATGTGCTCCTCGAGCTATCCATGGATGCATTCGTTGTGGTCGCAGCCAGAATGTCAGGCATTTAGCACGAGCAGGGTATTTAGACATTTGCCGTCTACTTACCGCACTTACCCACACTGCCCCTCCCCCCGCCACGTACCCTCCCCTGCTGGCAGCGTTGCCCGCTCTTCAGGCGGCGGCGCATTCCACGCACATCCGTTGAGCTCTTCGTGCCATTTTGAAGACGTGGCCGCGTTGCTATGCCCACTTCTACATCCACATCCATCCTCGATTCTCGCATCCTTGCATTCAGCATCAGCAGCATCAGCTCTCCCCGAAATTCCCCCCTGCCCACAGATTATACAAACTTGTCGCTACGTGGTGTGAAAAATATTTAAGCGTGAAGTTTTAGCAGCGGTTTTTGCTTGAAGGCTCATTGTCGTTATCGTTCTCGTCTTCGTCTTCGTCCTCGTCGTCCTTCCCATCCACGCTCCCATTCTCGTCTTGGCTGTCGACGGCGACGCTGACGAACATCGTGTTTCCGCATCATTTTTAACGCCACTTTTGTGTAAGCTTTGCCTGCCTGTGTGTGTGTGTGTGTGTGTGTGTGTGTGTGTGTCTATGTGTGTGTGAGTGCTGGCTGGTTGGTATCCGTGTCGGTATTTTTGTGGATTTGTTTTGTGTCTGAGGGTGTTTTTCTAAATGGCTTTTAAAATCTCATCGCCAACGTTTTGTCCTCGGCGCGCAGCAAGTCTCGAGGCTGCTGCTGTGTAACGAGAGGACTTCTCTGGTTGTACGTGTGTGTGTGTGTGTGTGTGTTTCGCCCATTGTAAACGGTGAGAGTCACTACGAGTCGGGGGCGTGGTGGCATGTACTAACTGCAATGCACAGTTGATTGTGTTATTGGTTTTGGCAATGACTTTTTCTTGCTTTCGCTTGCGTTTTGATTGTCGTCGCCGCGTTTGCCAATTGAAGCTCCCCTTTGGAAATATGTGCATTTGGAATCCGGAGCAGTCGTTTTCTTACTCTGTTTTCTGTTGTACATACATATCGCATTGTAATTGATTTCAGAAACAGCCTGCCATATTGCTGACGGTTTAGTTTTTAGGACTGAATTTCAACATGAACTTTGACTGAATAATTATTAAAGTAATTATTGAAAGACATTGATTTTCCAAATCGGATTAGTTTTGACAGAGTTATGGCTGTTGAAAGTTTTGAAAAAGTTGATATTCGATTTTTTAAGGTCGAATCTGAACATGAATTCCGACCCAAAAATTTGTATCAAACCTGAAATGTAGTATTATTAGGAATGTCAAATTATGACCAAAGAGGCATTGCTTTTGGAAATCGGTTAAGTTTTGACCAAGTTATGGCTGTTGAAAGTTTTGAAAAAGTTGATATTCGATTTTTTAAGGTCGAATCTGAAGATGAATTCCGATCGAAAAATTTGTTTCAAACCTGAAATGTAGTATTATTAGGAATGTCAAATTATGACCAAAGAGGCATTGCTTTTGGAAATCGGTTAAGTTTTGACCAAGTTATGGCTGTTGAAAGTTTTGAAAAAGTTGATATTCGATTTTTTAAGGTCGAATCTGAACATGAATTCCGACCCAAAAATTTGTATCAAACCTGAAATGTAGTATTATTAGGAATGTCAAATTATGACCAAAGAGGCATTGCTTTTGGAAATCGGTTGAGTTTTGACCAAGTTATGGCTGTTGAAAGTTTTGAAAAAGTTGATATTCGATTTTTTAATGTCGAATCTGAAGATGAATTCGGATCGAAAAATTTGTTTCAAACCTGAAATGTAGTATTATTAGGAATGTCAAATCATGACCAAAGAGGCATTGCTTTTGGAAATCGGTTGAGTTTTGACCAAGTTATGGCTGTTGAAAGTTTTGAAAAAGTTGATATTCGATTTTTTAAGGTCGAATCTGAACATGAATTCCGACCCAAAAATTTGTATCAAACCTGAAATGTAGTATTATTAGGAATGTCAAATTATGACCAAAGAGGCATTGCTTTTGGAAATCGGTTGAGTTTTGACCAAGTTATGGCTGTTGAAAGTTTTGAAAAAGTTGATTTTCGATTTTTTTAAGGTCAAATCTGAACATGAATTCCGACCCAAAAATTTGTATCAAACCTGAAATGTAGTATTATTAGGAATGTCAAATTATGACCAAAGATGCATTGCTTTTGAAAATCGGTTGAGTTTTGACCAAGTTATGGCTGTTGAAAGTTTTGAAAAAGTTGATATTCGATTTTTTAATGTCGAATCTGAAGATGAATTCGGATCGAAAAATTTGTTTCAAACCTGAAATGTAGTATTATTAGGAATGTCAAATCATGACCAAAGATGCATTGCTTTTGAAAATCGGTTGAGTTTTGACCAAGTTATGGCTGTTGAAAGTTTTGAAAAAGTTGATATTCGATTTTTTAAGGTCGAATCTGAACATGAATTCCGACCCAAAAATTTGTATCAAACCTGAAATGTAGTATTATTAGGAATGTCAAATTATGGCCAAAGAGGCATTGCTTTTGGAAATCGGTTGAGTTTTGACTAAGTTATGGATGTTGAAAGATTCGAAAAATGTCGAAAATGGCTTACATTCGATAATTGTGGTCGAATATGAATTTTGACCGACAATTTTGATTCAAGATCTAAATATAGTGATTATGTAATGGAAGAAAGCTACAGAGCCAGATCCACTCTATCCCTCTGAATCTCTTTACATTGATCATCCTCAAACTTGAGCTTAAGCTAACCCAACTAATATTCAAACTTTAGTGTCAGTTGTCATCCAAAAAGCCAATCCGAATACAATGACCGTTCGTCTCTTATCGCCTCAAATACATACACACACACACACACTCGCACATACACTCACGCATACATACGCACATAATGTGCTGGCGAACAGCATTCATCCGATTTGGCTTGGTTCACACTGAACAAGGCAATAATTTCAGCTCCTAAGCCCTATTAACCATTGCTAACCGAATGGTGGAAGCAGCCAAGCGAAAGCCTGTCGATGGTATGCTAGAGGGGGAGGGGGAGGGGGTAGCTCTTACCGTTAGGAGGGGGTGTTAGTGTAGAGCAATTGAATAAGCGGCAGGCACAAAGAATTTGTGTGCACGGCAACGACGACGAGGACGATGAGGACGAGGATGAGGACGATGAGGACTTCGACAGTGGCAGAGGCACGCACGAATAGCCATCGGAGCAGCTTGACGAGTAAAGGAAGGAGAAAGAGAGATGAAGAGAGAGAGAGAGAGAGATAGAGAGAGGAGATTGAGAGGTACGTTGCTGGTACATTCTTGGGATGATAATGATGATGATGATGATGATGATGGTTGAACTGGCAACTAGCAACTAGCAACTGGCAACTGGCGGGAGGCCGTGCAAATCCGGAACGAACGAACATATTGACAAATTATCCTTTTTACACGCATCGCCTGCTGAGCTGGCCTCGCCTTGCCTCGCTGCATGGCGGTCCTGGCTGCCACACACACACACACACACACACACACACAGCCACGCTAAGCCATTGTTAAATGTGCCAATGTGCACACATAGTCCGACATAACCGACATAGCCGTGGGCACTGCACGCATTTTGTGTACATAAACAGAGCAGATCTGAAACAACAACAACAACAAGAACAACCACAAGCCGAAGAAGAAGCAGAAGAGGCAGAAGCAGCAGTTGCTCTTGCTGCAACACCAACCAAATCCTCAGCCGAGAATATTATGAAAGTTCGTTTCGTGCTCGGCACACACACACACATACGCAGACAACTCACTCCTATATAGTGTATATGTGTGTATATTTTGATATTTTTCCCAACTCTGCCATTGTTCTACCTTGAGGATTCCACTCCTCGCATTCCATATATGCTGTCTTGTGCCATTTACTTTGTTCCACAGCAGTCGCTGCTCTTTTGCGGCAACGTAAATCATTTCAAACTATTGTACTTGGATATGAAAGAGATTATCCGATATTTAGCCGCATCCAAACTCATTAGCTTTTGTATTATGCTGATCAGTTTTGGATCTTTATTCGTAAATTCGTATTTTATAATAGAGTTTTCATACAATAACTAAATTTGTGTGCATTATATTGTCGGTGATGTCTTTTCAAACTTATAATAATCTCAGGATTATAATAACAATGTATATACAATATTTATAATCGATTTTCTTAACCTCACTTGCTTAATATTCGATCAAATGCATCGTACATATATTGCTCAACACATTTTTATTATCGTTATGTTTATTGTGTGCCTGCCCCAATAGTTGACTCAGCTTAACCTCCCTTTTTCCCCAAAAAGTATGCAACAGCATTTTGCATTATATCAAAAACATTCACCGTTGACTTCAGCATTTGCAGCAGTGGCAGCAGCAGCGGCAGCGTTAGCAGCTGCGAAGGTGTTGAACACATGAACCGCAAATTCTGTTTACAGTGCTCGCTTGCTATACTCTGCTGCTCAAGCCAAAAGAGTATATTTGGATGTTAGTTGAAACAAAAATAGCACCCCAATTAAGTATCTCTATTTAACTTGCAGTTTTCGAGTCATCCAAACTCATAATCAAGACGTCTCTTTTGCAGCTGTGATCAGAGTATTATGCAGTCGGCTACTTTCGACTGCAATGCTAGCCAACAACAGCAACAACATTATGAGCGCGTGCTTCGTGTTAAACTCAAAAGGGGAACAGCAAAAACAACAACAACAACAACAACAGCAACAGCAACGACCTCAGCGTTGTCGATGTCGACATTGTTGTTATTGTTGTGGTATCGCTGATGGTGGCCACCATTTTGAGTCTTGCTCTCTCACTGCCCCGCATTTGCTCTGACAGACAAACAGACGGACCGACAGACAGACGAAACGAGACCAGACCAGACCGGCCGAACTAACTAACTGACTGACAAGCAGCCGTCTCGTGTTTGCTGCAAGAAAATCAACCCCCAGCACAGCGCAGCGCTGCAGCGGGCGACGACAGAGGCTGATGTGATGTTGTTGTTGTTGTTGATGTTGTTGTTATTGTGGCTGGTGGTGGAGCAGCGCAGTGCACATCAAGGCTAGCGATGCACATGAATTGTTGCTACACACACACACACACACACACAAAAACATGCCAAGAGAGCCGCTCTCGTTATAGTATAACGGTTATACGCGCATTCCTTCTCCTTCTCTCTGCCTCGCTCTCTGTTGCTCTCAGCGCTCACACGCCGACGCCGCCTGCTGTGAGAGCGCAGTGGCCCACACACACACGCACACACACATTGAGTTTCTAAGCAGCGAGCGAGCTCTCCCTGTGAGTGTGAGTGCGAGTGCGAGTGTGACGTCTTACCCAAGTGAAAACGACTCAACTCGACTCGACTCGACTCGACTCGGAGTCGTAGCGGACTCTCATGCGACCGCTGAGCTGCGAGGCATTTTAGTCCTTTCGCAAACGTCGTCTGGGTCGTGTGTCGTCTGTGCGTCTTGGTCGCTGCTATTTGCGCCCTGCTCTCAGACTCTTGACGATTTACCATTGCAATTACGATACGAATTGCGATTCTCAATTACCACAGCGCGTGTGATAAGTGACGTGTTTTGTTTTCGCCGTTGTCCGCTTGTTTGTGTGTGTGTGTGTGTGTGTGTGTGTGTAAGTCTATGTGTTTGAGTGTGTGGGTGTCACTGTCGTTGTCTGTGTCGGTGTGAAGGGCAGCCAAGCGAATTCAATTACAATTACAATTACAATTAGTGTAATTATGGCGGCCACTTGAGGAGCGAGCAACGGCTGTTGTAGTGAGCACACACACAACGTAAGGGTGCCCGCAGAATTGTCGAAATTTTGGGATGCGACCAGAAACGTAATCATCAAGTTATCAAGCGCGACAGAACGTGAACGTGAACGCCAAAGTGCAAATATTTCAATAAGGAAATTGCATACCCCCCAGACAAGCATTCCCCAAAAACCACCCCCCAACCCTCTACCCCTCTACACTACACCACACCAACGCAAAAGTGGAGTTTCAGTGCAGTTTTCAAGATTTGCCGTTAACCTTTTTCGTGATAAAGAAAGCGGCAAAGTTTTCGTTACCTCCTCTCGCTCGCTCTGTGTGTGTGTGTGTGTGTGTGAGTGTGAGTGTGAGTGTCGCGGTCTCACTCTCTCGACAGAGCAACAGCCCAAAACAAAAAAAAGACGTGACACCCCACAACCCACACAGCCCCCATCCGCACCCCCACTGTTGCCGCATCTGAACCATCGACGTCGTCGCGTAGTCAAGCAAAAGTTTCCGGCGAGGAATTTAAATTGGAAAAGTAAAATGAAAAGAAAAGCGCTCGAGTAAAAGTTAAACAAAGTGCAAAGTAAATATTAAATTAAGAAAAAGAAAAGAAAAACGCAAAGAAAATATAAGAAAACGAACGAACGAACGAATTGTGTGCAACAAGGAGCAACAGAGTAGAGCTGAGCAGGCGCCAGGACTTGCTGCCAGGACTCGCTGCCTTCATTAATGCATTTGCCGTGGCAGGCTGCAGGCCAAGTAAATCTCAACCTTTTGCACGCAGCTCGACGGCATCATTTATAAAGCGCTTTATATCCGCACTGCCGGACTCGCTGTCTCGCTCTCTCTCTCTCTCTCTCTCTCGCTCTCTCTATCTATCAACGTGCTCGGTGTGTTTTATTATTCCGTTTTCTTGGATTAACTCAATTTGTTGCCGCGCCGCGGAGCTCAGCTCGTGAAAAATCGAAACACAACAGCAGCAGCAACAGCAGCAACAGCAACAACAGCAACAACAGCAGCAACAGCAACAACAGCAGCAACAGCAAATAACTGTAAAAGCGCAGCAAACAGTTTGGAAGAGGAATTACGCATACGTAGTGCAATCCGTACAGGAGCAGCAGGCACACAACCAAACACAACACAACACACACCAGCACACACACCAACACACACATACACACGGGAGCAACGCGCATCCTCTGCCCCCCATTGTGTGTGTGTGTGTTTTCCTTTGCCTTCACCTTGTTTGGATTATAACCCATAATAAATGATGGAATGGCTACCAAGAGGATTACCCAGCATTCATGCACCGATACCGATTTGTGGTGAGTCGTTGGTAAAGTTTGTCGTCTCGTTACGCCGCCCTCCCTTCCGTCCGCCCCACTCGGCAAGGATATATTCAATATAAGCTGTAAAACATATACATGCATGTGTAAACTAAAGTGATAACAGTACTTAAAAAGAAATCAAAGTATTCTAAGATTCAACTTTGGTAGTAGAAGAATTCTGTATAAATATTAAATGTTTATAAAACATCACGAGCAAAATTTTGATTCCAAGATTTCACACCAAAGAGATCTCTTGGCAAATGTATTATGTAAGGTTTTATACAACTATTTTTTAAAAAGATGTGATTCCAGAACATACCTATGTATCTATATCAACCACTTTCGATGAGTTGGTCTTTAGATTCCATATAACTTATGTAAGATTCTTCAGAGACCACATGAATGTTGAGATGTGTCATCTTAAATCGAGCACGGAATGTCTTGATATGTGTAAATAACTTGGAAGCACCAACGTGCCACAACCCACATAGATAGGTCTGTCTGTCTGTCTGTCTGTGTGTGTTGACAACGAGCTGACAACACTTCAAATGGAGCATTCCACAAAACGCTTTATTCAATCGCCCCACACACTATCTAAACAAGCAATAAAATTCCCGACAGCCTCTATAAAAACACTCGACACCAAAATGCTTGGCACTAATTGTCTCTCAAAGCCAACGGTTCCAAAAATATGCGACGCCTTGCTCCTCCTCCTCCTCATCCTCCTGGTCGATTTTCTCGTAAATCCTCATTCACCGCTCCCCACTGAGGGTGCTCCGGGGTTGATTCAGTCAACGCGGGACAAGTCTATAAAATTAGGCATCGGTATATAGGAAAAAGCTATGGCCATCAATAAGTTATTTTAATTTTCATTTATTTATTTTGACATCAAGCCCAGCAGCAGGCAATTAAATGTCAACAAGCAACAAAAGTTTCGGCTTCAGTTTTTCGATCTTTTTATGCGGTAGCTGCTATCTAGAATTTCGGGCACTCCAATGTATTTTTTTTTTGTAATTTCCCTAAAATGTTGCCCACTTTTCAACGTGCTGGAGAATTAATTTCATTGCGTGTCTATCGTTGTTCTTGTTGTTGTTGTTTTTCTAGTGGGATCAGCAGCGGAGGGTAGCAACTGTAAATGGTATCGTATGGGATCGCATCACTTGAGGCACACAAACAAAAAACGAACCTAATGCACGGGTCTTGAAATGATCGTGAGGCGAGAATTGATTAATCTATTAGTTGCTGTTCTGTGGAACAGCTGATGGGAAATGTCTGATGAGGGGAGAGGGGCAGCTACTGAGCTATTTTTCTTGGCTGCTCTCTGGGGCCGGGCCAGCTGTTGCAAGAACTCTTCACATTTCAAATTTAGCTGTTTGTTTTCCCAACGATTTCCGGTCTTCTAGTCTTTTGTGTAGCCTGTGTATAATGTTTTTAATAGCTCTATATACCCTTTGTTCGATCACAAACTGATCGTTTTAATGTCTCAATTAAGGTAAACAAAATAAATGGCATTTAATTCACATATATGAATTCAGATAAATGAACTGCTAATTTCATCAAGTCGACTGACTTTTCCAATGAACTCATTTAACTCTTGCCAGTGGCTTTGGGTTATTTACTCGTGTCTCTAAACACGGTAAATATGTTGGGCTCTGGCATTATTATTGTATTTACATTTGCATATCTAATCATTTAATTATCGGCTTTGTGCTGCGAAAGTCATTTAAAATTGAAACAACTGTATGCGATTTGTTTGTTTGTCTGTTTGTTTGTTTGTTTGTTTGTTTGTTTGTTTCAGCCAGCCCGCACTCAGCTGCATTCTGGATGTCAAATAAACAATTGTAATTCATTTGCTGCTCATCAATGCAAATATGCAGCAGCAGCAGATACATACATACATACATACATAAATAAATTTCACTGGTTTTGTTATTTTATTCACATTAAATTAAATGTTGAACGCTCGCCCGCATAGGCAAGCAAACAACATGACCATGTTTAGTTAGGCCAACACAAAATTTATTTATGACTTTATCGTTGACGTCGAAAATGTTCACATTCCGGGGCATATTTAATCGAATATCAGCGCCTAGGGACCTGCCTGCCGCCTATTAAATATGTCTGTCAAAGAATCCATTTATTTTTTATGACCGTTTTGAACTGTTTTGCAGTTAGATTTTCACAATCGACTCTCGCAATAAATTCAAAGTCTTAATGGCTAAGAAGTAGGCGATTACCTGTCAGAAGAAAGCCAGAGCGCTAGACTACAAAATACCCTGTATTCTTTGTTTTATTCGTGTTTTTTAATCAATATCCAATACGCAATTTGTAAGGTTAGAAATGTACCTGTTTTTATGACTTCTTGTTTCACTCACATCTCACTCCTGCCTTGATCCCTCCTGCTCCTATTACACGTTAGCAGCTCTGTCCCGACTTTAGGTCAATATTTGCTTAGCTGGGGCAATAAACGAAGTGAAAATCGCATGTAAATGATAATAATTTGTGTAAACATCGTGAGCATGTGCGAGCATTTAAGCAGCTTTGTTCAAGGACCAAGAACCAAGAAGAAGCAAGAAGCAAAATAACCTTCTGCTGCATGAACGCAGACGCCTTAAAATAACAAACACCAACAGGCTAAAAATAAACAAAAACACTTTTGTGCTCGACACTGGAAGAAGCATTTAAGAATGCTGGAAATTTTCATTTCATGTAACCTAATTAGTTAGTCAAACTTTTTGAAGGATGCGCCATAATGAGAATTTGCTCAAGGGAAAATAATAATAATCGCAACAAGTAATACAAAAAAAATATATTCTTTTATTTATTTTTCTCGCTCTTCTCTCTCTCTCTCTCTCTTTTCTCAAGTATTCCCGTCTATGCACACAGAAAATAAGTAGTTGGTTTACAGTGTTCTAGAATTTAATTATGACTATTAAATAACAACTAAATTTGTATGTCGTGGTATTAATTAAGTGCTCAACTTTAGGTGTCTGTATTTTATTGACCATTCAATCGATTGTATAAAATTAGCAGCCGCCGCTTTCACCCAATTCCAGTGCGACATTGAAGCTATAAAGCGACAAGTGTAATTAACAAGCAGTAAAATCGCATTAAATAAGTTTCAATGACTAAACAACAACAACAACAACAACAACAGCAACAACAATGTGTTGTTTTTGTGTTCTGAGTAGCGATTACAATAAACTGTTCGCACTCGAATACTTGCAGAGCAAAACTGCTTCTAATCCCAAAGTGTCACAAACACTGAGCGTACTTAAATTGTGTAGCGACATATCTACAAACATGTGTACATAAAAACATATACCTATATATATATATATATATATATATATATAGATGGCATGGCATCTTAAGCTACCTCTCGCTGTGTCTGCCCTGTGAGGCTATTCAATTAAAATGTCAGCTCGGAATTGTCGCAACAATGTTGCAGCTAAGGAATGGTAATGCGGATAAGGATGAGGTTGAGGAACAGGATGAGGATGGGGATGAGGATGACGCTGAATAGCCGGCAGCTGCTTGTTTGTACTTGTGTTTCTGTGGTGCAACATGAATATTTGAATTGGAAATTAATGTACAGAAGTGTGTGTGTCGCCTCGCAAGGACCAAACAGTGACATGGCATTTGTGCGTACCCCGATTAACGATCTCATCCAGCTACCTATGCCGCACACGGAGGCAGCAGTTCAGCTCAAGTCGTTTGCATGATTTTTTACATACTCGCACACTCAGAGAAAAATGCTGTTCCAAATTCATGAACTACTAACGTTTTGTTATAAATAAGAAGAAGAACTCTTGTATCAGGCATTGATGTTTCTCTACTAAAAGAACTAAATATCTTTCAAATTTTGAGTATAAGTTATATCTGATGATTAATAAGTGGCATCTTTTTCGAGACTATTGTACATTTAGGAATTTGTGTTTCCCAAAAATCGTACTTGAAACTGGAATTTAGCTAACTGGTCTAGGATTTTCATACTTGACTGGATTTGAACAAAATGCTCTATTATTCATACCGAGTGCAGCTCTGACTTCGAAACTCTTCTCTGGCTGTCGAGTGTGTAAATTTGTATGCCAATTACTTAAGCAGCAAACAGAACTGCCAATCGACCCAAAGCGACAAGAGACAAGTGACCAGCACCGACCCAAGTAAACGATGCCTTCAGCTGGCTTCTGTTCCTGCTGCCTGCTGCCTGTTGGCTGCTTTGGCAAAGGGTCAGAGTCATTAACATGCTGTTGTCGTTGCTGTTCGGAGCAGCATTTAGGGGCGACATCTGCACCTTTTTGTGTGACACTCTCGATGCCGCAGGCAGAGTCGTGAGGAGACAGGCGACAGGAGACAGGGGGGAGACACCGAAAGGGGCGACAGCTTTGACACCAAAAGCCAGCCGCATTGTGCCACGCCCATCTAGGCAGGATAGGCAGCCACAGAGCATGTTTGTGTGTGCTTGTGGCAGGACCAGCTCGGCTAGGACCCACTCTCACACGCACACACACACGCTACAAAAGTCGGCAAAGCAACCAAATTTAATACCGCATAAAATGGCATTTTCAAAATCGCTGTTTGCTTATGGAAATTTTTGCTTGCTTGCCCAAAAATAGAGAGCGAAAACTCAACACACACACACACATACAAACAAATAAAAACTGGATTTTCTAAAAAGTTTTTATTTTGTGGCTAGGAGTTTTTGTCAGCTTAATGCTGACAAACTCACTCACACATACACACACATACTTATTTGTACGCCCCTTGGGCATGGCCTTCTGCACTTGGGGTTCGTTTCACTTAACCTTTTTTTCTGGGGGGGGTCCTCCACAATTGGTATACCCTGTATGCGGCTAGCATATTCCACTCTGTATGAACTGCGAACTTGGAAAGAATATGTCGCCGTCGATGGACGGCCAAAAAGTTTGCACTGTTTGAACTTTGGTTACTTTGGTGTTGAAGTTTTTAGTCCCAAAGTTTTACAAGTATTGTCAACTAGCTGTGGCCGTGTATATGTATGTGTATGTTTAGCTGCATGTGTGTACTACGCTTGGGGCTTTTCGGATTTTGGTCAAGCAAACTAATTTGTGAGTATTTCATCAGCTTACAAAGTAGAAAGTTAGCTATTTGAACTGCAAACATTTCTCACTTGAATTCAATTACAGCACATGGAGGTTTTTTTGTAGTTTCGGTAAATGAGTCGGCTCTTCTATGCGATTCTCAAGAATTCAAGGGAGCTGTCCACTTGTTGATGTATCTTGAAAGAGTCTCTTTTTCTCTTTTCCCTTACCCTAACATTATCTCTCTCGGTCTCTTTTTACATGTTCTCACTTCTCACTCACACTCTCTTGGTTTCTGTCAAATTTAATCTCTATAGCTTCTACTGTCATCATTCTGGCTAATAAGCTTTCTTGTGTAATTCCCTAATACGATTTCCATGAGCCGCCTCTGTTGAGCTCAGCAAATATTTCTGCATGTCCTTTGTCGATTTCCCGGTTAAGACTCCAGCCCGTATACGGGAGGAACTTGTGCAATTGAAACTGTTTGCTGTGGGCGGGGACTTGGATAATAAGTATAATGTATAAGGTATAAGGTATAAGGAGGTACTGAGGCGAGTATTAAAACTTAATTTAAAAACCATTGCATTACATTTGCATGCGAGACAAAATAAAAGAGGGAACACCTTGGGAATACCACCTTGAAGGATAAGAATGGAGTCCTCTCGAGTAGCTGCAAACTGAGATGCAAGGCGTCACTTTACGCAACTGTACAAACAGTTGCACAAATAATAAAGGAGCGCTCCCCACGATGGCAAGGGGGTGAGGGAGGGATTGTGGAGCAGGCAGCAGGATGTTTTTGTGGGCGGGTTGCTCGCTCGCTTGAGAAGGACCCTTTTAAGAGCGAAAAACACATTTTTGCACTTTTATAGCGCAACATCTTTTGTACATGGCGTCCACTCGTCCTTCCCGCTTGCAGGGCAAACAAAGTCCCAGCCACAGGACACACACACACACATACACATACACATACACAGTGAATAGCAGACAGTCGTCCTGCTGCTGGCGGTGGCAATGGCGGCTGCCTTTAATAAACCCACTTTATTGTTTAGAGCCCAAATAAAATAATCCCCTTAAATGATGCCTTCGCATAATAGACGCCTGCTGCTTATTTTACTGCCGCTGCCGCTGCCACAGCCGCAGCCTCTGCCCCTACCCCTACCCTTGCCATCTTCGCATCCTTGTTCGTGCCTGGGCGACGCTGTCGTCGTCCTTGCCAATTCGTGCCAAGTTTCTGCTTTGTTGCGCTCCGCAAAACAGTGGAATGAAAATGCCTTTTATACGGCATAACAAAGTCTAAGTTAACAAAACATTCACAACAAAATGACTTGATGAAGCTAATTATAACGTCTGAGAAGATATGTCACATATATGCTTATAAGCAGATTATAACTCATTATAACAGCAGCAGGAAAAGATTTCCAAACAACTCCAAAACATACTTAACTTATAAGCATTTTTATTATAAAACCAAATATCAAGTGGTTTAAAGTATATTTATACATTTTTGCCTATGAAAAAACCAATACAAAAATCAAAATATGTTGTTGAAAATTAAAAAACCAATACCCTTATATAAATGAAAAGAAAAAAAAGTTTTATAATACGATTGACACCACTGTGCCTTTTATGCGCAGACAAGAAGAGGATGAGTACGGGGTACGGGGCCGGGTACGGGTCTGTGTCCGTGTCCGGGGCTGAGCCCAGGCGTTTGCGTTAGCGTCACTAATGATGATGATTTTGTGGTAAAACGTTGTGTTTGTGCTAATCGGGACAATATTATGCGGCAGTAAAAAGTAAATGACTCAAGACAAGACAAGCGAACGGCAGGAAAGGCAAGCAGGCGGGGAAAGAGAGAGAGAGAGAGAGAGAGAGAGTGGAACAAAGACGCAGACAAGAGAAAACGTGGCAGAGGTAGGGGTGGAGCAAGGAGGCAGGAGGCAGCTGGCAGTCAATGGCGGAGGCGAAACAGAAACGCCTTTCACTGCAAAAGATAAAGAGCAGCAGCGGGCAACAAAGGCGACTGCGCTAAGCCAAAAGAAAAGGCAGCCAGGAGTCGTAGACGGAGTCGGAGATTGGAGATGGAGGCGAAGACGACGACGAAGACGAAGACATGGCTATGCCTGAAGAGAGCAAACGTATAAGCTGTGAGGGCAGCGGGTGTTGTTGGCCAGGCAGGAGGGCGCTCACAGGACGACAACCCACAAGGGTCGGGGCCTCGGCTGGGTCTCCTCGGCTACGTACTCTTAACTCGATCTCCTTCGTATCCACAACTCAACTCAACTCAACTCGCCTCGTTTCCTTTCGTTTCGTATCGTTGTCGTCTTGCTGACTGCTTGGCTGACTAATGCGAAAAATACGTAATTGCGCATAAATACGGGATTAACAAAGTGCTCCGTCTGTCGTCTGTCGTCCGTCGCTCGTCGTCCGTCTTCCGTCTGGTTGTTGGTTTGTCGCCTTTGTGTGCCTGCTTTTGGCCACTCTGCATGCTGGCTAGCTACCCTACTGGCTTCTGGATTCGCAAGAAAATTAGGCATTACTATTGTGCGAATGTTGATGTGGATGTGGATGTGGATGCGAATGCGGATGTGGCAGGGGCCATCAGCTTGTGTGGTCATAAAAGGGAAACCAATTCGATGGCAGAAATCCTGTGAAGCATTTGCAGGGATTTGAGGAATTAGTCGAGGCACAAACTCAGTCTTAGACTCTTTGGATATGGTCTCGGTTACTGTTTCGGGCTCATTGGGCCTATTAGGGGTGCAGGGATGCGTGCAGGATAACTAATGGCAATCCATCACGAATTATATACCCAATGGGATTAAACAGATTTGAGTTGGACAATTGTGTGTTTGGTTTTGAGTGCGATACAAATTAGGCTGTCTGCTCTCCAAGCAGCTGTCCTCAATAAATGTATCTCAGTTGCTATAAATAGTAGAGAAACCAATTTTGCTTCAAGTGCAGTTTGAATTTTGTGTACAACTGTATTTCGATATATTTGAATTTATAATTTAAACTGTGATAAACTCTACACTCTATGCTAAGAATTCGACTTAATTTTATATCACAAATACTAATTACATTTTGCAACCTTTTGTTATCGTTTCAGGTGAGTTTTTCTTTTCAATTCTGTTAAAAGATACGCTAACAAATGGCAGCTACTGTAAGTATTACCTATTAAAAGTTAACTGAGGCGGATGCATTTCTTATCTGGGCTGATCCAAGCTAAAAGGTGACAATGTGGTGAACAAAAAAGAGTTGAATCCTAAGCTGATCAGGATAGCAGGACAACAAGTTGAGCAACTCCAGAATTGAAGGAACAAAGCAAAGCAAAAGTATAACTGAAGGCGTTTCAGCTTAAACCGAAACTCGCTTATCGCATGTGTACATAAATACATATATATATATATACTCTGCCACATAAAAGATACAAAAAACGATAGATACAAATGCAGATGCACTTACATCGTAGTACCACCAGTGGAAAAGTGAGGCACGTTGAGGACTCGGCATCCAACTGAGTTTTTCTGAGCGCATTGAAGGACACATGCAAGTCCCAGCATGTAACATACACCCACACACACACACACACACACACACACACACACAATGTCAAAGTTGAAGTTGAAGACCAATTTGAGTCCTTTAGCTCGTCAGGCGAGGCACTTCCTGCACGTTTCTGCACAGTCCTGGGGCACACAAGTTCAGTTATCGTGACGCAACCATGCTTACGTATATCCATCCGTCTGGGCAGTCCTGCAGAGAAGCAGCCTTTTTAATACATCCAACATATGGTTGCATTTAAGCACTTGAACTGCCTTCTTTATGTGTGCTCTGTATCTTTCAATTATTTAAATGGGGTATGATACAAAACTTGTAACTGTATATGTTAAATCTCACAGATAAAGGTTTTGGCCCTGTTTGGCAGGAAATAGTATATGTAAGTAGTATAATGTGGGAATTGAGAATTTATGAGAATTTGAAATACTGGAGTTGTAATGAATCATTGCCAAGCAAAAGTTCAAATTATAATAGCTGAGATACTTTATTTCTGAAATAAAATAAATAAATATCTGAAAGCTAAAACTAATTTTGTAACTTTAGGATAATAGCTATATAGACAGCATCTGATGGCATTGTCAGCCAAACTTAGAACCTTAGCTACCTCTCGAACCTTTCATGCAAACTTTCAATGAGTCCTGCGGCATTCTGTGGCCTCCTGTGGCGTCCTGTGGCCTCCTGTGGCCTCCTGTGGCCTCCTGTGGCGTCCTGTACGTTGGCAAATCCCGAATATCACTCTGCGCATGTTTACACTTTAACAGCTCAACTGAGACCAGTTCAGTTTTGCAGGCAGCCTCTGCTTTATCTGGTGCTGCTGCTGCTGCCACTACTTGTAGTTTGGGTTGGCTTTTGTGCTATGTGGGCAGGGACTCATTTGTTTGGTCCTGGCTGGAATTTCATTTATGCTTGCCATGAATGCGTTTTGCACTTGGAATGCTATGAAGTTGTGCATTTCTTAGCGCGCGTGCGGGGAATTTCAGTGTGGAATTCCTGCATTCTGGACATGCCGCAGACATTGTCGAGCTGGAGCAAATGGCAATAGGCAACACAGCAGCAGCGAGGACATGCCGAGAGCAGCAGCAGCAGCAGCCACCTACTATGCAGGAATTCGGTGCTTGTGCAACACAATTTCCCGCAGTGTCAGGACACTACGGATTCTCCTGCACTCCTGCACTCCTTCACTCCTTCACTCCTGCACTCCTTCACTCCCACACGCCAAACGCTAAAGGCTTTTGTGTATGTTCAGGCACTTGTTTACCGAGGGCTACACTGCTCCTCCTGCTCCTGCTCCTACTCCTGCTGCTGCAGACTCGCCAGAATGTGACTAAGAGTATTTAAATTGTGTACGAATGCGAAACAAAAGTTTGCAAACATTTTTCTTGCAACTTATTCCTGTTTGACTGTTTGGCTGTTTGCGTGTGTCCTCTGTGTGTCTGTCCTTGGCTCCTGTTGCCTGTGAAACGCATTCGAGCGATATTTGTTGCCTTGCAGACGAAATAACTGGAATGCCTTTTGCCTTTTCCAATTAATTAAAAGCAACTCTTTCTCGCCCGTACCGCTTTTAGGTACTCCAAATTATTGTAAACCAAACTAATTCTATGAAATTATTCTAATAGCTGCACAAATAGCATTTGCTACTTTAATTTATTTATTCTTGTTGTTGTTGTTGTTTGTATATATTACACGCGACTTTTAATTGATACTTACTGACTTCAGTCAGTCAGTCAGTCAGTCAGGACTTTGCAAAGGGGCGGTTTGCTGATACAGGTTTTAACAAAAACTTATTAATTGCCAACTGCAAAGGCAAGGCGAACATTTGTTGTGCCATTTGTCGCTTGGGAAATTCGCATTGTGGCATATTAATTATAGATACACATATTGCTATGTGCATATATTCTAGAAAAGCATTAATTAATTAAGCCCTGCAATCATGAATGAAATTGAATGTCTGATGTCTGATGTCTGATGCTATCCGGACTGTAACACAACAATCCAAATGTGTTTTTAGTTCATTCCAAGATAAATCGTCATGCGATTTTTAGCTAGAATTTGAATACAAATTTCGTTGTTAGATTTAAATTACGGCTTATAAGGAAACCAAACCATGATCAAAAATACATAGCTTTTGCAAATCGGTTAAGTTTTCACAAAGTTATGGCTGTTGAAAGTTTTGGAAAAGCTGACATTCGATTTTTTAGGATCGAATGTGAACATGAATTCGGATCGAAAAATTTGTTTCAAACCTGAAATGTAGTATTATTAAGAATGGCAAACCATGATCATAAAGACAAAGCTTTTCAAAATCGGTTGAGTTTTGATAAAGTTATGTCAGTGGAAAGTTTTGATCCGTGCTTACATACGATTTTTTCTCGGAGATGTCTCCGTTAATGCGTTACATAGTCAATATACCTTGCCGCCCTTAGAGTAACGAGCTACTCTACGTAATTCGTTAAATTTTAATGATAATTGCTTTTCATTTTGATTATTTTACGCATTGTGGCCCCAAAGTCCAAAGTCCCGGGTCCTTGTTATGTTAGGTAAATGATATACAATATTGTGTGCCCCACTGCCCCGACGCCCGCCAGCTGTTAGGCAACGGCACCAGGACCAGGACGAGGACCAGGATACATGGTGTATGGGGCAAGAACCGCAACAGTGCAACAGCAAAGATTTAATGTATGAAATTATTATGCATATTTATTATTGTTTTGTTTGCTTAACAGTTTTGTTTAGTTGTGTGCCTATATATCGAGCATATATGGGTGTGTGTGTGTGTACCTCTTGGGGGTGCATGTGAAATGTTGCCAATTTTAGAAGGCGTGGTGTTGTCCGCTGTCCCCACTTTGCCTCTGCCCATACCCCTCGCCTCGCATTCGCTGGCCAAAATTGATGGCAGCATTTGTGCGCCCGTTGCAAGGCTTTAGACGGGATTCGGCTTCTGCGGTGCACACCCCATTCACATCCCCAACCCCCACCCCTCTCCACACCACCAGCCCGTGGCATCTATTGGCCGAGCGCCTTGCTGCAGCGACTGTCCGTTCGATTTGCAGTGCCATACGGTCGGTCATGTGACCATGTGGCCATGTGACCATGTGACCATGTGACCATGTTGACCGCAACAGCCCAACAATAATTAATGCACGAGCTGCAAACTAACCCAACTCCCTGCCGCCTGGCCAAGTTGCTCTCTCTCTCTCTCTCTCTCTCTCCCCGAGACGGAACTTGGCTAGCCTGCTGCTACTGCTGCTAGTGCTGCGGCTGCCTGGGGACAAGTGTGGTGGTCGCCTGTCCTGTACCCCAAAACGGCAGCAGCAGGACCCTATACGAAACGGCAGCTGCTGTCGACGTGGTCGCCGCAGACGCCAACGCTGCGACGTAACGGCAAATAATTGCATATCAAACCGCAGTCGCAGCCAGTTTGAAGCAGTTCGGTTCGCTCATTGGTTGCACTGCCGCAAGTGCCGCAGGACACCAAGTGCGACACACACACACACACACACACACACGCAAGCAAGCAAGCAAGTCAATTTATAATTAATTTAGAGCCTCTGCCCATACATACATAACTTATGAACAGATTTCTAGTTCTCTGCTTTCTTCCTCTCTCTCTCTCTCCCTCTCTCTCTCTCTCTCTCGCCTTGCACTTAATTTGAGCTTATGAGCTGATTACAAGTATATAATATGTTTCATTACTTAATGCTACATAGATTACTTATCTATTGTAAGACTATAAATCTGGAGAACTCCATTAATAAGGGGATATGAAAAGAATACATACATATATATTATAATTATTATGTAAGCAACATATTTCTGAAATTTAGTTGAGATAATTGTAATTATTTTATGTACTTGTCTACATTTAAGTAACCTACTTAAGGTCGTGATATACAGCGCGAGAGAGAGAGAGAGAGAGAGTGAGAGAGTGAGGGAGATGGGAATAGTGTTGCCTAGTCGAGAATCCTTGGCTAGTTATGCAACATTCTTGTTTTGCTGGCTGTCATTGCATTTTAGATGATTGTGACCAGATCCAGTCGATAATGTGCTGCTGCCAATTTGGCATTTGCCACATGCCGCATGTCTCCTGCCCCACGCCCCACGCCTCATGCCCCATGCTGTATGTAATATATGCCACATTCCGCATTGGACAATTGTACAGCATGCCTGGCCTCACAATTTGGCAATTGATTTAATTGTGAATGTATTTATTAAATAAATTATTCATGCTCCGCTCGAATGCACTCCTTGCGTATGTGTTGCGGCTGACCTAAACATGTCCTGGCCGCAGGAGCAGGAGCAGGCAGCGGCAGGCGGGGGCGGGCAGCCAACGTCAGCATCGCCGTTTGCCACTGTAATTAGTTGTGGTGGAATAATCGCATTCAACCGGCGACTGACTCATCCTCATCCTGCATCCTGCATACTGCATCCTGGATGCTGCATCCAGCCGTTGGCACAAAGGAATTCAATGCTGGTAACTATTATTTAAATGTGTGCGGGTGGCAACTGGAGCGACTGTGGGGCAAGGGGCAAGGGGATGGGGTCAAACGGCAGCCTCGCTGTATGCTTGTTTGTGTATGGTTGAAACGCTGCTTCTGTCCGTTCGTCCGTCGGTCCGTCCGTCTGTCAGTCAGTCTGTCTGCCGTTCTGTTGGTTGGTTGGTTGGTTGGCTGGATGGCTGGTTGGCTGCTTGCATTTTGGCCATTCGAGTGGTGACATTTTAATTTACCCGAGCGAGAAAACCAATTTTGCAGCACTGAACCGAATAACCCAAAAACAACAACAACATCGACAACATTAACAACAGAATGGAGTGTGCCTAATTTATTCAAACTTTATTTATTGGCTGTTATGATTTGTTTTATGCGGTATGGGTATGGGTATGGGTATGCCATTTAATTGACTTTGCACAAATTGCATTTGCATGCCCCGAATTAACCAGCAACCAGCAACCAACAACCAACAGGCAATGAAAAAGACAGAGACAGCGAGAGAGGGAGTAGGAGAGAGAGAGAGAGTGTCAATATGCCAATAAAGCCGAGCGAAAGATAAACACAATGAAAACTAAATAAACGAGAGACTTACCTGCAACAAATGTGCTGGAAAACAGTACCAAAAACTTTACAGTTTACATCGGTATTAGTAATAAATAACTAATAGGCGAAAAATAAATGTTGTGATTGTGAACCTCGTTTCTCAGCGTCACTCAACGATTTCTTTATGCTGCTTCTTGTTCTTCAGACATTCACACGCCTGCATATCGATAACTTATCGATTTCAGTGTTGCATCATGTGAAATTACTAATATTGCAGCTTCTCAACACTACAAGATACATGATAGTAAATATTGAGATACATCTTAATTACAGTTCTATACTCTACTGTCTGTATACTCTCAACTAAGTTTCTGTCTTACGTATTCAATTAAATACAACAAAACAGTTGATTTAACATTTAAACATTCTCAAAGGTTTTCAACACTCCGTTTGTCAAACCAAACCGTAAATATCATGAGTTTATAAAGCCCGTGCTTTTAAATGTTTGCCATTATGCAGCTTGACATTTTGATATTGCAACTCGCATTAAAATAACTTTGTTTGCCGGTTACCAACTCAGTTTAAGTTATGCCCAAATGTGCACCAGGAGCTTAAAATGATTGCAGAAGCCACAGCAAAGTTGTGAATTCCATTCAATGTGGAATACCAAACCGTTTATACTGACTTGAAAAGTATGCAAGAAAAAAAGATGTGGAAACTGGAATTCGAACTAACTGACAAAACAGTTGGCAAAATATTGATGGAATGGCATAGGAGGCATGCAACCTTTAAGAGTCGAGTCGAGTCGAGTCGAATGGAATCGTTTCGAACCGATTTGGATTGGGTTGGGTTGGATTGGGGGCACTATCGTGTTGCTGCTCTGATTAAATTCGGCAAATATCGCTGATGCTTGCAAATCGCCGCTCAATGCAACAACGGAGCTGGGCGCCAAGCCTGCAGAGCTGTGTGGCATCGAGGAGGGTTGGAGACGCGCGTTGGCATTGCAATAGCGGTATCCAAGCGGCGGCCATGTTGAAGTACACAAAACCCATGCAAACAAACAGGCATTTCATGGCAAACAAGAGCGCCGAGAGCAGAGAATCTGCACTCTGCATCCACACCCCCGTTCTCCGTCCCTGTCCCGTTACCACCGCATCCCCTCATATTCAGTTGGTATCCAGCTCGCAGCACGTCGCTACCAGTTCCCAGTTCCCAGGTCGACCCACACGCAGTTAGGCAAACTGGCAAATACGGTGGCATCGATGGAGGCGCCTTTGTTTGGTTTGTGAGCACCGACACGGGCTGGCAGCAGGAGAGGGAGGACTCAGTCGCTTTTGCAGTCGTTGGCGTTTTATTGTTGTATGCCGAGAGTGTACGTTGTTGCTGTGCTGCAGCAGTTTCGGGCATTATTTCGGTTTAGTTTGGTAAATACACATGCAGCACATGCCCCACATGCCCCACCCATGCTGCCGGCTCCATGCCTAAATTTGCCTATGGAGACCACCCAGTCAGCTCATTCCTACTCAGTCCACCCAGCAGCGCAACCAATCCAGCCAGGAGCTTAGGCAGCTGCTGTTGTTGTCTCCTGCTGGATGTTGGCAACGCCACCACCACCACCACCACCACCAACAGCATCTGCATTCAGGGGCAGGCAGTGAGGATGCATTGCGCCCGGTTGCATTTTCGAGGCACTCACATAAAAATGCTTGAATGCATTTCGTGCATTTAATGAAAACTTCAACGCAACAATTTTGGCAACTCGACTTTTGTGCATCCGTAAATTGTGCGTTGCAAATATGTGGATGAGAGACGTTCCTTCAAAATGGTAGATTTGTTTCTTTCTGAATTAGTACTAATCCGAACTAACTTTGTCACTACTAATTATACGTAGTTAGTAGTTATATCATGAACGAATCATTACATCATTTAACATTTGAGTCCAGATCCAATCAATACTCGTCCTAGTTACCTGTGGTCGCTTCAAACTCTAATGACAATTAGAATGTGAATAGCAACGATGCCGATGCCGATCCGGATGATGATGGCGATGATGCTGCTGATGCTGATGCTGATGCGGTGGATACCCTTAGGATACCAGTTGCCGTGTCGCACACAAAAGAGCCCGGCAAATGGTTTTCGTTGTCGACAGGCGAGTTCAATGCGAGTCGAGGCACAGAAAGCACCTGTGCCGCTGTTGCCGCTGCTGCTGGTGACCTGAAAGGGGCGGAGCAACGGGGCGTGGCTGTCATATCTGAAAGCAATTTGGAGCGAGCGAAACGAGAAACAAGAATCGATAAACTCGTTGGGCGTGCAATTTGCGCCGTGAGCAGAAGCCCTCAAAAGAACAAGCCACGTGAACACTGAACACCGAACACTGAACACTGGACACCGGACACTGCAAAATGGATTGGATATAGGTGCCGTCCGTGTCCGTGTCCGTGTCCGCGTCCGTGTTCGAAATTCAAGTTTCAGGCCTTCGCATTTGCATTTTGGGTATCGCGTTGGCCGAAAGTCCTTGCACTGCCCGCCGTTCCCGGGCTACCTATCAAATGCAACGAGGTGTATGCGCAATTTTTGGTACCCTTTCGCTGCTGTACCCTGGCCCGCCCCCAAAAGCCGCAGGCAAGGCGACATCAATCAGTTATTAGCACAGGAAATCCGCAACAGTTCCTTTTAGCTCTCTCTCTCCCTCTCCTTCACTGGGAACCTTTTGGTTAACGTACCCTCGAAAACCAAATATAGAATTTTGTACTTGCCAATCTTATTTCACGAATGTTTGTTGATAACTGTTATTTTTAGCACACAAATAAAAAAAAAACGGTTTTCATCAAGCATTTATTGAGTTTTAACAGTATTTTGATTCAGTTGTTAAGTATACAAATCTTAGAATTAAAACTTGAACGCAATTATTGGAATAACAATATTTTTGTGTATCCAATTTACAAGGTGTTGGTTGAAAACAAAATAATCTTTGGAATATTTCGTTCGTTTCTGCTGGTAAATTGAATTTGAAATGCCGTTCAGGATCTGCAATCTGAATCAATTCCCGCCGGACAACTACGGTGCTGGCAATCCGTCGAAAAACGTATCCACAATCTCATTAACGATCAGGTTCTCCTCAATTGCTGGGAACGAGATATGCGTACTGTTTTGTTCGCGCGTCATCTGCCAGTATTCCAGAAAATCGACATATTGAAGATAGGATTCAGACTCGTTGAGGCACTCGTACACGTGGCACAGTCCCAATATATCGTACTTCAGTCCGGAGAACGTTGGCCCATACCATTTGATGCTAATATACATGCTGAGCATATACAAGTTTTCGGCCTCGCGATATCTCTTCATGTGGTAGTTATATAGTGAGGCCAGATGACCAGTGGAGAGGCCCACCTCATAGTCGCCGGAGCCAAGGATTTTGGTCTTGATATCGATGGCCTTCAGATGCATACTCTCTGCCTCCTCGAAACGTTGCATCGTCTGGTAGAGACGCCCCAGATTGCCATAGTGCTTGGCCGTCAGCACATTGCTCTCGCCAAACATGTGCAGCGACTGTTGCAGCGCGGCAAGATGCAGCTGCTCCACCTGCAGCAGCATATCCGACACATCTATGCCTTTGGATATCTTATCTAGGGCAATCTCCTCCAGCAGCAACCCGTTGACACGTTGGACATTGGCAAGCACTAGCTTGTTGTTGGGAATCAGTGCGCTAACAATGCTATAAGCCGTCTGGATGTGTCGTTGAGCAATGCCAAATTCCCGTGCTAGATTATACCCGTGGGCATAGTATGCATACGCCAGATCAGCATGCACCATCGCCACATGGAAGTTAGTCTTGCCAAAGATGCCGCGACGCACATCCAGGGCCTCCTTGTACGCCCGGATGCATTGGCGCGTTGAGTCCACGTTCAGCAGAAAGAAGCCGTAATCGACCAGAACATCGCCGTACTTGCAATGTTTTGGCCCAAAGTGTTGGCGGGCAAGACGCAACGCATGACAGATGAGCTTATTGGCTCTGACAAACTGATGCTTCATCACACAGACCTTGGCCGCCTGGCGCAGCACATCGATGACAATACGCTTGGGCGTCGACACCTTCAGGTTGTCCATGGCCTCAATGATCGAAGCGTAACTGTTGTCGTACTCGTTGCATCCGAAAAACATGGCCGAGCTCTGTGTATAGGCCATGACAAGCACGCGCTTCGGCACATGACGCTTCATCTTCGAGATGAGCTTCATTATTTTACGGTAGGTCCGCTTGCTCAGCTTGTAGTTGCAGTCGTATGTCGCCGCATGGATCAGACGCTGCAGGCAATTAATGCGAGTGCTTAGCGCATGGGGAAAGTGACGCCTCAATCTCTGCTCGAGGCACAAGAGTACAGCAATGCTCTCTGGCATCCAGCCACTCTCGGCCAGAAAGCTGCCCAAGCGCAGTCCCAAATCAATGATGGACCTATCCTCAGCGGGCAATTCGTCCTGCTCTCCATCCATGCTCTCATCACTATCGCTCTCGATTTCATTGCTCTCGGTTTCATCGCTCTCGGCTGCATCGCTGTCATCTCCATCGCTCTCACTCCCATCGCTATCGGCTGCATCGCCCTTAGCTCCATCGATCTCTGCAACGTCGCTCTTAGCTCCATCAATCTCTGCAACGTCGCTCTTAGCTCCATCGATCTCTGCACCATCGCCGTCAACTGCATCGCCGTTAGCTCCATCGATCTCTGCAACATCGCTCTTAGCTCCATCGATCTCTGCAACGTCGCTCTTAGCTCCATCGATCTCTGCACCATCGTCGTCAGCTGCATCGCCGTTAGCTCCATCGATCTCTGCACCATCGCCGTCAGCTGCATCGCCGTCAGCTGCATCGCCGTTAGCTCCATCGATCTCTGCAACATCGCCCTTAGCTCCATCGAGCTCTACACCAACGCCCTTAGCTGATCCATCATAGTTATCTGATTGGTTTTCATTCGGAATATTGCTGCAGCCTGCAACATCGCGCAGCTCCTCCAGCTTATCGCCTTCCGCCTGTTTGTTCTCCGGTGCCAGGATTTTTTGCCTGGGTGGCAACGAGAAGCGATCCACATAGGCAGTGCTGAGGCGTTGCGGTAGTGACGTCAGTCTTGCAACAATGGGCAGGAGCCTGTCGCGCGTCGTGTCACTGCGTATCATCGGATAGAATACATCCAGATTGGCGAGTTCCACTGTTAGTGGCATCGCTAGCTGAACACATGGGGCCATCAGCTCGTGGATATCGATGAGCACACTGACCGGCAACTCCGGCAGTTTGCTAATTTGCTCCTTTCTGGTCGCCTTGGCGATCATATCGTTAACGGCGGCCATCAATGCTAGATTGTACAATAGAGTGGGGCCCCTGTTGCTGGTGTCGTTGTCGGGGACCAATTGTTGCTGTTGTGCGTCCATTTTTAGTTAGCAATTTATTTAGTTAGCTTTTATTTGCAGGCTTTCTTCGATTGTGTCAGTTTTTTTTACAGTGTTACCAATTAGCAAAGTTCACAGTTTCCAGGGTTGCCACACACACACAAACACACAAAAGAAATGTATGCTTCTGCGATAAAAACAAACTTCAACGGTCGATAACGATTTATCGACGATGGGATTCATCGTCATTGCAAACTACGATTCCGATGACTGTTGGCTTTTCTCTCAATTCAAAACGGTTTAATTTGGGCCATAATCCACAGTTATATATTATCTCTTCTAGATCATGACTGTTTATATTATTAAATATAATAAATAATAAATATATAAGCAAAATAAATAAACTTTTGCCTGTTTATTGTATAATTGCAGTGCCGCCGAAGGCTGGACAGAAGCGACCGGCAACCAGTCCCGCTCCCCACATACCCGTGCCGCATCATCTGCAGACGCCGCCAAACTCGGCCAGCATTGTCGGCGCCTCCATTGCCAATAGCCCGGCGCCGTCGACTTTGAATCACGCCCTGCCCACCAACCACATTGGCGGCCAGTCGCCCCAGCAACAACAGCAGCAACAACAACAGCAGCAGCAACAACAGCAGCAGCAACAACAACAGCAACAACAACAGCAGCAACAACACCAGCAACATCAGGCACATCAGCAGGCAGTTGCTGCCGCAGTGCAGCAGCAACTGGCGGGTGTGGGCGTTCCACCTGGCGCTATCAATGCAGCATCCGCTGCCAATGCTCGTGGCTCATTTGCTGCTGCATTGCGTACGCTGGCCAAGCAGGCGGACATCAAGGAGGAGGATGACGCGGTCTCTGTGGCAAGGGAGCGCAATGTGCCCACATCAGGTGCACAGACAGTGTCCAACAGCGGACCCGTCTCGCTGAACTCTGTGGCCGGCCGCGGCATGGGTTCATCCGGTGGCGTCGGTGTCGACGACCGGAACGTGGGCAACAAGAAACGTTCGCCGCCATCGCCACAGCCGCCAGAGAAGATGGCCAGGCTCAGTCATACGCCACAGACGGCGTCAATGCAGCCGGAGCTGCTCGCCCGCAGTGGCTTCCAACCATACAGATCCGACGAGCGGCTTATGCATCCGGCCGGTGCCTTCCCCTTGGAGGCCTACTCGCACTTTGCCGGCCTGCCCGGCATTCCTCCAGCAGGTTGGTAGTTGTATATCCATATTGTTAAACTAGATCACTAATCCGGCTCTTTTTATCCATAGCATTTCTAAATCCGGCGGCGGGACTGCCGTACTCGGATCCGCTGTACTTGGAGCATCGCTACCAGCTGTTCCGTGCCGCTGGCGGTCATCACACGCATCCACATGCCGCGGCGCTGTATCCACAGATGGCCTCGCCCTACTCGCATCTCTACTCGATGATGCCGGGCGCTGCGCTGGGCATCTCGCCGGCCATGCACGATCGCATCAAGCTGGAGGAGGAGCACCGGGCGCGATTGGCGCGCGAGGAGGAGCGCGAACGTGAAATGCAGCGGGAGAAGGAGCGCGAGCTGCGCGAACAGCGTGAGAAGGAGCAGCGCGAGCGGGAACGCGAACAGCGCGAACGGGAACGCGAGCAGCGGGAGAAGGAGCAGCGCGAAAAGGAGCAAAAGGAGAAGGAGTCGCGTGAGCGCAAAATGCGCGAGGAGGAGCGCGAAGCCAGGGAGCGAGAACGCCAGCAGCTGTTGAATGCCACGCATCACTACTCCAATCAGCTATACGCGCCGCTCAATCGCAACCTGCTCGGCTCCATGATGCCGCACATCAATCTCGGCCTGCGCGGCCCACCTGGCGGTCTCCACAGCCTGGCCGGCATGTCGCACTATCATGCGGCGGCGGCGAATGCCCAGCGCCAGAGCCCCATGGGTCTCAACCTGGGCATACCGGGTATGCCGTCGCTGCCGGGACACGGTCCCAGCAATCTGCAGCATCATCTGCAGCAGGCGGCGATGGGTCTGGCTGCTCATCCCGGTGCAGCGGGCCTCACACATCCGGGCTTCTCGGCGGCCGCTGCCTTGGGCTTGGGTCCGCATCCACACAGTCTCAATCTGAGCCATGCACACCTGTCGCCACATCATGCGGTCCACCAGATGCCACCGCACACATCTTCTGCGGGTCCCAGTCCCGTTGGAACGGTCAGCAGCACTGCCGCCTGCAGTTCATCGTCGCCGCACAGCCTTAATCTGACGGTGGCCACCAGCAGCATGGCCCAAACAACGTCCACGCCCAGCTCCCACATTCCGACTATGAGCCACTACTACCACCATGGCCATCTGGCGGCAATGCACGCAGCAGCAGCAGCCAGCGGCATGACGCCCGTCGCCGCCCACCAGCAGCCGATTAGCGCCTCGTCGCATCCAACGTCTCCGAAGATAACGCCACCACTTGGCTCGGCGCCCAATGGCGGATCCCGTGCCGCCAGCAGCCCACACGCCATGCGTCATCATATTGCCGCCGCCGTCGCCGCTGCCGCCCAACAGCAACAACATCAGCAGCAACAACAGCAACAGCAGCAACAACAGCAACAACAGCAGCAGCAACAGCAACAACAACAGCAGCAACAACAACAGCAGCAGCAGCAACAACAACAGCATCAGCAGCAACAACAACAACAGCAGCAGCAGTCGGTGCAGCTGCTGGAGAAGACCAACTCCGCCGCGACACCCGTGACGCATGAGCCAACTACGTTGGATCTGACTGGCTCCAACTCGAACTCGAGCAATCAGGCGCAGTCGAGCGCCAGCAACAGCACTTCAGCTGCGCATGAGCTGAACGGCATCGAGTCGAATGGTCCCACGGATGGCAAGGAGGCGACGCCGCAGACAAGCCTCAAGGAGGATGCACTGCAGCGCGGCACGCCGCCTGTGCCGCTCGAGAAGAAGCCGACAACGCCCACTGCCAGCCAGGAGAAGACGCTGCTGCCGGATAGCTCGCCGGAGAACTCATCACGTCGCAGCGCTAGTCCGCCCAACGCGGACAACAACAACAGCAGCAGCAATGCCAACACCAACAACAACAACAATTCAAACAGCACAGCAGCCGGAGCTGGAGCGGCAGCCGCTGGACCACAAGGTAATAGCAGCAGTGCGGAGCAGTGTCTAAAGATTCTAGCAGCCGACAAGCAGCTGGAACCGTCAGAGCAACTGGATCCAGTGACGCCGCAGCGAGTAAAGCCATCGCCGGATACGGCTTGCGTGTCTGGTGGCAGCGCCGTCACATCCACCACAAGTGGCAGCAACTCGCCGCCGGTGGTCAGCAGCAGCACCAACAGCAGCAGCGGCAGCGCAAATGTTGCAGCAGCAACTGCTGCTGATGAGGTGTCCACGAGTGCCACGCCCATTGCCGAGGCATCCAGATGATGCCTCCTAACAATCTAATAGCAACAGAAGTGTCTTCATAAACCTACTACTACTATATATATATGTATATATATATATATATATATATATATATATATATATATATATATATATACCATACATAGATACATACATACATACATACATGATAACAAATTGTGGTTTGTAGTTAGTAATTCGTAATTCGTAATTCGTGAGATCGAAACTAGTTCACATCTACCTTCAACTTAGCCGTTAATCCAAAATGCCTATTTATAAACGATATAAACAATAATTTGTAACGTATTGCATCATCCTCATCGCCTAGGGAGACACAATTTTACCGTGTTTATCAAATATGCATATTATTAATATTATTATTATTATTACATACTTATTATCTATTATTATTTCTCTTTATTTAATTGTGAAATGTTTGCTATAGAGTTGCCCAAATAAATCATTTTGTTTATAATTCAGTTTCTTTTCTTTTCGAATCTTTTGTTTACAGTTTCGATTCGATGTGATAAATATTGTCTCAGAGAGCAGACTATTTATGATATACAAATATTTTACCAGAACTCAATTCTTTTTTTAGATGACAACAAAACGTCGGTGGGCCCACTTGGTCGGAGCAATAGCACTGAGGAGGCTACAGCCTTATGACACCAACTCTTCAGCAATTCGAACAACTAACTAATGAAAAACTTTGGCGATATTGGGATGTATATACTGTCGGAACAGGCGCTTCATCAGCAGCGCAAGCGGATGCTCGACGAGTTTCTAAAGCTTTAGGGCCATTGATACATATATAACTGTACAACTGGCAGGCAATTAGCAAGTGGAATCGCCGTTACATAAACGTACATACAATTAAACATACCTACTATGTAAATCCCCTTAGCAGATATCAGATATTTGTTTGTTCTCGGTGTTACAATCTAACCTTTACCCAAAGTTGAATACAATTCCAAAGCACTCGAATGCATGCAATTTGGAATTCGTTTCAAAAGTCAACTAGAATTGCATAAAATGTAAAGTTAATATTGTATAAAAATATATATATATATATATATATATAAATATAAATATTGTGAGATACTCAAATTGATTAGAAAGCATTAAAACATTAAGAATTTTAGGCGTGTACTAATTACTTTGACTAATTCAAAGAACTCTGAATGTAGTTTGCATGCGTATGGAAAATCGCCATTTAAAAACACAACCAGTGCGATTAAATGATAGTTGTACATTTTAGATTAAAAAGCTCGTAAGAAATTTATATATATACAAACAGGAAAAGAAAACCAACCAAAAAACAAAAAACAAAAAAAAAACACATTCATACTGAATAGTTATATTTTATTCTTAAATTGCTAATAATTGTGATTTGGAGAGTACGAACAAAAAGAGAAAAGATGATAATGTATTATGTATTATGTAAATTGAACTCAAATACAAGGTGGATAAAACGGAACTGAAATTTAGGTAAAACAAAAACAAATCAAAACGGATAATCTGGAATGGATTAGCTAAATCGTGAAAGGCTTAAATTATTTTTCGAAATTGTCGAATTTTTTTGTACAGTTATGTGAGCAACTTTTGGCCCTTAATAAAAATCAAAACGAGTTTCTATTACAATTTTCAGTTTTTATACAACTTTTTATAGTATTGCCATTGAGAATTTGAAATAAAATTGACGCAGATGCCGACTAAGCAATAATTATTTAGCAACTATTCAAAACTAACCAACAACTGCAGCTAAGCAAGCCCTAAATATACCCAAACATTGTATTTGTATTGTAACTAAAATCATTGTCATTGTCATTGTCATTATAATTCATGTTTAGACTTAATTGATGCATACATCAGTTATTAAGTAGCCAATATCGTAACACTCAAGCAAACATTGAACATCAATCCTAGGCATACTTCATTTCTCCAGTTTTCATTTATCATCTGCTATTTAATCACAAATCGCACCCAAACGTACTTATGTTTGAGATTGCCTAAAATAAAGATTTCATTTATTTTTTTAAGCATACAAATCTCGAGCAATCTGTGATATTATAAAAAAAAAACCAAAAAAAAAAACAAACAAAAAGAAAACTCAACAAATTAATGCGTACGAACGTCTACAAATTTTGAGCGCTAATATCTACAAGTAAAAAATACTAAAAAATAGAACTCATTGTCGTCGTATCGATCATGTTGGATTAGACTTTACGAGTACATGCTAAACTCTTTCAGAACACATTTCCATGCCAATTCAGACATATGCAAATCCATGTTTTTTTCCTATTGAAACAACCATTTTATAAAAAAAGAAAAACAAAACAAATAAAATACAAATAAGATGTGGGTATGTAAGTATCAGTTAAACTGAAAGTGAATATATTTTTACTAATCACACTAGTTTACAACATTTCCAATCTAGAGCATCTGATACTTGTTCCGTATTTAAAATAGCACGCTGAATTTGAAAATGTACTAACAAATTTGTTTATTAGATCAGTTATTTTGCTAAAAATCCGGAAATGAATCACATTTTTGAACTTTCTTTAAAAATTAGATTCATTGCAAAGAAAATAAGTAATTTATATTTATATATTTAACTTGCAATTCAGTTTTCTAAAAACTTTTAATGAAAATACAAACTTTTAGCTGATTTTTGTAAATCCACGTGATATTTTGCAGAAGATACAACTATCAGAGACTTTAGATCGTAAAAGTTGTTGGACCTTGTAAACTAGTGTAATCGTAATAGTTCTTGGATATTAAATGCATACGGATACTACGGATATTAATTGGTGCGCATACATACATACATATATGTAAACTTAATCCACAAATTGCGAATGCTAATAAATAATGCATAATAGTTTCAAATACAAAACCTTAACAAAATACATAAATTAAACGTATTTCTCCCTCAATCTTCGTTGTGTGTGTAAAACAGAATACAAAGTGTATAACATAATTTTTAAGCTAACAAACAAATTCAAATAGAGAATCATTGGGGCAGCATATTTTGAGCAGCAGTAACCGTAAACCGTAAACCGTAAACGTTGAACGTATGATTATATAACAATAACATGCAACAACAACAAACACATCCAATAAATAACTAACAAATTATGGCATACATGTGGCAAGCAAAATGAGCGTGACACATGCAACAAATTATAACAATCTTGTGCAACTTTACTTAAGGCATTTATGATTTTATTGAATAAACTGTACGTAAGAGATTAAGCTCATGTGTTTTCCATTTTCTAATTTCCCATTTTCCCCGTAGTTTATGAAATGTAGCTATTATATAGTCAAGGAAAGGGTACACAAGTACCCACATATATTCGAAATATATTTACAAATATATATATTTGTACAACTAGGTAACACAAAAGCCAATATTGCCTACGCCCGTAGAGCATCCGACTTCTTCACGTACTTCAGTATCCTCAGGATAGTCGATGGCGTCACTCCCTGAATGCGGCTGGCGGCGGCAATTGTTTGTGGTTGGATGAGTGTTAGTTTCTGGCGCTCCTCATTTGATAAGCTGAGGGATTTGGAGAAATAGTCAATATCCGCGGGAATGCAGAGGCGCTCCTCCCGCCGCACATCCTCCACGTCGCGCTGCTGCTCATCGACAAAGAACGCATAGAGTGCCTCTATTTTGAGGCGGGCAGCCAAGTCGTTATCTCCACGCAGCCAGCTCAGTTCGTCGGGGCACAGGTCAGTCAGTTGGTCAACTGTAATGTTGTCCGCCGGCACGGCAAGCATATCGAAGGCAGATTTCTGTATGGAAACCTTGGCTTGTGGCAGATCCAAAGCCTGACGCCAGAAATTGCTGTGCTTCTGCTGGCCCCTAAGCGCCTCGATGCCGGCCTTGAGCTTCTCCTCCGTCTGCTGGAAATGCCGATAGCGCTGCTCACTGACCAACCCAAACTCGTAGCCCTTCGCAGTGAGACGCATGTCGGCGTTGTCCGGCCGGAGAGACAGCCGGAACTCGGCTCGACTGGTGAACATGCGATAGGGCTCATTGGTGCCCAGTGAGGTTAGGTCGTCGATCAATACGCCAATGTAGCCCTCGGTGCGGCTTATGTTCAGCTGTTGCCCATCCTGGTGCAGCGTCCTGCCTGCAGCATTTGCACCAGCTATGATGCCTTGGGCGGCAGCCTCTTCGTAGCCAGTGGTTCCATTTAGCTGGCCGGCAAAGAATAATCCCGACACGCGTTTCGTTTCCAGTGTCGGATACAGCTCGCGGGGATCAATGAAATCGTATTCCACGCCGTAGCCGGGCTGCACCACCTCAGCTTTCTCTAATCCCTTAATCGCACGCACCAGCTCGACCTGCTGTTCGTGGGGAAGTGTGCACGAGATGCCCTGTGGATAACAGAGCGGGCTATCGAAGCCCTCTGGCTCGAGCCAAACCTGATGGACCCGGGCACCGAAACGCAGCACCTTCGACTCAATCGATGGACAGTAGCGTGGACCCGTCACCTCCTCCGTGACGTGGCGATTCACGTGCAAATTGTCGCGGACAATCGCATTGACGCGGGGTGTCGTGTAGGTCAGATAGCAAGGCAGCTGCTCCGAGGCGGGCAGCCAGACAGCTTCATTTAGGAAGGAGAACGGCCTGGGCGGATCGTCAGCATCGTGCTTCTCCAGCTGTGTAAAGTCTATGCTACTTTTGGCAATACGTGGCGGTGTTCCCGTCTTCAGGCGACCCATCCTAAATCCCAGTCGGTTCAATGCATCGCCCAGCGCCTTAGCCGGCTGATCTCCCATGCGACCTGCCGGCCTCACCTCCAGTCCAATGTTGATGTGTGCCCGGAGAAATGTGCCGGTGGTGAGCACCACCGCCTGACTGCGCACCAGCTCACCAGTGTCCAGGAGCACCCCACTGCAGCGTGACCCACTGTTGGCTCCATCCTCCTCCGTATCGATTTGCAGGTTGTCCACGGCAGCTGCCCGTATCTCCAGATTGGGGGTGTTGAACAGCTCCCGCTGCACCGCCTGCTTATACAGCTGACGATCGATCTGTGCCCGGGGTCCCCAAACTGCCGGACCCCGTCGCTTATTTAGCACCTTGTAGTGCACTCCAGAGACGTCGCAGCAGCGGGCGCAGACACCGTCCAAGGCGTCCACTTCCCGCATCAGATGTCCCTTTCCAATGCCACCAAACGAAGGATTGCAGGACATCTCCCCAATCGTGTCCAGCTTGTGGGTGAGCAACAATGTTCGGGCGCCCATTCGAGCAGCAGCCGCACAAGCCTCGGTGCCGGCATGCCCCCCGCCTATGACAATCACATCATACGGATCTCTGTTTCTGTTTGATGATTGTGTGCAATTGAATCGCTTGAGGGACAGTCCCCGGAATGCCAAATACCGCAAATGTTGCATTTAACGGCATTCGTAATAAACTAGTGTTGGATAATGAATGAAGTTACCCAACAAACAAAACGGCTGTTCCAGCTGTTCTCATTGTTCTTCTGGCTGGTTCTATTTTTCTGGCCAGAAGAGTCAGACAGCAAATAGAAATTATTAAAAACTAACTAATCACCAGATAAAATATGTTAAAAAAATATAGAATGGAACGATAGTTTCATAGTTAATTCAAAACCAACTAACGACTGTTGCAATTTGAAAGCTATGCTAAATTAACTCACAAGTGCCACCATCAGCTTGAAAAAGGCTATATTGTCGATACTTTCAAGAACAGTAATCAGTTTCACAACATACTCGATACCAAATACCGATTGTGACAACAGCTGCTGTTATTATTTAGTCAGCCTTATTTTGGCGGGGGGTTGCAGCAATGTGGATTGTTTATGCGTTGGTTGTGCATTTCCTGCTGCTGGGATCTATATTCGTGATATACTTTCGATCGCCAGTCATCGAGGGATTACAGCCGCAGGCAGCTCTAAGTGCTGAGCCACCTGCCGATCGCTTAGTTTTAATTGTCACCGATGGATTGCGAGCTGAATCCTTTTTCGATAAAAATTGTGATTATGTCCCGCATTTGCGGAGTATATTCATGGAGGAGGGCATTGTGGGCATATCCCGGACCCGGGTGCCCACAGAGTCACGGCCCGGTCATATAGCTTTGATAGCCGGACTGTATGAGGATCCATCGGCGGTGACCCGTGGCTGGAAGGAGAATCCCATTGAATTCGATACGGTGTTCAATCGGAGCGAACAGACGTACGCCTGGGGTGCCCACGATGTCCTGCACATATTCGAGAAGCTTGCCGATGGCGGCAGGCCCATGTTCTTCGATGCCTATAATCATGATCTGGATTTCTCCGGTCAGCACAAGACTTACAAGCAGGATGAGTGGGTCTTTGACAGGGTGCGTCTGTTGCTGATCCGCAAGCAGCAGGAGCTGCGCAAGGCCAAGAAGGTGGTGTTTTTTCTGCATCTGCTGGGTCTGGATACCGCCGGACATGTGCATAAGCCGGGCACGCCTCTATTTCTCGAGAATCTTAAGTATACGGAGCATGAAATATATAACATTTATCAACGATTCGAGGAGGCATTTCCCGATAAGCGTACAGCCTATTTGCTGACCTCAGATCATGGGATGACGGACTCAGGTAAAGTGTACATATAAGATTAAGTAATTTCTCTGGCTGGTATAACCATTTTTGAATTATTATTATAGGTTCGCATGGCGCTGGCGCTGAACATGAAACTGATACACCGTTCATGCTGTGGGGCGCTGGTGTCGCCCGTAGTACGTACTTCGGAACCTCGTTTGTGGCCAATGAAGAGGGCGTGGAGCTGCCGCTGCGGGAACTGGAACAGGCCCAGCTGACACCATTGATGTCCGCTTTAATCGGTCTGCCGCCGCCAATGAACAACTTTGGCGTACTGCCGCTGGGCTACCTGAACGCTGGCGATGAATACGAGGCTTTGGCAGCTCACAGCAATGCGCTGCAGTTGCTCGCCCAATATACCAGTCTGCAGGAGCAGCACAATCGTGGCCTATTGGCGCCATATTTGAATAGTTTCGAGCAGCTGACAACGATGGAGATCGATGATTATATATCCAACATTACAGACTTGCTGCAGCTAAATGATTTTGGAGAATGTCTAACAAATAGCTACTTCATAATGCAACTGGCCCTGGAAGGCATCGATTACTATCACGGCTACTATCGCAACGTGCTGCTGATATGCACCACTGGCACATTTTTGGGCTGGCTCTTCTATTTATATCGCCTGCTTACGCAAGATGCAGCAGATCAACTAAAATTTGCATCGACAGATCAGGAATCAAGGACTACATTCGGCTTATGTGTCGCCGCTGGGCTTCTGATCGTCTTCGTTGTGGCACAACGTGTCCCACTCTCCGTTGGCTTCTATTTGCTGCTGCCGCTGCCAGTCTGGATGCTGGCCGTGCGCCAAGGCAAACGCAGCGCTGTCGACTTGGGTGCTTATGTCCAGCCAACCGTTGCTCGTCGATTGCCCGCTTTCACGGCGCAGTTGCTGTTGCTCATTGCTTGCGCGGAGTTGCTGGTCTTCACCTTCTTCGAGCGTCGCCTGATCTCGCTGTGCTTCGTTGCCTTTGCCTGCTACAGCAATTGGAGCACCTTCAAGCTCAACACGCCAGAGTTCTATAAATGGTTGATCTTAGTACTGGCACTCAGTTGCTTTCCACTGCTGCCGCCCTCGGTGGGCTACCAGAATAGCTATTTGCTGTTGGCTGGCATTCTGCTTTTGCTGATCCGTGCTTTCCTGAGCAATGAGCGTAAGAGCTACAGCTGGCACACCAAGTGGTGCAATGCTCTGATCCTGGTTAATGCAGCTGTGTGCGTTTATCTGCACAGCCATCAGATGGCCGTGTGGCTGCCCCTGAAACTACTCAGTTGGGTGTATCTGGTGTACGCCATTGTGTCCATACAGCTCAGCCAGGAGACGGCGCTGGAGGCGCGTCTGGCGCAGATTAGCTACAATCTGGGTGCGCTCTATACGCTGATGTGCACCTCTTATGAGGCACTGTTCGTGCAGCTGCTGGCCATGGAGCTGACAGCAGCGCTGTCGGCGCAGCGGGCACAAGTGGAGCCACTGCAGCATCAGCAGAAGTCACTGCAGTCATCATTACGGCTGGCATTCACCGTTCTACTCTACACGTTCTTCTCGCTTTTCGGCAGCGGCAACATAGCATCGATCAGTTCCTTCGATCCCAACATTGCGCGCTGCTTTCTCAGCCACTTTGCGCCGTTTGTGATCATGTCGCTGGTGCTGCTGAAGCTTGTCCTACCCGTGGTGCTCAATCTGTCCATTGTGTACACCCACTGCGAGTATGCGCGTCAGCAGGAGCGACAGATGTTCATCTGCCTGCTGCTCATCTGCGATATCATGGGGCTGAACTTTCTGTTTCTGGTCCGCAACACCGGCTCCTGGCTGGAAATTGGCTCCTCCATATCGCATTTCGTTATCATGGAGGTGACCACGCTGGTGTTGCTGCTTCTCGCCTATGCAGCCAAGTTCCTGCTCCGTCTGGCCAACTGTGATCGCGTTGTATCCAAACTGCACTGATTCCAATCCAAAGATTACAAAACTGATGCGACTTTTTATATATTTATGCTTATCATTAAAAATGATATAAGAAGAAAAATTAAAATTTAGCTTTGGATTCTCAATTCAATAAACAATTTATTTACGGCAAAGTTAAGCTATATATAATTGATAGAGTAGATGTATTACTATACAAAAGTGTCATACTTATAATAAATGTTAATAGAATAACCGAACAACTAATTAAAAGCCCTCCATTTCCGCTTTGCGCTTGCGTTTCTTCAGCTTCTGTTTCATATCCGGTGCCTTGCCACGGACGACAGCAGTCTTGAGACGCTTGGCCACCTTCTTGCGCTCCTGCACGCCAGCCTTGCGCTTGGCAGCACGCACCGGATCATGTATCTTTTCCTGTGCCACAGCCATGCGGCGCTCGGCGCGACGTACCATCAGCTTGGTCTGAACAACGTTGCGCAGCTTGTCATAGGTCTCGGCGCCGATGCGCTTGCGCAGGCGACTGCCCACACGCAATGTCAGCTGTCGCAGCTCGGGATCAACGTTCTGATCCTCCTCGGACATTTCGCGCACAAGTGCCTGGAGCAGAGACGGAGCCAAGCGAGTTACTGCATCAATGCTCAGCAATGTGGATAGTCCTTCGATAAGCGTAAACAGAGCAGTGCGCTAAGGAGAGATTAAAGGAATAATATACAAAATTGCAGTGTCTAGGATTAGAGCTACTTACAATAGTGGTGTCATGTGGCGCTTTAGACACCTCCTTGTTAATCAGAATGCGAATGTTGCGCACCAGCCAATTGAGATTGATTTTACTAGCCGCTGGAAGCGGTTCGCTTTGCTCTCCCTCCGCCACCTCTTGTTTGACGCTAAAGGGCACATCCCGGAGCATGTGCGCAACAAAAAGCAGCAGCTTGACCAGCTCGTCAATCATTTCCTGTGCCGTCTCACCAGGAATCACCTGTGCACACAAGTCGAGCACCAAGCTTTTCAGATCCTGCGCCGGCTGTGCGTAGATAAACTCCAGGGCCTTCACATCGTCCTCTTTCTCCTGTTTAATGCCCACCAGTTGCTGACCCACATAAGCGTAGTCATAGTGTGCCAGGATCTGCGTCAGCATCTTGGCTGCATTGCAGCGCACCCAATTATGTTCGTGGCCAAGAAGACGTTGGCTGGCATACGCCAGCTCATCAACGGTATGGGCCAGCTCCTGGTCGTTGATCAATGCCTCGCCGCAGTGCTCAAAGATCTTCAGCAGGCAATACTGCAGCTGTATTACCTGATGGTCAATCTTCCGTTGCTTGTGCTCCACCAGAGCTTCCGCATCGAGACCGCCATTCAACAGATCCTCATCGCCATCTCCATTCGATTGCTATTCAATACATATTTAAACTTAATATTACTATGGAATGCAAAAAAAGGAAGAGCGGACGGTACATACCTTACGTCTCCGCTTCTTGCGCACACTTGACTCATGCACTTCTATCGGCTCGCGTCCCGGAGCGCGCACAAATTTGCCGCCAGCTTCGGCATCGCCCAATGTTAGCACTGCCACCAGTGTCGGCAGCACCAGGGGCAGCCTTTCCATAAAGCCCGCACGTTCCGCTTGCACGAAGCGGGAGAGCAGGGCAGAGGCCATCTCACGGACACCTGGCTTCTGGTTGGACTGGGGTGAGGTGAAGAAGAGCATGGTGACGTCCAGTAGTGGCTGACGCTGCAGCTTGGTGAGCCGGCCGATCAGCGACTCCAGAGCGTTGGCCACCGTGCGACGGCAGCCGGTGTCCTCGTCGTTGACCAGGCGCGTGCCCAGCGACAGGTACAGGAACTCCGAGTGCTTGGCCAGCAGCTGCAGCGGGAACTTGTTGATGATTGCGTGCATAAACTGAATGGCCGACTGGCGGCCGGCGGTTTGAGTGTAGGCCAACTGCACGGACATGAACTTGAGCAGCTGATCGACCCGCTTCTGCAGCGGATACTCCATGATGTATGTGATTAGGATGGTGCGTGACTCGTCGCGAACATAATCCGACTGCGAGACGATAGACAAGTCGGCCAGGCGCTTCATCAGATCGTGCAGCGAGCGCGTGTCCACCTTGCGTCCGACAAGCGCCTTGAACAGGGTGAAGCACATCGTTTGGCTGCTGCACTCGCCCTCCTGCAGCTCCTGCTCGATGTGCAGGAGGAGCTGCTCAATCTGCTCCTCGCTTAGGGTATACTCCTCGCACTTGCGCAGCAGTGCAACCACTGCCTTGAAGCTAGCGCGAACAAGCTGTGCATTCTCCTCTTGGCGTGTTGCACCGAACGTGGAGAAGTTCTTTAGGATCTCAAACATGCGGTTAACAACCGGGCCTAGCTGTTCCGTGTCTAGTTCCGCCAGCTCGTAGTCACCCATCCAGATTGCTGTGTAGCACTTGAGCGCATAGCTTGTCGTCCTGGCGTGATTGCTGGTCAGGGCGTCCCGTAGTAGGGGCAGCAAAGGATGCAGGAAGGGCTGATAGTCGAGTTCCGCCAGCTTCTTGCGCTTGAGCACAAAATGCAGCAGCTCCAGTCCGAACTCGATGAGGATGTGCGCATTCGCTTGGGCATTGGACTTGACCTGCTTGTTGCCGGTCGTGACACTGCGTCGTCCTGGTGCCGGCTGTAGCAGCAGGCAATTGGGACGGGCGCGACGCATCAGCGCCTGCTGCTTGTCGGTCAGCTGCCGCTTCTGGGTGCCCGGCAGCAGGTCCGTAATACTCTCCGACATGGTGCCGTAGATGAAGATCAGCAGGCTCTCACGGGCAATGTGCGTGTTCTCCACCAGCCCAGCTACGATCTTGGCAAAGCACTCCTGTATCTTTTGCGTCACCTTGCGGGAGTGCGTCCGCGCCAGCTGGTCCTTGAAGGGCAACAGCAGATCTAGCAGACAATTGTCCCGTATGTGCCGCGCCGCAATATTCAACGTCAAATAGCTCTTGGCGCTGGGCTTTGCTTCGGGCGTGTGAGACACAATCTTATTCACCTCCTTCTCGGCGCTCACATCCCCAAAGATGTCGTTGAGGGCCACCTCGAGCAGATTCTGCAGACACAGCTCGATGTGCGCCGGCTGCAGCTGGCCACGTAGTGCGTCCAGCACGCCATGCAGCGTCACCGACAGCACATGCACCTGAAAACCGCGCGTCAGCAGCGATTGCAGCTGCTCCAGCAGCAATCCCAGCCAGCTGCCGCCCAGCGTGAGCATTATCTTCTTCAGTATGTCGCGGGTCAACATCCGCACCGATTTCAGCGGCGATCGCAGGAATGTGCACACCTTCATAAAGATGCCTAACCGAAAGAGTAGATGCAGCGGATTAATACCCTAGATAGGTCCAAGGAGGTTACAACAATTCAATTCAATTCTCAATTTTCCACTGCAATAGCTTTATCAAAACTCAACCGATCTTCAATTCCGAGGCCATTTTATGCATCCTTAATAATTCTACATTCAAAGTTGAGAAAATTCTAGTTTTCGGATTTCATGTCCAAAATCATGACAAGATGTTGACATGTGCTGTCCCTAAATGTGCCCTTCCCAGACTTCAAAGTCCCATAACTTTGTCAAAACTGACCCGATTTCCATTCTCGAGGTCATTTTGATCTTGGGTTGCCCTCCTTAATAATTCTACATTCAAAGTTGAGAAAATTCTAGTTTTCGGATTTCATATCCAAAATCATGACAAGATGTAGACATGTGCTGTCCCTAAAAGTACCCTTCCCAGACTTCAAAATCCCATAACTTTGACAAAACTGACCCGATTTCCATTCTCGGGGTCATTTTGATCTTGGTTTGCCCTCCTTAATAATTCTACATTCAAAGTTGAGAAAATTCTAGTTTTCGGATTTCATGTCCAAAATCATGACAAGATGTAGACATGTTGACATATGCTGTCCCTAAAAGTGCCCTTCCCAGACTTCAAAATCCCATAACTTTGACAAAACTGACCCGATTTCCATTCTCGAGGTCATTTTGATCTTGGTTTGCCCTCCTTGATAATTCTACATTCAAAGTTGAGAAAATTCTAGTTTTCGGATTTCATGTCCAAAATCATGACAAGATGTAGACATGTGCTGTCCCTAAAAGCACCCTTCCCAGACTTCAAAGTCCCATAACTTTGTCAAAACTGACCCAAGATGTAGACATGTGCTGTCCCTAAAAGTACCCTTCCCAGACTTCAAAGTCCCATAACTTTGTCAAAACTGACCCGATTTCCATTCCCGAGGTCATTTCGATCTTGGTTTGTCCTCCTTAATAATTCTACATTCAAAGTTGAGAAAGTTATAGTTTTCGGATTTCATGTCCAAAATCATGACAAGATGTTGACATGTGCTGTCCCTAAAAGTGCCCTTCCCAGACTTCAAAGTCCCATAACTTTGACAAAACTGACCCGATTTCCATTCTCGAGGTCATTTTGAGCTTGGTTTGCCCTCCTTAATAATTCTACATTCAAAGTTGAGAAAGTTATAGTTTTCAGATTTCATGTCCAAAATCATGACAAGATGTTGACATGTGCTGTCCCTAAAAGTACCCTTCCCAGACTTCAAAGTCCCATAACTTTGTCAAAACTTACCCGATTTCCATTCCCGAGGTCATTTTGATCTTGGTTTGTCCTCCTTAATAATTCTACTTTCAAAGTTGAGAAAATTATAGTTTTCGGATTTCATGTCCAAAATCATGACAAGATGTAGACATGTACTGTCCCTAAAAGTGCCCTTCCCAGACTTCAAAGTCCCATAACTTTGTCAAAACTGACCCAATTTCCATTCCCGAGGTCATTTCGATCTTGGTTTGTCCGCATTAATAATTCTACATTCAAAGTTGAGAAAATTCTAGTTTTCGGATTTCATGTCCAAAATCATGTTAAGATGTTGACATGTGCTGTCCCTAAAAGTGCCCTTCCCAGACTTCAAAGTCCCATAACTTTGTCAAAACTGACCCGATTTCCATTCCCGAGGTCATTTCGATCTTGGTTTGTCCTCCTTAATAATTCTACATTCAAAGTTGAGAAAATTCTAGTTTTCGGATTTCATGTCCAAAATCATGACAAGATGTAGACATGTGCTGTCCCTAAAAGTACCCTTCCCAGACTCCAAAGTCCCATAACTTTGTCAAAACTGACCCGATTTCCATTCCCGAGGTCATTTTGAGCTTGGTTTGCCCTCCTTAATAATTCTACATTCAAAGTTGAGAAAATTCTAGTTTTCGGATTTCATGTCCAAAATCATGACAAGATGTAGACATGTGCTGTCCCTAAAAGTACCCTTCCCAGACTTCAAAGTCCCATAACTTTGTCAAAACTGACCCGATTTCCATTCCCGAGGTCATTTCGATCTTGGTTTGTCCTCCTTAATAATTCTACATTCAAAGTTGAGAAAGTTATAGTTTTCGGATTTCATGTCCAAAATCATGACAAGATGTTGACATGTGCTGTCCCTAAAAGTGCCCTTCCCAGACTTCAAAGTCCCATAACTTTGACAAAACTGACCCGATTTCCATTCTCGAGGTCATTTTGAGCTTGGTTTGCCCTCCTTAATAATTCTACATTCAAAGTTGAGAAAATTCTAGTTTTCGGATTTCATGTCCAAAATCATGACAAGATGTAGACATGTGCTGTCCCTAAAAGTACCCTTCCCAGACTTCAAAGTCCCATAACTTTGTCAAAACTTACCCGATTTCCATTCCCGAGGTCATTTTGATCTTGGTTTGTCCTCCTTAATAAATCTACATTCAAAGTTGAGAAAATTCTAGTTTTCGGATTTCATGTCCAAAATCATGACAAGATGTAGACATGTGCTGTCCCTAAAAGTGCCCTTCCCAGACTTCAAAGTCCCATAACTTTGTCAAAACTGACCCGATTTCCATTCCCGAGGTCATTTTGATCTTGGTTGGTCCTCCTTTATAATTATACATTCAAAGTTGAGAAAATTATAGTTTTCGGATTTCATGTCCAAAATCATGTTAAGATGTTGACATGTACTGTCCCTAAAAGTGCCCTTCCCAGACTTCAAAGTCCCATAACTTTGTCAAAACTGACCCAATTTCCATTCCCGAGGTCATTTCGATCTTGGTTTGTCCTCCTTAATAATTCTACATTCAAAGTTGAGAAAATTCTAGTTTTCGGATTTCATGTCCAAAATCATGTTAAGATGTTGACATGTGCTGTCCCTAAAAGTACCCTTCCCAGACTTCAAAGTCCCATAACTTTGTCAAAACTGACCCGATTTGCATTCCCGAGGTCATTTTGAGCTTGGTTTGCCCTCCTTAATAATTCTACATTCAAAGTTGAGAAAATTCTAGATTTCGGATTTCATGTCCAAAATCATGTTAAGATGTTGACATGTGCTGTCCCTAAAAGTGCCCTTCCCAGACTTCAAAGTCCCATAACTTTGTCAAAACTTACCCGATTTCCATTCCCGAGGTCATTTTGATCTTGGTTTGTCCTCCCTAATAATTCTACATTCAAAGTTGAGAAAGTTATAGTTTTCGGATTTCATGTCCAAAATCATGACAAGAAGTTGACATGTGCTGTCCCAAAAATGCCCTTCCCAGACTTCTAAGTCCCATAACTTTGTCAAAACTGACCCGATTTGCATTCCCGAGGTCATTTTGAGCTTGGTTTGCCCTCCTTAATAATTCTACATTCAAAGTTGAGAAAGTTATAGTTTTCGGATTTTATGTCCAAAATCATGACAAGATGTTGACATGTGCTGTCCCAAAAATGCCCTTCCCAGACTTCAAAGTCCCATAACTTTGTCAAAACTGACCCGATTTCCATTCCCGAGGTCATTTTGAGCTTGGTTTGCCCTCCTTAATAATTCTACATTCAAAGTTGAGAAAATTCTAGTTTTCGGATTTCATGTCCAAAATCATGACAAGATGTAGACATGTGCTGTCCCTAAAAGTACCCTTCCCAGATTTCAAAGTCCCATAACTTTGTCAAAACTGACCCGATTTCCATTCCCGAGGTCATTTTGAGCTTGGTTTGCCATCCTTAATAATTCTACATTCAAAGTTGAGAAAATTCTAGATTTCGGATTTCATGTCCAAAATCATGTTAAGATGTTGACATGTGCTGTCCCTAAAAGTGCCCTTCCCAGACTTCAAAGTCCCATAACTTTGTCAAAACTTACCCGATTTCCATTCCCGAGGTCATTTTGATCTTGGTTTGTCCTCCTTAATAATTCTACATTCAAAGTTGAGAAAATTCTAGTTTTCGGATTTCATGTCCAAAATCATGACAAGATGTAGACATGTGCTGTCCCTAAAAGTGCCCTTCCCAGACTTCAAAGTCCCATAACTTTGTCAAAACTAACCCGATTTCCATTCCCGAGGTCATTTTGATCTTGGTTTGTCCTCCTTAATAATTCTACATTCAAAGTTGAGAAAGTTATAGTTTTCGGATTTCATGTCCAAAATCATGACAAGAAGTTGACATGTGCTGTCCCTAAAAATGCCCTTCCCAGACTTCTAAGTCCCATAACTTTGTCAAAACTGACCCGATTTGCATTCCCGAGGTCATTTTGAGCTTGGTTTGCCCTCCTTAATAATTCTACATTCAAAGTTGAGAAAGTTATAGTTTTCGGATTTCATGACCAAAATCATGACAAGATGTTGACATGTGCTGTCCCAAAAATGCCCTTCCCAGACTCCTAAGTCCCATAACTTTGTCAAAACTGACCCGATTTGCATTCCCGAGGTCATTTTGATCTTGGTTTTTCCTTCTTAATAATTCTACATTCAAAGTTGAGAAAATTCTAGATTTCGGATTTCATGTCCAAAATCATGACAAGATGTAGACATGTGCTGTCCCTAAAAGTACCCTTCCCAGACTTCAAAGTCCCATAACTTTGTCAAAACTGACCCGATTTCCATTCCCGAGGTCATTTTGAGCTTGGTTTGCCCTCCTTAATAATTCTACATTCAAAGTTGAGAAAATTCTATATTTCGGATTTCATGTCCAAAATCATGACAAGATGTTGACATGTGCTGTCCCAAAAATGCTCTTCCCAGACTTCAAAGTCCCATAACTTTGTCAAAACTGACCCGATTTCCATTCCCGAGGTCATTTTGATCTTGGTTTGTCCTCCCTAATAATTCTACATTCAAAGTTGAGAAAGTTATAGTTTTCGGATTTCATGTCCAAAATCATGACAAGAAGTTGACATGTGCTGTCCCAAAAATGCCCTTCCCAGACTTCTAAGTCCCATAACTTTGTCAAAACTGACCCGATTTGCATTCCCGAGGTCATTTTGAGCTTGGTTTGCCCTCCTTAATAATTCTACATTCAAAGTTGAGAAAATTCTAGTTTTCGGATTTCATGTCCAAAATCATGACAAGATGTAGACATGTGCTGTCCCTAAAAGTACCCTTCCCAGATTTCAAAGTCCCATAACTTTGTCAAAACTGACCCGATTTCCATTCCCGAGGTCATTTTGAGCTTGGTTTGCCATCCTTAATAATTCTACATTCAAAGTTGAGAAAATTCTAGATTTCGGATTTCATGTCCAAAATCATGTTAAGATGTTGACATGTGCTGTCCCTAAAAGTGCCCTTCCCAGACTTCAAAGTCCCATAACTTTGTCAAAACTTACCCGATTTCCATTCCCGAGGTCATTTTGATCTTGGTTTGTCCTCCTTAATAATTCTACATTCAAAGTTAAGAAAATTCTAGTTTTCGGATTTCATGTCCAAAATCATGACAAGATGTAGACATGTGCTGTCCTTAAAAGTGCCCTTCCCAGACTTCAAAGTCCCATAACTTTGTCAAAACTGACCCGATTTCCATTCCCGAGGTCATTTTGATCTTGGTTTGTCCTCCTTAATAATTCTACATTCAAAGTTGAGAAAGTTATAGTTTTCGGATTTCATGTCCAAAATCATGACAAGAAGTTGACATGTGCTGTCCCTAAAAATGCCCTTCCCAGACTTCTAAGTCCCATAACTTTGTCAAAACTGACCCGATTTGCATTCCCGAGGTCATTTTGAGCTTGGTTTGCCCTCCTTAATAATTCTACATTCAAAGTTGAGAAAGTTATAGTTTTCGGATTTCATGACCAAAATCATGACAAGATGTTGACATGTGCTGTCCCAAAAATGCCCTTCCCAGACTCCTAAGTCCCATAACTTTGTCAAAACTGACCCGATTTCCATTCCCGAGGTCATTTTGATCTTGGTTTTTCCTTCTTAATAATTCTACATTCAAAGTTGAGAAAATTCTAGATTTCGGATTTCATGTCCAAAATCATGACAAGATGTAGACATGTGCTGTCCCTAAAAGTACCCTTCCCAGACTTCAAAGTCCCATAACTTTGTCAAAACTGACCCGATTTCCATTCCCGAGGTCATTTTGAGCTTGGTTTGCCCTCCTTAATAATTCTACATTCAAAGTTGAGAAAATTCTATATTTCGGATTTCATGTCCAAAATCATGACAAGATGTTGACATGTGCTGTCCCAAAAATGCTCTTCCCAGACTTCAAAGTCCCATAACTTTGTCAAAACTGACCCGATTTGCATTCCCGAGGTCATTTTGAGCTTGGTTGATCCTCCTTGATAATTCTACATTCAAAGTTGAGAAAATTCTAGTTTTCGGATTTCATGTCCAAAATCATGACAAGATGTAGACATGTGCTGTCCCTAAAAGTACCCTTCCCAGACTTCAAAGTCCCATAACATGTCAAGTTACAAGTCCCTAAAAATGCCCTTCCAAGACTTTAATATCTTTTTATAGCACTGCTAATAAGTATATAGATCATGTTAGTCACCTGGCAAACTGTTATCCAGCAGCTCCTGTGGCAGCTTCTGCAGCAACTTGACCATGGCCAAGGCGATGGGAACACGTTGGATTTCTTCCTCCTCCCGCTCGTAGCTCAGGCGACGGCGATTGACTTTGTGCTTGTTATCATAGTTGGTCTTCTCGGTGATGGCTCGGTTGAGAGTGGGCAGGAGAACGCTGGTAATGGTGGCCATAACGCGCTTGGCCGCATTTGGCGCTAGTGCTTGAGTGACTTGTCGTTGCTTTAACGGTTCCACGTCTTCCAACTGTTCCTCTTCCTGATCGGCATCGAAATCAATATGTGTGCTGTCTATTGGCAGCTCCTCTTGAAGATCCTTGACATCAGATTCCTCATCGTTTGTCGTTTGCTCCTCGCTTGTCGTTTCTGTGAGCATCTTTTTAAGTTGTGCCTGAAGGGCGCCGGCAGCAACGTCGCCATGCGCGTTAGTCAGATCAAAGTGGAAGGCATCGAGAATGCGCACCACCAAGCGGACGCACTGCTTCTGCTGGCCATGCACCTGTCGCAGTCGCGTCAGATAATGGCGCAGCACGGCATGGTATTGCTGCCAGGGCAGCAGCTCACACATGACACCCACCGACTCAATGGCCACGTCCACCAGTGTGTGCTTGCCCGAATGTTTCTCGCTCAGCAGATAGCGGGTGGCCAGCGGCAGCAGGAACTGGGTGAGGGTACGGGAAGCTGGGCATGTCTGACGCCAACTGGCACCTCCGGCGACATTGACCAGACGTTGCAGACCACGTCCATGACGCTGTGTCTGCAAATGCAGCATATTCTCAAAGAAGTCCACATCCGCATCGTGAGAGTCGGTGAGAGGTGCCAGATCCCGCATGATCTCGTGTGAGTCGGGACACTGGCGCGCCAGTTCGCCCAGCAGTCCGATAGCTTCATTGCGTGCGTGCTCGTAACGCTCGTCGCGCATGCAGCGCTGCAGCAGCGGTAGCAGGCATTCCTCCAGCCAAAGACGCAGCTCGTCCTCCTTCAGCTGGAGTGTGAGCTGCGGAAGCAGCAGCTTGAGCAGCTCTCCAATATTGACACGCATGCCCAGATCGGAGACGTGACGCAGCATGTAGAAGCAATTGTAGGTGACCAGCAAGCCCAGTTCCAGCTCCAGGCGCTGCTCCTTGCGCTCCAGCAGCTGCTTCAGTTCGGTGAGTGCTTGCAGCCGCATGTCATAATCGGGCTGTTCCAGCCAGCGCTTGTCCCACGCATTCAGCTGTAGCACAAAGCGTGCCCATTCACGCAGTGACGTTGCCGCAGCCTCCAGTTCCGGCTGCTGTTTGGCCTGCTTGTGGAGTCGCTTGGCCATCTCGGCGAGCATTTCGCAGAGCAGCTTACGGGCGGGCAGCACGTGAACCTGCTCAAAGAGAGGCGCCAGCTGGCGCACGTAGCTATGAGGAGCGGGCACACGCTGGCTGAGATTCGACAGCGTTGTGATCAGCTGGAGGACAGTCTCTTCGCCGGCACTAGCCGCTTGCTTGGTGAAAATGGGCAGCAGCGTCTGCAGTAAAAGTTCACAGGTATCCGGCTCGTTGACATGCACCGTCAGCAAGCTGAGAATGTTGAGCTCTCGCTTGTCCAGTGTCTGTTTGCCGGCTCGCTTGTGCCGCCAGCTAGCCTGCATTAGCTGCAGCACATCCGGTATATATGGCTGTAGTATGGCTAAAGCAACTGGACCATGCTCCTCCGTATTGGCGCATTCCAGCAGCTGTTCCACGAGCTGGAGCAGTGCACGCCGCACCACAGGCTTGGCTTTATCGTTCATCATCAGAGCCATCAGATAATGCACTATAGGCGGTGACTCCGGCGTGGGACGCTGCTGCAGCCAGGACTGGTAGGGTGGCTCGCCACCCCACAGCAGCAGCAGCTTCAGCAGCGGCGTGGGCATATGTATGGAATCCTGGGGCAGGCGCTTTAAGCCCGGCCAGACAAAGACCTCGCAGATGGCCTGCAGCTGTGCCTCCTGCCACAGCTCCGACATGTCCAAGAGCTGGCCAAAGTAGTTGACCAGCGTCTGCAGTGCTCCGTGTCGTACATTCTTGTAGGCAGCCTCAACGGCGCAATCCCGTCCCATCACCTGCTGTGCAACGCTGCCGGCCAGGAGCAACAGCTTCAGCACGTATAGTTGAAAATCTGTGCTCAGCCGTCCTGCGAACTCCTTGCGTATGAGCTCCAGCAGATTGACGATGCGCTGTAACTGTCTCGCAGAGATTACAGCAGTGGGCACGAACTGATCCCGCACATGGCCCAGCACCAGCTCAGCGGGTTGATTTGTGTACTCCTCGAAGCGGCCAAAGGCCATCTGCAGAAAGCTCAGAATCTCCTGCTCCTCCAGTTGGCCGAGAAAGCGCAGAATGAGCGTCTTGCGCTGCTGTCCGCTCAGCTGCCGCTGGCCGCCCTTGGTCAGGTGGCCATAGAGGACACGCAGTATGTAAGGCATCAGTTCTTCTCGCTGCTGTGGCTGCAAACTGCCTAGCTCCAGGCCGGTGAGCGTTGTCTTGAACTTGACATCGTCGATTAGGCCAGCCAACTGTTGCTTTTGCTGCACCAGCGTTGCGGGCTGCTTGTAGGCGACCAGGCAGTCCAGCGCCAGCTGCTGCAGCTGCCCATTGGGGCCGGCGAGCAGCTCCAGATAAAACTCGCGCATCTCCGGTTCCCGATGCAGCGCCTTTGGATTCGGCTGCTTAACGAAACAAGCCAACTTCACTTGCAGCGTTTGTAGAATGAATTTCGTATGTGCATTGCGCGTCTTCCGCTTGTGGCGCTCCTGCTGAGTATTCCGCACCACCGCCTCACTCACTGGCGTCGGCGTCTTCTCAACATTTTCAATGTCTTCATCGTTGTCGGCCTCGATGTCGATGTAGGCTAAAACAGAAATATAATTGAGTATATTGTAAGACTTTATGTTAGATTTTCAGATTACTCACCCGTTGTCTCGTTTAGATTCCATGTGTGTTCCGATCGCTCCAGCTGTCCACGATACTCGCGCTCCACGAACTGCAGGAATAGACGCACCAGATCTGCATTCTTGACCTCAGCAATGTTGCCCAACTGAGGTATGCACTGCCAAAGCAGTTGACGGTAGTTCAGCGCCTGTTGCAGCGTCAGCTGCTGCTGTTCCGCATCGAGTGGCAGCAGCGTTGTTAGCGCCTCCGAATTAAAGATGCGTTGCGTAGATGGCAGCATTGGAGTCGCCTCTATGTTGTAGTCAATGCATTCGATAGTCTGCTGAAGCTTATCCTTGAACAAGGACCAGAACTCGTCGGTGGTCATGACCTTGACATATTCCGCCAGGAGCTGCTGCACCGGTGCCCACACAAACTTGAAATTGTTATAGAGCAAACCGAGCAGCAGACTGACTGCATGCTCCTTGTAGTGGGGCAGCTGGGCGTACTGTTTAAACTGAGCAGCCGTTGGCTCCAGCTGTTGCAGCTGCAGCAGCAGCTCCCGGTAGTTGTGCACGGTGGGCTGAATGCAGCAGGCGGCAGCAAAGTAGCCATAGGGATTATGCTTGTTGCCTTGAACGGTGCCCAGCAACTCCAGGCAGTGTGAGGCAATGCGGCGGCACTGGAGCTCCGGCGAACTCAGCAGCCGCGAAACAGCATTCAAGGTATCCTCCGTTGCACTGGGCGTCAGCTCACCCTTGGTGGACTTAAGCAGGATTAGCTGCAAGCAGGCCAGGGCTCGCAGGTCGCTGTCAAGAAGCGGCAGCAGCTTCTGTTGCAGTTCTGAGCGCATCACTTTGGGCAGCTTAAACTTAAGCAGCGAGTGCGTTTGCAACAGCAGCAACAGGAGCTGGCAGTCGGTGGAAGATTTAAGCTGACCTCTTATGGCAGACTGCAGGCTGCTCTCGAGCGGTTGTTTATTGAAGCCGCGCAGATGCGGTAACAACACCAGAAGCAATAGTTGCGGCTCATTGCTCACATCAATTTGCTGAATTTGTAGCTCCACACGCTCAAGAGTTTCCGCTTGTTTCAGCTGCATGGGAAACTGCTGCCAATCGGCGAGGCTTGCGGCATCCACAAGTAGTGGCCTTTTGTGCTGTACAATGCGCGCTAAAAGCTCCAGCGCCGCTGTGTCCTGATGCTCCTCGTAGTGTGCGACAACATGGGGCAGCACGAGCAGCTCAAACAGCTTATAGTCCAGCATCTGTAGAACGAAATCTGCGTAGACGAAACGTGAGACCTGGCTGACTTTGAGCTGCTTCTGCAGCAGGCAGCTAGCATCCAGTTGGCTGAGTTGTAGCTGTCGCGCCTGCAGCAGGCTGCTTACCAGCGTGCTGAGCTGCTGTAGTGGCTCCGCCTCGACAGTCAAGTGTCGATCCAGCAGCTTCAATACCGTAGGCACCAGCAACGATAGCTCGGCAATGTATCTGCCATCCTTATGCGCAATTAGCGGCAATATTAGTTCCAGCAGATGTACCGTTGCCGTCACGCTAAGGTCCTCTTTGGAGACAGCGGCACAGAGCTGCTGCCAGAGGACGACGCTGTGATCAGGGTGTATAAAATTTAATAGCAGCCCGAAACAATGTTGTACTATGTCCGCTAGTAGGTTAGTCTGGTCGCTTGTGTGGCTGCCATCTGTGTTGGCAAGCGACTGGAGAACGTGCGCTAGCAAATCCCCAGCACATGTATGCAGATGGCCATTGACGCCACGTAGTATCTCGTAGAGAAGGCGTCCGCATCCATGGACGCTGGCAACTTGCTCGCGGAGCACCGTTTGCAGCACGTAGCCAAGGAACCGCGGAAAGTCGCGTACATCGCGAGCTATATAGGCAAAGCATTCCACGGCAAAGTTGGTAACATGTTCCGCATAGCGCTGCTCGTCCAGGAGAGGCAGGATGGCATTGAAGACGATGCCAATGTTACGCTTCAAATAGGACTTGAGTGTCTTGAACAGATGTGCCAGACAGATGAGCGTCCATTCCAGTTGCTCCGCATCCTGGGTGTTAAGCAGACATATTAGCCGATCTAGCACCCGTTGAAAGTACGCATAGAACTCCTCGCGGAGATCACGGGCCAGGACATATAGCAGCTCCAGCAGTGGCTGCTGGGATAAATTCGTGGCTGTGGCCAGACGCTCCAGCAGCAGATCAATGACAAACTCCTTCTGGTGCAACAGCTGCGGCAGGGTGACAATCTTGCGACACCGTTTGCTGAAATCATTGTACTCCTCTGTCAAATTGAGAACGTTCCATTTTTGTAGTGTTTGCTGGAAATAAGTTTCGTTGACCGCTTCCTCGAGCTGTTCGTTCTTGTGGCCTATATGGTAGAGGGCCAAGTGGCGCAAGTCGATCTCATTCACTCGATCTGTGAACGACTTGAACTACAAATACAAAATAAGCCATTAACAATTTTGAATTTGTATATCTTGAAATCTGTGGACTTACTCGAAAAGTATTCGTGTCTTTCGACTTTTCTGTTATCGCGGCCATGTTGCTGTCACTGCAGTATATTAATTGTGCAAAATTACGGTTTAAAATCACTTAATAAGTAGTACTTATCAATTTAATTAGTTTTTTGTCTGCAACACGTGCACATTGTTTACAAAAATGCGGTTAATAGAACTGTTTAACAGCGGTAGTAACATAACGAAATGTTAACAGCTGTTATTAACAGCGTGCAATCTTTATTTGTTGAGAAACTGCCGTTACTAATTGTTAAAAGACAAAAGATTCTATTTTATTGCAAATATATGCGAAATTCCGTTTGTTAACAAAACTTTAATTCACTTAGAATAAATAGTTTGACAGAAATGTCAGAATGTAAAACAAATTCAAATTTAGCAACAGGTGAAAGCGTGGTATACTATCGATAGATTGAATTCGCCTTAACTATCGAGCAGCTGTTTCCTACGCTATCATAACAGAGTGACCAGAAACCGTTGGGAAAGTTATTGGTAAACTCTGGCCACATTAATATTTAAATCAAATTCTACCGCAAGGTTTGAAAATTAGAGGATTACCGCTATTTGCAACTTAATAAATTCATTTATACAAATTCATTTTTTTTTATTTTAAGAAATACAAATAACAAAAGAAATAAATGCTTAATTTAAGCTGACTCCTGTGCTTGGCGATAATCATGAACTGTTCCCCGTTCGATAAAACTTTGTGTGTTTTCAATACTTTGAGAGGAAACATCAACTGTGGAGGAATCATCGCTGTGCCCATATCCACCGCCACCAGGTGTTTTCATTGCAAATGTATCCTGTAATGTAATCGATATAATAATTGATAGACATGGATGCCATGTTGCACTCACCCCCGCCTCAACATCGATGCAGGTCTTGCCAGCAAGAGCAATTACTCGTCCGTCGTGTTTAATTATAAGATTGCGTCCACGCTTGCCGGACTCACCGCCAGCTAGACCGTAGGGCTGCAGTGTGCGACGTTCGGTAAGAACGGATAATGTGACCGGTTTGCGGAAGAGCAAATCTCGTTCGACCCCCTCGCCACCAATGAACTGTCCTCGTCCACCAGAGCCATCGGTGCGTAGGCAGAAACGCTTCAGTATCATGGGATAGCGCAGTTCTAGAATCTCCGGATCGGTTATACGGGTATTGGTCATGTGCGTGTGGACGCCACCAGCACCATGCCAACCTGGACCAGCTCCCGAGCCGCCGGCGACAGTTTCATAGTAGCCCCACTGATCGTCCCCAATGGTAATGTTGTTCATGCAGCCCTGTGAGGCAGCACAAGCCCGGAACGCCTTCAGCACCGTGTCCACAATGCGCTGCGATGTTTGCACATTGCCACCGACGACAGCGGCGCCCTCAGATGGATCCAGTATGGAGTTCTTGGGTATCACAACCTGAATGGGCGCCAGACAGCCTTGATTAAGCGGCACATCGTGGCCCACCATGCAACGGAGGCAGTAGATGAGAGCCGACAACGTTATAGCACGTGGAGCATTGCAGTTGCCCCACACCTCCTGACCGGATCCAGTGAAATCGCACAGAGCCGACCCGTTATCGGGATCAATGGTGACACGCAGAGTAATGGGCGAACCGTCATCCATAAACTCTTGGGCCTGCAGCACCGTCGAGCCCGTCCGCTCCAGCGTATCCTTCCCAATCTGACGCAACATGTCGCGCACGGCAAGCTCGGCGTTTTTTTGAATGTGCGTCATATAGGCTTGGACGACGTCGAGGCCGTAGCTGTCAATCAGCTCCGACACCAGGTGAATGCCCTTGTGGTTGGCCGCAATCTGTGCCTTCAGATCAGACAGATTGTCGCTGAGATTGCGGGTGCCCACAGCACCCTTAGCGCCAGTCGGCGTTGTCAGGCGTTGCACAATCTGCTGCTCCTGAAAGACTCCATTCTCCACAATAAGGAACGACTTGAAGGCGGCGCCCTCCTGGGCCAGCGATGTCGAGTGCGGCGGCATCGAACCCGGCGTAATTCCGCCAATGTCCGCATGATGTCCACGTGATGCCACAAAGAAAACCGGACGTGGTTGGCCCCTGCAATGAAACAAATCTATAAATTTGTTCCTTTAACGCTGAGAAGAGTTATCCATTACTCATAGAAGACGGGTGTGATAACTGTCAGATCCGGCAGATGAGAGCCTCCGGCTTGAGGATGGTTTGCCAGAATGACATCGCCATTCTTGAGCGTCTCTCCCCGCACGCGTAGCTGGTACTGCACCGTCTCCTGCATGGCGCCCAGATGCACGGGAATATGTGGAGCATTGCTCACCAGGCCACCATCTGGACCGAACAGAGCGCAGGAGAAGTCCAGGCGCTCCTTTATATTGGTAGAAATGGAGGTACGTTGAAGAACTCTGAAAGCACAGTGATTTCATAAGAGAAAGCTCATTGAAGGCATCAAATCGAGGGTTTACCTGCCCATCTGCTCCGCGATGCTCATGAAACGGTGACTGAAGATGCTCAGATGCACTGGGTCCAGTTCGGCGTTGATGCCATGCTTGCCATTGGTTTGCACGGCCATTATCAGGTCACCATAGCTGGTCACATGGACGGCACACTCGGGCTCCACAATGATAGTGGACAGCTGATCGATCAACACAGCGGGCCCGGAGATTTGGTGCCCAGCCAGCAGATGCTTGGTCAAATAGATGGGCGCATCGAAACTACCCTGGTCAAAGTGAACCTTTGTATTGCCCTCGGCAGTCGGATTAAGCTCCTGCGCCTGCTCCACCTGCGCCTCTGGAGGCGTCACGTTCTTGCCCAGGCCTCGTATGCGTATATCATCCACGATGATGCGTCGGTTCTGCAGCACAAAGCCAAACTCGGTGCGATAGCGCTCCAGGAAAGTGACGTGAAAGTCACCATAGGCAGCTACCAATGCCGATGGTGACTGATTCGCTGCTGCTGCTGGCTTGCACATCAAGGCGCCATCTGTGGCCTCGTAGCGCAGATGTAGGAATGACTGCAGCTCAATTTGCTTGAAGCCCTGCTCCGCCAGCTGACGACGACACTGCTCCGACAGGGCATCTAAGCGTGACTTTATCAGCTCGGCATTCGCTTCATTAAACTCGACACCACTGGGCTCCTGCAGCTCCTGGACAACATCGGCCAGGGCCATGCCGTAGGCTGAAAGTACTCCTGCGTACTTGTGCACGAGCACCTTGGCAATGCCCAGGTTTCGAGCTATGGAGCAGGCGTGCTGTCCACCGGCGCCGCCGAAGCAGGAGAGCACATGATTAGCGGTATCCAGGCCGCGGGATTGCGTTAGAGCGCGTATTGGTCGGCACATGGTTTCGTTGGCGACGCGAATAAAGCCCAGCGCCACTTGCTCTATGCTCAGCACTCGGCAATCGCCGGTGGCTTTCAGATGAGCATTGATCTCCGACTGCAGATCGCTGAACTTGCGCCTGGTGAGCTCATAGTCGAGAGGCTCATTCTCGCTGGGACCGAAGATCTTTGGGAAGTACTGCGGCAGAATGCGGCCGAGCATCAGATTGGCATCCGTGACGGTCAACGGGCCGCCCTTCTTGTAACAGGCCGGACCCGGATGGGAGCCAGCTGACTCTGGACCCACCACAAATATGCCGGACCGGAAGAAGAGCCGCGAGCCACCGCCTGCGGCCACTGTATTGATGTCCAACTGTGGCGCCTGGATTGTCACACCCGCCGTGGTGCTCTCAATCACGTGCTCATAGCTGCCGGCATATCGAGACACATCCGTCGAAGTGCCGCCCATATCGAATCCAATTAAGGGCAGTTCCGTTTCCCGGCAGCCCGTCAATGCATAGCCCACCACGCCCCCCGCCGGACCCGAGAGTATGGCACGAGCACCTCGGAAATTTTCCATGTTAGTCAGGCCTCCATCCGATTGCATGAAGAGCACATCGACGCCACTCAATTGATTCTCGAAGCCGGACTTGAAACTGCAAATAGTAATCGATATGTGTAATAAGAGTAATCAATACTGATTAAACTACAATAAACAATTCCTGAGATACAATAATACAATATATGTACATGTAGAAAATATCTCCACCCAGTAAAACTCGCCGCGGAGGCATTTCTAAAAACGTTGAAACCGCCAATTGGAAGAAATCATTACTCCGATTATAGAATTGCACTTCATTTGTTGCTAGTTTGCTGTTAAACTACTGAAATATTCATTATATAATGCAATAATTTGCCAAGCCGCCAAGATGCACACTCCTTAACGTTTTGTGAGGTAAGAAATATAAGCTATACGTAAATGTAATGTAAAGTACATAGCATATATGTACATATCTTATGTGTAAGTTCTAGATCGTCATATCATATCATATATGTATGTATGTATATATAGTAATAATGCATTTAAATTAAATTTGCAGCACGTATTTGAATGTTATTGATATGAGTGAGTAGATGTTGGTCAGTGGGATAAGTATATATAAGCAGGTATGCCTATTTTGTTGTACACGACTATATCGTTGTTAGAGAGTGCATAGGTGTTGTTGTTGTTGTTGTTGTTGCCTTACTGATGGAGCTTTACATATAGTCTGCTTTATCATTATCTTTATTGTTGTCGAGCTGTTCGCGCTGTTGTTTAAGATTTGTGTATTGTTTGAGACAAATGAAAAAGAGCTTTCTCATTCCACTAATTTACGAGCGAGATTGGGACATAGGTAAACACACACACAATCACACACACACACACCTACACATGGGTACATCCTCTCACCTGGCTAGATAGCGATCCACATGAGGGGTGAGATAGGCCTCCGCACAGGCTGTATAGCCTCGAGCCACCACCCGGCACATAGGCATGGCCTTGTGGGAGAGCGTCACATGGCTGAATCCCAGCTGGGTGGCAATCTCACCAATGCGCAGCTCGTGCTCCGGACAGGCGTAGCTGTGAGCCAACACCACGGCCACCGAGTTGATGCCCCGCTGGCGAGCGGCGGCCAACGAATCCCGCACTGACAATTCGTCGACAGGCTCGAGTTCCAGGTACTTGCTTCCGGTTATGCCCTGCAGCACTTTCCACTCATGATCTGTCACATAATCCTTCATCAAACTGATGTGCAAATGATAATTAATTTGGTTAACTTACTTAGTTCGCAGCGATCCGGCTGCTCCGGCACAATACGGCAGTTGACCTCGACGACCGTTTGGTAGAGATTAGCCGGTTTGCGTATGTTTAGGTCGAATATCTTTGGCCTCGCCTGGTTGCCGATGTAGAGCAGATCGCGGAAGCCGGTGTTAACCACCAGGACGACAGGATCACCCTTGCGCTCGAGCAGCGCATTTGTCGCCACAGTGGTGCCCATGCGCACCCAACCAATCTTAGAGGTATCCACCAAGCCCGCTGCACTCAAATCCGCGCCAGTTTCCTGCCAAATCTCAGACGATTCATATTTATTTACCTATGCCTGTTATAATCGTGGACCCACCTCTTTGAGTATACGGCGTATGCCTTCACGGGGTGCGTCGCTGTAACGTTCCGGATCTTCAGAGAGCAGCTTCATGGTGCGCACTCTTCCGCCGGGGCAGATGCAGAGCACATCGGTAAAGGTGCCGCCGCGATCGATAGCGAAGCAATACTTGGACGAGCCACTATCCGAACCGGAGGAGACCATATTTCAACGTGCGCGACTTTCAAAACTGAGCGATCGTCGCCAACTGAATGAGTGCCAACATTTGCTAGCATATTTATACTAACTCAGAGCGCAGCTCTCTCTCTCCCTCCCCCTCTTCCAACCCTTCTCTCTCTATTACTGTCAGACACTTGCAGGTTGTTCTGCCAGAACTTTGTTGATCTCCAAAAGCTTTTTGACAATTTTTAGCTTGCTCTTCTCTCTCTCTATGTCTCTCTCTTTTTCTAACGCCAGTTATCATCTATCAAAAACAAAATATTGTTAGTGTGGTGTGCATGCAAATTGGGACGTACATTTGTATGTACATATGTATTTTAGGTTATGTAACATATATACATACTATATACATACATATATGTAAATCATTTGTTTAAACAGGCACCTGAAATAATACTTTATATTTTTATGCCCTCGTAGAGGGTATTTAAATTTCGTCAAGCAAAGACGAATTTCGTGAAGAACAAATTGAAAAAAACAAAACATTTTCATAATGTATATGTAACTATTTATGTATGTATGTATGTAGTAAGTTCTAGCACTAGCTTTAAAGCTATAATAAAGCATTTTGCTGCAAGCTGATTGCCTGGCTTTAATTTCTGCTATTAGCAATTTGACAAATTTTAAACTCTTAACTGTTCTAGTCTGTTGTTGTATATGATAAGCTTTTTGTAGTCCCGATTAATTAAATAGATTATAGCTAAGGTGTGCACACAGATATACCGACAAAAACAGCTGGTCCAACAGGTGTTTAACTGTCGAGTAGAAAAGTAAACAGAGAGCCGAAAGCAAAGAGCTCACTAGATTCTATAATGGTAGTAGTGTGATACTCTGAGAGAGCAGTAAAGCAGGCCTTACTTGAATACTTGAGAATCGCGTAGAGGGGCGACAGTTAATATACGTTATTTTTAAATTACTGCACATCGGAGGTGTTATCAAAATAGTGATGTAAACATACCTTTTGTATGATTTGGTGTCTCCTACATTTTTACATCTTACAAACAGAGAGAAACAATACAAAATAATGAACTACTGATGAAGTAAAACTGATGTAACGAAATCTTAGGGATTTAAATAATGTCTAACATTGTTAATGGATTAATTGGTTATTTTTGTGGTAACATATTTATTGATAGAACACAGTTCGTATGGGTTTTCATGAGAAACCGTTTACATTTAAGTACAGTTTTCTCGTTAACATTATCAGTCAATGAGTCAATGGAATGTTGTTAAAGTTAGTGGAAATTAAATAACACCATAAAATTAATGCAAATTTGTACTCGTTTCATTTTGTTTTAGTATTATAAGTATTTATGCCTTTAGCGACTTAAAGAGCTTGCCCAGCAAATCTTTCAGTTGGGCAGCAAAAGGCAACGTTTTGAAATCCTCAGGACGATTCTTTTCTGCATCCTTCAGATGATCCGATATTACTGTTAGCTGCTTGTATAATTTGGTGCCACGCAGCATTGCCTTGAATTTGGCACTGAAACCGAACAGCTTCCACAGGCATAGGACTACCAGGTGGTGCTCCGAATAGGAGTCGATGATTGTATCACCTTGCCCTTCGCCGACATGCACCTGTCGCGAGACGATATCTCGCAGTAAATCCACAAATTCAGTCGAGTTGACCAACGTGATGCGATTGTTATTATCAAAGCTCATGTTACGCAAAATGCGGAGGCAGCGCAGCCGGATCTGGCTAAGTGGCGGCGAGCAACGGACGGCTTGGATCAGTGACTGGAAATGGCAGAGCCGAGAGCCGAGCTCGTATCTGGAGAAGACCTCCCAAAAGGCCAACCAGCCCAGCAGCACATCGGACTTCACCTTGGACCCCATGCGGCTGGCTGGCAGAATCGTATCAAACATGTCCAGGACACGCATCTTACTCAGGCCCATGCGACCCTCAGCACAGCAGCAGCAGTTGATCATGGCATGCAAAGCGGCCTCAATAATGGAGTCGGTGCTTTTTTTGTTGGCACTCTTGACGTTGGCCGCCTCCTTTTTGGTCGTCTCATGATCGGCGACGCGCACCATCAGATGGAGCAGCGAGTGCGACTGGCTGTATAGTACCTGGGAGGTTTGCTTGCACATTTCAAAGGAGTGCTCGGTCAATACCGTCGTCAGTCGCACAGTCAGTTGCTTGAGTATAGCTGAATGCGAGAGCCAGGGCCATAGGCGGAGGAGCACTAGGACTATTTTGGAGCCCATCACCGGATCCGTGATCGCAACATGCGGGGCATTGTGCCAGTGCATCATCATGTTGAGCAGCAGCAGCAAATTGTTAATGATGTCGCGCGACTTGTGAGCACCGACGCGACGCACATAGACGGTGGCATTGCCCACGGTGGGATCGTCGAGGAACATCTCGAGCAGCAAAATAATGCGATTCAGCAGGTTGAAGCTCATCGATATGTCCGCCGTCGAAGGCGATACCCTTAGCAGATAGCCCAATCCTTCGCAGATCTGCACATGACTTTTTGTTGGTGGCTTCAGGAAGCTGTACGTCTTGGCCGGATAGAGCATCTCAAACAACTGGTTAAAATGTAGGAAGAGCACAGCACCAGTGCATATAACTTCTTTGACATCCTTTGGCGGTAATTTCTTCGCAGTATTCGTTGTCGGGTTTCGTTTCTTTAAAGGCTTCAGGCTCAATATCTTTATTTGCTTATTGATCGCATTTATGTTATTCTCTTTGTTTTCGTTGTCGAGCTCTTCGTCGCTGTCCTCAGTTGACTGTGGGTTCACCACATAGACGTCAAACATGGTCATCACATTGACTTCCCGCTTTGACTCCAGCGCCTTGAGAAGTAGCACCGATAGGGCATCCATTGTATATTTCTGCACAGGTCGATAGATATAGACTTGGTTAAGGCCACGAGTGATCAACTTGATAATTGGCTCCGGCATCTCGCAAAACTTTTCGGACAGAAAATCATAGGCATTCTTATCCTTACAGAACACCATTAGTAGCTTTAGCATTTGGATGAGCTGAGTTTGGGGCACCTCCTCCTGCTCGAGCACATCGCCTATGAGAAAGAAGTAGCTGCTAAGCAGCATGGAGTCGCGACAGATTGAGCGCTGTAGGAACTGGAAATTGTGTACATAACACAGCGCATAAAGCTTGCAGATTTGTCCAGCGCATAGCTCCAGGTAGGCACTTTTGCCCATTTTCTCCGGTGTCGGCAGTTTCACAACATCGCTGAGGGCGTTGATGAATGCGTGATCGCAGAGAGTAGCACACCAGCTTGGTTGCAGGACGATCAGGGTGGTGCATATGCTTACAAAAGAGGAAATAAGCTCGCACGAGATTTTCGCTTCTTTACCATCGTTATTTGGATCCAGCTGCAGTGAGTCGAGTGCCTCGTGGGCATGCTTGAGAAACGAGTGAAACTTCAACAGCTCGATGCAGGCAGCTGTGTCAATGTGATCCATCAGCATCACGAAGACCCGACCGGAGAGTTCACGCACCAGCACCTGCTCCACGTCATCTAGCATTGTGCTAAGACAACAGGCGGTTAGACCGCCAGGTAGAAAATCCTTCAATTCATCCATAATGTCAACCATATTCTTGCCGCTGCTCTTGATATAATTGGCCATCCCCACCCAGGCCAGAGAGCGCACCTCGTCATCGCTGTGCCCGCACATAGCCAGCAGGTAGCGCAGCACTTTTGTTCCATTGTTATCCTTGCGTTGCTGCCATTGTGCACGCGCCTGCAGCTGGCTGACAATCAGCAGACAGTCCCGTTGCCACTGGGCACCAGTCTGTGTCGTGGAGCGCAGGTTGCATGACAGCTGCACAAATTGCTGATAGTAAATCTACAAGCAGAGATAGAGAGTGATAATATCAACATTACTAATTACAATCGAGAGTGGGGAGTACATGAGAAGGAAAAATATCGACTCACGAATAGACTGTCGTCGTCTAAAGGCAGTGGCCGTTCGCTGAGCAGCCGCAGGACGCTTAGAATGCAACGGACATGTTGCAGGTTGCGTAGCTCGAAATGGTTGCGAGCCAGCGTGCTCAACTCCATGAAGAATTTGCCGTGCCAGGTGATGTTGGTAGCGTCGTGCTGAAAGCACAATAGTTGCACCAGACACTCAGTGACCCGGCGCAGCAGTTTCAGGGGAACGTTGCGATCGCGTATTAGCAAAATGAAACTGTGGTGCGGATCCGTTTCAATGGCGTGGTTCAGGCCGATTTGAATCGCGGATAATTTTTGGCGCAAACAGCTGAGGCACAGCTCCAGCAGTGCGATATACAGCTGGCGATCCGTATCGTTTCTGGGTGTGTGGCGTATATATTGGTGCATCATCAGCCACAAGCTGGTGGCGTGAGGGTGCGCCATATCGCCGCGCAGTTGAAGCACAAACAGATGAAAGCTGACCACCATCTGATGTAGTGTGTCATGGCTGCAGCAGTCTTTTGCCTCGATCAGCTGGTTTTGCATTTGTAGCTGCACGTTGGAGGCCTGCGACAAAGCCAGATCTGCCAGTTGCACCTTCATTGACTCTCTAATGTCGAGACCCTGCAGTACCGCCAGCTTCATACTTACCGGAGGGCCACAGATACATTGAGCCACAAAAAAACGCCAATACTGAGATTCAATGGCCTCATCGCCCTCAAAGTACTTTGCCAGCAAATTTTTCTGAAAGGCGAGTCCTTCGGTGGCGGCTGTGGGCGACACCCTGTTGCCCAGCTCATAAGTGAACGGCACAGACAACGCAGAAACATCAGCGGCAATCTTGAGGCTGTCCGCGGTGCAGGTTATGTGGTCGTGAAAGAACGCCTGGAATAGGCAGATGCTAGCGTCGGCGCACAGACGCTTCTCGTGGGGCAGCAGGAAAATGCAGCGCATCAGACAGGCCAGCATCTCTATGTTTTCCGCGAGCTGAGAGCGAAAAAATTTGCTGCGACAGAGCATGCGGAGCAGAATACTCACAGCTGGCTGCAGCAAGTCTGCTGCATCATCCTTGCCCTTGGGCCTCTCCCGAAACAGCGGATCGTGGAGCGCCTTGAAACAGACCGCAATGGAGCCGTTGTATTTGGCGAAGGCTTCGGCTGCATTCCAATCATGCAGCAGGACATTCAGCTGAATGAGCGTCGATTTGCGAATGGCCGGCTTGAGATCGGACGTCTCCAGCAGGCAAATTAGCGGCTGCAAGCTGTTAGTGGGCGGCTGATTTTCGCTCTCGGTGAATAAGCTACAGTAATCGATCGGTGGATTGGTGATACATACATCGTCGCGAATCAAGCTGAGGCACAGCTCGTTCATGACTGGCCTGTATCTGTTCTGACTGTCTATACAGCCGAGGAGGTAGGCGATACGTGCTACCGCCTCCTGGCGTATCTTTGCATCCGAATGAAACATGTAACACATGTTGCCGCGCAAGGCTTGGGTCGGCTCCAACAATCCGCCATCCGGCTTGAACAGCTCCCAGAGCAGCTCCTCCATCTGCGGCTGCTCGGTGGCGCGACAAACGATAAGCGGCAGCACCGGCAATAGCATCTTGAATAGTTTACAAAAATCAATAGGTGCGATCATCTTGCTGAGTCGTAGCAGTAGTGTTAGATAGTCAATGGAAAACTGCTGCAGCTCCTCCGACCCCATCTGGTTTGATTGCCAACCCAGGATAAGCAGCTCGCGGATCAGCCGTGTGTTCATAGGTAAACCAAAGATGTTGTGCCGGATCAGTTCGATGCTGTTTTGGCCCGTAATAAATGCAGTTTTATTCATGATCGCGTGAAAGTGCTCCACAACGGGCTTCCTTAGTAGACGCAAAGCGCAGCTGCGCATCCGCGGATCGGGCAGACCGAACAGCGTGTGGATCAGTGTTTCCGCGTCGACGCGCACTATCGGCTTTGATGGATAGAAACTGATGCATGCGTAAACAGCCTTACAGAGCTGTTCCACCAATGACTCGCTGCCCAGCTGGACAAGTACCTGACATATCATACGCTGTCTCTGCAACAGTTCCATAGGCGCCATTTCTTTAGTCGACACCAGATGACTCAGCGAAAAGATGTAGGCTTCTTTGAGGCGCTGCATTTGCCGATCCTCGAGCGATCGCTCTTTCATAATTATGCTGCGTAGCGTATAAAGCTGGTCTAGTCGTGTGGAATTGTGGGATAAGTAGGCGCTGTCTAGCAGCATCGGGTGTAGATACAGCCGAGCAGTTGCAGGATTCATGGTCAACATATTCAGCAATATAGCATCCTGCATCAAACCATTGAATATGGTCGAATATAGTCGCGGTATCGTCATCTGCTGCACCACACTGGCCAACTTGTTGGCATTTTCAACAACATAGTGATCGCAGTAGCGTATTACCTTGGGCACAATTAGGCTCAGTCGCTGCATAATGCGATCCGGAATGGGCGCCTTGAGCTGCTCTAATGCTTTGAACACCTCAACGATCAGGTCGATCACGTGCCAATTGTGATGACACTGCTCCCGCACAGGCGGCGCAATCAACTCCAGGCAGCCACTTAGCAGCAACGTCAAGGCGCTGGAAATGCGCAACTGCTGCGGTGACGATTCCTCCGTGCCGCATGTTGCAAAGCCTTTAGCATACTTGAATGTTCTGCTGCTAATGCTAAGAGTACGCTGTATCAGATATACGGCAGTTCGCAGCGTCCGATTAGCGAGCACCAAAGTTTCACCCGACAGCGACGGCTGCAGGTGCAGCAACTGCAGGAATATATGAGGCTTCTGCAGTAGATACGCAACGGGATAGTCGCTTAGTTTGATTTGCATGTTGACTAAATTCTCCTGCAGCTGATGCTCGTCCTCAGTCGTTAGCGAATCCACAATGGTAGTCATGGTCGCAATATCGTCCACACTGGGGCGCTGCCACTGCACCTCATAGTCATCAGGTCCCAGATTGAAGCTATCAATCGAAAATGTCCATGTCTCTTCGCTTGCGCTGCACTGTGATTCTGTAAAATACCAAATAGGAATTAGGCAATGATTAAGATGGGGGGAGTGTAGTGTAAATGACAGTAACAATTTCTGAATACCTAATATTAAATACTCTTACCTGCTCACATCTAAGGCTGACAATGTCTACTTTACAAATTTCATGACGAAATTCTAATATTTTATAAACATATTTCCTTTGCTATCAGTAAAGACTATAATAAAAATTAAAATTTATAATTTTTAGGTTACAATTATATCCTATACTATATATAATAATTATGAAAAAAAGTCTGCCTATTTGATACTTAAATTCACCATTGGTAAAAAATACCAATAATTGCTTTTCAGTCTATCTGATTATAATTCCACCATGGTCTATCTCACACATATACGCACACATGCATAAGCATTCCACCATGCAACAGCTCAAACGCATCAAAAAAGAAGGCGAGAGCACGAAAATTGAGAGACAGACAGAGAGAGTAAAACGAAGAAACCAGAGCGAATAATATCCGCTTCGATTTTTGCCTTTTCTTACCTGAACTGTTGCTGGCGCTGCTAACGCTGTTGCTGGGATACGCTTCTGTATACATCCCGGCGGTGAGTCGCTGCAGATCGTCGAGCAGTTCGATGGCACGTTTTATCTGCACGTTGTTCAATATTTTGCGTATTTTCCCAATTTCCGCCTGCATGCGTTCGGAGGGAATCTTGCGGACAACCGCTTTACCGTAATCCGAGCGCATTAGCTCCAGCATCATGGCAACAACACGATCGGCGGCAGTTGGCGGTGTGTGGCCAAACCAGCGTATTAGTTGCTTTAGCAACAGCACCGGCTTAAATTTAATATTTTCCCCATGCTGCAAGCAGCGAATGAAGCGAGTTTCAACTTGTTCCAAAGCTCGCATGCGAATTTCAATCGAATCATTTGTCAATTTAGCCAATTGTGCTTCTCCCAGCGAGAGCGATCCTCTCGATGATGATGTCGACATTCTGTTAATAATTCACACTGTAGTTATGCTTATACAATATATTTTCCTCTTACTTATTCTGTCAAATCATTTCTGGCACTTGGCGAACTACGTTTTGAAAGCGGCGTCGGATTTAGCGCGTACAAGAAAGCCGGCATTTGTTTGTGACGCCGTTGCTTTTTTACGTTTAACAGAGCTGTTAGTTTACATAGAGCATTTTGCGTTCATCTTGCGCATTTATGCACTGTAGATCTGGGACGACTGGAACAGAACAAAAAAAAAAACGTTACTGCACAAATTCAAAAATTAAAGCTTTTGTTAGACCGTTGTATTCAAAAAGTGGTTTGATTCTAAAAATTAAGAAATGTCAAACGCTATATATAATAATCAGAAGGTTTTATGGTTTACACCAAATATGCTTTATTTTTAAAAGTTTAGTAGGGACAATCGACAGCCGAGGCCCAGTTACAGATATTCGAACTAACATCGAAGTAGAGTCCATCACCGCATTGGAAGTCGTAGCGAATGCCACCGGCACACTGATAGTAGCGGCTGCAGTCGCTGCTGTTGAGGAAGTGGCCATCTGTAGAGCAATTCACGTTGGACCCACCACCACCATTGCCTCCACCTGGAGTTGGAGTGGGTGTTGGTGCAGGAGTAACAACACTACCACCACCGCCGTTGCCACCGTCGCCCACATTCACTCCCAAGGCACGGTTCATTGTCTTCAGCAGTGGGTAAGTCTCGCCGCAGAGGCCACGGAAGTCGTCGGTCTCAATGGACCAGGTCATGGCGCCGCCCAAGTTGCGCGACTCGACCAGCTTCATCTTGAGCTCAATACTTTGGACGTTGTCGTAGCCAATCCACTGATCCCCTTGGAATGCGTAAGGAGACTGGGTCTCGCCATCAAATACCGTCTGCCAGTTGTTTTGGCAAATTTCGTGGTAGCCCATGAAGCCATTTTCCCGTGTATAGACACCAGCAGTGCCAGGTCCAATGCAGGCGGCGCCTGGACGGTTCTGGGAACTGTCCGACATCTGATAGCTGTGGCCATAGAATCCAATGCCTAGGATTAGTTTCTCAGCCGGGGCACCTACAAAAACCGTGGATCAATGACTTGCTCCCATGGAAAAACTGATTTTACTGACCTTGCTGCAGCCAGTAGTCGATGGACTTTTCCACCTCGGGCAATGGGGCATTAAGGCCCAGATAGCCATCGAGTGCCATGTGGAAGTCATAGGTCATCACATTAATGAAAGTCAACTGCTCGGAAATCGCCGGAATGTCGTACGAAAGTTCGGCTGAGGCTTCAGAGGCGCCAACGGCAATGCCCAACTCCAAGCCGTAAGGATCAAATCTTTAGCAAACAAAAGATTACCTTCCCAACTTCGAATTCAAGTATAAGTTCTTGCTTTAACTTACGCTTGCTTAATCTCCCGCAGGAGCGTCACAAAGTTGACTTTGTCTGCAGCATCGCCGCCACGTTGTCCAGGATATTCCCAATCCAGGTCAAGGCCGTCGAAACCGTATTGCCGGATGAAGGATAAAGTGGTGGATACGAATGTTGCTCGCTTTGCGGGATCAGCAGCCATTGCCGAGTATTTGGTGGAGCCCTCATTCCAGCCACCCACGACAGCCAATATTTTGAGCTTAGGATTCTGCTGCTTCAAGGCAATGGTCTTGCTGATGAAGCCTGTAAAATGATGCTTCAGATTTGTGGAGCATTCAGAAAGTATTGAGTGACTTACCCAGACCATCGTCCATATCCAGCCATGTGTCCAGGGACTTGAACTCGCCCGAGTCGCTGATCCCAAAGAAGGTGTAGCTAATGTGAGTACACAAGGATGGATCGATGTTGGAGGGCTCGAATTTACCTTCGCCAGGACGATAGTTGGCCCAAGTGCCCCAGTAACAGTTGATTAACTCTGAAATGATTCATTTCAATCAGTTACTCATCGTTACTCACAAGAAATGAATCGTGCTTACTGTCACTGGATACGGATACCAATTGACCCAGGCATATGAATGATAATACCAAGAACGCCAACGACTTCATGTTTGTTATTCTAGTGATCGGTTGCGTTTACCGTTTCTTTTTATAGCGCGTTTACCTCTACCACCACTTATCAGTTCCATAATCGACCATATATATATATACTAGGCTTTTGTTTCACAAATCATATACATAGATAAAGGTTACCCTCTGCAGGCCATAAAAAATCCACACCCTCATATATTGCATCTGCTGAATAATATATATAGATTACAAGTATGACATTCTATATATTTGAAATATGCGCATAAATTAAATTTGGACTCAGTGCAACTTGCCACTTGAGATAAAACTAATCACTGTAGAGAAAACCAGACCACATGGACTTTTTGTGCTTTTTTTTATATATTTATCAATATTAATCAATTAAATTATTTACGAGCGGCAGATTTGGACCCCCCCGAAAATCAGCACTTGTTATTTAGTAGTTGGCATATTTATTTTTAAATATTTGATCAACACTAGCCAACAAAACTGAAGAATGTCAATTGCCTCTCGAACTCTTTGTTGCACTGGCAACGAAATTTATTTAATTTTAAAGTGTGAGATACTTCAGAGCTGAGTACTACTTATCCCCTAGTCGAGCACTATCGACCAGACCACTCTTCATTTTGTATTTTGTATATATATATAGTATATATATATAGTATCGCCTCAGCTAATCGCATCAAAATAGAATGTCATTTTCCTCTAAGTAAAACCAAATTTATAGGATATACAAATTATAATTAAAATCTTCTGTATATATATTTTTGCTTCCTATAACATTTTAATAGTGAGTGATCCGATCGATATATATGATGATATCTTAACTGAACTCACAGAAAACATATCTATATAGATCTAAAATTTGTTTTCTCTAAGAAATATAAACTTTATGTTTATTTAAATCAATTAAAATCGAAGATCATATTTTTATGGAATGCAATTATTTAGTTTATTGATTGTCAAGTTGTAATTTAATGAACACAATATAAGAATTCATCACTATTGAGGTTAAATTTACCAACGCAGCTTGCGATTGATAGTCTTGAGCAGAGGGTAGGTCTCGCCGCAGAGACCGCGATAGTCGTCCGTCTCCAGGGACCACATCATAGCTCCACCCAAGTTCTTCCTCAGGGCAAAGTCCATTTTCCACTGCACACTGAGCACATTGTCGAAGCTGACCCATTGATCACCGGAGTAGGCATAGGGTGCTGCATTATTATTGTCGAAGACCGTGTGCCAGTTGTTCTGGCAAATCTCATTGTAGCCCAAGTAGCCACCATCGCCAGTGTAGATACCAGCACCACCCACACCGCGGCACGGAGCGCCTGGCCAGTTTTGAGAGGGATCCGACAGCTGGAAGCTGCGTCCATACGAGCCCACTCCAAGCACAAGCTTATTGGCGGGTGCACCTAAGGATTGGGGTTCGCTTTTACTAAAAATCTGAAGCAATCCACTGACAGATAGGGGCACCTACCTTGGTTCAGGAAATAGTTGATGGAGTTCTCGACAGCCCACTGTGGTGAATTGAAGCCAGTCTGGCCATCCGAGGCCATGGCGAAGTCATAGGTCATCACATTGATGAAGTCCACCTGCGCAGCAATGTTGGCAATCTCGTAGGAGGTGCTAGCACTGGACTCTCCAGCACCAACGGCAATGCCCAGCTCATAACCGTAGGGAGCAAAGCTGAAGCAGAAAATAGCAAATAGCTTAATGCCTGGAAAATATTTATTTATATAGAATACATACGCTTCCTTGATCTCGCGCAGTAGGGTGACAAAGTTGGAGCGATCTTCCCATTTGCCGCCACGTTGGTTGGGGTACTCCCAGTCCAGATCCAAGCCATCGAATCCATGGTTACGCAGCAAGGTCAGAGCGGAATTGATGAAATTGCGACGTTTATTCCAATCGCCGGCCATGTTGGAATACCTGGTAGAACCTTCGTTCCAGCCACCAACCACAGCGAGGACCTTCAGATTGGGATTCTGCTGCTTCAGACCAACTGCCTGATTGATGAAGCCCAAATCATAGTCGAGCCACGTATCCAGCGATCCAATGTCACCATTGTCATTGATGCCGAAGAACGAGTAACTCAGATGGGTGCACAAACCGGCATCGATATTGGATACATCAAACTTGCCTTGGCCACTGCGATAATTTGCCCACGTGCCCCAATAGCAATTAACGATCCCTTTTATAAAGAAATTAACCGTATTGTTAGCTCAGTTGTACATTTTAGTATTTGCAAATGCATCCCCGCCAATCACCGCCAATCAATAGACTAGACTAGACTTACGCTCGCCACTAATGATAGCCCCAAGACTGAGAACGACGAGAAGAGCTAATAGCTTGCCCATTTTAACTTATTCAGACTGTTTGTCTTTTGGCCGGTCGATGAAGCTTTTATACCCTTTTCCTTATCAATTGTGAAGTGGCACGCTTACTGATAGACAAATTTATTTATGTGGTAACTCGTTGAGACTGTCAAGAATGGGTATCAAAATAACACACAAGTAAGATGTATAATTTACTTACAATTTATTTGTTACCAGCCACTTAAACCAACTCAATAAACAAGACTCAACTAAAATGACAATTATATTCATATTTACCAAGCAAATAAATTAATGTCTTTCATAACTTCAGTGCGATCGTTGAGTAGTAAAGATCAAGAGGCGTTCGTTACAACTTTTATTTTATTTCACCTTTACATTTGGATTCGTAACTTGGCTTCTAACGCCCTACAATTGCCCTTCTTAAACTTCAGAGCCCCATAACTTTGCTAAAACTGAATTTATAACCGATCATGGTTTGACCACAATAACAATTCTACATTTAAAGTTTTTGCATTTTCCAAAAAAAAAAAAAATATATATTTTTAATTTTTGGGAAATTTTTATTTTTTTACTACTTTTAGTCGGTTTTGGGTTTCATTATTAGTATAAACAAGTAAGAGTGCTCTAGTCGAGAGTGCCATCACTTACCTACTTTACCTTGTAATGCCCTTCTACAACTTCAAACACCCATAACTTGCCAAAACTGAACCGATCTTTAATCCCAGGGCCATTTTATGCATGGCTTTCCATCCCTAATAGTTCTGCAATCAAAGTTGAACAACTACAAAGATTCCAATTTCTTGACAAAAATCATGACATCAATGGTCACATGTCAAGTTACAAGTCCCTAAAAATGCCCTTCCCAGAATTCAAACTGCCACAACTTTGTCAAATTTGAACCGATTGTCAATCCCGAGGCCATTTTGATCATTTTTTGGTATTACGTTTAATTCTACATCTCAACTTTATGAATTTTTGAAAAAATAATATTTCGGATTTTTTTGGCAAAAAAAGCATAAGGGGGGACCCTTACCAATTTTGATTTTTCAAAAAATAGAATCTTGAAATTTTACGTTTAATTGATTGTAGGTGTGTCAATTAGTATAAAAAACTATACGAAAAGTGATTTTGTGCTGTTTCATTTTTCTGTCAAAAATCACCCCAAAAGTGACAAAAAAATTGACTTGTAAAGCCTTATAAATGACCGTCCCAGACTTTAAAGTGCCACAACTTTCTCAAATCTGAACCGATTTTCAATCCCGAGGCCATTTTGATCACTATTTGGCATCTAGTTTAGTTCTACATCTCAACTTTATGGATTTATGAAAAAATAATATTTTGGATTTTTTTTGCGAAAAAAGCATAAGGGGGGACCCTTACCAATTTTGATTTTTCAAAAAATAGAATCTTGAAATTTTACGTTTTATTGATTGTGGGTGTGTCAATTAGTATAAAAAACTATACGAAAAGTGATTTTGTGCTGTTTCATTTTTCTGTCAAAAATCACCCCAAAAGTGACAAAAAAATTGACTTGTAAAGCCTTATAAATGACCTTCTCAGACTTTAAAGTGCCACAACTTTCTCAAATCTGAACCGATTTTCCATCCCGAGGCCATTTTGATCATTATTTGACACTACGTTGAATTCCACATCTCAAGTTTTTGAATTTGTGAAAAAATAAAATTTAGGCTATTTTTTGGCGAAAAAGCATAAGGGGGGACCCTTACCAATTTTGATTTTTCAAAAAATAGAATCTTGAAATTTTACGTTTAATTGATTGTGGGTGTGTCAATTAGTATAAAAAACTATACGAAAAGTGATTTTGTGCTGTTTCATTTTTCTGTCAAAAATCACCCCAAAAGTGACAAAAAAATTGACTTGTAAAGCCTTATAAATGACCTTCTCAGACTTTAAAGTGCCACAACTTTCTCAAATCTGAACCGATTTTCCATCCCGAGGCCATTTTGATCATTATTTGACACTACGTTGAATTCCACATCTCAAGTTTTTGAATTTGTGAAAAAATAAAATTTAGGCTATTTTTTGGCGAAAAAGCATAAGGGGGGACCCTTACCAATTTTGATTTTTCAAAAAATAGAATCTTGAAATTTTACGTTTAATTGATTGTGGGTGTGTCAATTAGTATAAAAAACTATACGAAAAGTGATTTTGTGCTGTTTCATTTTTCTGTCAAAAATCACCCCAAAAGTGACAAAAAAATTGACTTGTAAAGCCTTATAAATGACCTTCCCAGACTTTAAAGTGCCACAACTTTCTCAAATCTGAACCGATTTTCAATCCCAAGGCCATTTTGATCATTATTTGGCACCTTATTTAATTCTACATCTCAAGTTTATGAATTTTTGAAAAAATAAAATTATCGATTTTTTTTTGCGAAAAAAGCATAAGCAATGCATAAAAGCTTACAAATTTTGAGTTTTCAAAATATCGAATCTTGAAATTTGACGATTAATTGATTGTGGGTGTCTTAACTAGTATAAACAACAACAACTTCGAAAAGTTATTGCTTGTAAGGCCCTATAAAAGCCCTTCTCAAACTTCAGACCCTGGCCAAAAACTAAACCGATTTCCGTTCCCAAGGCAGTTTGATCATGGTTCGACTACTATATCAATTTTACATTTCAAGCTTTAGCCTTTTTGTGAGGAACTTTTTGCGAAGTAAGTAAACTAAAATGATATAAATGATATTGCAGATATTCTTAAACTTTAAGTTTATTAACATTTCAGGTTAGTTAAGCCAAAGTTACAATAGAAAGCAGTATGAACCGCTATTTGATTTCGAGATTCATCAACAATAAGAAAATAATGAATTTGACAAAGGGTAAATATATAAAAAATATTCAGCTGCCAAGCATTGAATTAACGGTTCTTGCATACATATATCAAATTTCAGTGCGTGCGTCTCAAAACATCTAAGATGCATCTAAGATTTAGACTACTATTAAATACATTGGGGTCTGTTCCGGCAGACCTTAGTTCGCGACATAGATCTCGAACTCCTTGTAGGCCAGCTCCTCGCCAGCGTAGGGGATGTAGCAGCAGCCGTGAGATGGCTGAACCTTGCCCACGGTGACGGTGCCATCGTGAGTGGCACGGCCAATGAAGAGGGGCTCGCCCTCGGATGTCTCGCCAGCGGGCACAGCATTGGGTGGAATGTTGCCGGCCTCGACAGGCAGCCATTGGCCGCCACCGGCGCAGAGGACCTCGTATTCATTGTGGCCATGTTCACCGCCGCCCCAGGCAATGTAGGTGACGCCATGCGACGGATGCAGCTTGCCGGGAATGAGATCGCCCTCGTGGCGGGCGCGTGCAATATACAGCTGCTCGCTGCTATCGAATCCGCCCTGCATGGCATTTGGTGGCACCTCGCCATTGGCGGCGGCTACCCAGCAACCGGGTCCGCTGCCACTGGGCAGTGAGAAGCCCATAGCTGGTGCCGATGGCGCTTCATCTGTGGAAATCAGAGTTGATTAAAGATTCTCTGGAAATCATATTTCCGCTTACCGTCGAGCAGCCAGGTGCCGGCGGCACCCCAGCCGGTGCAGATGCCCACATAGTTAACTGGGAACAGGGAGCCAGCGTCGTAGGAGAGGAAAGCAGCGGCATCACCCTCATGACCAACGGTGATGACATTGTCGTACCAACGCACCCAGAAGCCACGGAACTCGCCGGCATTCAGGATGCCCGGTGTGGGCACCTCGACCACATCCGGCTTTTGGCCATCCTTGCGAATGACGGACTTGCTATTCTCCCAACCGCCCAGGAAGATCTCGAAAATGGGAGCACTCTCCTGGGGGCCAGTGGTGAGCGCAACATGGGCATCCTTTGCTGAACGCACCTTGAAGGTGAAGACGCCACTGCTGGCCGGGAAGAACTGGTATTCCAATTTATCGGGTGTGTTGATTTCTATAAAACAAAAGAGATATACAAATTAATTATTTAATTTTTAAGTACTCGACGAGTATAAATAAAGATCATAAATGAAATACATAAGTGCATTGAAAATTGTTTAAGAGGGTATTTGCTAGTCAAGCACTCCCCACTGAGACATTCGTACAAATTCTTGCTTTTGGGTTTGTTGTCATTTAGCAAAACAACTCATTTGGTTCGCATGATGTCATTTCAAATGGTGCCCCACCGTAGCATTTTCTAGACCCCAAGCCGATTACTCATTTCGTACAGTTCCCGCTTGGAGCCCAGCTCTGCATTGAGCTGAGCTTTATAATACCCACAATACATGCATATATTTATATGAGTCTATTAATATGCAAAATAGAAACTATTTCGCGGGTTCTCGATGAGAAAACATAGCAGACATCTGAGAGATATACATATATCTGAGAGATGTATACTTGTATTTAGATACATATACTTATATATGTATGTATCTAAAAGCTGTCGGCATTCAAAAGTATGTAAATAAGTGGCTATAGCAAACAGATATATCTGTTTGTCGAATGAAAAGTGTTTGCTGAATTTCCACAGCAACTGCTGTTGGGAATGACATCATTTTGATGCAACTCGAGGTCAAGTTTCAGTCAAGTTTTGCTGCTTATTGATTACTGTCAAAGTTCAAAGTGGAGATAAGCATTTTATTTATTATTATTATATATATGGAAATACTTAAAAATGTATTCGAATTAAGCGTATATACAATAAAATTAATCTGAAAGACTTCGAGGCGAAAGCTCCATTTCTTTATCAGAATCCACAGTTGTGGTCTTTTCAGCTGGAGCTAGGTATCGTATTCGGAATCGATTTATACCGAAACACCTTGTGCATATTTATTGTTATTTCAGTCCGTGATCTGTTTAGAATGTCTAACATGTTTACTCTAACGGTTATTTAATTTTTAAGCAAAACTGACCGGTTTAGGGCAACGCCCCAATAAAAAAATAATAGAAAATAGCCAAATTATAGAAAACTTTGACAAATATCGAAAATTGTGAACACAATTCGATATATTTTTCTGTTTTCTCTTTTTGGATGCCGGCCAAAAAAGTAGCCCAAATTACATGGGGGAATCGGAAGGGAAGAAGAGTTGTCACAACCGGCTTTTTAGGGTAGGGCAATAAAAGGCCACAGTAATTTGAGGTCAATCTATTATTCCTATTCTATTATGCACTTAAATCACACTCGTACTACTCATTTGGAAGCACTCACGACTCACCGACTGGCATGGTTGCTTTTGTTGTTATTTGGACTCGATGTTGTTTGCTGACTGAGATTCGGATTCAAACTGACTCGACGAGCAATTTCATTTGCGAGGTAAACACCTGATTCGTTAGGGAGAGCAGACATGGCAATACAAAAAGCTCGGAGAGTTGTCACGAGTGAGCTTTTTGTGTGCGGAGTACAGTAACAACACGAACGCGTCTTGGATCGGGCATAGGGGGGATCATTGTCTATTGGGACGCTAGTCAGACTGTACCTAATTGCATACATATGCACATACATACACTGTAAAACCGCTGAAAGTTCGCATATGTATCTACATATATGCTTACAGTTAAAGCTTTGCTTCTAGTTTCTTGTTGGCAACTACACTTTTGCCACACGCTTTGCAACACAGAGAAAAATCAATATATGTAGACAAAGAATGGGTTTATTTAGTTGCACTATTTAAAAAGAACTTAAACAAAAGCTGATAAAGTAAAGTATTGATTTTGAATGATAAATAAAATATATTTCAAATTTAGTTGAAATGAGAAAAGTATCTATTTATAGGGTGCCAAATTTGTATAGCTTTGTTAACGTGCTAATTTGATTGCTATCATGTGAAGTTTTGTAAAAAATGATTGTAAAAAACTTTAACGAACTGTTGCTATGATAAATATATATATCATCTGTATCAAGTATTAGTATAGCTATAAAACTGAATGAGAAACACGCTAACAGACGATTAGTAATTCTTTAGTAGGTTACATATCTTGTGATACAATTATAACACTCTTAGCTAGGGTAAAACGTATTGTTAGTCACAAGCTTATAAGATATAAATCATACATATAAATGTTCTTCAAAACAGCTTTTGCTCTTGAATCGCAATAGTATTTTTGTGTAACCAGTTTTAAATAAACTTATGCCGTCATATGCCCATTTTATTATATTTATCTGACATGCGAACTCTAATGATAACGTCATGGATATAGTAGTTGCGTAATCGTTTCTGGAATATGATATCATGTTTTTATAGAATCATAGTAAACTACTTAACAAGGATATATATAGGCTTAAGGCTAGAAATTGGTAGCATTTAAAAACAAATAAACCATAATTAAAATATCTATCTATCTGTACACAGTTTTTTCTTTTTTTTTTAATTTTTGTTGTGTTCTTTATTTTAACCAGTAGACCTGTGCGCCAGACACGGTCGAACGCCTCCCTGATATCCAGGGAATGCAGCCACTTTTGCTCGACAGCTCAGAACCCGAATTTTTGAGCTTGAGATTTTTTTAAAAAACGATGTAAACCGTAAAATGGACAATTTTCGAATTTCGGATTTTAATAGATTTTTATTTTTTATTTAATTTTTTTTCACACGCTTTTTTCACGTATTTCGTTGCTGCCGCTCAAAAGTATGCTATGAAAAAAGATCTTATCTTCTCTTTTTTGCAGCGGCTGAAAAGTAGAAATCAGTTTAAATTATTTATTTATTAGTGTATGCTAGGGCTATATAGGGTATTTTTTAGTCAGTCCTTTTCGACTAGAGCATCCTTACTTGGTTTCTTTCTTATTTAACGTTTTCGCACGTTTTTGCTGTTTCCCAATGTACGGAGTCTCAGTTCCTTTTGTGCTTTCAGAAGTTATCGCGCATGCGTGGAAGTTGTTGTGATTGCTGTTTGTTTAAAGCGAAATATAAAAATGAAATAAACTTGTGATAAAGCAAATATGATTTCTACAGTTCTCAACTAATATATTCCAAGCTGATATATATAATTTTTGCATTTATAAATACTAAAACCATGTTACTATTGGAATAATAGCTCTACTCAAGTTTTGAATGGGCTTATCATATTTGCGGACTACAACTTACAATCTACAGAGAACGGGCCCCCTTTTGCAGTGAAAATACCATATACAAAAAAGTACATAGTGCTATTTGTACTAGCCAATTAAAGCGGATAGCCATTCGTAAACAAGTTGATTAAATTTTATTGCACTTTACATTGTTTTTATCACAATGTTTACTGCTTTAAGCATTCATTGCAACTGGTCCATTTGCATCACATTTATTCACTTGACCATTGATTACTCATATATGCAAAGTGTCCCTACCATTATGTGGTTCTCTCAGTTCTAGCTGCTCAACTGATACGCAGTTTAATTTTCCAACGAAGTGGCCACAATGCATGCATCAATTTCGAATCGATTATTATAATAAACAATGGAAGGAACATAGAACAATGCTGACCAATTGAATTTACTTAAGTATTCCTCATGTGCACATTTTTATATAGTAGGTCGACTATTGTTCTAACTAAGTAAATTTACACTATTTAATTAAGATTTCCGCTCTGGCTTTGCACATTTGAGTGAATCAGAATACTGCCTGCCTGCCATCCATGTGGATGACCGCACTCAATTTACGTTAATTCAGTTCTTTGCACTGTCGCAACCCCAATCCCCAACCCCCAACCCACCAGCCCTATATGCTGTGTGAGAGATGATCAGCATTATGCTTATTCTCAATTGAGATTAATGGCATACTTTCGCTTGAAAGAATCGTCTACTATTCCAACTTTAAACAGGATTCATTTTCTAAAAGAGAATTCATTTTTAAGCTATAAGTTTAATGATTAAATTATTAATTCCAGAAATACTCTCATCTATATATACAAAACTGTTCATAAATATATATTTACATTTTTATTTATTTACTCATATTCCTTAAACTTAATTTAAGTCCAAATACTCTAAATAAAATGTTTTCAAGTTACTTGCATTGGTTGCATAGGTACATATGTACATATGTATGTATTAGAGCATGACGAGCCCCCTAAATTACTTGATAAACAACACACACACACACAAGCGCACACACCCCTTTTTTAACCGCAACAGAAACTTGTTTTTTATCGCTCATTCTTGTCCTGGAAAATGCTGACTTGCATTTTACAATCTCGCTCTTCTGAGCTTTGGATTACTGTTTATCTAAATTATTTGCATGATACTGTATATTTTTAGCTTTTGACTCATTATACACTGGACAAACTTGTTTGGAGCTACCGTTTGTAGTATTGCAATGATAATACAAATTCACATCGATTTCATTTACCATCAAAGGTCATTTTCGAAGGTCATTGTCTTTTCACTTTGGTATTTAAACTGAATGGATTAAAACGTGTTTTAATTATAATACATATGAGTATATGTATGTATGTATGTATGTTTAGCTGGCAATTTTCTCTAATTGTTTAAAAAGCACGAGTTTTGGAACCGGTTCGCTTTCAGCAGAGGCCGTGTGTATAAACAACAAGCTGGCAGCAACAGTTGGCAAGGGCACCTTGAAATCGAGCCAACCCAAATGTATACCACTACTAAATACATATAGACAAACGTACTCGGACTCATACATATGTATGTATGTATATTCCGTATAATGTCTGAGGGGCTGTAACCAAATTGTCATATAGCTAAACATTCTGTTTTTGGAAAAACATTTTGCACTTTTTCGTCAACACGCTAAAACTCAAGTGCTGCTGCCAAAAATTGCATCAACCTCTGCCGCAAACGTCATCCACTGCGTGACGTGGGGGAAGGTAATAAGCTAAGGGTACATACATACATACACATATATATATATGTATATATAAATATATGTACATATGCAGAGGGAGAGGTTCGCCGGCTACGTGCGAAGTTTTAGTTGCGTATGACGCGTATGATACGCCGAGAACTCGTTTTCTCTCTGCACTCGGTTTTGTTAATACGTTCACTTGTATTTAGCAGGTGGTATATTCCGCTTGTGGAAAGCATATGAAATATTATCCCAATACAAATACTAGTACGTTAGCAGAAATCATTGTATTTAAGATTCGGCTCATGGAATAAAAACAGCTGGAACTCCAAGTTCGAACCAGTTCGCAGTCTCAGTTTAAGCTCAAAAGAACATTTTTCAAAATCTATTGTGATCCTTTTTGGCAGTCTTACACAAGTGCAATCGAGCTGCATAAATTAATTAATAAACATTATTTTATTACTTGGATAATTATGATATTCAGGGGAACAGGTATAACCAAGTCGAGAGCTGCTGCCTAACTTCAAAGTTCATGCCTTTTATCATATCAACAACCGTCAACATTGGTTTCGCTCTCTCTCTCTCTCTCTCTCGTTCACTTCGCTCTTTGGCTCGATAACAGCTGGCGTTGCCCCAAACCCGTGCAAACTTAGATATGTATGAGTATATATGTATGTATATGTATGGTATGTATATTTGAGACACGAGAGTGGCAAAAAAAAAACTATTTATTTACATGGAGGAACGTTGCGATCGCTGTTACAGTCAGTTTTGCACCGTTTCGCCAGCAAGTCGCACGCGCTCTGCTTTGCCAAGGCGACGAACTGCCCAGCAAGTCATTTTGTTTTGTGATAAAAACACAAACAACGCGTGTTTTGTGATAAACGTAAAAGCACGAACGGCAGCCACCATCTCGAGACAAACAGTGGGCGTTAAGAGCTAAAAAAAATCAATAAGAATATTCAGTCTGCTCTCCAAATAAGCCGCGTGGCGGTAACTTCTAACAGAAAGCTGATAAAATTATACAATTCCATTTGATTTCGCGAGGACTGCAGAAAGTTGCAACACACAAAATGAATGCCAACGGGTAAGTTTCTGTTGCTCATTAACGAGTATTGTGCAAATTTGCACATTCAAATGATTTGCAAGTTGCATAATTTTCAAATTCAAAAAAGAAAAACACAAAAACAAACTGTCGGTTAGTTAGGATGTGCTTTCACTTTTCAACCCCGAAAAGCTTTACAACACATTAGTACACACATACATACATAATGTGTGGTATTAAGTATGTGTGTGTGTAAGCAAGTGTGTATTTACAGTTGAGTTATAAATACGCTTTGTTTTTTTTACCATTTTGTATCGTGGCCAAAAATATTTATCTCTGTCGCGGTCTCTCACGCATTCGTGTCACAATAAAAAAAATGATTATTTCGCTCTTTGGTTTGTTATTGTTGCCAATTTTGTTTATTTTGATTATAGTTTTCATCCACAAGTGTTTGGCAGGGTTAATAATAGGAAATCGGAGTATTATTAGCATTATTTACATTAGTTGAAAGTAATCTATTAATCAGAAACAGTATTAAATATGCAGATAGACTTTGGGCTATGCAGTTTCAGTTAAATGTTCAACAAGTAGTTTAGGTTTTTTAACTTTAAAACTTATTAGGATGCTTCCTAATTGAGCTAAACTTGAGCTTCAACGCTTTCAAACACATCACTTTTTCAGACGTGACCATTGGCAATTTGTATTGAAAATGCTAACAGCAACTAATTTGTGCAATCTTAACAGTCTACATATAATAAATTATTATGCAGTTGCAGTTTAACACGTGTTGCAGTCCGAGGCCCATACAAACTTAAATACTTACATAGTTTCTTAATGACGACCTTGTGTTTTTTTTTCAGTTGTTTTTTACTGCACCCTGTACCCATTAAAAATGTGTGTGAAGCGGAAGGGTATCATCAATTAGGGAGCTGAAATTTGTTATCTAGAGTTTTATTTAGTTCACCTGTAAATATCGATTTCTGACTCTGGTTTTTTTGTATCACATCTTTAAAGTTATACCAACCAATTTGAATTGTTATGAAATATATAAATTATTCACTTACAGGTTATCTTTTAGTCGGGCACTCTCGACACTTATTTTTTTTTTGCTTTTGAATTGTGTTGGAGAGCTTAACCTTTGGAGCATTAGTGTGCAAGTTGCCACCTTATCACCTTTACAGGTTACTTAAACAAAGAACGTAAATTCTAATAATAAAAAAAATGTAATGGAGAGAAAGTTTTCAAGTGGTTTTGGCCAAAAGCCGGGTTGCACCTTCTCAGCTATTATATTTGGTTAACTTTCGTGCCAATGAACTTTTTCGACAACAGTCTGCACTTACCATCTGTACAATCTGTAATTGTCAACAGTTCAGCGAGCCAATAAAACAAATCTTTTTTAAGCAATTCTATAATAAGTTTACTGCTGTGTTAGCGGAAACTGTTGGCCAGATGTGCTAATGGCAAGGTTAGACAACAGTTGCCCAGATTCGCTACTTGGCTGCATTTACTTATTTGTTGTCTTTTTGGTTAATGTGCATCTGAAAACCGTTGAGAATTCGATGAGAGCGCTAGGTGACATTTTCTCAAAATTCCTATGCAAATAAGAATGCATCAGATTTAATTATATTACCATACGATGCTATATCATAAAAAAGAATGTGCAATTAATTAGCAACAATCAACAATATTAATCAGTTCCGTGACTCATTTTGCGAGCCGGAAATCTTATCACAGTACCTGAAAAATACCCATCTGTAATTGGAGTAACGTCTTCCTTCTATTCTGCTTGAGAGGGCTGCAAACATTTTTTTATCGTGAAAGATAAGAATGAAATTCTTCCAGTTGGTAACGCTTTTTCATGGGTTTTTTCTTTGACAACGTTAGTAACTCTTTAGATTGGATTTTCTTTAACTAAATACAGAGGTATGGCCGATAGCAAAACTCTGATAATAATCAAGCAACAGTTGCAGTTTGCCCTAAAAGCTTTTAACTCTTAGCCATATGAAAAAATTTACTATCGAAAATTATAAATTTTGTATAGCCTACGCTCAGTAGCGAAAAATGCATTGCCTACGTTAAGGCTGAGTATGAAATTTAGCTTGCAGGCCAACAGAAGCTATCTGCTATGAGCTCCGCAAAGTTTGTTAAAATTCAAAGTTATCTTTGATAATAAAAACATGCAAATCACATTTGATTTACGGCTTAGAAATCGTTTAAAATATTTCTAAAATAGCTGTACGTGTTCTTCGAGTCTTCAATTATTATTTAACAGTTTTAAATCGGTCATTATTTTTGAATAATTGAAACGTTTATCTAACTTGACATAAGTCAACCCTAAATTATACATAAATAATACAATTTTAAATAAAATTAAGATTTATTTGTGCGCACTAACACTCAACAGAACACTGAGAACATAAATCAATACGTGGAAATGGATAGATACGAGTATACTAAAATCTTTATATACTATATACATATATATGTATATACAAAGTTAGCAGGTGTGCAGTAAAAACGGTAGTCACGACCAAACACTTGTAGGATTTTCCAGCGCTCGCTGCTTGCTTGCTTGCTTTTCCGTCGAGCTGTTCTGTGATTGGCTGGCGCTTAGGCGGTGTGTCCGCTGCGTATACGTAATGTGAATGAGCTTCTAAGCGCAACAGGTTGTATGCATCTAATCAGCCTCTGATCACCTGGCTACTGTTTACTATGGTTTTTGTAATTTAATTGCACGTTCGCACCTGATATTGAGGCTTGTCAGTCAATCTAGGCGGGGTCGCTGAAGCTTGACTAGCGAAATGTAAATGTTCTTTGTGAGAAACATATTTTTTCATAACTTTAACAAAGGCTACGTTGTAGAAATTACCGTTCAGAAAAATCGAGTTTGTCGCTGATAGTATGGCGATTATCTATATGCCCGAGTCTTATTATTTTTCCAAGTGTACCTGTGTTGGAGAGAGCATCTGTCATGCTGATATTAAAATAAACGAGAGGCGCACTTGAGACAACCAATAGCAAAAAGATCAAGCTGCCTGTATAATAATCTGGTTTGCATATTTCGCTTGCTATCAGTCAACAATTCTCTTATCAGAAACGAGCGGCTTAGACTAAAGACAGCATCGTGCCGTTGCCCAGTCTTTCAGTCTCAGCTCGCAATCGATCGCAGCTCCGTAGATGCGCCTGGCCAAAACCCTGCTCCAATTGGGCTATCTTCGTTGCGAGTTCTTGCCCTTGATCAAGCGAAATGCTGCAGTTGATAGAGTGGCAATTAAATGCGAGTTCAGAGAGCGCAAGAGTCGCATCGGATACAGGTTAGTGGTAGTAGATATGGAAACCAAGCAAACAGGCCAACAAAGTATTAAATTATCTAATCGCGGCCAATGCAATAAAACATTCGCAAAACACTGATTCTGACTGATAATGTTCTGTGTGTGGGGGGGGGGCATCCGGCAGTAAAGAATTTCTCGTACGTCCTTGGGTATATTAAACATATTTATATTTGAGATGGTTTTGCACGCACACTAATTAATCACAGTTCTAAATCACATATAGAGAGCCAAATTTATTAGCGCTGATAATGTCGCTGAACGCTTTTCAAATCTACGTATACGTGATCTTTATTAGGCCGTAAATACTGCGGCTTTATGGCTAGAGCAGCGTTTTCAATTATACCCCCCAACCACATGCGAATAACTGTAGAAAGTCTCATTTAATTAACTGACTATACAAGTTGCTCATTACTCATCGAAAATAAAGGGGCATAAATCACAGCTGCAAGTAATCGCAGCTCATATTTGAGTGAACTTTGTTGGATTGTGTAATTGACAAATGGCAAAGCTGGCTGTTACGCTTTTTAGCCACTCTCAGTCAAGCAAAAGGGTTGGGTTTTTGGGGGCACCAGAGATGGAACAGCGATTCGGCCTCAGAATATGGCAAATCTTATTTAAATTTAACTCCCCATTTCAAAAGCTGCGGCAGTCTGACGATTGGCGTCAAACGCAAAACATCGCGACGCGGACCGAGATCAGATTAGAAGAATTAGCCAAGAACCATACAGTATATATATATATATATATATATATATGCTATGTACTAGCAACTAATCGGTTTACAAGTGATTGAAAAACAAATACAACATATATAGTTATATCTATGTGCAAATTCCTTAAAAGTGGTAACAATAACAACACAAGCTGTGCAACCGCAAATTTGAAATTAAAAAAAATAATCGTATAATCGTAGTACATGGTATCTAATAACAAAATTTAAATTTAATAATTGCAATTAACGTTAAGCTCGCAGCGACCGCAGTCAAACAAAAACCACTACAGTAAATAATCAACACAATTAAATTGTAATTTTCCAAGCGTCATTTTTTTGTTTAGCACATTTTTGTTTGCCGTTTTTACTGTTATTTGTGCCAACAACAATTTGCAATAGCTGCGAGTTAATCGCCATACAGGGTGCCTCTCAGTCGCTTGACTTGTTCTAGTCTCGTGCCACGAAATAAGATATGAAACCAGACACCATTTAATTACTGCGACAGAATATGCATATACGTATACGTGATATTTAGTATACGTATTTGTAAGTGCATATAAATATGCTTTAAATTAATACGAGGGTCGATCGATCTTTAGTTTATTTGTAAAAACAAGCAAAAAAAAATAGAAAAAAAAACAAAATAGTTTCTTGTTTCATAATAATTAAATTTGGCAGTTCGAACAGTATTTACAGGAGGCAGAATCGCCCGTAAATATGCAATGTTTTAACTGCAGGTTTGGTCTTTTAACGCTGACGACAGAACATTATATGATTTGCATAAATAATAAGAAAAATCAGAAGCAGGAATACGACTAAAATTTAGACTGCATGCAGCAAAGACACCTGTTTTAATTAATTAAACGACCCTCGTTTGTATGTTTATATGTATATATATCTATTAACGTATGTATGTATTGCACTTGTCGAGATCGCATTATTTGTCGCTGTGATTTCGGATAGGGGTTTATTGATCTTGCCGTTAATGAAATGCATACTGACCGTTGCTTTAATAATTGCAAATTAATAATTACGTTCAATTCAGGGACAGGTAAGACAGCTTTGTAAGCCAAAAACACATTTATATATATATATATATATATATATGTGATAATCGCTTATCAGTGGTCGTTTTCGCCCTGAACTTGTGACAGACCAAGTGTTAAAAGTTGTAAATTTTGAGTGGCAAGACTTCAGTGTGAACAGTTTGTTGACAAAACGCTTACCATTTGATTAGAACGTAATTTTTAGTTAACTGTTGGCTCAAACATTGTAGGACAAGTTACTTAAGGTTAAAGTGGCAAAAATTGTACAACAATGCGCTTGTATATTTCATTTTTTGATAAGAAATGAATTGTGCTCGTATTTAACTTTGGGCTGGAATTTTTTGTAGGACACTGTAGAAGTGGGAGGCGACTTTGATTGTCGGATCTGTTTGCCAAGCACTTAATCAACGGCTAAGGCAAAAGGGATTAAGTCAAGGTCATGCCACTCCTCTTGAGCTAGTAACAATTATTTAAACCAATATCAAAGATTAAGTTCAATGTCAAGTACAGGATTTTGTCCATGCGGCCACTGAAACTTTCCGATAAACTCTTATCGTATCGTACACTCGAGTGTATTCGAAATATATATACATAAAGCTCTTGTCCAATGTCAAAGGAGCGCGATTGCGATACTAACAAGAACAATTATATTGCGTAATCGTTATTACCAATTCAAGGCAATTAGAAAGAGCAAAAGTTCGCAACCTCTGCACAGCACTTGAAATTTGAATGGCTACGCAATTCACAACAAACTTAACCTTAACTCAACTTCAAATTTCGCTTTTTTTTTTGGCACACTCATTCAGCAACTGGAAACCAAACCAGTTAATTCACCTGAGCAGGCAGGTAACTCGCTTCAATATTGGAATATAGGTATATGCATATACTATATTTAGTTCCCATAAGAAAATGCCACCCTTATATAAAAGGAGTTGCAATATCTACTAGAGAGTATTGCAGTCATCTAACGGTTTTAGCTATATTCTATGCTAATTAAGTCATTCGGTCATTCGGTCAGTCAAATTCTATGGTGTCCTTGAATCTTAATCTTGATCACGAATGTCTTGCATTATTTGCATGGTCTGGTTGCAATTAATTAAAACGAGCATTTTGGACCATTTTTGAAACGGGTTTTCTAGCCGATTTTCGGTCAGATTTCTACACAAATGTTTGTTACGATTTTTAATTTGAGAATTTGAAAGCCAGCTAAGTTATTGGCCAGACAAACAATGACTTCAGTTAATAAACAATTAGCGCTTTATAAAAAATATTAAATATTTTGCAAGTATTCAAATTGATTAATAAATGATATTCAATTTAATCACAATAACTTATATCCATGTAGTATCTAACCATCATTAAATACTATGATTGATTGATATTGTAAACTGATGAACAAGTGCTCTTATAAAATGTGAGATTCATCTCGTAGTGAAAGTAAAAATATCTGAGCTGTAGCTTTTAAATGATTTATTTTTAGCCAATCCGCCAATCATCAGGAATTAAGCATCAATTAATAAAGCAATTTTCACTTACTTAAAATATGACTTAATTCCTGATACACTAAATATAAAGGACTTGAAATCTGGACTTTTATGATTTTATTCTCATTTCACTCAACTCATTCATTAATGCTTTACAATTTCAATTCCATTCACCTCGTTGCTAATTAATTGCTAATAATGACACATAAGAAAGACGACTTTTCTCAAAACATCGGTTTGGAATAAGTCCAAGATCGTCATACTCAAATAAAACTTAAGGATTAACTGCATTTCGCATGATTTATCCAGAACTTGAACCGGAATTAGTTAGTTGTATGTATTTTTAGGCGGAATCGGAAACAATATTAAAATATGTACGGCATGTAGATATATGAATTAATATGTATCTATGTGTTTGTGATAACTATTCGAAAATGCCAAACACGTAGCCAACTGGCGTCTATTTGTCATCACTGCGGCAGTAATTGTTGAAAAGTCCATTACACCCGTTTAAATATTTGTTCAGCAAGTTGTTATTCAGCGAAAACAATGATATGGCCTTAGGTTTTTAGTTTTGGGTGTTTCATATTTATGAAAGACTCATTTCAATTGTATGTGAGTGTATGTGTGATTTTCAAGTATACATACGTTACATGAAAAGGGAGTCTTCCTTATTCTCGTTGATCCAAGTTTATCGGTAATTACCATAATAAAGGTGTTAAAGTATCAAGTATCAATTATAACTGATCTGATGTGAGTCACAGCTAATAGACGATAGCTAGACATAAGTATAGTACATAAATACTTATTAAAAGTCAAAGCATGCGCTAATTGTGATCAAATATTAATGTCACAATGTTTTGCTAATTCGATCACGATTTGCCAACAACTTGAACATTGATTGTGTGACGTGTTGCTTGCCTCCGTTAAATGTATTCAACTTATATTAAACGTTTTATTCCGTCACGGCGAATCCGAATCCGAATCCGAGTCGGAATCCAAATCCGGAGACAATTGATACTCTCTCCCACAGCTGCTATTATATTGCACAACTTTTTCGTTATACTTTGTTTCTTTTGTTTCTGGATGCCACAACAATACGTAGAGAGGGAGGCAAATAGTTGAAGAGAAAGAGAAAGAGATAGACACTGGTTATATCATCGCTTGAGACTGGGATTAAGTACTACTACTACGTACTTAGGTTCTAAACGACACAACACAATCTATATATATGTCCAAACAATATGCGAAATGAGAGTGAATATATTGTATAACGCAATACAGATGTATCTGTATCTGTATCTGTATCTATACATTTGTATCTGTACGTATGTATGTATGTATGCCTGGTTCTAGTCAAGTGAATATTAACTAAATGTGATAAATCACTAGAAGTGCGACATGCGACATGCAACTTGCGACATATAACAATTTCCCGGTCAATGATCAGGTCCCGAAAATTGAGTATGTGTGTATGTATGTATGTATGTATATATATTATATATGCAAATTTATTCCCAGCTGAGACGCAGTTTGCCCACTCTTGGACTGCAGATCTTTCTATATTATTATTATGACGTTGTGGCATTTTATTTCGGGCTCACAGACAAATCCGTATTCAGCAAATCAGTTCAATTAAGACTTGTTATGGCCGTACCTATGGACACACAAATACATACATACATATATACATATGTACAATATATAGCTGCGGATGTACATATGTACATCTGAAAGCGTTGCGACGTAATTTCGATGCGTTATTTTGTTGTATAGTGTGGCACTTTGCAGCCAAATTGATTTAGCAAAAGTATTCATAAATAAATAACTAAATATGTATGTGTATATGATTATTAAGAAATAATTGTTTATACTAGATTTACTACGCGTATTTTCCCCATCGTGTGGCTTTAATAATCCCATTCGAGTTATAAATAAATAACTCGATCTTTTCAATTATTTTTATCGGAAAACAGACCTTTTGAACATTCCCAGATACACATACATACATACATACCTTTCCATCGGATATTTATACAAGTATATACGATTAAGATATACAGCAATTAATCGTAGGCTTGTTACGGGGATTTTCCGCTTTTCTCAAATCAGTCTGACACTAATCGTAAATGGAACACTGCCGGCTAATTTTTGGATTTGGATTTGTGTGTTGCTTGATTTAATTTACATATATAGTATGCCTTAATCGCCAAATCGTTGGCCCTCATTTTAAGTTCTGGTTATTCTTATCATGCAAGAACTTAATGAGTCGTCATGTCATATCGTACATATACATAACATAGTATGTACTTTCATATACATACATACATACATATGTATATTCGAAACTGACGGCGGTTTGCCTTTACAGTGCGGCCTGGCAATAGTGACTAATGTTAGTCCCTAAAATTTACGTGATAATAATAACCGCAGAAATATTTAGTCAAGGTTCAAATACCTGCAGGTTTATATAATAATATATACCAGCATACATATTTAAAAATATGTATAATATATTTTTATGGAGAGCAAATTTCGCTGAATTTGTTTGAAATGAGTTAAAGTTCGTTCAAATATGTCTCAGATTTATTTTTCAGAAACTCTTTGAACTTTGATGGATTTCTCCCCATAATTCAATGTATTTACAATTGAAAACTGGTTTATGGCAAATAATTACATGCAGGGAGTTCATGCTTACCCGCTTTGATGGGTGTGGGCTATAAAATATCTGGGCATCATAATATATAAATACTTATATATAGATGCACTTATCACTTGTTGAAACGCCCATAATATGTGTGTAGGGAAATGTGAATGCATTAAAACCAATCGGTTAATTTTCCCTCTAGTTAACATGTCTAATTTTTATTTAAATTATAGTGTAATACGAAATACCCTGAATAAGTTATAGACTAGCATTAAATGGGAAACTAAATATTAAATATTAAGATGCAAATTTATTTGATACCTACATATATAGTTATATATATACATAATGAAATCCAAAACAACATAATTAAATGCAAAGAAAAGCGATAACAACAAGAACAACAATAGCTAACGGATAAATTAAAATACCGTTCATTCTTCGGCTTCGGCTCAGCCACAATTGCTGCTGAGCGCGATTTAAAAATAGAACAGCCGCCCCACACGCCCACCTCGTTCGTGCTCGTGTCCGTGCTCGTGCTGCTTGTCGTGTGCCGACCGCTGATCACTTGCTCTCGATCGGCAATAATAATGGCGCTGTCGTCGTCGCTGTCGCCGTCGCTGTCGCCGTCGTCGTTGTCGTCGCTGTCGTCGTTGTCGTTCGGCCATTTATTTTATAAAATGTAAACGGCCGAAACAGTTAGAAGTATTCTTGCACTGACAGGGCGCTGGTTGTGTCTGTCTCGTTGGCGGAAAGTGCAGCTGGGAGCGAGACTCTGTGATAGTTACAGCTACAGCGCGTAGAGTATCCTGTACAAATCCGAATCCTGCATACTAATTAATTAACTATAAATTCAACTAGCGACCTCACGAAATCACTAATTTTCTTAATGCACATTTCTTAATTGTGCCAACGTTACAAAAGTCACTTTTTTTAAGCAACCAGGCAACTGAGGTTCAGTGTGATAATTTCGGTACTTACTCGTACTTATACACATACATACATCCATCCTCTGTATGTGTTTGTGTCGCGTTGTCGTCAGTGAACAAGTGAGCAACTAAGCGTTTAATTAACCAATTGCACAAAGAAATACAAATAAAATAAAATACATAAAAAACACAAACACACCGCAAGTTCCTTAGCCCCAGTTAAAATGACCAAATTAAACGGGCTCGATCTTTGGATCCTCGGCTGCTGCTGCCTCGCCGCTCTGTCGCAGGTGAGAGCGAGGACTCTGATCGAAGATATCGCGGATAGCGCCAATGCTATCGTTAAGAATATCGATACCTATGATTTTCCCTCCTGGTAAGTTTTAAAGCCGTGGCAGGGCTACAGATATTTTGCAAATAATTTCCTGCGTATACGTAATATACGTACTTAAAAACGTTTAATCAACGAATTAACCGAAAATTTAATTTTTACCGAATTTGTGAGTTTTTTAAGTTATTTTGGGTAATATCAATGTTCTGCATAGTTCGACAGTAAATATTTAAAAAATTGGTTGTTCTATAACTTGTTTTAAAATTGTTTCGATCTAGACCTAAATTTTTTTTGATATATAGTCGCAAATACATATATGAATACTTAGGTCATTGCTTTGATCGGTATATGTATACTTATGAACTGGTTTCCTACCCTCGACGAACCGGTCGACAATTATTAAACCAAAATTCTTACACTCTTAATTGTACATATTCATATTCAAATGTACTATGTACTATGTACGATCAAATTGCGTTTGTAGCAAACAAATCAGATTTCAAACTTGTAACAACAAACGTGATCGAGACCCATAAACGTGACGGGTTATCATCGTAGTCGAAGTCGTGCGTTATAATATTGTATATGTATATGTACTAACTGTAAGGTTCAGCTCGTTCAGATGCTATCTGACAGGTGTTCACCCAGGTTGGACCAAAGCAGTTCAAACTAAAAGTTGTATTGCAATATTTATAAAAAATATATTTACACTAATTAATGACGTCAGGCGATTGTGCCATTAAGTCATTATAAGTGTTAAGCTTAAGCGATATCCACGTCAAAGCACTCAATGCACTCAATCAATCTTGCTGATATGAGTACAATCAGAAGCGATAAGTACACTCAATTAAGAGGAAAAAACATCTCTGACGATCCAAATAATAATTTCGATTATGTTTCTGATCTAACTTGATCTTGATCTTCATATGGAATGGAGATTATGTATAGATTCGAATTTGAGAATAAGAGAGAGAGAGTAGTAAGAGTAAGTAAGAGTAAGTAAAAGAAGGTAAGAGAGTAGTAAGAGTAAGTAAGAGAGAGAGAGAGAGAGAGAGAGAGATAAAGAGAGACAGAGAGAGAGAAGAGAGAGATAGAAAGAGAGATAGAAAGAGAGAGATAGAGAGATATAGAGAAATTGAGAGAGAAAGTGAGAGAGAGTAGTAAGAGTAAGTAAGAGAGAGAGAGATATAGTAGTAAGAGAGAGAGAGAGAGATCTTAGTAAGAGAGAGAGGGATTGAGAGTAGTAAGAGAAAGAGAGAGATACAGAGTAAGAGTATGAGCAGTAAGAGAGAGATAGTAGTAAAAAAGAGAGAGATAGCAGTAAGAGAGAGCGCAGCAGACAATCAATTTAATTTACTTATCAGCAACACACTAAACATTCACATACATATATAGATCACAAATACCATTTCTTGTATTCTTGAGAATCCTGTAGAAGGGCGGCACGTTTAATAAACGTTATGCTTATATTACTGCGCAGTAGATTTTTTATCAAAAAAGTGATGTAAACATGATTTCATATGATTTGATGTCTATGCGCATCGCAAACTCATTTATAATGAAAGGCAAATAATATGTAGCTTGAAGTGAAACGATATTTATCAACATAGTTGTAAGTTTGCACCGGCTGCTTTTTTCTGTTTTTATTGAATTTGGGAAACTATTTATTTAATTGACCTAATTGCATTTTTTGCTGTTTTATTTCAGCCAAATCTATTGCTATGGACCCCTCCTGCATACTGTACAAATGGCGAAGCTTTATCCCGACTCGAAGACGTTTGTGGACATGAAGCTAAAGGTTTCGCCGGAGAAAACCATGGAAGACTTCGAAGATTTTATGACATCAAAGAATAATACACCCAGCCAAGATGATATTCGCGGATTTGTTAATGTGCGATGCAAATGCAATATTAAAATACTGACTTTAATTTGAATAATGTTTTTTTTTTTGGAAATTTTAGGAGCATTTTGGCGAGAAGGGCACCGAGTTGGATGTGTGGACCCCAACGGATTGGAATGAGCATCCCACATATCTAGACCTTATCCACGATCCCGATCTAAAACAATGGGGCGTCGATCTAAACAACATCTGGAAGGAGCTGGGACGTAAAATGAAGGACGATGTGCACAAGAATCCCGAATATTACTCCATCATACCGGTACCGAATCCTGTGATTATTCCCGGCGGCCGCTTCATTGAGTTCTACTACTGGGACTCCTACTGGATCGTTCGCGGTCTGCTCTACAGCGAGATGAAGAACACCGCCCGTGGCATGATCGAGAACTTCCTGTCCATTGTGCAGCGCATCGGTTTCATTCCGAATGGTGGTCGTGTTTATTACAGTGGTCGCTCCCAGCCGCCGCTGCTGACGGCAATGGTGAAGTCCTATGTCGATTTTACCAAGGACGATCTGTTCGCCATCAATGCGCTGGAGGTGCTGGAGCACGAGTTTGAGTATTTCATGAACAATCACACCGTCCAGGCAAAGGGACATAATCTGGCCGCATATCGTGACTCGTCAACCGGCCCACGGCCCGAATCCTATAGTGAGGATGTGGAAACATCGCAGAGCTTCAACACAGACGCGGCAAAGGAGGATCACTATAGCGAACTCAAGGCGGCCGCTGAGTCGGGCATGGACTTCAGCTCCCGCTGGTTCATCAATGATAATGGCACAAACGTTGGTAATCTCACAGAAATTAGGACACGTTCCATTGTGCCCGTCGAGCTGAATGCGATACTGTATTGGAACGCCAAGATGATAGCCGAGTTCCACTCCAAGGCCGGCAACATTGATAAGATGACAGAGTACGAGCTCAAGGCACAAAAAATTCAAGCGGTACGTACAAATTATATACAATGATAGCGCTACTATAATATATACTCTATTCTGTAACCGTACAGGCAATCCAGGCGGTATTATGGAACGAGGAAGCCGGCTGCTGGCTCGACTACGATCTGATCAATGATAAGTCACGCGATTACTTTGTGCCCACCAATCTGTCACCGCTGTGGGTCAAGGCATACAATATTTCGGAATCGGAGAAAATCTCGGCTGCGGTGCTGAGCTACATTGAAAAGAACAAACTGGACACATTCCCAGGTGGCGTGCCAAATACGCTCTATCAGACCGGTGAGCAGTGGGACTTCCCCAATGTGTGGGCACCCATGCAGTATATACTTGTCGAGGGTCTGGACAATCTGGGTACGCCCGAGGCCAAGGAGCTGTCAAAGCGCTGGGGTCAACGTTGGGTCAAGTCCAACTTTGAAGCATATCGCGAGACTCTGGCAATGTTTGAAAAGGTAACTATCCATTGATTATGGACTGAGCATTCCTTCAATCACATCACATCAATTTCAGTACGATGCGGAAAAGTTTGGCGGACATGGTGGCGGTGGAGAGTACGGCGTACAGAAGGGCTTTGGCTGGACCAATGGCGTGATCATCGAGTGGCTGGCGAAATACGGACGCCAGATCTCTCTGAGCGGCAACACGGGCGGTGCAGGTGAAAACGACAAATAGAACAGCTATGCCAAGCATTTCGACAAAGCAAACAACAACAAAAACAAAAAACAAAAAACAACAAGAAACAAACCAACGCTATCAGCTATCATTATTGAATTCATTATCGGCATTGTCTTCCTGAAAAACCTACATACTTAGTTTTAAACCAATCCAAGCTCCAAGAGATGCTCAAAATAGACGATAAATGTATTTATTTATAAGACCTACTCAGAGGTTACCCGTAACATCATCGAAAGCGCGCATCCATTACCCCATCAATAGGCTAAGCTCTCTATATCTGCTATCACCTGTCGCCTCTATCTGTCTATAACCTTTCTCTGTATCGGCTACAATCAACGATGTCTTCAACAAGCACAAACCAAGAACAAATTCAGTCAGCTACACCAAAGCATTCATCCTCTCTCAGCCAGCACCAGGACTTACCCAGATCCAGATCCAGATCGAGATTGAACTCCAGCTATATACAACAGTACACACATCTCGCCTCTTATATATATATATTTCGCTTTTCATTTGTCTTCGACTTTGCCTTCGTCTTCGCCTCGTTTCGCCTCGTCTCGACTCGCATCTGTATCTGTTCTGTTTCAATTTAACGAGTGTCGCATCTATGCTGCCTTCGTCTATGCCAAACTATTTACGTAAGTGTCTTAATAATCATTTGTCCTTCAACTTTATTTAGCCCTGTTCCCATTTCCGTACACTCTTCAAATGTCAAAACGATTTTGATTCCGAAAGTTCAATCGAATCGGAAATGGAAACAGTCTAGATATACATATATAATATCAGCACATTTTTTATTGTTAATGTAAGTTAAGAAATCACCACTCATTTGTTGAGTTAATTCCATGGTTTTCAGCCACAAATACTTCTACAAAACATACTTTTCACAATCTCTATTTTTGAAATATTACTTCAACTGAAAAATAACACTTTAATTATAGCATGGCATTTAATTTAAAAAACTTCACTTGGCAAACCAAATTAAGAACTTTAATTGTATTTTGCAAATATTTTGGAAATATTGGCACAAGTGGTTTTCTTTAATCTCATATTATACATATTTTCCTAACGTCATTTTTTTCCATTCATACAGCTCCGAGCAGTCGGACCTTCAGCGTTTTGGGACTGACAGCTGTCGCGTTAGTGGGTGCCTTAGCCGCAAGATTCATTTGGTGAGGTAAGTTACGAGTTGCTTACGATTGATTGTCATCAAAGCAATTTCTACTGACATTTTACATATCTTCTCGTTTCAGGAAATGAAATGACTGTGTGCCAACTGTAATTGCCCTATACAAAATGTGATTCCCCTGTGTGTGTGTGTGTGTGCGTGCGTGCGTGTGTGTGTGTGTGTGTTGTTTTTGTTTTTTGTCTAATTGCACAAAAAGCCTTTACAGTTTTTGCTTTGTTGAATGCGGAGATTGCAGTATTAGATATACTATATACAATATACAGTTGACTTATTGTTAGTTGAAGTGAAGTTGTACATACAGAATTTAATGGGCATGCCCACTTTGTTATTATATTATAATATTATACAAATATTAAGTAAATGTGTACACAAATTTATATGCGTGCATGCAAACATACAAACATTTATAATATCCTCGCAACCCCCATGAAGACAAAAGTGTTATCAAACTACAATTTGATATATTTTTAATGTTGTTAACTATTAACAAAAAAGTTTTGCCAAATTGTTTGGTCTGATTTTTCAATAAAACCACAAATATTTGTTGCATGAAGTTCAGTTTTTGTTATTTGTTTGCCATTCGGTGTACAATTACAATTAATTAATTTTCACCTTGCAGGCGGACTTGGTTTAAGTAATTCAGAATAATGAGAAAGCAGCAGCACAAGCGTCGAGTGTACATAGTTTTTTTTATTTTTATATTTTGGATTTGCTTGCGTTAAATTCAATAATGGAAACTTACCTAACAAAAAGCTAACACGACATAAGAAGTTATAGTATAACTAGAGGACTGAGTTACATGCATCAATTACATAGTTTGAAATCCTAACGACTGGATATGACTCGGTTCAATGTGACAAAGACACTACGATTGGAACACAAACTCCCAAAAGAAGAATATATATATATATATATATATACCGATAAACAAATAGAGTAATTATAGTACACAGTACATACAAAAAACAATAAATATATTTGCCAATGCAATAATAGTGACGCAGAGAAGCACTTAGTTTGACTGCTGCGGTTCATGACTAAAGTAGGGAGCCGTGTGTGGCGTGAGCAGCGTGTGACAGATATCACAGACGCGAACGACCCGTTTCCGTGGTCCTGATGGCACCGTTTTCGTTAGACATTTATCGCAGTAGATGTGTCCACAATGGCGGCAATGGATTTTCCTCACCATCACAGTGAAGCCGGCATTGCACGTGGGACAATTGTTCACGTCATCGTCGTCCTGCCAGCGTACCTCGGTGTCGGCATGACGCAGCTCCTCCAAGGACATCTAGAAACAATCAAATGGGAATGCAATTAGCTCTAACGCTTAGTTTTATAAGATAATTGTTGTATAAAGAAATTAAAAAACCAGCCTATATTTTCTGTAATTGTGCGTGGAATTTACCTGAAGTGTTTGGGATAATTTGACAAAATCTTTTTGCACCGTTTCCATTGTGGACAACTCCTCCTGAAGCGTTTTTATCTTAGACTTATAGTCTGAATTTGTTTTAGCTAGCTTTTCCTGCAAATTCATCAAACTGTAAATGTGAATGTATAGGTATACTAACCGAGTACTTACATTGCTATCCTGTAGCTCAATAATCTCAACACGGCACTCGGACAGCTGTTTGTTGAGCTCAGCCTCTTTGCGTTCCAATAGTGTTTTTGATGACTCATGCGATTGCACGGCGACCAGATGCTCCGTAACGCGATCTCTGCAGAAAATATCAATGGATTTACATTGGTGTTATATATATATATATATCTATTAAGGACTTACTGTAGCGACTTAATGTCTAATTGCACTTTACGCTTGTAGGCGCGTCTCTCATTGTTGCTTTCCTCGAGCTGAGCACGCAGTATTTGAATCTCATCCAGGGAGCTGACGCACTTTTGTTTTTCGTATTCGCTGCTAACGCGCGCCTGGATCAATTCGCTCTGCTGGCGCAGCATAAGCTCCTGCAGCTCAACAACAGTGTTTGGGAGATTAATGTATTGATTCTCGATCTCTTCCGATGTGGCCAAAAAGCGACCGGATAAAAAATCGTTGTCAGCCTGTAGAGTCTCCAATTGCTGGTTAACCCGTTCACGATCGTCTGTGACGCGCTGCAGCTGTCGCATGACCTCATCCTTGGTCTCGAGAAATTTTTGTTGCATATTCAAAAGTTGTTGCTCATTGTTTTTGTATTGCTCGCGCAGGTTTTGTACTTCGCTCTTGTGTGCCTCACGCTTCGTTTGCCACTGATTCTCTAAATCATTTCGCAGCGCTGCCTCCTTGCTCAACTGTTCCCGGGACTCAACAAGTTGCTTCTGGATAACATCCAGCTGCTTTTGTTGTTGCTTCACTTGCGCACTGAGCTCCTCCGTCAGCTGTTCACCTGATTTGCACCCATTACAACTTGCCGCTAGCAAATCTGCTGATGTCGACTTGTGCATGGCATTCGCATCATCTAGTATTGAACCAGTAGCCGCTTCCTCCTTGTGCTGTGTTGATTTCGCCTGTAGCTGATCGTCTGTGTCGCGAAGCTTTTCCTTAAGCGCTTTCATTTCCTCCTGCAGTTGCTCAACTATAGAGTGCATCATTTCGGCATCTTCTGCAGCCTGTAGACACAGATATTAATATGGGTAAATATAAGTATTTATAGTATACTCACATATTGCTTGGCATTGCTTCTGTTAGAGCTGCGCGCATTCCCATCGGCACTCTCTTGTTGAAAGCTGTTGTTCAGAGATTCGCTGCCCAGTTTGCGTACAGTTCCCAGCCTTTTCTTCACCTGATTCAGGACATGTGGCGCCAGTCCGACTGATGTCTCCACTGAATTTTGCTGCTGCTGCATCTGCTGCAGTTGCAGCTGTTGCTGACGCAGCTGCTCTAGTTTGATGCGCTCCAGTTCATCTTTATATATGACCGATTCTTCAATAGTGTCCTGAACCAGCTGTTGCAGCGAGGATATCTCCTCTTGAGCCTTAATATCCTTCAACTGCATTTCATTCTCGGATTTCAGGTCAGCCACCATCACGTGAGTCCTTAGCTCATCTAATTCCTCCTGTAGCTTCTTCCGCTCCCCCTCCTTCTGCATATAAAGCTCCTTCATCTTGGCTCTCTGCGTATTAAATTCATTTTGCATTTTGCGCATATCCGTTTGGAGCAGCTCCAATTTATGCTGGTATGTCGCGTCATCATCCCCTATACCAGTTTAATTAGCATCTGACTACGTCATTAATTATTGACCAGAAAACTTACCGTTTGGCACGTTATTTGTTGCTTCCGATGTGCTATCATTTTCTTCCATTTTACCAGCAAATAATGCAATGTAATAACAACAACAATTATGTTTAGTTTACAACAGGGATGCAATACATTTCATTTAGAGATGAACAACACAAAAAAACAGCACTTGCGATTGTTGTTGCGACTCTCAGCGATGCCGATAAATGAATCATATAGTTTGCATTAATATTAAAGTACAGAAAAAGTATTTGTAATTTATTATTTTTGTGTGTTTTCCATCAATTTATATTTATATATTTAATTGAATTTGTTGATTCTTGAAAACTCCAAATAAAATAAATAGAATCGCAATTATAGCTTTGCTGTTCTATTAGCCAACCAGTTGGCGGGCGATATTTGTTTTAAATTGCGCGGATACTTGTAACGACCATCTCAAAGTCACAGCCAAAATATCGGTAGTATTTTAGAAAAATCGATCATTTTATATACATATCGATTGAGCTTGCAACTTAATATCCCACCTCTAATGCACATGTGTTTTGAAACGCAATTACTACGAGAATCGCAGCAGTTTTAAAAGAAAAACAACAGCAACAGCTCAAAAATGGTAACATTTGCATTCTATAGATCAAATAGCCGCAACTATTAAGTGTACTTTCAAATTGTAGGTAAAAGGCAAGAAACCATATATTGACCGCAAAAAGGCTGTTACCTTTCACTTGGTGCATCGGAGTCAACATGATCCTTTGGTGACCGATGAAACTGCTCCACAGCGTGTGCTGCTGGAGGCAAGTGCCAGGCAGCCGAAGCCACAGAATGATACTTCAGCAGCAGCGGATCCAGCCCAACGGCAAGACGAACTTAAGAAGTTTGGGATTCACTTTGATGATGATTACGACTATATGCAGCATATGAAGAAGCGGGAGAACGATGTGGTCTGGGAGTATATGGAGAATCCCAACCAGGCGAAGAAGTCAGACATGGAGGAAGCTAAACAGCGTAGTAATCAGATTATGCTACCCAGCTCCGTGTTTGCCAGTGAGTTTGAAGAGTCCGAAGGAATGCTGAACAAGGCAGCTCCTCAGCCGGGACCACGTCCCGATTGGGATCCCGATGTTGTAGCAGCTCTTGATAGTGATTTTGAGGACAACGAAGACTTGGATGACGATTTCGTGATGCAAGCAATGGGCAGCGATGATGAGGATGACGACGAGGAGGGAGAAGCTGACGACAATGATATGGACTTTGATTCGGATGATATGAATGAAGATGATGACGAGATTAGGGATCGTCTTTTTCCTTTGATGCGTCAAAGTCGTTTTGAAGACGAGGAAACCAAGTCACGTTTCACTGAATACTCAATGTCATCGAGTGTGATCCGCAGAAACGAACAGCTCTCCTTGCTGGATGATCGCTTTGAGAAATTCTATTCCAGCTACGATGATCCAGAGCTGGGAGATCTTTCTTTAGAAGATATTGAAGGCCACTGGCATCAAAAGCATCCCGTTGTAATGCAATGCTTTAAGGAATTTAAGAAAAAAACCGACGATATTAGCTACAATAAGGAATGGGATCGCGAGCGCATTAAAAAGTACTGCGATGTTGTTGATGGTGAACAGGATCCGACGGAGGAGCTTGTTGATTACGAGGTGGATGAGCCGAAAGATAAGAAATGGGACTGCGAATCCATACTGTCCACCTATTCAAACATTTACAACCATCCCAAACTGATCGATGAGCCGCGCCCTATTCGAATCGATCCCAAAACAGGTCTTCCCACAAATGTGCTGCGTGGCGGCACCGACGCACAGCTGACAGCTAAAGCGCTAGCTAACTTGGACGACAATACAGCAAATACGGCAGGTCCCAAATCGCTGTGTGGCAAATCTGTGGTATCCACACTCAGCGTTCTCTCCATACGCCCGAAGGACGAAACTGTCGAGGAGAAACGCGAACGTAAACGTTTGCTTAAGGATTATCGCTGCGAACGTCGCATCGAAAAGAAGGCCAACGCCGACGCTTTCAAGGGGGAGAAAAAGCGACAGACGCATGTGAAAATCAATCAGCGTACCAATCAGCAAGGCTCGACAATTGTTTAAAGGGTCTCCCAGTTGGGACATCCGTTTAGTTTTAGTGCCAAGATGTGTTTATTCTTGAAAACGCTAGTTTTATATCTGAATACAATAAATGTAAATACGCATATGGATGCGTGTACATAAATATACATATTTAACTCAAATGTAAAATATTTGTATTCCTGTTATCCTGACTACCCTTAGTATATACATCAGATAAAACCTTTACAATATGCTTGCACTCAATTTGATGTCACGTGACAGCGTTGGCTAAATTTGGGTGAAAATGGAGCCTTGATCAGGATGCCATTCAGAGATAACTATTAGAGCCAGTTGGTCTGTATTTCAGGACTTGAGAGAACTTGAGGCTCCCGGATATATTGGAATCGCCAAAGATAACAACTCATATGCATGTTTCTTAAATTGTCTTATTATTATTTAATAATAAATCATTATATTATTATCGCGATTAACAAAAAAAACGCACAAAACAAAAGCTTTTTGCTGTATCCTATGACAGATGTCGACTTCAAATTATAGTTGCGTAAATGTACATGACTTAGAAACCTACATTTGTCTGCAGAAATTACGCATGTATATATATATATATATGTATGTAGACAATAATATGTGTACACTCATTAAACCGCATTTTAGTCCTAAAAACACCATTGAGACTTTCCCACGAGACGTGAGTAAAAGTAGGCGCGCTTTTCCAGCTGTTGGAAAGTCCAAGTAACATCCACTATTGTGGGCTAGGGCTGACTATATGTACAGTTGTGTGTCTGTACATTTAAAATGTATAGTTACCATATGTGTAAATATGAATGCATTAGTGTACGTTGGATTTTTGCCGGCGCACTTGCTTGGTTGTTGATTAGTTTGTGGAAATTACAAGTCAATTTGCATGGATTTCATCGGAAGAGCCCAACAACAAAGTCAGTAATTTAGTCAATTACAATTTGCGATAGTAGACAAAAGTGGTATAGATACTATAAGTGGGTATTTGGTTTTGACTATACATATATTTTGTGTCATGATGATGACCCTTAATGATGATACTCATGATGTTGTCAACGACATGTTGGAAAAACAGTGAAAACTAACTAATAGAGAATATTGTGATTGTTATTATTTAGCAAAAGTAATACTATATATATGTATATACGCTAATTACTGTCGCAATGTTCTACTAAATGCCAAAACAATCTACCACGTACTATTGCAAATGATTAAAAATCCACATGGCCACATTTCCATGGCGCCTAACGGAACCTAACACCAATTTGGGACCAAGCTCGAGCTCGCACGCTTTCCCAGCACGATACGATGCGATACGATACTCACAACTCCTTGTAAATGGAAACCGTCACAGTTGTTGTGCCCCCGACACCACCACCACCAACACCACCAGCAACACCATCACCATAACCATCCTCAATTGAACTGGCCGCCACCGTCAGCGCCGGCGTCGCTTTCGCTGTTGTTGGTTGTTGGTTGTTGGCTGTTGGCTGTTGGCTGTTGGCGGTTGGCTTGGGACCGCGTTTTATTAAAGTGGCAAGAAAGCAGCAAAGAAATTCGCGCATTTTCAGTTCCGTTCAGTTCCTGCGCGAAGCCGAAAGGATTCGAACGCGCGTCGGCCAGCAGCGCGGTAATTCTCACATTATTCCATTGTCCAGCTGAAAGAAAACCAAAAAAATTGTTATTAGCTTTTCGTGTTAACACAACTGGCACTTAGTGCTGCTGCAATGGGTTGGAAATGTTGTTCGATTACAGTTATATTCGAAATGACACAATGCAAACATGAATTAAACAATGAGCCATCTAACAATCTGGGCTAATTATGGGGCCAATATTGATGAAGTCAATAAATTCTTGTATTTGTGTTTGTGATTGTGATTGGAACCGTCGTGTGCCACAACTTGAAACACTCATCGGAAATTCCACTACGCGAAAACTTACGAAAACTTGTGAAACCTCAAATGCGCCGTTACAAAATATCGATGACTATTATAGCCTGTTCTTAATCCACATAAGTGAAAAAACAATAATAAAATCTGTTTAATATATGCAGCAAAAGTTCACTTAGTTTTTTGCTTTCATTTAAAATAAATTTATATTAATTTAACAGAATAAATTAGTTACTTACGATACAGTTAAACTAAGCCACTTTTAAGAGCGTGCATAATTAATACAAATGGATTTCCAGACTTAATTAGTGACATAAAAACACACACACACACACACACACACATATACACACGTGATTTTGATGCAAAATATTCCATTAATATTATAATAATTAAAGACTGTAATAAAAACAGTGCAAAAAACGCAGATCTTGATCTTGAAGTGTACATACATAGGTACATATATACATATGTATGTATGTATGCATACATCTACATCTAAAGTGTGTGACAGTCGCAAAATGCCTCCTCTACTTGGGCTTAGCCGGATATACTTCATCTTGCGGTCCACTCATTGAAGTGGAATTTTTAATTTGAATGGCGAGAAACTGTCATTTCCATTCCCACTGCCAGAGCCAATGTCAATGTCGGTATCAGTTCCTACAAGTTCCTATGTAAACATATTTTTGAAAAATATATGTACATAAGTAGCTCGTTGAATATGTAAACAATGCGATCAAAATCCAATTGATAGCAATTAAATTGAAAACTATCGCAATACTTTTAGATACGACAATGCTTTGATATTTGATCAACATGAATCAAATGTTTACAAACGTATATTCAAATCAAATGAATAGCATTCAATCCAGGAACAAATTCTTTACAATCCGAATAAATAAGTTCGTATATAAAGTATATAAATTTATATTGTAGAAAACTTCTCAAGTCGCTTAGGACCTGTTTGTATTGCGAGCATTTGATGCGTTTTTCGCAGTGTATTAAAGACGCATAGGTATATTCTGGCATTATATAAGTGAGATGTCGTACATATATGTAAGTAAGTAGCTTGCTTTGCGTACTGTCCAAATTGTAACGATAATATTTAAAGCGCGCGCGCTTAAGTGAAATCGGCACGCGATTCAATTGTCTTACATTGACCGAAGGCGCGAAGTGTGCCGCATTTACACTCGTGTGTGTGTGTGTAGTGTCTTGACCGCCGGCCTGGCAATCTTAGACATCTGTGTGGTTATCATTTTACTAGCACTACTACAGCGCCTGCCTCCCACACAAGTTGGCTCGATAATCGCGCTATCCATGAACATATGTGCATATCCGACAATCAAATGAGATAAGTGCTATACACAGACTCTGTATGTACATGTGTATCTATGTATCTATGTACACACAGACACATGTACGTAGCATGTATGTATTTACATACTATGGCATATGTTATAACTTATAAGTTGTAGTACGCGATGCGACAGTTGCTGCCGAGTGGTTGGTGGTTTTATTTATTCGATATTTGGAAGTTAGCTGAGCTAGTACCGCATCAAAGTAGATCCAACAATCCAGCTGTGCACACATCATTAATTATTGTATTATTGTTGCATACCCACAAACAATACTAATAGGCTAATATCGTGAACTTGTCCTAATCGCATTAAATACCGTTAAATTCCAACATCCAGTGCTCGTATCCATCACGGAGTGTAGCATACTTATACACAACTTAAGCAGTTGTTATTTTCTTTGTTGTATAAATGCATTATAAATTTAATACAAATTCGATACCGCTATCGCTATCGTGTTGCAGATTTCATAAAGCGAATTATGAAATTCCCACGTCGATGTAAAGTGAGATGATTTGAGGTTTGGTTTCATTTTCTGTTTCGTCGTCAACATCATGCTGGGCAAATACAACACAAAAGCATTCATATCGCTTGGATTGCCTTTCTTATTGATGTGGTAAGTTAATATTACAATTTTAAATCTCTTTCCCTTACACATCCATATTCTTAGACTTCAGCGTCCCATAACTTTGTCAAAACTAAGCCGATTACCGTTCCCAAAGCCATTTTGATCATGGTTCGACCACTGCATAAATTCTACATTTCAAATTTTTGCATTTTCCAAAAATCAATTTTTTTGAACTTTTTTCCGAAAATATTTCCTTTTTTCGTTTTTAGGATTTTTTTTTTTTAAATTTTTTTTTTCCATTTTTATTTTTTATCGATTGTGGGTGTCACAATTAGTATAAAAAAGTATAAGAAAAAAGATTTTGACAACAATGGTCACATGTTAAGTTACAAGTTCCTAAAAATGCCCTTCCCAGACTTCAAATTGCTATAACTTTGTCAAAACTGAACCGATCTTTAAATCCCGAGCCCATATAATGCATGGCTTGTCATCCTTAATAGTTCTGCATACAAAGTTGAGAAACTATAAAAATTCGGATTTCTTGTCAAAAATCATGACAACAATGGTCACATGTCAAGTTACAAGTCCCAAGAAATGCCCTTCCCAGACTTCAAATTGCCATAACTTTGCCAAAACTGAACCGATCTTCAATCCCAGGGCCATTTTGTGCATGGTTTGTCATGCTTAACAGTTCAGCATTCAAAGTTGAGAAACTACAAAAACTCGGATTTCTTGTTAAAAGTTATACAAAAATTTGCTTGTAAATGCCCTAAATAGACTTGTGAGGCATTATAAATGACCTTCTTAGAGTTCAAAGTCCTATAACTTTACACAAACTAAACTGTTTTTTAATCCCAAGACCATTTTGGTTATAATTTCGCTTCTAGTTTAATTCCACATCTTGGCTTATGTACTTTTGAAAATGATTTATATTTTCGATTTATATTATGGAAAGAGCATGGACGTCATGGTTTTAAAATTGCAATTGCATCATTTTGTTCCCACTTTATCGAATACCGTTACACGGTATTTGCGAGGATTGGCAAACCATTTGACAAACCCGCCAAGGTCAAACGAATCACTGCAAATGTGGTTCCAGCACGAATATTAGTCAACTTTAAGGTAGCTGAGGGTTGTCAGGTAAAAACAAAAATAAAAAAAACAAAACGATATATATAATGTACATACATACAAATATGCATGTATTCATATGCAGCAGCAGACAGGCCCAGACACGAAGTAAGTTAATTTGCCGTTCAGACTTAAATTGGCAAAGTTTACAATAGTTGCATGTGCCCCTGAGGTCCAAAAACTGGGCCTCTGTGCACCATGTCCAAAAGGCAGTATTCAACGACATGCATGTACTTAAGTACTTATAGTATTCGTATATATGAATATCTGTACATATATGTGTCTATATTTTGGTCGACTATTTGCTATTATATCCGATTGTATTTTTGGCCATTTTCAGGATTAGTGAGGCCACGGACGCCCACATGAACTACAACTACACAGCGAAGCCGCGAGTGGTTCTTCCGCCTAATTATGTCAAGGGTAAGCATTTTTTTTTTTTTTTTTGCAATATTTGTGTACCCTTACCCGCAGTGCATTTACAATTACAGTACTTTAAAATTCACTTTTTGTTGGTTTTTGCTTTTGGCTTTTTTTGTTATTTGGACTTAAACAAATGGTGACTCAGTAACATTAAATTACAGTCTTTTCCTCGCTTGTTTTTTAATTGCATGGATTTTGCGCCCTATTGTAGGGTATTATAACTTCGTTGCAAGATGTGTAACGCATACCATAACTATATATCTATACGTAAATAGAATATGTGTAACGGCATTTCCTCAAAATTGTTGCTTAGTTCCGATAATATATTGAGTAATTGAACCATTTGTCGTATATTAGTAAATTTGATCACCTTTTTGTTGTAATAAATTTATGGCCAAGGGTATTACAATTTCGGTACTACAATTTCGGCTGCCGTTTAGTTTAAGATTAGTTTGTTTTTTTTTTTGCCATGGTTGGAACATTGCGTGTGTCGTTTATCGTGACACAGCTAATTTCAGGGCCTTTCGCCGCAGAGCCCCTTTTTGTCTGCAGACAGCACATATTCGCTTAGCTTCTGTAATTACTACTTATGTACATACATACATATGTATGTCCATGCACAAAATCTATGTATGTACATATGTATGTACAACATTCTGTACACATGCAGGTTCTTGACGTCAGAAAAGGAATAACCATTTCGATCGATTAAACCAAAATAAAGAAAAAAGAGAGCTTTAATTTTGACTGCCATTTATAATCGCATGTCTTGTAAATTTGCTTATGAAACCAATTGAAACCATTTTCAAAATTAAAAATGAATAGCATAAATTATTAAAGAATGTACACAAATAATTCCATACTAATATAACACTATTCTACACTCTTTGCTTCTACCAATACTATTGTTTGAACTTTGTCTCTTGTAATATAAAGTTATAGTAGCTGTGTATCGTTAAATTGCATGAGTTTGCATATAGTATGTGTATTCACCAACACAGTCTAGGCAATTAAAGTTTAACCTCAACACCTAACGCCTCAATTTTTCTTCTCTTATTTTTTTTTTATCGATTTTCACTGTTGTGCAATATGCCTTAAGCCTACTACAGGCTGTCCATGAACTTGAAGAGTGGCTGAGTCCCGAAATTGTTTGAGTGGAACACATATACCTTCATGTGTACTATATATGTATGATAAATACAGTAGAAACACGTCACGCACGAAATATTTCCATATTATAAACAAGAGTTTACATAAGAAAACAGTTAACACCTCCTTGATGGCGAATAAAATGAGAAGCAGGGTTAACAAGAAAGTGACTTTATATAATATTTGATGTACTAAATAGTCGATGGTTTGCCACCCAACTGTTTATTTTCAGAAATGCGACCGCCCTCAAAGAAGGGTTCCCCAGTGATAGTAGACTTTAGCATTTTTGTTGTAGATATTAACTCAATTAATGTAGAGGATATGGACTTTAGGTAAGTGATAAATGTCATAAGGGAATAATCATAATGTAGCCAGTCATATATGTATACATATGCATTTGCAGAGTAGACATGTTTATACATCAACGATGGATGGAATCGCGACTGGAAATCTCTGATGACATATTCGAGGAGGGCGACGATTATGTCACCCTGCTTCCAGAATTCTTCGACAACCTCTGGCAACCGGATCCCTACTTTCTTAATTCGAAAATTGCCGGTGAGTATTTTCTAAATTTCTTATAGATATGCATGTTCTTCAATGCGTCTTTCTATATGTAGGGTATTTGTGTTTGTAGAAGAATATGTCCTCTTGGTTAACTTTTCACGTAATCACAAAAATCGAAATAATTAGTTTTCTGATAATTTGAGATCATTGATAGGTCTCTTTAATGCACTCGAGCTTTGATATATCTATTATACCTATCTAATCATTTGATTTGTGTATAATAACATTGTGTTCTTTTTTACTTTTAATTTTCATTGTTTTTAACATTTCCAAAAAACCAAAATAAAAACTAACAACAACGCAAACTTCTACTAGGATTCGGAAGTCCATATATTTCCACGACTTCTATGCTACGCTATAAGGATGAAAGAGAATCTAAAAACTTTCATCTTAACAAAACTTTAAGTATACTTAAAATCAAATCTAGAACGTGTTTTTGTCTTGACAATTGTCTGTCAAATCTAATTTAAAACAACAAAATTCACCAAAAACCAATGTCATGCATATAATAAGATTACAAAAGCTTTCTTCGGCACGCCGAAAATTAAGTATCCTTGCAGACTAGAATTTTCAGTCATTCCGATCCTCTGCAAGGTTATATTACTGTTTTCATATGATCCTGTACACCCATGATCATTAATTGCTCAAACTCAAATCTCATATCAACATAATTCAGGAAAGTTGAATAAAACAAGAATATTATCAAGTCGTATTTAGATCATATTCACTACAGGTTTGATTTTTATTGCTCAAATATTTGATTGGAATCCGATACCATGTAAATAAAGCTAGCCTGCAATGTCAGTTATATAGTTATATATTCATCATATTTTAAAATCTGTCAAAGCAGCCAACTAACAAAAAATGCAGTTTTTATTGTTTTTATTTCAACAAAATCAACACATCAAATACGATTTATAATTATCTGCCATTGCGTGCAACTGATATATCACCCACGAAGCTCTAAAAATGCCATTCGGAAATGGGCGCTGATTGAACCCTATGTGCCCATGTATAAGCCATAAGCCAGACCGATTGCCTGTGCCAGCTACCCATTAATCGCACGCTGACCAAACAATTTTCAATGTCATGGCCAACTTGGAGTTGGTCATACTATTGCCAAACCTGTTATACACCCCATTTACCACCGAAAGTCCATTGTTGAAAATTTTGTAGTTGCATTGGGTGCGATAAGATCTGGACAAGGTTTCCTGGTTCCATTGTCAGCACACATGAAAATCGATCGTAGACGCCCCTGCGTGGAATTTGAACATGCATTTTGAGCAAAACTGCTGTTCTTAGAATCTAGATTTAAATGTAGTATTATAGCAGAGGACAAAGCCATGACTAAAACGACATTTATTTTGAAAATCGGTTGAGTTTTGACTAAGTAATGGCTCGGAAAGCTTAGACACGTTCCTTAAGTTGTCTGCTGTAATTCGTTTTTATACCCTGATCACATTAAAAATGGGAAAAAGTGTTTACTAATTGAGACACCCACAATCAATTAAACGTATGTAAAATTTCAAGATTCTATATTTTGAAAAATCAAAGTTGGTAAATGTCTCCCTTATGCTTTTTTTGCCAAAAAAATCCAAAATTTTATTTTTTCAAAAATTCATAATCTTGAGATGTAGAATTAAACTAGATGTCAAATAATGATCAAAATGGCCTCGGGATTGAAAATCGGTTCAGATTTGACAAAGTTGTGGCAGTTTGAAGTCTGGGAAGGTCATTTATAAGGAACTTTTTGTTGTATGGGCACTTTACAAGCCAATTTTTTTGTCACTTTTGGCGTGATTTTTGACAGAAAAATGAAAATCCACAAAATCACTTTTCATATAGTTTTTTATACTAGTTGAGGTACCCACAATCAATTAAACGTAAAATTTCAAGATTCTATTTTTTGAAAAATCAAAATTTGTAAGGGTCCCCCCTTATGCTTTTTTTGCCAAAAAAATCCAAAATTTTATTTTTTCAAAAATTCATAATCTTGAGATGTAGAATTAAACTAGATGCCAAATTATGATCAAAATAGCCTCGGGATTGAAAATCGGTTCAGATTTGACAAAGTTGTGGCCGTTTGAAGTCTGGGAAGGTCATTTATAAGGAACTTTTTGTTGTTTGGGCACTTTACAAGTCCATTTTTTTGTCACTTTTGGCGTGATTTTTGACAGAAAAATGAAACACCACAAAATAACTTTTCGTATAGTTTTTTATACTAGTTGAGGTACCCACAATCATTTTAACGTAAAATTTCAAGATTCTATTTTTTGAAAAATCAAAATTTGTAAGGGTCCCCCCTTATGCTTTTTTTGCCAAAAAAATCCAAAATTTTATTTTTTCAAAAATTCATAATCTTGAGATGTAGAATTAAACTAGATGCCAAATAATGATCAAAATGGCCTCGGGATTGAAAATCGGTTCAGATTTGACAAAGTTGTGGCCGTTTGAAGTCTGGGAAGGTCATTTATAAGGAACTTTTTGTTGTTTGGGCACTTTACAAGTCCATTTTTTTGTCACTTTTGGCGTGATTTTTGACAGAAAAATGAAACACCACAAAATAACTTTTCGTATAGTTTTTTATAATAGTTGAGGTACCCACAATCAATTAAACGTAAAATTTCAAGATTCTATTTTTTGAAAAATCAAAATTTGTAAGGGTCCCCCCTTATGCTTTTTTTGCCAAAAAAAATCCAAAATTTTATTTTTTCAAAAATTCATAATCTTGAGATGTAGAATTAAACTAGATGCCAAATAATGATCAAAATGGCCTCGGGATTGAAAATCGGTTCAGATTTGACTAAGTTGTGGCCGTTTGAAGTCTGGGAAGGTCATTTATAAGGAACTTTTTGTTGTTTGGGCACTTTACAAGTCCATTTTTTTGTCACTTTTGGCGTGATTTTTGACAGAAAAATGAAACACCACAAAATAACTTTTCGTATAATTTTTTATACTAGTTGAGGTACCCACAATCAATTAAACGTAAAATTTCAAGATTCTATTTTTTGAAAAATCAAAATTTGTAAGGGTCCCCCCTTATGCTTTTTTTTGCAAAAAAATCCAAAATTTTATTTTTTCAAAAATTCATAATCTTGAGATGTAGAATTAAACTAGATGCCAAATAATGATCAAAATGGCCTCGGAATTGTAAATCGGTTCAGATTTGACAAAGTTGTGGCAGTTTGAAATCTGGGAAGGTCATTTATAAGGAACTTTTTGTTGTTTGGGCACTTTACAAGTCCATTTTTTTGTCACTTTTGGCGTGATTTTTGACAGAAAAATGAAACACCACAAAATAACTTTTCGTATAGTTTTTTATAATAGTTGAGGTACCCACAATCAATTAAACGTAAAATTTCAAGATTCTATTTTTTGAAAAATCAAAATTTGTAAGGGTCCCCCCTTATGCTTTTTTTGCCAAAAAAATCCAAAATTTTATTTTTTCAAAAATTCATAATCTTGAGATGTAGAATTAAACTAGATGCCAAATAATGATCAAAATGGCCTCGGGATTGAAAATCGGTTCAGATTTTACTAAGTTGTGGCCGTTTGAAGTCTGGGAAGGTCATTTATAAGGAACTTTTTGTTGTTTGGGCACTTTACAAGTCCATTTTTTTGTCACTTTTGGCGTGATTTTTGACAGAAAAATGAAACACCACAAAATAACTTTTCGTATAATTTTTTATACTAGTTGAGGTACCCACAATCAATTAAACGTAAAATTTCAAGATTCTATTTTTTGAAAAATCAAAATTTGTAAGGGTCCCCCCTTATGCTTTTTTTGCCAAAAAAATCCAAAATTTTATTTTTTCAAAAATTCATAATCTTGAGATGTAGAATTAAACTAGATGCCAAATAATGATCAAAATGGCCTCGGAATTGTAAATCGGTTCAGATTTGACAAAGTTGTGGCAGTTTGAAATCTGGGAAGGTTAATTATAAGGAACTTTTTGTTGTTTGGGCACTTTACAAGCCAATTCTTTTGTCAAATCGAATAATACGTATTTTTAAAGGTATGACCTTTGGATTTTACATAGTCTCACATTTATATGCCATCTTTATGTCTTACAAATTTTATTACGATCGGACAATAAACAAAGAAGTTGCTTACGATTCAATGTAACTAGTTTGGGGCCAATGGAAGAAGAAGAAACAAAGCAATTGCATCTATGTATGAATGCAGATAAAGAATTATGAATGTAATAACTGGGTTCAGGGTATCTCCTAGTCGGGCACTCTCGACTAGAGCACTCTTACTTAATTGAATTTATTTCCATTGAGAAAATGAAGAAATTCGGCAACAATTTAGCGAAGCTCATTTCTGGCACATAAAGCATTTGAAACACTCGAGTCATTTGCTTGTAGTTGTACTGCAAAGAAGCACTCGCCCACTAAATGTACACCCGTACACTCGCATACCCGTACATCCTAGTAGCAGCAATATCAGCAACAAAAAAAAAAAAAAAAAAAAAAAAAATGAGTGCCTTCCAATTCTATAGTTCTAATCGAAACTACTTTGTTCCGCATCTCTGCAACGTCTTTTCGATGTCTTTTCGTTGTAGAAATAGCTACCCTGACGCACAAGTTCACATCGGTGACGCTGTATAAAAATAAAACCGTACGCTATGCGGCCCGCATGCATGCGATCATTGCCTGCCAGATGGAGTTCCAGCTCTACCCCATGGACATCCAAGTGTGTCCCATTTACATTGAAAGTTGTAAGTACCATCGAAACACCTTTTAATCGGAATTATAATTTATGGTTTTGTTTCTTTCAAGTTTCGTCCAATAATCAGAAGGTGAAGCTACGCTGGTCCGATCCGGGTGTAACGCTCAATCCCGAATTGAAACTGCTGCAGTACAATCTGGGGCAGCCACTGGAGCTGGAGGAGAGCGATGGCTATATGCCCGAGAAGGTGGGCAATTTCTCCCGCCTCACCGTCTACTTTCGGTTCGAGCGGCAAATCGGCCATCATCTGATACAGACATTCGCACCCTCCACACTGGTGGTCATGTTGTCCTGGTTCAGCTTCTGGCTGGGCCTGGATGCCATTCCGGGTCGCGTCACGCTGCTGGTCACCTGCATGCTAACGCTGGTAACAATGTTTACGGGGCTGCGGGCGGACATTCCACCCGTTGCGTATGTCAAGGCAATTATTCAACCTAACAACTATAAGCTCAGGACCCTCTAACTAACAGTACCTTTATTTACCTTGATGCGGACAGGCGCTTGACCTGTGGATGGCCGGTTGCATGGTTTCCGTCTTTGCCGCCTTGGCCGAATTTGTTGTCGTGAAGGTGCTGGACGTGCAGTACCAGTACCAGGTGAACCGCATACCAAAGGTACTGCCCATGGTAAGCATAGTTCTGTGCTCCGCTCTCTAATAAATAAACACATTTTCTGTATCATTCCATGACCGCGGCCCACTCAGCGTATAAGCAATATGGAAAAGGGTCAATGTGCAACTGTGGCGAGTTGGGAGGGTGGCGCGGTACGGTCACGGAAGGCCACACAAACACCGACCACGCCGGGGCAGGTAAGTTCACCTTCTCGTATACCATATAAATAGACTCAGACAAAGTAAAGTATATCTTCTGTATGCCACAGACATCGCTGCAGGGCAACGGAGGACCTCCAAAGCCGGCGCGCCGCCAAAGCCTCTTGTCGGTCGCATGGACGGACACGGATACGGGCGTAGAGAAGATAATGTGGCGTGAGATTGACAAAGTATCGCGGGCCGTGTTTCCGATATTGTTCTTTGTGTTTGTGCTTCTGTATTGGCCCATATTGCTGATGAAGTCGTCCTAGGATTTGGGGAGCTCCAGAACCCACATGTCTGGACTCCGTTAAAAAATCTCATTATGGAATTAACTCACAACGAACACGGCTTTACACAACAATACCTGAGTGTGGAGAGACGCACATGGGAGCATACATATTTAACTATCTGAATAATCTACTGCTTAAGCATATCACACACGTACAACACATAATATGGAATATGGAATCAACAGTTACCCTGATATTATTGGGGAACCGTAACAACTTTTGCCACAAAATTGACACTTGCTCATCAATACTTACTACTATTTATTAATTGTTTTTATTTTTGTATTTTCCGGGACAACTCTGTCCGTCTGTTCCTTTTATCTTGAGTACCTCACAGATTCAAAACAGCAGTTTCTTAAAAACTAGTTCATGCTTGGTTAACTGAATTAATTAAATCTATTTATTTGTTAGTTCATGAAGCACTTTGTTAAGAACAATATCCCAATTGTTATTGCTTTTGCTACTAATTCGTTTTCAATTACAATTAATAGTTAAAAAACAACGACTTTTTTTATAGGCTTAAGCAAATCAGCCAGAAAATTAATTGGTGCTTTAAAAAGATAATACAATTTACAAACCCTCTAAGGATCAAGACATATAAATACATATATTTGAAATGTAAATATGTAGTAAAAATGCTATTTAGGAAATTTTTACACACTAATGAGACAAATAATCAATTTAGCGCATTTTGAAAGGCAAAACGGCGTGAAAAACGATGCGAAATTTAGAGCTGTGGCTTTATATATATATTTTATACATTTACCTGTAGTTCAAATAGCGCACACTCAAGAAATGCTAGGAATATGTACGTATTTTAAATATACTTTATAAGTAAAATGAAGATTATATTTTGTACAACAAGACATGCTGTAAATATTAAATAATACATATTTAAGTATATAACATACACCTAGAAATTTATTTACGATATGTGTGTACATAAATTTCCATCGGTTAAGTTCTACATTTCACAGGTCTTTTTTACAAGGAATCGAAACTGTTTACTATGCTCTAATAACTTTATCCTCAAAGCTTTCAAAACTATCTAAATAAAAACGTACACAATTATGCATGTAAAAACTAAATAAATAAAACAAATTGATTCTAAACAAAACTACCCTTAATAGACAAATAATTAACGCAATAGTTTAATTAAACAAAATTATATTTAATGGTTGTAACAGTAGTGTCTAGACAATAACCAAACTATTTTAAACTATTCCTCGATATTGTCCTCTTCAGTATCCTCTTCGCTCTCTTCACTAAATTGGCATTCCAAGGACTCATCTTCTTTGCGGCTAATCAAAATCTCATTATCACTATCATCCATCGCATCGGCGTTTTCCTCTCCGTTTTGTTTCAGTTGCTCTGACCTCTCCAGGAGCACGCGCATCGTGTATTTGTTGTAGTCACATCTGGAAGTTGATCAAATCGGTTAAGTTACGAACTCAAATTGAAATTCAAGCAGCTGTGCTTACATTTTGTTAAGCATTTCATATTTGCGCGATATACTTTCGTGTAGCGCTAGTAAGGACGTGTGGTTGAAGACGCCGTCATGATAGCCATGAGTCGTAAGCAGGCAGCAGCTCCACTGCAAATAGAACTCAATGTGGGGCGAGGACTGCAGCAGGCGCGACAGCTGTTGCAGCAAACGTTGGGCGAAATCCGGCGACAGATCCCCGCAAAGTAGCTCAACTGTAATGTAGAATGGCAAAACATTTGTCGTCAATATAAAGCAGTCACGTGCCAAAGAAAATCAATTTACATATTTGTTGTATGCATGTTTCTCGAGAAAGGGGTTATTAACAACGTACTACACATGTTTCGTTTCGCCTGGTCATGTTAATGCAGAAAGAACCTTGAGACTTTGCATTAACAGCAAAAACAGAACGAATTTACACATTCGATCCAAGTGGAGTTGGGTAATAAGCGCCTTGAATGCAAGGGTGAATTCAACTTTCTTCTATTTTTAGGCATGCAAGAAACGGCGAAATGGCTATTGATTATAACAAAAAAAAATACAAAAAAATGGCAAATGGAAAGGTAGTAAGGCTGACTCCGCTGGCAAGGTCGTTTTTGGCTATGGGGGCAACGATTTAGCATTCCAATATTCACGTAATTTACGAGCACTTACTATCCCTATACGGCACGCGCTCCAGCACTAAGGTTACCAAATTGGGCTCGTTTAGTTTCAAGGACATGACAAGCGCCTTTGTAAACTCCTTATTCTTGAGCGCCTCGTGTGTCGCTTTAGGTGTCACTTCCAGCGTCAAATCGAACGGATCGAAAACTACGCCTAGATAAGTATAATATAAACCTTTTTAATAAATCGGCTCAATAATAAGTGCGGTTTATGAGAGGTTTTGCTTACCCTTGTCCAGCGCATATATGCAAAGGCCCTCGGTGCCGGCCGCAGCAAACGCTTGACCCGTCGGTGAGAAGCGGACGGAGAAAACCCTAACCTCGGGCTGAAAGCGTCGCGAGGACATATCACCCTTGCGCACACCAGGCAATCGGAGTGCCACATTACCACCCTCGAGTTCATCGCGCTGCTCCACCAAGGCCATGTTGCCAAACTCGCTCAGATGCTTGCGACTGATGAACTCCTGCAAGTGGAGAGGAATAGTTATCGTACAGAGTCCTATTTTGTATGTGACCGATTATAATTTACTCACATTTAAGCCATCTAAGCTGTAATTCTGAGTTATTTGGAATTTTTTGAGCAAAATGGCCTCACGCACATGGTATATACAAATGTTGGCGGATTTGCCAGCAGCCAGTAAACATTCCCCATCCGCCGAATACTCGATTGTTGAGAAATAGCTGAAATACACGATTGCTTTTGTCAAAATCGGGCAATGCTGCTAAATATGTTTCAACTTACTTTGATTCTGTATTTTTTTTGGCAGTAATAATATCTGCCTTCAGGCGTCCACTGCCCAAATCGTTCTGACCCTCAATTGTGACCACTTGTGTGGCAGATTTGACATCAAAGATGATTATGTTGCCAACAAGCGTGGCGACAGCAACCTGGGGAAAGCACATTGGATTAAAGGCTATTAAAGATACAAGTTAATCCTTATTTACCTCTTCACCACTGGGACTAAATGCCACGCAGGTCACATCGGATAGGGCATCAATTGTTTCGTGCTCACTGTTGCTCTCCAAACAATTCCATATTTTTACCGTTTTGTCCCAGGATCCAGAGATGAGCGTCGACGAGGTGGAGACGGGTGAAAAGGCAACCGATGTCACCGGACCCACATGACCACTAATCACTTCCAGCAGTTTGCCCGTCTGGATGGACCACAAATAAATCTCAAAAACATCTTGGCCACCAGCGACAACCAGCTCGCCGGAGTAGTCGACAGCCACACATGCGAACTGAGCAGGAGTCGGCGATGTAAAAGTGCGAAAGTTGCGATATCTACAAGGAAGGTATTGTATTATATGAAAATTATAGCCAAAGAGGACACAGACCTGATGATATCAAAGGCACGCACTGTGCCGTCCAGTGAGCTGCTAACCAGGAACTTTTTATTACGGCTAAACTGTACGGCAGTTACGCCACTCGTATGCTCACTGAATGTCACAAAGCAGAAGCTGCTTTGTGTGTTCCACAGCTTTACCTTCGAGTCCTCGCCGCCGGTGGCAATGTACTGGCCATCGGGCGAGTAAGCAATGCAGGACATTTCGCTACTGTGTCCCTGTTGCTTCATAATGTACTGCTCGCTCTGCCACTCCCAAACCAACAATTGTCCAATTTCGCGCGAGGCCAACGCCACCCAATCGCCCGTACAGTTGAAGACGGCCGCCGAGATGGGATAGTCGGAGATGCTCAGCGAATGGATCATATTCACGTCGGGCAGCTCGTAGAGATAGAAGGCGCCAGAGCTGAATGCCACAACCAGGACCCTAGTCCTACGATTATAGTTGGCCGCCGTTAACAGCACATCGCGCTTCTCCTTGCGCGGCTCGTTGGCCAAGTAGTGACGGCCCAGCTTCTTGTAAAAGAATGGATGCGATTTCTTAACGCTTTCGTCCTTCAGCTCGTTCTGATCTGCTGATATAATTTCCGATTCTTTTTTCACTAGTTCCTTTTCCATCACATTTTCCACATCGTCTTCGGATTCGTTATCGCTGTCGTTGCCATTGAGAGCCTTGCGCTTGCGGACTGGTGGTGCCGCATTCGGCTTGTCAGCTTCCGTTAAGTCAGAAGGCTCCAGGCTGCATTCCCACAGGCACAGCTGCCCATTCCGGCTGATGGTGTTCAGGTGCAAGCTGTTCGCTTCGAAAAAGCACGAGACTATTGCATCCGTATGCCCGCTAAGGTTGTATGTACGAAAGTTGTTCATGTAGTTGATGCCACATATTTTAGTGGAGCTATCGCGGCAGCCAATGGCAAGTACCTTGGAGTCTGAGGACCAATCCAGCCAAGTGACATCGTCGTAGCCGCCAAGGAAGCTGCGCTTCAAAACAAACGGATTGTACTCGCCGGTGATTTCGCCCGGAGAGCAAAATATGAGCACCACGTTCTCCATCGCCACCGCAAAGTATTTGCCATCTGGACTAAAGTTGATGCAGTGCACCGCGGTTTTGAATTTGTGACGGTGTATCACCGTACAAGAGACCATGCTGATCAAATGCCCATCGCCCTGTTCATTGACAGCGATCAATAAACTGCCATCCGGAGACAGGGCGATATGTGTGTAGTTAAAACGGGACTCCAAGGATAACGTACGGGATTTATTGCTGGGAATAGTAAATATTAAAATTAATAAAATGTTTAGCAAGTGAGCAGCTTAAACTTACTTCTTTAGATCGTATACGGTTATCCGGTTACCCACAGGACTGATTACGGAATTGCCATCCGGAGTAAAAACCAAATTTCCATTACGATAAATTGTGCCCAACAAATTTGAAAACTGTAAACCATATATAAATATTTTAATACTTGTATTACTCATAGTATTTAACTCACTTTGTAAGAAAACTTCATATCGCTGCTTTATTCAATAAACTTATTATACTCAAATGTAAAGTTTAAGCGGCAATAGTAAACAAACGCGTTGCACGTGTTGATCAGTACGACGCTAAAAATCACCCAACTTATGATGAAAACATACTAAAAGAAAAATACCAAATTCTATTTTTTCAGTATTTTTGGCAAAACCAAAACAGTATTTTATCTGTCAACCAGTGTGCAGTCGAGAATATTCGTTCGCCCCAAATTTGAGGTTAAGTGCATTACCGTCTGATTTCCTTGCTTTAGCTGCTCTTCGTTTGTTGAATATCTGTGCATAAAAATGGCTTTATCCGTACCAAAAGCACCCGGCATGGCGCAAATGCTAAAGGATGGCGCCCGGGTAAGTGAAATACACACGTTATACAAAAATTTCTGTCAGTTTGGCGTAGGTTTTATTAACATTGAGTGAAAACCGGTGATGCGCTAGAAAAGCGCGTGATTAGTCATCGCATTTTGCAAGCATATGTTCATTTGAAGCAGTCCAGTACAACGTCACTAAGGAAGGGATCTTTTCCGCTCTAATGCTCCCGGTTGTGTCAAGAGCAACTCTTCTTCTTTGATAAAGGAGAATAGATTCCTTGCCGAAGCAGTCCTAGTGCGAGCAGTCCCAATCTAACTCACTGCCCAGACACTTCCTCCTGTTCCACACCAAGGCTGGACATTCACATTCCCTGCAGAGATTATACCTTAAAGTGCGTTGGTCCGTAAGATTGACAACCAGTAGTCCAAGGTCAAATCTGCATAGTCTAGAGGATGATTTATTTAGAGAGGTGCGAAGTAGCTCGTCTCGTCCCGGTCTAGAGATCCAAATAAACCTAAATGACTCCCTAGCGGACCACATCCGGATTGTGGATTTAGCTTTCCCATATTATTTGTAATATATATATTTCCAATGACTGACTTGATGACAATCTGAATTCTGTAGATGTACAGTGGTCTGGAGGAGGCGGTCTATCGCAACATCAGTGCCTGCAAGGAGTTCTCACAGACAATGCGTTCTGCCTATGGACCCAATGGCATGAACAAAATGATCATTAATCACATTGAAAAGCAGTTCGTGACCAGTGATGCTGGTACCATTATGCGTGAACTGGATGTGGAGCATCCGGCTGCCAAGCTGATTGTTATGGCCAGTCAAATGCAGGATGCTGAGGTCGGTGATGGCACCAATTTCGTGGTTGTCTTCGCTGGTGCGCTGCTCGAGTCCGCAGAGGAGCTGCTCCGTATGGGCATCACCACATCCGAACTAGCTGATGGGTATGAGAAGGCTCTGAGCAAGGCTCTGGAGATACTGCCGAAACTGGTATGTCACAAGGTGGAGGACTTTCGCGATGTCAGCAAGGTCAAGGAGGTGCTGCGCGCGGTCATCATGTCGAAGCAGTATGGTCAGGAGGATTTCCTAAATGACTTGTTGAGCAAGGCTTGTGTCTCCATATTGCCCGATGAAGGCACCTTCAATGTGGACAACATTCGCATCTGCAAGATTGTAGGCAGTGGTCTGACCAAGTCGGAGGTGGTGCGTGGCATGGTTTTCAAGCGCTTTGTGGAAGGCGATATCACCTTCGCTGAGAAGGCAAAGATTGTTATATTCTCGTGCCCCGTCGACATCATTCAGACGGAGACCAAGGGCACGGTGTTGATTAAGTCAGCGGCTGAGCTGATGAACTTCTCCTCTGACGAGGAGGGCTTGCTGGAGGCTCAAATCAAAGCCATTGCTGAAACGGGCGTCAAGGTTGTCGTTTCGGGTGGCAAAGTTGGCGATATGGCATTGCATTTCCTAAACAAATATGGCCTGATGGCCGTTCGTTTGAATTCCAAATTCGATTTGCGTCGTTTGAGCCGTTCCGTTAATGCCACAGTGCTGCCCCGCATCACGACTCCCAGCCAGGAAGAGTTGGGCTATTGCGATAAGGTCTGCATTGAGGAGCTGGGCGATACCACAATTGTGGCATTCAGGTTTGTACGCTTAGGTATATCTATTAAAACTATCCCTTTAATATTTGCAATTTATTTTTTTTAGAAATGAGGGCAAGGACTCCCGCATTGCTACCATTGTTATTCGTGGTGCCACTGATAACTTCATGGATGATATTGAGCGCGCATTGGACGATGGTGTCAACAACTTCAAATGCCTGACCCGTGATGGTCGTTATCTACCCGGTGCAGGTGCCACCGAAATTGAGTTGGCCACACAGCTGGCGGCATATGCTGACACTTTGCCCGGCCTGGACCAGTATGCTGTGCGCAAGTTCGCCAATGCACTCGAAGTGTTCCCCAAGGCCTTGGCCGAAAACTCTGGCACCAATGGCACAGAGGTTGTCAATCAGCTGTATCTGGCACACAACTCCGAGAAGGGCAAAAATATCGGTTACGATATTGACGGCGAGAAACCATCGACAATCGATGTTACCGAGGCGAAAATCTATGATCTGTATCAAGCCAAGTACTGGGGACTCAAGTATGCCGTTGGTGCCGCAGCAACCATCTTGAAAGTGGACCAGATTATTATGGCTAAGCGTGCTGGTGGGCCAAAACCACGACAGGCTGCCGGCAGTGATGATGAAAGTTAAATAAATCCAACATTAACAGATTCGCTAAAATGTAAAACTTAATAATTTTAGTTGCCTTTGGCGAAGAATCCTTTACACGTATTTTTCACATACAAGTAAACACACACATGGAAATTACAAATTTCATTAACAACACACACACTCTCTCACCCATACACAGCTTCTTGTATTAATAAACTAAACTTATAAAAACTTAATGCTTTTTGTACTGTTTTTTATTGTTTAAAGCGTATACTTAGTGCAGTTTTTTTGTGTGTATTAATTGGTGTTTTGTGTTTGTGTTTCCACATTTGAAGCACCAGTAAATTAAACGCAGGAGAAAAGTTGTTGTTTTGACTCCGCTAGATAACTCATCTAAGCTTTTTATTTTTGGAATTCAAGCAAACGATTATTTGTTCATTTTGGAGTACATTACATACTTATATTTTCAAATGCGTATGCGCAGATACAATTCAATATTTGTTTCGAATAAAATACGATATCGTTGTCGTTTTCAAATTGAAGTTAATAAAGTTTTTAAAGTGTTATCTCTTTTTGGATATATCGTGCATTTCTATATCAATAATTTCGTGTAATCTTTAGTAAGTATATTCCAGTTGTAAATACGTATAGATGCAGATTTCAAGTCTGCCGATTAAAACAACAGAAGCTATCCGTGCTCCATTGGATACTTCAGTTGTCCATCAGCAAACGTTATCTTTATGGAACAAATCATTGAAAAAAATAAAAATATTCATACCAAAATCCTCAGATGAAACTTTTAATAAATCGTAAACTGTCCTTAATACTTATACAATATTGTTATATCCATATATAACAAAGAAATAGAAGCTAATAAACCAACTGCAGTTTCGGTTTAAAAAGCGACTAGGAAAATCGACTTTTGAAGTAGTGAATTTGAAATTTTGAACAATTTTCTGCTGAATGCTCACGACAGCAGAACAGGGTTCAAAATCTATATGGATGGGTCGAAACAAATGGTTTGGGTAAAAATGTGCGATTCTTAACTATATTCAAGTTTGAAGCAATTTTATTGATTTATCCCAAATTTAAAAATGCTTGTATTGACATAAATGCAATAATGGAAGAACCGATGAAATATAACTTTATTGGCAATGTCGACAAAGCAAAAAGTTTCGTTATCTGAATATTATGAGAATGCGTATATTGTTTGATTTGAAATGGTATAATGAATATGCTATTTATATGCTTCTCTTTTAGGGGAGAACCGTTTTGTTTCACTCCAATACCATACAAATATGCCCGTTACCATGTTTGAGTGTAAAAAAATAACTCAGCTTTTATATAGTACTTGCTACTCATGCCAATTACAATTTGGTTCATTATCCTTTACAAAAATATAGGCTCAACCGCGGACAACTCATTTAATTGAATGTGTTGTTTAGATAATTCGATTCACATTGTCGACATAGCTTATTTTAGAAATAAAACATAAATATTATAGGTGCATTTTCGTAATGTTTAGTTTGCAGTCACAGAATCGCACATTCTTTACAATTTGTTTGCTTGGGACAAGATGAAAAAGCAATTTTCCGATTCACGTATAGTTTCATAGAGATATCAATTAATAAAATAAATTATCGTTCAATGTAGCATCATATTGCATTATAAAATACTGGCATTAATAGCCATTGCCGTTATTAATCAAAAGGACGAAAACTACATTAGATATATATTTTGCTGCGTTACTGCAACGAGATTTAAATATTTTGCTAAGAAAAACTTGATAATAAACGCACTAAAGTTAAACTAGCTTGTTATGGTTGCATTCCTGCCTGAATTTAAAGCTTTTAAAGTAATCATATAGTTAGAATCCCTTTATTGGGATTTTATAAATGTACTTTGTATCATTTCTTGAATATACATACATAATTAAGTATGCTTAACAACGTGAACAGATTATTCTTGAAATAAGTAAGCAAAAATAGGTGTTTCGTTATTTTTTTTTTGTTTTTTTGGTTTTTTAGTTTGTTTTTATTTGTGTTTACTAATAAATATATTGGTTTGATATATATGTAGATATAGGTTTAGGTAGTTTAGGTAGTTGTTGCTATAGTCCGCAGAATAATTGTCCTCAAGGTTGGGATATTCGTGTACAGTGGATGCTTTACTTTAATTTGTTAACAAAGTTAGTGATATTTCCGAATAAATGCCAAAAATTAGTTTGTAGAATTTTGAATTTTAACATTTGTCATTTTGTTGTTTTAGCCCTCTACTCTTTGGTACACATTTGGGCTGTTTTCTCTATTTTGTTTAATAATATTGCTTTTGTAATTTGTATTTATGTATATATATTTGTCCACAATATAATTTTTAATTTGCTGGTGGTGCCGACTCTTGTTATTGTTCAATTATAATCATCTCTTTAAGTGGGTGCTTTTTAATATATAAGAACTTAAAACATATATGCTCCAAGATCACATCTTAAAGAGCCGTGCACGAGGATTTCTCACGGAAGGGATTTACCTTTTGACTGGTGAAACCAGTCAATAGATAATCCTCCTGCTCGTGCTCCGCTATATATTTCTTCATCTTGTCGGACGACATCGATACCGTCTGACGATCGATGGACGCCTCCCGGCGTAACTGATCGACGACAATGCGCTGCTGTTGTAGGGATGATGACATTACGTCCATTACGGCTGTCTCGGATAGGCCTATGGTTGAAAATGTGTTCTCTCAGATACGATATGCAAATAACAAAACTAAGTAGTGGTGGTTGTGTGCTTTTTTTTTGCTTAAAATGTTTTTAATAATTTAGTTTGCTTTTGGGACGAATCTTAAATGGGGCGCTGTAAATGTAATAAAAAAGAAAGCAATTTGCCACAAGGTAATTTTTAAAATGTGTTCGTTTTTGACACGACATTGAAATAACGACATATAGTAAAAGTACATACTAAGGATAGTACAGCTTGAAAGGAAGTATTCAGTTCTAGACAGAAGATTGTGTTAAATAGTTCGTTAGAAATGATTATAGTTTAATTATCTTATAGCTCGTTTGCTAGTTCGATAGTTTAAATTCTAAATGCTTTGTATCGAAAGCCAAAGCAATGGTTTACATTCACGTGTACACAAGTGTACGTGAGGATGTATGTATGTATGTATGTATGTATGCATGTATATATGTAAATACTAATTGAACAAATTATATATATTATATTAAATGTAAATTGATTGCTGATAAGTGATTCATTGCTAGAGAATCATTTTTTATTGCACTTATTAGTCTTCAATTGTAAGGATTCACATTAAGTTAATTGTAATTTAGGGTTTTTTTTCGAAATTTCCAATTGATTTTATCTCGCCTGTGCAAATTATAAGGGCATACATACACACACACACATACATACACATCTATTTTTTAATACACCAATACAACGGTTAATAGTACACACACAAGCACAACTACATGTTAATAACGTAATGCCTATTCATTTACCAGCTTTTAATTAAACTAATCGTTAATATTTCCGAAAAATTGATTTCAAGTTGGCTCGACTTGGAACAAAAAGATACACACCCAAACTAATGAAGCGTGAAGTTGGCTGCGAGTACAATTATCGATATCGACATAACAAATTATCGGTGTATTGCTGCATCCCTGGATGCGCGACTGTAAAGCAATGATGACGGCTAAGGACGATTGGTCCGCAGAGGAGGAGCTGCAGCTCTTTCATGCCATGGAGGGCCTACGTCCGGTTGGAATTAACAAACACTTTTACATGTCCTGCATCGCGGAACGACTTTCGAAATCTCTAAACCGGGAAATGCCAAGTGTTTTAATCTGGAAGCACCTTAAAACAATGTACAAACTTAAGGAACTGGATGATCTCGAGAGTTTACCGTTTCCAAATAACGAGCGAGAGTTTAGTCTGCCGGAGCAGGATTATGGCCAGCTCGTTAGTAAAAAAACGGTTGGCCTTAACGCCAGTGAAGATAACTCAGATGTTGTTGTTGCTGACAACAACACTAAAGGTAAAGTATTGGAAAGCAAATCAAAACATAGAACAAGTGTTGATTAACACCATATTTCCAGGCTCAAAGTTATCAGTGGGACAGGCAAACACAGGAAAAGATAACGAAAAGAAGCCGATGACAAAAATCTTGGATTTGCCAAAGAGACCAGCTAAACGTACGCGTGGTTCCATGTCGAATGAATCCATAAGCCCCTCAACGACACCTCCACCGATGCAGAGTCACAAGCGTCGTCGTATTTAAGCATCAAAAATGCTTTATTACTTTTTATTAGTCGTAAAATTTTGACTTTAAAATCTAATGTAAATATAAACAACTTTAATCTTCAAAGTCACTGTCTCCAGGTCCAGACTCCTCCCCAACAGTTCCAGACTCATTTTCTGTTTCAGTTGCCATTTTCATGGAATCAAGCAGAGACTTCAACAAACGTTTATTTAAATGATCCGTTTGCGTTAATTCCCGAACGGGCTGCACCTGATGTTCATCGTCTGCCTCTGCCGGTGGTGCTGGTGGCGAATTTACAGTCATCGCTTCAATGTTCTCCAAAAGTGGCATTATTGTTGTAAATATTTAATTTGTAATTTTATAAATCAGCTTTTTTTTTTGCTGGTATGACACAGCTGCTAGGGCTACAGTAAATTGTAAACGAGCTTAGCGAGATTATCTTTAAATTTTGCCAGCCCTGTTAAATAGCAGCCCTGCTTAATAGCAGCCCTGTTCGCTTGCGCAGTGCAATTTTGAGTGCCGCCCGAATTCAATTTCATTGAGTTAATAAAAAGATGTTTATGCCCGAAACCGAGGATATGTTGCCACGTGCGGCTCCCAGACCCTGCGCTCCAATGCCGCTTGGACACACAGCAGGCGAGATTGTAAAGCCCACTGTGCCCGAAGTCTCCATACTGTTTGGGCAGCAGGAACCTCAAATGCAACAGCAGCAGCAACAACAGCATCAGCAGCAACAACATCAGCAGCAACAACAACCTCAGCAACGTCCGGTAAACAACTTTGCGTCTTGGAAGAAGCAAATGTTGCCTCGAGTCAACTTTTCTCCAGTACTTGAAACAGAATTAGGACCTCGAACGCCGCCGGCTTCCTCATCTGTTGGAATCAGCAACGGTAATGAATATAATTATATTCCACGACCGCCTCAGCCCCTCACTTGTAATGCGAATATAGGGTACTCACATTACCCGCCAGAAACATATGCCACAGATAATCCGTCACCTCGCATGCCCAATCCCAGTTCAGCTGGAAGTGATGTGCTCACAATTTGTGCCAGCACCCAGACTGACTCAGATGCAATATTATCTAGAAAGGATTCTATCAGCGATATTGGCAATTTGGCCGATAAGAAAGATATGAGAGATGTGCTAAGTATGCTGGAAATTATGCGCCAGGAGCAGCAGCAATTAAGACGTCTATGCGAATCCCTCCTTCACCAGCAGCAGCAGCTTCCAGCAAGCACCAAGACTTACAAGGAGACGGGTTCTCAATGTGCTCTTGTAGTGCCAAATCAAAGTGAGTTTTAAGTATATAACTTTACAGAATATACCTTTCACTATAAAACAAAAACTTGTATATATATATAACGCCACAGTTAAGCGGATTATGCCTATAGTGCATGACTATATTGTCGAAGAAGATGAACTGCCGGCAGTATATGAAGTTCCAGCGAGAGTCACGCCACAATTTCAATCACCACGTCCCGCGCACCCGATGGCACAATCGACTGGCTACCGAGCCAACACACCACAGGGTAAACAATTGCCGCCAGCCTCTGCCGCCAATGTGCCTCAAGTGCTGCCCAAGTCGAGCACAGATAAAAGCATGGTAATGAGTGAGCTGGCGCTGAAATATCTGCCACAGCGGCAAATCAATGAACTGATGGAGGATCTACATGTCTCACCGAAACCAGCTAACGTAATCGTTACCAACACAACTCCACTGCGCCAAATTGACAACTTCACACAGAGTCCCAGCAACATGTCGAATGCCTCTTATAAATATCTGAAAAAGTATCGTTTGCTTTCCGAAGAGCAATTGGGATATGATGATCATCATAATAATCTATCACCACAACGTATTCAAAGGACACCGCGTTCGCCTTTAGTTGGATCACCCGTGGGTCAGGAGCCCATGCTGGACTTGGATAATATACGAAATCAGCCAAAGCTAATATAGGAAAACATATTATTTTGTATATTTTTGTATGTATGTTTCTTTTTGTATGTATAAGTTTTGAAATGAATTTCAGTACACGGATTACCTTTAGATTTAACTGCATCTAACAAACAGCAGGAGTACATAAAATATATATTGAACAAACATAAACGCGTTTTTGATTTAGACACACAATATAATCGTACAAACCACACACGACATTTTAAGCCATATAACCGGGAAATCTAACGCAAAACCAGATGCATCTCCGTTGCTGATTGCAGCAACACTTTGAGGCCTTGCATGAAGCCCGCACACTGAGCAAAGTCCGTGCCAAAAGCAATGCGCGTATGCACTTCAAGGGCATTAGCATAGTCGGCTATTTGAATGTACTGCACAATTTGATTCAGATGCTGCACCGTTGTGGCTGTGAGCTGTTGTTTTTTAGAGTGAGAGTTTTAGATTAAGCTTATGAATTATAGCTATTATACACTAAACTTACCCGTCCGTCGCGCAAGCAATCATAGAGATTTTCCAAACGTTTCACTACATCCACGAATTTCCTCTTGGTGCGCTGCAATAAAAGATTATTTAATTAATTTAAAGAAACGTTTCTTTGGGTGTTTGCTTACCGGATCATTAGTTGCGCTCAAGCATTGATTTTTCAGCTCCTCCAAAACGGTTTGCAAATAAATATATTCCTCGGGTAGTGGTGGTTTCTCCTTGGGCGGCTCTGGCTGACGCTGCTCCTGTATCGGTGCTGGCTGTTCGGTATATCCGAACGTTTGCTGCTGTTGCTGACCCGGCCAGTATTGTTGTTGTTGTGGTTGCTGCTGTTGATTGGGCACTGCCGATGATTGGAAATTCATCTGCTGTTGTGGTGGAAAGCCCTGCGGATTATTATTGGCAGCTGGATTGTAAAACGATGTACCGCCCGCTGGTGGCACACTCTGTAAGCAAATAGTTTAGGTTAATTCAAATGAATACAATTTAATATTTAACAAAATAACAAAACCTGATATTGATTGGGATCCATGTAGCTATTCTGATTTTGATTAGGATCGACGCCATACAATGGATGCAGTATTGCTGCAGTAGGCTCCGCAGTCGACCTCGGCTTCGGCTGAAGTATAGGCATTACAGAGTTCAATGAGAAATGCTAAATAGTTCAAGGCTTACCATTCGTGATGATTTTAAAGCTGGTGGATCGTTCCAGCCGGGTGGTGGCGTTGGATTGCGCTGTATATTCTGTACAAGAGGTGTGGGCGCTGCAGCAGGCATTGTGTCAATAGGTGCAACACCGGGTAAATAGTTGTTTTGTGGGGCACCAATAAATTGAGTTGGGTTGTATTGTTGAGCCGTCGACAAGGGATTGGTATTGAATGCATTAGTACTATATGATTGGGGTACACTCGCCGACTGTGAGGCTGGAGCCACTGTGCCAGAGAAGGGAACAGTCGATGGTGCTGGAACTGGATTATATGGCATGCCATATGAACTGGTCGGCGCTGCAACCGACGGATCTAATACGTATTTAGAGCGCGAGTGTAGGCCAGAGGCAGCTGGCACCGCCACTGGTGGTCCGCCTGTGGAGCTGGCATTGCTGTGGGGACGAGGAGGATGGGTAAGTGGTTCGGCTTTCAATTGTGGCGGATTGTAGATTTGTGTGGGTGGCTGGGCAGCCTGATAAGGTGCTGCCGCCAAAGGCACAGATGGTGGAGCTGCTGCTGCAGCTGCTCCTTGCTGCCAGCTACCATTTGTTGTTGGATTATACTGGTTAAGCGGCTGTCCATATGTCGGCTTTGAGAAGGAACCACGCGGGTCCATTTGTCGCCCATAGCCCATCGGAGCTGCAGCTGCTGCAGCCGGCTGCTGTATGCGTTCCACATTTACCGCATTGCTGATGCGTTCACGCAGCTCATTCAGATCCTCGCTGTCCGCATTCGCTTTGCTCAGAGTGGTAATATACTGCAGGGCAGCCGTCAGTGCACCCTGCGAGGCCAGCAGGCCACTATATTCAGATATAAAGCCCGCAAAGCGTCCGGCCAGATCAACAGCAATGCCCTGCTGCTCCAATGACTTGGTCAGCAGCATTACCACCTCGGCCAGCTCCTGCAGCTCACTAGTGTTCAGCTTGTAGTTGTTATTCTGCTGCTCCAGTTGCTTCAGCTGATACCAGGCAGTCACTAGCTTATTAATGCTGCCGGCACAGATATAGCACAACATTGCATTCCGGGTTAACTCAATGCTGCTGGTGCTCTCATTTAACAGGCGATCCCCGAGCCTCTCACAGATGTCCACCAACTTGCGTTCGCTGTGCTTGAGTGCAGCAACCAGTGCCTCCTTCCAGGAGTCTACCGTGCAGCGATTCACTAAATCGAGCCAATCGCGAGTCACCAATGCCGAAATCACATTGGAAAGCTCGTTCTTTTGCTGCAGCAAATAGCGAGTCTGGGTACGTGTTAGGGTATCGATGCCCGCTGTCGAAGCAATGATGAGTGCCTCGGGTATGCGCTGCGCCTCCAGGCACAGCTCCACGGCAGCCTCCGTGTTGCCCGTGAGTATGGCTTCCGTAATCAAACCGTCAGTGTCTGTTCAAGAAGAAATTAAAGTTATTTACTAAGGACCTAAAGATAATTCATAATTATACCACTTACGATCACCGCTGGGTATTTTAAATTGAGGTCTTGGAGCTGCTGCATATTCGTTCAGGTTTTGTGGGTCGATCGATGAACCATCATATATGGTTTTGTTGTCGTTTGTTTGCTGGAAAAATATGTATTTAAATTAACTGGTGCAATAACTATTTTTAATTAAATATATTTGCTTTAAACTGATAAATTGCATATGTTTTTTTGTGCATCCGATTTCTTACCGAATTATCGGTGCTAGAATTGGTGCTTTGGTCGCATTCAACTTCCGAGGAGTCGCTCTACTCACAAAACAAAGCACCCGAATGTTTGGCAAGCATGAGAAATTGTTATCAGAAAGAATATACAAGGAAAGATGAACAAACTAAAGCTGATAACGTGAACTGTCGCATAAGTTTTTCGTCTTTTTTTTAATGTTTTCTTAGCGATAAGAGCTGAACGGAACGGAACGAACCAATGGAAAAGCATAAAGCGGAAACTTACATGCGTGAGTGTTGATATACGGGTCGTGAGTGTATCCACGTCAGATTGTGAGTTGCTCTCGCCCTCTTTGATGAACTTTGTAAACTTGCCATCGATGTCATCCTTATTGTAACCTTAGAATACAAGATTAGATTTGCTTTTATTTATATTTATTTTCGCTTACCCAAAAGGTTGAGCATTTCTTCCTTGGGATTCAGTTCAAAGTTCGCCTTGATGAAATACCAAATGTAGCGACCATGCTGATCTGTTGATTTATCAGCACGCTCTCGGCAGTAATCCGCATAGTTGGCCTCGGCCAATGACACCTCCAATGCATTGGCACGCTCCACGAGTCCTGGCTCCGTTGTCAGCTGTGATACCTGCACAGTTTTCGAGTTGCCATTGAAACTAACCAGTTTGCCACCAAACTGTGAATAAAACTCCAATTAATGGTAGGCAATAAATGGAATAAGTTGTATACTAACACCAAAGGCAACGCCACAGGGACGCTTCATCCATTTGGGCGCATGCTTCAGATCGTGATAAACCACTTGAGTTGCCTGCTGTGGGAGGGGCGCCTGCGCAAATTGATCCATGCCCGGAAAGGAATCGGCAATTTTCTCGGATGTTTGCACCAAATGATGGGTGCCGCCATTCAGCGAGTAGATGGATACGGCTCCCTCCAAGCTGGCACTGGCAATAAGCGCAGGATTGCGCGGGCAGAATTGCACATCCGAATACCAGGAGGCCGTAGTAGCCACCTCTGACAGGATTTCACCCTCGGGTATTTTGGTATTCGGATTCCAGCAGTAGATGCGATTATCCTTGCCACAGGAGACCATCAAGTCCGTATCCTGCAAGCACCACGACATGCCTAATACTCCACGATCGTGGATCTGATAGGTCTTTGCCGGTGCGGTGGCATAACGCAAATCCCACAGCTGCACAACGGGCGCCTGATCATCTTCCGATGCCAACCAGACCTGGGTGGCCACCTCCGGATGCCACTCGATGGCGTGCCATCTTACCCGCGACTGCGTGTCGGACAGCTTGATGATCTGCTGGCTCTTGCGCAAATCCCAGATGACACAACGTGTGCTGAACACCGAAGCCAAGATGTGCTGCACTTGACGATTCCAGGCCACATTCTTCACATCCTCCAGTGGCTGCGTCTTGGCGCCCGGATTGAGCGGACTGACGGGGTTGTTCAGGTCCCAAATATAAATCTCCGACTCGGAAGCACACGAGGCAAGCAGATTGTTTAGGAATGGATTAAAATCCAAGCCACTCACTGCACCCGTATGCTTGTCCTGTCGCGCCAGCAGCGGCTCCTCGTTGGCCAGCAACTTCCCAGCGGAGTACACATTGATATGCCCCGCCTCACAGCCACCCACAATCAAGCCATTCGCCTGGGTGCTATGAGGACTCCAGATGAGCTTCTGAAATCTATTAAAATATGGTTATTTGGGATCTGATTGGAATGTTTGAACTGTCTACTGATATCCAATTAGTATTTTTTAACTGTAATACAATTGGACCTAGAGAACTGTCAACTGTTATACAATTCGTATTTGGGATATGTTGACTGATATCGGAATTAAAGTGTAACTCACTTGTGTTCGCTGGTTACACTGGCTTTCAGCTCCAAATCGTAGCTGGCATCTCCAATGCTTGGCGAGTAGATTTCCAATGTGGCAGTGGGATTTGCATCAAATTGTTGCGCTGCGGTGCCGGCGGCAAGCAGAATTTGTTGCTGCTGCGCTGGCGACCAGGCAATATTCACCGTCTTTTGCAGCTCTTTGATTTTCATTATGCGCTCTGTAATACAATTAGACAATTAAACTTCTTCGTAAATCCAGTTAGATTTAAATGAAATGCTGGCACGTCCAATTGGAACGAGCCCCGTCATCACTTTTTTTTCAGTCACTATAAACATTGGCGTGGCCTTAAAGTGCCGCATGAAATGTTGTTGGTTTAGCTTGTAATAACTATTAGGCCTTACTTACATGCAATTAGTTTCGTGTACAGTATTGTAAATCGTATGCTTTAATGTAATTAATATATTTATATTTGCTCTATTTTTTTTAAGAACTTAGTGCTGTGGCACAATCGATGCGGCTATCGAAAGCAGCCACCGATTTCGATGACCAAACATTTAAATATCGATTGCAGATTTCACGAAGATATCGGTATACATAACCACATATACATATACATTTTCAAATGTTAATTTCGCGCCATCATTGCAATAAAATAGCTCTTTATGAAACAACTTATTCGAATCTTCAAATTTTAAAGCTGTTGTTTCAGATGTAAGTATTAATCGCAAATGACTCCTGGGTGTCATGAATATCAACATGTACATAAAGCTAATAATTTTAACAAAATTATCAGAATTTATATTTGAAAATGTATTTCATCAGTTTTATTAATACAAATAAATATATTCACGAATAGTTGTGTTATAATGCTAAGTATGTGTTTGCTTGATATTTGTAATATGCTGTGCAAAAGTTATTTAGCGCTGGTTATGGCCGTAACACGCTGTTCAACTTTAGCCACTTTGTTGTTGATCGTTTCCAGATTGTGGGCAAAAGTCTCCTGCACGGAATGAAGCAGCTCCTTGTTGTTGACCAAACTGGTGGTAATTGTGCCCTGTTTTTGTTCGATTTCTGCAATGATTTTAGCAAAATTGTTTGCTGCAACGACAAAAGCTGCGGTAAGTTTATTAATATAGAATATATGGGGAACTTCTTACCATATTTGTGTAAGGCTTCCAGTGCCTGCATGCGTTCAATGACATGCGGCAATATTTCCACCACGGGCTCAGTACGCTTTGCAATATCATAGAGTTCGGTAATCTTCTGGTCACGTTTCGCATCCTGGGAACTGCCGCTGGACTTCTCGGCGACTGCATCCATTTTTCCAGCCAGCGACGTTAGACGCTGCTCAATGGCGTCCAGTTTGTCTGGCTGCAGCAATGCCGCCTTGGTGCTCAGATGACGCACTGCCTCGAGCACATTCGAAGTATTGGTGACAGCTGTGAGACGACTTAGCTTCTCGGGCTGTGCACCCACAGCTTTCTCGAGTTGATGTAAACGCTGCTCAAGATGCGCCACACGAGCTGTGGACGCGAGATCGGTGCCCGGAGTAGGCAGTGCCGTAAGGACACCTGATTGCTTGAATTCCTCCACTTGGGAGACAAGTGCTTTGACCTGCTTATCGTTGGGCATTTGCTCCTTGCCCAGCACCTGCTCCAGCTTCAGTGTATCCAATACTCGCTTTGCCGTGCTGATCACAGTGGCAACAGCATCATAAGATTGCTTCTCCTCATCAGCAATCTTGCGATCCACTTGCAAAGCAGCAACTTCGTTAAGCAGCTCATTCATTTCAATTTGCAGCCGCTGACATTTTTGCACTGGTGTCTCCTTTTCGCCCTGACCCACCAGCTCATATTCGCCGCCACGGACATCGTACCCACGGCACACACGGCGTCCAATGCGATCCGTGAAATCCACGCTACCTTCAAGAGTGGCGCTATTGAAGCGTTTGTGGGCGACACTTGGTGAGATGTGCATTCGCTCAATGGCTTCGTTTTCCGGCTCCTCCTCGTAATAGTCCGAGGTGTCGATCTCCGGATCATCTGCCGTTTCATAAACATCCGGCTGGTCATAAGCCTATTAAATACATCCATATACAACTTGAGTGAATCATATAATACACATTTTCTATCTTTTTTTTATTATCTACAGGAAGTCTTTGACCACGTGAATACTATTATCCTGCCGGGTCAAAGATTTTCAAGATCCACATTAAATAAATCAATAAAATAAACAAGTAGAGTATACTCTAGTTGGTATCCAAAGAGAAACTATTTTTTCAGGGTATAAAAATGACTTTCTACTCAAATTACGTGTGACTTACAATGCCGGGTAGGTTTTGAAATTTCGGATCGGCCATTTTGGTGGGCACTGCGAATCGTGTGTTTTGAAGACGTTTTGATTTTGAAGATTATTATCCTGTTTGGCAAAATAACTTTTGCAAAACAAAAATGGACAGCAAAGCTAAGACTGATGTCATATACGACAAAGTGTGACCAGCTTACACAAAACCAAAAAGTATCAAAAAAGAGACAAGTCAGCTGTGCTCCAGAAAAATACTAGTTTGAATTATGTTCGCTTCAAAGTTAGTACTGTTAACAACTTGTTGGCCTGCTTAAATAGTAACTGGTTAGTTAATAGTTACAGTTATACAAATAGTTGTTGGCTCGCAGGAATACCAGTCTTTTTTTGAGCAAACGGTAATTTACAGGATGTGGAATACGGCCGCACTGATTCAATAGTATAGTTACCTTAGTGGCAGGCAGTTGGGCTGCAATTTGTTGTGCTACATTTTCCCGAATCGAAATCAATTAAATATATATTATATATAGAATGTCGTCCTTGGAATATGGCCAATACAACTACAGTGACCTACCCTTGGAAGTAAGTTTGCATATAAATAATTAAGACTCGTGACTAAATAAAGTCAGCTGACATTTGAATTCGAATTTTAATGAATGATTCCTTTATACAGATTGTGCTGCATATATACAAGTATCTGGGTTACACCGATATCATGGCAGCTGGCAGCACTTGTCACCGTTGGAGGAGCGCTTTATACCAAACTGAATTTATAGCCCGAACCCGGGTTCGCTTCACAAAGGTTGTGCTTTCGGATCAGCATAGTCCTGCAATGGATTTGATGAGATGCGAAAGACGCTTTCGTCACTTTTTGTTTGAGGATGTTACCCTGGGACAGATACGGGCGCTGATGACGTTTATTGGACACTCAGCAACTTCACTTACTCTCGAAAATGTCGATTTGAATGATAAGCAATTTTATGGTATATTACGACTGTTACCTCGTCTGCACTCTCTCTCCGTGACCCGTTGTTTGCCATTGTTTATGTCGGCTACATTTCTGGACTCAAACCTGTGCGATTTGGATGGCATAGCGGCACATTTCGCCAGCATACGCGAGCTGACAATATGTAAAAATCAGTATCTCACTGATGCTATCCTATTGCGGCTAACGACCCTGATGCCCAATCTGGAGCTGCTCAATATGTCAGGCTGTCAGATCTCATTTCACAATGCGATCCATCGACGCTTCTATCCCAACGAACCGAGCATGCCCAGCGAATCGGTGCTGACATTCAAATACATTTTAAATGCGATCGTCCAGCAGCGTAGGATCCTGCACACCCTAGACTTTAGTCACACACTCATTGGACACTCACTGCAGGCACTGTCTGAGCTCAGCCGGGTGGATGACAATGGACAGCCTGGCTTGCAACTGCAGCGCATCTATCTGGCCGGCTGCAGGCAATTGAATGCGGCTACCATCAAAAGCTTTCTCATCACGCAATCGCAATTAACTGTTTTGGATTTGTCAGCAACGATGTGTCTGAATGATGACTGTCTAGCGTCCATTGTGCGCACGAATCCGCAGCTGCTAGATCTGAAGATTAACGCCTGTGCCGGCATCACAAACTCGGGTGCGGTCAAGTTGAGGCATTTGAAGCGTTTGCGACTCCTGGACATATCGAATTGTGATGGCATAAGTGGCAATGGCATTATGGAGGGCCTGGCTCGTGAAGAGAACACCGTCTTGATGGAGCTCAACGTTTCCTATCTGGACATCTGCGAAGAGTCCATCAAAACGATAGCCAGAAACTTGCACGGCCTGCGTACGCTACGCTTAAATCACTGTGTCAACGGTGTAACGGATGAAGTCATCCAGCTCATCATCAGTGAGCTATGCTGGCTGCGTGAACTTTCTCTAGAGAGCTGTTGCAGAGTAAGTCAAAGTTGAACATCTATCTAAAATATCTATATATAATTGTTGTCATGAAATATGACAGAAACAGTTAGGTTTCTCTACTTTGAATTGATATAGTAGAGCCATGGCCAAAATGACCTCGGTAATGGGAATCGGTTAAGTTTTGGCAAAGTTATGGGACTTTGAAGTCTGGGAAAGGCATTTCTTGGGACTTGAAAACTGACATGTCACAACTGTTTTTATGATTTTTGACCAGAAACCCGAATAAAATGAGTATCTCAACTTTGAATGTTGAATTCTTAAAGATGATAAACCACATCCAAAAAGCTCTCGGGAATGGAAATCGGCTCAGTTTTGGCAAAGTTATGGGACTTTGAAGACTGGGAAGGCCATTTCTTGAAACTTCAGAACTGACATGTCACAATGGTTTTCATGATTTTTGACAAGAAATCCGAAAATAAAAAGTTTCAGAACTTTGAATGTAGAATTCATATAAATGACAAACCTTGCTTAAAAAGGCCTCGGGAATGGGAATCGGATCAGTTTTGACAAAGTTATGGGACTCTGAAGTCTGCGAAGGCCATTTCTTGAAACTTCTGAACTGACATGTCACAATGGTTTTCATGATTTTTGACAAAAAATCAGAAAATAATAAGTTTCTGAACTTTGAATGTAGAATTCATATAGATGACAAACCTTGCTTAAAAAGCCCTCGGGAATGGGAATCGGTTAAGTTTTGGCAAAGTTATGGGACTTTGAAGTCTGGGAAGGGCATTTCTTGGGACTTGAAAACTGACATGTCACAACTGTTTTTATGATTTTTGACCAGAAACCCGAATAAAATGAGTATCTCAACTTTGAATGTTGAATTCTAAAAGATGATAAACCACATCCAAAAAGCCCTCGGGAATGGAAATCGGCACAGTTTTGGCAAAGTTATGGGACTTTGAAGTCTGGGAAGGCCATTTCTTGAAACTTCAGAACTGACATGTCACAATGGTTTTCATGATTTTTGACAAAAAATCCGAAAATAATAAGTTTCTGAACTTTGAATGTAGAGTTCAAATATGTGAGAAACCTTGCTTAAAAAGCCCTCGGGAATGAAAATCGGACCAGTTTTGGCAAAGTTATGGCGGTTTGAAGTCTGGGAAGGGCATTTCTTGAAACTTCAGAACTGACATGTCACAATGGTTTTCAAGATTTTTGACAAGAAACCCGAATAAAATGAGTTTCTCAACTTTGAATGTAGAATTCATAAAGATGACAAACCTTGCTTAAAAAGGCCCCGGGAATGGGAATCGGTTCAGTTTTGGCAATGTTATGGCGGTTTGAAGTCTGGGAAGGACTGTGCAATCGTACATGCATAACTTCTACTTATTTGATTTGTAGCTCACCGATGCCGCATTGACTGGTATTAATTTGTCCAAGCTGGAATTGAACCGTACATCCGCCGAAGGAAATGGTCAACCACCGTCAGCAAGTTTCAGCGGCTCATTGCAGTCCGTGAGAATATCGCTGCGCAGCAAAGCAGAGGAGGAAATTGTGCGGGATGCTAAGCGTAAGCAGGCTATGATTGCGGCCTACGAGATGAACCTAATAAATGAGGAGGACTTTGAGGGTCACAGCATACAAGAGTTGCGTGGTCTGCGCTCCTTGAATCTACGCGGCTGCAATAAAATAAGCGATGTGTCCTTGAAATATGGCCTAAAGCATGTGGAGCTCAATAGGCTGCTGCTCTCAAATTGCCAACAGACATCGCTGTTGGGCATGGAGGCCCTTGTCAGCAACTGTCCATCTTTAGAGATACTTGATCTCTCCGATTGTTATAATATCAATGATCAGGGTATCAAGATCATAACGGAAAAACTGCAGCGCCTGCGTTCCCTGGATATCAGCGGCTGCAATCAGCTGTCGGATCACTCAATCGATGCAATTATTGTGAACTGTGCCTGCTTGGAGACGCTGTCCGTTTATCGCTGTCGCCGCATGTACACGGACATCGAGGATCGTCTGTCCGGCGTGCACACTCTACGTAATTTACACATGGACAACATTAACAGCATGGACAATTCCGAGTTCTTTCGCTTAAAAAAACGTCTGGATTGCTGATATTTTGTGGCAATTTTTGTTGTATTTATACTATATTATTTTCAATTGTACAATTTTCGCTAGTCACAGAAACTGAAAGAGGCGCCGATGAGGCAACTAAATAGATAATTGTTGTAGCATTTGTGAATGTCTTATTCGTATTCGTCTATACATATGCAAATTGATGTAAACACTTTGTATATAGCTCCGCACAGATTTGAAATAGATGTATGTATATGTCTGCTCGATAAATGTCCACCGAGGAATCGAAACATAATTTGTAAGTTAGCCAAATTGAGAATTTAGACATAATTAGTCGCTGTGATTATGAATCACATTCAATTTGAACTGCGTGTTACGTGAATTGTTTTTATATAGTATACTATATATGTGTGTGTATTTTATATTTATTATTGTAATTGTTGTTATCAATGTGTCCTTAATAAAAATAACCATGTCTTTGTTGCGTGTTGCCTTCGGTAAAAATGAATCGATGTTTATTTTTGAGTTAAGAACATTCTTGTTGTACATTCTAGAATCGTCGTCATGATCATCGTTTATGGAAAAGGTCCATCATACATACGTATGTATGTAAAATATACACACACACATATACATAAGTACTTAAATTACATTAAAATTATCGACTAGGAAAAGAATTCAAACATGTAGCATTATCAACCGTATATAAATTGTGCATTTTGGCATATGAGTTATACCATCTATGTATGTATGTAGTTAAAATGAGAGCCTAGACTAGACTAGACTGGAGAGCTAGCCTCCACCACCGCCTCCGCCAGAGAGCTCATCCTCATATTGCTTGCGGAAACAGTCGCCCACGGGGAAGAAGTCCCAGCTGCGCTGCTGGTACATATTCCAAACGTACGTCTCCTGACCGGTGTACTCCGTGTCCGGTTTATTAATCAAATGCATCAGGAAGAACATATAATTGGCTAAATTGTGCTCCTTCTGCACGTGCGTATCGAAGCCATGCGGCACTATGTCAAAGAAGTCCTTGCCCATGCCGCAAATAAAGCAATTGGACTCCATGTTATCTTTAACCGATTCCAATTGATCACGCAGCTCGCCGAATGCGTCGATAATCAAACCCTGAATGATGGCCAACAGGATGACAATGACGAAGAAGAAGAACGTGATGTCGAAGATAATGCGATAGACCTCATATTCATCGCCAACCGGATCACCGATCTCATCACCAATACCACCGCCGGCTCGTACACCCTTATACAAATGGAATACGAAGCAGGTCAACATATCATGACACTTCTTGTCCACAGACTCGTCCTCCTCCTGTATGTAGAATTTGCGGAAGAAATTAAACGCAATCACCGTATAGATATACACAATAATCGTAAGGAGCATGACCGTCAGGACGAGCTGTTTGCCATTGTGGGTTACCGACTGCAATATGGTGCGCAGAGTCTTGAATCCTACAGCCACATCCAGTAGATGGGCCGCAAAGAAGAAGTTGTTAAAGTTGCCCATGACGGAGAAACTAAAGTACCACAGGGAGTAGAGGAAGGAGTTGTCGGTGAAGGTGACGCCGGCCTTCCACACCTGATAGCGCCAGTCAATGTTCATGATGTATTTAAAAATGCCCGTCTCCTCGCTCTCCTGTGCGGCGAAAGCGCTCTTCTCCATGCCCAACAAGTTGGAGATTGAATCGAAATCGTAGGTTTCACTGTACTTTTGGCGCACCTTCTTTTTCACGAACTTATCCCAATAGTTGACCGGAAAGCTTTTAGCGGAGATCACCAGCTTGTCCCAATGCGACTTGAAATCATCATCCTCCGGCTGTTCAGCAATGAAGAGACCATCGAATTCCAGGCGACGAGCGATTTCCTTCTCCCGCTTAAAGATGGCCAGTGGCACCTTCAAGTGGTAATAAGCGATCAACATGGCCAACGAGACTAGGGAGTGCGTCAAGGCAGCGATGCGTAAAACGTGTTCCATATAGAAGAAGTCCTCATCCACGTGCACCAGTTCCGGTACATCATCATCCTCAAAATCACCATCGCCGGACCCACCGTCCCCTGAGCCACCCAGTCCCGAACCAATATCCGCGCCAGCACCTGAACCCGAGCCCAAAATCAGTTCCTCCTCGCCCGAGCCATCGGAATCCTCATTTAACGATGTAACCTTGTAGAAGAGCAGCATGAAATTGATGCTAAAGGCCAAAACCAGAGCAACATATTTCAGATTGTAAAAGTTTCTGGCCAAAAAGCTGACGGCACGGTGTGTGTACTGTGAGAAGTCGATCTGGTGGACAGCTGGTGTTTCCTGTGGGGCAGCCGATGACTTCTTCGCCTCCGCCTCAATGGAGGCCATGGCCGCTTCCTGGGCCTTTTGTGCCTCCTGACGCTCCTGAGCCGCCTTCTTGGCAGCGTCGCCACCCAGTAGATCCACTATAGATATAGGCTCCTGGCGTGGTTCGCCCTCAATGAGTTCGCCAGTCGCCGCTGTGCCATCTTCTGGACTGGATTCACCGCCCTCCTCCACGGAAGAAGTAGCTGGCGACTCGTGCACTACAACCTTATACATGCCGTTCTCCTCCTTGTTGATTTCCAGGCCAAAGGCTTGAACAGGACCCGGCGGTTCCTCCAACGGTAACGGTGGCAGTGCACGTCCAAATGTTTCCTCCTCCACCACAGCTACTTCCTCCTCCTGTTCGGGTGCGGGACCACGCATCAGATTCAACAGAACACCAAAGATATAACGCACCACACAATAATGTGCATATCCTGTATAGTAGAACATATAGAATATGATCTTGAAGAATCCGACAATCAGTTCGGGTATCGATTTCGTTTGCATAACTCCAATTTGATGTTTGATATTCGATGGGCTCAGCATGTGTACTCCGAATTTCAGGCCCTCCTTTACGGCGGTGATTGTGCGTCGAATGGGATCTCGAGCAGCGCGCTCTTCCTCTTCTTCGCTCATGTAGGAACTGTAGGCAGTATCGCGTTTCACATTGCCACCTCCGTCGTCGGTCGCCATCAGTCCCGAGGCGTGCGTCATTTCAAAGATGGCATCCTCGCAGAAGTTGACAAAGGCTTCCAGTTTCTCCTTATCGCCACCCTCGGTGACAATAGAATAGAAGAAGGCGCGTTTCGATTCACGGATCTGTGGCTTCTCCCATTGCTCGATGTTGGAGTCTTTGATCTCAAAGTAGACGCGCTCAATGCGCTTCGAGCTGCCCAAGATTTCGATGCGACCCAGGAACGGCTCAAAGTAGTTCAACACCGAGCCGGCGGTCTCCAGGAATCGCGCCAGTCTTGGCTCATTGGGCATATGTTCACTTAGGTTGGTCAGCAGCACAGCCAAGTTGAAACCGATCTCCTTTGATGGCTCGTGGAAACGTTCTACGAAGGCTCTGTAATCGATTTTTCCTTCATGATTGCGTTCGCAACAAGCCAAAAGGAAATCCATTTCTTCCCTATAAATTATTTGAATAAATTATAGTTAGATCTATTCTCTCTAACTCTATATATTTTTACTTACGGTGTGTAATTTTTAGACTGCTCCATTTTTTCTCTGAACTCCTTGGGTATAACCCAGCCCTCGTTCTTTATATCAATCTCATGGAAACTGGGCGACTCAATCAAGTCGGCCAGTTTCAGGAACATATCGAAATACTTGAGAATCAGTTCAACATTGCCAGCAGATTCAACAAGAGTATCCACCATCTGCTTGCCAATAGTGCCTTAAAAAAATATGACAGGATTAGTATATGTATAAATATAGATAGAAAAACACCAAGAAGACAGATGGACGGACGGACAACTACTTAGTTTGGGTCGGTTAATAATAACCATAAAAAGATCTAAAGTATTACCATTGACAACATTGCCTTCCAGCATGGACAACATCATGGTGATCATATCCTTTTGTAAATTAAGCAGCTCCTTCAACAAGTCCACCTGACTCGAATGCTTGGACAGCTTGTCCTGCATGTGCGAAAACAGAAATAGGAAACCACCAACTGCATCCCACAATCTGGAATGGGCCAAGGCCTGCTGATTCAGAGTACATGGACCCTGGATGACCTCAGTGAGCGTGTTGAACACTTGACTAGCGACACCGATGGCCTTGAAAAAGTTAGCTTTGCCAGCCGGATCAATGATCTCCTTGCTGGAGTAGTGCCAGTAAAAGTCCATGATCGATTCCTGTAGTCGCAACAGATAATCCACAGTGCAAATGACCACATTGACCGTGGTGGTGTTTCCCGCTTGAGTACGTAAATAGTTTTGCCATTCTATAAGAGATAAATATGATATTAATATTTCGAATTTCTTTGCTGTGTTTTTTGATATTTCTTACCCAAATTATGGCCTTCACAGGTGAGTTGTATGAACCGGAAGAGAGCACATGTAAACTCGGCATCGTGCATATTCTTTTCACCCGCAGCACCCTCGGAGCCGACACCAAGACCTGCACCCGCACTTGGAATATACTCTTTGTTGTGTTGTTGCAAAGTTTTGGTTGGGTTTTTGTACAACGATAGCGGGGAACAAGTACAAGTATAGACGGGATTGTTGGTAGTTTGGTGGTGGTGTTGGTGATTGCATGCGAATATTGATTGGGTGATTGGGAAAGTAGTCGGAAGGAAAGACGAAATCAATAATTGAACTCAGAATAATGCATGAGAGAGTGGTGCCGATGTGATGTGATGCAATACAAGAATAATTATAAGTTAAAAGGCCAGCAAATGAAAAGCAGGATATACCCCACATATAGGTTTCATACTACTTACATACATACATACAGACACAAAGAGTAATACTTTGTTGTCAAGAAACAACTTACCCTCGGCTTTTGTGTTACGCTCGAAGGCATCCAAGTCGAGTACACTGCACGAGCTCATCAGACCGGCAATCGAGGTGAAGAAACCGACATCCTTCTTCTCCTTCAGGTGATTGAGCATGCCCATTTGAATGTCAATGTTACCGCCGCGCAATATGGCGATGCCCAAATTGAGTGTCGTCATGACCATCTCCGAAGGTATACCTTTGGAGGCGGAAATGTGCAACAGCACCATTTCGGCAACGCCACGATTCGACAGACGCGCCTGGTGGAACAGCAGCTTCTGTTTCTCCATTTCTTGTTCCTATCGATGGTGTAGAATGTCAGATATTTCAAATATATGCACATATATATATAGAGCTGTTAGTTAGCGGTTTTAATAAAGTAAGCAATCCATGTATTTTGTTTATTGCTAACTTTATTGATTTAATAGTTACCATTAGGTGGGAATTGCGACACTTTCAATCAAAATTGATTGATTGGCAAGCACAATTGGGTTACGACTGATTAATTCTGCATTTTGTATGTCTTTATCAATTATCGCTTAACTTACATGGATACTAGTGCCTTCGCCCTCTTCTGCGCCTTCGCCGGCCTCGCCATCTTCACCGCCCTCCTCCTCCTCTTCGCCACAGGACTTTGCCGCTATTTGGGCATACGACATGTAAAGCAGATCCTCTTGGAGGGCACCACTGCGCTCTGTCATAGCTCCGCGACAGAATGTTGTTACCAGTTGGGTCAATGGATCCGGTTTTCCTTCGGTCTCTTCGCCATCCTTCTTAGACTTTTCGGATTCCTCGAAGGTTTGAGTCAGATCCTCAATCATTATCTCCTGGCCGACGTTCTCCTCCTGCAGCCATTGCTCGTGGTAGGTGCGTGCAAAGATATTGCAAGCACGATGTCTACGGGGTGGGGGGTATATAATAAATGTATATAGTATATATGCTTAAGGAGATACAATTTATTGACATGCGTTTAGTATTTAAGGTTAGCTGCTTAATTTAATTATCACACTACGAAAGAATAACAGAATACGTTCGGATCGCCGAACTTAAATAAAAAACCCTTGCAGTAATATTTTCTTATTTTATGCAGATAACTAAATATAGAAATAAAGATAGATGTATCTGTAAGATGATGCAGCAGACGGACAATAAAGTTAACGTAAATTCTTCCTGCAAGGATTTTCAGTCTAGAAAATACAGCAATCAGTTTAGCTATCGATTGCATATGTCAATACTTATATACATGTGTATGAGTTTGTAGATATATATATACGGCTAGTATGCATATAATATTAGTAAATCACGTGACTACCACCTGCTCATACGATATAGATGCTTGGCGCGTAAGCTTGAAATAACTGCCTGGCGTCGGGCGACCGAAATTTTGGAACTCCAACGTTTTGTTTTGTTCTTGGTGCCGGATGCCTATATGGAGCGTATAATATAGCAAGCAAGAGCATCAAAATACATATAATAGTACAAATGGGCTTTTAGAGGACAATGCTGACACTAACTGGTATTGCGGTTTAGTACATTTTAGTAGAAATCAGTGGTGAATGAAAAAAAACAGTGCGAAACGTGATTGAAAATCATACAAACGAATTGTGTATGTGTGTGTAAGTAAGAGTCTATAATATTTCTAACAACTAAAGTAATGTCGACTTGATGCTGGCTTGAGATTTGAATACCGTTTCGATAAATACATAAATGTGTACTCATTACTTAACATTGTTATGAATGGTAGTATTCATGTCTGAATGCAGTTGAAAGTAATATGCAGTTAATAACTCGGTAATAACCTGGGTAGAGAATGTAGCGATGTCTGACGGAAACATGCGATTACGGCACGCTTCCTTTGTATCGATACAACGCTCCTGTAGACATTTTTGCTCTGCTGTTGTGGATGGTCGATCTGTAATTGTTTGGTTCACGATTGCATTGTCAGCATTGGGTTTAAAATACCGTCGAGAATTATTTGTTGGTAGTGTGGTTTGGCGGTACGTTCACAGTATGTACGATAATATACATATAAAAATTGTAGTTGTAGGGTTTCGATTCGAAAAGAAAAGTTGAAATGTGCAAAGTTGAAAAGTATAATAAGTAAGTAATTGATAAATTGGTAAAGATTATACAATAATAAAGTGAAACAAAGTATACATACATAAGAGAAAGAAAGATACCTGTATTATGAGTACATGTCTTTGCAATACCATATGTATTTGATTTGAATAATCCCCATGTACTTACCATATGCAGGCCAAACAAGACCTTTGCCATTGCCACAATCCGATCAACTGTCTCCTGCGTCTTGTCTTTACCCTTCTCATTCGCATTGGCGTTCACCTTCTCCAGCGCCTGCTCATCCACTGGTTCCTCGGATTTGCCCAGTTTTGAGTAGAGATAGTGCTGCCAGGACATCTCATCCGATGGATCCAGCTTATCGGGTAGCGTCAGTTGATTGCGTGCAAATTCCATGACGTCATACTCATTCATCTTCTTCAGGTATCTGTCCTTGCAGTGCTGCACCAGCTCTTGTTCTCGACCCGCGAACAGATTAAGTCCGACGGGCAGCAGTCGCTTTAGGCAGGCGACCATTAGACTTGCCTGCACCTCCTTGTCCTTGTCGCGTTTCTTGTCTCTGTTCTTCTTCTTCTTCTTTACCTTACCACCCACGGCCGGAACGCCCTCCGATATGGCCGATCGCCGTGTGGCTGTGGGCATTATTAAAGCCATGTTATCGATTTCATTCGCCGATATAAAGTTCTGTTCTTCCTTAAGGAAGTATTGACTCTTGGACCAGATATTGAAGATTTCCGCTACATGGTTATAAAGCTCTTCGGCCTCCGGAATGTTATCCTTTAGCCAATGGTTGCGCTGCAAGTCCACGTACTTGATCAGCAACGGATAAAACGAGTATATATCGCGAACGAGCAGGTTCCAATCCTCCTGGAGCTGTGTCTCCACTTGCGAAGTATCATCGGTGGCTGATTTAATAAAGCCCCGCATGCTCTCCTCCTTGTGCAGCATATTTTCGGTGCGCTTCTTGACGCGCTCAGCCAGCGGCAGGAAAGGATCCTTCAGCAGCTCCTCCGATGTGTTGATTATGATCTGCTGAGTGTAGGCCGCAATGCGTGTCATCCAGGGAGCATTATCGTTGCCAATGTTCTTCTTGATCATCTTGAGTACATTGCGCAACAGCGAGTTCATATGATCCGCAGTGACCATCGTCACATGATTGCCGCTGGTCGGACTGACATTGTCGGGGCCCTGGGACCACCAGAAGGGCAGATAGGCGCACAACAAGGGCAGTATGACATCGATAATATGCGGTGCATCATTGTAGGTCTTATCCGACTCGACAAATTGATCCACTTCACTGAGGATCGCTTCCAAATTGGGCATACAACTCTCCATTTTGACCATGATGTCCTGTGCCTCCAGCGAATGATCCGCAATGCGATTCAGCAAGGAGTACTGATTGTGCTTGTTGAGATGCGGCTCCAGATAGGCCACCGGAAAGCAGGAGCTGTAGGCGCCCAGACACGAACCCAGCGCAGGCCGATGACGTTCGATTTCCGTCTTTAGATACTTGCGATCGTGAGTCAAGGTCCCATCCGTACCCAAATGATATAGGGCGGCCAGAATTTTGTAGGATGCCACCTGGATCTCATCCAGCAAGAGATCACTGCCATAATCACAGGCGGCTAGGTGATCAAACATGGCTGTCAGCACCGGCAGCACCACCTGATTGACATAGCCCAATGATGTGGAGGTCTTCAGATGAGTGCCACGCAGGTGACTATACTTTCCATCCTGCAGATTCAAGATGGTGTTGCCCAGATCATCGGACGTTTGATTGAAGAACGTGAGCATGGATGTGCGTATAAATTCTGGACAGTTTTTGGTCAATGTCTTGGCATCGATGCCCTTGACGAGGACCTGCAGACAGCGGACGGTGATGCGAACATCTGGCCCAAAGGCACTCAAACGATTACGCAATAGGGCGGCCAACTTGCAAAATATGGAGGCAACCATTTCCTTCTCCTTGAGCGAGGCGGCGCCTATGTTATTGGTGGCCGTTGCAATTGCAATAAAGTAATTACGATGCGTCGAGAAATACTTCTCCATCAGAGGCAGCACCACTTTCGAGAAGAACTTGATATCCCGCGATGCGGTTTTGAACGAGGTGCGACGACTGAACGTAGTCGATGGCTTCAGCAGCTTCATGTTGATTGTCGCACGGTCCAGATACTGAATGAGCTTCTCCAGCAGCGAGTAGGAGAAGCGCAGCTCTACTGCCGCCTGTGTGGCACCGCCTTCCTCAACGGCACCACCCTTGGAGGGCCTACAAGTAATTACATAGAAGGTTATATTTCAGTTACTAGAGGAGTGACTTCTTATAGCTTACTTGTGCAATTTGTATCCCTGATACTGCATATACTTGAGGAACTCCTGCGAACGCTCGCGATCCTTCTTCTTCTCTTTGTCCGTTAGCAAATCGTAGGGCACCAACTGTGGATGTATCACACCTCCACAGCCGTTCAGCTCTTCATTCTTCTTCTTCGCCCATATATCATGTGAGTTCTCGGCCAAACGTTCGGCCATATTCTGCATTTCCCTGCTGAGCGTCAAGTTGCTCATGTCCACAGGATGTGGATTGTAGTTGAAGGGACTGCCCTCATTCTGAAAATCATGCTATAGTTTAAGCGCCAAATTTGTTTTTTGTTTTTGTTTTGGCAAGCGGTCAAGGGAAGTACGGGTAGTTTGGCCAATTGTGTTTAGGGTATTCCATTGAGCATGGAAGAAATTTTCAAGAGGAGTTAATGAAATGCTGAAAGTTATGTTAGAAACAATTCATTAGGATACATACAATTGTGGGTTTCGATTGGCGACGCGTCGAGCCACGATGATTAAGTGGCAAATCCATTTCGGAGTGCTCAACGGTCCAGCCTATGGCCAGCAGACCCTTAAGGCACTCACGTACCGGATCACGGTAGCGCTCACGTTCCTATGGAAATATATGAATATTAGTCAGATAAGTAAATAATTGTTTGACCATGATAGAGTTAAGTTATTAAAATGCAGATGATTCAGATTAACGATGAGGATGCCCTTTTAGAACGAGTTGATCGAGATTTTAGTTACTACGTACATATTCACTGAGCATATTGTAAGGCTTTAGACGAGGATGTTTGCGATCGTTATCGGATCGAATTTCGCCATACTGCCAGCTGCCTTCCAAACGGCGACTGGCCCAAGCATCGTGATAGTGTTCGCTGAACTTTTGAACCAACGAATTCAAATCATTGTCCAAATGTACATTGTTGGTATCGATGGGATTGGGCACATATTGCGGTTGGTCAGGTGCGCCCATTTGTCTGCCATAGTAATCCTCGTCGGTGTTCTTCGATAAACTGTAATCGGGTGGCAGGGCACAGCCGATGGCTATTAGACAGGGCAGGGCTTTACCGAACAGTTCCGGGTCATAGTCCATGTTGCTCAGCGAGTCAAAAATGTTCGAGAACAGAAGCATTGTCAAGCGCTTCTCCTCATCTGACGAAGCTCCATACGAGCCTTGGCCTTGAGTCGAGCCATAGTACTTAGCGCAGCGATCGAAGTGTAGTGTGAGCAGCTAAGGAATTCAAATATTGTATTGGACTATTATATAGATCAATGTGTGGTACCTACCCTGAGTGCGACCGTCGTGTATTCGGATAGTTTGGATACATCAACAGTCAACTTGCGCAATAGCTTTAGAAGCATCGCAGGTTGCATTTGTGATGTCAACGCCACTAGGAAATCGGATACTGCCTCACGTTGCCCCTTGGTTAGCATACGGTTCTTGGACAACCTATAGACCGTGTGCAGTGTCGCATCCAAGAGGCTGGCATAATTTTCGGCCTCGTTATAGAACTTTGAGTGCTTAATCAGCAATGGCAGTATGGAGTTGCCAATGTAGCGATTCATGGCCAAGGCCATGTCGCTTTCGGAACCATCACTCTTATCCAAAATGGTGGCCGTACGCAGATCGGGCAAAAATGCATCTTCCAGCAGTCGATAGAAAAGATCTTGTACTTCAATGCCGTACACACGCTCTAGGAATAGCACTATGCTCTGCTTGTTGTTGGGTAAGAGACCTGAGGGCATATCCGATTTCGGCTTCTCCTCGCCGGGAGTGGTTTGTGTGAGCGTAAACTTAAGGCTGAGTACACCCTGAAGGTCTTCCAGTGGCACAAGAGATCTCAAAATAGCTCTAGCTCTCAGTGATTCGTTCTTGCCCTGCTCGATGACAGACACGTCTGGGGCGCATCTACCTAATAGATCAACGAGGGTACAATAGAAATTCAATATGGCTGCACCGGTATCGATGTAGTCCCCGTCCTCATCCCCCTCGGGCAGGGGATGTGTGAAATTAAGACCGGCTATGGTGCCTTCGGCTTCGTCTTGCATTTTACAGCGGTCCGATATACGCTCCGACATACGATTGGCCTCGACGATTGCACGGAAGAGACCTTCTCCTTCTCCTCTTAGAGCCGGTCCCAAGCATTCTGGACGACGGATAAGAAGACGAATGACAAGGTTAGCATTCTCCTCGACACTCTCGCCGTTAACCCAAACGCAATAGCGCAAAAAGTCCAAATAGCGTTCACCCTCCACGGGATCCCAACCCAAGTCAGGATAGCCTTTCTCCACAAGCTCGGAATTGCTTTGCAGGCCACAACGGGAAAGGTAAACGGCAATCTTCTCCAAATAGTGTTCCCTAAGTGCCAGAGCTAATTCTGTGTTCTCCATCAAACTCGAATATGCCACATCCAATGGTGTGGAACCACGCAGACTGGGTCTGGCCAACAATATATTCGCATTGTCCAGCAGAAAGTCGAAATGATCAAACATGGCCTTCTGATTTTGACGGCCAGTACGGCAAAAGTAACATAGGAAGCGACAGCAGGCCACGACCATTTCGTGGGACGTGTCCTTCTCTTTCGAGGGCACTCCTTCGGCCCCCTCTGTCTGCGCGGGGGCGTCGCTTTGGGCCTGAGCACGCCGGCCTAGAGTATTCATCATGACGGCCATTACGTTTTCATGGACGCGCAGTATGCGAATCAAATCTGGGTGCTGGAAGAATGTGGCGTTGTTGACTAGTTTCCAGAGACGCTTACGCATTAGCTCCTCCTCTTCCTGGCTCATTTGGACAGGCAGCAGGGCGCGTATCTGGCTCAATCCAACCCACATCTCAGCGACATCGTCGCGTGCTTTCTGATTTATGACATAGGTCTTCTCCAGAGCTCGCACCAGCTCACCGACTGTATCGTATTGCCGTACCAGTAAACTGAACATTTCGCGCACTAGTTTCGGATTTTCTATTTGCGATTCTTCAGCCCAGCTGACAATGGTTTTGATTAGGACCTTGCGGAAAATTTCTTCAGGTGTTTTTTTCTCAGGCTCCTCCACTTCCTTGGGCCCCTCCTCTAGCTCCTTGACGGTATTGATGAAATTATAGATTTTTGTTATGGGTCCCGTTTTGATTTCTTCGATTGCATTACTCTCGGTACCGTCCGGCTCCTGCAGCGCATTTAGCGAAACCTTTTGCATTAGAAGATCGTGGAATTCGCTTAAGCGACTGCGCAACTCAAGACCACAGGTGCAATTGTCCTGATCGTCAGCCTCAAGATTCTTAAAGCATAGAATCTGGTTCATTTGTTCTCTAGGTGGACAACGGAATTCCTTTGTCTTTTTGGCCGCAACAGCACTTGGCAGGTCGGACTGTTTAATCTCGATATAACGGCGCAACTGATCGGCTTGCAGATCGCCCACAAAGTCAAGAGAGAACGAAATAATGCTCTCCACTCGATGGCGTAGCTGAGTATCATACAGATGGTGCAACAAGTAGCACATTTGTAGCTTGGCACCTTCGGCCATTTTCATTGTTAGCAGGCCCTTTCGGTGCTCGTCTTTCCCTTCTGAAAAATTGAGTTAGACATATTAGAAGATTTATATTAGATTCAGCTTTGTCACATTATTTGTATCTCTCTTGTACGCTTCTCTTTTATCCATTCCCACCTTTCGTGAAAGTGGCATCCCAAGTCTCCGGATCCACCATTACTAATAGTCTCTGTACGTCCTCATCAGTAAGGACGCCCACTAACAGTAATCGATCCGTCAACTTGATAAGTGGCCTACAATTAAAATGAATAGCTGGTAATAGGAAAATGATTTCTTGATATAATTGAATACTTACAGGAATAGGTTCTCGTTGGTCCAACCGATGGGATCGCGGTTATGCACTTGATTTATTTCGACAGCATCTTTGAGAGCTTCCATGACAAATTCTCTGACTACTTCTAATGGGAACTTCGGGGAGTACAACTGATCGATGTCGGGTATCGGTTCGCTAGAAACACTTGGCATACTAGATGTTGCAATCACAGGGGGTCTGAACGGGGTTGAGTTGTAGTTGTTGTTGTTGTTGTGGTGATCGGTTTCGGTTTCGGTTGGTGGTGCATAGAGTGTTGGATCAGTGCAGGTGTTTTTTTTTTCGATTGAAAGTATTTGGAAATAAAATGTGTGTAATGAACAAACGAGCGCAACATTCCAAACAACAGGTGCGTTATGAAGATAGAATGTTTAAGGTATGTAATTGTTTAGCAGTTCTAAAGTGTGGTTACGTAAGGAACTTATCTATGGGCATACGAGTAGCTAACTTAGATCGACTGCACTTACGTGATTTCCGTCATACGCAACTGAGGGCGCACAGACTCCGTAACTAGTGAACGGAGCGAGTGACGCATTTCATCATCAGAGTACAATCCCTTCAGTTCGGTACCCAGTGGTGTAATATACTCATTTTTGCATACCTCCATTGTGGTGGCATGCGACTCCAGATGCAGGGCGATCAGTAAATCATAGAAGCCCTGACGCAACGGTCCACTCATATACTCCGAGCGTATGGCATACAGCAGCTGCTTCTGATCCACGTGCTGACAGAGCGCATGTGCGGCTCGATAATTCGACTGGTAGCACAATGCGGCATAGAGCGTTAGGCTGTGTGCGTGGAACGAGAGCAACTTGTCCATTTCGATCAGCTCCAGTATGTCAATGCAGCGATCTTCCTCGGGTATGTGCAGGGCCAGCATAGAGACGGGATCCTCACACAGCATCGACCAGCCGCGTATATCGGAGAGCTTGAGCGCATGCACCTGCAGGGAAGTGTTGGGAACACGTGCCCACTGGTGCGGACGCAGGCACTGCACCTTCAGGCGTGGTGGCGACTGAGGATTTATGTGCTTGTCACTGGTGGGCAGCACTGCCGCGGACAATGGTAGTGTTGTTGGCGTTCGACCCAGCTCAATTTGTAGGATCTCCTTGCTGGTGGCTTCGACGAAAATAGCTGGAAATAGTTTGGTATCCGGTTCCATCATCCATCGATGCGAGGTGTCCTTGCCCTCGCAGGTAAAACGTATTATGCCCGTGGCTGTATCCACAAAGCAGCCCACAAACATGCCCTGCGATGCACCCTTGCCCGAGGCATCTTGGGTCACCTCGTTGAACAGCTCGTCGGCGCGGACAACGTAGCAACTCTGACGATCTATGCGCTCAATGGGCACCTCATAGTAATCCTCGATGTAGACAGAGCCACGTCGCACTTTGCTCTTGTTGAACTCGCGACTGTGCAGATGATATTGCGTGGTCACCCAACCCACATAGACATGCGTGGGATCCTGGCCGGGGAAGATGCGCACGCCATAAAAGTACTCGTTGATCAGCTTAAGGCAGTCCGCATCAAACATCTCATTTCCGGATGATTCCACGTTCGGCTGACCCAAGTTTGTGGAGCTCAGCTGCTTGGGACCCTGTGGTACGGGGCTGGGTGGTATTTCGGCCTGAAAAGTGTGTAAGCTTAATATCATATACCTATATATATATAAATAAACCAAATGGCATATATTATGACATGTTGAGTTTCCAAGTCCTTAGAAATAGCCTTCTCAGACTTCTAGCTCCCTTAGTAGCATGCAATTTTAGACCTTTGAACTGCAAAGTTATGGCAGCTCAAAATTCAGAAATACGTTTTCACAAATGGCTCTAGTTTAAATGCAGGAATGTTAAAAAAAGACAAGCTATGAAGGAAATGGCGTTAACACAAAAAATATTATACTTTGAAAAATCAAAATTGGTAATTATGCTTTTTTCGCTAAAAAAAATCCAAAATTTTATTCAAAAATTCATAATATTGAGATGTAGAACTAAACTAGATGCCAAAAAATGATCAAAATGGCCTTGGGATTGACAATCGGTTCAGATTTGACAAAGTTGTGGCAGTTTGAAGTCTGGGAAGGTCATTTATAAGGAACTTTTTGTTGTTTGGGCACTTTACAAGCCAATTTTTTTGTCACTTTTGGCGTGATTTTTGACAGAAAAATGAAACTCCACAAAATCACTTTTCATATAGTTTTTTATACTAGTTGAGGTACCCACAATCAAATAAACGTAAAATTTCAAGATTCTATTTTTTGAAAAATCCAAATTTGTAAGGGTCCCCCCTTATGCTTTTTTCGCTAAAAAAATCCAAAATTTTTTTTTTTCAAAAATTCATAATCTTGAGATGTAGTATTAAACTAGATGCCAAAGAATGATCAAAATGGACTTGGGATTGACAATCGGTTCAGATTTGACAAAGTTGTGGCAGTTTGAAGTCTGGGAAGGTCATTTATAAGGAACTTTTTGTTGTTTGGGCACTTTACAAGCCAATTTTTTTGTCACTTTTGGCGTGATTTTTGACAGAAAAATTAAACTCCACAAAATCACTTTTCATATAGTTTTTTATACTAGTTGAGGTACCCACAATCAATTAAACGTAAAATTTCAAGATTCTATTTTTTGAAAAATCCAAATTTGTAAGGGTCCCCCCTTATGCTTTTTTCGCTAAAAAATTCCAAAATTTTATTTTTTCGAAAATTCATAATATTGAGATGTAGAATTAAACTAGATGCCAAAGAATGATCAAAATGGCCTTGGGATTGACAATCGGTTCAGATTTGACAAAGTTGTGGCAGTTTGAAGTCTGGGAAGGTCATTTATAAGGAACTTTTTGTTGTTTGGGCACTTTACAAGCCAATTTTTTTGTCACTTTTGGCGTGATTTTTGACAGAAAAATGAAACTCCACAAAATCACTTTTCATATAGTTTTTTATACTAGTTGAGGTACCCACAATCAATTAAACGTAAAATTTCAAGATTCTATTTTTTGAAAAATCCAAATTTGTAAGGGTCCCCCCTTATGCTTTTTTCGCTAAAAAATTCCAAAATTTTATTTTTTCGAAAATTCATAATATTGAGATGTAGAATTAAACTAGATGCCAAAGAATGATCAAAATGGCCTTGGGATTGACAATCGGTTCAGATTTGACAAAGTTGTGGCAGTTTGAAGTCTGGGAAGGTCATTTATAAGGAACTTTTTGTTGTAAGGGCACTTTACAAGCCAATTTTTTTGTCACTTTTGGCGTGATTTTTGACAGAAAAATGAAACTCCACAAAATCACTTTTCATATAGTTTTTTATACTAGTTGAGGTACCCACAATCAATTAAACGTAAAATTTCAAGATTCTATTTTTTGAAAAATCCAAATTTGTAAGGGTCCCCCCTTATGCTTTTTTCGCTAAAAGAATCCAAAATTTTATTTTTTCAAAAATTCATAATCTTGAGATGTAGAATTAAACTAGATGCCAAAGAATGATCAAAATGGCCTTGGGATTGACAATCGGTTCAGATTTGACAAAGTTGTGGCAGTTTGAAGTCTGGGAAGGTCATTTATAAGGAACTTTTTGTTGTATGGGCACTTTACAAGCCAATTTTTTTGTCACTTTTGGCGTGATTTTTGACAGAAAAATGAAAATCCACAAAATCACTTTTCATATAGTTTTTTATACTAGTTGAGGTACCCACAATCAATTAAACGTAAAATTTCAAGATTCTATTTTTTGAAAAATCCAAATTTGTAAGGGTCCCCCCTTATGCTTTTTTCGCTAAAAAAATCCAAAATTTTATTTTTTCAAAAATGCATAGTCTTGAGATGTAGAATTAAACTAGATGCCAAAGAATGATCAAAATGGCCTTGGGATTGACAATCGGTTCAGATTTGACAAAGTTGTGGCAGTTTGAAGTCTGGGAAGGTCATTTATAAGGAACTTTTTGTTGTTTGGGCACTTTACAAGCCATTTTTTTTTTTTTTTTTCAAAAAATCATTAACTTGAGATGTAGAATGAAACAAGATGCCAAATCAAGATCAAGATGGCCTCGGGATTGACAATCGGTTCAGAATTGACAAAGTTGTGGTCATCACTTGGCCTCTATTTAAGATTTATGCATTTTGCGATTTTCATTTGCGATGTAATTTTAAGCATTTTGTAAGTAATATTTACTCACATTGTTCAGTCGCAGAGTTGGTGTCCTTGTTGTCATCTGCTGGTTAACTACATTCCTGCCATGAGCAACAGTATTTCGCCGCTCCAAGGAAGTATCTGCAGTTCTTGAACCGTTCTTCTCGCGACTCTGATCACGCGATTTCTTCGAAAAGAATTTGAAAGGACTGCGACCACGTTTCTTCTTGTCATCCAAGTCTTCACCCAAGCCATTCATGTCCAACACTGAAGATGAGCGCTGCATCTCATCCAAAGCAGCCGTCATATCCGACTCAAAGGTTATGTTACGGGTCAAAGAACCTTTGCGTGGTGGTCGATTGGGTCCACGCATCATATGCTCTGCCTCGGCTTCCGTGTGATCGTCGAAGTTGCGTGTCAATCCCTTAATGTCGTTCATATTGAAGCCACCCTTCAGCATGTGATCCATATGTGCTGCACTTTGAGTTTGCTGCAATTGGGCAGCCGCCTCCTGTGCTTCACGCATCAGGCGATACTGGCGTATCTTAATCTCTTCCCAGCGTCTCGCCTTTTCCTGTTCACTGATGAAGTCACTCATGCAGGTGACAGGCAGGGAGAGACGCAGGAATTCCCAGTTCGCCTTCTCCATTGTCTCAAATGTATTGTGCGAGATCTTCAAATGGGGTGGAGTATCGGCACCACCAGGAATACGCGTCACATCAATGCGACAATCGGGCATCTCCTCGGTGTTCTCAAATATAGGTTGATCCTTAGTATACCAATGCGTGACTGGTCGTTGCATATTGCTGTGAATGCGACAGTTTCAAGTTGCAACTTATATATATGCTTCAGATTGCAATACTTACACACAGAATGGCTCATAGCCTTCTTGCAATCCACAGGTCGTAAAGAACTTCAGAGAGTCCACATCTTGGCCATAAATTAAACGCGCTTTCTGACCCACTCCCAAGGTGCAAGCAGGCACAAAGCCAACGCCTTCTGCGGTCACATCGGCAAATGTTGTCTCGCCCCCCAACGCATCCATGAGCAGTTCTCCATTCAGTGAAAAGCCTGTACGGGTTTTCAAATATATTTAGATCTCAATTTGATGCAAATAATTTATAACTGTATAAATATCTAAGCGAAACCACTTTTAAACAAACTAAGAATTCTACTAAGGCCTTGATATTGGCACTTTAGAAAACATAATTCATAAAAAAGGAGAATCGCTCTAGAAAAAAAACAAACAATAAAGTCCTCTATAAAAGTCGTGCGTATTAGATTACTTGCAATTCGCTTTGCAGTTCTTTCAATTGGTTTAGTTTTCCAAAAAAAGCAGATTAAACTGATTCAGCTGTTAGCTATCATGCTAAATTTTAATAATATATTAGTAGCCGAAATGAAACCGGAACCGTATAAATTCAGTATTCAGTTACGGTTTCATTGTGATATTAGTTAAAACTTCAACTTAACACTATGGGTGTAAATACAGGCAATACAATTAAGTAATAAGCGTTTTAGATGAGCTGATGTGTCACCTTTTGCTCAGGTAGTCCTTCGATATAATGCGATTGTTAGGCATTGAGGTACAAAGTAACAAAAATCAGGTGTTAGGGCATGGGACATTTGTTGGACGTGACAAAAAAAATATTAAGTATATTGTAGTAATAATAATAGACTACAAAAAGTTACTAAGCAATGCATTTATTTTTTGTATATAACAAGATTCGGATTGGTCTGTTTCTGGATAAAGGATGAGATTCCCTGACTTATATCGACTGTATGTGTTCCAAGTATTGTCGGTCGGTGAGTCACATTATCGGCAGTTGGATTGTGTAGTGTATGGATGTATTGTACTTAGCTTTCGTATAGCGGGGACCTTTAACGTTTAACGGTTCAAATGGCTGGTTGACATTTAGTAGATATCAAAAGCACGGATGTACAAATCTTGTTGGGGTTTTGTTTTTTACATTACAACAAACGAGCATTTTAAAGCGATTCTTACTAATTGTATGATCGGCTAGATCTAAAAAGACTCCGACTATATCCCCGGGTCCACACTGTTTCCCGAAGGATTCACTGTTGCCACCGTAGACTTTCTCTTCCTAAAAAGTTGCAATATGTTTAATGTTCAAATTTAGAGTGGACTAGGGTATCTCAAAGGGGGGAATATATATATATAGAACTAAGACCTTAGTTAATGTTTTTTGGGTTAATGATCAGATATGAGAGTATCGCTAAATTAATAAAAATAATTATTAGAAATGAAACATAATTATTGAATAAATATAGAGAAGAGTTAAACAAAATGCGTTCGATAAAAAACGAAATTTCAATAAGTAAAACAACGTGTTTGCAACGTTGCTAGTGCATCTAGGGTCCTTACTGATCGTTTGCTCCTTAACATCGATGAAACAACCAATGACGTCACCAGCCTCATAGCGCACACCAAAGTGCTCAATGGATCCGGCGTGCATTTTAGTTACCTATAATCATGTGGGGTGGGTTTTCAATTGATCTATAGCATTAAGGCGCACCTATCGATGTGAGCTACACACACACACATCACGTTACCACGGAGCACAGAGGGAGGACCTTCACCCATGTATGCTTACGTCGGATATGTAAATGGGCTGGCATATCGCACATAACCCTCGCATACTCACATTGTGACCATCAAACGCCCAGCTGGTGTCCTCACTGCCCAACATGGCACCCGGATAGCAGTCGGCACGTGCCCAGCCGACCCGCATCGGACCGGCTGTTAGGACCTCGAACTCAAAGTACCATTTGCCGGAGGTGACGGCATAGTTGCGCTCCACTCGATACGTCCGGAAGGCGGAGAACTTCAGGCGCTGCGCCTCAGCTAGCAGTGCTTCGGTGCCCTCTCCCGTGGGTGGATCCAGAACGTAGCCGTACACCAACAGGGTGCGCACTGTCTCGGAGGCAGTGTCGCGATTTGCCTTCTTGATGGCCTCGTCTACCTTGGCATAGGGCACCAGATGAGGACTGCGATGATTCTCGGAGTCTTCGTTCAGACCGTAGGTCCATCCTTGCTGAATGCGCTCGCGAGCCCACAAATTGTGCGTGTTCTCGGCCAACTGATCCACGAGCTCCTCGAGCTTTGGCGTCAGGGTCACAGCGCTCAGGTCAAGCGGTGCCGGCTTATAGCCGTTGGCCTGCATGAAAATCTCGTTGGGCAGGCGGACGGGGCGTATGCGTGCCGGTGGCTTATCCATGGTTATGTAGTAGCCCAAGGAAATGATTGTTCTGTGGATCAAAGGAGAGAGCATTAGAATTGGGAGGTAATTTCGAGAGTATTATTGTTGCTCACTTTAAAGTTTGAACCGCCAGTTGATTATCGTAACGCTTCTCAGCCGCTGGCAGCTTCTCGAACTGGGTGAGGCAAGGATGGATGCGATGATAGTCATCTCGAACATCGCCCCACGACCAGCCGGCGTCGATCTTGTTCAAGGCCCACATTTCGTGTATATTCTCGGCAAGCTTCTCCTTAATCTGATCCACTGAACTGGGCAGGGAAACACCGGTGGTATCAACCGGCTTGGGCACAAACGGAGTATCATCCTCAATGAGCCAGGGTCCAGCCAAAACATTTTTGCTTAGATTGCCAAAGTAAAAGCAGGGATCCAAGCTTAAAATCTGATGCGGCATCAGGCACTGTACGAGCGCCGAGAAGCCCACGGGTGGTGCATACTTCAGGCGTCCATGGTCGCCGCCAAACAGAAAGCGGCAACTGAGTTTCGAGGAGCAGCTCATCACCGGGAAGAACATGCCATCCAAATTGAAATCTCTGAAGCAGCCGCGCACTTTGCCACCATTAAAGGTGAACGTAATGACGGGCACGGAGAGATCTATGGCCACACCAATGACGTCACCCTTCCGGATGTAGGGCTCCTCAGGCAGTGCATCCACAACCAGAGATTTGCGTCCGCCAGTCCACAGAAAAGCGCCATCGAAGCCAAATGAATAAAGGTCATCACCGACGCCATTGCCGCCCCACTTCTTGCCACCGCCGGGATAGGGCACATAGCCGGACGTATTGGCCCAGCCAATGCGCAGGTGCGGCATTATGTGTGTGGTCTGCTCAATGTGATCCATGGTCACCTCGAAGTACCACTTCTGGTACATGGACGAGCCATCGACGCGTCCCACAAAGATGTTGGGACGAATGCTGGCAACGTGATCGACCAGCAGCGTTTGCAGCAGCAGATTCTTGCCGGGCAGCAGAAAGTCACAGATGTTGTTTTGCGAGGAGCGCACTGCGACTCCATTGCCCACACAGAGAGAGCAGAGGACATCGAGTACCTTGGGATCACGTCCGTGCTTCTCCAGCAGCGATATAATCACCTTGATGTGCTCGTCACGCATCATGTTCAGCGCTTCCGGAGAGTCGATGAGCACACAATGGAGCACATCCAACATGCCTGATCCTTCGCTGGATGCCTGCGAGCCCAGGCGGGAGAACAGCCAGTTGAGGCGATTGCTGTTCGCAAACTGGGCACAATTGGTGTGGTTGCCCTTGATGATGGCTGCCAATAGCTGGTATAAGTATGTAGAGATTAGATCCCAACTCTGGCCGGTTTCATCGCCAGCCAGAAAGCTGGCCAGGAAGCCTTGCGAGGTAATAATGTTGATTTTGTCAATGGCCTCGAGTATAAGATTGAGCACGCCCTCTTCCTGAAACAGATCCTGACGATTGCGCAAGGCACGGAATCGATTCTGCTTCTCCTCGTGTTCTAAAGAGAGAGAGAGAGAGAGAGAGAGAGAGAGAGGGTGAGATGGTTTGTATACTGTATATAATCCCACACTTACCCATATCATCTTCAGGTTGGGAGAAGTAATTGATTAAATCTTCCAGGCACATGACCATCTCATTGAGATTCACTTTTTGGAAGAATATTGAATGCCGACGATTGGACTGCAAGGTTTCCAAGGCACTACAGTTGGCAAGTATCAATTAGCAGGGTCAACAAAATGAAATAAGGCTCAAGGCTCACGTGATAAACTGGGTAAAGAGACTGCTGCACTTGCGGATGACGCGTGCCGTCTTCGATTCCTCCTCCTGCGAGCGCGAGAAGTCCAGGCAATCGTCCATTTTACCCTCCTCGTGCAATATGGCTTGCTTCTCCTCCACTTTGCCCACACCCTTCTTTTTCGTTTCGTAGCTCTTGTAGCTGAGCCACAGGCTCGATTCGCAATGCTGCATGATGACGGTGGTGTCACCGTACTTAATGATCGGCGAGCCGATTACCTCCAAGTCTTTGTCCTCGAGCACTTTCTTTTCGTCGTCTTTTTCTTGCCTCAGGCAGAAAGTCGTCGTTGCAATCGATGCCTCCTCCTTCTTCACCAGCATCAGCTCGTTGTTATCGTTGACGCCCAAATAGCGTCCCGTTGTTATGTGACGTATACGCATGGGATGGTACCAGTTTATGAAGCCACCTGTCCACTTCGTGCGCGCCAGCTCCAGACGCCACAGAGAACGCGCCTGCGCCATGACCACGCCCCCTTCGTATATGACAATGCTGCAGAAGATTTGAGGATAGATGTTAGTAGTAATTTCGTAGGGGTTTCCATGTACATGATACATGATACGTACTTTTGACCTGCCTCACGACCCCAGGTGCTGGGTATGGTCAGGCACTCGTCGCCGCCGTGGAAGAAACGTAAGACATCTCCGCCGAACACATAGCCGACGTACTTCATGCGTGAGATGCCAGTGCCGTAGGGCTGCACGGACCAGTGGGTCACGTGGAAGCTGGCATTCACAATGGACTGCTCGTTCTCCTTGGTGGTGTGCAGATACCGTTCGGTGGCAACGGACACCAGAATTAAATCATCGCCGACCCGAACCTTCTCACCCTCGGAACGTTGTTTGCTGGCCGGGTGGACTGTCCACCAGCAGGCCTCACCCTGGCTATGCTCCTGCAGACCCACATCGAACGAGAGCTTATCATTCGACGATGATGTTGACAGACAAGCCAGGTACTGCAACATACAACAACGAAACCCTATCAGTGAAAACTTCATAGAAAAACTCTCAAGGTCTAGCTCACCATATCGCTGTTGTGATGCCTCAGGAGTATAGCATTGCCATATAGTAGTGTTCTATGGCCAGATCCAGTGCCCTTACCCTGGAGAATTGAAATGTAATTAGTAAGTGAAATTAAATAATCCTCGGGGCAGATTAAAAGGGTTCGCTATGCTACTACAATCAGTATAAGGAGAAAAGAATTGATAAGTAGTACTTAAAATATGCCATTCCAATGTGTTCGTAATTAGCATTGTATGTTGTTTGAGAGTTGTGCACTTGGGGTTAATTGAGAATGCTAGGATGGGTTGAAGGATGCTTTTGTAGGTATTAGATCCGAAGCACAATTCACTCTTTGATAAGTATGTCAATGGCATTGCGTATTAAATGCGTTAAAGGAACACTCGATTTGTGTTTGATAACTGAATCCACGGTCTGGTTCCTTCTCGCGTTGGAAAACATTTACAGATAGTTACACAGATTAAAACGCTAATTGATTAGACTAACTGAAGCCCGCTAGACGAGACAGAGAAGCAGAAGTAGCGATAATAGCGAGATATATATATATAGTTATAGTTATAGTTATAAGAATAACGACTACATTAGACCGGCAGAGTGAGATAGAGAAATTAAATAGATATAGAGCAATAGTAATAGATAAAGATATAGATAAAGATAAAGAGAAAGAAGCGCGATTTTAATTTAAAATCAAAATACTATTAGAGAACGTTCTTTATACTTACAACTTGACTATCCTGTTGTGTATTTAGAAAAATTTTGAAAAATAACGAGAAATTTATAGGTTATAATTTGTGTAAAACAGAAATGGAAATTATAGTGAGATCATGCAGAGAGAGACTGAGAGAGAGGGAGAGTGAGGATATATATATATATATATATTTCGATTTTTGTTACACAAGGAATGTGATATCTGATTAATTGACACCGCCGATGTAGAAATGTAGAAACAATTGGTAGATTAGATATACCTAGTGTTTGTAGGAAGTGGATGGTACAAATGGTGGAAGTAGCGTACAACAATAAATAGGGTGTATGTAACATAATAATTGGGATTTATTTATTATTGAACATATGACAGAATATGTTCATGCATATTTCGATATGTGGCAAATAGACTAATTGCTTTTCCTGTGGACTCATTGCACATGCTGACAACTGACAAGTGACGTCTTTATTGGTAATCAATCAATTAAGGACTTACGGTTTCGGATCCAGCGGCTGTCACCAGTTCCTGCAGTGCTCGCACCGACAGGGCCTGCTCAATGACGAAAACGCATTGGGAGAGGTCGGGCGGCACATTTTTATCGGCAATATTTTCTAGGAAACAATGCCGGTTACCAAATCCCTCAGCGGCCAGACAGACACGTTCTCCAGTAGCTGTGCAGGAGAGCGTGACCATATCTTCCTGTGAATAGAGATCATATTATTAATCCACAGTGTTCAAGGCGTCATCACATCATTTCAATTGGGCACAAAAGAGTGCAAGTTACATGGCCTACCCCCGGTTTGTAGCTAGTCATCTAAATACCAATTGGCAATTGCCAGCCCCAACCGCCCTGAATGGCCAGTCAACCAAAAGCTATGCACACGCAAAATGAGGCAAGCAGCAAGCGGCAACCGGCAACCGGCAACTGGCAACTGGCAACTGGCAACATGGCCGACTTGGGACAGGGAATCGATGAAAAGGGTCCACTTGCGTGGGTGTTGTGTCGTATTTGAGGCATCATACCCGACCACAGGCCCAACACCAACACCAACACCGACCCCGATTCGTATCTGAAACCCGTTGCCAAGTCAGATGGGATTGTGGCCAGGAATTGTTGTGTGTAGTCGAAGTTAAATGAACGGTAATGGATTTCGAATCGAGCAATTTACATAATTTAAATGCCAACGAAATGCTGAATCCTGAATGCAACACCATTGCCATTGCCAGCTGGCTGGCTAGCCTCTGAGCCTCTGAGCCTACAACTATGCATACATATGTATATACATATATATACCCGGAATTATCTAAATCTAAAGTGCAACATTCAGTGCATTCATTTGCTTTCGACTTTACGTCACTTTTCTACGGATATCGAATAGCTGATAGCTGCCAATTTAAAAGTTATTTTCAGCTATTATGCTGACCAGGATTACTATACATTTATAGGCATTGCCGTTAAGTCTAATTTGACGGCAAACAACTAAAAAAGAAAAGAGAACAAGAAAAGTGCTCCCCTGACGTAGCTGTCCGGGGAAAACAACAAAAAACCACGCCCGCATTCCCAATGCCCCCCCCCAAAAAAAAATATATAAATGGTCAAAGTAGGAAAAACCCAAAAATAACAGCTACAGCTATATTTTAGCCTATATTTGTAGCATATTTATTGAATTTGTGCTGCCGGGTCAGGGACACGGGACATGGGGCACACACAGCAGCAACAAAGCCTGCGGGCAGCAAGCTCCAGATTCACAGCAGCAGCAGAAATAGATACGGTCATCATATCGAAATCACCGGAGGCAGTTTGCGTCTGTCTGTCGCGTGGGTAAAAAAATCTCAGCCCGCTTGGTGCCAAAACAAACTCGAATGTTTATTTATTGCAGCAAGGTGCCAAAGGCTGACCTCGTTGGCCCCAGGGTGGCCCCTCGAAGGATTAAGGATGGCTTGCTGTGGCAACTGCTATTTATTTATAAGATATATATAACTATACATATTTACACATAATGACTGTCATTCTCAGTGCCAGGTGTAGGCATTGATATATTATTGCATTTCTCAGCTGATGTCTTCATACGCCTGCTGCTTATGTAAAGTGATCCCCAACAAATCTGCCACAGACTTTAAACTCTACGTGGCAAAGAGCAGCGGCAGTGATTGAAAGCGTGGACCTGACTTCTGAATTTATTGGCATCCATAAAGAAAGTTAGCGGTGTGTCTGTGAACCGGAGCCCATAAATAAATGCAATACAATTCGTATATCCTTTTATGGACTCCTCTCACTTGTATAGCATCGTTAGACTGAGCGATGTCTAGTGTGCGTGTGTCTGTATGTGTGTGTGTGTGTGTGTGCGTTATGACATCAATTGTGTGAAATCCCCTTTATATTTTATTGACTGTACGTAATTGATTTTAGATGTTGTTTCAAAGCTTTCCGACTGTGGCCAAACAAATCTATAAAATACATACATACATATGTGTGTCGGTACTTACCGTCCTCAGGAATGAAACATCATCCTGCTCGGAGCCACCTTCCGCTTCAGCCATTTTGCTGGGTAACGCAACGACTGCAGCGTCCAATCACAATTATATGCACTTGTGTGTAGTATTTTCGATTATTTTCCGTTCTTTTGCCAGGATAACTCAAACGGGTCCCTAAGTGTTGACATGTAGAAGAGCGAAAACTAACGATCTATACTACGTTTATTTTTGCAAATAAATATATAGAATTTAAAAATATACATATATTCATTCCTTTGTCGTGCCAAAAAAACTCGTATATTTTCTATAAGATTTTGAAATTTTGAATTTTCTCTCATGTTTACTAGCTCTTGAAACGGATTAGCTCTCGCGAGAGCAAGTATACTATCTTTCACTTTCTCTTCTTTTTTTCACCTCTCTCTCTCTCTCACTCTCGTTCTCTCGCGAGGAGGGCTCGTCGGCTTTTTGGCCATATGCTTTGCTTGCCAAGTTCGCACAGCTGTTTTGCCGGTTTATTCTTTTTGTTTTGCACCTCGTTTGTCGCATTTGTGTGTCATTTGTCATGTGTCATGTGTCATTTTGTTTTGCATCCTCTTCGCGTGCTTTTCGATGAGTTATGTGTGTGTGTGTGTGCCTCATTTAAATGTTGTCGTGTATATAATATGTTTAATTGTATAAATAGGTGGATTATATTCTTTTGGTGTCTTGCCAAATTTACTGTGGACTTATGGTTGCAAATATTCGGATGTTACGTACAGAGAGAGAGCGAGAACATATGTATCTGAATATTCTACATTCAGAAACTAGATTAGGAATTCTTTCGAGATCAGATCATGACAATAGGAATGAATGTATGTGTATATGTAAGTCAATATAATTAGAATTTAAATCGAGCTGCTCGAGTATAGATATTTGATGAAAGGGAAACCATTAAGTTGTATTTGTCCTCAAGGACTCTCGTTATGGTATTGCACTGGAGATAGGATTCACTACGGCGCTTCCACTGCGGCCATCAGTAATCCAGGGTCTGATTGGCACGCAATGAACGCAGCGTCGATTTTACTAGATATATCTATATATGTATATATGTATATATATATGGTATATGTATGTATGTAACCGGCACTCGCACTAGAATCTAGTATTTGTCTTGTAGATTTCAATATATCTGCTACAACTTTCGATGCTCAATTTTGTGAGCAGACAACTCGGTTGGCAGCACTGTCGTGTGTTTATTTTTGGGTTCATCGAAACCCGAACGCGCACCCGAAGAATCGACGAGCACACACATATCCAAAAATATCACACGCAAAGCCCTGGGCAGCGGAAAAAACTAGCACAGAATCGGAATTTTCTTCAAATTGTTCATATTTTTGCCGTTAATTAATTGCATTTATCTTATGCAATTTTCATAATATCACACAAATGGAACACAACACGCGCTGGAATCGAATACGACGCACTGGTGGCTGCCAATGGATTTTCCACGTTTTCCATGGACTTTTCCCCACACATGTGTAAGTATATGCGCACATACTTATACATTCTATACTCGATGCTGATGCTGCTGCTGATGCTGCTGTGGGCCAACGGACCCACGGCTAACTTACTTTTCGTGTCGATATTACTCTCTAGACTGACGAGCACGGTACAACAGCGACTACGAAAATGCCGATTGGCAAATGCCGAGTGCCGAATACTGCGGCACGCAGCATGCGGCAGCCGTTCAGAGCACAATGTATCTCACTGCACAGTGGTGCGAGAGATACGCAATACACTCAACAGGCTCAACTCGAGTGTATCTACTGTCACATTCTATTTGACGGCATTGCAGCCCAGTGTGCCACGAAGGCAATAAGCCATTCTCTCTCGCCGGGCTGGGTGATGGGAGGATGGCAGGATGGGAGGATGGGAGGATGGGAGGTTGGGTGTGGAGCACTTCGTTGGGCGTTTGGCGGCTGGCAGCTTGTTGCTTGTTGCGTTTGGTGTGTCTCTCTCTCTCTCTCTCTCTCTCTCTCTCTCTCTCGCTTAGCGGCTGCAGGTTCTAGGAGCCCAGAGGCTGCTGCTCGGCTAAGTGTTTGAAACAGCTGTTTTGCGTGCTCGGTGGAAGATGACTTCGTATACATTAAACACAAATAAAATAAACATCTCTCAAATTGTTTTCTTGTCGAATTTGTAAACTTATTTTTAAGTAGTATCGCCGCCATTGATTGTTGAACTCTTGCCAAGACTGAGTGCCACAAAATATACATATGCATATACACAAGTTGCATATACTATAGGAATTTGTAATAGACTTGGTAAAAATAAATATATAATTGCACATATACATATGTATATAGAATATAGGACGCATGCGTTTCATTCAACTTGAACTTGCCAAAAATCATCTTTTAATGAATGAAATCACTGCGAACGCTGCCAAGGAACATACTCGAAGGTCGGATATGAAAATGACTAAGTCAGCAATTCAATAGAGATGTATTCGGTTGGAAGGGCTTGATATAAGTTTCGTTTAAGTTAGAGGCGAGTCATTCCAAATGCCAGGATGTGTGTAATGTGAATTATTGTGCATTTCATTGCAAATCCCTTCAAGCGGGCTGAGTTGGGCCCCATCAAACAAACACACACACACACACACACACACACACACGAAGATAAACAGTGAGCCAACTTTGAGCATAAATTAGCCATGTGTGTACATGTGTGTGTGTGTGTGAGCCGAAGGATTTAAGTGGGCGGGTTGAGGCCCAACCACTGCAGTGCAGCGATAAAGTGCTGCATATTAAAATCTTCTATGCCTTGAAATGAATTTTGTGAAAATACTAAACAAAAGAACGTATCTGACTCAACTGACTGAGGATGTGGAAGTGGTGGGGGGATCTCACTACTCATGTGTGGTGCAGCTTAGCCGCTATAAAGGATTTTGCGATGCGTGTTTGCTTGGCGGACTTTGTTTCGGTTTTCCACTGCTGCCGGAACGAATGCGTAACTCCAGTTTCCAGTTGGCTAATGCAAAGATACAGCTCATAAATATAACAAATTGTTTATGCAACCGAATTGTAATTTCATTACGTATGTATGACTGGAGATGTGGTTAAGGCTGATTCTCCATAGTTTCTCTGTCCCACAAGCTCTTTAATAATTAAAATTCTATTTAAATGAAAGAAAGAGACAATTTCTTACTTAAACTTATTTTTTAATTTTAGTTTATTAAGGCATACGGGGTAGGCTTAACACCCCTTTGTAACCCTGGTTTCTATTGATTCAATCCAGTTGGGTTAGCCATTCGGCTTAGCTTAAACAATTACAAATTAACAATAATAAAGTATTTACAAAACAAATTAACAGTAACAATCACATTTTTGGAGCTTTCTTCTGCTAGTTCTAGCCCTGGGAGAGCGGAGCAGATAGATCCCTCAGTTGCTTTTTAAACACCCCCAGATTTTAATTTTAATTGTCAATTTACTTTTAATTTTTATTATATAATTCAAAACTAAAATTTTTTATTTTAAACAATTTATTTGAAATATCATGTAATATTAAATTTAAATTTTCTTTGTCTGACTGTTTCTAGTCGACATTAAATAAATAAATAAATAAATTGGCGCCTGTTTAATTATTATTTTGTGAGCCGCACGAAAGATGCAATTATTTTTGATTTATACTGAATCAGGTGAAAGTATGCACTGCATTTTATTATTTCTTTTTTTTGGCCTGCAGTAAAAGTATGTACCACATTTTATTATTTCTTGTTTTTGGCCTGCAGTAAAAGTATGCAATGGTTTAATTTCTTTTTCAAAACCAGCCGTCTGGCTGCTGATAGGGGGGTGAGGTATAAGTTTTTCGTTTTTAAAACTTACAAAAATATGCCGGCCATCCCGGTCGGAGTACCAGGCGAACAGAAATCAGCAGCAAGTAGCCGTGTTAAAAAAAAACCAGTGTTTTAAAAATTAAAAAAACCAGTGTTTTAAAAATTAAAAAAAAAATCATTGCATCTTTCGCGCGCACGTTAATATTATTTTGTGAGCCGCACGAAAGATGCAATTATTTTTGAATTATACTGAATCAGGTGAAAGTATGCACCGCATTTTATTATTTCTTTTTTTGGCCTGCAGTAAAAGTATGCACCACATTTTAATAAAAGTATGCAATGGTTTTTTTAATTTTTGAAAACTTGGCTACTTGCTGCTGATTTCTGTTCGCCTGGTACTCCGACCGGGATGACCGGCATATTTTTGTAAATTTTAAAAACGACAAAATTGTACCTCACCCCTCTGCTCCAATTCAACTCGTAATGGTTGATGGTGATTGGTTGTAAGCGCAGGGGCCAAACCAAAAAAGCTAGAGAGCTGACATTTTCACAGTAGTTTCATCTTAGTCTGAAAAAACGTAGTCTGAAGCGATTTTGGAAAATTCTTTACCTACGCTCGGAAAATGAGGAAAAACCGTTGTATGAAACTTTTTTGTTTTTCATCCGATCGACTTCAAATTTATTTTGAAAGATCACTGTAAAAATTTAATAAAAACTGTATACAAATTATATTGAAAATGTACCCCCCAGTGAAGGAAATGGGGGGGGGGTGAAGGTTGTATGGGCAAAAAATGAATTTTCATCCGATTTTCTTCAAACTTATTTTCAAAGCTCTCTATAACAAAATATTAACAATGTAATTTTAAAATTTTGAAAAATCCTTCTGCAAAGTCGGAAAATGGCGGGAAAACTGTTGTATGCATTTTTTTCGTTTTTCACCCGATCAGCTTCAAACTTATTTTCAAAAATGGGTGACAATTATTGCAGAAAATTGTTTTTTTGGTTTTTTATTTGATTGATTAGATTCACCTGAGTGGAAATTGGTAAGGGTAAAATTTCAATATTAGACCGATTTTTTTTTTGAGTATAAAAACGGGGCGTAGCACTGCACTCAGGTAAATGCTAGTGTATACATATATTGTCAGATACTGAGCTCAATGGCTGGGTGCCGGGAATGCGACTGATAATTTGCAAATTTCGGCGTCAATGGCCGTGACAATGATTATCCCCACGGAAAGTTTTCTACCGCCATTGCAAATGCTTTTGTTTCGTGGCCTGTCGTGATTTTGACCAGCTGCAACGAATCTTACGTCGATTTTTCTCTCTTTGTTTTCACTTGCCGGATAAAGTTTTTGGCCAAGGTGGTGTACTAACAAAACTTTTCCATTTACTCGACCAGATGAACTGCCTGCGCTCTAAGGCTAAGGCTACGGCGGAGACATCGCAATTAAGAGTTTTCTTTAGGTGCGTTAATCCTTTAAGGACTGCGACAGTCCCGATTTAGAAATAACAATGATTTTGGCTTGCCACAAGGACTCGACCGCAGCTCTCAGATCAACAGCAGCGAGTTTGTAGCCAAAAGTCCATTATAAAGCCAGCTTTCTTTGCATTTTTCTCAGCCAGCTATTAATTGAAAAAGCATCAAAAGCAGATTCCGTTCCGTTGCAGCCTTCTGTCGATTCCGGCGATTACAGCAGTGGGCGGGGCTGTTTAAGTATTTACACAATTGAAGGAGAGTACGTTTGTCTGTTGGATCGGCATGCTTTATTTGGTCGTTTGGCGGAACTAATTAAGTTCAATTTAAATGAAATACGAGCTGCGATTTGGGCGCATCGAGAATGAGCATCATAAAGTCAGTGAGAGTAAAAATAATGGTTCGAGTGGCTGGAGCACACATCACATATCCAATGGGCCGTATACGCAATCTGAAGTGTTACTCGCCGGTCACGGGCAGTCGTCCCCCACCCCCTAGCGCACTGAGGCTAGGCTGAGGAGTTGTTAAATTAATGCCAGCTCGTAAGTTTTACAAGGAATTCAATTTTTTGCGCCACACCAAGCAAGACGGATAGTGGATACTTTCTTGGGCGTCGCTAACTCACACCTACAGCATGTCCCCAACCCCCAACCCCTAACGCCCAACTTCAGCTTCAGCTTCCGTGCGCACACACGCTCGGCAATCTCTCAACGTCTTTTGCTTTTGCTTTTGCTTTTGGCTTGGCTTCTGTTGCCTAGTGGACAGAACATTTGCTGCTGCTCTTTGTTTCACAGTTGTGTGTAGTACTCGCATTATTTTCCTCGCTTGCCTTCGATGAAAATTGATTCGAAAGTTTGGCCATTAAATTGTCTTTTGTCGTAATCTTCCATTTTACGTCACTCACTTCGATTACTGGTCGAATCTCAGCCACAGCTCGGCATTCAATTGTACTTAAAAGTGAAACAAACATTTATATTGAATATTGTTTTTTTTTTTTTTTTTTTTTTATTCATATATTAACAGATTTCTTAAAAATGCAATAAGTTTCATATGCATTATTCCCATTCCTTCAAATTAATTTATACAATTTTCGACTGCATGCGTAATGCTTTTTTTTTATAAACTATGCGTTTTTTAGCAAATAAACTTACAAATAATTTATTTTTATTTTTGTTTTTGTTTTGTTGTTTTGTTTATTGTTTTGTATCAATGTATCTCATGCTTCTGTACACCACTTAGCCGTTAATTTGCATTTAAATTTCTAACAGAGGCTACATAAAGTAACTTAAATCATCATAAAAACATTCACAATAGTTGATTTTTCTGGTTTGGTTATTCATTTATACATGTATGCCTATATATATATATATACCTGTTGTAGTATTCGAGTTACGTTGCTTGAGATTGAATTACCATTAACTTAAATTCAATATTCTAGTCTTGTCTGTCTGTCTGTCTTTCGGCTTCTTTCGATACTTTTAACTACAACATTATTTCATATTACATATAACATATGCATATTAACAAGAGAATTTTAATTGTGTGTGTATTTTCGGCCTACATATTTTTGTGTGAAATCAAACAAGGTACAATTGGTATATTGAGAGCAAACAATTGAATTCTGTTAATAATTATTTTATTTATTTTAGTTAACAAATCTCTTTGGCCATGCTTTAATTATGCATGTATCGCATAAGAATTATAATAATTATAATAATAATATAACTTATTTCGTTTTCAATCATATAACATAATAATTAATGTTTAGTCTTATTTAGTTTCCCCCATTTCATATGTTATTACATTACAAACTAAATAAATACATACTCGTACCATAGCTGTGTATGAAAATTATGAATAAAATGCAACTTAATTAATTACGTGCAAGTAATAATTAAAACACGATTTGTTCTCACCCAACAAAAAGTATTTTCTCTATTATGCGGGGAAGACATTTTGAGTTTTGTATACAAATCTATTCTTTAACTACACGCATTTTCACACATTCACACCAAGTACATTCATATTATCGTTTATTCAGTTTTAATCAAGATATTCATAAAGTGCAATGAGATAGTTATTTTTGTTTTTAAAAACAGCAAGATAGTTTTTGTTGTTGTATGTTTGTATATTTGGGAGTCACATTCGGGAGTGATAGACATTAGTGTTATGCTTGGTGAGTAGCCGTCAAATCGCTTAAGATCTAAGTGAATTCACGGATTAATCCACACACTCATGGGTCTGACAGTAATATAGGGAACTGACAAGTGTCCGTTCAGTATAAGTCGCTTATATTATATTATATTATATTATACTATGTAAAACACAGTTCTACAAGTACGAGATGCGAAATTTAAACTACCCTTATTACAAGTATTTGTATGTGTATGTGTATTTGTATGTGTTTGTTATAATTTTTTTGTTATTCTGTAATTCTGTTACTCTTGTATGACTGTCTCTTTTTTTTATATATACCTGCATTTGTCCTTTTACATCATTTATTTGCGTTCATAGTTTTTCAAGTTAACCTTTTATTGTACAAATTAAATTTGGCATATTGATTGAGTAGGTCTAAATACGGTCTAACGCATCCATCGTTTATCCCAGCGCATTGTTTATTGATTTATTCTTAGTACATCTCTCTCGCTAGAGGTTCAATTAGTTTGCTTAGCTACTTATTGCCTAGAATTTATTTTTAAATGCTTTTTATGCAATTTTGGCAGCACTATTCGAGTATAAGCTTTACATATGTTAATATGCATGCATGTCATTCCAATCCTTGACGTGTATTGAAGCTCTTTTCGCATGTGCCAGAAAGCAACAACAACAGTTCAGTTTGAACCGCAACAACGACCTATGTCCTTTGCCCTTTGCCACAGCTTCTGTCTGATTCTCTTATCAATCGGCAGCAACTTTAAATTTATTGTCTTTAGCTAAATAATAAGATAAATTCAAATTGTGTGCTGACTTAAGCTGTTTGGTCAAAAATCACTTGAGTCTGATATTTATGATTTATTGAAAACTGAATCACAGTATTGATTACCAATCTGCATATATATATATACTATATATACTGTATGTGTGTACATACATACTCGTATGTGCTGCTTGCTGTGCTGGCCTCTTGTGGCATTAAGCTCCATTATAATTTTCCTTATTTTCCTGCTCATTTAACTTTTATCTCTTGCACAGCAATCACAATTATTCAATAGCGGAAATCCCAGCGACAATGTGCGGGCCTGAGGATTGTTGCAAGGACCTGCAAGGCCTTTCAAATTGATAAATACATACATACCATAAAAACGTACAAGCAGACAGTAGACTCTGTGTGCTTGTAGGGTTTGCGGCATATCCTTAATTTTACTTTTAGTTTTCCCGACGTGTCGCCGAGTCCTTGCCTTTGTCTTTGTCTCTATCTCTGTCTCTGTCTCTGCTTCTATGCATGCGTGCCTTAATTTCAAATATATTTAATTTAATTTTTAATTACTTGGCTGCCTCAGTCAGACTGACAGTCAGTTATTCACTGAAGAGGCAGTTCCTATTTCACATCCTTAGAGAGACTACAAATGCTACAAATGCTCATTTTTTATTGATGCTCAAACTGATGCTGCAATTGCGATTATCTGCGGCTGCAGCGGCTCCAGCGAGCGAGGATTGCGAAAGGATGTCAGGCAGCAGTGACTTGGTAATTACAGCTCGATGAATATTAATTAACAGACACACACACACACACATACTAATGCACATGCCTGGATTTGTGTCTCTGTAGAAAAAGGGTGGCATTCAAAGCGGGCAAGAGAGCTGCGAGCGGAGAGCTAAGCTGGAGCGTGTGTTTTACATTGCTCGCATTGCATTGATGCTACATAATAGAATTGTCATGATGTGCTCCAGCGCGGCCAGCAACAGAAGTTAATGGCGTACCCAAGATGAGCATGTCACGCTCGCTGGGCTGCGACGAGCAGCAAATGTGCGGCAAGCACTTAAGGCTGACAAGGAGAAGGGTAACCGAGGGGGGGCAACAACATAGATCGCAATCGAAAGGATGCCTTTGAATATGGAGGAGCTGCGTCGCCTGCAGATAATGTGCCACGCCCACCACCAGCTGCTGCTGCTGCTGCTGAGTGGGAGCAACAAATGTGCTTTGTGCTTATCGCAAGCAACACAAATCCCGTATTGGGGTGCTCCTGTTGGCATTGGTTATGCTACGGGAGCACACTAACTTCCAGGCACGGCATAGCAACGGTTCAAGCAGTTGGGAGCCAACTAATCGCTCGCCGTAACTTGCTGCTGCTGTCAACTGTTCCAACTGTTTCAACTGTTCCAACTGTATTCTGTCTTTTTTGTCGGTGTCTGCCACGCCCAGTGCGCGCCCAGCGCAATCACGTGCCCATCGACTTGAGGCCTGAGCACGCCCCAGGGAGCTGTCAAACGGCTGCGCGCTATTTCTTCTGCTCCTGCTCCGGCTCCGGCTCCAGCTCCAACTCCAGCTCCTGTTCCTCTTCGTTCCACAGAAGTAATTTCACAAAAATGTTGACCGCTTTCCGCTACCCGTGCCCCAGAACTGAGCTCAAAGTTTTGGTTATCGCTGTTGTTATTGCTGCTGTTTTCCCAGCTAATTAGCAAAAGGCAAATCCTCAAAGCGGCGACTGGTCAACGAGGCACTCCTGCCAATGGCCAAGCAATGAGATCATTGCGTTTTCTTATCTAAATAAACAGTCCAATGTTTTATGGGGAGTGAGAGTCGTTTTTGAAAAATTTACATAAACTAATTCTGTAGCTGATTTGAATAAGGTAATAGGCACTCGTTGTTGTTGTTGTTGTTGCTTTCTGAGTATCCTGTACACGTCTAGGAAGTATGCACACAGACACATACAGCTGAAGAGAGAAAGCTTCTAAACTAGCTACGAGTCGAGTGGAGTACATTTAGGTATATATATATATGTATGTATGTATGTATATGTATTTATGTAGATGCAAGTAGTTACCATGCAGGATAAGCACACACTCAGATGCTAGGGCTATGCACTCAGTACCGGGGCTCCATGCTGGCCCCAGTCTCAGCCTACAGCTATACGAGATGTCCGTCCGCATCGGTGTAGGCCACCGGCACTCCCGGCCCGCTGCCATTGAAGCTGCTCAGCGACGCCGGGTCGTAGGTGGCGCTGGTTGTCATTAGCAAGTTGCTGCCGAGTCCTGCGCTGCTCACCGGCAGATTAAGGATCTGCAGGCTGCCCATGGGCGTTGAGACGGGCACGCCCACAAGACTAGCATTAAGCAGCTGCTGCTGATGCTGAAGCTGCTGTTGGTGTTGTTGGTGTTGTTGGTGTTGTTGGTGTTGCTGGTGTTGCTGGTGTTGCTGGTGTTGCTGCTGCTGCTGCTGCTTGCTGCGATTGGGATCCTTGAGAATGCCATGTGGCTGGCGGGGCAGCGTTGACGTGGCCAGCGGCAGCGCCGTCGTCATACTCCCATTAAGCGTTGTGCTCGTCGTCAGCGTCGTTGCACTGAGATTGACCGGATGCAGGTCATGCAGCATTTGCATCGGACTGCCGCCGGCCGTCGTATGATGCGTCACATCGGGCTGCACCACGCCACGCAAAATGCCACGCCTCAGCGTACCGGAGCCGCCAACGGCGCTGCCATTGCCAATCAGCGTGGCGGATCCGTTGCTGGCCAGCAGCGCCGCCTGCGAGGTAACCGTTATGGGCATCGGCTGCAGATGCGCCAGTGGCAGCGGCAGCGGCAGCGGCATCGGTGATGCACTGAAGTCCAGCGCACTCGGGTATTCCTGTAACGGTGTGAACAAATCGATGGCTGTGTTATTATTATTGCCTTTGTCTACAAGGATTTTTCTTTAAAGAAACATACAGGTAAAAAGTTCTTGATAGAGCTTAAAATTAGCAATTGCATTCTTAAAAAAGTGCTTCTGACTGGGTTGTCTAACAATTTCACAACGCACTTCCTGTTTAGCTATAATTATGTATAACTCCAGCTGGAACTTCACAAGCCAACGGTTTCTGTTTTTGGTTTCAGTTTCGGTTTGGGTTCTCGGCTTCAGTTTCATCTTTAGTTTCAGCTTCAGTTTCAGCTGCAGCTCGTCGGCTCAACGGCTCAGCAGCAGAATTGAAAAGTTTTCTCATTTAACTGTCGGCATAGATATGAAACTAGTGGAGCACCCGATGAGCAGCGAGAAGAGCACAAGAGTAACCAAGTCGAGCAGGATTCAAGCATTCCAGCGTACCAGCTTTTGTTACGTTTCTCTATGATGCAAGGACATTCCTTAAGATTCAGTTAGAGTTAGTCAAGGTTTTCCACTATCTTCATGCAGTTAGTCAGACTAACAATGTGGTAATTATAGATTCTGATGATGCTACGTTCTACGTTTCAAATGTCGCAACGAGAATTGCCAACGTATTTTCACATTTCTCCTTCACATTTTTTGTTGCAATTGCTGGCACATTGAATATGTGTGAGTACATGTATAAAAGTTGTGGACAAGTTGCAAGCGGCAAGTTGGCAAAAATGTGCTGAATTTTTCGTTTGCTGTTGCTTGTTTGCTGCAAGTTGCCTTAGTTAGAAATATTATCTTCTACTTCGATTGACATGACACTTTGTGTCAGTTTGGAAATTGTTTCGCATGCTGGGTTCCGGTCCGCGCAAAAGTATTTTTCGTAGTTAGAGCAAGTTTAACGCCCGAGTCCCAGTCCCAGTCCGAGTCCGAGCCCGTGCCAGGACACACACCTTAAGGAGCCAAGGAGTGAGCTGCAACTTTTGAGTTGCCGGCTAAAGAAAAACTTGCAACTTGAGCGGCGACTTGCGTGCCTAATTGGAATATTGGAGAGCGGGCCAAGGCAGATGCACTGCATCAGCCAAGAGACTTTAAGTTATACGCATTTTTTTTTATCGCCAACAAATTATATTGCAAATTTTGAATATTGGCCAAATGATAAGGATGTATCCGCCCAGCTGCATTGCTAACCAACGGGAAGAGTTGTGCGAGCATCCAAGAAGCGACATTAGCAGACATACTCCTGCTGTGGTGGAGGGACGCTGTGGAGGGAGGGGGCAGGGGGCAGGGAATACACACTTGCTCGCTGGCACTGATTAACAAGGAAGACAGGAGGCACTGGGTTTGCTAGTTTAGGATAAAAGGACTTAAGTATACCAAGGCGGACATTTTGTATCAGTTTACAAAGTTAAATTGTCTTTAACGAAAACTTCGAGCTGAGTTTTGGGTGTTTGGATGTTTGGGTGTTCAAGGACGGGGGCAGAGCTCAGCAATTTGTTGCACTAGAGAGCAACAGCAACAGCGACAGCAACAGCGAATCGACAACAGTAAAGGGGTGGCTGGGGCTGGGCTCCAAAAAGTTTTTAGCTTGTGCCACTTAAAGGACTTTGTTGTTGTGTGTGTGCTGTGCTGTGCCTCGTGTGCTCCTCCTTTGCTAAGTTGGCGCTAATTCTGTCCGGGCCTGTTCGGGACACCATATTCTGAATGGCTGAGGCCGACTCATTATTGTCGTTATTGTTAAAGTTGCCAGGCGGCCAGGCGAGCAGGCCAAGGAGTTCATTTTGCGTAAATAGAATATCAAATGTGTGACTGACTACCCCAAGGACTACGCAAACTGAGCAGAGCAGAGCAGAGCTGAGCCGCTGCCGCATTTACAGCCATCAAACTTTGCACATTAAATCCAGCGAAGCGGCGCCAGGACGCCTCCAACTGGCCTCCAACAGGCCTCCAACAGGCCTCCAACTGGCCGAAATTAAATTATGAACACTACTGCTAGTGTATTCGGTTATTTATTTAATCGACATCAGCTGCTTTGGGCCCTGAATTTTAAACACCGCTCGCACTCTTTCTTTGGCTTGGGCTACACACTGCGTATGCGTGATATTGTGCAAAAAGCGGGCTTTCACTGACTTTCGCACTGTCTCCGACATGATGCCAGACAGAAGTGAGACAATAGCGAGTGCCCGAAACCCGCACAAAACTAATTGAATTTCAAACTGTGCAGAACTGGCTAACAAAGTGAGGCCATAGTCCTCAAGTTGGACGACGACGCCACTTTGCACATGCACGTAGTTCGTTGGCCAGATAGCAAATGGAAGCAAGTCCTGCCATGTCCTAAGCCATGCCCGGCTCGGACATGGAATGTTGCGCATATCTAAATGGGACAGCAGCCGCTCCACAGCCAGCATTTAACTTATCAACTATGGTTGGGCGTGGCAATGTGGGTGGTACAGGGAGAGGGGGTGTAGGTGTAGGTGGCTGTCTGTGCGAAACAAAGTTTAGTATTTTTTTGTTGTTCTTGTTGTTGTTGTTGTTGTCAAACGGACATGCAGAACGCAATTGGCAATAAAATACAAATTGCCGCTTAAATAGTTACATGTTGGTCAAAACTGCAAACCCACAACTTTGTATACCCTGCAGAAAGTGTGCACTGGCAGCGGGGCATTGCAAATCCATAAAGCTGATGGCTTAAAGTCGATTTTGTTTGGCCAGCAGTGGAAAACACTTCAGCACTTCTAATGAGCCGCATTCCGCGGAGCTTCTCGCATTACGTATGCGCAGCGTGGGACGCGACACTGATGAGCGCTGGTCCCGGGCGCAATCTGTATTGCATAGCTGAGAGGCAATCAACTTGGCGGCCTCCAGTTTGGGCCAACTCTCGCTGTCTCACTGTCTCACTGCCTGTCACCACAAATGTCGATGCTTTCCTTTTTTTTTGTTACTTTGCTTCGATTTAGTTTGGTTTGGTTTGGTTTGAAAGGCAGCTAAACGGCGTATCGTGTGGAAGTGGATGTGAATGTGAATGTGAATGAATCTTTTTGTTTTGTGTCAAGCATTCGATTGAAATTTAATTTGATTTAGTACTATAAATTGTTTTTATTCATTTCGGTTGCTTTTTTGTTGTAAGGGCCAGCAAGCGGAGACATCTGTGCAGCAAAAAAGTAATTTAGTGCTGGCCAAATGTTTTAGAAAACCACAGCTGATACATATGCTGTCCCTCTCTCTCTCTCTCTCTCTCTCTCTCACTATCACTCTCTCTCGCTTCTGATTTGTTGCCGCGTGCTGAGTGCTCTATATATTTTGTAATTTTTCTAATGATGTTTATCAAATAATTCAATTTGGCTCCACAAAACATTTCTTATGTGAACGAGAAAGGCTCGCACGAGCATGGCCACAAGCGAAAGGAGAAAGGAGGAGGAAAGTAGGATGTAGGCACACATATACCCACAGCAAACACACACACACACACACACACACACATTGCCAAACTCACGCATATATGTATACATACATTGCCATTGTTGGCCAACTAAACCGAAATTGAATTTTTCTCCCTCGTTGACTAAAAACCGCAAACAAAAGGTTTGTGTCCCATGTTGAATGACTAACATGTGCAATGGCGCAGCGCAGGAGGCAGGAGCCAGGAGGCAGGAGGTGGAAGTGGAATCAAAGCTAGCAGCTGTCCTCTGATATAGCAGTGATATCTCTAGTGGCGGCTCCATCATTTAACTGTTATCCAGAGTAAACAAACCGCCAGCAACGAACTGAACGAATTGAGTAACTGGTCAAATCGCATAAAGCATAAAGCCCATAAAAATGGTCAGCAGCTAGCATAAATATTGTTACATTAGCCCGCCATTACGAGCATATTTCTCCAATTGTGTGTGTGTGTGTGTGTGTGTGTGTGTGAGTCCCTTGCAGCTGAAGGCAGCCCTTTAGGGATCCACTAGAGTTGTCTGCTAAATGCATTTCGTTCGCATCTCTAATTTATACAATTATTGGCCTGGCAGCCCCATAAAATGCCAGCTGGCAGCCGAACAAAGAGGTGGGTGGACGGGATGGCGGGTTGGTCTTGAGGGGTGCAGGGTGCAGGGTGTCGCTTGTCGAGTGTCAGCCGCATTGAGTGTCGTCTTAACTTGTCACATTTACACCCCTTTAGCAGCAGCCGTCGTCAGCTAGAGGCAGCGATAAAAAGCAATACATATAAAATATACACACACACACACACACGCACTCACACACGTATAGCCGTATATCGTATAAATATATATCACCTAAAAAGGAACGAGGGTAATAAATATCGAAAATTGATTTTCTCATGTTTATTGTGAATTTGTGGAATTTATATTGGGTTACCAATGCGACAAGCAGTCGTAGCTATCTGGCATTTTCCTGGGTTACCCACCAGGTCAGTGCCAGAATGTGGTGGGATGCCAAACCAAATCTGGTAATAGCAACAAATGAGTGTGCGTCTGTGTGTGTGTGTGTGGAGGGGGGCAACACTTTTCCGCACACATATTTGAAGTCAAAGTCACAGCGACACGCCCAGCGAGCACAAGGATCAGGCGAGGGGAGGAGCCGAAAAGAGGAGCCGCTGCTCTTTATGAGTGATGCGGCGCAAAACTTTGTTGAATGTAATGAAGCGAGGCACACACACACACACACAAGATGGGATAAATGTGAGCAACGATATGGATGTTGTCGTCATAAATGTGTCGTCCTTGCCGCTGCTCAACGCTGCGTATGTGTAATATTAAATTGTTGTCTTGAGAAAATAATGTTTACTTTTGCAAGTACAAACAGCAGCAGCAGCAGCAGCAGCAGCACACAAACAACAACAATGACAACAAAGCAAATGCAGCACATATCCCTGAGTTTCCACAGTTTCCACAGTTTCCTCAGTTTCCACAACTTTCCAGCTTCCCAGCTGCTAGCTCTGGGCTGCAGCTTAATGCTTTTGAGTTTGTCATTTGTCTTTACAGCGTTGCATGCGGCACGCGGATTATAAAAGTCGAATCGAGTTAACTGCCAGCCATTCTGCTCAGCGAACATTGGCAGCTGCCAGCTCTGCCAGATGGCACTTGCCTGCAGCATTACCCTACCCCTCACGCTCCCTGATCGAATATACATATATACTAGCTTATATGCATATCATGTATGTAAATATGTGTGTGCCCCCCCTGGCTCAATGCCGGTCACAAATGCGATGCAAATGGAGCAGGATTTACAGTGGACTGCTTGCCAAGCCAGCCAAGCATCGTGCATAAAACTCCCAACTAATTGCGCGAACTAATCCTTGGCCGTGACTAGCCATAAGCGACAAGACGGCCAATAGCAGCAGTGACAGCGACAGCGACAGCGACAGCTTCCGACTGGAAGCGGAGCTGAGCTGATTACTTGTGTCGCGCGAGAGAGCCTGGAACGATATTACAGGATCAAAAGGATGCTTGCAGATGCGGGCAATTAACATCGTGTTGCAACTGCAGCTAAGCCAGGCGACTCTTAAGGAATCTATCATGCGTGACGTTGCAGCCGAGATGGCGCCAAAAGGGGATGGCTACCAGTGAGTAAGAGTGACCGACTAGCAAATACTCTATAACCAGTCCCAACAAACCTGTCTTTTTGTCTACCCTGAACTAATTCAAAATGGGAAAAAGGAAGCATCTCCCACCCCATTAGGTATATATATTCTTGATCACTATCAATAGTCGAGTCGATCTAGCCATGTCCGTCTGTCTGTCTGACCGTCTGACCATCTGTTCTCAGAGACTACAAGAGCTAGCGACTTCATATTTGGAATATACAATAAGTTCTCTTATTGCCAGGTCGTCGTTCAAAAGTTATCGATAAATATATATATATATATATATATATATATATAGAAATATGTAATACTACTCACCATTGGCGGATAGGATAGATATCTTTCGCTGTTCATGTTGTAGTAGGAGCCGTCTGGCGGCGGTGCCGGCGATGGGGACGGAATATAGATGCCCTTGGTGATGAGCATCTGATCGTCGCGCGTCATGTGTCCAGCGGCAGCAGCGGCAGCGATGGCAGCTGCATGTCCATTGTTGTGCCTCGGATGTGGCAGCGTGCAGGCATTTACTGCAAGTGGATGGACAGACAGACAGCAGGTTAGAGAAACAGTTGCGATGTGGTTTCTTTTTTTTTTATCTTTTGTCTATTAATGGAGCTGATAGGACTTGAGTGCAGCTGTTCAGCAGGGTCAGCAGGTCAGCGGCAAGCAGCGAGCGGCGAGCGGCGAGTGGCAAGCAAAACTTATGACCCAGTCGCGCATTTTTTCCCGATCGTATTTTATGGCCCGTTTATGCATGAATTTATGACAATTTTAATGGCTGGCCAGAATTCCGTTCGCAAAGCCCGCTCCCGGGGCACGTACACATTGAGCTCTATTGATTTTTTTCCACAGCGCTTTTAAGCTGTGATTGTTGTTGTTGTGGTTGTTGTTGTTGTTGGTGTCGTTGTTGCACGGACGGGGGGAAAAAAAAAGTAAGCACCTTCCTGCCTGCTCCACAAAACCGCAGACGGGCCTGCAGCACAATTTCAATTTGGGAACTGCAAATGACACATTTATAGCCGCATTTGAAAAAGAAGCCAAAAGGCAAAGACTTTGTGAGTGGGCACACACACACACACATTCAACACACACACACACAAAAGAACAGGACGATGAGTACGGCAAATGCACACGTAGCTCCATTCACTATTCACTATTCGAATGGGAATGGGAATGCGAATGCTTCTTGCCACTTGGCAGGCGTGCGTGGCGCCCACGTAGGTGCAACATTTTGCTGCTTTCTGGTTCATTTGATGTGCAAGCGATTGGAAGTGAATAGAACGAGTGCCATTAATTGCAACGATTGGCCAGGCAGGTGATAAGCGTCAGATGCTGCATGCCTCGTGGCGATTAGCCGTTTAGCAATAAGCCCCATAAGCAAATCACTTTAACACTCGCAAACAAATACAAATAATTAGTTTCCCATTTGCCAGCGTACTACTAATAAGACAAATGATTTTCGTATTTCACCCGCGGCTTTAGCCACTCAACCACCTTGACACAAAACTCGCCGCGCAAACATCGCTGTCATTTGAAAAGGCGTGAAAGCCGCAAACGTAACAAATTTGTAATTTTGTGAAATAGACTTAGACACCGAGACTGTGTCATATAGACACCCACACACAGTCACGCACATACACCCACACACACACACACACACACAAACAGTAGGCATGCTAACGTGCAGCTGTAGTTCGAAGCGGGCGCTGAAATGTAGGCAACAATAATTGTGTTAAGAAACTTGAGGAAACTGCGGCTGCGGTGACAACATCAAGGCAGTCGTAGGAGACAAGCAGACAAGGAGACAAATCGAAGACGCCCGGGGAGCATGACACACGCTGTCCTTGCTGTAAAGGAAATGAAGCTAGCTGGTAGCTGTAGCTGTAGCTGCTTACCGTGGCCCATGTTCATTTTGTGGCTTGTTTACTTTGCATATGCGTATTGTGTATTGTGTGTGCGTGTGTTGTATGTTGAATGTTCTATGTACAATGTGTATTACGAAAAACACGCTGCCAGCTGTGGGCGCATTCAAAGCAGATTGGAGGGGGGTGCAGGCTCTCATGAATTATTGATTTTTCGATCAGTTGGGAGCAGGAGCAGGAGCAGTAGCCGGAGCAGGAGCAGGAAACCACTACTAAATCCGAATGGCTGCAGAAAAGAAACTCATCATTGTACATATGTAATGTGCGTAATTGGCCAGATCCTTGGTCATACAATAGAAATCCATAGCCATCTTATTCCCAGGTAGCATTCATTTCATATTAATAGCAATTGTGATAAGCAATGAGCTGTTTTCATGATAAATTAACTTTGACGCAGCAGATGCTAAAAGCACCGTTATCGTTGTTAGTTGGCTATATTTTGTTTAATCTTGGTAGTTCCTTAATGTTTGTGGATGTGGTACATTTGAATGTGAAGCAATTCACCGTCAGGAATTTAATGTGGCCAAGGCCTTAGAACTTGGTCAAAACTTGGCTTTTCATTTAATGTTGTTTGTGTTGTGTCGTGTCGTGTCGCATGTGTATTTGTGACAGTTGTAGTTGGTAAATCGTCTGTGCTGGGGACTTACCATGCTGCCATACTACCATGCTACCATAGTGCTCATGGTGCTCATTAACAGGGTGGCAGTCGTGTTGAATAGTATCTCATTAAAAATGCGCCTCGCAGTTCGCTTTTGGCTTAAATGCAACGGGGCTACATGGCCCGGGCAGACGAGGGACGGTGGCACGGATGGCACGGTGGCACGGAGGGGTGAGCGGACTGCCATCATCAAAGTGGTTGGGGCGTGTTCTTCTTGTTGTTGCTATTGCTCATCTATTATTTGATCTCAACTGAGGCAGCAACAGCAGCAGCAACAGCAGCAGCAGCAGCAGGTGGCGACAACTAACAACAAGAAGAATATTCGCGCCACCAGCTACCAGCTACAGATGTACATCTGTATGTATATAGTATACATATACATATGTATCCTGGCCACGCTTCCTCACGGGGAATTATAGCCTTGGGCGCTTGTTTGAGATTCAGCTTCCGGCAAGCATTTTAATTTTTATGCCACAAGGGATTTTTGTTTCACATCTTTTTCTTTCATTCTCGCTTCTCGTTTGTGTTCGTGTTTTTCTATGAGTATCTTTTTGTTGTTGTTAGTGTGTATTTTTTTGTTGAGTTTTTTGAGTTTTTGGTTTTTTTTTTATTTTACCACGCAGTCGCATGCATAATTACGCGGTACTGGAGCCATCTCCGTTTATCTGTGGCAAGTCGTTGTGGGAGCGTCAAATGCTATCAAATGTTGTTGTTGTTGTTGTTGTAATGGCTGTTACTTTTGAAGTATGCTCCACTTGCCAAATTCGTTGACATAAGGTAATTGTATTTTACTTTCAGCGCAGGCAAGTCGAGAAGGGAACCGGCGAAGTGACAAGGCGACAAGACAGCAGGACGACAAGGAGACAAGGAGACAGGAAGAGCAAGCAGAAGACGAGGACGAGAACGAGAACGATGTCGAGTAGAGTAGAGACGAAAAGTTTGCAGCTAATGTATTTTTATTATTTTTACGCTTTGCATTTCAAATGCAGCTGGCATTGCCTGCTCGGCAATGCTTTCAGCAATGTCTCAATGTTATTATAATAATACTATTGTTTTTTCCCTTACTTTCGCATCTGGCAATTTTATTCTTTTTGGCATGCTCGCTATTCCTATTCCTATTCCTATTCGTATTCCTATTCGTATTCTTTCAAACGCCAGAGTTATTATTATTTTAACATTTTCATGCGCTTGATGCCTGATAATTTGGTGCCTGATAAATGGTATTTCTTAAACTGTGGCTGGCTGTGTAAAACGCATTCTTAAATTAGCGCAGCATCCCGGAACGTGATTTGGTTTCTAGTGTGCCGGATTGTGCTGGCGGCTGCGGTCCAAATGGGATGCACACACACAGACACACACACACAGATACACACACACACATGACTCAATTGAAAATCAAGACTCGAAAAACTTTGCTGCTCAATTACAATTAAGATGGAGATGTTGCACTCAAATTGAATTTTCAGCTGCCGCGTACACTTGGTTTTAGTTGCTCTGTGCATTTTGCCGATTTCCGTTTTTACATCGCTTTTATTTTTAGCTTTGATTGCAATCATGGCATAAAATCAGGCAACAACTGCAGCTCATAGACTGGCAGTGCTGCTAGTGGAACTGGGGTGACTCCTGCGCGAAGGATGCAACACGAAACGGGGCGAAACTGACGTGCTGACAGCGCGTGGCACTCTCCAAGTTTGAAAGTTTGTTTTGCCCAAAAGTTAATTATCTAAAATGCTTTTTATGTGCTCGTTTCGTGATGCACTTTTTTTTTCTTTTTTTTTTTTTTTTGTCTGGACATTCATTATGTTCCTGCTGCTGAGACAGTGATATCTGGTCAGCTAGATCTAGACTTACCCATATTATTCGGATATAATGCTGGCAGGGTGCCATCCTTTTGGTATCGGGGTGGTGGCATGTCCGTGCTCTCAACCAGATACGTCGATGCCGCCTTCTTGCGCGCCTCGTCCTGGAATCACAGTAAAAGAGCAGCGACAAACAATCAGTGAAATGCAATCGCATTGCAAAACCCATTCATCCCATTACCCAACTGAAACGGAGACCTGAGATTTGAGCCTGAGCATGAATCTGAACCTGAACCGATTCGGCCTGCAAGTGTTACAGTAATTACTCCATACTTAGTCTGTTGTTTGGGAGGCGTTGAAAGTCATTGGCGCATAATTGACAGCGGCAATGACAGCGACGACATGGATGACACCTTGTCAGTTTTGGGGCGCACGTTGCGTATACGCAACGCTGATTTATCGTATCGCCCCGTTGGCAGGCAGGCAGGCAGGCAGCCGAGTTTTCAGAGTTAACAGTCAACATTAGGCGGCAGTTTTTGTGGTTACTTTGCCGCAGCAAGATTACGCTGGTAATAAATGATTTTAATAATTTGAAACGATTTGTTTGCCACATCGTTGTCCTTGCCGTTGCCGTTGCCGTTGCTGTTGCTGTTGGTGTTGCCTTTGCTGTTTTCAGAGGTCGGTTCGGTTCGGTTCGGTTGAGTTCAGTTTGGTTTGGAGTCGCGCTCATCATTATCATCAGCAGGGCGTAATTAATCACGACGTCTTAGCATGGCTGCTGCTTCCGGCTGGTTGGCTCACTGGCTGCTGCCTCGCTGGCAGACAGTTCCGGCGACCTCGATGTCAACAGCCTCCCATCACACCAAGTCCCCCCCCCCCCCCCCGTCCGTTGCCCCTTTGTGGCATTGAGTTGTAATTTCAAGCGCCAGGCAATAACTTAAGACAGCCCATAATTTTTTACATAACAGCAACTGCCTAAATGTTTGTTACAGCCTCACCGCCAGAATCAGACGACATTTTTGCCCATTGTACTCATTCCCATTCCCATGCCCATTCTCATTTTCATTCTCATTCTCTCGTTCACAAATTGCATATTCATGCACAGAACACAGCTCTCAAAAAAAAAGTAGAAGAAGATATATAATAGTAGTTTGGTATAAAAAGTGGAGCTAAAAACGGAGCTGGTATAAATGTGTGTGTGTGTGTGTGTGCGGCATACTCACAATATATTCCGGTTGACTGCCCTCATTGGAGTAGGACTCGCTCTTCTCCGACACGCTGGACAGTGTCTCGCCGGTAACGGTGTCATTGTACGAGCTGGGCGCGTACATTTCGATGGTCGCCGTTTTGCCTGGTTGATTTGTAGTTTCCGCCACTGGATGCGACAATGCACGGCGCGAGAGAGAGAGCGACAGTGGAGAATAGTAGAGAGACAGCAGGCAGCCCAAAAACAAAAAAAAAAGGTAGCAAGTATGCGGCGCAAATATTGAAAAGGTGTAATTGGCAGTGACATGCCGAAAATTGATTGGGCGGCGGCGGCGGCGCAGTGCGCCAGTCATTTGGAACACCACACGGGCGGAGCATCGGGCCGGATACGGCACGATTGTTGTGATGCCAGGGGCGTGGGCGGTAGGCGTAAGTGTGGGCGTGTGCGCGTGTGGGCGTGTGGCATGGGCATAGTTTCAGGCAATGCAAATCAAATGCAAATAGCAAAGATTGTCAAAGTGCAGAGCAAGCAAATGTTGGTTGGTGGGGGTTGGTGGGGATGGGTTGGTGTTGGTGTTGGACAGAGCGTTGGCGGGCATTGTGTGTTAAATTATTCACATTTGGTGCAGTGTATCGTCGTCGTCCATTTTGATGGCGACGCATTTTTGTTCGTAGTCGTGGTCGTGGTCGTGGTCAAGGGTTAAAATCAATGCACGATGTTCAGTTTCGGCGTTGCGTAGCGTTGCGATGCAAGAAGAGTAAAATGCAATTAAATTTGTATATAAAATGCCATTAAATGATTCATGGCACATTTTCACAAATGGCAACGACAAAATGACCGCGCCACATGGTTAACACGTGTTTTCCACAAAGTCAATGCGGTGTGTATGTGTGAGCGTGTGTGTGTGTGAGAGTTCGTTGAGTGCATTTGTTTCATCGGTTGTTCCCATATTAGCACGAAAGCAGCATTGTGATGAGTGATACGTACAGGTGTTCCAGGTTTCATGGTAAAAGAAAGAAAAAATTTAAATTTTCGTTATAGATTATTTGCAAACATTTCTAAAAATATCTTGATATATATACGGCTTGTTATTGTTGCTGTTGTCAATTTTTAAATTGCGGCTTTTTTGTATCCTTGTGCTGCAAATCTAAATATAGAGGACAGGAAGTCTTGGGTGGCCATTTTTAGTTAGTGGAATTTCGAAAGTCACATTTGTTGTCATCATATTGCAAAGAAAATGCGAAAATTGTAAGTGCTTCAATATAAAATGGAGCATTGTTTTTGAGGACAAACCATCAACAAAATGACCCCGGGATTGAAAATCGGCTCAGATTTGACAAAGTTATGGCAGCTCGAAGTCTGGGAAGACCATTTCTGGAGACCTGAGAGCTGACATGTCACATTCTTGTCAACATTTTTGACAAGAAATCTCAAAATATGAAGTTTCCCAAGTTTGAATGTAGAACTATTAAATAGGACAAACCATATCTAAAATGGCCTCTGGAATGGGAATCGGTTCAAGTTATGGGACTTTGAAGTATGGAAAGGGCATATCTGGGGACTTGGGAACTGGACTGAGAACAGAAGAGAAAGAGAGAAGGAGAGAGACTTAATATATCTCTTAATAGGTATTTAAGCATACTTATTAAATTATCTTCTTGTTTTTATTATTTGATTACCGATTCGACAATTTAAAATGGATTTAATTGCGGGCCGTCAATTGTCGAGCGTTCCCAGTTGTCGGCTGTCGACACCGTCACGTATTTATTGTGGGCAGTTGTAAATAAAACATGTTGCCTGGTGCTGCAAGTAGCTGCCCTAACAAAAATGCGAATGCATTCATAGTTTAGTGAATTAAAAGCCAGCCGTTGCTGTTGCTTTTGTCACATGGTTTATTTATGATGGTAACAGGAAACGCGAAAAACCAGAAGCGCAATTAACTTAAAAAGCAGTAAATGAATAAAAATAAAGTCTGTTATCAATATTGTAAAAGGCACAGAAAGGCTATTAAAAGAGTCTCAACTCGCAATTCCTACGAGCTGTACAAATTAAAATCAAAGCACGGCAATAAAAACGAATCGAATGCCAAAGGTAAACTCAGGTAAACTCAGGTAAACTCAGGCGACTTGACTTTGCAATGTGTGGATGGACGGAATTAAAGGTTAGCAGGCGAGCTTATCACTGTCAAAGCCTTCGCCCATGAAGGATGGGCTGGGGGGTGGTTATTTTCGAGCTCGCGCCGAACAGCCGTGTTAAGAGCTTTTGTTGTTTTTTGCTCGAGCCGCCTCCGCTGCACTTTATGCCCGACACAGAGATTACAAATTCTGCACTTATGCTACGACAACCGAAAATCTGGACAGGCAGCGGCAAGCGGATTTGTTCCGCACTGTTTGCACGGCTGCCAATATATGTATATATACCGTATATGTATATATATGTGTACGTATATGACATGGCTTAGACAGCTTTTGCGGTCGTCAGGACAGTTAATGACGCCGCTGTTGACGGCTACGTCTGCTTTGAAGGTTTTTTCTCGCTCTCTCTTCCTCTTCCTCTTCCTCTTCCTCTTAATCTGCTGAACTGCGGGGCCAAGCAAAAAAACTGCCAGTTATGCTCTGACTTCAAGCGACTTTTTTAGTTTTCTATTTTCCTTTTTTTTGGTCAGCATAATGCACAGTGACAAGTGTTGGGCAAAGTTCTTGAGCTGACCTGCAGTTTTGTGGTACACAAATTGCAAATACGAAAGTGTTTGAATTTCAGCTACATATATACCTAGCATATAGGATGACAATTTGAAGCTTTCAATTTGCCATAGCTATGGCTAGCGTAAGCAGCAAAAGTTTGCAACTTTGAGACAACGACACTGGCGCCAAACTATATGACAGGCTGTGTGCTTATCTTAGCAAATTCGATGGCCAGCCAGCCAGCCTCTGGCCAAGTAGTCAATTGTTTAAGGAGTGTCAAAGTCAAGTGGTTTGCGGAGCCTTTTCGTTTATTTTGTTGCGCTAGCGTCTTGGCCTTATCGCTTGACGCTTGACGCTCAACGCTTGTGGCAACGTTGGCACAAAACTTTTGCCTACCTCACTCTCTCCAACTGTATCTCTAACTTTAAATGCTCTCTGGAATTTCATCTCTGAAGCAGTCGTTGATTTTGATTTGGCCTTAGCGGATGCACAACTGAAATCCCGAGGATTATACACAGTGCCTGAAATATATTACGTAAACTAACGCTAACCCTAGAGCCGGAGTGCACTTGTAATTTTCATTTTTCATTTTCCATTGCTGCCACTGTAAAAGTGCCGCTTCGGCTTGCCTTTCACGCACTTCATATCTACAGACTAGCCGAAAGGCAATAAACATTAGAAATGTCGTTCTACAGGATGGCCAACTCATACGGCAATGATATATGTATGTGCGCCAACCAATGTCCACAGGAGTCAATGACCTAGGGAATTGCCGAAAAGCCGAGCAGCCGTACCGCCGACCAGCTGCCAACCGCAGACTTTTGGCATAGTTTATCGGGCAACGGCAAACGGCAAAAGCAACGGCAAAAGCTTCTTAGCCCATGTCCGTGTCCGTGTCTGTGTCTGTGTCCGCTGCGGTACAGTTTGGATGACTTCCTTTTTGGGAGGCTGGCGGCGGGTGATTTTTCTTTTCCGTCATGCGCCATTTTGACACAAAAGCGCAAATGCACATTAAAAATGCATATCTAAGGGCCAAACACAACAAACAGCCAGCAAGCGGCAAGTGGCAAGAGGCAAGCAGCCCACCAGTCAAGTTGCGCTAGCGAAAGCATTGAAATATGCAGAGAGAGATATCTTCGGGGCTGAAAGCTGTCCACTAGTCTCTACTCCCTACTCCCTGCTCCCTCGTTCCACTACTCATCCCACTCCTACGGCTTTTAGCAACCGCTGTCATTCTGGCCAAACGCACCAGTTTCCCTGACAACTCCTTTATGGCCAAAAAATGCTTTTGGGCATTGTCAGTTATCGGCTTATAGCAGCAGTGGCAGCAGCGGCAGCAGCAGCGGCTGTGAGCCAAACATTGTCATAAAAAATGTTGTTGGGAAGACTGCTTTTTTTTTTTCTTCAGTTAAAGCAGTTGGAGAAGTCGCAGCAGCCTCCTGGCTCGCTTAACAGTTCTTGTAACAAGCGGCTGTTAAGACTGAAATATGCATTTCTTTTGTGCTCGGGCAGGCATGGGCGTGGCGGGTGGGGGGTACGGGCTTGCATCCATATCCAAGCGCGTCATTTGTTTAAACATAACTGGAAATAGGAGAGAAATGGCCAGTACTCGCACTCGTACCCAGCCGTACACAGCCGTACCGTACACGTTCCTCTACCCCCCCCCCCCCCTGCCCGTACAATCAAGCAAGCTGAATTCTAACAAAAATATCTTATTTATGTCCTGCGGCTGTGGCTCATGCTTCGCTAGAGAGTGCCTCGCGCTCATAATGTCAAAAATCTTGGCCTACATTTCACACAGAGCCAAATTGGAGGAAGCGGACAGAAGCGGCAAACTACAGATCCCGAGCTACTGCCGAGCTGGAGCTAAGGGCGCTTCTCAACGAGTCGAACTTCATTAAATGAAGTACAAATGGAAATCATAATAATTTATTATTTATGTACAAAAATGTCGTGCATTGTTGAAATTTTGCTAATCTATTATGTAAAATAGTCTATATATTTAATTTATACAAGCCAGATAGTTAAGGACAGAGAGTTCTGTGTTAACAAGAGCGACCTATAAAGCCGTCAAAAGTTAAACAGGCGGGGCAAAAAGTCAGCCAAGTTAACCAACTCATAAGTCAAATGTGTGCCAAAAGTATATGAGCATACATTACAACTGCAAATACTCGAGTACATACCGAGCACTGAGCACTGAGCATTGAGAAGGAGCACTGAGAAGGAGCACTGAGAAGGAGCATATGTAGAAACTGTTGCGAAAGGACAGCTTGCAGCTGGAATGCTGACTAAGTGAGTGGGTGGACGGAGCTAGCAGAATGATTGTTCATGGCTCACGTACACCAGTGCGTATGCTTAATATTCGTATGCTGCATTTGGCATTGGGTCTGATTGAGAAGATGCTGCTGCTGCTGCGCTGCTGCTGCTATTTGTGCTCTTTGCGTGTCAAACCACTAAATTTGGCTCAATGGAAAATAATTTGGTTAGCACGCCCGGCCAAACGTTGGCTCATCTCTGGCCAAGAATTTTTGTGCCCTGGCATATTTGCAGCCATTCGAAATAGTTCGTTTTGTGCTAACACTTTCTGCACGTTCCGGCTTGGTTTTTAGCTTTCGAGACCTGACCTGCCAAGAAATGTGTGCAATTTTCCCAGCTCTATGGGGCGATGGTGCGGCGGGGTGGTTTCCTTGTGGATTTGCTCATATTTATATTTGGCTTGCTGTTGGCCTGTTGAAATATAATTCCATATTAATAAACAATCTGCAGCTTCAGCTGCAAATTGAGCGGCAGTCAGTCAGTCAGTCAGTCAGTCAGTCAGGCAGCCAGTGCAGGACTCTCAACACTTTGCCGGCCACGTGCTCTATGCTATCTGCCCTCTACCGTCTACCGTCTACTGACTACGGTCTACTGTGTGCTGTCTGCTGTCTGGGTTGTCTAAAGATGGGTCAGAGCAATCTGATTTCCGAAAGATTGTGCGTTCAGCTAAGAAAACGATGCACATTTGTCTTCGCCAACGGGCAAACGGGGCGGGGGCAGGGCAGGCTGGACAAACCGGACGGGGTGCCTGCCAACGTCGTTGTTCAATAAACAGTTGCACTTGGCAAGGCCCCGGGGTCGTCGCTGCTGTCCGCTGCCAGGATGCATCATTATTTTCTGTCATCATTATATTCTTGTTGACTGCTCAGAGCGGTTTGTTTTTTCTCCTGTCTCCTTTCGCCATTTGCCTTTTTGCCTTCTTGTATTTTGCTGTTTCCTTGCCATGCTCCGGCTCTGGTTTTCTCGCGGAAATTACAAGAAGCGCATATTGCGCATATACGATATCCAGACAGATAAATTCCGTTAGCCTGGACTCGCCGCTCCCCACCTTTGTACACACACACACACTCTCACAAATATGTTTGTATCTATGTGTGCGTATCATCTATGTAGATGCAGGAAATTGTTTAGTGAGCTTCGTAAAGTGAGCAGCCGACGTCCACATCCACTTTCAGGACGACGTCCACTGGGAGCATCGGAAGTTGCACAACGCGCTAGCTTCCTGTGGTGTCGCGGAAGTGGTGCGAGACTGCTGCTGTTCCTACTCAACTCGAAGACTCAAAAGATAACGGGGCCAAGGATAAATTGCCAAATGCCTGATAAATACGATTAGAGCATTTTGTGACAACTAAATGACTGACTGCCCAACGACAGCCAACGAAATGAATATCAATGCAAAAACGCCGTACGTAAAGTAACATAGAAATGACAAATAATAATAATAAACAATCAACGAACCTTTTTTGCGTCGCTGATGTACAAAGAACCAAGCAACGAGCGCCGCATTGACCAAAAGGAATCCGAATGCCGCCAGAGAGATGGCAATTATGACCAGATTCGGTGTATTGCTCGAATCCTCCGTTAACTCGGCTGGCATCATTTCAATTCCTGCGCCATGACGATGTCGCGACAAGCAACGGCCAACGAATCCAAATAAACCAAACCAAAAAGCAGCAGCAAAAACCAAACGATACCATGAAAATAAAAACAGAAAATATGCTTGCAAAAATAAAACAATAAATAAATGCGAAACGAAATGAAATGAGAAACTGTAATAAAAATGACGCAGCATCACTGCGGGGCAAATGGGATTCTCACAGCTCGCAGCTCGCAGCTCTCGTTGCTGGGAATGGTCGCGCCCTACTTCTCCACATCCATAGCTATATAGCTATAGCTATAGCTGAATGGGTGGGTCTGTGTCCCTGTGAGGAAGCCATGCGAAAGTGACGCAAATCACGTAGCCATGGAGTCACAATGGCGCACACGGATCCACATCCGCATTCGCATTCCCATTCGGATGCAGCCTCTCTCTCTCTGTCTGTCTCTGTGGACATGTGATTGGGGCAAATGAAATTAGCGCCGCGAATGGCCGCTGCTGACCACACGGCACGTGCTCCTTGGCCAGCAAAGCAGGCTGGCTGGATTATAAATTCAAAATTATATGATGCCGATCTGCGACTTGCAAGACAAGAACAACAACAACAATAACAATAACAACCGGTTGGAATATGCCTCCTGGATAATGTACCTCGCTTCAGACGCTTCTCGTTGCGCTTGTGCAGGCAGCAACCGATGACAAACACGTTGAGCAACACCACTGTAATGCCGGCAGCGACGCCAACCAGCAGCATACCCGATGTGCCGCCCAGCGGTGTCTGGCTGGTGGTTGGTGGTCCGCCTCCCAACGAGGATGCCGGCTGCGAGGGTGGCGGCGCTTCTGTGCGTGTGCGTGTGCGTTGTTGATGTCCACATTGATGCCAGGCCATAATACAATTCCAATTAAGTGCGGCGGCAGTCAAGTAAGTTTAAATGTATATAGAGAGAGATCGATTGAGTAAAGAGCGCCATCACAAGCAGCTATTGCTGTGACATTCTCATTCTTTCTAGATATTACACTGGGGGGGTGATGTACATGAGTACATCACATGTTCCATAAATGTCGTTGCGTATAAATCGTGGGACAGCTGGGAAGCCTGCAGGACTAATTTGAATATTTCGCTTACCTTTGGTCTGGGCACGCGTCAAATCCGGCAGGTAGGTGCTCTGGCCCAAATCGTTCCACGACATGACCGAAAACAGATACAGCGTATTCATCCGCAGACCGGCAATGGTCAGCTTGTGACTGTTGGGCAGCCCATCAATGTATTTGTACTGCTCGCGGTCAGCCATGCTGCAACAACAGAGAGATAGAGCTCAATGCTGTGATGGTGTAGAGGGGGGGATGGGTGGGTGGGTGGGTGGTGAAGTGCCAGCCACGTGCTTCTGGCTGAGCTGGCAATTTCATTAGTGCGCGTGACATTTGCAGTAATTGCAATGGAATGAACTTGAGGTTGCCAGATGCGAATGGGGGAGGGAGGGGCGTATACGTACCGATATCGCACACGGTAAGAGGCCTTCAGTCCGCCATCAAAACCCGGCGTCCATGCAACTGTCACTGTGTCGTGGGTCACATTCAGTATATTGAGACTGAGCGGTGGCTCTGGCTGTGAGGTAATGTCCAGCCGCACAGTTTCGACATCCTCGCCTAGGTCATTGCGGGCGATGCACTCGTAGGCGCCGTAGTCGGCGGGCGCCACCTTTTCGACAATCAGCGTGGACTCGTAGGTGAGCGAGTCAATTTTGCGCTCCTCCACCTCGTATTTGAATGTGTGATTGATGGGCAGCTCCTTGCTCTCCTGCCGCCAAATAAACTGCGGCTTTGGCGAAGCCTGCGCCCGGCACGGCAATCGTCCTCGTTCGCCCGTTCCGCTCGCTGCTCGCAGCAACGTTGGTGCCTTGGCGATCTCGGGCGCAACTGTGCAGGGATTATAGAAGAGTGGAGTAGAATAGTGTAATAGATGCAGATATCCAGATCAATTTGTATGCGTCTAAAATCAATTTATAATCTTTGCTTTTTATCCTTAGTATGCAAGTTTTCGTCTTATTAACCTTCTTTCATTTTGAATGTATAGGATTTCTATATATAGGATTACTTACACTTGACTATAAGCAGGACGTCTCGGTTGGTCGGATTGGCCACATGGTTGTCGGCCACGCAACGAAAGTTGCCGACATCCTCGCGCTGTGCGTCCTTAATGTGCAGGTAGGCCGTTCCATTGGTGAAGGTCGTCGTCGTCTTGACGTTCATGTCGTAGCCCACTCGCTCCCACTTGACATGCTCGTCGGCAAGGGGTTTGCCCTCCACGCTGCACGAGAGCATGGCATCCTCGCCAGGACTGACAATGATGTTCTCCGACACAGACTTGATGGTGGTGCCATCTAGAGAGCAAGAATATTATTAGGTATACTATTTCAGTTGGACCACTTACATTCCACGACGACTGTTATGTTGATGGCCGCCTTGCCCTGCGAGTTGCTGGCGGTGCAGGAGTAGACGCCCGAATCCTCGCGATGCAGCTTGGTAAAGTTGAGAACGGCGCCATCCGCAAAGATGCGATGCTCGCCGGCGGAGGCGCTGCCACTGGTATCCTGCGGTATGGGTACGCCGTTCTTTGTCCACGTGTAGCCGATTAGCTCAGGATTCGCGTTGGCCTGCAGCGGCACCTGCAAGGACTCGCCCTCCAAGCCCACGGAGGTTGACGATGGCGGCGGCACAAACTTGGGTCGATCTGGCCGTGTGAGAAATGGCCAGGCAATTCCAATTGAAATTGAAATTCAAATTAAAATTGAGAATTTAGATGCAGATGCAGATGCAGACTAGTTGTAATTGCTCAATTAGTAGCCAGACGGTAAAGAACTACTTACACAGCACATTCAGGCTGATTGCCTCGTGGACGCTGCGCTGCAACGCCTCGTTGGCGCTTTGGCAAGTGTAGACCACACCGTTCATTTCCTGGCTGATGTTTAGCCTGAACTCGAGCGTGGAGACCGTGCCGCCCCAGAGGCCTGGCTTGGACGTGTTATTAATGCCTGCGAAGGACACAAATTCAGCAGCAGAGCGAGCGAGACAGCAAGCGAAAGGTAGAAACGGCGAAAGGGGGAGAGAGAGAAAAGAATGGGCGTGATTTTATTTTACTGACTGGACGTTGGCTGAGTTGGCCAGTTGGCCAGTTGACTGACTGGCTGGCAACCAAGCCCAACCGGATGTTGTCGTGGAAACGCCTTAAAAAATGCAGCGACTATATGGACTCAGCGGCAGCAGCTGCCATTTTGACAACGGCGCCGCCAAGTCCATGTCTATGCTGTGGGCAAACTTCCAATTCGGTGTGGCGCTTACGTACCTTCAATGGATATGCCATCCTTCCACCAGGACAGCTTTGCCGGCGGATTGCTTGAGCTCGAGTCGCAAATGATGGTTGCCTCCATGCCAGGTCGCAGTTCTTCCGGTTCAATGCGTATTTTTACCGTCTCTGGCGCAACTATAAGCACAGCGCAGTGGATAATAATGGCATGAGCTGTCTTCAACGACTTGGGGCAACAACAACAACAAAATCACATCAACAACAACAACTACTTACAGTGCACGCTGAGAGTCGTGGACTCAAAAAGCGGTATTTCGGTGGCGCTGTTCGAGGCCTCGCAACGGTATTGCGCCTGGTTGTCGGTAACGTTGGCCAGAATCGTTATTTCGGCTGAAACGGATTTGTCTGCGGCCCGAATGACGGAGTTGATCTGAAAAAGCAGCAGCAGCCAAAGGTAAATTGCGTCAGTGGGGCAAATACATATACATATACAATATATAATCGTCTATGCCAAAAAAGCATATGCACCTCCCAAAAAAACATACAAGAACAGTTAACTTCGGGCACTGCAGATTATATACTCTTCTATGCTTTTTCTTCTCTGAACCCATTTAAAAATTGCAAAATGGGTATCATGAATGTATGTAAAAAGCATCTCCGACTCCATAAAGTATATATATTCTTGATGACTATCAATAGCCGACTCGATCTATGTCTGTATGAATGGAGGGTATATCCTAGTAGTAAATGTAGTATTAATGTAGTATTATTAGGGAAACTATTATGATCAAAAAGACATTGCTCCTCAAAATCGGTAGAGTTTTGACAAAGTTATGGCTTTTCAAAGTTTTGAAAAAGTTGAAAATTCAAACTGTGCCGACATTCGATTTTTAGGGGTCGAATCTGAACATGAATTTGGATATAAAAATTTGGTTCAAACCTGAATTGTAGTATTATTAAGGAAGCTAAGCAATGATCAAAAAGACATTGCTTTTCAAAATCGGTTGAGATTTGACAAAGTTATGGGTGTTGAAAGTTTTATAAAAGCTGACATTCGATTTTTTAGGATCCAATCTGAACATGAATTTGGATCGAAAATTTTGTTTCAAACCTGAAATGTAGTATTATTAGGGAAGCCAGACCATGATCAAAAAGACATAGCTTTTCAAAATCGGTTGAGATTTGACAAAGTTATGACTGTTTAAAGTTTTGAAAATGCTGACATTCGATTTTTTAGGATCGAATCTGAACATGAATTCGGATTGAAAAATTTGTTTCAAACCTGAAATGTAGTATTATTAGGGAAGCCAGACCATGATCAAAAAGAGATAGCTTTTCAAAATCGGTTGAGATTTGACAAAGTTATGGGTGTTGAAAGTTTTATAAAAGCTGACATTCGATTTTTTAGGATCCAATCTGAACATGAATTTGGATCGAAAATTTTGTTTCAAACCTGAAATGTAGTATTATTAGGGAAGCCAGACCATGATCAAAAAGACATAGCTTTTCAAAATCGGTTGAGATTTGACAAAGTTATGACTGTTTAAAGTTTTGAAAATGCTGACATTCGATTTTTTAGGATCGAATCTGAACATGAATTCGGATTGAAAAATTTGTTTCAAACCTGAAATGTAGTATTATTAGGGAAGCCAGACCATGATCAAAAAGACATAGCTTTTCAAAATCGGTTGAGATTTGACAAAGTTATGACTGTTTAAAGTTTTGAAAAAGCTGACATTAGATTTTTTAGGATCGAATCTGAACATGAATTCGAATTGAAAAATTTGTTTCAAACCTGAAATGTAGTATTATTAGGGAAGCCAGACCATGATCAAAAAGACATAGCTTTTCAAAATCGGTTGAGATTTAACAAAGTTATGGGTGTTGAAAGTTTTGAAAAAGTTGAAAATTCAAACTATGCTGATATTCGATTTTTTGGGGTCGAATCTGAACATGAATTCGGATTGAAAAATTTGTTTCAAACCTGAAATGTAGTATTATTAAGGAAGCCAAATTATGATCAAAAAGACATTGCTTTTCAAAATCGGTTGAGTTTTGACTAAGATATGACTGTTGAAAGTTTTGCAAAAGCTGGCATTCGATTTTTTAGGATCGAATCTGAACATGAATTCAGATCGGAAAATTTGTTTCAAACCTGAAATGTAGTATTATTAAGAAAGCCAAACTATGATCAAAAAGACATTGCTTTTCAAAATCTAATCACTAAATATAAGCTGCATAAATAAGTAAGCTCGTAGTTGGTAAGTTCGGTCCGGATATCATATATGTTGACCAGACAAAATAAATCGACTTCACTGTTGCTGCTGATCAGGAATATATACTGCTTGTAGGGTCTAGTAGAATGTGCTACACAAAATTATAATACCCACTGCAAGGGTATGCAAAAACACAGACTGACAAAAGGAGGGCGAGAAGTGTGCTGAAGGCAAAACAACTCTAGGCAATGTGTTGCATATGCAAAGAGGCAGCCAGGAGCAGCAGCAACAGCAGCAGCTGTCGGGCGAAGCCAGGAGCTGGCACAAAACACAGCGCATTTTAATTTTCTTGATAAAATATCATTTAATCTGCGCGCACAGATGAGCACCCGCACCAGCAGCATCAGCAGCATCAGCAGCATCAGCAGCATCAGCAGCACCAGGAGCACCAGGCAGAGACAGGAGCAGAGGCAGAAGTAACACCAGCGGTGGGGTGTGGGCTGGAATAGATAGCAAACCGCAAACGACGATAAAGATGGCAAGCTGGCGGCGTGTAGCAGTTGCTCGTTTCCGTCCCAGTGACAGAAAACAGCAGCAGCAGCAGCAGCCGGAGCAGCAGGAGGAGCAACAACGTTGGCCACTTGGCATTTGTTGTATATCAACTTACCAGCTGCTGCTGCAGTGGCAGGAAGCAGCCCCCTCTAAGTATGCAACAGCAGTTGAGCAACTGAGGCCACTTCCGCTTTTGTCAGTTGGTCGCGCTGCGAGTTGAGGTTAAGATTAAATTTCAGCTAAACTGAGACAGCGACGACAATTGCTGATAGCCAGATAGTCGCATCTCAACTTGAAGGTGTGAAAGCGAAAGAGACAAACTACCAGTAATATGTGAGCTAGCATTAAAAGTAGCTGCAGATAAAGGCGAGCCTTATTAGCACTTTAAGCCCATAAAGCGGAAGCGGAAATGGTCAACAAAAGCGCCATTATTGTTTTGCGCATGTTTCTTGTCTGTTGTTGATAGCATTGCCAGTCTATGTACATTTTCTATCTCTGTTACACCACTGTGTGTGTGTGTGTGTGTGCCTTTCATTACTCTTTTTTTCTCTACGGATTTTGGTTTTTTTGTTTTGGTGCATATCGTGTGGTGCAAATGCAGCAAATGCTTTTGCTGCAAGTGCCGCAAAAAAACTCACCCGCTTGTCGTTTTTATACCACGTTAACGTTGCCAGCGGATTGCCGCCCGATGAAACACAAAGCAGTTTTTGCACCGACCCGGCTGGTATAATTTGTCCTTCCATATAGCCCGAAATTAATGGCGGCGCGGGTGGATCTGTGAATGAGATAGAGAAAAACGTGTTCAGCGTCAGCATAGCATAAAAGGCCTCGAAAAAAGAAGAAAACAAAGCAAGCGCCCGAAACGACAAAAAAGTGAAAGAAAAAAACGGTGTTGGCCCCAAAAACTTAGCCACGAGCCAGCCAACAAATTATGGCCTACTAAGAGTCAAGCAATCCCGAAGAAGGACCAACCGCTGTGACGTAGTCGAAAGCGTTCGCTGCCAAAACGGGCGAACAATAAAAATTAAAATTATTTAATTTGCCGCGCATAAAGTAAATTGTAAAGTATCTGGAGGGCGTCCCTTTGCTGGCTACCGCATATCCACAATTCACATAAGACAGCACGGCCTTGAACATTTCTAAATTCTCGGCCGCCGGCTATTCGAGAAAATATGGAACAAATTCTATGCCCCAACAACTGGCAGCTGCAGCGTGTCAGCACAAAGCGTGGCAAGTTGGGCACTGTCATTGGGAATGGGTTGGGGGGGGGGGGTTTGTTGGAGGGGTAGATTCGCTCATTACCCCGAGGCCGGTTGGCCATTTTGTGGGCTGCATGGGTATGGGCAATAAATGTAAATCTCACAGTCGGGCTCTCATTTGCGGCTCCGCCCCGCTGCTTGTGTTTTCCGATGCTGGTCAGAAAAATTAATTAGCGCTGCAGGAGTGCACATAAAGAGGACGCGTGGACAACAGCTGAAGCGGCCGCCAGCAGGGCCTTCAAGTGCTCAGAAAAACCAACAGGCTGGCTTTTTGTTCACCGCTTTTGTTGGCTTGGATAAGTCAAAGCTGAAACTAGAAATCGGCCCCAGCAACAGCGCAATTATTAATAAGCCCTGTCTGCAGGACCGACCATGTTACCAAGTTCGCATCGTGTTATTACGGAGTGACAGCTCTCTTCTCCGTCTCTGTTTTGCGCTTTTTTTTCGTTCCTTTCGACACAGCCCACTTATAATTGAGGCAAATGAAGAGTGACGTCGAACATGGGATAATAGAGTTGAAGACACCTGCGCTTGCTACGTGGCAAATAGAGAGAGAGAGATGACGCTGGACATCGATTCAGGATTCAGGATTGAGGAGTCAGGAACTGGCAGCTAGCTGGAATATGTATTTGGATTGCGGCATGTGCGGCAGGTTGACAATCGCAACGAGGGTGGAAGTTCTCTTTAATATACAAACATTTATTGACGTACTTCGAATTTTGTGGATGTGACATAAAATTTATAACAAGCCGCAGTTGGTAAAGATGATGCTGCGGCTGAGTTTTCCATTCTTGGTGCCATAGCTTTGAAGGCAATCGAGAATCTTGCTGCCTTTAACCACACGACCGAAGCCGACCCGGGAGCCGTTCACAACGCTCAGCGGCTTGAAGGATATGGAAAAGGACATGTTATTGCGAAAGCCCTGCAAGTGATCCTTGCTGAAGGAAAGCACACAGCTCTTGGCACCATGGTCAATAACCTTGGCATCGTACTCCAAGGGCTGATGCAGCTCGGCATTGCCATGATCCTGCACCTCCACATCAAGCCACAGATTTGGAAAGAGTCTTTTAATGACCACCTTCTTGTGCTTGTTGCAGATGCAGGCCCGCACCAGCTGCAGGACTACCAGAGGAGCCGCCTCTGTGTACAGCTTGACGACAATGCGTCCGAGTGGGCGCGCATCCTTCAGATGTATGTCCAAGTAAATGTGCGGACGTAGGAGGTGCCAGCGATCCGTATCCGTCTCGGGCATCGCAATCTTGTAGTCACTGTACTTTTCCAGACTCTTTTCGTTCATCGTGAACGGTTGCTCGGTGGGATGCCATTTTTTGGGCTTGTATCCTTTGGACTCGAGACCCGTGTCGATCTCAGAGACCACTTCCCCAATGCGTTTGGCAATGTCCCGATTCTCTAGGTCGATGCGCTCCAGATTCTTGAGGGTCGCTGGTATCGAGGACATCGTATAGACACGCTCGTAGCGAAACGGATTGATCACACCGTGGGTGCGCGTCGTTCTCGATAGCTCCACCAGCATCTGTATGTTCTGCTGGGTGCGTTTCATGTACGACTCGGCATTCTGACGCAGCAAGAGCATGCCAGTCATGCGGGCCGCATGCATGGCAGGTGGCTTAGTGTCCAGCTCACTAACAATGGTCAACACCCGCTCGCGATGCTCTCGCCACACATCCGAATAGGTCGGAACCGGAGATTTCTTCTTGGACTTTATTTTTAATTTTCGCTTTTTTACCACCTTCTGCGGAGTCTCTGTTTCAAGTTCGGTTGACACGAATGTTATTTCGGATACACATTGCGGAATCTCGTTTGACGCCATGAAACCAAGGAATGTTGCGGATAATCAAGATTAATAAAAATGTAATACGGACAATTTTTTTGTTTGTGCAGCTTAGGTTAACTGATTAAAACTAACTAAACTAAATATCACAGCATAGTTTGATCAATTCCTCGTCATATTTGAAAATATCATAAGTTTGAAGTAAATCGGGTTATGTCCATATTGAATGTGCAGTAGAAGGATGGCAATACTGTGCTAAAGCTCTAATCAATATTTTTATACCCTGATCCCATTCATGTATGTAAGAGGCATAAGGAAGCATCTCCGACCCCTTAAAGTATATATATTATTGATCACTACCAATAGCCGAGTCGATATAGCCATGTCTGTCTGGCTGTCCGTCAGTCCGTCTGACCGGCTGTGCGTCTGTATGAACGCGCTGATCTCAGAGACTACAAGAGCTAGAGACTTCATATTTAAAATATCAGTTCTAGTAGTGCCGGGTCAATACAAGTTTATCATATTTTTTCGATATCTCAACCCGTTCATAGTTATCGATCAATTTCGATTCCAGACCACTGTTTTAAGTGTATAACTTGAAAGTTATAAAGAGCTAGGGGCACCAAATTCGCTATATTTATTCTCGTATAGCTTACAGCAGTACAACATATTTGACTTTTTGGATACTTCTCCCCTATCCCACAAAAATCGAAAAATACTTATTTTTGCTGGTATGACCTTCGGATTTGGCATGCTCACATATGTATATGCCATCTTCATGTCGGGCACTCTCGACTAGAGCACTCTTACTTGTTTCTAATCGATATTCGGATAGCCGTTAGATATTGACAAAACTAAATTAAGCTAAATTTCACTTTATTGCGAAACCAAGCCCTGAGTTTTAGTACACTTATTACTCGTTTTACTGAAATTTTGTCAAGACAAGTCTGAAAATTAAAGCACGCCGCAGTTGGTGAAGATGATGCCACGACTGAGGGTGCCATTCTTGGTGCCATAGCTCTGCAGACATTCGAAGATCTTGCTGCCCTTGACCACACGACCGAAACCGACTCGGGAGCCGTTGACCACGTTCAGCGGCTTGAAGGACACGGAGAAGGACATGCAGTCGCGAAAGCCCTGCAGGTGTGACTTACTAAAGGAGAGCACGTAGCTGGAGGCACCATGGTCAATGACCTTGGCATCGTACTCCAAGGTATTATGCAACGGCGAATTGTCGTCCAGGGGCAGCTCCACATCCAGCCAGAGGCCGGGGAACAGTCGCTTGATCAAGAACTTATTATGCATGTTGCACATACAGGCACGCACCAGCTGCAGGACTACCACTGGAGCCGCCTCTGTGTACAGCTGGACAATAAAGCGGCCGAGCGGACGAGTATCCTTGAGATAAATGTCAAAGAAGATGCGCGGACGAAAGAGCTGCCAGCGTTCCTTGTCCGTGGCGGGTAGCTTGATATTGAACGGCCTGTACTTGGCCAGGGCCTCGTCGGGCATGATGAATGGCTGCGTGGGTTGAGGTGGGGCGTGTCCGTCGGGCTTTAGGCCGGAGTCCACCTCGCTGGTCACATACAGGATGCGCTTGCCGAGATCCATGTTGTCGCGCTCGATGCGCTCCAGATTTTCGATGATTCGCGGCACCGCGGACATTACATACGGCCTCTCGTAGCGGAAGGGATTGATGGCACCGTGGGTGCGCATCGTCTGCGACAGTCCCACTAACATCTGGATGTTCTCCTTGGTGCGATTCATGTAGGTCACGGCATTGTCACGCAATGCGTTCACACCGGTCAGCCGCGCCGCCTGGAAGCTGGGTGGCTCCTTGTCCAGATCGCTGACCGCTTGCTGCAGTCGATGGCGATGCTCCTGCCACATCAGGTGGCGCGTCGCCTCCATGTTTGTCATGCTCTTTTTCTGGCTAACCTTACGCGCTGATTTCTTTTTGAACGCTACCTCCTCCTTTTCGGGATGTGACTTCTCCTCGAGTTCCGGGGAAGGAGTCCGTAGTTCGAGGGAATTCACGGACAAACATTGTGGAAACTCGTACATTGCGCGTATATTTCAAAAGTAGTTGATGTGCGAATAAACAGTTAATGAATATGAATTTTCTTCAATACGAATTGTAGACCCTATGTGAAAAAGCTTGGAATACAAAATGAGTGAAGTAACAAAACATAGCCGAATCTATATAATTTGATTGACATGGGTTGCTTGTCGTCAATGAAAGAAAAAGCGAAAGTTTGCGATAACTTAATTGAGGGTGCGGGCAGTTGATCCTGAGGGTGGCTCACGCGGACAATTGGATATGGATCTTTAATACTTACATAGTACATTGATCGTGTGCGTGGAGACAACATTCTCCGTCAGCTGCATGTTGAGGCCGTGACAGATGACCACCAGCGAACGCTTATTGGGCTCCACGATGGTGGTGAAATTCGAGCTGGTTGTCCAGCCGCCTGAATTGGAAGATATATGACAAAATAATAAGCAAAGTGTGGAATAATATATTATAGTATAATAGTAAACAGTATACAGTAAACAGTATTCACACTCACCTTCTGGGCTAACGGTTGTCTTGGTGGTGGCATTGCGTATCTGGCGTCCACCCACCATCCACTTGATCTCAGCGGGCGGATTCGAGGGTGCCGTGGCGCACGTCAGTGGCACAACATCGCCGACGCGTGCCTCCGTCGGACCCGTCACTGTGACCTGCGAGGGTGCAACTGCAGATGGCAGAGAGGGGGCAAGTTAACATGGAGTCAGAGAACGGAGCCGCAGCATCAGTAATTTCGCTTGCCATTAATATTTAATAAGCCTGAGCTACCTCACTTGTGGCATGCCACACACACACACACACACACACACGGCTGCTGCTTGCGTATCGTTCACTTTTTTTGTACTCCAACAACTAAGGCTATGCGAGGAAAAAAGAGGAGCTGCCTGCATGCAAATGATGACTGAGTGACTGAGTGACAGGCGTGTCTGTGCCGTGCCAAGCTATTACCTAATGCCAGCGACGAGCAGCTGAAGCTGCAGCTGCCTTCTCGCTGTTTGCCTTGATGGATAAGTGCAGCAGTCGAAGCAGTAGCAGTAGCCGTAGTCGGAGCAGGCAGCAGCAGCTGTGCATATATTACGCATACGCCGTGTTTGGTTCTGCAACCGGGGAATACAAAACTTCGTCTCGATATGTTTCGCATATAAATAAACATTATGAATTCTTAACTTCTCGCATCTTTTGCCATACATCTTCATTCCACTCACACACACGGCGGGCTGGCGGAGAGATAGCAGGACGCTCAATGTATTCCTGCTACGTCCTCATTTTTGTGCCACATTTCGTTATACATAAATAATGCGTGCTGTTAGAACGAGCACAGCTGTGTGTATGCGTCTGAGTGTGTGTGTGTATAAGTGTGTGTGTGTGTATCTGTGAGTTGGCCACTCAATGGGGCATCTTTTTGGGGGGGTTGGCAAAACAAGGTAAACAAAACAAAGCTTGCGGACTAGTAAGTGCTGGCGAAACAAGAGCCAGTTTGATTGGTATTCGCCATAAACTGGACAAGTTGGCCACGTGACAGCTAGCATAGGGATTAGCTAGGAGTTGGACAGAGGTTGGTTAAAGCCTTTGCATTATCCTGCCTAAAGCAATGTTAAACAGCGACAATTCAGCTGCGGCCACTCGGCACTCGCAAATTTGAATATCACGCATACGCGGCGTGCCCTCAAGTCGTCAATTTGCATGTTAGACAGAGGACACATAAGCAGCAGCAGGACGGAAGGGACAAGAAGGAGTAGGAGTAGGAATAGGAGGAGGAGGATGCGCAGGAGCTGCATGCAAATGCCGTCGACTAACGACGTTTTGGGGCAGCGTCGCGACGCTGCGTCCTTTTAAAATTGCAGCGCCTGCTGACTGAGCCTGAAACTGTGTGCCTGATTGCAATTGTTGTAGCTGCAACAAACTGCAGCAGGCAGCAGGCAGCAGGCAGCATGGTTGGGTAGAGGGGGGTTGTAAGGTGACGGAGGCAACGCTATTTGGCACTTGAAAAGAATTTGCATTGCTTGATTTGACAAAGCCAAGTGGGGCCTGTGGAGTGGGTAGTTTTCAGAGTGCAAACTTAAGCTTAATTGCAAAAGAAAGCAACAGCTCCCAGCGTAAGAAAGAGAGAGAGAGAGAGAGAGAGTTGAAGAAAGAAAGGGAGAGAGAGAATTGCCAGGCTTATTTTCGCTTTGTGTCGCGTGCCAAGTGGCTCTGGCTCTGGCTCGGGCTCTGGTTCTGTGAAATGCAGCGAGCAAAGGACGACTGTTGACACAATCCAGACACAGAATCTGAGTGCGCATATAAGTGTGCGTATGTGAGTGTGTGTGTGCGTAAGAGTGTGCAAATATGAAAATTAACGAAATACAATTAGGCAAACATGCAAAGGAGTCGCAAGGGCCTGGCGGCCAAATTGCCCCCGTCTGCATAACGAGCTCAAGCTCTAGTGCTGGTGTGCTTGTGTCCTGGTGCTGGTGCCTGGTCCTTGGTCCCTGGTCCTGCTCTGGCCAGGACACGCAAATTATCTGGTTGCGCTGAGTGCACTGACTATGCAAAAACTTCAAGTGGCAGCATTAGGCAGCAGGCTCGCTTTGATGCTCAGCCATAGGTGGGTGGCGGAGCGTTAAGGACGTGGGTGGTGTGCACTTACATAGGACAGTCAAATCAACTTCCGCCTTGAGCGGCGTCTGCGACATCACGTTGCTCGCCTCGCACCGGAATCGCGCCTTGTTGTCGCCCGCCTCGGCAGTGAACGTGTAAATATTTTCCGACAGCCGGCCCGCGGTCCTGCAAGAGGAATGGGTGGATAATGGCAGTGTGCGTCTAAGTGACATCCTAGCCATTGCTTACCTGTAGGCCATGCGTATCTGCGAGTTGTTCTTATACCAGATAAGCTGCGCCGGAGGATTGCCCCCGCGGCTGCGACAGCTCAGCTCCACTTGCTGCCCGCGTCGCAGTGTATCGCTCGGCGAATAGCCCTCGATGTAGGGTGGTCCGGGTGGATCTGTAGTTGTAGTAGACAACAACAAAAAAGAGAGAAACGGAATAGTTAACCAGTGAGTTGTGTTTATAAACGCATTGTAGGATAAAGGATAATGGATAATGGAAGTAGCAGTAGCAAAAAACCCAAAACAATGGACATGTGTCCTGTGTCCTGTGTCCTGTGTACGTGTGTTTATAGCGTGCATATTTAATTGCAGTGGCTGCCACAAATAAATTCAATTTGCACTAAAACAAATGTGGCCAACACTGACTCGTTGGCCAGTTGCCCCGTTGACCCGTTGACCATCCGGCAAAGCCAACCAGCCAACCAGCCATCCGGGCATATGCAACAGTACAGCATTTTTGTGCGATTTTTAATTGAAGTGTTTGCATGGAAATCGTTTATGTGGTCAAACGCATTATTTTCCGTTTTCCCTTTTCCTTTTTGGGTTGTTTTCCCTTAATTTTTATTTATTTTTTTGTTGTCATATTGGTTTGTTGTTTTTACAAACAGCACTTAGGGCGTGGCAGGCGACCTGTTAAAATGTGCATCTGCAGCGCACTTGGTCAAAGTGCTGCGAATGCTAACTGTAATTTTCATGTTGTGGGCGGTTTAATAACATTGTAAATACCGCAAACAGTAAACAATGCGACTTGTTACAAAAGTGTCGTTTAAACGTTTAAAAATCAATCTGGTAATTGAGTAAACACTAAAGACGATAATTGCTTAGATTTATTGTATTTCGTATTATTCTTTGTAACTGCTGTGCAAAGCTGCGTATACGTAATATCCGTAATGTGTGCTATTTCAAATTGCACACACGCGCACACGCACACATACATACATGCACACCTGCAAGGCAGCTGAACTGTAAAATAACGTTGCTGCAGCTATGCAGTGCCGTAATAAAACGAAGCGGCACCAAATTAAATTAAAATCACTTAAAATATTGTACGACCATCGGCTGCGTCCCGGGCTTTGCCTATGTATATGTATATGTATATGCCAGCATGTGGCTGACTGAATCCGATTACTACCCGGCCAGTCCTTTGCAAATGACAGGACTTGCGTGGTCCGGGGAGCGGGCTGCTGGCTGCGGGGTGTGGGGTGCAATAATAGCGCATAATTAAGCGCCGCAAACCCCGCAATGGTCAGAGGCCAGGGGGTGAATATATCTGTCTATATATATATAGATATATCTGTCTATATATATACATATAACCCAACTGCACAGCAGTGTGCATGTCCCAGAGACACGAGCAAGTGTGCAGCAATTAAGATTTATAAATATTTATGACTGACAAGACTATGGGTAAAATCATGCATGTTTCTCTATCTGATGACAATGACAATATGTTTATTATTTTTGATGAATATCCTTGAAAGTGCATTTGATATAAAGAGCACTTGTCAACTGTCAGATATTGAATTTGAAACTTGTAAGCTAAGGTAGTTGACCCATTCATGTGACCGGCATTGTACCGTATGTCAAATGAACATAAAGAGTGCGTTACGGATTGCTTTGACTATTCAATGCTAGTATGTGTCATGAAATGCCTAAATGAGTGGCAGCACCAATAATAGCCTTGTGGCAACCAGTGCCACAGCAGCTGCAACTCCAACTCCTCGTCCAGCTCCTGTTCTACAGCTGCAGCCTTAGGCAGCTGCCTATGCATAAATAACAAACATAATTAATTTGAATATGGCGCACGTATTGTGATTGGGAACGGGATGCGGGAGAGCAGGTGAACACTGGTCACCTGGAGCGTGTGGCATGGCCGCCAGACCCGGCAATCAATAACAGAAGTTTGAAATTTGCAAATGCGACGCACTGGGCACGCAATGGTTCTGACTACCGTCCTACCGTCCTACCCCTCCCAGTTCACCTTCCACTTCCCGTTCCCGTTGCCGCTGCTGACCCCACAGTTCACATGGCCGCGTGATGCGTGGCAGCAGCTGGGAGTCGCATTAGAATTTAAAAACTAATTAATACGCGCGCCAATTGCGCAATTAGCGGCCGTGGAGGCCATGACAGCAGCGGCTGTGGCCAACGCTCCAGCCATCGTGTTTTGCGGGTCAGGAATGGCCAACTGCAACGGATCGGTCAGGATGGGTGACAAGGGGCACTTGGCATAAGTGCGCGACTAGCATTTCAATTGTATTGCAAACTTGGCCATTTGAGCCGGCTAATGAGGTCGACAGTTGGCTTTTCGCAGTTCGCCTATATTTGACAATGATGGCATCCCATGCAAAAGGCATGCCATTGGCATAGGCATAGGCATTGGAATGGCAGATCGGAATCTAGAGCTCTACTCACACAACACGGACAGTTGCACGGTGGCACGCATGGGCATATCCGGCGACAGAGCCTTATGCTTCGCCTGGCAGGTGTATTCCGTGTAGTCGTCACTCGGGCCCGGCTTCAGCTTCAGGCTGGACGTAGTCGTGTAGCGCTTGGGGGTCGACTCCTCCACCTTATCATCGCGTTTATCTGTAAAGTAAAGAGACAAAATCGTAAGCAATGATTAGTTATGCAATCAGATATAATAGGACACTGTAAACTATACCATACTAAAGTTTAAAATGAAGATTCCCCAGTCAAGACTTCAAAGTCCCATAACTTTGCCAAAACTGAGCCGATTCTCATTCCTGAGGCCTCTTTAAGCACGGCTTGTAATCCTTTGGAATTCCACATTCAAAGTTTAGAAATTTAGTGTTTTCGAATTTCTTGTCAAAAATTATGACAAAAATGTTGAAATGTCAGTTCTCAAGTCCCAAGAAATGGCATTCCCAGACTTCAAAGTCCCATAACTTTGTCAAAAGTGAACCGATTCCCATTCCCGAGACCTTTTTAAGCACGGTTCGTAATCCTTATGAATTCAACATTCAAAGTTCAGAAATTTAGTGTTTTCGAATTTCTTGTCAAAAATCATGACAAAAATGTTGAAATGTCAGTTCTCAAGTCCCAAGAAATGGCATTCCCAGACTTCAAAGTCCCATAACTTTGCCAAAACTGAGCCGATTCTCATTCCCGAGACCTTTTTAAGCAAGGTTTGTCATCGATAGGAATTCCACATTCAAAGTTTAGTAATTTATTATTTTCGAATTTCTTGTCAAAAATCATGACAAGAATGTTGACATGTCCGTTCTCAAGTCCCAAGAAATGGCATTCCCAGACTTCAAAGTCCCATAACTTTGCCAAAACTGAGCCGATTCTCATTCCCGAGACCTTTTTAAGCAAGGTTTGTCATCGATAGGAATTCCACATTCAAAATTCAGTAATTTATTATTTTCGAATTTCTTGTCAAAAATCATGACAAGAATGTTGACATGTCAAATCTCAGGTCCCAAGAAATGGCCAGTGGGATTCTTTGAAACATCGAAACACATTTTGTTCTTTGAGTGTATCGTGCTTAGATGCATAGCTTATTTGTCTGTCGTTTGCAGTTACTGCTGTTTAATGGGTGGATGGGCCAGGACTCGCATTGCTATAAATAATAACGCAACAAGCGAACTCCCAAAATTGCAGCTGCGCATGTGTGTGTACGTTTGTGTGTGTGTGTTATAAATTCTTGTGCGCTGCGTTAAATGTCTGCGATTTATCATAATAACAACAACAAAACATCAACAGCAGCACTCAGGCGAGCTGTACACAAAGAAAATTAAAATGGCGGGTGTGTCCTTGTGTGTGCGTGTGTGTGAAGGATGTTTCCCACTCTAACTTGCTATTGCGAAATTTGCACGCCATTTTCGCGTACGTGCAACTTCGCCCCCCCCGGCAGCAACGCCCCGACCCCGAGCCCGACCCCGACCCCTTACCTAAGTCATTGTCATAAAGTTTAACGCATATTTTATGAAGTTTTGTCGCACTCCCCCACGCTCTCTCTCCCTCTCTCTCTAACTCTACCCCACTCTCTTTGTTTCTTATGCACACTGCGCCATGCCACGACCCCTGGAATTCATTTGTAGGCGCATATTTTGTGTAATATTTGCTAGCATCAACAAACAGAACAACAACAGCAACATTTTGTGACATAATTTTGAGTCATAAATTGTCAATGGCTCGTTGTTGCTTTTGAGGAGCTCCCTGCTGCTGCAGCGCAAAAAAAAAGGAGAGTTTATGGCTTAAAATGTTGCTACAACTATTTCGCCGAGTTGAAAATATAACGAATATAGTATATTTAATATGGCAGCGGGATAATGAGCAAGCTGCTCCGTCTGTGCCTTGAACTGACATTAACCGTCATTTACGCGACCACGACACACACACACACACACACATACACACATATGTATGTACATGTTGTACACACGACCCTGAGCCAGTGAGCCAGTGAGCCACATAGCCACAGAGTCAGCAGGGCCACTGACAGCTTGCAAATGATCCTACAGACTGCAGACACCAGGACTCGCAGCCGCTGCCCATTGTCGTAAAGTCTCGTTTCGGAACCGGCACGCCCCACACGCCGCACAACATTGCCCCTCAACAGACCAGCCGCAACATATTGTGTCGTAAACATAATTCATCATGCAGCTCTGGACTGGAGCTTCCTTCTGCGCTGCCTGTCCACATTTCCTTGCGGATTTTCCTACATTTTACGCCGTTTTGGCGAATTTTCTTATTTTGTGTTTCACTGTTGTTCTTTTTTCTGTGTTTTTTTTTTGTTGTGCTCTCTTTTTTTTATGTTTGCCCAAAAATTTCCATCATCATCGTCGCCAGCGCCTTTGCCATCGCTGCTGTGCGTTTCACATTTTAAGCATTTTTAACGCGCCAGTTGTGTTAAAATGATTTCGTTGGCCGCCAAATGACAGCCCAGAGTCGACCAGAGGGAACGACCACACCCACCCTGGCAAACACCCAGTCACCCACCCACAATACACCTATACGTATATATATATATATGTATATGTATATGCTGCATATCATAATCATTATGAAAATTAAATGTCGTGAAGGCGTCTAAGCGACTAAGCGCCGTGTGATGCTTCTGCTCCTGCTGCTGCTGCTGCCCACCCACATGGTTCATGTCCATGTCCATGTCCATGTCCATGTCCTGGTTAGCATCGTGCAGCGTTTACATTTGCATTTTTCCATATTTCTGAGAGCGTCCACGGTGCCACGGTTTTCCAATTTAGCTGGCTGGCGGGCGGGCAGCGACAGAATGACAAGGCACAAACACAGGGCCACAAAGATAAGGGAAAAATGTCAGCATCGGCAGGCTAACAGCTAACAGAGACCGAACGTTTTGTTAGGGTATAAAATTATTATTTAAGCACCGTCATCAAGCAGAAAGTCAACGGGCGGCTCTACACATGTGCCCCGGCCAACAACTGGTTGACAGTCAAAGGGCTACCCCCATGCTGCTCCTGCTCCCGCTCCTGCTCCTGCTGGCAGTCAAAACCCATTTACACTTTTTGTTTTCTTTTTTTGTTGGCCAGAGTGGATCAGCTCCAGCTCCAGCTCCAGCTCCAGCTCCGTCGCGGTAGCCGCTATGGGTTTGCCTAAAAGCGCTCAACGGTCGATACAGCTGATGGAAAAGGGATGGGGAAGGGGAATGGGAATGGGGGCGTTGGGTTGGATATTGCCATTAGAAGACACATGCGTTGGTTACGGGTGTTCGGGCTGAATGTTGCTGTCTAAGTGGACATTAAATTTGATGGCTTAGTGTTGTGACACTTGTCACGAGCTGTGCGAATGTGTGTGTGTGTGTGTGTGTGTGTGTGTGTGTGTGTGTGTGTGTGCGGACTTGATGTTGATTGCGCTTGCCTTCCATTACATTAGTACATTACATGTAAGTATATACTTATATATTTCTATATTCCTATATTTATATATCTATATATAATACTAACCTGGCTTATACTCCACATTGCCGCGATACCAAACGATTTGCGCTTCCGGCTTTGAATTGGCCACGATGCATTTGAGCTGTAGGTCCTGATTCTCACGCACCTCCACCTTGGAGTTGTGGCTGTAGCCTTTGATCTCGATCGATGATGGTGGCGCTGTTAACAGAGGGAGCAAGAAATAGAAAGAAAGAGAGAGAGATTGAGTAATTAGACGATTGTTATTTCGAAATACTCGAATCCAAACAATGGGCATAGCCAAAGGCGGAATGAAGCAAGACAAAAGCAGCTGAACGAAACGAAACGAGTACATAACCGACTGCGTAATACTCTGGGTGTGGCTTCATGAGCGCACATTTGCACATCATCAATATACTCTGTTACCCATTTTGGGATTAGAGTATGACAAGAACAACAACTCACAATAGCGTTGGTAAGCTCCGCTCATTATGCGACAATGCGGCACGTTGGCCAGCAAGGGTGTGGGCGTGGCAGACGACATTGTTGTACATGTTGTACTGTTGTTGGCGGTTGAATGTCGCCAGGTTGAATGGCCGCCAAAGTAGTAGTGAATGGCGCAAGTCCTATGCATGGCCTGCGGGCTGACGACTGCTGGCAGCCACGCAGCAGACTGGGCTGCCTGCCGCTAATGTGCTCAAGTATGAGTCTCAATATTTGTGCACACGAGCAGCAGCAACAGCAGCAGCAGCAACAGCAGCAGCAGCAACTGTAGCAGCAGCAGTGGCAGCAGCAAACAATGGGGCGATGTTTGGAGTTGTAGAAACAGCAGTAGAATTGCACACACACACATACACACACACACACACACACACACAGAGAAACAAACAATTGTGGATAAAGTTAAGTGCACGTGTGCATTATTTTAATGCCACCTGAAGGAGTAGGCAGCCACTGCGTCTTGCGCTGCAATTGTTGCCGTTGCTGCCACCGCACATCTCACTGCCAGACACAGAGCTGAAGAAAATACTTGTGCTGCATGTGTAAAAGTTGCAAGACGCAAGCAGAAGGGGCGCAGCAGAACTGGCGGGAGGGAGGAGTGCTTTTGACATGCAACATATGTTGCCTGCTGCCGTGCGAGCAGTAGAAGTTGTTGCATGCGAAATGAATGCTTAATGTCGTGGCAACGCTACCGCCAAGCATGTTGCCGCACTAAGCAGCAAGCAGAAAAAAGCAGATGGCGGGGAAGTTGCAGGAGAAGCTGCTGATGAAAAAAAAGAAAGCAGCGGCATCTAAAGCCGCTACGCTGAGGTAATTGCTTTTGTTGCTACCAAATGAAATCAACACCCGACCGTCCTGCTCCACATTGATAGCCGGCTCAGTCGAGGTCTGATGCCTGGAAGCTGGCGCGTTGTTTGTGAATTTTATTTGCATAGCTCTGGGCGCATTAAATTATTATGCACAAATCAAATACATAAACACAAAATCCCGCGACGCACACCCACGCGGCATCAACAAAAACACACACAGTATGTGGAGGTGTATACGTAAATATGTGTATGTATATACATGTATGGCCGGCAGGGTCTTTGGCATTAAATTGCCGCTATCGCTCTCCTTGCCACACTGCCCCCGAACAGGGCCCATCACTGGCTTGCCATAATAACAGCCTATTTCTGTTGCACGTTGCGTATAAGTAATCTCAGATTGTTTGCTCCTAAAAGTAGGCAGTGTTAATGCTACTGTTTTTGTTGGGACTTATAAATAGCCCCACAAATATGAGGAAACCAGAATCCTAACGGCAAAACAGTGAAAAAATCAATGGAACAACGAGAATCAGTCAACTTATTCAGCTTCTCAACTTAGAAACATAAACAAATTGATTATTCTAAATTACTGAGTGCACAGTTTAATATAATCAGAAATTGTACTTGATTATTTCAATACAACTTCATTTGTATTTATGATGCCAACTGTAAACTGTAAACACTTAAGTACGCGCTTAGTTATAGTTTTAATTATGGAATGGCTCTAGTATCTAACTGCATTCTAATTATATTTCCTCAAATCACTTCAGCTAGCTTAGCTCTCAATTCACATTACACTTCTGTTCAGAGAGAACATCGCTATGGCATTAAATCTATACTCAGCTCGTCTGCGGCTGAGACAATGACAGCCTTAAAAGCTCTCGCTTTTGTACAAATTGGTGTCGCAAGGACGCCTCAAGGAGCGTTACGTCGGCGTGGGAGAGAAGAAGCTCAGCATTGTTAATGTATAATATTTGGCATATTGGCATATCTAATACTCTTTCCAAACATATTTAATACATTTCTACTGAGGCTGCCATATGCTAAAGTAATCTCAGTAGTAAGTATATATTGTCGGACAGGCGGACAGATTATTCACATGTAACACAGTTGGCGACAAAATGAAAATACCCACAGTAAAGAGTATTAAAAGCGAAATGTTGTGAATACATTTTATGATTTCGCTTGCATAAAGTCGCGTAAAATGCAGTTCGATTTGTAACAGGGGCCTGTTGTAAATCGTGGCACCTATAAATGAGAGAGGGCGGTTGGGGGGTAGTATGTGAAAGATGTGTGCATTGTTGATTGGTATGCAAATTGTATTTGATTATTGACATGTGCGAGGAGAAGCCTTCGCGACGATCGATCAAATGGTAGAAGAAGGCCCGGTCCTTTGAAGGTTGCCTCAGTTGTGCTGCGTTGTTGTCGTCACAATTGGCGTTACATGTGATTATGAACGAGCCGAGGAGGTGCCACAGTCGGTGCCACAGTAGGTGGCACAGTAGGTGGCACAGCAGGTGCAGTTGCAGCCCGTTTGTGCTGGTGCCGCCTCTCCTACCATCGAAAACCTAAACATACGAGAGTTGCTCTCGCAGCGATTCGCTGATTAAATTTTATGCACTACCCCAGCTAAGGCAAGGGTGGGAATGGGGGGGGGGGGGGATAAGGAGTGAGAGGCTGCAAATAATTTATGCAACCATTGTTGGGCTGCTACTGCGGCGGCGGCGTCTCGGCCAAAAGTGTGTACAAAGTGCAATTTGCCATGAATTCAGGCAAGACTGCTGCTGCTCCTACTTCTGCTCCTGCTCCTGTTTCTGCTCCTGCTCTGAAGCTCAGCGCCGCTAACCCACTAATAGTACGCCTCATAAAAGTTTTATGCGCTGAAATATTTTCCGACTCTATTCTTTTTTATTTTTGTACCCTGAACCCATTAAAAATAGAAAAAGAAGGGTTTCATGAAGTTGTGCAAAAATATGTAACAGGCATAACCCCATAAAGTATATATATTCTTGATCAGTATTAAATGCCGAGTCGATCCAGCCATGTCCGTTTGTCTGTATGAAAGCGCTGAGCTCAGAGACAACAAGAGATAGACTTCATATTCGGAATAAAAGTTATCGTACTGCCGGGTCAAAACAACTTTCTTTTATTTTTTCGCTAGCTCGTCCCGTTCAAAAGTTATCGATAAATTTTGATTGCAAACCAGTGACTTTTGGACGCCCTTACGTTTTTTTGTGCCAATTTGAACTGCCATTACTTTGCCAAAACTGAACCGATCGAGAAACTCACTTCATACAATTTTTATAAATTTAAATTATAACCATTTGTGAAAACTCATTTTGCTGGGCTGAGTTGAGGGTATATCCTGGTCGGGCACTCTCGACTAGAGCACTCTTACTTGTTTTTCTTATTATTTTGCAGGATAAGAAATGGCAAGAATTGGCAATTTTCTCATTTGACGTCAACTGTTTCGCTGCTTGCCGGGCATCCAACTGGGGTCTGGAGACAGCCTGTGAGTAGTGAGCCTCCACCGCCACCTCGGAGCTGCTCACAACTCGGACATGACAGCAGCTCCCTTACCGCCGCCTGACTCGACTTTAAGGTCACAAAACAAATGTTTGGCCATAATTCAAGACTCCTCACTCCGTGTGCGGATGGGGATGGGGATGGGGAGAAGGGAAGGTCGAAACTTTGGTCATTTGCACTACAATTACGTTGCGATTACTCGAGTCAAATGAGCGGAAATTGGTAAAATGCTTGACGATTTAAAAATCATTAAAGCACTTTTATTGGCTTCCAGCCATTCTGAAACTATGTCTGTGGATTGGGGGATGCTTGCTTTCCCAGTTGCCCATTTGCCCATTTTCCCATCTAGACTGCAGCCGGCATTGCATAACAGAAAAATGTTTCTCATCTTTTTTTTTTTGGTTTTTCTTTCAATTTTTGCAATGCTGCTTTGTATTCAAAATTTATAAAGGCAACTCTGCTTTTTGGCCGTGCATGCCTTGAATTCCATTGTACCATGCCCGGAGCAGCTGAATCGCCATTGCCCAGTGCCCGGGCTCGAACTCGGGCCCGGGTCCAGATCCAGGACCCAAGCTCATGTTTAGGTTTGAGTTTAGGTACAGGTCCCCGACCCGGTCCCTGTGCGTTGGCAGTAGCAAAAACTTTTGGACCCGGTCGCCTTGCGGCATATGTGTTTTTGGCTGCGTTTTTAAAAATTAATGGCATGCGAACATTTTCCAAATTTCCATAAATTTGCACGTGGACTTTTGTGTGTGCAAAAGTTCTTTACTATGCCAACTTATAATCTAATTGCGCCCTCACGTGTATGTATTGTGTGTGTGTGTGTGTGTGTAGGTGTAGGTGTAGGTGTGTGTGTGTGTACAGTTGGGTCCATGAAAGTTTTAGCTAAGCGGGCAGCGTACGTTGAAATTAGTTGCAATAGAACTTTGCATCTGCCTCGTTGGAGTGTTTCAAATTAAATTTGTGAATGACAAAGGTTTGTTCATTAGTTATCTGCGTTGCATATGCTCCTTTTAATTACAGAAGGACAACGCCAACGTGGCAAAGAGGCGAAGAGGAAGACACCGAGAAGTCATCGATGATATTTCCACTCATTATGGCTGAGAGCTGCATTGATTACGTAAATTCTCCAATTGTTGTCGACGTTAATCAATATCGAGAGGGGACAGAAATAAGCTTAATAAATAAATCAAATAAATGTAACTTGAACTTAATTGAATTATTACACATTTGTCTACATTTTACCGGAGCTAATTGCTGCAATAATGTCGCACGTGTTTTCTCAGATGCCTACGGGACACACACACACACACACACACACACACATATTTGAGTCATTCAAGTGAAACATAGTAGATTGCATTGCAAAACAAAGAGAGCCACACACATACACACATACAGTGGGTGGAGCGGGGAGGAGTGTGGCCGAAGGGGAAAGAAGGACTCACAAGTACCCGACAATTATGACAAACATTTCTTCGTGGGGCTGCTGCTACTGCTGCTGCTGTTGTGGCAGAAGGCAGAGGCGCCGCCGGACGACCTTTTGCCGCAGCAACAACAACAATAACAACAATAACTAACGAGCTTATACGAATCCGAGCCAGACGCACACACACACACCTACATACACATATACACACATAGGAGCAGTCGAGCTTTTCTTCTTTGAGTTTTTCTAAGGCTCCTCGGCACACATCATCATTGTCACAGCTCATGGCGCGTAATTAACTAAACAAACGTCATTAGGCATGCGCATATATATACCTATATATATATGTGTGTGTGTGTGTGTGTGTGAGTGTGTGAGCCTTGGGCAGGACAGCATCGTTGGCGTTGTGGCTCTCGTTGCTAGGGCACGTTATAGAAGTGGGCTGCAAGTGGGAGGATACTCGCTGCAGAATAGCTACAAGGATAGGAAGGCAGCCAAACGAAGCAAAGGAAATGAAAATCGCTGTCATCAAATGTAGCGCAATTTCTTGAGTGATTACAACAACAGCAGCAGCAGCACCAGCAGCAGCAACAGGAGTACCCACACATTCAAAGTGATTACTCGACAGCAGGAATAACAATGCAACACACACATACAAACACACACCAACACACACACACACACACAGTGGCAACACTAAAAACAAAAATAAATTAATTTCGCTTCAATTTGAAAATGCTTGCTTTGCTCTCGCCCTGTCTCCCTCTATAGCTTCCTCCCTCTCTCTCTCTCTCTCACAGACACTTTTTCAATTCTGCATGCTCCTCCCACGCCTCTAACTTAGTCCTGACAGTGTCAGCTCAGACTGTGACTCCTTGGAGCAATAAACTGCGCTAAATTCAGCTCAGCTCTCACATTGTTGTTGCTGTTGTTGCTGCTGTTGTTGTTGCTGGTGTTCCAGTTGCTGTTGCTTTGCAAATTGCTGACAATAAATGTTGGCAGCGACAACCACCAAGCAACCAACCGCCCGCCAGCCCCCCGTCACGCCCACAATTTGGCCACCCGCATGCGAGTCTCGACAATTTAAATATGCAACTGAAAATGCTATAGGTGCAATGGGAAGGAAACAAAACAGATGTGTTGCCGGGGCGGGGGGTGACAGGGGGAATGACGAATTGTATTTATTACTCGAATTAATTGATGCGCAAGCAATGCCAAATTGAGTAAAGGACACTGAGAATCCGATATACTCGTAGTTAGCAATGGGCCACAAATGCTAATGGTATATTTATTTATTATTATTAATGTTCAGTTGAACTGAAAATATAAATAAACAAATATAAAATATAACTTTGGCTATGATTGGGACAAATTGTATATGCCACAGTTGCAGTTATGGTCAAGCCCATGGTCATTTATGGCTAGAGCAAAGCCAAGAAACTTTACAAAGTCAAATTACACATTCAAGTAAATTTTAAAGAGTATGTTATAATTAAGTATACGCATTAAGTATACGCATTAAGTATACGTATTAAGTATACGCATTAAGTATACGCATTAAGTATGCGACGTTGGTAGTTGACAGGTTTTTATGAATAGATATTTACTGGCTAATCGGACCAGAAGGGTCAGAGATGCTAAGAATCCTGCAACAATACTTACATATGACAGTCAGCTTGGCATTCGCTCGGATGGCAGAGTTGAGTCTGGCAGGACCCACCTGGCACTGGTACTCGGCATCGTCGTTGATGGAGGCATTGGAGATGCGCAGATTGTAGATGCCCTGCTTGCGATCACCCAGCACGGAGTAGCGCGGAAAGCCGGGTATGACAGCCGAGAAGCCCAGGGCGAAGCCATCCTTTGTCCACTGCACGGCGCCAGCGACGTTGGCCACCTCGCAGCGCATCATGGCCTCGGCACCTTCGAGCACCTGCATATCATGCGGCGTGGTGCGAAACTTCTGCTGCTGGGCGTGGCAGGGAACGGGGAGCAGCAGCGCCAGCACAACTGCAAGAGAGTTCATTACAAAAATTATTAATAATATATTTGTTTATTAAAGAGTCGTAACTATGAAGAAGCGAAATGAAAAGATTAATTGTCCTGCCGTTTGCAGTATTTGCTTAGTCTTCTATTTCTATTAAATACGTGACTTTCTATAGTTATATATATATATATATATGTATAGAGTATATGACAGCTTTTAGCAGCGCTGAATTATGAAATGTGTATTTAGACAGCCGGCAAAAACAATGAGAGCTGCCCGGAGTCACAAAGAGACAATGGATAAAAGAGAGAGAGAGAGGGAGAGCGAGTCGCCTAAATAGCAAATCCTGACCGCAATAAAAGAGGACATGCCGCTGTCAGTGCTTGCACAGCCGCAGCAACCACCGCCACCTACACCACCCCCTCCAATGCCGCCGCAGCCGGAGTTTTCCCCCGCCACTAAGCTGCCGCAGAGCTGCAGTTGAAGCTGAAGCTAGAGTCGGAGTCGGAGCCGGAGCCGAACTTTGACCGTTCAAAATGAAAAGTTTTTAATGAAAAACAAACACATTTCCCCCACAAACAAAAAGACCGTTGCCCGTTTGCCGTCACAGCACAAAAGCCAATTGTGGGCGTGGCGCGGCGTCCGCCGCCCCCGGTGACTGTTTGCCAAGACTTATTGCTGACTGCATTCGCAGTCGCCAGCAGTTTATTTCTTTGCCACTGCCACCACCGCCGAAACTATTAAATTGTGTAAAAAAAAAAGAGAAATAGGAAAAAAAAAAAATGTTGCCACCCGGAGCCGAGCCCAGAATCAACAAAAGCATTTAACGCGGCCATCAGACAGCTACAGTTGTTTTAGTGCCAGTGCCCCGTGTCCGTATCCTCGTCCGTGTCCGTGTCCGCGTCCGCGTCCGTATCGCTGTCCGAGGCCGTGCTCAGAGCTCAGTGCACTTTATTCGTGGAACGGCGCTTTCATAAATTTCAAACGGATCTGGATCACAAGCGGGGGTGTCACGGGGTGTACGGCGGGTGTGTTTTGCGGGTCGCAGCTTACGGATTGTGGAATGCGGACTGCAGAATCCGCGCATATGGCCCCAAAAGTGTTGCTGCTGCCTAACGGCGCAGTTGTTTATTTATTTATTAGTGCCGAGATGCAGTTTTAAATACCACAACGAAGCGGCTATTTAAAGAGTGCCATCTTTTGCCAGATCAAATTCCATTCCTTGCGGCATTACAAAATGATAAGTTTACTCCAGTCGAGAGTAATCGCCGTTTAGATACCCATTATTGCTTTAAAATGCCATGCAAATAAAATATTGCAAAAATGTATTTCTTTCTATCAATAAAGATAACTTTTCAACAACATTTGTCCATGTCCATAGTTCTTTTAGTTAAATAGAAAATATATGCATACGTTTTCACATGTTTATTAAAACCTTTTTAGTCATTTTTAATAGGTACAAGACATCATAAAAAAGCAAACTACAACTAAGCCGCAGACGAACCCAAAATGCCGAGGCAATGATTAATATGGCCACTATTTGCATACACATGATGTCTGAGTGGAACAGGAATGAATTTCAAATACAATATATACACATGCATAAGTCCACAATGCGGGCCAACTTGAGTTCACTCGGGGTTTATGCTTGGATCGGGTCTTTAACAGACTCCCCACCCCCCCCCCGTACCGTCAGCCAACTCTTTACGATTTCATTATTTTGCTCTTTCGTACATAATTTGCGTTTGCCGCTGTCGAGCCAAAGAATGCGATACGAAAAGTTGTTCCCTTACTCCCAGTAAATCGCATTGTTGTTGTTGTTGTTGTTGTCGATGTTGTCGCGCAATTTAGCATAGAAGTTGTTGTTATTGTTCTGGGCACATTCGCAATGCCTGAGCAGCAGCCAGCCAGCCAGCATTACTGTCAATTTATATAAATTTTCAGATGCCTAGGCTCTTTGCTCCTCCGCTGCTGCGTTGCTCCGTTCCTCCCTCATTCCCCGCTGTATCGGAATGAAACTGTCAAACGCAGGCGAACCCGAACCCGAGTCTGAACCGAATCCGCGCTGGGAACCCTTGCCAGCAGCAGGCGCGGCCATAACCTTTGCCCCCTTTAACGCACGCTCTACGCAAATTCGAGCCTATTTCACAGACTTCACACACACACACACACACACACACATGTTGTGGGTGGGAGAATTGTGTTGGGTTGTTGGCTTTCGCCGAGAGTTCATAGTTGAGTAAATTTTTACCTCGTTCATGATGGGCGCATCATTGGCGAACTTGAACGCCTGAAGGCCTCAGCTACCCATGTGTGTGTGTGCGCCTGTGTGTGGGTGTCTGTGTGTGTGTGTGTGAGGGGGGGATATCAGGATTTTCAACAAATTTGCGTAGCTTGTTGTTTTGTCTTCATTGCCATTGTTGTTGTTGTTGTCCCATATTTTTGAAGCGAAAAATTTTAATAAAGTAAATTCCTATTTTACGGCTTAAGGGGAGGTCCTCCCATTTTGTTGGCCTATGGGTGCATTAGGCACGGCTCATCCTGCGCACATTGTATGGCAAAAGCGTCATGAAACCAAAATTGAAGCATGACAAGAAGACAGACAGACAGACAGACGGAGGAAGGGACACAGAGACAGACACACAGATATATAGTCACTTCATATGTCATACGTGTCACACGTAACTGCGGCCGGAAAGAGTAGATGGCAAAGCAAGCAACAAGCGGAGGCGACGACGACGACGGCGACGGCGACAAGCAAAGTGCGAAAAGGATTTAAATGCTTTAGGCTTCACCTTTTGACCGCGCCCAGAGCCAAGATTGCGGGGTGCTCGGTGGTGGTGGGGTTGGGTGGGATGAATGTGCGCCATTGTCGAATTTCTGTCTCTGGTGCGCTGTGTTTGCCCAACGTGCGTTGTTTTTCGTGTTGCTCGCGCCGCGGTCTTGATTGTTTTCGGAGCTGGAAATGGAACAGCATTCACACACGCACGAACACACATACACACACACACACACACACATATGCACACATGCACACAAGCAGCTGAGGACTTTCGCACACACAAATCCCGGTCACAGTGCGGCAGAGAGTGTATGAGGGCCATGGGGGGAGGTGGGGGGGGGGGAGAAAAGGGTTTTATTTTACGAGCGGGACTATCAGTGTTATTGTTATGACTGAAATTTGATGGCCTCAACCGCTTCTGGGCTGGGCTGGGCTGGGCTGCACCACTGGAGAACTAGCCAAGTGACGTATGTGTGAAGACTGGTTTGTCGGCTAGGCGGGATGAGGGGGCCACACTCTGGGCCGCTTTATGGTCGCTGACGCAGTCAAACGATGATGATTTCTACTCCCGCCCAGCCAGCCAGTTATCTGTCATGAGCCTGGCGCTGATTAAGCAGCCTTTTCGGCCGGCGCAGATTGCTTTAACGAGGGTAGCCTTCCCATTTTTGGGGGCTGCCTTCCCATTGCCTCGCATCAACTGACACCTGAGTGGCCCGTAGCCCCCCGCCATTCCCCTCTGCGTATAATATAAGATCTCTCTGCCGCTTTTCTATATAACTCGCTGTCTCTGCAGCAGTTAAGTTTTATTTGCTGTGCTTTAAATGCTCACGTCGTATTTGTGCCCCGCTCAAAGCACCAATTTGAGCCTTGCAAATTTGATGCAGCATGCGAAAGGAGCACGCGTTTATTTGATGATTATGATTTTCACGCGGCTCCAATCGTGAGCTCCTTTTACGGCATTCTTCTATTGGCGTCGCTGGTGCTCGATTGCCGCCAGAAGATGTCCGTTGTCGTTGTCGTTGCACGTAAGCTGCCAAAATAGGCTGGGCTGCAGCTAACTGTCGCAGTTGCCTGCTTGGCATGTGGCATGTGGCATGTGGTATGTGGCATGCGGCATGTCGCATGTATGCGACGTCAATCGGCCACCTTGCGACACGCCTCGCCCTCGACCACGCCCCATTGTCAACAACGTGCTTTGCATGCAAAAACTTTGCCGAATTCGTTATAAAATATTGTTACTCCAAATTCCTCTGTGTCTGGCTGCTGCTGCTGCCGCTGCCGCTGCTGCTGCGGCTGCTGCAAATGCAATATAACAATAGATGCGCGACCTTTCCGGCTAATGGTGCATAGCTATTGCAACACTGCACCACAGCACCACAGCACCACCCCGACAACTTCTTACTTATTCCACGTACGTGCAACTAAAGCAGTAACATGTGCAAGCAGTTTGAATCCTTTTTGGCCAATAGTTTTTGGCTTCCCATAAATATTGCGGCTTTTAACTGCCTGGACAGGCAGAGACCGTAGAGAATCAGACAATCCAACTGTCCTCATGCAGCTGTCTCAGATGAAATGAAGATAATTAATTTGCATTTGCTGAATTCTGGCATTCTTATTGTCCTGCAGCTGTCAGTTTCCCAGATCTATGAAACAAAGTAAAGTACAATAATGATTATCATATACCAACTCAGTTCGCCTTTACGAGCATGTGGCTATAGATTTTATTTACTTGCAACAGTTGCAGCCAACGAGCAGCCCCAGGCAGGCAGTTTACCTGCATTATCTGTGGCAGCAGGAGAGGCAACATAATCACCAACAACATTATTAGCATCATCGTAGCTGCAGTGGCGCCAGCAGCTCACCCCATTATAACGCAACCTGCCCCTGCAACAGACAACTATCCACAGTCTTGAGACTTTCCCTTGTGGCAAAAAAAAAAGAAGTATATATATATATATATATATATAAATACGGCGAAAATGCGGCAAGTAAACCAGCAACAAAGTAACTCACGCTTAAAATTCTGCACCAACTAATTTCATTTATGAATTAACTGCGAATATTTTGCGGCGCCACAGCGACCGCAGCGACCCCACAAACTTTGCCAATTTTTCGCAGGATTAAATTGAGAGAGATGCCAAGCGCAAGTAATAAGTGGGAAAAATCGATGTCACATTGCCCACTTTCAGACCATCAGCTTTTCAATCTATATAAATAAAACACTTCGTGAATGAATGATTTCTATCTATAAGTTGATGTAAAAAGCGGTCAAAGGTTAAATGGAAAACACTCAACTAGAATATTGCCATGTATGCTAGTATGTGTAACATTTTTGTCAAGGTTATTAACGGAAAATCCACAAAAATATGGCTTTTCAACTTTAAATGTAGAATTAGTCTAAATGACAGGACATGAGCAAAACGGGCTCGCAATTGAAAATCGATTCAGTTTTGAAGTCTGGCAAGACCATTTCATAGGACTTGAGAACTGACAAATCACAATTATTGTCATGATTTTGGACATGAAATCCGATAATAAAAAGTTTCAGAACATTGAATGTAAAATTGATAAAGATGACAAATCATGAGTAAAAAGGCTTCGGGATTGAAAATCGGTTCAGTTTTGGAAAAGTTATGGCAGTTTGAAGTCTGGGAAGGTCATTTATATGGAACTTTTCGTTGTTTGGGCACTTTACAAGCCAATTTTTTTGTCACTTTTGGGGTGATTTTTGACAGAAAAATTAAACACCACAAAATCACTTTTCGTATAGTTTTTTATACTAATTGAGACACCCACAATCAATTAAACGTAAAATTTCAAGATTCTATTTTTTGAAAAATCAAAATTTGTAAGGGTCCCCCCTTATGCTTTTTTCGACAAAAAAACTCTAAATTTTATTTTCTCAAAAATGTATAAACTTGAGATGTAGAGTTAAACTAGATGCCAAGTATTGATCAAAATGGCCTCGGGATTGAAAATCGGTTCAGATTTGACAAAGTTGTGGCAGTTTGAAGTTTTGGAAGGTCATTTTTCGTTGTTTGGGCCTTAACAAGACAATTTTTTTGACACTTTTGGCGTGATTTTTGACAGAAAAATGAAACACCACAAAATCACTTTTCGTATAGTTTTTTATACTAATTGAGACACCCACAATCAATTAAACGTAAAATTTCAAGATTCTATTTTTTGAAAAATCAAAATTGGTAAGGGTCCCCCCTTATGCTTTTTTCGGCAAAAAAATCCTAAATTTTATTTTTTCAAAAATTCATAAACTTGAACTGTAGAATTAAACTAGATGCCAAATAATGATCAAAATGGCTTTGGGATTGAAAATCGGTTCAGATTTGACAAAGTTGTGGCAGTTTGAAGTTTTGGAAGGTCATTTTTCGTTGTTTGGGCCTTAACAAGACAATTTTTTTGACACTTTTGGCGTGATTTTTGACAGAAAAATGAAACACCACAAAATCACTTTTCGTATAGTTTTTTATACTAATTGAGACACCCACAATCAATTAAACGTAAAATTTCAAGATTCTATTTTTTGAAAAATCAAAATTGGTAAGGGTCCCCCCTTATGCTTTTTTCGGCAAAAAAATCCTAAATTTTATTTTTTCAAAAATTCATAAACTTGAACTGTAGAATTAAACTAGATGCCAAATAATGATCAAAATGGCTTTGGGATTGAAAATCGGTTCAGATTTGACAAAGTTGTGGCAGTTTGAAGTCTGGGAAGGTCGTTTATAAGGAACTTTTCGTTGTTTGGGCACTTAACAAGACAATTTTTTTGTCACTTTTGGCGTGATTTTTGACAGAAAAATGAAACACCACAATATCACTTTTCGTATAGTTTTTTATACTAATTGAGACACCCACAATCAATTAAACGTAAAATTTCAAGATTCTATTTTTTGAAAAATCAAAATTGGTAAGGGTCCCCCCTTATGCTTTTTTCGGCAAAAAAATCCTAAATTTTATTTTTCAAAAATTCATAAACTTGAGATGTAGAATTAAACTAGATGCCAAATAATGATCAAAATGGCCTCGGGATTGAAAATCGGTTCAGATTTGACAAAGTTGTGGCAGTTTGAAGTCTGGGAAGGTCGTTTATAAGGAACTTTTTGTTGTTTGGGCACTTTACAAGCCAATTTTTTTGTCACTTTTAACGTGATTTTTGACAGAAAAATGAAACACCACAAAATCACTTTTCGTATAGTTTTTTATACTAATTGAGACACCCACAATCAATTAAACGTAAAATTTCAAGATTCTATTTTTTGAAAAATCAAAATTGGTAAGGGTCCCCCCTTATGCTTTTTTCGGCAAAAAAATCCTAAATTTTATTTTTTCAAAAATTCATAAACTTGAACTGTAGAATTAAACTAGATGCCAAATAATGATCAAAATGGCTTTGGGATTGAAAATCGGTTCAGATTTGACAAAGTTGTGGCAGTTTGAAGTCTGGGAAGGTCGTTTATAAGGAACTTTTCGTTGTTTGGGCCTTAACAAGACAATTTTTTTGTCACTTTTGGCGTGATTTTTGACAGAAAAATGAAACTCCACAATATCACTTTTCGTATAGTTTTTTATACTAATTGAGACACCCACAATCAATTAAACGTAAAATTTCAAGATTCTATTTTTTGAAAAATCAAAATTGGTAAGGGTCCCCCCTTATGCTTTTTTCGGCAAAAAAATCCTAAATTTTATTTTTCAAAAATTCATAAACTTGAGATGTAGAATTAAACTAGATGCCAAATAATGATCAAAATGGCCTCGGGATTGAAAATCGGTTCAGATTTGACAAAGTTGTGGCAGTTTGAAGTCTGGGAAGGTCGTTTATAAGGAACTTTTCGTTGTTTGGGCACTTAACAAGACAATTTTTTTGTCACTTTTAACGTGATTTTTGACAGAAAAATGAAACACCACAAAATCACTTTTCGTATAGTTTTTTATACTAATTGAGACACCCACAATCAATTAAACGTAAAATTTCAAGATTCTATTTTTTGAAAAATCAAAATTTGTAAGGGTCCCCCCTTATGCTTTTTTCGGCAAAAAAGTCTTAAATTTTATTTTTTCAAAAATTCATAAACTTGAGATGTAGAGTTAAACTAGATGCCAAATAATGATCAAAATGGCCTCGGGATTGAAAATCGGTTCAGATTTGACAAAGTTGTGGCAGTTTGAAGTCTGGGAAGGTCGTTTATAAGGAACTTTTCGTTGTTTGGGCACTTAACAAGACAATTTTTTGTCACTTTTGGCGTGATTTTTGACAGAAAAATGAAACACCACAAAATCACTTTTCGTATAGTTTTTTATACTAATTGAGACACCCACAATCAATTAAACGTAAAATTTCAAGATTCTATTTTTTGAAAAATCAAAATTTGTAAGGGTCCCCCCTTATGCTTTTTTCGGCAAAAAAATCCTAAATTTTATTTTTTCAAAAATTCATAAACTTGAGATGTAGAATTAAACTAGATGCCAAATAATGATCAAAATGGCCTCGGGATTGAAAATCGGTTCAGATTTGACAAAGTTGTGGCAGTTTGAAGTCTGGGAAGGTCGTTTATAAGGAACTTTTCGTTGTTTGGGCACTTAACAAGACAATTTTTTTGTCACTTTTGGCGTGATTTTTGACAGAAAAATGAAACACCACAAAATCACTTTTCGTATAGTTTTTTATACTAATTGAGACACCCACAATCAATTAAACGTAAAATTTCAAGATTCTATTTTTTGAAAAATCAAAATTGGTAAGGGTCCCCCCTTATGCTTTTTTCGGCAAAAAAATCCTAAATTTTATTTTTTCAAAAATTCATAAACTTGAACTGTAGAATTAAACTAGATGCCAAATAATGATCAAAATGGCTTTGGGATTGAAAATCGGTTCAGATTTGACAAAGTTGTGGCAGTTTGAAGTCTGGGAAGGTCGTTTATAAGGAACTTTTCGTTGTTTGGGCACTTAACAAGACAATTTTTTTGTCACTTTTGGCGTGATTTTTGACAGAAAAATGAAACACCACAAAATCACTTTTCGTATAGTTTTTTATACTAATTGAGACACCCACAATCAATTAAACGTAAAATTTCAAGATTCTATTTTTTGAAAAATCAAAATTGGTAAGGGTCCCCCCTTATGCTTTTTTCGGCAAAAAAATCCTAAATTTTATTTTTCAAAAATTCATAAACTTGAGATGTAGAATTAAACTAGATGCCAAATAATGATCAAAATGGCTTCGGGATTGAAAATCGGTTCAGATTTGACAAAGTTGTGGCAGTTTGAAGTCTGGGAAGGTCGTTTATAAGGAACTTTTCGTTGTTTGGGCACTTAACAAGACAATTTTTTTGTCACTTTTGGCGTGATTTTTGACAGAAAAATGAAACACCACAAAATCACTTTTCGTATAGTTTTTTATACTAATTGAGACACCCACAATCAATTAAACGTAAAATTTCAAGATTCTATTTTTTGAAAAATCAAAATTGGTAAGGGTCCCCCCTTATGCTTTTTTCGGCAAAAAAATCCTAAATTTTATTTTTCAAAAATTCATAAACTTGAGATGTAGAATTAAACTAGATGCCAAATAATGATCAAAATGGCCTCGGGATTGAAAATCGGTTCAGATTTGACAAAGTTGTGGCAGTTTGAAGTCTGGGAAGGTCGTTTATAAGGAACTTTTCGTTGTTCGGGCACTTAACAAGACAATTTTTTTGTCACTTTTGGCGTGATTTTTGACAGAAAAATGAAACACCACAAAATCACTTTTCGTATAGTTTTTTATACTAATTGAGACACCCACAATCAATTAAACGTAAAATTTCATGATTCTATTTTTTGAAAAATCAAAATTGGTAAGGGTCCCCCCTTATGCTTTTTTCGGCAAAAAAATCCTAAATTTTATTTTTCAAAAATTCATAAACTTGAGATGTAGAATTAAACTAGATGCCAAATAATGATCAAAATGGCTTCGGGATTGAAAATCGGTTCAGATTTGACAAAGTTGTGGCAGTTTGAAGTCTGGGAATGCCATTTCTTGGGACTTGAGAACTGACATGTCACAATTGTTGTCATGATTTTTGACAAGAAATCCGAAAATGAAAAGTTTCAGATTTTTGAATCTAGAATTAATAAAAATGACAAACCATGACTAAAAAGGGGTCGGGAATAAAAATCGGTTGAGTTTTGGCAAAGTTATGGGAATTTGATTGCAAAGAAAGGGCATTTGTAGGACTTATGTGAGCGTCAAATATTGGTATGATTTTTAAGAGAGAAACGAAGCTTCCTAGGATAACTTTTGATATGGCTTTTTGTACTTATTTATTCCATCCATTGATGTCTGCAACCATTTTATATATATTCCGCCCTTAAAAATAATAAACTAAATAATTCATAAATGTATTTTATTTTTAGGGAATTTCTGCAGTGATGGTTGCGAATTTTGCCGCATCTGCTGCACTTGAAGTGCTCCAAAACTGGCAAACTTGTTGAGGCAACCGTCAAAAGCTGGCAAATGCGATTTGAGTGTGTTGCAAAGTGCACAGGGGGTTGAGTTCTAAGGCATATTTTGTGAGTGTTGCGTTTGATTAAAGTGGTCATCGTGGTGGTGCATATACCTGTTGCAGGCACTGTAGACTGACTGCTGACTGCTGACTGCAGCCACTTAAAGGTTTCTCAGTGGCGCATAGTTTTTGCCACATCTCGTGCAACCGCTAGTCAAATACAAGTACACATACACATACACACATACATAAATACATACATATAAATGTACATATTTATATTTATGCGTAGCTGTGCCTCAATTAGCTGTTAGTCGCATTGAAACAAGGGGGGGAAAACTCACTTAAAATTTAAAGAGCAGCATTTTTTATTCGGCTTGAGTACAATTGTGGGAAAAAGTACCATTGTTTCGCATAAAACCGATTTGAACATGCGTTCCGGTAGGAAAATAATTTGGTTAGTACACGCAGCTTATATAAAAGTACATAGCACTCGGAAGTTACGCCCTAAATGGACTTGTTAAAGATGACCATCAAAGCCCCATCTAGTCAAACATCCAGGGGGTGGCAGGGGTAAGAAGGTAGTAAGCCAAATGCCTCGCACTGAGCGGCATTTAAATTAAATGCCAGTCTCTATAGAAATCCAAAGCTGATTCAACGACAAGCATCTGAAAGATTGCTCCCAGTATGCTTGATTTATTTATAACACATGCTACGCATCGCATATACTTATGAAATTCACAGAAAATCGAAAAAAAAAAACAAAAAAAAAAAAGGAATCGACAACGACAACAACAGGAACATTAACAACAGTAGCGAGGAGGACAAGGACGACGACGACGAAGACAGGATACAGAGGGACAAACGACATAAAAAGCGACATCATCCAATCAATTTATGCGCCAATGTCTCCAGTGGGTGGCAGTGGGACCCACAATTGGGTCCACATAAGCAGGCTCACAGATTGGAAAATGGATAATTGGAACTGGGCTGGGGTTGCAGTCTCTACCCCCCTCTACGGCTCTACCCCTCTCACTTTCGCTTTATACATTTTTTGATGGGCCCTTCGTAATATTATCTTTAAAAAATCATTTCAGTTAAATCGAAATTGGGGGCGAATATAGCGCAGTTACAAAAAATATTCAGCTCTCTTTAAGAATACACACACACACACACACACTTACACATATATTACCATAATTGCAAACTAGCCACATAGGTGTGCTGCAGGGGTATGAGGGGGGGCGGTAAGCACATCCTGCTACCAATTTTTGCACAATAAACCCATCAGCTGGCAACGTTTCCGAATGGCCAAAGAACTTGTCATCATTATCATTTTCATCGTTGTAAAAAGGACAAACTCCAGACTCCAAACTCCAAACTCCAGCTCCAATTCGCATTTCAACTTAAATTCTCAATTCAGTCGACTGCAGTGGTTGGTATTTTTCCTGCTGTTCCTGTGTTTTTCGTTGTTGTTGTTCTTGTTGTTGTTGCTATTGTAACGCTTTCAAAGTTATTTGCTGTCCATTTCCAAACATTAAACCAGAGTGACTTGAATAAATTTCATATTTGAAAGCCTCACACACACATGGCAAAGTGAGGTGGATCGGGGGGAGCTGGGGTCGGAGTCGGAAATATCCAAACCAAAGTAAACCAACATGGCTAATATGTGCGGAGCCGACGGCGGCGGCAGCCACTTTTGCTGGGATGGGTCAGCGGTGCGGCGGTGCGGCGGGGTAGGCTGTACAGTAGCCAGAGTTAGAGCCACAGCCAGAGCCTGAGGTAGCCTGCCAAACTGCTGGGTGTGTGTGTTGGTGTGTGTTGGGGCATAAACCAAAAATTCCTATACGCTGATGCAGCAATTTCCGGCCGGAGTGAAAGTGGTGCGTGCGACAACAGTGGCTGCCACTGGATAGTGGGCTGTAGTGGGTAGTGGGTAGTAGTGGGCGTGCCCACCACCTCACCGAGTGGCAGGCAGTCAGGCAGCCACTCAAGAATTTGTGCTGCTTCCGAAATAGCTGATATTGCTACTGCGATACTGATGCCATTAACAGACGCAAATTTCATTCTCCAATATTCATACACTTGACAGTGGTCTCGGCTTTCGGCTCTCGGCTTTCGGCTGATATCTCTTTTAGTTGCCAATTTTTTTATATTTCTATTTCTTTTTCTTTATCTTTTTTGTTGTTGCTAGCTTGTCTCTTAAATGGAAAATTTCGTGCAGGCAGCAGCGGTACAGCAAAACTAGTTGCAACCGCAAAGAAATTTTCAAATTATGCCAGCAAATATCGAACGTGTCAGCAAAAGTTGCAAAAGTTGAGAAATGCTTTAACAAGTAAGAGTGCTCCAGTTTAGAGTGACAGACTGCAAGATATCCTCTGTGCAGCTGCAATTTCGAGGCAATTTAAATACAAACTTCTGTGCTTTTTGTCGTAATGTTTTCACATTTTTATATTCCAATAATCATAACAATAATACGACATTTTGTGGGTAGCTCGATTTGTTCAGTTTGTGGTCTATTATATTTTTATTTTGTATCAATAATCATAAAAATGCTAAAATTTGCATTATTTTGTGAACAAGTAAATAAAATTCCAAAAATAATCGGTAATATGCAATTTGAAATTTTCATAATAGAACTTATTATTGTTACGGCACTTGATATACAAACATATATACTTAATGGGGTCGCTGAAGTCTTCTTCTTCTATTTTATACCCTGTTTACACTTTTATAAAGGGTACAAATTCTATAAAAGGAGCAGCAAAGTATAAAAAGTAAAATGAAGACATCTCAAGCGAATGACTGAGAGAGAGAGAGAGAGAGAGAGAGAGAACTGGGCCCAGGGCTATGTGGCAAGAAGCACTACTGATATAAGCAATAATGCTAAAATTGCCAGCGGTGGCAAATTTGAAAATGAGACTGCCAGACTTGCCAGCAGGCAAAAAGGCGTGCCGTGCCACCTGCAGCTTGATGCTTGCCACACGAAGCTGGCTGATGGCTTGCACCACCAAATGACATTTGTGTCTGCAACTCTGAGGCTTTGTCTCGCTTATTGTTTGCCTTAATTGCCGTTTGAGCTACAAACGCGTGAACAGCGGCCAAGGCACGAACAGCAACACGAACACGAGCACGAGCAGAGGCACTTGCATTGTTTGCCCAAATTACTTAAAGAACACAAACACACACACACAGACACTGGGAGAATGAGGACTCACACTTGAGGGCAGACGTCGACGACAATGGAAGTAGTCCACCCCCCCAGCGATAAAGCTGCGATGCTGCTGGTCCCGGGCAAGGGTTAACCCGGACTCGAGTTACCAGGACTTTGGAGTATGGCACAAAATCTGTGCACACACACAAATAATGTTTGCGTAAATCGAACGACAATGCGACTGGCGACTGGCAAAGCAGATGAAAGAATGGGGGTGCTTGTCCGGCTCTTGTCCAATGAAGCATGTCTGCGTGTGAAACCCGATGCGGTGAATCGAGGGTGGCGAGTGGCAGCTAAGGGGGAGTGTGGAGGGGCGGCTGTTGCATAGTTCCCAGCAATTGTTGCTGAGGAAAAACGAAATTTTTCCCTGTCGCAATTAAAAGCGTTGCTAAGGTTTTCCCTCGTTCCCAAGCCAAATGCCGCGTCACAGATTTCCACACACACACAGACACATACGACCGAACCCCTCCACCCACCTCTGGGTACTGCTCGTTCAACAGGTCAGCGGCTAGCCGGCGAAGCGGAACCACACGTCACCCGCTGGACAGCTCGGATGGTGGTGCCAAAAGGTGCAAAGGTGCAAAGGCAAGTGACTCGCTCGCGAGACAAGTTAACTGATGCGTGGCACAAACAGCGAAGCAGACACAGACACAGACACTGACAAAAGTCGAAAGTCGCAAGTCGCAAGTCGCTCAAAAGTTCACACGATGCAACAACGATAAGCCAAAGCCGCATCCACAAGATGCGGTTTTTTGCATAGATGAAACGCTGAGTATATTTTTCTTTTCTTTTTTTGTTTTTTTTTTTGCAGCTGTCGACTTGCAGCAAGCGGCAAGTTGCAGTTCTTTTTTGGGGACTGTCAAACCGGTTCAACACGCGTCACACAGCCGCCTTTTTATGTATTTTTATTTAGTTGTTGTAGTCAGCAATTAAGGTTTAACTGCTGCCAGATGCCGCCAGTAAAGCTTGCAACACATTATGCCGCACAAATCATGCGACTCCAATCGACTTGTCTTCAATATTTGCCGTGTTGATCAAATATTAATTTTCAATATGAGTACGAGAAGAACAAGCAGACTCAATTTACTGCTATTGCTGCTGCTGTGCTGTAAACTTATTGAATCTGCATAAAATATGCAGATACTTCGACACACACACACACACATGTTGCACAATAAGGACAAGAGGAAGACAGGTTGGAAAAGCGAACATTCAACACACACACACACACACAACATAAATAACATTTCAAAATTCATTCAGCTTGCGATGATTTCGATTTTAATGCTAAAGTAAAATTGAAAAGGACGACAACGGCGTGAACCTGAACCTGGGCGTGGTACTGGTCCTGGTGGAGCGTTCCAGTGGTCCTGTGGGTGGCGCGTGTGGTTTTCGCTGCTTATATCGATAACAGCAGCCAGACATATCTATATATATATATAATATATATATATGTATGTATATGTATATGTATATGTAAAGGAGAATTCACGCTCAGTATCTGTGCTGTGCTGCGACGCACACACAAAGGAAATCGACTCCCTTTGAGCAGAATGATGCAATTATTCACACTTGATTAAATACTCAAGAAAAGTGAAAGTGTGTGGAAGCAAGTGGCGCCGGCGAGGGGTTGGGTGCGGCTGTGTGGCACACAAACTTCATATTTTAGACAAAAAAAAAAAAACAAAATAAAATCAGAAAAATGGAAAAATTGAAAAGTGTGGCCCACAAAAGCCACACGCATTTTTCATATACTGTTACAAGTACATTGAGCTGTTTAAAAATTCATAAATTTAAATTAGCAAATGAAGCCATCGATCTGGGCAAGCGCAAGAGAGAGACAGCACAGGAAAGGGGGGGAGGGGGAGTGCTGGCACTTCCGCAGTGGTATACCTAGCCAGAAAATGGTATTCCAATTACAGGCTGCGCAATCGAAGACAGCTTCGCAGGGCAAACATTTAATTTATTGACTGGGAATGTGAAGGCGTTTCTTATTACCAAAGTGGCCGTCGCTGTCATGGCCATGGCCAACAGCCTCTCCCTCCTTTCTGTACCCCCTCGTCTGCCCCTCTATTACCAGCTGTCAGTCAGGCAGTCTATGACGAGTCTCATTTGGCATCTCGCTTGATTTGCCCTCTTTATTTATTCATCCATTCTGTCCAACTGTCTGTATCTTCTTCTACTCCTACTCCTACTGCTCCTACTTCCTACTTCCATCTTCTTCTTCTTGGTCGGCTTGAATTGTATCAGTCACCATTCGCTCGCTAACCAAATCAATTCGCATCAAAATCAAACCGAAACCCATCAAACCCAAGCCGCAGTCATCTATGTGGCGCAACCGCTCCCCTCACTCTGTCTGTTAGTATCTGTGTGTGCTTGTGCATTTTGACGGAATATTCTGCGTAGGAAGTACGCTGGGCTGCACATTGCTAATATCCTGGCCAGTACTCGTCCCTCCCCCCCTGGACACCGCCAACCGTTCGCATATGACTCGATATAGATGCTCGCAATTGAAATTCATTTCATTAGCTCAAAGCCACAAAACCCAAAAGGGGGGAGGCAGAGAGAGAAAGAGAGGTGGAGCTGTGAAGACTTCTTTTAAATTAAGTACAGCGAAGTTTCCTCTGCCAGCTGGACCCCGGAATGGACATTAAGCGAGAGCGGCACAGGAAACGGCATAGATACATCGAGAGGGCAAATTGAAGCAGAAGCGAAGCAATAAAACTGTTTATTTTGGTATTGGCGGCGAGGCGTGGGGCAAGGGGCAAGGGGCCAACTACACACTCGAAATACAAACGCAAACATAAATACAAACACAAATACAGCTACAGATACAGCTACAGCTACAGATAGAGATACAGTGAGGGGCAACACACAGAGGCAAGCGCATGTGGCATTGTGGGATGTGTTGAGAACTCATAAATCTGGCCATAGAGATGAGATGAGTTGAGTTGTGTTGTGTTGGAAGAACTGTGGCAGCGACCAGTCCAGGTAGCCGGCCCCGAGCAATTACCACATGCTACGATTGACAAACGCTGCAGGAGTCCACTTGTGTGCAGGAGCTGAAGCTGAAGCTGCAGCAACAAACTGGAAACTGGAGATCTATGCCTGTTGCCTCTGCCTCTGCCTCTACCACTGTATATGCCTCTGTGGCAGCCTCAAGTGCACTTTTGTTTGCGCGCATCTCATCTCATCTCGACTCCTCTCGGCTGTGTGCCCTTGCAGAGCGGGTATAATAGTTTTTACACGCAATATGTAACGCGTCAAGTCCATAGAGTATAGTTACAAGTTTATATATTGTTCCGAAGGACTTCTAAATTTTAATATTTAATAATAATCTTCAATTAGTATTTAAAAAGTGAACATTTAAAAATGTGATTGCCAAAAATTGGTATATAAATATTACCATTAACTATTTATGTTTTTCAAGTAATTAATTTAATATAATTTAATTTTCCTATTTTATTTTTAGTTTTTGTAGGGTATTAAATGTGCGGCAACTCTCATGTCTTGGTCGTTTCGGTTTTTGTATAGTTATTGCCACATGCTGAAAGTGCAACCGATTTATTTATACGACACACACGCATATTTTTATATGCATTGTGAAGCTGCCCCGCTTGCAACACAAATTGGATTTGCTTGTTTGGCTGCTGCTGTTGCACTTGATGTTTGTGTTGCTGTTGTTGTTGTCGTGTTGACATCCCAGCAATTATAGTGGCATTCTCAACGAGCCATGCCCTCCACCGAGGGCGGGGGTGAATCAGAGAGAGAGAGAGAGGGAGAGAGAGAGAGAGAGAAGAAAGTGTGGCCAATGCAGTTTATGGCTTTAAATAGCCTGGCGCTATTTCTGTGCTGGCCACAACTCCGCCGGCGGCAAGTAAACTCACATCAACACACACACAAACACACACACACAGAGTCACGCTCTGTGTGGCAAGTGCAACTCATAACGAGGCAGCTTTTTGGGTTTTCGAATTACGTAAACTGTGAGACGCCGCCAACGCAGTTCGAGTCGAGCTGAGTTCAGCTTTTGTGTCACATTTAGCGGCAGACGCATGTGGGTGGAAGCCATGGCTCAGACGTGCTACCAAACTGGTTAGCTGGGCTAAATGACTGACTGCCTCGCTGGCCAACTCAAGGTGTTTTGTGCGCCAAGTAGCTAGCACGTATATATTTTATATATATATATATATATATATATGGGCGTTGCGACTCTGCCCACACTCAAGTCGGAAGCCAAAATGAGCTTTGGCCAGCTTCAGACAGCAGCAGGCGCAATCTTTCAAACTTGGCTGTTGGCTGCTTGGCTGTTAGCTGTTGGCTGTTGGCAATTGACAGCTGGGAGAGCAGCGCAATTAACTTTCAAGCGAGAACAAACAAAGTCAAACGCAGACAGAGTAAGAGTAAGAGAAAGAGTGCTGAATGGGCAGCGAGATGCTTCCTGCAGATTGCGCTTAGGATTGTAGGATAGTAGAATATATATGCATATATAGTATATGGCAGATTATCCATTGAAGATATGCGCATTGCAAGCAGACTACTTTTTATACCCTGTAAGCCAGTTCAAATGTGGTATATACATATAATTGCAAGTTCGCGATAAAAGGATTTTATACTTTGCTCGTTTATTTTGTACTTAAAATAAGATTTTCTTACTTTAAGAATTGTATACTTATTTGAAGCAAACGTTTAAATATATGTATACGTGATAAGAATTAAAGAAACCATTTTCGAATTGGAAAACAGCGAAAGCTTATGCATTGTACTGCAATCGAAGTTCTCTGCTACAGGGTATCTTCAAGTCTGGCACAAATCGATCTTATTTGTTAGATGTGTGTGTGTGTGTGTGTTTGCGTGAGTGTGTGTGTGTTTAACACTTGCCCTTTGAGCTGCTGAATGAATAGAAATCGCAGAATTGTTTCCTGCCTGCATCTCTCTCTCTCTCTCTCTGTCTCTGTCTCTGTCTTACTCTATCCCTCTCTCTCTCTGTCTCGCTGCAGCCTGAGCGTTTTCCTGGTTGCTGGTCAAGCAGATGACTGCCGTATTGTCAATGCACTCCAGTACATTTACCAGCTGTCAGAGACAACGCAGCTGGAAACCTTTTGGCGCTTTCTTTGCTGCTGCTCCATTTACCCTTCGCTCCTGCTCCTGCTGCCAATCTCGCTCTACCATTCTTTTGCTATCTATTACGACATGTTTGTCGTACACTTTCGCTGATGCTCTTGTGGCACACATTTGCCACCCACAGACAACAAAAAAGGACTCACATACGCACCGTTTTTGTCTGCTTCTTCTTCTACTAATACTCCTTGTGTGTCCTTGTGCTCGCACCGACTGTCCAGCTGTCCAGCTGTCCAACTGTCCAACTGTCCAGCCCCCAACCCTCGCTGAGCTGCCTGTTTGTTGACATATTATGATCCTTGATTATTTTGTGCTGACAAATAAATGCTTTTCTTTTGCTTTTCTATTCCCGCTTTAACTTCTGCTTCATCTTCTATTCATGCCACCAATTTCCATGTTGTTTGTTGCGGTCGTTGCTCCCTTGTGGGCCTCGTCCTGGGCTGCCACTGAGCTCCAGCTTGAGCCTGTGGCGGCAATGTTGCCAGGTGCTCGCCATTTCGGCTAATTGGACCGCAGCAATGCTCAGCAATCAGCTCTCTCTCTCTCTCCCTCTGTCTATCTCTAACGCATTTGTAGGCGTTTCAGCAGCTGCTGCCCAGCTTGCAATAGATAACAGATAAAGAGGGGCAGATATAGAGGGGGGGGGTCACATGTGTGACCGGGCGCAACCTGCGATCCGCCGCTGGCATTGCTGATTGCCTATGTGATTTCGTCAACAACAACAACAACAGAAACAACAGAAACAACATAAACATAAACAACAAAAGAAACTGAAATGTGGTAGAGAAACAACCACAAAGGCAAACGCCCACTAAAAGCTACCAAAGCCAAGAGCGGAGGGTATCCACAAAAACTGTGGGCGTTTAAACATATTTTGTGAATTATATTTGATTGTTATTTGTTGTTGTTGTTGTTGTTGTGGTTGCTGTTGCTTTTGCTTTTGCTGTTGGGGCCATTGAAAACGGAGACGGTCAAGTTCCGTAAAAAGAGCGAGCCGCGATGAGTTGGTGAATTTATGGAGCTGCCGCTGGAGCTGGAACTGGTCAGTAGACCTAGCCAAAGGGCAGCTGGACAACTGCAGAGCTGGATTGAAGGGCGGAAGTGCGATAGGAGCAAGTGGTGGGGCAAGGGGGAAGACGTTACCCCTTTTGCTCATTGATTTGATTTGATTGTTGTGTTGTTGCATAAAACGGAAGTAAAACGTGCGTCCGGCTTTCTGTTGCTGTTGCTGTTGCATGTTGCTGTTGCAGTTGCAGGTGCAAGCAACTCAACCGGCTCATTATGCGCCCTATTCATTAATTAGCCAGTGATTCAAGACATGTCTTTCAACCAATTACAGTGGTCGCTCAAAACAAAGAACAAATCGATACAAAACTAATTCAATAACTATTCAAGCTAAACATTCACAATTAAAGCTAATTACTTTGCGAAGATTGTTTAATTTTAATGTAATTTAAATGTAATGATTTATGTGCAGCAATTTCAAACAAAGAAAAAGAATGGCCAGTATAAACTAAGTTTCCTAGGCACAAATTAACACAATTATAATTAAAATTTCCAATACGATTCGTTCTAGATTGAAAGCGAAACTTAAACTTAAAGCTTAAGTTTCGAAGTGACAGACGGAGTGACTCTGAGAGCCACAGGAATCGCATTAAAACAGTTTGACATTGTCTCATTTTGTGGTCAAACGGACATAATGTTGATGTTGATGTTGATGTTGTTGCCCCCTGCTCCGATTGTGAACCCTTTGCATTGCATTTATTGAGCATGTGGAAGACATGTGTGGAAGAAACACCTCCCCAGCACTCATCAAAAGCTTTTGCACTGACCGCAACGGTTATTAAAAGGAAGTTAAGGTCACCGCAAGTCCAAAAAGCACGCACACACGCAAACAGGCATATGTATTTCCTTTGCAACTGCTTCGACTTGGACTCCTACTCCTTCTGCTCCTGCTCCTGTTTCCCGCTGCTCCTGCGATTCGTTCCGCTTCGTTTGGCAAACCGCAAAAGTCAAACGAAATGTGACTTTGTGTTTTTGGCCTAATGAGCCTGGGATATTAAATATGGCAAAAAGCAACAGCTGCAACAGGGGGCGGGACAACTTCCTCACCTAACCCCCCGCAATAATGTCTACCCCACTGACTGATTTGCCAAATGCTTAAACCGCTTTCATCTTTACAAATATATTTAGTTGTAATTTATGATAATATTTGTATTTACAATATAAATCTGTTTTTGCTTTTATACTCGATGAAAAACTCACAAAGCGCCAATTCGTAAAATTAAAAATCATATATTTTTTTATGGTAGCTCTTTTCTGTGGATTATTTTACTGTATAATTAAGATAATAATAATAAATAAACGTTTCATAATAATTAATAAATAATAAATAAATATATAAAAAACGTGTAAAACTTACCAATGCATAACAGTTGAAGTTGTTTAATCCAATGTTGTTGTTGTTTTTGCTGCTGCATCCGCTGTTGCCGGCTACTGCAAGTGCTGCTGCTGCTGCTGCTGTCGTTGTTGTTGTTGTCGCATTTACTTCGTCTACGCTTTCTTGCTGCGTTTTGCAGCCACTTTGTGTGCAGCTTTTGTTGTTGTTGTTGTACTCGCGGTTCTTCTTCTTCCTGCTCAGGTTGTTTTAGTGTTTTCATTGCCATATTTGCTGCTGCTGCTGCTGCTGCTACTTTTAGCATTTACTGTTGTTGCTGTCTGAGCAGCTGCAATTGCTGCTGCTGCTGCTGCCGCTGCTGCTTTGTGTTGCTATCAGAAGCTGAACGCTATAACGAGCAGCAGATCCCGTTGCTGCTGCAGCGCCGCATTTGTTTTACCGCACTAATTGTTGTTGTTGCTTGATATTTGATTTACATAAATTTGTCACACTATATTAATAATTAATATGAGGCAATTAAGTTTAGGCTAAGCCTGCAACCAGATTAGCCATGTTGCAAATTGCGATTGGCTTAAGCTCCGCTTTGCGAGGAGGCACACATAGAATGGGGAGCCCGGACAGCAGCACATGGGCAGGACATGGAACGTGAGAAGCTGCCAAGGGACGAAGGATTCAACGGGTTTCGAGGGAAGCTAACGAAGCGGCGCGCGACAAAAATTGCCAACAACGAAAATGTTGACGAGGACAATGGACGAAGGCGAACAGCGAACTGCGAAACAGAACGAAACCGTACGAAATGTGCCGTTACTTAAACTAATCCACTTGCACTTTGCTTATTTTTTATCTTTTGTTGCTGTTGCTGTTGTTGTTGTTGTTGTTTAATTGGTGGCTAGAGATTTATGCTGCTTTAAGATTAACAATTGCTATCACTTTTGGCGCAGACTCGATAATTTGGCATTGTTACCGCGGATGCTGCCGAATGGACCAGCACACAGACATATATACACACACACACGCATATGTGTGTGTACTCTTGCTTTGGTGTGTGTACTTTGTGTGTACGTGTGTAAGTGTGTGTGTGAGCAATCGCGACGCACTTGAACGGCCCGTGTGCTTTGGCAAGGCGTCCACACAGAATGAGAGCTAAAACCGAACTAAAACTTCTAACTGGCGAAGCCAGCAGCCAGCAGCCAGCAGCCAGCAGCCAGCGACGGCACTTTGCACGAGCGCACACGACTCGCATTCACTTCGTGGTACAGCATTCGAGAGTTAACAGCGCGTGTGAGAGCAAGCAGTCGAGCGAGGGAGCACGCAGAGAACGCATGTGCTCGCATTGATAACACAAACACAATTGGACTCATTGTATTTGCTTGGCGTTGGCTCTGGCCATTGCAGGTGGATTGACTACCAATTGTTTAACGCTGCAAGCAGCGCCATAGAGCCGGTTTTCACACTCATTGTTATTCTTATACTCTCTCTCTCTCTCTCTCTCTCTCTCTGTCTCTCTCTCTAAATTCGAAGCACACATGTGCACAGCATGCGTATGCTGTGTGAATCTTATACAAGGCGTCGTATACAATAGAAGAGCCGCAGTGCTGCTGCAGGACTCATATGATGTTCAACGCTTTGTCTTATACGTATACACATCATGAACTGTTTGCGAATGCTTATACTCGTATACAAGGAGTCGCATATTGTACAAGTATAAGTGTTTTGCAAGTCGCATACTTGTTTTCGAATATAAGTGGTGGGTTTAGTTTAGCGACTGCCCATCTTATACTTACATATGCATGTATTTGGCTTATGTTAGCTTATAATTCTGTGTATAAGTACTGGTATAAGTACGGCTATGATAAAGTGTTTGACGATGCACTTCTTATACCTACGTATGTTAAAGGCTAGCTTATACTGTGTATAAGTCTTTAGTAGGCAAACTGCTGCGCAGTATTCATTGCAAAAACTGTTATACAATGTATAAGCTACGTAGAAGACTTGGCGTTTGTAGAAGTTGTGGCATGTTCGATGTGATTTTCAGAGGCGTCAATAACAGAAAAAACAACAAACAGTAAACAATAAACAAACATCAACAGTTTTCAGGTTATGTTTGTAGTAAAAGCCAAGTTAAATAATTGCAAAGTGCAACAAAGTCAGACAAGTTGATTTATTTTGTAATGTATGTAATTTTACCACATTTGTATACCCTGTTAAATTGGCTCAAAGGGGTATAATGATAATATACATATTTATGTAACAGCTAAATGGAACAGAATATAAGAGAATGCTAAATTTGATATACATATAAGTTCTATTAAATTTATCGATAATTTATCGATATAAATTCATTCCATTCGTTAGGAATATAGCTTTTCTCTATATTTAATCATATAAATCTAAACGTTAGTTTGTATTTAATATATTAAAATTTTGAGCACAGGGTATCTGCCAGTCGATCACTCTCTCTCTCTCTCTCTCCCACTAGTTGATGTGCATTTCGTTGTCACCCCTTCTGGAAATTTGAAATTCCCTTGCCAAGTGTAAGTAATTTTCATTTCAGTTGCAAGAGAAATTACTTCGCACGCACACATGTGTGAATATATGTATGTAGATGTATAGAGAAGGGGTCTAGTGGACAATGGGGGGGGGGGGTGAAATGTTAGAGACAACAACAAGAAACACTTGTTACTTGCTACACGCGACAAGTCCCGCGGGAACGCTTCGCGTGCAATTTGCTTGGCATAGACGCGGATTCGGGATGTGGCAAGTGGCAAGGGGCATGAGGCATGGGGCAAGTGGCAAGTGTGACAAGAAAGGGGCAGCAAACTGTTGCTGCTGTTAAAGAGGAGCCGGAGAAGTGGAACTGAAGACAAAAGGCTTTGCATATTCGAGAGAATTATTTTAAATTCAGCAGGGGGCGTGGCAGCAAATGCGTGGGGAGGGGGGGGGGGGGGGAGGCGCGTCCAAAAGCACAATAAAAGCCAGATTAGATCCGTAGAATTCCGTTGAATTCAGGCCAAGTGCGCAATTCAATCAGCAGTTGGTGGCAAAGGGGGGGGGGAGGGGTGGGTCAGGGGTATGTACTCCTAATAAGCCTCAATTGAAAATTGAGTGCTAATCTCTTTATGCGAAACATAGCGAAGCGCAAACAACGAGGAAAACAAAAACAAAAATGAAAACAAAAATGAAAATGAGAATGAAAATGAGAATGAAAATGAATAGAAGAAGACAACTGAGAACTGAGAACAGACAACAGACTGTAGACAGCAAAACAAACAGGCAAATGGCAACCGAATGACAAACTGCCATCGCCCGCTCCGCTCCCCAGCGTTGTCCTTGAAACCAGCAGCGACGACGCCACTGCATAAAGCAGATGTCCTGGAAAAAAACAACAAAAAAATAGAAGAAGTATAGCGACCATGAATTCGTTTTCAAATGTATTTTACACGTCATTTTCCAACTCAAACCCTGCTCCAAGCAACTCCTCCTCATTCTCATCCTCCTCCTGCTCCATCTCCTCCATCTGCTTCCTGGCAGTCTATCATTTGGCGCTTTGCTTTCTCGCTGGCTGTCTCGTGTTTACAGCGTTGCCAGATGGAGCGGCGATATTTCGGATTCCTCGACCGGAAATGGCAGGAAATGCAGTGTCTGTAGCTAAGCAAAGGATTTAGTGGTTTCAGCAACCGCTGACTAGGATATCTGCGCACAGGACGAATGCAAATAATCCACATGCTGCGACGCTCAGTCAAAAAGGGGAACTACCCGAAAATATAACTTTGAACAAATAAGATTTACACTAATTACAAAATAAGTTTAATCAAAAAATAGACTTGGAAATTCGTATTATTATTAATTTAGTATTACATTTAATAGCAAGCACTTTGCTTGGCACTCACTCAGCGCTGCTTGGATGCTAATCCTAAGGCTTCGCTGCATAAGTGTAGTCTGCTTTTAGGCAGCCATTAACATGTGGCAGGATGTGGCAATCGACAATCGGCAATCGCTGCCACCTTTGGTAGAAATTCCGTTATCTTCAGCTACAATTTCTCCAACTCTACGTCATATGCTTTGCGTCTTGTTTGCCATTTGAGTGGGAGGGGCGGGGGGGTGTCTTTTCTTGCCACTTTTCCAGAGGGTTGTTGCCTGTTTTCCTTGCTGTTGTTCTTACTTAGTAGGCCGCCATTGTAGTCGTTATTTGCTTATTGTTGTTGATTCAGCCCCATTCACCCAGCAGCAACTCCTCGCCATGTGTTTTCTGCTATTTGTCTTTATACATTACCAGCTCAACGACAACTTATCCAGCTACACACAAACCCTCCCCTCCCCTCATCTCACCCACTCCCACTCCTAGCTGCCTACGACTGACAAATATACAATTTGTACATACAAATTGCAATTTATTGCTAACCAATGCGTTTGCAAAATTCATATTGTCGCAATTTTTGGACATTTCTCAGCGTTGATTTGGTTTTCAGTTTAGTTTTCTGGCAAAGCTGTCGACACTTTTATCAAATTAAATGCAAATATTTTCACAGACACAACAACAGCACAAATATTTGTGTACAAAAATGAGCCATCAACATGGGCCTAGACACACACACACACACACACACACACACACACACACACACACGCTTGAAAAAACTTAAGATTCATTTGCAAACAATACACACAAACTTTGGACTTATGCTTGGCTTCGAGTCCGCATCCGAGTTGGAGTCCGAGTTGGAGTCCGAGTTGGAGTCCGAGTCGTAGCCGTACGATGGCGTCCCTCAAGTGTTACTCTCTTGACCCCCCCACACGTACTCAGTTTTTAATTATATTTTGTAATTTGCTCTCACTTTATATAAGTAATACACCATCTTTTACTTTTCTTTTGCTTTCCACTGTGTTTTCTTTTCATTTTGCACTTTACTTTCTTGTCACTGATTCTGCGAAATGAGCATGAAAATGAACTCATTTCTTTCGATTCCAAAATTTGATGGCATGGTCTAAAAGTTCGTAGTCTTCAGACGCATACTAAAGGTGCCCCATTTTCCAGCCACGCCCCTTGCCACTCACTCTCACTTACACACTCACACACGCACACACGCACACACGCACACAAACAATTGAAAGTTATTTGTGAAAATTTTATTGTAATTACAAAAGTTTTCCCATGTTGTTTTCCCGCTGCTCATAGCCCACCCCTACCGCCACCTCCCGCCACCTGCCACCCGCCTCACCTTGCCTCTTGTCGAACTCGGTACTCCGCAACCTTTTTGAAGGCTTCGTGGCAGCGCATTCGATTCCCTGATACCTTGAATTTTACTCAAAATTACCTACTCCCCACCCCCCCTCACCACTTTTGCACTTGTGTTTCCATTCCTGTTACCGTTACTGCTGCTGTTGATTCAGTTTGGTTTTGGTTCGTTTTTGGTTGCGCCTCCGACTTGCTGCAAACTTTATCCACTTCATTATTTGCTCGTTTTCATTGCTTTGTTTCGCTATTTGCTTGTTTTCTGTTTTCTGTTTTCTATTTTCTGTTTTGCCAGTTTGTTGCTTCGTTTCGATTTTAATTGTATCTGCTTGCGTACGACGAAACCCCCTTCCCCTTAACCAGCGAACCCCCCGTCCAGCGCCCATATCATTTAATGGCAAAGAGGTGCGAGTATATTAAAAATAGACCCCAACCCAAAAACCTAACCAAGCTCTCCATTCACAGGTCATTGAAGGGCAACCCCAGCAGCTAATTGTAGGATGGCTGCGGGCTAACGAAGCGATACAGTTATCTTAGCCCTTAACTCCCCTTTGAAATATATTTGTATCCCAACAAAACAGAATCTTTCTTTCAAACTCCAGCTCTCTAGTTTTAATAGTCTCTGACATTTGATTGTCTGTTGCTGCTGATTAGGAATATATATATAGATTTTATGGCCTCAGTAATATATCTTCCTTTGCTTGTTACACTCCCTAAGTTTGCATACCCTGAACCCATTAAAAATGCGAAAAAGGATATCATAAAAAAGTATGTAAACAGGCCTAAGACAGCATCTCCATATATATATGCCATAACTTTGCCAAAACTGAACAGATCGTGAAACTCGAAGCATGATAAATATATATAATTATCGGAACATGGTATAAACTAATGGACATACATTCAGTTATGTTTAGTTCACAGCAACAATATTACCAAAGAGACGCCACCATTTGAACTATTTGTAGTAGAGGTTTCCACAGTAGCGAGAACCCTTCCTCAGATTGTGGTACATGGACTCGGTGGGCACCTCATATTTGGGATTCAGCATGAACTGCTGGTGGGCCAGTCTGGAGAGATGCTCCATTGGCTTGTAGAGGGGCTGCTGCAATTGCTCCTGATACTGCTGCTCCCGCAAGTGTTGCTGCTCCTTGAAGATTTGCTGTTGCGTGTGGTATTGCTGCTGCTGGGCAGATTGCTGGTAGCCCAGTATTGTTGTCGGGCGACGACAGAGCGGCACTTCATTTTGGTTTTCCGAATTGAGAATCTTCTTGGCTGGCAGCTTTCTCAGCTCCTTTTTGGTCTCTTCTAGCGAGGGGCTTTTTGCAACGCCTTGCCTCTTTTTGTGGTAGGCATCCACCACGACAATCCTTGGCCTCGGCTGCAGCTGCTGCTGCTGCTGCTGCTGCTGCTGCTTCCTCTTCTGCTTGTTGTTGCCACAACTCAGAGATATCGAGTCGGCTTGTCTGCAACCCTTACAGTGCAGCAAGCCGGTCGCCTGCCGCCCTTGTGCACTGTACACTCGCCGATGTTCCGAGCGCACAGGATTGCAGGCTAGCTGCCAGGATAAGCTCAGATCGAGTCTGGTGTCGGCAGGCAACGCATCCCTTGCCATTTGCCGGCATGGAGTGGATCGGCAGCGTTTCAATGGGGCATTAAAGTATTTGCTCAGCTCCACGTGGTCGGCCCATTTCCTCCTGCCCAGCTCTGCGGAAGAGCGATCTAAACTTTTGTTATCCCTTTTCATATTCATCAGTATATCACCCTTTTTTTTTTTTTTTTTTTTGATATTTTTAACAACAGCTAACGGTTAATTTTTAGATTGCAACCAAACTACGCGAAATCATTTTCTAAACTTATTTATAAAATTTTCAAAATTTTTAATCTAGACTTTTTTGTTGTTGTTATTGTTTTCAATGTTTATAAGACTATATCTGGATGTATTCTAAAGCATTTGCTGTCATTATGAGAATGTTGGAGCAAAAGTTTAATTGGTTTCTAGCATTGAGTTAAGGGTTCAAGCCAAATAGTGATTTAGCCCCGGACAAAATATTTGCAATAACCAGCTTGTAATACCAAAATGTAATCTTTGCTTATGATTTGGTGCTTGTTGTTGTTGTTGGGTTTTGTTTATGGCCCGTATGGGTCGCAGGTTGCTGTTATATTCTTACACACACACACACCTACACACACACACACACATCAACACTGAGATCGGTGCTGGGCATTAATGCAAATAAGTGGAAACACAAATATTTTCAACGTTCTGTGGTCACGGCAAACTTTTTCGCTTTTATTTTTGTTTTTTTTTTTTGCTCAAACCAATGGCCAGTGGCCAATGGGCAAATAAATTGTAAGAGGGGTCGCAACAGCAACAAGGTCGATGGATCATTTCCGCTGTCATGGCGCTTCCTGAATCCCTTTGCCCAAGCGTCCGTTTGGCAACCGTTTCCTGTCGGCGGCGTAGTTAAATATTGAAATTTATATTTAAAATATTTCAAATATACAGTTAAATGTGAGTTTTTCCCTTTTTGCCGCCTCCCCCCATTTTTCACTTTAGTTTATGTGCCGCATGTTTAATTTATGAGGTAACCGGCCCACCACACGGCTGGGGGCTGCCACAGAAGGTTGCCACCACATTAGGCCAATGAATATGAAAATCAATTTGACTGGCCCAAACAGACAGAGTAAGTTACACAGTGTCCTTGCCGGCGCTCAAGCATTCCCTTTGAAGGTCAAATCCTTGTTCTGCTCTTTAAACAATCGTATCCTTGTGTTTAGCTGCTCGCAAGTGTTGTTCAGAACATCCTGCGACTAGGTCAGGTCAATTTAATTGCCCATTCTACATTAGTTCTTCAAATTGACATTCATTTGGACGCCGACTGACCATTGACCATTGACCATTGACCATTGACCATTGACCATTGTTTCTTTCTCTTCCTCTTTATTTTATGCAGAATGTTCCCGCTGCTCAGACTTCCGGTTCGTTGTGGAGGGTTCCCTTTTCGTGCTTTTTATGTAGCACCCTTCCCCCTTTCCTTCCGCTCTCCCTCAATTTCCAATTAGCAACAGGAATCACCTTTTTTTTTTGGTTTTTTGTCGTTTTCGTTTTTGGGGGATTTTTACTTTCCTTTTACTTTCCTTTCGACTTCTTTGCGTGTCTTTGTGTTAATTGAAGATTTGTACTTGCTACGATTTTATGTTCGCATCAATGGTCGAGGGATAACTCGCGAACTGCTGAGAGGAGGTGGGTGGATTGAGGGTAATTCTGTATTCCTATCTTTGATGCGAAAGCAAACTGAAACTTGTTCGATAAATGGCGTAATAAATGGGCCTCGTGCCGTACACAGGACTTCGCACCGGACAGGATCCTTGGCACGCGCAGGTTAATTGCATTTCGCACTCATTTATTTGACGATTTCGTTCGAGCTGGAGTTGGAGGTTGGAGGTTGGAAGTTGGAGTCGGAAGTAGTGGCGCCCAGGACACTTGGAACTGGCGTCTGAATCTGGCTTTAACTTGTTTGTATTTAATTAGGCGTGGCGTTTTTATTCGTCTAGATTTATTTGGACAGTTGCTTGCTTTTTGGTATGTGTGTGCATTGCATTTCCTGAGCGCGTTCTTGCTGTCTCGATTTTGGCAGGGCGGCAAACAGCAACAACAATAGAAGATGGAGACGGGCGACGGGCGACGGGAACTGGCTGTGGATGTGGAGCAGGATGTGGAACTGGCAGAGCAAGATGCGAACGCAAAAATCCACGAATCCACTTAGCGGCGCATAAATTTAGCTGGAAACATAAAGTACCAGTGTACAAACAAAAGGACTTTTGGCGACGGCGACGGCGACGGCCAGGACGCGAATGGCATTAAAACATGAAGAAACCGCATTCAAGTCCAAAGTCGGACAAAGTGCAGTGCTACGAGGCGGCGTCCTGGGCAAATATAAACTGGCAGAGTGAATAAAATCGCTGGCAGCAGAAGATGGAAATGAAGGAGTGCCTGGCAGAAATCCTCGGCAGGAGCCGGGACCGTGACGGCTCGCTCCCAAGCAGGCCTTTGCTATTTACAAATGTCCTCGCCAGCCAAGCGGAGCAAAGGAGCACCAAATCATAAAGAGTTCGCTTTAACCCTACCGCCCCCTGCCCCCAGGAACCCACCCAGCGAAGATGGCTGAAGTGAAATGCACGTAAAATAATAAACAAGGCTTTGCAAACAATAAATGTTGCTCCTGCTCCTGCTCCTACTCCTCCTGCTCCTGCTGCTGCTGCTGCTCCTGTTCACTGTTCGTGTTCCTGTTCCTCATCTGAGGCAACTCCTACCCCAAAGCAGCTGCAGCGCCACGAGCTGTTAGCAATGCCAGATTTCTGGCCAAGAGCATTGTAGTCATGTTGCAGTCGTTCTTATTATACTCTAACCCCGAAGGCAAATGAGTATATTGGCTTTGAGCAAAGTCTTTTAAGCTAAAAGCTATAAAAACAATATATTTAACATCTTCGGATTAGTTTGACAAAGTTATGGCAGTTTGAAGTCTGGGAAAGTCATTTCTGGGGACCTGAGAGCTGACATGTCACAACTGTTGTCATGATTTTTGACATGAAATCCGAAAATATGAAGTATCTCAACTTTGAATGTAGAATTGTTAGGAATGACAAACCATGACTAAAAAGGTCTCGGAATTGGAAATCGGTTCAGTTTTGACAAAGTTATGGCAGCTTGAAGTCTTGGATGGCCAATTCTTGGGACCTGGAATCTTCTCATGTCTCAATTGTTTTGACATGAAATCCGAAAATATGAAGCTCTTTAACTTTGAATGTAGAATTGTTAGGTATGACAAATCATGACTAAAAAGGCTTCGGGACTGAAAATCGGCTCAGTTTTGACAAAGTTGTGGAACTTTGAAGTCTGGGAAGGTAATTTCTGCGGACTTGAGAGCTGACATGTCACAACTGTTGTCATGATTTTTGACATGAAATCCGAAAATATGAAGTTTCTCAACTTTGAATGTAGAATTGTTAGGAATGACAAACCATGACTAAAAATGTCTTGGAATTGGAAATCGGTTGAGTTTTGACAAAGTTATGGCAGCTTGAAGTTTTGGTAGGTAGTTTTTTAACCGGTTTCCTGTTGGGATCAAAGTATTTCGCAGTCGGTATGACTTGCGACTGCAGTAATGCCTATTGTTATTGTTGGTGCAATAAATGCGAAATGTGAAATACGAAATGCGAAATGCTTGTAACGGCAATGCAAATGTAATGGGCAAAGGACATTTCACGCTGCGGCAGCCACATCCTCCACGTCCTCCTCCTCCTCCGTCTACTGCTGCTGCTGCTGCTGCTGCTTGATGCCTTCTGCAAAAGCTTTTGCGCGATGCAGTAAATATTCGCCTGGCCCCGCGAGGTCAGCCGCTGGCTATGGCTATGCAGCCAAGTGGCAATGCACGGCAGACAGCCGCCGGAGCCGAGGCAGTTTCGCGCTGGCGGCGGACATGGCGATGGCGATGGCGACACTGCCACGTCCTTATTAATTGCAACAATAACTGGACCGTTGGGGCGGTGGGTGTAGTTGAGCATCGGGTGGGGGGGAGGGGGTCTGCTGGAGGTTGCAGGAGCTTGCAGGCCAAAGCCTTGCAGCTTTTTGTACGTCATGAGTGGAAAATTTATGGGATGGCGGGCACAGGAAGCGGCACTTAGCTTCTGGCACTTAGCCCTCCACTTAGCGCACTGTCCTCGACCAGTTCATCAGCACAGGAGGCAGCTACCATAAAGGGACTCTCCGGCAGGCGGGCAGACAGGTATCCTGTCAGGCATATGCCGAGTATATACTCATATGAATAATACAAATAATGGAGATCAATCGCTGGCCGATAAGTAATGACTGGGAAAGTAGCTGAAAGTTTGACTTGGCTCCAGGCCGGATCTCTTTGGTACGGTTGTAAAAGCAATTCGGTGGCTAGGACTACGTTTTTACGAGCCAAAGACTTTCGGGCTCTAAAAACATTTAAAAGCAATAAAGAATGGCAGGCGTTATCAAGAGGCCCTCAAACTTATACTCGAAGCGGTCCGATTTGCAGCCAGGTATTCAAATTAGACCGAGGGCTCCTACTCCCACACCCAATCGCACACCCAGTCCAAAGGAAATGAGCCAGTGGCGGTGCCGTAAAATCCCCGGCGACCATAAAAACCACTGTGACGGTGATGTGGGTGAAGTGGAAAAGCGGCAAAAGCGGCAAAATCGGGCCAGCAAAAAAGGGCAAAAGTGCTTGGCAGTGATTTTTTTTCGTACCCTTGCCAAATAAAACGAAAATGAACTCGAAACGTCGTAGAAAAAGTTTATTTTAATGAAATTCGCGTCGACATTTAACGTCAACGGGGCTAGGAGTAGGGGAGAGTGGAGAGTGGCAGCAGGGGTTGTGAGACGGCCAATATAGTACCTGGTGAGGAAATGTTATTCACGTGGTACTCATAACCCAGGCAGAGGCTGAGGCCCCGCCTGAGCCTCTGCCTCTCAGCCAATTGGCCACACATATTTAATTGAACCACCTTACCAAAAAAAAAACTACCTTAAAATTCAAAGTTTTATTTAAGCGCAGTCGGCACATCCGACCATAAATCTACAGCACTGTCACAACAACAACAACAAAAACAAACAATAATAATAAAGAACACCGAGTGCTCGACTAAGAGATACCTCGGCAAAGCCATTGAGTGAAAGGGTAACAGAGGAGAGCGAGTAAAGGAGTAGGAAAGAGCAGAGATCGCACACAAAAAAATGTTAAATATTTTGTTATCTTTGATTTCTGTTATCAAGAAAGGGAACATTAAAATCAGGAAGCTCGTAGTGCGTCAATGATCAAAGAATTCCTACAGACAGCTAGGCAAAGGATCACACACTCTAAGAACATATACAGTTACATTTGCGCAACTGTAGTATTAGCTTTTTTGTCAATATTTAATGGGTACAATTTATACAGGTCTAACAGGAATTCGTAGCGGAGGCCTGTCAGGATCCCTGCCGGCTGTATTGAGCTTCCTTAGGAGTTTCGGTTTCTGCTAAGCATTTTTAAAAGCCATAAATTTGTTATGTTTGCTGTTGTTGTTGTTGTTGTTGTTGCTGTGCATCCAAGCTGAAAGACGCACAAGTAGGTCGCATTGTTCTTAAGGATAGTCGATAGCACTGTTATAAGTTTTACACTTGTGTTTCAAACACGATTTGTTGGCTAATTTCCTATACGCTATCTGCATTTAGAAAGTGAAGCATTTAGCAAGAAGCCACTTGACATTCATTTGTATTCATAATTCGGCTGAGTAGTTGCTTTGAGTTATTGGCAGCATTCAGTAGCCATATGCATAGTGGAAAGTCATTGTCTATGCCTTTGTTATGGCAACCAATTGCTGTTTGCCTAGCAGCGGAAGATTAGCTCCGCTGCTGCCGACCACATCCTTGTCGGTCAGACCATCCATAAGAATCCTTTGATTCGATTGACTTAAAGTACACCATTGGCAACGGAAGTGCAGCTTAGTTAATTTAATTATGCAGCCTGCTCCACTTCAGTCTGGAGTCTGGCTGGAACAGTGCGCGCCCAGAAATGTTTTTAATTACGCTGCCGCAACCTTCGCTTGCCACAGGACGCTGCTTACCCACTGAATGCGGTGTCGGTGCCGGTGCCGGAGACGGAAATCAATAAATATGTTTGCAAGCGCAAATTGAAAAACTTGCCAGCCAGCCACATTTACTCGTAATATGATTTCACTCTTATTTTATTTCATTTCATTTCATTTTATTTCAGAGAGATAGAGAGAGAGGGAGCGAGGGAAAATCTAGGAAATATGCATCGTGATTTCTTTTGCCTTTAACTTTGCAGTCCGCACTAAAACAAAGGCTCAACAAAAGGCTGCCGGAGGCGTAAGCCACTTGAAGCAGAAGTGAAGGCGACTGCCAGGATGATAGCAACGGTTAGCGGGTGACGGGTGGCGGGTGCCAGGACTAAAGGCGGCTGCCTGTTTTCCAAGGCACTCATTCATTCATTCGTAAAGGCTTTAGCAGTAAAATAAACGTGCATTGATGCGGAAAATGTGCTACGCACGACGCACGACGGTTGCCCCTCCCCTCCCCTCCCCTCCCTTACCCACCCCACCCATTACCAAGCAAGCTCAAACCACGCCCGGAAGGTTTAGGCAGCGACAGTTTCCCTTTTGAGTAATACGCGCCAGTCAATACATTTTTGGAAGTTTTAAAGTTGCACTTGAGTGGCTTAGTGAAGCCAAAAGGATAAGGGGTGCCGGGGGAGACGGTGGAGCGCCGAGCGCCGAGTGCCTCAAGTGCCACTGACACTGGCTGAAGCCGTTGCTCGGCCAGAAGCATCCATCGTTGCCAAGCGTCCCAGCGCCACTTCATCATTCAGGCGTAAATTTTACTTTACGCAAATACGCGTAAATCTTGCAGGCAGGATGCCACCTACAGCCAAAGTAAAAGTACACACAGCAACAACTTGTACACCAAACGACTGCTGTGGGTCCTGCTACTGCTACTGCTCCTTCTACTCCTCCTACTCGTACTGCTCCTTCTACTCCTCCTACTCCTCCTACTCGAACTGCTCCTACTACTCCTCCTACTCCTGCTGACCTCTTGGGTGCTTTGGTTTCAGCAGGACGCGATCGTGTTTCATATTTATGTGTGCTGTGCGCCCTGGCAATGGCCAGGAAATTCAATAAACCCGCCTCACTTACTCCAATTCCGCTTTGCGCACTGGCACTTTTATTATTTACTCCTATTTACTATTTATTTGCTCCCTCAATCTGTGCATATGAATCACCGCACATTTGTTTACCCTAAGCAGATTACCTGCCGAGTAGCAAGTAGTTGCTGCTGCTGCTGCTCCTGCTGCTGCTTGTAACTCAACTGTTTCAATTGACCAACTTAATCCGTCAAAATCTGAAAGTACATAATAGTACTAGCAGGTATTACTCAGGCATTGAAATTTTAACGGAATCAGGAAAAACAGATGTCTGTCAGAAGTTACATTCTGTTCAATTGTGAAAGCCAGGAAGGAACCTTCTTGAAGCTCCTCCGACAAGTCCACATAGTTGCCTAACTCGATTAGCTGGCAGGAGCAGCAGGAACAGCAGCATCAGCTGAAGCAGCCGGGTTACAGCTGCAATACTAATTAGAACAATTTCTTAGGGCTGCAAATATTGCTGGGAGTTTGCCTTAAACTAAGAGGGCTGCGGAAAGAGACAAGAGTGATCATAAATGAAATTATCGACGCATAAATTATGAGCTGGGGCAATTCGCCAGAAGCGTGCACATTGGGCGTGGCACAGCACCCAGGACAAGGATGAGAGGGAAGTGAAGAGCGGTGAATGGCTGAAGCAGCAGCAAGCCAAAGTTTGCAAGCCGAAAGCCGAGCTGGAAATAATTGATTAGAAACGAACGTGATTGTTAACTTTTTGCATATGTAATTTCGATTTGGGGCCACACTACCCACCCACTCTCTCTCTCTCTCTTACTGTTGTGTACCAAAAGGGTGCAACAGTGCGTATGAGAAATGTGTATTGCTGAGGGGTTCAACGACTGTTGCTGTTGCTACTGCTATTAGCAATAAGCAAGCAGCACACAGTTGCCATTATGGTCGTTGCTGCCTAAGCAACATTTTGCCTACTCCCACCTGCCACCTGCCACTCGCCAGCTTTAGCCACTCACTGGCATCACACAATGCAAATTTACAGTTACATGCTTCGATTGGCAATTTAATAAGGTAACTTTTTCACAAAACGAGCTGAGCTTAGCTGAGAATTGAGAACCGAGCAGCGAGCAGTGAGCAGCGAGCACCGAGAGCCAAAACCGAGAACCCTTGCTGTGGCAGAGTCCTTGCTGCAAGGACCGCTTAACCGCTCACACACACACATATAGCGGCAAACGCGTTCACACAGAAACTGACGTGCTTTACATATTTAATGTTTAACTGTAAATTAGGTTAAAATGTGTTTGCAAAAGCCGTTTTGCACTGAAAGGATTTCAACGTGCAAACTTTGCACACATATCCGCATTGCCCTTACCCCCTCTACGTCCCTACGTCCCCCTACTTTCTCTCTCGTTTACTTTCGCTCTACCAGCTAGCCGCAATTTTCTTCGCCCACCCTTTTTGCCGGAGGCTCTGCGTTCGGACCAAGTTTTTTTACTTTGTGCGGTGCAAAATGTTTGCCTTTCATTTACTTTGCTCGCGCGCGCTTAAAGATTGCCCAACATCTCTCTCTCTCTCTCTCTTGGCCAGGACGGCACCGCTGGGCAGTAGTGGCGCCAGTGACCTTCGCAATGGACCACATACCACCTAATTGTGCAATTGGAGGAGCTGCTTAGCGCTGCTGGACAGCTGGCGATTGTCCCGGAAAACTGCTCACGCATTAATTAATAATTTATGCTTGTGTGCGTGTGTGTGTGTGTGTGTGTGTTTGTTTGCTTGTGTTTGTATAGCTGTGAGCTTGTTGAAGTGCATTTGCACACGCATTTAAAATGATGCCATTTGCTGACGTGTCCACTCTGCGCGCCCCGCCACACATGCCACCAAATCGTGTGTGTAGCTGGACGCTTTAATTAGCTGTCAACTCTGTAGGATACCGAATGCGTATGCTCCACAATGAACCACTTAATTATGTGCTTGTGTGTGTGTGTGTGTGTTTAGGGAATGCGTATGGAATCCAAAGTATTGTCCGATTACGTATTGTTACCCCGGGGATCCAATTTATGCGTTCTCTTCTGCATTTCCAATTGCTACTCTTCTTGCTTCCTGTTTTGGCACACAAGGCAATAAAATTGTACAAATTTTATGTACAAATTTGTATTTTTTATTAGCACATTCAATATGCAAAGCACACACATACACACACAAACACACACACAGAGACAAAGAGCAGCAGGAACAACGGGAATTGTTTTCTCGTAAAAATACAAATTCTTCATTTTACTTTTCAATACAAAATATTTATAGACTTTAAGGATAAGCTGAGCAAAAACATGAAAATGCATTTACATAAAAGAGAAGACAAGAGAGAGAGAGAGGGAGAGCAGTCTTAAAATGGGCGGAGGGCGTGTCCGTTGCTGCCGTCTTTTGCCAATATTCAGTTCTTGCCACAGAGAAAGCCCTCTAACACACACACACACACACACACACAAAGGTATAGAGAAAGAAAGAGAGGGAGGGAGGGAGGTGGAGAATGAGACTACAGACTCTGGACACAGCAGCACAAACAGCACAAGACACAAGCAGGAAAATGTAATCCCAGCCAAGCGAAGCAAACTTCCGGCAAACACTGGAACGGACGCTTCAATGTATTGGATACGGGAAATAACAGCAATTGGCAACAGCGCAAGAGCTGCTGCCTCCATCCAGCTCCAGGGCCGCTCCCAGTCGGCTGCGGCTGCGTCTTGGCTCCATGCGTGCCACACTCCCAGACAACCATATGCAACCAAACGCAGCAGCAGCAGCAGCATTAAAATCTTGAGCATTACAATCGCTGAACCATAAGCAAGAACAGGCAACAATGGAAATGGCTTGCACAACAACAACAGCAACATCATCAGCGGCAGCAGCAACAACAACAACAACAACAGCGACTAGCAGCTGCGACATTGTCAACTATTACGTTCCTAAAGCAACAGCGCAGCTTCTTTTTATACCCTGTAAAAATGGGTTGAAACGGTAGCAGATATTTGCGACCCACTAAATACTATATTATCCATGTCAGCAGCAAAAGCCGAGTCCTTATGGCCATGACCGTCTTTATGTCCTCACATAACTCAGAGACTTTAAAAGCTAGAGCGCTGAAATTCGGGATGTAGATTCATGTATACCAACGTAGAACAGGCTTAAGGTCTTTAAACGATAACTTATATGTATTATAAATATATCGATAAATAACGTTTTTGTAGAGTATATCTTGAAGATAACAAAAAGAGACACATAATTAAATGTTCTACAAATTTCTACAGGGTATATCCTCGTTGAGCACTCTCGACTACATTACTCCCGCCTGTTTCGATTCCATCCGTACTCGTGCGGGTGGCAAGTGCAGCTGCAACTGCAACTGCTGCCCGGTTTGGGTTCGAGTTAACGGTATTTTCTGTTACTGTAACTGTTACTGTTTCTATTCCTTTTCTTCATCTTCCGGTAGACCATGCACAGTCCAAGCGTTCGATCGGACTCCTGCCACTGATTGTTATGCCACAGCGAGCAAATATGAAGTTCAAGCGCATAAGCGACTCGGCAAATAGTTAAGCATGTTTCTTATAAAGGTATTTCTCGCCACTTGATAACTGCAACTGCAACTGCAACAGCTCCTACTCCTGCTGTCGTTCCTAACTGCCACAGCAGCAGATGACATTGTATGTATCTATATACATATATATAAACATTTTTACTGCATAAGAGTTTGCTGAACTTTAATTTTCATGCTCGAAAACTTGTAGTTGTAAATATTTTCAGCCAACTTTTGCCATTCGGCCTAGAAATGTTTTGGGATCTCTCTGTCTCTGTGTGTGTGGGACAACAGTTGTGGGATGCGTTTGGTCAGCGTCAAGCCGCAGGCTGCCACGCCCACACAAAGTACTAGAAAAGCCCTTGAGCGTCAGCTCTAATACTATTTGCATTTGGCCATTTTTATACCCTAAACCCATTAAAAATGGGCAAAAGGGTGTAGCTGTGCAATATTAAAATGTATATATGCCATAACTTTGTCAAAACAGAACCGATCAAAAAATTCGCTGCCACTTGCTTCATGGTTTGTCTTTTTAAAGAGTCTTGCATTTAAATTATAGCCAGTTATGAAAACTCATTTTTTGGCCAAATATCATTATTAAAAATGGGAAAAAGGGTATCATAAAGTTGTGCAAAAGTATGTAACAGACATAAGAAAACATCTGTGACCCCATAAAGTATATATATTCTTGATCTTGCAAGCAATCGAAAAATACGTATTACGTATACGTATTATGTATACAGATAAATAATTATGAATGAATGTAAGGGCTGGGTTGAGGGTATATCCCAGTCGGGCACTCTCGACTAGAGCACTCTTACTTGTTTTTAGTATTTTTTTTTTGTTTGTGGCCAAGCTTTTGCGTATGTGGTATTTTTAATTGAATAACTACAACTCTAATACTTTATGGTGTTGCTGCCGCTGTTGTTATGGCAGCTACTAACACTGGTTCATAATCAATATATATATATATATATATATATATATATGTATATAAGTATATAGAGTGAGGCATGTCGATAAATAAACATTACTGTGGCGGTTCGCCTTTAGTTTTGCTAATTTCAGTTGAGCAAACAAAGTTTTCGGCATTCGCATCACTCAGTTCACTCGCTGCTGAATGTTTATTCAATAAACCTATTTTATAATGAAACTACCAAAAGTTCTGATTGACTCAGCCGCTTAAGCTGTAATAAAAAACACAGCATGTCTGTGTGTGAGTGTGTGTGAGTGTATAGCATCCAAAGCATCCACAGCAGCACTAAACAAAAGCTACCCCTCTCCTCTCTCCTCTCTCCCCCTGCCACTATGCTCCTAATATGTGCTAGAGAGTTTAAAGCAGCCAATAAATTATTAATAGCCCTGGCATTGATTGGAAAAGTTTTCAAATATGTTGCCACTTTTCTACACGAATAATTTGAGAGCATTTTCCAAAAACACCACACACACACACACACATACACACTCAAAGTGAGTGTCGGCACTCACAAGGACGTCATAAGAGGAGTGAAAAGAGGGAGGGGGGAAGGGGGGGGTTGGGCACTCGGTTTGTTTATTATTAAAGTCAAGTTTCGGTTTTCCAGCTTATTTACTCGCAACTATGCACCTCGTTCTCCATCAGCTCCATCAGCTGCGGCATCCAGACCCATCCCCATCCCCTTGCCCACCCCCTATTTGGGGTTGCTCTTGCCATCAAATGTTGCAAATATTTGCTTGTTTATTCTGTGGCAATTTATTTTTGCAATATTATTTGATAGCCAGCAATCGTAACACAGCAACTGCATTAGTTTTGCACAAATCGTTGCAAATATTTTTCAATTTAATTGTTTGCCTTGCGTTTCTTTTGGTCAGAGAGGAGGGAAGACGAGGAGGAGGAGGAGGAGGATTAGGGTTACCAGCTGGCAGCCATAAGCTTTTATTTATGGCATATCTGCTGCTCGGGCAATTAGAAAAACGCAGCTACCTGGACGACAACATATTGCGCATACGCCGCATTGTGCCGCCTTGAGCTTTTTGCCTGCCCTGACTCTGTGCCTGGCCGCAAGATATATGTACACTGACAAAATAATACTTTCGATAATTGCTAACCCGGGCTTCAAATCCGATTTAGCATTTGGGTAAACTTTAGAAATTTTTAAAAGTGTCGCGTTTTACTTTTAAAAATGCAGTAGAGCAGCTTTGGGTGTTAGTTGTTGAATTAAAAGTGTTTCGTTTTCTCTCAGTGTATGTATATGTGTTTGTACATAAAGGTACACAAAGCAAGCTAGCCATAAACTATTCGCTGTCAAGCGAGCCTTGCAGACAGTCGAAATGCGAGTGGCATTATAAATTTAATGCCATTTATTGGCAGACAACAACACCAACAACACGAGCTACAGCAACTACTACATCACTTTGTTTGGCTGCGGCAGAGTTGAGCATGATTAGACCGCTCCTTCTATCCACAATACAAACATATCTCCACTTGAAGTGCTCTACAAAGTTCCCATTCACATGCGGCAGCAATGGATTTGCCACAAGTTCTATCTGAAGTTCAAGATGGCGCCCACAACTGTTGTTGCTGTTGTTGTTGTTGTTGCTTGTGTTGTGACTTTACAACAAATTGCATACAAAAATGGCTGCAATTTGCATTCGGTTGCCAAAGCGCAGCTGACAGTCCTTGTGTCACCACCCACTTTGGCGTTTTGGCATGTGTCGCCCATTCATCGTCTTGCCATTTGCTCTCTCTCTCTCTCTCTCTCTCCCTCTCTCCCTCTCTCTCTCTCTCTCTTGCTTTCGCTGTGTGTCTTTCTTCTTTTGCATTTGCAGCATTGTCGCTTGCCATTGCCCAAAAAAGGACTCTAGACTTTAGCTGCCGGAAGAGTCCCGCATCAGCTGTCAGCTGTCGTATGTCACGTTGCCTTCGGTTTGCGTAACTCTTTTTCCGGCTTTCTTCTTCTATTTTGGTGTGGGGAGGGGGGGAAATAGAAACATTATTTGGATGTGTCCTTGAGCGAGTTTAGCAACCATCTGCGACAACAGGCAGCCTTCAGTCAGCAGCAGCAGCAGCAGTCAGCGGCACGGAATACTGAGTCTGTTGTGGCATTCAACGTGGCAGCCTTGTCGCATTTGGCCGTAGTTAATTATTAGCGCATTTTAGTCCATTATCCGGCGAATCGAATCCGGCGCACTCCATTGAAATGCAATTAGCGCGCCGTTGCCGCCCCCTCCGCTGCCTGCCGCACCCTTCATCACGCGGATGACATATGACCATTAAATAAGGACACGTGCCTGGCTGCCCGACTGTTTGCCTCTGTCACTCGTCCTGCTCACAGCAATTGATGCTGCAGCCCACAATATATGTATATTCATGCCACCATGTATAAGTACAACTAAAACAATTTCGCTTAACAACATCAACATCAACAACATCGGCAGCAACAACAACAACAGCAACAACAACGACCATTTGTCAGCGCATAAAAAGTGTTTAATTGTATCACAACTACAAAAGTTACGGTTTTTTATAAAAGCATACCGAGGTTTTTATTTAATTTAGCATTGCCATGCGATAAACTTTGATGGCCAGCCTTACAAATTAACATAGACGGGTATATCGAGAGTTATCTGTGCTTAATTCTGTTTAAAGGTCTTTAGAGGTTTTCATATTTTTGCACTTAAAAAAAAGGTTTTTGCTAATTGCAACTCTCTCTTACTTATGTGCACATTTTATAATGGGCATCTGCTAGTCCAGCATGCCACTCCTCTATTTTATTTTTATAGTTTGTGGTACTTATATTGAAATTGTTTTTGCTTTTGTTGTTGCTGTTGCCGCTGCTGCTGCTGAAGCACATAAATCTTTGTACATGCCCCCAAGCACCCAATCATTCTGGAAGTTCCCCCTCCCCTGCAAATACCTCACCCCATGCACCTCATCGTCCAGTTGGTTAACAAAGCTTGACACTTATCAAACTCAGCCAGCGCTTATAACAGGGTTGCGGTTTGGAACGCAATAAAAAACGGAGTAGCTGGCAAATAAAAAAAGGACAGCAGCAAACAATTATTGTCAAACGCAGACTGGGTAAACTGGCGCACACACACACACACACACACACACAGGGACACTGAAGTATATATGGCTGACAATTTTAGAGTTTTACGCTGACAGCCCGGCAAGCAGGCAACCAGCACAGATCCCAATGCCAAACCGAAACCCAAACCCCAACCCAATCCCAAACCCAATCCCAATGCCTGGAACGTGAACCCTGCTCGACAGCTTTTACTGTCCAATAATTTTCTGTGGCCCGGTATTAGTTTTACGCTTATTATATTCCTGCTCTAGTTACAGTTACCCCAGCTGCCTCTCTACTTACAACGGATTAGGGCGAGGGCAGCCGGAGGATTGGGGTTACAGTTATTGTGGTGATATCATTAACTTATTGCATTTTCATTCCACTTCCGTGCCAACGCCCACGGCCCCCTTGGCCCCCCATATTTATGCATAAGATCAGGCGAGCGACGAAAGGACGAAGACGGAACGGTATGGGACTGCCACAAAATGCTCATCTATCAAGCAATCCCCCCGTCCCCCCAGCTAGTACTCTAGTCGACTTCACTCGCATCGACGCATGAGGACACGTACCTGAATGTGGCAAATATTATTTATGCACGTAACTAGTTTGTCATGTTATCCTTCTGCTTGATGTAACCTTTTTGCTGTTGCCAGGCGACTGACGACGACGACGATGTCCTCGACTTTATTGCCAAGTGTGGACGCAGCTCCACTCATAAATAAGCAGCAAGCCGGCCACCTGCCTGCCTGCCTGACTGCCATCGAAGAACCTCGCTAACCATGACGTCATTGTCCATTTAGCCTAAGTTGCACACACTCAAGATAATGTTGCTGCTGTCAATGAATGATGTTGATGAGCAATTGAATGTCTGACAAACATTAGCATAGCAAATTGACAAAACTACACTGCATTAAGCGTATCCTTAAAAGGTTGGCATTCTACAATCAACTAAATCTTCTATTCTCGCCCTCTCTTATACTTGCTCTTATACGCAGCAGCAAGCAATTGCTGAATTGCGTTTTTCTACTTCGAAAAGGGTTTGGGTAACAGGATTATTGGCGGTACTCTCTCTTTCACTCTCTCTCTTTCACACTATCTCTCTCTCACACTCTCTCTCTCTCTCTCTTGCCGCTTTGCAGCTCACGGTAGAAGTACACGGTACTATGCGGCAGTTCAGTGGAAACTCTGATTCGGTGTTGACCGTGAAAAACAGTTTTTTCGAATAACAACAACAACAACAGCAACATCAAGATTAGTAGCAGCAACAACTATTTTAGATTCCACACGTTACTAGGCCTAGTTGCTGGTTGTCCGCTTGTCTCGCAGCAAGAGCTGTCGCCCCGCATAACCCTAATCAAAGGCAGCCAACCATAAAGTCCACTTTGGTGCCCCATCAAAATCACTTTATGCTAATGGATACATTTGCATAATTTGCCAAGTATTCGCAGCCACCCAGATACAAAACAAATAAGAACAACAAAACAAATATTTCATATGGCAACTTAAATAAATACATATATGGTATGTATATACATAAATTCTTGACGATGCTCGGTTAAAAAACTATTATTGACATTTTCATAGCATGTGAGTTATTGTACAAGGACATGTGCAACAGCCCCAAGTGCCGCCGGTTTCACTGGCCCTGGACACCGGCTAAGATTCGCTCGGATATGCGTACCCATAATTTACGTTGCTCGCACTTGGCGGCTTGCTGGATTTACCTGCCCTCGCCACCCACCCACTCATCCAACCACCCAACCACCCAACCACCCACTCAATGCACGCCGGCTGTCGAGCGACGGAAACTGTTGGTTATACGCTCAAGTTCCGGTAATTATTTGATATAGGCCACACAGTAAATGCTCCTGTGTGTGTGTGTGTGTGTCCCGGTTGTTATTTACGCCCTGGTTTGTTCCGTTTATCATTGTTGTTGGCAGTTCCAACTTTTTCATATGGTCACGTAATGCATAAAAACCTGTTACGCTGCAGGAGCAGGAGCAGCAGAAGAAGGGAGCAATATCGTCTGTCCGGGATTCATTCGTGCATTGATTCACTGAGTCGTGAATATTTGTACATATCTATGCATCAGTTATTGCTCCCAGTCAACATACACTTCAGTGTTCATCAAATTTAATCTGCAGCTCAATTAGTGTCGCCCCTTGAGTCAAAAACCACTTGAGCAGAGAAAGAGAGACAGAGAGAGAGAGAGAGAGCGAGAGAGAGAGAGGGTAAGAGTAAGAGGCCACACTGATGTCCTGCTCGATTTGAGGTAGGCAGTTAGCCAAGAGATGTGCAATTAGCAATGATTTATGCCGGGCCATCAAATTTGGGGGTGGGACAAGCCCCCACAAACACTGTCAATTGCAGTCAAAGTATTTTTATGAGCAGCAGCTACTCCTACTGCCAAAAATGCTACACCCGATGAAGTCATCTCAAATCGCAGGCTTGTCGCCCATCATAAAAAAGCGGCGTCTGTGTGCGTTTTTATGGCTTTTAATTTGATATGCGCATTTACATAAACAGCTCATTTAGTTAATACAAGCAGTGGACAAATCAGCACAAAAACTGACAGAGTTTGCCGGCCAACTTGAACTTAAGAAGCCAACACTGCGCTACAAGTTTGCTGTTTTGCGTCTCTTTGACTGACAATTGATTTTGCCCGAGATTTAACAGCCTCTTCTAGCCTGGCTTACACATAGAAATCTCTGTTGAGCTGCCAATTATTAATTGCACATGGCTGAAATACACACTCAAGCACACACACACACAAGCGCACACACACACACACACACGCTTAATTGGCGCAACAGGAATCCATTTGCACTGATTGCCTTGAGGGATGCAACACTTCCGCCCCGTCCCGCCCCGCCCCGCTCCGAACTGGGCTTACTGTCTAAATTCCAGCTAATTATCGCATATTTAAACGTTGCTCTGCGAGGCTCTGCATATTCTTTCACCTGGATAACAAATCTCTCGACATGCATTCTGACTGCAGCAATCAGAATCGCATCATCGGCACAAGTCAAGTGGCAAGTGGCAGAGTGGCAGAGTGGCACAGTGGTAAGTGGCAAGAGGTGCTGCTGCTGCTGCTTTCTACCACACAACTAACTGAATATGCAATGAGGCAGAAGCCAAACCCAAAGCCCAAAGCCAAAAGCCAAAGGTATCTGGTGCATGCCACTTTACTCTCTTTCTCTCTCTCTCTCGCACTCTCACTCTCTCGCTCTCTCGCTCTTTATGTCTATCTCTGGAGTGCAGTTTTGGTATCGCTGTTGTTGCTTGTGTCTCGTTATCATTGGTAAATAGTAAATTGCATACAAATATGAAGCAATTATCAAGCATAAATGGCAAAAATTATTAATTACATGTGTGTGGGAGTATGTGTGTGTGTATGTGTGTGTCTTTATTGCAGTGTGTAGTAATTGCCATCATTGTGTGCAATTGATTGCATCTGACCGAGGGACGCCTATATAAACAAACCAATTAAGGGCCAAGTGCACAGGACCCAATCACAACAACAACAACAACCAGAGAAAATGTGTCTGTCGGGGCCACAAGTAGGAGGGCCTGAACTTAGGGCCTGGTCAGCTCCAACAGCGTCAACGCAGGTCACACAAATGGCAGGCAATGAAAATCAGAGCAAATGGAGCCAATTGTTTTATGAACTTATTGCTCGCTCTTTTATCATTCGAGCCCCGTTTATTGTTGTTGCTGCAGAATATATGTATTATATGTATGTACAATAGTTTCTTTCTCGCACAGCACAGAAGAAGGCGACAGGACGCGCCAGCGGGGCAAAAACAGGACTAGAATGAAAGAAAAACGCAGAACCAACTGTGGAAATGCTTATGCTGCAAGAAATGGCAAATACCAGGGTACTATATAAAACATACGCGAATGTGTACACTGAAAGAAAGCCAACAAGAGCTCAGTGCTCAAATCGTAGTGCAGCGTTTTTTGCACTTGATTAATTTACTTTAGTTTTTTTTTTTTTCAGAATAATATAACCATTTTAAGAACGAAAACTAATTAGACAAAAATGTATTTTTTTGATTAATTTTTTGTTGTTGTGTATTCGCATAGAGGGGGTGTGAATGGGGAATGGAAATGGGGCGCTTGTTGGCTGAAGCGTAAAATGTATTGCAAACAAATTGTCAAGTATTTTTGTGGCTTACATCTTGGTTGGAAGCGTCGTCGTCGCCGTCGTCGTCGGCACTCCTCATCCCGCCGCCCCGGATCCCCTTGCCAAAGTCCACTCAGGCGCGCCGCAGGGACTCGCCCAGACATTGGGTGGCTTTGGCACAGCTGGGCACTGTGCCTTCCAAACTTCCAAATGGATGTCGCTTGCCAGTCGAATGCCAGTCGAACTGACTCTTGGCATGTGCCCTGTCTGTGTGTGTGTGTGTGTGTGTGTGAGAGTCCGTCTGCTGCCTTATAAATTGCTCTACAAATTGCGAGCAGTCCGCTGACCTCGCTGCTGCTGCTGCTGCTGCTGTGTTCCAGGCCCAAATTGTAGAGAAAGTGCAAGTGTGCTTTTTATGCAGCCAACAGGTTGGCAGCACTGGCTGTAGCTTAATTTAATTATGCATTTTAATTAATACAAGCAAATGGTAAAGTTGCGCTTACTGCATTGCTCATACGCCAGGTGCGCCTGTCAATTTATCTCGCACCCATCAACGAAACTTCTCTGCTTAATTATTTCTATGTATATGTGAAAACGTGTGTGTGTGTTAGTGTGTATGTGTGTGTGTGTGTGTATGTGTGTGTGCTTTGGCACGCGTCTAATCAAACTTTAAATATAATTCTGTGCTGGCAACACAGCAAAACAACTTTGCTGCTGTAGTACTACAACTTCTTCCGAACCCCCCAACCACTCCCCAACCCCTCCCCCTTACCTACTACCCAGCAACATCACGTACATATCAGAAATGTTTTACAAAGTGAAAATGCATGAAACGTGTGCGCTCCAGAGTTCGTACGGTTAACTTGCTTACTTTCCCATTGCTGTTGTTGTTATTGTTATTGTTGTTGTTGTTGTAATTCCTGCTGCTGCTTTAGTTGTTGTTGCTTGTTTGTTTTCCACAAAAGAGCATTTTGTATCCAGCTCTGGCTGAGGTGCCGCCTGCCACATTGCGCAAAGTTTTTGCCAAAATGTTTTCGCTGCAGTTTCGAGTTGCCCAAGTCGAAGTCAAAGTCGCAGCCGCCGCCGCAGTCGGCGTCGCAGTCGATGCAAGTGCAACAACTGCAAATGGCGACACATTTCAGGCATTTCCTAACACTTTTACCCACAATTGTTTGCCAAAGTAGCAGCAACAGCAACAGCTGCAACAACACCAACAGCAACAGCATCAGCAGCAATTTCTCTGTCAGCAGTTGCACGCTTTTACTTTCGCGCTGCTGCCGCAAATGCAGCGACTTCAGGCAACTCGTGGCAGGCTGGCCCACATAAGCTCTAGCCGACTAGCCGACTACTACTTACTGCTTCCTGCCTGCTGCTTGCTGCTTGCTGCTTCGTGCCACATGGTAGATGGTGTTGAAAAGCAGCTCATAAACAGTAAGCTGCTTAGAAAATGCACAAACGCTAACACATCGACAACTGTCTACGTTCCGGAGCATAGAGCATGGAGCATGGAGCATGGCAAGGCATACTTTACGCTTTATTTCAATTTATAAGTAAACCCTTTCTAACACCAAATCCCTTAAGTCTCCCCACCTACTGCCCACCACCAGCAGCAGAGGCAGCACAGGCAGCAATCCCGCCTAATGCAGCAGTATTTATTTTAAAGCAAATAACTTCATAAATATGTGCCACTACACTCTGAGAAAATTATGACCTAATGGTAGAAAGTTGTATCAACTTTAAATATATAATTATTTAAGAGGCCGAACCATGATCAAAATGTCCTTGGAATTGAAAATCGGTTCAGTTTTGACAAAGCTATGACGGTTTGAAGTCTGGGAAGGGGACTTGAGAGCTGACATGTCACAACTGTTGTCATGATTTTTGACATGAAATCCGAAAATATGAAGTTACTCAACTTTGAATGTAGAATTGTTAGGGATGGCAAACCATGACTAAAAAGGCTTCGGGATTGAAAATCGGTTCAGTTTTGACAAAGTTATAGCAGTTTGAAGTCTAGAATGGCCAATTCTTGGGACCTGGAATCTTGAAATGTATTAACTGTTGTCATGATTTTTGACATGAAATCTGAAAATATAAAGTTACTCAACTTTGAATGTAGAATTGTTAGGGATGACAAATCATGACTAAAAAGGCCTGGGGATTGAAAATCAGTTCAGTTTTGACAAAGTTATGACGATTTGAAGTCTGGGAAAGTCATTTCTGGGAACTTGAGAGCTGACATGTCACAACTGTTGTTATGATTTTTGATATGAAATCCGAAAATATGAAATTACTAAACTTTGAATGTAGAATACATATTGATGACAAACCTTTCTTGAAAAGTCTTCGGGAATGGGAATCGGTTAAGTTTTGGCAAAGTTATGGCAGTTTGAAGTCTAGGAAGTCCGCGCGTTTTAGCTTTTCTTAATTATTAAGCATATTATTTTCTGAGTGTAGACAGGCGCCAGCGATTAGGTGATGCTTGGCTGGGGGTGAAAGGACTCGCCTGCTTGCCTGTTGAAAAGCGCTCGGAGCGTGCTGTTGCTCCTGCTGTTGCTGTGTGTTTTGCGTTGATATTTCAGACAGCTTCATGATTCTGCTAATTGCCAGTGGTTGGTAAGCCGCACATGCCTTTGCATTGAATATGGAGAGAAGGGATAGACGAGAGTCAATAGAAGAGGTGCTGCTGCTGAGGCAATAACTGGTGCATGTCCTTGTCGCATTGCACACACATTCCAAACAATCTATTGAGCAGTTGCTGCAGCAACGCATTAAAGCTGCTAAGCAAGCCGCCAGCGGCAATCGAAGCTGAGCTGAGCTGAGCTGTGGCTGAGCTGAGCTGGTTGAATCTGAAGTCTGGATTCTGAAGATAACCATTAATCATTCTATTCATATAATTTCCTTCATGTTTAGCAAGCGACGCTGTGTGCCAATAAAGTAATTTGTATAAACAATATAATTCATTGCCGACTCTCATTTATCAAAGCGGGAGACACGGGGACAACCCTTCTGATGCTGCTCGGTGGAGGCATAATCAAACGCATCTTTTATTTATGCCATCGATGATGACGTAGACGACGATGAAGACGATGATGAAGATGATTGTCAACTTGACAACTGTCAACTGTCAGCAACAACAACTGGACTTGGAACTACAAACTGAAGACAGACCTGAAAGATACAAGATTGAGACAGACAGAGAATTGTGTCGCACTGGGCGCTGAAAAATTGTTAAGCATTTGTTTTGACAGCGCGTTTTGACAATACAAAGCAGACAAATAAAACAAATAAGCGCGTCGGTGTAATGGCGAAAGCAACCAGGAACACAAAAGGAGCACCCGGCGAGGGAGAAAGGGAACAGATGCTTGTAAGTTGAAGATGGTAAATTAATTATGGCCTGAGACGTGTGGCAATGCCTGAAAGAACACAGAGAGAGCGAGAGCAGGAGAGATAGAGAGAGAGAGAGAGAGAGGGAGAGAGATAAAGAGAGAGAGAGAGAGAGAAAGGATGCAAGAGCAGACATATGTACAAATATATAAAATAAAGCAGTTTCAATTCAAAAAACCAAATTATGTTGAATGAAAATTGGTTCAAGCATCGGCTGATATTTTAAATTAAAAGAAAAGACAACGAGTTTTTCCCGTGCAACGGCTCCAGTATAAAAATACACATATACTTTTTTGCTGGTGTTTTACGTTGCGTATACTTTATTTGCCTACTTATCAGTCGAGGCAATGGAAACAAAGCATCAAACTGAAAGCACTGTGTGTGAGTGTGTCATTGTATGTGTGTGTGTGTGTGTGTGTACGAAACTCACGTCTTGTTTGCGCAAATTTCAATTTGTATATTACCTCATATCATATTGCAAGGGTATTGAGCGCATTTCTTATGCACATGCAACACAGGCAAAGAGGCAAAGAGGCACAGAGGCAGGCTGGCAGGCAGGCAGCATGGGTGCAAGTGTGGGTGACTGAGTGCATGGGTGGGTGGTTGAGTGGGTAGCGGAGTGAACGTGCGTGCAGACAATGAAATTTATGGAAACACCAGACGGAATAGCAATAACCTCCGCCATCGCTAGAACACACCGAAAAGAATATGCTACAAATTTGCTTTATTTAACATGCAAGAAAAGTTATAAAGTTTTTTTACACTCTTGGTTTTTTTTTTGTGCCAGCAAGGAATGCTGAGCAGCGAATTTGTTCGTTGCGCCGTGTGTGTGTGTGTGTGTGTGTGTGTGTGTGTGAAGGGTATGTTCAAGTTCGGATTGACGGGGCTGCAAATTTCGCTGCTGTTCACAAGCTGCATTGCAATGTCAGACACAAAGTATGTAATGTGCTTTCATGTGATTTCATTTCAGCCTGGCAAACACCACCCAAGACACCCAGAAACCACCCAACGTGCCACCCATTCGAACAGTTTGAGAACTTTCCTGCAGACTTTGCCACGTATGAATAACTTGACGTGATGCGATGCCTTCTGCTGCTGCTTCTGCTGCTGCTACTGCTGCTGTTTCTTGCCATACTCATTTCTTTCTTTCTCATTTTCTTGTTGACTCGCCTCCCAGGCAGGCGGGCGAAGGCAGAACCTCTGGCTTAAATTGTTTTCGGCCAAACAAGATGCACGAGCTGCCGGCGCCAGCATTGACCAGAAGCAATTTGTTGTACAATTTGTTGCGAATTTGGCGCGAGCATGTTGCATGTTGCAAGGCGAAAGGCGAAAAGCGAAAGCAAACGATGGAACCGACAGCATGTGTGTGTGTGTGGGTGTGTGTGTGTGTGTACTGCACTGTAGTGCAGTGCAGTGTCCTGTCCCGTCCCGTCCTGTGGCACGCTGACAGACGACGGGGACAATGTGTCCTTATTATTGTCGTAATTATCTGTGGAGCGTGCTGCAAGCGTGAAGCAAATGTAAATATAATAAAAATAAAAGCAGTTAAATGAACAAATTGAGTTGAGTCCGGACCAACGACGCCAGCAGCCGTCAACTGGCCGCTGGGCTGCAAACATGGGCGGTGGAGGGGCGTGGTCTGCAGCTTGCCATTGTTGTTGTCTTTATTCTTTTTATTTTTTAATTGCATTTTTATTCCTTTTAATACGTTTCGTTTATTTTTTTTTTTTTACTTTGCTTTTTTTCGTCATTCATGTGTGCAGTGACCGAACAGTCGACAGTCAAAGCCGTAACACGAGGGCAGCAGCACCATCTGTACCACGTGACGTATGCGTAATATGTGTGCAGGTGCAAATGTTTGTATGTATGTATGTATGTGTGTGTGTGTGTGTGACGGCGCTGGCAATGATATCTGCTGCTGGCAGATCAACGAATTGTATTGTAGAGCAAAGGCAAGGCAACTGAAACCAAATGCAACTGCAGTTTGCAAGCTGCCACACGGCGGCAAGTCGCAAGGATTCCAATGGGCATTTGCCACGCATGTGTGGCATGCCTTTAATGAGTTATAAATGCTTCATGTGTTTGCCAACGGCTTTGGCTATTTATGGTCAGCTTTGTGGCCATGCCACAAAATTTAATTAGAGAGAACGCGCTGGCTATCAGCTGTGGACCCCAAACCACCCACCACATGGTCCTGCCTCGCATTGGGGCAGCAACGTTTGCTGGTGATGATGCCTTATTTTATTTGCAGCATTTATCGGTAGAAACCGCAAAAGCCAGTGCCAGAGCCAGAGCCAAAGCAGAGTGGCGCGACGGGGTAAGGGGGGCTGGGGGCGGCTGAATGTAGGCAAACAGGTGCCGCAGAAAATTTTATGAATCATTTATAACTCAATAATCCTGTTGAGTTGATTTTAACCAATAATTGATTATTGTTTCCGTCGTCCAAATTGCTCTTATTGCTGCTGTCGCTGTTGTTGTCGCTGTTGTTGTCGCTGTCGCTGCTGTTGTTGTCGCTGTAAAATGCAGCCATAAATTTATAAATTCATTTCAAAACGAATTTGTGTGCGTTTTTGTGGCGACAACCGCCGACGCCAGACACTTAAAAAGTTGCCAAACGCGAATTGCGAACGAATGAAATTTAATACCCCAAAAATGTAACAGATAAATTCACAGCATAAAGCAGCTGCTTCCATTTGAACCCAATATCCTTAACCCAACACACCAGAAGCACACCTCAAACCCTTATACTAGCTGAGCTCAAACTCAAATTTATGCAAATTTGTGGCTGCTTTTTCTGCAGCTAGGCACAGTTCCATGAATATTAATGAGACAACACATGGAAATTAGAGCCAGCTGCTGTATGTGTATGTGTGTGTGTGTGTGTGTGTGTGTGTGTGGCAAGTCAAACAACTGCTGGCAAATTATGTATTTCAACATGATTTCAAAAATCAAAATGCGAGCATAGTTTTTGTGCAACTGCAGCAAAGGAAATGGGGAAAGTAAGACAGCAGCCGGCATTTTCAAAAGGTGTTGAACCAATGAATCCGTGTCTGTGTGTGTGTGTTGGTGTGTGTGTGTGTGTGTGTATACATATAAAGAGCGGTATTTATGGACCCGGCCAGCAGGCAATTTGTGGTGTGTATAAATTTTAAGCAGTTGAAATTAATGACACGCCTGAAAGTAGGCAACAGGCAAACAAACAACATTTGTGGCGCAACTTACATATACAATTAACAAAAATCAGAAACAGCAACAACAACAACAACAGCAACATTTACAGCATTTTAATGTGCCGAGAGAAATGAAATGAAAATTACGGCAGCAACAAACACAAACGAGGCAAGCAGGACGAACAGGACGATATGCTGGGTTAAATGGAAAATGTTTGTGTGTGTGTGTGTGTGTGTGTGTGTGGGTTCTCTTGTTTGTTGTAGCACACATTATAAAGTTTTACCGACACTTAAACACCGCTTACATACACAAACATAAACACACGCACACACACACACACACACTCACACAAACAGGATGCTGCAACAGATTCCTCTGCGCTAGATTGCATCTCTCGCCAAAGAGTAATAACACAACGAAAGGAGATGGTGCCCAGAAAGTCAGAGTCCTGTATGCAACATGCAGCATGCAGCATGAAGCAGGCTGTCTCCGAGATACGAGGTCAGACCCATCATCAGCCGATGCAAAGGCAACAAAACTTGCAGCATGCAATTTTGTACACAGTTTCGGCAGGTTGCGATTAAGGGGATTGGCTAAGAGAGGGAGTGGTGTGGGGAAGGGAAGCCGATGTAATGGATCACCGAAATATTTTCATATTAATAATATGGCAGACAGACTTGGTCAGACTGAAAAGCACTTGTTTGCCACCGAAGCACTCAACTCTTACATTCAATTTAATTTCAATGCCCTATACACATACAAAATGTGTAAAAAGGGTGTTTTGAAATGATGGTTATTGATGCAACAGACAAAGCTAGATAACTTCCTGTTTCCTTAGCATATATTGGAGATTCTAGTATAGCGTAAAAAGGATATTTTGTGAATAACCCCCATGGATCTTACTGTTATAGAAATATTAAAACAATCGGAAAATAAACACACAAGTTATTAAAGAATCAATATTGGATTATATATAGGATTGTTTGTAGGTATATGGGCCTATGTTTGGGCTGAGTACAGAGTATCTGCTAGTCGGCCAATAGCAAAAGTTATTCTCAAGTTTGAATTTGTGTAGCAATTGACTCGATAGTTGAACTCGACAGCTGAAACAGAGTCACATACACACACACACACATACATACATACAAACGAATGTCAAACGTACATGTGTTCGAGGACAATACAAAAGTCAGTTTTGAAAATGTGCTCGCTGCCAAGTTGGTATTAGCTGAATAGAAAGGACGAGTAGAGACCGGACAAAGGACTGAAAACATGCAATCTTTTATTTAATGAGTGCGAGTCAACAGCTCAACTTCAAATTGACACTTTTCGGCCGCAGTCGAATGAGATTGCCAGCCAGCCATGCAAAAGTCGACGCACACACTCACACACTCACACACACACACATGAATGAGTTATTAAGCCATGTTTGCGCTTGTCTCTGTGGCACACATTCATTGAGAAATATTTGCAGTCCTGGCTGGCTTTCAAGCTGTCTTTGAGGCGTGATTTGGAAACTTTTCAAATATGTTGGCCATTGCCACTTTTTGTGCTCAACTGACTGTGTGTGCGTAGGTGTGTGTGTGTCTGTTTGTGTGCGTCAGTTGAGCCATCTAGCTATAGCTATCTTGACCAAGCCGTCTCCGCCTGTGATCTTTGGCTAGACGTTTGGCAGTCATTTGATTGGAAAACTCACTGGAGCAGAAATCGGCATTCAGGCTTATACATTTGTACACAGGAACAGCAGCAGCAGCAGCGGCAGCAGGAGCAGAATGCTGTATCCTTGTGATTTATATACACCCCACCCACAATTCAATCATCATCATTGGGACAACCCCCCCGCCCCCCTTGTTGTCGCGTTGCCAAATGTGCATACAGTTTAAGTTGGTCAGGTTTAAGTGGGCTCCTTGCGCTGCTCCTTGCTGCTTGCTGCTTGCTGCTTGCAGAATGCGAGCTTACGAGTATACGAGATGAATATGCACGTACAAATATGCAGATGCAAATGGCTTTGCTCTCGCCGCAAATTAGTTTTCAATGGCAACTGTTCAGTTTTGGTTCAGTTCGTTTAGCATGGAACACTAATACACACACAGAGAGCGAAAGAGAGACAGAGAGAGCGAGAGAGAGGTGATTTTGGCCACTGTTGCGGTTGCAACGGCAAACCGGAATCGTTGGACAACATAAATAAATGCGCCTTAAACTGCCGTATCGAGAGCTGGTCAATGCCACGTGCTTTTGGCCAATCCGACACTGCCAAGTATCATAATTTATACATTTATTTCATTTGCTTTGCGACTTATTTATTTTTGTATTTACTGCCGCCGCCGGCAGCTGTGCAAAAAAAATAACACAGCAAGGCCACAATAAATATATACAAATATTACAAATATATATATATCTATTTGATATATATTTATTTTAATTGATTCCTTTAGTTCCATTTTTTCAATGTATAGTTAAGTTTTTATATGGATTGACCTTTATTATACCCATTTAAAACGGGAAAAAGGGTATCATAAAGTTGTGCCTTACTATTTGTTTTCAAATATAGACTTTTGATCTGCCATAACTTGGCCAAAACTTGCGTAGATCAATGCCATTTTCTTCATGTTTGTCTTTTTACAAAATCCTGCATTTAAAAATTATATTCATTTGTGAAAACTCATTTTTTGTGAAAATATCATATACCCCCCTCACTCATTATGACCTGACCCTGAAATGGGAAAAAGGGTATCATGAAGTTGTGCAAAAGTATATATATTCTTGATCTCTATCAATAGCCGAGTCGACAAAACCTGCACTTAATCGTAACGATAAATTGATGTAGAGTTTAGTTAAACGCCACCTTAACTGGACATTGAGAAAGCGGGCCTTAAAGATGCCAGTCCTCAAGGCTACGTAAATTCAACTGTATACTGGCTATTGCCTGTTCCTGACCATGGTCAATGTTTTTGCTGCTGGTCAGTGTTTGTGCTCGTTTTTCTCTATACTGCCCGTCGCCAACCCCTGCCGCAACTGTCCAGAGTCCACAAATTTTGTTTACGTTTTGCTGGACGCGAAGCGCACATAATTTATTTTTGCCGAGATGTCCTTGCAGATGCTGTGTGCGAGTGTGTGTGTGTGTGTGTGTGGTTCACTGTGTGTGTGTGTGTGCGCCTCATTGCTGCCTGTCAGCGCCTCGAAGATAAGCTGACTGCGAGAAATATGCGAGTAGCTCGGCGTCTGTCACCCCCAGCCAGGACTCATCCTCCGGCTGCAGCTGCTCACGAATGTGCGAATAATGAGCCAGTGGAGCGGCAAATGGAAGGCGTAGCGAATGTGTAGGGAATCTGGCAAACGCGGCGCTTCTAAGAGCATCCATCCAATCCACCCGCCCACCAGCGAAGAACACATAAATAAAATGATGGCGGTATTTAATTGGTCACGCCGGCACACAAGCAACGGACAACAACCGAACCACCGAACAACCGAACAACCAACAACAACAAGCCACAATCCGAGCAGCAACCCACTGAACTATGCACTCAGAAAAAATGCAAGTTACAATTGAATATGATTTGTTGTTTGAGTTTTTTCATATTTAAATTACAAATGAGAAACTTTGATTTCACAATGATACAAAAATACATTAAATCAATACGGCTTGTATTTAAATTTTAAATAAATGCAAACAAATTTATTTTAAATATAACATCAAAAAAAAAATAGTCTTGTTTCTTTATATTAAATTTCTTAAAATCTACACGATTTATTAATTATTTAAATTTAAAGAGTTTGAATATTTAATGTTCATATTTCTTTTATTTCAAAATGAACTAGTCTTTTTTTCACTGTGTACGAAGCACCGCTGAAACTGTGGCCCAGAATAGTGGATCCAGTTGATGTTGTGCTGCAAGTTAATATGTGCGACTGATTTATGTTGGCAGCAGCTTCAGAAGAGTCGGCCTGCTACTCGGACTTGGACTTGGAATTCGGATTGGGATTGGGATTGGGCTTGGCATTGGTATTGGGATTGGGATTCGGACGTGGCAAGCTATGCGGCATCTTTAGAGCCGGCGCCAGGCGCCAAGCGCACGCAGCACATCCTTCATCCTTCATCATGAGGCGCTCACATGCTGCCCTCCCCGCGCACACTCTCTGCACCCCCCCCCCTAGCCGCTCCCCGCTTCATCCCTCTTGTCTAGCTTGCGTGGCTCGGCGCATTATAAATGATTTTAATAATTTGAAACGATTTGTTTAGTTCTGCATCAAGTCGGATAAACGTCGATGATTAATTAGCAGTCGCGTTTCGGCCAGGGGCTGCCTACAGCCAGGACGAAGGACGAAGGACGCAGCACAGAGGGACTAGGCACTGTATACAGCAGCAGCACATTGTTGGCATGTGCTGGAGCGCTCCATTACATAAGCATGTTTTGTATTTTGCCATTTTTATCGCTTAGCCATTAAATTGTATGTTTCGTTTGGAGCCATTTGCCTATGTGGAGTATGTCTGCTGATGGAGCTCGGGGTGCGGTGGGGTTTTTGGTTTGAAGAGCTGGGGCACTCTATTGCCGTTAATCAACTTTGTGTTTTGTTCGCGCATCTTCCCCAAAGCGAAAATTAATTGGCTAACCCCGCCAGCACCCCCTCCCCTCGCTTATCAGCCATCCAAACATTTTTGGCGATTTCGCGTTTGGAATTTCTTCTTTTTTTGTTGGTTTTTGCTCACAAAAACCAGACTCGAATTGTGATTCTCGCGTTTGTTAATTGATATATGGCCAGCAATGGGTTGGTTTGAGTGTTGATATGTTAATATGCAAATTATAAATGTACTCATGTTTTTCTTCATTTGCATTAGACAAGGATTGGGCGCCTAGTTGTTAATTACATAATATATTCGAGTAGTATTTGAATATACAAATAAAACAGAATCACCCTTAAGATACACAGATTAAACAACAATCAAAACTTGAAGACACAGCTCACATGAACTGCTACACACTCTCACTTTCTTTTGCTTTCTCTCTTAGTGTTCATAACATCGAAGATACCGCAATGTTGTAATTGATTTAAAAACTGTTGTTAATCTTCTGCTTCTGTAGAAATGTTAACCATGTTGTTATGATGCTGGCAAATATTTTGCACTTGCCCCTTATGCAGTAATTAAATTTGCGAAAAATTAATTATTTACACAATTTAACATGGGGCGGATGACTCCAAAAGCAATTTATGCAAATTCATACGTAAATATTTACATTGAAATGCACACAATACGAAATTGAAATTATTGTTATATGCCTATGTACATAACCATATATACATATATGTAAATATGTATATATGTTTTTTAAGCCGTAACTGCATCCGCATGGCAAGCATCGTTCGGTGAATCCTTGAAATGTCCTGTGAGTGAAATTACAAACAGTTTCTTAGGACCTGCTGCTGCTTTTGGCCATTTGTTGTCGTTGTGTTGGGATACATTAATTTTAGCTAAAATACTACCACTATGTAGCATCGCTTAATTGCCCCGAGGACATTGTTGCAGGATATTGGATACCTGGGTACCAATTTGTCCATCTGTTTGGCAATTTGTCAATGCGTCAGTTATTGACACACTTAATCCATAATTGTCAGCATTATTTGCCGGACAAATTTAAAGCCATAAATTGAAATATAAAGAGTTATAAATTTGTTGCCAACGGTTTAATGTCTGCAGCATAAATTTATTGCGTAATTTCAGTGTGAGTTCTTTTTTTTCCTGTATTATTATTTTTAGTAATGCATTACAACAGAGTTCGACCATAAATCATAATGCAAGACAAATACTTAATATTTGTTAATTCACAATTTGCATATTTGTGCGTATATAGTATATATATATATATATATATATGTATATGTTTATTGACGGTCCAACAGACAGGACGCTGCCAGCCATGTAAAAGCCAATTGGCATTGGTAATTTTTGCATGCATTTATTACAATTTTCAATTGAAATCATCTCGTCTCATTAATATATTTTATTAAAATCATTTAATAAATGCGCACAGCTTAAGCGTGTACATGTGTGTGTGACAGTGTGTGTGTGTAAAGGTGTTGATAGAGATTCAGATATGTTCAGCTAATTAAAATGACCAATCACAGCCAAAAGGAGGCGCCTCATTAAGCTCCAGTTTCAGTTGCTCTTGCTGCTTGAATGTTGCCTCTTGTTGCAGCGCATTTAATTAATTGGAAAAATCAAGAGTTTCAATTACGTGGCAATCTATGTGAGCAAACACACACACACACACACACATATATATGTACGTATATACAGATGCATTGCATAAGAAGAAACCGATTTGAAAATGGCTACCGGGACAGTTATTGAGAGCACTGTTAATTATCTAGACACTTTCATTTTAGCAGTTATCACTAATAGAGAGAGAGTGAGACAGAGAGAGAGTGTGACAGAGAGAGAGAGATAGCATGAGAGCACTGTTAATTTACATCTCAAACACTTTTAATGCATAAATAGAATATTTGAGCCATTTGACTTCAGTCTCCGTTTTCTCATTCATAATGCAATTGCAATTTGCTACACGTTCGATTAGTTTGAGTGCCATTTGATGTACATGTATATGTATGGGTAATAGCATGGATAGATATGTTAATCACTTTCCTTGCACTCAAACGCACCGCTCACTTAATGCAGTTGCATATCATGCATCATACGAGTGTTTAGTGTTGTGTTGAGCGAGCATTCAATTACTTAGGATAATTGTATACCCCCTTAATATACACTTGATAGTGTATCGCAGGTGCCGCACCCGGACTCAAAATTAATTAATAACTGCTGCACTCAGCGGGCTCACCTGTCGTATGATTGTCTTCAAGGTGCAATAAAAATGGCATCGTGCGTGTTTTATATGTTTATTATGTCAACTACTGGGGTCACACAAGTTCGCAGGTTCACAGGTCACTGGGTGTTGTTCACAGGTGTTGTCAGCTCCGGTTCACAGGTGCTAAATTAAATGGATGCGAAACGAATTAACACGAATCCTGTCGATAAACGGACGATGATTGCAAATAAATCTTCTTCTTGGGGCTAGCAAAGTATTCTAACACTTTTTTCATTACGCCTTCACTGCACTTGTTGTTATTGTTGTCTTGTTTATCTGCGAGCTGACTTTTATGTATACACTTTCACGGGTTATTTTAAGTTTGTCACGAAATTTGTAACAAAATAACTGCATTCAGCAGAACCGCTTGCTTAACAATCAAAAATTATCCTTGAAAGTCAGCCAGCTGATTCAAATTCGATTATATAACAAAAATTAAAAATGTTGCACATTTTTAAACTGATTATATTTTTAAATATTTAAGCTACAATTCTCGCAAGGGTATGTTATCTTCGGCGTACCTCCGGCAATGTTTCTTTATTGTTTTTATTTTTTTGTTGATTTTTTTCTATTGTTTTTTAAGTTTTATGCATATTTTGCCCAACTTCAGCTGCTCACTGCGTATGTAAGGATCCAGGGGGTGTTGCAGGGGGCTGTAAGGGGGACAAGTGCCCGAAGCTGGGTTATAAATTTATTGCTGAACTTTGAAATACCACGGCCGCAGCAGAAGCAGCCGCCGAAGTCGAAGCGTTTTAAAGCAAAACTTCTCCAGCTATATTTTTCGCAATTATCCTTGAAAATGCAGCGAAAGTTGGAGCGTGTTGAAAGATGCAAGCGGAAATGGGTGTTTTCGGCAGGGCGGGTGTTGGGTGTTGATGGAGCTGCGAATAATTTATTAGTTGCGTAAAGAAATCATTTATTTGGCGTTGTTTTTTTTTTTTTGTTTTGCTGTTGACTTGCAGCGGGTGGTTGCCCATTCGATTCCTGTAGAGAATGAGAACGATGAAAGCGCCGGAAAAGGATCGCCCAAAAATTCTCCGAAGCCATATTGCGTCTTGGATTTAAATGAGAGACGTAAACAATTTCGGTAGCAAGAGAGCAAAAACTATTTTAAAATACAAGATACATAATTTTGTATCATGCCACACTGTCTACAAACATATGTCTTTACCAGACGGTCAATCTCGCTCTCTTCTAATCTCTCTTTCAGTCCAGTTGTCTTTTCCATTGAAAAAGGAGAACTGGAATCGAGTCTCTTTCTCTTCCATCCGACTTAAGTATATATATAAACAAGATGGGTTAAAAAGCAAATTTAAAAAAACAAGTTCTATACGAAAAAACAAAAAAAAATCGTTTAAAATCCAAAATTCGAAAAATGTCCAAATTGCTCAAAACTAATTTTTAAAAGTTTTTAAAACGGTTTTTACAGTTTTTATTCGTTTTTTAATAACTTTTTCAAAATGAAAACGGACTTGATTTTTATGGTTTGTGGAACCGATTTTCTGTTACCGGATTCTCGAACCGCAAATTATCCAATTCTCGAACCAGCAAAGCTCGACACGACGACAGCAGCAGCTTAACAGCTCAAGTCCAAATGTTAGCAACATGCTGCTGTTAGTCAAGAGCTGCATGTTGCCAAGCCATGCAACCTGGTTGGCTGTGCCCATTGAAGTATCGTGGCCAGCCGACCCACCACAGATTTTAGCTTGAAACTTAACTGTTGTGTTTATTTTTATTTTATTTTATTTTTTTTATTTCACATTTACAATATGACGAGAATTGCAACAAAGGTTAAGAGTCCTTAAATATCCTAGGTAAATAATACCGCTTCAGCTTCAGACTTCACAAAAGCGGATTTGCGTTTGATTAGAAATATGTTTCGATTCGGGTTTGTTTTTTGTTTTTTTGTTTTGTTTTGATTACGATTAGCAACTAGGCGTAGTTTCTAAATATTAACAGCAGAGCACCGGGAGACGCTATGGCCGGGCCATCCCTCAGCATCGCTCTCTCTCTCTCTCACTCTCCTCGACTCTCTCTCCGTCTCACTTTGTCTTGGCGCTGCGTAAATTCGATGCTGATAGGAGCGAACGGGAGGCAGGCGGCGGACGCTCATCGACATGGTAGCCATTGTGGCGCCGCGTTGTCGCCTCCTGCTTGCGGCCCAGCCGGCTCAGCGTGCTCGCACTGGTGGCTCCATTGTGCGGCGGCGGCTTTCGTGGCAACGTGGATGTCTGCAAGATGGAATACATTAGAGATTTGCCACAGAAAACTGTTAAAACCGATGTAAACGGCTTCAGAGTACTCTGATCCCAGTGGGAGAGGCTTCCTTTCGATTATGAGGTTAGTAACTATTGAATTCGGAATGACTCTAAAAGGTTCTCAGTCAAATTTGACAACTCTAGCTCCAAAACTGTAGGATTTTTGGGATTTTTAGGATCGTAACCCATAATTTTTAAACGATCTTCATCCCTCGTGATCAGAGTAGAGAAATAGTGATTCAGGACTTACGCGCTTGTTCTGCTCCTGCGAGTAGTTGATCTCGTAGCCCTCGCTGATGTGCTTGGGCTTCCAGGGCGCCAGCATCGATACGGACCGCGAGACGGTGCGCGTCATTGGCTGCAACGGTGGCTTGCCATTCCCAATGCTACCTGGCCCACCTGCTCCTGCTGCCCCACTGCCCTTGCGCACATCCTCGCGTGACATGGAGCGGCGGCGCAGATTGTATGGCTGTGGAATGTCGCCGACGGTGGTTGCATGCAGATACACCACGCTGCGCTGGCTGTGCAGACTGGACTCTCCCTCGGTGCCCGAGCTCTCGGCGGGATAGCGATCGCGTTCTCTGCAAAAATGGAAGTAAAAGTGTTTAGAGTTGCGGATAGCCGAATGGGAGATACCCTGTTCCCGGACCCCCTCAACCACCTCAATTGACTACTCACTTGCCATAGCTGCCATCTACAGCGCTGGACTGCAATCCACGCCGATCTGTGCTGCGCGCCGGCTTTGGTGGTCCGAGCAGCGGTCGATCCTCAAAGCGCTGCGGCAGATCCGCGGAGCGTTCGAGGGACATGGCACGCTGGGCAGTGCCGCGTTTGTGTCGCTCTACTGGCTCCGGCTCGGATCCGCTCTCGGAGATGTCGTGCAGCTCGCGGGATCGCGAGTAGTGACGCCTCTTGCGGAAGTCGACCTCATCGCTGCCCGGCTCCAGATGTTGCATGGAGCTGGCGCGTTGTCGGGTCGTCGTCGAAGTCGAAGTCGCTGCCTGTCCGCCCGCCGACAGACTGTGGCGATAATCGCGAGAGGGTGGCGGCGGACTGCGGTCCAGATTGTAAGCGCTCTGCGAGTGCTTCGAGTGAGCCAGCGGAGTGCGGCGTCTGTGGATGAAGTAGAGATGTGTGAGTCAAGGATTTGAGTATGTGAAATGTGGTTAATGAGTCACCTGGGCATGCTGCTGGCCTTGGAAATTGTCGGCGGATTCGAGTCCAAGTCGGTGTCGCCAAAGAAACGCAAATTCTTGGCAGGAGCCGCCATTGCATTCCGCTTGGTGCGCTTCAGACTGGAGGTGGCTTCACTGTGTCCATTCACAGAGACGTTTAGCTGATTGGAAACAAGGGAATGGATTTTATTAGTTTTTGTTATAGGAAGTCTTATTTTAGTGGCTGCTCACCTGCTCCTTGGGATTGCTCTTGGCGCGACGATCGAGCGACTTGAACCAGCTAATCTTCTCCGGCCTTTTGACTGGCGTCGAGGTGGCTGTTTCCTTCAGCTGCAGTTGCTTCTTGGGCGGCTTCTCCGCCGAGCCGCGCTTCAGCAGCAATGGACTAGCTTTCGGCGTGGAGAGGCGACGTCGCAGCGAGATGTCCAGAGTCTGTTGGGCAAAGATTGCGAGAATTGTGATTTAGTTTCGCTCACGCTTGGGACTAAATGGGGTCAAAGGTTTGTCCATTGCACAAGTGCCACAAGCGGCAATAAGCGGCAACAGGTTGCTAATGCAATGTGGGGCAGGTGGCCTTTGCACGAGCCTTGCCACAACTCATGCCTATCTAATGAGTGGCCCTGTTGCTTGTCGCTGTTGCTGGTTGCTGTTGTTGCGCCCCCACAGGCAACAGCAACACCAACAACACCAACAACAACAACAATAACAATGTCAGCTCACGTTGCAAACAAACTTGTTTTTGCCATTTGCGAATGCGAATTTGCTCGTTTTGGTTGCTGTCGGCCCAATGAGACTTTGGCCCACTTGCGGCTGTTGTTGTTGTTGTTGTTGTTGTTATTATTATATATTAGGCAGGTACCGAGAATGGAGAGAATGTGCCAGGGTATTTGCTGCTTGCATACCCTGTACCCAATTAAAGAAAGTCACACAGTCTAGTCATGAATTTATGGCATTTTTTGTAACAGGCAGAATTAGGGATATTCTGTATTATAAGATATATATGTAGCCGGTATCAGAAACTTTTTGAGCACTGAAATTTTGAGTTTTGTGTATATCATGCAGAGAAAAAGTTTATTTTCTTTGTTATATATGATATATATTTATATGAAATGAAGCTGATTATACTATATAAATTATAAATTATATTTTAGTATGAATGTCTTTCTCAGATCGAACTGTATGTATATATTAAAAAATAGATCTGGAAACAGGGTATTTCCTAATCAATCACTCTCTCACTCTTTCTCTCTCCTTCTGCAGCACTCTTATTTGTTTGTTCTTTGCTGCCTTGCCAAACAAACCAAACTTTACAAATGGAATGTCAAACAAGACAAACGAAACGAAACTCGAGTTGAGTTGAGTTGAGTTTGTGTTTGAGCTGATCCAACAATTTGAGATTGGATTCGATTCGATTCGACGATTACGCACCCACAGCGTAATTAAATATTCAAATATAGCCGCGTAGAACCGCCTTAATATAGTTTATGACCCAGCTTGGGCCATAAATTAGCTAACAACATTATTGGCGCACCATTTTCTTCCTCATCTTCGGCTCATTTTGTTTGGTATTTTTTTGTTTTTTGGGCATGTAGAATCTTCGAAATGAATGCCAGCACTTTATGTTGCTTTGAAACATTTATTGTGCGATTTCGGGCGGCTGGTTTTTATGGCCATCGGGCATGAGCATGAATAATAGCCGCATATTGTCCAAATCGTTTACCACCACTCGAAAGTTTTGGACACCTCATTCTGCTGTGGCACGCAACACACACACACACACTCAAATTTTGACAAGGGGCCACACCTTTCGTTAAAAACCACAAATCGAAACTTCAAGCCAGAACAATGCTCCTGCTCCTGCTGCAGGATGAGCACTGTGGAATGCATGCTGCTAAACTACAGTACTACAGTGAAACCCGCTGAGATGCTAATTTATGTTGTCGCTTGCGCAAAGCGACTTGCGGCAACATCCGCTAGAACAAACTGATGCAACATCCTCCTCTTGGCCAAGGTAAGCTCTTCAAAGCCTACAAATCCGCTCAAGCATTGCAAATTAACTAGATAGCTGAACTTGCGCAATGGCTGCGGGGCCAACAACACCTCGGCACAGTAGCCCCAAAAAAAACGGTTTTTCTTTGCAATGGCAAAGTGGAATCTGTGCGCGGCTTAATCAATTTCTTATACGCCCCGTTGGCCGCTCGTCAGCTGGCTTGCCAACTTGCCAGCTTGCTGGTTGTCAGCTTTCCTAATTTTCGAGCTAGCAAACAGAAAGAGAGACAGAGAGAGACAGAGAGAGAGAGAGAGGGAGACGGAATAGTAGACTGACAGACTGACAAAGTGACTAACTGACAGCTGCTGCGTGGGTCTCGCTTAACGCTTTTGTTCTAGCTTAAACGTTGAGTGACGCCTCGTCGCTGAATTGTTACGAGTTTTGCGATTTGCAACTCTATTTGGCCAAAGCCAAAGCGTTCGTTCTAATACTCTTACTCAGGGTAGCACAAACTTGTTATTAATAATGTACAAAGTTGAATGAAACATTCATAAAGTAATGCTATATAATAAAGACAGACTTGATTGTGGATATAAGAAACTCCTCGAATTCCTTGAATTATAAATTTCTCAATCTTCTAGAAACTTCTTGAATTCCATAAAATTTCTTAGACCAAACATTATAAACTTCTCGTACTTCTACTAATTGTTTATAAGGGTATTAAATCTTCGGCCAGCCAAAAATATGTGATTTATATTTTTATATTATTTAAACACAATTTCAAGCATTTTTTAATGCGTCTTGATTTGATTTGCTTTGGCTTTCAGATATATATTTATATATATATATATATATATATGTATATTTGTGAGTTTCTCTAAGTGGCCCGGGCTGACATGACGTCTGGTCGCTGCACCATTTTCGGCTGGAGCTAGACGCCCACCTGGACAGTTGGCCAGTCAGTCTGTGGCAGTGAGCAGGAAGTAGGCGCCTCAGAAATGCGAACACACAACACAAAAACTACAACAACGATTGCAAAAAAAAAGAAACATTCGGGGGGGGAGGGGGCGACGCATTGCCGCAAGTCTTGATTAATTCGAAATTAATAATGGACGGGACCGGGGCGGTCCAAAAATGTGCGAGTTTAAGCAGCTCGCTGACCAAATGTGACCCAATGCGGTTCAATGAACTCGGGGCATGCGCCCATCAATTGGCCATTAAGAGCTGGGTCAGTCGTCGCTGGACTTACCTTTGGTTCGCGTGAGGTCTCTTCGGTTAGTGCCTGATGCTCGCGGTAGCGCGAACGCATCTCCTCCTCCCGGACCATGTAGCGCTCCCTGTCCTTGGCACTCTGTCCCTCCCTGTCCTTCTCCTTGTCGCGGCGACTCAATGTGCTGCTGGTGCCATTCGTGAGACGCGACTGTGCATCCTTCTTGCCGCTGGACACGTTGCTGCCACTGCTGCGTCCGCTGCCGCCATTGCTGCCACTTCCCGTGCCCGTAAACAGCTGTTTTACCTTCTCAAAGCCGCCCAGCTTCTTGTTGCGCTTCAATGTGTTGGAATCCTCGCGTGGCTTTGCCGGCGTTTGATGCTCGCGACGCCGCAGTGTGCTTGTGGACACCGGATACTTGTCCAGATGCGGATCAAAGTGGGAGCCGTCGTCAATGGAGCGCTCGCGATAGATGTAGCTCTGTTCGCGGCGCAGCTGACGCTCCAGTTCCAGCTGCTGGGCGCTCTCGCGGCGCTCCTTGCGCAAAAAGGACTCGCAGTCCCTCATATCATCGAGGGCCGTGCGCTTGCGCCATCTGCAATGAAGGAATGAAGAATATAGATATATAGATATAAGGCATAAGGATTAGGGTCTTCTTCTCTCAAATCCTACCTAGTGGTTAAGTCGCCATTGAAGGACTCCTTGCGAAAATCGTTCTCAATGCCGGAGTCACCCTTGTCGAAGCTGCGCTGCTGCAGCTTGTCGCGCTTCAGGCTGCTCTGCCAGTAGTCCTGCTGCTGCGTCAGCCTGCCGCGCTGCTCGGTGATGCGCAGCTCTGGCGAGGATCTGTACTGATCCGTGCCCGTCAGCTGCGAGTCCAGGCTCTTCGGCTCCTGCTCCTCGCGCTCGAGTTCACGCGGCGAGGAGCCGAGACGCTCACGATGCCGCGACTCGCGCACCTGACCATCCTTTTGCGTCTCCCGCACATAGGTCTCCTTGATACCACCATGTCCATCGTCGTAGTACTTGGTGTGCCTATAGCGCGAACTCTTCTCCATCTTCGGCAGCGTGGTGCTGTTATCAGTTTGATCCAGCTGTGCGCGTTCCAGCTGCACAGGTCGATGGTAACGCTCATCGGTGGTTAGTTCACGCTCCCGCTCCCGCTCCGGGCTGTGGTACTCCTCACGCACACGCTCTCGTTCTTGCCTGTAGTTATGCTGACGCTCCAGGGTGGCGCCCTCACCAAACCGGCGCGTGAGTATGCGATTCTCCAGCTGTGCCCGCCTGTAGCCCAACTCATCCAGATATGGCGCCGGACTGACGCTTCTGATGACTGGAACAATTGGTGGTTCTGCACGACGCTCCCGTTCCCGCTCCCGCTCCCTCTCTCGCTTTGGGAACTCATCCTCGTAGTAGACTTTGCGTGTCTCATAGCCCAATCCCTCATCCTCATCGCTGAGATTGCGTGGACTCAACTGTTGCCAGGGCGATGGAGAATGGGAGCTGGCTAATCTCGTCGTCGTCGTCGTAGCTGCTCCATTCTGCATGGGTGAGTAGCTACGCTGATGTTGCTGCTGCTGCTGCTGCTGTGTTGATCTATCCATGGCCCTGGGAGGCCTGGGAGGCGCATATTCACGCTGTGGTGTCCTTGAATCCCGTCCAGAAACACGCTGCTGCTCGTCGCTCAAATCGAGCTGGGCATAGGTGATGCCCTCATTGGGTCGTATATAGGAGAAGGCCGGCTGACTAATGACCGGCTGCGGGGAGAAGCGCTCCATGGACAGACGCTTCACCAGACCGTTGACGGTGCGTCCTTTGGTCAGCGGCAAGCGTTCCGCGGGCAGCTGTGAGCTATGCATATTCTCGCTGGACTTGGACTTGAGTGTCTCGATGCGATCGCGTATGCCAGCTGATATGCTTGATGTACCTGTCTTCGATTGCTTCTTCAGCAAGGTGCCGTCCAGCTCCGCCTGGGATCGGCTCCGCGAGAGCAGCTCCGTCAGGCCCAGCTCACTCTCATTCTTTTCACGCACAGTTACGGCGTCCGACTTGCGTCGCTCGCGTTCCCGAAAGTAGTCCTGCTCAAAGAAGTCCTCCCGCTGCGCCTGCTCTATGATCGGACTCAGCTGCTGCTTGGGTGTGCTCGGTGGTTCGCTCTTTTTGCTTAGTTTGCTGCGTGAATCCTTCTGGCTGCTGCCAACATCACTTTTACTGCGCACTAAACGTCGACCACCGCCGTCCTCGAAGCGTGGATCCCGCTCCAACTGGCTGACATTCGTGTCGCTCTTGCGACTGAAGAGACCAAAGATTGAGGCACGTTTGGCGGGTTTGGTTTTGGCTGCCGCGTCGCTGACACTGCGTGCCACAGGTTTGCCCTTCTTGCGTCGCGTGGGCAGCGAATGAAAACGCTGCGAATCGTTGGATGCACTTTGGCGCTTCTGCTTCACACGGAACGTGGGTATATTATCGCCGTTGGCAGCCTTGCTCTGATGCTGACCAGCCTGCGCAATGACCAAAGCGGCCTCTTTGCGTATATCCTCGGGATCGATGTCCGGCGGCAGCTGATGATAGCTTTGTGGAATGCCCGGATGTGGAGGCTGTAGATCTGTCGTTTCGTAGTCGTACTGCGATTGTTCGCTGGGACGCTTACCTAAAGGGATTACAAGAAAAAGAGGAAGATAGGGATTAGTAAAAGGCGGCAAACTTCTAAGATTTTCAATGATATAAGGTAAGGGTTGGCACTCTTCACAAGGTTTAACTTATATTTATATATACATATTAATACCTAAGTTTATCTATAATCATTTCGATCAACCTCTAGACATCTTACACAATATGTTTAATATTCAGCTGAGTTGCTAGGATGTAAATAATGAAATAATGTAAGAAAATGTATTTTACATAAACTTAACTTTATTCAAATTAATAAAAGATGCTTAAATTATTATAATTTATTTAAACCTTTTTATTCAAAAACAAGTTCAGTTTAAAGTGTTCATTAATTTTTAGGCTCAGATTCGGAGGACCCAAAAAGCCGAACCGAAACATTCGGCAGCCTTGGTTCCAGCGAACTGGTTCGCATTCATGTAATGACAATTAGCACATAAGCCAACGCTCGCCGGAGCTGATGATGTAATACGTAGCCCGCAACAGTTGGCCAGCTTCAAAGTGTGAATTGGCAACAGCTGCCCGCTAAATAAGGCAGCCTGACGCGGCTCCGACTGCCTCGCTGCCTGACTTGAGCTGCCGCTGCTGCTGCGGCTGCGGCAGCTGTTGAATCGTTGCGACTAACAATGGATTTGGCATTAGCCCACGTCTCTGTTGGAACGTGTAGTCTGTAATCGGGCGCTGTAAGCGCTAATGGCCATTGAAGAGTCTTGGCCGAGAAGCCAACGAGGCGCTACTCGTAGATCATAAAGATTCTTCTTCCACTTCCTCACTTGTTCATAATCATTATTATTGAATACGCCGAATACAAAAAACGTGCCGCTCTATCTACTCTACTCTACTCTACACTCAAAGCAGCGAAGCCCAAAATGATCATCATGACCAAAACAAGATTGCTGACCAGCAAACAGCAACCAGCACCAGCAACAACAACAGAAACGTGCGTGTTCTTTGATAGCTTTTTTAACTTTTTGTTTCTCTTATTTTTGTTGTTGTTTCTTTGCTATTGTTATTGCCCCTTGACGGCTCATCAGCTCAGCTAGCGAGCTCTGAACGGGAGCAATCACAACACAGTACTCACGAGATTACGCATCTTGACAATCAGCACTTGTTAAGCGATAGAACATGTTGCACACCAGCACAAACACACATACAAGCACACACAACTCGCATGTTAAAGCGAATGCAAGTTCGTTGCCTAAGTCATTTGTTTTACTTGCGTGGCGTTAACAGCACTGACCTTGGCTTTGCACCACAGCTGGTCATAACGTTAACGAGATCCCTATAAATGACTTTCCCAGACTTCAAAGTCCGATTACTTTGTCAAAACTGAACCGATTCCCATTCCCAATCTCTTTTTAAGCAATGTTTAATAATTCTACATTCAAAGTTCTGAAACTTTTCAATTTCGGATTTAATGTCCAAAATCATGACAAGATGTGAAGTTCCCAAGTCAATGAAAATGCCCTTCCCAGACTTCAAAGTGCCATAACTTTGTCAAAACTGACCCGATCTTCAACTCCGAGGTCATTTTGATCATGGTTTGTCCTCCTTAGTAATCCTACATTCAAAGTTGGAAAACTTTGAGATTTCGGATTTAATGTCAAAAATCATGACAAGATGTGAAGTTCCCAAGTCCGTGAAAATGCCCTTCCCAGACTTTAAAGTGCCATAACTTTGTCAAAACTGACCCGATCTTCAATTCCGAGGTCATTTTGATCATGGTTTGTCCTCCTCAGCAATCCTACATTCAAAGTTGGAAAACTTTGAGATTTCGGATTTAATGTCAAAAATCATGACAAGATATGAAGTTCTCAAGTCAATGAAAATGCCCTTCCCAGACTTCAAAGTGCCATAACTTGGTCAAAACTGACCCGATCTTCAACTCCGAGGTCATTTTGATCATGGTTTGTCCTCCTTAGTAATCCTACATTCAAAGTTGGAAAACTTTGAGATTTCGGATTTAATGTCAAAAATCATGACAAGATGTGAAGTTCCCAAGTCAATGAAAATGCCCTTCCCAGACTTCAAAGTGCCATAACTTTGTCAAAACTGACCCGATCTTCAACTCCGAGGTCATTTTGATCATGGTTTGTCCTCCTTAGTAATCCTACATTCAAAGTTCTGAAACTTTTCATTTTCGGATTTAATGTCAAAAATCATGACATGATGTGAAGTTCCCAAGTCAATGAAAATGCCCTTCCCAGACTTCAAAGTGCCATAACTTTGTCAAAACTGACCCGATCTTCAACTCCGAGGTCATTTTGATCATGGTTTGTCCTCCTTAGTGATCCTACATTCAAAGTTGGAAAACTTTGAGATTTCGGATTTAATGTCAAAAATCATGACAAGATGTGAAGTTCCCAAGTCAATGAAAATGCCCTTCCCAGACTTCAAAGTGCCATAACTTTGTCAAAACTGACCCGATCTTCAACTCCAAGGTCATTTTGATCATGGTTTGCCCTCCTTAGTAATCCTACATTCAAAGTTGGAAAACTTTGAGATTTCGGATTTAATGTCAAAAATCATGACAAGATGTGAAGTTCCCAAGTCAATAAAAATGCCCTTCCCAGACTTCAAAGTGCCATAACTTTGTCAAAACTGACCCGATCTTTAACTCCGAGGTCATTTTGATCATGGTTTGTCCTCCTTAGTAATCCTACATTCAAAGTTGGAAATTTTTGAGATTTCGGATTTAATGTCAAAAATCATGACAAGATATGAAGTTCTCAAGTCAATGAAAATGCCCTTCCCAGACTTCAAAGTGCCATAACTTGGTCAAAACTGACCCGATCTTCAACTCCGAGGTCATTTTGATCATGGTTTGTCCTCCTTAGTAATCCTACATTCAAAGTTGGAAAACTTTGAGATTTCGGATTTAATGTCAAAAATCATGACAAGATGTGAAGTTCCCAAGTCAATGAAAATGCCCTTCCCAGACTTCAAAGTGCCATAACTTTGTCAAAACTGACCCGATCTTCAACTCCGAGGTCATTTTGATCATGGTTTGTCCTCCTTAGTAATCCTACATTCAAAGTTCTGAAACTTTTCATTTTCGGATTTAATGTCAAAAATCATGACATGATGTGAAGTTCCCAAGTCAATGAAAATGCCCTTCCCAGACTTCAAAGTGCCATAACTTTGTCAAAACTGACCCGATCTTCAACTCCGAGGTCATTTTGATCATGGTTTGTCCTCCTTAGTAATCCTACATTCAAAGTTCTGAAACTTTTCATTTTCGGATTTAATGTCAAAAATCATGACATGATGTGAAGTTCCCAAGTCAATGAAAATGCCCTTCCCAGACTTCAAAGTGCCATAACTTTGTCAAAACTGACCCGATCTTCAACTCCGAGGTCATTTTGATCATGGTTTGTCCTCCTTAGTGATCCTACATTCAAAGTTGGAAAACTTTGAGATTTCGGATTTAATGTCAAAAATCATGACAAGATGTGAAGTTCCTAAGTCAATGAAAATGCCCTTCCCAGACTTCAAAGTGCCATAACTTTGTCAAAACTGACCCGATCTTCAACTCCGAGGTCATTTTGATCATGGTTTGCCCTCCTTAGTAATCCTACATTCAAAGTTGGAAAACTTTGAGATTTCGGATTTAATGTCAAAAATCATGACATGATGTGAAGTTCCCAAGTCAATGAAAATGCCCTTCCCAGACTTCGAAGTGCCATAACTTTGTCAAAACTGACCCGATCTTCAACTCCGAGGTCATTTTGATCATGGTTTGTCCTCCTTAGTGATCCTACATTCAAAGTTGGAAAACTTTGAGATTTCGGATTTAATGTCAAAAATCATGACAAGATGTGAAGTTCCCAAGTCAATGAAAATGCCCTTCCCAGACTTCAAAGTGCCATAACTTTGTCAAAACTGACCCGATCTTCAACTCCGAGGTCATTTTGATCATGGTTTGCCCTCCTTAGTAATCCTACATTCAAAGTTGGAAAACTTTGAGATTTCGGATTTAATGTCAAAAATCATGACAAGATGTGAAGTTCCCAAGTCAATGAAAATGCCCTTCCCAGACTTCAAAGTGCCATAACTTTGTCAAAACTGACCCGATCTTTAACTCCGAGGTCATTTTGATCATGGTTTGTCCTCCTTAGTAATCCTACATTCAAAGTTGGAAATTTTTGAGATTTCGGATTTAATGTCAAAAATCATGACAAGATATGAAGTTCTCAAGTCAATGAAAATGCCCTTCCCAGACTTCAAAGTGCCATAACTTGGTCAAAACTGACCCGATCTTCAACTCCGAGGTCATTTTGATCATGGTTTGTCCTCCTTAGTAATCCTACATTCAAAGTTGGAAAACTTTGAGATTTCGGATTTAATGTCAAAAATCATGACAAGATGTGAAGTTCCCAAGTCAATGAAAATGCCCTTCCCAGACTTCAAAGTGCCATAGCTTTGTCAAAACTGACCCGATCTTCAACTCCGAGGTCATTTTGATCATGGTTTGTCCTCCTTAGTAATCCTACATTCAAAGTTCTGAAACTTTTCATTTTCGGATTTAATGTCAAAAATCATGACATGATGTGAAGTTCCCAAGTCAATGAAAATGCCCTTCCCAGACTTCAAAGTGCCATAACTTTGTCAAAACTGACCCGATCTTCAACTCCGAGGTCATTTTGATCATGGTTTGTCCTCCTTAGTAATCCTACATTCAAAGTTCTGAAACTTTTCATTTTCGGATTTAATGTCAAAAATCATGACATGATGTGAAGTTCCCAAGTCAATGAAAATGCCCTTCCCAGACTTCAAAGTGCCATAACTTTGTCAAAACTGACCCGATCTTCAACTCCGAGGTCATTTTGATCATGGTTTGTCCTCCTTAGTAATCCTACATTCAAAGTTGGAAAACTTTGAGATTTCGGATTTAATGTCAAAAATCATGACATGATGTGAAGTTCCCAAGTCAATGAAAATGCCCTTCCCAGACTTCAAAGTGCCATAACTTTGTCAAAACTGACCCGATCTTCAACTCCGAGGTCATTTTGATCATGGTTTGTCCTCCTTAGTGATCCTACATTCAAAGTTGGAAAACTTTGAGATTTCGGATTAAATGTCAAAAATCATGACAAGATGTGAAGTTCCCAAGTCAATGAAAATGCCCTTCCCAGACTTCAAAGTGCCATAACTTTGTCAAAACTGACCCGATCTTCAACTCCGAGGTCATTTTGATCATGGTTTGCCCTCCTTAGTAATCCTACATTCAAAGTTGGAAAACTTTGAGATTTCGGATTTAATGTCAAAAATCATGACATGATGTGAAGTTCCCAAGTCAATGAAAATGCCCTTCCCAGACTTCAAAGTGCCATAACTTTGTCAAAACTGACCCGATCTTCAACTCCGAGGTCATTTTGATCATGGTTTGCCCTCCTTAGTAATCCTACATTCAAAGTTGGAAAACTTTGAGATTTCGGATTTAATGTCAAAAATCATGACATGATGTGAAGTTCCCAAGTCAATGAAAATGCCCTTCCCAGACTTCAAAGTGCCATAACTTTGTCAAAACTGACCCGATCTTCAACTCCGAGGTCATTTTGATCATGGTTTGTCCTCCTTAGTGATCCTACATTCAAAGTTGGAAAACTTTGAGATTTCGGATTTAATGTCAAAAATCATGACAAGATGTGAAGTTCCCAAGTCAATGAAAATGCCCTTCCCAGACTTCAAAGTGCCATAACTTTGTCAAAACTGACCCGATCTTCAACTCCGAGGTCATTTTGATCATGGTTTGCCCTCCTTAGTAATCCTACATTCAAAGTTGGAAAACTTTGAGATTTCGGATTTAATGTCAAAAATCATGACATGATGTGAAGTTCCCAAGTCAATGAAAATGCCCTTCCCAGACTTCAAAGTGCCATAACTTTGTCAAAACTGACCCGATCTTCAACTCCGAGGTCATTTTGATCATGGTTTGTCCTCCTTAGTAATCCTACATTCAAAGTTCTGAAACTTTTCATTTTCGGATTTAATGTCAAAAATCATGACATGATGTGAAGTTCCCAAGTCAATGAAAATGCCCTTCCCAGACTTCAAAGTGCCATAACTTTGTCAAAACTGACCCGATCTTCAACTCCGAGGTCATTTTGATCATGGTTTGTCCTCCTTAGTGATCCTACATTCAAAGTTGGAAAACTTTGAGATTTCGGATTTAATGTCAAAAATCATGACATGATGTGAAGTTCCCAAGTCAATGAAAATGCCCTTCCCAGACTTCAAAGTGCCATAACTTTGTCAAAACTGACCCGATCTTCAACTCCGAGGTCATTTTGATCATGGTTTGTCGTCCTTAGTGATCCTACATTCAAAGTTGGAAAACTTTGAGATTTCGGATTTAATGTCAAAAATCATGACAAGATGTGAAGTTCCCAAGTCAATGAAAATGCCCTTCCCAGACTTCAAAGTGTCATAACTTTGTCAAAACTGACCCGATCTTCAACTCCGAGGTCATTTTGATCATGGTTTGCCCTCCTTAGTAATCCTACATTCAAAGTTGGAAAACTTTGAGATTTCGGATTTAATGTCAAAAATCATGACATGATGTGAAGTTCCCAAGTCAATGAAAATGCCCTTCCCAGACTTCAAAGTGCCATAACTTTGTCAAAACTGACCCGATCTTCAACTCCGAGGTCATTTTGATCATGGTTTGTCCTCCTTAGTGATCCTACATTCAAAGTTGGAAAACTTTGAGATTTCGGATTTAATGTCAAAAATCATGACAAGATGTGAAATTCCCAAGTCAATGAAAATGCCCTTCCCAGACTTCAAAGTGCCATAACTTTGTCAAAACTGACCCGATCTTCAACTCCGAGGTCATTTTGATCATGGTTTGCCCTCCTTAGTAATCCTACATTCAAAGTTGGAAAACTTTGAGATTTCGGATTTAATGTCAAAAATCATGACAAGATGTGAAGTTCCCAAGTCAATGAAAATGCCCTTCCCAGACTTCAAAGTGCCATAACTTTGTCAAAACTGACCCGATCTTCAACTCCGAGGTCATTTTGATCATGGTTTGTCCTCCTTAGTAATCCTACATTCAAAGTTGGAAATTTTTGAGATTTCGGATTTAATGTCAAAAATCATGACAAGATATGAAGTTCTCAAGTCAATGAAAATGCCCTTCCCAGACTTCAAAGTGCCATAACTTGGTCAAAACTGACCCGATCTTCAACTCCGAGGTCATTTTGATCATGGTTTGTCCTCCTTAGTAATCCTACATTCAAAGTTGGAAAACTTTGAGATTTCGGATTTAATGTCAAAAATCATGACAAGATGTGAAGTTCCCAAGTCAATGAAAATGCCCTTCCCAGACTTCAAAGTGCCATAACTTTGTCAAAACTGACCCGATCTTCAACTCCGAGGTCATTTTGATCATGGTTTGTCCTCCTTAGTAATCCTACATTCAAAGTTCTGAAACTTTTCATTTTCGGATTTAATGTCAAAAATCATGACATGATGTGAAGTTCCCAAGTCAATGAAAATGCCCTTCCCAGACTTCAAAGTGCCATAACTTTGTCAAAACTGACCCGATCTTCAACTCCGAGGTCATTTTGATCATGGTTTGTCCTCCTTAGTAATCCTACATTCAAAGTTCTGAAACTTTTCATTTTCGGATTTAATGTCAAAAATCATGACATGATGTGAAGTTCCCAAGTCAATGAAAATGCCCTTCCCAGACTTCAAAGTGCCATAACTTTGTCAAAACTGACCCGATCTTCAACTCCGAGGTCATTTTGATCATGGTTTGCCCTCCTTAGTAATCCTACATTCAAAGTTGGAAAACTTTGAGATTTCGGATTTAATGTCAAAAATCATGACATGATGTGAAGTTCCCAAGTCAATGAAAATGCCCTTCCCAGACTTCAAAGTGCCATAACTTTGTCAAAACTGACCCGATCTTCAACTCCGAGGTCATTTTGATCATGGTTTGTCCTCCTTAGTGATCCTACATTCAAAGTTGGAAAACTTTGAGATTTCGGATTTAATGTCAAAAATCATGACAAGATGTGAAGTTCCCAAGTCAATGAAAATGCCCTTCCCAGACTTCAAAGTGCCATAACTTTGTCAAAACTGACCCGATCTTCAACTCCGAGGTCATTTTGATCATGGTTTGTCCTCCTTAGTAATCCTACATTCAAAGTTCTGAAACTTTTCATTTTCGGATTTAATGTCAAAAATCATGACATGATGTGAAGTTCCCAAGTCAATGAAAATGCCCTTCCCAGACTTCAAAGTGCCATAACTTTGTCAAAACTGACCCGATCTTCAACTCCGAGGTCATTTTGATCATGGTTTGTCCTCCTTAGTAATCCTACATTCAAAGTTCTGAAACTTTTCATTTTCGGATTTAATGTCAAAAATCATGACATGATGTGAAGTTCCCAAGTCAATGAAAATGCCCTTCCCAGACTTCAAAGTGCCATAACTTTGTCAAAACTGACCCGATCTTCAACTCCGAGGTCATTTTGATCATGGTTTGCCCTCCTTAGTAATCCTACATTCAAAGTTGGAAAACTTTGAGATTTCGGATTTAATGTCAAAAATCATGACATGATGTGAAGTTCCCAAGTCAATGAAAATGCCCTTCCCAGACTTCAAAGTGCCATAACTTTGTCAAAACTGACCCGATCTTCAACTCCGAGGTCATTTTGATCATGGTTTGTCCTCCTTAGTGATCCTACATTCAAAGTTGGAAAACTTTGAGATTTCGGATTTAATGTCAAAAATCATGACAAGATGTGAAGTTCCCAAGTCAATGAAAATGCCCTTCCCAGACTTCAAAGTGCCATAACTTTGTCAAAACTGACCCGATCTTCAACTCCGAGGTCATTTTGATCATGGTTTGCCCTCCTTAGTAATCCTACATTCAAAGTTGGAAAACTTTGAGATTTCGGATTTAATGTCAAAAATCATGACAAGATGTGAAGTTCCCAAGTCAATGAAAATGCCCTTCCCAGACTTCAAAGTGCCATAACTTTGTCAAAACTGACACGATCTTTAACTCCGAGGTCATTTTGATCATGGTTTGTCCTCCTTAGTAATCCTACATTCAAAGTTGGAAAACTTTGAGATTTCGGATTTAATGTCAAAAATCATGACAAGATATGAAGTTCTCAAGTCAATGAAAATGCCCTTCCCAGACTTCAAAGTGCCATAACTTGGTCAAAACTGACCCGATCTTCAACTCCGAGGTCATTTTGATCATGGTTTGTCCTCCTTAGTAATCCTACATTCAAAGTTGGAAAACTTTGAGATTTCGGATTTAATGTCAAAAATCATGACAAGATGTGAAGTTCCCAAGTCAATGAAAATGCCCTTCCCAGACTTCAAAGTGCCATAACTTTGTCAAAACTGACCCGATCTTCAACTCCGAGGTCATTTTGATCATGGTTTGTCCTCCTTAGTAATCCTACATTCAAAGTTCTGAAACTTTTCATTTTCGGATTTAATGTCAAAAATCATGACATGATGTGAAGTTCCCAAGTCAATGAAAATGCCCTTCCCAGACTTCAAAGTGCCATAACTTTGTCAAAACTGACCCGATCTTCAACTCCGAGGTCATTTTGATCATGGTTTGTCCTCCTTAGTAATCCTACATTCAAAGTTCTGAAACTTTTCATTTTCGGATTTAATGTCAAAAATCATGACATGATGTGAAGTTCCCAAGTCAATGAAAATGCCCTTCCCAGACTTCAAAGTGCCATAACTTTGTCAAAACTGACCCGATCTTCAACTCCGAGGTCATTTTGATCATGGTTTGTCCTCCTTAGTGATCCTACATTCAAAGTTGGAAAACTTTGAGATTTCGGATTTAATGTCAAAAATCATGACATGATGTGAAGTTCCCAAGTCAATGAAAATGCCCTTCCCAGACTTCAAAGTGCCATAACTTTGTCAAAACTGACCCGATCTTCAACTCCGAGGTCATTTTGATCATGGTTTGTCGTCCTTAGTGATCCTACATTCAAAGTTGGAAAACTTTGAGATTTCGGATTTAATGTCAAAAATCATGACAAGATGTGAAGTTCCCAAGTCAATGAAAATGCCCTTCCCAGACTTCAAAGTGTCATAACTTTGTCAAAACTGACCCGATCTTCAACTCCGAGGTCATTTTGATCATGGTTTGCCCTCCTTAGTAATCCTACATTCAAAGTTGGAAAACTTTGAGATTTCGGATTTAATGTCAAAAATCATGACATGATGTGAAGTTCCCAAGTCAATGAAAATGCCCTTCCCAGACTTCAAAGTGCCATAACTTTGTCAAAACTGACCCGATCTTCAACTCCGAGGTCATTTTGATCATGGTTTGTCCTCCTTAGTGATCCTACATTCAAAGTTGGAAAACTTTGAGATTTCGGATTTAATGTCAAAAATCATGACAAGATGTGAAATTCCCAAGTCAATGAAAATGCCCTTCCCAGACTTCAAAGTGCCATAACTTTGTCAAAACTGACCCGATCTTCAACTCCGAGGTCATTTTGATCATGGTTTGCCCTCCTTAGTAATCCTACATTCAAAGTTGGAAAACTTTGAGATTTCGGATTTAATGTCAAAAATCATGACAAGATGTGAAGTTCCCAAGTCAATGAAAATGCCCTTCCCAGACTTCAAAGTGCCATAACTTTGTCAAAACTGACCCGATCTTCAACTCCGAGGTCATTTTGATCATGGTTTGTCCTCCTTAGTAATCCTACATTCAAAGTTGGAAATTTTTGAGATTTCGGATTTAATGTCAAAAATCATGACAAGATATGAAGTTCTCAAGTCAATGAAAATGCCCTTCCCAGACTTCAAAGTGCCATAACTTGGTCAAAACTGACCCGATCTTCAACTCCGAGGTCATTTTGATCATGGTTTGTCCTCCTTAGTAATCCTACATTCAAAGTTGGAAAACTTTGAGATTTCGGATTTAATGTCAAAAATCATGACAAGATGTGAAGTTCCCAAGTCAATGAAAATGCCCTTCCCAGACTTCAAAGTGCCATAACTTTGTCAAAACTGACCCGATCTTCAACTCCGAGGTCATTTTGATCATGGTTTGTCCTCCTTAGTAATCCTACATTCAAAGTTCTGAAACTTTTCATTTTCGGATTTAATGTCAAAAATCATGACATGATGTGAAGTTCCCAAGTCAATGAAAATGCCCTTCCCAGACTTCAAAGTGCCATAACTTTGTCAAAACTGACCCGATCTTCAACTCCGAGGTCATTTTGATCATGGTTTGTCCTCTTTAGTAATCCTACATTCAAAGTTCTGAAACTTTTCATTTTCGGATTTAATGTCAAAAATCATGACATGATGTGAAGTTCCCAAGTCAATGAAAATGCCCTTCCCAGACTTCAGAGTGCCATAACTTTGTCAAAACTGACCCGATCTTCAACTCCGAGGTCATTTTGATCATGGTTTGTCCTCCTTAGTGATCCTACATTCAAAGTTGGAAAACTTTGAGATTTCGGATTTAATGTCAAAAATCATGACAAGATATGAAGTTCTCAAGTCAATGAAAATGCCCTTCCCAGACTTCAAAGTGCCATAACTTGGTCAAAACTGACCCGATCTTCAACTCCGAGGTCATTTTGATCATGGTTTGTCCTCCTTAGTAATCCTACATTCAAAGTTGGAAAACTTTGAGATTTCGGATTTAATGTCAAAAATCATGACAAGATGTGAAGTTCCCAAGCCAATGAAAATGCCCTTCCCAGACTTCAAAGTGCCATAACTTTGTCAAAACTGACCCGATCTTCAATTCCGAGACCTTTATAGTCATGGTTTGTTATCCCCAACAGTTCTACATTCAAAGTTGTGTAACTTCATATTTTCGGATTTCATGTCAAAAATTATGGCAACAGTTGTCACATGTCAGCTCTCAAGTCCCAGGAAATGGACTTCTCAGACTTCAAACTGCCATAACTTTGTCAAAACTGACCCGATCTTCAACTCCGAGGTCATTTTGATCATGGTTTGTCCTCTTTAGTAATCCTACATTCAAAGTTCTGAAACTTTTCATTTTCGGATTTAATGTCAAAAATCATGACATGATGTGAAGTTCCCAAGTCAATGAAAATGCCCTTCCCAGACTTCAGAGTGCCATAACTTGGTCAAAACTGACCCGATCTTCAACTCCGAGGTCATTTTGATCATGGTTTGTCCTCCTTAGTAATCCTACATTCAAAGTTGGAAAACTTTGAGATTTCGGATTTAATGTCAAAAATCATGACAAGATGTGAAGTTCCCAAGTCAATGAAAATGCCCTTCCCAGACTTCAAAGTGCCATAACTTTGTCAAAACTGACCCGATCTTCAACTCCGAGGTCATTTTGATCATGGTTTGTCCTCCTTAGTAATCCTACATTCAAAGTTCTGAAACTTTTCATTTTCGGATTTAATGTCAAAAATCATGACATGATGTGAAGTTCCCAAGTCAATGAAAATGCCCTTCCCAGACTTCAAAGTGCCATAACTTTGTCAAAACTGACCCGATTTTCAATTCCGAGGTCATTTTGGTTATGGCTTATCCTCTTTATTAATTATACATTCAAAGTTGAGAAGCTTAATATTTTCGGATTTCTTGTCAAAACTGTTGACAATAACTGACATGTCAGTGCTCAATGCTCATGAAACGCCCTTTGCCGATTTCCAGTCTGCTTCATTTTTTACTTAACTCACTGCATTTTCACAGCTTGTCACATTGGTGAGCTTGGCAAACTTGACTGCGAAATAAATGGAGCTGGTTAGATACAATGAATAATGACATGCTGGGCGTGACAAGTGTCAAATTGGCAACATTTCCATTTCCAGCCCCAATCATGCGGGAAGTTGGAGCACAGAAAACCAGAATTCTTGAATACAGCGATTGCAGCTTGCCAAAATGATGAGCGAAACGCAAGCAGAAGATCAACAGCAATCAAGCCATATGTGTCAAGGTAATATGTATGTGGCTAATACATACATACATATATATACATATCGTGTGATGGGTGCTGCGGCTGCCAGTCCGACATGCGAGGTTGAGGTTTTCATCACATTGTGGTTGTTGTTTGTTGTTGTTGTTGTTTATTGCATATTGTTGTTGGCATACGCTGCAATGCCGTTGAAGAATTGCGTTTAGCTGAAGGTGTTTTTGGACGCGCTTTTAGGCAACAGGAAAACATAAATTGCGACTAAGCGACACGTTGTCGGCCGCCTGGACAGCCTGGTGAAACTGAAGCTCAGCTCAATGTCGAGTAACAGTAAACGCTACACAATGCCGCTTGGCATTCCCAAGAGATCGGAACAACAATGATCGCTACTCTCTGGCTCTGATTTCTACGAGTGCAGCTATGATTGATTGCGAAAGGCAAAAGCAAAGGCAAAGGCAATGGCAAAGGCAAAGGCGCTGAAAGCCATTCATTAATTTAATCATCGATCCACTTAATGAATTCGAGCCATGGCCGACGGGCTCTATGATTTGTGTGCCCCATGCCGAATGAGTTCAAATGAGTTGGAAAAGTGCCTTCGGGAATCGGTCGGCGGTGCAAAGTGTGCAAGAAAATTTAGAAAACTTTTCTGACGCGTTGCCGATAAGAAATCTGATCCAGTTTTCTGGACTTTTTTCCAAATTGCAAGCCTCGAAAGTTGGCGTAAAGCGTGTTTCGGTTTTTTTGATACCCTGTACTTATTGAAAATAAGTTATAATAAAGAATAACCCATAAAATATATATATTCTGATTTCAGCCTTAGAATCAACACAATTGAGTGACTATCGAATACAAAATACAATAGTTGTTTATGTATCAATTAGTACAGGATATCTGTGAGTTGAGCAATCTGTTGTTGCTGTTGCACGCAGCCACATAATTTGGATTTCGTGATAGCCACAAATCGCAGCACACTGGCCAAGTCGCAGCCATATAAATAATAGTAGCTATTGCTTTTTGGCTGTAGTTACTTGATTTAGTTTTGGCATCATATTTCATTCTCAACTTTCACTTGATCGCTTGACCAGATACTATTTGCCATCCTGTTTGTGTTTGTTTGTGTTTGTTTGTGTAATTGCAGCCGGCGCTCTCGTTTAGACGTTGGCATGTCGCTGGCTCATTAAGAGCCCGGTTTAAATGGCATCCACGATGCGTTTAGGCCACTCAAATGATGCATATCAATGGCGCCCACAAGCTGTCAAGTGGTATAGATAACTGGCTTTTAGGACGGCCTTCCACCCGCAACTTATATATATATATATATATATGAGATATGCCCCCACTACTGGTCTAAGTTCAAGTTGCAGCGCTAATGAACCGTGCACTGGGACGGCAACAAAAGCAACACATGCGAAAGGCAAATGGACCGAGTGGCAAAGATCTTGCGGCTCATGGCCGTTGCATGAACGCTGCATGCCACAAACGGCTCGCAGCGATGCGGCGCACCTTTGGGGCATTTCAATTAACCTGCGCACTTTCGATTTCATTGGAGCCTGATGCCTGGTGCCTGGGGTCTGGACCTGGACCTAAACCTGCACATGGGCCCGTCGTTGCCTTTATCTAGGCGGGTCCCGCGTCGCAATTCCAATGCTAAACGGCTGCTGCGCACTCATTCCAGCATCGAAATAATTGAATGCCCTTGTGCCTTGAGCCATGTGCGCTTATCGTTTGACCAGAAGGGTTCCCACTACCAGCGCCTAATCACATCAAAAGACACATGCCGCGGCGCGTCCTTGAAGGGCAGCCTGCAGCCTGCAGGCTCTGCCTCTCTCTCCCTCTCCCTCTCTTTCCCTCCTGTGAATGTGACAAGTATGCAAATAAGCCAATGTAGTTTGACATGCGCCTGCCTCGTAGTCCGGCTTAAAATCGTGCTACTCGCTGGACCCAATTAAAATATATGTACATATATATATATATATACATATCTGCAATCGATTCATGCACTTGAGATTTGAGTTTTGAGTTGTAGCTGTTGCTGTTTAAGCTGTTGTCTCATGGCTTTCAAAGCAAATACAAATAGAAACTTTCGCTAAAGAATGGATGCGGTTCATGTGCTCTTAGCCAGGCCAAAAGCAAAAGACTTAAGCGACAAACTTGTTTCACACAGCAGCTGTCAACAGCACATTAAGTGAGAGCAAATAACAAACACACACACACACACACACACATAGGGAAAAACTCGCGGCACCCGGAGTGCCAAAAGTTAGCTAAATATAATCTGAGACTCATTTCAATACACATTTCGATAAACAAATGACGCAATCTTTGCAATTCAAAGCGCCATTTGCGCTCACTGCTGGAAACTTGGGACAGCAGAATTTCATATTAATGTGGATGGCTGAAGTTGATTGAAGTTGAAGCTGGCTGATTGTGTGCTGATCGACAACTCCATTTACACAATTCGCAATATTATAACTCTGCACACACACAAACACACACACTCACATTTAATAACTGCGGCAGCGACAACAACACCCAATGCCAACCGGGTAAAGAACCTGACTGAGACACACTTGGCCAACAACGACGCAAAAAACTAAGTTAACTGAGAGAACTGAGCTGCTGCTGCTGAGCTGATCTGCTGCTGCTGCTGCTGCTGCCTACGCCAATGTCACAAAAGCAAAATAGTGCGAAAAGGTGGGCAGGCGATGCCAAAATGAGACTTATTAATTAAGTTTCTTTTTGCTTGCTTTCTGTTGTTGTTGTTGTTGTTGTTGTTCTTGTTGTTGCTGGAGTAGCACTATAAAGCAGCATATGCAAATTATGAATTAAAGCCAAAACTATAAAACTTAAATGGCATTTTAATAGTGGCAAATGGCGTGCGTCTGCAAAGATCTGGTCTTCATCTTTGTTTCCCCCTCTTCTCGTCGTTCCCTTCCCATGCGGGTGGTGGTTTCTTTCAACTAGTACGTAATAATCAAGTTTGACAAATTCATATTGACAATTGCGTAGTAGCAAAGTCATCATCAACAAGTGCCCTATCTATCGGTTGAACTCGACTATAAAATACCCTGTATCTGCTACTTGTTATACCCTTAACCCATGGGAAAAAGCGTATCATGCAAATTAACACCTTTGAACTGCCAAAACTGAAACGATTGTGAAACTTGATCACATTTTCTTCATGGAATGACTTTTCTAAAAATCCTGCATTTCAATTATAACTATTTGTGAAAACTAGTTTTTGGCGAAAATATCAGTTTTTTTGCAATTTAGGCGTTTTGATCTGCCATAACTATGGTTCAAGAAGAAGCACAGTAATTGAAATAAGCGTGTGTTTGCATGTGTGTGTGCTTCTATGTAAGAATACAGATAAATAATTATGAAAGAATATAAATGAGGGTATATTCTAGTCGGGCAATCTCGACTAGAGCACTCCTACTTGTTTTATATATATTTTTTATGCCCTACTTAAAAAAAAAGAAAAGAAATCTAATTTTAGGATTTTTCAAAAATTACATAGTTTGTCTGTAATGCACACAGGGTATACAAAAATAGCTCAATCAAATTGAAAAACAACTGAACACACATTAAACATCACAGCTAGCAAACTGTATAGAAATTGCACGAGTCGGAAATACATAATACAAACATGCATAATACTTTATTTTTGCAATTTAATTAATTAATTAAAATATATGAGTGCTCATTAAAATTATAAAAAATACAGTGGCAAACAGAGCAAACAGTAGCGTAGCGCTCATTTAATTACGTTTGCAGCTGGAGTTGAGTGCAAATTGCAAATAGTATTACGTAATCATGATCTACTGGGTATACCCAATTACGACAACTTGATGCAAGATCAGTGCCATAATCGATTTAATTAAAGAGCTCTCTGCAGCTTGAGGCACAGATTATGTCATCCAGGCAATATTGAGATAAAGTTCAAGTACAAGCGACTGTTCTCGGTCTCGCATTGTCCTCACTTGTCCTCCTACAAGTGAGCAAGTGCATCATGAAGATGAACGCCTAAGCAACAATAACAACTACAATTACAATTACAATGACAGCAAACAACTGAAACTACATGTGGCAGCTGGTAGCCTGCCCCTGGAGCTGAATTTTTATTACAACGCGACTCGTTTTTGCCAAATTTGTCGCTACGCAAGGTTGCCCACGAGCTGTACACATACTCAGATATACACTCATACCCATACTCGTAACCATACTCAAAGTTATATTCGCACTCGCATTCACATTCACATAAGATTGTTATTGTTTTTGTTAACTTGCCGCTGATCATCAAGTGAGGTTCATCTGCAAAAGCAAAGAGCAAAAATTGGCTGAAATTAGCCGTTTTGCAGTCAACAGCTCGTAAGAAATGTGTCTGCCACTAATTTTGATTATACCTACACATACATAAGGTATGTGAGCTAAAATTAAATCATCATTTTTATCAGTGTTTTCTCACATAATTGCCTCAATTTGCATGTGAACAACAAAGGCATTTAAAGCATTATGGTTTAATACGTGTTTTTTGTATGTCGTTAAATGTTAAACGATGGCGCCTTGGCCGTTTTTAGATAGGACTTTAAGATACAGCAAATATATCTTATTAAAATACCTCATCAATCTAATGAGACAAACAAGACAGCAAACATGTTGCATGATTTATAAAAGGTGCGCAATTGAAAGGTGCGCAATCAACCGATGGCTGACTGGCCGACTGGCTGCCAAGGCCACAAAGACAAAAGTTTTCGTGATTTGTGCAATAGTTTAACTTAATTACACACAAAATCAGATCGGACCATAAGAAGAAGAAAGAACTGCAGCTTAAGGAAATTCAAGTCGCCCAAAAACAAAAGACTCAGGCAACGAACTTGGAATGGCAATTACAAATACAACAACAGTGTGTTGCACATGGAAAGACAAGAGACAAGGATAGAGACAGAGACAGAGACAGAGATAGAGACAGTGGCAGACGCATCTATTAAAGCCAAGCTAAATAATTTACATTTGTGCCGCTTTTGTCATAATCAATTTTTAATTTCTTCATTTCAGACAGTCGCCATAAATTCCATTCCGGCTTTGGAATAAATCGCATTGCCCAGCAATTAAATTGCGCCGCTGTGCCTAGCGATTGTTGTTGTTGTTGTTGCTGTTGTTGTTGCTGTTGTTGTTGTTGTGGCGTATGCTGTCTCTGCTGCCAGACATAATCATAACAATAATAATGTAGTCGACTCTGGAGACAAACAGACAGTTGCAGCAGCGCCAGGCACCGCAGAACTGGCCATATGTATATATACATACTTTTAATGCGACTGCCACTGATGAGTTTTTGTTGTTGTTGTTGTTGTTGTTGTTGTTGTTGTTGTTGTTGTTGTTGTTGTTGTTGCTGCCTCCCCTCCACGACTGATGTGCAAAGTGATACTCTTGCAGCAGAGAGTGTGTGGCAGAGTCTAGCTGTCTCTGTCTCTGACTCTGTGGCTTATAAAATATCTACTTATTTAAAATAGTTATTTTTCGTTGTTGTTGTCGTTGTTGTTATTGTTGTTGTTGTTGTGCGATTGTGTGTGCTCTCTAGAGCTCTCAAGGTAAACTACATTTTATTGTTGAGGCGGCATTGTTACGAGCATTGCTTTTGGCATTCGTTCTGGCTTACTCGCCCACTTACCACATGCATACATATGGCAAATAAATATAAATATATACATATATATATATATATTTATGCAATATATATGCAATCAATATCGGCAAGCAACGCGTCAAAATAGTTCAAATTATGCAATTGATGGATGCCCAAATGTCATTTGTGCTCGGTTCTTATTTGTTGTTGTTGCTGCTGCTGCTGCTGCTGCTGTCTTCTTGCCCCGCAGCAATAGCAACATAGCCATTTTAGAAACAACACGAAGGTGATTCGCCTGCCAACCAACTGACCATCTTAGAACCCAGCAGCTGTTGGAGCAGCGCTGCCCCGTTAATTAGTTAGTTGAATTATGTAGTCATTCCGACATTTGCTGACGGAGTTGCGCAGCGTGGGTTGTTAGCGGCATTGATTGACCAAAATTAGCGTATAGTATGTACGAGTGTGTGTGCGTGTGTGTGTGTGAGTGATTAGTATATATATTACGCAGATGTTTGGATATCTCTTTTGATTTTATTGAAATAGAATGAATATAGAATGAAATAGTATTTAATATGCAGCAAACGTTTCTTATTTAATTTTTATTTAATTTTTGTTGATTAAAAAATTTATTTATTTAAGTATTTTTGTTTGTATTAGTCGAATTAAAAATCATGAATCTTTTATTTAGGAATTCTGTTCCGATTGTGCTGGCTTTTGCAAGAGCATTTTTCGCTGAGTGTAGTTATTAATGAGATGTAATTTATTTAGCGTTAATAGCAGCTTTCAGTTATGCATTCTTGTGAGTGTGTGTGTGGAGTGTGGTGTGTGTGTGTGTGTTGTGGTTATTTAGAGGTTATGGTCCTTAACACAACACACTGACCTATGCGCTTCACGTGAACATCTCGATTGAAGCTGACACGTGGTCCGCCATTTGCCGCTGCTGCCGCTGTTGTTGTTGTTGTTGTTGTTGGTCTCGGTTGTTGCTGAGGTTGCGGCGGCATTTTGATGGATTTTTTCAGTTATCTGTTGCTTGCTGGAAAGCCGCTGTTGTTGTTGTGGTTGTTGTTGCTGCTGGAATCGCTTTGAATTGCTCACTTGGCTGAGGAAAAGTGTTAAGCGGCTGTTCCTGGCATTTTAGCTAGGTTAAACTCTTGCATTGACAGTCGCCTTTGATGTGCATACCCATCTAATATTGGCTGTCAAAGTGTCAAACTGCAATTCGAAATGAAATGAAATAAAAAGACAAGTCACAAACGTCAAATCTCGTGAAATTTGATATATTTTAGTTCTGATTATTGTTGTTGGTTTGTTGCTTTGTTGGTTTGTTTGCTGGCTGTTAAATTTGTTGTTGTTGTTGTTGTTGTGTTGAGGCAATTGCTTGTTAGACTCTGCACCTCATTAGAGGCGACCTGGTTAGATTTTGTTGGGTAGTTGCTTAACTAAATCAGCTTTTTACTTGCTTTATTAATGGCCACTTCACATGCGCCTAGCGAAAGTGTTATTAAAATTAAATCAAAGCTTCAGATTTGGCGCACACACACATATACAAATAAAACAAAAAACCATATCATATTAGCCGGTGTGCGTTGTTTTTTGTATTGGATCACACCGGAGACCGTAATCCATTTGCAGACAACGCAATAAACCATAAGAAATTAGAAACGAAAACAAGAAAATAAAAATACAAAAATACAAAAAAAAACACCAGACCAGCAGTGAAAAGAATAATTGCCAATTAATAAAAAGCCAATGACTCTGAAACTGAAAAACCCCCACCCCGCGGAATGTATTAAAAAAAAAACATTGTAAAGTTTATGGAAACGGGGAGTAGTACGAAGTGGGCAGAGCGAATCAAGTTTGTTTTGCGCTATGCTCGTTAGCCGGAGCACGGAGAAAAAAAGAGTTAAAGAAATCAAAACAAAAAAGCCAAAAACAACAAGAAATAGACAACATATGAGGGTGTTTGTCTGCATACGATATTTAATTCGCCAGCCTGTTGCCTTTGTCATTGTCACATGCGAGCGACTTGGAATTGGCAATTGGGTATGGGGTATGGGGGATGGGGTATGGGGTATGGGATGGAGTGAGTGGAGCGAATATCAATACAAAGCGGATGTTGAGAACCAAGAAGTCGCCATCAAGCATGTATTTGTGTATTGTGCCCCCTCAAACGACATTTGGGTGTGTCCTGCAGCACGTTGCAGCCGCAGCAGCCGCAACAGCAACAAATATAAATAAATATGTTGATTGCGATTAAGCAAACGCGATAATATTCATATTTGAATACGCGACTACGAGCACAAACTCTATTTAAACAATGCATTATGCCCCAGGACATGCCGCACATGCAGCACATGCAGCAGTTGCAGCAGTTGCAGGCGGGGTGCTCTCAAGGAAAGCTTGGCCGGCGAGCAAGTGCGCTAAGCAGGCGCAGCCAATGAGTATCCCCACTTAGTTGGGGGGCCCCCAGTCGTTATAGCGCTTGCTGCAGACACACGCACCCACCCAAAACCGCGCACCGTAATGGGTAGAAAATGCATGCCCATTATGGCACCTGGTCAGGGGCCGCGTCGCAATCATGGCCAGCACAAGTAAGAGTGCTGCAGTCGACTGCCAGATACCCTGTAGTAGGCATAAGCACATATCACGAATTGCTCCTTATATGGCTGCACTGCTTCTCCACTGAATCTTAAATAATTTCTGTAATTATTGTTTGATTTTTATAAATCTTGTAGAACATAAAGATAAGTTTCAAATGTGTCTATATACCAAAAATCAGGGATATACTTTCAATAATTATACGCATTATCCTATATTGTAAGAGGTACATAAATAGTAAAATAATCTTAATCAGTGTTTGCTAATACGAAAGCATACATAATAAATTGGGGTCTTAATGTCGTAAAACGATATTTATTGATATTTTTGATATTTCTTATCCGAGTGAGTTATTAACAACTAAAAGTTAAGCTTTTCTACATTCCATATTTCAACTTAAAGACGCCGAGATCGTCCCTATCGAGAATACATTTAATGGCGTCAAACTTGATGATAACCCTTATTAGACATATTCGAATGGGTACAGGGTATTTGTGTATGAAAGAGCAACAAGGCAAACCCAAAGAAGCACAAGCAGAAAGAAGCGAATGTCCGCTGCTCATTCACTTACTGGCTTACTTACAGACAGGACAGCTTTCCACTCTAACAAGCACAGAGCAGCAGAGATGCAGAGGAGCAGAGAAGCCAATTGAGCGACTAGACATCAATGGCGACTGACGGCGTATGATCATGACTAGAGCTGTCTGTCTGCCCAGCTGGTGCTGGTGCTGGAGCTGGAGCTGGCGTTGGAGTTGGAGCGGGTACGCAAAACGCTTGGAGCTGCCAATAAAAATCCTTTACCATATAATTTGAGTGGCCATGCGTGCGCTCGCCGCAGTGCAGCGACTGACGTTGATGGGAAGCTGACTAGTCAGCAATTCCTTGCAGCCCCACCAGGTTGGGGCTAGATGACGATGCCGATGCCGATGTCGATGTCCATGTGGTTGTGGATGCCGATTGCTGCGCGTTGATTGCGCCATGAACGTGATTTGTTTGTAAACACGCATTATTAAGGTGTAATAAACATAAAATTTGTAGCGCTTCGCAGCGTAGGAGCTGAACCTTCTCGCTGCCAGTATATATACATATAAATATATATATATATATATACATAAGGTACATATATATATATAAATTCAATTAACAAACGTTGCTTTAACAAAATTTGAATCTAATTTCACTGGCAATTGCGTAGTGCTCAGCTAATTTGTATACAAATTATATTAAATTATACAATTTTACAGGCAGGTTGACTTCGAAATGGGGCTGCTCCAAGAGCAGAAAACAAACACTCAGTACACAGCACTATAATGACTCTGAACTTGAACTTTGACATTGCGAATGGGGCAGAGAGAGAAACACAATCAGCGAAACATAATGATGGCAACTATCCAACCCAGGCGTGGTACGTCTATCCCCCCACTGCTCCTCTGGCCCCCACAAGCGAACGTGTCAAGTGAAACCAAAAGTGCGGCAAGCAGTGAGAGGCAAGAGGCAAGCAGACCACAAAAAGCAAACATCGCATTCGCCCACTTTGCGTGTGTTCTCAGCGCCAGCGTTGACCTCTCGCTCTCTTGGGGGCTCCGCTCGAAATGGGGAACAGCAACAGAGAATTGCGAATTGCGAATTGAGTCTGTCTAAGCCGCGGCCTTTTCTGGCTCAAGTGAAAATGAAGGTGTAGTCCAATTTGTAAGTATGGCCAAGCCCCAGGCCTCAGCACAGCAGCAGCAGCCGCAGCCGCCGTCAAAGTTATGCAAAGCTCTGGACATGGGACTACTCCTGCTGCTGCTGCTGCTGCTGCTGCTGCTGCTCCTGCTCCTGCTCCCGGTGGAGTCAATGTCTGCAGCAGTCTGGAGCGCATTTTTCCATGCGTGCCGCCTTTCTGCTTTGTTGGTGGCGCTCTGCGGCTGCGGCGGCGGCTGCGGCCGCGTCGTCCATTTGCCGACTTGGCAAATACTTAATTGCATTTCGATATCTATGCTCAGGCATCTGTGAGTGGATGCCGCACTGGGGCTCAATACCTCAAGACTGCCAAGAGACTGGCATATTTGGACACGCAGACAGCCCTCGTAACTGGTCGTCGTCGTCGTCGTCGCTTCTTTGTTGCGAGGCTGTTGCTCTGTTGCTCTGCTTGCTCTCTGTGGGTTGACCAGGTCCAGGAGAGGCTTTTGTCGATTTTTACAACTAAATTCCCTCGATTCATTCGCTTTACAAAAGAAATTACTAATTGCTACTCCCCATTTAGAGCCATATTGCATATCTACGCGCGCATCTGAGACGATGATGATGACAATGATGATGATGATGATGACAATGACAAGAGAGACTTTGACTTCGACTTCGACTTCTAATGCTATGCACATCCGTCCAAGCGCCCACACACACACACACACACACACACAGCTAGAGCAATGCCAGCTCTTTTCCACTGACTTTGTCTCGTTTCCGCTCTCGCATATTGTTTGTCATCGTTTTGTTTGCTGCCGTTGATGGCCGGCCGTCAATCTTAACCCCCCCGCGCCTAACTGGAGCCCCTCGCCATGCGATCGCATTGTGCTTGAGCACGCTGTCATTTTCACGCTTTGTTAGCTCACTAAACTGTATCTCGAAGTTGTCCGGCGTTGACTACTAGGAAGCGTCATGGCGCAGGCACGTTTCTCCCCCCCCCTCTCCTCCCCCTACACCCCTTCCCTTTTTTTGTATTTGTATTTATGACTACATATTTAGTTTATTATGTATGTTAGAAGGTTAATCTCTGCGGCATTACATTGCAACTTTTGCGCCTTTGTGGCAAATTTCTTTGCCTTCGCTTCAGACTTGTATAATATATATATATATATATATATGTATGTACGCTCGTTGGGCTAGATATTGAAAGACTTGAGGCTATACAATTTATAAGGTATATTTCTATTTTAATATAATTTTGCATATTTCTGCAAGATTTACCTAACTTATTATTTACTATTTCTATGCAAGTGACCTGGACTGTAGCTCCCCAGCTTACATTCTTCCATAAACCAACCATAACTTCTATATGAGCCAGTACTTTGCGTACTTTGAGAAATGTTAATCAATTTAATTGTCTAATGGCTAATGCCATGATTAATGTGGCTCTTAGCTCAAGCTGCTCCCAGCGGTCAAAATTTCACTTTTTGAATTCATAATACAATAATTAACCCAGAGAGTATATAATGCTATATGAACAACAACAACAGCACCACTGTGCCATTTTTCCATGTCACAGTTTGCCAAACTGTTGCGACTTTTAACCTGCACAGAAATCAATTAGGTACCATATCGAAAAGATACACACACACACACACACACAGGTTTGCCAAAAAAGCGATCGATCATCGGCGGCAACAATCGCTGTTGGAAATTATGCTTAGTTGGCCCTTTGATAGTTGTTCCAATGTTCAGTGAGTCGCCAAAAAAAAAAGCGTATTTTATTTATCAATTAAATGAATCGAAAATTGTGCGCAATTACTGAGCAAAAAAATAGTAGTTATGAGCGCCAAGTTTGTTGCCTAAGTCTTTTCTTTCACTCCAAGCAATTCTCGCCAAGAGGCTGCACGACAGCGACTGTCGCGTCTGTCTGTCTGTCTGTCTGTCTGGTGTCAGCTTCGATTTCGATTTCGGTTGCAGCTTCAGCTTATTCGGGTTGCATCTTCCAGCCGGGCAACATTTCCGGCAGCTCGGCGCTGGTGGCAAAGGTCAGCAGCGCAAACGAATCGGCACTTGGCACTCTCGAAGCTTATGCTGCATGCAACGTGCGCTGCATGCTGCATGCTGCATGCTGCATGGCGCATGCAACATGCAACGTATTCCAGTGGGAAAAAAGGGCGCCTGGCATGCGATTGCCTTCTTTGGGTCTGTGGCACAACAGCAAGTCATAATCAACGACTGCGACGGCTGTGGGGCATCATCTTCCGTCTTGCATAAGGCGGCCCCACTGCGTCGAGGAGAGTTTCACTTTTTAACCAAATCTGTCGCTGCCGGGTAATTAAAGCCATTTGGGACTAGCGGTAGCTGCGGTAATATTTTAATTTATGCTAATTTTTTTGGCAGTAATCTTGGGCTAATTATTAGCTGGCAGCTATTCGATATTTTGCATCAACTCGATTGGATTTGATTGATAGAAAGGCAAAGTTGAAAAAAGACACTGAAAAAAATACATAACAAACGTTTCAAATACGTAATTCGCGATTTAAAAACTTGTAAAAAAAATCACATAAAATAAAGTATAAAAAAAAAATTAATCCCAGTCATTTATTTTTTGCTGTGTATGAAATAATATTGGGAGCAGCGTCAGGCGTCAGCTGATGGGTTCATTGATATGCAGTTGAAAGCATATCGTCAAATGTTGTTGACCGCAAAGGTTTTGCATTCAATGGTGATTGCTGATGGTGCGGCATACAAAGCAGATTGTCGACTGCGACTGGGTGACTCAATTTCAACATTAATTTGATTGGTTATATTTTTTTTTTTTTGTATTTGGGTGCGCATTGAGTAATGCCAATGCTAAATTGTGGCCCCATTGCATTATGAAAGCGTTACAAATTTTCTTTTTCAGTTCACATCCAATTGGCAAATGGGTAATCAGACAATTCAGTCCAATGGAGCAGCTCTGTCACAAACGCCCATTATCGTTAGCTGCAAATGGACTGGGAACAAGCTGACAATAAGTTGCCATAATCGGTCAGTTTCCATGTCTCATTTGTATGCATGAATCTCGATTTGAGTTGCAGTCAATGTCACCATAACTTGAAGATACTCCGCTTGACCAATGACATCACGTCACGTCACGGCCCACGCTGACCTGCCAATTAACAAAAAATAAATAAAAATCTCTGGTAGAGTAGGCAAGAGAAATTTGTTGGGAATCCAAAGTCGCAGACGCAGACGCAGTTCTTGGAATCTCGTAATTGGCTCGAGATGAAAGCTAAGCAGGCCCAGCGGCAAAGCTAGCAGTCAATACATCAATTTAATGACTTCATTGAAAGCATTTTCGGCTAACTTCACATCATGCACGCCCCAAATATTAATTTCGGTTCGATCCATTCTGCTGCCGGGCAGCCAGCGATAGAGATTGCCTCAGCTTAAGTAAATATCAATATGTGCTCCATTTGAGAGTAGTCCAACTGGTAGATACCCTGTAGCAAGTACTTAAGTTGAATAGAATACAATATTGTAGTTGTTATTTGTTAACTACTTTACATTAATCCTATCCTTATATAGAAGGAGTTGTTAGAAAAATATAACTTCCTTAAAAATTGCCATGATATGCCTAGAATCTAAAATACAAGGTTTGAGAATATTTCTTAATGGTTTACTGAGCTTTAAGATTTTTCAATAATTATTTAAAAAAATCCTTTGAAAGTGATACATATAAATCATTTAATTATATATATAGCACATTTAACGGAAGAACTTTAAGGGGTATATACGGAAAATTGTAATTAAAATCATTAAAATATTTAAGGTAGTAAAATCACTACTGAAACCAAAGTGTACTACTTCACTAACAACTACTTAACAAGCCAGTGCCGAGTTGTGGACAAATAAATCAGCTAAAGATCGTTCCCAGGGCGTCGTATTGCAGCCGGAGGAGTCTGCACCTGCCAATGCCAAACAGCCAACAGCAAACGGCAAACGGCAAACAGCAAACTTCGATCACTTGACACACGATACTTTAAAGCCAAAGTTAAAGCCACAAAGGAGGCCACAGCTGATATAAGCAGTGTTGCTGGTGGCTGTTGGGGTCGTTATGATTTACCGGCCTAATTGGGCTTTTATGAGGTAAGTGTGTATTTACTTCCGCAGCTGCTTTGTCAAGTGTCAAATGCTGTTTACCGTTCAATTGACCGATCAACTTCCGCTGAGCAAACCGCTCAATGCCAATCAATGAATGTTTTATTTCTATGGCCTATTTGGCTTACAAATCAAACGCGATCAGCTTAAACAATTTGTACAAATCGCGCCCATGTCCGTCAACGTACCCCCTCTCCCCGCCCATTAAATAACAGCAAATCAGCCGGCTTGGCTTTCAGGCCGCCTCAACAGTCAACAGTCAACAGACAACATTCACACACTTTAATTCGTGCTCACATCGCGATTACGCCATTTGGAAGACATTGGCTCTTGTCTCAGTTATTTCGATATCAGCTTTTGAGCTTTGATTTTGATTTGTTATGTTGCCCCGTGGGCAATTAAAAGGTGCACGCTGTGAAAGTGAATGTTGAATGTTGTTGCTGCTTCCCTTCCCTTTCCTTTCCCTTCCCTTGCATTGGGTATCCGATTAGGTAAGGTCACTCGGAAAGACAACGCATTAGCAGTTAGTAAGAAATGTCACAAATATACAATAACAATAGAAAACAACAGCAGTCAGCAATGCCAATTTGTTTATATTTGTCTTTTGAAATAGGTGCGCAACATGTTTTACAGTCGAAAACAAATGTTGTTAAAGTACAAACTTTATATGCACATTTTGTTTGTTTAACAAACTGAGTGTTATTCACCCAGCGGCACACTTGTGATGTTTCTTGTGTTCGGTTGCCGAAAAAAATGATGATGTTGTAGGTGCTAAATGGCGGCTTCGACAGTGAGTCAAAGGCGATCGCTCAGGAAGCTAAATAAAATGCCAAAAATACCAAAATTTCTTGTTGTTGTTGTTTGCCTGGCAGCCAGCCAATGCCTTATGCATTAAAACAAATCATCCTTGACGCATGCACACCAAAAACGGCAGCCTGCAAATGAGAAACAAAAAGATTGCAAAAAGAAAAAAGAAAAAAAAACTTCAAAACACGAAACACAGCTCCCAAAAAAACGAGACAAGCCGTAGGACTGCGTTTAAGGCAAGGCTGTACACCATTTTTGGCCACATCAACAACAACAATAAAAAACAAAAAAGCTGTTGCTTCTTTTTTGAGAATTTTCAATTTGTCGAGCGAGTATGTGTGTGTGTGTCTGTGTGTGTGCATGCATTTATCCCCTTTGGTCCGTCACCCGCTGCTGCTCTCGTCGTTTTGCACAGGTTCCTTTAAATTGACGTTTATTTCCAGACACAACAGCAAAGAGACGACGGCCCCAAAAAGTCGCAACTTTCGAAAGTTTTAATGAGCACAAAATGTGTGCGTCGAGTTAATTTGGCGAACGTAGCGTTTGAAGACAGCCACAGGAACGACGGGCAGCCAGACGCTTAATACGCCGGAGCGGCGGAGCGGCGGAGCTGCGGAGCAAACTGAAGGTGTTTTAAACCGATCGAAGACACCTACACACAAATACATACACACGCACACACACACTTACATGCAGCATGACGTCATTGGCATTGGCATTGAGCTGAAGGTGAAGTTTGGCAATGCCGAAATGCTCCCACGTAGCAGAGAACAAATGTATATATATGTATAAATATAAAATATATAAGTCCATCAAATTTAGTTGTCCCTTAGCGCCCCCACCCTAGAAAGGGACGCGATATGTACATCGAGTGCGAGGGATATAGATTCGCCAGCGTTAGAAGATCACCCAGCATAACTATCGAGACTTGAGCATAACGCACAGAGTTCGAGTTGAAGAACCTCTCCAAGGAGTCGCGTATTCCTTGCAATAGTGTTGGCCTTGGAGGCACAGCAGGCTGTGGAGCCTGCACAACCTCCCCAGCTGTCTGCACAATCTCCTCAGCCAGCTCCAGAGCCGCTGCAGGAGTCAGCAAAATCTCTTCCTCCATGAGTCCTTCTTTCAAAATTTGATATACAGACAAGGATTTAAAATTTCGTTTTATAATAGTTTCTCGTCCAACACACAAATGGAAAATGATGAAATCTTTTACTGCTACGTTTATGAAGTAAAAGCACATTCTAAAAGCTAAGTTGATTCTGAAAAATTACTTATGTATATCTGAGATATTTCGCATTTTGGCTAAAATAAATAAATTAAAATTCCTAATCGTCTTAAAAGACCAAAATTTATGTGAGTTTTTAAATTGTACGAGTTCGAAATTTGCTCAATCACATTAGCAATGCTAATTTGCGGCTCTTAGAACTGAAATCGATCCGATAATGAGCGGCGAGGCTAGTTTTTATTTTTGATAGGATAGCTCATTATGCATTAAGCTGAAAAACATATAATCAAAACACACACACCTTTCCTCAAAACTTACAAGAAACGCTGTAAACTTTCACTAAAAGCTTACAGCTTTATCCGTCTGAATATATTTATATATTGCATTGTAAGACCTTCAGAATTCTATTTCCGTTTCAAGGCGCCCAAAAACAAATGCAAACAATAACAAAAGAGGGTCCATAAATATAGTGTTGTCGAGCTCTCAGCGAATTATCATCATTGACAACATCATCATCGTCTGGCAGAGATCATGATAATGGCAGTGGAGCTTTTATTAACATTATAATTGGTTATTAATTTGCATCTAAATTCAAAGCACTCGCCGATCGCTAAGCACGAAAAAAAAAACGAAAGAAATAAAATAAAAAAACTTGTAGGTTCGAACTTCTTATAGAGGTCGCATATTTATCATATTTTTAATGTTGCCAAATGTTCGAAGCGAAATAAAAGAAAGTCGTCAATAAGTATATTTGATTGCTGATTGCTGGCTAAAAGTTTATTCGCGCAATCTTTGAACCCCGAAATTACTTCAATTAACAGCCAAGTGACCCAAAGGGTTACAGATCAGCTTATTGCCACTCGATTAATCAGGTTGCTTGAAAAACTCCCAAAGTGTAAAATGACTCAGTGTCTAGTTTTGAGAATGCGTTGGTAGTTTTAAAGTCATACGCCCACAAACTTATGTATCTGTGTAACTGGAACAGCCATAATGTTATTCTAGGGCCATAAAAGCGACTCGAGATCAGTGATTAGATTTTTGGCCACATACTTGTTTGCATTATTCAAGACGCTTTTTTTAGTGATTGATTGGTTTTTAATACTTTTTAGTTTTTTGTGTTTTAATCAAATGTACTTCATTGGTGGTTACAAGAGTGAAAGCGGTTACAGAAGGCATGTTTTTTAGGCTAGCTCTACTGTAGTTCTCTATTTATTATATATATACTATATATATATTCCAGAATAAGTAGTATTTACAATATGCTTCAGTTTTGCATCTGCTGTTCGACTCACCTCGTTGGCTTGCAGTGCAAAAGCAATTTGCGCAGTTCTAATTACAAATACTTGTTGCTGCTGTTGTTGCTGTTGTTGTTGTTGTTGCTGTTGCCAATGTTGCTGTTGAATCAACAACTTGTTATGCGCATACAAAATGTTACACTTGCAAAGCCTCAGTGTAGTTCGATCTTATTGAAATCGTTCAACGATTCGCGAATGCACATTAAATTTTAATTAGTTAAATACACACACACATACATGCACACACACATGCACAGTCGTTGTTAAATGTTTTTTTTTGTATTTTTTTGGAAATCAAAAAAAGACGCAGCTCAAAAATCACCCAAATCGTTTGCACAAAATTTTAAAGCGAAAATTTATCACGATTCGTATTTAGCTTTTTGCACTGCGCACAAAGTCGTTTGTTTTTTTTATTATTATTTTTTTTTTTTTTTTTTTTTTTTAGTGTGGGTTGAGTGCAGTTGAATGGACGTGCCGATGGTCGTTGGCGACGACGGGAGTTTCGGCGGCAGGCTTGAGGATGGATCGCGAATAGAGAAACAGATGTGTGTATTTTCTATCGGTTTTGCTAATTGCCAGAGGTAGGGTTGCGGGGCGGTTAGCAGCTGGGCTCGGCGCTGACCAGTTCGTATATATACGTATATATAATCGTTGTAAATTTATACTTTTTTTTTTTGTTTTTCAATTTCAAATCACTCCACTCCAAATCACACGAGAGAGAACGCACGCCGCTTTGGGTTCAGCCAGGTGAACACCGTCACGTCTAAAAGCCGACTGAAGCCACGAGTCAAACGCCAAGTAAAAAAAGCACGATCTCGGGTGGTGACTCTGGCAACTCGCAACTCCGACAGTGCAAAGCTCATCTCGCTGCTGGTGAGAGCGCATAATGAGCTGCGGCTCCAGCCAACTAGCAGACAGCAACAGGTAGCCGGCATTTCTTTCGCTCTCTCTCTCTCTCTCTCTCGCGCGCGCTTGTTCTCAGAGAGGAGTGTGTGCAAGCTTGTGTTGAGAGTTAATCAAGGCAAGCTGTTAGGAATAATATCTATGTACACTCAGCAAAACAATATGCCGTAGTTTTTTGACTATTGCCCTAAATTTAACCACATATTTTATTGGTTTTCTAAGAAATCATTTCTAAATATACAAAATAATTGGTACCTTATCGACAATTCCACAAAACTCATCTTGTAAATTTTGTATCTACCGTTAAGAACTATTTAATATAACTGAATACAAGAAACGGAATAAAAAATTTAACATTTTTGAAAAAAGTACCTTACAAAAATCAGAAAAAATATAAATGTTTAATTTTTGTTATTTTGAAAACTTGTCTTGTAATTTAGAAATTGAAAACCAGTAAGAAATTCTTTTTTTGGAAAATCTGACGAGCTGTCTTAAGCGCTAAAAATGAGTAGATTTCCTAAATTCGACTTCACTTTTTTCTGAGTGTTGTATTCATATTGTTGCACTGGTAATGCAGTTCAGTTTTGATCATCAGCGATGTAAACAAGTGAAACCAGCTCGCCCAAACATTCTTCGGATACCTGCCCAGTTGTATCTTCGTTAAAGATATTTCGAGACTTGAACAACAACAACAACAAAACGAAGAAGAAATATGGAAATTGTGCGAAGCAGCGGGGCAGCGAGGCAAAAGCTGACAGACACGCTCAACACTGTTGCTGCAGGTTCTGTTTGGTGCGTAAGAAAAACAAACAGTAACCCAACCACCTCCCAGATAGCAGCAGCAGCAGCAGCAGTGGCAACAACAACAACAACAACAACAGCCAGCTCATCAATCACGATCTGGGATCTCTTGGCTAGTTATAATAATCGGCGGGCTGTGTTCCATCACAAGTCATTACTCCGCTGGTCGCTTCACTAATTAATTCGTCTCTTATGCGTATGTCAGATACGAGTTTTAATAATCCCCCAGGTGTTATTGAAACTATTCGGGCAAGTGTCATAAACAAAGCAAATCGCATATGGGCAGTTCAGCAGGTAGCTTAAAGGCGCAAACAAACCGACGGAATCAAATAATTCACGCAATAATATTTCCACACACTTACACACACACACTTGAATTTGAATATCACAGTAATTAATCAAAAAGATCTCTCAGAAATAAGCAAAATATATATATACAAATAAATCATCGATCGTCATCGTCGTCTTCAACGGTCAAGAAACTATAAAGCACCAACTGCTGCGTCCCACGTCCACTCCACACTGGGTCTCCGCTCCCTCCCTCTCCCTCCCCTTTGAGACGACTCTGCCAAGGAGCCCATTTAACTTTAATAAAGTTGTCAACGCACGAAACTGTCGTGTGAAGCATTCGCCATATCTTATATTATTTGTATTCTTTTTCTGCTGCGGCGCCAACGCTTTTTGGATACCACGTTCGATGGGTCGATGTGGATATGCGGATGACAGAATCAAGTGGTCGGCTCGCGTTTATATTCCTGTTCGAGTGCAATCTAACGGTAACTGCCAACAGGTGAAAGCCCTTTCATAACATGCAACTTTTTGTATCATTTTGTTGCAGACCTGTTCCGAATTCCGCACATTTGCAGTAAAGTTGAATCGAACCCATTCCGAACGTTGCTGATTTGATCTAGCTATAATCAGTGATTAGGTTGATATATTTACATCTGAAACTATAGTAGTTGTATGTATCTCATCATGGGTATGCCATAACTTTGCCAAAGCTGAACCGATCGTCAAAACTCTATTTTCTTCATAGTTTGTCCTTTTAAAAAGTTCTGCACTTAAATTATAACCATTTGTGAAAACTAATTTTGTAGTAAAATATTATGTATCCCATTGGGCTCTCTCGACTAGAGCACTTAAATTCAACCAATTAAATATAGATTATTTTAATAACCACTTATAATTCCGTCGACCAAAAAGCATAACTTTTTAAAAATGGAATTGGAATTATGGAAATGGGAAGGACCAGCTTGTGAATGGGATTGAGAAAACTTTCGCTAAAATCCCTAGAGCTTTTACACACCATTTAATCATGCATAATGAAAGCTTTCGCTGGCGAAGCCTGCTAAGTGTTTGAAAAGCGTAGCTTTTGTGCGCAAATATTTTCTCTACAAAACTTTTTCAGTTGTTTTTTTGGCTTGCAGCAGCAAAGTTAGCACAATTTTTGTTTTGCTCAAGGACGCGTATTAGTGAAACCCATTTAAAGATAATTGTGGAAAATGTGGAAAGAGTTAATTTGAAATTTAGTGTAATTAATAACATAATATTGTTATGTTAATTCGTTTAATGTTAATATCTACTGTAAATGCCATAGTGTCACCTTCAGTCCAAACCATAAACATTGTGTACATATATAACAAAGCACGTGTGTACCTTTAACGACCGACCATAAAAGCTTAGGAGCAAAGTGGTCTGGCTGTCAAGACGAGAGCTTTATTCCCGTTACGTGTTAACAGCTGACTTTTAATAACCACAGAGGAATCTGAAAGCACACACACACACACACACACACACACATATGTCAATGTATGTAAACAGAGATTTCAAATGGCATTAATTCGCTGCTGCTTTGAGCCACCCGAACTGCCCGAGTTCTTCGATAGTTTTGTACAAAAATGCACAGATCCCAGCTGTAAGTATATGGCGACTAAGCCAACTAATTCACAATAAACGGCACTATAATAAAAAAAAAACGCGCGGTCTTAACTAACGGCACAACTGTTAACAAAGAGGAGCACTGCTGTTAAGTAATGTAAGCGCAGCCAACTTTATGCGCAAAGCGCTGCCAGACTGTCAAATGCGCCAGGGTGGCAACTTTATGAAAATAAATGAAAACACACAAATTAATATTCCAGCCAGCAAAGCATAGTTTTTATCGCGGCATTTATTATCTAAACGCATGCGATAATAAAATTAAGCCAAGCGCACAAACATGTCTGGTGAGTTTAACCAAAGGTGGAAATGATGGAAAAAAGAGCGAGTTGACCTCGAAGTGAAATATACGAATGACGAAGCGATGACGAAGATGAGCCCCATAAGAGAATGCGCACAAAAACACTGTTAACACCTAACCCACCACACCACACCCCCCTGAAACATATCACGCGACCAGAGGTCAATTTGTATAACGATTATAACTATTAGCGATAAGATAAACGACTTTTACTACTTTACCCCTCCCCTTCACACCTCTGTCTCCCCACTGAGAGAATCGCGAGTCAGTCGCATTTTGTCATTTGAAAAGCGCACAACACAAAAAATAACGGGAGCAGCGATAATGATGATGCGGCTGACGTCAACATCATGTTTAGCTATCGCTGCATTCACATCTGCCTGCCGCAACCTTCTAAGACCTGTGCCTTTCCCTGCGCTCTTCTAGGTTGCTGCGGCTGCTGTTCGGCCTTGAGGCCCCGTTACAAACGACTCGTGGACAACATATTCCCCGTCAATCCGGAGGATGGCCTCGTCAAGTCCAACATGGAGAAGCTGACCTTCTACTCGCTCAGTTCGCCGGATAAACTGGATCGCATTGGCGAGTATCTCTACCAAAAGGCAACCAAGGACATTAATCGCAAGCGCTACAAGTAAGCAACGAACTTGTTTACACCCATTGTAAACATATATCTTTATGATTGACTGGCTGCTTCATAGACTGACTGATTGTTACAGAATAAGAATTAATGTATGAATTTCCACAGGCTGGCCGAGATCGCCATGGAGGCTATGGATCTGCTGCTGCAGGCCTGTCATGCGCAGACGACGCTCAACTTGTTCGTGGAGTCCTTTTTGCGCATGGTGCAAAAGCTGGTCGAGGACACGAACCCGAATTTAAAAATAATGGCAACCAATTCGGTAAGACCTGGCTAATGATGAACTGAGCCCAGATTTAAACCCTCTCTCTCTCTCTCCATTAGTTTGTTAAGTTTGCGAATATAAATGAGGATACGCCATCGTACCATCGACGCTACGACTTCTTCATCTCGAAGTTCTCGTCCATGTGTCACAGCGACAATCAGGATCTGAAGGACAGCCTGCGTTTGGCCGGAATTAAGGGACTGCAGGGCGTCATACGGAAAACGGTGTCCGATGATCTAGTCGAGAATATTTGGGAGGCGCAGCACATGGAGAAGATTGTGCCTTCGCTGCTGTTCAACATGCAGGTGAGACGCAGTGCAGCCAATTGACCACTTATTATCATTATTATACATACGTATTAATTTGAAATTGGCAAATCGATCAAAGCGAGGTAATTTTAACTAATTTCCGTTGTTTTCGTATATTCTGTTAATGCAAACGAAACGATACGTAATCCAATCCAAACACAAACACACAACAAATAACATGACCAACAAACACAGTTTTGTGTAAACGTTATGTTTGTGAAGAAAAATTTACTGGCGGTAATTGAACATTTCAAATTTCATTTTGTACCCTTCTACTTCCTCCCTATTGCCTTTGTATATTGTCTAATGTTTAGCTAAGCGAGGGTAGTCCTGCGTCCTTTAGATCTATGTCCTCCTTCCACCAGTGCTCAAGTATAATCTGCTTTTAATGAGCATCCATCTCTTCACTCTTGAGAGGACTTTAAATGCACTGATGCTTATGCTTATAAGTAATAATACAAAATAACTATGCACAGCTGCGCTTGAGCACAATTTAGACTTTAAATATAAGTATTATTAGAACTGCTAGGACTACCCTCGTATATATACTAAAGAGCTACTTAATATTGTGGTAGCTGTTAGCCCTTAGCAATTACCTGTTAGCTTTCCTCCCTCCCTGGGTAAATGAAATTACGACTAATGCATTTATCTAATTGACAGTCGGGCGACCTGACACCCATTGAGGATGCCACCAATGTGACGCCTCCTGTGCTGGCCGAGGAGGTCCTACGCGAACTGGTGGGACGCGCCTCATTCGGACACATTCGCAGTGTGCTGAAACCGCTACTGACGTGAGTATCCCGTTGAGACCTTAGCAAATATCCGTACTAATCTTCACTTTTCTTTTCCAGCCATTTGGATCGTCATGAGCTGTGGGTGCCAAACACCTTTGCCATCCACACGTTCCGGATTGTTATGATCTCAATACAGCCGCAGTATTCATACACTGTGGTGGAGACGCTCATGCAGCACTTGGATTGCAATTTTAAATCCTCACCCAAGACACGCACCTCGCTGGCGGTGGTGCTGTCCAAGATTATTGCCATTGCTGCCGGCGAGAGTGTGGGCCCATCTGCTCTTGATATCATTAACAATCTGCTGACCCACCTACGCACCAGCGTTAGCACCACCACTGAGATTACGCCCGAGGAGTCACAGTACCAGGAGGCGTTAATCAATGCACTGGGCGAGTTTGCGAATCATCATCCGGACTATCAGAAGATTGAGATCATGCTGTTCATCATGAACACTGTGCCGGATCTCTCCAAGAAGAGCAAGGGTGATCAGATGCTGCAGAATATCCTCCTAAAGTCGCTGCTCAAGGTGGGCAATCAGTATAGCACTGTGTCCTTTGAGAAAGCCTTTCCCGCCTCGTTCCTGCAGCCGCTGCTGAGAATGGCGCGTGCACCGCACGATCCGACGCGTATGATTGTCATGCAGATCTTCCAGGCGCTGCTCGATCGCCACCAGAACGAGCATGTGCTCAGCACCGTCAGCGTCAAGCCGTATCCGGCTCTATCCCAGGAGCCGCCCTCACGCTCCGACATCATCTTTACGCACAAGTATGGCGCCAACATAATGCAGGCGCTCATCGACAGCATGGCGTTGTCGGATCGTGTAGATGCGCTCACCTCCAGCTTTAATACGGCTGCACTGCTCATAGTGGAGATGTCTTGCAGCGAAACGGTGCAGGAGTTCTTGCTGTTCATATTGGGGTACGCTTATAAATACTCTATATATATATATGTATCATATGCTCACATCTAACCCAATCTCTGCAGCATACAGCAAGTGGCCAGCACTTTGGAGACGTTGAACGCCGTGCACAGATGCAATTTGCATGCCATCTCCATAGCCCTACTGGTGCTCATCGCACGCGTGAGTGGCATCAACAGTCTGCTGGATTACGCTCAAAAGATCATTGAGGCGCGACGCGAGGAGGCCGTTTACTATCTGCCTCCTCTGCTGGACGCCAAAAAGATGTCCACAAAGAGCCTAAACCTATCATTGCCCCACCTGGCCATCGATAAGCTGGCGCTGGGTGAATGCATGCAGAATGCGGGCATGGATGCACAGCGTCTCAATACGGGTGCACCGTATATGCTTCATCAGGCCGACAATCCGGGCCATCGACACTCCTGGGTGGAATCGGGCAGCTCGCATTTGACGCAACGTAATAGCTCTGCCGATCTGACCGTCTACAATGGTGATGTGGATAGCGTCAATAGTTCGCCAGGCGTCTGCAAGAAAATCCTCGCTCCGGAGTTCAATTTTGATGCGATGAAGCGTGCTCTGGCTGAGCCAACGGAGGCAGTTAAACGGGAGCAACGCGAAAAACAAATGCAAATTGTGCGCACATTCCGCGAGGGCGAATTCGATGATTTAATGCGACGAACCGAACCGAAGGTATCCCAATCTTAATTCATTATCAAAACCCCTTACTAATGATTCTTTTTTTCAGCACGATCTCATCCAAAACCGTTTAAACGAGCTCTTCAATTCACTGGCTGTGGAACGGCAGATTACGCAGAGCGACAACAAGACAGCCCAGCTGCTGACCAACAGTGAAAAACCCGTCTATGAGACTAAATTTCCAGAGTTGTTCTACTACTAATCTACTAATAATAATAATATCCTGGCATGCATTAACTAAACCATAATAATATCGAAATTGTTTGTACGTTAAGTGGGTGGGGTAAACTCAATTTTGACCGGGTCAGTTTTAAACAAAATTTTTGTTATTCAATACGCTAATATTTACATGTTATAAATAAATATAAACGTTATAATTATATACATGAAATATATATACGCCAAGTCTGCTGTTCAATTAAAAACTTTGGTTTTGAATATACTAAAAAATATACACAATTTTTGTTGTTTTTTTGAAAAAGTTTACACATTTAATTATTTAGTGAGGTTAATTAAAATGCATTGTTGGGTTTTAGTGACACGTACATATATAATTAGTGTTGATGACGTAAGCAATTGTAATTCGAATACGTTTTGAGTTCGATTGCCGCGTTGTTTGCTTAAATTAAGCGCTTAGTAACTGGATTTACGTACATAAATAAAAAATATATTGTATATGTATATATATGTATAACACCGATGTGCGAGCGCACAAAAAAATATGTGCAATAAACTTAACTGGATGCTTTTACAAATTAGATTATAGACTCTAGATAACTAGATGATGTAAAAAGATATACAAAAATACAGAAGTGCGCGATAATGCACGCAGAAGAATAATGTACAATTATATGGCGTACAGTTAGTAGTAGAAGGTTTAAAACTATATAGAAAATATATATATACAGCACACGCTAATCGTAGCCAAGAGGGAAACGAATGTACAAACTAGATGTAAAGACGAGGCTCGTATTGTGCGAGTCCTTGAACAGAATGGGTTGGTGGTAATAATGGTGTTTGTTGTGCCTAAGTGAAATGGGTTTTGGTTTGTTTTGGGGGCATGCAACGCGCTCAGCACGCCACGTCGCGACATAATGCTTCACCGTCGCTGGTCATGGCGGCGGCATCATTGCGTGCCCAGCTAAAGTGACCGGCGGGTCGCAATCCCATTGCCGGCGAAGAGGGCGTTGACGCCTCCGAATCACCGCCCACACAGACAGCTGAATCATCGGCGCTGCCCGGCGTCAACGAGCGTTCACAGCTGGCGCCAATCTCTGAGATGCCGGCAGCAGCCGACTGCGATGACTCCTCGGACAGTGGCACAATCTCCTTGAAGCTCTGATTGGGCGGCATCACGACCAGCATGTTAATAGATATAAGCAGCGGATGGACCAGCTTAGGATCTAGCACCATCAACGACACCTCCTCATTCTTCTCCAGACTCAGTGTCGTTATCTCCGACGTCTGCGTAAATACCGCCTGACGCTGGGCATTAATCGAAGTCACCGTTGTGCGTATCATAAACTTCCGCTTCGTCTGCAGGCTGAGCACACGCTCGTGCTCGTGCCGATGATGGCGTCGTATGTTGAGACGACGCGAGTCCATAATGAGTATGAGATCCATGCCATAGTTGAAGCCCGTCCAGCGCCACTTCTGATATCCAGGCTCTAGCAGCAAACGACCACAGCGCATGCAGTTCTCAAAGAACTGCTCCTTGTCCAGCTGCTGCGGACTCCTGCAAATAAATATAAAAATTAATTCGAGTTCCACTTTAAGGTAGCCAATTAAGTTACCCATCATCCTGGCCGTGATCGATGCGCAGCAGTGCATCCCAGTGACTGTGAATGTGCCTATAGAGCCACTCTTTGGGAATGATGTTGTCATTAAATATGATCTTCAGATCCATGTAGTGATTTGTGAGATACTGTGTGCGTAGTTTTTGGAATACACGCACATATGGCTGACCCTCGGGTGTGGCCAGGAAGGAGCGCTCCTCCATGCGGCTGGCAAAGTACGTCCACTGGACCACATCAACGCTGGGTGTATGCGTCTCCACGCCGGCATTCGTCAGACGCTCCTGTGTCTTTAGTGCCTCGGCACGCTGCACCGGATCCTCGGGATCATAAGCGGGATGCAGTTGCAGGAACATCCATGTACGCAGCAGCGTATACAGTGAGAACTCTGTTTGCATTACATACAAATCATGGCTGGCAGTGAGCAGACTCATCAAATCCGTAGAGATCTTCCGCAACAGATTGGGATGCTTATTGTAAATGCTAAGTAAATTGAGCTGGAACCACTGAAAGGTGGATTTCTTAACGCTCATCACACCATACTGGCAGGCAGCCTCATAGTACTGGATTGCCGTCTCCGCATTGATGGTGTCCACCATCACCTCGGAGCACTTATCAATGATGCCATCCAAATGGAAGAGTGTCGCCGTTGCCAGTACGCGTATCACATCCTTTGCCTCAATCTCGATCTCATCCGAGTACATCGATCCAAATACGGCATCCAGACTGTCCGCATTGATCCGATCGTCGAGTATTTGAATGTGAACAAAATTCTGTTGCGCCTCCTTCCACGATCCATTGAACATGCTGTAAAAGTAGGGACTCTGGCTGAGATAGACCTTATGCAGGTGCCACACTTTGTCCAGTGCCATTACAGCTACATCCGAGTTCTTCTGCTCCTTGAATAGCGCATTATAAATATACTGTGTGGTCGTCAAAAGCTTCTTTCTACAAATGCATTATACAATGGATTATGTCTATATTCAGTATTCACTGTAGCTACTCACTTTTTTGGCGATTGGGCATCCTGTTGCGCCCGATCCCGCTCCTCTTGAGATGCAGTTGAATCTGTGCTGCGTCTACGTTTGCGCCGATTGCCAAACATCTCAGCCACATTGCTTTGCATGGACACATAGACTTGTCCCATTTCTGTGACTCTTTCGCTCTCTCTCCGCACAGAGCGCGTCCCTAACCGAAATTCTGCAAATATTATTAAAGTTAAACATTAACGCACTATATAGCAGCTGACTTACAACATTAAAAATAGGAAACCAAATTTATCGAATTTCTCGTTGAAAATCATGACAGTTGAGACATATGAATTTTCCAATCCCAAGATTTTTAGACTTCAATTTCCCATAACTTTGTCAAAACTGAACCGATCTTAAATCCCGAAGCTTTTTTAGTCATGGTCCATCATCTTTAACAATTCTGCATTCAAACATGAGAAACTAAATATTTTCAGATTTCTTGTCAAAAATCATAACAACAATAGTGATATCTGAAGATTTCAAGTACCAAGAAGTGCCCTACATAGACTACAAACTCCCTCAAACCTTGCTAAAACTGAACCGATCTTCAATCCCACAATCAATTAAACGTAAAATTTCAATATTCTATTTTATGAAAAATCAAAATTTGTAAGGCCCCCCTTATGCTTTTTTCGACAAAAAAATCCTAAATTGTATGTTCTCAAAAATTTATAAACTTGAGATGTAGAGTTAAACTAGATGCCAAGTATTGATCAAAATGGCCTCGGGATTGACAATCGGTTCAGATTTGACAAAGTTGTGGCAGTTTGAAGTCTGGGAAGGTCGTTTATAAGGAACTTTTCGTTTTTTGGGCACTTTACAAGACAATTTTTTTGTCACTTTTGGCGTGATTTTTGACAGAAAAATGAAACTCCACAAAATCACTTTTCATATAGTTTTTTATACTAGTTGAGCTACCCACAATAAATTAAACGTGAAATTTCAGGATTCTATTTTTTGAAAAATCAAAATTTGTAAGGGTCCCCCCTTATGCTTTTTTCGACAAAAAAATCCTAAATTTTATTTTCTCAAAAATTTATAAACTTGAGATGTAGAGTTAAACTAGATGCCAAGTATTGATCAAAATGGCCTCGGGATTGACAATCGGTTCAGATTTGACAAAGTTGTGGCAGTTTGAAGTCTGGGAAGGTCGTTTATAAGGAACTTTTCGTTGTTTGGGCACTTAACAAGACAATTTTTTTGTCACTTTTGGCGTGATTTTTGACAGAAAAATGAAACACCACAAAATCACTTTTCGTATAGTTTTTTATACTAATTGAGACACCCACAATAAATTAAACGTGAAATTTCAGGATTCTATTTTTTGAAAAATCAAAATTTGTAAGGGTCCCCCCTTATGCTTTTTTCGACAAAAAAATCCTAAATTTTATTTTCTCAAAAATTTATAAACTTGAGATGTAGAGTTAAACTAGATGCCAAGTATTGATCAAAATGGCCTCGGGATTGACAATCGGTTCAGATTTGACAAAGTTGTGGCAGTTTGAAGTCTGAGAAGGTCGTTTATAAGGAACTTTTCGTTGTTTGGGCACTTAACAAGACAATTTTTTTGTCACTTTTGGCGTGATTTTTGACAGAAAAATGAAACACCACAAAATCACTTTTCGTATAGTTTTTTATACTAATTGAGACACCCACAATCAATTAAACGTAAAATTTCAAGATTCTATTTTTTGAAAAATCAAAATTTGTAAGGGTCCCCCCTTAGCTTTTTTCGACAAAAAAATCCTAAATTTTATTTTCTCAAAAATTTATAAACTTGAGATGTAGAGTTAAACTAGATGCCAAGTATTGATCAAAATGGCCTCGGGATTGACAATCGGTTCAGATTTGACAAAGTTGTGGCAGTTTGAAGTCTGGGAAGGTCGTTTATAAGGAACTTTTCGTTGTTTGGGCTCTTTACAAGACAATTTTTTTGTCACTTTTGGCGTGATTTTTGACAGAAAAATGAAACACCACAAAATCACTTTTCATATAGTTTTTTATACTAGTTGAGCTACCCACAATAAATTAAACGTGAAATTTCAGGATTCTATTTTTTGAAAAATCAAAATTTGTAAGGGTCCCCCCTTATGCTTTTTTCGACAAAAAAATCCTAAATTTTATTTTCTCAAAAATTTATAAACTTGAGATGTAGAGTTAAACTAGATGCCAAGAATTGATCAAAATGGCCTCGGGATTGACAATCGGTTCAGATTGGACAAAGTTGTGGCAGTTTGAAGTCTGGGAAGGTCGTTTATAAGGAACTTTTCGTTGTTTGGGCACTTAACAAGACCATTTTTTTGTCACTTTTGGCGTGATTTTTGACAGAAAAATGAAACACCACAAAATCACTTTTCGAGTAGTTTTTTATACTAATTAAGACACCCACAATCAATTAAACGTAAAATTTCAAGATTCTATTTTTTGAAAAATCAAAATTTGTAAGGGTCCCCCCTTATGCTTTTTTCGACAAAAAAATCATAAATGTTATTTTCTCAACAATTTATAAACTTGAGATGTAGAATTAAACTAGATGCCAAGTATTGATCAAAATGGCCTCGGGATTGACAATCGGTTCAGATTTGACAAAGTTGTGGCAGTTTGAAGTCTGGGAAGGTCGTTTATAAGGAACTTTTCGTTGTTTGGGCACTTAAGAGCCAATTTTTTGTATACCTTTGTCCGTCTGTCTGTCCGTCTGTTTCTACGCAAACTAGTCTCTCAATTTTGAAGCTATCTTGATTAAACTTAGTACAGATGCTTATTTTTGCGGCACGTAGATAATATGTCGGAATCAGCCGGATCAGACCTCTATAGGATATAGCTGTTATAGGAAAGATCGGTCGAAAATGTTTGTTTTTTTTAAGATAGCTCGACCAAACTTACCAAACATAAGTTTAAGCAATATTTAAGCATGCTCACAAAATTTCATCAAAATCGGACTACTATATCTTATAGCTGCTATAGGAACAATCTGATGAAAAATGAGTCGTATCTTAACCAAACTCAGTAAGTTAATATGTCAAATAAGATTCTTATACGAATCTTCTGTTCATTGAAAATTCAACTTCTTATTTGTCAGTGTTCCAAATTAATTGCCACTACTGTATCTAAGGGAATTTGGGGTAAGTTTGACGCCTTGACAGGTTGCGTGGGCGATGGTATTAATATGTACATAAAGTTGACCCAGTTTTTGGGGGCCCCACCTAACAACTCCCACTCACGCAGACATTTACAGATCAGAGTGCCTTTTGGGGGGCCCTTTAATAGGTCAAAACGCAAAGCTGTTTGGTTAGAAAAGAAAACTTTTGTGTGGGCGGTTTAGTAGAGTGGGTGGCAAGCTTTTGTTAGCTTTCGTTGCAGTTGCAGTTCGTGCATTTAGATCGGCAACCGAAGCTCAACAGATGATGTCATCCGTGTGTAGCCTTCAAAGGGGACGCCCGTTTAAAAATAGAATGGTTTCGAAAAGCGACAAAAACTCAACCATACAAGCTGCATTCACAATTGTTAATGTTTTTTGTTTAGCCCATCAACAGCTGGATGTGTTGTAATGTAATCGTGTCAAGGCCGTTATAAAAAAAAAAGCTTTGATTTTGCTTTTGTTTACAACATGTTTCTATAGGCTGTGCATAGCAGTCCATAACTGAAAATTACGCACTCATCCATAGTCGGTCGTTGTTTACAGATACATAATCACCGATACATACATATAAAGAGTAGAGACCCGAGTTTGTTTTGGTGCGGCGCAGTTTGGGCTCTCAAAACCAGTTAGAGCACACTTTTCTTATAAGACCAAAACAAGAAACTCGATTGCAATGCAACGCCTCTTAAATTACGTCATAACAAACCGTGAGAGAGAGAGAGCGAGCGACGAAGAAGAAGAGGAAGACAAGAAAGAGAGCGGGGTTTGTTGCTATTTTTGATTACTGATGATATCAGATACCAGATATCTAACAATCTTCCACAGTCTCTGTCCAATGGACTACATATAATAAAAAAATATTGAAAAATTTCAAAAAATTACTGTTGCCCGAGTAGTTACGGCCAAATAACGTGAGTTATCGTCAAAGAAGCCAACAAGCTGGGGCGGACGGAGGCGCGATTTGAACCCGCACCACGCTGCGTATGGAATAAAAGTCAAAATGTTTAGACGGCAGCGCCATCCCCAACATCTAATCACCTATGGCTACAACCGGTCTATATTAGTGTGTATTTATGTGCGGTGATCGCTAGAAAGTTTATTTCACGTCTTAAAACTTCGATTTTTGATTTTTAAACCATTTTAATACATTTTCATTTGTTTTATTTTTGAATTCTTTTTAATTACACTTTTTTCTAAATTTTGTTAGATTTTTATTTTTAAATTGTAAATATATTACAAAGATTTTCCAAAATTGTTTTATAAAATATTTTGATTTAGAATCAAATCCGAAACCGACAGGTTTTTATTTGCGAGGGATCACTGCATATATATAAATACATCAACTTTAAAGTATATATGTTTGATAAATAGTTTAATTTGATAGATAACATATACATATGTATGTATGTACATATATATGGTCAGGTTCAGCGAACTTGAGAAACAGCGAGACACCGATATTCACATCTGTTCGCTTTGTACGGTGGATTTCACACGGAGGGACGGACGCCTGATTGGCAAAAGGCGCGTTAAGTCTTCCCAAAATTTACTGTTGTGCGGCGCTGATAGCGCGGGGTTTTAATAATATATATATTCATACATGAACACATACATACAACATATTCTTTTAAGACTTTCCGAAATAGAGTCGAATAGAAAATATGCCAACGATTGTCAACAATTTGTCGCTGCCCCCTCACCATCACCCCATTGCCAATCACTACGCGCTCTTACACTCTCACACTCACGCTCTCTCTTTTTCTCTCCTGTCTGTCTGGCTGCATTTGATGCTGTTGGAGCCATTGTAACCGTAAATCGTCACTATTAATAGCAAAAGTAAAGTAAGTTTTGGGAACATGTGTGTGGGAGGAGACAGAGAGTGTATGTTAAACACGAACGAAAACAACGACGCAGTAATAAACGAAGGTGCAGAGAGCCGTCTGTGATGAGTGCGTGGTGCCTGAGAGCGACTGCTGTGCAAAGCATAACAAAGCCACCACTGAGAGAGAAACGCAAAATGCAACGACTCAACAAGGTACAAATACATACATACATACATATAAGCCTGCAAATAGCTGGCAAACTGATAAAAATATCGAAAAAACGGAATGCAATAATGCAACTTACTGTAAATGGGAAGTTACAGTTGTTTTTATTTTCCTGATTTTGTGTAACTTAATTTAAACGGCACTATATTTAAATGTATAAAACAATTCCTATAATGAACTTGCAATGAAATCACAATATACTGTTTTTTTTTCTTATAACAAATTCATTTTTTTATTTGCATTTAAAATTTTTGTTTTCTTTCTGTGCGCACTCCGCGTACAACAACCGTTCCGTCCCGTGAATCTTAATCAACTCGCAGCGCTGGTGCGCTCCATGCTATAGAGAGAGTACATGAGAGCAAAACTTATAAGCAATCAAAATATCGTTAACAGTGCTGTTATAACTAACTGCACTGCTGTTATTAAGAGCACAATAATGTTACTATTTTTGTATTCATCAATATTTTAAAGCAAACTGATTGCATATTGTGTTGCATAACAACATATACTTTGCAGCCAGGCGATAGTTTTTGTGAAGAGCGGCATCCATTTGAATTTAACAGCTGACAATTTGCATGAATAACAGAGGCTTAACAGAGCAATAATATTAAAGGACAGAATGGATAGATACGAAATGTGTATTATATATATATATTATATTTAATGAATTTAATTGAAAAATAGTGATAATGGGAATAAAACAACGTTAATAGGCGTCTGACAATAAAACTGTCGATAGGTAGGGGACTATCGATATCGATAGCGACCAGCGCACATCACTAAAATTTCTATCATTCACTGTGTTTACTTTTGAAAAGTCACATTCAGCAAATATAAATTCATAAAAGTAGCAACAAAATGAATCCAACGCCAAAGAAATCGCAACGCGTTGCCGCCGGCGAAGTTTCGCTGCGTCTGCGTGAGGCGCGCAAAGTAGCAGTAGCAGAAGATGAAGAAGAAGAGGAAGAGGAGCAAAAAGAGGAAGAGGAAGAACCGCCGCTGCCAATGCTTGAACTCGATGATGATATCGAATCCGAGCTGCCCATCCGAGGACGTCCCTCCAAGAAGCTTCTTCTGCAGAAGCAACAGCTGCGCGCCCAAATCAGTGCCAAGTCCGAGCCGAAATCCTCTGTAACTCCAACAAACTCCGCTGCTCTATCAATTTCCTCAGGTCGCTCCAAAGCGAAACGTTCGCTGTACAAAAAGGGTTCCAGTAATGCAGCCCAAAAGTCCCATAGTGAATCATATGTGATGCGTTTGTTCGAGCGCAGCTTGGATCTGTCCAAGTACAAGGATAAAACGCCGCTTTATCCCATCTGCCGCGCCTGGATGGCCAATCAGCCGCGTAACCCCAGCGTGGCTGTTTTCAACACAGATGGCACCGTTCCCAATGTGAAGCGGGAGGATGACGCCGAAGAGGTCCTCTCCAAATTGCTCAGAGGCGACATGAAAGTTCTCAAAGAAATGCCCCAGTCGCGCAAAACAAATATGAGCATGATTCCGCCTCGCTTGCCATCCGGACAAGATGAGAAGCTGCAAGGAGCCGGCAAGGATGAGCTGATGTCGGATAATATGACACACTGGAAGCGCGTGCGCAGCCATTGGCTGCAGCATGCCCAGAAATACGAGACGGAACGTTTTGAGATTATTGACCAGATTATGGAGGCCGTCTGCAAGCGGGAATAACACAGGGAGAACCTAACACAAATAGAACTTTCACTCTAAATATAATTAATATGCTATAATAAAACACACTCGACTTTTTCAGTTGAATAGACGTTTATAATATGAACTAAGTTTGCCCCACTTTTTGATGACATCATTGTAATAACAGTTAAAAATTAAGTTTCTTAAAATTTGAACAAATTCGTCAGTAATTTATCTACATTCTCAATTGTATGACTCTAGCTGTGGCATATAGAGATTTTCATAAGCAGGACATTTAACCTACCAAATTTCAATACTCAAGCTCTACAACTCTTGGAGATATATAAATAAGTATATATATATTTTCTTAATTTGCTTGATACATATAAATAAGTATATATATATATTTTCTTAATTTGCTTGGGCGTGGCTTACTTTAAGCAGTCTTGAAAAGCAAATCGGTGACGCTAGCTTTAAGACCTCAGGAAGCATATGGGGCTTATGCTTCAAATGAAGCTTTAAATGAAAAGAAAACATTTGAATTTAAATTAGTCATTCCTATTACAATGAAAACAACATGTGCGACTTTGTTCACTTGAATAAATGTTTATTTTGTATGCGTAGTTAATGCGTTTGCCATTTTCAATAATCTTGTGTGTTGTTGGTAATTAAGTCTAATTTTAAGATTTTTTTCTTTGTTCTTTTTTTTTTTGAATAGATTTAAAATGCTGTTGGATTGTTCTTGTTTTGGTTCTGTTTTTCCGCAGCCGGAGCGACTCCAGGTTCAAAAAGTGTGTGTGCGTGTGTGTGTGTGAGTGTGTGCTCTACACCTGCTCACACATACACACACAAAGGGCAAAAGAAGAGAAGAGATGAGTGTGAGAGAGACAGTCTTGCGCTCCGGCATTTTGCTGGCCGAACAGATTTATTCGACCTTGAGCAATTCAACGTCGAATGTCAAGGTAGCGTTGCCAGGAATAACACCGGGATGACCACGGCTGCCGTAGGCATAATCCGGCGAGCAGACCAACTTGGCACGCTGTCCAACACTCAGCTGAGCGACGCCCTCATCCCAGCCACGGATCACCTCCCCCTTGCCAATGGTGAATTTGAAGGGCTTGTTGCGGTCCCGCGACGAATCGAACTACATCGAAAGAAAATGCAACAATGTTGATTAATTATTCAAAATTATATTTATTTTCTGTTGCGCACCTTGGTTCCATCGTCCAAAGTGCCCGTGTAGTGCACGGAAACTTTTTGACCATTCTTGGGAAAGGTGCTACCTGTAATATTAATGTGCGTGAGAGTGAGATAGATATAACAATATACATACATGTATACATGTGTATACACAGAGCAAATACTTATTTATACATATGTTATCAAATAGCCGCAAGTATTAGGTTAAACTATATATATATGTAAAAGTATGAGTGAAACTAATAGATAATAGACTTACCATCGCCGGCGGAAATTGGAATAACTTGTACGCCCATTTTTACGCTTTTGTCGTTTTTAGTAAAATTGGGTTGCTGAAAAATGTAGCACGTTTTCTCGTCGCGTCGAACAGAAAAACCAGAGATGACAGGGAGTAGCAAAAATGTCGACTATCTGACAGAAACGATTTCCAGTGCGTCCCTGCGTAAAATATCGATATATCGAACACTGAATTTAAGTAAAAAGCAAGAATTGTTTTTTGTCGGCATGGCGAAGATTCCATACTCTTACATAATTCAGATGCACAGGTTTCAGATTGGTAATAAGAGATGAGTTTTGGCAACAGTATATAAAAATGATATAAACATCCGGTAGAAATTGTATTTTGTAATTGATATTTATTTAATTATCCTCAAATCGTATACCACTATCGTTAATAACTATTCTTTGATTATTCAGAGTTCGCTTGCCTTTCTTCCAGTAATTCAATTGCAATTTGTGATCAATTGTTAGGGCTCTGGAGGGTGCATATTGATTCTTTAAATAGCTGCTATCGACAGTAAACATGCAACAAACATGGAATCTCTTGGCAATTCTATTCAAGAGCTCCAGCCAATTCATATAGTATCTATATTTTCTCATTCGCTTATTTGGCGGCAAATCAAACCAATAGAATTCGCAGAGTCCGTCGACGGCAATGAGACTGGCTCTCTCGTTATCTAATAATATATGATGATCCAAAGCTTTTATCGCCAATCGAACTTCCTGTGATGAAAAGCAATTTATAATTTCCAAAGAGCTTAAGCACTTTTCAAAAATCGCTTGCAATTGAGCAGCTGTTGCTTTTGGATTGTTCTTGATGATAACATCCTTAACGAGTTTTCCCATTATCTGCACATCGATCTTATGACTAAGATTGATTAATATAACATCACAATTGGGCAACGAATTTGCCACAATTTGCATTAGGAGTAGAGTTTTTCCGGTTTTTCGTCTGCCGGAGATTTCGACAAGGGATTTGGGCTCCGGGCCGCCATTTGTAAATATACCGGGATTCAAACCGGCGATATTCGGACGAAGTTCGCCCAGTTGCCGTAGATAAAGATTAGCGGCAGATATTATTTCCATTATTAAACATTTGAATTGTAAACATTACGCATATTACAGGGTTGTCATATCTGCCTATCAAAATTCAGCAGTGTTGGAAAATTACAAAAAAGAAAAGGGCTGCCTATAAATCAATTCATTTAATGCTCACAAAAATATAACAAAAGCGTTGAATGAAAATATGAAAATTAAAAATAATTTAAAAAGTAAAAGAAATAAATGTATAAATAATTATTGACACATAAACAAATGCGTTGACTGTCTGGCAACTCTGTGCGCTTAACATAACAAGTTAAACTGCACACATGTAGTTTATTTTTATTAGTATTTATTCTTTCACAACCGCTAAGAGCTTTTTTTTTCAAATGCCTGCTGCAAGGATGCAGCCCGCGTCCAGCGGTAAACTGGTGACCCAACTGGATACCTCAGAGAGCAGCATTCTCGAATCCTGCTCCATTTGCGGCAGCTCCAAATCCTTGGCATCCACTTTACTGGACCTGAGTGCCAACACCGTTATGCAGCGACGCCTCAGCAGGGACTGGAAGTTGCCGGTAAGGCCGAAAATCCCTTATCCATTCATCTAGAAACTATTTGTTTTATTTGTTTATCCTTTATTTATTAACTGGCTTGCTTCCCTTCCTTTTTATTATTATCTCTTTTGATTCATCTAAAATGTCAGTCGGATATCATTAAGACGACGCTCAGAGCGATTTGCGTGGAATGCGTCTGCAAGTTGAATATGCACTCGGAAGTCACAAGGACGTTGATGCAGCGACTACAGCGACTGACCAAAGCTACGCCGGACAACAGACAATGCAGTCCGCCGATAGCGGATGCAGAGGTGTCCACGACGGGTGCTCCTATGCCGCAGGAGGAGCTTAGTGCGGCCAGGACGGCTTCACCCACAACCAGCTCATCCTGCTCGGTGCTGCAGGCGTACTCGGCGCAACCACCGGAATCGCCTTCCGCCACGGAGTCGGGTGGCATGCGTCATAATAGTGGCAATGCTTTGGATGGCTGGAAGTGGCGCACGCGGCTCGTTTGTCAGTATTGTGAGCGCGCCTATTTCCGCAAGGATCACTATACGTTGCATGTGAGACGCTGCTGTCGGAGACGCACGCAACGTCGCCGCAAGTGCCGTGTGCTCAATGAAGCTGGCAATGATGACGATGATAACAATGGCGATGAGCATAATGATGATCATGATCATAGTCATGAGGATCAGGCATCGCCGCAGACGCCGCGACACTCGCGTACCTTTCAATGCAAGCACTGTGAAAAGGAATTTGCCGGAATCGTTGCCTTGCGACAGCATCAGCGGCTCACACATCGAAGCCGGCATCCTTGCAGCCTGTGCGAAGCGCAGTTCGGCACCAAGTACGAGTGGGAGCTGCACCACACCATATGCAGTGCCAAACAGAAGGTGAGTACTTGTAGCAGCCGGATCATAGGTGGCATATACAAATTTCCTCCATTTTGGCAGGCTTTGCAAATGCAGGAAGCTGCTGCCGAGCCGCGTTTCACGCGCTCGCGTTCACGTGCCTGCTCCGTGGCCTTATATAACGGTGAACTGAGCAATGAGGATGAGGACGAGGAGCAGCTGGATAATGACGATACCACGTCCGTCGCGGACACAATGTATACAAGGCGCATGAACTTCACCGGCGACTGGATAGTCAATCACAGTCGGAGCAACAGCAACAGCGCCCTCAATCTGTCCATGCTGTATGATGATTTTGTGCTCGAAGAGTCGCAAATAACCACTGACAAGGAGTATGGTATGAGAAGCAACTAATTGCGTCTTCTGATCCATCTGTCTGATTAATATTTATATTTTCTTTCTGTAGATCTCTATTTGCTGGATCTGCTGAAGACGCAGGTGCAGCTGAAAGCGTTCTCGTGCTTTGTGCCCACCTGCTGCTATCAGACGGACACGCTGGTGAATCTAATGAAGCACGACTATATGCAGCACTGGAAGATGAGCTGGTTCTACTGTCAGAAATGTGGTGATGTCTTCACCAGCAAGTAAGTTCGTGTGATCTTAATTAACTTACATTTAACCATTGCTAATTTAACACTCTTCAACTGCAGGGTCTTCCTGGACTATCATTTGCATCGACAAAATCGCGGCGTCTATATATGCCACAAGTGCCACGATGAGTTTGAGTTCCAGCATCAATTGGATCGCCACCAGGTGCTGCACAGCAAGGGCATCAACTATCACTGCAACTACTGCCGCTTGGAGTTTCTCAGCGAGGCCAAGCTGTTGGCCCACTGCGAGCACGAGCGGCACAGTCCCAACGATGAGCCGCCGCTAATACACATCGAGCACGCGCTCTCCATCAGCAATCCCGTACCTAAGCAGCCCGCCCAGTTGCAGCAGTATTCGGTGCGAGTGCTGAACATACCAGTCAGACCCTGGCTATCCAATCGTCCCATGCATCTGCCACAACATAAACCCTTTCGATCCGCCATTGGCATCTGCGAGTTCGACCATCGTAATCCGCCCAATTGCGTGGGCTGTATGTAAAGCTGCTTGCTAGAAAGTATCTATGTAACGAGTCGATCTACGGTTGTGTTATTTTGGAACTCTCGTCTAGACCATTTCTTAACTGTTAATATTTATTATGTAATTTGAATTAATTTATTTATATGCCTAGCATATAACTGCTAGCTAAAGTCTGATATATTTTATGTATAATCTATATTTTTATTTTATTTCATTTTTTTTGTATTGTGTAATAAATGTGAGCCTACCATTGTTAATAATTGTGTGAGTGAAAGATCTCATATTTTATTGAAATAATAATAATACGTGTAAAGTTTTTATTCATAATATATTTTCAGTCATTTTTATTTGTATTTTTGCATACCGAAAATGTTTGCCTAAATTATACATTTTTGCGTTCGATACAATAAGAATTTTGTTTTAAATTAACACTAACTTCAATAACGGCAAAATACTTGGTTTGCATTCAATTAAATCAATTCAATTCAATTCAATTTAAAAATAAAAATATATATGTACAACGGGGAGGTTTATCAGTTTCACATAGGTACGCTTAGGCTAGAAATTGTATAACAAATGAATTACAGCTATTTATGATTTATGTACTAATATATAATAATATAGTAGTATGTATGTATATGTGTGTGTATATAAGACTAAGGTGGTTCATAACTATTATCTATATATATATATATATATATAGTATATAGTATACTTTACTTATATAGAGCCTATTGCATTGCCCCCAGCGCATGTTTTGTTTGATTTTGCATTATTTTGCACTAAATACTAAATGCTAATTACAAATTCAATTAAGCTTACAAACTAATTAATTACTTAAATCATTTTGTACGCGTTTAATTTTTGTAATTCTTTTTATGTGTGTGTGTGTCTGTGTATGCATGTGTGTGTGTAAGTGTGTGTAGAAATGAGTCGGTGTCAGTCTTATAAAATTCAACCCAGGACAATTTTTGTATTACATTTAAAATTTAAAATTTAACAAACAAAAAACAACAAAAAAAAATCGTGCTTTACTAGTAAAATATACCAATTGATTATTATTGAGCTATTTGAGGTAGTTCGGTTCTAGTTAAAAAACAACACATTTACAACTACATATTACGGTATTCATATTTTTAGAAATCATATAACTAAATATAGCTGTCTAGACTCTAGAGCTAAACTATTTTTAAAACAAATCACTGGCATTTAAAGATAGTTGTACAAAGTATTGCTAACTCTTGTCGTTGAACCGATTTGATTCACTCTCAAATGCTGCCCTATATACTATATTGAGCCTCTTTTGCTCTGCCACGCCCACTATCCTTCAGTCTTATGTAAGTGTACAGTTTACATATGCTTTTTATTTGATTGCCTTTCTCTTTCTCAGCTACAATTCGACAGATTTCCTATGGCTATTCCTATTCAATGTGTGTGTGTGTGTGTGTGTGTGTGTGTGGGTGTTCCTAAGTCTAAGCTTAGCCTAAGTCTTAACATAATGCTAATCAATATACATATATATATAGGAATAATTCTATATTTTTTAGGCACAAAGTGATGCTGACAACAATAATTTTTTTTTTTTTGTGTTTAAATTTTTAACTGCTTTTTTTTTTTTTTTTTTTTTATTTAAGGAATGCCTCTACTTGCCCATGGGTTGCTGTTGCTGTTGCTGCTGGTGGGTGGGTGGGTGTTTGGGTGGTGGGGGGTATTTTGAGAGTTATTAAAGCTTCACTACCGCTAATCGTTGCCGAAGCTTTTCACGATCGTTGATGGGAACACAAAAAAAAAAACAGTTAAAAAACGTATTTGCTTCTTCTTCTTCTTCTTCTTCTTTTGTTGCACGTTGTACGCCGAATCAGAGAAATGAATGTTGGTTTAGGTTACAGATGGAGGTGGGGGTGGGGGTGGGAGTGGCTTGTTGGGGGAGCTGGCCTAGTATATGGAATCGCGACTATCGGCCGCATACTGCCAGGCCATTGTAAGCATCAATCAGTCGGTGTGAGCCTGTGCATCCTCGCTGCCCAGCAGCTCGCGCTTCTGACCCAAAGCCAGGGCTAAAGATTGGATGGGTGGTGGGGGTGGGGACGCTGGTGAAGCCACCGCGCGGTAGTCTTGCAGCCGCTCCTCCTCCGGCTCCGGCTCCGGCTCGTGCGGCTCCTTGCCATTTGTGGACGCCGAGGCGGAATTGGAGTGCATGATGACGCTGGCGCTTTCCATGGGTGAGGCGGCACGTGGCGGTGGTGGGGAGTAGGGCGACTCTGGTCGCTCCTTGCGTGACAGCGACAGATCCTCCACCTGATCGTGATCATCCTCATCATCCGCATCGCGCTCATCCTCGATGGCCTCCCGCTTAATCATGCGCGAGTGTGGATGCTCCAGTTCCTGCTTCTCCAGTGCGTCCTGCTCACCATAGTGGCTGGGCGAACGTGCCGCATGGCCATTGGATCCAGGCGGACTGCTGGACATGCGGTTGGCTGCCGCATGCGCCGCTGCTGCCAGTGCCATGGCATGGAGCGCCTCCCGGCCGGCAATGTCGCCGCCGCGATTCTCGAGCGCCTGCTGCAGGAAGGCATGATCGAGGAGGGCGGCCGCCGAGTGGGGAATGGTGGGCGGCATGCCATGATGGCCATGCACGGAGCCATGCTCCTTGGGCTCACGCTCCAGCTCCGTCTGGCCGTAGTTGTGAGCGGCGGCGGCAGCAGCCGCTGCAGCGGAATAGGGAAAGGCAGCGGAGGATTCGACGCCCACACCAGGTGGACTCCGCTTGGGTGTGCGATGTGTGCCGCGTCCAGTGTTGATGTTCAGCTTGCGCACCTTATCATACAGGGTGCGACTGGGCAGTCCGAACTTGCGGCTGGCCTGCAGGGCACTCATGCCCTCGCGGACGCACTGAATCGCGCACATCATGTCGGCACGGGTGTACTGCTTGTAGCGCTTCCATTCCGGCTTCTTGCCGCCGGCACCGCCCGTCTCCTCGTCAAAGGAGCGATCCGTGTGCGGGGATAGCGGCTCCTTATCGCCACCGTAGTCGGAGCCATTGAAACTGTGACTGCCGGCGCCGGCAGCGCTGCCACTGCCGCTGCCGCCATGCGGATGGGGATGGGAGTGGGAATGGGAATGCTGATGGGTGGGCGTCTTCTCGGCGGGATTCTTGGGCAGCAGCAGCTGGTTGGGCTGCGAGGAGTCCGCCGGATTCGCTTGGGCGAGCACATTACGCAAGATGGGCGTATCCCGTGTGCTGTTGAGCAACATGCTCGAGATGGCCGATAGCTTCTTGCGCTTCAGAGGATTCATATCCGCTGCCGACTCGTACACGGAATTAAGCATCGCTGCCGCTGCGGCGGAGGGGGAGAGCGGCCACTGACCACCGGCCACCGACTCGCCGGCGGCGGCAGCAGCATGTGATGGCGCATGGGTGGGTGTCAGTGGTGCCTCACCAGCCGAAATATGGGAGTTCATGTTGATGGGCCCACCGCTGGAGACGCTGGCGGGGAAACTGGGATAGGGCGTCTGATACGTGCCAAAGGGGGGCGGTGGTGGCGAGCAGCTGCTCGAGATGGCGGCGCTGGGCGAGATGTGTGTGGACGTTGAGATCACGGAGGAGGAATTGTGCTGGCCATGATGGCCATGATGATAGCCAACATCCTGGCCGGCGCCATTAGGTGGCTTATTGCTGGAGCTGCTGCTGGAGGTGGGCGCGGAGTGATGATGGTGTTGGTGCTGGTGCTGCTGCTGCTGCTGCTGCTGCTGCTGGTGGAGCTGCTGCCCAGTGGTGCTGCCCTGGAACTGATGATTCTGTGGGCGCTCCTCGCTGATCGAGCTGCTCGCCGGCTTGTGATTGAACTTCATGAGATTGTCATAGAGACCCTTCACCTGCAGCTCCTTGGCGGTGCGCAGTATCTCCGGCTCCTGGCTCTTCGTCACCGTCGTCTCACCCGTGTACATGTACTGCAGCAGCGCGGCAATTTCGAATCCCTTCACGCCCGGCAATATGATGCTGCACTGATCCTGCGCCACATCCTGCAGTATGGCCTGAAAGTACGGCGAATTGGCCGCCAGGACAACGCGATGTGCCTGGAACTGTTCATCGTCGACGACAAGGGTGCAGTCCACATAGCTGCCCACCTCGTGCAGGGCGCTCAGTATCTGGACGAGGTTCGTCTGATGATTGTTCCAGCGCAGGCAATATGTTTGCCCCTCACCGCTACCCGACGCTGGCGTTGGGCCACCCATGTCGGCGGCCAGTCGACTGTGACCTTGACTCTCTCTGTCCCGCTCGCGATTGCTGTGACTGTTCAGCCGGTGACGCGGGTGATGATGCGGATGATGTGCACCCAGTGAGCTGACCTCCGGCTCCGGCTCCTCGTCCGGTGCGGTATCACTGCTGCTATTGTGATAGGCGCTGTTCAGGCTGCTGAACGCGGCGCTCAGCAGTGTGGGCGAATATGAGGCGAGATGCTTGCGGACCTTGAGCGCCAGCTTAAGGCTTACGGATTAACCAGTTGCCTGCAAACGGAAGCGGAATGCGGAATAACAATTAGTATCAACTGCTAAAGATTTGCACAGTTCTCCTTTGTCAAATGCCAAATTTTGCACCGGTTGCTATATAATCTATGAGAATTGGCATGCCGCTGGAAATGGGTTTCCCAAGTGCCATTCAAAATATATCTCAAAAATACTCATGTATCTTAATGTGTGTGTGTGTGTGTGTGTATATATTCTTACTAACTGTGCCCCCCCCCGCCATACAGGGCAGGTGTGCAAAAATATTGTGTATAATTTTTTATATGGGGGTTGCTTACCCCCCTCCCCCGGGCCAAAGTAATACAGATCCCTGCCCCCCCCCCACCACCTTAAAGTGCCAGCATTTCAGTGCAAAAGTTTCCCTTGGTTTTTTTGGCGGAAAATCTTGGTGTTTTTGTAAAATTTATGCCCAACGCGCCACCCACCCAAGTTTTATGCGCCATAAAAAGTGAAAGCGCAGGAATGGGACGAAATATTAGAGGGCGCGGGAGTAGTGGGAGGGTGACAGCGGCTAAAAAACAACAACAAAAAAAATGGGGGAAAAATATGCAAACATCCCTCGGAAAACGTGTGCGCGTATTTTTCCGGCTGCTTTTCGCGCGTTTTACTTTACATATTTCCTTTTTTCTTTCTTTTTTTAATATGCGGACTGGAAAATGGAAAGCAACACACACACACACACACACACACACACACACACAGACATAGAAACAGAGAGCCGCACGCTCACGCATATAAAAACAAAAAAAAAACGAAACTGAAAAACTTGCAATAATTTGCTTTAGCGAGTTTTCATTCATTTTTAGTAGTATTCTAGGCTCGTTTTTCCTGTTTTTCTTTTTGATAAGGGTGTGTGTGTGTGTGTGTGGTGTGTGGTGTGTGTGTCGCATAGTGGTTGCAAGTAAGCATAACTCGAATTTCAGTTAGAAACTCATTAAAATATATATTTTGGCATGGGTCTCCAGCTCAAGTGGTCACCATATGTTGGGCTGCCTATACCGGACGACCCATGTGCAGCATATGTTGGACATGCGGCAGCGCCATGTGTCAATTGATTGCTCGATGGCGTTGCAAGCGCTGCTGCTGCCAATAAGCGAGAAGGTTGCAGTTCGAGGAATCCTCAAGCGGCCAACAGGTAAATCTAACCCATACGAAAGCGATCGCAGTGCGACGCAGTTGAAATCTATATGAGGAACTGCAGAATTGCCAGTAGAATGGCAAAGGAACAACAGGGAAATGTCAAACGGACAAAAGACGCAGCTAAGGGAATAACAAAGGACCTGCATTGTATACAGCTGGAGTGCGGAAAATGCACAAGACGGGAGTTTTGCCTTTTGTGTGCGCCTTGCCATTGTCTGGCTGCCAAAGCGGATAATGGGCAAAAAGGAGCAACCTGCCGAACAGACGCAGATCCCAACAGATCCCGGCGATCCTCGCACACAATTGCGCAACAAAGCGAACACTCCTTGCAGGTAGTGCCACTGCCGTTACTCCTGTCTGGCTGCCTAAGCGTTTAATGGGATCATTGTGGCATCGCATCAACGCCTCCATAAAAAAGAGAGAGAGAGAGAGAGACAAAAAACTCTTATACGCTGTGGCGAATTAAGCGTTGCGCATACGCCGCGATCGCCAAATAATAATCAAAAGCTGCCAGCTGCTTGAGAGAGAGAGAGAGCTTTTAATAACAGCGCGTTAACAGCGGGCGCCATTTTGTTGAGATACTTTTTATTGAAAATGATAAGCAAACGTCATTGAAACGAATGCACTTGGAAACCGGTTTCGGATTTTCCAGTTTTTTTTAACGTATTTTTTTTTGCCTTTTTGTAGTTGTTTTTTTTTTTGTTTTTTGTTTTTTGTATTTTTTTTTGCTGCTGCTCGCTTACTTGTTAATTTTTTACACGTACCCCAAAAGTTGTAATTGCAAAACTTATTTGTTATATCGATACTAACTAAATACTAATTTGTTAAATGGAAAATATTTGTATAAAAATGCTGTAGCTTACCACAAAATGTGCGAAATGCCGCAGCAGAGTTGCACAATTGAAATTTCTTTCAATTGCAGATGTAACTAAATGTAAGTAAATTAATTTTGATGGCCACTGTTTATGTTCAATTAAATTGCTGTAAATTCGTTAACTTTTGTGTTTGGTTGCTTTAAGCGTGTTTGTAATTAATTCCATTCGTTTGAAGTTCTTTGTATAATATTATTGCTGCTATTTGTGTTTCTTAAACTGTCACAATAAGAAAATGTTGCAGAATTTCCTTTGCTAATAAGTTTCGGATTAACAATTAACCATTAACAATAATGCGATAATTAGTTAAACGAATCACACACAGACGAAGACACCAAAAAATCCAAAAATGCTGCTTGCAGTTTATCCAAGTGTTGGGATTTTTTTTAATATTTTTATTTTTGTTATATTTGTTTTTTGTAATTCTAATATTTTTTTATAAGATTTTTGCTGTTGTTGTTTAAGGCAAAGAAACTGCGACACGTACGAATTTGCGCTATGAATTTGTATTTGTTTTTTTTTTTTTGTATTTTTGCGTGGCACGTTGTTGCAGATTCGAGCGCTCAAACTTGAATAAAACTGCCACGGCGCTCGTGTGCAGCAAGTCATTGAAAACAACAATTTCCCGAGCGAGACAGCAGCGCGCACGCATTTTCACGCACACGGCCAGCCAAAAACCTCTCACACACACACATGCACAGAGAGACTCTCGCTCGCCAAAGGGGAAGTGTGCTCAAGAAAAGGAAAAGCCACCAAAACTGTGCTACGCTGCGTACTCAACCCTCTTGCTATCTCGCTTCAGCAACGCTGACGTCGCAGTCGACGTCGCATTGCAGTCTGCGTTTTTGTTGTTGTTTTTGTGTGTTCTTTGCTGTTTTTGCGCTGCGCTCTCTTTGTGTCTGTGTGTGTGGGTGAGTCTTGCATATGGCCGCCGCTGCTGCTGCGGCTGCTCTTGCTGCTGCCAATAGCACCCAAGTGAGAGAGAGCAAGTGTGTGTGCGTGTGTGTGTGTGTGCGTGTGTGTGTGTGTGAGTGCATGTGTGTTTTTTTTTGTATTTGTACGAGTTTATTTTTTTGTGCTCTTTTTGGCGTATGTTTGGAGTTATACAAAAACTGTGGCGGCTGCATTTTTTTTACTTTTTTTTTAACTGCCAAGTTGCCCAACTGGCTGCAGGTTGCAAGTGTATGTGTGTCTGTGTGTGTACAGCTCGCAAAGCATAGAAAACAAACTGGTTAAGTCCAAATAAAATAGCATTTTGCCTCAGTTAATTTCATCAATATTTTATTTCAAACTCTTTGCTAATTATGCAAGCCATAAATGCCAAAAAAAAAAAAAAACGTTTAGTAGGTAGCAAAATAGGAGTAGAGACAAGCATACCGAATAGCCAAATTTATTGGCATTTGGCTCAAGTTATGCAAATGCGATTGTCCCTTAAGATGTTGCTGATGACGGCACGGCGACCTTCAGCAAATCGCTGCAGCATTCGGAATGTAATTGATGCACTCTCTTTCTTGCTGGCTTGCTTGCTTTCTTTCTTTGTTAAGGGTCGCTCGGAATTTGCATATGGGTTAAAGGATTTATTTCCAAGTCTTGCGTACTTTTTTTTTATTTATATGCAAATTTTTTTGGTACTGGCCTGCACGGCTGTAACGGTCAAAGGCAGCTAAAAGTGTTGGGGGTTAATTGCAAATGTGACGTCACAAATGCAAGCAGCGCTTTTGTTAATTTTAATTGACTTGAGTTGCTTTTAATTAAAATACTCATACATGTGTGTGTGTGTGTGTGTGTGGAATTGCAGCAGTTACAACGAACCGCGAATCGCTGGCCGCCTTGCTCACACACATCACACACAGATACACACACACACACACATGCATACTTGCAGCATCCGCAACAGTCGCTGTATCGTTTGCGGCGCATGTGCAACTGTTGTGCTCTCGCTTGCACTCACATGGCACGCATATGGCAAGAGTTTTCTATTTTCTTTTTTGGTTTTTTGCGGCACATTTGTTGCACATTTATTTCCACATTTTTAATAGCCATCAAGGCAGCGTAACTTATATAATTATGCTTGTGTTTGATTGTTGCTAGAATTGCTGTACCTGTTTCTGAGTGCAACAATTGTTGCGAGCTTGTTTTTGTTGCTTGCATTGTGCATCATTAATTTCTGTTTGCCCCGCCCCCTAGGGGCGCTGCTTTGTGCTCCCTTTTTTAGTTGTTGCTTGTTGTTGTTGTTGTAGCTTGTTGCTTGTTGCCTGATTCATTAATCATGCCGGGGAAATTAAGGTCAACCGCATTTCGACTGCATTTGTTTTTTGGCAGTCTCTAAAAGTGGAATAAAAACATGTTTACATACATACATACATACATACATACATACATATGTATATGTATACTTGTAACTATTTCAGTTCTGACATGCAGCTAAATCGAAGGGACTAACAAAACTAGTTCGCAAGTGCATTCACCTCCCCCAGCTCCCCCAGCTGCCGCCTGCTGATAAAACAACAAATAAATAATAAAAAAAAGCTAGCAAGAAAAACTGCATAACGAAGTTCAAATACCTTACTTAAATGTTTCTTTATAAAGTGTATTATTTATAGGAAAAAAAATGTATATAATTTAGCAAGCAAATTTTCAAAAGATTTACAACTTTAAAATCTTCTCTGATAAATAATAAACTATATAAAATAATAAATAAAAATTTGAAAAAATCAAATATTTTTTTACAATATTTCTGCAAATATCTAAAGAATACATTGAAGAGTTAGTTACTATAGGAATTCTAGACTAGCCCAAGTTAGGGCATGAAATAAGTACTAGTTCAAATAGTTAAAAAGTTGCAGCAGTGTCAACTTGCAACACATAATCTGCGGCACAATGTTTATGAGCTAGTTGAGCTAGAACCCGTCTTTCCCCCTGCTGCTCTCTAATCTTATCAGTATTTCGGCTTTTTTTTTCACTCGCAGCAGAGAAAGTTTCAGTTTCAGTTTCGGTTATTTTTCTTGCAGTTGCGTTGCAGTTTTTTCCATTATTTTTTCTGTCTTTTTTTTTTTTGAGAGCTGATAAGCGCTGGCGATTCGTCCGGAAACTGTACGGATTTGTGCGGCCACATGGTCTTGAGCGAAATCAACTTGTAGAGTTTCCTAAATGGATTATCCGCTTTGTTGACTTTGCTGACTTCTTGACTCTCATGTGTTTTTGCTAGTGCCCAAATCGGACAATGAAGTTATCTTAGCGACCGCTCATTATGTGAGATTAGCCGTTTGGAAATCCGCACCTAATCCAACCGCATGCAACAGTCAATGAAGCTGTCCTGGGTCCTAATGAACAGCAGGTAGCTGCGCACCTGAGAAAAGCAATTGCAATTGCAATTGCATTTAATTGCATTCCATGTGTGGAATTTCACGTGGCCTTGGCGGTGTCTTTAACCTTTCCCCCGCACTGTTCCCCGTCAATTTGCGATTATCACTTTTCACTTATCTCGTTGATTTTGGCTTGGAAAATATTTGAGTGCCATTTTCGCGATTAGTTTTTATCAGCTTGGGGTTTTCTTTTGTGCCGCAGCACATGGCGAAAAAAGGTTCGAGGAAAACGAAAAGAGTTTGCCGCGGTTTATGATCGCCTGGGCAAAGGGTTTTCAGTTTTCGGTTTTCGGTTTTATGTTTTTACAGTGCAAAGTTTTGCGAAAAAGTGCGAAAATTGTTCATGTGAAAATGTACGCGGTTTATGGCCATGTTTACTAACTGCAACCCTTTTTGGCCGACGTCCGCTCTGGTTCATTACCATTGAGCAAAGTCTCGAAAGGATGCGGATTTTCCGGGAATTGTGCTAAAAACTTCGGCTGCCTTTGGACCCGCAGACAGGCATCATCGTTATCTTCATTATATGATCATGTGACGTTAGCTCAATCAATGTCCAGGCAAATAACTGTGCATCAAATAAATATTACCCATTTGTCAAGAGTATGCAAAAAGAAAACGCAGCATTGCTCGCAACCCTTTCGTCCTGGCATCCTGCCGCCTACCTGTGCCAGCCGGCGTTGACAAACAGCGGTGGTCTAAACGCATTTTGGGCGACTGTCCGACTGTCCCGCAGTCCGGCAGTCCGACTGTGGCACTCAAGTGTCGTCTTTTGTGGCACGAAGTATCGCCGCCGATCTTTGATGTTGCAGCGGCTGGGTAGAAATTATCCTAAATATTTCACTAATACTAAGGCAATTAGCGCTCAGTTCCGACAAATGGACCAGAGACTGTTTACACAGGCTCAGGACGATGGCGATATCCTCTCGGCTCAGCTCGGCTCAGCTCGGCTCGAGCCAGAAACCGAAGTAGAAACAGAAGCCGACAATCGGCAAACGACAATGGACGACCTGCAGCGCACAGGTTAGTGACGATTTTCCGTTCCGGCCAGGACCTGTGCCATAAACTGCATTTAGCCCGGCACTCGACAATCTCTTTCGCAACACAGTGCTAATGGCTGCTAAAATGGAAACCCAGCAAACACACGGCCAACTTGAAAGCATTCCATTATTCGGTAATAAATTCGGTTGAATAAAATAGTTGAAATAGTTTTTCAATCTGTGAATTAAGTGAATTCCGTAGGAATTCGGCACTAGACATGTAAACATTTTTGTCTTGAATATCAACAGAAAATCCGAATTTTTGTACTTTCTCAACTTTAAATGTTGAATTAATAAGGAGCAACAACCAGGACCAAAATGGCATCGGAATTTAAAATCGGCCCAGATTTGACATAGTTTTGGAAGTTTGAAGTATGAAAAAGTCATTTTAAGTTACATGAATCTTGTCATGTCCTTTTTCTACAAGAAATCCAAAATTAAAAAAGATGTCAAATCATGTCAAAAGACTTTACTTTTGAAAATCAGCTAAATATTGGCAAAGTTATGGCAGTTTGAAGTCTAGGAAGGTCATTTCTTGTCTAGGAAGGTCATATCATGATTTTTGAACAGAAATCCGAAAATATAAAGTTTCTCAACTTTGAATGCAGTACTGTTAGGGATGCCAAACCATGACTAAAAATGTCTAGGGATTGAAGATCGGCTCAGTTTTGGGAAAGTTATGGCAGTTTGAAGTCTAGGAAGGTCATTTCTTAGGACTTGAGAACTGATACGTAAACATTGTGGTCATTACTTTTGACAATAAATCCGAAAAAAATTAATTACTCAACTTTGATAGTAAAATTAAACCAGAGAGGTCAAACCATGCTGAAAATCGGATCAATTTTGGCGAAGTTATGTCAGTTTGAAGTCTAGGAACGTCATTTTGTATATAACTAACTAGATGGTAGTTTTTTCTAGTAATTAATGAATACATGTGGAGCAAATGATCAAATGATCTTACGATCAATGAAGTGACCATGAATGTGGCTCGTGGCGAATGATGGAGAATTCGAAGTTTGCTATCGAAGAATGACAATGTGCTTACATATTCATGCGAGTATTCATGTGCATCTAACATTGCGGACATGGCATATCATATATGTATGTATATATATGTATGTATATTATGTTGCCCCTTCCGCTGTGCCGTCTGACAAATGTTTACTCAAAACATTCGACTGGCGGAAGGGCAAAAATACGAAATATCTACCAAATATTTATTTATATGTATGCATGTGTGTGTGTGTGTGTGTATAAAGCAACAGCCAAAAAACAAACAAAACTGCAGCAAACGTACAAAATTAATAAAAATGCAACAAAACTAGAAATACGGCATGTTCGTGTGTGTGTGTGTGTCTGTGTGTGTGTGTGTCTGTGTGTGTGTGTGTGTGTTAGTGTGTGTGTTTAACAACATCACGAAAAGCAGAGGAATTGAAAACGCCAGAAAATTTATCGCGCGCGTCATTTTGCTGCAACTGCAAGTGTGTGTGTTGTGTGCGTGTGTGTGTGTGTGTGTGTGTGTGTGTTTGTTAGTATGGAAAGCAGCACAGCACGTAGGCATAAAAGCGGACGGACGTCGCGACGTCGTGTTGGCGTCGAGGGCAGGGCCGGTGTATGGCAGCGGTATAAGGGGTAAGGGGTGAGGGGTGAGGGGCAGGGGGGGCTCATTCGCGCTACGCATGGGTCATTGCACTTTTGCAGCGAACGCACACGCACACACACACAGATACATATAAATACATAGATAGATAGATACATATATGTATACAGTGTGAGATACAGATACACGCAGCTAGATAGCAAAAGGCAAAAGGCAACATTTGACGGGGAATTGTATAAAAAACGTACGAAAAATTAGGCGAAAGCAAACACGAGACGGAGAGTGTGTGAAAGAGATAGAGAGAGAGAGAGAGAGAGAGAGAGAGAGAGCGAGAGCGAGTGCATAAAAAACAGATACGAATGCATGTGCATGGTGGGGCAAGGGGAAGACAGGCACTGTGGCGGGGGCAGTGGCAGGGGCAGAGAGGCATTGTTGCATTGCAACTGCGACTGCGCCAGCAACTTTGACTTTGCATTTGGCAGCCATTTTGAAATGAGCGCGTTAATTTCGCCTGCATTCACACAAGCACAAACACACACGCACAAATAAAACACATACACATGCGCTTTCTAAAAATAGAGCCCACGCCGGCAGACTGGCATTGCCATTGCGTTTATACACTCGAAAAAAACTATGCACTTGAAGCTAGAAAATATACACAATTTTGGCGCCAAGTGAAGAATTCTTTTTTATAATAATAAAATAGTAAATTATGTAAGTTTAGAATTTAATTATTTAAAAGCTTTGCTATTTTGCTTCATTTAAGAAATAAAGTTCTACAATTTAGCAATAAGGTTTTTTTCCGTTTTAGTTTTTCAGCAATATGTTTCTTAATAGCAAGTTATTAAATACGAAAATAAACAAACAGCATTTATACTTTTATGACATTTATTTTGCTGAGTGTAGCAATGGCTATTTGTAAATACATGTACATACATATGTATGTCTATGTATATGGCATCTGCCCCCTGCCACCGGCAATGCCATTTGTGCCGCCAACGCCACTCGAGTGTTGCAGTTGTTCAAGTTGCAGTTGCAGTTGCAGTTTGCTGCGCATGTGGAAAACGAGGCAAGCGAGGAAAACTGACGAAGCCTCCTCGAAAAGTACAGCAACTGAGCAATGCGAGCAAACTGAAGGAACAGATCGGCAACAGAGCGGCGCATGGGGTGCGTTTTTCATGTTTTCACCAAAAAATAATGTAGACACACGCACATTTCCCAGTGTTTATTTTTAGCAATTTGAATTTGTGAACCGAAATTTCAAGTCGAGCACAATGTGAATCTATAGGGCTTGCTCGCGCAGGGGGAACGGGGGGGCGGGCACAACAAAATACATTGTCAAATTGAATTTCTTGAACATTTTCATACCTTATTCCCGTTGTTGTTTGTATCTTTTAACTGGCCAATAAGTATTTGAAAACACGTTTAGATATTTCTGCAGGTTAAACTTGATTTCGGTTTTGCCTGTTTTTCATATGCACATTTGTGCAAATTCTTTTTGCCACGTGTCACACTTTCTCACTGTCATTTTGCACACTTTTCACATTTGTCAACACTACATATTTTCAATTCGGTTTTCTTGACGATTTCTATGCTTAACACACTCGCGACGAACGCGCGTTTCGGCCATTATGCAAAATGGTAACTGAATTCGGAACTGCTTAAAGTTGAGGTTACAAGCTCGCGAGTTTCTGCTTACAAGCTTTTTTTGGTTTTTGGTTTTTTTTTGGTTTTTTATGGATTGTTCTTCTGTAAGATCGGGTTGTTGCGAGATTCGCGTGCACTGACCTTGGAGTTGACAAACTAGCCAAGGGTTTCTGGGTTTTGGGTTTCAGATCTGGGTTTATTTAGTTTGTTTGCTTGTAGGTCTGGCTATGGGTCGTTGTTGTTGTCGTTGTCATTCTGTCTGCCTGCCGGCCGACTAAATGTGTGTTCTGTTTTCTGGATGCCGTTTCTGAAACTGATTCTGAGTAAAGCGCCAGAGAGGCGGTAAAAAAGCTTCCCAAAATACATACTCACATACATACATACATATATACTATGCTATATACTAGCCACGCACACTTATGTACATACATACATATGTATGTATGTATGTATGTATGTATGTCGACATCGACTGACTCATGGAATTGAGCAAAATAACAAACGAATCAAGCAACAACAAAATTGCGTACCGAAATTTTTACATTACAACAACATTGTATATATGTAGTATGTATATATGTACATACATATGTATATAGAAGAGGGGAGGGGGCAACGAAAGCTCGCGAGCAGCATAAAATTATCAAGCAGAGCCCTTTGCCAGAGAACTATTAGATTCACGCTCTCCAATTCTACGAAACCAAAAGCATTTTGCAAATAACAAAAACTGAACTGCAAACAACAACAACAATATATTTATATGTATGTAAAATGGAAAAACAACAAGTCGGTTTATCTGTAGAACTTTTCAGGGTCACTTAATTATTACACAAATTTTTTGTTTACAGCGAAAAATATAAGGCGAGAAGAAGCAGAACTGAAAAAAAAAAACTGTATTACTGGCAAAAAATAAATGTGTGTGTGTGTGTGTGTAAGTTTGACAACGATTCTGTTGTTTACAACGAAAACAAATTTCATTAATTTTGTTGTTTTCGTCGTTGCTGTGCCAGGGCCACCAAAACGATTGTAAGTTTGTGTGTGTGTGTTGGAAATATTTGTATGTATGTAAATACGGAAGGTCTTGTTTTCAATGCTAGCAGAAATACTCGTGTAAATTTATACATATGTACATATCTCTGATGCCAAACGGTTATTGAATAATGTAGATCAAGGCGTTCTTTTCTTGTTGTTTTCTGCTTCTTCTTTTTTCGAAATGGCAAATGGCAAATTGTGTGAAATTTCTCCCAGCTAAAACAACAATCAACAAGTTACGTCAACGCCACAGCCCGGGGCGTGTTATGTACTACAATAGTATATTAGAAAGAACGCACAGAAAGCACGTTAAAAGCTACAACAACAACAAAAAAAAAACCAACAAAATGAGCGTCGCAGTGCCGTCCCTAAACTTGAACTTGAAATACTGCGAAAACCAAATTCAAGAGCAAAATGCCGGCAAAAAAACGCAAAAAAACCAGTCAAAAACAATAACAAGAGAGAACAAGTGTTGAGAGTAATTGCTAGCAGATACCCTGTAGAAACTATAAACGCATATCTCAAGCTCCTAGCTTGCTTGTGTGCAAAATAATTTGCATAAATTTTCATGTTTATAGCCAGAGTTAAAGACACGTAGAAATATTTATTTAAAACACAGCTGCTAGCTGCTGCCTGAGGGCAACATTTTATGTGTCTCGCTATACCCTTTACCATATTTACTGCACAGGGTATAATACATAAGAGCGCTCTCTATCTGTCCCTCGGTATCAGAGCCGAACGGCGCCGACCGTCGCCGACCGTCGCGACGTTGCCCGAAGCTTTTCAAATGCAAAATTGCGATTCGGCTCTTCACTCGCGAATTTGCTATCCGACCAATCAGCTCGGCTGGGTAGCCGAAAGCTGTTCGCTATGTGCGTATGTATTTCGCTAGCTTTTGCTTATTTTTGGCACAGATAAGTCGCCATTTTCGCGCAAAAACAACTCAAAGCTGACGCCAACTAGCAGAGAGAGCATTTTGCTGCTGTCGTTCTTTTTGTATTTACTATTTACTATTTACTATTCGCCTCGTGTGTGTTGATTAAGTGAATTGATAGAACCAGACGAGACACGTGGTTCTCTGGCTAGTCAGGCAACCAGAGACTTTCGACTTGGCAGCGAGCTTTCTGGAGAACGTGTAGGGCCAGTCTACAAGTATAAAGCCCAGCTTATATGCTACATAGAAGCTTGCTGGCTTAATACGAGACTCGTTAATGTGGTCATAATAATAAATGTGAATATTTAGTTAATTATTGCAAAAATATGAAAAGAGCTCTCAATTTTGTTGAGTATGGAAATCGTGATTAAAAATTCTATATTTTTTAATAAGTAAATTTCCTGATTAATAAAACTACTATATACGCAATAATAATATACTTTAATTCTATATAAATTAATATTACATAAAACTCTAGTTTTCTGATATTGAATTCCCCCATCAACTTTTGGCGATCTGTTAACGATCAGATTTTTGGCAAAGTAGCTTTTTCGCGTGCTTTCATTAACAGTGGGGTTCTTGTCAAAGCTCATTTTACTTATACGCCCAAGCTTACAGAGTTAGCTGTGTGAGAAACCGCAATAATAATTGGGCAGATTACCCCCATCCTAAATTGTAGTTCCCAAATCCAACTGCCAAATACCTATTATCCTTTGTATGCGCTATTGATGCAACCTGCTGCATATCAGCTGCTGCTCCCTCTGACTTGCAACATGTTCCCTAATAGCGAGACACCTTCGCCAACTGGCAACAAACATCGAATCGTGTGACTTTTTCATGTGATTCCTTTTTCTCTGTGCCTCAAATCAAAAAGTTAACTTTTCCCAGGGTCCCGCATACGCATACATGTGTGCGTGTGTGTGTGTGCGTGTGTGCCTGTGCCTGTATCCTGTTGCTCGCGTCTTGCACGCATTATCCAAGACCCAAACGTACTCCTCCGCCCCTGCGTCAACTGCAACTGCAACAGCAACAGCAACAGAAGCAGCAATCAATTTGTGCATTCGCTTTGGTTTTGCCTGTTCTCTCTCCAGTGTTCTCTCTCTCTCTCTCTCTCTCCCGCATCCTTGTGCATCGCTTATCCTGTTGTGTGTGCCATAATTTCTCGTCATTCTTTCGCTTACCCATTGTTGCTAGATTCCTTCAGATTGCTGGGTTATTGAACTATTGATTCCACAGAATTTATTGTTTGAGCCCAGTTTGTGCACAGGTGATAATTTTAGAGATATTTATTTCTAGCAACAAGTGATCGCTGGCCAAATGCATTACGCAGTACAGTGATCACTCGGATATTAGAACTTCCAATAAGTATAATTTTCTAGCTATAAGAATTCTGCAATTCTAAACAGCTTTAAATATCTTATTTATTGAATTTTACACTAAATATAAATCATTAAAAATCATCCTGAAATCTAAATCTAAATATTGCATTTTACATTAAATAAAAATCATTAAAAATCATCCTGAAATCTAAATCTAAATATGAAATTTTACACTAAATATAAATCATTAAAAATCATCCTAAAATCTAAATATTGAATTTTACACTAAATAAAAATCATTAAAAATCATCCTGAAATCTAAATCTTAGATAAAATATTTAAAAATATATATATTTTTGTGGTTCATGTTTCTAAATAGAAAAAAACCTTTACTAAAAAGTTAAATATATATATTTTTTTTCCCAATTTTAGGTTAATTTTCTTCGTGTGTATGAACTTTAAAGAAATTACAAAATTTAAATGATAGTACATAGTATGTATTATGTATTAGAGTGTGGATGCTTTGGCAGCTAGAGTTTTTCTACCTGTTTGGGCTCCCTCAACTATCTGTTGCAGTTGCAGTTGCACTTCTCACAAACGGTTTGTTTAAGAAATTTTCACACATTTTTCATTCTTGTCTGAGCCAACAACTAAGTCAACAATTGCTGGCCAGGTAGTAGTTTTCAACAGCCAAGAAACGTGAAAATTCCTTTTGGCCAAGTCTGGTTCTCAACAGGCGCAAATTATTTTGACAAGTGGCCGAAAAATTGTGTTGCATTGTTTAAGTTGCATGTATGCACAGTGGAAGAAGCAGCAGCAGCCGAAACAACAATAACAAATGTTGTGTTTTGGAACATTGGACCAAGGAACATCGGCATTTTTATTTTATTCTCTTTTTTTTGAGTGGCAGCGGCTATTAAAACCAGATACGCCGTCTTGAGTGGCCTGAGAGACAGAGTGTCTCTGCTATTGAATAAATATTGCGGCTCATTAATTACAATCCAAGTGCCACACACACACACACACATTAATACCTATGACATTTTATCAATGTCAATTATGATGCAATTGTAAAACAGATCAAAGGCAATTTATTTGCACTCCCTCTCTCTTTCTATCTCTCTCTCATGATCTGTAATTTAATTTAACAGCAAATGTATTTGCAAAGCCACTGTTAGCATTAATCAACAGCAAACGCAATTTATTTGCAGACGCGCTCTCGCTGCCTTAGCTTAACAGCAAATGTATTTGCAAAGCCACTGTAAACTTTAGTGAAGAGCAAGCAAACGCATTGCATACGCATACGCTCTCTCGCTCTTTCAGCTTAGCAGCAACTGTAATTGCAAAGTTACTTTTATTAGCATGTTCTTCTTTCGTTATCTTTTAGTTGGAAGTGCGCGTTCATGAAATAAATGCATTGTTAAATCAAAGTGAAGTGGTTTTTTCGGCAATGTGCTAAGAAATGTGTTTATTTATGTACATACATATGTATTGTGTATGTATGTGTAGTTGCGGTACAGTCGTCAGTGAGTTCCTCGTCTGCAGCCGGAAATCGCCAGCAATTGCACGTTTCTGTTTCTCTCTCTGTCTCCTCCTGTGCGTGTCTTCCAAATTGTGAGTATTTATTTCTATTTTTCTATTTTGTTGGAACTGCGGCAACAACAACAACAACAACAGCAAGAACGCTGCGACTGTAGAATAACAAATAATTAGCATTAACCACGCAATTGAGTGCAATGTGCACTTCTATACATACATACATATATACGCACATGCAGACGCGCACACACACACACACACACATAGACACTTAAGCAGCGACGAAGAAGTCGAAAACAGACGTGGCCGCCAATCAAGCACACAAACAACAGCAACAACGGCAAGCAAAAGCAACAAAGATAATACATTTTTGGAAATGTCAACAAAACGAAGAACGAAAAACAAATTGTGTAAAAGTAAAAGAAAATGCCAATGTGCAGCAACTGAGAGAGTGCGAGAGTGTGTGTGAGAGAGAGAGAGAGAGAGAGAGCTCCAGCTTGGAACGTGGGCGCAGTGACTGCATATGTTTGTGTGTGTGTGTGTGTGTGATGATCAGCGACGCCATCTTAGCTGTTGGTAAAACGACTGGAGCTGTTAGTATAACTAACAGCAAACATACAAAAAGCAAGAGTGCACTCAAAAAAAAAATGCAGCTAAAAAAAAAAAAAAAATTTTTTATAAAATTTTGTGAAACTCTAGAGATTGGCAAAAATAGCTTGAAAAATTAGAAATTTTTTTTTTATTATTTTTTTACTAAGAAATAAGTAAACTGCAGAAACACTTTTTTCTTTCATATTATTAAATTACTACTTGACTAAATCCTAAGTCAAATCAATTTTGTTGAGTGTGTGTGTTTGCATTTGATTAGTTGTTATTGTAGCTGCAGCTCCTCATGTGCCGCATGTGGCGCGATGGCGGCCCTACGCCAACATTAACTGAAGTTCTTGTGCTTGTGGCACGTCAGCAGGCTGTGAGGGGCATTCAAATTACAAACCGATTGCATAATTGCCAGTACATACATACATATGTACATACATCATAAATACAAATGCTCATAATGTCAATTATTGCCTGTGTCTAATTTGGCCACAAAAGGTCAACAAGTCACAACAAAGATCTGCAGACTGACACACGTCCAGCATGAAGCAATCCTGCAAATAAAGGAATGGCCAAACGAAAGTGAAACGCAGCTCAAACAGCGGGGCATTGGAGGGCGAAGGGGACGGGGAAGGGGAAGGACACAAGAGTCCGAGTCTGGCAAAAGAATAGAAAAAGGCAGCAAACGACTGACACACGAACACACGCTCCAGGCGGAACACAAAGGATCTGAGAAGCTGAAGAAGAAGCAGACGTAGAGCTGGAATATAATGGCTCAAAAATGCGACAAATTCAAACATATTTCAAGTCAAAACTGCCAGCTATCTATTGTAATTGGATCCTTTTTGAGATCCTTGCGCGTGTGAAGCGCGACGAGTGCGCGTTTTCATTGTTGTTGTTGTTGCTGTTGTTGCTATTGTTGTTGTTTATGGTGGTGCCGCTGTCGCGTAAAAAACCGAAACTGAAACCTATCTCTTTGTCCTTGCACCCGTCTTCTCCCTCGCATTTATCTGAGTCGACTGGTGCAGTCAGCATACGGGTCGCCAACTATGGCGTCTAATTTATGCCAAATATGAGACTCTATTTCCATCCCACAATGTTTGTCCTTTGGGTTTTTTAGTACAATACAAATACAAGCATGTAGCATTTCGTTTACAATCATGATTTTTATTTGCTATTCCTGTTTTTGGAAAACTTTGAATTGATAAAGATGACAAGCCATGACTAAAAAGGCCTCGGGATTGAAGATCGGTTAAGTTTTGGCAATGTTATGGCAGTTTGAAGTCTAGGAAGCGTATTTTTGGGGTCTTGAAAAGTAACATGTCTAAATTTTTGTCAGTATTTTTGACAAGAAATATGAAAATATAAAGTCTCTCAACTCTGAATGTAGAGTTGTTAAAGATGACAAACCATGATTAAAAAGACCTTGGGATTGAAGATCGGCTCAGTTTTGACAAAGTTATGGCAGTTTGAAGTCTGGGAAGGGCATTTTCATGGACTTGGGAACTTCACATGCTTTCATGATTTTTGACAATAAATCCGAAATCTCAAAGTTTTCCAACTTTGAATGTAGGATTGCTAAGGAGGACAAACCATGATTAAAGAGACCTCGGGATTGAAGATCGGTTCAGTTTTGACAAAGTTATGGCAGTTTGAAGTCTAGGAAGGGCATTTCTAGGGATTTGAAAAGTAACATCTATCAATTGTTGTCATGATTTTTGACAAGAAATCTGAAAATATAAAGTTTCTCAACTTTGAATGTAGAATTGTTAAATATGACAAACCATGACCAAAATGCCTTCGGGATTGAAAATCGGCTCTGTTTTGGCTATGAAAGTTGTAAAAGTTTGATGTAGTGGAAAACCAATTTCATAATTACGGGTTTGTAAGGTGCGAGACCCTAGAATTGCCCTAATTCCTACAAGTGATATTTGTAGACTTGTCTTGTTATCTATATTCGTTATCAAGTGGAAAACTTTCCAAATCCAAACTGATATTTACTTGACTTCTTATTTGGCATATGAAGCGTCAAAAACAACAACAACAGACGCACTCCTTGCCACAAATGAAGACTGTTTTGGTGGTGGTGGTGTGGAACTTTTTGCTACGGCTTCTCTGCGTACGTTGTTGCAGCTCAGCTTTGGCTTCGCTTTGCGCTTCAACCCCCGTGGCCGGTGGCATGAGGCCGGGGCAGGAGGCACGTAATGAAATAAAAAATTTGCATGCTGTCGCTGCAAAATTACCAGATACAGAGAAACATTCAAATGCCACACATAACGGAACGCACTCCACATTTACGAGAGTTATAATAATGTCTTTGCCAAAGTGATGAGGAGAGGTGAGGAGAGGGTAGGGTAGGGTAGTCTATTTGGGGTGTTTCGATAAGTACTTTACGAGACACAACCCTCGTTTTGCGGATTTTTTTTATGGTTTTGCCCAACGGAGGGAAAAAACAAAAACAAAAACAACAACAACAACAACATCAAAGTTCATACATTCAATTCGCTCGGGTGGTAAACTGGGTATCTATAGATATATACTATATTCATATATATATTTTGCTGGAACGGTGGTTGCTCACCTCAGCACATTTCCTGTTTCCGTTCCCGGTTCCCTTGTTTTCCCGTTCTCGTAGTTGCGCATTGGCTGAAATTGCAATTTTATTGCAACGATGAAGGTTCGATTTGCTTTTTGGCAAATGGCATTGGCGATTTCGCAAAGTTTGCCCTTAACGTTTCGCTTGGGGTTGTAACAGACACCCTACATATGGTTGGTGGTGGAAACGAAAGGTGGGAGGAGCTGAATTCGGAGCGAAAAACTTTATCGCAAAAGTCAAACAGGCAAAAGGAAAATGGCGAATAAAAGATGCAAAGCGGAAAAAGAAAAAAAGTGTTGGTCATAATTAAAAAAATAGCTCATTCTGCAAATTGAATTACTCAATACTCATTACTCATTACTATATATCCTGCAAAAGTACGTTACAAAAGCAGGCAAAGGCTTAAAATCGTATGCTGCTCAGAAATTAGCATATTTTTCGCCTTCTTAAAGATCGAAACACACACAGAAAATATGCAAATTGAGTAAATCAATCGAGTATCGATCAAAATTGATTTGTTTGCCCGTTGCGACGAAACCCAAACAGAAGACGAGTTCACCCCGCCAGAAGAGCCCAAAAGTGAGCAATAGTCAAGGATCTGAGCTCTGGCCAAGGAGTTGAGCGTGAGAAAGTTTTTCTCGAATGGGTTTTTGCACGCATAATTTACATAATTTTGCCTGGCCAAATAACAAGGAAATAAATTGCAGGCAACACACATCGATGTTATGCAAATGAGCGCTGTTGTTGTCCCTGTTCAACCCCCTGCCAGGACTCAGGTGTGCGAGCGTGCCAGCATGCTGCGAAGGACTCGTTCTGGCGCCGCCGTCCACTGTGCGCATAATTAACCCCTGTCGGGTGATTGTCTACTTTACTCTATGTGTCTGTGTGTCCCTGCGCCTGCGCCTGAGCCTTGAGCCTCCGATGTCTCCGATGCATTTCCTATTTTCCGATTTTCACTTTCGTTTTCACTTATTTTGCAAGTCGTGGCGGCACCTTATGCAAATTAGTCGGCAGTGATCTCTCTTTGCTTGCTTTGCCAACCCTTTATTATTTTGCCAAGTGAAAATCTATGCTGTTTATGCAAATTTTCGCTGATGGAAAAACCCGGCCAGAGATCGGCATGATCTTCGCTCTAATTTCCTAGCCTAGTTCATGGTGTCAGGTAGAGCTCTGTTTTCAATTTTGCCGAGCGTGAGAAACTCGCCAAATTTGCATAATTTTTCGTCAAAAATTCGCTTTGCTACGTGATCGTTCAATAGACAGCAGAGATGCAACGATGCAAGGATGCAAGGATGCAAAGATGCGCTTTGGCAGTTTTCCCGTCTTCTGCTTTCTCAGCAAAATTGGTGCAAGAGTGCTCTGCGCGACTAGAAGGTACCCTGTAGACAGACCTGGGCCTACTGACTAAAGAAAATTGATGCTTAAATAACTTTTGTGCTTGTTGTTCGATTGTCAAATAATTTTCTGACCATAAAGATAACATTAGTTTGGCTATAAATACCAAAGATCAGAGCTATGCATCAATGTTGAGGCAGTGTTATGGAGGTCTCCAAACAGGCAAATAATCTTGGTCTTTTTTTGTTGGTTTTTATACAAAAGTATAATTAATGTAGCACAGTGTTGCAGACTTTATTATTAATACTAAATGGCAAGTTAAATATGCCTAACTATATACAAAGAGGGATAATCTTAAAATTTGCGCTTGGACTCCTCGTCGCTGGAAGAGTCGCTGGAGGAGTCGCTGCTGTTGCTGCCACTGCTGCTGCTCTTTTTGTTGTCGTTGTTGTTGTTGTTGCCCATCACCTGTTTGCTGGTAGCAGCATCCGGATGCTGGTTGTTGTAGGAGCTTTTGCTGGTCCGTGGCAAGGAGCACATGCGTGCTCTCTTCGGTCCCGTTACGCTGCCAGTTCGCATTCTCTGTGTGTAACAGCGACGAGTATTGCTCAGTGCTTGGTTTATGTTCTGCAGGCGTGTCTCGAGGCTGCGCTGCAGATTCTGTTTATCCGTGGCCTTCATTTTGCGTAGATTGAGTTTGGTCTCCGTATTCATGGCTCTGTTCATTAGATTCAGCGTCTTGGCGCTGAATTTCTTGATGTCGAACCACTGTAGATCACAGCTCTTTGTGGATATGTTTTCGGTCTGTGCAATAATGTTCATGATCTCCATTTTGGAGTCGAGCGGCAGCATTATGAACTGTTGCTGTATGGCGCGACGTTCCACATCGCTCACATAGTTCATATCCATGTCGTTGCTATCATCGTAAACACTCTGAGTCCTGGCCATACTTCTCATGCAGCTGACCACACGTCTTTCCTCCAGCTTTTGCTGCCTGGCCACCTGTTGTTGCTGCTTCCTATATGCCAACTCCGCCGCCTCGTCCTCCGCCTCCAAGCGCAATGTGTCCAGTTGATGGGTCATTTTATTGACCGTTTCATCTAGGCCATTGATCAGGCATTCCTTCCAATTTCTCAAATCGGTATCGTCGTCCGGCTTAACCGCATGGTATAGCTGACTTAATTCCTTATTCTCCATATCAGCCGGTATTTGATCCAGCGATATATGGAAAACACTCTCAAGGATTCGGTTTGCCTGAGTTCGCGATTCCACAAACGTTTCATTTACATGCGATTGAAACTCATTCAGCGTCTTGAATTGATGCTTGCTCAGCTTTGTTGTCATTGAGCTCAACTTGTCCTTGACGAAATCCCTTAGATCCGGCTCCTCTATTTCGAAGCTTTTGAGCTTCTTCAGCTGCTCCCGACACTTGCTCTCTGTGTTGGCCGAAACTTTCTCAATGATGGGCAGAGTGGGTACCGCTTGGGGATCTATTTGGCTCGGCACCTCGCATCCTGGCGGCATCTTGTTGAACACTTTGAGAAAGAACTTCTCCAGCTTCTGGCCATTGCGAAAGACCATATCCTGCGGCCGATTGAACCTATAACAATTGCTGATCACCAGCCTAAAGTCCTTGACCAACTCATCTACGCAGTAATAGTAACGATTCTGCACTCGCTTCGTAATCGTACCAATGTCCATGGGTCTTTGGATGATTGTGTAGTATGTGGGCACCAGCAGCGCCTCCGAGTCCACCGGCCGCATAAAGTCAAAGGAAAACGCTTTCTTCGGCAGCTCATCCAGCAGATGCTCCTTCATGTAGTGTATCTTATTGGTGTGTATGCCGATTTGGCCATGTTTCCTTTTCACATCGGGCTGCACACGATTCGGTATCTTGAGTTTGATCAAAAGCGTTTTTGAGGATGCCTGCAAAAAATGGAGAAAATATTTGTTAAATATTTGTGACAATGCCCAAAACTCACCATTTCAAATATATTTATAATATATATAATATTTCAAAATATCCACAAAACTACAATGCTTTCACAAATCTTTTTAGATGTTTACACGTTCGATTTCAATGTCCGAATGATATTTTGTTTACATACATACATACATACATACATACATACACATACTGCTTGTCAAACTTTTGACAACTGCTGCGAAGCAGTGTTGATTTTTATTTTTGACCGATGTTATATGCGATATTATTAGTGATTTTTGAGGAAGTTTTTCGAACTAAAATCGTCGACTTTAAAGCGAAATTTGAAAAACTGCTAGCAAATTGTTTCTGACAGCTTTAAACTTTTTATATATAAAATATTTGACGGTAGAACTTTAACAATATTAAATTATTCGCAAATTACAATTTTGTCGGGAATCAATAGCGTTGAAAATGTCGAGCCCCCTCACAGAAACTCCACGAAAGTTTGCCACCGAAAATATTCATTTTGGCAGCGGGCAAAAAAAACCATTGATGCGTTATAAATAGAACGTAAACTACAGTAACAATGCTGCGACTTCAAAGCGGAAGCTAAGCAGCAGCAGCGACCTAGTCCACCCAGTCTACCCAATCATCCAATCCAGCTCCAACCGCCCTTGTCTAATATTTTGCACCACTTCACACGCAGCCGCCTTCGGTTTTTGGCCTGCCCCGTCTCCCCCCCCCCCCCCCCCCCAAATGCGGCAATGGGACATAAAAACTGTTTTTTGCAATTTACATGCTACATTTTTATCACCCTCACGCAAGGGGCATCCATCCTGTCATCCTGCCATCCTGCCCATCCTGCCTATTCTGCCTATCCTGTTAGCCGACCATGGAGTAACAACAACATGCTTTTCCTATTTACAAATACACTCTCAAGCACACGCACACACACCCACCCACACACACACACACTTTAAGGACCCCATGCGACTCTGATTACCGTCACATGTTATAGAGCCCAGTACATTTTCTCGTCTGCGTCTTTTTGCGACACTTAATTACACACGCATACGCTTCACTCCACTTTGCTAGTGGTTGCGACACCCCACCCTGCCCCCCCCCCCTCACCCTGTCCCGTGGGACAGTGGTGTCTTATGCGACATACTCCCAGTTTAAATAGACCCAAAATTTATACTTATATTTATAAATTAAGTAGGCAACAATTTGGTCATCATTTCACGACAAGTGCATAAGAGTGAACAATGTACAGTCCTGCAAATTTGTTGCTATTTAGCCACACACACACACACATACACACACACACTCACAGAGACAGGATGAGACAGCGTCTGGTCCTGTACCATTAGATAGTGCCTGGCGCAATCAGAAATGCCAACAACGTATTGGCAGGTAGAGCACACACAGTTCCCACACTCAGAAAAATATGTGACCTACAACTAGAAAACTCATCAAAATCAGCTCGACTTAATTTTTATCATTTCGAAATTACAAATTAATTTGTTAGGCTTTTTTACAGGGTTTACATTTCTACTTTTCAGAAATATGTTTCTTAATAATTAAAAATTATTTCTAAAAATAATAAATAAATAAAACACTTAATAGATTATAATCAATCAAGCATTTAAGAAATGTAATTAATACACTTTTTAATTAATTATTTTCAAATTATTGCTAAAAAACTGTTTTCATTGTTTTCAATTTTCCAAACACTTGAGCATATTTTTTCTGAGTGCAGCTGCGGTCCCAGCTGAAGGTGTCAATGTTGCCTTATCATGCTGAATGCCGACTGGCGACCCCTGGCTAGAAGTGTCTGCCGTCTGCTGCACCCTGCCCCTGCCCCTTGCAACGGCCCTGACCCTGAACCTGATCGAGACCCTGTCCACGTCCTTTCTTTCGTTAATTTTATCTTTGACGGCGATTAATGCGAATAAATTTTATAGTCGAAAATGAAAATGTGCCTTGTCCTTTTTGTGTCCCAGTGTTTGTATGTGTGTGTGTGTGCAGTGTTTTCTTTGCGTCCCTTTTTGGCCAGTGTTATTCTTGTGTGACTTTGTGCCTTTTGTGCGCAAGTATGTGACTTCTTGTGTTTGTATTTGTGCCCCATGCACCTGCACACAGGTTGTCCGCTTACATGTTGTACAATTGCGCGATCTTGCAGCGTCGCTTGATGAGCGTCTTTTTTTTTTTGGAATATTGCCACGCTGACTCGGCGGTTTAGAGATCAGCATTTTACCCCTACCTCCAAATTAGGCAGGGCAGGGCAACGGGCAACAGGCAACAGGAGTGTGCGACAGGTACAGGCTGCCCTCTAAGAAGGAAACTGGTTTGCAGCTACCCTCGTTGTGTCCGCGACACTTGCCCCGCGTCCCGCTCCCCGCTGCCTGATCCCCCTTATAGCCAGTCCATTTGCTCGCGGCCATTGTTTGGCAATGTGTTAGCCTTAAGCGATTCCTGGCTACTTCTGCTTTGAGCCATTGTTGGCTGTTCGCATCTGACTTTTGCGTTTGCACGTCGATCTTTGATTTTGATATAAATATATATATGAACAATGGCGCGCTTCATTTTCCACTGTGGGAAATGCATTTTGATAGCCATCATTGTGGCACAGCATGACGGCATTAAGATGCAGGTTGCCACAGGCCAGCGATCCTGGGAGAATGTCCCATTGCTAGACTGAGCTACGCCAGAGAGTCTCCCACACACACTCACCGGAAAAGCGTTTTATTCGCAGTATAACAGTAATGAGCAACTTAGTCACGACTCACAGTTCAATGCATTTAAATTCATGCCACAAACAGAGTCAATGACCGCTGAGAAAGCAGCCGAAATGTTGCAATTGCAATTCATAGATACACAAATGTAGCCGAAACTACAGAGCCCGCATCTTGGTCAATAAAAGAAAATTGATTGAGAAATTGTGAAAATGTATACGAAGAGGGCCGCGGGGCACGCGGCACAATTGTGAAAGCGCCACAATTAAATAGCAAACAAATTTCTGCCAATTATTTGACATTAATTATGAAAGCAACAGCAATGAGGGTCACTCTACAGACTGGACTGCACCATTGGACAGGCACCCTACTTTCCCAAAACAGGACAAAGGGTTGGCTTTTAAGTCCTGTCAACAGCAAGATTTTCCCAACAAATAAGAAAATATTCTGCTGGTGCTATCAAATCTCCTGATGTCGATGTATTCCCATCAAGTGACTGTCTCGGCAGTTTTGCATACATAATTAAGGTTGCCTATGCAACTGTCAAGCGTGGCTTTGCCAAGAAAATGCCTAACAAGTCATTGACTTTTTGGCTCTAACTGCGACTCGGGGGAAAATGTATCTGCATCTTCTTGACGCGGTGCAATGGCCGGTGACTCCGCCATCGCCATCGCCATCGCCATCTCGGCAGCAGTAGAAAAACTGCCGGCCCAAAACGCCAATCGACTACGACGTTACCCCCTGCCCCCGCTCCCCTTTGCAGCTACCCGCTCAAATCAAGTTTTGGCGTCGCGGCCTAGTCAGGCAATTAAGCCATGACAGCGACTGAGGTCGAATTGGAGTCTGCATTTTTTTGGACTTTATGTTTGAGGCGCGGCTTTGCAGACCAATGAATGCAATCAAAGAAGGTACGAGGAAAGCAAAAACCTCAAAATGAAACATTTTTCAACAAACCAAGAGAGAGAAACCAAAAAATGAGAAAAACGCATTTAAAGAAACCAAAAATCGGGTTTAATGCGCAAAGCGCCTCAAAATATGTGCAGCTACCTGTCCCAGCATCAAGATCGCCGCAGCGTCCGTCTGCGGGTCTGCCCCCACCCCCCTAAAAAAAGGCAGCCGCAAAAAAAAAAACAAAAACAGTGAGGAAAAAAAAAGAAGAAAATAATAAAAAACGATCAGCAGAGTTTGTTGGGCGACGGAGTCGTGAAAATGTTTTCCTAAAGTCAAAGTCGACGTCTCGCTCAGATTTCATATCTGGGATTACACATTTAATGCATTTGCTGGTGACCTGACGTCGAACCCTTCGATTAGTGCTGCGCCAAAAGGGGCATTCGATACATACATATATATATACATATATATATTCTGTATGCATCGCTCTGATTGTCAACTTGTAGGCGGGCTGTGAATAGAAGAGTTCTTTTGCCGCTTCGCCTCCCTACCGATCTGCAGCGCGAGATAAAACCCAAATCGAACCTGTTTTATGGCCAAAAAAGCGAAGCGTGGAATAATACAATGAAAATGAAATGCATAAACGTAAATCTCGCAGCAGGTAGTCCACGAGAAATTACCTGACGATATTATTGCCACGAATAATATTATGAAGATGACGATGGCGATGGCGACACGCAACCTTATGACTTTTGTCTGCATTTCAGCCAACAACCTGACAATCAATTTCTCAATACTCTGCTGCTCAAATTACGTTCTGCGTTTATTTTGCCATTGCAATTGCAGCTATGATTATGCGCATGATAATGAGTAGAGAGTAGACAGGAGAAAGGAGAAAGGGTTTTCCATCGCTTGACTGACTACGTGGGCGATCCGCTTTCAATTTTCCCAGAGTCTATTGTGAAAAGGGTTTTCAATCCACAGACAGATCGCTGATCGCTGATCGCCTGGGGGGAAAATGCACTTGCGTGGAAATGCAAACATTTGCATGATCCTTTCGAAAGGTGTGGCTCAATTTGAAACTTCTGCGGTTGCCTCAAGAGTGTGTGAAAATTCGTTTTTTCTTTGCGTGTTTTTGTTTTGCGAACCAGCAGAATGTGTGCACCATGGCAATTTTTCCCAATTGAATTTTCCGCTTTTTAGCCGCTGTCTAAATTGACTGAGCTGCGGGTCAAAGGTCTCTCGTTTTAGATAAAAATTGACGATTGGCAAAACCGCGGGCGATCTTTGGAATTTTCCCTTTATTGTATTGTTTTTTTTTTTTTGCATTGTTGTGCTGCTGTTAATTTATTGTTGATAGATTGGGTGATAAGCGCGAAAGCTACAAACGAGTTTTCCTTCACACATTTCTCAACCCCCGACCCCAACCCACAACCCGCAACTCCCGCAATTTTCAACTCTCGGCACCCGTTGCTGTCCCATTTTGTAAAGCTTGAAAATACATGAAATATGTAATTTATTTGGTTTGGCTATTATTTTGTATCCGTCATTGCTTCATGCTCAATGCATCAATACAACAAAACAACAACAGCACAACAATACAACAACAACGGCATGAGCACTTATCGCAAAACAACAACAACAACAGCAGCAGCAACAACAAAAATGCATAGACAACACCGAAAAAGTTCATTGACTTTCGCATAGAAAACACACAACTTTTGGTGCGATTGCTGCTGCTGCTGCCAGTAACATAACATAAAAAAAAATAAATAAATAAATATGGCTGCCCAGCCAGCAGCGCAGCGTGCACAAAACGAGCGAACGCCAAAGAAAGCAACAACAAAATTCATATTAAAGTGAAAATGAGCGATAACAACGCAAACACACACACAAACAACTGGGCCTCCCCCCCCTACCCCACCTCAACCACAATGAAAAAAACTGCAAGCGAACGCGGCTATAATGCGTTTTTTTCTCTCGACTTTAGCTTCGCCATTGTCTGCAGCCGATCAGCCGCATGAGTGCGAGGAGAGCGGCCAGATGGAGCTGTCGACCATTCTCTCTCTCACAAACACACTCACTATCACACACACACACACACACACACATGCGCTTGCTCATTTTGTATTGCATTGGAGCAGCATATTGCATGGCCCCCTATTGCTACAGTAGCTACTCGCAAATAGCAAACAATTACAAATTAAATTTAACAATTTTACGAAAAAGTCGATTTTTTCAGATGTTAAGCTTTGTTTATTTATCAAGTTTAACAAGAAGCCCTAACAGCACTATTGGAAGCTTTTTTCCCTGGCTGCATACAGACGCCAAGAAGCATCAGGACCTAGTAGCCGAGGAGCAGAACCCGCCAATAAATATGATAACGTTCAACAAAATTCACTGGGCTATATCCTTCGCGGATATAAAAGCACCAGGAATAGACGGAATATTCCCAGCCATGCTACAGGTGACCAAAGACGTGATCACCCATGGCTCTCTGCACTATACTTGGCATGCCTTAGCTATATCCCAATCCAATGGAGGACCTCGTGCAGTCCCAAGGATTACAGACCGATAAGTCTAACTAACCTCCTTTTTACTTAAAACAATCAACCTCTGGATAAGGAACCTTCTAAGTTGTAGGCGAGTTCAGTCAGAGTGGGGCACCGCTTCCATGGTAAAAGTGGCACACCTCAGTGGAGTACTGTCACCCCCACTGTGGAACCTGGTAAAATATTTAAATCGGATATTCGAAAATGAACCATTATTATCGAAAAAAGTTTTTAATAATTTTTATAACTGTTTTTTACGGTTTTTAAGAGTTTTCTTAAAAAAATCTCAAAAAAATAACGGAACCGAAAAACTGTTACCGGACTTTTTCCAATTCTCGAACCAAAATTGCCATGTCGCTGCAGAAATTGTTTTTGTATTTTCTATTTGGAAATTTCCCTCGCTGCAAGACTGCTGTTGCATATTTTAAAGCGCACTTATATATACAAATTATAGCATACTTTTAGGGCGTACGTAAAATTGCATTTCTTTGTGAGGATCTGAGCTCAATGGCTGAGCGTAGGGAATGCGACTGATAAATGAAAATAATAAATAAGTTAAAAGTCATATATAACGAATAATAAAAGGTTTCAACTGCTATACAAATATCAGCTAGTATAAGGCAAGCAATCGTCCTTTTGACCCACACGTCGTTTGCTGTTGTTGTTGCCATGGCAAAAATTCAAAACAAAACAAAGCAAAATTTCGGTAACAGTTAAGTTTAATATACAATTGTGAGTCTATTTTAGCATTAAAAGTATGGAAATTTGGTAGATTTGTGATTATAGAATTGTCTAAAAGATCTTGTGTTGTCGCCTTAAAGCTCCGCTTTGGCTCTCGGCTCCTTGGTCAGCTTGTGCACACGGAATGCCTCCAGGATGTTAAGCTTGTGTTGCAGCTCGACCTTTTTGGCGGCCGTCACTTTTCCGGCCTTGAGGCGCAGCAAACGTTTGGTTTCCTCCTCGACAAAATCGTAGCCAAGTTCATTGATTTTTTGCATATATACCAAATAGACCTTGGCATTCTGTTGCTCCTCGGGCAGACTGAACTGCTTGACCTTCGGCTGCAGCTCCTTGAGCAGTGCCAGCTGCTCATCATCCTGCTTGTTGGCATAGTTCTTCAGCGCATCGTTGAACTGCTTCAGGCAGCCATCCCGTCCAATATATAGCTGTGTATTGCTGCTCACAAACGATTTCAGATTGTCCACAGTTACGGCCAGATGGGCGGGAAACGTGACATAGTCCTCAGTGCCGCCTTTGAAGAGGAATATGCCCGGAAACTGCTTATCATCCACCTTGTAGCGTTCGCCCAGCGCCTTGTTCTCCAGCTCGCCATAATCCTTGATGCCCACGGTGGCTATCAGCAGCTCCGCCGTCGCCTTGTGCGCCGCCTTGGAAAACTCCGCAAATGCCTCATGCTTCTCGCCATACGGAAAGGCAATATCGAACTTGACCAAGGCATATGGAAACCGCCCAATGGTCTTGTCAAAGTTGATCTCATCGAGGTCCACGCAGCCGCCGCAAGAGATGGCTCTGCTGTGATGGGCCAGCAGCGCTGCCAGCAGCATTGTCAGCAACAGTTTCAGCATTTTAATAACTTCTATATATATTTTGCACAAGTGTAGAAAATAACTTGACCCTATCCGCTAAATGCTGGCTAACGACTGTTGCTTTGGGCCACAGAGCGAGAGCAAAACTCGGCAACTTTTCGCTGAAGTCAACAGAATTTTGTTTTGGTTGCTATAGCCACGCGGCTTTTTTACTCTGGCTCAAACTGTGACTCTGACTCTGACTCAGTTCCCCTGCTCACCTGGCTCACCTGCTCTCCCTCTCTCTCTCTCTTCTATCTTCCACTCTGTGAGAGCTGCGCTCTCTGCGATCGAGTTGAACGACTTTTGGAACACGTCAGTCAGCCAAACAGCAGCCACACTTGGCCAAAGTTCTGGTTCTCTTTTGCCCTATTCTTTGGGCCCGTCTCAAACCGGCTGCAACTGTTGGCCTCTTCTTGTTCTTTTCGGTTTTGGACTCTTATGTAATGCCAGCAATGTATATTATTACAATTGTTTCAATGCCACAAACAATTGAGATCATAGCTTACTATAATTTCCTCAGTCTGATCTGTGCTGATAGAAAACTCATTTGCCAAAATTATATTTGTGGTTCAGCTTGAGTTGGAATATGAGGCCAATGCTTAGCGATTAGCCATCAGAGTTTGGCCAATGAAGCGTAGTGTAAACAACCAAAATTGTGGTGCGTAATTTCCACATTGTCATTCCCGAATGTCATTAGAGCTGTACATGTATCGAAATAGTATATATCTCTAGATATATATGTGTATGTGTGTGTGTGGCAGCAGCAGCGGAAGTTGTAATTTGCAATTGGCCGAAAAGACCTAAAAGCGGCCGAAATGGAAACACCTGCATGGAAAAACTTTGGGCGGTTTGGGTAAAAAGCAACTAACCCCATTATGACAATTGTCTCTGCTGGGGGGGGAGGGAGAGAGACAATGAAAGCAAGCATTTGCCACAATTTTCATTAGACTGAAATTGAAATTTTCCTACCACAGCAGTCTGACCTCGTTCCCGTACCCCTCCCCTACACCTCTACCTCTACCCCTACTCCAGTGTACCGCCTCCTTCCTGCTGCTTGCTATACTTCCTTCACCTGATAATGGACATTTTCGGCAATTGTCAATTAATAATTCATGTGCGCGGTACACACATGCCACGGCCACGCCCCCTCCCTCCTCACCCCATCTACCCACCTGAGCACAGTTGAAATGCTTGGTTTGGTTTTTCATTTGCGGTTTCGTTTGTTCATTTGCGGCGACGTCGGAAAATTGACCATCATGGACATGGCACGCAATTCGGGAAAAACATTTGAGCTTCACACGATCGATATGTGGCTATGGCTGTTAAATTATCTTTTGATGGGTGGGCGTGCCGCGGTGGGTGGGGCGTATAGTCAAGTGCAATGGGAATAGGAGTAGGAATAGCCTCACGACTATACTATATATACTATATATGGCATATGTGGGTACTGATGTTGGGGATCCGGATCCCAAATCTGAATCTGACCATGCGTGCAAATGCCGTCAACTGTCTGTCAAGCAACAAAGGGACCCGAATTTCTGGCATTGTTGGGCCCATTAGTATTAGAGCGCATATATATATATATTTATTGGCCCTGGTCGAGGTCCTTCGTCGCACATTATTTGATTTAGTCTAGCGAAAACGTGTCCCGAAAACAAGGACTCGGCACTTGCTTGAGTACACAGTCTTCCCCTTCTTACCCACCGACCATCACAGTGTGCTCTTCATACATTATGCAACACTGGCCAGGCAATTTGTTAAGTACACCCCCCAAGAAAGGACAGTCGCACAGTTTGCGCTAAAACGCATAATTTGTGTGAACTTGATGGCTAACTAGGTGTCCTTTTTGGAGACAATTTGTGCCGTGACGAGCCTTTTATTTTTAACGCCCCATAAGTCCAATACGTCATTGTTATCCTTGAAGCTAATTGCCAACGCAAGTGAAAATCATTGGTGACATTTAAATGATACATAAGGTCCTTGCTGTGTACTCGCATAGTTTGCAGCTTGTTAACGAGCAGGAGACCTCCAAAATAACTATTTATATTTAGATATAATTTTGTTTTTTTTTATAGTTTTTCATTGAATGCAGAGTTTAATGCTTTTATCGACAGGTGCGTGTCCTGAAACTTAATGATCTGTATGCAAGTAATCACAATAACGAATTTCCTTTCAACTCAAAGTTGAAAGATAACTAAATGATAGTCTATCCTGCAGTTTGATACCACTGCGTATGCTCTGATTTCAACTGTAACTCTATTGTCATCCTACATATCCTTTTTCAAAGTTTAAGCATTTAAAATTCCTCTTTTACGGTATATACAAACGTATATTATGAGTGTCCTCGATGTGTAATAATATAAATGGTTCAGCTATTACGTCGCTCGGTGGACGGAGAACTAATAACACAATGACCTTTATTATGCGAAATGAAAATGACCGACATGTGGCCAGTGTGTCCTGCGTATCTCTTGTCTGTCCGTCTGGCTGTCTGTCCCCAGGACCACCCAATCGGCATTAGGGTGATAAGCGCGCAAATTTCAAGCGCATTGTCCACTGCGTCCACAAATTCGAATGACAGCAATCTTACCGAGAAATCTAACGATTACTGCATTGTTTTATTTTATTTCTTGTTTTCCATACCCTATACTTATTAATACGGGTATGATAGTTGTAGAAGTAAAGCAAATATTTCGAACTTGAAGTCTTTGAAAGCTCTAATTAGGATGATTTTTGACAATAAATCCGAAAAGATAAAGTTTCTCAACTTTAAATGTAGAACCATTACTAAAAAGACTTCGGGTTTGAAGATCGGTTCAGATATGACAAAGTTATGACGATTTAAAGTCTGGGAAAGTCATTTTTGGGGACTTGAGAGCTGACATGTCTCAATTGTTATCATGATTTTTGACAAGAAATCTGAAAACATAAAGTTTCTCAACTTCGGTTCAGTTTTTTTGGAAAAGTTAAAGAAATTTGGATACAAAATTTGGATCAGCACGTCGTATCCTTCAAGTCGAGCATCCTCTCGACCAGAGCACTTTTACTTGTTACGTGTATTGGCCAATACGAAGCTAATCGTTTTGACTGCGTCACTGGAACTGGGAGGGGGTAAGGGTTAGATAAAGGGAGGGAGTGGAGAGGGGATTGCCTGCCACTTGCTCCATTTTTTTGGCAGCACCAACCTAATTATGTGGGGGACCAACAATGCACAGGCCTCGATTTGGTCTGGCCATGAATTTTTCATGGCACACGTATGCCAAAGTCATGCAACCAATAATTTGAGTATATATCTGTCGTATATACTATATATATACATATCGGGGTACATAGATCGGGAGAGCACACACGCAATTGCAAACTGGCAGCGTTGAGTTTTTCGTAAAGTTTTCCATTGCTGATGAGTGAGAAATTCAGAGCCGCCGAACACTTGTTAATTTGAAGCTCATCAATATTTGATATTCTGGCATAATTCCATAAATGGGCCATGAAAGTCAGCACCTGACTTTTTGAGCATATGGTTATGCCGTTATTGCCTTCATTTAGTGGCAGCCCAACAATTCGCATGGCCGAAATACAAATTCCATGCTGCGTATCCTGCGTGTCCTGCCAAAAAGGGCGGCTCATCATAATTGGTATTTATTTGTTAACCCATTGCGACTATAACAGCCTGCGAGTCCTTCGACTTTCACCCCTTATCTGGCAGCGTTGAAAATTGACTTTTTAACAGCGATAGAAGTGAGGTCCTGTGTGCCTGTGTGTGTGTGCGTGGATATTGTGTTTATCGCTTTTCATTTGCATTTATTGCCATTTTTATATGGCCGAAATATCATCTTTGGCAATTGGTAGTGTTTAGCGCAAATTTGTTTTCAATATTTCTCTTTTGTGCACCCAATAAACCCAAATGGACTGACTGACTGGCCATGGATTTGGATGCGGTCAGTTTAGGCCTTTTATGGCTTACAATTTGATTGCAAATATTTCTTGGTTGGCTTTTATCCTTTATGCGAAACGCGTGCAGGGAATACATGAGAGGAGTTGCCGATGTCCTCGGCATGACTTTCAAATGGAAATCGATGTGGATGTGGATGTGGATTTGCTGTCCTGTGTCCAGTTCGATTCAGGCCTATTAATGAGCCTAGTATGCATAATTATGTGGCGGGCCGTTAATTACGCTGCCCAATATTTGTTGAGGAGTCGTTTGGTTTGTGGCCACTTCAAATCAAATATTCCCCACATATGCTCCTTAAGACCACTGACCACTTTCACTGTCAATCAAGCGGCCCTAATGATAATTTCTTAAGCGATTGACCAGCGCAAGTCGAATACAGAATATTCCATTAAAATACGGTCGAGTAATTAGCCAAACTGAAGGAGCTGTGGCAGGAGGCAGGTGACAGGTGGCAGGGGACAGGTGGCAGGTGCCGATCATGGCCAGGGCCTGGCTTCATGTTTTGGCCAACTGCTGGGGAAATTGGGCGTATAACAGTTTTGGATTTTTGTGGCCAACAGCTTGGCGCATGCGTTTTGGCCCAGAGCGGGAGCGGGAGCAAGAGCGCCAACTTCCAATGCGACTGGCATTTGGGGAGCATTGCGGAGCAGCCTTTGTTTACAAACAATTGCAAGGTGGACTCGGTTACTCACTGCGCTGCACTCTTGTGGCGAGAACGCATGCAAATTGAAATACTTGCCTCCACTTGTTGCTGCCGCCGTTGCTGCTGCTGCTGCTCGAAATGTGCATGTGGCACATTCAGTGGCAATTACTTAGTCCCGCGGGCGAACGGAGCAACGGGCCGGGGCACACGGACGGGGGACAGGTACATGAACAGGACGATAGCTCAGACAGACATGCAAATTGCCGTTTCACGAAACAGAATTAAACGAATGACTCCCTTTAACCCGCTCCCACCTTCCCCTCCTCCCCCTCGTGCCTCCCTTCTAACCCTATCCGAATGAATTCATTCTGACCATTGTTTTGGTCTGCTTTTTTTGCTGCTTTCGCGTTTGAGCCGTGACATTTTACTGTGTTTTGGCCGCTTAACATTCTTTTTCGCTTTGGCAATGCAACGCCCCCTTCTGCCCCTCCCCCTCCTCCTCGCCCCATGATTGCGCTTTTGTTGTATAACATTTTAGCGCAAATTGCCATCAAATCTAATTGGCAACGTCGCGACAATGTCCGAGTTGAAAATTGCTGGGCTGCCTTTTGATTTTTTGCACTGATTTCGCCTCCAATTTCCTAACCCCCTCCCCACCCCCCCTGGGGAAAGAGAACCATTATAATAGACTTTTCTTTATAATATGTATTATCTACTTGCAGTTTCTCTTATATACGGTTTAATGGCTTGACATTTTGATGGATGCATTGGAAGGGTAAGTGGATAATGATTTTTATATATACCAAGATATCGTGACCAAACTTACCAGTTATGCAGTTATCCCCTATATCATATATGTTTCATCGATAATTAAATTTAGTTGGCGCATGCCAGTGTATACTTATCTTCTGTTATGTTATATCTGTTTTTCCATGTTTATTATTTTATTGGATTTTTATTCCGGATCCGGGGGCATTTTCTAAGGAACTTTGTCTATCGGAATTGACCAGTTGGGGCATGGACTGAGCTAATAACACGCGGCGAAAAACTTGAAAACTTGATGCACTAGTCGGCCAGAACTTTGGTGGCTCTTTCGAACATTTTTTAGCCTGACCTCAACACAACATGCAATATGCAGGAGTTTGGAAAACAATAACAACAACAAAAATATTCGCAAGAGGATATATCCACGCGCATTTAAAAATTCATGAGCAGAAAGCACTCAGCGTGGTCGGTTATCGTGTCCGTGCCGTGGTCTCGTCCAAGTAGGGATGGGGTGGACACGTTGGCTGGTGGGCGGTGGAGGTGGTCAGTGGCATTGCAATTCTTGGCAGGCCTCCACAAAAGTGACGAACCTACCGACTGACTGACTGACTGACTGACTGACTGACAGACTCGACTGACTGAACCGAGGGAGGCAGCGGGTGGGTTGGGGGGGGGGGGGGGGTGTGACTGAGGCAGCTGACTGATGGATTGACCGCAAGTCCGGGTGCAGAATTTCAACGCCTCGCCATTTGCAGTTTTATCGGCCATGGAGCGCTTTATATCTAAACTATGAATCAATGCATTAGTCAGTCACCTTGTACGCTCCACTTTAATTACGGCTTTTTATGCTACTCCCCCCCTTGCACCCCCTTGCTCTACGTCACGAATTTTTAATCGTTTGCTGACATTTTTTTGCATGTTGCGGCCACAATTTAAAAATTGCATAGAACAGGAAAAGCAGAAAGCAGCAAGTAGAAAAAAATGACCAAGTGAAATTCCTGCCATGGAACGTAATATTATTAGCAGACCCCCCCCCCCCTGCAGTGAGCTGCATAAATATTGCATTACAATAATTTACCCGGTTGCTGGTCGCGAGTTGTCGCGCACTTTCCGCTGGGTTGGCATTAGAAAGAAATTGCGAATTGGATTTCATGTTAATGCAATGTCCTTATCGCTGAACATGTCCTGCATGCGTGGCTTTGCCGGGGTGTACGGGCAGTGTACGGGGTCGGGGGCCACTCCCAATGGGTTCATTTATTTTCTATTTGCTTGCTTTTTTAGTTGCGATTGTTAATTGCAATGATGTGGCGACGTTCAGCTCTGGGCCCCACTTCCATTGGGGCCGCTTTTGGCGTCGCTTTTTGCAGATATGTATATATACATACATATATTTCCATTACTTTACTCCAAAGAGCTCCAATGAGTATCAATTATCGACTACGTGAGTAGTGTGTACATTTAGGTTTTGTTTTTATTTCAATGCAATTGTGGTTTACAATATAATGTATACATTTAAATATATATATATATATGTATATATAGAATTTAATTGTTGTTTAACTTTTGCGTTTGCACATTCAATATACTTTATTTATGCTTTTTAATGCACTCTGTTAGACAATACATAATAATAAAAGGTAGTTATAAACAACAGTTTTGTAATATAAAAAAAATTATAAACATATAATATATGGATTGCGATTTGTCCAAAAAACGTTATGGATAGCTCTATAGAAAATATTGAATTTTTTATATATATATGTATAATATGTATATATGTATATATATAGTCATGTGGCTTCAGATCGTACATATTGAAACTGTTTCGTCTGTTTTGTATAAACTTATGCTTGTACATATATCGTATAAAAGGTGTACTGGATGTGCCGTGTATTTTGATTTGATTGTATGTTTGTGTACGTGTGTGGGCTGTGTGTGTATGTGTGTGTATGTGTGTGTTTGCTGGTGTGGGTGTATGTGGACTGAAGCTGTGCGGGATTTACTTCGTAATTGTTTAAAAATAATTATAAAATCTACTGCGTTTGCTGTTGAATTTCAATCTTCTCGACTGTCATGTCCGGATTCATGGCCGTCGCTTCCTGCATACAAAATAATTCAAAATGTGTGTTAAGTAAATTGATTTTTCATTTAGTTGCAAATCGAACTCACTTGTATTGCCTCAGCCAAAGCCTTGTCATGATCGATTGGGTCGCCATCCGATTGAATAGTTATCTTCTGCTCCACTCGGGTTTCAACAATGCCATCGCGTTCGGTTTTGTACTGTTAACAAAAGAGCAAACAAATTATTACTACATATGCTCCAAGCCCTTGGTTCACGATTGTCCTATATTTGCGGAACTAAAAAACTAGGAGTCACAATTCTATCTAGTCTTTAAACTATCATAAATTTGTCGTCTAGATTAATTCCACATTTAAAGTTTAAAAACTTAAAATTTTAGGATTTTTTGCTAAGAATGTTGACGAGTCAGTTCTCAAGTCCCAAGAAATGTCCTTCCTAGACTTTAATTTACCATAACTTTGCCAAAACTGAACCGATCTTCAACCCCGAGGTCTTTTTAGTCATGGTTTGTCATCTTTAACAATTCTACATTTAAAGTTGAGAAACCAGAAATTTTCGGATTTTTCTTAGAATGCATGACATTGTAAAGTTGTTCCGGCTTAATAGGTCAATGCCGTCAACCAAGGTATGAGTGTATTTTAAGGTATGGATGTGGAATTTTATACAATGTATACCATATTACCCATTTTAACAAGAGACCAATGTATAAAATGTACAGTGGGGCGCATACGAACACAGGAAATTCAAATTTGGAAGATCGTAAGGAAATCCTACCTCCAAGTACTTACACATGTGGTTAAGATCGTGGATGTGGGTTGAGCTCGTGGGAAGTACTTACGGTAATCGTTTCCACGGTGCGGGTTTTACTGCTCACGGTTTGCGTAGAGATGATCTCGCCATGTCCTGAATAGCCGGGCGAATCCTCGCCTAGGACGACACGAGTGCTTTCCACATGCGGGCCAGTGGTGCCTGCCGAGCTGGCATACAGTGGAGATTTCTATGTGGTGGAAGGGAAACCGAAAGATTAGAGGAGGTCTTCAAATGGTAAACAGTTCATGAAACTACAAGTTACGAGCATTAGGTTCAACGAGCTAGTTTAATGGGTTTCATTCCGCTACATGTGTGCTACAAACCTGGTCAGTGCGTACCACGCTGGTGCCATCATATGGCCCATCGATGGGCGTGCCGGAGTCGCCGGAGCTGGTCGATGAGACACTGTCGCGTCTCTTATACTACGCGGGAGCAACAATTGAACAACAAACAACAAGGAACGGCAAAGGCAACAAATCGGAATACATAAGTCAAATAAAGAACGGAAATACAAAATCCAAAATCAGTTCATGCAAATGAAAAAAAGGTGCGATCTTTGGAGTATGCTCGCTCTTACCTGATCGCCACTCGTGACCGTCGCCGTCGTCTTCACCTCCTGGGTGACGACGCGCTGCTGCTGATTGTTGGGATCTAGGGTGCGTGTGGTGGCCACTGTCTTCTCCTCGAGCTGTTCCGTCTTGGCATTCTTGCCCAGATCCTCGTGCGTCGTTGCGGTGCGGGTGGTGACTGCGGTGGCCGTGACATAGGCGCCACTTAGATCGGTAGGTGTTGCATCAGCCTATGGGTGGTTGGTGACGTCATGTCGATGGTGTGGTTAGTGCGTAGTCAACAACAACAACAACAGTAACAGTGTAAGTAACGGCAATAATTAGCAAAGGCACAGGGAAATTAAAAATTGAAATCAAACTCAGCATTAATCGAGGCAAATCGAAAGCGTTAGAAAGTAGAAAGTAGAGAAAGCGCGAAAGAGCTTAAGCATAGTTTGCTGAGCAGCTGCTAACCTTGTGTTCCTGTGTCGAGTAGGTCACCTCGCCGGTGCCCAGATTGCGCACCTCCTCCTCTACGTTGTGTGTGACGCCGTCGTCGTTCTTGGTCAGCACCTGTTTCGTTGTCGTCTTGACCACGGTGGGTGTGCCGGTGGCGGGTTTGCCCAGCTTGCTGGCCGCTTGGCTTGATGTGCTGAGCACAATATCCTGGACATTATCACTGCCATACTGTTGGGTCATGTCGTCGTCCGAGCTGCCCTCGGAGTCGCGTCGCAGTGCACCCTTGCCAATGTGCTTGACACCATCGAAGAACTGCTGGCGCGTTATCGGCACCGTCTCGGTGGTCGTCTGCACCTGCGCCTGCTTGCCAAAGTGCGAGGGATCGATCTGTGCGTAGTTGAGTATCAGCTTGCCGGTGACGGGATCGGTGACGGCTGTCGCCGGATCAATGTCACCCGTATTGGGATCGATGTCGCCATATTCGCTCTTGATGCGTCCCGTCACCGGATCAATCTCGCCAGTCAGGGTCATCGTGTGGGTCACTGTGGTGCGTGCACCGGCGAACCGTGGATCGTTGGGATCGACCTGCACAATTTCACCAGTTACGGGATCAACCATATTATAAACATAGACAGTTTTGTTGAAGAACTTAAGAACTCGCCCAGACACGGGATCGATTTCGCAGTTCTCCGGATCGACTTCTTCAGGACGACCACGCTCGTCGGTTTTCGATATGAGCAGAATGCGCACGATCACTATCTTGCCAGTCTTGGGATCAACGCGCGCCAGCTTGGTATAAACCTCGCCAGACTCGGGATCCACTTGGGTGGCGGCGTAGAGCGGTTCACCGGTGGCCTTGTCCACCTCGCCGGTGGCGGTGTAGATCTTGCCGGACGTGGGCTCAATCTTAATGGTGTTGGGGTCGAGCTTGGTCTGTTTCTTGATCTCGTTGGTCTTGGGGTCCAGGTAGCCGTAGATGGTGATGACGTAGCCGGTCTTGGGATCGACGCTGCTGGAAATGTATTGTAGCTCCTTGGTGCTGGGATCGCTGGCACCTGTCGGCATCCAGATCTGGTTCGACTTGGGATCAACAATAATGTCCTTGTCCTTGGCGGCGCTGACCTGTGAGATGGGCGCCTTTGTCGCCGGATCCACACGCTGCTGCACAATGCGCAGTGAAATGACCCGTGCATAGTCCTTGTCCGGCTTGTTGTTCTTCGGATTGATCTGGTTCTTCAGCACGATCTGTCCGGTGGCCGGCTCGATTTTGATGTCGCGCGTCACCGTCTTGCCCGACTTGGGATCGGTGAAGGTGATTGTGTGCTTGACTAAATCAATCTGGCCGTACTTTGTGTCGATCTTGCCCGCCTTCGGGTCGAACTGGCCGCCCGAGGTCTCCACCACAGCTGTCTTCGGATCGATGAGGTTCTTCTTTGAATCGAATTTGCCAGCCAGGGATGTCACCTCGACAATCGGATCAATCTGCTGGCCAACCTCAATGATGCGGCCTTGGTTCGGATCAACCTTACCTGTCTTAGGATCGATAACGCCCAGTATGGTGATCTGACCAGTGCCCGGATCAACCTTGACATTCTTGGTAACCACAATCTTGCCCGACTTCGGATCGATGGCCTTGAGCTCGCCGGTGCGTATGTTTATCTCACCATATTTCGTATCCAGCAGGCCCGTATCCAAGTTCAAGACACCCAGCGAGCGTTCGACCTCGCCGTTAACGGTATCAATCTTGCCCGTTGACGGATCAATGCGGCTTGTGATGACAGTCAGCTCCACGACGGGATTATCCTGCGGCGTTATGCACACAATCTGGCCCAACGAATCATCGATGCGTCCTGTATTGGGATCCGAGACGCCGGAAATCAAATGCAGATTGCCCGTCTTGGGATCCAAATCGCCCTGATACAATTCCTTTTTGCCTGTCTTCGTATTGAGTGCCTCCAAGGTGCCAGTCTTGGGATCAATTACACCATACTTGGTATCAATGCGACCCGTGGCTGGGTCAAGGATGCCCGTCGAGTGCTCGATGGTGCCGTTCTCGGCCTCAATGCGCTTTGTGGTCGGATCGAATTTCGAGGTGATTACCATAATCTTGACGCGCTTCTTCTTGGGCTTGGCAGCAGCAGCAGCCGCTCCAGCTCCAGCTGCAGCTGCAGCTCCTGCTACGCCAGGACCTGCGCTTGCACGAGTTCCAACGCCAGCTCCAGATTTTGTAGGCGAACCAGGCTGGGCAGCACCAGTTCCGACACCCACATAACCAGGCTGTTTATTGTAACGCTGCGATTCGAGGAAGTCAGCGGTGGGATCATTGATGGGCTTGTAGCTGCCGGGCACACCCGAGGCGTAACCCTGCTGTCCCTGCTGACCCTTGGTGGGTGAGTAGGAGCGCTTCTGGCCATCGGTCAGAGGCACTGCAGCGGCATCGACAGCGCTGCCCTGAAGCTTGGCACGCGTGGTGGGCGACAGATTCCCGTCCTGCAGGAGCTTCGCTCGCGACTTGGGCGACAGCTGACCGCGGTTCAGTTTGTCCTGAGTGCGTGGCGACAATTGACCCGACTTGATCTTCTCGGCAGTCTCCTTCAGCGCATTATCATTGCCTGGCGCATAGTTGAAGGCCAAACCAATTTTCTTTTGCTGCGACGTTGGCGACAATTGCTGACCATCGGGACCTAGTTGCTTGCCACTATTCGGATCCTGGTCGTAGCGGAAGCCACCGGGCGTATAAGATTTGCGCGTGGGGCTGCTGGCATTGCCATCGGCATCCACGGCGTATTCGTAAGGACGTGTAACGCCGGGTGTTGTGGAGCCGCGCTTTTTGCCGGCATCCTTGTTGGCATCGTTTTGCTCCTGCTCACCCAGACCCGAGGTAACGACCAGACCAAGACGTCCCACTTCCTTGTCCTTGTCCTTGCCGGACTTGTCCTTGCCATCCTTGGACGGTGAACCGCTCTTGCTCTTGCGACCCGACGAGAATATACCAACGCCCTGTTTTTGTTTTTCCCGTATTCAAAATCAAAAGTTGAAACATAAAACGAAATAATTGGAGGGGGGAAAATACAAAATTAAAAATAATGATTAAACTCATAAGTAATTTGGGTGGGTTAACTACTAAAATACTATTAAAAAAAACTATCATTACTTAGGAGCTGAACTTAAGGTGTGAGTTTGGGTTCAAGGATGGGACTAATTGGGTTGTATTTACAATTTAAACGACCGCGGGCGCAATCAGTGCGTTGAGGAGGTCTTACGTAGGGTATCAAATATCTTAATGCTCAAAGTACTTGTCAAATCTCTTAAATTTTGATATCTTAAAGAAGTATTTAAATTGATGTGCCATAATACTTACACGTCTGCCCGATTTGTCAGATTTATTCGAGTCATTAAGGTCGTCATTGCCTATGGAATATACCAGATAGTTTTTTGGATTTTGGATATTGGATTCAACACCTACCATTGACTCCAGCTCCGGCGGCTGCAGCAGCAGCAGCAGCAGCGGCAGCGGCTGCCTTAGCTGCCTTCTCTGCCTTTTCTCTCTCTTTTTGTTCTCTCTTCTCCTGCTCCTTGCGCTCCTTTTCCTCCTTCTCCTTCAGCTTCTTTTCGCGCAACTTGGCCTCCTTTTCCTCATCCTATGGGTAGTAGAAACAAACTCAGTTAATATCTGGATTTTAACAGTTTTGGACAGCACATTAAAGACAATGGATTTCGGTCGAGAAAAAAGCTTACAAGTACATGCAACAAAAATAACAGATTATGGATAATGGATTATGGATGTATTCTTCAAGCGATAAAAATGATAATGGATTGATTATCTGTACACAAGTCAATATGAATGCAGTTTTCAATTGAAAACGATATTTGTATGCTCTTATTATTATGATAATCATATTTACATAGCACTGTTAATGATTTAGCGCAAATGAGAATGAAACATTGAGAACTCAAATCAAACTAAACAGATAGAATTTAGATTGTAAATATAAAAATCACGATAGTTAGTATAGTTGTAGTTGTATGCAAATGTAAATCAGACGAGACGTTTACAAAATTCTGTAGAGTAGAATGAAGGCAGAGTAGAAGAACTCAATTAATTTGTACAAAATTTACCATAATTTGGAAGTCCGCGATCAGGGGCTACCAGAGTTAAGGTAATGTCATTTATGTAATCAAAAAAAAAAAAACAAAATATTAGCATGAAAAACAAATAATATGTAAATAATATATAATGTAGTATTAGTTAAAATAGTAATTAGTAAAATGCTGTTCATCCCATATAGGCTGATCGGAATTCGCTATACATATGTAATTTTACAACGAGCAAAAAGCAGAGTTCAAGCCAAAGGAATAAATTTTGGGCGGATAGGGTAATTGGGGTGAAAGGAATCGAATTTTTTTTTTGTTTGTTGAAAAGTGTTTAAAAAGAGTAACCTGAGCAAGAGACGAGAAATCGGCAAGAGCGTAGTTCGTCTCATAGTCTCCCTCGAGTGAGCTCTGCGAGGAGGCTGAAGCTGTACCGGTGCTCGATTCGCGTATTAACTGGTTGGTTAATTGGTTTAATTGGTTTTTGGGTTAGTGTATTTGATTGAATAATGTCGGAGAAGGGGGGGGTGGCAAGAGTGGTGTTATCAGGATTCGAACCACGCAACGAGCAGCAACGAGGTTAACGAGCACACATCGTATCAGATTTAGTGGGGCACATGGGTTTTTGTGTGCAGGTGTTTTGTTTGTGAGTTTGTGAGAGTTAGTAACAAACCGAGAAAAAAAAGTAAACAAAAGTATCTGGTTAACTCCCAAAAATTGGTTAAACGTTGCAACATTATTATCTCAAGGCGAACCGCAACGCTTGCAGCATGTGGCAAGCTCAATTCAGCTGAACCAACTAAGTTACCTTGTCCTTTTTAGCCTGCTTTATGGGGCTGCGACTATGTGCATCCATGTCATTGCTTCTATCGCCACGATGGTCCAACGTATTGCTCTTGCGAGCGATCTTCTCCTTTTCAGCCATGGCCAGCGCTGCATAAGAAAGATTTCCCATTAATTAACAAGCCATAAAAGTTAAGGATCATTCCAAAGACAAACCGTCCATGCTGCGTGATGAGAGACGTGCTCCGGAGAGTGCCCTGTCGAATTTCGGGGCGGTGCGGTCGACGGGTGTCGCCTTGCTCTCGTAGTGGGTGCGTCCCGAGAAGCGGTACTTGGAGCCAAAGCGTGGGAACAGCGTTGACCGGGTGTTCGGTTCCGGTGTCATCAGGCGGAAGAAGGTGTGATGCTCCACGCAGGACTTCCACAGCTTTTTGGCGGCACGATGGTTAGCAAGCTTAAAACCAATGGTGGATTCGTATTGCTCGAAATCACCTGGTCGTATCTTGATGTAGAAATGATGACGCTTGTACGAGATCTTCAAGATCTTTGGCCAAGCGAAACGGTTAATGCGCAATCTACGAGAGATTCATCTGATATTAATTGCTATTCGATGTAAAATTTAGTTAGGTGCACTTACTTATCGCGATAAACCAACAAGCCGGACGCACAGACACCCAGCATGATGTCGACGCCCTCTGAGTCCTTGGCAGGATGCAGATCCACACCGTACATGGCCAGTTTCTTGGCGTTCTCCAGATAGTGCAGCTCAGCCTCAGCGGGCGATTGACCCCTACGAAGATAAAGCAGGTGTCAAAATCAGGTGATCAATGGAACCTTTGTCAAGGATTACCTGTGAGTCTTGTGCAGGTCCATCACTTTGTCCTCCAGCTCTGTTGTCTGAGTGGGTGCGATTTTGAACTCCTTCAGATAGGCACGTGTCGGCATTTCCTTGGGATCATAATCACCCATCTCCGACTGGACGAGGTACGAGCCGAGCAGCGCGTGGGTCACAAAGGTGCAGGGCAGACGTCCCTCGAGGATGTCGTTGCGCACCTGCAGGCACAGATGGTAGCGCGTGATGTCCTCCTGCAGCTGTGACGGCTCCGGCGGATAGAACTTCACGGCAAACGACAGTGGCCAGGGATCTGTGCGAAAGAACTTCGCCACTGGCTTCTCCAAATCCAGCCACTGACGCGGATCGGTTGGTGTATCATAGGTCAGGCCAAAGTAGTCCTTCTCAATGATGTTCAGGCCAGCACAAATGGAGTTCACTAGGTCGCGACCTTTGGCCTTGCGCTGCGTACGGTAGAAAGAGAGAGATATTAAATTTGTGAAGTTTTTAACCAGATAAAAGAGTAAAAAATCAGCAAAGGTTTAAAATCCTTGACCAAAAAGTGAAATTCCTAAGAAACGATTGAAATTTTATGCCGGTTCTTGCTGACTTTTTGAACCGCATTCTTATCCGGGTGCATTAAGAGTGATTAAGAGCAGGTTACTCACGTCAATGGTCACGTCCAAAACGGAGCCATCGAGCAGTGAGACGCGGGCCAAGGCGGCCTTCGAGAATGTCGATGGGTTGCTCTTCGGTTTGGTTTTGATCGGTGTTTCCGGCTCCGCGGGCGCCGATGGTTTAGTTTCCGCCGGCATCGTTCTGGACGCTCAGCTACGCAGACAGTTTGCTGGATGCACTTGAATCGAGAAATGGGCGCTGCAAATTGAAATGAAGAAACATTGAAACAATTTGTAGATGTCTAGATGCCTAGGAAGCAGCCAGGCAGCTGCCACAGCCGGATGTGCGAATGCGTGTGGTGGTGGTTCTCCTTTCCGTTCATGAGAGAGTTGAAACTTTGCACTTTATGTTCGCCTGGCGCCAGCCACAATTTGCCAGCTCGTAAACGAACTGGGACACAGGCTATCAAAGTGACTTGAAGTGTACACAAATTGCAAGGCAGCCCCTTTCGACGCTTTCGACCACCCCAAAAGACCAACCCATGATGTCATGCAATGACATTATTCAGACGCATATTCACATTCACATTCACACTCACATTCGCACTCACATACTCACTTGTATCGAGCTCAATAGTTACTGCGGCGGTTTTCTTCTTGCTGTGGCGAGCTGCGAATATATGTATAATAAAAAATTTTAAACATTATATACATTAAATGACTTGCGGCGAATTCAAACTGAAATTACAAACTTTACTAGCGAAAGCCAGAAACCGCCACAAACCATAAAGCTAGCTAGATGCTGACCAACAGCTATAAAAATAAATATATGTGTGTAAGCTGAACTAAGTCCAAACTCAGGTTGGTTTTAATTGGCCCCTCAATAAAAGAGAAAGTGCGCAGAACTCTAATTGTGCTGCTTACTGTACTCAATCCTGCATCCTGTCAAGCGATTTGAATATGCAAAAAGAAGCTCAACTAAGATGACATAAGATCCACACTTAATGACTGCGATTGTGTTCGATTTGTGTTATATAAGCGCCATTGGAACCGCAAGCGTACATATATGTATGTATGTATGTATGTACATATCTCATCAGTGGAGCACAAAGAATAATATGTGTTCAATTTTCTATTGTATTTTCCAGTGTGGTTTTATGTGGCCTAATGCACCACACCACACCCAAGCAGCCAGGCCAATTGCCGCTCGAATTGCATTCTATTGAAAACCAAATAGTAGAGATTGTATTGTGGTGGCAGTTATTGCAAGTGATCAATTTAATGTTTAATTGATTTTTCATTTGTTGCATTGCTCTTCCACCATTGCTCTTCCATTGCTGTTGCCATCGATTGGTTGCCATCGTTGCCAGTTACATGCGAGACAGAATCTTCGCCAGCGATCGCTGGCTGGGACAGGCTGAACCAGTTTTCTGATCAGGCCAAGCAGCACACGAGGCACGCGGCAGTCAGTTTATAGCAAATAACAAATACAGCTGCAAATAAGAACACAAAAACGTATAAACACAAAAACTAGACGCCGCAAAGAGCTCTCAAAAAACAGCGCGTCACAATTGAATCGAATCTGGTGGCGTCATCGTGCCTTCTAAAACACTATTCCAAATGTTGAGTAGTCGAGAGTATTTTTTAGTTTTTTTTTTTATAATTTTAATGTGTGCTTATTTTCATCCATTTATTGCGAGCAGCTACTGTTTGAGGCATTATTTTTGGGCAATCTGTTCCCATAGCCGCAGTTGACATCATCATTCTCAGGCATCCAATCCCGTCCCGTTCCGAGTATAGTAATTAACAGTAGCGCAATTAGTAATTACACCACCACCATGAATTGCATACCCGGCAATTTGACATGTGAAATGATTCGTGTTTGGGGGCACACTTCACGGATTGTCGGATTGACGGATTCTCTAGACTGCCGCATGAATCATTTGAGATTATCGGGCGATGTCTCATGCAAATTTAAAACACTAAACAAATTGTGCACTTGATTATTGCACTCGTGAATTGTGATTACAATCAATCTGTGTGCTTTAATCTAACACACTTTATTGTTAGTCGCCGCTTTGATTCGATTTACGTATCACATTAACGATGACATCATCCGTCCACACTTGAATCAAGAGGCATTTTCCACAAATGCTTGAAAATTGTTTTTGCGATTGCATGCGCAACATTTTGCAAGATGCCGACACCCAAAAACAGAGGAGCCGCCGAACGCTTCAATTGAAGGAGGTCGAGGTGAAATTCATCAAGTAGCTAAAATACACAGAAGCAATCACACACACACGCAGAGCATATTGAGTATACGATCTGTTGTCTGGGTGTGCTTCTAATCATGGCAATGTTGCCTCATTCTCTGCCTGCTGTTGAGGCGTGAGCAGGAATGTATCTACATACTTATACTTTATGGTTATACAAAGACAAACAAAGACGTGACCGGTAAATGCACAGACAAATAACAAAGCGCAGGAATTCAACAAAATACACACAACAGCAACAAAAAAACCAAGTAAACATAAATTGAAATTTTAGATTGCTTACATTTTGAAGTATAAATTAATACAAATTAAGCGATACTATTTAATATCTTTTCGTATATTTAACCAACTTATAAGCAAAAGCAGATTTTCCGTTTTTTTTTTCAGTGTACATTTGTGAAGTTCATGTGTAGAACGGGCTGCTAAAGATTCGCTCGCTCTAGCCCCTGTTCGCATTGTCGGCGGTCAACCCAATTGAGTTGGGCCTGTGCCACGTAATTAAGTTTAATTTAATACAACTTAAATCAAATTCAATTTACTCGAACAGTACCGCGATGAATATGAACCTCAACCTCAACCTCGAAGTAACCTCAACCAATGCCCCCCTATTGCCCCCTCTCTATGTTACCCTCCCGTGGCACATTCCGTCATGGCATTAGGTCATCTGAAGTGTGAGCTGCTGCTGCTGCTCTTCCTACTGTCGTGACGTCAGTGCGGGAGGTGTGTGAATATTTGCAACTGTTGTTATAGCCCAGTTAGCATCAACAGTTAATGGACCCCCGCTTTTGGCCGCAAGTGAAATGTGAAATGCACAAAAGTTTTCAGCTTGTCGACCTGTTGGAAAATCAACAGACCGTTGCCTATAAATTTCATACATACAACAAAATGTATGGTATTCTATTGAAATGTGGCAGTAAAAAGAGTTTTTTGGGGGCGGGGGGCGAGCACTGCTCACATCCGTTAATAACCAGGGGCAGTTCGGGGCAACTTCCGCGAGAAATGCTTTTTCGCATATTTGTGTGTAAAATACACAAAGAAATTTTGGATGGCGATGATATGTGAATTTATGAACTCACAATTCTGTTTATACCGATTGTATATGATTTTTGGGTGTGCGTGCGAAATGAGAAGTTGTTGTTTTTGGGTTGTTTGGGTTGTTAGGTTGTTGGGCTGTTGGGTTTCTTCAGACACAAATATGTAAATAAAATGGGTCAATCGATAATGTTTTGTTTGGGGTGTGTGCCTGCCCCTCTGCAAATTGCACCGTAGCATTCTCGGCTTGGCGTTAAATCGGAAATTATTGCGGTTATCGCCGCGCTTCACAGGAAAGACGGAATGTTGGTGCAAAAAAAAAATAAAAATACAAAAAAGCGACATTCGCCACGATAAGCCAGATCCGCTCCAGTTGCAGCGTCAGCGTCAACGGCAACGGCAATCGAAAACTATGTAAATAGTTTACAGTTGTTGACCAGTGTACATAAAATTAGCTTTCAGTCAGTTGGGTGCTTAACTGTTGTTGTATTTATATATTTATATACTCATGCACTCAATGCATTGGCTTCTGCTTCAATGGTGCTTGACTAATTGCCGACGCATCGATTGTGATCCCAGTGCAACATAACCACAAACTGCAGCAAAGGCAACAGCAAAGGCAAAGGCAAAAGTAAAAGCAACAGCAAAGGCAAAAGTAAAAGCAAAAGCAAAAGCGATTCACGCACACGCCCCATAAGTTAAGCTATTTAAAGTATTCCAACGCCTCCTCTAGCTTATATGGCCAACGAACTCGCAAAGGGGGGGGGGCGGAGAATGCAGTCGGTGAGTTGTCGAACTCAGAGACACCCACCCACCCACAAATATGGGATGGGATGGCAGCTGTGTGGAGACAAGACTGGGGTGTTGGCCCCCAAAAGCGGAACCCGTAAACAAACCAAAATACACAGCTGTGCTTTTTGGCCATATAAATCATAGCGGCTCCCCCCCCTAATAATACAAATCGATGCGACAACACAATATAAATAGAAAATTCAATGCGAAAATGTGTGTGGGGGGAAAGCAGACTGAAAGCTGTTTGCTATCCAATGGAAAACGCTGACATCTATTGACATATAGTGCGGGAGCAGGAGGGAGTGTGGGGGCTTGGAATTAAGAACTCGAAAATAGCTCTTGTCTTTCAAATCATGAGGGAGCTGGCTGGCTGCCTTTGAAGTAGCTTTTTGGGGATCGTCGTCTCGCTAATCATTTGTTAGCTTTAAATGCCAAGTGGCCGCTAAAAGAAGAAAATGTGGTAGAAAACTCGGTTGGTCGTCGATCTGGCAGCGTGTTGCAGTGGCCCGAATTTCCAGTTTACAAAACTGTTTACAAGCCTCACTTTGGCTAACACTGAGTGAGTGAGAGCGGGCGAGAGAGAGAGGCATTTGTGAGCGATCTATCTCTCTCGCTTCGCTCTTCGCTCTCCCTTGCTTCTAACGCTGCGACACACCTTATTCTCCTCGCCTTGCTTGGCCTCCACTCTGAGCTCTTGTTGAATTCAGGTTTTTCACCGAGTTTTTCACGTTTGCCTGCCTGCTTGCGTGTTGTTAAGTCGTTTGCTCCGAGCTCCCAGCTCTGAGCTCTGAGCTCGTCTCTTGGCTCTCGGGTCGCTGCTGTCTAGCTTTGGCTCTCCACCATTTATTATAATTTTGTTCGACTCGGCAGTTTGTTGTACAGTTATTAGCATTTGCTTTGCTCGTTTCCTTTATTTGTTTGTCTGCTGTGTGGCCAATTTCTTGGCTAACAAAATTGATAACCGGTTTCTAATGCAGGTTCTTCTCTTGCTCTCTCTCTCTGTCTCTCTTTCTCTCCGTCTCTTTCTATTGACTGCATTGCTGAGATGGCTTTCATTTGTAGACGGCTAGTTCTACTACTACTACTACTACTACTATTTGGGTCAAATTTTGCTGTTCCAAATCGCAGCCACGTCCGCGTTGGCTTTCTACCCAGTTTTCCATTGTGAAAATCCGTTAAGGCTACGATGACGCATCCGCAGCAAAACTACTACACAGTGTGGGACAGGGGAGAGTCACCTGCCATTCATAACTCATAGTTACCACTGAATATATTCGCACGCCGCTTTGTATTCGAATCTTATCGGGCCAAGTACGAATATATATGTATATATACATGTATATATGTATGAGTATAGATGTGCGTGTGAGTAATTTGCCTGTTATCAATCTATGCATATACAAACAATGGCCAAAAAGCTTTTACAGACTTCCTTCAGAACTCAACCTTGATATCGAAAGAAAAAAGGCACAGAGACTTTGACGCTTGATAAGAAATTGTAACCTGCTCAACGATCAATTTCCACCAAGTTTATTTTTATGCCAGTGACGTCGTCGTCGTCATTATCGCCCCCATATATACATACATACATACACATGTATATATGTATCTGAACCGTTTTCGCCGCAAATTCCACAAACTGCGCTGTTTTGAAAGTCGTGTTTATCCACTAAGAAAATATGTGTCGCATTTCATAACTTCAATTGCTGGTAAGTAATTCAACGAACTTTTGTGTCTGATGCCGCATGTGTTGAATGTTTTCAATGTTTTCAATGTGTTTCCTTGACTACGCGCCAATAAGAATTTTGGTCGACTTTCGGCACCCCTTGTTTGAAAACAAAATGCGAAACTACTGAGAAAAACACAAAATACTCGACTACACAAACAAAAAGAAAGAGTGAGACAGCAATAACAACAACAACTGAAATAATGTGGGCTGTCAACTCGCAAGTAGAGTTGTTGCAAAAGGCAAAAATCAAAAGAAATACGTATGTATGTATGTACAAAAAAAAAAAAAGATACACCTAAAGCTACGACGACGAAGCTATGGCCAAAAAGCGACAACGTCAATGTGCTCTCTCTCTCTCTCTCCTTCGCTCTCTGTCTCTCTGTGTCTCTATTGCTGCCTCTCTGCACTCCACTGAGAGCGTGGTGAGTGCTCGTTCATGTGTAAGAGCTTTTCTGTGTGTGCGAGTGCCTCAGCTATGAAGTCATACTGTTGTTCTTTACTGTATATATGTGTGTGTGTGTGTGTTCGTGTGTGTGTGTGTATGTCAAAAGCATAAAATGAGTCGGAGACGGCAGCCAACAAAAAAATAACTCTGACCACAGCCCAAAAAAAGAAAAGAAATATAAATGACGAGCTGGTGCGTTAAATGGCGCGACTCTGTTGCCAGCTCAAATTAAAAGCTAAAGTTGAAGTTGTTGTTGATGTTGAAATTGAAGTTTCCGTTACTTACTCTTCAGTAAGCTGTGCTTCAAAATTCAAATTGTTAATCCCCACAGGAAGCGTTGAATACTTTGCGGCGCTTTTGCTTAGTTGGGTTTTTCCGCAATTTCTTTCTCCCTCGGTTTGTTTTCACTTTCCACAAACGGTTAACAATGATTCTAGCTGATTTCGCACTCACACAAACACACACACAGCAAATATATATATGTATGTAAATATATATACATATAAACAAATTCTTGGCAACTTTTTTCTATTGAACACGAAAAAAAGCAAATTTGTTTTTGTCGTTGAATACCTGTTGAGAATGTACGTTGAATGAGTAATATAGAGAATATGTTGTAAGTAAGTGAGAGTGAGCGAGATAGAGAGCTGGGTGGGTGGATGGTGGGTGGAAATTAGGCGAGGGCGTGTGTGAAAAACTGCACAAAAACAGTAGTACAACAAATTTGAAAGCGTTTTCAGTTTTATTTATAAACACAGATTTTTGCGCGCGTTTTTCTCAGCAACTGTGATTTTTCTGACAATTCTCTTGCCTGTTTTTCTTTCTTTTTTTTTGTGCCTTTTAGCCTGGCTCGGCTTTTTCAGTTAACGTACCGTGGTAAAAATATTCGAAATGCTACGCACGAAGAGCAAACTGGTACTGAGAGATGTATATTTATATTCAAGCGGCAGAGTCAAAAAAACAACCACTGCCCACAATTCGAGTCAAACGACAGATCGAGAGAGAGAGAGAGAGAGAGAGAGAAGAGCGATAGAACATGACGTCACAGCTGCACAACTTGTTGGCTAGATGGCAACGCTGCAACTGTTCTCAACTGTTGAGTGGCGCCAACAGTGCTGTCATTTCTACTGTTTATTAGCCAGTTCTAGCCTTTTTTTAAAATCATATATGCTCGCTCTCTCTCTTACTGCGCTCTCCCTTTCTACACTTCTCTCACTCACTCATCTCTGGTTTACTCTCATTCAAAACACATTTTTTATATATTAAGTCAACAGTTTATTTCAGTGTAATTTCAACGCTTGCGATAGAGACAAGGCTTTAGTGAGTAGGACTTCAGCTTGCTGCTGTTATCCTTTGAAACATGTCGCATTTTGCGAAAGTGAAAGAAGTAGAAATAATTCACAGCGACATCCTTCTTGACCAGATCAAAACCGCAATCCCGCAGGCAGCGGACAAATTCCTTTACATCCTCGATACGCGACTGAATCTCTGCAATGTAGAGATTGCCATGGAGCTTCAACAATCGATTGGCTTCCAGGAGGAAATCATTGAGATTGGTGCCCATCAGCGACAGACAGTAGACGGCGGCATCCAGGGTAAGCGGCTCCAGCGGTGTCTTTGCAATGTCGCAGGCAATAATATCCGGACGCGTTGAAACCAGATCCATGGAGTACACCTTGTTGGGCACCGACTCCGATAGTTTACCCTCCCCGCAGCCAAAGTCACCGATTATGGCCGTTTTGGGCAGACGTTTAATGGTCTTGATAATCCTCAACAGCGGATTGGTTGGCCACTTCTCCACCTGCTGACGATAGCCGGCATGGTAAGCCTCGAAGGCCTCGGTGTCCTTTTGGAAAAGCTGCTCCGCTTTTTGGCTGCTCATTGTATAAAGCTGTTCATTGATATAACGGAATCTGCCGCCCAGCAACTCCGATTGGAACTTGTTGGCCAGCGACTTCTCAGTTGGAGGCGTCACTTCCATTGCCTCCACGGCAGCCTCGATTAAAGCGGGTTTTAATACCATCAATTGCTTCTTTTGTTCCTTGTTGGTTTTGACCAAAGATCTCTGCTTTTCAATGCGTCCTTTTCGTATTTTATGCATTGCGCGCATTCCATCATCTGCCTCATCGTCCGAGGAATCCGCTGGCGGTGCTAGCGGTCCTCTGCCCAGTCTGTAAGTTGGTTCTTTGGTCCCTTGATTTGCATTCTGCTCCACTTTTTTCACCTTTGGCTTTTTCTTCTTGAGTTTTTTGACTTTAGTTCGGTTGGCAGCTGCACCTGCTAGCGTCGGCTTGAATTTAATCACTTCGGAGTTCGTCTCCCAAGCTGGCGCCTCAAATTCCATATTTCGCTAATTTTATTTAAATTAATATTGCATCAAAACAAAATTCTGAACACCACGTGAAGTTGGTTTGTTGTTGTCAGTGTGACCGTGCGGCAGACTGAAAAATATACCTAACACAAAACTGCTACGGTCGTCAGCGCACTGCTCTTTTGCAGAACAAGCTGCCAACTTGTTGCGATTTGGCGCGCGATTCAAAAAGGCAAAGCTCAAAAACACAGCAAACTTTTTGAAATACTTTTTATTTTTGCACTAAACTAAAGTTTAACAAGTTTTGTTTTTTTTTTGCATTAATTTATAATTTTCGGTTTCTCGCTATTTACGTACAACTAATCAACTTAAAACATATTTTTTTTACAACTGAAGAAAAAAGAGATGTGCTGCTCGGGAAAAATGGATCTCTTAGGCTAAAATCGTAATTATGACAATCAGTTTTCAACGTACAGTTAATACAGGCCATTTAAGGTCTTTACAATTTGCAATGTTTTTGTTTTCTTTTTTTTTTGTTTTAATGTGTGTTTGAAATTTTGTTAATTATTTAGAAAATGCTTAGACTATTTTGTTTCCCAACAAACCGTTTTGCATCTTGCTCAACTCTCCGTCCGGTTGGTTTTGAGCCAACTCAATGCAGTTCTGCTTTACATTAACAACTACAAAACACTTGCGATTTACAATTGCTAAAAACTATGAAATTTATGTTTTACGTTTCTAGTTAATTTACGATAATAATTATGCATTCGCCTTAGTCTCGCCTCGGTTGACTCTTCTTCCTTCTCTTTCTCTGGTGCTCTCGCTGCAATCCTCGCAAAGCTAGAAACTAATTATTTGTATTTTTTTTTGCTTTGTGAGCGTTACACAAATCTCTAAAAGTAATTGTTATGCGTAATTCATAAAAAGTTAGGCATACAATTTTAAAGCATTTTTTTGTTTGTTTGTAATACAAAAATATAATTACAACGGAATCGGGTAGACTGTGCGGCTTAACTCGTTACATATACATATACATAATAAATACATACATATATTTGTTTTTTTATTTTATCTCTAGAGTGGTTTTGGCAAAGAATGGAAAAATTGTGGGGAAAGTATGGTGTGGGGGTGGGGAGGGAGGGAGGGGGGTTTGCGACTAAGAATCTCTCGCTTAAGTTTAAGTTTTCAAATGCGCTAAGTAGCTCTCTCAAAAATTGTGGGTTGCGTCTGATGACTGCTAATTGCTTTTGCTTTTGCTTTTAATTTAGTTTAGTTTAGCTTATGGCCTACGAGTAATTCAATTACAGTTAGTAGTTGACGCCGACGCGCTTGCATTCAAAAGTTACTGTGTGTGTTGTGTATCTCGGTATCATATATTTAATATAACAAGTAGCGCCTAGTAACTGGCCTCGTGACCGGCTAAAATGTACAGATCGTGTCCCTCCTCGCTGCCCAGCGATCCCGTGCGCAGCAGTTGACTCTCCAAGGCGACGACCCTGGAAAAAGATGATGATGATGATTAGTTAGTCATATATGTAGTTAAACAAGTCATATAGATGACACTCACTTATCGCTGCCCAGCAGCCGATAGGTGCGACTCATGTCCTTGATCTCCTGCGTGATCTCGCCGTTGCGCAGCGACTTGCCCTGCATGCCATGCTTGTGGAATGCTAATACACTGTCCGGTAGACAAACTGCAAGGGAAGCAAAACAGTTGTTGATACCAACGATAATATATATATATATAGATAATATATCCTACCAATACTGTCCACATTAAAGTCAAAGTTGAGTTGGGCGACCATCTTCTTGTGCTGCTTGGGATTGCCCTGAAGCGTGACCACCTGCATCACATTGCCATAGCAGACGAGAATGGCGTCCTTCTCCACCTGATGGACACGCACCACCTTCAAAAGATCGCGACGTGGCACCATTGTGGCCATGGCATCGTACTCCAAGTCCTCCGAGTGGAACCAGCTGGCACCTGGCAAAAGAAAGAGGTAAGGAAAGCAAAGATTAGCGAAAGTGAATACTTGATGATTATTGAGAGTCCCAATTGGCCACCCACTGTTCATGTTGATCAGCTCCAGCTTGAGGCAGCCGTTGTGTGACTTGCGGACGCCCGTGCATACAATCGGATACTCCAGCTCCGGCGTGATGATCATCTCAAAGACGGGCGTATGTCCGTTCTGGACGCAACCATGACCGCCGCCCAGAATGCTGATGGCCGGCCACTCGCACTGCTTGAGCAGCATGAACTTGTTGAGCGGATCGTACCACTGCATCAGGAATATGCCACTCGGTGTCGCACCGCACAAATACTTGTAGCCGTTGTACGGATTGCGGGTGACACAGCACTGGGTGCAGCCCTTCGTGTCCGGCACCTTGGTGGTCAACGCAAACTTGCGCGGCACCAGACGCTCCGGTATCTTGTTCATGTGGAGTGAGAAGCGCACCGTCTGCTTGGAGTGCAAGGCGACCAGATCGTGCCGGTAGAGCTGGCAGGACTTGCCGGAGAGGCTCATCAGCACGTCCTTGATCACATACAACCAGGTGGTGCGGCGCGGGAAGAGCTGATCGATGGCCGCATCGTGCAGCTCATTCATATTGAGGTTGTAGATGCCCTCCTCGGCGCCAATCAACAGATGCTGATCCCGCGTCTCCGGATGTATCCACGAGGCCGTACAGTGCACACGCAGCGGACATCCATTGAAGATCTTGGAGAAGCATGCGCCCATGTGCACCTTGGGCGTCGGTGGCAGCCCATTCGAGATGGGCCTCGGTGGCGTGTGGCGACGTCGATGCGAACGCTTTGGCGGCACAGGTGGCGTATTGTTCAGCAGATCCGGCTGAGCCTCCTTCTCCACTGCAATTGAGATGACAAGTTGAGATTGTTAATACCTAATTTCTATACCCTGTATTCATTACGCATATCTAGAAAGGATATGATGAGGGAAAACATCAAAATCAAAAACTTGAAAAGCCATTTTATTATGTACACTTCCACGAGTCTCAAACGGTTTAAATTTCCACAATCCGACATCAAATACCCGAATTATGAGCATTCAAAGATGACCAAGTAATATTTTCAGCATTAAAAAAAATTCGATTTTTTGAGCTTTATAACTTGCATATCCGATCTTGGAATGTTATACCTTATTGGACTCGTAGGAACCAGGACTATCAATTGGCATCTAAAAATGGGCATGTCAGGAAATTTCATTTTTTGCCAAAAACGACAAGGGGTAACATCACTATTTCTGCTAAAAATGGGTCAGTTCTGAAATCAAAAACTTGAAACGGTATTTTATAATGTACACTTTCACGAGTCTAAAACTATTTAAATTTCCACGATCCGACATCAAATACCCGAGTTATGAGCATTTAAAGATGACCATGTAAGATTTTCAGCATTAAAAAAAAAATCGATTTTTTGAGCTTTATAACTTGCATATCTTGGCTAAATAAAGTCCGATCTTGGAATGTTATACCTTATTGGACTCGTAGGAACCAGGACTATCAATTGGCATCTAAAAATGGGCATGCCAGGAAATTTCATTTTTTGCCAAAAACGACAAATGGGTCAGTTCTGAAATCAAAAACTTGAAATGTCATTTTATAATGTACACTTCTACGAGTCTAAAACTATTTAAATTTCCACGATCCGACATCAAATACCCGAGTTATGAGCATTCAAAGATGACCATGTACTATTTTCAGCATTAAAAAAAAAAATCGATTTTTTGAGCTTTATAACTTGCATATCTTGGCTAAATAAAGTCCGATCTTGGAATGTTATACCTTATTGGACTCGTAGGAACCAGGACTATCAATTGGCATCTAAAAATGGGCATGTCAGGAAATTTCATTTTTTGCCAAAAACGACAAGGGGTAACATCACTATTTCTGCTAAAAATGGGTCAGTTCTGAAATCAAAAACTTGAAACGGTATTTTATAATGTACACTTTCACGAGTCTAAAACTATTTAAATTTCCACGATCCGACATCAAATACCCGAGTTATGAGCATTTAAAGATGACCATGTACTATTTTCAGCATTAAAAAAAAAATCGATTTTTTGAGCTTTATAACTTGCATATCTTGGCTAAATAAAGTCCGATCATGGAATGTTATACCTTATTGGACGCGTAGGAACCAGGACTATCAATTGGCATCTAAAAATGGGCATGTCAGGAAATTTAATTTTTTGCCAAAAACGACAAGGGGTAACATCACTATTTCTGCTAAAAATGGGTCAGTTCTGAAATCAAAAACTTGAAATGTCATTTTATAATGTACACTTCCACGAGTCTAAAACTATTTAAATTTCCACGATCCGACATCAAATACCCGAGTTATGAGCATTCAAAGATGACCATGTACTATTTTCAGCATAAAAAAAAAATCGATTTTTTGAGCTTTATAACTTGCATATCTTGGCTAAATAAAGTCCGATCTTGGAATGTTATACCTTATTGGACTCGTAAGAACCAGGACTATCAATTGGCATCTAAAAATGGGCATGTCAGGAAATTTAATTTTTTGCCAAAAACGACAAGGGGTAACATCACACATCACAGGTAAGATTTTCAGCATTAAAAAAAAATTCGATTTTTTGAGCTTTATAACTTGCATATCTTGGCTAAATAAAGTCCGATCTTGGAATGTTATACCTTTTTGGACTCGTAAGAACCAGGACTATCAATTGGCATCTAAAAATGGGCATGTCAGGAAATTTCATTTTTTGCCAAAAACGACAAGGGGTAACATCACTATTTCTGCTAAAAATGGGTCCGTTCTGAAATCAAAAACTTGAAATGTCATTTTATAATGTACACTTTCACGAGTCTAAAACTATTTAAATTTCCACGATCCGACATCAAATACCCGAGTTATGAGCATTCAAAGATGACCATGTACTATTTTCAGCATTAAAAAAAAAAATAGATTTTTTGAGCTTTATAACTTGCATATCTTGGCTAAATAAAGTCCGATCTTGGAATGTTATACCTTTTTGGACTCGTAAGAACCAGGACTATCAATTGGCATCTAAAAATGGGCATGTCAGGAAATTTCATTTTTTGCCAAAAACGACAAGGGGTAACATCACTATTTCTGCTAAAAATGGGTCCGTTCTGAAATCAAAAACTTGAAAAGTCATTTTATAATGTACACTTCCACGAATCTAAAACTATTGAAATTTCCACGATCCGACATCAAATACCCAAGTTATGAGCATTCAAAGATGACCATGTAAGATTTTCAGCATTAAAAAAAAATTCGATTTTTTGAGCTTTATAACTTGCATATCTTGGCTAAATAAAGTCCGATCTTGGAATGTTATACCTTTTTGGACTCGTAAGAACCAGAACTATCAATTGGCATCTAAAAATGGGCATGTCAGGAAATTTAATTTTTTGCCAAAAACGACAAGGGGTAACATCACTATTTCTGCTAAAAATGGGTCCGTTCTGAAATCAAAAACTTGAAAAGTCATTTTATAATGTACACTTCCACGAGTCTAAAACTATTGAAATTTCCACGATCCGACATCAAATACCCAAGTTATGAGCATTCAAAGATGACCATGTAAGATTTTCAGCATTAAAAAAAAATTCGATTTTTTGAGCTTTATAACTTGCATATCTTGGCTAAATAAAGTCCGATCTTGGAATGTTATACCTTTTTGGACTCGTAAGAACCAGAACTATCAATTGGCATCTAAAAATGGGCATGTCAGGAAATTTAATTTTTTGCCAAAAACGACAAGGGGTAACATCACACATCAAGGGAGGATTTTCAGCATTAAAAAAAATTAGATTTTTTGAGCTTTATAACTTGCATATCTTGGCTATGTCAGGAAATTTCATTTTTTGCCAAAAACGACAAGGGGTAACATCACTATTTCTGCTAAAAATGGGTCCGTTCTGAAATCAAAAACTTGAAATGTCATTTTATAATGTACACTTCTACGAGTCTAAAACTATTTAAATTTCCACGATCCGACATCAAATACCCGAGTTATGAGCATTTAAAGATGACCATGTACTATTTTCAGCATTAAAAAAAAATTAGATTTTTTGAGCTTTATAACTTGCATATCTTGGCTAAATAAAGTCCGATCTTGGAATGTTATACCTTATTGGACTCGTAGGAACCAGGACTATCAATTGGCATCTAAAAATGGGCATGTCAGGAAATTTCATTTTTTGCCAAAAACGACAAGGGGTAACATCACTATTTCTGCTAAAAATGGGTCCGTTCTGAAATCAAAAACTTGAAATGTCATTTTATAGTGTACACTTCCACGAGTCTAAAACTATTTAAATTTCCACGATCCGACATCAAATACCCGAGTTATGAGCATTCAAAGATGACCATATAAGATTTTCAGCATTAAAAAAAAATTCGATTTTTTGAGCTTTATAACTTGCACATCTTGGCTAAATAAAGTCCGATCTTGGAATGTTATACCTTTTTGGACTCGTAAGAACCAGGACTATCAATTGGCATCTACAAATGGGCATGTCAGGAAATTTCATTTTTTGCCAAAAACGACAAGGGGTAACATCACTATTTCTGCTAAAAATGGGTCCGTTCTGAAATCAAAAACTTGAAATGTCATTTTATAATGTACACTTCCACGAGTCTAAAACTATTGAAATTTCCACGATCCGACATCAAATACCCAAGTTATGAGCATTCAAAGATGACCTCGTAAGATTTTCAGCATTAAAAAAAAATTCGATTTTTTGAGCTTTATAACTTGCATATCTTGGCTAAATAAAGTCCGATCTTGGAATGTTATACCTTTTTGGACTCGTAAGAACCAGAACTATCAATTGGCATCTAAAAAAGGGCATGTCAGGAAATTTAATTTTTTGCCAAAAACGACAAGGGGTAACATCACACATCACAGGTAAGATTTTCAGCATTAAAAAAAAATTAGATTTTTTGAGCTTTATAACTTGCATATCTTGGCTAAATAAAGTCCGATCTTGGAATGTTATACCTTTTTGGACTCGTAAGAACCAGGACTATCAATTGGCATCTAAAAATGCGCATGTCAGGAAATTTAATTTTTTGCCAAAAACGACAAGGGGTAACATCACTATTTCTGCTAAAAATGGGTCCGTTCTGAAATCAAAAACTTGAAATGTCATTTTATAATGTACACTTCCACGAGTCTAAAACTATTTAAATTTCCACGATCCGACATCAAATACCCGAGTTATGAGCATTCAAAGATGACCATGTACTATTTTCAGCATTCAAAAAAAATTCGATTTTTTGAGCTTTATAACTTGCATATCTTGGCTAAATAAAGTCCGATCTTGGAATGTTATACCTTTTTGGACTCGTAAGAACCAGGACTAAAAATGGGCATGTCAGGAAATTTCATTTTTTGCCAAAAACGACAAGGGGTAACATCACTATTTCTGCTAAAAATGGGTCAGTTCTGAAATCAAAAACTTGAAATGTCATTTTATAATGTACACTTCCACGAGTCTAAAACTATTTAAATTTCCACGATCCGACATCAAATACCCGAGCTATGAGCATTTAAAGATGACCATGTACTATTTTCAGCATTAAAAAAATATTAGATTTTTTGAGCTTTATAACTTGCATATCTTGGCTAAATAAAGTCCGATCTTGGAATGTTATACCTTATTGGACTCGTAGGAACCAGGACTATCAATTGGCATCTAAAAATGGGCATGTCAGGAAATTTCATTTTTTGCCAAAAACGACAAGGGGTAACATCACTATTTCTGCTAAAAATGGGTCCGTTCTGAAATCAAAAACTTGAAATGTCATTTTATAATGTACACTTCTACGAGTCTAAAACTATTTAAATTTCCACGATCCGACATAAAATACCCGAGTTATGAGCATTCAAAGATGACAATGTAATATTTTCAGCATTAAAAAAAAATTCGATTTTTTGAGCTTTATAACTTGCATATCTTGGCTAAATAAAGTCCGATCTTGGAATGTTATACCTTTTTGGACTCGTAAGAACCAGAACTATCAATTGGCATCTAAAAATGGGCATGTCAGGAAATTTAATTTTTTGCCAAAAACTACAAGGGGTAACATCACACATCACAGGTAAGATTTTCAGCATTAAAAAAAAATTAGATTTTTTGAGCTTTATAACTTGCATATCTTGGCTAAATAAAGTCCGATCTTGGAATGTTATACCTTTTTGGACTCGTAAGAACCAGAACTATCAATTGGCATCTAAAAATGGGCATGTCAGGAAATTTCATTTTTTGCCAAAAACGACAAGGGGTAACATCACTATTTCTGCTAAAAATGGGTCCGTTCTGAAATCAAAAACTTGAAATGTCATTTTATAATGTACACTTCCACGAGTCTAAAACTATTTAAATTTCCACGATCCGACATCAAATACCCGAGTTATGAGCATTCAAAGATGACCATGTACTATTTTCAGCATTCAAAAAAAATTCGATTTTTTGAGCTTTATAACTTGCATATCTTGGCTAAATAAAGTCCGATCTTGGAATGTTATACCTTTTTGGACTCGTAAGAACCAGGACTATCAATTGGCTTCTAAAAATGGGCATGTCAGGAAATTTCATTTTTTGCCAAAAACGACAAGGGGTAACATCACTATTTCTGCTAAAAATGGGTCAGTTCTGAAATCAAAAACTTGAAATGTCATTTTATAATGTACACTTCCACGAGTCTAAAACTATTTAAATTTCCACGATCCGACATCAAATACCCGAGTTATGAGCATTCAAAGATGACAATGTACTATTTTCAGCATTAAAAAAAAAATCGATTTTTTGAGCTTTATAACTTGCATATCTTGGCTAAATAAAGTCCGATCTTGGAATGTTATACCTTTTTGGACTCGTAAGAACCAGAACTATCAATTGGCATCTAAAAATGGGCATGTCAGGAAATTTAATTTTTTGCCAAAAACTACAAGGGGTAACATCACACATCACAGGTAAGATTTTCAGCATTAAAAAAAAATTAGATTTTTTGAGCTTTATAACTTGCATATCTTGGCTAAATAAAGTCCGATCTTGGAATGTTATACCTTTTTGGACTCGTAAGAACCAGGACTATCAATTGGCATCTAAAAATGGGCATGTCAGGAAATTTAATTTTTTGCCAAAAACGACAAGGGGTAACATCACTATTTCTGCTAAAAATGGGTCAGTTCTGAAATCAAAAACTTGAAATGTCATTTTATAATGTACACTTCCACGAGTCTAAAACTATTTAAATTTCCACGATCCGACATCAAATACCCGAGTTATGAGCATTCAAAGATGACCATGTACTATTTTCAGCATTCAAAAAAAATTCGATTTTTTGAGCTTTATAACTTGCATATCTTGGCTAAATAAAGTCCGATCTTGGAATGTTATACCTTTTTGGACTCGTAAGAACCAGGACTAAAAATGGGCATGTCAGGAAATTTCATTTTTTGCCAAAAACGACAAGGGGTAACATCACTATTTCTGCTAAAAATGGGTCAGTTCTGAAATCAAAAACTTGAAATGTCATTTTATAATGTACACTTCCACGAGTCTAAAACTATTTAAATTTCCACGATCCGACATCAAATACCCGAGCTATGAGCATTTAAAGATGACCATGTACTATTTTCAGCATTAAAAAAAAATTCGATTTTTTGAGCTTTATAACTTGCATATCTTGGCTAAATAAAGTCCGATCTTGGAATGTTATACCTTTTTGGACTCGTAAGAACCAGGACTATCAATTGGCATCTAAAAATGGGCATGTCAGGAAATTTCATTTTTTGCCAAAAACGACAAGGGGTAACATCACTATTTCTGCTAAAAATGGGTCCGTTCTGAAATCAAAAACTTGAAATGTCATTTTATAATGTACACTTCCACGAGTCTAAAACTATTTAAATTTCCACGATCCGACATCAAATACCCGAGTTATGAGCATTCAAAGATGACCATGTACTATTTTCAGCATTCAAAAAAAATTCGATTTTTTGAGCTTTATAACTTGCATATCTTGGCTAAATAAAGTCCGATCTTGGAATGTTATACCTTTTTGGACTCGTAAGAACCAGGACTATCAATTGGCTTCTAAAAATGGGCATGTCAGGAAATTTCATTTTTTGCCAAAAACGACAAGGGGTAACATCACTATTTCTGCTAAAAATGGGTCAGTTCTGAAATCAAAAACTTGAAATGTCATTTTATAATGTACACTTCCACGAGTCTAAAACTATTTAAATTTCCACGATCCGACATCAAATACCCGAGTTATGAGCATTCAAAGATGACCACGTAATATTTTCAGCATTAAAAAAAATTAGATTTTTTGAGCTTTATAACTTGCATATCTTGGCTAAATAAAGTCCGATCTTGGAATGTTATACCTTTTTGGACTCGTAAGAACCAGAACTATCAATTGGCATCTAAAAATGGGCATGTCAGGAAATTTAATTTTTTGCCAAAAACTACAAGGGGTAACATCACACATCACAGGTAAGATTTTCAGCATTAAAAAAAAATTAGATTTTTTGAGCTTTATAACTTGCATATCTTGGCTAAATAAAGTCCGATCTTGGAATGTTATACCTTTTTGGACTCGTAAGAACCAGGACTATCAATTGGCTTCTAAAAATGGGCATGTCAGGAAATTTCATATTTTGCCAAAAACGACAAGGGGTAACATCACTATTTCTGCTAAAAATGGGTCAGTTCTGAAATCAAAAACTTGAAATGTCATTTTATAATGTACACTTCCACGAGTCTAAAACTATTTAAATTTCCACGATCCGACATCAAATACCCGAGTTATGAGCATTCAAAGATGACCACGTAATATTTTCAGCATTAAAAAAAATTCGATTTTTTGAGCTTTATAACTTGCATATCTTGGCTAAATAAAGTCCGATCTTGGAATGTTATACCTTTTTGGACTCGTAAGAACCAGGACTATCAATTGGCATCTAAAAACGGGCATGTCAGGAAATTTCATTTTTTGCCAAAAACGACAAGGGGTAACATCACTATTTCTGCTAAAAATGGGTCAGTTCTGAAATCAAAAACTTGAAATGTCATTTTATAATGTACACTCCTACAAGTCTAAAACTATTTAAATTTCCACGATCCGACATCAAATACCCGAGTTATGAGCATTCAAAGATGACAATGTACTATTTTCAGCATTAAAAAAAAAAATCGATTTTTTGAGCTTTATAACTTGCATATCTTGGCTAAATAAAGTCCGATCTTGGAATGTTATACCTTTTTGGACTCGTAAGAACCAGAACTATCAATTGGCATCTAAAAATGGGCATGTCAGGAAATTTAATTTTTTGCCAAAAACTACAAGGGGTAACATCACACATCACAGGTAAGATTTTCAGCATTAAAAAAAAATTAGATTTTTTGAGCTTTATAACTTGCATATCTTGGCTAAATAAAGTCCGATCTTGGAATGTTATACCTTTTTGGACTCGTAAGAACCAGGACTATCAATTGGCATCTAAAAATGGGCATGTCAGGAAATTTCATTTTTTGCCAAAAACGACAAGGGGTAACATCACTATTTCTGCTAAAAATGGGTCCGTTCTGAAATCAAAAACTTGAAATGTCATTTTATAATGTACACTTCCACGAGTCTAAAACTATTTAAATTTCTACGATCCGACATCAAATACCCGAGTTATGAGCATTCAAAGATGACCATGTACTATTTTCAGCATTCAAAAAAAATTCGATTTTTTGAGCTTTATAACTTGCATATCTTGGCTAAATAAAGTCCGATCTTGGAATGTTATACCTTTTTGGACTCGTAAGAACCAGGACTATCAATTGGCTTCTAAAAATGGGCATGTTAGGAAATTTCATTTTTTGCCAAAAACGACAAGGGGTAACATCACTATTTCTGCTAAAAATGGGTCAGTTCTGAAATCAAAAACTTGAAATGTCATTTTATAATGTACACTTCCACGAGTCTAAAACTATTTAAATTTCCACGATCCGACATCAAATACCCGAGTTATGAGCATTCAAAGATGACAATGTACTATTTTCAGCATTAAAAAAAAAATCGATTTTTTGAGCTTTATAACTTGCATATCTTGGCTAAATAAGTCCGATCTTGGAATGTTATACCTTTTTGGACTCGTAAGAACCAGGACTATCAATTGGCTTCTAAAAATGGGCATGTCAGGAAATTTCATTTTTTGCCAAAAACGACAAGGGGTAACATCACTATTTCTGCTAAAAATGGGTCCGTTCTGAAATCAAAAACTTGAAATGTCATTTTATAATGTACACTTCCACGAGTCTAAAACTATTTAAATTTCCACGATCCGACATCAAATACCCGAGTTATGAGCATTCAAAGATGACAATGTACTATTTTCAGCATTAAAAAAAAAATCGATTTTTTGAGCTTTATAACTTGCATATCTTGGCTAAATAAAGTCCGATCTTGGAATGTTATACCTTTTTGGACTCGTAAGAACCAGGACTATCAATTGGCTTCTAAAAATGGGCATGTCAGGAAATTTCATTTTTTGCCAAAAACGACAAGGGGTAACATCACTATTTCTGCTAAAAATGGGTCAGTTCTGAAATCAAAAACTTGAAATGTCATTTTATAATGTACACTTCCACGAGTCTAAAACTATTTAAATTTCCACGATCCGACATCAAATACCCGAGTTATGAGCATTCAAAGATGACAATGTACTATTTTCAGCATTAAAAAAAAAATCGATTTTTTGAGCTTTATAACTTGCATATCTTGGCTAAATAAAGTCCGATCTTGGAATGTTATACCTTTTTGGACTCGTAAGAACCAGGACTATCAATTGGCATCTAAAAATGGGCATGTCAGGAAATTTAATTTTTTGCCAAAAACGACAAGGGGTAACATCACTATTTCTGCTAAAAATGGGTCAGTTCTGAAATCAAAAACTTGAAATGTCATTTTATAATGTACACTCCTACAAGTCTAAAACTATTTAAATTTCCACGATCCGACATCAAATACCCGAGTTATGAGCATTCAAAGATGACAATGTACTATTTTCAGCATTAAAAAAAAAATCGAATTTTTGAGCTTTATAACTTGCATATCTTGGCTAAATAAAGTCCGATCTTGGAATGTTATACCTTTTTGGACTCGTAAGAACCAGGACTATCAATTGGCTTCTAAAAATGGGCATGTCAGGAAATTTCATTTTTTGCCAAAAACGACAAGGGGTAACATCACTATTTCTGCTAAAAATGGGTCAGTTCTGAAATCAAAAACTTGAAATGTCATTTTATAATGTACACTTCCACGAGTCTAAAACTATTTAAATTTCCACGATCCGACATCAAATACCCGAGTTATGAGCATTCAAAGATGACAATGTACTATTTTCAGCATTAAAAAAAAAATCGATTTTTTGAGCTTTATAACTTGCATATCTTGGCTAAATAAAGTCCGATCTTGGAATGTTATACCTTTTTGGACTCGTAAGAACCAGGACTATCAATTGGCATCTAAAAATGGGCATGTCAGGAAATTTAATTTTTTGCCAAAAACGACAAGGGGTAACATCACTATTTCTGCTAAAAATGGGTCAGTTCTGAAATCAAAAACTTGAAATGTCATTTTATAATGTACACTCCTACAAGTCTAAAACTATTTAAATTTCCACGATCCGACATCAAATACCCGAGTTATGAGCATTCAAAGATGACAATGTACTATTTTCAGCATTAAAAAAAAAATCGATTTTTTGAGCTTTATAACTTGCATATCTTGGCTAAATAAAGTCCGATCTTGGAATGTTATACCTTTTTGGACTCGTAAGAACCAGGACTATCAATTGGCATCTAAAAATGGGCATGTCAGGAAATTTCATTTTTTGCCAAAAACGACAAGGGGTAACATCACTATTTCTGCTAAAAATGGGTCCGTTCTGAAATCAAAAACTTGAAATGTCATTTTATAATGTACACTTCCACGAGTCTAAAACTATTGAAATTTCCACGATCCGACATCAAATACCCAAGTTATGAGCATTCAAAGATGACCATATAAGATTTTCAGCATTAAAAAAAAATTCGATTTTTTGAGCTTTATAACTTGCATATCTTGGCTAAATAAAGTCCGATCTTGGAATGTTATACCTTTTTGGACTCGTAAGAACCAGGACTATCAATTGGCATCTACAAATGGGCATGTCAGGAAATTTCATTTTTTGCCAAAAACGACAAGGGGTAACATCACTATTTCTGCTAAAAATGGGTCCGTTCTGAAATCAAAAACTTGAAATGTCATTTTATAATGTACACTTCCACGAGTCTAAAACTATTGAAATTTCCACGATCCGACATCAAATACCCAAGTTATGAGCATTCAAAGATGACCATGTAAGATTTTCAGCATTAAAAAAAAATTCGATTTTTTGAGCTTTATAACTTGCATATCTTGGCTAAATAAAGTCCGATCTTGGAATGTTATACCTTTTTGGACTCGTAAGAACCAGAACTATCAATTGGCATCTAAAAAAGGGCATGTCAGGAAATTTAATTTTTTGCCAAAAACGACAAGGGGTAACATCACACATCACAGGTAAGATTTTCAGCATTAAAAAAAAATTAGATTTTTTGAGCTTTATAACTTGCATATCTTGGCTAAATAAAGTCCGATCTTGGAATGTTATACCTTTTTGGACTCGTAAGAACCAGGACTATCAATTGGCTTCTAAAAATGGGCATGTCAGGAAATTTCATTTTTTGCCAAAAACGACAAGGGGTAACATCACTATTTCTGCTAAAAATGGGTCCGTTCTGAAATCAAAAACTTGAAATGTCATTTTATAATGTACACTTCCACGAGTCTAAAACTATTTAAATTTCCACGATCCGACATCAAATACCCGAGTTATGAGCATTCAAAGATGACCATGTACTATTTTCAGCATTCAAAAAAAATTCGATTTTTTGAGCTTTATAACTAGCATATCTTGGCTAAATAAAGTCCGATCTTGGAATGTTATACCTTTTTGGACTCGTAAGAACCAGGACTATCAATTGGCATCTAAAAACGGGCATGTCAGGAAATTTCATTTTTTGCCAAAAACGACAAGGGGTAACATCACTATTTCTGCTAAAAATGGGTCAGTTCTGAAATCAAAAACTTGAAATGTCATTTTATAATGTACACTCCTACAAGTCTAAAACTATTTAAATTTCCACGATCCGACATCAAATACCCGAGCTATGAGCATTCAAAGATGACAATGTACTATTTTCAGCATTAAAAAAAAAATCGATTTTTTGAGCTTTATAACTAGCATATCTTGGCTAAATAAAGTCCGATCTTGGAATGTTATACCTTTTTGGACTCGTAAGAACCAGGACTATCAATTGGCATCTAAAAACGGGCATGTCAGGAAATTTCATTTTTTGCCAAAAACGACAAGGGGTAACATCACTATTTCTGCTAAAAATGGGTCCGTTCTGAAATCAAAAACTTGAAATGTCATTTTATAATGTACACTTCCACGAGTCTAAAACTATTTAAATTTCCACGATCCGACATCAAATACCCGAGTTATGAGCATTCAAAGATGACAATGTACTATTTTCAGCATTTAAAAAAATCGATTTTTTGAGCTTTATAACTTGCATATCTTGGCTAAATAAAGTCCGATCTTGGAATGTTATACCTTTATAAGAACAAGGATTATCAAAAACCAGAAAATTAAAATTAAGTTTTTGATGAAACTAGGTAGAGTACCGTAGGTACAGTTATAATACTAATTTTGGGATGGATACACGTAGAGGGTATCTTCTGAGTGTGATTGATTACTCACCCTCATCGTCATCCTGGGCACCGCCGTCGCTGAGGCTGCGCGTGCGCGACGACTTGCCCATGTCATTGAGCAGACCGATTAGCTGATCCATTGAGCTATGGCGACGCGGCGAGTCCTCTATACCATTCTATAAAGTGAAGCAAATTGGGTTAAAATGGTAGTTGGGTAACCAGCCAGGTGGCTGGGAACTCGGTTACTCCACCTGGTTGCTTTCGTTCCGGTAATCACAGTTGCTGTTCTCGCTGCCCGTCGTCTGCGCCTCTGTTTGGGCCAGCTCGATGATGTCAGCGCTGCTCCGCAACAGATTCTGGTAGAGATGCGTTGTCGTCGAGGAGCTGCTGGCGGGGACACTAGAAGCAGCTGTTGCTGCTGCCGATGCTGCTGTTGCCGACGTCGCCGCCGCCGCCGTCGCCACTGTTGTTGCTGCCGCTGCAGAGCTGGTGGAGGCGCAATTGGAATGCAAGAAGCCATCGCCTGCTGACTGGCTGCCAATCGGAGTGGGCGTGACATTAGACTCATGCTTGTCCAGGCCGTTGCTGCCGGAGACACCGCCGCCGCCGCCGCCGCCGCCGCCGCCTGCATCGCCGCTGCAATTATCGAGGAGTAGGAGGCGATTATAAAAGGAGGCTGTTGACGCTGCTGCTGCTGCTGCGGTTGCTGCTGCCGCTGCTGTGGCTGCTGTTGTTGCGGATGCTGATGTTGCTGGCGTGCTGCTGCAGCTGTTGCTGCTGCTGTTGGTTGCCAGCAAACCAAGATCAGCAGCATGCGACGAGGAGACCGCAGCCGCCGCCGAGCGATAGTTGCTGCTGTGGCGCAAATAATGCGCAGCGGAGGCGGAGCAGCCGGCACCCGAAGTTGCACCCGAAGCTGCACCCGAAGCCGAAGCGGAGGCGACGACAGCAGCAGTAGCAGCAGCAGCAGCAGCATTATTCATGGCAATGTCAACGTCCAGATGAATGTCATCGTCGCCATCGCCAATGCTGGTGGTGCGCAAATTGGACAGGCCCAGATAGGCGCTCAGTCCGGGCATGGAGGCCAGCGAGGCGGACATTCCCAAAGGATTCAAATTTGTATTCGAATTGGAATTTGAATGGGAATTTGCATTGGAATTCAAACTGGAGTTGGCCGCTGCGGAGGCCAAGGCGCTGCTGGTGCTGGACGTTGTCAGTGGGGTGTTTAATTGGTGGTTAAGGTGCTGTTGGTGATGGTGGTGGTGGTTGCTCTGGTTGTGGTTGTGGTGGTTGCTGTGCGGATTGCCCGTGACCGTGACCATGTTGGTGCCGGAGGAGTGATGATGATGCTGATGCGATTGCTGATAAGGATGCTGTTGTTGTTGTTGTTGTTGATGATGATGATGGTGGTGGTGATGATGACCTCCACCGTTGCCGCCGATGCCGATGCCAATGCCAACGCCGCTGCCACCGCTCATGCCGCCGCCGCTGTTGCCTCCGCCGCCCCCATTTGTTGATGCACCACCCCCGCCGCCGCCACCGCTGCCGCCTCCACCGACGCAGCTGCACTCGGCACTAAGTGCCGAATCTTTGGTGTCGTTTAATGGCAAAGTTGCTCTAAGAGCGATACAGAAAGAGAGAGCGCGGGAGACAGATAGAGTGTGTGTGTGAGAGAGACGGAGAGAGACGCGCGCGCGTGGGAAGAGAAAGAAAAAGAAAGCCAAAGTGTTTGAGCTTCTTCGTTTGATACACGCACAACATTCACATTTGTAGATCCCCCTCCCCAAAAAGTGGAGGAGGGAAGAGGGATTGTAGTGTAGACTGTGTTGTTCTTGTGGTGGTTGTTGTTGTTGGTGCGTGCAGTTTCAAACTGGACGTGGACAGTGTAAATGGGGCAGTGTAGAGTGGGTTGGGTGGTTCGGTGGGGTAGATAGTTACATGCCCTGCTCCCAGATTAATTGGTCTGTATATGTGTGCATATGTAATCTAGATTCTAGATGAATAACTCTTGCTCAAGGCATGTTTTCTCAATGTCCAATCAGATTTTCGATTTTCGACTTTTTCTCATCGATATACATTTAGTGAAAAACTTAAGTAGACATTAAGAAAGCGGGCCAAAAACTACAAGAGTCCCGTTTGTTATTATACTTGTGGTTGTTAGTAAGTGCGCAATAACATGCATTTGAGTTTGTTCTCCGGAAAATCGGTTTATGTTTTCAATTAAATTATGGAGCTGGCGACCACGCCCCCTCTGACACAGGCTCTTGGGGCCTTATGTTGTTTGTTTACTTTGGTGTGTAGACGCAATATATATAAATAAATAAGTTAATGCGAAGCCCATAAATTATGCATGAGATGCAAAACTGTTTACAAAACGAATACAAATTCACACACACACACACACACAGAGACACACACATGCAATATGCTTCAAATGCCCGAATAGAAAATTGACTCGCACATGAATGCACAGATGAACGGAACAGAAACAAATAGGAAAGACAGAATACAGAATACAGAAAACAGAGAGCACAAAATGCGGAAAATGTTGCTACAAAATTAATTCTTAAAAAATAAATGCCAGCAATTTCCCAAGTAAAATAAAGCACACAAAATGCAGCAGCAGCAGCAGCAAAAAATAAAACAAACACGAGATACAAAACTGATGGAAAATCTCAGCAGCTGCTGCTGCCCTAAAGGAGTGGGTGTTTTCGGTATAGGGGCTGGGAGCAGGGTGTAGGGATTTCGCCTGTTCATTTGCAAATTAGTTTTGTGAACTGTCTTCCAGTCTGTTGCTAGCATAATTGCAATTTGTTCCTCCTAAGGCATACATAGCTCAATTCATCAATTCTTCAATTAGTAGTCAAGTGGGGATGGGGTGTTGCAACGGTGAGTTGGGAGGGAAGGGGAGGGTCTGTGAAATGTGCTTTGTATTTATTTGTTTTCGGTATTCCTATGCTACAATTTGGCAAATAGAAAAGTTACGCTTGTGCGCATATTTTAACAAGCTTTTCGAGTTTGATTTAATAAAACGCTTCTCCAGACAAACAATGAAAACAGACAATAATATCCGAAGAAATTGTACACTTGTGGCAAAACCCATAATAAGCTAGCATATTATTTTCTCTGTTTACTGACCCACTCGTATTGCTTTCGGTTGGGGTTAGGGTATTAAGAGTAGGCAAGCAATCAAATAAATAAATAGCAAACAAACAGCGGCAAATTCCCTGGGATTATTGGCACTAGTTAGCAGCGCCAATAATAATAATAACTATAAAAGCAATGTGCGGACAAACATTTGCACACACATCAAATAAATAAACACTAAAAATTGGAAAAAAGGGTCCGTATTCCGGACGCTTGCACGGACGGACAGACGGACGGACGGATAGCAATAACCTTGCACGGATGGAACGAAATTCATATTGGTAGCATCGTATGCTGTATAAAATTAGTGAAGATTTGTTGTTGCTTGTCGTTTGTTTCACAACTTCATTGTATTCCGCATAATTCAAATATCGGGGGCGTACTGTGCGTATGCGTACTATGCACATTAAACAATGGAAAATTGCGTATACGTATTGCAAAAGTTTTGGACAGCGCAAGACAAAGTAGACAATACGCGGACAAAACAAAAGCGTGCACATTATTAACAACAAAGAGAGACAGTAGACAAAGTTGTAAAGAAAACGAAACGAGTAACTTAATAGAGAGAACTTGAAGGCAAACAAAATAGAAGGTAAAAACAAAAAATAAAAAAAGAAAGAGGGAAGGTGAGCCAAATAGTAGGTAATAAAGTGAATGATGATAATGATGTTACTTAAGGGTATGCTCAACTACTGCTAATGAGTGAGAGAGACACTGAGAAAGAGGGAGAGAGAGAGGGAGACAGCGGGACAGAGGAAAAGTGAGAAAAGTAGAGACAGCACGCAGTTGCAGTTTGCAACTGGGTGCATGTCAAATGTAACTTTAAATTACTATATATATGTGTGGGTGTATAATGTGTATGTGTGAGAAACTTCACCCGTTACTTAACCATTTATATGTGACATATATATAAGTATGTATGTGCGTATGGTGAGAATTGTTGGGGGCTTGAGGACTGTGTTAAGTGTTGTTGTTCTGGGGTAGGGTATTAAGTGTTTCCCAGCTAAGTCTAAGTGTTGTTTTATTCGTTTTCGCAAAAGAAATGATTGGTGTAGTTACCTTAACTTTAGCTCCTCATCAATATACTGTAAGAGGCTCCTACAAAATCCAAACACAAAAAATATACAAAAAAGAAAACGAAAAATAAAAAAATCGTTGTTAAGAATCCAGTAGAAAAATCAAAAAAGGAAAAAAATTGTAAAACAGTATAAAGTTAAATAAAAATCATTCAAGTGGCCCTCAAACGGAAAACAACACACCAGATAATAAACTAAAACTACTGCCAAAACTTGTAAATATATATAGCATAAGTATTTGTTTTGTGATTGTTTATTTGCTGAAAATTCAGAACTGCAACTGAAACTACAACTGTAATGGTAAAGCAACAAAATGCAGCGAACACACTTTCTTCTTCTTGCATAAAGATCAGCCATGCAAAAGTTAAATAGAAAATAACGAGGAGTACAACAAAAAAAAAAAAACAATTAGCTGTGAGCCAAAGATGCTGTTACGGCCAATTTAACGCATTAAACAATTTTCAAAGGCCATAATTTGCTTTAATGCCATATTTTGCCAGCACACATAAATGAGAGCCAACCCAAAATGGCCATATTGAAAAGCAGCAGCAACAAAAAATAATGTTAGAAATTGGCTAATATTTTCAGTGCTTTCGGCATTAATGATGTTTATTGTTTTTTATATGCTTTGCTTTTGCCTTTGTGCTGTTGTTGTTGATGTTCTTGTTGTTGTTGTTGTTTTACTCGGATTGCTTTCACAGCGCCAGCCAAAAAAAGTCCCAAAGAACAACATTAGGAAATGTGTCGCAAAAGGCTGACAAACTTTTTGGGCGCCTGCTTCGTGCTGCTTATGCAGCGTGGGCGTGTCACTGTATATACTTGCCACAATATACTTGCCACACGCTCGGCTCTCTCCTCTGGTGGGCTAAGCGTTTTATACAAGTACATAAAAGTTGACGCAGTCGATTTTTATGGCACCAATAAAAAGTAAGCAAGACACCAAAGCCAAATATCAGCGGGAGCAGGCTAGAAAAAGGGGTTGTTGTGTGGCAAGTGATGCCCCTCCCACTCTCACCCCTATGAAAGAGCAGCGCACCGACAATGTAATCATTTTAAATGACAAATAGCTTGCATTATGGCAGCTGTGCTACACCTGACAGCCAAATGGCATACGGGGCGTATGTGTGATGCGTATTAATTGCTTATTGATTTCTTGGCCATGGCTGCAATAATTCGCGTTTATTGTACGCTTCCTTATCTACTTATTTGTAAGTGTGTGTGTGTGTGTGTGTGTCTGTGTGTGCAGTGTTGCCAGTTTGGCTGTTTCAAAGTTCTAGTTTTTTGCGCTAGAAAATTGGTGAAAATGCTTTTAGCCTCAAAAATCGAACATCTTCTTTTCAGAGAAGTGAGCAATGTGCATTTGTCGAATTCAAAGATTGGATTCGCAATGATAAATCGAAAGCGACCAGAGAATATTGTTGATACTGCAAATGCAGTGTTTGTTTCCTTTAACACACATAAAAGGATATGGAATTTTTTCTAGATATTTTCTTTGTAGTTTACTTCCTTTTCGTTTTCCTTGTTGCTAGTTTCTCTACAAATTCTGGCAACACAGGGTGTGTGCTCTAATTCGCAATTCTGTTGCTGTTTATTATTTTTTTATATTTTGTATAGCATACTTTTGTGCGTGGCTGTGAACAGCAGCCTTGCCTTGGGGAAAATACGCATCCATCAGATGCGCGCACGCTCAGGTAGTAATTACTTTTCACGGCGTAGTCCAGGCTGCCAGCACGTAGAGCTAACTAAGCGCTATGCGTGTGTAAGTAGTGTGTGTATGTGTTTGTGTTTGTGTGTGCAACAAAATGCAGCCAAAAGTAAACACTGCTTTGGGGTACGTGCAACACACACACATATACACACACACACACACACACACAGAACTGAGCATGGCAGGCAAGCAAATTACATGAGAAGCGTGCTCGGCCAGAAATCGTGCCCAAATTTTGTGGCAAGCTGCAGTTGGCAAGGATGTGCAGCCAAAGGCCAAAGGATAAGCCAGTCAAGGCCAGGCAGCGTCTGGGCGCCAACTAAATGACATTAAGGACACACAAAAGCCGCGGGCGCCCAAGAAAAAAGACCAGTAAGCACAAATATGATTAAAATGCGAAATGCAGCAACAGCGCAGGAACGCTAAATAGCTGAAGGAAGACTCTAACCTTAAGGACATGTTCATAATCAAAGTGCCGCTGAGCCTAGGTCTCTCTGCGGTTTGAGGACTACAAGTAAATAAAGAAAGAGAGAGAGACGGATAAATAGTTTATATGTGTGTGTGTGTGTGAGAACAAGAGGCAGACACTGAATGAGAGTAGCACAATGCAACACATGCAAATCGGAATGAGGCAGCATTTATATGTGTGTGTGTGTATGTGTGTGAGATTGTGTATAAATGTGTGTGTTGTTAAACTGAGTTATAAACTAAACAAAAACTGAAAGCATTTATCAAAAAAAAAAACATAGATAGCAAATGCGAAGAAAAACTGTAGCAAAGTTTCAGGCAACGCGACTAATCGTATATATATATATATATATATATATATATATATATATATATAAAAATATAGGTATATGTATGTATATGGTGTATATATGTATTTGGTCAACTTACATGTCGCTGGGCAACGTTTCGGGACTAGAAGAACGCTCATACCACGTTGAGTTCGTCGTCATGCCTGTTGAAGGAAAGCAGACAGCAGAAAAGACGGGAAAAATGTAATTAACAGGCAACTGCTTTTGGGCCACGATTTAACCAAACTTGCCTGTCTTGAGCGTGTGGTTGAGAACCGGAACCCCATTGGCACGCGACGTCATCTTGCTGGCAATCCGCTGCGGTACTCCGGCCACCGTCTGTGGGAGTATGGATAAAAATGATTCAGTTTTGTTAGAAGTTGGCTAAAAAACGCCAGAGTGCTGAGCCATCGTCCGTCGCCCGTCGCCAATCGGGGGCAGTGACAAAGTTTTCACTTTGCGATAAAATCTCATAAATCAAAATCATATTCGCCTGTTTTTTTTGTTGTACAAAGCGAAAAGCTGAAGAGCTGAGCCATGCGTTACACTTTTATCCATGGTAGCAAAGTTGGCGCTAAGTTAAATTTGAATATATTTATGCATATAATGCAACTTGACTGCAAACAGCAGAGTTTTCCCACCTCCCCTCCTCCGCTCCACGCGGACAGTGAATGGCAGCGAAAAAGTTTTGTAAAACATCGCAAACAAATTGAAGATTTATGAGTTGACATGCCTCACGCACACATACAAGCGAACAAAATGGCTTTTTAAATTTGTCCTTCATTAAATTTGCATTTGTTAAACATGAATTTGTGAGGCCCCTGGACTTTGACGTCTAGACGGCGGCATTAATGGACTACTGCTCAGTGCTACTCATACTCATAGGCATATATATTTAAAATTTTAGCAAATTTGTAATCTTTAACAAAGCTGTTAATCCGACTAAAGTTGGGAAGTTTTACTTGCCAGTATATATATGTATATATATATATGTATATATTATATAGATTTCTACTGTAGAAATCCTTACGTTTATTCTGGCTGCGTACTGCGTGAAAATCATTAATGTGGTTCCCTTTGGGGCGCCTATATTAAATTAGGCGCCCAAGGTGTCTAATGGCGCACTAAATCTTCAGTTCTTGAGCAACAATGGCAGCGCGCACAAGGCAAACTAAGTAAATATATATATATATATATATATACTGGACAGAAACAAAGTGTGGCAGCAACAGCAGCATTGGCAGCCAACGAAGCAGAGCTAAAAGCGCAAATAAATTACTGAAAAGGTGGCAAGTGGCTTTGGGGCAAAGTCTGGTGTGTTATTTGTGTGGGGTAAGTTTCTTACCTCCTCGTCGCCGTCAAGATAGTAGTATTGCTGATTGGGACTCTGGTACTTCTGGAGCAGCTCCTTGGCCACACGCAGCGGCATCTCGCTCTGGACAAAGGGATGCTGCAGCAGCCGCTCGGCGGTTGGACGCTTCTTTGGATTCTTTGTCAGAGCGGTCTTGATAAAATTGTGAAACGTGGGGCTCCACTTGTCTTTGTTGCTCAGTGTCGGCGGCTTGAAGCCGCTCTTCGACATGAGGAACAGGGCGCGCATTGGATGCAGATCGAACATCGGTGGCTGCAGTTCAGCCAGTTCTATACAAATATCAATCTATAAGTTACTGCCGCACCCGAACTCTAAACATATACAATAACTTACCAATTGCCGTTATGCCGCAGGCCCAAATATCACAGAGCTGATTGTAGCCACCCTTACGCTCCACGGCGGCCACCTCGGGCGCCATCCAGTAGGGAGTGCCTGTGGTTAACGATAGAGAAAATTGCAGGATATTGGTGAATTATTAATAACGATATTATTGATAAGAAACTAATACCCCCCCCCCCCACCGTTTTGGTTCCGGAAGCAATTGTTGTATGCTAATTATGCAACAACATTTTGTGGCTTTTGTTTGCTTTTGTTTAATTGTTTGCCACTTGATTTTCCATTCAAATTTTAATTGGCAATCGAAATGCCGAGAGCCTAAAGCAGCGAGAGCGTGCCTTAAAAGTGAGGCATTACGCATACGCCACGTTGCAGTCTGGCCAGCCGACCGCAAGGTTAAAATGCCACAACACAATTGTAGTAATTTCAATTGCATTAAGCCACAATGAAGGTGGAAAATTATATTTAATGCTTCGTCTGTACACATGCTGACCTTTGACTAACGAGGAGAAATTACCACCCGATCCGACACGTGCAGCGCGGAGGAGACGTCAATTGCAGTTGTGGATGCCACATTCAGAATTGAACACACCGACAGTGATGTGACTGTGTTGCCACCACAGTTGGCACACAATTTAATTAAAAAACGAGAGATGCGGACACACGAAGTGACAGTCATCTTGTTAATTGCGGTCAGACAACAGCAATAACAACAAATAGGCAAGCGAGCGGGCGACACGACTAGCAGACACCCTGTACGATACAAATAGATACATAAAGCTTAGACACGTTTTCCCCTCAATGACAAGTTACGTTTTTTCTCTCACGGAAATTGCGATAAATTGTTGTGACGTAAACGGAAACGGAAACAGAGCACGCCTGCAAGAGTATGTGCAGGGTATGCTGGCTGCTCTTTAGCTTAGTGGCCAGGCATATTTGTGGAAAATGTCCTGCCGAGGCGCTAACTGCTGCCACACACATTCAGCTTTATGGCATGTTATGTAAGCCAAGTCTGCAATAAGGTGACAATGATGCTGATGGCGATGAGGATGACTATGTCGTTGGCTGTCGTTTGTTGCAGCTGACTTTTAAATGATACTAAACACAAACGTAAGCACACTTTTTTTTTATTAAATAATAAAACGCCATCTGGCATGCTGCTATGCGACCCTCCCACCCCCCCCCCCTGTCTTATAGTCCTGCGCCTGCCACTGTGTATATTTCATTTGTCTTGTTTGCGGTTTCATATGCAGACACAGCCATAGACACATGGGCAGACAGACAGAGGAGACAGACAGACAGACAGACGGTTTGTGTGCTTATCACCACATTTGTCACAGCAACAATGTCATATTGAAGCAGCACTCGAGATGATAACAGTAAGCGACGTCACATTGTTTGCCAACTGCAGACACAACCACACTACCAAACTAGACAATTGTCTGCAGCTTAGAGTTGCCACCAACACCCCCACCACAATCCCTTCACGGTGGCCTGTCATTGGCAGCGTGTGTATAAAGTCCTGGCCTGCGCTCCTTGAGGGCGTTGTCGCTGCCAAACAGCCATTGACATGTGCGACTTTTTGTTGTTGGTGAAAAAAGAGAAATCACTAATTCTCTCGACTTGAGACATTCGAGTGCAATAAAGTGCACGACAAGGCAGCAAAATGGAGCGCAATGAACTCACACAAATGCCGTCGAACAGTCTGCATTATTATTAATGACTACCGCTGGCCAGTTTATTGGAAGCATAAATCAAATTGCGTCCACAATTAGCGGCAAATTAGATTGTTCTGGGGTTTGGGCCATTGGTAACGAGCGAAATGCTGTAAAACGGTAAAATTTATGCGCAAGCGTTGAGATTTTTTACGATAGCGGCAAACGGCATTAAAAACTAAAGCAATCCTTGCTGCAGACATAAAAACAACTCTCGTCAGCTTTGTCTTTTTATTGCAATCACAGCTCAAATGTCGCCCATTTTATTGGCGGCTTAGTCTTGGGGTCGTCTTATGGCAGCTATCGGGCGTCTTAATAACATGGCAAATGGGGCTGGGGCTGGGGCTGGTTCTGGGGATGGGCGGACAGAGGGCTGTCATAATTTAATTAACGCCCAGTCTTAGCTGCTGATTAAGCGGTGACAAGTCAAAAGTTTTTGTCAAGTGCACTCGCTGAGAAACTAATTAACAGTTAGCAACGACGGACAAAGCGCTGATTTATGATCCAGATTTTAAAGGCCTATACAAAAGACGCCGCATTAGTCCCCCAGCCTGTAACGGCAAGCAAAACATCTTAAAACTTAACTTAAAAGCGAAAGAAAGAAAAGAAAGCAGGTTCAAGGTTTTCGGCATTACTACAAAATAAACTAGGTGCCAGCAAGCTGCAAAATTTTAATCAATACTATCGCAAAATTAAATTTAACTTTAATCATTTTGAGAGTTACTAAAAATGCCTGGATTATAATCAATAGTCGTGCTACCTGTGAGTTGAGATACGTATGAACTTTCAGAAATTGACACCAGGACACCGGGACACCAGTAAAGTGAGGGCTGTGTAAAAGCGCCACAGATCGTTACTCGTATTTCGCATTATAAAGGACTGCGTGCCAAGAGATTGCATGTCCTCGTAAAAAATGCAAATGACTGACAAGCAATGCGGCGCATGTCCTGCGCTACCCCTACCTCCCCCCCTCACTTCTTCCTACCCCAGCGCAAAGGCGCTGCTGTTTGACTGATAAGTTGGTATTTACATTTAAATTGCGTATACGACCCGCTGTGTGTGTGTGTGTGTGTGGCATTGACCCCAACTGTAAAAGCACCTGGCAAAGCCCTTTAAAGCCGGTTTGCTTTAAGTGCCTGTGGCGCTCCTTTGGCAGCAGCTGAAACCTGTTTAACGCATCGCAGCAGAAATCTATTAGTGCTGAAAAAATAAGTAGATAGTACTAAGGCGAACCATGCAGGCTGGGGGGGGAGGGCTGAGGCTGCTGCTCAGTGTTGCAAGTCGAACAAAAGAAATTGCACAAACAAGTCGGCCAGCACAGAATGGACATTTTTAAAAAATATATATTTTCCTTTTGAGCTTACGGTCGCCAAAAAAGGACGACGTGCTGAGGGATAGGGGGTGTAAAAGCCGCACAGCATGCGCTCAACAATGCCCGGATCCGAATTCGTAACTGTCCACCTCCGGCGGCCTCAATTCCCAGTCCTAATGGCACGCTGGTTACACTTATTACAGCCAGGCAGCTAGAGCTCCCTGGAACATGTCTGCATTTGATATTTTCTTTTAAATTGAATTGTTCACAATTCCTTTAACGTCTCCTCGGCAAACTCTTTTTCTACTTTTGTCTCCATTCCTTTTTATTCACCGATTTTTTTTTATATTTTTATAAACCGTATTATTATTCTTATTATTCCGATTTGTATTTTGCTTTGCTGTGTTATTTAATTTTTGTTTTCTTGTTTCTCGCATTGTTGTGTTTTTTTTCATGCTTATGTGTTTTTGCCTGTTATTTCTGACAGCTGTTATATAAGTGCTTAAAAGCGTGAAAAGCAATTGCGGTAACTGTCAGAATCCTCTCAAAACAGAGAGCCCTTTTGCTTGTCACGTTTATGTGTGTGTGTGTGTGTTTCGGTATACAAAACAGAAACACAATCCTTAACAGCAAAACGCAATGATAAACACATATCTGTGTCAATCTGCCAAGCACTGGCAGCAAAATGAGCAATCAATGATTTCCAAGTATTCGAAATGGTCAAAGGACAAATCGTCTGGCAGTTTTCCGAGATAACCAGAATTTTGTGATTTCAACTGCCCTGCGCAATTGTTGAAAGTGTTTGGTTCTCAGAGCACTGACTGCATAATCCTTAAAGTTTGATCAAATCGAGTGGGTTCCTTGCAAACCGATTGCGACACTGCCATTGTTTGTTTTCTGTCAGCAAAATCTGTTAAAATGCTAGCCACATACATATACGTACGTATATTTCGCCCGACTAGTCATAAAATCGCTCTCTATATCAATTTGCATAAATCGAGTGGCAAATACAGCAGCAACCAAAGCGAACGCAGCTGTTTGCAACAGTTTGCGCATTTGTAACAAGCCAATATTTGCAAAATTTGCAAGATACACCAGCCAGAGAAGCAACAACACTGCAATAACATTGTCCCGGCAACATTTCCATTCAAGTGTATAAATAAATAAATAAATAACAGCAGTTTCAAAACTGAGAGACTATAGATCCAGAATATATATATATATATAGTGAGATGTCTTCTTCAGTTGCACATTGCGTGGCAAAATCGAAGATAAACTTGCCACTAATTGCCTGCAGATGCAGTCATCAATAAATTTATCACGTATACGCAGCGTGGCACGGGTCTTGTTTGTCGAGTTTTAACAGCGAAACAACAACGAGTATATTTTATATTTAAATGCATTTCAGTTATTTTATAAATTTGTTCGCACTCACCTATGAAACTCTTTCGCTTGTTGATAGTGGCCGTTATTTGGGCAGAGACACCAAAGTCGGCCAGTTTAACGTCGCCATATTCGGTAAGCAGAATGTTGGCGCCTTTAATGTCGCGATGCATTTTGCCCATGGAGTGCAGATACTCTAGGCCCTTGAGGGTCTCGCGGCACATGTAGGCGATCTGGACCTCGGTGAGGGGGCCAGTAACCTGATAGATATCCTGCAGGCTGCCGCCGCCGCAGAACTCCATGCAGATCCAGAGCTTGTCGCGTCGCAGATAGGAGCCATAGTAGGCAATGATGTTTATGTGCCTGCAGTCGCGCATCATGAAGATCTCCTGCTGGATGATCTGTATGTCGTCGGATGGCTCCAATTTGATGACTTTAATGGCAGCCAACTCATTGCTCTGCAGGCGTTTCGCCTGCAAATGAAACACAAATGGGAAATCGTCATTAATCATGAAAATGTGCATTCGCTCATCAAATATATGGAACACAAGTAACTAACTACACATCGCCAAGCAATCTGTGTGCATCGGCTCATAAAGTGGCTCGCTGCTCGTTTCTCTCTTCTCAATTCGCAATTCGCAATTCTCGCTTTCCTGCATCCCGATACCTGTTAACTGTGCATCTGCATATTTGCACACCTACCATTCATTGTACAACTTCATTCATGCAAATATTTTGTTCGTTTTCAATACACCTTTTTGTTGTTGTTGTTGTTGTTGTGTGTGCTCGCATATCCAAATGCAATGAATTGCCCCACCACACCACATCACATCCCCACCAACCGCAAGGTATTCATATTTCCATAAAACAATATGTATATCTGAGAATATATTAAAATTCGCTACTGAGTGGCAGCAACCTTCAGTGCCATAAAATTGGTTCTTGGCCTATTTAAATCCACTGAGATATCGACCAGTATATATGTATATAAAAAAAGTGAAAATCGTATGAAAATAGTTGTGTTTTCACAGATTTCAAAAAAGTACCTCAAATTGCAAAAGTAAATGATAACATTATAGTTAGGGTTAAGACTGCAAATGATCCTGGAATAGATATACCATGTTCTTATTTGTCGCGACTCCCGTTGGTCAGTTGGTGTGAGATATGTGCTATATATATTGTACGATATGCCGCTTTTAGTGCTTTCCAGTGTACGCCGTCTTAATTACGCTCAATTGTCGCTTAAATGGGTTTAACCTTTGCACTTTGTCAATGATTTGCAACTGAAAATGAGGGCTAGCCTGGCAAATGGCATATTTATGTACATACGTACATACGTAGATGTTCTCTTCGCATCTCATGGTTGTATTCATTTGCATTTGCTATGGGTATCATCCTGTTTATTTCAGCTATATGGCAGCTGACCAGCCTGTCTATCTGTCCGTCTGTCCTTCTGTCTATCTGTCTGTCTGCAGTTCACTTAAAAACCGCGTTGGCCTTCCACTTCGTCAGCTTTTCAGTTTTATGAAGGCTATACCGTCAGCACCTGGACTGAAACATTTCGACCATACTTAACGTTAGCCAAACAAACGGCCAGCTAACGGAGGCACGTTTTGGAGCCAGGCGAGCAACACAAGTTGTTTGCACATGCCTGCCTCCAAACCCCCGAAACCCCAACCCACCGCACCCACATGCACTGAAAAACACCATTAAAAACAATACATGTATCCACTTGCTGGCTCAACTGTTTATCCTTGAGCAGGTGTATGTGTATCTGTGTGTGTGTGTGTGGGTGTGTGTACATGAATCTACCATTTATACCAACATCATGTGCTTTCTTTTTTTTTCTTTTGCTTCTCGCTGTGCTTCTTTCTGCCTCCGGCCAGAGTGGTTGCGCAGTTGCGCTGCTTCAATATTTTTTCTTTGCCGAGTTTATATTTTATATTCGTTGCATTTATTATTCAATGCGGCAGCGGGGATGCTCCTTCTTGTTTAGCTGGTTGCCACTGTGTGTGTGTGGGTGTATCTGTATGTGTGTGTGTGTGTTTTAACAGTGATATCTTTGCTGGCTTTAATGAAGATAAAGCGATTTTTATTGCTGTGTTCGCTCTTTGTTTCGTCTTTTTTCTGCTTCTGCTTCTTCTTCTGCAGCTGCACGTTGGTTGTTTTTCAAATTTTCACAGCGCCTGCATTTTGCATGTGCTTATTCAATGTTTCAGATTGTTTTGTTGCAGGAGGCGAAGCATCATCATAAATTGAACGAACGCAACAATTCCAAAAGCAATGCGAGCGAGCAATCTCTGCGTATACGTAATATTGCGCAGTTCATGTGCAAAATGTAACGCTGACAGGCAGCAACTTTTCGCAACATAAACGAGCTGCTCCGTCCGTCCGTCCGTCCGCCCGTCTCTCTGTGTGTGTGGGGGAGGAGTGCAAGGACATCCCAAGTTGTGGCCAACCCGCTGTCGACTTTCGCTTGTTCCTCATCTTGTTTATGGTAAATAAATTATGCGTGATTTTTAGACAAGTTCCATGGCTCGTAAGCCGGCATCACAGCTGAACAGACGAGAATGAAATGCCAAAGACGCTGATGGTCTGATGCTCCTGCTGCTGCTGCTGTAAGTATTAAAAACGCTAGCTACTGATATGGCCAAGTCTGCCGGATAACAGCAGCTGGCAGGAAACGAGCACAGCACATCCTGCCCGGCAGCAGGCAAAGCCCGAGAAATGCAGCATCAACAAATTTATAATGAGCTGCGCCAGCTCAACTCGAAGGCAAGCAGCAGGGAAGCTGCCTCCACATGCAAATAATCGCAAGGATACTCTCTATCGCTCCTCTTTTACACTCTCTGATGTTACCAGTTTTGATGGAACTGAAACTGCAGCTCAAGTTTTCTATGCAAAAAGTCATGGTAAAACTTTTAATGACTTAGTTTGGGGGTGGGGGTTCAATTTCAAACGCTAGTTGAGATTCTTGACTATCCAGCTGATTTATGTCTGTCAGCTGGAGAGAGACAGAGAGAGGTAGAGAGAGAGTGCGTGAATATATCTCATTCATTTAATTAAAAATGCATTAAAACAATCAACAAGCGGACTGCGCCCAAGGCATAAGGATAACGCTCGAATTGTTGCAATACATTACAAAAAAGCCATTTGCATAACGCGTGCCAGTAATTACGACCACTGAAAGAATAAAATTGCAAATCTCATTAAACAGCAAAAGGACAATAACCTGGAATAACACTCTATAATGCATTCAACACGCTTTGCTCGCTGATGAGAAAACACGGCACCAATAAACGCTAATAATATTGTTCATTGGCTCAAAGCAGCAGTTGCCAATTGGGACTATAAGGGTGCTGCCACAGCCGCTATTCTCAAGGGGGTCGATTGAAAGGGTTACGCCGTTTCCTGTGTGTGTCCGGCGTATAATCGTTACAATTTCCGACATATGCATATGCATGAGTAAACAACAACAGCCACAACAACAATAATAATGCGCCCTGTGTACCTGACAGCAGTAAAGCAACCCTCACGCATATATATATATATATATATATATATATATATATATATATATATATATATATATATATATATACATATCTACTGACAATGTTTCGTGGCTGACCCCAAAACAAAAAGGGTTGCCGTTGGCCGTACAATAATCCTCTTGACTGATGCCGGGCTTGTTGCCAGCTTTCTCCGTAATGGTTTTGGCGCATTAATCACCCTGTTTAATTGTTGTTATTGCTGTTGTTGTTGCTGCTGCTGCTGCTGCTGATATTGTTTGCTAATTGCATTAAAGGAACAATTGTATTAACTCAAATATGCGGAAAAAGTACCTAGAATTTGAGTTCATGTGGGAGGAAAATGGAAGCAAAGTGTTGTATGAAACCTTTTTGTTTATCATCAAAATTTAAGGACAAGAAAACCAAAAATATTAACAACTCGGAGTGTTCAAAGTGACAAACCATGACTAATAAGGCCTCGGGATTGAAGATCGGTTCAGTTTTGACAAAGTTATGGTAATTTAAAGTCAAGGAAGGGTACTTTTGGGAACTTGGCATCTTCAGATGTCTCAATTCTTGTCATGATTTTTGACAATAAAGCCGAAAATATGAAGTTACTCAACTTTGAATGTAGTATTGTTAGGGATGACAAACCTTAACTAAAAAGGCTTCGGGATTGAAGATTGGTTTAGTTTTGGCAAAGTTATGATAGTTTAAAGTCTAGAAAGGGCATTTCTTGGGACTTAGAATCATCTCGTGTCTCAATTGTTGTCATGATTTTTGACATGAAATCCGAAAATATAAAGTTACTCAACTTTGAATGTAGTATTGTTAGAGATGACAAACCACAACTAGCAAGGCTTCGGGATTGAAGATCGGTTCTGTTTTGACAAAGTTATGGTACTTTAAAGTCTGCGAAGGTCAGAATAAATGTAAATGGAATACAGTACATTTTATCTGTTCACATAAATAGGATTACAAGTTCGCTTAAACGTGAACCGCAAATAATTACATTATGTACGTGAAAAGCTTATTCATAAATAATATTCAATTGGAACAGCGCTTTGCTGACAGCTGTGCAGCCAGAACTTAATTCAATTTGCCATGACATTCAAATGCAATAACCAAATGAAATTTAATTCTGACAGAGAGAAACAGAGAGAAAAGGGAAATGGGCTGGTTCCGCCTCAATAAAACATAGGCCACACTACAACATATTTGCACACTTTGAGCCCGATAGAGAAATAAAACGGACACTTACAACTATTCGAATTACGTGCGCAATGTTCTTTAAAAATTTTCATTGAAACGAAATCAGAGCCACTAAGCAATAAATCGAGAAGAACGTATTTTTTTATTAGTTTTATGGCTCCCAAAACATCATATAGACCAAATTGGGGCCGAGAGCTGGGTTGGATTGGGTTCAAGTGGCAGTCAGGCAATTCTGGGGGGGTCTGGGTCATTGCCAAGATGAGCAGCCGAACACAATGACGACAACGTTGCCATCTTGGCAGCCGTTTTTATTAAGTTTTCTTTTTCTTTATTTTTTGTGCACTTGACATGACTTGGCTGTTACGTAGCGGCGTAGCGGCTCAAGTGCACAGCTGTGAAAATTTATCTAATTTGTCACGGCGAACAAAAACAAAAAGAAAGCCCAACAAAAAGATGGATAATCAATCAAGGCGGACAGCAGCAGCCCAATCGATAAATTCGATTTGTACAAAAGACAAACCACATTAAAACTATCTCCATCCTTCTTCTCTTTATATGTATGTACACAGTACGTATATCTGAGCCCGGGTAGGGAGCCTACCACAACAAATTTAACATATTTTTCGAGCATGCGTGAAATTAATCTTTTCAGCCATTGACAAGCATTTTCATTGTCATTTTTAAAGCAAAACCAAGCAAATTTATTTATGGTATTTCTCTGCGTTTTGTTTTGTTCTTTATCATTTCTATTTTTATTTTTTTTTGTTTGGTAACGCCTGGATTTTTCCCACAAATGTTTTGTCATTTTTCGCTGTCGGTTTTGTCGTTTAATGCAGGAGGCATTATGTCAGCTTTTCAAATTGTTTATTCGTGTACGAAAGTGTCGTAAATGGAATAAATGAAAATCGCAGAAAGAGCGAGATATAGAGACCTGCCGTCTCACTCTTGGATAATGAACAGCAATATGATCTTATTGAGCCAATGACCCCTGAACTTTGCACAAATCTCGCATTGCATTTGAATGCAGCACCCACAACATTAAACCCGCATGCCAATGCAAAATGCAAATATGTGTAAAATGAACATGCATTATTCTGCATTTTTTCTGAATTCAATTTCGCATACATTTCAGCATAATTGGCGAATAAATTGAAAGCAAAGCGTGATAACAAAAATATTCCCGCAGAGAACAATTATTATATCTATTTCACCGTGAATTACACACGGACAATTAGTGCTTATAGTATACGGATATATGTATACTTATGTATGTATGTGTGCGTGTTAATTTGTGTGGATTCGTTTATTCCGCGCTGCTCGACGATTAAAAAGGAATTTTTATCGCCCGACACTCAATAAACAGACATAAAAAGTAAAGCGCAGAATATAAAGAGGGGGTAAGGGGGGAGGCAAGAATTAAAAGACACACACACACAAAGTACGTAAGTTTCAACCACCTATCCTCACTTCCAATCTCCCTCCGACTCCCTGCCTGATAATATTCATAATGAGCGCGCACTTGGACGCGGCGCCAGATAAAACGAGTTAAATATGGCGCAGCGGAAGGAAGTGAACTAAAAGCTCTGCGAAAAGGGGAAGGCAGCCAAGGCAACAGCTCAGGCGTTTGAGCTGCTGTGCAGACAACAAAGAAAGATCGAGCGAAACAAAGCGTTGCTGTCCAGTGGAGAACCAGTGGAGCAACACAGAGAAACGTTCTGCTGTTGAATTGTTTACAGTCCATACAGTCCCAGGACCCAATACCCATTACCCACTACCTGCTGCCAGCTCAGTTTAGTTGCCCGAGTGCTATGAACCCCCCATGTGCAGGGTCATTATCATTACCGACTATGTAAACGGTTAACGGGAGCAGCCCCGCTGCGGAATCAGCTACTCCTGTTGGCATCATTATAGTTTATGATTTGCACATGAATGAAATAGCAGAATATGCTGCGCATTTATTTCACATTCTCAATGGCTTCCGCTACACTCAGAAAAAAATATGCCCTAGAAATAAACAAATATTCTGTTGAAAAGACTTTTTTGACCTTTCTAAAAATCTGATTTTATATTTTCATACTTAAAAAATCTATTAACATTTCAAATAAAGCTCTGCATTTCTACTATTTAGAATTTGTACTATTGTAGGGCAATTTTGGCTGAGTGTAGATGCGTGATGCGAAAATATACATTAACTACCGTTCAAATCCATTAGTGGATTCTCTTGAACTGCAAAGGACGTTCGTTGATTGCAGTTGTGAAACTAAACTCTACTCATATGTGTGATAAGTGCACACTTTGTGTGCGGGTGCGGGTGTGTGTGTGTGAGTTTGTGGATAACTATAGGTGGCAATCGGTGGGTCAGGTCACGTAAGCGCACTTAGCTAAATGAGTATCTCATTTCAGCGCTGGCTGCCAATGTGTTCGTCAAAGTAGCATTTTCTTTTTCAATGATTTTATGAAATGTGCTCAATTGCCAGCTAATTGTGGACCGTACTTTAATCTCTGGCAGTTGTTTATCTCCCCCACATCTCAAACTGTAACTGGAACTGAAACTAAATGCAAGCTCATTTACGGTTTGTTTGCCTGTTTGCCTAGATATTTGTGTCTCTCACATTTGTACTACTACTAGTAAGTATCACGTTCCGCTGTCAGTTGGCCCTGAGCTGGCGTTGTCCCAAATCAAACAAACTTCTTTACAGCTACTTAAGAGCGCACTGCCATTCCCCTCTGACCCACACTGGTCTACTGACCACACCGCAAGCGTTTTTCGTGTCTTTATGTAGCTGCTCATTCTGAGCTTCTTCTTTTGCTGCTGCTGCTGCTTTATTTGCTTTTCATTTTCATGGTTTTTTTTTTTAATACTTCACAGCTTCATTCAACGACGTCAGCGCTTCAGCTCTTTATCTGCCTCAACTCTCTGACTCTCCCACTCTCTTCATCTTTCTCTCTATCTCTCACACGTTTTGGCCGTAGGCGTCGGCGTTTTATCTGCCAGTCTCTGGCACTCAGCGGTCATTAGGTTCAAAAATTCGCGCTTTAATTTTAATTCGCGCGCTTTGCTCATCAATTTCAATAAACTAAAAGCAGCGAGATGGGGCACAGAGAAAGAGGTAGCAAAAAGAGCAGGGAATGGGAATGAGAATGGGAATGAACATGGGTTTCCAGACTCAATTGGGGCTTGGTGTGTGGGCGTGGCCAGAGGTCAAGCAATCTACTGTCCGAGACTGTTTAACATTATGTAATCTATTTTTCTATGTGTGTGTGTGTGTGTGTGTATATCTATGGGTACGCGTGTGCCCTAACAGACGAAATGCTAATTGAAAAAATACAAAATCATTTACATTTAAATTAGTTTGGCGAACAAGGCCTCAACCTGTATTGAGTGAGTGGCCGCTTGTTAAAGCCATTGGCATTAGGCTAAATGCAAATGTTGTGAGTTCGCATATAAAAAAAAAACCTTAGGCAGCAGCAGTGGAAGGGTGGAAGTAGAGGATTGGACAGATGAAAGGCATCCCTCATAGCTATGCACTAAAAAAAAATGTAAAGAAATCCCTACTGTAAATTGTTGTACTTCTTTGAGAGAGTCAACTTTGATCCACTCTTATACGGTTTTTATGCTTGCTATAAATATATTATATTATTAAGCTTATTTCGTATTTTATACTTAACATAATAATAGACACATTTTCTTGCTGTGTAGCACTCAAAGGGAGCTCATCTATCTGATGCTGGATCATAACACACGCAAATCACGCACGTGTAGATACGTATACGTAATACGTATACGTAATATGTATATAGGCTACTGTGTATGGCACAAATAGATATGGATGTGAAAAAGAGTTTTCCTTTTTACGCCCACTTGCACCTGCCGTTAGTTATCAGTGTAAAAGTTTATCAGGCGAGCTGCGGCTACCGGAGGCTGCTGCTGCCACCGCTGCCACTGCTGCCACCGCTGCCTTGTAGCGTGCGTAACTAGCTTCTTCTTCCACTCTGCCTGTGGAGCTACAGCTACATTTTTAACGAACTGGTTTATGCATGAGCTACTTTACAACATTATGCATTGACAACGAGGCGGTGGTGTTGCTGCGGTACCGCTGGCTGCCTTCAACCTTCACCCATTTAATGGCAGAACCTTGCGTCAACCTTGGGGTTAAACTTGCCAGCCAATAGAAACGAAGCCCTGCCTGCGACGTGCCAATAGTTTTCGACAAAGTCACAAAATGCGTAAAGCTGGTCAATGGGCAATGCACACAATAAAGACGTTCGTTTGGGCCACCCACCCACCCACAGGCCACAAAATGAAACTTAATTTTAGGAACTTAATGTGCAGAAGTGTGTGTGGTTGTTTTTTAGAGTGTCTTGTTAACAAAGTGTGTCAACCGCTTGAGTGTTGCAGGTACAGGTACTCTGTACAGTCACCTTTCAACTCACTGCATAAATGCATGAGTCTCGTGGGTGTGTGTGGGAACGACAAAGGGATCCGGGATGCCTGGTCGTACCCCTACCCTGTTCCGTACCCTGCTCATCCGCCCTTTGGCTTGTGTCACCCTCATTAAGTCAGTCACATAAAGTTTTCGCACATTTTGCATGCTGCTGCTGCTAAAACTAATTTGCTGCGGCCGAGTGCGCCGAGTCTGCGACATGGGTAAAGTTGAGACAAACGTTTAGCAAGTGTAGTGCGACAACAGCAACAGCAACAACAAGCAAAGGTGTCGCCTGGGGGTAAGCGTCAAGTGCGATAGTTGAAAAAAAATATTCGAGTGGCTCAGTTTTTAGCTGACGACAACGCTGGCGAATTAATGTGCATGAATTAAAGTTTGTCAACCTGCACAACGCCCATTGCCGTCGTAATCCACCCACAGCACCACCACCACCCCCATCTGCCATGGACTCGCTCAACAGTCTTCCGGCATTTCGCTGTGGCGATTCCGCGTCGTGATTGCGAAATAAGTGCGAACCACCTGCTCTCAACTGAGCTGCGACGCATAAAAGTGCTTTTTATTGTAGTTGAAAAACTCGAGCACCTCCATTACCACCCCACCCCACCCCAGCCCACCCTTTTCTCCAGTCGGTTGCTTTTACGAGCAGCTGTTTCGAGAGCACTAGCTGCCAAAGTGGGTGGCTGATTCATTTGCCGAATGAGGGTATATATTGCAGAATTAGCTGAATGAATCGTCAAACGAAATATGCCTTTTTTTTAGTGCGAAATTCTCAACACCAATTAATTTTATGGTCACGTTGCTATCATAATTTGTGTTATTGAAAATAGCCTCAGCTGAAAATTCTGGGAACCGAAAACAACACTATGAAAACTAAGCGAAACTATAAGTAAACAACGCAGTGGAGAATTTGCACCACTATTTATTTTCTCAAATGCCAAAAAGCAAATCAACAATGCTATACATATTATATACATATATATATATATATATAGACAAGAATGAAAAGCTTTTCGGTATGCCGAAAATAAAGTACCCTTTTCAGGGTAGCCAAACAAATTGTATACAGCCAAAAAGCCGATTAAGTGAGTGTGTTATATGAGTTCATAATACTCTTAGTCATTTTTGGTTAGAATGTAAATTGAGTTCAGAAAATAATATGAGTGGGGAGCATAAATGTTTGCATAAATAACAAAGAATTTGGAAAACTCTATGCAAACTAGCAAAAAGGCGTATATGTGTATTTAGTAAAATAAATAAATAAAATACTGAATGTGGATTAAGCCAACATGAAATGGGCCAAAATGGCGACGCCAAGCCCACAGACAAACAATCGAATTGGCTACTTAAAGGACATGTTTGTCCATCCCCAAGCCAGCAAGGATTACTGTCTGCAGTCTAGGGAACTGGGGGCCAGATTCTGGTAAGTCCTGTAGGATTATAACGTAAATTAAATCATGCCATTTCCATGCATATTAAACTACCAATCACAGCAGGCTAACGCACCAATTTGTACAAAACCCAAGAGCAACAGCAACAGCAACAGCAACAACAATGGGGCAACACCATCTTAGCAGGTGAGTGTCAAAAATTCGGGGCAAAACTGAGGGCGACACTAATGAAAATACTTGTCATGTGCTTGGGCTCTTGTTTACTTACCCAAGAGGCAAGGCGATGCTCAAGGTAAATATGTGAGTTTTATATTTGTGTTCAGCTGCTATCCTGGCAGGAGTTCTTACCTTTTGCCTATCGTCCTTTCGTGTTTGTCGCTTTCAGTGTTGATGATGAAATTAAAATAACATTCTTTTGCATCTTCGTTTATCTTTGCGACAGTGACTCCAGAAACTCCAGAAAGGCCATACTTATATCCCCAGATAATCAGCATAATTAAGTGACTTAAAGGCGCGCCCACTTAGAAAAACTCCAATGATTTCGATGATGCGTCGTGGAATTTGTGCCGAGCTGTGCCGCAACAAACTTGCAACATAGGCCAGAGGCTAACGAAAATAGCCGTCGACGAAACAACGAAAGCAACAACAACAACAACAACAACAACAGCAGTCTAAAAATGCAGCCTGCTCTGTTGGTCGACGGGTCTGGTACGTAAATAGCCGCACACTATCCTGGGCTAGTCGGGAATTGGGTCAGCAGTTGATGCACTGCAGCCGAAGCGAGTACAAATTTCGCAATGTTTCGCCTTGTTATACCCTGTGTATACCCTGTGTAATGGCAACAAATGGGTAACAAAGCGGCATATTTTCTTTCTTGATCACTATCAATAGCTGAGTCGATCTGGCCTGCCTCCTGATCTCAGTGACTTTAAGGGCTAGAGAGCTGAAATTTTCAGATTTCCAATCCCCACATATCCTAGTCTTAAAGGGTATCTTCCAGCTGGACACTCCTGTCTGTTGCACTTTTACTTGTTTAACAGCTGGTGTTGCCAACATAGCACAAAATGCGACGAAATTTATCACCAGCCAGGCAAACACCCCAGGCCTGCTTCCTATCACCCTCCTCCCCCTCCCCCCTCCTCTCTTTATATCACTTGCATAAATTGATAAGCAATTTGCAGCAGCTGCGCTCGAGGGGGTGGCAATGTCATTGGTCGCTGGTCGCGTGGTAGGCGTGGCACCCACTTGAGCGGCAACACACAAAATACGCCATAAATTTGCTGCTAATAAAGCAGAGTGCAGCGCGATACGCGGTCCAAGGTGCAGAAATGAGCTTTATGAAATGTTCATGGGTATATACAGCAAATCCCCGCTCCCCCCCAATTTTCCTTCTCAGCAATCATTCAGCGAAGCGTTCAGCACCTGCCCCGAGAGCATCGATACGCGTCTCTGTTTACGGCATGACGGAAATTTAATTTATTTACAGACCAAACAGCAATCGAATCGAACCGAATCGAATCGAGTCGAGGCTGCCATTCCACAGCCACTACTTACAAAATGTCCAGAGCCAGAGACATGGCCAGGCCCAGTCGGATGGCATCCTCATCTCATCTACAAACATTATTACACATGGACTGCTGCTGTCTGCTGTCTATGCCTCATTTTTATTGACTCATTGTGGTCACTGGGAGGACGCTGGGGAGGGGTAGGGGTAGGGGTTTCAATAAATTGGCTCTGGTCAATTTGTACGTGTTGTAATCTGTAATCAGCAATCGCTGCTCTCGCAGCTCAACTCAACTGCTCAACTGTCAGGCATTGTCATAATCATATAATCATATAATGGCTTATCAATATGAGGGAGTGTATATTGCCCATATTACGCATACGCAGAGTGCGCAATCTAAGAATACGAGTGTGCCTGGCTGGCTAGCTAGTTGGCCAAGCAATCAACAAAAAAAAAAGCTTCAAGTGGCTGCCAAAAGGCGAGGACGATAAAGTCGATGACAGTGACGATGACGTCGTCGTCACATCCTCACTCAACACACACGCAAAGAGAGCAAAAATCTCTGTCAAAGTGGCAGCCGGGACGTGTCAGACATACACACAGTATTGATATAGGTACGTACATAGAAAAAAATTAAGGTTCCCTGTATCAAAACCAGCATAAGTCAAGAAGTATTAAACTAAATGTAGAATTCCGGGCTTGAAAAAAAGTACTTGAATCAGTTATTAAATTTACAATTGGAATTACATCAAAGTATGAATTTCTAGGTTTTTTCTTGCAGTGTACATACTATTTACATGTACGTATGAGTGTGTTTGCTTGTCTGCCTTAAGCGTAATCAGTTTCAAATTTTGCGTAGTTTACATTTTACATTTCAAGCTGAAAATTGAACGAGCAAAGTGAACGAACGAACGCAACGCAACGCAAGGATTCAAAGGATTCGAGCGAAAACTAACTAGCGATAATCGTTGGTTGTGGCAAAAGTGGGAGAGAGAGCAGCTGTCATCCTTTGGGATATTGGGATATTTGCGTTGCACTTGCAAATCGAATCTATTGGCCCACGATGAAATTGACGTGCTTGAAGCGTTTCGGCGTCAGCAGCTGATATTCCAACCCATCCGAAACGGACAGAGTCTTGTGACTTGGCACTTTTTTTTGGGAGGATAGTCAGGACCTCAATCGACATTCGCATCGATGTTTTTGGCGTGCGCTTAAACTTTCGCTAAATTGAATTTTTTATTACGTAAATATTGAAGTAGCTACGAGCCATTCCAACGAGAACCCATCTCCCCATCCTCTCTTTCTCTCTCTCTCTGTCTCCCTCTGTACGTCATACATTCCCACCCAAGCGACATTTGCCTTTTCGCGCACATTTTACGAGTATTTTCGCACGAACGCCCAATATTTAAAGCAGACTATCTCCAAAGCGCCAAAGGGGAAAGTTAAGCAAACTGCTGGCGCAAAATTTATGTGTATTTTTTTCTGACATCTTTTCACACCGTCCTAAAATGGAACCTCAGATCTGAGGCTATATCAAATGGCAATGCAATTAGCCGCAAAAACTCCACTCAAATATATATATTCTTGATAAATGTGGTGGAAAAAAATAAACGCAGAGCCCGTTTGAATTGTTTGCGTCTTCGTCTTATCTTGCAACTCAAGCCATGCCACAAAAATCATTTGTGATTTATGGCAGCGATATCTACTTTGTTTACTGCATACTTTTGGGCGTGCTGACCGACCGCACGCAAAGATGGGTTCAAGGCTGCTACGGAACGAGGGAAATGAGATGAAGCAACATAAACAAGATGCAAACATCATTTCATATAATCATCATTGGCGACCCCATTCGATTTAGTTCGCTGATTATCGTAAGCATTGAGCCAATATTCTAATTATTTTTGCAGCTTCTTTATGTAAGAGATTGATCTTTGGAATGGAAGCGATAAAACGCGTGCGATATAGATACGAAGTAGATCTAAAGAGCAACGCTGACGTAGTGCATCAAGTGTTCAAAGCAGACGAAAGAAATTAGTCGACGACAAGAGTTGATTCGAGTGCGGACTAGACCGGAGACTTGGCCCGATTCAGGCCTCTTTACTCCCCCTCCCCCCACTCCCTCACCACTCACTGTCCTGTAAGCCCCTTGACTGACATTTTACAATGCTCAAACTGAAGCTTTTTATTTGCATCAGCAAACGATTTTCGCAACATTTTTTTGTTGCATATTTGCTGAAATCTTTTTTGTATTTCTGCGCTGCGTTTCGAGTATAGCCGAAAAATAATGAATTTTCACTGCTTCTGCTTTCGGGCAGTTTCAGTTTTTGCAATTTTTGCACGATTTTCGCCAGGGCCGCTGTCGCGATGTTGCTGCTGCTGCTGCAACCCCCAGTGGCATGAACTTGTCACCGTCTGTCTGGTCTACCCCCCAAGTCTAGTTATTGCCGACGTTGTCGAAAAAAAAAGTCAACCGGCAACGGCGCCGCCATTGTCATTGCCCCGTTTCGGTTGCTGCTGCAGCTATTGCTGTTTCCTGCTGACTTTGCCGCCATTTGCCGCCAGGGAAATTGCAATTGCAATTTAATTAAGCTGCTCGACCAACCTCGACACGCCCATCGGCCAAGCGACAAGCGATTTTCAGCTGTTTAGGGCTCAATTTCATTTAATTTCACCTATCGACTTGCTATTTTGCTCAAACCCGCCGCTTTTGCAATGCATAATTAAAAGTTGCCCTTAAGTCACTTGAACGAAAGCGTCAGAGGGTTAACCTTGGATTACCTTAAATAACAGGGATCAGTTACTTATTAAGTGTGTGTTGAATATTAACTGAGACAAAAAATAGTCAAACAGAAATTAAAGAGACTCACAAATACAGATGGAATTTTTCTGCTCGAATGCCCATATTGAAAATATAACAAACTGTTTTTAAAGCTCGTATCTCTTTTCATTTAGCCATTTATAGCGCTACTTTGGAAACCTTTAGTGCTTTTCTTTTGTGGTCCAGCGATAGTTGTGTATTTAATTCATCATCAACAACAAAAGCAGACCTTCGGCATTTTTCTTGCTGCCTGCTGCCTGCAGAGCTCCAGGCACATAAACAGATTCCATTTGGTAACCAACTGTTCTGTTTGTTTACGCTGTGCGCGTTTTATTTTTGGCACGCTTCGATTTGTGGCAAGCGTATCGGGGGCAGCGGCAAGAGATAGCGGCAGCGAACGAGTAGGAATCTCGGCGAATCTCGTTGCCTCCGAATTCCATGTGTGTTTGCTGTAACACAGCGAATTTCTGGCATTTTTACCATATGTTCGTTTGGCTCCAATCGATTGGCATGCCACACGATGAATTCCATCAATATGGAAGTATTATTGAATCCCAGTGGAACCGTAATACACTGCAACACAATAATCTCGCAACGAGAGAGACTAACCCTATCCCGTTTGCCTTGGGAGCAAAACTTTGCGTCAGCTGGCATTATCGTAATCGGGAGTAACGAGACCCTCGCGTTGGCTGGGCCAACACCATTTTGGGGTTGTGTCAATCGCCACTTAAACCACTTAAAAACTTTAAATTGTCTTATCGGGATGATGTCAGTCGCAGCAGCAGCAACAACAACAACAACAACAACAACAAGGACGCCAACTAGCCACAATTTCAATATATGTAAACCGCAAAAAACTGACGAAAATTCCCCTTTTTACGAGTATGCAACACAATGGGGCGACAACTTGCCTGCCTGTGGTGAGATCCTTTGAATAAGGACATGTGTGAGTGTGTGTGTGTGTGTGTATCTGTCCGTTTGTCTGTCTGTCTGTCTGGCTGTGTGATGTGCATAGTTTGTAAACAATGGGAGAAATTAGTGCAACTGGCGGCGCACAAATGAAAAATCAACCAAAAACACAAAGACCCAACGACGCACATGAAATTCGGTCAGCAAGCGGAAAACTACGCAAAAATACCATTTGAAAAGTGACAAAAACCAAATGAAACAAAGGGGCGTGGGGGAAAACAACTGAAGTGATGTGTGAAAGGATGAATAGCAACCAAATGTTGGCAAATGCAAGCGTCAGACAAAGGGGCTAACTAAAATATCAGACACATGAGAGACAGAGAGAAACAGAGAAAGCTCTCTTGACTTAGGGATAAGTGCACATAAAAGCTTACTGCCTAATTCCACTATAACATTTTGTCATACATTTTTACAGCTGCATAGCATGTGAAATTATGAAATATTTTTCCGTGTACTTGCTTTCATTTACATGCTCAGTAAAATGTGCAGTTCTGATTGCATGCAGACAAGTATCAAAAAAGTGGAAAATATGTGACTATACGCTAATGACAGATTATTAATCTAATGGGAGTTGTGGAATAAAGTTCTTTTTATTCTCCTGTAACCTTTTAGACTCTTTCTCTATCTGCAAAGAAACTAAAGAACTTTAAATAGGACAAATGTATACATTAATTTTTAACAGCTAACTCGACTCGACTCGACTCTAAGGAGAGTATCATTTACCAACTGGTAAGCTGGCACTCGGTGGGAGGTGCTCTCATTACGAAGGCGCCCTCTAACCACTTATACTGCCAAATTGCCAACTGGGAGAGCTGGAAAACTTCCTACAACCTGTTTCTATTACTGTTGAAACATATTTCGCCATTGTTATTGGCATTTACTGTTGGGCTTGCGTGCAAAATTGCTTTCCTGGCCAACGTCGAGCAGTTTCCTGTGCTATTTTCTTGTCTTACCAGCGGTTCGCTTTATTAATTTTGTTCCGGCGGTTTCCACCAGGGGCTGGCGAGATGGGTCGAGCAGGCCGGTAAACGGCATCCAAAGCGGCCACAACAGTTTTAGTTTTATTGATTTTAGATTTGCCGTCGGCCTCTTTCCCCCTCTATCACTATTGCTCGGCTCACATGTGTGTGTGTGTGTGTGTGTGTGTGTGTGTGGGTGCATTCACCTTTTGTGAACCTTGCCCCTACCCCACTCGTCTGGTCATAAATTATGCAGTGCCATGATAAGGCGCCACAAATCTGCTTATGCTGTTTGTTTTGTCGGCCATCTCGCTCTGATTTACGACGGCTTCGATTGCAGCTTTGAATAATATTGGACAACGGAAGCGACCCAATTAAAATATATGCCTTCGTTTCGCTGGGCAGCTGGAAATCTTTTTGGACGGTAACCAATCAAATTCCCTACCGGCGAAAGTTTTCTTCTCCGTTTTGGTCGATTTGGCTTATTTCCAATTAGGGTCAAAGCAGAGGTCGGTTCAGTATCCTTAGCCGATTAGGCGGCCTATTAGAAATCCCGCCCGGCCAAAAGCCAAATTTAATTAAACTTAATTTAAAATTCATTAAGAGTTCGCCACGTTGAATGCTGGACAAACTTTCCATCCTGCGTAACTTTTTCATTCCAATTTGGGAATGCAATCAACTGCGCTTTAATGTATGCTACAGTTTCTAACACGACTTTATTATCTAACTAGGCTACACTTTTAGCAGCAAGCTTATTAAATATGAATAGCATTTAGAAACAAGTTAGCAACTTGGAAACATGCAATTTAGCTATCATATATTTTTGAAGCTGTAAAAATGAGTTACTTTTGGGTTGTCTGTGGTTTTTCTGTTAGATTGCGGGCGGAAAGTTGTGTCCTGGAGCGTGCGAATAATAAACAAATTGAAAATCGACAAAGACAAAGTGGCAACGGATCCAAAGCTGAAAAGAAATTAATTTCGACAGCAAAGGATTTAACGAGAAAATCTGCTATGGCAAAAGTGCAGCGAGCCGACTAACTTTCGATGCCACAGAATGCAGAAAATTACAGGGCAAGTCAGGACAGGACATCTACTTTAATGAGGGCAAAACTTCCCCCACTGCCGTTGTTGAAAATTCCGCAATTTGTCAACGTTACTCGCTGGAATGCTATCTCAAAAATAGGTGAGTACTGAATTTGGGAAAATGGGTTTAAGAATGCCACGTGAAAAATTGTGAATTTCACCCATGGGGGCTTAAACATTTCGATCATCGGTAAGCCTTTTAAACTAATTGAATTCATGTTTTATTAATTACAGCTCAAAGAACAGCCCAGACCAACAGCCGACACGAACTTCCGGTTCCCACACACTCACCTCCACACACACACACACCCACGCACACACATGCGCATCTCGTAAATAAGCGATTATGTTTAAGGACACACACAAGCTGGCAACGACCCGAAATATACCGTTTTCAGGCTGCTGGTTGTCCAGATTCATGCAAAATGTAAAGCCAAAATGCAAACCCCAACTCACGCCAATCGCCCACAAAGAGAATGTAGCGCTAGCTGACTTAAACCTTGTCTCTCTAATCCTGACGTATGTTTCCACATAAGTACACAGACAAAAATAGCTGGGTAACTTAAGGTTTTTATAAAAATGGTCCTCCAAAACTTGTAACTAGCATAGCTGAGCATAGCCCGAGGCCTTTGTAGTCATGGTTTGGCATCTTAAACAACTTTGCATTCAAAGTTGAGAAGCTTCTTGTCAAAAATCATAACAACAATTGAGACATCTGAAGATTCCAAGTTCCCAACAGTACCCTTCCTAGACTTCAAACTGCCACAACTTTGTCAAATCTCAACCGATTGTCAATCCCGAGGCCATTTTGATCATTACTTGGCATGTAGTTCAATTCTACATCTCAAGTTAATAAATTTTTTAAAAAATAAAATTTCGAATTTTTTTGGCGAAAAAAGCATAAGGGGGGACCCTTACAAATTTTGATTTTTCAAAAAATAGAATCTTGAAATTTTATGTTTAATTGATTGTGGGTGTCTCAATTAGTATAAAAAACAACACGAAAAGTAATTTTGTGGTGTTTCATTTTTCTGTCAAAAATCACGCCAAAAGTAACAAAAAAATTGTCTTGTAAAGTGCCCAAACAACGAAAAATTCCTTATAAACGACCTTCCCAGACTTCAAACTGCCACAACTTTGTCAAATCTGTACCGATTTTCAATCCCGAGGCCATTTTGATCACTATTTGGCATCTAGTTTTATTCTACATCTCAAGTTTACGCATTTTTGAAAAAATAAAATTTTGGATTTTTTTGGCGAAAAAAGCATAAGGGGGGACCCTTACCAATTTCGATTTTTCAAAAAATAGAATCTTGAAATTTTACGTTTAAATGATTGTGGGTGTCTCAATTAGTATAAAAAACAATACGAAAATTGATTTTGTGGTGTTTCATTTTTCTGTCAAAAATCACGCCAAAAGTGACAAAAAAATTGTCTTGTAAAGTGCCCAAACAACGAAAAATTCCTTATAAACGACCTTCCCAGACTTCAAACTGCCACAACTTTGTCAAATCTGAACCGATTTTCAATCCCGAGGCCATTTTGATCACTATTTGGCATCTAGTTTTATTCTACATCTCAAGTTTACGCATTTTTGAAAAAATAAAATTTTGGATTTTTTTGGCGAAAAAAGCATAAGGGGGGACCCTTACCAATTTCGATTTTTCAAAAAATAGAATCTTGAAATTTTATGTTTAATTGATTGTGGGTGTCTCAATTAGTATAAAAAACAACACGAAAAGTAATTTTGTGGTGTTTCATTTTTCTGTTAAAAATCACGCCAAAAGTGACAAAAAAATTGTCTTGTAAAGTGCCCAAACAACGAAAAATTCCTTATAAACGACCTTCCCAGACTTCAAACTGCCACAACTTTGTCAAATCTGTACCGATTTTCAATCCCGAGGCCATTTTGATCACTATTTGGCATCTAGTTTTATTCTACATCTCAAGTTTACGCATTTTTGAAAAAATAAAATTTTGGTTTTTTTTGGCGAAAAAAGCATAAGGGGGGACCCTTACCAATTTCGATTTTTCAAAAAATAGAATCTTGAAATTTTACGTTTAAATGATTGTGGGTGTCTCAATTAGTATAAAAAACAATACGAAAATTGATTTTGTGGTGTTTCATTTTTCTGTCAAAAATCACGCCAAAAGTGACAAAAAAATTGTCTTGTAAAGGCCCAAACAACGAAAAATTCCTTATAAACGACCTTCCCAGACTTTAAACTGCCACAACTTTGTCAAATCTGAACCGATTTTCAATCCCGAGGCCATTTTGATCACTATTTGGCATCTAGTTTTATTCTACATCTCAAGTTTACGCATTTTTGAAAAAATAAAATTTTGGATTTTTTTGGCGAAAAAAGCATAAGGGGGGGACCCTTACCAATTTCGATTTTTCAAAAAATAGAATCTTGAAATTTTACGTTTAAATGATTGTGGGTGTCTCAATTAGTATAAAAAACAATACGAAAATGGATTTTGTGGTGTTTCATTTTACTGTCAAAAATCACGCCAAAAGTGACAAAAAAATTGTCTTGTAAAGTGCCCAAACAACGAAAAGTTCCTTATAAACGACCTTCTCACACTTCAAACTGCCACAACTTTGTCAAAACTTACCCGATCTGCAATTCCCAGGTCATGTTGATCATGGTTTGTCCTCCTTAATAACTCTACGTTCAAAGTTGATAGATTTCAAATATTCGGATTTCATGTCAAAAATCATGACAAGATGTTGACATGTAAAGTTCCCAAGTCGCCAAAAATGCCCTTCCCTGACTTCAAAGTGCCTTAACTTTGTCAAAACTAACCCGATCTTCAATGCTAAAGTCATTTTTATCATACTTTGTGCTCTATAATTATTCTACATACAAAGTTGAAAAACTAATTTTTTTAGATTTTTCATTTTACTGGAAATATAATTTAAGTACCGATCTCTTAATTTATTTCTGTGTACTTTCAGTGCTGGCAAATGATTATGTGTTCCAAGACTCTTTCTGTATCTCTCTCTATCTGTCTATCTGTCTGTCTCTTTCAATCTCATGGACGACGCACAATTCAATTAGCAAAAACTAATCCCCTTGTATGCTCTACTTTTTTCCACTTCACGTAGTACATATTAGCCAGAAGGTGCCCGGAAGCGGCGCACGAGCTAAAAAACTATCCAACTTGCTCGCACACTTAACCAAATTGCTTGCATTGGCTGGAAATGGGAGCTGGATTGGGAATTAGAGGAGTCGAGTCGAAGTTAATGCCGTCTAGTTGCCTGACACAAACAGAAAGTTTCGAGAGTGGCGCTAAGTTTTTGCTCCCAGCGGCTCATAACGCTGCTTCTCCTCCTCTCTTCGTATTTAAGTGCGCTCTTTGCCCTGTCCCAAATTATCCTCATTTGCTTTAATGTAGACAATATTTGCCCGTGTTTTTTTTTTTTGTAATACATTGATTTTGCTTTTATTCTAGTTACGCCTTCTCCAGCTGCGGTTTTGAGCATTTGCCACAAATTGAATATCAGCTGCCCCCTGGACCCTGATTTGCCACTTGGAGCAGGCGGCAGACATGCAAATTGCGTCGCGTTTGTCCAGGCAGGCAAACAAGCATCGACCTTAGGGTCACGCCTCCACCCCGACAAGCAAATACCTTAATGACTTTCTGTCGACGAGACGTCCACCCACAAAACATCCTGTCGACTATTTAAGCGCCCCCAAGTTAAATTGAAAAGTCCAAGAGGGCAAACATTCTGAATGCTAATGTCAATGTTCTGAATGCCGACGATATTTTGGAAATACTCACAAGTTGACTGTGAGAGAAAGAATCAACTAAACGATGCGGATAACTATATAAATATATATAAATAAATATACATATATACCTTATTAAAGTGTAAATAAAATATAATTTAGATAAAGTCTTAAACACTTCATAGTTTCCAACATGACAGTAGACAACAAATTCTACATAAACTCCCTATACTACAAGATATAATAAAGTTAACCAACTTACGGCACATGTATATATTCACACACACACACACACATACACATACACACTTAGACACGCAGACACATGTGAGTGGGGCTGGGTTTATCTCAGCATGCCTGTCAAGTGGCCTGTGTGAAGAAGGTGAAAGGTCCTCGAGAGCATGGTAAAAGGATTTCAAATAGCTCGTACAGTAAAATGCACAAACCCAAGTTTTTAACGCTGAATAAACTCACAAACCCTTACAAACATGCAGCAGAGATAGCAGATAGAACCTGGCACAAATGCATTTGAGGATTTTGCTTTTAATTTCTTGTGTTTCATTTTAATACGGTTCCTTTTTTGCCTCAAATTTGTATTTTTGTAGTGCAGTTTCAGGCAGGTAAGAGCTTTTTGGACAGGACAGGGCAATGAATGGTTTTTCATTTGGGTGTGTCCTTTGTTTCAACCGACGACCCCGACCTGATAACAAACAACAAGGACTACAACATTGCCATGGATTGACAACAATTCAAACGAGGAGCGCTTGACAATTTCCAGTTGAATGACAGGCAAAAGTTGGGCGTTGGGCGTGGCACGTGGCATGTGGCATGTGGCACGTGACACGTGACTAAGTTGCATTGAAGGGGCTTTAAGCCTGCGTCCAACTTAAGCTGCTTCCCGCACAAAATTCAGATGATTGCCAGGGATCAAGTGTATCTATCGATGGGACTAGCCAAAAGCTTACAGAGGGAGAGAGAGAGAGAGAGTAGAGAGAGAGAGAACAAAATTGTTTGCAGCTAACTTTTCAGTTTGGGCCAATTAGCAAGCAGCCAAAGCAAATGCCAATGCCACAATGTGGATGAAATGAGATGACTCAAATTGCAATTGCAACTGCAACGGCAAGCAAAGGTATTAAAGTGAGACAATGTTTTTGTTTCATGGAAAACAACAAAGCAAACATCTATTAACGGCAATAACATCGAGCAAGTAAGTACGCTGCAGTCAGACATAGCCGACTGCTAAATACTCTATGTTTTTTACGACGAATCTAGCTCTAAATGTGTGAGATATTTCGAATTGTATCTGAGTCGGATATTTACGAGAATATATGTATATTCCAAGTATCAAGTCTCTGAATCAATATGCTCCCTCCCTTCTCCCTGCGTTATCAGTGCATATAAAGCAGATCATTTAGCTGCCTGCAATAAATAGTGCACTCGACATCAAGATATGTTTGCCCGCTCGAGTGTGTATGCTTTGAGCAAAGAGACAAAGGCACCTCAACAAAACCAACACATGCCTGTCCTCCCACTAGGGGCGTGGCACGCACCATCGCCTCCATCTCCGCCCCCGCCCACGCCTCTTGCATGCGTCACGCATAAATGGCAAACGTTGTTCTGTCGCCGACTTCCCATCACCGTCATACTTAACCGTATGCTAATTTCTGTGCCTGATGAGCGAGTGAGCGAGCAAGCGAATCAATGAATAAACCGAGTGCACTGAATGAACACCGAGCACCCGCAACTGACTCGCCGCTCTTTTCGCGCTCTCTTTGAACAGGCGCAAATGGGGAGCCACTCCAAATCTTTAAGCGATAACAAACATTCAGTTTGTATTTTTTTTTTTTAGGTTTTATCGGGCCGAACTACGTGCGGCATACTTTCAAGTTTGAAATTTGTGCTTTTAAAGCGTAGATAACACACAAGTAGTCGCAAATAACTTTATAGAATTGAATATTAAATGTGGTCAAGAACTAGTACATATACTAATAGCAGCGATAGCTGATGAGTAATGTATTGTTAAACACTGTACTGATTAAAAACAGTTAGCAAATTTATCAAAAATAAATAATATATAGGCAAGTTTGACTTATTATCTTTTTATAAGTTTTCTGTTGTTTAACTTTTTTTTACAAAAAGTAATCCAAAAGCGCAGTTCTGTGAGAATATGATGCTCTCACATTTAGTCGATTTTTAAGTATGAAATTAATTTGATAATATTTGTATTAGTAATAAAATAAAGCTTGCTAAAGTATGTGAGTGGTTATGAATGTATTCACATGTATTCCTTGCTTTAAACACCTTTTTGTATTATTCATTTAGAGCTGTTTCTATTGCCATTGTTTCAAATGTGTTGGACTCGCTCTTCCCACCTGCCCACCTGCCCAACTTGCACACTCTCCCTCTAGCTTGTTTCGCCGTTGAGTGCAGCAATGACAACAACAGCGCGTGTTTATAGCCGCAATGCCCCATGGTCGGCGAATTCTCCAATTGAAACGTGACCATTTAGGCAACGTGCCAGACAGACAGTTAAAACCAATACAAGTACACAGGCCAACAACAACAAAAACTTGCCACAAATTTATTTGATTACCCCACGCAATACCGTTTGAAAATTTGAATCATTGCTAGACAAGGAGAAAGAGCATAAAACTTTTGCCGCTACTATGCCAAAGTACAGATATTTCTATATGTAAATAAGTATGTACATTGATATATCTTTATCTTTACACAAAAGTGGCAAATACTTAGCACAATTTGCACAGCATTTACAATCTCTTTGCCTATTTACAATTCTAGGAAAAACAACAACAACAAGTGCCAAGTACACGAGGCAGAGTAAAATTTACTCGAGCATTTTGTGGCACTTGAAATTAATAACATGGCAAAAAAGACATAACCAGCCATCAATTGGTCGCCCAGTCGGCCATTATTTCAACTACATGCCCCCCTCCCCACTCAGTGTGCCACGCCCCCGCTGCTGAAGAGGCGGGGGGGGGGGGGGGGGGGGGGGGGGGGGGGGCAAATCAAATGCGACAATAGCTTAGAAAATGTTGCCAATGGAGACTCCAATTGGAATTTGCATATATCGATCCATTAGCGTGTTCAAATTGATGTTTTTCTTGGCTCCACTCGAGTGCTGCAGCAACGGTGGGGGGGGCTAAAAAGCACTTGAAGCAGCAAACGGCAATTATTTCATATTTTCAGCTGTTGTTGCTATTGTTGTGGTTGTTGTTCAGCTGCCAATTGGCATCTGCTTCAGTTGGAGGAGCTCTCTCTCATTCAATTGATAACAAGCGATAAGAGAAACTGATTTGCCAGACACGCGACACAAGTGGCATCCAAATCGCAGCATTCCCATTCTGGCTGGCAATAATTTATATTCAAGCTGAAGTACTCCAAGCTATTATGCAACAGCCACATAAATGAGAACGCAGCCTGGCATTGTGTGCCGGAGTCGGAGTCACAGCCGCAGTCACAGTCTGGTTCTGATAACAACAACAAAAAACCTAATCAAAATAGTGAAAAGAGTGGAATGGAGCTGGGTTTTTTTTTTTTGAAATAGGTCGAGCCTGCCTGGCATAACTGCAAGTTGTGGTTGCCCAGGTAGACACGCCCACCTGTCTCCCCCTCCCCACCAGCTACGACTCAACTTCAGTTTCAATTTTGTGCAAAAATAGAAAATTGCATAATTGAAGGATCTGCGCTTGGGGTAAAGTTACCCCGCACAGGGTATGGGTTGGGAATGTGGAATTGCAGCACTGCACGTTCCAACCAGCCACAGTCGGCCGCAGTTTTATGAAAATTCAGTGCGGCTACACTGCGAAAAATACACCCAAGAAACTGGAAAATCAGCTGCAAAACTAGAAATATTACCTGAGAAATACAAATATTTAGATATATTATATATTTAGTGAATTCATTTTATATATATAGTTTATATAGTTTTATGTCAGTTTTTTGCTCAGTGTAGCTGTTGGTTGTCGACTGTTGGCTGCATCCGCCTTTTGGCATTGTTTGTGAAATATTGGTCAGCGGTTTGGGCCACAGCAACGCGTGCAGGACCAGCTGGCGAGGCAGGAGAAGAGGACGACTGCAACTGAGCCTGGACCATTGTTGCATTGTTGTGGGCGTTGCATGTACAATATTGACACAGTTGCACAGTGTATCCAGTGCTACCCCAATTTATGTAAGTAATGCGTCGCAAAACTCCAGAGTTCTGCACACAAACTTGCCCGTTTGGCTGTAGGCAAACTTGATTAACTTTTTCTTTCTTTTTTTGTTGTTTTTTTTGTTGCCTACATACATGCATCGCAATGGGTTCCAACATAAATCAGAGTCAGCCCCAGCCCCAGCCCCAGTCCAGCAGCAAGTGGGCAAAGTTGCTACTGCCTTCTGGCTGCCTTTGAGTTACGTGCTCAACTTTTCAGCGGCGCTTTGACTTCATCATCATTAGCAGCATCAACATCAGCAGCATCATCATCATCATCATCATCATCATCATCAACAGCAGCAGCAGCGGTAGTAGCTTCTGGTTGGTCTGGTTTCGCTCATCAGTCATTCCGTGGTTTGTTGTTCACACATTTGTCTTGGCGGCTCAAGGTCATCACCCCATACAGCTCCCCCCCCCCCCCTCCATTTTGTAGTGCAAAAAGCGTAGCGAGAAATGCGAGCAATGTAAGTTCTCATCATCTGCATCACCTGACAAAAATGCTAAGAGTTCGACGGGGGTAGAGTTGAGCTGCCCTTACCCTTACCCATACCATTCCCATTCCCCTACCCCAACTTCACCACTTCTCAACTCAAATGAAGCACATTTCCCTGCAAACATTCGACTTGTGCTTTACAGGCGGAGCACTGCACTTACACAGCAAGAAATGGCTAGGCAAAGTAATTCATAAATTCCAATTCTTTAAATAAGTAAAGAGTTCTTGATTCGAGCTTAAAAATCCTATTTTTCAAGTCCACTTCTATATTTTTCTATACTATATCATTGCAGTGCTTAACTACGGATTTGTGGATTGTTTTTTTTTTTCAGTGTACGTAAGTACATATGTTATTATGCATGCATGTACATATTTGTTTCTGTATAAGAAGCGCGAGAGAGAGAGTAGAGAGAGAGATAGAGAGGGAGAGGAAGAAAGAGATAGAGGGGGAGATAGAGAGGGAGAGAGAGAGACCAAGAGACAATGGCACATAAATTATTAGTAGGGGCCAAGCGCAAAAGCGTCGCTAAAAACTTTTTATTTGACTTTCGTCTTGAGGCGTTTTTCTTGCTCATTTCATTTGTTTCTATAGTTGCTGTTTTTGTTTTCTCGTACTTCATTTTTATTCACAATTTAATTCTGCTTCACTCTCAGTCAGTGCAACATTTCTTTAGCTATTTGCTTTTCTTTATGGTATTAGTTGGCTTTATGTATTTCTCTGTCACTTGAAGAGAAAGATAATCTCTGTGAAAATTTGAGTGTTCTATGGACTCCCTTCATCCTTTTGTCTCTCACACACACTGCCTATAGCAACTGCATATGCTAATTGCTTTTGAGAAAACAAGTTCAATTCTTTAGCTAAGCACCCTCCCCAACCCCCACTCTTATCCCCTCTCTCTTGCTGTCTGGGGTTCATGCTACAATTTTAACTTCAAATGCAGCTCATTCACTTAATTGTCTGGGGTCTCCTGCTCCTCTTTGTGAGGCATTCCTTTCAAGCACTTTGTCAACAGCGTCTCCCGCATTTTCGTCACTCTGTTGCCCCTTCACACCCCCGCCAGACAGTCAGCTTTCATTTAGTTTTAATAATTTCGTCATGCCGCCTTCAATTAAAGTCAGTTTAGTGTTTTGCGGCTTTTCTCGCCATAATCTCCCGCTCCCTCTCACTCTCTCTCTCTCTGCATCTTGAACTTTTCCTCTTGGCTCATAATAGTCGAAAATGGTTATAATTTATGCGCAGGCTGTTTGACGCAAATCGCTTCTAGGGTTAATCACTATTTTCACAAGTATTTCCCCATTGTTATAAGCACTGGGCGTTCAGACTGATGATGGGTGTTCAAGATGACAGCTTGAGTTGTTGAGATTAATGTTGTTGATGCTCTTCAAAATGTGGCGCACTCTTATTTAAGTAGTTGCTGCTTTTTGGTAAATTATTGTAATTAGGCACAGCTGCTGCGAGTTTTATTTGTATTTGTATTTTTTGAAATCGATTTTGCATCTTCAGACGCCTGCCACATGAATTTACTAGCTCGGAAAACTTTAACGCTCTTCATTTTCCATTTCCCCCCCCCCCCTTTTGGCGGGGTGCAGGCAGCAAATTGGAATTACATATTTTAATGCGAATTTGTTTGCAGCTGGCAAAGTTTTTGGCTCCGGCAGCGTCGACGACGACTAATGAAATTATGGGGCAAGCAACAACGAAACAAACGAAAACTTTTTGCTCCCGACTATGAAAATCCCTCAACCGCACCCCCATTTGCAAGTAATGCAAAGCAGGGGGAGGGGGGCAGGCAGCAGCCGTTGTAAATAGCTCAATTTACTTGCATATTTTACAAGTTTTTAATCAACTTGCCCCGGAGGCGCGCCAACTTCTCAGCGCCGACAACTCGCGGTCAAGTTGACTTCTGTGCAGCGGTCGTCGCGTCGCGTCGCACCACAGACCCGCACCACCATCCTGCGCCACCACCAACCCGCTGACAAGCGACAAACAGCAAAAGTTCAACTGCAAGTCACAGATGAACCCTCCGAAAAGTTCTTCATTGGATTAGTTACTGCTCCACTAAGCCACCCCAAGCCCACCCCACGCACCGCACCACACAACAACACTTAATGTTCATTTTTGAGTTCGCTGAACCTTGAGACAAGACAACATCAATAGTTTTTTTCTTTTCTTTTTTTGTTTTGTTTCATTGCCTTGCTAGTTTCGAGGTCTATTTGCGCATGCGCAACGTTGCCTGGCGTAATGTAGGCGTTTGCCACGCCCCCAAATGACTTCATGTACAAAATATGTATGCGCTTGGTAGGCACAATTTTCGTAATATTTCTCGCAGTTGCTTGACGATTTTAATATGGCAAATTCTTGGCCTAAGTCGACAAACGCTGTAATCCGTGGCTAAAACTTTTTGCAGCTTTTGCCAACTGCGTAATAACAGCGGATCTAGAGGGGTGGGCATGGTAATGCATTGGGGGTGGGGTGGTGCCAACTTAAAGTCTTGGGCCTCATGCAAAGGGCAAAGTTTTTGGCAACGCCATGTGAGACTCCTCCAGCCAAGACAGGCCAAGTCCCTGTGCCGGCAAATGATGCCAAAATTGGCCAAATAACAAAACTGAAGAGCAAAACAACTGAGGAGCCGAACAACTGTAAACACTTCCTTTGGGATTGCCTGGTGGGGTGGGGGGGAGCAAGTAGCGGACAGTCAATGCTGCGGCTCTGGCATATATCCAATTTAAATGCCGAGACTGAGTAACCTTCGCCTTGCCAAGTGGAAATCAGAAAACAGCAAGCAGCGCTAGCGGAATAGGCAAGGAAATGGACAAAGACAAAGCTAAGGAGGGACTGCAGCTGTCCTGGAGGAGCGGAAGGGGGCGGGTTGTTTTAGACGCCCATCTAACGATATAATGATGAATGTGACGGGTCAAAGGCAAAATCGAAAGACAGCACGTGGAAGATCTGCAGGAGACAGAAACAAAGTTGAGAAAAGAAAAGGACTGAGGAAATGAGAGAAAGCTGGATCAGATACATGCGTACACTGCAAAAAAAACAATGGCTATAAAATAGATTTTTTCAATAGATTTTTGGCAAAGTGGTTGTCAAGTAAGATTCGTACTAGATTTGTTCAATTTTTCAGTGTAGAATCCGCCTAAAATGAAAAGCAAAAAAGTGCACATAAAAGCAAATCCTGGCCACGCCCACTCGGGCAGTTGGTGACAGACAACTGGCATAAAAAGGATGTATTTGCCTGGCTGCCTGCCTGCCTGCCCCATTTCCCCCCTCGCAAGCGTCCAAACAAGTTGCTTTCTAAACATGACTTTAAACACGGCAGGCAAAAAATAAAAAATAAAATATAACGCTTGGATTACCTTTTTTTTATTTGGCTTTTGGGACGGCTACTGATGTCGGCAAAGGGACCAAAGGGCGTGGCACAAAGTGTGTAATATTCCTGATGTGCTTTAAAGTCAAAGAGATAAGGGACAACTCCGGACGGGACAGGGACACGGACGGGACAGGGAGACGGACAGACGAAGCTGACCCAATATTTGCACAACTGGGATTTGGGGTTTGCGGGTAGACAACGATAAAGGCTGAGAGGACCCCGAAATCCCAACATTGGGTATTTTATTTAAATATCGTTCATTTAAGTTGATTTGGCGAGTAAATTAGTGAGGGTCAACTAGAGTGGGAAGTGGTATCCTAAACGTTAAGAACTGTTGTCTCCCTCTCTCGCTGATAATTTGATTTTATCGGGGCATAAACTGCAGCAAGGACGACAACAGCGAACAGAGCGACAGAAGTCAGTTGCAGCCTGCAACGCAGACTTCTGTTACTTTTTTAATTGTTGTCACAGCGTGAGACGTCAAGCTGACAGTCAGCCACGTAACGTTGCAAGCCAAGAAGCAAAGAGCGCACGCTGTGCAGCAGCAGCAGCAACAGCCGCAAGCCCCAACCCCAGCCCTTACCCCAATTCCAACCCTAACCCAACATAAACAAACCAAACAGACTGAGCGGAGTTAAGACCGCTGCAACCCATTTCCCCTCCCCCCTACCCAGCCCTTGCTTCAACTATAAAAACGTGCAAATTATTGCGACGCGAAATTAGGTCAACGGGTCTGCTTTCCTCTTACTCATTTCTCATTTCTCCCTGCTATTGTTGCAACTCTTCGTTCTTGCTGCAAGGGTTGCGATTGCCTGCCTTGAATTTAGAAAAAAACTGCGTCGCTTTTGTGCTAGGAATTTTCATTAAATATTTAAATTTAGTGCCGCTTGAGATGTGTGCTTGGCTCTAGGTTCTCGGTGCGAACTCCAGCTCCTGCCACACCTCCATTTGCATATGGTCGCCCCTCAAGAAAGCATTCTGACAGACTTCTTTTCAGGCGCTATGTTTTTGTTTGTCTTTTGGTTTTGGTTCGCGGCAAATCGGATTCTGTGTTTGTTTTTTAACCCCAATTTTGCTGCTTGCTGAGGCGAATCGCAGCCAAAGCGCTGATTCCTCTCTATATCTACATATATTATGTACATAGCTTGGCAGAGTTGTAGTGCGAATGATTGACGCTGATTTGTTTGTTGTTTTTTTTTTTGGCAGATTGATGGCTTACTTTGCAGAGACAAGGAGTGGCAGGGATCTGCAACGAATGCAGCTTACATGTGAACAAGTGCATTTGTGTGTCTGTCGTAGGCACGCCCATTCACACACACACACACACGCACACAACCACATACTTGCATATATACCCAGATGTTACGTGACCCGCCTTCTGAACACCCTCCTGCTCGCTAACCCCGCCGACCACTTCACAGCACGGCTTCAATTCACTACACTTTGTTCCTTTCTCTAGTAATTTTCACTGTACCCCTAGCCAAATCCCCAGCCCCAGCCCCAGCCCCCAACCAACCACACACCCTCTCTTTCACTCACTTACTCCATCGCTGAGTGGTTTGCGCCAATTTTTTCATGTTTTCATGCGTGTTGCGTGGACAACAAAAACAACAAACAGGCAAGCTCCAGGCTAGAGTGCATGACTTAAAGATACCCTTTAGCCACCATACATATATATGACTATCAATTGTTGTTGTGAATAATGCAGCAAATTTGAATAGTATTTGTTGATTATTATACCCTCCTTTTAGGCCTTTTTGGTACAGGGTATCACAAGCAACCAGAAGCTCAACAATGACGACGTTGATTGTAAAAATGTGTAGCAAAGAGAAACAACAACAACAACAACAGCCACAACAACAAACAACAAAAACAAAGCCAACAACAATGGCAAACAATGTGTTGGGAAGTCAAGTGCCTGACTAAGGCAATCATCATGTGTGTGTGTGTGTGTGTGTGCGTGTATTGGTGTGTACCATATTTCATTACATAACTGTAACTGTAGCAGGCACTTGGGTTTTTATTCTACTTCTGTTCCCACTTTTCACATCCCACCTCCCACCTCCCACTTCCCACTTCCCACTTCCACTTCAGCTTCCCTTACGCTATTAAGTATTCACGCCTCAAAGTAGACTTTCTTTGCCACTTTCTCATTTCATTTCGTTTCGATAATAAAAAGCTCTTTGGCCATTTCTCATTTGGTCTCTCACATATACAACTACAACTACAACAACTCCAGCACAACTATTTTTATGTGCTCCATTTACCCAAGATTATATTCTGCACTAATTTTCGCTCATTGTTCGACTAATGGCAAATTTACATGGATAGCGAGAATTGAAAAATGTTTGCATTTTCCATTACAGCTGTTGCTGTTGCTGTTTTTGTCAGACTGAAATTGATACCGTCAACAGGCAATAAAGTTAACAGCTCAATAAAACATAAACAAACAAGGGCAGGCCTTGATAATGACGAGTCTTGATGATGACGAGTCTTGATTACTCAAGTAATCAAGTAATCGAATTGCGAGCAGTTCAAAGTTCAGCACACGGTGAAAACTCAAGTGAACAAATATAAGTATGTATATACATATATAAATACGTACGTACCCAGGGAATTTCCTTACTAAAATATTGTTTTCAATTGAACATAACTCAAATAACATATCTAAACATTTTGCGAAAGTTAGGCGGAATAGTTTTTGAATAGGAAATATATTATATGAGTAGTCATAATGAAAAGTGATGCTTGTGTACCTATTATTTTAACCACAAGTGTACAACAAAACTTGGAACTGCAATCGTTTAGCTTTTGACAACTACATATGTGAAAGTGTTCAGATCGAAAGTTCATAGAAATGTGCTGAAATAAAAATGATTGCCATGTATTACATATGTTAACTCACATACGTACATACATACATTGATTTTCTTAGATCATATTTTATGTATGTATGTGTGTATTTGCATTTAAACTTAATATAAACAATAAGAACTCAAAACAGAGAACATACGTTTTATTCCAAATGATTCGACGTTTGGCGAACATCTGATTGTAAACACAGGAAGAACACAGAGAGAGCAACACTGAGTTAAAGAGCGATACTGCAAGAGTGAGAGGGAGAGAGGGGCACGTCATGTGTGTGTGTGTGTGGCATCATAAATTCCAGCATGAGCAGAACGAATTCCGCATGTAGAAATAAATAAATGTGTCAAGACTGGAAAACGGTTTTGGAGCCATGCGCCGTTGTCTTTAATGTTGAAACACATGACGCATGCAAAACAGCACAGCAGTCAAATGCAATCCACACATACACATACACACTCACTCAAACACAGCCATATGCATATGTATATTCATACATTTGTGTACACAATGAAATGCAGATGGGTAAACATAAATATACATATATACACACATGCAAGATTGAAAATAATCCGCATAATCAATGCGCGAGCGCGTGGCTCAATGCACCGGAAGAGTGCGCGGGTGCTGGGGCAGAAAAATAACAAATACTCAGTTCTACACAGAAAGAAAAGAGGCGGGCTGAAATTATGTTGAAATAACTTCGAGTCAAGTAAAAGTTTGCAGTTACAAATACCACGAAAATATCTAATAGTTCGAATTGCAGGTTCACATTCCACTGACAGTTTTTACACACACTAAAAAAGGGATAAAGCTATCAATAAATTTTGATTCCAGATCATACTTGAATTTTTTTTGCAACCGTAGACCTTTGAGCTGTCAAAACGGAACCGATCTTCATGGTTTGTCTTTTTTAAAAAAAAACTGCATTTAAATTATAACCATTACTAAAACAACAAGCACTGCAGACAATCTCAACATGCTCAACTGGAGTTATATTAATCTAAGTACTAGTTCGCAATTCTTGAGCTTTTCTCACAGTGTACTATATTCTAATTCAAAAATGCAGTTCGATGCGCGCAGATTACGCGTGGCTTACATCAGAAATGCATTATGGTGCCACACCCTGTTGCCCCAACGCCAACTCCCCACATTCCCCATTATCCACCTTCCCCCCCTATGCCCTTAGAGTGCAAGGGCAGCTCGCCTTGACAGCAGCATTTGTCATATTTTGTACTTTACGTCGATGCGTCGACGAGCAGCGACAGCGGCAGCAGCAACAACAAAATAAACAAAAAGATGAGCAGAAGCTGAAGCTAAAAATACAAAAAAAACTGCGCATATTTTGCCTGAAGCTCACATGCTTGTACATATTTGCCAGGAGTGGCATTTGGAGCATTGGAGCAATGGAGCCATGCGAAGCAAACAGATGTACAAATGATAGAATATAAGGGATGGGATGGGATGGGGTGTGTGGTGCTGTTGTGGTCCAACTAAAGCGGCTGCACGTGCACTCATGCAGACGCAGTAATGCAAAGCAAAACAAAAGTCGACGACTGCCGCACTGAAGTTTATATGTAAATACTATATACATACATACATATGTACAATATGTACATAGTACATACACAGGCAAAAAATGACGAGAATAAATTACGTTCTTTAAGTTGCATACCTAAAACTTCAAGTACAATTCGTAGTAGAATTTTCTAGAAAAAAGTATTAAAAAAGTAAAAAGTTGTAGATTCGTTCATAAAAATCGTATTTTAAATACAAATATTTTGTGAAATCAAAAACAACGAAAAAGTCTATGAATAAGTGTAACAAAACTTAAACTAAATATGCAATTATTTTATTGAGTACTAAGACCGAAATAAAATAAATGAGAGTGGAGTAAAATTTACTCTCTCGGCTGCTCTCAACTGAATCATCATCGTTGCCTATAATATGTAATTATAGTTCTTGCTTTGCTTCAGTATTTAACTTAAAGTTAGGTTGTTGTAGCATAAAAAAATCCGATTATGAATTCGGAAACTTGATTAAAACGTAATTGAATCAATTTTTTTGTACTGTACTTTAGAATATTCGAACTTTATAATAATAATATTTGATTTAGTTTTTGGGATAGCTAATTTATAATAACAAACAACAACAATTTGAGTGTTCTCAACAATGATTTAATTAAAACCGTCTGTTGATTTTTAAAATGATGAAAAATGTACATATGTTCATATTATATAGGCTTTGTAAGAAGAGTGGTTAAAAATGTATCTTTCTTACACCGGAAAACTTTTCATTTCGATCCCTAATCGCCCTAAAACGGTCATTATAAACAAGGGCTAATGTTAAAATCAAACTTTAAATTACCCTAGCTTTTAAGAACTTTTCTAAAATAAATTGGTATAAGTGTACGAAGACTTAATTGGAGACAAGAATGTGATTTACTTTTGTTTTTTAGTTATAAATTAAGTTTAAGCAAATATATTAAAAACATTTTTGATTTAAAATAAATATAAAATATAGACAAACACATCAGCGTTTAAACTTTTTCTGCCAACATGGTACATGTTTATTTTTTTCATTGCGAAAGTTAAGCAAGGCTGCTGTACGAAGACATTAGTGGTACACTGTATGCTGCTAGGCTGTGCTAGTTTTGAACTTTGCGCGTTTGAACTTTATAATATTATTCTTAATAATTGTGCTCAGTGTATGTGCATTTTAAATTGCAAGCATGCTTTCATTTGCTTGTTTTGGCTGTGTGTCTTGATATGAGTGTGAGTGTGAGTGTGTGTGTGTGAAAGAGAGGAATTCATTCTTTTCAACAAAGTGACGCTTAGACACACACACACACACACATATGTATATAGAAGCGTGTGTGGGTGTGGTTGAGTGCCGAATTGGCAGTGTACTGAGTGGGGAGGGTGGAGGGAGGGGTGAGTAGTTGGAATAGCAATTGCAGAAAAAAACGTACCTTGTAAACGTCGCCGTAGGTGCCGGAGCCAATTTTCTGTATGAGCTCGTATTCATCCTGCGGATTGCGTCGCGAGATGTCCGAACTGAGCAAATTGGCATTGTGGTGACTGTGAGCGGCGGCCATGACGACAACTAACGGTATTCACTAGGCAGCGCTGCCTACTGCACTGCACTGCTGCTGCCTTTTGTTGTTATGCTCTCTTGTTGTTTTCTTATTGTTGTTATTGTTCTTTTACTGCCGGCAATTCTTATGCCGCTGCGGCTGCTGCTGTTGTTGAGATTTGGGCGCTTGTTTTAAAATTTCAAAATTGATAAACTTGATTTGTTTGTGGCATTTTGCAGAGTTTAATGTTGCGTAACTTTTAACTATTTGCTTATTTATAGAACTGGATTTTTAATGGAAATCGAAACATCAATTAATTTAGTTTATGTTGATATATACATATGTATATAATAATATATACATATTAAACAATATATTTATTAATGAGTTTTAATTCAGAAAATCAATTTAAACACAATAAAAACCAAATGTGAATTTCATATGAAATTAATAATAAAAACTTTTCACATTTTTTTTAATTGTCTATTTTTATAAATAAAATATTCACACAAACAATAAAATCAACGGAAATAATCAGAAAATAGTAACCAATGCAATAGAACGCAATCTAAGCAACAAAAACAACCAGCCAACGAAAAACAAAAATTATGATAAACGCGACGCGACGTTGACGACGACGTTAGCTTTAGCGTTGGCGTTGGCGTTGCCAATGCAATGTGAGAGAGAAAGCGAGAGCGGCGGCAGAGGCAGCGATGTCAGCGTCGCAAAAGTGGAAAAACAAGTGGCAGCAGCGGCAGCGACATTTTCGCTTATTTTTTTTAATTCTTTGTTTTTTTTAGATATGTTTATTATTTGGTCGTTTTATATGTCGCATTATTATTTCATACATTTATAATATATAAGTATAAACAGATGCCAATTGGAAATATAACACACACTTAAACACACACACACACCGACACAACAGACACGGCGGCGTTGGCAAACAGGCACAAATACAAAAGCAAACACACACTCACACACACAACGATACACGCGACAACAACAACAGCACGGCGACAGCGAAAAAAAAGACAACTGCGGCGCTGCTTCTTCTTTCAGCTTTGTGCTTCTGCTTCTTTTTCGGCCGTATGATTTTGATTCCATGTCGCATGGCGAGGAGGGGCGGGGCGGAGCGAGGCGTGCCTTTGTGTCATTTCTGTTCTGTTTGTTATTGTTGTTGTAGCACCAGCTACGATCAAATGCATTTAAATGCACACGTGCTTCTACTGCTTACATATTTAATTCCAAATTTTTTTTATGAATAATTTTTACGCACCACAAGCCCACACACACATATATATGTAGTATATATAACACACGCGACCAACCGACCGACGAGTGCAGCGCGAGAACAAATACAAATACAATGCGCGCACCTACATTTTTTTTCAGCCAGGTTTGTTTTGTACTCACTCGGCACTGTTAACTAACATGCTGGCAAAATGTTGCCACACTTATGAGTAATGTTGGGGCACATGTTGCTTGTGAAACATTTTTTACTTTATAACAGCCGTATTTTTGTTGTACATAAATAATGGTACAGTGATAAATGCAATCAAAACTGTGAGCAACGTTGGCACAAAATGCTTCAGTGTCACAAAACGACTGTGTTACTCAAAATGGTACTGTTAACTGCAATCGATAAGTGCTGGCAACATTTACAGACTCGTTTCCTAAGAAATCGATTTTTGGCCTAAGCAGCTGTTCAGGCAGTGCTGCCCATCAACTGACTTGGCCATGTGTGGCCATTTGCGCGCCACAATCAAATTAACAAACACACAATATACTTTGACCAGTAATTTTTATTTAAAAATGATTTTTGTATTGTACAGTTATTATTCGTGATGGTAAAAAACACAACAATTCAAAGGGCTCCGTTTTGTTGACACTTTATAATTTCAGTAAAAAAAGACAAGCTTAAAAACAAAACCAAAATATTGCACTCGTGTATAAAATAAATAACATAATTATAGATAGCGTAGATAATTTGATGTACAACATACATAAATACATAACCATATATGTAAGTATGTATGCAAGTACTTAATGTTTTTTGTTTTGTGAGTTGAGGATTTCAATTTTCTTGCCGACTTCTTTAGCTTTTTGTAGTGTTAATATAAAGCAAACTATTTAAAAGTATTATTTCGATTCGTATTAAATGTATTGTAGATTTTTACAATTTCCTAATGCTACGATCCGCCGCAGCTGAGTTAAGTTTCGTTCTGTGAATAGAAAAAGAAATATTATAAATATTGGGTATGAGTAAAAAAATAAATTAATGACACATATTTTATTAAAACAAAAAACAATTAACCTATGAAGCAATTATTGATCATTAAGACACTGAATAATTAACATAAAAAAACGTCAAATATCTGGATTTGAATTGGATCTGTTTCTATTGAATTTTTGATATTTTAATTTTAAATTTTTTAGCTTTCATGCTCTTCAGTGGAGTTAATTTTGTTTACATCGAGGTGACATTTAAGTTTAACTGGAACTTCATGCAGATGATGAGCAAGGCTTACCCATTTTCCTAGGTTCGAAAACAATAACCGGAAGTTCCCAAGCGGAACCGGACGTGAGCCTAAAACTCTAGTTGTCTGAATAAATGGAAGCAATTTGCTGTTGGCGTCAAAATTACGAAATGCTGCACTTTTTTCTGGGTTTTTAACTTAAACACTTAATCTGTTTTTTATTTTTACCTTCAATTTGCTTGAAAATCTCATTGATTATTTTGTGCGCTTAAATTTACTGATCACTAGGCATCCTGTGTCCATGTTTTGAGTTTTTGTGAAATTGTTTTTTTTTGTAATGTGTGTGTGTGTGTGTGTTTTGTTTTTGTGAAATAGAAAAACACATCAATAAATGTTAGATATCTGTATGAAATAATTATGGCGTATTTGTATTTGTTTCATGTGTGTTAATAGATAAATAGTTAGCAAAAGCATTTAACAACATCATTTTTTCAAGCGTGCAAATCCATTAAGGTTTTTTTTTATATATTTAACAGTTAAAGTGCTTAAGCGGCTAGTTGAAATATTGAAATAAATTTTTTGTAATTTTGACGCCAATTTGCAGAAAACTTTCCAAGCTCGAAATGAAAAACGCAAAGAAATCATTTGCATAGTAGTTAATATTCAAACAGCATTTAGCGGACATTATAATAGAATAATAATATTCAATATTTGGTAGGTGTAAGTAAGGTATTTTTGCTTCAGTTAACTATATTCAAATCTCGCTCGGAGAGTACCGGAAATGAGGTTCTACAGTAGAGCAGAGCAGTGGGGTAGAGTTCAGGAGGGTGTTGTTGTGGGTGTTTGTGTGTGTTTAAAAAAAGAGAGAAATAAAATATAAACAATAAATTAGTCTAAGAATTATTAGGGGCCAACCACCAAAGAATCAAATATACAAAAATGAATGATAGGTATAGGAATAATAGCTAAGCGCCCCCAGTTTTGGTAAACCCAAATGCCAACTTACAGTTCCATGGAGAGTACAGCGGGATTGGGGCACGCCTGTGGCGCCCTTATGTGACATTGCTTGTGACAGATCAGCTGACAGTCCCGGCACTCGTAGCCCTGCTTGCCCGGCCGCCTCGGTATCGACTTCATGCAGATCGAACACTGCAGGCCGCTGCTGTAAATTGGATAGTCAAAACGAATCTGATCAGTTGAGGACACAGAGTATGGGAAGAGTATCACCACCTACCCGCTCAAGTGTTTTGCAATGAAAGTGTGATCGTTGTAGATGTGCAATTTGGTGCCCTTGCGACGCCAGCGGGGCCTTTGTGCTATGGCCAGCGGCACAATGAAATGCCTGCACAAAAGAAGAGTCATTAGGTTCAAAATTATATAGCTATAATAATGATAGCTATAGTCGAGAGTTTCCGACTGAAAGATACCACTAAAGAACACTTTTAGTTACTTGTAAACACTAAAACTCACATAGACAATTGCTATGATTTTTCGCTGGAAAATTGATTACTCAATAACTATTGTGTTTATTACCTAATCTTTACAAACTTCCTAAGTTTTAAAGATGGCATTGAAATCAACATATATACCAACTTTCATGGTAATACGAATGGAATAAGATCTTGTCTCTACTTACCGCTTGACGCCATTCTCGACTGTTTCTAGGACCAATGTGGATGCCTCATGGACGTAGGTTTTGTTGCTGGCCGAGGAGAAGCCTGAGATGGCTGAGGATTCTGAAATTGAAGAGCGTCGTGAGTGGTGATCGGTGATGGACGAGCCGATGCCCATGCGTGGTCCTTTATTATTGTATTTGTATTGTTGTTGTTGTTGTTGTTGTGTTGAAAGAGTTATTATATTTGTTTGCAGTTTGTATATTGTATACAGTTTATATTAATGTGTGTTTATAGTATGTAAAAGAATACGTCCATAGCCATAAAGCGACACACCAAAAACACCCGAATAGAGACCAAATTGTTGCAACCAATCAAATAGTTATTTGCATATAATAAATTATGGCACATATGAAAATAAATAAAAATAACAATAAAATAAATAATATATATATCAAATTATTGTTTAAAAATTGTGCAAAATATATTTAGAAATAATTTGATAAAAATATTTGAAAAGTTTTTGTGTTGTGAGTGTAATTTGTGTGTAAAAAACATACATACAAATGTTATACATATATAGAGAAGATTTACAGAAAATGTATTACATACAGATTGTATTCGTATTTGTATTTGTGCAGGAAACAGTTTGGTTAGCATTGAGTTGGGGTAAATTGAAAAGGGAGAAAAAGTAGAACAAAGAACGATATAAACATAAGGACTTCACATATACATACATATATACACAGGTCTCGCGATGTAGTCTGATATATGTATTAATGCATATATGTCTGTACCACCCTACCTAATCACTAAAAGGAAAAAGACTACACTTAACTATTGGATGTGATACGAAACGATTTTGATACGATACGATATATTGCGGAAGGATCAGATGCGTGCAAAAATGCACAGCTTCCCAAACCTGTAACTCCCATAACTTTGTCAAATCTGAACCGATTGTCAATCCCGAGGCCATTTTGATCACTATTTGGCATCTAGTTTAATTCTACATCTCAAGTTAATGAATTTTTGAAAAAAAAATATTTCGGACTTTTTTGGCGAAAAAAGCATAAGAGGGGACCCTTACAAATTTTGATTTTTCAAAAAATAGAATCTTGAAATTTTACGTTTAATTGATTGTGGGTGTCTCAATTAGTATCAAAAATAATACGAAAATTGATTTTGTGGTGTTTCATTTTTCTGTCAAAAATCACCTCAAAAGTGACAAAAAAATTGTCTTGTTAAGTGCCCAAACAACGAAAAGTTCCTTATAAACGACCTTCCCAGACTTCAAACTGTCACAACTTTGTCAAATCTGAACCGATTTTCAATCCCGAGGCCATTCTGATCATAATTTGGCTTCTAGTTTTATTCTACATCTCAAGTTTACGCATTTTTGAAAAAAAAAAATTTTGGTTTTTTTTGGCGAAAAAAAGTATAAGGGTCCCCCCTTACGAATTTTGATTTTTTAAAAAATAAATTCTTCAAATTTTATGTTTAATTGATTGTGGGTGTCTCAATTAGTATAAAAAACAACACGAACATGTATTTTGGGGTGTTTCATTTTTCTGTCAAAAATCACGCCAAAAGTGACAAAAAAATTGACTTGTAAAGTGCCCAAACAACGAAAAGTTCCTTATAAATGACCTTCCTAGACTTCAAACTGCCATAACTTTGTCAAATCTGAACCGATTTTCAATCCCGAGGCCATTTTGATCACTATTTGGCATCTAGTTTAATTCTACATCTCAAGTGAATGAATTTTTGAAAAAAAAATATTTCGGACTTTTTTGGCGAAAAAAGCATAAGGGGGGACCCTTACAAATTTTGATTTTTCAAAAAATAGAATCTTGAAATTTTACGTTTAATTGATTGTGGGTGTCTCAATTAGTATAAAAAACAATACGAAAATTGATTTTGTGGTGTTTCATTTTTCTGTCAAAAATCACGCCAAAAGTGACAAAAAAATTGTCTTGTAAAGTGCCCAAACAACGAAAAGTTCCTTATAAACGACCTTCCCAGACTTCAAACCGCCATAACTTTGTCAAAACTGAACCGATCTTCAATCCCGAGGCCTTTTTTTAGTCATGGCTTGTCATCCTTAACCATTCCGCATTCAAAGTTGAGAAACTTCATATTTTGGGATTTCATGTCAAAAATCATGACAACAATAGTGACATCTAAAGATTCCAAGTCCCCAAAATCTCCCTACCGCCACTATATATATAATATATAATGTAATTACTAAAGGTGTTAAACTACATATCTGATTAAAGATCATGCTTGAATGCAAATGTTAAAAGCGAAATAAATGCTGTGAGAGTGTTCGGTGTGAGGGGGGATTGTGAATGGATTTTAGGTAATTACCAAGTGAATTGCTTTTAGACAGAGTTGCACGATCGACAGATAATGAACGGGAAGATTCACCATTGAGGGCTCCTGGGGCTGTTCTTGTGAGTCCTGTGGCAGTTGTTGTATTGGCGGAATTGGAAACTGATTGTGATTTATGGTTGTTATTGGGCTGATCAGCCGATAGGGTGCGTGTCTTGGAGCGGCTTAACCGTTTCTTGAGGGTGCCAAAGAAATTACGTTTTTTGCTGCGACCGCGGTCATCCAACTCAATGCCCGACTGCAGCTGCTGCTGTTGTTGTTGCTGCTGCTGCTGCTGCTGTTGCAGTGTTGCATAAGGTGAACTGGCGCCATTTCGGGGCAGGCTGTTGGCGTTGAAGCCACTGCCATTGGCCTGGCCGGTGAGATTGCTGCTTCCATTCAAGCTGTAGTTGTTGTGATAGCCGCTGCCATTCGGCGAGGAGGCCGCATTCGGCTGGCCAAACTGTAAAGGCAATGGAAAGGACATTGGGATTATCGATCAAGTTGAATGCTATAATTTTCCAATGTCCAGTTTAGAGCTAAACGGCTAAACTCCAAACGAGTATTTTTGGAGAAACCTATATCGAAAATGATCATTTAATAAAACTTTTACTCTTTTTCATATCATTATACTTTTAATATTAATTATATAATGATTAAATTCAAATTTTTTTAATTAAAATATATTTTATATATTTAAGTTTAATTTCACATAATTTCTTTGTCTGACTGTTTCTAGTCGACATAAAATAAATAAATAAATAACCTTTATTAATCGTAAAGTTTACTGAATTTTATGCGAATTTAATTTTATGAGAATAATAATAATTTTGTTCCGTTGGACACCACATATATGTATATCAAATATGTTGTTTAATCACCGTAAAGTTTTATCTTCTCAAACTTTTTATTAAAATTATTTAAAAATCTTTAACTATCACTTTATCAAATTGATTAGTTGCTCCTTAATTCATTTAAAAGCTAGCTTAACTGAACATGGAGGAAAGCGTTGCTAAATACCATAACAATATTAATCAATGAAAATTTGCATGCCATGCTTGCTTGAACTTTGAACTTTGAACTTTCAAATCTAAACTTTAAACTTAGAGAATCGTGCTTTGCTTTACTCACCTCGGCTGTGCTCTCCTCGTTGAGATTACCGTTACCGTTACCGTTACCATTAGCGTTACCGTTACCTGTTGTTGTATCGTTACCATCTACCTGGCCATCGACCAGATCGGACGATATGGCCTCAATCTGGTGGAGGCTGGTGGCTACCGCCTCGTTGGCGGCACGCTCGAAGGCCTGGGCAACGGCCTGATCGAGTTCTGTGGGAGATTCGATCACCTCGATGTTACCATCTTTATTCACCTCGACCTTGGCGAGCGTTGCATGTTGCATGTTGCATGTTGTTGTTGTTGTTGTTATTAGAAGAAGCGCATTGTTAGGCAAAAACAGATCAATAAACAGAACGAGAAACATTTTTGAGATTAGCTTAGACTTCTAGACGCTACAGATGTTTCAATGCATGTATCGGGAGTCGGGAGTCATCGTGATGGATGATTTTGAAATGTTATTTAAATTCAACGAAAAGAAACTGAAAACGGGCAAAGTTGCAGATATTGGAATTCAAAAAGTTACCTTAAATGCATTTGGATTGCTCGAGTTCTGGGCGCGAAAATGAAAGAAAAACGATTGAAAAGAACAAAATTATAAAATCAAATAGAAATACAGTCAAACTTCGCTAAATCGAAACAGTTACAGTTACAGTAAAATGCAACTTAGGGAAGTTCGAGTTACAGAAGTTTGACTGTAGTTGGGTAAACAGGAAATGGGGCGCGAAAATGGCCTGCCTCAACACTTACCCGCTGCACACTGTGGATGATGAGGGTGCTCTTGCTGGGCTGACCACCACTGGAGCCGGAGAGTGCGCCATCCTGGAGAGCACGCACCGCCGCATCGGCCAGATCGGCGCCATTGCGTATGTGCTCGTTGATGGCGGGCGTGCTGAGACGCAGTGCCTCCTTCAGGCGATTTGGACGGGAGCCGGCGGGAATTTCCGCACCCTCAATGAACACAAAGTCAACGGTAATGGCGCCTGCCACCGGCTGCGTCTCGTAAGGTCGCGGCTGCAGCTGCAGCAGCTGCGTGGAGGCTGGACCCACGGCCAGCTCATCAATGCCGACCAGGCCGAGGCCGAGGAACTTGGGCGGATCCGATGCAATCACTGGACGGTCGTATACCTCAAAGAGTATTTCAGCAGATTGTGGGGAGAGTTCGCTAGAAGATAGATAATTTAGGATTGTAACTTTCAAGGATTCCGATTGACCTACAATAGGAAGTGCTCGTCCCAGTAGGGTTTGCTGCCGCGCTGTGTGCCCGTTTGATTCTTCTGCGCCGGCTCATCCATCTCGATGACCACATACGGCTCGTGAGCATCTCGCAGACCCTCGCCCTTAACGATCTTCACCAGCAGCCGACGGCCGGATACCATGTGCTGGGAGTCGCGTAGAATGCCCGATCCCAGGTGCTCCATGTTGTGCTGTGTGTGGACGGGCCGAGCATGCAATGAGCGAGTGACAGTGAGTGAGAATTAACAGAATTGCATTGAATTGAAGACTCGCATAGAAAATCCACTTAGTAAAAAATATGATCTAGAATTTCGAAAATCGACATAATATTTAAGTAATTATTTTTTTTTTTAGAAATATTTAAGAAAAATCGACAAACCCTAATAATATTAATTAATTTAACATATTTCTGAAAAATAGCAATGCAAACATTGGAATCTTTCTTTCTAAAACTCATAAAAATATACAAATGATAAACTAGTGCTTTAAACGCCAAAATGATGACGATTTTCTAAATACTAGTACATATTTTTTCACAGTGTAGTTGCAGCTTATGAAATTCGCCTTTAATAGAATACTAATAGATTGTGGGTAACTAAAGGGATGGGTGTTTCTTTTTTTTTCAATTTAATAATTGTAATAATATTGAAAGTATTGATTGCCCTGAAAAGAGAGAGCGCAAAAGAGAGAAAACTTTTACTCAAAACTGAGATTGAAATATGCGAAATATGAGAACATGTGAGATTTACATAAGGAGGCGAATTTCATAAACAGAGAACATAGATAGAGAGAGAGAGAACAACTATGAACAAAAGTTGATGCTGTGTGTGAGCGTAAGAACAATGAGAAGTGTTGTTTCTTGTTTGTGTGCAGAGAGAGAGAGAGAGAGTAAGACATAGAGAGAGTAGGACATAGAAGGGACACACTGTACACTTGTCTCCGAGCTGAGTTCTGTGTAGTAAGTAGTAAGTAGTAAGGTGACTGACAAATCGTGTTGCAAGACAGTCAAGAAGAGGAAGAAGAAGAACAACAACACACACACACACAAAGAACAGGCAGGACACAACTGCTTCTCAATGCTCTATACGCTCACCGCCAGCGAATCATAGTGGACGGGATAGATTACAGGCAGCTCGATGGGCTCCACTTCGGCACGGGGGCAGGTGGAGTAGATGGAGAAATCGACCGGATAGACGGTTTCACGCAGCGCCGTCGTCAGGATGTCGCTGATAACCGTTTGCAGCTGCTGCTCATCCTGATCCATGGCCTTGATGGCGCCCACGCTGTTCATCGCAATGCGCACCTGTATATATATACATTTAAAGTGATTAGCATTACTACTACACCCCTTCTACACCCCTACAGACAGAGAGGGATATCTCCGTGCAGTACTTACGTCCGGATAGCCGTCGACACGCATCTCACCCTTAAGCGTATTGTAGTTAATGGGTATGGACATGCGTGCACGGAATCGCGACACGGTGACCTTATAATGCGACGTCTCCACCTTGCCCGACTTTTGCCGGAAAGTCTTCACCTGCAGCACAGGCATCGCGTCACAGTCAAAGGTGATGAGCTGCAAAAAGGATGCGTGTGGCCTCATTAGGAACAGCTTACACATAAATAATAAATAAAACAAATATATATATATGTATTTTGTATGGTGTGGAGGATTTTCCATAAACCATAAGTTTCATGCAACAGTTTTCCTGGTTTCGCAGATTCCCAGTTTCCATCCCAAGCTTCAAAAGCCAATCCAGGACCAATCGATTTATATAGCTGTAGATTACTATGATGGGTTACTTACCATTTCAGCGGGATTCTGCTCCTCGCAGTTGCAGAAGATGTTATTGAGGCCCGGTGCCGGACTGTCGGGCAGAACACGGACCACTTCAACTGCCACGCCATGCTGCAATTAAAGGAGTTGCATTACAAAACACTCTACAGCTAATTAAAACGATGTTTTTTTTGTTTTTGGGGTTATGTCGCGCAGTTAAACCGGTTTGACAGTTTCCAGTTTTTTTGGCACATTACGTAAGCGGTCAGTTTATAAAGCAGCAGTTCATATGCTCGTATACAACGAAAATTGTCATAAAGTAGCGAACAAACGCGAGAATGACTAACAAACATGATGTAGTAGTCATGAAAATAAATACAAAAAAAAAGAAGAACAACAACAAAACTCTGACCTTGGCCTACGTTTGGGGAGAGCAAACTCGGCGCAAGCTGTGCTCAAAACGCGTTTTCCATGCCGGTCATGGCTGACGACGGAGACTGGCCAGATTAGCCCCTTGAGGGGTAAAACTCAACTCAAGTTGAAAGTCGAGGCTGCAACAGGAACCGAGTTCAATGCACGCGCCAACTGTGAGAACTTGAAGACATCCTAATGACATCACAGCTAGGTGTCAGTAGGTGGATGATGATGTCAAAGCTGGGCACTGATGTCATTCGTGCACAGACAAAGAAATGGCTCGGATAAATTAAGTTTCTTCTGGTCGATTTTTGACAAAGTTCTTTTTTAAATTCAAGTTAGTTTCTTCAAGGATTTTACTTGATAGAAGTATAAAACTAAAAGTTCTTGATTTTAGCAAGAAAACCTTTTTTTCAAGCACAAAGAAACAAAATAACGAATAAGTTGAATAATACTTAAAATAAGTATTAAATCAGGTACTAAGAGCTAAAAAACAGTTGAGAGTGAAACTTAGTTTGTAGTACTTTAAGTCTAAGTCCAGCTGAAAAAGGCTAAAATTAAAAAGTCAACGCTTCCAAAAAAGTTATTTTTTTTTTTTTTTGGATATTACTTATTGAATAGAAACAGGGTTCTTTTAACCCTAGAGTCTATTTTTGTGGGTAACAATTTCAGTAAGAATGTAATTTTTTATTAATTTGAACTTACCTCCTCGACGGATTTGCGTAGAGTATCATTGATGGCTATCACCCAGGACATGAGCAGTTCGTTGACAATAACTAGATCGCTGTACAGCCAGCGGAACACTTGACTCGTCCATGTAACGGAGCTCTAAGTGGGTGCAAAATAGCAATAAGTATTAAAGTTGACTAAATTTAGATGAGGAAAATGGAGGAGAGAAACTTACCGTTTCTGGACCCACCACATTTGAGGGCGGTGGCACGTAGCGTTTCTTGCGGTTCTCGGGTCCGGTGGAGCTTTGGCGCACCACACGACGACGCGGACCGGCAGCAGCAGCACCACCGCCACCACCACCCATGGGTGAAGCTGTGGAGCGACCACGTCCCGCAGCGGCACCACCAGTGAGTGGCTTGGATAGATCATCGACTTTGCTCTTGGTGGCCAGCAGATCGCGTGGCTCAGAGAGTCGCTTTTCGGGCTTGGCACCACCAGCACCACTGGACGCCAAGGCGGCACCGGGTGTGACGCTGCTCTGGCGACTGTTGCTGGCGCTGGTGGCAGCACCCTTGTTGAGATATTTGTGGTAGAGGAGCTTGCACAGCCAGACGGAGAAGAGGGCCAGAACGGCCCACAAGAATATGAACATGGCTAGGGAATCCATTGTTAAGTCACCAAGTCCCTCGAATGAACAGATATAGTCATCGATTTGATCTGCTAGATCCATTGTTCAACCACATGCGACATCATAAAAGCTGAAAGTGCAAACGAGTAATTCATTTATGAATGAATAACTTTAAAATGTATACATATATGTAGATATTGAAACAGTTGGCCCATTTAGGCCACAATATGTAAGTAGTCAGTGGCATTGGCTCGGGGATCTCTCGCTACAGCCAGCCAGTGAAAAATCCCACGTCTATTTATAGCTGTTGAAAATTGTTCATTCGAAAATATGACAAAAGCTTTTCACTCACAAAGAAAATTGTTCACAAGGCGCACAGAAAAGAATAAATATTGAAATTCTCAACCAATCGTATTTAAAACAAAATAAATAATTGTCTATTAAAATGTTTAAATATAATATTTTGTATTATTAATTGTGTTTTAAAAGCAACCAAAAATACGGCAAAAATGAAGAAAAACTCAAACGTGAAAATTGTGTTATGTTCAAAAACCGAAACCGAACCGAACCGAAATGAAACTGAAGCACACACAAATTTGCAGGCCCCATACCGTGTGTATCCCATATGAGAAATGTTCTCACATAATATTCTATCTGCAGCATCTGTTGAACAAAAAATAAAATACTGCTTATGCGCCGACGCACAGAGCTTGCCACACAATTTGTATCTTAATGGGTTCCATGCTCTGACTGGGCAGGAAGACAGAGAGAGAGAGAGAGAGAGAGAGAGAGAGAGAGAGAGAGAGACAGGGAGAGAGACAGAGACGCTCGCTGGAGCAGAAGGCGGCCAACTATTGACGTCATTACTTTTTGAGGTCGCGACATGTTTAAAGAACATGCCAAAAAAGAAAAACGAACAAAAACAAAACAAGTACAAAATTGAATGTACAAATGACGAACAATAAATACTCTTGTAAAAACTCTAAATTTGATAAGCAAAACTTTATTAAATCAATCGTATCTAATTTTAAAATAAAGTCATGATTGTTTAATATATATTTCAGTAGCTAAGCTTGCTTTTACTATAAAAAATCTCTAAAGTCTGATACAAAAATATTAGTTACTAAAAAAAAAAAATATATTTGACAGCCAGTTAATAGAAATTCTTTCGTAAAATAAATATTACAGCCTAGGATCGCATCTTATAAGATCTCATGCTACTATTTAAAAACAAATTCGATTTCAAAACTAGAATACCCTGGGCAAGAGCCAGAAAGAGAAGAATGTGTCTATTGTATGTAAATAAATAAATACATACATACATAGAATACACAAAAAGAAATGACGTAAGACAGTGTGAATTGTATTTGGAATCGGAAGCCTGCCCTTTAAAATTTTGGGCTGCTTGTTTTTTTTTGATTTTATTTTATTTGATTTTATTTATTTTTAGAGTTTGATTCAAACAAACATTCAATGTTTACGTATATTTATAGCTTAGGTTTGTTAGTGCTAGCAAAACAATTTCCACATTTCTTGCATTTAGTTTTAATGTTCTACGTTCACTACTCCTACCCCCTCCCCCTGCCCCTCCCCGGCGGCTGCTGCTGCATTCCAATCGACTGTTTGGCACTCGTTGCAGTTAATATTTAAACATTTATTTGCCTTGCTCAAAATTCAATTGCATTTAGTTTTGGCAAACGTTTTGCTTGGCTTTTTTGCTATTGGCTATTGGCAATTGGCCACTTGTTTTCCATTTGTTGCTCTCACAACAATAACAATCAATATGTATGTATGTGTATAGCAGAGTATTATACTCTTTGTTTATCTTTGCTTCTGAAATCTGTTTCATGTCATTTTGCGAATATCTTTCGGCTTGCAAATCACAGATCAGAGCGCACGACGCACGCACCATTGTGTTTCAGCGTATATATATATATATATATATATATATATATTACATACGTTGACTTTGACTTCATGGCTTGGCACCGGTCCTCCCTTTCTACCCACTTCTTTGCTGGCGCGTCTATTGACCCCACTGGCCACAGGGGAGAGGGGGAGAGGGGGAGAGGGGGAGAGGGGGAGAGGGGGCTTGGGGACGCCTCTTACGAGAGCAACAAGTATTCGTGGGTATTTTTAAGCATAGAACAAAAGCAAAACAACTGATGAACATACCGTGCGCTTCTGTTTGGTCGTTTGCCCCACGTTGAGTTGAGGGGCAGCTGGCAGGCCCCCAATAGCTTTTACAAGTGTTAACAAAGCACAAATGTTCATCATTGTTGAAAATGTTGTTAAGGAAATGCCGGCGCAAGATTAAGCCAAATCATTAACGCCATAGAAATATACTACAAGCCCAGAACTGAGACATAGATTGAGCTTGAATCGTGGGACTTACCCTTGAGGTCATAAGGTCAGAAAATAAATTATAAAAAAAATAAATTAACTCTGAGGGAGCATATTTATACTAATATTCAAACATTTTTAGTCACATATAAATAGTTAAGAAACCCAACTAGACATAGTCAAAAATGAGGTTTTAATTTAAGAGAAATTACCTAAACGAAGAAAAGTATACAAAATTATATATGCCACGACTTGCGTAAACTACAACCGCTTGGGGCCGATGACCTGCAACAGGTTGGGGCTAATACAAAAAGAGGCGGTACTTCCGCTTTAATTGCCGGCCTCGCAAAACCGTTAGGAAAAAAGGTCATGGCATAAAGTTTCATTCATTGCGCCATCCGCATATGAAGCGGTCATTAAATAATCAGAATGAGAACATTCTTTTTCTTCACCGTAAACTAGAAATGCAACAATTTAATTACAGCCCTTGCAGGCCGGCCAGCAGGTAAAGTGAAGTGAAATAGCTCATTAAATTCAGATGCGCACAAGGTATTACGAATTGGGTGCGCTATAAATAGAAATACAGTAATGCGATAGAGCTGGCCACAAAGTCAGCTAACAGCTAATGCCAACGGAGACGGCTTGAAGGCCGTTAGAAAAGTGCTTGAGCCGCTGCAAAGGGAACGTGATACTTTTGTTAAATGCTTTTGATGTTTATCGCCCAAGAGGGCAACTCCCCAGTCAGCTGATTCATTCACGGGCAGCTTATCAGGCAGCTTATCAGTGAAAGTCAAACGAGAAAAGTGGGGTAAAAGTAATCGATTGTAGACATGTAACTGAAGTACCCAAAGGTTCTTTCGCTTAATGGGTCAATAACACACCGGCTGATGTCATTTCAGCACATATGTAATCGTAAACCAATATTGTTATTAAAATACTGTATATTTAATTACATAGTATAAACTAGGTATGTATATACCAATCATTAGTAGAGTCTCCCGTTCTTATCGCCAATATTCGCATTTGGCATTTCGCAGTTATTAATGTCGATTGGCGGTTGCGACAGTCATATAAATACGAACACAAATTGCAGTACAATTTAGCTTGAAACAGAAACAGCCAATCATTATTAGCGTCATGCAAAGTTTGTGTGCTAAGAAATCGAGACAGTTGACCTTTAACACCTCAGGGTCATTTCACATTTAATTTGCACATGGAGCCCCAGACTCTGATTAGACAAACTATTTGGGGAGCACTTCCATCATCAGCAGCATCGTCATCATCATTACGGAAATAGCAAATGGGTGCGCAGCGTACGTGGCGTATGCGCAATGCGAACATTATATACATTGAGCTAATGACTATTATATTACGCATACGCACAGTTGCCGACCGGGCAACTGCTCATAAGCTATTTTTGTGTGACCCCGTCAAAATGATGACCCTACCACAGACCGAGAGTACACTTGGAAAAATAATGGCCCAACATTAATATCAAATTGTAAATCCCAAGTAATTTTGATTGTTCCGCCATTTCAAAATAAATATACAGTTGACTTTCTCGAATTTCTGTACTTTTCATCTCTTTTCTGTCTGGCTAACAATTATTGTGCTGCAGCTGCTGCTGCTGCTGCTGCTGCCGCTTGTGGCGAGCAAAGTTCAGCAGCAAGTTCTACACAGTTTACCAGCTGTCCAGACCTTTCGACTTTGCACGCTGTCAGAAACTAGTTTTCCTTTATTACGCAGTCGGCGCCAATTATCGATTATCAAGCTAGCAGAGTTACTAGTAAATGGTTAATTTTTTTTTTAATTTACTGCTTTATCTGGCTTTAAATTGTCATTCTTTATAGATAAATTAAGTACAAAACACAGATTGATATTCAATAGCTCGCATTGTGTTAAGTCCACACGTTTAACAGTTAAGGGTTGTGCTAAACACACACACACACACACATACAGGTTGGGTCTCGATTTTTGTTTGGTTTTTCGATGTCGATTTCTGTGTTGATATTGATTTTTGTTTTCGAAGGCCCCGCAAAAATGTTATTTGGCAAACAGCTGTCGCTATTTCTTTGGCTGCGTCTCTTTCTCTCTCTCTCTCTCTCTCTTGGCTTATTTGCCCGCCAATTTGTTGGACTAAGTATTATTGGCTGCTGTTTATGTTTATATATACTCTAGGATGTTGGCTCCAAAGCAACAACAACAACAACAGCCAGCAGTCAGCAGAAAGGTATTTGAACTCGGAATAAATGTTTTGACCGTAATACGTTGTCATCGCAACCTTCGCTTGGATTCGCGATGGGTGTAATTTGAATTGAGGCCGATGTGCGCCATGGAATTGATTTATTAACCATTTCTTGAATCTGAAACTCACAGAACAAAACATCTAAAAACGACTGCGTAATACTCTGATATCAAAGTAATGGCAGCTGAAAATAAATGAAAAACATCTCAAGATTCCCAGTCCCAAGAAATGCGTTTCCTATACCGCAAACTTGCCATAACTTTGCCAAAACTGAACCGATCTGCAATCCCGAGATCTTTTTAGTCATGGTTTAGCATATATAACAATCCTACATTCAAAGTTGAGAAACTTTATATTGACAACATCTGAAGACTCCAAGTCCCAAGAAATGCCTTTCCCAGACATCAAACTACCATAACTTTGCCAAAACTGAACCGATCTGCAATCCCGAGATCATTTTAGTCATGGTTTGTTATCCTTACTATTTCTACATTCAACGTTGAGAAACCATTTTTTTCGGATTTCTTGTCAAAATATATTCCTAATTTCAAGACTGATCCAAAACACATATATCCTCCTTTTCTCTTTGGGAACAGAGTACATTTCATGTTTATATTGTTGAAAAGTGTTTGTTTTTTATATTTTGCGCTGTTGTCTTCAGCTGCTAAAGAGAGACAGAGAGCGACAGAGAGAGAGAGAGAGAGAGAGAGATAGCTTTGGGGAGAATAAAGACAGCGTTTCGTTTGGGGGTTGGCAAAAGTAAATGCAACTCGGTTAGGAGGTTACCAGACAGGGTGGGTCGTTTGGTGGCACGAGAGGAAGTGGGGAAGGCAGCTTCTGCTTTTAACTGTGCACAGCTTATGCCGCCATACTCTGAAGGCGTAAAACGTTTCGAATGCCGTGACACACATTTGCCTCTGGGCCCAGCGGGGGTGAGGGTGCGAGGGAGCAACGTGGCATTTTTCTGTTCAAAAGGGGGTTGTTGCCATTGTGAACATGAAAAGTGCTGTTAACTCATGTGAGGCGTGGCAAAAAACAGGGTATGGGCATAGAGGATAGTCATCTAATCTAAATAACACACGCACTCGTTTTGGGAGTAGAAAAACTAGTTAAGCATCGTAATAGCACCCAAAAATATAATTAATAAGTATATTGCTGTTGTTCGACTAGCAGTTACCCTTTAAAAATATAAGCACATGAAAAACACCTCTAGAAATGAAACATTCATATTTTTAAGGGTTATTCCATAATTAACAATTTTATAGGCTTGTCAAAAATTTAATGATTCAACGTGAATTTTTGAAACTAACTATTTAATTGGGCAAAAATTTAAAGCACTTAAAACTGAACATAAACAAAAATGGGTGTCGAAAATAAAAATTTTTAAATTATTACGATTTTAATTTCCGGTCCATACCCGTTGCTGAACGTCTTAACTTGCGAGTATTTACTGTGCTTAATTGTCCGTTTCTATAATGGGTACAGGGTATAAACCCACACCGAAAAGCCCCACCCAATTCAAGCTGCGAGTGAACTCAAAGTGGGGTAGCTAAAGTTCATCAAGGGGGTTGCTTTGCTACGCTTAATTTACTATTTACTCACCAAGCAAAAGCGTCGTAATTTATTGTTGTCGTTGTTGTTTTTGTTTTTGTTTGCAGGATATGCGTTGTATTTTTTGTTTATTTCGTGTATTTTGCGAATATTCGTTGTTTTGATGTTGGGGCGTAGAAAAAAAGAAAGGCACACATTTATTATTAAGAATGCGTTGATTTTTATTATTTTTGTATTTTTTTTTTTTTGCATACAATTTATAAATAGAATAATGTCTGATTATATTTGTTAACCGCATGTGTATAAGTATGTAGGTTTTGTAGAACCATATATATATATATAGTTTCGGGGATTGGTTAGTGACAATAAAGCAAAACAAACATATATATGCTATGTGTGTGTGTGTGTTAGTGTCTGCGTATATATATACATATATATATTTATGTTTATATGTATGTATGTATGTGTAGTGCACCAGCAATTTTCGAAAAGAGTCAACAATTGTTTCGGACTCCAATTATGTGGGTGTAAGGCAACCAATTAATGAGTGAAGGGAAGAGTGAGTAACGGGCATACACTCAGCGAAAAATATAAGCCCAAGTATTTAGAAAGTGGCCAAAGAAATCAATTTTCAAAAACTTAAAAGCAAAGACAATCAATGATTTAAATATTCACAAATTTTTTTTCTGAGTGTAGCATATGGCAATAGTTGAATACATAATTTATAAATTATTAAAAGCAAACTGGCGAAAGTTTTCAACTCACACTTGTGCCAAAAATGTTTTGGGGGTTTGTTTTCAAGTCGTTAAAGGCCACACACAAAAATGTTGATGTTAACAATATTAACAGCAAATTTGTACAATTGGTTTAAAAAAAAAAAACGAACCTTTCAATCAATTTCTAACTTTAAGTTTAAGTCAACCAAAACGTTGCCGCCTATTTTCGTATCATAAAAAAATACCACCGTTTAGAACTTGTAATTAATTTTGAGAACTTTCATTTGTTGTAGTGATGTTGTTGCTATTGTTGTTGTAGTTGTTATTGTTATTATTTAATGAGCGCAAGTTCGAGTCGTTTGGTTGTTGTTTTTGTTATAAAACTTTGCTGCTTATTATTAATATTGAATTTCGTTGGAAGCGGAGACTGAGAAATGATCGATTTGTGACGTGTGATGAACTTTACAAAAGTCGTAAAATTAACTGAAAAAATAAACATTGCATATTTATTCACATTTGTTTTTAAGCTAACTTTATATTGAATTTAGTCGCTTTGTTTGACATTGTTTCAAATTGTTGATTGTTGATTGTTGTTATTTTCAATGTCGCGCTGATAAAAGTTCAGCGTTCGAGATTCAAATTAGGTTGCTTTTGCAATCGACAAGTTGAGCATTTTAAGCCGCATATACAAACACACACACACACACACATACACATATATGTATATATATTTTGGTCGCCACGTTTGTGGGCTAGCTTCTAGCCACACTTGGCCAGCAAAGTACGCATGAAATTTTGAAGCTGCTATCGAAGCGTAACAAAAATAACAACAGAGAGCAACTTCATTGAGAACTCAATAAATACATACATATATAATTGTTGTTGCTGTTTGAATTTTTCAATTCACAATAGATAATAACAGACATTCAAATGTAATTGCATTTTTTAAGTATTCGAATTTTGCTGTGCTTTCTTATTAGCATTTTTATTTTCTACATATTATCGTTATTTTTGCTGAGCTTTCTTATACGAATTTTTATTTTCTACATATTATCATCGTTTGCTGCCAAATTTCACACAAACACACACACAGACACAGACATGCTAAGCAAACGGGTTGTTGTTGTTCTTGTTCTTTACTTTATGCAGCTTTTTTGTGGATGCTTTCTAACAGGCGCAAGCAACAACAAGATTGCCGCTGTTTTGTTTTGGACCAGTCACAAATACACACGCACACACACACACACAGAGTTGCCGTTAAGTTCCAATAAGAAAAGACAGTGTGTGCTCTGCAGCACATAACATATGTTTAGTTTTTAATTTATATAATTCCGTTGGTATTTGATGCACTTTAGTTTTGTAGATTTAATCTTAGGTTTTTTAAATGTTTAGCAAAATGTTGTTTTTGCGCTCGTACCACCCGTTCGCGCTCAGCTGTCCAATAAGACTAACAGCTCTTGAATTACAGTCCGATAACGATAACAAGTTCCAGTTCGAGCTAGAGGTGCGCCATTGTGGAACTAGTTTGAGAGAACAAATATATGAGCTCATCTGCACTCAACCGTTACTATTGAGCATATTAACTATATAAGTTAACTGTCAGCTAACAATCTTGTCATTACTTAATAATATATTTAAAAATAAGCTCTGCCAGCTTTGGAGCTATCAACTTGTAATCGCTGTAATGCCACGCCGCATGCGCACCTCTAATAAAGCTCATTTAAAGACATTCACCAGCTGGCTGCTACGTAAGCCAGTTCCGATATGTGTCTAACGGAAAGTTGATAGTTTTGAAAGAGCTTATTTAAAATGGAAAAAAACTGCAATTTGAAATTTTTTTTACATACAAACGCTTGCTGTTTATTTCACTTTACGTTCTTTTAAATATGCTTATTATGCATTCTATTCCGTTCGCTTCCGATGCGTATCCGCTTATAACTTATGCCACTTAAATGTCTAAAATGAATCCGTTGCTGATTTTTTATTTTGATCTCAAGTCAAGTTTTTTTTTTAATGCTGCTGCTGCTTTTGACGCCGAGGCTTTTTTTCTCATTTGTTTTTGTTTTATATGCATGTATATTGAATATTTGTTGTATATAAGTGTATAATATATTTAATTTAATACATAAAAATTACGCGCACAAGCTTGTTCTTCTTCCTCTTCTTCGCCATCTTCATCTTCTCTTCATCTTGTGTTTAAAATAGTTTGTGTTTTGTTGTTGTTGTTGTTGTTAATATTAAACTTGTTTGCAGTTGTTGCAAAGATCATATATAAAAATACAAAAATCATAACATTTTCATATACACCGCTCATATACATATCATATAGAACTAGGATTAAATATCTCTAAATCGACCTTGCACAATCAATATCAAAAATTATGATTATTTTAAAATTAATGTCCATCCTCGTATTGTTGTATAAATAAATGTTACACTTAATAAACAATTTCACTTCGTTATATATATATATATATATATATATTGTTGACTTAAGAACTAAACTCATCTCCAAACGATTTCATATTTCGTAGGTTATTATTTGCTTTTTGCTTAAATGTTTCATTCGAGTTGTTGTTGTTGTATAAATTTCACTATTTAGTCTTAATTGTATATGGAAGTTGGAAATTGGTACTCAATATATGTTCAGGATCAACTAGGAAAACAATTTGGGTCTCTAATGGATGAGAGTTTGTGTATTATTTGTATTATTATTATTATTATTTTTTAGTTTTTTACTTGCTACTTGTTATTTATGCATGTATGTATTGATGTATTGTATTGTATTGTATTGTATGTATTTATGCAGCAGTCAATTTGTTTAATTTATTTTTTGAATTTTCGCTGTAGGTAATACTTGTGCCTTTCTCTGTAATTCGTATAGAGCGTTTATAGATTATCAATATCTGTTGTCTAGTCGTAAGTATGTAGTATTGTATCGTATCGTATCGTATGGTATGGTATGGTATGGTATGGTATGGTATGGTATGGTATTTTATTGTATTGTATGTATATAACGCTAATGCTTTCAAAAGTGCTGAACACCCACACTCAATTCCGCTTTGAAATGTTTTGAAGACTTGTTGAGTAAATTTCTGATTTACGTTTGGTTTTCACACACAAATTGATTGAATCGATTTCTCATCGATACGTTTTCTACTTGTGTTTTTGCTTTTTTATGAGATCGTGACTTAGGAAAGTGTTTTTTTTGTTTTTTGTTTTTTTTTTTTGTTTTTCAGTTGTCAGCTATTGACTCGGGAAATGTTGGAAGAGTTCTCCAAAGTGCTCAAAATGCAACGATTGAATCCATAGTTTTGATTAATTTGATGACCATTTATGGGAGCATCCATGGAATTGTGACTCACGTGAGTTGTTTTTGTTTTTTCTTTTTTTCTTTTTAATACTATACTGCTTATAAAATTGTATGTATTCGCATGTGTCTGTGTGTGTGTGTGAGAGTGTTGTTTGTTGGTATACGTATTTAGAATAGATAGATGCTTGTTAAAATTGTTTTTTTTTGTTTTTGTTTTTTTTTTGTGGGTTTATTTTTGGCTTATGTTTATATGTTAATAATTACGAGTTTTTTTGAATTTTTTTTTTTTTAGTTTTTGGTATTTAAGAAAAGCGAAAACGAAATGCATTGGAAATCAGTGCTCAGTGGCCAGGAGAGAGATAAAAGAGCCAAGAATACGTAGAGCAGAGGAGGGGGGTAAACACAGAGCAAAAAGGAGACATTGCATTTCTTGTTTACATTTAAATTGTTTTATACTTATGTAAAAATAATGTACAGTTGTAAAATTACATGCTACAATTTTGCTCGCACAAAAGTTTTTTGTTGTTTACAGTTTTTTGCATAACTTAGAAATCGATTAGAATTACAATTATTTTGACTAAAGTTCCTTGTTGTTGTAAAAAGCTGATACATAATTGCGTACTTTCGTGTATGTATAAAAGATACATACATAATTATGATTATATATATATATAGGTAAATCTATATATGTATGTAGATATATATAAATTTGTATAGATGTATATATGCTTGTATATATACCCAATACGCTTGGGCGCTATTCAAATATTTGATTTAAATACAATTAAAATATTTTAAATTACACATTTCAATATCTGACGCGATTTCGGTTTTTTTTTTACTTGCAATATATAACTCAGTTCGTGATTCGTGTGCTGATTGCCGTAGACACGCCACACCCCACTGCCCCATGGGGCAGGCTCACATTTAGGACAGTGTGCTGGTATTTTGTTGTTCTTGCTGCTGTTGTTGTTTGTTATACTTGGTGTGTAGACAGACAGTAGACAGTGTTAGGCTGCTTAGATACTAAGTATTTGAATCTATCTACGATTGAACTCCGATTTGATAGCTGCAAAAGTAAGGCCAGTAAATAAATGCAGTTTAGTAAAGAGAAGAGCTGTGAGGTTTTTATAATATGTAGATGCTTCTCTTACCGTCTATGATTTCGTTTTTCACTTTCTGTATCTCCACTCGCATCTCGCGCACTATCTCAGCTTTTAGGGTGTCCAGATCGCTGTTGGATAGCGCCAAAGACAGACCATCGCCATTGACCTGCTATGCAAAAATGTCATTTATTATAATTATTATTATTATACATAGTTATCAACTGTTTTGGCCAACTCACCTTGAGAATGGTCTCCTCGCTGGCGCTGCCGAAACGCTTGCGCATGGGACGAGGCGATTCGCCGCCACTGTTCGTTGTATTGTTGTTGCCGCTGCCGGCACTGCCGTTGGCTCCGCCTTGCGCATTGGACGCGGCACCGCTGCCGCCACCAGAGCCGCTGCCACTGCTCAGCTTGTGTGGCAGCGTATTTGACTTTTCCCACGGCCTTTGCTTTACTTCCGGCTCCGGATCGGGCTGCAAGTTAAGCAAATCTTAGCAACAATTTAAACATATTTATCTTTTTTTTAGGAATTCACCTCCTTTTTCTCGGCCTGCGCGCGACGCCTGGCCAGCGTTTTGGCCATTTCGTCCATCATGGAGGCCATGCCGTTGGAGCTGCGTCCAATGGTGCCATAATTACCGCTGCCGCCGCTGGAGGTGCTGCTGCCGCTGTTCTCAGGCGCTGCTGAGGTGGACTAAAGGAATAAACAACAACAATTTGTTAGCTAAAGTCAAACTTTCATAGTTCTGTCACTCACCTTGTTCTTTTTGAGCTTGAACTGCTGCAGCTGCGAGGCCAATGAGCCCATAAGATCGGCCTGCGGATCGTCCTTTTTGCCAGGACCGCCGGCACCCAGGCCTGGTGGCGGTGGCGGCGGTGGTGGTGCTCCCGGACCGCCTGGCCCAGGTGGTCCCGGTGGGCCACCCATGGCCGGTGGCGCTGGCGGTGCCGGCGGCTGTGGTGGCGCTGGTGCTCCGTTAAACATTTGCGGCGGCGCCGGCGGTGCACCACCGAATGTGGGTGGCGGTGGCGGCGGCGCTGGTGCAGCCACTTGCTGTTGCCCTGGACCACCTGTGCTGCTCATCCGATTGAGTGGCGGCGGCATGGGCACACCACCAACCGGCTGCTGCTGCTGTTGCATCATGGGCGGTGCTAGCGGCACTTGACTGTAAAGATTCTCCTGTGGCTGCTGGCCGTTGTGCTGGCCGTAGCCCGGAGGTGGCATGCCCGGCGCCTGCGGTGGCTGTGGCATCAACTGCGGCTGACTGTTGTAGACAACGCTGTTGGCGCTGGCCGAGCTCGGGATGTGGGCGGGCTGTGTGGCGCCGTAAATGGGTGCGCCGCCGTTCTGATGAACCGGCGGCATTGGTGGCTGTGGCTGTGTTGGGTATTGATGTAGATTGAGATTGGGATTAGAGTTTGAGAGCACATAATGGGGCTGCTGGTACTGCTGGCGGATGGTAGCGATGGTTGGTTGGTTGTGTTGGTAGTGGATTTTTTATGTTTTGTTTAGCATATTGTTTTTTTTTGGGGTAATTTCAAGCCAATTGCGGACGTGCGAATATGTTGGGAATGCAATGAAACAAGAAACAGAAACAGAGGTAAGGTAAAAAGTAGCAAACATAAGCGTAGCTCAAAAGCGGAACAAAGCCCACAACCGTAAGAGAACCTACCTGTGGTGGCGCATAGCCCGCTTGCACCAGCTGTTGCTGCTGTTGTGTGGTATAAACGGGCTGCTGCTGCTGCTGTAGTTGTTGTTGTTGATATTGCTGTTGCTGCTGTTGTTGTTGTTGCTGTTGTTGTTGTGTTTGGCCGGGTGCCGGCGGTATTTGCATTTGTGGATTGCCCGGCTGTTGTGGCAGGCCATTGGACGTGGGCCCGTTGGCGGTGGGTCCATAGTGATTGCCTGGCTGTGGCGCCAATTGCTGCTGCTGCTGTTGTTGTTGTTGCTGTGGTTGTTGTTGCTGCTGTTGCTGCTGTGGCTGTGGCGCCGGCGGTGCGCTAAGGGAATTCCTTTAGTTTGTGAGCAAAATTGTGTTGAAGATTCGGCGTAGATCGATGGAGATATGTAAGTGAGTGATTTGTGTTAGTGTAGATGAAGATGTGTCGACGACAACAAACAAGGACGAACGATGTGCGTGTTACAAGAGAAGTACAGAATCATATATATATATATATATTATATATAGATATAGATATGTTGTGTGTGAGTAAGTGTGAAAGAGAGAAGAAAAATGAACGAAATCAAAAAACATATGTAGAGAGACTGATTTGATGAGAGAGAGAGAGAGAGAGAGAGAGAGAGAGACATGCCCTATATAGTATAACTATAACTAGAAACCCACCTGCTGGTGCGATGATGTCCCTGCGGCGTTGGCGGACTCTGTGGTATGTTGTTCTGGTTTGTTTGCGAGGTGGGCGTTTGAGGCGATGGCGTTATATGACCACCAATGCCGTTATTCTGTCGCAAAATCGCCGCATCCTCGCTGGTCATGGTGCGATAGCCCATATCCTCCTCGTAGCCATTGCCATTGGTGGGCTGACCGGCAGGATTATTAACCCCGCGACCGCTCAGCACCTGTTCAAGGAAATGGAAGATTCATCAGTTAATAATGAAATGTAGACAGAGAGAGAGAGATTCACTTACCTCCAGGGCATGCATCATGGCGCGCGCAAAATTCTCTGCATCGCTCTGGCTGGAAAAGTTGAGACCGTACACAAACTTGGAGTCGCGCCATTGATGGAACGTTGCCGTTGCCTGATTATATTTGAGACCCTTCAGTATGGAGCAATTGATAACCACCTCGTGATCCTGCAGCTTGCGCCCAACCACACGGAATGTGTTATTCTGCTGATGATGATAGATCTGCACTTTGCTCAATCCCGACGAGCTGCCCGAAGACACCCATCTCTTCTGGATGTCATCGTACACCATCACAGAGGCGCGGGCGCCAATAATGCTTTGCTCACTGTAATGGATACAAAACAAGAATTATTATATCTTTATTCATTTTCATCCATTCAAAGCTGAGACAAAGTCAATCGTCTTTATCATATCAATAATAGAGTTTAAAAAATGTAGTAAAATATCATGAGAAAGAAACTAAGTTATTCATTCAGAAAAACAGGCCTAGGAACATTCTAAGAATACCAACGATCGATAGAAAGAAGCAACACAATCAGAAAACCATTAGATGATTAATTTGAAAAGTACACTTGTCTTGATTTCACACTCTGGCTCTATCTCTATTCTGTTCCCATTTACGTCTCGGCTTTCACACACAGTTTCACACGACTAACGACGAGTGCAGTGATCTTTCTGGAGCTGAAGCTGCAACTGGACAGGAAGCGTACCGCATTTATTGTACCAGAATCCCTTCATTCCGCATAGTAAATTGCACACCTGTCACACGCATTCATTTGTCGTCGGGCCGATTAAATAATTCTAATGAACTTTTACGCAACCTTTAACATTTTTTGCAGCGTTGACAATTAAAGCGGAAAAACTAAACACAAGAGTTGAAAAATGCTAGAAACATGACGTTGATGACAAGAACTCAGAGCATAGATAAAACATTCGCCGTCTGTTTATACCCTTGCTGAGGGTATTAAAACTATATCATAGCATATTTGGTCTACATAATAAAGACAATGAGAAAAATGTAAAATTAACTAAATGGTAAGTTTGGCTAAGATATATTGACGAACAATCTGTCTGTTTTTGCAACAAATACTATAACTTTTGGTTGGGTTTCCGGTCTGATAGGGTATATAATATTCGGCGTGCCGTAGCTAGCTGTTTTTTTCTTGTTTGCAGTCTATCGTTTGTTTTTCTCAGTGCGCCAGACTTGTAGTATGTTACTGGGCGAGAGATAATGACAGTCCCAACAGCTCCAACAGCTCGAACAGCAGCGGCCACAAAACGAGTTGCGATCGTCGACTCTTTTTCTTTTTCTTTTTCTGACTGCGGCTGCAGAATTCTCGCCGTCAGCGATCCGACTTGGCCTGGCCAAATGTTGACTAGTTTTGCACTTAAATGGAGCGAGCAGGCAAGCGGAGATCGGGCAGAGAGGGGGGTGGGTTGGTGCTGTAGCCAGGGTAGAGGCAAGTCCACAGCTGTGCGGCCTTATATAACAAACGTGCTGGCTGCAGTTCAGCATTTTTACAGCATACGATATGTGATTCCGTGGAACGAAAGTGAAGTTTATCTATGCACACTTGTAATTTGATAGGCAGCAAGAAAAGATACGAATAAATGATCTGAACATTGTAATATTTGCTATCTATATAAATTGATATATTATTTGAATATGAAATTAAAACTAAACCTTTCCTTTTTGATTTTCTTTCTTTACTATTGCTTTCAAACTCAAGTTAAATATATATGTATATTGAGAATTGAGATCCCAGTTTGCCTGGGCGAAGATCAATAGTTCAAAATGAAAGCCAGGTAGTAGCTTCTAGTATATTTATATTATTAAAACTTTAACTGGCTGCACTCTGAGTAAGTGCTCAAACAATTTGTTAGTTAAACAAATGGGCATGTGGTCAAAGTAATGAAATTGAATGCAAATTACATTCTCCATTCGTGTGGGTCGTTGTAAAGACTTTTCATTATGGCCGCAGGTGAAATTTTCGAGTTTGTGGATTAATTCGTGCGTTAAATTTTTCAATGCAGATTCATCAGCAGCACGAAGGCAATTTTCTTTAACATTTTTAATTGGCGTTAAATTATATACAGTTACCGAGCACATTGACGGCAGTTGTGTTACAGTGGGAAAGTCAAGTCTCAAACCCTACGCGATCGAGCGATTCTAATTCGATTTTTGGATTATCGCCTTGCAACTGGGAATCATTAATGGGCATCGGCTCTGGTAATACGTGATGAATGATGGCGAGAATTATGTGTAATGGAAAAAGCCGTCAAGAAAACGGATTGGATCACGTTTTTGTATGTCAGAGCAGTGTGACCTGGTAAAATTACTTCCTGTGATTTGGCAACAAGGACGTCGTACAGAACGTAAAAGAAATAATAATAAAAGGCAAGAGAACAAAAAAAAAAAAGACATACGTAAAAATCATTGTAGGGCAACCAATTAATTTATCTTTGACCGAATTATGGCGACGCTGGGGGATGCGTTGTTGTTGCTGTTGTTGCTGATGATGTTGTCGGTGTTTATGTTGTTGTTGTTGTTGTTGCTGCTGCTGTTGTTGCAGCAGCAAATAATGATGTATGTTGCTATAGAGATGCTGCTTTGTAGCTGTTGTTGTTGTCGTTGTGGTTGTTCTTGTTGCTGAATGTGGCGCTCTAATTGAGAACGACATGGAGCTGGTGAGTCTGGACGGGACAGTGGAACAATTGGAAGAAGAGGAAACTGAGTTTGTGTTGGCCACAGAAGGGGGCGGCAGCGGTGGCGGTGATTGTGACTGTGACTGGGGCAGGGGCAGAGGTACGCACTTGCGTAAAGTGGAAAATATAGCAGTCGATGTGGACAAAGAGGAAGAGGCAGAGGCAGAAACGGAGGCGGAGGTGGAGGTAGAACTAGAGCCTGCTCTAGTTGTGGAGACAGTATTTGTGGATAATGATGTGGATGTGGATAATAATGATGACGATGATGTTGTTGATGATGGCGATGATGTGGTTGATGTTGATGATAATGAAGCATTGACGTATCGGCTGTGCATTGAAGCAGCACCTACGCCAGTCGGTACGTACAAGGACTGATCATTGAGTAGCGCCTGTGTCCAGGTGGGCGCCTCATAGATGGGCGTGGGCGTTGCGGTGCTCATTCCCTGGGCCATGGGCAGCTGCAGCACCAGTTGCTCATGCTCGTGGTAGGCGGTTGCCGAGCGCTGTGGCGGCTGCTGCTGTTGTTGTTGTTGTTGTTGTTGTTGTTGTTGTTGTTGTTGTTGTTGTTGTTGTTGGTAATGATGGTACATGGGATGGCGATAGTCGAGCAGATCCAATTCCTGCAGCTCCTCAATGCTGTAGTAATCACTGGCAGCTGGCAGAGCTCTGCCCTTGTACTGCATGCTCTGGCTACGCTTGATCAGGAGCAGCTCCGGCTCCTCCTGTGGGTGCTGCTGCTGCTGCTGGGTTACCTGGAACTCGCACATGGCCGCCATTCCATTGGCATGGGGCTGTTGATGGTAGGCCAGTATTGGCCCGGCTGCGTTGACACTAGCATTGGATTTCTTGCTGGTGAACGAGGTTTTTGCATAGAGTTTCTTCATGGCCATTAACTGCTAGCAAACATTTGCAGAGGCGGTCAAAGTACACACACTTAAAAACAAAAGCACACACACACACGCATCAGCGATCCCACACACAAAAGCGTTTTGGTCACACGATCACTGATCACAAATCACAAATCACTAAATAAGTAAATGGAATTTTATGTTTATCTAGGTCCGTTCACAAAACTCTCGCAGCTGCGACTGCGACTGCGACTGACTCCGGCTCCGGCTGCTGCGACTTGCGGCTGATCGAAATCGAACCTCAATTGAGACTGAACACGCCAAACGAGTCTTCGTCTACGCTAAGCCCCAGAAAGAGAGCGTAAAACGACTCACAGAGCGCGACTCGAGACGGCAGTGAGTCAAAAAGAGCAGAGAGAACAAGTAAGAGTGGCTTGATTGACAGTGCTCGACTAGAAGATACTCTTTATTGACTGATTCCTAAATAGCTTCTGTGTTTATTGTCCGATTGTCATGAAACTTGTAGAGCAACCAGATGGCTTTCAAATATGTAAATGTGCTAAATATAAAGGGCACAAAATAAATAAATAATATTAATTATTAAATTAAATTAATAATTAAATATAAGTTTTTAGTCAATTTTAACTTGATCGTGGGAAAGGTACTATAAAACTAAAATATTCATGAACTGTGTGCGCTATACGATAACATGCACATCAAGTTTGTTGCCTCTAGCTTTTATACTTTTCAAGTTATGCCAAATAAAAAACGGAGCTCAAATATCTATATTTTTCAATATTTTATCATTTTTTGCAATGTCCATATATTATATGTACTTTACATACATTTTAAAAGATTACAGGGTATTAAGAGAGCGTGCCGAGTTCAAGCTGATGATCAGCTTACAGTGAGTGTGATGTGTCTGTGGCTTTGAATTTGGCTAAAAGCTAAATAATTACACTGCCAAGGCAATAAAATAATGAGCGGTGCTACGTAGTCGATTGGTTGGTAGTCGAAGCCTTCACGCAGATCCCTTAAGATCGGATCGTTTAGTCTGCTCTTCAGATCCATTCCCAGGTTGCCAATTAAAAACGCGCTCGCAACGCAGCTTAGACTCAACTCAGACAGTCTTTCAGTTAACCATTCCGTCAGTGGATCAGACCCGACCCGTCCCGTCCCGTCTTTCCTCACTGTGCAATAATTACTTAAGAAACGAGCTCAATAATTTATATTTCCCCCCCGAGCGACGACTATTAAATGCTTTTTTTTCTTCTCTATCTCTGAACGGTTTTGTGGCGGCGTCAAAGTAGTAGGAAGCGTGTTGTGACGACGGTGTGGCAAAGGGGGGAGGGTGGTGGGGGTTGGGAAAGGGTATACACAGCTTGTGGCATGTTATGAAAAATTCATATAAATACATATATGTAAGTCTCGAGCGGCTCGAGCGGCTGAGTACAAGTATCTGAATCAGTTTGAAATTTTTTTTTATTCTACAATTCTTAAGCGTACATTTCCAATTAACATGGCATTTGTCTATTGTGAATGTTGTTGTAGCTTGTTGTTGTTATAGTTGTTGTTGTTGTTGTTGTTGTTACTGCTCGTTATAATGCGCGCGTCTGGTCTTAAATGCTGTCTGATTTGAGCGACGATTATTGTGCAGCTTAATGGCTTTGTAAGAACGAACTAGACCCGGGCTCGAACTCGAGTTCGACCATGGCTCAAATGATTTGGCAACTTTTTTGGCTGTAGCGGCTTTTTTCGGTTGCGTTTATCGCTTATTAATAAGAGACCTACATGGACAGCAAGACATAAACTGGTATTCATATTGAACATTAACAATAGCGATAACGGTCATAAATTGGAGTTGAAGTCAAAAATGGCTTCAATCAGGATACCGAACAGCTAACGTACGTAGGTACATTTATTACATATTTTTAATATCAAAGTTTACCACTGTTTACACATAGGATTGATAATACTTGTATTGATGTTTCACCTCCCTATCGATTGTTAAACTTTCGTCATTTCCTACGAAAGATAACAACAAAGTCAATTGGTATTGTAAACGCTTTTGGCGATGATTCAGTGATGTGTAATTCACATTGTGAACTTTGCGCTTGAACTTTTTCCATTTTTGGAGTGATTAGATTTCAATGCACTCACTGGTTAAGTGCATGCACAACTTCAAATCAATTAAGTTATTCAATTTTACCCCCAAGCTGCCGACAACAAACTGTTCACAGAGCGAGAGAGAGATAGAGAGAGATTCACTCGCTGCACTCTTCAATTAGCTATAGTCTACTTTGGGGCATACCTCGCGTGGAAGTGAAACTCAAATTGATTAAATTGCAACTCGAATCGCTGCACGTTTGCAGCTGCTGCATTTGTCGGACAAATGTTGCCCATTGAGCGGCGCAAGTTAAACTGGGCCAAAACAACTACGACTCGGCTCGAGTGGGCCAACATAAAGAGTGCCGAATTTCGACGACATTAAAATGATGACACGCCTATAAAATGAGCCGCAAGACGGACTGCGTTTTTTTTTTTTTTCTGTGTTTTTCGCTTATGAATCAGTTATCAAGCAGGGACAAAAGCCCTGACTAAGCAAACAGGACAGGAAGCAGACGGATGGGCCACTCCCCGGCCGCATAAAACGTCAAATAGCCAAACAAATTATGGGCATTAACAAAGTGGAGTCGAGGCCCAGGCCCACGGCCAGTTCCAAGCACATCAATTTCGCTGATGACCTATAAACTTTGGCCAACACGTGACGTTGCAGGGACATACACATTTTTTTGGGACTACAGCGCAGGTGTTGTAGAAGTGGTTCTTAAACTGGCCCCGAGCAGCAGTTGAATATTTGATCAATTGAAAAGTCGTTATATCGTCAATTGAGTTAACCACCCAATCTATAGACAGACAGTTTTGAATGACAAAGTCAAAGTTGTCATCATTATAATTGAAATGTCCTTCGTTGAAATCAAATGCGAATGAAAATCAACGTCTAGGCGACAAATAAATTATAGTTACTTTGCGACAATGTAACATGTCTCAGATACAAAATATCTACAATATACAATGTGTTGGCCATGTAATTGAGAATAGTAAACAAAACGATAAAGTATTTAGTGATTCATTTTTCAATAATTTATTTACTTTTAAATAATGAGTTTTGTTTATTTTTGAAACTGTTGCTATTTATATGACCAGAACTGTACTTACATACATATGTATCAAATGAAAATTCAATGTGCAACTTACGTCATTTTGTTCTGGTTTGTTGTTGTTGATATTTGAAGGAAGGGGGTGGGGGTGGTAAACTGTGCGGTATTTCCTAGCTATGGGAAGGGGTTTGTTGTTGTGCTGCCCTCGGCTTCCACCAGGTGGCGCTCGTCTCCTCGCTGTGTGTTGTTAATTGCAACTATGAGATCTGAAAGTGGAGTAAAGAAACGATATTTCGGTTAGAACTTGTGATTTCTTTGTGTATTTCTGTGATGGATCAATAAAAAGAGACCTTGAAACTAGAAACTACAGTTAGTGCCATTAATTAAACAATCGCCGAATGGCTGCAAGTGAAAGCAGCAGCTGAATTAATAATATTCAAAGCGAAAACCGAACAATACAAACGAAGAACAATAACAATAACTAGAAATATAACCATCGATAGACAGATAGACAGATGGACAATGTGGCTTCTATTTCATGCCCCATTTTTACTTTTTCTTTCTTTCAGTGCCGGCGACAACTGTCCGGGGAAGGGGAAGGGAATGGGGGAGACCACAGGTAGCGAAAGCCATTTACATGATAAATGCGAATAGCGCCGCTTGAATCTAATGAATCGGGTCAGTGCATGACCCTACACTGAAAAAAAAAACTATATCAGGAAATACGTACTTTAATTGCTCATATGTACTTGAACTAAGATGTTTGTATATGTTCGCAACCAGAACTTTTTAATTATTTTAAGAACTGTATACTTATTTGCATAAAAATGTGGCAGGAAATGTACAAATAACTAAATGTATGGCACTTATTTTTTATCGGTGTACAGAAGGTCGCGTCTAGGAAAGACCACTGAATGGCCCCGGGACCACAAACGCATAAGCGCAGTTTGTTTGTACGCGTAAATGTGTCACGCTGCTAAAAAGATGTTGACCTAGTTTGCTGCTGTTGCTGCGGCTGCTGCTGCCCTCCCCACACCACACCACCCCAACCCGAGCCCTTAGAGAGCATCGTCATTGCGTCATAGTTTCGCTGAGCGAAAACTGCCCTTTGAGCGACATCGTAATCGTTATGCGGGCTCGTTACTCCGGCGTCCGCTTTGTTGCCGGAAGTGTTTGCGCCGGAGCGCGTAGCAACCATTCAGAATAGTTATCACTGCGACCATAACTCAACTTTTAGTGACCTGTGAGCTTAGCACATAATTCAGTAAGCTAATTGTTTGGATATCCAAATGCAGAGGATTTCAATTAAAAAGTTTCGGATTATGGCAACTATTTGTCTGTCAAAAATAATAAATCAAAAAAATATCCAACCTTAACCATTGACAGCTGTTGTTAATAGGATAAATATTTAACGAGTTAATTTACACGAATGCAATTCCGTTTGTTGACTAAACACACAAATCCGGCAAAGCCATTGAAGAGCTCGTTAAGCGGACACCCCAGGACATCAGGATAGCATGCACATGTAACGCTTCCTGTGCCCTCGATCCTCTCACCACCACAGCAGGGCGGGCAATTAAAAAGTTCAATACAAGTGAATACAAGTGAAATATTATGCACTCAATGAGGGGAGGTTCTAGAAGCAACCCCCGTAGTCACTGACCTCCCACCACTTTTCTCGTTTCTCTTGCATTTATTTTGGGGGTGGCAAGTAATCCAGACCGATCACAAACATGCAGACCGTCATACTGGTTGGTAAGCGATTTTCACTATGCGTTTCAATTTCGCCATTTAACCCAAAGTAACCGCCTCAGGGTTAGCAGTTCCGTGCTCCGAATACCGTGCACTGACAATCCATCTCCAGCTGGGAATGGGACACGTTTTCCCCATTCACTGAAAGCACATTTCCAGGAATTTTCATGACTCCTACGTGAGTGTTCGCCCGGAATGATGTCAGTTGGCTTCGTCAGAAACTTCCACCCCATTTTCAAACCCAATTTCCCCTTTGCTGCTTCTTCTTGTGACAGCTAAATGTTTGCACTCAAAACAATAACAAAAACAAATTATTGTGCCGCATTGCACATGGAAATTTCCCATTTTATACCCTGCACCCATTCGAAATAGGTAAAAAGGATATATACTTGCATAAGTGTAATGTATATCAGGGCTGAGTACAGGGTATCTGCTAGTTGGACACTCGTCTTTTACTTTCTGTTGCTTGCGTGACTCGGTAGATTTGTTAACGTGGTACAAATTACAAGCTAAAAAGCCAACATTTGAGTCAACGCCGGCAAAAACGTCATCCAAATGCGAATATCACTCGCCAGAGATGAGAGTAATCCCTGTTGAAGTTCATAATCTTCTGTAAGTTGAACTGTGGGGATTTGCCTCACATGTGTACTGTTTCTGTTTCTGTTGCTGCCGCTATCCATTTATCTTTTTAGCACTCGCTTTAAGCCAAGCTCATTCTGGCCAAGGTGAGTGCGTCGTACAGATCCCAAACTGGTTTTACAACTAGTAGAAAAGGCAGCCCGCCCGACTTTTGCCTTTTGCCTTTGTCTCTTCTCGGGCCGGGCAAAATATATGCTTCAATTTGGCTTGCGGGCTGAATTCGGGTCGCCACTTCAAAGTCGCCGTCGGGGCTTGGACCTCACCTCAGTGCGGTATTTGAATTGTGAATGCGAGCAGTTTACAATACTGGCATCAACTGAAATTCGCTGATGGATTTGCCAAAACATTGCTGATGCTGCTGCTGCTGCTGCTGGGAACGACCCAGATCCATACAAGATGTTAGATCCACAAGACTGAAAAAAGACTCCCAGGCATATCAACAATCGGCAATCGGAGCGTTCAGCCAAGCGTCAAGCTTTTTTTTTGCATCTCACCATGGCAGGGCTTCGGCTTCCCAGCTGCCAATTAATTATGTTTGCATCTACAAGCTATTAATTTATTGTAATCGCAGTCGCTACCAGTCGAGCGGGCCTTAACCCGAAATCGTCCAAGTTTCGTTTTTCGACTGTGGGCGAGGCTTGCACGGCAAAAAAGTTTCTACGGTAAATTACGTTTCTTGCAATCAATTTTCTTTAAATTACATAGAAGATTCGTACTTTAATTCTCTTAAAAGAAGTGTACAATTCTAAGGCTGAAAATAATATTTTCAAGGAATTAGTCCAATAATGCTTAATCTAAGTAAAAACAACCAAATTTTAGCTTAAACGAAGCTCCAATAAGGAACGTACTTGAATCATTTACTGGATTGAAGAATATTCAAGTTAACCGAACTTCTCACAACTGATGCAAGTACGGATTTCTTGATTTTTTCCAGTGTATCTTTATCTGCAATTGACCTCAGACAAATCTCAAACGCAACATACTATTTGCAAAAGGGGTATTTATCGCTGGGGCACGCTCCATTTCGTGGCTGATATTCAGCCAGTTGCACAACTGAACTTTGTAAATTTCGTTGCTGTTTGGCTCCAATGACGGACAGCACGTCAATTTAATGAAGCGAAGCCAAAATCTGTATTTGGGTTTTTTGGAGTCGCAACCCGAACTGAACCGAACCGCAAGAATGCTGATAATTATTGAATAATGTTTTTAACAACATTATCTATTACTAGGTCGTCAATTATCCACCCCGCTATCGCACTGTAGTGTGGAGCTGTAGATGCAACAAATTTTTCAATAAACAAGTAAGAGTGCTCTAGTCGAGAGTGCCCGACTAGGATATACCCTGATCCAAGGTCTTACATTCATTCATAATTATTTATCTGTATTCATACATGGAAACACACAAACGCTGCGCGAGTCATACAATTGCTTTGCTTCTTCTTCCATTGGCCTCAAACTATGTTGCTTTGAATCGTCAATAACTTCTTTGTTTATTGACCGATCGTAATGAAATGTGTAGGACATAAAGATGGCGTGTAAATGTGAAACTATGTATAATCCAATAGTCATACCTCTAAAAATTCGTATTTCTGGGAGATTCCTTATAAACGACCTTCCCAGACTTCAAACTGCCACAACTTTGTCAAATCTGAACCGATTGTCAATCCTGAGGCCATTTTGATCATGACTTGGCATCTAGTTTGATTCTACATTTCAAGTTAATGAATTTTTGAAAAAATAAAATTTCGGACTTTTTTAGCGAAAAAAGCATAAGGGGGGACCCTTACCAATTTTGATTTTTCAAAAAATAGAATCTTGAAATTTTACGTTTAATTGATTGTGGGTGTCTCAATTAGTATAAAAAATAATACGAAAATTGATTTTGTGGTGTTTCATTTTTCTGTCAAAAATCACGCCAAAAGTGACAAAAAAATTGTCTTGTAAAGTGCCCAAACAACGAAAAGCTCCTTATAAACGACCTTCCCAGACTTCAAACTGACACAACTTTGTCAAATCTGAACCGATTGTCAATCCCGAGGCCATTTTGATCATGACTTGGCATCTAGTTTGATTCTACATTTCAAGTTAATGAATTTTTGAAAAAATAAAATTTCGGACTTTTTTGGCGAAAAATGCATAAGGGTCCCCCCTTACCAATTTTGATTTTTCAAAAAATAGAATCTTGAAATTTTACGTTTAATTGATTGTGGGTGTCTCAATTAGTATAAAAAATAATACGAAAATTGACTTTGTGGTGTTTCATTTTTCTGTCAAAAATCACGCCAAAAGTGACAAAAAAATTGTCTTGTAAAGTGCCCAAACAACGAAAAGCTCCTTATAAACGACCTTCCCAGACTTCAAACTGACACAACTTTGTCAAATCTGAACCGATTGTCAATCCCGAGGCCATTTTGATCATGACTTGGCATCTAGTTTAATTCTACATCTCAAGTTAATGAATCTCAAGAAAATAAAATTATATATATATATACTTTATGGGGTCGAAGATGCTTCCTTACAACAACACAAAACCATTATACCCCTTTTCCCATTTTTAATGGGTTCAGGGGGTATAAAAAAATGAAACGAAATAGGGCGCAACAAAAGACCTAAAAGATCTATTATTACATTACTCACACACACACACACACGCACACATAGACAGAGACGACAATGCTGCCACAGACGGAGTCGGCGCACAAAGTTCAAGTGAGGAGCGGACATAAAACTATCATAATCATAATATAATCAGCCAGCACATGGAATTCAGGAGGGGGTAGAGCTGCAGTAGCCTGTGGAACGGCAAACAGCAATTTAGCGCAAAATACCAAATAACAATAAAAAAAATGACGACAATAACAATAACTACTGCAATAAGTAACTATTTCCACGAGTGCAGCACACCCTGTAGTCGAAAAGTAAATCTAGTTGTAGATTTTTGTCATTATTTATATAAATATTTCTCTTATTTGTATTTAACAAAAAACCCTCTCCATTTCCATAATACAGGGTATACACATTTGCACTCAGACATTATATAGAGCGAAAAAAAAGGCAGGTAACCTGCTAAGCAATATGTTTAGACTGGCAAAAGGCATCGGAAAAAGCGTCAGTATTATTCAGAATACTCGCTCGTCTCAAGTGCTGGAGAGGAAATCTCTACAGAAGTCGCGGCACTTGGGCCAAAGTCGCTAACTGAGCTGTGTGTGGGGTTAAAAGCAGCACAAAGTATTTCCATGCAATCAAAATGAAAAGAAAACTTTGCTCTGTCAGCTTTTAGTAAGTAAAGAGAAAAAAAAACAAAAAGAAACCCGTTGCATGCCTGTGAAATTTCAGATTCAGACCCAGTCCCAGACCCCAGTCGCAGACCCAGACCGAGCGGAAGCACTTCAAGTGCTTGCAATTCCTCTTTGAGTAAATAGCGCGGAGTGCAGAAGTCGGAAGGGAGACTGGCAAGGGATACTGAGAGGGGGAGACGCAAAGATTACCGGAAAAACTTGCAGCTTGCATCTATTGACTTGGTATCAGCTTTGGTCACTGTGGCAATTCAATTTCATATTTCTCCCCTCTCCAAGATTTGTATTTAATCAGCGTATGCGCCACTTCCCGTTTGGACTTGTGGAGCCGACTCAGTTAGGCGCGGGGGGGCTGGAAGGTCGTTAATCGTCATCGCCAATTCAATGTGAAATGTGCGCTTTGAAATTTCAGCATTACTACATTTACACAGAAAAAAAACTGGGTTCCAAAAATATATATTTTCTCAACTTTGAATGCAGATTTATTGAGAATGAGAATAAGTTATGAGAATTTAAAGTCTGGGAAGGGCATTTTTAGGGACTTGTAACTTGACATGTGACCATTGTTGTCATGATTTTTGAAACGAAATCCGATTTTTTTTAGTTTCTCAACTTAGAATGCAGAATTATTAACCGCCCTAGAGTTATTTAAATATGAATGATACATTTTCAAATAATAATTTACCTTGAAACGCAGAACAGACAAACAGCAATATCAATTAAAAAAAAAGATTTGTATGTTTTTCTGTGCTTTCCAAGAAATGCCCACACAAGAAATTGATTATTTGGTAAGGCGAAGGTGGAAAGCAATTAATAAGTATTTCTGAATGAGAATGCGAGCAATCCAAAATGCCAATAAATAATCAGTTCATTCGTTGAATGTTCTATATGGCATACTACTTCTGCTATGCACTTCAATAAAAGAAATTCAAAATTACGTGCAGACATCGTAATTTCAACTTAATTAAACTGGAAACTTGTGGTTGAGGATATCTGAACATTGCATCTAATTGCGATCGCATTAGGCCGAGCGTTAGACCGTGAAAGGAACCAAGAGGGAAGGGGAGGCATGGGGGGAGGAGCTGGTTTAGTGTAGGAATCAGCCGCAACAGTGCATCAACTTGTGCTAATGTCTATGTCTAAGTCTGTGTTTGTTGTGGTAATATAAATATCTAGGCCGAAAAACAATTGTTTAACACAGCGCCAATTGCTTTTAAATACAGTACACTGAACATATATTGTTCATATATTACATACACATATTTACATATATCATAAATATAGTACATATCGCTTAGATGCCGACTCATGCCCAAAACTATTGACCGCATCGTATTAAATACATATTTAGATATACACCCGTTAAAAATTGTTGAAAAGGGTATATTTAAATTGTGCAGGACGTTGAGTTAAATTAATGTAGCCTTGTCCGTAAGCACATCAAATTTATTTCTTTCTTTCAATTTATTCACATGTTACTGCCGAATTTTGCTAAGTGCATTGCTCAGCCAGCTGAGTTCGCTGCTTTTCTAACTCAAATTTCACGGCATACATTTTGCATTCTTTTTTTTTTGTTCCTATGTGTGTGGTTTAGGATTGTAAATGATGATTTTCTTGATATCATGTGTGTGTGTGTGTGTGTGTGTGTGTGTGTGTGTTGCTGTTTGTCTGTTGTCTGTACTTGAGCCAATGCGGTGGCCTCCAAAGCTAAAACCAAAGCCAAGACAATGGAACGAAACGCCTGAAAAGCTGCCACTTAAGCGAATTTCATTCTCCGTTCTGCTTATCTGTGCAGTTCATATACAACACTAGTATCTACAATTTATGCCATATAAGCGGTATTTATTTATCACGCATATGAATACATTATATACTCAGACTCGGACTCAGACTCAGACTCGGATTCAGATTCCGATTCAGAAAACATCGGCATTCATGCACATTTGTGCTTTATAATCAGCGATGCTTTTTCTTTACTCCTCTGCGTTTATTTCGAGAGTGTTACTTTTGGCTGGGCTTTGTAATTCTCAATTGAAAAAGGGGAATGTTTATTAATATATATGTATACATATAAGCTTTTAGTTCTGATAACTGTTATCAAAAATAATAACTTGTATGTTTCTGCTTCCTCATTCCTTATTAACAAGCATTTCCCCAGTTTGTTAAGTACAAAACAAAGCAAATAAAGCTCATGAATGAAGCAAAATAAATAAATAAACAATTTATTAAAACAACAAGCGGGCATGGAAAAATTGTTTAGCTGGTGAAGGCAGAGAACAAAATAATAATAAAAATCCAAACACGTTTCACGCATCCGATGAAGACTCATCGATTCCTATGAATTATTATGCAGGTGACGTTGGCGCACCATAAACATTGTATACTTACATATATGCAAGTATTTTGTTTAAACTTTAAGGGAAATAGCAATGCAGTAATAAAGTCATAGTGGCCGACAAATTGTAGGAAGCTAACGGTGAATGCAGCATATTCGAACACCCAGCATAAGAAGAGTGAGAAATATGAAGATGGATAGATAGAGAGTTAATCTCCATTTGTCTTTCCCTTACCCGCATTGTCAAACCACAGCAACAATAACAGTATGTGGTTTTATTGGATGCTGCGTGGGAGGTGTGGACACACTGGCGACTGACCGTTGCGGAAATGTTAATTACATTTGCGATGACAGTCAGAGTTCAATGCATTGACCTGCCAGCAAGCTGACTGTTATGACACGCCATGAAGTTTAGTCACAAAAGCAAGTTTATGATTCAGTGCAGCCGCTACACGAATACATAAACAAAACATAAACAAGAACTGAGGTAAACCACAAGGAGGAATATGTATGTATGTATGTGTATATATTGTAGCCATTTCTTGGATTTCTTTCTTTGTATTAAAAGTTTTAGTCATCGTTAAAAAAAGGCCCAAAAAACCAAATGTATGTAAACAACAACAACTACAACTATGCAAGAGGGAGGATGGCTGATAAAAAAACAAAGAGTGCGCAATACGATATACATATTTTGGTTTTATTTTCTTATCTTATCTATAAGTTGTGCGACCCCAATTGCAGCTGCCGCGGGAAGAACTAGGCTAACGTTATTTAACTTATGTATATATGTATATAGTTATATATACTTATATACAAGTACCTAAGTATGACGACTAAGTGGCAACAGTTTGGTAGCAGCAGCAACAGCAGCTATGCAACACTGGCCAACAGTTACAATGCAATTGAAATGCAAAAAAAAAAGACGAAACAAATGCAAATTTGCAAGCGCCAATATTAAATTATGTACTTTGATTTCGTTGTACGTTATTTTTTTTGGTTTCGTTAAGTTTGTGAACTGGTTTTTGGGCTATTTTGTTTTGTTGTTGTTTTTTTTTTGGGTTTTTTATTGTGAGTGTGAGAGAGCTGCGGGTCTTTGGCCCGCTTCATTTAACAGCGAAGAAAAAAATCAAAAATATGTGAGTCATGTGGCAACTCCAGTGATGCAACTTGCCAGTCTCATTTTGTGGGTGGTAGGCGGAAGAAGAGGGGGGAGCGGGGCCGGCCTCTGCGGTGCATTGACATTTAAATGTTGCCGAATGGAGGAGTGTAGGAGAAACCAAAGCCAACTTTGTTGCTGGCATAAATTAAAGTTCAAACCAACATGATAAAGATAAAAGAGAAGTCGGTAACATCAACAGCAGAGCCCCACCCGCGTCGCATCCCTCTCACTCTCTCACACAACAGCAGTAGCGCCACCTCTCTCTCTCTCCCTAACACACTTGCTCAAATTGGCAACGCTGGATTTTGTTTGTTTGGCAACATTACAAAAATAAAAAAAAGGGAGTTGGAGAGCGAGAGAGTGAATATGGAGAGCCTGCGCTCAGCAACACAAAAACAAGCAGCCGAAGAAGAAGCAGAACAACAAAAGAGAAAAGAAGGCGGTCAACGTAGGTTGGGGGGAGAAGGGTGGTCAGAATGCGACAACAAAAACAATTAAAGCTGGGCACAGGACACAGCTGGCACACACACTTGCATTTGCACTCACACACACACGTGCATACAAAGCAAAAAAAAGAATGCAAAAACAGGTTTAAACGCTGTAGAAACGACAGCTGTTTAACTGTCAATTTAGAAAAAAGAGCAGCAGAAAAAAAGGAGCCTGGGCACACTAATTTAAATAAATCGCTACATAATAATTCAACTAACTTACTCACACACACACATACAGACGCATGCGAAAAAGGGCGTGTTGTGTGAAAGAAGAAGCAGCAGAAGCAGCTGCAAAAAGGGGAGCACGAAAAGAGGGAAAAGGGGAGTAGCAGCCGCAGCCGCCGCACTAAAAAAAAGGGAGCAAAAAGCGGAAGTCGTGGGCAAAAAAACATGCGCAGAAAATGCAGCGAAGACTGCGATTCTCCAGTTTCCCAGATTATAAATAAAAATGCAAAAAAGAAAAGCAACTACAAAAACAACAACAACAACTTACCACAACATTTTGCTTAAATCCACAGTGAAAATGCGTTGGTGTTGCTGTCTGCTGCTTGCTGCTACTCCCTTTTGCCTGCTGCTACTCCCTTTTCCTGCTGCTGCAAGCGGCGCAGTAACGCACACACACACACTCGTCGGCGAGCGGCGGCGGGCGATTTATTTGCTGCGTTTTCTTGGTTCTCTTTGGGATATTTCAGCAGCGTTCTGTATATTTTCACTTTTACTTTTTCCTGTTTTCGTTGTAATTTGAAATTTATTTTAGTTTTCGGGCAGCAGAGCACTCACACAAACAAACACATATACACACACATATACACATACACACGCGAAGAACTACTAAACTCCTTTTCAAGGAGTAGAGACATAATTTTTTTTCGGCTACTTCGTTTTTTGTTGCAGCTTTGAAAAGGAACTTTACACGTTTGTTTCGACTGCTTTGACTCGCCTGATAGCTACGGCGATTTTAGTGATATTTATGTTGTTTTTTTTTTTGCACTACGCGTTTAACGCGAATTTAATTTTTGGCCAAATTGCGACAGCGACAACAACACACCAGCGCCATATTTGATCTGATGTAAAAAATAAATGCATAAGGGCAGCCCTGGTTTAACACTAACATTAACATAATAACATAACAGTTTGTAAAATGTTTTTAACAGCGAGTGCCTAGAAAGTGCCGTTATTCGATTAGATAAATAAACGTTATTATCAATGATAATAATGCATATGGTTTTAAATTGGTTTAAATAATTTGAAATAGCATATGATATTCTTGCCATTTAGGTAATTTTGAAAAAAATCGGGAGTTTAACAGCGGCTGTGTATAACATACGCATGTTATTCAACGGGCGACAACAATGCGGCGAAAGCCCGATTTTTTTTGTTATACATGCTATCGATAAATTGACGACTGCAGCCGCGATGGTATGCACACACTGACCACTGCCGCGCTTAGTTTGAAAAATACAAGCAATCATTTTGTATCCTATAAATGACTATTTATTTTAATTTGTATGCACCGTGCGATTAGAAATTTTGTTACATGACGGCGGTATAAAATTAATTTAAAATACTCCGTTACATAAATAATAATAAACTACGACGAGCATCGCAGCACTTGTCTAATAGATCGCATTTCGATAGCTCTCCACAAAGTTTTGGATTAATCCGGGCATCTCAGGTGCCCGGCATAAATACTTGTGACCATACCCATGACTACGGTCAAAGCGATGGAACTCCACCGGTCCCCAGGCGCGGCTGCGCTTGTCCAGCGCAATGCGATAGAGACGATAGCCCAAATGGAATGGGACGACAGCATCGTCCTCGGAGTGGACAATCATGATGGGCTGTGGGAACTCGTACACATGCTTGTCCGACTCAAAGCGCAGCCGATTGCTGTACATGGGCTCCGATATGGTAAAGTCGAACCAGGGCAGATGACGAAAGGGTCGCGAGAACGGATGCAGCCGAATCTCGTCGCGAATGTTCGTGAATGGACTCTCCAGTATGACGCCATGTGGTGCACGCTGCTTTAAGCCGGCCAGCTTGGCGCACATGTGTGTGGCAACACCAGTGCCCAAGGAGTGACCCCAGATGTATATGGGATTGGATGTCAAATTGGCAATGTACTCAAATACCATGAGAGCATCTCGGACGACGCCATCCTCGGTGGGTGAGACAGGATCCGAATCAGCATAGCCGCGATAATCGAACGAAAATACATGATAGTTGAGGAGTCTCAACAGCTTGTAAACCTCCGAGCGATGGCCGCTGCCACGCGTTGCTGTATTCCCATGTAGATAGAGGACCACAATGCCTCCTGGCACACGCAGCAGACGCTCGTAGAAGAGTTGCTCGTTCTCCGGCACTATGACTGGGAATTCGGCACGCAGCGCCGGCGCCAGTTGCTCCAGTTCCTCATTGTTGCTGGGCGCTGGCAATTGCTGGGGCTGCACTGCATCCTCTTCCTCGTAGGCGGCCTCTACGTGCAGCTCCCGCTTGAAGCGACGCACTGCGTTCTTGGGCAGCACATGCCAGACGCCAATGCGCACGCCGGCTTCGTCCTCATCGTGATCCTTCACAGTAATGTAAAAATTGCGTGTGGCATAGAGTCCAACGGTAGATGGCTTGGTCAAGTCAAGACCCTTCGGGTAGGTGACTGCAGGAAAAGAGCGATAAATTAGCGAAAAATTTGACTTGGTTAGAAGCTAATGCCACTTACTGAATGTGAGGAAGAGGATGCCACGCTGTAGCGTCACCGACGAGCGAAAGGCCAAGGGGAGCAGCACAAAGAAGATGAGGAACAGCAGCAGGGCCAGCACCAGACAGGGCAGTCCAACTCTGTGAAGGAAATGCATCGTATTTTGTTTTGCCAAATTAATCGTTTATCCTAAGCGGTAACATTACAAAAGGATACTACAACAAATATACAAATGCTACAAACACAAAATGATATATATATATATAACAAACTATGTATATACAAAATAACAGAAAATACGTTACTGATCGAATGTCAAATTCTGTGAAGAGGAAGCTAGAGCTGAAGCGGAGCACACGATGAGATAGTTCTATTGCCAGCTCTGGGAATTGGCAAGCATTAAGCTAAATATTTATGCCACAATGCAAAATGTATACATTTAAAATTGAAATCATACAAAACTTAGGTTATTACAAAAAAATATATATGTATATGTATGTGTGTTTTAAAGCAGGCAAATTTCGGTATTTTGATACGATTACGTGTGTGGATACTGTAACGGATCATTGCGATCGAGCATAAATACTTACAGCCCAGTCAGCCAACTAATGAGGATCGTTCCGGGAATGATCGTTGCATAGAATACTAAATTTAAACAATTATGAATCTCGTACATTGTGCGCAATACGGTTGACGGAACGAGATCACTTTCCTCGATCACGCTCTATATACACATATATATATATATATTATATTCTATATGTTTTTACGATATTTGAGCCTTGTGTTAATTTTAGCAGAGCGATATTAAAAGTAGGGCTTGATTCTCAAAAATAGTTGTGTATGTGATTCACTGATTTTATGCTTTGATTTTTGATAAACGTACTAAGCTTCTAGTCGAACGTTGGGGGAAGAGAATAAACAAAGTTACTTGATTATTAGCTTAAATGTAAACACACACACACACAAAATATATATATGTATATATTAATGAAAGCATGCAAAAGCCTCAACAAAAAAGTGACATTGAATTTTGAAATAAAAAACTTTGCACCCTGTTGCTGATAAGGCAGAAAAGGCGGGTCTTTATAGTTATTACGTTTGGTAAATGACACATATAATGTGTGATGAATCGTTATTATTCATTTTTTACTTTAACATCGAAAATAAATTACACCATGCAACAAAATGTTAGCCTCGCTTCTGAGACCAACAATTTATTGTGTTTTTGGCAAAATTCCAAACAAATTTCTATTGGGTATTTTTTTATGATTTTCGTTTTTGGATGCCTTAAATACAAATTAAATGTTCGCACAAAATTCCAACATTTTGTTGCATAGTGTTATCATAAAAGATAGCGAGTATGAATCGCTGACCGACTGACGATTTCCGCAATCAGCAACAAACTACACACATAGTAAATATATATGTTTATAAACTGTGCCCAAAGATAAGCGAATTTTGAGTGCTTAGAACCAAAAATAATTAGGCGTTAATTACACAACAACAACAACAAGAAAACACACACTAGAAATTCACCTCTTGAAGAAATGCCGCCTACGCGCAAAGAGCATAACTGCAAATAGTCCAAAAAAAATCACAAAAAAAAAGAAGAGAACAAAACAATTGGGTTAGAAAGTTTAGATTAACAATAACAATTAACCAACACAATAACAGAAAACGATTTATGGGAGAGTGAAAGAGAGCATAAAATAATAGAAAATGACAGATAAATAGGCTATGGTAATTAATGATTCGTTGGATACAAAAACAAAATGGAGGAACGGAACGTTGATGTTTGATTTCGTGTAATGAACTGACCCCAACAACAAAACAATGCAATAAGCTTTAAGCGCGCGAGAGAGAGATAGTTTTTCCAAATCCCCCACACATGGTGGAATACATATGACTCTCTCGGGTTCCTTCGTTTAGCTTTCTGCCGTATGGTGAAATGCTTATGCATGTGTGTTTGTTTATGCGTGAGAGAGACTGAAAAGCGAGCACCCAGCAAGCACCCAAAACAGAGAGACACTCGAGTATTTTCCGCCACCTTGTAAAATGATCCCATACACCCACCCACTCTCACTTGCTCTCTCTCTCTCTCTCTCTCTCTGTCAGTCGCCGGCCAGCTGATCGAATGCTTTCTGTGAGGCGTTTATATTACATTAACTTGAATTGGATGTGAATGGTGTATTTTAAGTTTATGTGCACTTGTTGCTTAGTGCTTCAATTAACGCTAAGTGAGCCGACACTTACCGGCTTCTTTGTTGTCAATCTCTATACGTATATGTATATGATGTATATATGATATGCAAGTGTGCTTCTATCAAAATATTGAGAGCAATTGTCTCTGTCTAAAGCAGCATCTTTGGTTTCTCTAGCCCTTAAGCCTTTTTCTGAAAATAAATAAAGGAAATGTTAGCCTTTTCTGCTACAGAGATTTGTTAAAGCTATGTGAGTTAGTAACAGCGTTTAATAACATGCACTGTAGTCCTTGATTTTGGTTAGTTTTAGTAATAATTTTATATAATTTATGAAAATGATCTAACATAATATTGTGCATTATTTTTGATATCAGCAAACTCACCAAGCACTTTTCAATTTATGAACCTCTTCGGCAGCACTTGTTGGCGTTATAGTTCAAATATTTAGTAATTTCGATTTGTTGGACTATTATTTTTCTTTTCACAACGGCGGCCAGTGAGTACACGCTGACTTTAGAAAACAGGTGTTTCTATTTAATATCGATAGCATTAATAAATATTACAACTGGTTAGATTTATACAGATCTAAAGACAAGCTTTAGTTGTGTGTTTTGTGTGAATTTTCGTTTGGCATGCAGTTGTATTTTGACGATTTAATTTGAATTGACAAGAGTTTATTGACAATTGTGCCCAGACCACCCTGTCGTTTGCCGATTAATTTGTATTACAAACACTGTTAAAAACAGCTGTGCTCTGTTATGATTCTGTTAGTTTTCTGTTATAAATAGTGAGCGAGTAGCAGCATAAACCTTTTTTTCGTCAAACTAGACACTGATTAACACAACTTTTTGTTACTAAAGCGTTATTTCTAGCATATCACACCACTTAAATCAAATACATTGACATTTTGCAGTAGGTAAACAGTTAATCGCTGTTAATAGCGATGTTAAACAAAACAGTGAAAGTGCAATAACGAACTAAATGAACGACAAACCGGTACTTAGTTCATTCGTTCAGTTTAGTAAATCGTTCGATCGAACCTATTTCGAACAATTCGATACAACTCTAGTTAGCAATTAGTTAGAACCACAACGAGAGTGTTTCTGTGTGTGCGTGTGTGCGAGAGAGAGAGAGAATGAAGAGTTTGGACGAAGTTAAGTTGGAATATCCGCTGCACTGGCAGATCTGGAATGGCAACGCCGAGGAGCTGCAACAACAATTGCAGAATGAAGAGGTATGTGGGGGGAGAGGGTGCCCACCCTGAAAGGGGGTGGGCCAGGTGCTAATTGAATTAGTGCCCCCATGACTCGCTGATAGCAAAAAACAAGAACAAAAAGAGCAAAACAAAACAATAGTGTCATGTATTGTTATCGATATGTATTAATTAACATATGATTAATTGAAAATGTTATTAACAGAACACATACGCATATAAGAATCCGTTGAGGTTCAATAGAAATAGAATAATGGGCTTTTTACACCGGACTGTTAACATAGTCTATTAGTTCTCTTTTGAACCTGATAACATAACATAACATTAACAGAACTACTATTTGCAGATTGATAAGGAGAAAATCGATCCGCGGGGACGGACCCCCCTATTGCTAGCGGTGCGTCTAGCGAATCTACAATGTGTCAAGTGCCTTTTAGCAGCCAAATGCAATGCAACCTACGAGCACGCAGGATGGTCAAGTAAGTACCCCCTCCCCACTGCTATACCGTTCTTAATCCTTAAACAATCTTGTAGTTGTCCAGGAGGCCGTTTGCACCGGCGATGTGGATATCCTTACGGCCATCATTGAGGTGCGTGATTTGCAGCGTCATCTGCAGAGGGTGACACATGTGCCCCAGCTGCTGCAGCATCTGCTGGATGCGCCCGATTTCTACATAGAGATGAAGTGGGAGTTTACGTCTTGGGTGCCGCTCATGTCGCGCCTGTGTCCCAGCGATACGTACAAGGTTTATAAGCGGGGAGCCAATGTGCGCATCGATACCACGCTCCTGGGCTTTGATAACAACACCTGGCAACGTGGCAATCGATCCTACATCTTTAAAGGAGGCAGTGAGTGCGATTCCTAGACAACAAATCTAACCTAAGCCCATCATTAACTGCCTTTCTTTTTACAGAGGAAACTGCCACAATGATTGAAATTGATCACGATACGCACGAGGTGATGGTGGAGCAGATGAGCAGCGATGTTGGTGATATTGTTGCCATACCGCCACCGCTGGGCACGGTGCGTGCTCGTCTCGCCGCACCTGTTATCACCAACAACATTGAGATGGAGAAGATCAGTTTCGAGCGCAACAAATCAGGCATTTGGGGCTGGCGCAGCGAAAAATCCGAGGCAATCAATGGCTACAACTGCAAGGTGTACGGTGCCAGCAATGTGGAGTTTGTCACGAAGACGCGAATGGATCATCTCAGCGAGGAGCAGATCAAGGTAAGAAGAAAAAACTGCTTATCCGTATGGTTGGTCTAATAAATATTTTTAAAATTACCAACTCATTGCAGAACAAAACGGCACGTACGCCTTTGCACAGCCTGTTGGGCATTGCTGACGAGGATTATGTGGCGTCCACGGATGTTGCCGCCATCAAAGAGAGCGTAGGTTACAGTCTGCGGCTTCTCTGAAATTCCACTTATAATTTTCAACTGATTTTCTCTTTTTATAGGCTCCTTTTACCCGCTCCGGCGAGGCAACTCCTTTACTGGCTCCTGTGGCTGCTGCCTGCAATGAGAATGGAGATCGCGCCTCACCCACTGCTCTGGCTGCAGCTGAGAGCAATGGCAGTTCTGCTTGCGGCTCAGGGACCAGCACGCCCCATTTACTGGTCACGCCGGAGGAGTACTTTAGTGCGGAGGTGGATCTGCAGGGACGGGATGTTGGCAAACCAAAGAATTTAAGCACAAAGGTGCAGCGCTTCAAGGCCAATCTCTGGCTGGCCGAGGAGCATCCCATACGTCTGCAGGAACAAGTGCTACCCATACTGGATCTCATGTCCACAATGGCCAGTCCGCACGTGTCCAAATTGAAAGACTTTATCACAATGCAACTGCCATCGGGCTTTCCGGTCAAGGTGGAGATACCGCTCTTCCATGTGCTCAACGCGTGCATAACATTTGGCAACGTTTTCGCTATGACCATGCCGGTGGATCATGTGACCACGCTGCAGGAGCAGGATCGCATCACCTGCCTGGTCGACGATCGCTGCTTTGATATACCCAGTAACTATGTCAGCCGTGGCGGTGACTCGCGTCGCCAGATGCCCCTCGACGAGGACGATATGCTGCAGTACGCCATCGAGCAGAGTCTGGCCGAGACAAGCGGTGGCGGTGGCGGCGGCGGCGGCGTCGGTGCTTGTGGCCTGGACAACGACACCGACAAGGTGGACATCTGGGAGGTGCTACGCGGTCAGCAGCATGCCGTTGGCACTGAGCTGCTGCCAGAGGACGATGAGCAGCTGCAGCGGTAAGCAATCTTTATACAGGTGTCCATTGAGCCGTCTGTTTTTAATGTGTGCGCCGTTAACGTAACGCTAGCAATACCCGCTCCTGTACAAAAAAACGCACTATGCTTGCTCCCAATCATTTGTGTGGGCGTTATTCCCCAGCTATTCCATCCCACCTGGCACCGCCGGCGCCAGAGCAGAAGCAGCGAAATCGCTCTGCGTCGGCGGGTGCACAGTTCAGGAATGATCTTAGCTACATGAAAAAGATTTTCAAGTAGTTGATGTTGCATTTCCCCTCCCCCTTAAACTTATTGCTAGCCTAGATTTCATCCCACGCTTTTTGTTTGTTTTGTGTGTTGCTTTGTTCTCTTACCTTTTGACAGGGTGCTGCACGAGTCGCTTCTGGGCGCAGCTGGCCAGGCGAGCGGATCGCCGGTATCCGAGGAGGATGATGACGACGGCGGCTTTCGTTACATGGACTCGGATCTGGCCATGGCCATGCGTCTGTCGCAGCAGGAACAGCAGAAATACGAGCTGGAGCGGCAGCGTGAGCAGGAGATGATTGAGCAGGCTCTCAAGCTAAGTCTGCAGGAGCACTAGCCATCCCGCCATCCCATTGGAACCAAGTAGTTAACCAAAATCGAACTAATCAATCAATCAGCAGTCACAAGTCTGTCGTCAATCAAAGTGAAAGCAAAAGATTTCCACTTTTGTCAATACCAAAATTGAAATCGTTTATAATGTAATTCTAGTATGTAAAAATTTACGCCTATGTTGTACAATGGTTTATCTATTTATCTATATATCTATATATATATATATATATTTTTTAGTTTTTGTTTATTTCGCTCTCCTAATGATGCATCCTTATTTTGATTGTGATATCTAACTGAAAGAAAGAACTACTATTTCTCCCTATTATACACCTATTTCTGCTAGGGAACGCTCTTAAGGTCTCACAACTCGGAAACTCGCGCGTAACGTAAAACGGCATCACCATTAATGTATATCACATTGTATACAAATTATATATATTCATATTTAACTATTAAGTCCAAACAACAAACGGAATTCCTAGGGAAAAAAGACCCCTACGAGCATAAAACTAACATTGCTAACATTGTCCATCTTTTGGTCGGTCTCCGGGGAAAGTTTCCTCTTAACATTCTGATTTATTTATACATCTATTAATCTACTCTATTAATTTACTAATCAGCATTACCAATATTTTAATACACGTGAGGAATTTTTGTGAAAATTATAAATATACAACTGCAAAAATAATCCTATGGCGAAAAGTTAGATGTTTTAGTTTACAGAAATATCGCGTTATTATTTCAATTATAAACAACATAATCTCGTCGATGCAATGTACTAAAACGAGATTATGTATATATGGATAAATCTATTCTCCCATGGTCAGCATTGCGTGCTTTAAGAGCAACAGGAACAAAGTCAACACCAAACTTGTTTAGGATCGCATTGACCTCACTTTTATATAAATGAAAATATACAACAAATATGCTAAAATAAACAGATACATTATAATTTAATTCGACGCTATATACAAAGTCAGACGCGCGACTTGGACAGATAACTTAACATATTAAAAGTCTTACAAACTCTTTGGGTATCTTCGATCTTCGACAGGCCGAAGCAGATGCAAACTAGCAACTAAATTCTATTCATATATGGCAGCTATATAGTATTTACATGCATATACCATTAGCTAATTAATAGATAGTTTTGTCAGCTGATCAGCAGTATTTGTTAAGAGCTAGAAGGATTTCGTCATAAGTACGCTCACTGAATTGTGATATATGTGAATGGAGTCCAAAGGAAACTAAATGTACTTAAAGCATTTCTGCTTGTCGTGTGGGATTCGGGTCTTGAATAGTATCGAATCGGCTCGGTATTGAGTGTTAAGCAGCGGCGTATAGCCAAAGACCTGACTGAAGAAATTGATGCACTTGTGCCGCTCCTGAAAGTGGGTATCATCCTCGCTGAGGGACACTGGACAGCCGGGACAGCGGAATGTCCAGCGTGAGGTGACCTTGACCGGCGGTCGTCGCGTCAAATGGGAGACGAGAAAATTCATGGCAATATCCTCGCAATTCATAAACTCATCGACCTTGTCGCGAATGGCCTGCGGCATTTGATAGGTGTACAGGTACATGAAGTACTTGTGTATGAAGGCAGCTCCAGTGAGCACCATGCTCAGCTCACAGCTGTAGTTGGAGTTGTAGTTCCATTGCTTATTGCTGCTCAGATCCCAGGCGTGATAGCGACCGGGAAAACCGACGACGCGATCCCGATTCTCGCGCCACACGCGAAAACAAAACAGAATCTCATCGTGCCGCAAGTGGGCATCATCATCCACAGAGAGAACCGCTTCCGTTTCAATTACATCGAAGGGCAGGAAGCGATTATTGAGTGAATTACGTGGCGCCTTCACCACAGCAACTGGGACGCCTATGTCGGGCCAGCGCAGGTCATCCAGCGGCGGCTTGGGTGAGTTCCACACGACGACCACTTTGTGGAGATAGGGCAGTCCATAGAGGCGACCCAGTGAGTCCATGAGCACCTGTTCGCGCTCATAAGTGAGAATTACAATGGTGAACTGTTCTCGTGGATAATTGCCGCCAAGTGCCTCGCTGAACTCCTTGCCAGCGCCGCCGACACCTTTGCCAATGGGCCGGAAGCCCGTGTGAGAACCCACGAACTTTGCCTCCGAAGGCAGAGCCGGATCGAAAGGCAATTGTGGGTAGAGGAAAAACGGATCCATCCAATCATTCCACGCCTCTTTCGACTGGATGCGTAGAATTGTGTAGTTGCGGCGGTAAGATGGACTGGGATAGGGCGGCTCAATGGGGCCCAGCGACTCCTCCGGCTCGGTATCCATGCCCACAGGTGGCTCCGACTTTAGCGGTATAAAGGTGCTATTGAAGACGCTCTGGGCAACAATTGCAGGCACCGGACGTGGTGGTATGCCCAGACGATCCCGTATGCTGGCTATCACAGTGTCCACCGTGGCCTGCACTGAGCTAAGATAGCGTTCCCAAATCAGTCGTCCCTGTCGACGCAGCAACAGCAAGTCCGCATCCTGCACAGCGCGCAACAGGAAATGCAGCTCCGTTATGCGCGCCTTGGGCAGCAGGAGTGCCACACGTCGCCAGTCAATGGTCTCGGCATATGGCAGACGCAGTTCATCGGCGCCCAGGATGACGGGCACAGCGCCTGTGCGCAAGGCTTCATAAAGACGCGCCAGCATCAGCGTGGAGCTGACACGTTGGCCCAATGGAGGTAAGATGAGCACATATGTCGAGTCCTTGAGCAGCTGCTTGCGCGAGGAGTCGGAACCGCAAAGCGTCCAATCGCCCAAAGTGTCCGTTTCCTGTTGCTCTGTTGCGGGCACACATTGGAATTGCAACAGGAACTGATCCTGTGTGGCACTACGCGCCATGTCGTTCAAATGATCCAGAATAAAGTCATCCAGCGGCTGGGGAGCTGCTCGAGCGGATAGTGCAGGACGGAGCTCACCCTGGAAGCTGAGCAAGTACTTGCGACGAGCGGGCACCATGTTGGCGCATTCCTGCCAGACATCGCCACCCGGAGGACCCAGAATGGGCGGCACAATCAGATCGTAATTGGGCCGGAACTGAGCACGCTCGAAGGAGCTCTGCACGATAATGGCACGCATGGTGTTCTGCTGCAGCAGCGGATTTGTGCGAGCGGAATTGAGATCGCGACGTGCCAGATTCAGGAGTACATGATTGCGTCCATCGCCACCCCAATGCGGCAGGTGGTAAAGCTTTTGCATATCAATGGGAGAGTTGCTGGCAACGTCATCATTACTGGCCGTTGAGCGCTGCGGCTGCTGGACAACCTCCTGTGCCGCATAGCGATTGTTGCGCAGCAGATCCTGCTCGAGAAGTGCCTCACCCACCAGCACCAGGTAAATGCAGGCCTGTTTCGGATCACGCACAATGTGCGCATTGTAGCCCAGGGTTTGTTTCAGTGTCGTCTTCAAGAAGCCATCGATATCATAGCCCGCACGCTGCACATTGTAAACATCCGGATCATAGAGGTACACCGGGAAACCGGAGGTCAGACTGCAGCGCGAGTGATCAAAGCAATTGTGGAGCTCACATGCAGCGGCGACTCCGCTGCTCACCGGATTCATTGTACGGGGCAGCGAACTGGGCAGCAGGGAGCGTGGCAGAGCCAATTCCGGCGTGTTGCGCTGGACGGCCTCACGTTGCGCCACCTGCGCCTGCTCCACGGACATCTTCAGACGCTCCAGTTCAGTCTGTTCCCGGAAAAGCTCCTGCTTCAGTTCTTCAATCTTTTGATTGTACTGACTGATGTCGGACTGCAGCTTCTGGCGACGAGATTCCAATTCGCGCAGCTCCACAGATACGGTGCTCTATTAAGGAATATATATAGTATATATATCGGATTAGCTACAGTGCTTTTCTTACTTACCTTAATTCTGAACATTTCTTCTATGCGCATTTTTAAGTCACTCGCCCGCATGGCACTGAAATCCTCATAGGCATCATGGAGAGGACGCGACCGATGGACATCTGCCTGAGGAGTATCCTGCTCGACCTGTCCACAGATAACATGGGAAATTTAATCAAGTATTACAAAAATGTAAAATAAAATTATTAAAAATATAATATACAGTTTTGCAAGTTAAAATAGATAACTAAAAGTTAAGGTCCAACATTTATTGCAGGGTTGTGGAAAAGCCAAAAAACCCCAATCAAACTAAATATATATTTATGTTGATCCCTAACTATAGTTCTTTAACTATTGATCATTAGCTATTGATGCTTAACTATCATTAACGAATTTCCTTACTTACATTTATTAGCTTCCTATGTGCCAGCAAAGGCAGCAGTACTAGTAGTAACAGTATTAATATTGTCAACTTGGTGAGGCGACACTGTCGTATCCAGGATACGCCCATGCGGTATCTTTGAGGCGTGGCTGCTGCCGCTGGTAAGGATTTTAATTTATTTGTTTCTATTTGGTTGGTGTCCTGTGATAAACTGTGATACGCCGTGTTGCCACTGGAACCGTTGTGCAGGTCAAAGGTCAGCGACATGTCGAAGTGTGTGTTGCACTCGAGGAATTTTGAAAAATTCAAATAGTTTGTTGCTAAACAAATATAAAAGAATACATTGTTATGAGAGGATTGACTAAGTATCGATGCTATCGATTAATTTGCGATATATCGGTGTACCGCATTGCCAAGCCAAATAAAACCTCTATTATGAAAGAACTTCACAGCTGTTTTTTGTTTACATTGCATTCACAACAGCATTGTCTCTATGCATTAGGAGGATTGACTAAAATCGATGCTATCGATTACTTTGCGATATATCGGTGTACCACATTGCCAAGCCAAACTTGTCTATACATTAGGTAGGAGGCGCAACAATCAACATGTTGTTTTTGTATTTAAACAACTATTTTAACTTAAGTGCAGGGCTGTGACAGTGGGTATTGTTTATATAAAAGTTAATTAAAATAACTCAATAACTCTTTAAAAGGCCGCAAAATGCACTGTCGAAACAACAACAAGTAAGTAAACATATTTATGCAGAAAGCTCACTGACAAGCGTCCCAAACCCGCATGTAAAGTCCAAGCTCAGAAATCAGTCGGTCTGCGCTCGCACGCAAAGCTTGTCGTCGGCTTGCTTGTCTGTATGTGTGTTTGTTTGTTGTGCGTTATTTTGTCTTTAGCCGGCATTATTTGAACTTATTGCAAAGTGTTAAACGAATTAAATGCCGTCTAAGCCGATTGGCGCAAAACCTTACTTTTTATGCAAATTCAAATTGCAACGGAAAGTGTCACTGAAAAATAATTGAAAAAAACTGACAAAAAAACCAAAGCTTTCGAAAGCAAAGTGAAAATGGGTAAAGTGTTGTAGTAAATATTTATTTTAAAATTGCAATGTTGTTAATTTCTTGTTTCAATAAGTACGCTCATATATATTAACCACTTAACTGACATCTGCAAATTTAATTAGTTATTTGCATCTTCTGAGAATAAAACTATATGTAAAAGTGTAATTTCCATATTATAATCGTTTTATATTATTTATGAAAGGAGTGGAGCTGATGATTAATGACCTAACTTTCAGTGAATTTGCAATTAAATATGTATAATTACAGAACTAACTTTATAGACCCGGTAAATAACATTATTTCTAGTCAGGCACTTGTCGTAATTGCTTTAAATATATTATACATATGCCAAGTGATATTTTATATATTTTTATTTTAATTCAACCATAATTGGGGTCATTTTGAAAGAACAAATAGAGAAGTATGTGACTAAACAATGGGGCTTTATTTAAATTGATTCAGCTAAGCAAGTTGACATAGACTGACTAATGAGTGCAGATAAGCAGAAAGTAAATTCTTGAATGCATCCATAAGAAACTTCTCACACTGCCATTCTAATCAAAATTAATTAACCAAGTCAACTCAAGTTACTAATTGAAAATTAACCTCGGGGATGGGCTGTCCTGCCTGTTCCTTTTTGTTTTGTTGTTTTTGTTATTGTCGATTGTTGTTCGTAGATTCCGTTGTCGTTGACCCCAAATGAGCACAGTTTTGTTTTGTTTTGTTGCTTGGTTTTTTTGTTTTTGTGGATTTGGAACGCACAGCTTATCATGTTGAGGGTGCCTTATTAGGGGCACATTCAATGCATTAAGAGCGGCTCCGACTGGCGGCTCAGGCTGTGTGCGTGTGCTTCCGCCCATGCGCTTAAACCCAGCTGGCACCGGTTAAGCGAGGGCGTAACAGCGAGAGGTCGACCTTTAAGCGGCGGCGTCGCAAAACAGCCCACAATTACCTTGCTTAATGACATCCGCGGCGGAGAGTTCGGACGTACGACTGACTTTTTTATAGAAGCCGCAAGAAACTGGCTCACGGCGCCAATGGCTACAGGGCACGGCTACAGTTACAGTTACAGCTACAGCTACGGCTACGGCTACGACTACGGGTAGCCCAGTCAGTTTGCTCAAATAATTGAAATTCAGTTCGCATTGACCAATCACTCGTTGCAGTTCAGTAGAACAATGCATCTGAAGATACGCCTAACGTGTCGCAAATTTGAAATCTGGGGTAAGTTGTGTCGGTGTTTTAATTAGCTTACAGCCCTAAAAACAAATAACATACATACATATGCAAATGGATTCGGTTGTGCCTCGCATTTTATAGCCATATGCAAATGCAATTTGAATGTGCCACGCATTTTAAACAACTTGCTCCACTTGCAATTCGTTCGACTTTAAAATGGAGCTGCCGTTGCAGCAGCAACTTCAGTTAGCTGGCTGCAGTTGCAGCGAGTCGAGGAAATGTGTAAGTGATTTGTATCAGTGACTATCAAAACAAATGACAAACAGAAATAATAATAAATAACATACGATTATTTCATTGCGATCGTTTGATTGATTTTCAAATCGCTGCTTTAAACCGTCATATAGGGGTAGCTTTTTTCCCTACATTTTCGTGCTTTTGCGCTCGACAGCTGATAAGCGGATTTTTAGATAAACAAAAGAAGTGCCACACTAACAACTAGCTAACGGCGGCCTCTCAGTGTGCTTTTTGGCGGGCGAGCGAGAGGGCAACAAATATTACAGCTCGCAGAATCACATCATCACAATACCTGTACTATGGGCTTGAGAAAATTTATTAAATGTTTGTTTGACTATTTAAATGTTGCTCTAATGTTGCCGCGTGCTGCACGTGATTAATAAGCTAAGCAAAATGACAAAATTGAGAATTTGTTCAGTGCTTGTGCCAGTTTTTTTCATAACAAATTAAAAACATCCGAACAGTATATTATTTTGTCCGTGTCTAAGAGAGAGAGAGAGAGAGAGCGGCAGAGCTTTTTTGCGTGTGTGTATGTGTGGGAGAGCGTGACTGTGCGTGAAAACAGCTGTTTACTCTGGATTCACCTGTTGAGACGTTAAAAAAGCTTAACAAAGGCATAGCTTAATGCACTTTAAAATCTGCATTGTTTGACATTTTGTTTAGCTTTTGTTTGTACCGCTATTATGAAAGCGCGCTCGAAATATTGTGTGTTAACTGTAACTGACAAAAAGAGTGCGAATGTTTTTAATTCAATTGTTGTAAGACTTAACAATTAATATTGGATTCCATTTCATTTCCGTTACGTTTCGCACACTGATTTTCAACATAACAAATGCTAATGTGAGTACATAATAAACACTAAGAAATAAATTAAACAAAAGGAGTTCTTTTTTTGTATTTAATTAAGTCTTACAATGTGTTGGCTTGGCATTGGCCGATGTCAATGAATATATGATATACAATTCTACTTATGAAAGTAAGTTTATCATTTACTTTAAGGTACTTCCCCTTTTGGCAAGCCAAGTTAATCAAAATACCGCTTTAAAAGAAAGATTCGGGTGATATTTAACCAATTTGCCGAGCTTTTGTATGTTAGCTTATCAGAAGTCGGAATGAACTTCCCATACAGATAGTAATTTTATATTTCCTCACCACGTGGCCGTCATTGCTAATGGTGTCATATAATTGTTGTTTAACGCCTTTTCTACTTTCTCTCTCTTTCTACTTGCAGCTCTCTCACTCACCTCACTGGTCTTTGGCTTTTATATTCTGAACTTTACCTTAGCGCTTATCATACTCAACAAGGACGTGGAAACGACACGTGGCATGCTTTATCCACGGGAGTCAGAGACGAGAGAGGTGCGCACACTGGATGGCATCTGGAACTTTGTGTGCTCCGACGAGACGAATCCAACGCAGGGTATACGTGATGGCTGGTTCAAGGATGATCTGAGCAAGAGCAGGCCAACAATTCCTATGCCAGTGCCTGCGTCCTATAACGATATCACCACAGAGCAGGCGTTGCGGGATCATGTGGGAACCGTTTGGTATGATCGAAAGTTTTTCGTGCCACGATCCTGGTCGCAGGATCAACGTGTCTGGCTGCGCTTTGGCAGTGTGCACTATGAGGCCTTTGTGGTAAGTTGTCCATGAATTGATAGATCTGCTGATTAGCTATATCTATGTTTTCCCCATCTGCAGTGGATCAATGGTCAGTCGGCTGTTAAGCACGAGATAGGTCACCTGCCCTTTGAGACGGAGGTCACACATTTGCTGAAATACGGCGGAGAAAATCGCATTACGGTAATGTGCGACAATGCATTGATACAGACAACGGTGCCGCAGGGCAAAATCTCGGAGGTGGCCAACGATGACGGCGTTACCATAGTCCAAAGCTACACCTTCGACTTCTTCAACTATGCGGGCATCCATCGATCCGTGCATTTGTACACCACGCCCAAAACGTTCATCGAGGAGGTGGATATCAAAACGAATCTGTCCAACAATAATAGCGGTAAGTTCCAGATTCCATGTAGAGTGAAACTCAACTAACTGCTTCTCCATTCCAGTGGGCTATGTGGAGTATAGTATTATCGTAAATGGCTCCGCTGCCAATGAGGCGGACAATACTCTCTATGCACGGCTGCAGCTGTACAATAGGGAAGGAGTGCAGGTCTCCAATGCCACCTCAGATGGCCGGCTCTTGGGCTCATTGCAAGTGGAGAATGTGAAGCCCTGGTGGCCATATCTTATGCATCCCGATCCGGGTTATCTCTACGAGTTGGAGATCAAACTGTATGCAGCCAATGAGCAGCTACTGGACGTCTATCGTTTGAATGTGGGCCTGCGAAAGCTGAGCTGGACAAACACGACATTCCTCATCAATGACAAGCCGATATACTTTCGTGGCTTTGGACGCCACGAGGATGCGGATGTGCGTGGAAAGGGCCTGGACAATGCATTGATGACGCGTGATTTCAATCTGCTGAAATGGATTGGTGCCAATGCTTATCGCACCTCGCATTATCCCTACTCGGAGGAGTCCATGCAGTTTGCCGATCGACATGGCATTATGATCATTGACGAATGTCCCAGCGTGGATACGGAGTAAGATTTGGAAGGGTTCTCTACGTTGCTTTGCGTGTTTCTTATACTTTTTCCGTTTACAGAAACTTCAATCAGGCTTTGCTGGGCAAACACAAATCCTCGCTGGAGCAGCTCATCCATCGCGATCGTAATCATCCCAGTGTTGTGATGTGGTCCATTGCCAATGAGCCGCGCACGGGGCAGTTAAATGCCGACACCTATTTCCAGTGAGTGTTGCAGTTATTAGTATGTTATCATTGTATAAGCAGTATGTAATCCTTGACAGGTTTGTGGCCAACTACACACGCTCCTTGGACAGCACAAGGCCAATTACAGCGGCCATCGCAGTGCCCTCCACGGATGACAAGGCGGTAAGCAGTCCAATTGCAAATATGATTCACCAGCTTAACTTATCCTATAATAGGGACGCTATCTGGACATCATCAGCTTTAATCGCTACAATGCCTGGTATAGCAACACTGGTCGCTTGGATATGGTCACGAAGCGTGTCATCGATGAAGCAACCGCCTGGAACAAGAAGTATGACAAGCCCGTTATCATGGCCGAATATGGCGCCGATACTCTGGAGGGTCTGCATCTGGTAAGGTATAACAAACATCAATTGGCATGTCAATTAACCAGGTTGTTTATTGCAGCAACCGGCTTATGTCTGGTCGGAGGAGTTCCAAACGGAGGTGTTCTCACGGCATTTTAAGGCTTTCGATGCGTTGCGTCGCAAAAAGTGGTTTATTGGCGAGTTCGTGTGGAACTTTGCCGACTTTAAGACGGCTCAATGTGGGTAACACTGGACACTGTACCAACTTTATGAGCATTCTAAAAGTCTGTCCTTTTCCTCAGCTTACACGCGAGTCGGTGGCAACAAGAAAGGCGTCTTTACGCGTTCCCGTCAGCCAAAGGCGGTGGCACATCTTCTACGCCAGCGATATTATGCTCTCGGCCGCGAGGTGGATCAGTGCAGTTTGCCCGGTGATCTGTTCACCTACATTGCCGATGTGGGTGGCAGTAGCAAACATGATACCAGTGATTTATGAAACTGATGGATCGATCATCGACTGCGGAACACTTAAACTGACAACAGAAAAAAGAGTACAATCTTATAGACATAAGTACATGCGAAAGAAAAGTATTGTAGATATTTATACTGTTTTTATAACCAATGTTGAACTGGAACTGACCACAAATGCATTTCAGTGGCATCGCCTTATACCAAGTAATATTGCTTTTTTAAATAAAATATATTTCCCCTTTAACGTAGATATAAAATCGCACTTTAACTATTATATAAGCCTAACTTTTAATACCCTGATCCCATTAAAAATGGGAAAAAGGGTATAATGGTTTTGTGCAAAAGTATGTAACAGGCATAAGGAAGCATCTCCGACCCCATAAAGTATATATATTCTTGATCACTATCAATAGCCGAGTCGATTTAGCCCTGTCCGTCTGTCCGTCTGTATGAACGCACGTTTCTCAGAGACTACAAAAGCTAGAGACTTCATATTTGAAATATAAGTGCTCGTAGTGCCGGGACAAGACCAGTTTATCATTTTCGATATCTCGTCATGTTCAAAAGTTATCGATAAATTTCGATTCGAGACAAGTGTCTTTCGAGCAAAGCTTTTTCGCAAAAAAAGTCCGAAATATTATTTTTTCAAAAATTCATTAACTTGAGATGTAGAATTAAACTAGATGCCAAATAGTGATCAAAATGGCCTCGGGATTGAAAATCGGTTCAGATTTGACAAAGTTGTGACAGTTTGAAGTCTGGGAAGGTCGTTTAAAGGGAACTTTTCGGTGTTTGGGCACTTTACAAGACAATTTTTTTGTCACTTTTGGCGTGATTTTTGACAGAAAAATGAAACACCACAAAATCAATTTTCGTATTATTTTTTATACTAATTGAGACACCCAAAATCAATTAAACGTAAAATTTCAAGATTCTATTTTTTGAAAAATCAAAATTTGTAAGGGTCCCCCCTTATGCTTTTTTCGCCAAAAAAGTCCGAAATATTATTTTTTCAAAAATTCATTAACTTGAGATGTAGAATTAAACTAGATGCCAAATAGTGATCAAAATGGCCTCGGGATTGAAAATCGGTTCAGATTTGACAAAGTTGTGACAGTTTGAAGTCTGGGAAGGTCGTTTATAGGGAACTTTTCGTTGTTTGGGCACTTTACAAGACAATTTTTTTGTCACTTTTGGCGTGATTTTTGACAGAAAAATGAAACACCACAAAATCAATTTTCGTATTATTTTTTATACTAATTGAGACACCCACAATCAATTAAACGTAAAATTTCAAGATTCTATTTTTTGAAAAATCAAAATTTGTAAGGGTCCCCCCTTATGCTTTTTTCGCCAAAAAAGTCCGAAATATTATTTTTTCAAAAATTCATTAACTTGAGATGTAGAATTAAACTAGATGCCAAATAGTGATCAAAATGGCCTCGGGATTGAAAATCGGTTTAGATTTGACAAAGTTGTGACAGTTTGAAGTCTGGGAAGGTCGTTTATAGGGAACTTTTCGTTGTTTGGGCACTTTACAAGACAATTTTTTTGTCACTTTTGGCGTGATTTTTGACAGAAAAATGAAACACCACAAAATCAATTTTCGTATTATTTTTTATACTAATTGAGACACCCGCAATCAATTAAACGTAAAATTTCAAGATTCTATTTTTTGAAAAATCAAAATTTGTAAGGGTCCCCCCTTATGCTTTTTTCGCAAAAAAAGTCCGAAATATTATTTTTTCAAAAATTCATTAACTTGAGATGTAGAATTAAACTAGATGCCAAATAGTGATCAAAATGGCCTCGGGATTGAAGATCGGTTCAGTTTTGACAAAGTTATGGCAGTTTGAAGTCTGGGAAGTTAATTTCTTGGGACTTGGAATCTTCAGATGTCTCAATTGTTGTCATGATTTTGGACAAGAAATTCTAATTTTTGTAATTTCTCAACTTTGAATGAAGAACTGTTAGAAATGGCAAACCATGCATAAATTGGCCTCGGAATTGACGATCGGTTGAGTTTTGGCAAAGTTATGCCAATTTGAAGTCTAGGAAGGCCATTTCATGGAACTTGCAATCTTCGCACATCACCATTGTTGTCATGATTTTTGACAAGAAATCCGAAAATATGAAGTTTCTCAATTTTGAATGCAGAATTGTTAAAGGTGCTAAGCCATGACTAAAAAGGCCTTTTTCGGTTCTTAATATTCAGTCTCGCGCTGAACGTCGCTTATAATTCCTGTTATAATTGCACCATGCACTGCAGCCTGCCGGCAATACTGTAACGGGCTTTCATTTACAGTTGGCAACACTTATCGATTGTTATCGATACAGCAAAGGCAAGTTCTCGCTTTAAAAACGATGTAAACAAATAAACATGACTGTAATTTGTATTTCCTCTATGCAACTCAGAAATTTATATTAACTTGTCTCTTTTTGTTGGTTACAATCATTGCCACCTAGTTGAAAGTTTGTTATTGTTATCGCATTGAAAATTCTTTCATACATACATATGTGTGTGCGTATATAAATAAACAAATAAATACAACTGAAGTATTTACATATCAACAACACACATACATTTGTTTGTGATGGATGCCAATAACTTTTAAGGAAATAACTGTAACGTCACAATGCGCACACTTTGGATAACTTTGGTCATTGTTTGCATCCTCAATGGATACGCTTCTTCCCTCGTGGAATATGAATTGCCGTATCTGGATGAGGACCGTACGCCATTCTATGAGCCGAGCTATGACTATTACGATGTGCAACCACTACGCGAAACAGTGGGACTGCTTTATCCGCGTGAATCAGAGACGCGGGAAGTGCGCTCTTTGGACGGCATTTGGAGTCTGCTGCGAAGCAATGCCAGTGATCCGCTGGCGGGCTTACGGGAAAGGTGGTACAAACAAAGTCTTAAGGCAACGCAGCACGAAATCATAGCAATGCCAGTGCCCGCCTCATACAACGATGTGACCGTGGATCAGCAGCTGCGCGACCATGTGGGCACAGTTTGGTATGAGCGCCACTTTTTTGTGCCCAGACGTTGGCGCACGGATCGGTTACGCACCTGGCTACGCTTCGGCAGCGTCCACTATCAAGCTGTTGTCTGGATCAATGGTCAGCAGACGTTAAACCATTTCATTGGTCATCTGCCTTTTGAGGCGGAGATTGGAAGCCTAGTTAATTACGACAGCGAGAACCGCATCACCGTCATGGTGGACAATCGGCTCGGCAATCGCACCATACCCCAGGGCGAAGTGGTCAAGCAGCACAATGACGATGGTGTAGTCTTTGTGCAGACGTACACCTTTGACTTTTTCAACTACGCCGGCATCCATCGGTCCGTACATCTTTACACAACGCCACAAACGTATATTAGGGACGTGGAGCTGCAAACACAGATTACCAGCAAGCAAATGGGTCGCATTGATTATCGCTTGTGGTTTGGCAATGATACCGTTTTGGATGCCAAGTCCAACTATGTGCAGGTGCAGCTGCGTGACCGGAATGGAACTGTGGTGGCTCATCAAATAAATCGGGCACTGTACAATGGTACGTTGCTGGTGGCAAATGCAAAGCCTTGGTGGCCTTATCTGATGAATCCCTTGCCCGGCTACATGTATACCCTGGAGTTCCAGTTGATATCAACAGATGGCCTGGAATCAGACGCTAAGAGTGAGCTGTTGGATGCCTATCGATTGCCAGTCGGTATACGCAGTCTCAGCTGGGACAATGATGGCTTGTATCTCAATAACCAACCGGTCTATTTGCGTGGCTTCGGCAAGCACGAGGATTCCGATGTAACTTTCAAACCACGTCTAATATGAACAATTTATAAACCTATTGTATATTTCCAGTTTCGCGGTAAGGGTCTAGACAATGCGGTGCTCACACGGGATTTCAATCTGCTGCAGTGGGTGGGAGCGAATGCCTATCGCACCTCACATTATCCCTACTCGGAGGAGTCCATGCAGTTTGCCGATGAGCACGGCATTATGATCATTGACGAGTGTTCCAGTGTGAATACTGATATCTTTGAGCCAGAACTGTTGGTTAACCACATGTCCGCCTTGGAGCAGCTCATACATCGCGATCGGAACCACGCTTCCGTGATTGCGTGGTCGATAGCCAACGAACCTCGCACAGCGAAGAAGTCATCGAAAGATTATTTCGGGTATGGTATCAAGTATAAAGTTTATAAAGATGTTCTATGTTATCATCAATGACAGCAAATTGGCCAACTATACTCGAGGCATTGCACAGGGACGTCCATTAACTGCCGCTAGCAATGTGGACCCGTCATCTGAGTGCATGATGTCACAGTTTTTGGACATTATCGGCTTTAATCGTTACAATTCCTGGTATCACAATGCTGGACGCACCGACATGATTGTGAATCGAATGTTCGATGAGGCGAACAGTTGGCGTAAACGCTATCAAAAACCGGTGATTGTTTTTGAGTATGGCGGTGATACTCTGGAAGGATATCACACAGTAAGAATACAAAAAAAATCATTAAAGCATATGGATCTCTAATTAGCTCTTATAATAGTTACCCGCCTATATCTGGTCGGAGGAATATCAGACAACGCTATTTTCAAAGCACTTCCAAGCATTCGATGAATTGCGCAAGCTCGAATGGTTCATTGGTGAATTTGTGTGGAACTTTGCTGACTTTAAGACAGAGCAGAGTGAGTAACTGTTGTATAAAATCGAAATACATACCTTATTGACAACTTTATTCCGCAGCCTTTACGCGCGTCGGCGGAAATAAAAAGGGAGTTTTCACACGGAACCGGCAACCCAAAGATTCAGCACATCTGTTGAGAAAGCGTTATCATGCACTCGCTAAGAAACTGGACAATGTCAGCATGCCGTTTGATCTATTCCATTACATTATCGACTAGAATTAATTATATGTTCTAAATTGCAAGCAATATTCCCAAACAATGTTCGGAATTTGACTTTATGTATTGTATAATATGTATATAAATTATTAGTTGTCAAGTGCAGATGTGCTCCTATCCGCTTATTTGTAAAAAAAAAGCTGTCTTATAATATGTTTTAATTAAACTTTAAAAACAAAAAACTTTGTATGCTTTATAGATAATTTTTATTGTAGTTATTCGTAGAAATATAGCTTTCAAGAGCTCCACGCAAATACTTCCTACAGCAAAAAACAAAATTAAGTAAATACTGATAAACTCACTGGGCGAGGCCAGCGTTAATTTAATGAAGTGCAATAAGAGGTCGTTGCTAAAAAGTACCCCAGATTGGGTTTGTTTGGGAAGGGGAAAGCACATCCCTGATAAAAAAACACCCGCGGTATTTGTATAAAATAAAAGCATTCAAGCTGTTGGCGCCACAATCAGTATTAGAGTGAACTGCTGCCAAGATGCAAAATATTATCGTGCTGCTTGCGATCTTAAGCTGCCTAGGAGGCGTCCTATCCGCGTCCGATGTCACAGTCTATATGGAGGACTTTATAGCACAGAACCAGAGACAGTATGACGCCAAACTCAGTCAGATGGACCATGAGTTGACCACTTTTCGGGAGACCTTCGCCCGGGAGCTGCGAGCCATTGCTGTTCAGGCCGATCAGCTGGATATAAAGCTGGAGGAGGCCAAAGCTCGTCTATATCCCATTGAACTGATCGACTCCTGGCACAAGCAATGCGTACAAAACTACAGCGCATCTATTCCTTTGGCTGCCAACGTGCGAGCATCTCTAACTGGTTGTTCGAGTACGGCCCAAAGTAATCTCAACTCTATTCTGACCAACTCACAGAGCACCTACAACAGCCTGAAAAGTTACTACACAAGCAATTTAAAAAGCATGCTAACCGACTGTGAGAAACGTCATCCCGTTTCCCAACTGAACTACACAATCTGTATAACGACTGTGGTAAGTACGATATACATATAATCTAGCACATTTAATTAACTCTTGCCTCATCCACTAGATTGCTACAACAAATACATTTACTGTCAACACCCAGAAGAACTTCAACTCGTATATGCAACAGGCACAGTGCGCCGCCGATACAAGGATTACCCAGGCTTTGGAGTGTGCCTTCACTACGGTCTATAGTACCAGCGCATCACTGGGTACATCCTTGCGTCTCGTCGACGATTGTATCGCCAATGAGCTGACCTGCGCAACCGCTTCCTGCACGACGGGTTGTAGGAACCATATGCTTCTCCATTTAAATCAGAGCGATTTTAATAGCAGCACCATTAAGAATCCCTTCTTTGGACTGGACATGGAGCTGGGTTGCATGGAGATCAAGTTCCAGTATTAAATCCCAAAGGAATACCATTATCAACATGGTTATGTTTAAGTGTTATAATCAAATATAAATATGAGAAATGTTAACATATTTTTGTAGCGTGAGAACTTTTCACATAGATAGTCATTTTCTACCAGGTAAGCAGAAACTTCAGTTCTGAGTTCAGAGAATATTTGAACCCGTAAATCTCTTGATTGCTTATCCTCTCTAGTAGCAAAGCGTGAGAACGGAATTTAAAACACTCACAATTTGATCTTGTTTGGGATCAGGCAAGCAGGACAGCAGAGAAAGAGATTAAGATTTACAAATCCTTGGCACAATTTTTGATCACCGATATGCAAATTGAATTAAACGTGCATCAAAGTAATTAAATCTTACAACAGGCGAACAGGCTGCTCAACAAGTTGCTGCCGAGCAGGAGTTTCTAAATTTATTTCTTACCTACATTCGTTTCTTACCTGTAGCGAAAGTTGTTTGCAAGTAAATGTGAAAAACCACCACCATGATTTCAACTACTTGAATTGCTAAGGTTTCCTTAACAGAACAAAAGTAAGATGTTCTCTTCTTAAGAACTCGAACACGGTTTTCAACCCCCATGCCGGGGTTACTGCTAGAAAAATGTCTTGATGGTTACCAGGACAACAGCAGCTTAAGGAGGGTTGCAAGCAAACTGTCTTACCTGGAATTCGATGAATGGGCATAGAGCAAATAAAGAAGTTGAAATCAACAATGTAACGTCTTGCTTGGTATCAGGCGAACAGCAATAAAAAGCAGTATCCAAGAAAGATAAACAACAAGCAAACCAACACAAGACAAAGAAGGGTTGAAAATGTCACAATGTGTAAGCGGCGAGCAGCGCCAAACGAAAAGAAATATTATTATATCAAAAGCGTAGAAGTTGTACACAATGGCTGGGGTAGGTAGAGGGGAACGGGTTGAGTGGGGAACCAGACATTTAAGAGAATTTTAATCTTGATCATTCAACAGGCAGGCAGGCAGAGAAGCGATGACCTTATTCTCCCACGAAGCGTGTGAAAAATAAAAAACGAAAGTGGGAAAGAGAATGAGAGAGATGATTGCCATGGGAAAAAAACTAAGGAAAACGCATTTTCCCATCGATCCTGCCGATAAGGAATTTTCCCAAAAAGAAAATACGTTTGCATTCAATACGTTGACAATTGTTAGCCATGCGTTTTGACGGTTTTGGTGAGAACAAGTTGAAATCTGAACAGGCGAGCAGACAACATTGTAGGGCAAGATTCCCACGATGAGCCTCTTAATGAGATCCTCGACCTTTTTTTTTTTTGGTTGCTTAGCGGATGGGCATGTGAATGTGGAGAGTTTTGGACTTGCTGTCGAGCTGTGTATTCTTCAATGTTTGCTTATGACAATACTCACGAACAGCTGCTGCTGCTGCTGCTGTTACAACAACAAAAAACGAACCCACAACAACACAGTTTGTGAGCGTGAGAATTTTTCACGCCCAGTGACAACGAGCAGCCAGGTGAGCAGCAGCTTACAGAAGGTTGCAGCTACTTTGATCTGTTGCTCTTATATGCAGTCTAGACCTCTGTCTCTGCGAGATGCAATCGGTTGAGCATGTGAAGAAGTTCAAGCCACAACGGAATTGTAGATAATATGATGACGAAATCTACCTGAATAAGAAGCATGCGTTGGAAACCTCTGCATTCACAAATAAATTGAATATTTTGTGTAAATTTGATTTAATTACTAAAACCTGTAAATAACTTCAAAGCAGGTAGTCACGTGATCTTTCCCTTTATTCCTCACACAGGAAATGCGTTTCGAGCGTAAATTTCAGCAGCCTTTTCAAATTTCTGGTTTTCTGTTAGCACTCGAAGCGTTAACAAGCATCAAATTACACACGAATTATGTTGAGGGAATTTATGAGAGAGAGACTACACACAGAAAATTATTACGAAAATGCAAAATTTAAAAATTTAAATATTTAAAGCTATTTTGGCTATAAAAATCCAGCCTTTTTAGCTTATAAGTCAAGGTTTCGAATTGAGATACATTCAAAATTATATTCGTATGCAAAAGTTTGACATTATCAACATTACGATCATTTATATAATTTTTCAGATTTTTCTTTTCAGTGTAGCACGTGCCTATACAAACCTAAAAGTGGATTGTAAACATAGAATTCTTGTTTCGGTTGCTGTTCAGTGCTGCTGTATTCCTAATACTTTGACAGCCAATTTGCGATCATCAGTAAGTTTTTGATCAAACTTAATAATAGCTTACACACACGCACACGCCCCCATTCTCATTGTATGACAAATTGAGTTAGGGATCATGACTTAAGAACTATGTTCGTGTCGTGGTGGTAATTTGAACCCAGATGTGTGTCACGATAATTTCATGTTTTCGACGAGGCGCACAGAAACTGCCGGCAAGTAAAAACCACCACCATTACCAAGGGCAAGACGATCCTCACATAATTGACGACCCATGCGTGGCATTGTATTGTATTGTATTGAATTACATTCAAGCAACGGTATAAAGAAGCAAGCACACCTTGCTGCTCTTTCTGAGTGCCTCTGCCCTTTTTTCGCTTTATTAAAATAAACAATACGACTGACTGGTTGGCTGCAGTTTTGAATATGTAAATTTGGATGCCCAAAAAGAGTTAAAATGTGTAGCAACGGAATAGGTGAACAGCAAAAAACACACAGCTCCTCAAAAACACACACATTTCAAGTCCAACCAGCTGTTTTTGGTGCTGCTGACCTGTTCGAAATCAATTAGAAGAGTAAACAAAAAGTACATCAATCAAACTATGCCTGACAGCAAACGAAATTAGTGGTTCGGGCGGTTCGGGTGATTCAGTTGGTGGTTGCCTGCGGTTTCGAAACGCAATCAGGCCGAACAAATGAGACAGGTTCTCAGCATCCTTGGGCAAGTGTAAAATCGGAGATTTTGTGTTTGGCCTTTAGGGTATGGGAAGCAAACAAAATTTTCTACCTGCGTGATGGGTAAATGTGTTTCAAGGGCCTTTTGAGATAGTCAGAAAGCAGAGAAAACTACATACTTGATTTTCTGTTTGCCTATTCGAATGAGACAGTTTAAACCTTTGACCCTTTATATTTGCGGTTTGGTAATGACACTAATAACTCTACGGATGCTCAATGGATCAGCAATTTATCACAGATCTTTCACATTTTGTGCCTTGCCTATAAAATCATGTTGCTAAGCCTGCACTTATCCCATTTCAATGAAAATCGAAAATCATTCATGCGTAACCAAATAGATTAAGGGAGTAGGCTCACAGGAATCTAGCACAGGAATCTTGTTCCCTCGTCAAAAAAGGCATCAGCAAGAGAAATCAATAAAGCGTAACCACAGCGATGAAATAAACAGGTTATCAGAATTAAAGGAAAGCAAACAGAAAATACCTGCACAGATTTCAATAATACTTTCTTAGAATACAATAAAGATCAAACCATACTTATTAAAAACAAGAAAACCAGTTATCCCCCACAAATCAAATTATAACCAAAAAATCAATGAAGCGTGACCCCTCCAATTAAATAACAGGCTAACATCAATGCTGACAAGTGTTACAAGCTGGAAAACTGTGTAGAAAATCTTTGAAATCATATCGATAAGAATCCTTAACCTGCCGACCCTAAGCCGACTACCTGTGGAAAATCAATGAAGCGTGACCTCGCCAATAAATGAACAGGCTGACAGTAAATCTAAATAGTATTTGAAGCTGGAAAATTCGAACGATCTGAAGAAGAAAATATGTTAATCTTCTTTTAACAATTTTTACCTGCCCAAGTAAAGTCTATGAAGTGTGACCACATCAATATATAAACAGGCTGACAGCAATGCTAAAAGGTGTTGCCACCAAAATCTGCACAATCTCTTCAATTTTCCATTGGAATCCTTAACTTGGCGGCTACCTATGAAAAATCAATGAAGCCTGGCCTAATCACTGGAAAAACAGGCTGACAGCAATGCCAAAAAGGGTTCAAACAGAAAAAATCTCTGGAAAATCTCTGAAATGTCTCTATTGGCATCCTAAGCCTGGAAACCGAAAGCCAACTACCTGCGGAAAATCAATGAAGCGTGACCTCTCCAATAAACGAACAGGCTGCCAGTAATCCTAAAAAGTATTTGAAACTGGAAAATTCGAATGATCTGCAGAAGAAAATCTGTGAATATTCTATTAACTTTACTTGGCCTGCCCGCTGGTTAAAATCAATGAAGTGTGACCACATTAATAGATGAATAGGCTGACAGCAATGCTAAAAGGAAATTATGAAAAATCTCTGGAATCATTTCCTTTAGCATCCTTAACCTGCCGACCTTAAGACGACTACCTGTGGAAAATCAATGAAGCGTAACCTATCCAATAAACGAACAGGCTGACAGTAAGTCTAAAAAGTATTTGAAGCTGGAAAATTCGAATGATCTTAAGAACAAAATCAATGAACTCCCTATGCATTCCTAAACTGTTGACCCTAAGACGACTACCTGCAGATCCATCTCAGCTGCATCTCAGCTACTGAAGTACTGACTGAAATTTATGTGAGCCTGCTTCATGATTACACATCGATGCATTTTCTATTTTCAGCTCGGCACCCAAGGGCAAATGACTCATTTAAATGTGTATGTGTTCAATAAACACATAGATTTTCCACCCTAATTTTCCAATATAAAATGTACTTCGGGTACAAAATGCATCTAGCATATATGTATGTATGTATATTTGTATGTATTTGGAATGCTCAGAATGTGTGCTGCATTTGTAACTTGAATTTTCTTTCAGATCTCAACTGTCTATAAATTATGCGGGCCTGCTCAAAACTGGAAAACTAAAACAAACAAAAAACGAAAACTGATCACAAGAGCATATGTCAAAGATGGGATTGTACTTAAACTGTAGAGAAACGTTCGTTGTATGTATGTATACTTTTACCAATCACTGTGCTCCTGTTGAAAATAAATTAGTTATACAAAAGAAAATATTGTAGAAATTTTAAATAATATTGAACGACAGTTTTAAACAATGAAAGAATCGTTGTTTAAAGCGGAAAATTGTAACAGCACCGCAGCAAACTAGACTCGAAACCACAACAGATTAAATATTTGTGTGTATGTATGTATGTACATACATATGTATGTATGTATGTATGTTCATGTATTTATATACACAATGGACCACCATTTTCCCAGAAAATGCTGGCACTCATTGTTTACCTACCTAAGCAGCTCTCTTGCTTGAAGATCTGTTCGCCTAGACAAATGTTACACTTGGTTACACATGTGCAACAATGATTTCATGGGATGCTGCAACTCCACAGGGGGCGACCAGCAGGTCAATTCAGTTTGGTGTTTGTTTGCATGCACTTGTAAATAGTGGGTATCTGGTGCCTGTGATTTCTGTGTGCCGGTTACAATTTGAGGCACTGGCTCCACATTTCTGAACTGATCTAGCTCTGTATGTTGAATCTGGGGAGCCCCACATTTCAAGGTGCTAGCCCTATTTTGTGTGTGGATCTCATTAATTAACTACAAATAGTTGGATTTTTGTTTAAAACAAAACATTGGTTAAGTTACAATTCAATTTTTCGATTTTATTGACATTTTGGCTACTAACTTTACAAAACGTAGCACTTTATTTTATTTATTATTATTGCCAATTAAGAGAAAAGATAGAAAATATCATTTATTTATTTCGGTTCCTTAAAAAACGTTACCTTGGCCGCTGGTTCTCAACAGTCAGACGTAGCCGTGATCGTCTAGTGGTTAGGACCCCACGTTGTGGCCGTGGTAACCCAGGTTCGAATCCTGGTCACGGCAATGCTGCAATATGCATTGTCACGGAGTCTGATTGATATTTTTTGCTAATATAAAACATAAAAAAAGCTTTTTTTTTTAGAAAATGATATTTTGTTTTGAATATTCATACTTTAACGACACATCCAAAGTATCTCTTGATAGTTGTCGCTCTTGTGGCAATATATATAAGTGAAATGAACAAACATGCTAGGACGTAAATATTGAAAATATGTCCATATACACAATTATTTTATAATAACAATTATATGTATAAATGGTTTTGATTTCTAATCATTTTGAATATTATATTGCTTAGCGTTTTAACAAACATACAACGCCATCTATCTTTCCACTCTTCGTACTCTAGTGGCTGTGACATTTTGGCTCACATTCGTGCACAGATTCATTTTGGAAAACTAACAACATTTGTGAGCGCCATCTACATTTCAATTATGATTATCTCCCAAACTCCAAAATGTATAGGTGTCGTTAGTTGTAGAAATCGAACATTGGACAGCCCAAAATCATAACCGATGTAGCCGTGATCGTCTAGTGGTTAGGACCCCACGTTGTGGCCGTGGTAACCCAGGTTCGAATCCTGGTCACGGCAATGCTGCAAATACGCATTGTCACGGAATCGGGTTTTTTTTTATTTCCTAAAGATATTTTACTAGCACTGATATTTGATATTTAACCCATTTTGTTAAACTAAAAAAAATAAAAATCTTACAGTTGAACTATATTTAGATTAAATAGCAATACTGCTCTAATAGACTGGATATGAGTAAAATCAGTTAAATTCTAACCATAATTCAAATGCCATACAGAGTAAAAGTGAAGGGCAAAGAGATTTCTACGACTTCTTTACTGAGTCTTTCTTGCGATCGTTTTACTTGTTTGCTTATCGATCAAAAAACTTCGCTCAATTTTAATAGAAATGGTTAAATATCTATTTTACTCCATTAAGCACGCGAAATTTATGAAAGCACAATGAAACAAGTATCTGTGACTGAGTAACCTGAGCTTAATAATGCATATTCAGATGAATAAATTATACATTTTTAATGGTATTTAGCACTTAACAATTGTTTATTTCTTCGAACATCGATTTGCAACAACCCGACGTAGCCGTGATCGTCTAGTGGTTAGGACCCCACGTTGTGGCCGTGGTAACCCAGGTTCGAATCCTGGTCACGGCAATGCTGCAAATATGCATTGTCACGGAGTCGGGTTATTTTTTTGTACGTTGGTATTTTAGGATTAATTTTTTGTTTAATTTGATACCTTAAAATAAAATTGGATCAACGAAAATTAATTATTTTGCATATGCATTATTTATTGTATATATTTAAATTTTGATTATTTACAATTGCCGTTTTGCATAACAGACATACATACGATATATTTATATAAATAGCATTCTAATTATTGTAATTGAAACTATTTTCCGTTATTTAAAACAGTGGCATAAAGCTTTATCGTTTTGCAAATACTTATCGAAATGCGTTCGATTAATTAGTGATCCTGTGATTTAAATTCAACAACGTAAACGTCATATTTAAAAACCATAAACACAAGCGCTCGCGGAATGTGTTCAAAAAAAAAAACAAGAACATTTGAAAATGTGATATACTAAAAAAGTGGCTTTAAAAGAGAATACACAAATAAAAACGTCGATAATGAGTGAAAACAAATACGGGGGCCTTCCCCACATTCTTATTAGTGAAACAAGAGCTAACATAATATATTCGCTGCCTACTGTTGCCCATAGAGCAGCTCAGAGCCGGGTGGTATGGTGCTGGGATCAACATTGGCATTGAAATAGTTGGCTGGCGTGGCAACAGTTGGAAAGAGCACCTCAGCGGACTGTTGCTGCTGTGGCTGTTGATCCTGCGGCGTTTGCTGCAATGTCATATTGTAGGGGTTCTGCACATATTCCTGATAGATGTCAGCCACACCTGCTGACGGCACCGGGGGTGCCTCATAGACCGGCACAAAGCTGTGCACAATTGAGGTGCTGGGCATCTTGGACAGCGATGGATACGCGTTGCTCGTCAGCAGATGACTGAGTGGCACATCACTCATTGCAGGCGGTTGTGGTTGCGGTATCTGCATTGTTTGCTGCTGCGTCTGGTACTGTTGATATTGATATTGCTGATACAGCATCTGCTGGTGTTGCTCCTCCAAGTTTGGCGGCGTTGCGGGCAGCTCAATGGCGTAGCTATTACTGCTCACAAAGGGTGTGGGTAGCGAAGTTGGCGATTCCGCTTGCCTAGCACTGTGTATGGGTGTTGTGTACGTGTTGCTGTTGGTATGGACAACAGCCTCATTGACCAAATCGGGCAGCAATGCGTTGTTGCTAATCGGCGACTGCAGCTCTGCAGGCTGTTGTTGTGACGGCATCAGTATGGGCTGTGGAAGGAGTGTAAAAAGTTAAATGAAGACAAACAAAACTGGAAATAAAGACAAGCTCACCTGAGCAAAGGTAAAGCTGGGAGCTTGTTGCAGTGCATCCGTCATTGGCGGCTGGAGAATGATGCTGCGTCTGGGCGATTCTACAGGTGAGACCAATGAGGGTGTGGCAACAGCAGCAGGCACAAGAGTAGCATCCACACCAGTGCTGACAATTAGCTCTGTGCTGTACTGATGATGCTGCTGCTGTTGTTGTTGGGGTGGACTAGGCAGAATGGCCACTGATGGCATCTGTTGAGCACTTGCAGCAGTGTTGGTCAATGTTTGAGCTCGCTTGCCTGCAAATACCGAGCAGAGATGTACATTTACTAATACATGTATGTGACAAACTAAAACTGCGATTTAAAAACTAAACAGCAAATGCAAATTGATTGACACTTCATTTCATCTTCGTGGCCAGACCCTTGAGCAACTTTAGCTTAACACGCAAACGAGCCCACGGTTTCTTCTTCTTTCGCTTAACCACCCCGGGAGAATTAGTGAAGCCAAGGCTTTTAGCTGTGGCCTTCGAGTAGGTGGCCATATCGTAGCTGCGCGCAGTCAGCGGCATTGTCAGGGAATGCCCATTAATGATTTTGGTGGGGTCCAGCGAAATGGCTGACGAGACCAAATCTGCAGGCGGACAGGTTACCGGATATTATAACGGGATGCCCCACCCTTTACATACGACTACAAACCCAACGCACCTTCATCGTGGAATAGCTCCGTCTTGAGGTTGGGCAGAAACTCGCCAATGCGCCGCCATGTGAGCTCCCACAAAGCCTGCTGGAGTGTACCATCCTGATTATGAAAAACGCGCACCGAATGCATCACAAGCAACATGTTCTTGAGTATCTCCTGCATCTGTTCCGAGAGTGTGTCGGATCCGACCTTCATGAAACGCTCAATGTAGTCCAAGATCTCTAGCCACAGCTCGTTGAAGGTGGCGCCCAGTTCGATGAGCGTCGTCAGATGCTGCAGAAACATTTTCGACATAATCGTGGCCGTGCGTATGCGTGACTCCTCCAGCAGAGATGCATCCAGTTGACTGGCTGCAACACTCTCCGGCAGCAGCTCATTCAGCAGCGGGAAGAGCACATGCTGGAAACAGGAGCACCACTCAGCGCCCGATAACGTCTGCAAATCATGCACTAGCAACGCACGTTGCTGTAGGCAGGATATAGCATGTGTGCGCACCTCACGCCGCCGATCCATGGCCAGCCGTGCGATGCCCTGCAGCAGAGGACACCAGCCGGACGTCCAGAGTGCCGCCGATTGCGGCACCGTGCAACCCTCTTCGGCCCACCAGCGAAAGATCTGCGCCGTGCGCGTATACAGTGTATACATGAGGTCCAGCAGCTGTATGGATAACTGCTCATAGCGTTGCGCCAATTCCTCCTGCTCGGCGGCATTTATTGGTTGATTTTCACCAGCATCGCCCGCCAGCGTAGTTAAATTACCAGTGGACGTGGATACGGCAACGCCTAGCTCACGTGCGTTCTCCTGACGCTTTTTCACGTTACGTTTCTTGGACGTGGCTTCAAATTTAAGGCGTTGCCGTATGCCACCATCTCGGCAAGCTTCCACAAAGATGCGTATGCAACGCACGCAGGCCTCAAAGTTATACGGCGTAATGTGAGCCACACTGCGCACGATAAACGCCAGTGAATCCCAGCACTTGAACAGGGCAAAGGGTGCATGATCCAGCAGCTGGCAATTGAACACCAGAGAGCTCACGGCGGGTGTGCTAGAACTAGGCGGCGATTGTGGCCTAAGCAAGAAACAAATTTGTAACTATTATAATTAAAGGAAAGATAAAACGCACCTGGATGCTGTGGTCAACTCGCTATCCTTGCCAACCAGTATCCAGTTCTCAGCGCTGGGACTAGAGGTAGGTGGAGCTACGCTCGCTGCCTTGCTCAACTCCGAATCAGATGTGTAGCCGCGTTCGACAGACGCAGCCACATCCTCCTCGCTGCTCAGGGCGCCATCTGATCTGACGCTGCCATTGGGCGGTAGAGTGAGCTGCAGCATATCCTCAAAATTAGGTGGAACTGAGCCAGCGCCGACGCACTCCAGTAAATTGAATATAATCTGCCAATCCTGCTCGGAGTGAATGTTCTGGGCAGAGGTCTTGAGCAACTCATATATGCCAATTGAAATTTGCTTGGAGATGCGCAAGAGCAGCGCCGGCTTAAATGCCAACAGCTTTTTGAGCGACTGCAGCACAACGGGACAAAGCTCCTCGTTGCGCATCAGATAGATGGCAAGCTTCAGGACAGCAACGATGCAGCGATTGAGCAGATAATCATAGCCATTTTGGGCACTGCCCTGCAGCAGCTGAAACATTTGATCGCGCACAGCTGGCCACAGTGGAATCATGCGATCCCTATTGTGGACCACAATCTTTACTAGAAACTCCATCCAAAAGACAGTAATATCTTCAGCATACGTCTGGCCTGGAGTTAATTTAGGTGTATCTGGTGCCTTCAACAGAGACAGCACACTTTTGAGCAGCTCCTGCAGCGACTCTAGCTGCACGAACTTCGACTCCTGCAACATTTGATCCAGCTGGCACTCCTTAATGCATTTGCGACCATGTTTGATGAAGTCCTGCTCCTCGTAGGTGGGCTCACGCTGCCCCTCAGAGCTAATGAACGAGTAGAGGCTGGAGAACAGACCAGACTCCTGCTTCTCGCGTGGCTTTTCCAATATCAGCATGGCCTTGCCATTCTGCTCGCAAAAGTCCTCCACCTCGGTGAGCGTTTTGGGCAGCAGCTTCAGACGGAACAGTTGTAGAAACAGATCCAAAATATGCTTCCAGCTGTCACGCAGACTATCACCATAGCCGTGCACGAGCAGAAATACCGTTCGCATCGCCGCCTGCGCCTTCACATTAAGTCCAAAGTTAACAGCCAGTTGGATCTCATTGTTTGCCGGCACCGGCTCATGCTGTTCCACGCTGCTCAACAACGTGGTAAACTTGCACAGGGTCAGTATAAGCGCATCAAAGTCTGCATGCAGATTATAATGTGCAGATATAGCTGCCGATTTGCTAAAGCCTGCAAACGTTACATTTTAAATATTTTATGCATTGAAGTGTTTTATAAAGCTGTCAGTTCTTACCCGCCAAAGTGCGCTGATAGCCCGTCTCGGTGCTCTTGTCGAACATGAAGCTCAAGGCACTCAACGAGGCGCCCCACACAATGTTAAAGATCTGCACATCGTATGTGGCATCGTTGACGTAGTTAAAGTGTCCATCGTGGGTGCCGCCACGTCTCAGTAACATCTTCCACAAATAGTTTTCACGCACTAGACCCGTCTGCTCGGCGGGCATAACGATCTCCTCGTTTCTGGCGAAATAGATTATATATTATTACGAATATTTCAATCATCAGTCAGGCCAAAACTCACTTGATGCCATTGAAAATCTGTCCTAGCATCTCCTGATCAAAATCTTGTCCGCCATTCAAGCCGCGTAAATTCTTTGTGAAATCTTCCAGCGTCATGGGAACATTAAGACGCTTGGCATTCGAATTGTGCTGGTCCATATTCAGCATAATAATAGCATAGGCCAAACGAAAGGCGGCATCCACATTAGCAAACGGCTCCTTGTTTTGATTCTGCAAACGAAACATTTCTTATAAGTTGTTGTATAAATAAATATACATTTGAGTTGCTAAACTCACATGCCAATGATCCGAGAAGTGCTCCAGAACGAGGAATATTAATGGCGCTTCGCCAGGCAAGCGGAAGGTCTCCAGATAGAGACGCAGAGCTTGATCCACGCGCAGACCAGTAAAGTCGAATGAGTCCACAAAGTTGATCAAAATCTTTGAGTCGACGTTCTTCTTTTTGGAGATGTATTCACCAATCATTTTCTTATCCAATCCCGGATTCTCGCGAAGGAACAGAGCCACCTGCATGGGATCAAGCTGAGCGTTTAGAATGCCATGCTCCTGCAGATACAGAATGCCCTTGTCGGGTCGCTGATTAAACCACTCTGTTCCCTTGGACAGAAGACGCTTCTTATTCTTAACGGTGGCCAAATGTTCGCTGGTTATGTTGCCACCATCGCCTCCTGACTGCAGTCGCAAACGCTGTGAGCTATTGTTGATAAAGCTGGCAATGTTCTCCAAAGGTTCCTCGCCATTATCAATCACAATGCCCTCCAAGCCGCTGTTGTGCCGCGAATGACGACTGCCACCGACACCCGTGGTATATGTCTGCATCAGAGCATTGTTATGGCTATTGTTGCTCTTGGCCGCTGCACAATTGTGCTCGATGCAATCGATGACACTGATCAGCGTGTCCATGGAGATGATGTGCGTGCTGTAGACGGCATTTGTGGCCGAGAGCGTATACTTGCTGAGCATATTGGTAAGACTCTCAAACATATCCGTACAATACAAATCGCAGTCGTAATTGATGTACAGCTCGGGGACAAAGCCGGGAATACGCCACATCTGCAGCAAATTATCCAGCGCCAGTTCGCGCATCTCGTACGGAGTTTTTGGATTATCGCTGGCAATGATTTCGCTTAATTTCTTGAGGTAGCACTCCAGCTGCAGCTTCAAATGACCGCGCAGTGATTCAAAGAGCAAAAAACAAAGCTGCAAGTCAGCGGCAAAGATGCTGAGGCGCTCCGAGCTCAGCAGCTATTGAACAAAAAAGATTTGTTAATGATGAAACTATAAATTGTGATTATTTTAGTGACTTACCGATATTAAACTCCTGCACAAATCATCCTTAACCAGCTCTAGCAGCGACTCATATTTGCCAATGTTATCGGCAGCCACCTCAAAAGCAACTGTAAGCAGACTCAGCCCAGTATGCATCATACTGTCCGAATTCTGTTTATCCAGAGGATTGCATAGTATGATGAGGAAACGGAATAGTTCCTGAATAAATGGCAACCCATAGGGCGTCAGTGTGGCTGACAAAGCAGCGGCATCCTGTGCAGATGATTGCTGGGTAAAGCGCACCCCCACAGAGTTGATGTATTCGCTGCTGTTGGCCTCGGTGAGCGAGGCTGCCGGAACGGATGAGGGCTCCTCTTCTGCATCGGCGGGCGAATCTGGCTTTGCGTTCTCCACCTGAATGGTTGGCACATCAAGTGGTACATTGCTAGCAGTGCCAGCATTGGCAACCGTTGTTGTGGTGGGTGTTTGTGTGATCTTGCCCTGCATATCGAGAATGTTGCCAGCCGGCGAAGCAGGCGTCGTGGCCAGTATGGGAGCCTTCAAATGCGTGGGGGCTGCCAACATGCTCTGCGGTGTCTGAGGCGGCTCTTCGGTTGTGGATGACTTGCGTTGCACAGCCAAAGCCGTTTGTGACTTGCGTTTAGGTTTCTCTGTTGATGCACCAGCCGCTTCGCTAATGGTGAATCGTTTTTGCAGCACAGTGTCGCTGCGATCCTCCGTAAACTGTGGCAATCGCATAAAGAAAAGCAGCACCATGTCCTTCAGTGATTGCTCTGCGGAACGACGTAACAGCTCGCTGAGGCGCGGCTCAAAACAGATTTTAAAGCAGCTGAGCATTACTTCGCACATGGACTCATTGCTAACGGCAGCGCCCTCCGGACTTCGGATCAGAGTGTGCAACACTTCGATGACTCGCATAAATGTCACACTATCCGAGGACTGATCGGTGCCCATGAAGCGGGCATGCGTTACAGCATCCGCTATCATCTCCACAATCACAGCCAGATTTGGTGTTGTGGGATCTGAGTGTTAAAAATACTTTTAGGAGTATGACAGATTTATATAAATGATAAACGATGATACATGATTCTAACAATTAAAAATTAATCAAAAATTAAATTCTTATCTACAGAATGAAAATTCGATGATACTCGACAAAATCTTGTGAAAGTCTTAGCTGAAGGCCTTAGCTGCAAGTGATTATTTCAAGTTAGGTTGATAGTTAATAACTATATCTATACTACATCGTATACTATATATATATATAGTCAAATAGAGAAAACTGTTATAAAAACTGAGAATAATCCTTTAAACTGAATAGAAGGAAATGGTTCATACATGTCTGTTCTTACCAATGAGGCCGTATGACAAGAATTTGTTGACCGAGGCTAAAGCAAGGCTAGTTAACGGGCCCGTGGTATCCGCCGTGCGAATAACCTCCAAAAATGGCGCCAGAAATACATTCGGTTCAATCAAACGTAAATCCTCAATGCGATTCAGCACTTGCTTCAGATCAATGAACAGCTTCAGCAACGCATCCTTTTCATCATCCTGCAAGGTATTGGTTTTTATCTGTTATACTGCTGTTATACTAATGTAAGTTCTTACCACGTAGGCTGTTGCATTCCAACGCGTTCCACGTCGCATGGCTGTCATTAGGGTCGCCATTTCGCCGCGCACCACATAAATACCGTTGCCTGGCAGTGACATTGTGTCCAGAGTCGAGTGCTACGCTCTCTAATTACACCTAATTGGCTTCCCACCTTTCAGAATTTTTGGCACGCAACAAAAACAAATGTTGAAAACCTGCTGTTGTTGTTTTTACTGTTGCTATTATTTTCTCACATATGTGTACATATGTTTATTACTGCCACAGGCTCTCTCACACACACACACATGCACACGCTCAGACACACGACTGGTTTAATTAAACATTTTATTTATATGAAATATGTCAATAATTGAATAATTTGCTTTCGGACTAAGTATTTTTGGTGACGTTTACGACGTGTATATTCTGTTTTCGTTTATTCAAAAGCAACTCTGTCAGGTTTGTTGATATCAAGTCGATACATCGATTGTGATGGTATTTTTTTCATTTTCGATGAGTAGTTGAGACAATCGATTAATTTAAACTACTTTTAAATCTTTGAACTTCATCTTATCTAAATTTTACTTTTTATACACTGATCCCATTAAAAATTATCTATTTAATTTTTTGTTATTTTTTAATGCCTCAGAATACCTTTTCCTATAGTTTTGTATACTAATAGTGAAGCCTTATTCATTAAAAAGTAAAATTTCAAGATTCTATAGTTTGAAAAAAATATCTTGACACATGTTACATGATTTTTTTTCCATAAAAATTTCGAAAAATATATATTTTGAAAAGTACATAAACATTAAATGTAGAATCGAAGTATAGGATAAATAATGATCAAAATGGCCTCGGGATTGAAAATCGGTTCAGATTTGACAAAGTTGTGACAGTTTGAAGTCTGGGAAGGTCGTTTATAAGGAACTTTTCGTTGTTTGGGCACTTTACAAGACAATTTTTTTGTCACTTTTGAGGTGATTTTTGACAGAAAAATGAAACACCACAATATCAATTTTCGTATTATTTTTTATACTAATTGAGACACCCACAATCAATTAAACGTAAAATTTCAAGATTCTATTTTTTGAAAAATCAAAATTTGTAAGGGTCCCCCCTTATGCTTTTTTCGCCAAAAATGTCAAAAATATTATTTTTTCAAAAATTCATAAACTTGAGATGTAGAATTAAACGAGATGCCAAATAATGATCAAAATGGCCTCGGGATTGAAAATCGGTTCAGATTTGACAAAGTTGTGACAGTTTGAAGTCTGGGAAGGTCGTTTATAAGGAACTTTTCGTTGTTTGGGCACTTTACAAGACAATTTTTTTGTCACTTTTGAGGTGATTTTTGACAGAAAAATGAAACACCGCAAAATCAATTTTCGTATTATTTTTTATACTAATTGAGACACCCACAATCAATTAAACGTAAAATTTAAAGATTCTATTTTTTGAAAAATCAAAATTTGTAAGGGTCCCCCCTTATGCTTTTTTCGCCAAAAAAGTCCAAAATATTATTTTTTCAAAAATTCATAAACTTGAGATGTAGAATTAAACGAGATGCCAAATAATGATCAAAATGGCCTCGGGATTGAAAATCGGTTCAGATTTGACAAAGTTGTGACAGTTTGAAGTCTGGGAAGGTCGTTTATAAGGAACTTTTCGTTGTTTGGGCACTTTACAAGACAATTTTTTTGTCACTTTTGAGGTGATTTTTGACAGAAAAATGAAACACCACAAAATCAATTTTCGTATTATTTTTTATACTAATTGAGACACTCACAATCAATTAAACGTAAAATTTCAAGATTCTATTTTTTGAAAAATCAAAATTTGTAAGGGTCCCCCCTTATGCTTTTTTCGCCAAAAATGTCCAAAATATTATTTTTTCAAAAATTCATAAACTTGAGATGTAGAATTAAACGAGATGCCAAATAATGATCAAAATGGCCTCGGGATTAAAAATCGGTTCAGATTTGACAAAGTTGTGACAGTTTGAAGTCTGGGAAGGTCGTTTATAAGGAACTTTTCGTTGTTTGGGCACTTTACAAGACAATGTTTTTGTCACTTTTGAGGTGATTTTTGACAGAAAAATGAAACACCACAAAATCAATTTTCGTATTATTTTTTATACTAATTGAGACACCCACAATCAATTAAACGTAAAATTTCAAGATTCTATTTTTTGAAAAATCAAAATTTGTAAGGGTCCCCCCTTATGCTTTTTTCGCCAAAAAAGTCCAAAAATTATTTTTTCAAAAATTCATAAACTTGAGATGTAGAATTAAACGAGATGCCAAATAATGATCAAAATGGCCTCGGGATTGAAAATCGGTTCAGATTTGACAAAGTTGTGACAGTTTGAAGTCTGGGAAGGTCGTTTATAAGGAACTTTTCGTTGTTTGGGCACTTTACAAGTCAATGTTTTTGTCACTTTTGAGGTGATTTTTGACAGAAAAATGAAACACCACAAAATCAATTTTCGTATTATTTTTTATACTAATTGAGACACCCACAATCAATTAAACGTAAAATTTCAAGATTCTATTTTTTGAAAAATCAAAATTGGTAAGGGTCCCCCCTTATGCTTTTTTCGCCAAAAAGTTCCATAATTTAATTTTTTCAAAAATTCATAATCCTGAAATGTAGATTTCAACTAGATGCCAAATAATGATCAAAATGGCCTCGGGATTGACAATCGGTTCAGATTTGACAAAGTTGTGGCAGTTTGAAATCTGGGAAGTTCATTTTTATGGAACTTTTCGTTGTTTGGGCACTTAACAAGCCAATTTTTTTGTTCAATCGGTTCAGATTTGACAAAGTTATGGGTGTTTGAAGTCTTAGAAGGATAATTGATAGGGCATTTTATAGTTTTTGGGTAAGCTGTACAAGCCAATTTTTTTGTAATTTTTCAATCAAATCAAAAATACTTATTTGTGGAGGTATGACCTTTCGATTTGGCATATATTTATATTTGTATACAATAAACAAAGAAGGTTTTTAAGATTCAATGTAACATAGTATGGGGCTAATGGAAAATATACATGAATGAACGTAAGGGCTGGGTTCAGGGTATCTCCTAGTCGGACACTCTTAACTAGAGCACTCTTGTTTATTAATAACATTTCAGCCAAGGTAAGTAGTATTATATATATCGCTTAGATATAAATTGGAAGTTTATTTTTTTTGGAGGCTAACGAGCTAAAATCTGGTTCAGAAAGACTATACACATAATTTAATTAATGTACACTTCAGAAATAATAAATTACAAATGTTGACGCTATAAATAATAATACGAAAACGAAATCTATAACTCTGTAAAATCCTTATCATTGGATCTTAGCTATTTTATCAGTGGTACTATTATTGGAGCTCCCAACTGTTGTTGTTTGGCTAACAATTATTGCAGGACATCGCCTTTCGTGCATCTTCAGATTGCATTTCTGGGTAAAGGCCTTCGAACAGTGAGCGCACTTGTGCGGACGATCACCTTTGTGGCCGCGGATATGTGTCTGGAGGATGTGATTTAACCCAAAAGCCTTTGGACAGTAAGGACACTGAAAGGGACGTTCACCACGGTGTCTGCGAATGTGCGCCGCTAGATAAGGATTTTGTGTAAATGATTTCGGACAATGTGGGCACTGAAAAGGCCTTTCTCCAGTATGTACGCGTATGTGTTCAGCCAGAAGATGATTTAAAGGAAAAGCCTTTGAACAGTGCGGGCATTTGAATGGTTGTCCTGTGTGGGTACAAACGTGCCGCTTCAGATGATGACTCTGGGCAAAGTCCTTGGGACAGTGGGGACACTTGTACGGCCGTTTGCCCATGTGTCCAGAGATGTGTCGTTTGAGATGTTGGTTCTGAGCAAAGGCTTTTGGGCAATGTGGACACTTGAAAGGACGATCGTCACTTTTATTAGGGTCCTTGGCGCCATGCTCATCCGTGCAGTAACTGAAAAGTAACTAAATTAGTTAAATATGCTAATAAATGGGTTAAATTTGGTAGAATATACCTCAGTTCCTCTTGCTGCGTTTTCTGGCAGTCGTTGCTCAACTCCTGCTCTATTTTGACGGGTCCCAAATTCATTCCACTGAGCTCCAGTCGATCTTGAGTTCTCAAATCAGCGTAAGCTTCTCTATTTTCACCTCCCTCCTTCTTGAAGGGATTAATCTTTATGTGCTCTGGTTTATCATGAGCAACTGCTTCACTGGATGACTTTTGTATTCTTATTGGGGAATCCCCTTGACACACTAACTCTGTGCTGCTTTTTTGCCGTTCATTCAAAAGCTGGCAAAAGAAGCGGTAGCTGTGATTGCACAAACGCTTGAATTTAAAAGCATGCTGGGCGTCTATAACGCATCGAAGGCATATCTTCTTTGGCAGTGGATCGTCCAACTTCACCTCACAGTTGGAGCATTCGTATAGTATATCATCTAGTCGGATATTGTCAATTCCTATCTCATCTTCTGGTGAGACAGCACCAGTCTCTATGTCGAATATATTTACTAATTTGACAGAATAAGCACCTTCCCTGGCCATACACACTCGACACACGTTCATATCATCCATCACCAATTGTTTATAAACAATTTTTCGATATTGTAAACAATGCTGTCAAGTGCTTATCGATAGATGAGTGAAGTCCTATTGCAATAATGTTTATCGTTTCAATACATATCGATAAAATGTTAGAACTGGCTCAGTTCAGCATGGCTATGTTATGTTAAATAACAGCACCCATTTCAGAGCATTTTTTGTCATCAAATGTTAGTGCTATGTTAAATAATACCACCTAATTACTACGCACATTTTTTCACGGCAAGCCGAGGGCGACAGTTTAGTTTTAGACGTTAGCTAAAAAAATATTTTATTTTCAAGGAATTTTTGCTGTCCTATGCACGCTCGTTTGTTTAATAACCAGAACATACGAGTGCTATTTTAATGGACAAAGAGTAAATTATGACAATCATATCAAAGTGCTGCACTAATATTAAGGTGCTTCATTTCCATTAAATTGTCAAACATGCTTCATTTTCTAATGTACTTAATTTTATATCCGTGCGTTCAACAGTAAATTATCGCTGATATTTATAACTAGGCGACAATTATGCAAAGCAACGCCAGAACAATCTGACGACATTTAATAATGCACTGGTCGATTAATATCACGACCCTTGTGTTTTGAGGTGTCGCCACATTTTTTAGGCTAGGTTCGCTTAAGTGGGGTTATGTATGTTTTTAAGTTATAATTATTATATGTGGTATAGGCTATAATTATATCTTATCGACCATATTGGTGTTCGGCTCAGACATTTACAACATCCATACACTAGCCTGGTATGCGAACACGGATCTGCGTTCAGTTCAGAAATATAGAAAAGTGGGGTTATGTTAGTATGTTTATTTAAAGCAATGCTACAGACTATGTTTATTAATTAGATTACAGTTTATTTTAATGTCTGCGATGCGGCAAGCAAACGCTGCAAACTCTCATCCTGCGACAGCGCCCTTTTCACAGCCATAAATAGCTGGGAGTCGATTGCTCGACTATGCTGCTGTACCAGCGGCAATCGGCTGATCCTTTTGGCCAACTCCGCCAGCTTGGGCTGCTGCTGCAGGAAGCCATCCAGCACCTGGGGTGATATGTTGGCCATCTGCGCCAGCTGCTGTACATGCGGTGCTACGCCCCCAGCTGTCCTTTTGGGTGTGTTGAGATGAGGAGCTTTTGTAGGAATTGTAGTGCTGGGGATTACAATGGCTCTAGCCGTGGGCTTAACAGTTTGGGGCATCAATACAGGTCGCAATGGTATGGGATAATGATAGGGCAATGGTTGTCTGACAAGCACGGGACGTAATCCGTGCTGGGATGGTTGGACGGGTGCCACCAGCGCCGGTTTAGGCGTCGTTGTGCTGCTATCTGACCAGCCCACCAAACTGTATTGTTTCATAAAATCATTAACCCGCTGCATGAAGGTGCCCTCTGTTGTTGTGGTTTCCAGTTTGATTGGCGTCTCATCGTAGTCTGCATCCATATCCGTATTATTGCTAAAGTTGTCTTCATCGTCATCATCATCTTTTTCCTCGGCTGCATTATCATTGTCCGTAGCATAGTCCAACGACTCCAAGTAGGCCTTCATCAGAGCTATGCCCTGATCATTTGAGGTCAAAGTGCGCACGTATTTAATGGTGTCCACAGCGTTACCCGTGCCCAGCAGCCTGCCCAGCTCACTAAGACTAGGCAGCTGATCCATGTGCTTGACGCCCAGTTTATTGCGTGCCATGTAGATTAAATCACTGGGATACTCTTCAATCAATGCCGGCGCTGGTGTAGTTGAAGCTACAGTTGCTGTGCCCGGATTTATCAGTTTGTAGACGGGTATATTGTAATAGAGCGCATTCTGCAGTTTTGGATTCAACTTTGTCTTGTCAGTGTCGACAATAATTGCACTATCCCGGCCGTAGAACTTGGGCATCAGCGTTAAGCGTCCACTGATGCACTGCAGCAGAGCCAGTTGCCAGAGGAGTTTCAGTAGCCGAGAGAACATTCTGCTCGATGCGAGGTTGAAAGAACAACTGATCTAATATCACGGATTGTGCAGTCCTAAAACCATTTCCTTCTCTATGCTTGGTTCATGGAATTTTATTTATTTATTTCCACGAATTTTCGAGTGCACAGCCGAGTCGATTTTCTACCTGCTGGGCTATTGAAAATCTCATTTCCATTGAATTTTCACCGACTATCTACCTGCATAATTCCCAATGCATGCCTCTTCTCAGGAGTTTCGTATTTCAGGGTTTTTATTTACACGAAGAACGGTTTGGTTCCTTTTATGCAAATCATTCTTGATAAATATAAATGCAATTCATTTTCTGAAATACTATTAAGGAAATCCAAACAAACCACAATTGAAAACTAAAACAGTTTATTAAAGTTAAAGCCCCTTAATTGGTCTTTCAGTGACAGCCTCCGTGGTCAAAATGTGCTGTGCACTGAAGGCGACAAAAGGGGCACTTAAAACTAGGGAAACGTTCTCACTATTCCTCAGAGTAGTGAATCCTAATTTCGCTAACTCTAATGCAACATCCCTGTGCAGTGGAAAACTTATATTTACACAGTAAAGTACATGAATTTTGCAGCATAAGACAAATTTGCAAATATTTGGGGAGCTGGGCTATGTAATTAGGATTTTGAATGGATTATATGGCTATGATTGCTATCAGCATTTGGAGACACCCACGAGAGCTGGGCGTATGCAGCGTTCGTGCAGTTTATAGCCAAGCTTGGTGACCTCCACAACAGTGTTGGCCTCAACCGTAGTGTCCTCCTTCTGGAACAATGCCTCGTGCATATTGGGGTCGAACTTCTGATTGATCGGATCCACAGGCTCCAAACCATGGCGCTTAAACACCTGCAGCAGCGAGGCGCGTGTCATGCTCAGGCCCTCGTAGAGGTTCTTCAGATCCACATTGCCGTTGAGCTGGATAAGTGAAAATTAAGGAATTAGATAGAGGATATACTAGATTAGGTTATAGCAGTGGAGGCAATACTACGAGGCAAGAGACTTCCTCCTATCCCAGACAAAGAATGTGTTGATGTATACACCAATATAACATACCTTATCCTTGGGCACTGCTTGTGTTGCATGGCCCAGTGTATCGGCCACCTCGAGCAGGTCCTTGCAGAAGCTTTGTATGCCAAAGATCTTCGCATCGCTTATCTGTTTATTAAGCCGCGTGCGCATATTCTCGCTATCGGCCAGCGAACGCTTATATTTGTCCAGCAATTCACAGCTTTGCTCTTTGGCTGCCGTCAGCTCTTGCGTCAGTCGCTCAATTTCCGGTGATAGTGTTGCTGTTGTAGCTTTCTGATCCTCATCGCCCGCTGTCTGCTGCTGCTTCTCCGTGCTATAACCACGTGGCAAGTGTGTCTTGGAACGGCAAAGCGAACTATTGGCATATTTAACAAGAGTAAAACCAATTTAACGTGCGTCCATATAAATATAATTACGTCACAGATAAAAAGAAGAAACAAGCATCTGGAAACCGACCGCTTACCTTAGATTTTGTATGCAAGTCACTGGCGTAATGCTGGCGTAACGATTAGCCATCATTTTGAGGGATAATGTAGCCTTTGTTGTCATTGCAGATTTCATTTTTTGAATACCTGAGCAAGATTAACAATGCATTGAATAAAAATTACAGAGAAATAAATTTTGCCGCAGCGCTTACTAAACAATCGAAAGTTGTCATCGATAAGCAAAATACCAAATATAAACTAGTATTTTGATACGTGCAGCAGCGAGCTTTTTTCTGGAAGCTGAGTGCGTGAATTCAATTTCGAGGCCGATGGTTGTTCATCTTCTTGCCCACGACTATATAGAACAATAATAGTTTATATACAAACTAGTAGTATTGCTAGTGTTTATTAAAATCATATGAATAAATAAAGTGAACGGCTTACTTTTAATTAAATATGCGCAAATACTTTTTAGTTTGAGGCAGTCATTGCCATTTATAATTATTTTACATGAACTTGATACGCCCCTGCAATGTAAAAACATAAAAATATAAAACATGTAAATCTTTAACACAGTTAAGCCCAAAACTGTAGGCCTACAACACACATAGATGTGTAAACATGTATGTCTGTGGTGAAAATGTAAATTTTATGTTATACCCTACATCCAAAAGTATGGTCAGAAAGGGTATAATAGTGTTGTGTCAGAACAAATACGCAAATCAAGTACAAACTTCAAGATCCGGCAAAGTTCGAAAACCTACGGTATTTTTCCCGATTCGTTATCTGACTAGCTATCTACAGGGTATATCCAAGTCGGCTACTCTCGAAAAGGGCGAACTTACTTGTTTTGTATGGGCGTTCTACAATTGTTTTGAGAATGATCTTAAGAAATTCAAAGTACGAGTATGTGTGCTTATTCAATACAGTATCTTGTTCAAAATATATACATACATGCACAGAATATATATGCATTCATACATTCACCAACCTATCCGTGTATCCATGAATGTATATATTCACGTATGTAAATACGACTTGTAGGCATGCGTTGTATACATACGTTTTAGAAGTTAAGGCATAGACAATTGTTTAGTTGAATTTGAACACTGTAACAGTGCAGTTGAGAACAAATTTAGAAACTTATACAGCTTAAATAAAATTTGTCATTGGCATCCTGTTCAAAATGCGAGACGAGGATCTGCAACTGGCTCTCCAAATGGTTTCCCATTCGATTTCTGTAGAGGATGAGAACGATGAAGGCGCCGGAAGAGGATCGCCCGAAAATTCTCCGAAGCCATTGCGAAGAGCTCGCGTCTTGGATTTAAATGAGAGACGTAAACAATTTCGGTAAGCAAGAGAGAAAAAACTATCTTAAAATACATTACAAGATACATATAGATACATAAATTTCTATCATGCCACACTGACTACTAAAAATACAAACAAATGTGAAAATTTGCATGCATAAATTTGCTATTTTTTCTGTTTGTGCAATTTTGACATTTCGCTGTTAAAATTTTAGCTTGTAAATCTAATTTGATGAATTTTACGGTATTTTTAATTGCGGATATCATATCTTAGAATAGAATTTTATCAATATCTTTTTTTCTGTCCTTTCTGTCGAATGCAGTCAACCAGCTCGACAGCCCGGGTTCGACAGTTCAAAAAAAATCTCAATCTCAAAAGTGTCACCACCCGGTGAAGTTGTCTGACAGCTCGGACCCGAACCTTTATTTTATTTTAAAAATACAAGGACATGCTGGTTTGAGAATTGGAAAAAAAGTTCGGTAACAGTTTTTCGGTTCCGTTATAATTTTGAGATTATTTTAAAAAAACGTTTTTAAACCGTAAAAAACTGTTTTTAAAAGTTTTTTCGATAATGCCCAATTTTTGAATTTAAATTTATTTAATTTTATTCACACGCCTTTTCCGCGTTTGCAAAGTATGCAATGCAAAATAAAAATATATCGCATGCTAAGCGTTTAGGTATTTTTTTGAAGTGTGTATTTTTATTAGTATTTTGTTGGTCTGCGTCTACTGTCACACTTATGTTTCCATTGATTGAAGAACTATACTCCGTATAAGCCCATTTGAAATGTCAACGTTATCAGATACTCCCGAACACAAAACAACAACAAAGAGCAACCACAGCGATAGCTCCGATGACAGCGAAACGTCAAATCGAATCTGCGGCAGGTGCAGCTGGTGGTGGTAAGCGTTACCATTGATTGAATGATTGATGATTGATTGAAACTTTCACGCATAACTATGTCTTTTTTGTTAACTATGTATGTATGCTAACTACGCAGTTATAAACCATTTTGTTTAGATGTCTATTGATTTGTCGCTTTTACTGCATTCATATCAAGCAATTTACTTGTTATCAATTGGCAAATTGGCAATTAAACACTGCGCGCAAGCGCAATAACGGTTTCGCTTATCATTTATCAACTCTTTGTTTTGATACACTGTTTGTTTTGATAAACGATTGCCAAGCCATTAATCAAAATACATTGCTTTTGAAAATCGTTTCGGTTTTAGCAAAGTTACAGTTTTAAGTCTAGGAAGGCATTTTTGTGGTCTTGGATATGCACATGTCAAAATTGTTATTAATTTTTGACTGGAAATCCAAAAATATTTAGTTTCTCAACTTTGAATGCAGAGTTGTTTAAGATGACAAGCCATGCCTCGGGATATATTATCGGTTAATATGTGACAAAGTTATGGCACTGGAAAGTTAGGACCCATGACCAAATACAACATTTACGCGGATTTCAAATAAGTTCATATTCTTATTTGACTTTAATCACTGTCTACTTTCTTTGTAGGCGCACACGCAGCTTGAACGCGCCGTCGCCGTTCCAACAGTTCGGACCATGTGGACGCATTATGAAGAACTCTGCGATGGTTATGCAAATTCAGGATCCTGCCAGTCAGCGCCTGACCTGGTACAAGCCACCGCTCACTGTGCTGGTGATCAAGAAGGTCAGCGATGCTTCTGTATTGGCGCCATTTGTACAGCTGGTCAGTTGGCTACTGCAGGAGAAGAATATGGTTGTCTGGGTGGAGTCGGCAGTACTGGATGATGCATTACTCAACGAGGACGCACAATTTCTCGCCATTCGCGACAAGCTGGTGACCTTCAAGTGAGTTTCTTCCTACTCTAAAAATCAGTCCAAAAATTTAAAATTACATTTATTTTTAATCGACAGAGACGGTCGGGATGATCTTACAGATCGCATTGACTTCATTGTCTGCCTTGGCGGTGATGGCACACTTTTATATGCTTCACTGCTGTTCCAGCAATCGGTGCCACCCGTTATGGCCTTCCATTTGGGCTCCTTGGGCTTCCTGACACCGTTTCGCTTCGATAATTTCCAGGAGCAGCTCACCAGCATTCTGGAGGGTCATGCGGCGCTTACGTTGCGCAGTCGTCTGCGCTGCGTGATGCATCGAAAAAGCGAGAAGCGGCACGAGAACAAATATGCTGCGGATTCAAATACGCATACGTCTCCCACTGCTAATACCATTTTAGTATTGAACGAGGTGGTCATCGATCGCGGTCCATCGCCGTATCTCAGCAATATTGATCTATTTCTGGATGGTAAATACATTACTTCGGTGCAGGGCGATGGATTGATTGTATCCACGCCCACGGGCAGCACAGCGTATGCTGTAGCCGCTGGCGCTTCCATGATACATCCCTCCGTACCGGCCATAATGGTGACGCCAATCTGTCCTCATTCGCTGAGCTTCAGACCCATTGTTGTGCCCGCTGGTGTGGAACTGAAGGCAAGTAAACCCAGAACTATTTGAAACTAAGCTAACCAATTTGTTTACCATAGATTTCCATTTCGCCCGAGAGTCGCAATACTTCCTGGGTCAGCTTTGATGGCCGCAATCGACAGGAGCTCTTCCATGGCGATACCCTACGCGTGACCACCTCCATTTATCCGGTGCCCAGCCTTTGTGCCCAGGATCAAATATCCGACTGGTTTGCCTCGCTGGCCGATGGACTCCATTGGAATGTGCGCAAGCGTCAGAAATGTCTCGATGAGCTGTCAGATCTAACGGCATCCGGATCGGAGGACACATTCGATGAGATTGAAAACATAAAATTGTATGATGATTAGTGCGTAAGTTTACCTGTTCCCCCTTTTGGGGGATACATACATATACGTATGCAAGTGTGCCACATTGTAAGCCTTCGCTATAGTTCAACTATATAATTGCTTAAAGTATGTATATGTATGCACATTGTATTTTAATTTAACATTTTGAAATGTTATTTTATGGTAGTTTATTTTAGGTACTCGAATATTTTGGTTTCTATAGCTGATAATCATTTTTGTATAAAAACTGTTGCAAAAGACAATTAAATAGTTGGTCATTTTTAAACTTGTGCCCCATATATATATACCTGTACCATAATTCTAAAATATATATATATATATGATTTATATTAAACAGAATTATAGTATGAGTACTTACACTACAACACTTACTGGTTACATGTTGTTCACCTCGATTATGTCTGTTTGCTAAGCTGTTGTCTTACCCCAAGTTATTGGCAGTTGGCGATGATACGCACTTGGGCTTATCGAGCATTGTTAGAAGGCTATTTGCATAGAAAACGAAATCGAAATTGAAAGTAATGAGTCGAGCTTAGAAAATGTTGCCCTCAGGCCGTACATAAGATTCACGACGAGTTACACGCTTCAGATTTTGTGCCATTGTTTCATGTTTTTTTTTTTCGTATGCATGCTGTATATTGTTTTTGCCTTTTTTGTTAACAATTTCAAGGTGTGCGAATCAATATCAAAATGCGTATGCATGTGTGTGTTTCTCTCTGTGTGTGTGTGTGTGTGTATCGTGACAGGTGTGCGTGCTTATCTAGTCATATGAAATGCATAAAATCTCGGATTATAGGCGTGTGCAATAGTAGTCTCTAAACGCTGCCAGCGCACGGTTGTGTTTATGCGTGAATATATCTGTTTAATTGATCGTTAATTAAAGTGTAGTTAAGCCTTATAATTAATAAAAATGAATGTTCGGGATATGGAGCGAGCGAGGGAAATTGTTAAAGATGAAGCTGCAACTTGCTACTGTCGCTCGACAGAACCCGCAAAAAAGACGCTAGTGGGTAATTTGCTGGACAAGCGCAATCAGTTTCGGTAAGCAAAAAATTAGAGTAATTGTTATTGGTTGCACTCAGCCATTTAACAAAACGCCCTTGAATGAGCACAAAAAAATGTTCATATCTTGAAAATAACTGAAACTTTGAGTGCTGTAGCAGCCTGATAATGACAGGCAGCTTGCCTTTAATATCGGGTATCGATAAGTCAAATTGTTTAATTTTAACATGTGCCCTGTTTCGCTTCTGTTCTCAATATGTTTAAAGGTGGTTTACGAGCAACTAATCAGATTACGGTTAAGTGGCTAGCTTCTCCCAACTTTTTTAGTGACACTCACTGAAATTGCGGTGCAAATGTTAATTTTATGACTAACAGAAAGTTTACACTGTTAACAACAATCTACTACCACGGTTGCCGCACTAGGCGTTTTACGCCAAAACTGGCTCTTTGTATTGCAATTGCTCTTTTCGTACTGAACTTAATAATAGAACTAGTTCGTTTGTTAAGTGAGTCAGTTTATCGAGCTTACTCCAAATGTTTCCATAAGTTTAAGTATATGTATACAATGTATATCGGTATATAAATAACTAATTGAAATCGCACAAACAAAATGTTGCTAGTGAACGCTACAACATTCCACCCCTTAAATGATATAAGCTCCAGTGCGTACGTTAGTAGGTCAACCGCGCCAGCAAAATGCCCTACAAAAAAGTAATGGTAGAAAGTTGAACGTTCGCAAATGCAATAACAAAAACTGACAGTGCTGAAATTGTAATTAGAAAATACCAATTGCGTATGCGCGCTGGAACGTGCATCTCTAAGATCGTTAATCATGTCCTCGTCCTCCTCATCCTCCACCTCTTCCCCCCATAAGACCTATAATCCATTTCCAAAGGGGCAGGCGACACCAGCACAATCTGTGCCAGGTGCAATAGCCGGAGCAACAACAACAACAACATCCGGCTACAACGATGAGCATGAGAATCAGTTGCTGAATGTTAACAGTGCTCGCCAGAAGCATGCCAATAACGGTTCAGCATCCTCGGCGCCTGGGCCTGGACTGCTGCCCAAGGACACTGCTAGCGACATAGAAATGCGTTGGTGGTGGTAAGTCAATCAATCAAAATATGTATATCTTATATACAAAGATAGCACTTAATTAATTAATTAATTAATAGTAGAAGTATAAGTATGTCATACAGCTGGCTCTGTTAACTTATTATACACTATTCCAACAAGACTAGCCTGCCAATTACTGTAATGTTTACATAACATGCTAACAGCGTTTTTACATACCAGTGGCAGCCACAGCAGCAGCAGCACCAGCACCTGTTTCATTCACTCTCTCCTCTAGCTCCATTGATTAAACGACGCGTGTCGAACCAACTGTTGATCAGCTGCAGGGGAATGGCGCAATCATAATATATTATAATCAAGCGGCGTGATCTTGCTTCCATGCAAGCTGACACGCTACTGATTTTACTTAGTCAGCACACCGATTCACACAATCATGACTTCAGCCTGCATCTGTGTGAAAACACGAGTGAGTTCGGCCGACGCGTGGCGACGCTGGATTTGTGTCTATGGGTTTTCGCCTCTGCCATTCAGTTGTTTACAACCTGTTCACTGTGCCGATGACGACGACTGGAAACGACGATCATGCCAATTTTGTTTTTCCAATTTAATCACCTTTTTGGTGTTTCAGTTCAGTTCAGTTATCGCTTGTTCACCGAACAGCGCGGTCGTGTTTGCTTAAATCTCTGTGCGCGCACTCTCTATCTCTCTCTCTCTCTGTCTGTCTTCCTCTCTCTCTCTCTGTCTGTCTGTCTCTCTCTATCCGTCTCTACCGCTCTGTTTCTACCTCTAACTGTCTCGTTGCTCTGTCGGTCGTTGGCTTTGGCTTAAAGCTCGGACTCCATGTTTCGTGTGCTCAATTCGCCGTCTTATATAACATGTAATGAGAGGACTTTTGCTTGAAACATTTCTAGCTTAACATGACTTGGCATTTTTACTTGGCAACTTTACACACGTTGCGACCTCAAGTTGTTAGTCTAAGAATCAGTCAGGCCTTAAAGTGGCCTATGCCATCCAGCCAATGATAATGATAATGATTATCACTCAAGTCTTTAGCTAGTATTTGTTTGTAATTGATTATTAACTTTGTATTTGTAGCTTCTCTTTGTTCAATAAATCTGTAAATATGCACTTTATGCACTCTATAGTCTTTCTTTGTATTTCTTTGTTTACGAGCTCACAAAGTGGCATATTGCAATTATTTATTTCAAACTCGTGTAACTACTTCCTGACTCATTAAGTATCTTAAATAACTGACTGATCTTTGGCATTACAAAATTTGCATACATATGTGTTTAAATCTGCATAGCTTCTAATTATCTACTATAATAGACTTATTTATTATTCAATGGACTTTGTCAAAGTGCTTACTAAATATTGGGTTCATGTAACGCCATTATATCAAAACAAATTTGGTATTCATAATAATATACAATATGTATCTTTCGTTGTTGAAAAATATTTGTTGCTTATACATATATTTATAATTACACATAATGGGATTTTAATGAATCGCAATATTTCTGTCACCCTTTATCGAGACAACTTTTTAACTGCCAATGATGTCTGCTGACTAATGACGATTTAAGCCTAGGAAGCAGCTTTTAATCTTGCCCTCTCACTCTCTCTTATGCACACAATCTCTCCATTTCTATGTCTCAACTTGCCTGCTCAGCTTGGTTTTGTTGGAATTTCTATGCAAATTAGTTGACGTCAGAGCCGGAACTAAGAGCTGGTCGGAGATTTGTACGTAAGCGTCAACAACGAATCGAACTTTATATGATTGTTGTTGATTTTGTTCTACAAAACCAGTTGCTTATTACCAAGAAATGTATTTATATTTAACGAATATTTTACGTTTACCACAAGCCTTCTTTATTTTGGGCTGTTTCGAGCCAATTTGAATGTTTCGTCTGTGGTCTTTATTAATATTTCTCACGTATATATTTTTAACACCTTTCGAAAAAAGGGAGCAAGGTGAAGTCTGTTTACCTTTTTAACCAAAAAACAAAAAATGAAGAAAACAAAATAAAAACTGCAAAACTCTCAGGGCCAAGTTTCAAGTCGTTGCGATAATTGTACACAATGCCAAGTAAATGTTAATGTTAAGCTAATTAAATTCTAGTTAAAATAACTGCTGCAATGTGCTGAAAAAGCAACTAAACAATTTCGTAGTGTAAACAAAAACAGTGGTCGATATTTTGTGATTTCTTGTCACTTGTAAGGTGAATCATTTGATTAATTAATGGCCTGTCGTTCGGATATTGATTTGGCCACTCTGCATCAGCATCGGCTCGAGGAGCGGTGGCATTATGGACTCGCCTGGTGCGGTGCCCATGGCAGCAGTCAACAGCAACAGCTGACCCAGTATAACGAGCTGCTAATCCGACAGAACGCCAGTCAGCAGCGACAGCGTTTAAAAAAAACAGGCAGCTATTACAAAATTAACGACGATGCCAATACGAGTGCGATAAGCAGCCAGGCTAAGGAAAATATTGCCAAAAATAATAATCAAAGTAGAACGCAGCTCGAATTGGATGAAACCGATGATACGGATGACTTTACATCCACGACGCGTCGCAGACGTTCCGGCACTTGGCCGTAAGTAAATAGATAGTCGATTATAAGGCTTGGGCCAGAAGGCGATTATAATAGATTGTGTGGGAAAAGTTGGATTTAAAACTAACGGGAGTTTAGCTATTCGCGATGAAACCGGTTTGAATTTGTATCTAATTATATCATGCAATTTTTATAAAATTTTAAAAGCGAGTTTTTAGCAGTTATTCTTGTACTCTTCCCAAAACAAGTTGAAAAATTATTGTATAGTTTTGATAACACTGTAAAGCGCTTAGTCACAATCAACAAATAAAAATAATTTGATAACCTCTGATCAAAAGCTCCAAAATGTTATCAGGTATCTTGAGAACTTTTACCACTGACCTTGTAAAACCTTTAAATTGCAATATCAGTTTTAAAATAGTTGAATATATTTGTACTTAGCTATCTAGTATTTGTTCCCTATTAGTAAATATTAATGTCATCATGACATATTAGATTCTGTAAACAAGTGTTATCAATAAAACGTTTTCATTCCTTTGTTTATACAATTACTTGAGCGTACCACAGCAAATGCTTTTGTTTGATTTTAACTATCAGTTTCTCACCCATTTTTCTTTTTGTGGTTGGATTATAATATAATATTTTTCAATTGATAACGACTGAAATATTGAAACATATTTAAATTAACAATAACTGTGAATCAGGGAATAATATTCATACATGAAATAATATTAATAATTTCAAATGCTTGAATATTTTGTACATATGTACATACAACATAACGAACTATAAAGTCCTTGACCCTTTTGCACAGGTGTATATACATATACATACATATATATTTATGAATATTTAACACCTTTTTTTCGGGCACTTAAAAACGAGTTTGTTAACACCTCGAACACTCAGACTTGTGCTATGGATGGCGCCGCGTGTTTGTCAAAGTCGATTGGTATTATAAGCACCCAAACCACTTTTTCATCTGTGTGTGTGTGTGTATGTGGGCTTTTAAGTTTTTTGTTTTGGCTCCAATCTAGCTACTCCATGTCAGACAATACCAATTAATTTAATCAGTGCCAGTTTGTGCGAGGCGCCATTCATAAATAAAACGCTAGACCCCGCAGCTTGTGATCAACTGAATAAGCTGGACGACAGTATCAATAAAAAAAGTGCTGGAACTGCTGGTTCCAAAGGTGTTGCAGGTCAGAAGACTTAACCTTCAATTTGCAAGTGTCTGTACATTCTCCGTCTGTCGACTGACAGACGTCCCTTAATTAATACCCCAGTGAAATTACTAGAAAGGTTTTCAAAAGTCATTGACGCACGCCTTTTGGTGACGACGTACTGTGGGCCTTGTTCGAAAATAAGAAATGCGAAATGGAAAATATGCTTCCGGTATTCAGAGATTCTTAAAATTATACTTTTGCTTTGTTTTTAAAAGTTAAAATAAACATCCAACCTTATGACTGAGTTTGAATCTAGCAGATGAGTTGATTATTTTTGAGATACTTTATCAAAAATTGTAAAATAACTTCATTTGACCTATACCATATTTTGTGTTTTAAGCTGTTAACTTTCACAACCGTATTCTAAGACATAAAACTGCCATAGCTTTGACTAAAATAAGCCGATTTTCAATCAATAATCTTGACGAAAATTCGGACATGTCCCTTTTAAAACAATGCTCTGTTGTGTTTTTATTGCTTTTGTTTTATTTTTACAATATCTTAAGTAATTTTGTCAAAGCAAAATGTCAGAAGGCCACACTGTACTATGTGTTTCAGTATCCGGCTTGCAAATACATACATACATATATATGTAAGTGCCTAGGCTTTAATTAGTCTGGTACTACTTACAGGTACGCGTAGAGCTTTATTGTCAGTCGGTTGACACACAACACTTAAGAGGTATCGTTAATTGTGGATATATATTACAGAAAAACCAAAATAATTTTAATTTCACAGTGTCTAGCTAAGTTAACGGTTAACTTAACTTCGCATAACAAAGTGACAGTTAAAAGTACGCATTCAACAACACTGCGGGCCAGTGTGTCCACACATTTAAATAATATGGCAACGCTGTAACGCTCAAAATCAGCCGTTTTTTATATGTGTAAATTAAAGCCTGGTGTATGACTGCCGAAATTGCTTTGAAAATTGTGAGATACAAAAATATTGTGACTGAGGAGCGGTTTCTTAAGTTTGCAAATTATCAATCAGCTGTATACCCTTATATTTATATTCATTCAATTCTCACCCGAGTGGAAATTAGCAAATGTTCGCTAACTCAACATTGAGAAAACTTAATTTAGCCAAACGAAACTTAATCGCGTGGTAGTAACTTGACTACAGTCATTGAGAAAAACGTGCCTTTGTCATTCAGTTGAGACTTGGCGGTAATTCAAACTCAAACCAATCAAAACTTTACATTTAGCCAAGTTTTCAACCAATGCGGCTACTTCACCCTCTTCTACAGCGAGCTTCTTCTGCTTACCTCTCTTTTACTCTCTCTCTCTCTCTCTCTCTGTATGTGACTCTTTAAGCGAGTGTGCAATTCCCGAACGAGTTTCTTGGCAATGCTGTTGTTGTTTTAATGAAAACGAAAACCTTTATTCTCGAAAATGTAATGGCCAGTGTCAGTGATTTTGTAACCTTCAAACGATTCACACACAAAAATTCGCGCACGAAAATTCCAACAAGTCTTTTTTTTCATCTTGCTAACTGTGATTATTGAATACCAGAAAATACGTTGGCCGATTTTAATACTGTAGTTTCTGTTAACCATGCAGCATCAGAAATTGCGTCTTGCATCGCTGCATTTTGGCCTAGTTTCTGATGAGCATACAAGCCAAATTGAAGGTCTAGACCCTGAGGGTGCTTTAGAAACCCCAAATGAGCATCTATCCACGAAATCAGATGCGCGCACTTTAAGGTTTATCTAAAAAATAACTTGCTTAAATCCTTGATTTTTGTTACCCTTCCGTTTCTCCCATTATAATTTCCAGGCGCACGCGCAGCTTGAACGCTCCATCGCCGTTTCAGCAGTTCGGGCCATGCGGTCGCATTATGAAGAACTCTGCTATGGTAATGCAGATCCAAGATCCCGCCAGTCAGCGTCTGACCTGGTATAAGCCACCACTCACCGTTCTCGTCATCAAGAAGAAGGACTCGCAAGTGCTGCTGCCTTTCGTGCAGCTAGTCGAATGGCTGGTACAGGAGAAAAATATGGTCGTCTGGGTGGAGTCTGCTGTACTGGAAGATAAGCTGCTCCGGGACGATGTCAAGCTGGAGCAGGAGAGCACCAAATTCCGGCAGGTTCATGAGTATTACAGCGGAGTGCGTACACGATTTCTGGTGCTACGCGAAAAGTTGGTCACTTTCAAGTGAGTATATCAAAGAAGCATATTTAACAATTAAGTGTGAGGTAAACTTAAGTTAAAACCACCAAACATTTTAGAAAATATATTACTTGGAATGCACATATATTTTTTTAACAGTGCAGTCAATAAAGATATGAGCATGCTAATAAATCGTGATTCTGTTTCTTTCGTTAACAGAGATGGGCGCGATGATCTCACTGATCGCATCGATTTTATTGTCTGCCTTGGAGGCGATGGCACGCTGCTGTATGCCTCACAGCTATTCCAGCAATCGGTGCCACCCATAATGGCCTTCTATCTCGGCTCCCTGGGCTTTCTGACACCCTTTCAGTGTGATAACTTCCAGGAGCAGGTGACCAATGTGTTAGAAGGTCATGCAGCGCTCACATTACGTAGTCGCCTGCGCTGTTCGATTCACCGCAAGGGAGAGCGGCGCAGGGAGTCACTGCTGAAGGCATGTAGCAATACGAAACCCAATCTACATCGGCAATTCAATCATATGGAAAATAGCCACCCAAACGCATGCAATAATAATTACTGCAGTTGGGCGTCGGCACAGGCGACTGCCAACAATAGCATTCTGGTGTTGAACGAGGTGGTCATTAATCGTGGACCCTCGCCTTATCTGAGCAATATTGATATATTCTTGGATGGCAAGTACATTACGTCCGTGCAGGGCGATGGATTGATAGTCTCGACGCCCACGGGCAGCACAGCATATGCGGCTGCCGCTGGTGCTTCAATGATTCATCCTTCTGTGCCAGCTATCCTGGTAACACCCATCTGTCCGCATTCGCTAAGCTTCAGGCCTATTGTGGTGCCAGCCGGCGTTGAGCTGAAGGTGAGACAATATATTCCATTAAGTTTTGCTTAAGACTGTATTGTTTTTGTATTTTGCTTCAGATATCCATATCTCCGGACAGTCGGAATACGTCGCGTGTATCTTTTGATGGACGAAACGATCGGGAATTGAATCATGGTGACTACCTGCGCGTTACAACCTCCATTTATCCGGTGCCCAGCATTTGCGCCCAGGATCAAATAACCGATTGGTTTGACTCACTGGCGGAGGGTCTGCATTGGAATGTCCGTAAACGGCAAAAGTGTCTTGACGAGCTGTCGGACCTGACGGCATCCGGATCCGAGGACACTCTCGATGAATTTGACAATCTGAAAGTCTACGATGCGTAGAGCTTGACTACAATCTACTAGCTGTCTGCAGTTGTCAATGTGGCCAATTGTAGCTTAGTTTAAAGTGTTTGCCCCCTTGTGAGCAATGTGTAAACATACACATATGTAGTTTCTAACTAGGAAAATACTCCGTTCTATAGTACTATATACATAGATATTAAAATTTGGTTGAGTTTAATGTTAAATGTTTCTTTTAAATTATACATATTAAAACCGTTTCTCAAGATCAAATCAGTTTAAGCAAGGTTTAATGAACGCCGAGTGCTGCGAAAACGCTAAAATTATGTATGTGTACTCTTTAATAGTAATAAATTGTTTTATTTACTAAAACACAAGACAATTCAGTTCACTTTAATTAGAACTACAATAAAGTTATTATGACTTGGCATTAGAAGACTTTAATCTCAGAATCGACACCCTTTTTGGGCACAAATCAAAAATTAGTAATGGCAATCGGTTCTATTTACTTCCACTAGTTCCAAATGGTAGATCCGACCGACTTAAAATACCCTTTAAATCATTCCGTCGAAGTGTTACATCCTTGCATACTTTTACGCTGAAGCAAATGAGAAATAATAAAATGTAGTGCATGCTTTTTGGTATAACCAGTAAAATTCGATTTTTTTTAAAAATGTAAATGGATAGTTTTTAACGTCAATCGATAGAACTGATCCATACTAGTCCAACAAGGGATACCAGTCAATGGTCCGACTACATTTAGCTGAGATATTCGTATTGGAACCCACATTGAAATTGTTTTTACTACTATAATATCGCCTTTCAAAATAAGAATTCCTTGTTGTGCTTTAGTTAGTTTCATGTCATACAATAGGCGTATAAATGTATCGAACACTGTATAATTATGCCATTAGTTTTTGTTTTACATCAATTATATAGGTAATATATTATATACAATAATTGTTAATATCGAAAAATTATTAACATCAACTTGTATTGAATTATTTAATGTCACTAAATGGAATATACATATGTATTTTATATTTTATATCAAAACGTTTTTCACCCTTAAGCCAATACAGCTAACAACTTTGTAAAGCAAATATAGCTTTAGTAAGTAGTTGAATGTTTTAATAAGGCTATTTTAACACAGACGCTGCCAATTCAATTGGACAATGGCGTTGCGAAACAAACAAGTATGCACTTTGAGATTTATCCTTAAACATGCATCAAAGAACCTCTAGTCTATTTCCACTTTCCTCCTAATACATTGCTTGGAGAGCAGTCACAGTAATGTAAGTCCAAGGCGTAATCTTCTTTACATAGAATGCGGAATGGTTAACTCCATATAGGCTGCTGCATGGATACCTTGTGCCGCTAAGGAAAAAGACATATACGTAAGTTCATTTCTAACAATACATATATTATTTGTGTTTCTTACTTAGTTCTTTTCGTTCTTATTTTGTTCGCGCTCCTGCTGCTCTTTTATTTTCTGCTCTGTAAGTCGCAGTGCTTCTGGCAGCGATTCCAGTTCATTTTCAACATTTTGTTCACTGCCTATGGCTTCCAGAAATTCGGAATCCATGTATGTTGGCAGATCCACGCTGCTGTCGCTGGCTCGAACCGAAGGTAACGGCGTGGGTGTCGGTGTGAGGGATGTATTGGAAATGGTATCAATATCATCTTCAAATTCTGCGTCAGCCGCTTGCAGAATAGTCAGGATATCGGTTGGAGTTTCCTTAAGCATTTACAAGCAAAATGATATTGATAAATAAGCAATAGCAATTGTATAATTAATTGGAAGATTAAATTACCTTTGTTGCATCAACTCGCTGACGTTCATGCATTGCGCTCAAAAGTTCACGCAAGTGTTGGTTTTCTTTGCGCAAACGCTCGCGCTCTATATCGCGTTCATTGATTTTGGGCTGTAATGGAAATGGGCTTAATCCAATCTCTGTATTTTAACATGTGGCTTACGATTCACTTACCAAAAGTAGCGAAATTTGCTCGTTCAACACACTCACAATGTTGCTGATAGCATGACACGGAACGCTTGGCTCTAAGGAATAAGCGTGCTGTATGCGATTGAGTCCACATGGTTTCCCTGATCCACCAACAGCCAAAGCTGATCCGGCGACTTCTTCCTTTACGACGGGGAACAGGGGTTGTGCTGTTTTTGTTGCGTTTTCGATCATGGATAATGTTGCGTGAGCCTTATTAAGTGCAGCCTGTTAAGGGACAGATAATTATTATTGAAAGCATTTTTAATAGACTATTACGTGTTACTTACCAAATTATCATACACCTCATTGATTTCAATGTGATCAGTTTTCTCAGCAGATTCCACACTTTGTGGAACAGATGAGTCTCTGGTCGGAGTCTGCGGATTCGGCTTTGTCACTTTAGTATCAACTTTCTGATTTGGATCATTGGCTTCAGATATTGCTATGGGATCTGTTTCAGTTTCTTGTACCACGCTTAGATCTACAACCTCTGATTTGTTTGTATTGGCGCACAAGCTTTTTTGTAGCTCATCGGCGGATTCCTCGGAAATGCTCTGTCGTTTGGCTATATCAGTGTTGCTGTTAGTATCTGATGGAACCATTTTCGTATTATTTTCCGTGGCTGGCACGGTTGAGAATTTAAACGGCGCTAATGGTGTCGAGGTATCGGGTGATTTTGCTGGAATTGACGGCAAACGCAACTCATCGATTTCACAATAACCGTCATCATCCTCATGTATAGCGACTTCCTCAACATCTAGTGGTTTTTGTTTTGATATTCTCTTCACATGCGGTGTTTGCTGTTGAGCCTGTGCCTGCTGTTTATTTGGTGGCGGCAACGGAGGTGGAGATCTTCTAGCGATCTTGTGAAGTTTCTCCTTCTCGTGACAGTGATCGCAAACAGCCGTTGATACAGCCGATATCTCTTTTTCGGGCGAAACATGCATGTAATCATTCAAGATTTTGGTCAGCATCTGCACTTGATCGTAGGCAGCTAATGCAATATCAGCGCTGTCTTTGGGTGCCTCTGGCATCATAGCAATATCGACAATCTCATTGAAATGCTCCACGGGCATGCGAAAGATATCACAAATAATTCTCTGCTTCTCGAGCAAGCCGTCTCGAATGGACGCATCCAAGCGACGCAATCGCTCGCCTGGCGTCAGCACCGGCTCAGCGGTGTGTGCCGGACTAATGCTTATCTGAATCGCTGTCGGTTCTACAAGCGGCGACTGCATGAGTAATGTGCGTGTATTATTCGAATTGTTGGAGCAGACGATACTGGCACTGTCGCGCTTCGACTGACCCCCAACTAAGCCGTAGCGCTCCTCGCTGTTCGCCTCGCGTGCTGATTGGGTGTGACGCAAGGCAACGGCATTCAAATCCTGGACAATAGGCGGATAGTTGTTATTCGATTCCCCGCAACTACGCGTGGACATGGTGCGACTGACAGAGGCGCCAGCATCGTTTTGGCTAAGACGTCGCTTGGCCAGCACATTGTAATAGCCAGGACTATCACTGTGTGCGCTTTCGCGGCGGTTATTACTACCACTGTCATAGATATGGGTCGCTGACGGTGCTGGTGTCACTGTTGCTATCGGGAGCAACGGTGCCAGTGGCGTTGTTGTAACGGTTGCAGTGGCCGGTTGCACGCGGTCAGGAGTTTGTTCCACTGTCTCCCTGGCATGGGCATGGGCATGCGGTGTTGTTGCGGCTGCAGAATCTTCGCCAGCCGCCTCTTGACTATTGGCACTCTTCGATCGCGGCTTATACTGTTGTGCAGCAGCGTCAGATATGTGTTTAAACCATCTGCAAATACAATGGATTGTGTTATATTCTGTAATATTTCATTATTTTAGATACATATGAAAGGGAAAATACTTGTTTATGATTTCACCTGAATACCACAGAAGAGCGCCGAGTGCTTGACTTGGGATTTACACTGTCTTTATTGCCTGCATCAGTACTTATGACCTCACTAAAACTGCTTCGACGGAGTTCTTTTTTAGATTTGCTTGGGTTCCGCGTTTTCGACAGTAAGGCTATGGTGCCACTGCAAAGACTTTTACGACGTGAACCCCCAAACATGTTGACCGGCAACAGAAAGCTCATGGCAAGTCACGTTAAGTTAACGCCATTTTATTGTTCAACTAACCTTAGTGCTTGAAAGCATTTACTTAAATACATTATTTTCATGTAGATAAAAAGCCATTGTATATTTTCCGGCAAGTTCAACACAACGTCACAATGGTTGAGATGTTGTAAATTAGTTTCATTGTCACAGATATTCTCTCTCGGCTTTCTCGCGTGCTTACTTATGTATACACATATCTTAATCTTATTTATATACCCTCTACCCAATGAAAAGGGTATAATGAGTCATTTCTGACTGTCATTCTGTAGGAACGCGCCAGTCTGGGAGACTACAGGAGCCTTATCCAAAACAAATCAAATTTATACTTCATATTTTAGAACCCCCACAAAATTGGAAAAAATACGCATATTTAGAGGTGTGTTTGGGTTATTCTGAGCTGGGTACAGGGTATCTCCTAGTCGAGTACTCTCGACTAGAACACTCTTACTTGTTAAGGGTCTTCCTTTATTCAAGTCGCCTTTTCAATAACATAGTTGTTCGAAACTTGAGCTGTTTATTGTCAGACTGAATGCATTACAATGGGTTAATTCTATGCATGATCTTTGATGAAAAATAACTTTTGTTAAAACGGGCAACTGGATGAAGACTGTAACTCAATATCGGCACTGACGAAAATATAATGAATTCCTTAAAATCATTTACTAAATACCTTGTAATTCCACTAAAAGGGCTTGTATCGATATTGTCAGTCATATTTCGAAGCCATTTTAACAAATGGAAAAGCGTAGCTTGTATTGTATAAAAAAGAATCATATATAAGCCAAACAGATACACTTTTTGTATACATAAATAACACACATAGTATGCATATAGAAATGGACATTGATATAGAGTACATGATGGTGATAAGATACATAAACACTACTAGGTTGGAGATGCACTACATATCAGATATATATTAACCACTAATGAGTTATATTAACATTCATAAAATAAAACTTAGAAACTAGATTGTATTGAAGCAGACAAAGAAACTTAATTGAATGAACATACTAAGTTCATATTGTAAAAAATTATGAAAGATCAGGTTACATATTTAATTTATCTAATGCAATGGGTGTAGCTCTGAAACTGAATTTACTAGTTCCGTTTTAAAGAGAGTACATGCACACGCGTTGAACATAATATACAAACTGAGACAGCAAAGTAAACAGAACCCAACACCACCAACCACCCCATTGTGGTCGATGCGAAACGCTCGGAAAATTGTTCGTGAACAAAACCAAAGTATACAAAAAATAAACGACTTACGTTTTGCACTCAGAGCTGCTGGGTGCACGCAGCTCCAGCATTTGTGAGGTCTTTGTCTTGATTAGAAAGAACGAGTTCTTGTCAGCTGCTTCCTGGCGCACTAAAGTCTCCGAGTCAATATTCATAATAGGGCTAACAGGCTTATTGCTGACGGCCAGCGGCGTATGAAGGTTCTTCAGTAAATATTTATCGTCCTAAATAGAGAAAGAGTCAGTGAGATTGGATGAATGGGTATATTTATTTTCATTGCGACTCACCTGTTTTGTTAGCAAAACAATCATATTTTCAAAAAGTAATCCATGTAGCTGTATGCTTGGATTCTTTTTCATTGTTAAATTACCGTCGTGCACAAGGCGATGTTGTGTCAGATCCAGTTTCTTAAACTCGTCCTTATCATATGAAGATTTGTCCAATTTGCGCTGGATGTTTTGTAGCCTATAAAAATGTTTACTCAAATATAATATTATTTCTTAATAAGTGCCTAGGACATGCTTACTTGTGGGCATCCTCGGCTGTCTTTACAGCCTGATTTACTTCGACGAGAATCTTCTTTGACGACTCCACGGCGCGCTGAATGGCGTCTGCTTCAGTTATGTTTTCGGGTAGCACTCGAACAGTGACCTTATACAGATTCTCGAACAGCAGTGGATATTTAGTCAGTCGCTGTAATACCGTTGGCAAAAGATCCTTAAGCTCTAGTCGACGACAAGCCTTATGTGACTCTGATTTTTTAAGCAATTTTTGCAACTGCTCGTCCTTATGTCGCTTTTCCTTCAACGCTTCCAGTGCTATTTGCTGACGTGCACAAAACTGAGCAGCATGTTCGCACAGCACCTCACCAGATTGACCATCAAACATATCCGTCAGCAAATCACCAATGTGTTTAACAACATGATTATGTTCCATGCGACGTTGCTTTAGTTTTTGTTCGAAGGTGCCATGTAGCTCACGCAAGGATAGCAGTGCGGGTGGAAATAACAGCAGTAAATGATCTTGCGTAAGCAAACCACTGTCGTAGAGCGGCAAGAAGAATAAACGATCCAACAATTTGAGAGTGCGAACGTGGTTACGTTCAGTTTGAAAGATTTCTGCGTATGAAAATATGTCGCGATTAGTGATATGATAATTTAGTTTAGTTTAGTTTAATTTGTAGCTTACCGTTAATAATTTCCTGTCGCTTTTTTTCAGCATCTGTTAGTGCTGTAAGCATCTCGACGGCAACAACTGAACTCCAATCGGCTTCGTTGCAATCGTCGTCGTCGTCGCTTTCAAAATTCCATTGTCGTTGCAGAGATGGTCCGGCGCTCCAGAAGCTTGTGTTGCTGGCACTGCTGCCACTTCCCACACTACCTTGAAAGGAGTCCTGCTGGCTGTGCAGATGGGCGTGCTGCTGTATCAGCAGGTGTGGATGCTGGTGAAAATTTGATGTACTGGATATGGCGGTTGGACCAACGGTTGCTCCGCCAATACCGCTAGCAACCTGTTCCATTGAGGTGCTTGGACTATCAGAGCCACCTCCCGACGAGAGACTAGAATTTGAACTTGAGAGGCCCAGGTCTGGTTGGTCTTCACTGTAAATTTGATGATTTTGTTTATATGAGTATTTTGAATCGAATAATAACCATTTAGGTTATACTTTTAAATAAATAATCAATCTGATGTCAAATAGTTGGACAAGTTGCAAATGCTAATGCTTTCAACTAATACTTAACAGATAAACACTTACTTATCATATCTTTGGCCAACCATCTCCCTACAACTTTTACTACGAGTAAATCGAACTTTACTTTTCATTGTTTTCGAATGTGTATGGAAACTTTCGAAGAGTTTTTCTATTTGCTCAGATGTTTTGTATTCAGCGGGAGGCTTATGCGTTGCTGCAGCACCGTTCGGGTTGAGTTGTGGGCAAATACTGCTACTAAACATACATATAGTAACGAAAGAGGTGCAGCCTGTCAATAAGTCTAATTCGTAATGTTGATTTAAAGCTGAGGGATTGCCGGTAAGAAAATAACAGTGCCCCCTCAGCCGGTCACTAAGTGAGATAGTTTAATAAAGAGACGGAAACAACACCGATGTGATACGTTAGACGCGTGGCCCACATTATGCTGTCAGGCATTATAATACATGAGCCACTGTCCCTGCCACCCCAGGAAACAAGCTAATATAAGTAGTTGATGTCACTGCTGCTGGTGGTGGATTGTCACTGTTGATTTCCTTGTAAAAGACTGCTGCCAATGTCTTGCACATAGTATTCAGCTTAAAAATATAAAAAAAAGGTATGTCATAAAATACGCTATCAAGTTAATTTAAATTTGGTCTGCTGATGCCTAATGTCTCCCCCTCACCATACATATAATGTTTAAAGATTTCTTGCGCAAAAGACCTTTTAGCTACATTATACAACATATAATATATTTAATGTCTTTTATTTTACTCACGTGGCACGCGACGATAAACTTGGGTCCGAAGTTTTTCGACGGCTGTTACGATTGCGCTTGCTTGATAAACGTTCCTTGTACGACTCGGAGCGGTTCACTGAAACGGGTGCACTTTTGTGTTGTGGGTGAAAGCTGACCAAGTTTGGAAAAGATTTGTTAGTCAATTGATATATTTCATTATTCAGTACCCGACAACTTACGTTTCTCTGCGCGCATCCTTACTATCGGCTGATTCCGCTGCATTCAAATCGCTTGTAGACGTCATACCGGTCCCGCCTGTCAAGCAACTAGATAAAGTCGCTGATCCCGAACTCGTAGTTAGATCGGAGACACCTACGAAACTACCGCTGCCGGTAGCACTCTCGTTGGCATTGCTGGCAGCGTGAAAAGACGACTGCAGATCACTACTATTAAGCGCAGAGGTGTTACTGGATGTATTGCCATTAGAACGAAAGGATATGTTTACATCCAGCCTGCGGTCTGATGGTTGCCGCACTATCGATGATGAGTGCACCCGATCTAAAAGAAACATTCAAATAGAAGATTAGATAGCTTGAGTAAAGGAACAAAGTCATACCTCTAAAAATACGTATTTTTAGATTTCTGGGAGATTAGGGGGAGGTATTTTTAACCTTTGTACACTATAGTAGAATTTGGTGCCTCTACCTCTTATTACTTTTAAGCTATACCTAAAAAACACTGTTCTGGAATCTAAACTTATCGATAACTTTTAAACGGTTCGAGATATCGACAAAAATTATAAACTTGTATTGTCCCGCCACTACGAGAAAATTACCTTTCCAGACTTCAAACTGCCACAACTTTGTCAAATCTGAAGCGATTGTCAATCCCGAGGCCATTTTGATCATTATTTGGCATCTAGTTTAATTCTACATTTCAAGTTTATGAATTTTTGAAAATCTAATATTTTGGACTTTTTTGGCGAAAAAAGCATAAGGGGGGACCCTTACCAATTTCGATTTTTGAAAATATAGAATCTTGAAATTTTACGTTTAATTAACTGTGGGTGTCTCAACTAGTATAAAAAGCTATACGAAAAGTGATTTTGTGGTGTTTCATTTTTCTGTCAAAAATCAAGCCAAAAGTGACAAAAAAATTGACTTGTAAAGTGCCCAAACAACGAAAAGTTCCATATAAATGACCTTCCCAGACTTCAAACTGACACAACTTTGTCAAATCTGAAGCGATTGTCAATCCCGAGGCCATTTTGATCATTATTTGGCATCTAGTTTAATTCTACATTTCAAGTTTATGAATTTTTGAAAATCTAATATTTTGGACTTTTTTGGCGAAAAAAGCATAAGGGGGGACCCTTACCAATTTCGATTTTTGAAAATATAGAATCTTGAAATTTTACGTTTAATTAACTGTGGGTGTCTCAACTAGTATAAAAAGCTATACGAAAAGTGATTTTGTGGTGTTTCATTTTTCTGTCAAAAATCACGCCAAAAGTGACAAAAAAATTGACTTGTAAAGTGCCCAAACAACGAAAAGTTCCATATAAATGACCTTCCAGACTTCAAACTGACACAACTTTGTCAAATCTGAAGCGATTGTCAATCCCGAGGCCATTTTGATCATTATTTGGCATCTAGTTTAATTCTACATTTCAAGTTTATGAATTTTTGAAAATCTAATATTTTGGACTTTTTTGGCGAAAAAAGCATAAGGGGGGACCCTTATTAATTTCGATTTTTGAAAATATAGAATCTTGAAATTTTACGTTTAATTAACTGTGGGTGTCTCAACTAGTATAAAAAACTATACGAAAAGTGATTTTGTGGTGTTTCATTTTTCTGTCAAAAATCACGCCAAAAGTGACAAAAAAATAAAATACATGTTCAAATTCAAATACATTTGTATGTATGTACGTGTAGAAATTTACTTTTACATCTTGATGTACATATAGTGTAAAATAAACTTTTGCGTAAAAAATATAAGACTTTGGAAAATATACGTTTTGGTGAAGACGAAGACAGCAACCAGAACCATAAATCTATTTTTAAAACTTGGCAAGTGAACTGTTTATAGAATAAATAAACGGATGAATGTGCATTCACATGTACAAGAATATTCATTGAAAAAATTTGTTTTAATTCAGTATAGGGCGAAACTAATAATAACAAGTAAAATTGATCGAGCCGAGAGTTATGAAACTCTTTCTGTCTGTAGCACACATTTACACAAGTCTTCGGAATATGTTAAATAAATATTTTGGGTAATATATTAATATTAATACGGGTTCTTATAGACTGCACATATGTTCCTTTACTTTTTGTTCATGTATTAATTTATGCTGTTCTTAGTCACTATTAAATTGTGTTCTCTTAGTGACTTGTCCTTAAAACCAATGGAAAAAAAGGGTCTACTTGTTTTAAATATAATACAATGTTTTTTGATAGACCGCAGCTCATGAACATTTTAAACACACTGACAGAAAATTATACAACAGAATCAATAATTATGTCGTAGCAAAGGAACGAAAGCACAATACTAATGCTATAATTTAAAATTAAAAAGCTTTTGTTTTGTAAAAAATAACAAACAGTCCCTGAAAAGCTTACAGTGTTAATTTGACAAATTGTTGGTTTGTGACAAAATGTTTTGACAAAATATACTTTTAAAGCTTTTAAATCCGTTGCGACACGAAACATTTTTATTTCTTTTTACATTCTCTAATCCATTCCCCTAAACAATATTCCCATATTTAAACATATATGTATATATATCAAATATATAAATTATTATAGATTTGTGTATTCGAAATTTGATTTTACAGAAAGAAATTATAATTCCAAACCATATAGAATACATTCTATATTATATGAAACAAATTTGACCCGTGAGACAAAATTGTATTATCTGCGCGATTACTTATCTCATATTTAGCTCATTACTCACCTTGAGTACCCCACGAAAACTTTAATAGCCGTTTAATGCTGGAATTACGACGCACGGAAGGGGATGTTATAACAGGGTCGTTCTCCATTTTGTCTGACATACGGAAAAACTTCCACTTAACTTTTATATTTCACTGTGTCGTTGTTTTATTCAGCCAACTATTAAATCTAAAAACTTAAGTTTTCCAACACATAAGCATGATAAGCATGGTGTCTTGTTAAAGGTATTGACTATGTTGTATAGACCTCATAAAGGGTATCTTTTAGTTGAGCTTTCTGGATGAGAGCACTCTTTATTTGTTTAAGATTGTATTTGACTGAGTTTGTTGTCTGTCTGCTCTTGCATCGATTATATATTGGAACATATGGTACACACACATATACAAGTGTGTGTGTGTGTGTGTGAGTGTTTATTATTCACTAAAGATAAACAAAATTCGAATTTAACAAATATATATTCCCTTTTGCTTTTTGCGTGTTTACCACAAATCGCCGCCCTAATTATGTACACACATATCTAAAAATTGTGTATGTACACATATACTATCAAAGGCAACAATATTCGCCATGTTTTCAAGGAACGACATAACTGTGGGAAACCAACTAGTTTAATTTTCTGCTGTATACACACACACAAAATTGGGATTTTTGTAAAATCACTATGTATAAGCACTTGTATACTATATGTTCATTATTGTACAGTATTTTAAATGCGTATCGCGTGTCAGTAAAAATTTTATAAAATAAAATGCGATAAAGTCACGACTGCTCATAGCAAGAAATAAAACAAGAATGAGAGATAACAGCACTAAAACAGAGAGAGCATTTCAATATTAAAACAATTGGTATTCAGCGCTCTGTTCGCTTGCTGTTATTAAATAAACTGATCGATTTTGAGGATTTCTTGTAACTAATAAAGTAAATTCTTGTTCGTTGGTTATAAGTATTTTTTGGATACCCTTTTTGCTTAGGGTACTATTGAATAAGTAACTCATTGAAGTACCTCTGAAAGTACCTATACTATTGACCATAATATTATGATGTCATTGATATTATTGGTGCTAATTGAGAATATATATGGGGTATAAGGGGTCAGAGATGTTCTTCAGTGTTTCACATTCGATGAGAACATTACAAAACCCTCTGGAAGGGTACAAAAATTAAAGGTACAAGATAGCTTATCAAACCCAACAGCTGTAATAACAGTACGTGACAAAAGCGGCGAACTAAATAACATATTTATTTTGCAACTAGGGTGCAGTGAACGTCTGCACTTATATACCAATTAGGTATGGAGACCAGCGTGAGTAAAATGTCGTTTTTAAAAGCCAATCTACTAATTACACTTTAGCACTTACCGTTGCTTACGTCTGCTTCCATGTCCTCATCCTGCCGAGCGCGCTTCTCATCTACAAATAATAAAATCCACATAAGTATTATTAACTAATTCTTTTCCACATCAAAACTCACTTGCTATAAAGTCGCTAGTCCGCGGCCTTATTTTACCCATGAATTTACTAATTTTGTTGTCGTTGTGCGGTTGTCGTTTCGCTTGGGGAAGTGGTCCTGGGCAGCTTTCCTCTAAAACTTTCGAGCACGGACGGTGAATGTTTAACTTGCAATCTACAATCAAATCAAGAAAATACCACGAACGTTAAGATAAGTATGACTCTTAAGATATGCAACTTTATGGCCTTTACCTGTGCAATGATAACCTTGCGGACTCACACCCCATATAATCGTTTGACAATGATTGCAATGCGTTACTTCGTAGTATTGGCGTAATACTAATGGATGGCCCCGTACAACCATCTAGTCAAAATATATTTTATTAAATGGACACATTTTACATTTGAGAACAGTGCGCTAACTGTGAAATACCCCTGCAGTAGTCAGAAGACATAATCCTAAATGAACATAACATATATTATGTGAAGAATTATAATACCTCCTGCAAGGTTATTTGATCATTTAGCTGCTACTATTTTCCATTATGAACAATATTTAACCAACCTTTCGATTTTTACCCATTAACCGTGATTTGAAACTCTTTTCGCGACTAACAAAATGATGAACACGATCCACTATACTGTTCGGATGAGAACGCGTCGTAAAAATGCGATGTATCACTGTGGAAAGTGCTGAGCACAAGGCCAGTTTACGAGCATCTTCCTGTGGCAAATCCTTTTCAAACTCTTCACTGTAAAAACAAAGGTTAAACATCATGCAAATGACATAGGTAATTAGTACTCACATTAACAACTGCAGCTTGGGCATCAGATATTTGTCAATGATTTGCTCCATCTGTTTGTGACCTTTCGCCTCAGCGAGCATGTCGTCGGTGGGGCCATAAATGGTGCCCAGGCCGGCAGTGCGCTTCTCCTGAAACTCCCGTAGTTGCTCACTGATAATGTCCTTGGCGCGTTTGCGACTGCGCAGGAAGACAGTACGCAAAATTTCCACTTTATCAAATTCCAATTGTAGCACATTGTCCACCTCCCTTGCCAAGGACTCGTCCTGTCGGTACCAAGAAAGCGGCGCACGCGGCACTAGGAAAGTTGAGTGTATTTCATAGGCCCACTTGCGCATGTCCTTGGAAGTGCCTTCTTTGTATAGTTCGGTTATTAGGTAAAAAAGAAGTGGCGCTGGTTCTGAATTCGATAAAACGTAGTTAAGGAAGACAGCTAGAAAGACAACGTTTTCAGACTCAAGCAGCCGTGTTAAGTTGTTAAACGGTCCATTCTCATCAATGAATGGTTCTTCCTGATCTGAGGAGTTCTCATCTTCCATTGAGATAATTTCCTTCTGAGTGTCTGTTGATTGAGCCGCCTGTATACGGCTGGAATGTAAAGGCTGCTGTGACGGTGACGTTGCGCACGCCATGGGCGTAAAGTGATGTGATTCTATAAAGATTCCCGCTCCACCACTGCAGTTCTCATTGGGATCTTCAGGTACGGGCATGTGAGAGCTGGTCAAATAAGGCGGCGGTGGAGTACCTGGTGGCGTTATCTCAGTATCTTTCTCAACGAGCTCCCAAGAGCCCGAGGTGGTTTTTACTAATCTATCTGAAAGGCGGAAATACACAAACTCAATTAGTTTCTGTTATTGATATAGTACATAGGAAATTAGATCTTTACCCGGGTGTCTGGGATGCATGTTATCCGGCGAAGATCCGACGCGTCGATGTTTCATTTGATTCAGTTGGGGTGTTTGACCAAGGGCCTGAATGTTAAATAAAAAACCATAATTATAATGCCGAAGAAAAAAAGTTTATGGAAATTCTATACGCAGAATTTAAGTAGAGCGATTATATTTATTCAACGTGCAATATTTAGGAACAATAATAACAATTGGTTATGTACATATACACGTATATGTATGTATGAGAATTTGACAAATTTAAATATTTAATGAAATTATTTTGCCACATATTTATGTGCAGTTAATAATAACTAGTTATTTCTTGTGCAAAGATTTGAAGTATTTTTTTGCCTTTAACTTTTAAACAGACTTTGATATATTGCATTATAATAATTGCTGTGCAGGAAGTTATTTAAGTGAATAAAATTAGTTGTTACATAAACTTTAACATTCAAATGTTATAGAAAAATCATATTTTGAGCAAGAAATCGAATGCTATCAATGTGAAAAGTGTATAAGAACCAAGAGTGTTTAGTGCTTGACTAGGAAATACACTGATCTTAAATGACCCAGCACTATATATTATCGGAGACGTCTCCTTCTGTGTGTTGTACAATCGGGACAGAATTTAACTTCCCGCCCCTATAATGTGCAATATTGATAAGCATGTGTACAAAAGTTGTATGTACTTGATGGGATTTCCAAAACCATGTTTAATGCATTCATTATCTCCGCGAGGGAGAAAAAGCGGTGCATTGTGCTGTGAATGGTAAATGTGATAACAGAGATGAACTACATTTAAATGAGGATTAAGCAAATTAATGGCAGTTTCAGCAGTTCTTTGTCAAAGAATTCAGTTGCCCAAAAGGTTGAAGGAAAATTAAAGTAAGGATCAAGATGTTGCAGTGCAAAAGAGTAGGTTGCAAATGGATATCGTGGGATTGGAAGTATAATTATGATCGGGGAGTGAGAGAGATTACTGTAATTACTTACTGCAGTGGACACACCGCTGAGCGGCTGGTGTTGTTGGTGCTGCTGCAATTGTTTAACTATGTTTGGGCGTTGCGATAGTGGAAACGCAGCCTTAATATTGTCGCTTTGAACTGCCGTACATGTCGAGACAAGTGGGTAATTATAAACGGTACATAGAGAATTTGGTTGTGCACGCCCATTGTTAAGGTTCTGGCAGCTGCCACGGTTAACCTCCTCCGACAACATGCCCGGCTGCCGTGGTGGCAGTGGCGGTGGAACACAGTCTACATCCATGCTGCCACTATTGCCCAGATCTTCAGTGGCAACTGATCTACTTGTGGTTTCCATTTGCAGAAACATTTGCGTTGTCATTTTTGGATCCGATAAAGCTTTAGTTTTGACTTTAGAACGCTTCGCCTTGGCATTGCTGTTACTATTATTATTGTTGTTACTGTTGTTGTTAGTATTGCCTGCCATTGACTGCGGTGAATTGCGCTGAGGACTTCCCGCACGATCCAAGTCGGAAACTGGTGCAAACAGATGGATATTATTTGCATTGCCCAAATCCAAGGCTAGTTGACGTGTTGTTGGATTTCTTTGTGGCAGGGGCGGTGGGATGTCTTCTTCAATCAAACTCTTTGAGATTGTAAACTTATTTTTACTCTTTGCTCCCGATGTTGATTTTAGAGTTTCCTTAAAGCGCTGCTGCTGCTGGTAAACATATTGCTGTTGTTGCAAACTACGCTGTGAATTTTGTTGCATATTTGGCATGTTGTTTGCTTGGATGTGATGATACAGGGACTGCGACATTGGACTAAAAGCATCTGGCGTTCGTTGATGCGGTACGACGTCCGTTGTATTGTTTAGTGTCGATGTTAGCAAATCTTTGTCAATCTTATTCTTTCGCGTGCCCAGCGAAAGTGACGAAAGTGAACGTGGCAGTAGCGATAGGAATGCGGGTGATGAGTGTTGTGCGGATTGCGACTGTGGTGTGCTAGCCTGTTGCCGGTGATGATTATTGTTGTTGTTGTTGGATAGATGGTGTTGCTGATTGTGATGAGGAGTGGTGACAGCAGACAAATTTTGAATTGGATTGTGCATTAGTAATTCAGTATTTTTGTCGCTTGCAGCTGCTTGATATTTAATTGTTGGCGTATCCTGAAGTCAATTTCATTTAAGTTGATCAATTTGAAGAATTCACACATATTCAAAACAATAGTTCGTAAGCATATACATACATATGTATACATACACAGATATATAACTGTGCCAGTGGACCTGCATATGTGTTGATCAACGCCCAATACTCTTCTAAAAACATTCTTGGCATCATATTATGCACTTTCGAAACCGATTTTCTTTAGTAATATTAGTTGTTTTAATTTGGCAATGGCTTAAAATTATCGCGAATAAGCTAAGTGGTTAAAATCATCAATATTGATTTTATGCGGAAAGTTTTATCCTTTTTAAATATTACTAACTTTAGTAATGCCACTTAATTTGTTCGCGATATCTATAAAACTATACTATCAAATAAAAGCGTAATTTTGTGACAGCCTGAACGACACATATGTGTATTTAATATTCGGTACATATCTAAGGATAGGCAAGAATATCTCTCCACCGGCACAAGAAGAGGTTAATGAAGGGACGGTGTGTACTATTAATCTAGCATAGCAGACGGATAACAATATATTTATATACATATACATATAGGTATATGAAAAGAAATGGGGAAGATTTGCATAACGAACATTAAAATATCAAAAAGTTGTAGACATGCGAAAATCGACAGAATACACATCTGTATATAATATGTATATGAATAGGAATGCATATATGTATGTACACAAATACGAATAGGTACACGACGGACAACATAGGATATCTGGGGCCACTTTTACTCACCTCAGCTCCCACCTGACGTAATTGTTCACGGACCTTTCGTATGTTTGCCTCGGAAAGTTTATAGCTGGGATTATTTGTATCGCCCTTAAGGCGCTCTAAATTCAATTTCTCTTGCTCCAACATTTTTTGTAAAGTCTGTATCTTGTACGTTTCCATCTCGCGTCGTTTGATACTCTGCAATTTTAACATAAATATGTATAAGCTTTTGTTGTACAAATTTAGATACGTCAATGTACTTACGTCAACAGGCTGAGGTCCAGTAATTGAAGCTGTGCGATCGCGTCCCGAGAGTACCGGTGTCGTCGGCACAATGCCCACAGAGGTAGGCCTAGTCATCATATGGTTGCGTTTTATTGCCAGCTCAACAATTGTGGAAGCTTTTGAAAATATTGTAAATATTCGGATGGAGAGGCGTTAGCAAAATTGTCAAAAATACAAATTTTAAATTTAAAATTTCTGTATCCTCAAACTGTAATTTCGATAATGGCCTTTATAACTATTTTAAAGTTTACATTAGCCTCTGGATTGTTATATGTAACCAAAGTAATGGGTATGTGGGATAATAACCTAATGGAAAGCGATAAGACTCAAAATTTGGAGTCAAAGCATGTACAACTCGGAAAGGAGGATATAAGAGAACAACAATATACAACTGATTGCTTTAAGATAGCAGATAATATTTCAATCTGCAAATGTGATTCGGATGACAAAACGTTGGGAACAGAATTTATGGACGCATGGACTAAAACTTTTAAGACAATGCAAAAGATACCTAGCCACTGGCGCCGCTTCAGTCTGAAAATCCAAGACGGCATCCGTCAGTTATTCAAGAGTGATGAGAAGTAGGCCAACGAAATAATCGTAATAAAATAATTTATAGTTTCCAACACATATTACACATTTTTCAAACGCTTGACACGTTTCGTCTGCTTCCCAAAAATTGCTGCTAAACGGAGCAATGGTTATTCTGTTGCTCATGAGGATAGGCATTGTGGCTGCCACAGTTTGGGTGACTAAGGATATGGGCGTTTGGGCTGACCCCGATACTACAGCAGTCATATACGAGGATCTTAAAATGAAATTAAAGCCCTACGCCGAGGACCTACAGCAAAAATACTGCTCGAAGTATTATGGAAAAGAAGAATGGGAGCCCCCGAAGCCATGGCGAGAGTCCTGTGTTGACGCATGGAATGATAGCGTTAGAAATGGGTTTATAACCATTAGTAAGCTACCATACTATTGTCATCGTTTTACAGAGGATGTACAGACGACTATCGAACATTTTATTAACGGTCAAGCAGTGGAGCAGACGAATGTCAAAGTTGAAAAATTCAAAAATAATTCAAAGTAACACATACATATATCGGTCAAAACATGTTTATATAAAAAATTCGGTACTTTTTCAAATACAAGACCTTCAAAATGGCATATAAATTTTTTACTCGCTTGGGTTTGTTCACTGGGGCTCTGCTTTATACCTCGCACATGGGTGTCTGGGCCGAGCCGGGCGACGCCAGCGACTTAACCGAACGTATAACAAGACGGTGGAAGAATTTCGCCAACTTCACGGGCAAAGGATTTGAAAATACATCAGAGCTGCCCGCTTATGACAACGGTTTCGTGGCACAACAAGACTATAATATCGCCATGAAACGTGGCTTTTACTTTGCCTACCGCATGCCCGACTGGACAAGTGAGTTTGTGAAGCATACGTCGGATGTACTGAGCGAAAATAAGCTAGAAACCAACATGAAAGGTATATATCGCTCAAGGGACCATCGCGTTTGGCACGCTACTGAAGACAACATTCTCGATATTGCCTGTAATCCAGCCGCATATACACCATTCAATACACTGGCCAATCGCCAGAACAGACACCCAAAGATCAAGGATGACATTACCTGTGGCAAACGAAACTGATGCTTGTTGCTTAGGCGGCCGGTCATCGTAATAATTATACTGTCAAAATTTCAAGTATATAAATACAATACACATGTTTAGATTGGGCAAAAAATATATTAGTATTTTCAAAGTTGCCAATTCTTTTGCCACAAAATGCCATTAGTTTTCGCATTGCGCGCAGGAGCCGTGTATGCAGTAATAATGGCCACAAAGCATTATGGCATATGGGATTCATCGGACGACACGGTAAAGGTTTATAACTCAACAATCGAGCGTGCAACTCCAATTGCCAAGCAGACATGTGACTACCTAAATGTCTATGTACCACCACTTCCTCCGCAGAGAGAGAAATCGTTTCTCAGCGTTTACTTCTATAACAAAACAGTAATGACAATGATGGACTTTCTCAATATGTGTCCCACCTATATACATAATGTCTTGGAAAAGGTACCAGGCATTGTCACCGAATGCGCACGAAGAGCACGCGAACAATACGAGAAATTTCAGAAAGCACGTGCAAAAGAAGCAGAGAAGAAGGAACGCAAAATACGCATTGATGACAAGCAGCTGGTGCAGCCTATTGAACCACATCCTGACGCGGGCTGCAAAAGCAGACGGAAGGTTACAGAGCCACATAAGCCTTGCAACTGCCCCAAATGTCAACACAGAGAGTCAGCTGGTTGGTCGGATAATAAGCCACAATGTCCAAATCGTGACGCATTGGATAACATGAGTGCGACCCAGATTAAAGGGGCACAACGTTAGTTTATGCCAACAAATCGCTGGATCTGCTGGCGTCGGAAACAAGTTGCATTTGCGAAAAGGGAGACTTCTGAAGCAAACCTCCATTGACGTCCCTCTGGCCAAAGCTCAAGTGTAGGTGTGAAAAACAAGGATATGACTAGATTATATATACAAACCTTTGATCAAGCAAACGACGGTCGGGTGTTTTTCCAGCCGCACCTCTTGTCCATTTACCTACAAAGTAAACAGGCAGATTACAAAATTGTTTTCAAATTTAATTATTTGTCAAAAAAAAACCTATATTAATAAATACAAACCTTTAGAATCATATCGCCGGACTCTAAGCCCGCAATTTGTGCAGCGCCGCCGTTCTTAACGCTTTCCACAAAAACCGGATTGTCGCCAGAGACCTACACATAGTAAATAATAATTTATTAATACAAATTGATACAGTTGATAAAGGCAATAAGTATTTGATTGCACAATAAGGAAATTCGACTATTAGCCTATTCTATTTTTGATATTTGATATATTTTGACTGCTTACCTTCATGCCATAGCCATTCTCATCCTTACGCACAGTTAATGTTAAATACTGAAAATTTTTTGGTGATGCTGGGTTTGGAGTTGCCGGTTTCGATAGCGATTGACCGATTGGCGTTATCTGTATGTGGGGACGAATAACCGGTGAGCAGGGGCTTGATGCATCCAGGCTGGTGCCGCCGTCGCCATCAGCTGCAGGCACTTGATTTAATTGGACACCACTTGGCATTTTATTGCTGCTGTTGCTATTGCTGTTGCAGGTGCTTTTGCCATCTGGATTATTGGATGATGGTACGGGTGTGGCGGGTGCAGCCACTGGCGTAGCACATGCACCGCCATTGTTTTCTGCACCATTCATAAGTTTCGCCTTATTTTTATTCTGCTGCTGATAACTGGTTGGCAATGGTGGCGTCTGTGGTGGCACGTTATTATTATTATTGTTATTGCTGTGACTGCCGCTAAAGCTGCTGGCCAAACTGCTTAAGCTGCTCGCCAGTGACGGAGAGCGCGGTATTTTCGATTTATTAGCTGATTTCTGCTTCTGTTTGTTCTTGGAATTCTTTACAGATTTCTGCTTTGGCGGTGGCAACTCGGGCGGCTTGTCCTCGATAATTGCTGTGCCAACGCCAACGTCAGCAATAGAGTGTGATCCTGTTGCTGATGCAGCAGCGCTGTCTCCAATGTTGCTATTTTGTGACGTTGATGTTGATGGATTATTTGATTCCTCTGGCAGATCTTGGACCTCATCGTACTCATGGTCGTCGTTACCAAAATCGATCAATCTACAAAAATACATAACAGATGACACAGGAAATTATATTATTATGCAAATTATAAATTTATACAAATCTCAAATTGGATACAATACTCTGTCGGTCTGCCAAAGCTTTGCATTACCCAATGCATCTCAAATGCATAGCAATGACGTCTGTGCGCTTTTTATCTGCCATAGTGTAATAATGCAATTATCGAGCCCCTTACAAAAGTAAAATACTAACGCTGATTCTCTCTTTTATGGGGATTGGGGATGGGTGTACGGTGTAAAAGGGGTAGGGCTCGGTAGTTTTTAGTTGTTATTCACCACAAGAGACCCGGTAATCAAACAAATCATGCCTGTCACAAGTGCCAGGGCCGAAGCGACGAGATCAACTCACCAAACAACAAAATGACCACTATTTGACCTTTTTTAATTGAGCACAAATTAAATTAGCCATAAAATAGATACAATTCCATTTCAGTACATACGTTCTTTTGTTTGCAAAAATTGATTACAGTACATCTGAATTTAAATATATACAGTGGAGGTAGAAAAACACACAATGACACAATCGATGATATCAATTGTGCTCTCTAAAAGCCATAGTCAATATATCATCAGTCGTCTCAGTTTGTTATTTTACAATGTATACTAAATAAGTACGAAAACTATTTCTAATGATAGACACAAATGTGATATAATGAATTATTATTAGCCTTAATTGACAGCGTATGCTTATAATTGTTAAATCTTTAAAAATATTATTTATGTTTGGTGGTTTGCGGGTTAAACATAAACTTATAAAAACTTTATTATATCCCGTCAACGAACTTTTTGGATGCAGAGTATAAAAAGAGAAAAAACATTCAAAATGAATTTAGTATATGGAAAAATGACGTATGCACGTTGATGTTTAGTGAATTACACAGTTTTTCGATGAGCTATTATTAATGAATTTCGCATCTGATTTTAGTACCCTGAAATATTTTTACAACGATCGGACAATAAACACAGAAACTATTTACAGCTGTGTTGCTGTGCATTTGAATACCCTGTACTCATTAGAAAAGGGTATAATAAAGTTGATTAAATATAACAGACAGAAAAGTATTATATCCTTATGTAATCAACATTCATTTTAATTTTTTGACTACAGTATATCTTCTAGCGAGCAATCTTATTAGCAGAATGAAAATAACTTACCGTTTTTTGATTGATGGGTCATCCATAGAGTATCTTGCAATGACGTATACAATCAAATTTCCAAATTTGGCAGCGTATCGCAATAGATACTTGTAATATGCCGAAATAATCCGTATTGAAATATAAGTGTGAAAATGTTTTGGATATCCAATTTGTCGACAGTAACATCAAAATTGGCTCGTGGTTTCTTAAAAGGCACTGAACTTATCTACACAATAACAAAAACACGATGAATTTCCGAACGGAATAAGTTTTGGGCAATTAAAAGTTGTTTCGAAACACGTCCCATTCTCTTTTTCTCTATTTTTAAATATGCACACGATGAATTTCTGATTTGAATGTTTTCAAAATAGTTCATTAATGCTAGAGTAAAGTATAATTATACTCCTCATCCAACGGAAAATTGGTCTCAATGTTATGTTTTTATTTATTTTGAATTTTTTATTTCGTAAATAAATTTTTTGCAAGCGTTTTTAGATTTGCTTGATTAGTCCAATTGCGATTTATTTGTATTTTAATTTAAATTTTCAATCGATTTTGATTTTAATAATATTTCTGTGTCGACTGCTCTTAGTCGACATTAGATAAATAAGTAAACTGTCATTTATGTTTTGTTAACAATTAACATAACAATGAAATTACAAATATTTTTATCACAATTTTAAATAGTTGCATGGGAATTCCCTGTTAAATGTACCATGCAATATATTGCAAATTATCTTAAACTCTCTAAATTCGTGTTGATGTTGTTGTTGGGTTTTAATGTTCGTCAAGTTTTTGCTTGCCGCAAACAACAACAAAATAGTGTAAGTGGAGGAGTGTCGCTCCAGAAACTGGTTTTTAACAAAAAAAAAAGTGCTGCACCCAAAGATTAAAAAAAAATCAATAAAATAAATACTAAAGTGACAAAACAAATAATACTATATGCATTTGTATTAATATATAAAAAGTATGTTAGAGAGATTCTTTATATCGATAGTAGATTCGTAATCAATGCACTCTTTTTTATTCAGTGCATTTTTTCAATTGAAAACGATTGCACATTTGTCTGTATATATGAATTCATGTGTGTGTGTGGTGGGTGTTAGTAGGAAACTGTATGCACACATACAAACATATGTATATATGCATGTATGTATTCAATATACAAACAAACAAAATCATTTTACATATGTTTCACATAGTTTGTTTTGTTTGTTTTTTGTATGTTGCTAACATTTATAAAAAGGAAATTGACAAAGAATTGTATTTAATCTGCATATAGTTAATGTTAGTTAACATCCAACAAGTGGCGGCGGCAGCCATATTGTTTTGCTCTCTGTTGCTGTTGTTGTTGTTGCTGCTGGGATCCAGCAGAGGTGCGGGCGTGACGAATATTTTGACACACAAAAAATATGGGCACACCGATTTAATTGTAGTTTAGTTTTAATAATAATCGATACTTAATTACATTTGCACACAATTAATTTGTTAGTATATTGATTTAACAGACACACACGCACACATGCATATTAATACATATTGTGTCACGAATACAACAACAAAAAACAATAAGCACGACACGAACGCACCGCTGGTTGGATCATCACACACTCACCAAGTAAATATTGCATACATATGCATATACATGTGTGTGTGTTTTTGTGTGTTTATTCATATGCCAGTGTGTACATATATACACTCACACTCGCGCACTTGACTGTTGCCTTTTTCTTTTTCAATAGCTAGAGCGCACTGCGCATCATTTTTTGTTACGCTTTGTAAATCGATGGCCACACTCGTCATATATATATATATATCTTTATCATAATCATGTGTGTGATATTAATATCTAAATTTGTATCATTAAAAACTGCTTAATTTTGCTTTTATCACACGAACCGAACGCAATAAATGTTAAAATGAAACTATGTTATACTCGAAATGGACGCTGTTATTAGAGATGGGCGATATATCAAAGAAATGTAAAAATTACGAAAAGGTGCCAAATATGGGCACACCGATCACTTTTAACACCCTCCATTATATCCAACAGAACATTAATGTTATGTTGTTTCACTACATTTAATATTTATGTATTATGTACATATGTATGTATATTCTATATTCGCTATTCATGATTTTTTAGCAAAAAAAAACTTTCAATCGATTAAAAGTAAAATTTGAAGAATCTAATTCTTTTTTTTTAAAAAATCATAAAGAAACAGCAAAGAAAGTTTAAAATAAATAAATTTCTAAAAGTGCAAAAACTTTAAAAGTGGACTCAAAGAAAAGGCCAAATAAAGACCAAAATGTCCACGGTTTTGACAATCGGTTGAGTTTTGACTAAGTTATTGGAGTTTTTCCTATAGTTTTTAATACTTTTTAGGACACCCACAATCAATTGAAAATATAATTTCAAGAATCTATTTTTTGTAAAAAAAAATTACAAAAAATGATAAAATATATGAATTAATGGCAAAAAATTTTAAAAAATTAATCTCCGAAAATGCAAAATCTTTAAATGTGGACTTAAAGAAGAGGCCAAATAAAGACCAAAATGGCATCGGTTTTCACAATCGGTTGAGTTTTGATTAAGTTATGGAAGTTTGTAGTCTTAGAAGGCACTTTATTACACTAGTAAGACTATTTTTTTTTATTAAAATATATTTTCTATATAATTCATATCGACATTAAATAAAATGCAATGGAATAAATGACATACATAAATTGAAATTACTTAATTACAAAAATAACATGGAAGGCTAGAAATAAGTAGAATTTATTTTTTAGTAAGTTTATGATTATATTATGTCACGATGTTCTGGTCTTTTGTGTTCTAACGCGAATTCTAGCTACATACATACATGCATATGTACTTATGTATATAAGAAATACAACAAATTGTACTCTTGACTTTTATCACTTGTATTAAGGTAGCTTTGATTTGTATTCAGAGAAACAATGCTCTGCAATACTAATATATTGATGTTTTTAAAATTTTAAAAAAAAAAATCAAACACACATTTCACCAGGTAACATAGTACTATAACTGCCATTGGGTAAAGAAAGTTATCGTTAGTGTGCGGTTTGTTGATTGGCGATGTAGATGGAAGTGATTGGCGATTGCCAACGACATTGATACAATCATCATCATCTTTGGGTACACTTGAATGCTCCAGTGCCTTTAGGTGATAGAAAACTCCCTCATCATCTATCACATAAAATTGAGTAAAGTCGTCGCTCGTATAGAAATTAGACGCTCTGTTGCCCACAAATTTTATAGATGCCAGCAGCTCGGGGAATGTGGCGTTACCCCGTTTATTCATCCACAGGTGCCCTTTGTTATCTGCAGCACAATAACGGTCAGTTCGTGGATACGGTTGATTAACATCCATGATGATGTCATCCACGGATATGGAAGAGCAGGGAGACCCATCGACTTCTCCTTGATTATTGAGCATGTGCCTCACGTTCCAAAAACACAATTGTTCCCCGCAACTGACTAGAATCTGTGCGTATGGCGAGTAACGTAGTTTCATTTCAGAGCAGGGCTCATGCCCCTGTTCTATGGTATAAATGTGTTTTAGGCGTGGATTTGTGTACTTGTAAATCTGCGATGAAACAATATTAAATTAGCACCACAGTGTGTATATATCGATATATGTAAATGTTTTTACCCTAATTTGTCCACTTTTAAAACCGAGGAAAAGCATTTCAGCATCATTTGAAACAGTCAGATAATTAATTCCAGCGTGACTAATATTGTCGCTGCAGATTTGTTGATAGTTCAGTTTATCGCCAGTGGTGCTCAATTTATATACCTGAAAGCATTTACAATGACATTTGTTAAGGATTGAATAAATTGTAATCTCCTACGGCTTACCTGAATGGTGGCGTCACTGAAAGCTAAAAAAAGAAAATCCAGTTTTAGATCGAATCCCACCAATTGATAACCAGGCTCTACTAAAAGTTGTTGTTGTGGCGGGCATGATAAATCTATATACTAAAAATGAATATTATAAACAATTATGATTGTTTAAAGTTTAAAGACTGCAGCATACTCACATAAACAGAAACACCACTCTCGGAGAAGAGTAGCAAGAAATGTTCGTTAAACAGCCGTGCATACATTGTATATTTCTGTAGCACAACACTCCAAGTTGGGTTTTCTGTTTCCACTGTTCGCAATGGACAAATTAAAGTTGTTCGTGCTTGGCGAGATGCCGCAACCAATATACTTGAATTCACCTTCAAGTAGTCAATTGGATCACACATATATTCCAGTGATAACTTTTTGTTGTCACTAATGTTGTAGACGATGCCATTATTATAGCCAGCATACATAGTATTATTGTTGCTGGCGTATATAGCAGTTATGCGGTTGTTCATTTCCGTCGTTGGTGTTGTCAACGTTGACCAGTAGCCGGTAGTATTGGGCCTTTGATCACTGTTTGGTCTACCTGTCGTTTGTATACGATGAATAATTGAGTTGGAGTCGACGCTAAAGAGAGTATTATCATTCGACTTTTTTAGTAGCGGGCGCAGGTACACCTTTGGTTCAACACCGTTTGTGTCTCTGGTCTGGGCATAATTGTCCTTGGCATTGTGAACCCACGTTATGACATCGTTGTCAATACCCGGCACATTTCGCAACGTATGCATGTGTAGAAAGTTTTTACCAGCTGCACCACATAGAACAATGTATTTAAGGATGGGACCATTCAAATCATAGACATCCAAGCAAACAATACGCTCGCTCACGTTGCTTCTCAGCACAAAATCGGAAGATTTTAGATCGTACACAATTAGACCCTCCGAAGTACCAAGAACTAGATAACGCCCGTCTTTTGATAGTCTGCCACATGTCAGCAAGGTTGCGCTATTATCCAAAAACGGCAACGGTTCTGATTGCACTTCAGTTATAGTATTTTGATCGGTCAGTTTGAATTTTAATCGCTTGACGCCAGATTTATATATAAGCAGCAATATTGTGCATTGGCTGCCATCTTCTAATCGTTCGTGATATTTTTCCATAGCAAGGGCTTCTTCATTGTAAGTTAGTTCCGTTACCTTTGAGCTACATTTTAGACTCCAAACCATTATCGTGCATTTAACTGTGCACAGCACATAAAACCGATTGAAAACTATGGAAAAGCATCGCACATCGATGCGATCAGTAGGATCGGTGTTTATCCGTAGGATTGGTGTAGACGACCGTTTAAAATTTTCCTCCTTATTGTCCCAGTGGCATTCACAAATATTCCCGTTCATATATGCCACATGCAGTTGATAGCTAGTATTATTCTCATCCGTCTTCTTCTCGTCAAGGAAAAACGCTGAAATTTTTGGGTCCTCGTACTTAACTACATTGTTAATCAACTGAACCGAATCTTTAGATGCTTGGGCAAACTGTGACAGTCGAAGTAACCCTCCCAGCGACCAAAGCTTTAAGCTGCCATTGGTGTGCAGAGTGAGTAGATGCATTTGTTTGTTAAATACACGCATCTCGATAATATCGCTGGGATCGCTGGAATCGCTGGCATCGCTGAGCATATAGGTTGTATCACCACCCGAGGAGACATCGGTAAGCAGCAGCTGTTTCGTTCTTAGTGCTATTAAACAAAAGTCATCATTCAGATAGATGGCATGTTGTGCCTGATCCTTGCCCAAATTGATGATACGACGGTGCTGATGAAATCGACCACTAAAGAGAGAATAACATTAAGAAAGTATTTATAGAATTATATATATATAGATATATACTTACCGCTCTGTAAACCAGACGTAATCAGGATAGCGTTGCGCTTGGCGTAAAGCTAAATCACAAACCTCGTCCTGATCTGCCATTAATGCAATTTGCAATAGACACGTAAACTTGGACATTATTAACTTTTCTTCAACACTCGTTAAAAAATCCAGAAGCGCACTAAGCAGATTATCATAACACTGTTCACCACCTGCAAAAGAGTTATATGAGATATGCGATACAGCTTGTGATTATATGCTTACTTACTAACTATCAGCGGTCTGTATAATTTTAAAAGTTGCAGTGTATGTAAAACAGATCCGCGTGCATCCCACGGCGTAGTGTCGTTACGTATTTTTTGATCGAGGAAGCGAAAGTCGAGAAAGATTTTGCGAAACAATTTTAAGCGATCATGTTCGTTGCTGAGTTTGCTTAAGTGATGTCCAATGTGACTATAAAAATAGCTGTCCAGATGTGATAATGTCATCTCGCTGGATTGATCAAAACATCGATGTATGCTAAATAGATTAATTTGAATGTTTCATTAATATGTAATAGCTTGAATATTATTAACAGGACTTACTCATAGTGATCTAAAATTTTCTGGCTTAATTCAGCTTCATTCATTTCAGAACCTTTAAGCATTGTATAAATACCAGGGCGGGTTATTGTCAATGTATTTCGATGATATTCCACCAACGAGTACTTTTCAAATATTATTACAATGTTTACTGGATCATCAACCGACCACACGAGGCCTAGTAACTGCAAACAAATAGGAATCGTTAAAATATAATCATATATTCAGTATATCGACTGCAATACTTACACCGATTGGTATCTGGGCGGAATCGGGGAATATGGATAGAACTTTATATAGTCTCCTCTGATCGGAGTCCAAAACACTTAAGGACTTCTCTATAATGGTCGTCAATTTGTTGGACTCTATTCTGTTTTCAATTGTGTTATTTATGCATTGATGTAGAGTCTATAAGTATACTTACTGCTTCCAATTGTCTAAGGTACAAAGACGATCGTGTATCATTTTTGCGATTATACTCAGTAGGAGTGGATTTGTATTTTGATCATTAATTAGGCTAGCAATTAGTGGCTCAAGCTGTTGTCGATTATCGCCGAGATATTTGCTAAATAGAGCATGTGTCTCGAATGGGGTGAGGGCATCCTGAAGCGTGACATGTGTGGTGGTTGTTTGCGACAGAAAATTAGCTACACTCTTGTGTCGCGTAGTCAGCACAATTTTGCAACCTACATTGAAGGCCATAAAGGTTTCCTTGTTCTCCACATTGAGTAAGATCAGTACACAATTTTTATATGCCTGATCTTTGAGTATACCCTTTAGTTCCATTTTCACCATTTCGATGCGTGTATAAACGTTTTGGTCGCAATTGGTGCGCCTATTGGGTGAAATTTGGTAAAGAAAAAACTGCAGCATTTGGAGACAACTCTCCGGTGTGCAGCAATTGCGCACGTTTAGCCAGAAGATCTTAAAGTCCATTTTCCGCTGAACAATATACGAGGAGCAAACGTCTAGAACCAGCCAGTGCTTTCCGGCACCTAGGACGCCCTCGACGACAATGTTTTTGGAGGGTTTTAGTGCAAGTATTGCTTTCTGCAATCTCAAATATGCATCGAATCTCAGCACATTGTATTTGGAGAATTTTTGATTTTCATTATAGAGGATGTCAACGCACCGAATATAGTTATTGGTGTTCGGGCTGGGATCGTGACACTCACTCTGAATGGCAGTCATGAGGAAACCATAGCAGAGTTCCCGTGAGTCCTGCAGACCTTCGAGGAACTTTTCCACAACTTCTTTTTTTTTGTGCCGCATAATCCAAAACAAGCGATAAATTCCAGTTATCTTCTGCGCTTTCACAATATAATCGATCTCGGCATCAATTAATATAGTTCGCAATATTGGCTCGATATCGCGGCAATCAAAGTCCTTAATGAAATCGAGCATAAATACCGGAAATACATCCCAGCAGCTATGTTGCGATTCATTCGAATTAAAGGTATTCATCTTAACCTGCCAGCAGAAACAAATAGCCCCGAATCTGAATGAGAGAGAATCGAATTAGATTTCAAATTAACCAGCACTCGGTCGAATAATAACACTATGTCACAACAAGAACGCTATAAGCATGAAAATCATAGTTCACAATTTTTCGTTGGTAAGATTTTTAATTTAAAAAAAAATTCAAATTATAAACTAAACATTTAAGATTTATTACAAATTATAAATTTAAAGTCTGTTTGCTTCAGTACGTTACAAGAGAATTAAAAAAAATGTACACAAAAAACAAAACATCACATAAAAGGAAAAGTCAGTTAGGATTTGTTGTTCGCTGCTTTTTGGTATGGAATAGCAACACTTGTGCAACAGGGTCGTGCTTAAATGTGATTCAAAAAGTCCAAGGATTTCAGCATATATAGTTTACTATATGATAGTTTTTTGTATGTATAAATATATATATATATATATATATTTTACTTAGTTCAACTGCGAGTCCACAACCTATACTAACATACTTAAAGTTAAGAACGATTGAGAATGGTTTGGTATGATAGTGTTTTCTTGTACTAGTTTAATTCTTTAATGTCGGCTACAAGAAAGATTGAGTGGGAGCTATTGAGTTTGATAGTGAGTCATTTTGAAGGTTACTCTCCACATATCACAACTTTATTTTCGATTCTCGACCGGGAGATACCCTGTACAGAGAATACATTATATTCGTATGGGAGACACCCTGTACCTTAAGCACAATACAAACACATCTCAACATTTATGTCAAAACAATACAAAAATATTACAATTTATTTATAAATTTATTGTGGTTAATTATGTGATTTTCAGAATGGATATAAACCAAATATATAAGAATTCGATTTTTCGCGATTACAAATTTGTCTTTTACATAAGTTTATTATATCCCTTTTTTTTAAATGTACAGGGTATAAAGTTTAATGAACTTTTACACAGGTGTCTCTTTATCAATGAGCATTGAAAATTCAAAACTTACGCTGGATTTGTCTTGATTTTATAGAAATTGTATTCTGAATTCGTTTCAAAATTGCACTATATGTATTCGCTATATATTAACACAAACACAACAAAAAATGCATGCATTTTTGCATTAATGTTGTTTATTGTTCTAACAGTGTGACCGTAAGTAAAAACATGGTTGCTACCAAAAAATACAGACAAATGCAGTTTTAGCACATTTTAGTGCCTTTCATAATATCGACGCTAACTTGACGCACATTATATATACATAGGTATATATATACATATATATATATGGATGGATTTGTATTTTCTTTTACGTTTCAATGGAGATGTTGTAGAGCTTATGTCGAGCATTAGCATTAGCGCTCTATACTGTAAAATTTTCGATATACGCGCAAATCATTCACTTATCTCCCTTATTGTATTTTCGATAACACATATACAGATGCATATATATATATATATATATGTACACATTAAAGTATTTATTTGGGACCCGCTACAATACGTTGTTGAGCTTTCAACATTTTTCACTATCTAACATGTAGAATGTATATGTATTGTATTCAGCTTATCAGCAAAATACCGCCAAAAAGAGTTGCTAAAATAACGATAATCGAAAAGCAACAGCGATATTGATGAACTTATTCGTTCGTTCAGTTTAGAAAGTCGTTCGATCAAAATTATTCAGAACGTGTTTCGATACAACTCTACAAACATATCGATATAACATAATGAACAACTCTATGTAGCTGTCGCGGTGAAAACAAGTTATTCGCAATTTATTTCAACAAATTTCTGAGAAGGTAAAACCTGAAGTGCTAAAAATAGTGAACCATAAATTACAAGCTCATTTCATGCAAGCATACATATATGTATAAAAAAGCCCTACAATATTAACACGACAATCAAATTTATACTCTACACAGCAAAAAGGAATAGAAAGTTGAATTGACAGCCAAAGGTGACGACGCAAGCAGCACACGAAGAAGAAGACGAAAAAAAAAATACCATCGACGTATACGTAAAATTTTTGAACGACAATTAAGGTAGGCTATGAAATTAATGTTGACATTAAAAGTGGTGACAACAATCAGAAATCAGTTCCAACCTGGAGAAAAAGAAAATTGAATATATTTGTGCAAATAAATAAATATATAAAAATACATATATAAAATAAAATTGGAAACAACGAGGCAAACAAAATGTCTGCTGCTTTGACCGAATTAGCGACAATCGACGTAACCGTAACCGCAATAAAGCGTAAATGTGAATGTAATTTGGATTTTTATAATTTTAACTTATTAATATTAATTTTTATACATTTTTATTTTTACTTAAATTTTTTTGAAATTTTCATTTGTTTTAGTTTTTGAATCCGACGCAATGTCATGCCGTGCACCCTTCAAACCCGAGGATCAATACGAGCAACTGCGTCGACCGAATCCTGGACAGCAGCAGCAAACCGGTGGAGCCGCTCTTGCAGCCACTTCTGCTATTCCTCCGTCCCTGGAACAGCAGCATATATTTAATGAATTCACCTCGGTTGGCTATGTTCCGGCTGCCTATGCACCGGGACCGTTGCCCGTAGCTTTTGCAGCACCAACCCAGACACAGGCAATTATGGGCGGCGAAGTGGCTGGCGGTTTTGGCCCATCGAAGCTATCGGCCAGCGCATCTATATTTGTGCCCAATCAGGTGGGCAACAGCAGCAATATGGGCAAGCGAGGACCGCAGCCGCATCATCAGCAATATCAGCATCAACCGTCTGGGCCAACACCTTATCAGCAGCGCTATATGAATGGTTACAAGCCACAACAACAACAGCAACAACATCAGCAGCATCAGCACAATTATAATCACCATCAGCAAAATCAACAGTATAACAATGATGTGCAGCTATCAAATTCGGTGCAGGCTCGTCTCCGTATTGGCAAACAGCAATCGCACAATAATGGACAAATGGGCAATTACTATCATCAACAGCAGCAGCAGCAGGTACAACACCAACAACAACAACAATCGCACACAACACAACAATCACAATCGAAATTTCAACGTCATGCGCATTTAAATAATTCATTCCAACAAATTGCACAACAGCCGCACCATCAGCAGCAGCAGCAGCACCATCATCAACAGCATCAGCCGCAGCAGCAGCAGCAGCAATATTTCCACCAACAGCAGCAGCAGCAACAGCAGCAGCATCCACAACCATCGACTTCATCGGCTGCCGTTTCGACTTCGTCGGCCACTTCCCATCCCGATATGGAAACGATTGCTTTGGAATATCTTGATACTGTAATACATTGCCTTAACCAGGTTAGTAATAGTTTAGTTATTTATAATACAGAGTTTAATTTGTATACATTTGATCATTTCATTCAGAATCCCGGACAATTCGATACAATTGCTTCACGTTTCCTAACAATTTTCGATGGCATGGAGAGCAATAACTATGTACTCTCGATCGCAATGGAGGATATATTTGAGAAATCAATTGAGCAGCCCAACTTTCGATACATGGGTGCCAAATTGTATAATTTACTGCATATGCTGAATCTCAAGCCAGACTCTTTGTTCCACAACTTGCTTAAGTGTAAGCTGGACTATCATCAGGCTGAGGTGGCCAAATATATGCAATCGGTCGAACAGCAGCAAAAAGTACGCGAGACAGCCCTATTTCTAGCTGAGTTATATATGCAGTTGCGTGGCGATGACGATGCCCGTATCCAGCTAATTGCTGACAATATTGTGTACTCGCTGAGGAAACTCATGGCACATGAGAGTCCGGAAAATGTGCGCTGCATTTGCCAGACATTGAAGCTGGCCGGTTACGATCTAAGTGCTGATTGCCAACCAGAGATGAATTTAATAATTATCGCATTGCAGACAATCGAAGCCAGGTCGCCCGGTAAATACGCAATGGCTGCCAATGTCATTGCTCTACAGCAGAATAATTGGGGGCGCAAGGTGTCGAATGCTCTGGGTGGGGATGATGATTCAGCGGCAAGGCCACCAGAGCCACCACGTTTGAGCGATGAGCCCGTTTTCTATGGCCCCGATGGGCGTGAGCTTACGGCCGAAGAAACCGATTTTCTGGCTGCTGAAGATGATGCCACCGGCAGCGATGGCGATGAGTTTGATGCAAGAGATGACTTGGATCTCGATCCAGAAATGGACGAAGAGACTGAGCGTGCTTACAAGGACTTTTGCAAGCAGGGCGCACAAGCGCAGCAGGCAAACAAAATATCTTAGATTTTTTGTATGTGAGAAAATTGTGTGTGGTGTTTCATTTGGCGTGGCAGCAAGCAGGTTAATATTTAAGTACTATATACTCACATATTTCATTGCGAATTGTCTGGACAAATTATTGGTTGTGTAGTTGGCATTTCAATTACATTTTTTTTGCCTTTTTTAAAACAAATTTTAATTTATAATTGGTTACAAATTATTTGTGATATATATGACGTCTATGCTTAGCTTTTATATATTTACATTCGTGCATATAAATATGTTTATGTGTATGTTTTTTTGGTAACGGCACATTCAGAATCGGTTATCACGTTTTTAAACACCTCAATTTTATGTAAAAGGTATAAATTAAAAAAAAAAATTGTTTTCTAAAACTTTTGTTTAAACCCTCTGCCACGCCGGTGCGTAAAAACACCAAACACACTTTTTGATACTCGTACAAATAGTATTCGCATGCCTACACATCCATACATATGTAGATTCGTAACTGCAAAAAAAAAACATTCAATTTAAAAAAACAAAAAATGCATTCTCTTGATCATATAAATCTAAAACAACAGCCACGCTTAATTTTTTAATTAATTGTAATTAATGTTAAACAAAACGATTTAAATATATAAATAAACAAATGAATTGCGATTTGACTCGTTTTATTCAAATATATAGTAAGTAATATTTTTGTGAATTATTAATCCGTTCAATATCTAAAGTAACGCTTTCAGTCGTTGCGTGGAAGTATCGATAATATTCGATATATATATATCGAAGCATTTTTGCGTTTTGCAACTCCGTTTTGCGTTCTATTCGCTTTTTGTGTTCTGTTTGGGTCTCAAGAATTACAACTTAAAATACATATGGCTCGAAATGTTTTAAATAATACAAATTCAGTGTCGTAGGTGCAATAAATGAGACAAGGGGTTGCTTCCATACATTGCCTAATGAGCAATGAACAACTTAGAATACAGTTTGTGTGATACAGTGATGTCATAGTGCTTATGTACTTTTGTATGTATGTATGTGTATGAATACTTTCGTATATATGCGAATGTACATATGTACTTGTATTTAAAGTCTTAAAGTGAATATAATAACAAACATACATATATTGTATAAGTATAGAAAATAAACACCAATATTTTTGTGCAGTGTTTTGTGTTTTTTGAGAAACGTTATCTATAAACAACAAACTGACATCTAAAGGTCACCAAATGTGCATTCTTAGACACATATCTATGCAAATAGAAGTACATACAGTGGCTCACAGTTTATTTCGACAAAAAATAAATTCAAAATTTAAGATTCGATTTTATATTCTAGTGAAAAAAGATAATACAATTTATTTTTTGTTAGTATTCACTATTTAAAAAACAATAGAAACGTTTAACTTTAATAATCTTAAATCAATAATTACGATTTTTTGATCGTTTATTGACTGAATGCTTTTTAAATGTAATGTTACATCTGCACAAGATAAGCTGTGAGCCACTGTATGTATATGTACAAAAAAGAGCAGCAAAATCGGTTTTCACAGACAAAGCCGATGTAAATATGTTTGTGTCTACAACAAGAAAATGAATACAACAATTTACAAAACAGTGAAACATTTAAATTAACAATGTGTTAAATTCGATACGTCGTATATATATATATATATACATATTCATTTGTACATATGTACATAAGTACGGAATTCCATACATATATGTATATATATTTGTAAATATGTATTCCAATGGTTCACCTGTCTCAGCTGATTTGTAGCATATCAAAAAGCGAAAAAGTCGTGCTATATTCTCATACCTAGCTAACATTTACATGTTCGATTTTACTTTACTTATATGAGATTTTTAAATTTGCGCATTTAAAAGTGAAATTCGTCAGAAAGTATTTTGTATATGTATATGTTATTAGCACTGCTAAAAATAACAACAAAAGACATAAAAAGAACTATGAACCCAAATAATATATATTAAAGAACAAGTCAAATAAACTAAAGACGAAAAATAAACTTGTAAATTATACAAATTGTAATTTCAGAGATGTATTGTCTGACGAGTAGACAAATTCAGGAACATAACATCTATACAAAATCAAGACATTTATACTAATAACAATAATAAAATTAGCTAGACCAAACAACGAATGCGGATTGAATTCGTGCCTTAAACTTCGAAACCATTAGATCTACACTCATTTTGGATCGCAATGGGCAGCGTTTGGAAACGTTTGCAGCGAGTTAACAAACGTGCCGCTAAATTTCAGTTCACTGCCTCCTATCATGATCTACGATTGGAAACCACCGCCAAGTGGTAAGTACTACAATTTAGCTAGTTTTCGATTTAAAGTCAATCAAAATAAGTAGTTATTCATTAGGACATATACTTACATATATTTTATATAACAATTTCAAACACCTTATTTTTATTAAATTTATGGGATGTTAATATTTCCATTTCCTGTTGACTTAAGATACTGTTGCCTTTTATTATAAGCGAGCTAAATATGCTTCAATGCTTGTATTAATGATTAAGTCAATGCATATCTGCATTATGACTCTTATGGTTTGTTTGCCCGCACTTTCTCGATACCAGCGAGCTATTTCAGTTCTTCAAACGAAAATACCACATCGTTGTTATCAACAAACGATTTGTGTAACATACATATGTGATTGTATTTGAAAGCCTTTCACTTTTTTGTACTATAATATAACTATGACCAAACAAAGTAGATAAACTAAATCGGTAGAAATCCCCCTTCTAGACATCAAACTGTCATAACTGTGAGTCCACTTTAATTAATTACCGTTGGTCTGTTTGCTTCCGCGTTAATATACACAGGCATACACTATAGATAATATAGATTCGTTTAAATTGTCTGTACATCTATATATAAATTCACAAAAAATAAATATGTATGTACATATGTATGCATGTATATAAAGCGAAAAAGCAAATCGCAAATTTTGTTCTTTCATTGGCGTTTTTACTTTGTCCTCAATGTTATCCATACACACATGTATATACTACTTATGAATGTGTTTATGTACTATATATGTACATATATGCCAGCATAATCATCGAAATTGCTACTTGATATTTTTGCTCAATACAGTCTCTTTTTATAATTGTCTACTTAGGCGCCCTTCAAATCTGTCCGTAGTGTGGACGAGACGTTCGAGGCGTGTTGCCAGTTCACCGTTGCCATGGGAACCAGACATGATGAACCCACTGGTGGGCAACATTACGTGGCCAGTACCCGACAATCACGCTATATCGGTTACACTATTCAAGGATCCCCGTACTCACGAGCTCGAGGACAAGGATTGGACGTTTGTCATCGAAGATGTATGCTACTGAGACAAATCAATTATAACAGCTGACCATTTTATATACTAATTGTTTATAGATTTCACAATTGGGCAAAAAGCGTGTATTGGCAAACGCGAGCATCAATATGCGTAAATATGCCAGTGTCGAGTCCACGCAGCAGAGTTTTACACTGAACCTCAAGCCAGTATCCCGGAAAATAACAGCCGCTGATTTGGAATTGACAATCAGTTGTGTCTTTTTGCGCGAAGGGAAGGCAACGTGAGTACACCTCATACATCCTTTATATGTAAATGTATCTTAAATGATTTAATCATTGCAGTGATGAGGATATGCAGAGCGTTGTCTCATTTATGTCAGTCAATAACAACTGTGATGTAGCGCCACTTGACGACTTGGAAGATATACCAGATTTGGAAAACTCTGGCGATATCTCAGATAATTTATATGATTTTACGCAACAGCTGGAGCAGATGACAACTAGTTTGAATGGTTGTATCGATGTACCAACGCCGCTAAGTGGTGAGTAATAATCTTTCCTAAGCTATATATGTAGTTTGATGTTATCATGTTATATAGGAATACTGGGTAGAATTGTATTTCTTTAATCGTCGTTAATGTGTTAGAATGGGTTTAAGGAAAGGTCCGGTATTCAACATAAACATAAGTATTAATATATATTTTCATTTTTAAATTGAAAGACCTCTTTGAAACCATACAAAATTATTTTCTATATTCAAGCCAAACATTAGAGATTTATTTTCTGAAAATATTTTGTATTTCCATCAATATGTATGTCTTTTGAACTGTAGTAATTGAATTTATATTGATATAGTATGTATTAAGTACAAATCTTCACTTATTTATGTATTTTGTAATTTCCTGTAAATATTTGTACTAAAACCTGATTAAAACCTTTTCTTTTTTGGTTCGTTGTAATCTGCTCCAATACGACACTACGCTACATATTGAAACACAACAAAATTGAAAACACAACGACCATATTTATCTTAAAATGTTGTCCTTTCGATGTTGTTATTGTGGGTAGTTCCATCATTATCCGAAGATCCCACTCCATTGGCCGAGTCATTTAATCATTTACATTTTGAACTAGAAGCGGATCGTGAATGCGTACAGGCAGCCGTGGGATCACCGCCTCGACTAATCGTTGAATCGGATGAGTCACTAAATACACCTAGTGCAGCATATCCACAGCATGTTACACTCAGGACGCCTACCAAAGTTGATGACAACGGCGAACGCCCAAGCGACGAAAAACCAACTGCTATTAAATCTAATAATAAGGAAAGGTTCTACGAAATGATCACATCGACGCCTGTGGAAACAGCCGCAACTGCTACCAGCAAAGCTAAAAAGAGTAATTCGAGCCGAGCTCTTATCTTTGACAAGCAAGATAACAGTGCTGCCGACAAGTCGAAGTCGACGGAAGTTAATTCTTATGCCGATCTGTCAACTGCAGTCTTGAGAGTAAACACCCCCAACACCACCACCAAGACATCTGAATCAGCACAAATTGTCGAGGAGCATAGCAAACCATCCGAGGACTCGGCTATAGTATCATCCCTTACCAAACGCTCCGAACTTCAGCCCTTGAACTTGAAGAAAAGTTATGAGACTGCACCTGCCGTAAACAATATTGCAACGACAAAAAATTCAACTTTAAAGCCCGTGGAGAAGATCGTGCTAAAGGATAACACCCCAGGCCAAGATTTGCTTGAATGGTGCAAAGAGGTTACCAAAAACTATCCAAATGTTAAGGTTACAAACCTAACAACCAGCTGGCGCAATGGCATGGCCTTTTGTGCAATAATTCATAATTTTATGCCCCATTTGATGTGAGTAGTTAAAACCTCGTATTTTCTGTGGCACATTCATTACTGCTTCTATTTTATTATAGCGACATGTCAAAGCTGAGTGCGCATGATGTTGTTGGAAACTGTCGCATTGCTTTCGATGCGGCGGAAACATTAGGGATACCACGTGTCATCGAGCCACGTGACATGAATCTGCTCACAGTACCAGATAAATTAGCAGTTATGACGTATCTGCATCAATTGCGAGCACACTTCACCGGCAAACAGCTGCAAATTGAGCAAATTGGTAAACTCTTCAACAATAACACATTTCGAATTGAATTTATTGATTGTATTTATTTCTCATATTTAGGTCCGACATCGGACGAGTCCAGTTACGTTATCGGCAACTACAAGTCGGACAATTTGTCGCAGAATCTTATTAATTTTTCACATCTAAAGACACAGCTTTTGCACCAGAATTCGTTCGATGACGAGATCGTCGCTCAACTGTCACCCACGAGTAAAAAGGACGTTAAAAATCTTATACTGACAAGTTCAAAGAGTATTTTGGGTAAAGTGCTATCGCCGACAAAAGACAAAAATGCGATCAATGCAACACAGACAACAATTCAGACAAATAAATCAGTGCTGGGTCGTCAGACTCCACCGCCTATAGATGGTAACGGTGATGCATATGATGAAATGCAGAAGCTTAGCAAGGAGCCAACGTCTCCGCTGTCGTTAGATGCCATTGCAACAAATGTAAGTTGAGGCTAAGGCCAGATTAAGATTAATTTAGCTGCAGCTTGGCGCAAAAAAGGTATATTTGTTGTATGCTGCGCAACTTGCTGCAACTTATGAGGCACGCGATTTTTGTTCTATTTTATACACACGTTTTTTTTATATTTACATATGTTTGTTTGCTTTACTTTATTGTTAGCCTTTAATTTACATTTCATTTTGCAACTGCTTCGGCTTCTGCTGCTGTTATTTTTGGTTTCTTTGTTTTTGATTTTCATAGCGAATAATCACGCGCCATAAAGAAATGAGCGAAAAAGCTAAGCTGATGATGGAAAAATTAAAAATTTCCAATTGTAACGAGCGTCCCGATGCGAACGACGTAAGTAAACATGGGGCTTTTATCGCGCACAGCTTGTTGAGCGTTTTGGCTGCATGTGCCGCATTTAATTAACTCGCAAGCGAAACAATATTTTAATTAATTTTGTATCAATTGTCCCAATAGGAGGAGCGACAGCATCGATTGCGGGAGCAGGCACGACGTCTTATATCAGAGACGCGGAGTAAGGCTGGGCCCGGTAATAATGAGAGTCCCACAAGCCCAACGAAACTCAAACGTTTCAACTATACGCCGGATCGCACCATTTCACCTATACACAATGGCGGCGATTCTTATGCTGACATCAGCCGTAATAAAGCCGAGCACTACGTCAATCACACGAGTCCTAGTCAAAGATTTAGCGACGGTACTCCCTTGCAATCATTCAACTCAGTTGTGGAAAGGATATCACCAAAGCATGAAAAAAGAGTTAGTAGTCGCTTTATAAATCATTTTGTGCTTGGTTTTCTTACTAAACTAAAATCGTTTGTTGCAGAGCGATAAGCTTACCTATATTGAGTCCGAACTGGAGGCCCTGGAACGGGAGCAGGAGGCAATCGATCAAAAGGCTAGCAGTCTCGAGGCCAAACTGCGTGCGGTCATGGGCGGTAATCCAAGTAATAATCAAAAGGGTATAAATCCTTTCCTTAGGCTAATACGCAATAGCATTGGTGGTGGTGACGTCATACGTATTAAGCTCCTTGACTCGGATGATGCAAGTTTATTTGGTAGTGACGTAAGCGGTACTGGTAGTGGTAGTAACGACGATGACGACGAAGAAACACAGTCACACAGTGACACTTCCAGCAACTGCAGCAGCCAAGTGCATCAGCGCCAACGACAAGATGAGCCGATAATGATGCAACCGATGCGTTCACGGCCACGCGCCCACTCTTGTTTTGTGCATCCGAATCATGACTATGCAATGTTACGGCCCCACCACTTACATGACCATCATCATGACCATCGTCATCAGCATGGTTCGAGCCAGCATCCGCACCATGTTCATCACGTGGAACCTTGTAGTCATTTGCTGGTTAACTCCACCTCAGTTGCGTCCTCCCGACAATCCTCCTGTGATAACCTGCCCGCATATAGTGCACATGATGACGATGCCCTGGCTACTGTAGCGTCCAACTCTCGGCGTCACCGTGATCGCCAGCAGAAGCATCGACGTCCGCGTTCCCGCGCCTTTTGTGGTAATGTCGTGTCTTTATGGCCGATTATGTTGTTAACTGCTTTTGCAATGCGCGCAAAACAGCACGCCACAGCTACCCGCCTGCCCGCCCGCCCGCAAATCTTTCATCTGTCTTTTATGTGTTTATGCTTTTAACCGTACAGTCAATGCGCTGCATTCTTTTATTTTCCGTATAGTGTTTACGCCTTGACCTGCCTTGACCTAAATTTCTTACAAATTTTAATCATAACCACTAAGATGAATATATATCACTAATCGCAACTTAGAGCTCTACGACGGCGAGAAAATACAACCGCAAAACTTACTGTTTCTCATAATACTGACTTTGTTACAAATCTTAAATATTTACTATACATTAACTAGTTTTTCGCTTTGTAAAGTGTTTGACATGGACCTCAACTATCTTTTACATTTCACAGAAACCGAAGAAACTGAGGAGCAATTGCTTTCACAGTGGTTTACACTTGTGAACAAGAAAAATGCGCTTCTAAGGCGCCAGATGCAGCTCAACATTCTGTAAGAATTAGTTATATTCGATTTAGTACTCTATTAATCTTTAATTTTCCTACTAGTGAACAAGAAAAGGATCTCGAGCGCAAGTTCACAATGCTTAACCAGGAACTGCGGGCGGCACAATCCGTTGAGGATTGGCGCAAAACGGAGGTGCAACGTGAGAAGGAGCGTCTGCTGCTGGAGGAGCTGGTCACTATTGTTGATAAGCGAGATCAGCTTGTGCAACATTTACACAATCAAGAAATAGCGTATGTATCTCTTTCAAAAGTATAAGTATTAAGCCTAATGCTTTGTTCCATCTACAGTATTGAGGATGACCACGAAATTGCGCGCGAACTTGAACAAGTGAACATTAGTGGAGGCAAAGAAAAGTGTGTCATTCAATAGACATGCGTTAAAAAAAACACCTGATGTAATTCAACTTGACTGGAGATTATACCTATAAATTATAAGTATCTATCTACATAATTGTATGCCGATGCATAAACATGATTTAAATGTAAGTACATATTAATAAACATCTTAATTAAATAGAAAGAAGTTCTAATAGCTCTTTTCGACAGATCTTGTAGACTGGAAACATATGGGTTTAAAATGAATAAAACTGAATTATGACAGCAAAACGTCCGATAGAAAACTAAGCAGATTTCAAATTTCATACAAATTTAAATTATATAATCTAAAAGTGTTGTCATGTAAATTTTTAAATTCTTTCAAATCACCTTACTATTAATTATGGAAATGTTTAGTTTGTGCCATTTATATTTTCAATTTTGCTTTAAATTTCCCAAAACCGAAAAACTAAAACCCAATTATGAGTTCAACTTTTTGCATAGCTTACATATACGTATTAAGCATTAAACGAAAACGCTGCATCCCTAAGAATATGTATAATATGTTTTGTACAGAAACTGGTCTTATTTAGTTTTTATCTTAATCTTATTTGACTATTTAATGGTGGTTTACTTATATATGTTGCAATTGTCGTAATTGGCAAAATGTAAAGCCGATGCTTCAACTGAATGATACTTTTAAAAAATACAATTTTATATGTATGTATAATTAACTATAAATTGCTAATAAATATGCGTTAATTCAAAACCAGACTGAATTTTATTTTTCAATATTGCTAGATGAGAAATCTCTATCTTTTGCCTATCATAAAACCGATATTATTGCCATTCACATGTAAACGAAGAAAAAAAAAAGTCTGCACCATCTTAAAGCTTTTAAAGCTTTTTATTTATTTGTGAAATATTGTGACCATTTCACAACAAATCTTTCTTATATAGGGACATACTTGGCGCATTCGCTATTAAAAGGAGGTATTTCAATCACTTTGTATAAAATTAAACTTATTCATTATCGCTATGGAGAGCAAGAAAACTGGCAAAGATAATAAAAGAGCTAACGATTCGCCCGCTGAATCAGTTGTGCTCAATATTTCCGGTCGAAAATTTCAACAGCACAACAGACAATTACGAAAATTAACGGCAAACCAATCTGCACCCGTATTCAATGTTGAACAATTCCCAAAAATTCTAAGCAGAATATTAAAATGTGAAGCCAGCTTAAATTTAGAATCAACCAATTTTTGTGTAGAGTACCTGGGAATTGTATGTTTAATAAATCATAAGACTCAATGTCGCATATATCACATGTTCTGTACCAACGGCAATAATTACGGTGAGGACTATGATCAAGTGGTATCGTTATATGAGAAAGAATCGGATATCAGTGTTAAGAATAACATATCATCTCAAACAATTTGTGCTCTGGTATTCTACCGTGCTGCTCAAGAATATTTCAAGGAATATAAATGGAATAAAGAGGGAAGTGCATTTGAGACCCCTCGTATATCTAACACTGATGAACAGACAATGTCACACAAATTGCATCAACTTCTAGTCAAGGAAGAGCACAAACTTTTTAATTACATTAAATTTATGCAGCTTTACAGCTAAAGATTAAAATTTGATTTCAAAGTAAACTTATTTTATTTATTCTGTTTTATTTCTTTGTGAACATTTTGTATAGTTAATATTAAGTTTGTAGTTACTGATTAGCTGGGCTAATATATAGCTATTGATAATAAAGAACACAGCACTCTGTAGACCAATCCAATAAAAAGTATGCCATGTCTTAAACTCGAGCAAATATGCCGGGAGAAGCCACATTGCTTGACCGGATAGCCACAACAATAATAAGGATGTACTCCGAGCCAATGACAGATGCTGAAAGTTTTTAATGCACAGCGGTAGTACAGTCAAATACCAGATAAAGTACTGTGAGGTAACCACCGAGTTGTAAGTGACGATAACGAATGCTAAACTGAACACACAAAATGGTAACGTCTGCCGATATCGTCCAAAACTGAAGCTTAAATAAACTAGAAGCAGCAACTGTGGAGCTACTACAATTAATTTGATAAACAGCGAGGATTCCTTAATCCCATCCGCACTGCTTAGGTATTGCAGCAGGAAATGTAGCGAAAAATTGTGACGCACATCCTTTCGCACCAGGTGATAGATATAGGCTTCGTAAATATATTGCCATCCATAGAGTGTATAAAAAGTCCAAGTAAACGTTGCTATCCCCAATATTGTGCCGATAACTAGAACTATTTGCTGCTTATTGGGCAAAAGTATTTGAAGAAGTTCCCGTGGTTTTCGCACTAGGCCAGTGGATAAGCACAGATAGTAAGCTAAACTGAAAGCCAACGGATAGATGCGTAAATGGATCACAAATCCGTGTGCCAGACCGGCAAAGAAGATAAGCAGAGATTTCGATGCTTGTTGCTCCACTCGAATAAGCAGATATACACTTAATATGACGAAGAAACTGGGTATGCTATCGCCATTGCCACGGGTCGATATCACTGCCGTAAGCGGGTTGTAGAGCCAAAAGCAAGCAGAGTTGCATGCTAACTTATCAGTAGTCTGACCCTTTGGCAAATCCATGCGCACTGCGGCATAAATAAGTATGCCAAGTAGTAGATCAAACATTGCGTAAATGACTTTTCCGAAAGCGGGATGCAACAAAACGTTCGGTATTTGTATATATGCCAGAATAGGGCTGTAACGATAGGTGTGCCGGGCAAACGGAGTATCTCCGTTTAAGACCAGCCGAGCGCCATCCGTAACCACCTTATAGTCAATGTCTGTGTATGGCACAGCTGATCTCGCATCGTGGTATTGGGCGTAGGTGATGAGTACGAGTCGCAGCAAAGCAGAGATCAGCAAATGAGTTCGGAAACTGAGGTGTAATAGATGCCGAAACCCATTCTGTGGCCAATTGGGTCTTGAGTCGTCTTTTGTTCTCGACATATTGTGTATAGGATTTTATAAAAATTTCTTACAATTTGGTTTTTAATTCTTGAGCGCTTTTACGTATACAGTTTAAAAATTCCTTAAACTCCGCGTCGCAAATCTTTTGCTGTACATTTATATCCCGAGAAACGCACGCCGCATATATAGATGCCTTATCGGCACACTTTGTCAGCAGTATAGGGTAGTTACGTAGTCGGGCATTTGCTTTGCGCACAGATTCCATTGCCTTAGCGCTTATGTGGTGGTATCCGTGGACCCTGCTGAGGGACAGAATCTGCCAGAAAGGCGTCGTACAGCGGCTTCGAAAAGAATACCAATAACGATGTGGTTATGAATGTAATTTGAAACAATCGCGGATTTCGAGTTATCCAATTGCGCTTTGGTAAAACAGCTGTTCGCTTGCGCAAATTTGTTGTTTCTCTTTGATCTATCAATTTCTGTATATCTTTGGGTGGCTTATATGGCGGCACTGATGTTGACATTATTTTTTACTGCTAAATAAATTTGTTATCATTACCGAATTGTGATTATATATTAATAATAAGTACAGTTGCTCACAGCTCATTTCGTGCATGAAAATAAAATTGTAAGTTTAATATATTTTACCCTCGTATGAAACTAGTTGTGAGCCACTGTATACAAAAAATATACCTTTTGTGATGGTTGTTTTTCCGGTTTTTTTAAATATGACTTTTCTAAATCGATGCCACTGCAACAAAGCGATTCCCTATGCCACTTTAAGCAGCACAAACGCATTTCCTCGAGTACTTGAGTGCATCTGTCCTCCTGGTAGTTGTTTTCTAAAAAATACATCAAATTAATATGTTGCATAAGATTTTGGGTAACAATATTTGCATACCAGTGAGACAGGCTTGTATGCGACAGGCGAATGGTTTGCACGGATCCTTCTTACCAGTCTTAGACATCTATTGAAATAAATGCGATTCGTTAACTTTCGTTTCGATTCAATTATTTCATAAATAAATAGATTTTATATGTGATTTCAGTTTTGACATTCACAGTGAACTATCATTGGGCTGCCACACTGTCTGAAATTCAAAGCAGTATCAAACAGTCACTAAAGAGTGTTCTGGCAACAGGGCTGCCACATCGTCGGACATGCTTAAAGTCTTTATAAGTAAACATAACAAAAGCTGCAGTTTTGAATTATTTTAATACTTTGAACGACTTGTAAAGTTGACTAGAATTTATAAAAATATGTTTGTTTGTTTTTAAAGAATTTAAAGACAACAGGGGAGTTCCTACAGGGTGGCAGTAAACTCTCCTAAAACTTTTTTTATTGTCAAATAAATCAATCTTTTGAATTTTTATATTTTAAAATATATGTGTAAGGCAAGTAAATAAATTTTTGTTGACCTACCATTTTAGTACCCCCTTGGCGAGCTCCTGATTACGCCTCTGTATATGTGTGAATGTGTTTCTATGTGAATTGTTTGCCATTCACTATGCACCAACTACTAGGAACTATTCTTGTGTCAAGCAAGTAACAATTTGGATTTACAAACTCAGTTAAAGTAATATTGATTTGACATCCGAATTAATTTGGAAAGCCTAGAAATGCCGTCAAAAAAGAAAAAGTACAATGCACGTTTTCCAGCCGTAAGTAAATAATATATTTATTTATTTAATCTGTTTCGTGTATTGTATATTTATTATTTTTTGTGGGTTTTTTTATTTTATTGAAAAAGGGTCGCATTAAGAAAATAATGCAGAGTGATGAGGAGATTGGCAAGGTTGCCCAGGCGGTGCCCGTTATCATATCACGGACCTTGGAGCTGTTCGTGGAATCACTATTAACTAAAACGTTGCGAATCACAAATTCCCGCAATGCAAAAACTTTATCCCCTTGCCATATGAAGCAGTGCATCATGTCCGAGCAGAGATTCGATTTCCTAAAGGAACTGGTTCGGAATATACCCGATATGAGTGTGGCCGAGGAGGCGGCGTTCAATTATAATGATGATAGCTCGGAGGAACAATATCCGGACTCGGATACGCCATATGATTTAAGCCTGCCGTCAACATCCCTTCGAGCATTGCCCAATGGCAATAATAGCTATAGTCGCTCCGTTAGCTTGAATGGCGGCGGACAGAAGCGTAACCATAATCCAGCCACACCACCCATTATACTGCAGCCAGGAGCCAAGCTAGCACGCTCCGAGTCAACGCCTGCGTATACTCCACGTGGCAGGCCGCCCAATAATACCAGTAAACAAACACCAGCACCAACACCATCACTAGAAACTGCCATATCACCTGCACCAATCTGCAGCTACGAGCTGCTGAACAAGCCTATAGTCAAAATCGATTATAGCAATGTTGGCACAGCAACATCATTAGACACAGATGACAGCACAACTAGCTTAGCTATTGCTTCACCAGTTATAAACATTGATTTAACAAATATTGTTGCATCTGTTGTACCCACCACGGTAGCCAACGCAACGAAGATTAGCTATGGCATCTTGTCTGCGGCGGATAAGACCGACTCAATCGCTAAAATGCAAATGTCTGTCGACTATTTTGCTGGAAAGAATAAGGCTCCAATCATTCCAAAGGCCACTGCGGCAACAGCGCCAATTACAGAATCGCTTTTCGAATTAGACGAAGACTATGACAACATTTAAGTAGAACCTTGTAAATGCACTTTTAAATTATTATTACAATAATATGTACTTTAGGTTTAAGTAACTGAGATAATAAATTTGGCATATAAAGACCATAATGAATTTTAAGGTGCGAATTATAATAATTATGATATTTAATGATTTTTTTGCAAAAAAACTAAATCAAAAAAATTGATTTTCATAAATGCAAAAACTTTAAATGTGGACTTAAAGAAAAGGCAAAATTATGACCAAAATGGCACCAAGGTTGAAGATCGGTTCATTTTTGACAAAGTTATGACGGTTTGAAGTCTGGGAAAATCATTTATAAGGAACTTTTCGTTGTTTAGGCACTTTACAAGTCAATTTTTTTTTCACTTTTGGCGTGATTTTTGACAGAAAAATGAAACATCACAAAATCACTTTTCATATAGTTTTTTATACTAATTGAGACACCCACAATCAATTAAACGTAAAATTTCAGGATTCTATTTTTTGAAAAATCAAAATTGGTAAGAGTCCCCCCTTATGCTTTTTTCTCCAAAAAAATCCGAAATTTTATTTGTTCAAAAATTCATAAACTTGAGATGTAGAATTAAACTAGATGCCAAATAATGATCAAAATGGCCTCGGGACTGACAATCGGTTCAGATTTGACAAAGTTGTGGCAGTTTGAAGTCTAGGAAAGTCATTTGAAAGGAACTTACAAGACAATTTTTTTGTCACTTTTGGCGTGATTTTTGACAGAAAAATGAAACATCACAAAATCACTTTTATTATAGTTTTTTATACTAATTGAGACACCCACAATCAATTAAACGTAAAATTTCAAGATTCTATTTTTTGAAAAATCAAAATTGGTAAGGGTCCCCTCTTATGAATTTTCGATAAAAAAATCCAAAATTTAATTTGTTCAAAAATTCATAAACTTGAGATGTAGAATTAAACAAGATGCCAAATAATGATCAAAATGGCCTCGGGATTGACAATCGGCTGAGATTTGACAAAGTTGTGGCAGTTTGAAGTCTGGGAAGGGTATTTATAAGGAACTTTTCGAGAGATTAGAAGAGAACTAATAATGCCCAAAATGACCTCGGGCTAAGAAGACCGACGAATCAATCACTCTCTTTTGGAGATAGTGGAAGTAATATGAGTATACATAATTAGTTATCAGTCAAAGAAAAAGAATAAAAAACCACTTATATCATAGTTATGAATACTGCACTTTTTATATTTTAAAGATATTGATTACGTAGGACTATTTTTTAATTACAATTACATTCACTAAATTTAACTATAAATATGTTGAATATTGCAAAAATTACACATAAATAAATATTTATTAATTTCTCTTGCCTATGATAAATCAATTTTAAGAATTAAACAATAAAACACACATATTACTGAGGCACTTTTTGGTGTTTATAACAATAAAGAAGACAATTAAATAAAATGCATATTTCGTCAATATTGCTTCAATAATAAATTGGCTATTTACATTTACAAGTCAAAATAAGTATAACAAACAAAATTAGATTGGAGTTCAATATTAATGCATGTCAAAATTATATTGTATGTATTTATTTACTAGGAATAAATAATCATATATTGTGTATTTTTAAAATTTTGGCACGCGGAATAAGTAGTTTGCTTGAATAAAAAAATTATGTTATTCTATTTTGTAGTATTTGCTTTAAATCTAGTCAATTAATTGCTAGTTTACTTAAAAGATTGCAGTCTGTATTTGACGAATTTTACATGTTAGTAATAAATTTCGTCTGGCAAATGAAACTTAACGAGATCGAAATACATTCATATAAGTATTCAAGATTATTAGCTAAGCTATTTACACGCGCCGGTCCTTTTGGGTCAAGGCTAACCAAACTAACATTACAAATACAAAAGTTAAAGCCTTATTTGACCTAAAATTCACATAATTATGTACAATGCAGTAGTCAGTAAATTAGTAGGAATACATCAAATATTACTAAGAATTACAATGGGTAAGGATATGAAGAAGAAAACTTTTCCTTTTTACATATAAAACTCAAAATGTTACGTAAATCCTCGACTTGGCGATTGCACCGGCGATGGTGGCGGCGGCAGCGGTGAAAAATAGGTAGAACTTCGCGACGACGGCGATGGCGGACATGAGGACTCTGGCACAATGCGTACATCGCTGTGATAATGGGAGCGAGGCGTTGGCGGCGGCGGATACGGTTCGCTATCATAGGCAAACTGCAAACAGACGGCAGTCGAGTTAGATGGCAACTTGGTGGGTCCGCCGTTACTGTTATTGCTATTCGATTTGCTCGTATAGTTCGAGTCCGATTCATCGCAAATATCCGTGGAGCACGGTGTGGGCGGCGGCGGCTGATTGATGATCTTATAGTGCCTGTAGGGACGACGCGAACGCGTTGCCGGCGAAGGCGGTGGATTAATCGGATAGGCGACCATGCTGCTGCCATTTGTCGTAGAGCTGGAGGCACCTGTTATATGATTGCGATCATACGAATTCATGCTGTTACGCGAGTTGAGCGTCGACATGCGCACCGCATCTGCAACGGAAGCAATTTTCGAGACTCGCTGCGATTTGGTCAGAGTCGATGGAGACAGTGGGTCGGAAGCTTGGTCATCCTTGGGCTCTGTGCGGCTCTTGCCAATGCGCGTGCGACAAAATTGCAGCAGATAAACAATGGAGAATATAATTATCATAGTGGCTCCAATCAATATCATAAACACACGCTTATCGGACGCTGGCGCCATGCGACGCTGCAGACAAATATCCGCTGATTCGTCGGCGCCATCGGCACAGTTCTCCCAGCCATCGCAAAGCAATACAGCAGAAATACACAGCTATGGGAAGGATACATTTTAAATATTTATATAGAACACCATTTACAGCATTACACAACTCACCTTATTAATAGGACACTGAAATTCGCCTGGTCTCTTGCAGCAGTCGGCCTCATCGTGGCCATTAGCGCAGTTTGTTGTTCCATCGCAAACAAGCGCCTTGTCAATACACTCGCCACTCTGACAGCTGAACTGGTCAGCACGGCAGGAGGGGCAGCCAACTTCATCGGATTTGTCGGGACAATCCTTTTGGCCGTCACAGCGCCACGACGCTGGTATGCAGTCCTTGTTCATATCACTATTGCCAGCCACGGGCGCCGCACACGTAAAGTGATCCGGCCCACAAGCGGGCAGTGCACCGCAGTTCTCCCTATCCTCCAGCAACATCAGATGCTTGGGACAGGAGCAAATATCGCGCGAGTGGCCAACATCATCGCCAGAGGCTATGCAAATGTGTGAGCACTTTGTGCGACTGTGCAGGCAGGTGTGATTACGCAACAGTTTCGCATCTGGCGTCCACACGGCACGTATGTCCGTAATCTGCAGCAGCCGCTGAAGTTCTGCGGACCGACGCTCTCCCGTCACTGTGATGCGCTCCACACCAGTTTTGTCATCCAACCAGTAAACAAAGCCACCGAGCGCCGCAATGTTGATGACCTGGGAGATGTGCATGGACACCAGCGTTTTTCTTAAATTAATAGAAAGTAAAATTATTTCGAAATTGATGGTTAATTAAGCAACCGAAATTTAAATTCGACTTACATGTTCTTGCCATTGATATCCATTGCATCAATCCGTTTGCCGTGCGCATAGTAAATCATATCCGACTGCTGGTCTAAGGCTAGAGTCGTAACGCCTTCCAGCTTATAGGCCAGCTCCATGCGTTCATTGCCATCGACACGCGCCCTTATTATAGCTTGATGGCTGCCCACATCGGACCAGAAGATCAAACGTTTCATTGCATGCACGGCAATGTTGCGCGGCTTCTCCGAATCGCCCGTGTCAATTACGCCAATTGATTCGCCAAGAAAACTGCATAAAAAATGTTCAATTTAATTTAATTTATATTGTTTTGTTAGGTAGTGCGTTACGTACCTGGTTACATTAATGCTGTTGGAGTAGGAACACGTCCAAAAAAGTAAACGGCCAATAATGTCAATGGCAATATCGAATGGTTGTCCTGTGTTCACCAGCACGCTTGTCTTGGTGCCGTTGGCCAGAGACCGTTTGATGCTATGACTACGTCCTTCGATCTGGAGAGACGTGGAAGAGGACGTGAATATTTTCTTTGTTTAGCTAAAATGTTCTTCTACATACCCAGTAAATGTGATGAGTGATGGGATCATAGTCGACGGCACGTATATTCTTGCCAGAGACTGGCAATGGCACATTGGGACAATCGGTGGCATTTGGAAGCAAGCGACCGAAACTGTTGCGCTGACTGAAAATGATGTAATTGCGTGGCGGTATGCAGGAGACGCCATCCTTGGCCAGCTGATAGTGCGTGGGACAGGCGCAGATCATGCCACGTCTATAAGGCTGAGCTAGGCACAAATGGGAGCAGCCACCGTTATTCATCTTGCAGGGATTAACGCCCGTCTGTCGCTTGTCGTTGAACACCAGCAGCGATGTAATGTAAGTCATGCCCGAGTGCACCAGGCTGCGGTTCTGTCCCGTGACCTTGTGCACACGCTCAATATCCCCCGTGTTCCAATCACTCCAATAGACATAGTCCTGATATAGGGAGACCGCATAGGGTTCATCGATGTCGCTATTGACTAATATTTGTCGCCGTTTGCCATCCCAGTCGGCACACTCGATCTTTGCCGGTCGCGATTGCGTTGCCCAATAGAGTCGTCTGGTGTCCTGGTCAAAGGTCAAGCCCGCTGCATGATTAGCACCCGCTATAATTGTTTGCAGCTCACTGCCATCCATAGTGGCGCGACGTATTGAATCGGAGGGGGATTCCGTCCAATACATGTAACCACGTCGTGGTTCTAGCACAAGAGAACGTGGTTCCTCCACACCTTTCCAAAGCAGCACGCGGCGGCTGCTGCCATCGAGACGAGCGACCTCAATGCGCCGTGCCTCCGCATCCGACCAGTATATGTTGTGACCCAGCCAATCGACGGCAATACCATCGGGTCCAATTAGTCCCGAATCCACAATGCGCTGCACATAGGAGCCGTTGAGAAAGGCTCGATAGATACACTTGCTCTTCTGATCCGTCCAATATATGCGCCGCTCCTCGACAGACACATCCAGGGCATGTGCATCGCGCACATCCTTAAAGGGTATACGTTCATCATTGTGATTACCTTCGTTATACTCTATCGATATGCGTCCAATGTGCTCCTGACGTGAGAATAGCAAGAAAGCAGCTGGCACCACACAGGTGCGTTTATCATTCGATAGCTCGTAATCGATGGCACAACGACAGACATAATCCCTTGGACGATTCAGGCACAGATGCGAGCAACCACCATTGCGCACGGCACAAGCATTTTGACCACGCACCTCACGCAGCCGGGTCACCTTCAGGCCCATCAAATCTGGATACTGATCGACCACAACAATGCGATTATTTCCAGTGATCTTATGTGCCCGATCAATGGAACGCCGTTGCCAGTCCGTCCAGTAGAGGTAATCATCCAGGATGCTCAGGCCAAAGAGATGCTTGAGATTCTCACTGATTACAACACGTCTGTCGGAGCCATCCATGTTGGCCACCTCGATTTTATCAGTCTTCCCGTCGCACCAGTAAATCGTCTTCTGCTCAATGTCCAGGGCAATGCCATTGGGCCAACCGAGATTCTCAGAGACCAGCACCACCCGCTCCGAGCCATCGAGGGAGGCACGCTCCACTTTCGGTTTCCGTTCATTCCAATCACTCCAGAACATCCAGCCGAGGGAAGGAGCCACCGCAATTGCACGTGGCTCCTCCAGATGCTCATAGATGAGCACCTTGCGTGCTGTGCCATCTAAACGACAAACCTCAATGCGATCGGTAACTGTGTCTGTCCAGTAGAGATTACGTGCCAGCCAATCCAAAGCCAAGCCATCCGGATGTCGCACCTCAGAGGTGACAAAGTCTGTTATACCACTACCATCCACATGGGCACGCCTTATCGTATAGGCCTCCACATCCGACCAGTAAATATGCTCATCCACGGGATCATAATCAATGGCAATCGCATACTTCACCTTGCCCAGCGGCAGTGGAAATATCGTATAATCCGGCGAATCGAGTGAGATTTTACTAATCTGCGTGCGCTGCACAATAAATAGCATCTCCTGTGAGCCATTCGCACAACTATTGGAGGTCAGCAGCTTAACGCCTGTGGGACAGGCGCAGCTGTAGCCTTGAGCATTAGTCGCAAGGAGGCACAAATGGGAGCAGTTTCCATTATTGTGAGCACAGGGATTATCCTCATACGGCTGCAGTGATGCCGACCAAGCACGAACCGAATTTGGCGCTTTGGGCGTATCAATAAGCTCCTTCAGCTCCTTGGTCTGCAGATCTAAGGCATTCAGGGAGCCACGCAACCAATCCGTCCAGTACAGCCGGTTATCAAAGTAGGTTAAACTAAATGGATACTTTAGATTGTTGACAATGGTGCGCCTATTGCTACCGTCCAGTTTCATCACATCTATGAAACGATACTTGCCATCCGTCCAGTAGATGAGCTCGTTTTGTAAATCAATCGCCAAACCGTTGGGCCAGAACACATTATCTTTGACCAGGGTCATGCGAGTCAACGGATCTCCATCCATGGCAGCTCGCTCGATTTTCGGATACTCGCCCCAGTCCGTCCAGATGAGCAGCCGCTTGGCGGGCACTACGGCAATAGCACGCGGCTGATCCAGCTCCGTCCAGAAGAGCACCTTCTGGTAGCGTCCATTCATTGTCGCTACTTCAATGCGATTCTTTTCGCCATCCGTCCAGTAGATTTTGTCCGTATACCAATCGATGGCCAATCCCTCCGGCTTGTCCAGACCATTCGATATCACCGTTTGCTTGGGCGCCTTTGCAAGCGGCAGCGACGAGTTTGTCTGGGCACACTCGATTATCTCACGACCACAGTCTGTCCAGCATACTAGATTCTTGGAATGATAAAAGTCAATGGCCATAGCCTCGGCCAGATCCTTGACAAGCACATCGATCTGCGGGCCACCCGTTGGCTTCGTTATGTTCGCCACCTGAATGTCGTGCCGCGTGGTGAACAACAGCGTCGCTGGTGTATTGATGAATTGTTGGGCAATCGTAGACGTTGACACCATCGAGGAAGACACCGGTGATCCGTGCACTGTAAGAAAAAAAAACAGACATATTACTAACACATATATTTTAAAAAATTCTTAAAATGTACTTTATATCATGTCTAATATATCATCAATTTTTAAAAATAAAATTTAATAAATCGAAAATATAATCTATAGATGCTGATCAAGAATATATATTTTGTATGGGTTCAGTAATGTCTTCCTCGTATGCCCACAGCACACAGCTATGTGCTAGTTTTAATGACTACAGGGTATATATATATATAATACAAAAAAGGAATGTCTTGCGAAGTTGACTGGTTTGAAACATGTTTCAATAACAACAACGCTATTAACTAGTTACCAAAGGTGGTAAATGCAAATTGCAACTTGCAGCTACGCGCCACTGATTGGACTCGGGTCATGTTGTTGTCTTTCGACTTTTGGGTGGGAGTTTGTATATGGTTACAATATGAGATCATGTACGCGTGGTGTGTGTCAAAGTGAGTGTGGGTGTGCCCAAGCAATTGCAGCTGCAGCTGCATGCATTAAAACTGCAACTGTCGGTTGCAATGTAAATTGCTGTTTGTTTATTATGGATTGCCTGACCATTAACCGATCTCTTGATTTGCGCATTAAATGTTGATAAACTGATTTTAAGACATGAGAGCAATCTGGTAGGTAGGAAATATTCAGTGTTTAAATATATAACTGGAGACGGGCTATGCATCCTAGAAGAGCCTCTCTCTCTCTCGAGTAGCGCACTCTTACATAATTATTAATAAATTGCGAGGCCGTTTGGCCTGTCTGACCCTTTAAATAATGGTAATAATCCAAGTTGCACTTAAATGGCTAACAAATGCGCTGAATGGGTAGCGCGGGGTTGACTGGGTAACAGGGGTAACTTGGGCGGTGGTCGACAGTTTCAACGTCCGGGTAGCGACCGGGAGCTACAATAACTATGAACACTTAAATGCTAAATGAGTGCAAGAGCCGTTATTCTGGAAGGGGTTAAGTTGAGGCTACGGAACTTTAAGTGAGCATTGCTACCTGCTTGTTTTTCCAGCCCAAGCTCCCAGTCCCCCCCAATCCCATTCGGCACCACTCCAGCCATGTGGAGTGGCAGCATTATGGGAACAGCTGTTGGGGTTTGGGCGAGAGTGCACCACCCACCCGGACCGGGTGGTTGTCTCCGGCGTTGAGCCAGTTGCAACGGAAGTTGCAGCTATTTAAATGTGTTGAGGGCTTGGTTAGCTAAATAGGCAACCAGCCGACGACAGTAGGAAGGCCAGGCACAGGGACCGGCAGAGGGCGGAGTGGGTGGGGCAGCAGTGAGGCCTGACTGACTGCCTGGCTGTAAACTAGTCAACGAGCTGTGGCTGGGTTCGTTAGTTGCTGCACTCTTTTCGTTTCTGTAGCCATTGTTGTTGTTGTTGTTGCTCTGGTTTCTGAACAGATTGAAGGACAAAATGCTGTAGGCACACTGTACACTGGCAGAAAATAACGCGGATGCACAAAGTTACCTTGCAGATAAAATATTTATATAAATAAAATAGTCTCATGTCACATTGTTAGCATGATTTTTGACATGAAATTCGGAAAAAAATTAGTTACTCAACTTAAGATTTAGGATTAGTTATAGCTCTTATAACTTTTAAGCTATACCTAAAAACTCTAATCTGCAATCTAAATTTCAATTTTTATTTTTTCTGTCAAAAATCACGCCAAAAGTGACAAAAAAATTGACTTGTAAAGGCCCAAACAACGAAAAGTTCCATATAAATGACCTTCCTAGACTTCAAACTGACACAACTTTGTCAAATCTGAACCGATTTTCAATCCCGAGGCCATTTTGATCATTATTTGGCAACTAGTTTAATTCTACATCTCAAGTTTAAGAATTTTTGAAAAAATAATATTTTGGACTTTTTTGTCGAAAAAAGCATAAGGGGGGACCCTTACAATTTTTGATTTTTCAAAAAATAGAATCTTGAAATTTTACGTTTAATTGATTGTGGGTGTCTCAATTAGTATAAAAAACTATACGAAAAGTGATTTTGTGGTGTTTCATTTTTCTGTCAAAAATCACGCCAAAAGTGACAAAAAAATTGTCTTGTTAAGTTCCCAAACAACGAAAAGTTCCTTATAAATGACCTTCCTAGACTTCAAACTGACACAACTTTGTCAAATCTGAACCGATTTTCAATCCCGAGGCCATTTTGATCATTATTTGGCAACTAGTTTAATTCTACATCTCAAGTTTAAGAATTTTTGAAAAAATAATATTTTGGACTTTTTTGTCGAAAAAAGCATAAGGGGGGACCCTTACAATTTTTGATTTTTCAAAAAATAGAATCTTGAAATTTTACGTTTAATTGATTGTGGGTGTCTCAATTAGTATAAAAAACTATACGAAAAGTGATTTTGTGGTATTTCATTTTTCTGTCGAAAATCACGCCAAAAGTGACAAAAAAATTGTCTTGGTAAGTTCCCAAACAACGAAAAGTTCCTTATAAATGACCTTCCCAGACTTCAAACTGCCACAACTTTGTCAAATCTGAACCGATTGTCAATCCCGAGGCCATTTTGATCATTATTTGGCAACTAGTTTAATTCTACATCTCAAGTTTATGAATTTTTGAAAAAATAATATTTTGGACTTTTTTGGCGAAAAAAGCATAAGGAGGGACCCTTACCACATTTGATTTTTCAAAAAATAGAATCTTGAAATTTTACGTTTAATTGGTTGTGGGTGTCTCAATTAGTATAAAAAACTATACGAAAAGGGATTTTGTGGTGTTTCATTTTTCTGTCAAAAATCACGCCAAAAGTGACAAAAAAATTGTCTTGTTAAGTTCCCAAACAACGAAAAGTTCCTTACAAATGACCTTCCCAGACTTCAAACTGCCACAACTTTGTCAAATCTGAACCGATTTTCAATCCCGAGGCCATTTTGATCATTATTTGGCAACTAGTTTAATTCTACATCTCAAGTTTAAGAATTTTTGAAAAAATAATATTTTGGACTTTTTTGGCGAAAAAAGCATAAGGGGGGACCCTTACCACTTTTGATTTTTCAAAAAATAGAATCTTGAAATTTTACGTTTAATTGATTGTGGGTGTCTCAATTAGTATAAAAAACTATACGAAAAGTGATTTTGTGGTGTTTCATTTTTCTGTCAAAAATCACGCCAAAAGTGACAAAAAAATTGTCTTGTTAAGTTCCCAAACAACGTAAAGTTCCTTATAAATGACCTTCCCAGACTTCAAACTGCCACAACTTTGTCAAATCTGAACCGATTTTCAATCCCGAGGCCATTTTGATCATTATTTGGCAACTAGTTTAATTCTACATCTCAAGTTTATGAATTTTTGAAAAAATAATATTTTGGACTTTTTTGGCGAAAAAAGCATAAGGGGGGACCCTTACCACTTTTGATTTTTCAAAAAATAGAATCTTGAAATTTTACGTTTAATTGATTGTGGGTGTCTCAATTAGTATAAAAAACTATACGAAAAGTGATTTTGTGGTGTTTCATTTTTCTGTCAAAAATCACGCCAAAAGTGACAAAAAAATTGTCTTGTTAAGTTCCCAAACAACGAAAAGTTCCTTATAAATGACCTTCCCAGACTTCAAACTGCCACAACTTTGTCAAATCTGAACCGATTTTCAATCCCGAGGCCATTTTGATCATTATTTGGCAACTAGTTTAATTCTACATCTCAAGTTTAAGAATTTTTGAAAAAATAATATTTTGGACTTTTTTGGCGAAAAAAGCATAAGGGGGGACCCTTACAATTTTTGATTTTTCAAAAAATAGAATCTTGAAATTTTACGTTTAATTGATTGTGGGTGTCTCAATTAGTATAAAAAACTATACGAAAAGTGATTTTGTGGTGTTTCATTTTTCTGTCAAAAATCACGCCAAAAGTGACAAAAAAATTGTCTTGTTAAGTTCCCAAACAACGAAAAGTTCCTTATAAATGACCTTCCCAGACTTCAAACTGCCACAACTTTGTCAAATCTGAACCGATTTTCAATCCCGAGGCCATTTTGATCATTATTTGGCAACTAGTTTAATTCTACATCTCAAGTTTAAGAATTTTTGAAAAAATAATATTTTGGACTTTTTTGGCGAAAAAAGCATAAGGGGGGACCCTTACCACTTTTGATTTTTCAAAAAATAGAATCTTGAAATTTTACGTTTAATTGGTTGTGGGTGTCTCAATTAGTATAAAAAACTATACGAAAAGTGATTTTGTGGTATTTCATTTTTCTGTCAAAAATCACGCCAAAAGTGACAAAAAAATTGTCTTGTTAAGTTCCCAAACAACGAAAAGTTCCTTATAAATGACCTTCCCAGACTTCAAACTGCCACAACTTTGTCAAATCTGTACCGATTTTCAATCCCGAGGCCATTTTGATCATTATTTAGCAACTAGTTTAATTCTACATCTCAAGTTTAAGAATTTTTGAAAAAATAATATTTTGGACTTTTTTGGCGAAAAAAGCATAAGGGGGGACCCTTACAATTTTTGATTTTTCAAAAAATAGAATCTTGAAATTTTACGTTTAATTGATTGAGGGTGTCTCAATTAGTATAAAAAACTATACGAAAAGTGATTTTGTGGTAATTCATTTTTCTGTCGAAAATCACGCCAAAAGTGACAAAAAAATTGTCTTGGTAAGTTCCCAAACAACGAAAAGTTCCTTATAAATGACCTTCCCAGACTTCAAACTGCCACAACTTTGTCAAATCTGAACCGATTGTCAATCCCGAGGCCATTTTGATCATTATTTGGCAACTAGTTTAATTCTACATCTCAAGTTTATGAATTTTTGAAAAAATAATATTTTGGACTTTTTTGGCGAAAAAAGCATAAGGGGGGACCCTTACCACTTTTGATTTTTCAAAAAATAGAATCTTGAAATTTTACGTTTAATTGATTGTGGGTGTCTCAATTAGTATAAAAAACTATACGAAAAGTGATTTTGTGGTGTTTCATTTTTCTGTCAAAAATCACGCCAAAAGTAACAAAAAAATTGTCTTGTTAAGTTCCCAAACAACGAAAAGTTCCTTATAAATGACCTTCCCAGACTTCAACCTGCCACAACTTTGTCAAATCTGAACTGATTGCCAATTTGATCATTATTTGGCATCTAGTTTAATTCTACATCTCAAAAATTAAATTTAGGATTTTTTTGGCGAAAAAGTGAGATAGTTACAGAAGGTAACCTGCTGCAAATTTAGCCAACCATTGTTATGGTCACGTTCACGTTTATTTTAAATCTGTAAAAATTATATTACAATGCGAATGATTTAGACTTACAAAGACAATGGGCATTTTAATTTACATGCACATTTAAATATGCTGCGGATGGAGGAAGATTCATAGTCTAAGATTCCATCATACCTGTCCGCTTAAGCAATATTTTGGCCAAGTAATAACAAAGCGTGTGCAGCCGGACACCAAAGTGAGGAAAGGAAAAAATCATGTACATAGTTTATTTTTCATTCATATCGTTAGCATCAACACTCCATGACAACCGGCCTCCCGTCTGCCTGTAGTGCTCCTCTCAGCGCCCATTAACTCGCACAGCATGCAATTTGCACGCTCACAAAGACTTGCCAAAACTCAGCTTCTCAGTTCACGCTTCAGGGGAATAAATGAGAAAAACTTCAGCAAGGTAGAAATACGAAAAAGAATGCTCGACTAGAAGATGTGCTGTACTTTCAGCTATAAACAAAATATCCTAAATCTCTTATAAATTGCTGTTTGCACAGCAAAGCAGAAACAATTAACCCACTTAACTTAGTTATAATTAAGAAAATCCTGAAGCTGACAATTAAACGTTGTAACTTACTAAAAAAATAAACTCATTAATAACATTTTAAGCTTGTTTTAATTTGATAGATGTAATTACAAAATATTCTTGAATGCTGCGTAATTAAAAACTTGTTTCAAATATGCAACGAACGAGAGCAAAATGCAAACGCAGCCAGGACATGAATTGAGCACAGGACGATGCCTAGATTCTGGGGTAGTATACTATACATAGCTATGCTGATACGGCAAATGCAGCAATGGCAAAATGCTGCACTCAGCAGTTAGCTGAGCCAAGCCGAGCCAAGCCAAGCAAAATTCACATGACCATGCTTCACTGTTTCTCATGACTGCGCGCCGAGAGCTCATAATAAAGCATCTGCATCACCCCGCCCACACACTCAACAGCAACAACAACAACAACAACTACAACGAGAAGAACAACACCCAACAGCAACGAGCACGACTTGATGCTACCATGGCCAGGCCTAGGCCCCACAATTCATATTATAATAACGATGTGGGTTGGTCAGAGGCCCAACAGCAAGCAAAGCAGTAGGAGCACCCATCCCATCCCATCCTATCCCATTCCACTCCAAGCCAACAACGGCAGCTCTGGTTGCCATTCGCGTGCAATATATTGTGTTAATGTTTTCTGCTGCTGCTGCTGCTGCCGTTGCTGTTGCTGCTGTTGCTTATTTGCTGATATTCCCTGCTCAACTCCTCCAAACGAACATTCGAACTGTTTGCCTGGTTAATTTTACATCGTTCTCTGGCTAAAGTTAAGATTGGAACTCGCTGCTGCTCGCCACAACTGTTGCCCATCAAGATAGCACTCTGACTGTCTGACTATGCTTTACGAGTAAAGAGTTCTGAAATGCTCCCAACATACATTCATACTTAAATATGTACAAGCCAACAAAATTATAGCATATATTATGTTTTATCATACTGATTTTCAGCGAATTACTTCTTAAAATTGTAATTACCATTCGTCATAGATTTTTGATCAAATAAGTATATTATTCTACAGTACAAAGATTCTCTAACATAATGTAGATAGCAACGAACAATAATTGGTTGGTTTTAAAAATACTCGAACTTACTATACTTTTGACACCGCTAGTTACAAATTTAAGTACGGATTTCTTGATTTTATACAGTGTAAATATGTACCAGGGTATTGACCCATTAGCATTTGAGAGTATCAATATCCTAAAGTGAGAGCAGCGCATATTCTGGCCGAAAAAAACGATGACAATAAAAACGTATTTCAAATTTATTACCACTTGCCATTTAACATAACAAAAGTGAGCTTTTACAAAATGGCTGCAACAAAAAGTAGCAAAACATTGTTAAGAGAAGTACTCATTACCATATTACTGAATATGCCAGATTATTTGCACATCCGAGTATACAATGGATTTTGGGTTTTATAAGAGAAGTTGACGGGTTTTTAGTGATTTTAATTTAAATATTGCTGCTGCCATGTCTACTAGCTTTATTCTTGTGTATTTATACAAGTTATCGACGCTACTTTTTCGGCCACATGCAGCTTGAAACACAATATGCACAACCTATAAAATATATACACACACACACACACACACGCGCACACAAACATACATTCAGTTTATTGTGAGTGCCTTTGGGTGCTTCACTTTAAATTCAAGTCGTAACCCGTTGAATCCCAGTCCCAGGTAGCCCAGCAGCTAACAACAAGACTGACCAAATAAGGCAAAAGACAGAAAAAAGAGAAAAAAAAAAAACAGGCAAGAACAAAAATCAACTACCGAAATAAGCATGTTGCCAGTAAATGACACCTCCTTCTGAGCTCGATAAGAGACACAAGACTTGAACCTCAAGACAGGCTTAATCTCTGATATGTTGCTTCGGTTGTCAATAACATGGCCCGTAATCTTTATAAATATAATGTTTACATTGCTTTTGTGATTGCTTCTGCATTACAAAACTGAGCAAAGTTGTTCAACTTTAGTTTTAGTAGCTTCCCATTTTTTTAAGTTTTATAATCATAACAAGAAATTTGTCTCATGTGATATAATCATCAGAATAATGTGCTTTCCCACAAATAAAAAAGACTTAATTTGCTTGGATCACAAATCATTTTAAAACGTCACAAAATAATGAAGCGCACGTTTGGTTTCTATAAATTTTGTCTGGAGTTTTGCCGAGTTTGGGACTGACAAAAAAAATTACTCTCGACAAATTAGTATGCTGAACAAGTCGAATTTCAAGAAACGACCGAAAAGAGCAAGCATCGAAACGTATGCTGAAAACCGTAGATGGATTAAAAGCCGTAAATTAAAAGCAAATTGGATGTTCATAAATAAACACTCAAATGAACTTGAGACTAGCTACAAAGGACTCGAAAAATAAGTGTATTTGGATAGTTTTTTAAGTTTACTCGATTATATTATAATACATTTCGGCATACAGTCTACATTTTCAGCAGCCAAAGGTTTACCAAAATATCAAGCAAAGCAAAAGAACGGCCAACGAAACAATTAATACAGAAGAACAGTGGAGTTAAAACAAGAAGAGGAAGATTCTGGTGACCGACTCCAAACAAGAGTCACCAGCGACGCCACACTGTGGGCTCAAAAAGGGTCGTCTCTCTTAACGATGTGCTTGTTTATACGCCGCAGCAGGGCAGACATTTAAAGTAGTGGCCATAAAGACAACAACAACAACAACAACAACAACAGTATCGACGACGAGGCAACAGAAAAGGGCCAAAACGCAGTATAAACAACGGAGCGAAGCATACGCATACATATACATATATCTACCTATATATATATATATGTGTGTGTTTGTATGTCTGTATGTTTATATGTTAACTTGTTAGCAATGAAGACATGGGTAAAGCAAACCCCTTTAAAATGCCTGCTCTTGTTGTTTTTTCGTGCATGCTGCGCTTAATTCGTTGGTTGGCCAACGCTCACGGCTATATAAAGAGGACCTCCAAACATAACTACATATATAACTATATACATATATAAAGAGAGTTAAAACATATACACATAATATATAGATTATTATGGTAGGTTAAAAATATATTTGGTAAATTTGAAAAAAAATATTTAATCACGTGATTAAATAATAAGGAACATTGTTAAAGCAAGCCCAGCTATAAACAGAGAAAATAATAGTGCTATCATAAATGAAGCATTTTTTGCTCAATTTTTAAATTGATATCTCAAAAGTAATCGGAAATCGTGTTTTAAGTAATGATAATCTCAAAAATGAAATAAAAAACAACGAAAAAGTCTAATACTACTTAAACTTAGTACGAAATCATATTATCAATTTGCACGGCAAGAAACTTTGTTAACGAATATTAAAACTTCTGGCATCGCTAGGTAGCAATTTAAGTAGGTTTATTCTTTTTATGGTTTGAGTTTATTTTCTACTTGGGTACAGGGTGTTTGCTAGTCGTGCTACGACGATTTCTGTTGGTTTTTTATGCTTTTACAGCTCATTAGCATTGTTGTTATAGCGCACTGAATTTTGCCTTTTACATTTTGTGCAATCAAGTGGAGTGCGTACTAGAGTCAAAATTTGTAGTTGTTGTTGTTGCTATTGTTGCAAGCAGCATCCGAAAACGGCGTACAAAAATCGTCAAGCCAAAAGCGGCTTGGCAAACAAACAACAACAAAAAAACATACTCAACAGACAGAAAAGACAATAACATCACCTCCACACATAAATATCAGAGATATGTATGTATGAGTGAGGGAGACAGCAAACATCATATTTCACTCATTGCTTTTCTTCTGTTTCTATAAATGCCTTTTGTATGTGCACCAAATGTACTTTTGAGTGTTAATGAACTTGTGCTCACAGCTTCTCAGCTCTCAACACTAATTAATCAAGTCACAAAATCGATAAGCTGTGCATTTTTAACGTTAAAAAGACTTGTAAACTATATTGTTGTTGAAGATCCATTCAATTTTTAATGGTTACAGTTACAGAATTTTTGAAATATTTAATAATGTTTTTTATGTGACTGTTTCAAATCGACATTACCTAAATAAATATAAATTATACATAAAACATATAAATATATATATACAATAAAGTTTAAGAGTCTTATAAAATGTTTTTAAACATAAAACAAAATATGTTGTGCACTTACCATTTTTATACTGCAAACTGTTTGGGATGCAACAGCAGATGAAAATAAATAGAGCGCTTATCGCATAACTGTAGATTCGATACTGCCGATCACTGCCACAATTAATTGCACATTTTCGCTTTGCTTTTTGGCACAATTGTTGATGCTTAATAATAGTATGATGACTTGTGAATGGCCCACGAGTCATTTTACACGCACCAACCGACAAACTCGACTGACATTTGACGTAAAAAATACCGTTAGGGCTAAAATATGATCGTTTGATTTACAACACTAAAAAGTCCCTGTTGAATTGAATATGCTGTTTATTGTTTTGTTTTGGGGCGTTGCGAGCGTTGCCACTTTGTTGTCTCATTTACCGTTGTTTTACTTTTCCATTACACTGTGAAACTGAGTTGTTGTTGTGGGCTACTTTTTAAGGGTGGGGGTAGGCTAGCAACTTATATATTTAAGTAATGGCGCAACAAGCCGGCAACTGCATTACCTCACTGAAATCCAAAACCAAAACAAATGCGTCGCAATTTTTGTTGTTTTTGTACACTTGATTTCGACTTGTTTATTACACCTTTTTTTTTACACTACCGCCTGCAATTTGTTGTACATTTCTCACATAAGCACTGTTAATTGAAAACAATAATAGATTGGTTGGGTAGACGTTCGCACGTAATGGTAGCCATTTTGTTGCTATTTAATTGTTGAATTTATAATTTGTTAAACCTTGTGATGCTTCCATTCCACGCTCGATACTACTCGATACTAAATGTAAGCAGCCGCATACCGATTCAGCTATTCAGCATGCATAACAGCGAAAATGGTTTTAACATTTGCTGTAACTGTTACTAACAGTGACATTCGCATTCTCAGACAACACTGCTGTTACTCTTTATTATGCTTTTATTTTGTGTGCACTTCAATGTTAATGAATTTATAATAATAATAAGCGACTAAAACATGACCGGCAAAAGAAGTAAACTAAATCAAACGAATGAATTACTTGCTGGCTTCGTTCATGTTCGAGCTATGTTAAACTCAAAATGGCACTGCTCTTTTAACATTACATTCTGTTACTATTTTAACATTTCATATTAAATCTTACAGCTGTTAAGTTAGCAACTGCGAAAGTATTCGACTATGTTTATGTTAGAGCTATGTTAAACTCAAAATGGCACTGTTCTTTTAACATTACATTCTGTTACTATTTTAACATTTCATATTAAATCTTACAGCTGTTAAGTTAGCAACTGCGAAAGTATTCGACTATGTTCAAGTTAGAGCAATGTTAAACTCAAAATGGCACTGTTCTTTTAACATTACATTCTGTTACTATTTTAACATTTCATATTAAATCTTACAGCTGTTAAGTTAGCAACTGCGAAAGTATTCGACTATGTTCAAGTTAGAGCAATGTTAAACTCAAAATGGCACTGTTCTTTTAACATTACATTCTGTTACTAATTTAACATGTCATATTAAATCTTACAGCTGTTAAGTTAGCAACTGCGAAAGTATTCGACTATGTTCATGTCAGAGCTATGTTAAACTCAAAATGGCACTGTTCTTTTAACATTACATTCTGTTACTAATTTAACATTTCATATTAAATCTTACAGCTGTTAAGTTAGCAACTGCGAAAGTATTCGACTATGTTTATGTTAGAGCTATGTTAAACTCAAAATGGCACTGCTCTTTTAACATTACATTCGGTTACTATTTTAACATTTTATATTAAATCTTACAGCTGTTAAGTTAGCAACTGCGAAAGTATGCGACTATGTGATACCCTGTAATGTGATAGAAACTTGCATGCAGACTGCTTTGGAATAACTCATGATACATTTCTTAGCTCTTTATATTACCAAATAAACTAATTATTTTACAATAAAATTTTTTATAATTTCTTTCTTCTTAACGTCTAGCTTAAGCGAATGCTAGGCATGATTGTCCATAAACTGTAACTCCGACCATAAAAGTAATGCATTTGGCGGCAACGGTCGCGGCTGCGGAGACAGCAACATGACCGACTGTCGCTCCATGTCCACATCGGTGCTGCAGGAATTTAAATATAATTTAAATACCAATTTAAAGATCATCAAAAACCGAAACTTACACACAACAGAAGCCGCATATATTTGTGCCAATAACATCATCGTCCGTAGACTCGGCAAAGCTCAGGGTGAGAATGTGATGAAGCAGGGATTGGGTGGGCGTAACCGCTACAACTTTCTTCTTGTTGTCCTCTGCCTTCATGCCGATGGGCATGCAGGAGTCGGGCAGCGCTGGTGCCCCAATTTTGTATAATCGCAGATCCTGAAACTTCACCTCAAACGAAAACGGATAGAAGGGTGTGCGGGTACTGCCATAAAAGTATTCCTTAATGCGCTGCTCCCGTGATTCGTGACGCAATCCCTTGCTGCGTTCGACGACGCCACCGCTTTTTGGCAGCAGTACCACATGCACATTGCCGGGCACATCGCGCAGCAGATCATTGTACAAGCGTTCCTGATCCAACACGAATATAGCACGTGCGCGATAGGCTCGTGCGGCATGCAACAAATGCGCATAGCCGGAACCCTTCACCCAGCCACATGTGTTGACTATGATGCCCGAGCTCTTGGCTGCAAAAAGAGGAAATCTTCAAGATATATTTTAAAATAATTTTTCTTACTTACTCCGTTTATTGGCATCCAGAGACTGTAGCGTTACTTCAGCCATTTTGGAGACGACGGAATTGTAGAGGACGCTATTCCCACTGGGTGACTTGTGGCCAAAATGATATACCAGTGGCGCCGTCTTGGCGAATCCCTCCTCAATGCTCGCCGGCCGTTCAATCAGAATGGTGGCCACATTGCCCGCTATGGAAATGGCGCCTTGACCCACATCCAGATCGGCGTATAACGGTCTTCTGCCCACACGCACTGCATAGTTTAGGAGGATGCGGCACAGGGTGCTCTTGCCGACGTCCATGGGACCCACAATTAGCACCACTGGACCACGTTTATCCCGGTGCTCTGCCTCCTGTCGGAACTGTTCCAGGGCTGCATGGCAGTTGATATATTGAACCATTGGCGTGTCTTTGGACGTATAACAGACATCCATTTTGCCGGACACGTGCAGCACGCAGCCTTGGTAGGTGAATATGGCCACCTTGGCGCCCACACCAAACTCATATTTCTTTTTCTTGACAAGCTCGGTGCCAAATAGCTCAGCAAATCCCGTTACGAGCTAAATATGTTTAATATTAATTTTAAGCAACCAAAGAAGGGTACTATTTATAGCCCACATACCGTAACCAGAACTTTGGCATCTTTTTGTTCGATTTCGAAACGTAACTCGGAATCGGCCTCCAGGGTGTACTCCCTGCTATGACTGTTGTCTTCGGACATAGCTATGATAAATTAATCAGGTAAATTGTGGTAAATAAACAATTGTATCAAAATAGTGCTGCGTCTTTCCGTTCAATTGAATGGCTCATGAACTAATTGATATCGTTGAACTATCGATGACTGTTATTCAGTTGTTAATATTTTCTTTAACATCGTTTTTTCTGGTCGAAACAATTTAGCGGAAATGTATTATAATTTATATATACAAATATTTAATTTACTGTTTTCGCTTGCGACTCAAAAATGAGAGCCTAAACTCATTTAAAATTGAACTGTAGCTGCCACATTTATCGATTTCAAAAACAGTAAGACCGCAAAGATTAGTATTTAAAGTGTGCGTTTTACAACACATGCACAACGATGATGCTCAACAAAAAAGGGCGCGACTTCGATTTGTATTTGTTGCAGCGTCCCTATAGTAAATTGCAAAGTTAAGCTTGACCAATAAATTAAATTAAAAATGCGGCCACCCCCAAGAAAAAACGTAGCCAGACGCAAAGAAAAAACAACAGAATCAGACGACCAGGATGCATTTCAAACACCTGAACGCGCCAACGAAACGGACTATGGATTGGAGTTCACCACAAGCCGATTGGCTGAACTCAACTCATCTTCACGTCGTACTTCCACGGTGCGCAAGAGTACGCCAAGGAATCGTAGGCGGGAGGAGAGCAGCATATCCGAAGACAGCGATGATGTGGAGAACCAATCCCCAGAGCGATCGAGCACCAATCTGTCAAGCAATCGTCAACCGGCGATCCGGTCGGCCAATCCGCAACCTGGTAACCGTAAAGTTAATCCTGTAAGCCAACGCCAGGTGCCGCCAGCTGCTTCCCGGCGCAAACAAAAAAACCCAGAGAGCCATGTGCAAATAATGCACCGTGAGATTGAACGTTTACAGAAAAGCATTTTCTTTATGATACCACGCTTGCCATTTTCGCGTCTGGTGCGCGAAATAATGATTGAGCATACCCTTACGCCCTTCTGCATAACCTTCAGTGCACTGGAGGCCATTCAAACCGCAACGGAAATGTATCTAACCCAGCGATTTCAGGATGCCTATCTGCTAACCCAGTATCGCGGCCGGGTTACTCTCGAGGTTCGCGACATGGCAATGGTTGCATATTTCTGCAAAACCTATGGAAATCTTTAAGCTACAATTATGTTTATGTTAATTTTAAATATGTTAATTAAGTTTGCATTCGTTATACACATTAACAATAATAAATTACACACATTTATTTAGACTGTTCGGGGATTTCGTAATCACCCAGCTGAATGTTGTATCTCATAGGTGAACAAATACATTTAATTTTACTATATATGTATATTGTATATATTTAAGCCAAGCGCATTTCATGTTTAAAAAAAATACGCCGTAATGTGTGGCTTTTCCCAAAGTTGAAATTAGATAAAAGCCTGTTTTTGTTGCTCGTTTTTATTTTGGCATTTTACGCATACTTTGTCTATTAAAACATAAGATATATTCTTTAACAATAAGCTTAAGATTTTCAATCGTTGCGAAATTAGCTTTTTACTTGAAGTCGAAATCAGTGTTTAAAAAATAATGTGCTTTTTGAAATGAGTCACCATTAAGAATGTTTTTAGGCAATAGAACAGAATTCCTATCCCATATCTACTGCATCAGCGATTAAGAAATTAAACGCTAACATTGCAACATCAATTTTATAATAATTATAATGGAATAACACAAATAGATTATATAGATTCAGGCGCACGCTCAATAAAAACTAAATAATGAAATGAAGGTAATCCCAAAAATTAATTTGCTTCTTTTGACTTGGACTTAACCGTAAATTGAGCTTTATGCAAGCCAAAAACTTGAGTTTTTATTCTTTTTGGCATGTGATTTTGTTTCTTTCATATTTTTTGCACTAAATAACATTTAGCACAGTATACAATACTGCAGGCTACATCATTGTATTTTTTACAATTTACACAAATATATAAAATATATTTATATACATAATATAATATATAAGCATATAATTGATATCCGTATGCCTCCAGTTCTTTTTTGTTTTTTCCCTTTTTCGTTTTGTTTTTTTTTTTGGTTACAACAACATTTATAAATTAATTATGCTATAATTTGTTTTGCTTTAACATTTCGACGGTAAATTTTGTTGGGTTGAGTTTAAAATTTGTTAAACTTGCGCTAAACACCGTTATTATTTGAAAAAATAAATGAAATCAGTTAAATTATATGAAACCGGCGTGTCCATTAGCGCATTTAGTGCGCTTTGCTCTTTGACTTTCGGTGCGAGGTGCCACCATTTTTGTCGGCTGCCAAGTTGCTCTGGCTGGCCACCGAAGTGGTGATGGATGCCTTGGCACCATACGGTATCCTGAAGAGATCGATGCGCAGATGCTGGCAAATCTCTAGGCAAACCTGCGCACAGTAGCGCATCAGATCCTGTGTGCCCCAGGCAAGCGCAAACCAGAGCACCCAAACCTCTGGTAGAATACAATTAAAGTATTGATTGAGGAACAACAAGCCCGGACCCAGTAGCGACCAGTCCAGATACTCCATCTCCGCCTTGGTCATATGCGCAATCTGCGTGGCAAAATTAGAAATATTTATTAGAAGTATAGAGACATTTAATGTTCTACAACCGTTTAAACACTTACCACCAGCTTGTTGGTAATTTTGGCTGCCACCATTCCAAAGGCCAGAATGAAAACGGACGCGTGCTCCGTAAAAATGTTCTGCGGTGATTTTTGCGCTATCATCAGCGCCGGCAGCACCACTAAAGTGAGTGGTATGCTAGGCGATAATACGCTGGTGCCCTTTTTATATAGGTGGGGTAAGGGGTAAATAAAAAGTAAAATTATTTATTTGATTCTGTTGATTACGTTGCCGTTGCGAGCTTGCAAATTGTGGTAGGTTTAAGCATTTTAAATCGCACATTTTGCAAACTCACAAACTGTAACGTTGACCAAAAACAAAAATTTATTTTGGCTTTTTTTTTGTGGAAATAAAATGTGAAATTTTGTAATTACATGGTCTAGCGCTAATTGGTAGGTGTGGATGAGTGTGTTGTTGGTAATTATGAGAGCGGGTCGTTTGCTGTAGAAGCCAAGCAGTAATAGAACCACAATAATGTGTATAAATGCACCAAAAAACATGTGTTGTTTCAGATATCAAGCAAGTGGTGAATTAACAATAACAAACAGGAGTAAAAGCAACAGAGATATACAAAAAAATAAATAAATAAATAAAAGTGCATATACAGACAGCAATTACAAATAGAAAAACAAGAAGAAAGATATCTTTGGCGAGCCGAAGATTATATACCCTTGTAGACGTATTCTTGAAATTCGCTGTGAAAACTAATACTTTTGATGATATACTAATCCAAAGTAATCATCATTTATGTGACTTTATTTATACAAAATGTTGTTATACTGAAACGATTTGGTTTGTTTACCATGTATTCGACTCAATTAAGCATGTTTTCCCAGAGTTCGTCTCGAATATCTGCAATAAGGAAAGTGTGTGTAGGTACAAGCATTCGGAAAGTCGGACAACTTGAGAAGTGTGGTCACAAATGCCACATTGACACAATCATGATCTCTGCAAGGGTATACAAAAATACTTAACCACTTGGGTAAAATGAAAAAAAAAGAACGACAACCACTACATATATTCCTATAGGTAGTTATAGGTAGTTCATCTAAGTACTTGTCTAGCGATCAGTACTTGTCTTGAATGCCTCAGTGTGTTGATGTGCAATACTTTGGAATCAAATATATAAAATCTTACTGCAACAGATGATCCATTTTTGCCACAGCCCTCGTTCAAAATGGATTTAGCATAACGAAATGCTAAACTCAAATCAACTCCACTGGCTATATAAAACGGCACAAAGCGTGTTTCACACTCAAGATATGGCATCTGATAAAGTTTAACAATTGTTTTGTGTTTGGTTTTTTGTGTAATTTTTGTTAAAAATATTTTAGTTGAAAAGAAAGGAAAAATATTCATTAATTTGGATTGTGTAACATTTCAACAGATTTAAATTTAAAGAGAAGTGGATTTAAAGAGGGTTTTTAACATTAAAATAAATATTAAGGCAAGGAAAATAATATTTGATGAGTGTTGCAAAAATGTTGTAATCCTTAAGATCGATATATATTTACTGACAACTTATCATAATAACAATTGAGGTACAAAAAAACAGTACTAGATAAGAAATACAAAATATTTGATATTTCTATTCAAAGACACTGTTTGAGTTGCAAAAATAGTATTTAAAAACTAAGTAAGAAAAACAGCCAGCCAAGATGAGCTCATATTATCAAATTTAATTAAACAACAACTAATGTTAGTTAACCCATCTAAAAGCAAGGAACACACTAAAACCGAACCAAAAACGAAAAATATCATTTAATATCAACTTAATGCAAATGCAATAGAATATTTTAGTAAACCATCAAAAAACATTCGCAAAAAATGACCAGTGTCCGTGAGCCCATGTGATAGGTAAAAAAACGAATGCGTTAATTCCAATAGATGTAATTAGTTGTTATGTTTTTAGTACGATTAGTAGTTAGTTAAATTTTGGTTGGAAACATTTTGTCATTTCGTATATGGATAGCAATGCTTACAGCAACTGATGAGCCGTTTTTGCCACTGCCGCCTTCAATAAACATTTTTAGAAAACTGATTATATTTAAGGTATAACCGAATGTTATAAATACTAATATTGTATAATTCCATGAAACTCCCACGATTGGAATCTATTGTAGATGAGAAGAGATCACAGAACAAAACGAAAAAAAAGTAACAATAATAACAAGAAAACAAAACAGAACAATTTGCAAAGGAAAATTCGTAACAAATTCATTCCTAAATTATAGGCCATTACAATTAAACATTGTAAGAGCTGCAGTGATGGAATAGAGCTGAAGAACAACTGACGGCGCCTTTCACCAATATTGATCTGGTTACTGTTTATAATTTAATAAACAAAATAGTTAAATAGTACAATAATTGTAGCTGTAGTGCGCCTCGACAGTTCTTTAGCTCTATCCATATCCCAATATTATGTGTCAATCTAACTTAAAGCTACTTCAACAGAGAATACGTAAATATTTATTTTAGGGTAACATAATATTAGTTTAAATTACAGCCCGTCGCCAACAATATAGATACATATATAAATATAAATTAAATATGCATAAGAAAAATAAGAAATTTGTTTTTCTGCCCATAAAGTGACAAACACAAGATCGAATTTTGCATTTAGCAGCCTAGTACTGAATTATAGGCATTCAACAGTTTTAGAGCATGCCGAGTAAGGAGTCAACAGGATTAGAGGTTGGTTAGGTCTTCTAAAAAGCACAGGGCGTAAAAGCAGAAGCAGCGCCTCTGAAGCCAGAGAAACAACAACAACAACAACAACGGCACAATTTACAAATATATGTACATATCTCTATATATATATGTGTGTATAGTAAGTATAGATGTAGATAGTTAAGACAAGCAGTTGTAGTATATTGGAAAGAAAAAGGACGATCCCACGCCACGCTCCTACAAATCGGCCGGCCGCATGGGAAATTAATGTTTTATTTTGATATTTACGAATTAAGAGCCAAAATCGTTTTTGTTGTGTGTGTGTGTGTGTCTTTTTTGTTTCTATTTGAGATTAGCACAGGAGAGAACATACAATATTTCAGGAGTTTTACACTTGTGTTATTTCAAGAGAGAGATTTAAAGAGATTTGTGAGTTTGTTTGGAATAATGAAACTAAATATATTTTTAGCACGTAAACAAAAAATGACATATTCAATATTAATAAAACAGGTTGAGAAGTCAGAGTTTAAGAGAGCACCTATCTCCGGGTTCCAAAGACTTAATAGCCCGGTTGAAAACAGCCGTTAAAAAGCAGTCTAAGTAAACAACCAAAGATATAGTGCCGGAAAGACATCTGTTTCAGTTTGCGTAACAAAATGGTCATATAAAATATACTGCTTTATTTAAGTGACATTTAAATTTACATAATAATGAGATTTTGATAGGTGGAAAAAAATGTGACAAAAGTAAATAGCTCAACATATTTAAAAAAAAAAATAAAACCCGAAAATTTGTAATCCATTATTAATCTCCTGTGCGCTGTCTTCGATATTTTGTTGTGTTTTTTTTTTTAGTGTTTTTGTGTGTGTTTCAAAACTTACAGCAACTGTGGAGCCATTTTTGCCAACACCACCGGCCACAACGACGGAAAATACATAGGATAGGGAGATTATACCACACACAATGGTCGTAATAGCGGGACCAGACCAAAGCTCAATACTGCCAATGCCAATCTATATTCATATTATTGTTACGATTGTGTGTGTGTGTGTGTGGGTGTGTGTATTTGTAAAAAAGTTGTTTGATTTTTAGTAGGAGATTAGGCATTTTGAGTGGTTTTGTGGCAGTGTGGCACGCATTTTGTATGCAAACATAAAAGTAAAAAGTATTAAGACAATTACAATGTGTTTAAGGATTATTATCTATAAACTAGATATATACATTTGTATGTATGTATACACGACAGAGCTTTTGGTTCAAATTCGAGCTGGTTTCCAGTCAATATGACTATTTGCATTGTGATATTGCAGTTGCTGTTAAGTTTCGTCTTATTTTGTGTATTGTATTTGTGTTTTAAAGAAATCATAAATATTTATAGCTGTCTAAATAAATATTTGCAATGTAAATCAATAGTTGAATCATTTGTCTTTTATAGTTAATATATGACATTCTCTTTGATTTTTAATACAAAGCAGTCGGAACTTTTGAAATCCGATTTTATGTTATACATATTGTTGAGTGTTTATATATATAATTTCAGTGCATGTTAGTGGGTGATTTTATGAACAACCTCATGCTTATATTCAAAATCATCAATTGTTACTTGTACTGAACTCAAAATGCAAACTTTGGCAAACCAACTAAAAAACTAGCTCAATAAATCGAACCAAATCGCACAAAACTTGAACAATAAATGGAATAGTATATCTTAGTCTCTAATATAAGTATTGGTACTTAAACGTATCATTAGCAATTTCTAATACTTTAACCGTTATGAACTTTAGCTAGGCTCAACTGCAACGTTAATATCTAATATAAACCTATAAAAGCATGACGAACTATCGTCAAACTTAACAGGATCTTTGAAATTCGCATGAAATAATAAAATATGCCGCTATATGATCTAGAATAAGCTTAAGAAACTATAACGTACGTAACTGGAGAACTTGATTTAAAACGAAATCATTATTATTAAGGGAATAGTATTAATATTAAAGTGGGCAATTCGTCACTAGGCTATCTAATCCACCCAGATGGCTTACCTTCGACAGCCAGATCTCCGGTCCCAAAGCAGCCGAAATCAAATGTATGGTAATAATGGAGAACTGCGCCTCCGTCACATCGATGCGTCCGAAGCGCATCGTCCCAGAGACATACGTCTGCCAGTGGGCACAATAGAACAACGCAATTGCGCAAAAGCACTACAATAAAACATATACAAATAAGCGTGTATTTTGGGTATTGATAGCTCAGCGACTTACCTGAAAGAACAGCCAGTTTGGATAATGACCCAGCTGGCAGGATATACACGCCGATAGTGCCACAAATATGGTTGATATGGAATCACAGCCATGATCAAAAAGTTCGCCCAGCGGCGATGAGGTGTTCGTTCGGCGTGCCTGCTTCCCATCAATAGAGTCCAGACTCTGATAGACAAACAGACCAAGTGCACAAAGAAAGCAGGTCCAGCGTGGCGGTGCCTCCATTCCATTTGGACTATAGCTGTTGGTGGGAAAATTCAAGAAATTGTTATTTGGACTGCCAACATTAAAGATTAAAATTTAATTTGCATTAATGCACAGATTTCATTTGAAAATTTGCTCTGGATGACAAGCCATGAACAAAATGGCCTTTGGATTAAAGATCGGTTCAGTTTTATAAAAGTTATGGGAGTTATAATCTAAGATCATTTATGAGGCACTTATAGTTTTTTATACTAGTTGAGACACCCACAATCAATTAAACGTAAAATTTCAGGATTCTTTTTTTTGAAAAATCAAAATTTGTAAGGGTCCCCCCTTATGCTTTTTTCGCCAAAAAAATCCGAAATTTTATTTTTCAAAAATGCATAAACTTGAAATGTAGAATAAAACTAGATGCCAAATAATGATCAAAATGGCCTCGGGATTGACAATCGGTTCAGATTTGACAAAGTTGTGGCAGTTTGAAGTCTGGGAATGTCATTTATAAGGAACTTTTCGTTGTTTGGGCACTTTACAAGTCAATTTTTTTGTCACTTTTGGCGTGATTTTTGACAGAAAAATGAAACACCACAAAATCACTTTTCGTATAGTTTTTTATTCTAGTTGAGACACCCACAATCAATTAAACGTAAAACTTCAAGATTCTATTTTTTGAAAAATCAAAATTTGTAAGGGTCCCCCCTTATGCTTTTTTCGCCAAAAAAATCCAAAATTTTATTTTTTCAAAAATGCATAAACTTGAAATGTAGAATAAAACTAGATGCCAAATAATGATCAAAATGGCCTCGGGATTGACAATCGGTTCAGATTTGACAAAGTTGTGTCAGTTTGAAGTCTGGGAATGTCATTTATAAGGAACTTTTCGTTGTTTGGGCACTTTACAAGTCAATTTTTTTGACACTTTTGGCGTGATTTTTGACAGAAAAATGAAACACCACAAAATCACTTTTCGTATAGTTTTTTATACTAGTTGAGACACCCACAATCAATTAAACGTAAAATTTCAAGATTCTATTTTTTGAAAAATCAAAATTGGTAAGGGTCCCCCCTTATGCTTTTTTCGCCAAAAAAATCCGAAATTTTATTTTTTCAAAAATGCATAAACTTGAAATGTAGAATAAAACTAGATGCTAAATAATGATCAAAATGGCCTCGGGATTGACAATCGGTTCAGATTTGACAAAGTTGTGGCAGTTTGAAGTCTGGAAATGTCATTTATAAGGAACTTTTCGTTGTTTGGGCACTTTACAAGTCAATTTTTTTGTCACTTTTGGCGTGATTTTTGACAGAAAAATGAAACACCACAAAATCACTTTTCGTATAGTTTTTTATACTAGTTGAGACACCCACAATCAATTAAACGTAAAAATTCAAGATTCTATTTTTTGAAAAATCAAAATTGGTAAGGGTCCCCCCTTATGCTTTTTTCGCCAAAAAAATCCAAAATTTAATTTTTTCAAAAATGCATAAACTTGAAATGTAGAATAAAACTAGATGCCAAATTATGATCAAAATGGCCTCGGGATTGACAATCGGTTCAGATTTGACAAAGTTGTGGCAGTTTGAAGTCTGGGAATGTCATTTATAAGGAACTTTTCGTTGTTTGGGCACTTTACAAGTCTCATTTTTTGTCACTTTTGGCGTGATTTTTGACAGAAAAATGAAACACCACAAAATCACTTTTCGTATAGTTTTTTATACTAGTTGAGACACCCACAATCAATTAAACGTAAAATTTCAAGATTCTATTTTTTGAAAAATCAAAATTTGTAAGGGTCCCCCCTTATGCTTTTTTCGACAAAAAAATCCGAAATTTTATTTTTTCAAAAATGCATAAACTTGAAATGTAGAATAAAACTAGATGCCAAATAATGATCAAAATGGCCTCGGGATTGACAATCGGTTCAGATTTGACAAAGTTGTGGCAGTTTGAAGTCTGGGAATGTCATTTATAAGGAACTTTTCGTTGTTTGGGCACTTTACAAGTCAATTTTTTTGTCACTTTTGGCGTGATTTTTGACAGAAAAATTAAACACCACAAAATCACTTTTCGTATAGTTTTTTATACTAGTTGAGACACCCACAATCAATTAATCGTAAAATTTCAAGATTCTATTTTTTGAAAAATCAAAATTGGTAAGGGTCCCCCCTTATGCTTTTTCGCCAAAAAAATCCAAAATTTTATTTTTTCAAAAATGCATAAACTTGAAATGTAGAATAAAACTAGATGCCAAATAATGATCAAAATGGCCTCGGGATTGACAATCGGTTCAGATTTGACAAAGTTGTGGCAGTTTGAAGTCTGGAAATGTCATTTATAAGGAACTATTCGTTATTTGCGCACTTTACAAGCCAATTTTTTTTGTAATTTTTGCATGATTTTTGACAGAAAAATGAACGCCCGCAGAATGACTTTTTTTAAAGTTTTTCATACTAATTCATAATAAAAAAAATCAATTAAAAGAATCTAAGATTTAAAAAAAAAAATAGACAAAGATTTTATACAGGAAAAATTAAAAAAAAATGTTTAGTATGTACAGATAGTATTAAAAAATGTCCTTATCTTTTGAGCCCCTCCATTAGCTCTGCGGACGCACTGAACTCCATGATAAGCATATTCTAAGCGAATGTTTTTATGTTATCAGGTTTAAAAGTAAATCACAGACAGCCGCCTGGCATCATAGTTTGCTGATAATAATACCTAAAATAGACCATCCCAAATAATAAGCGGACTTTTGATTCGGACAATTGAAAAGAAGCACACAATCAAACTAGAGAGTTCTCAGCATACGATGGTTATATATGTCAAGTAAACATATATTATATAGTTTTTATTAGTTATTAAAGAACCAACTAAACGCTAAAATGCAATAAAGTTTTGGACTTAAATCATGTAATTTATAGTTTTCTATTGTTAGAAAAGTAAACCTACTATGTTCGCTTGCAGTTTTCATTGAGTCAATTTACTGGCCAGGGGTTTGCTTGTTTTTGCATCGTATGAATTAAGATGCAAATTTTTACCGCCGTAAGCTTGAAATTTGTTTTCTCTTAAAAATGTGCCTTTAGTTGCACAGAGAGGTAGAGATGGGAGACAATGCTTGTTAATGGATAAGTCAGCGATTTAGTACTTGAACGTGAAGGCTATATAAATAAGCTGGGTCAAAGGTGTGTGTGCATATATGTTCTAGAAGATACTACTCTCATTTTCTTTGGATATATGTGTATCGTTAAATTACCCGCCCATTTTCCAATTTTCTACCTTATTATATTACGATATAAAAAGAGTGAAAATATTCGTCGATTCTTGGAATCAGTGATCGAGATCGTCTAGTATTTGTTGCGATCGAAAGTCATTTTATTCACATAATGAAAGTCCATTAGATATGCAAATTTTCATTTAATTCAATCAAGCAATCATCAAATATATAACAAAGAATATTGCAAATATTGTACTTGAAAATGATTTACTCCTGGGGTTAATTAAATTGATCCCAAAAAAAGCAAAGGAATAGTAATCAGCGCAATACCTAGCCGATTACTAAGTTCACCTCTTTTTATATCAGTTTTCTCGAGTCGCTTTTTCGTTTTACTCAATGCGACACTGGAACAAGCAAACCAGTATGAATATCATAAATTATTGCTAAATGAGGGAATGTTGACGTAGACGATCCGTTTGTTATCTTATCTGAATCACACTTGCTACTTACTAATAAGACAAACCACACGATAAGAAAACGAGCATAACTAATTACTTTAAGACCCAATTTTGTCTCTCTTTCTTGACAATTTCTTAAAAAATGAACATACATATATTGAAGAGCAGAATAAACAGCTGTTAGAATTAGTGTTATTAAATTTAACGATGTGTGAAATGTAGAATGATACAAATTTGTGAAAGTGTCATTTACTTTTAATTTTTAAATATATTCATTAACTAATTTCTAATAAATAAATAAATGTGAACTGAACCCAATATTTCATATAAATATAATATAAACTATTAATCTATGACCTTCGGCTAAGATAATAAAAGATCTATGTCTGAGATTCCAACCCGGATCCCGCCTTAATGACTGAATCACTTGGAACAACTCATCTATGTGTGTCTACGAAAACGAACGCATATAAAATACGAATTTCTTTTGGTAGGGGGGTCAAAGTCAGAAAGCAATGAAAGTGAGCGTCAGCGCGATAAGCAAAGGACGTGAAAACTGGACGTACATATGTATACATTTATAAATAAATAATTACACTACTGTTTCTTATCACCTGAGCGCTTTACAAAAACTAGTGGCAGCTCCATTTAAATCATACCAAAGCTCAAACACGCCACCCCAAGAAATCACACACACACAATCACGCGTTTTGCAATGCCATTTGATATTGTATATGTGTATTTACACATGTAGGTGATATATAGGGTGTTCCATAATAGATTTAAAGCAAAAGAATAAGTCACTTACCATATTAATATCAATGTTGTCACAATATTGAGAATTAGACCGACAATTGTTATTAGATTGGGCGCGAGCCAAAGTGGCGTTTGGCTGACCAGCCAGTTCCACCAGGGCTGCAGCAAAGGATCCAGAAGGCTGGCGCTAAAGCATGAGTATTTATGTTCGCTTAATTTCCTCAGCTGCTGAGGGCTGAGTATGTGGCGAGTTTTGTAGGCGATTAGCGGCATTTTCATTATAAAGTTCTGTATGAGCGGGTGGTAAACGGTTAAGGAACCGACAAAAATAAAACACTACGACTGTGTGACCAGAGGCGCTCAAATTATATTGCAATTACACACATACGCGACGGACGTTCTTTGCACTTTTCACTCGCGTGCATATATGCATATGTGTATGTGTGTATATGTATGTGTGGGGGCCGTGTCTACAAATTTTCTTTTATAAGCAACATATAAAAAGAGCAGAAAAAAGCTCCGTGCCGTTGTCTTTCACACAATCCGCTCGACTCGGTGTTTTGTTCAATGTTAAATGTTATTATTTACGTAGAATTGTATGAGAATACGTGTTCTTTTTGCACATGTCTATTTTAGTAGAATTATTTTAACTCTCGTGCGCGTAACAATTCGCCTGACATGCTTGCTGTCGTCGCTACGAATGCAGTGTTACCGTTTGCTGACACAACGATTGCACTAAAATTTACCAAAATAATTTAACTTTCTGTTACTGTCTAAAGTTGGAATTTTATGACAACAAAATAACCGATAACAGAACACATTTCCGTTTGCTACAGAAAATCGACTGTCATCTGAAAAAAGCTAATATATCGATACAACATATCGATTATATCGATGTTTTGATGTACTGTTCACGGTTAGTTTTCGAATTCCAATATTGTGATAAATTCAAACATCAAAATGACATCACAAGTAAAAACGCATTTTGTTTGGATTTTGTATAATTTTATTAAATAAATCAGTGTTTGCTCAAAAATGTTCCACAAATTTACATATTTTTCGTTTTGTAATGGTTCTCTGAGGCCAACTATTATATTAATTTATTTCCCAGTCTAACCCTCAATATTTTAATGGTTACAATTCAAATATCGACTTCTAGTGGATCTAGCCAAAAAAGTAGTGATATATTCTTGCAGTATAGTACAATTATTATGTGTCCAGCATTCCACTGAATTGTGCATACAAAAACTATAGCTATCAAATAAATTTTGACATGTTTATATATGTACGAGGCAACTTGATTTTGTCGTTTAATTATCGTATATGTTAGGAAATACATATAAAAATATTGTTGTTTTTGTTTTTTCGGTGTAATTACTGATATTGGCAACTTCATATTTATTGTTATATGCATAATGAACGTAATGTTAAAAATGTGCAACTACTTGTCAGTGAAATATTATGACAACAAAAGACGCTTACGTTAAGCAAAAAGCAATATATAATAGTAGGTAATGTATTAATTAATGTATAGCACAATGTATGTCAGTAACAAATAAGTTGTATTATTTTGAGCATGTTGCAAATGTTTATTAAATGTGTGTTAAATCTGGTTCGTCACGAAACAAATAAAAACATTCAATTGTTTTACAAATGCCAGCAACTGATTCGAAATTATACAAAATTCTTACACATATTTAGTATGAGGAAAACAAATTTCACATAATTTAGTTACAGGCGCGCCAAATATACGTACATGTGCAACAGATGCAAAATGTATGCTTAATATCTTGTTTAATATATATAAATATATATTATATATTAAGGTTAATTATGATAATAATAATTTTAAATGTCTTCGCTTTGAGACATTTAGGCAAAATTTGTTGTCATAGTGAGTTTTGTTTTGTTTTCTTTTTCTTTTTTTGTTTAATAAGCGGTAGTTTTCTGTTGATTTTTTATTGGTAATGTTAAAATATATTTAATTATCATAAATTGTTTCTCTCACACACACACACGCACACAAAATAAATAGCACATTTAGAATGGTGTATGCGGACAAATACGTATGATATATATACATATATGTATATATATCAAAAATTGTTCTGTTACATTAATAATATAGTGCCATATCTTATAATCATCTTACAAGAGGATTCAGTTGTCAGTTTAGTTTGTATTTTGTGGTTTTGTTACAATTTAGAATACGGCAGCAAACTGCTTGTCAATAACGTAAAAAATGCACTCGGTTTTGTTGCTTACAGAATATACGAAATCTATATGCCATGTCATATTATTGAACAGTACATATAATAATATGCCGTCCAAATTTGTTTTAAGTAATTAAGTGTGTGTGGTGTTTTCTGATTTACGCTTATGTATGTGTGTGTTGGGGGGGTTGGGGAGGGGGGTGTACATTATTATGAATGATATGGCGTCACATAGGTTGCTGGGAAAATGCCTTTCCTATTGCCAATCTCGCCATTCCACCAATTTTCATCCGAACGATCTGTGACGGTGATGACATCACCGCGTCTAAAGTCCAATTCACCTGATTCCTGTGGCACAAAATCGTATAGCGCCTGCACAAGCATCTGCAAATGGTAGAAAGATTAGTTTTAGTTTTGTATTTGTTTAAGTTGTTATCTCCGGACAGATTTCGATAAGAAAAAGTACACATTAGCAAAACAAAATAACTCTTCATTTAGAGTCTACTTTATAGACACACACCTCTTCAGGTATCATATCACGCAATTTTACATCCTGGGATCGTGAAACGCTCGCCGTTCGATGATATTCGACCAATTCGTTGAGAGAATTGAATTTGACAACCCAGAGGAAAAATTTGCTCTGCGCGTCTCGCAGCACTTTAAAATGTTGCACGCCATCGGGACATCTGTGAAATAATTGAGGGAAATTAAATATGTGTCACTGATTAGCCACTTAAATCTACATACTTGACGGATAAGGAGAAATCGCCGGGACTGGATTCGCTGATGCGTATCAAAAAGGCGCCTTCGTGTTTATTTGACAGCAGCTTCTCCGCATCGGCACGTGTGATGCGTCCATAGTACCAGCTTTAATTGATCGTCAAATATTTGTTAAATGTTAAGTTTGGTTATTATTGATTGCGACTTACTCGTGATTTTTCATTTCTATATAGTTGCTGGGTATGAGACCTTCCTTCCCATCCAATTCGGCACGATACCAATTTGAATCGTCCTCCATATTTAATATCTGTAAATAAAGCATATGTTTGATTATAATTAAATTAGTATAATAAGGGGTTGGCGAGGTTTATGAAAGACTGCTTTATGACTAATTAAATTTGTAACAGATTTAAGTTGATAAGAAACAGGAAATTTTATTTAAAGTGAAAAGTGAGTCAATTTCTAAGCTAATAAATGACTATGTGTATTCGTTTACCAATCCATGTATTTATTTATAAACATTTTTCAAATATTCCGAGCTTGTGTAAACAATTTTCAATTGTTTGTCCATTTATCCAAACTGTGTCGGCGTGCAATCAACGACAGCTAACCGAGAGACAACAAATAATATATGTACATATATAAATATATACATATGTATGTATATATACGACAAGTGGGCAAGTTACAGATACGCTGGGGTTCTATCTGCTCTCCGGACATACAATGTTTTAATATAAACAAATGGCATGGGCTATATGATAAGAATTTCAACAAATATATTAGTTTTAAGTAGCAATTTGTAGGTATATGGTTTATACTATATTTGCTGTAATGGCGAGCTGTTAACAAAAGGTTTTATACAATCACATGATTGCAATTATAGTTGCTTGCGATTGCGGCTGTTGTTTTTGTTGTTGTTGTTGTCAGATATATTCGCTAAGCTAACTGACTGACCGACTGACTAGCAGCAAATAGTTTTAGTGAATTCGCATTTTCCACAAAAGCCACGTATAGTTTTCGTTTATTTTTAGGTATCCGTTTTACTCATGGAAACAACATGGCACAGATTTGTATTAGCATATTATATACATATTATTTATATACTTTGTCGAAATAATCCTAGTTTAAATCTAGCATTCCACACATCTACATGTGTATATTTACTTGATGAATATTTCATATAACAAACATTGTATCAAATGTGCGAATTCTACGTCGCAAAAGGCCGCGTGACTTGTAACAATTGCAATAGTCAGTAAATTAAGTACTGGAAATAAATAAGTAAAAAATAAATGAACTCGAATAAAGGCAACAGTGTTAATTTTCCAGATGAATTAAAGTAGCAAATATTTCCCATATTTTCAATCCTATTTTAGGTCTTATATAAACTTATGACTGAGCGGAGCTGATCTTGGAACCATTTTCTGATTCGACTTTATAACATTAACAGCTGTACTGATAAGCGGATCGTTTAGACTTTTGATCTGCAGTGAATGCAACTGATAAACCATTGAGGCAGCTGTTTAAGAAATCGTAGCCCAAGTCATTGACATCATAAATCAAACATTTAACACAAAAAAAAAGACTTTAAAGCGACCCAAAGAAAAGAATAAAGAAAAACTGGCACGCAGAGTGACTAACCTACGACAAGAGCAGATAGACAGCAAAGAAAGACCAACAACAAGAACCTACGTCCAGCTTACCCCTGACAACAACAACAACAACAAAAACCTTAAAATTGTTGCCTGCCAAAACAAAGAGAACAGCAATTGCTTGAAGGGACTCTGACTCCTCCAAGTGGAAGGCAGGCAGGCAAAGCGTACACCTGAGAGAGTTCAAGAGAAGAGAGTGTGGGGGCAGTGGGGGGGACCAAAAACCAGATTCACTAGCTGAATTCGGGCCTTGGGCCCTGACTCTTGTCTCCAGCTGAGTCAAATATGAGTATATACACATATACACTGCCTTTTTTTGCAGATAATCGCGTCTGTTTGTTAGTTACTGTTTATACGGATTTGGTTACTGTTTGCTCTTTTATTTTTAGTGGCATTTATAAGCCTCGTAAATATGTATAGTCTTGATAAGGCTTGCGAACTCTGTGACGTAGATATCCGTCTCCGTTTATCTGTTTCTATGCAAAATTAGTCATCCAATTTTTAAAACTATGTTGATGAATCATTTGTGATTTTTATTTTGTTTGCTGCAAACAGTTTAGACAGATGCGAGTTCTGATTACGGAACATTTTTAACTATTATTTTCAACAGAATTTTGCTGTATTATTAAAATACTACAATATATTTAAATCGTGAATATATGTACATATACGATATATTGTACTATAATTAAATCTGTCTACCAGGGTAATAAATCTTTTTTTGTTTATCCCAAATCACAATATCTCTATGGCTCTATGGCAGAATTGAGAGCAATCCGCATGTTCATTTTAAATACCCCCAAAAATGGTAACTGTACAATTATCTTAAAAGCAGAATTTTAATTTAATCTTTTAACATTTTATTATTTTTTTTTTATGTTACTTTTAATTTTTTTAATATTTATTTCAGTTGTAATATTTAATTCACTTTATCTGTCTCCAGTCGAGAATTAAAAAAAAATACATATAAACAAACTTCTTATATATTTTCCTATGCCGGTTATCCGTCTAGCGTATTGTATATATGTATGTATATGCATATGTATATGTGTATATATGCAGGTTTACATATGTGGGCATGTGAAAATCAAATACAAAGATGATGATACGGAATACATGTAATGCTAATGTTAGATATCTTTGGAGTAGACGGTTATTTTTATTACTTACCTTTAGAATTTGAGTTTTACGAAAACTGAGTTCATCGTCGGCAGTTGCAGAGAAATCATGTTTGGCGTTTGCTTCCATTTTGTTGTATATTGTATATTATTGTGTGTGTTTCAATTGTTGATCTTCTAACTAGTATTTTATTTATATTTAACGTTTCTTTTTTATTAAATTTTTTTAATCAGCCTTGTTGCTCACACACACTTACACATATAGACAAATACGCCCATACATACATATACATATGCAATTGTTAGTTGCTTACTCCCTTACTCCCTCTATGTATGTGTGTGGGAAAAATGCGACGGTTTTTTTTTTTGCACTTGATATCAACACATAACGAAAACTTATTATATAAACAATAACTTAGATGTATATATGTATATATTTAACTGCACGTCTCCAAATTAGTACAATATATTTTCAAAGACACTGAGGCAGCGAGAAAAGTGATTAAAAATACACCGACGACGATGACGGGGCCGCAGCCAGGCCAGCAAGAGAGAGAGCAACAAACGCGAAGTGATAGCGGCACTCACGACGGAACAACTGAAAAACTGACAGACCTTTGCGTTAGTGTGCGAGTAAGATGGAGAGCGAGAGAAAGAGAGAAATTGAGCTTGCATAGCGTTGCCAGCAGCATGTATTTTATGGACTGCCAACTAAACTGCCTTTCAAAATAAAAAATAATCAACAAGCTCATTTATTGCACATCGCAGCAAATATTAACTTTGTGACTAATGTGCGAAATTTATGTTGCAACAATTGATAACAATTAATTTCCATGGAAAGCAGGGCGTGTAGTTTCTGCTGGCAATGCTGCAGTCGCTCAGCGCTGACGTTGTTGTTTATTTTTTAACCCCTCAAGACACACACACGCACGCACACACTCTCACAAATACGCATACACATGCAATATTCGGCGAATTAATGGTTTTTTGTTTTATATTTTGTTTTATGTACATATATTGTTATAAATGTTGTATTTTAGATGTTACTGGGTTATTAAACGTGAGTTAGCACACATTTTTTAAAATTACTTTTAATATTGAAAAATGCAACAATGTATTTGATGCTTCGGTCAAAAAACTTTGGTCACACCGAATCGCAAAATGTGGCAACATCAGTTTACCACAGCGAGCGTTCAAAAATTCACAATTGTCATCAAGCTGAAAGCGTTGTTAGTTATTTTCTAACATACATGTCTTGACTGTATAACATCTCGTATTGTGTAAATATTTCAACAAATATAGTAAAAAAAAAAAAAAATATATAAAATGGAAAGTCGTAGAATCTTATTCAAAACGCAAACAAATGTTTTAAGTCCGCGCAATTATAATAAAATAAACCGGGAACGCCAAAATGCTATGCGCATCAAAGATCGCGAGGAACGCTTTCAAAGCAATCGCAACATAAGCCTCAGTCCCAACCCTGTGACGTCACATAATGTCCTCGAGCAGGAGAATCGGCAGCTGCCGGCTGCTGCCACAAATCCAATGCTGCAGCGCCAAAATAATTACTTGCAACGTTTTCTTCAATGGCGTGAAGCTAGCAAGGCATCTCAGACTAAACGGCGCAAGGATCCACTACCAACTACTACTACAGCCACAGCAGATGCAGCTGTAGAGGATGGGGGGCAGCAAAAGCGACGCTCAATATTTGTTGCCGTTTCGAATGCTGGGATAAATAAAAAACATCCAGATCAGATTAAGCCAATCAGGATGCCAAAACCTGAGACGAAAAAGCCTTTTGTATTTACTGCTACAGATGCGACAAAGTCAACGGGTAAGCCAAAGGCTGAACCAACAAAACCTTACCCAGCGGTAATGCAACCTTCGAATTCTGCTGCTGCAGTAAACGCTGCTACTGCTTCAGCAAGAACTACTGCTTCTGCCGTAGTAAAGCCTGCTTCTACTATAGTTAAGCGTGTTTCTACAGTTGCTCCTGCTGCCGCAGTAAAGCCAGCTCCTGCTGCTGCAGTAAAGCCTGCTCTTGCTGCTGCAGCAAAGCCTGCTCCTGCTGCTGCAGTAAGGCCAGCTCCTGTTGCTGCAGTAAAGCCAGCTCCTGTTGCATTAAAGCCTGCTCCGGCTGCTGCAGCAAAGCTACGGTTGAAGCCAGCTCCTGCTGCTGCAGCAAAGCTACTGATGAAGCCAAAGACTGAAGCGACCAAATTATTCTCAGATGCTGCAAAGCCCGTCCCTGTGTCTGCCACTGCTCCAGCAAAGTCTTCTGCCTCTGCGGCATTAAAGACTGGTCCTGCTGCTGCAGTAAAGGCTAATTCTGCCTCAGTAAAGACTGCTGCCCCGGTTGCTACTGTAAGGGTTGCTGCCAAGCCCTCTACAAAAAAGCCCAATCGCGGCATTATTCTTGACCCAGGAACCGCTTACAGGCCCGCAAAGCCAGTAAATTTAAGGACACAGCCATTTGAAATGCCTTTGCAGACTGGCGGTGCTGCAAGCAAATTTAAAGCAGCTACTCATAAAGTGATGAAGTCCGATTTATCCTCCCATCTCACAAAGCGCATGAAGCCCAAAAATCCGGCACTGATCAATACAAAAATAAAGCAAAATATGCAATTGCCGGCTATAAAACAGGATCTGCTGCAGGCAGCACTGCAACCCCCGAATACGCCGCTGGAGTATTTGTTCCAGGCACAAGCAACATCGACGCAGTGTAAGTCAAACAATTGTAGCGAGAATTTGTTGGAGGCCTATGAGGACATAGCCCAACTGAGCCCAGTGACCACTGCTGGCAGTTCCTCTGCCAAGCGACAGTTATTGCGATCGGAGGACCAGACAAAATCTAAATTTAATTTTGTGCGCTACTCGATGGAAAATGAGTTGATTGCGTCACCTACAATTCAGGAGTCGCAGCACACCTTGCTTCCGCCAGCTGAAGGTAAGATTGATGTGCCATTAATTTTAACTGATAATTAACATTTCTGACAATTTTAGATGAAATGACACTGTTGCCGGGCACACCGCCAAGGGATGCCGAGCTGCAGCCCAAATATCTTAGTCCATTTGTAAGCGTCTCGCGTGGCAAAGTGAACTCACGTGCCGAGCGTGAGAAGCGGGATAGCATGTATCTGCAGAATGAGGACGAGGTTAAGGCAGAGACGCCCGTTGCAGTGCGTCGCATACAGGAGTCTGTCCTCTATTTTCGTCTGCAGCTGGAGAACGAAATTAAACGCCTTCATGCGCTCTGCAATGAGTGGCAATTGTATAGCGATCAAAATGACGCACGACTCCAAGAGACTGGTGGCAAGGATATGATAGATGCGGCTGTTGGGCAGACCGGGCTGCTCACCAGCAAGAAGCTGATGCAGTTCAAAGATCTAATCGATCGCTGTGAGGCGGGCGCCACGGGAATCGGCCTGCGTCCAAATGATGGCAGTGAGGCTACTAAGCCGGTGCTAGTCGTAGATCTGGAGGGCTGGTGGGACATGATGCGTTTGCAGAGCGATAATGTAGACAAGCGTTTCGATAATTTGATGCGCTGGAAGGCCAACAATTGGCTGGATCCCGAAGCAGTGGCAATGCCAAAGCCCAAACCCGATGTGAAGCGCAAAACTAAGCAAAAGCCAAACGGCAAGGCGAGCAGCAATTTGAAAATGTTTCTGCGCAAGGCTTATGCAGAGAAGCGCAAGAATCAGACACCCGAGCATAAGACGGAGGAAAATATCCAGTTGAATCTAACCCCAAAGCGTCTCTCATTGAATCGTTCTATTGTGGTTCGCGACCACAAATCCTTGTCCCCGGCAAGGACAATGCTTCGTATTCCCTGTGGCAGCGCGAATCGTAAATCAAATAATGGCAATTTATTATTAAAGTCTGCAATTATGGGCGCTGCGGAGGAATCCTCACGCAAACAACGGACGTCGCCTATCGGGCACCATATGTCCATTCTGAAAACGCCGGGAACCAAAAGACGCGAGTCTCGCAGTGTGGTTTTCAGTGCGAAGAAAAGTGTGCGGCGTTTTCAATTTACTTTCGATGAAGGCCATGTCAGCGGAGACGACGAGCCGATTGCTGGCATTGAAAAGCTGGAAGACTGTGAAGAGGACATGTCAGAAGAGACGAGAGCAGCGTCCCTTAGCGATCAGCAATTCGATGTCTCTCGAAATTATACACTTCGCAGTCGTAAAGTTAAGCTAAGACCATCATCGGAGTTTATGTAAAGCTAGTTTTCTTTAAATGTTACCTACTTATGATTTAAACATTTTTTAATTCCTGCGTCTATTAAAGGGAAGTTTAGAATATTTTCTATTATGTTTTAGTGTAACTTATGTTTAAATATTGTCGAATAATTGTAACTGAATTTGAATAAATGAATAATACGAAACACAGACGATGATTTAATTCTTTTACATATTATAACAATATACACTTGTTACCATGCGAAATAAATGTACAAGAAATTAAAAAGTATGCGTTATTTAATTGTATTTTATTAATATACATTATTTTTGGATTATTTTCAACAAAATCAGTAGCATGATAAAACGCTAAACAGTGATTATGCATAAGAGCAAAGAACGATATGCCTCCTTCAAATGCGTTACACATTCCATGACAAAATTATAATAACTGCTGGAAGGGTATACACATTATCTGATAATCAAGTTTTTATATTTGCTACAGTAAATTATAAATGCTATATACATGCAATTTGCATATAGTTATTAATTTATTTGCACTTTACTTTAAGGTCAACTTTTAGAAAGCTAATATTAGAGAAGAAATTGAAGAAGAAATAGGTCAGATCGCTTTAAACTTAAAAAATAATGTACAGATGTATCAAGGCTGTAAACTGCAGAGCCAAAGAAAAAACGTTTAAGATTATAAATAAGTTTCAAGCGCATTGTTTTAGGCCGTCGTCTTGTCATCTTCCGCATGAACAGTATCGTTCTTTCCCTTGGCAAATGTTATAATTTGGGTCAAACTTTCGCCCAACTCCTCCATCACCTCACGCTCCGTATCTTCAATGAGCAAATTTTGTTTTTCATGCAAAACAATACGCGATATCATGCACATTATTGTCGCTTCTATCACATCGTCTGTTAGATAAACATTGGAGCGATTCCCGTGCGAATTTATACCATTCACTTCTCTCTTGGCATGTAGTTTCAAGTCAGCCAAGCTGTCCATAGAGTCCATATCGACGTCGGGACGATCCTCCATATTACGGCAGCCTAAAGATTTTTATAAAATAAAAATAAATATTTTAGATTATGATATAAAATTTGGTTTCAAACAAATTAAAACTTATGTTCCGATTCCTTTAGGGAATGCCAAATACATACCTACGCATTTACACATGCCGGAACAGGGAATTTTGGCCTCGTAGCACTCGCAGTAGTTTTTCAGACAACCAGACCGTTTGCAATTGCAGCCTTTGTTATGCAAACGCATGTCACCCGAATTGGGCGCCGTAATTTTGGGTCTGTAAGAGGCAGAATTATACAAGAATATTAAATATATTCGTATAAGAAAGTTAACAATGAAGAACTTACTTAAAGGCACTGGGATTGCGCTCCAAGCAGCTACGGATGGCACGCTCTCGCTTCACCTCGTAGTCGAGATTATTGAAGCAATCCTTGCAGGTGCAATCCTGACAAAATTCACCATTCGCAAAACAGTCGCAGTACAGCTTCAAGCATTGAGATTTACTGCAGTTGCAGTGCTTGCGCCGTGATCCGCCCAGTGCATCAGCTGTTGCTGGAGCTGCTGGCGTCGGCTCCGGCTCTGGCTTAAGTATGTCAAACAGTGGCTTCGTCGGCACAGCCAACTTATTGGCCTGCGTTGAGGGCGACTGTACGATTGACACTTTCTTTGCTTTTGGCGACTGCTGCTGAAGTGGCTGTTGCTGCTGCTGTGGTTTCTGCAGTTGCTGTGATTTCTGCAGCTGTTGCTGCATCACCTGTCTCTGTTGCTGCAGCTTCATCTGCTTGAAGCGCAGCTGTTGCGCCGTCAGCGTAATGGGACGACGCAGTTTTGTATCCGCTAGCGTATAGCCACGTCGCATTGTCGTGTTGAAAACTGTTGCCCGTGGCTTGCCCTCGCCTCCCTTGTTGCAGATCATATACTTGACGCCATTCGCATCGCTTTTTGTGACCAGATTATAGATCTTGCGGCCGCCACCGCCGCTGCTGCTACTGCCGGTCATATTGGCGCCCTGCACCGATACGCGCTGCACTTGCGCACTTGGCCGCGCACCCATCAGCATTTGTTTCTGTGTGGTTGGCGTTGTTGGCTTGGACGTGGATGCGCCAGTTGCCGTCGATGTATTCGGCATGGCAATAACATATCGTGCCTTTTTCGCATCGGGCCCACTATCGCCATCGATGCTCAGATGCTTGATTTGAACATTCATATCGGACAACCGATGCTTGCGTGCGGCCTCCAAGCTACTACTGATGGTCTTCGGATGCGTGGTATTGTATACCGCGCCAGGCTGAGAATAGATATTAATTAGTATACGGTTTAGATACTCAACATATGCTACTTACCCGGGGCACCAAGGTTTGCACGGAAGGCAGCGGCACAATGCTGCCGCCCATGGTTTTCATAACAATTTTGTTGGTGTTGCTAACGGCTACAGTGTTGCTGAGGCTGAAGTTGCGACTGGGAGTCGCTGTCGTTTCATTATTGGGTAACACGCGCACATATTGGACACCGGTTTTGCCCGGCAACTGAATCGAATGCAGGCCGCTGGGCGTCGCGTTGGTGTTGGCGCTGGCGCCTGGCTTTGGTGATAATTTAATGATGTTTTTGCTGGCCACAACAATATGTTTGCCCGTTGAGCTTTGCACCAGCATCTTGCCTGTTGGCATTGTAGCTGTTGTTGTGGCTGTTGTTGCCGCTGCTGTTGCTGATATGTTGCTGCTGCTGCTGGTTGTTGTTGTTGTTGTTGGACTGCTGCTGCTGCTGGTGTTTGCATTATTGATAACAGGCTTAACTGCTGAGCCCGCCAGCAGCGGCTTTATCGGTCCCTTAATGATCACTTGTGCAGGCGTCTTGTTGATCAGCTTGCTGCTGTTGCTAGCTGCTGCTGTTGCTGGTGGTGGGTTACTAACTGCTGCTTTAACAGCAACCGTTGTTGGCTTGGTATTTAGCAGCACAGGCCCAGATCCTTGATTCAGTTTTATCAGCTTGCCGTCGGTGGTGCGCACCAGTTGTATGGGCATCTTGGTGGGTAAAGGCACTGCTGCAGCTTCTGCTGTTGGCGAACTTTTAACCAAGCCGGGTGCCAGTGTTGCAGCAGTTGCTTTAATCGTTTCAGCAGCTGGCTTAGCCGTGGCTACAGTTGTCAATCCTCTGACTGTTATGGGCGTAGTCTTGATTTGACTGGTGCCGCTCAGGGTCAGACCCTTCGAAAGGATTGCTTGTCGTATGCCGGAGTTACTTGGTGTTACTTGGCTCACCAGGCGGGTAGATGCTAAGGTTGTCGTGGTTACTCCAGCTTTTGATGTTGTTGCTGCTGCTCCACCCGTAACCGTACTGGGCATTGACTTTTGGATAAGTAGCACCTGACCATCAGCTGTCTTTATTTGGGTGATGCCACTCAGATACTTGGGCTGTCCAGCAACTGTAATTGTGCCCGTTGAAGCTGTTGCTATTGTGGTGCTGCCGATTTTAACGGGCGTCGCATTGGCAAAAGCTTTCACGGGTTTCGTCGGCTGCTGGTTAAGGATCTTCACCTCCGTCTTGGTGGGTGTTGTTACCACCCGCACGGGTCCGCCCAACATAGTTCTCAAGGCCGTTCCCATGGACGCAGGTGCCGTTAACCGTTTATTCTCCAGTATTCGCACAGTTGGCGCCTTTTTCGGTACGGGTGTATTTAAAACAGCATTTGCAAATGTTTTCTCCTCATCATCATCATCATCCTCATAGATATTATCATCATCATCATCTCCATCAGATTCAGTGACATTTTGTTCTTTCGACGTTGACGGTTCCAGTAAATCATAAAGTGTAAGTTCGGGTAATGGGGTGTCGTCTGCGGATGATAAGAAGCATACAAAATTACCCTTTAAATATATGTACAATTAAATGTGTTATATACCCCTTAGTTCTGATACGTGGTAAGAATACATCTTTGCAAGCAAAACACTTTTTTCAATTCAATTTCAAAAAATTGTATGACGACCATCAGCTGCGTAGCGGTTGCAACGGATGCGCTCACCAACACTGGTCAACCCTGGCAGCAGTGTTGCCACTTGCGATTATCGATAGTTGCGCACATCAGAAATTCAATTTAATAATTAAATGCTCCCAAATATACTGACAGTTACTACGATTATTATTACGAAATTATTATTTATATAGCAGATACATATGGCAATAAATAAAATAGTTGTCCAAGAAAACAATATTTATGATGCAAAAAAAAAATTAATAATAAATTGGCGTAATATTTAAAATAGTGTGTAATTTAAAGTCAGATTTGTTTAAGGCGTTTTATTTTATTTATTAATAATGGGGGTCTTAGCAATATTGAACGCATCAGAAAACATCTTACTCAATAACGTATATGTAATTAAATTATATGTATTTATTGATTTACGACTGACTTTTCAAAACAGGATGCTGTGAAATACAAGGTTTTTGTGTTTGACTTTTACTTTTTGGCAGCAACCTTTTTCTCGCGCGCCTTTTTGCCCTCCGTCAGCTCGTTACGCTGTGACTCTGAGAGGCCAGGCATGACCTTTGTAACAACACCCGTGCCCAATGTTAGATTGCCATCACGTAGCGTAAAACGCTGACCCTGTTCTAGGACCATGGGACGTATTAGACGCAATATAAGCTTGGTATCCTCGCCGGGCATAATCATGTCCTTGTCGGGTATTTGCACTTGAACCGCACAGTCCCAGGTACGGGAGAACATCTGCAGCTGAATGAACGACATGAAAGGCTTGGTGCGACCACCCTCCTCCTTAGACAATATGTAAACTTGCGCCTCCAATTGATCCAGGGCCTTGACGCTGCCCGGTTTGCACATGACCATGCCACGTTTGATATCATCACGCTTTACGCCACGGACTAGAGCGCCCAACTGATCGCCAGCCTGGGCTTCCTCAAGGATCTGATGGAACATCTCCACGCCGGTGACGGTGGATTTCAGCACCTTATTGTAGCCGACGAACTCACATTCCATGCCCTTCTTGACAACACCGCGCTCCAAACGACCAGTTACGACAGTGCCACGACCAGGAATGGAGTAAACATTCTCCACGGGCAACAGGAATGGTTTGTCCAGCTCACGCACTGGTGTGGGTATAAAGCTGTCCACCTCCTTCAGCAATTCCAGTATAGCCTCCGAGCCAATTTCCGGACTCTTACCCTCCAGGGCGCACAACGCTGATCCCTTTACCACAGGAATCTTATCGCCATCGTAGCCCATTTCGGTGAGCAGTTCACGTATCTCCATTTCGACAAGATCAACCATTTCCTGATCCGCTGCATCCACCTTGTTGATGAACACCACCATGTGATCGATGCCTATTTGTTTGGCCAGCAGCATATGTTCACGGGTTTGGGGCATAGCACCATCTGTGGCAGCAACAACTAAAATGGCTCCATCCATTTGCGCCGTGCCGGTGATCATGTTCTTAATGTAATCCGCATGACCGGGGCAATCGGTGTGACCATAATGACGCGACTCCGTTTGATATTCAACGTGAGCCACATTGATCGTGATTCCACGGGCTTTCTCCTCCGGTGCATTATCAATTTCATTGTATTTCTTGCTCTCCGCCAGCTGTTTGTCCGCAAGCACTTTTGTGATGGCCGCCGTAAGCGTAGTCTTGCCGTGATCCACATGACCAATGGTGCCCACATTGCAATGTGGCTTCGTCCGCTCGAAAACCTTCTTTTCATTTGCATACTGCCGGACGTATTGCTGCAGATTTCCCGTAGTGGCAGCCGGACAACTGCCCGTCTGCCAGTTCTTCGTCAGTGTGGAAGCACTGGCTGGACGGGCCAGACTACGCAGCAATCTTGCCGTGCTCAGGGCACGCCGGCTGCTGCTGCAGCAGCGGAATGCGGCTCCGGTTCCGGTCCGGCAAACGGCGGCGGCAAATGCTTGCGACATAATAGTTTACTTTGCCTAATTTATTAATAACTTTAAATCTTGTATTTACTTTATTCCATTCTACTTACAGTTAAATGAAAACAGCAAAGTAAATATCCAGTTTAATCGGTTTATCAAACTGTTGGAAAAATTGGAAATTGCGTAAACCTCAAAATGTGCTGCTTGTCGGCGTTGCCAGTTCGGTACCTTCACGGTGTTGCCACGAAGCGTACAGAATTTTGAGCACAGTGGCAACTTTATTTGCGTTACGCAGGGATATTTAAGGTGGCAGCACCATGTATATCGAAAATTGTGCTTAGTGGCAACTTTATTTACGTTATGCAGGAAAATATGCCTTTTTAATAACAAAATACCAACAGCCTGTCTAAACACTGCTTAAGCAAAGCATTTGCAATTTAAATTTAATGCAAAAATATGCTAATGTCAAAGCATGCTATTTTTTGCCATAGTCTGTTTGCAAGCAACTGCCCCTACAGACTGTACCAGCACGAAACACACACATATTGCGAAGCGTTGCCAGATGTGTGTTGGGCAATTTGGGGTTACCGCTTTGTTAAAAGCACTGCAATTTAGCAAATAATTTGCAATTTGGACCCACTGCTATGCATATATTATACAAGTTCGATGCCCAATCATGTACCACCCAATGCGAACATAAAGCAGCGACTTTAAACTGCGTCTGCACTTTGTATTTTGGTAGTTAACCATTTGCGCGCCAGTATATGTATGTATGTATTTGTGCATATGTATATTGGCCAACCGATGTACACGCGCTGCAGTGTATTTGGCAGCAGAGGTTGAAAATTCAATTTAAAATATGAAATATATTATGGACAAAGTTGACTCCGGTAACTTACCAATTTCTGAGTTCATAGTGGTGTCCATAATTATTTATCAGCTTTGGCAGTTAGTATCCGTTAGTTATCTCGTTGCTTTGTTTTGATTGTGTGTTGCGCGCACAACTCAAAACAACAAAAATAAAAGGAAATCTTATGGCTGATTTTCCTGGGTGCAGAGCCAACAGTTACGGCAGCAATTTTTAATATATTTAAACAATGAGCACTGCACATTCATGCAAATTAATAACATTCACTTTGTCGTACAACTCCGGTTAGTATTCACACGTTGCGTTTGCACTTTCAATCCGTTTCGTGAAAAGTATTCAAAATTCAATTTAAATGGCAAAAATCACAACTGCATGTTGGCGATGAGGTTACAGTTGTTTATCTGTAGCCCATACACACGGTTGTACCGCAGTATAACATTTGGAACTACTGTTAGTTAACAGCAAGTGAAATAATAGCGCTCCAATTGCTGGCTAGTTCCAAGTTCCATTGATAACAGAGCCATAACAGCACCATCTGAGCATAACAGCACGTTTGTGAACTACAAGTTTTAAGAACGGCTCATAAAATTGAACAAAATGTTCTTCATTTAGTTCTTTTTAACAGAGAAACGACGATGTCAAACGACAACATCAAAAATCAACCGTTTAAGTAATCGGACGAAAAATCGATACATGTCATGCAAAAATAAATAAACACTCATCGATATATACACAATATCACAGTATATTATTTCAAATGCGGATTATTTTATGACTTTACTTGACTTCTAATTTTCAAGAATTCAGTAATTACAAACGCAATCTTTTTGTTTTCGAGTCTAGCTTGTTTATTCACCAACAACTTCAGTTACATATGTATTTCGTGTATTTAATTTTATTGTAAGAGTACAAATTATATGTACCGATATATGTATTAAACATAACGCCGTTTTCTTTGTATATATTAGCTTAGTTAGCAGATTACAATTAAATACTTAAATGTTTGTCAAGTGACAACTATGGATATTATAATGTAGTTTATATTTTGCAATACTTTTTGAAATGCATTCTCGATAATAACTCACTTGTTATTAATTCTTTATTTATTTATAGAAATTTCAACTTTAAGATATTTAAGAACTCTAGACATATTATTTTGTATAAATATGTATGTGTAGTATGTAAGTTTATATGAATGTCTAAGTTTTGACTAGTATGCTCGCGCTAAGCTACACTAATTTCAATATTTCTAGCGGTATTTCAATACTTGAGAGAGAGTATGTGAGTATGTATGTATGTAATACTGTGCACAAAACGTATTATATTTTTGTAGTTTGTATATGCTACTTTTGATTATTATAGTTTGTTTGACCCCATACCAGCTTTTTTTCTTGTTTGATGCAACATCTATAATAACATTTAACGTTTAACGACATCGAATTGTATTTATGCGCGTAATACTTGTATTAACTGTTCATATTGGCATTTATATATTTTATTTATGTTCATGTATAAGCTATATTGTCTATTTCACAAGTATCTATGTGTATATATATTGCTAGAGCACGCTTATACGTTTATAAGCTGGCTTTAACACGCACTACAACTTCTGAAAACTGAAAAAACAATCGTTTGAATGCTAAATTAATTTTGTAATTAGTATCTGTTAGAGAACAGTTGCTTGTTTACCCTGCACAATGCTTTTGTACTACATAATTTGAATATTTTATTAAGCATATTGAGAAATTCATAATAGTGTTTTTATGGTGCATGATTGCATTTTGCAATTCTTTAAGAGCGTGGCAAGTTACAACACATATTTCTTCAAGCATCGATGTTTTATGTTTTATGTATTTTGTGTAATTTTTATTTAGAACAATTAAACAACGATTATAATCAGCAAGTATTTCAGCTTTGCATATGTACATGTTTTAAATATATAACCTCATTGTATACCTGCGATTAACTAATATATATTTGCTTTGAAACTCTTATATTCCGCTTGTGATCTATGTATGTATATACAGAGTTGATTTCCATCAAGTTTTTGTATTGTTCTAGGTTTAAAGTTTTGTTTGCGCGCAAAAATGTTTATACTTGTTGCCCATTTCATGGCATGGATTTCATTTTATATATTTGAGGATTTTACGTAGCCTTTTCTGGGGCCTACAACGCTTGGAGAAACTTGCAGCCATTCAAGTAACTCGCGGGAATATCCTAGTGGATCCAAGTGATCCTTTAACTAAATGGGTTGATTTTATAGGGATATGAAAAGAAATTGTACGATTTGTACGCGCATTTAAGTTGGTATTGTATAACGGTATAATAGTTAAGTATTTAAGTTACATTTTTTGCATAGTTCCCTTATTGCGTCAGATATCTTGTATGCGATTTAAGTTTGTTAAATTTGCATATATATGTATATATATTTTAGTATAGTATTTCATTTGATTAATTTCGTTTAATTTGATAAACAATCAATTAACTTTTAACAAATTTAACATTAGCTTTCTTTCAAATTGATTTGCTTAAAGAAGGCTGGTTTTTAATAACCAAATTGCAGCACAAATGTTTTGACCTATTGCTAATAGAGTTTTAATGTGCGTCCCCAAAACCGACCCAGACGCTCAAAAAGTATTGGCCTCTCGGCTTGAACAAAGTCGTCCTTGACAAAATTCTCTTTTTTTGGACTAGTTAAATAATTTCGAAAAAAAATCTAGATGATCGCAGCGCAATATTTTGTACCACTTTGGCCCAAGTCCCTGAAGAGCAACCAAATTTTTTGCATAAAATGAGTCGCGGTCTGTGTAAGTGCCACTGACATAGTCGGGTTGTTATCTATTGAACACAAATTTCTCAAGGCCTTCTTTTTTTGACAGATGCTCCCACGAGCACTTTTACACGCCGCCAGTCTTCGGATGTCTTTTATAATGACCCCTTCAAAATTCAATCGTACAACTTTCGCTATGCCGATCGACCCGCATATCCGGTGCAGCATTATCAGCGACCACAGCCGCCGCCACCGAAGCCGCCCACCTTTGAGACGTACTATCACAATCCTAGATTTATTACCAAGCGTCAGGATGTGACGACGAGTCCCTTTGCTGAGCACAGACGTCGTCGGTATCTGCAGGATTTTAAATGCCTTTCCACGCCGGCCAGCAAAGCCTATGATCCAGTGGTGTCTGGTGACCGGCACAGGACAGCAGCACAGTCTCCTCGCAGTCCAGCTCCCAATCCGCTGCTGCGCACCTGCTGCAATCGTGATGAATATCAGACGATGCGACGGGATCAAAGTGTCAGCACTATGGGCAGCACAAGAACTACCCACAGAGGTGGCAGAAGTGCCTCCGTCAGCAGCTTAAGGCCGCCGGAACGAAACTGCTCCACTTCCACGTTCAAGCTGTCGCCAAGGCGCAGCGCCAGCAGCTCCAGCGGTTGTGCCATCAACATAAACATAAGTGCTCCGGAAACTCCATCGGAGCCGGACAACAGTTTGCGGATTCAAATTAAAACGGATTCGGCTTGCTTGCACAATAATACGGATAGTTTTAAAGTGCAGCAGGCGCAGCCAAAATCTCCAAGGCTGCGCTCTCCCAGCTCCGAAGTATTTGTGATTGATAAACGACTGTCCAAGTTTAGTCTGCCTGAAGCACGAAACCCAATCAATTGGACCTACAAAAGCTGCTGCGAACGGGATATTTTGAGGGCCAAGCGGCTGCAGGTGCAAACAGAGCGACAGAGTTTGGAGCAGGTGCGTCAGCAGGAGCTGCAAAAGGAGCAGCAGCGTCAGCGGCAGCGGGAGCAGGAACGTGAGCGTTTGCGTCAATTGGAAAGACGTCACGACCGTGACCAGCTGCTGCAGCTGGAGGCGCAGCGGGAAAGGCAGCGCCTACGCGAATTGGAGCGAGAAACCCAACGGAAAAGGGATTACGAGCGTGTGTGTCGCTATCAGGAGCGAGAGCGGCAGCAACGGCAGCCCATGCGTGCCATGTCCATGCCCACACCGGTGCTGATGACATCGCATTTGAGCAGACCGACTGCTTCGGCGGATCGGCTGCCTGGCATGGCGCCCTGTTATGTCCGGCCGCTCAGCTCCGGCAGGGAGCGAATTGTGAGCTCTCTGAAATCGCTAAGAAGTCAACAGCAGGTGCCAGTGCCGGTGCCGGTGCAGATGCAGTCGCAGGATCGGGATCGGGAGCGGGAACGGGAGCAGGTGCAGCTGCCACCATGCCATAGCAGTTCGGGCAGCTTGAATTACAATGCCAAAGTACACGGGCATGGCAGCAACTGCAGTCTGCGACGTCCCCTATCCACAACGCATCTGAACGAACGCAAGTTGCTGAATCTGCATGTGAACGGAATGCCCGTTAGCTCCAATCAGCCGATACATACGCGTATAAATAACATGCCCATAAGGATAACAACCTCGCAGTCGCCCTATGAGGATTTGCAGTTCTCGCTGAATAAGGTGCGGGTGAGGAATGCCTCACCAATGGCAGCCAATGGCAGGCCGGTGGAGCAGAGAAGGCGCAGCTGCAGCTGCTCGGCAGCGAGTCGGCGGTCGGAAGAGTCCTACAATGTCAACATCAATGTCTATGCGGATAATCTGCGCCACATGCGTTTATAAGTGAACTAAGTTCTAATGGGTGGCACTGTTATAACGGCAGTATAACTGTTAGATCTGGCTTTTGACAGCTTCATTTCTCAGTTATAAGGACGCTGTAACAGATCCAAACATATATTTCAAAAACTTTTTATTCTCACTTGAAATTCGTTCTTTTGTCTTCAGTCAGTTCTAAATTTTTTGCGTTAGTTTTTGGTGGTATTTTTAAAAAATATAAAGTGATAAAATTGGTTGGGAACATGTTTTTGGGATTCACATTAAATCAATGCAATTGCGGGCGCTAACACTGATAAATTGTACATGCAAATACCTTCCATTCTGGGAGTAAAATATACATATATATTTTTCTTATTTTTCTTTTCAAGTCTACTGTCAACTTTTAGTAGTACTTATTGGTTGTTTTGTTGGGAGTATTTAATCATTTCTTTATACTTGACTCAACCTTTCGTTTTCCATGTTTTTAATAGGTTTCTTTTCACTCATAACTTTTAATGATTGACCAAAGAATTGGATTTTGTGAAGCATTTTCACTTTTCACTATGTCAAAGTTTCGATTTTCTACTGACCTCACACCTTCACACAAAATCCTCACTTGTTTTCTAACTACAATTTCATTCTAGAATTTATTTTCAACAAATAAAAATATACTCGTCAAAGCTTTCAAATTTCAGCCGATGGAATTTTCTACTATTCAAAATGTTGTAAATTTGCCTGAAAAGATTGTGGTCCATTTGAAATGTTACTCATTGATATTTTTGTAACTACAGCTTTGGATCTTAGGCGTAACTTTGCCCAACTTTTAACATTTATAACAATTTGTTTGAGTTCATATGATATTATTGATATTTTTGGTTGTATTTTCTTTTGCTTTCGTTTGCTTGTTTGTTTGTTTTTTTTTTTTTATATTTTTTGGTCATTTTGTACTGACATTGCCAAGAAATTTGTTTATTTTTCGAAACTTTATTCGTCGTCATCGTAGTTTTGATAGGTTACATAACGTACCTGCGATTTGTCGCGTCCATATATTAATGACTGCAAAAGTTAAGAGGTATGTGTTTTGTTAGTGATTTTGAAATGCATATAATTGAATTTAAATTGATATTTCTTTAAACTCAAATCAAAGACAGGAAAGGTACAAAATTATATGCTTTGAATGTCGGGCAATAATTAAAATGGTTTATTTCAGTTATAATAATAATAATAAATAAACAATAATAAAATATGAAAAATGTATACGCTTAAAAATGCAACTAATAATAATGCATTTTAATTTATTAATATAAAATCCACAAGCAAACATAAAATATTAAAACTTATACAGTTAAACAGTAGTAGATTATTTCTGTATTCAGAAGTCTCAGATTGAGTATGTATATACAATTATATGGAGGAAATACTGATAATAGCTTACCAAATAATAATACTAATAAAAATGTATTGATTAAAGATAGAAACTTAAGTAGTTGCATAAGTTGCAATGGAAATAAAATCAAGAGTTAATCTGAGCTCATAATCGTTCACTTTCGAACGCCTCATTCGTCTTGCCCTCTAACGAGGGCGTATCCTGCATAATTGCTGGACAGGATGCGGCTTCCGCAGCAGCAGCAGCAGCAGCAGCAGCTGCGGCGGCTTCTCTGGCCATACGCACCTTTTTCTCATCGCTGGTCGGTGGATTCTTGAGTAGAACCAGCAGTGGTGCATACAGGAAACAGAGTATGGCGATGCCAAACAACATCCACTCGAAGCCAATGCTCTTCACCAGTGATCCCGATAGAGCTGGACCCACAGCAAAGCCAACACAGAAGGCCACATCTCCCAGGGCATAGACGCTGCCATAGACAGCCGAGTGGCGTATGTCAACCAAGTAGCCCAGTTCCGGCATCATCGAAGAGTCCACCATGCCAATGGCAAAGCCCAGACCGGCATTGGGTATAATCAGATGAGTAATCGAGGTGGCCATGGGTATCTAAAGAGGGAGTAGTGATTGAATAGATACTGTTAAATGTATTGAAGGAACCTACAAAGATCAGACAGGCGCCAATGATAACCAATCCCAGGCAGGCCGCAAACCATCGGCCAATCTTGTGTCCCAGTGGTCCAAACAGATTTGTGCCTATCAAATAGCTAATGGATGCAGGCAAAAAGGCAACACCCTGCTCCCAACGTGTGGCTCCCATGTTATCCACCATCCACAAGGGCAGCGATGGTTCCAGCATTGCAATGCCCATATTGGCAAAGGTTATGGCACCAGCCGCTATCAGAATATAAGGATCACTGATCAGACTCTTCAGCGACGGTGGCTCCTCGGTCTCCGCCTTCTGTATCGATGGCTGCAACATGAACAGCTGCAGCAAACCATCTCCGAGCGCCAGAGCAGCCAGGATCAGAAACGGCGCCGATTTGCCAACAAATTCATACATGACGCCACCAAAAGGCGGTCCGATTAGGACACCAAGAGCAAGTCCACCCAGTGCTATGCCCATTGCATTGCCACGCTCCTTGTCGTCGGTGAAGCGATCCGCCAACATGCCCATGCCGGAGACGGAGGAACAGGACGAGCCAATGCCCTGAAGCGCTCGAGCGATGAAGAGTACCAAATAGGAGCGACCAAAGGCGAAAACTATGTAAGATGAAAATAGTGAATATTTAATTTGCATATCTATAGAAAACTTATGCTTCAATGTTTTTTAAATCTTTTAGATTCCACATTTATAAATTCAAAACAATTTTAAGGATTTCGATAAAACACATATTTGTTTTTGGTTACGAACGATTTGTGATTGTTATTAAACATAATTTAATAGTTAAAAAAAGTTCTAGAATATGTAAAATTCCTGTATAAATACATCATATTTCAAGACTTACTTATCGTAGACAGGAACATTATAACAAAGCCGGCAAACATAGGAATGCTGTAGCCAATTCTGAGAAGAAAAAGTAAAGTTAAGAGTTATAAATATATATGCATATTAAGAATAAAATAATACACAAATGAAGAATGAAAATTACTCACTTATGCGTTAGGGGTCCCACAATGGGGTTAACCAGCAACTGGACAATGGCCTTGGATGCAAAGAGCAGACCCACTTCAACCGTTTCGCCGACCAATTCATTATGCCGCTCCTCCATTTCCCGATAATATGTCTCATTTTCTATTCAAGATTAAGAACACTTTAGCACCTTCAGCTGCTGGCAATTGGGTAACCCGCTAGACGTGCTTACCTTCTGGACTCAGTGTGGAGACCTCGATCGGTGACACGTCATTGCCACCGTCCTTGCAGGGACAGGACGCTGCTGGTGGCGGAGTGTTCGGGGTAAGTGGCATGCGTGGAAAACTGTCGAGTGGTGCGTCCGGATGTCGTATGTCGTACAGGAACTCGGGTATGATGGGCACTGCATGGATGCAATGGAAAAAGAGTCGGTTAATGGTTTTGTAATTGAGTTGCAACAATGAATTTACGTACAATTAGCCCTAACGGCCAGCCGTTAGATGACGCTACGAAAGCAATTTTCTCCAGCCGTTATTTAATTGCATTAGAGGTACAGTAACCCCCCCCCTGCCCTACACCTGCAAAAATGTTGTTGCTAAAAGTTTATAATGGCTTTTAGGCATTATTTGCAAGAAGCAGATTGCTCGCTCTAATTGAGTTGTTCGGCCAACAACAACAGCAACAACAAAAGGCTGCATGAAATTGCGCATACGCCACATGCGCTGCATTTCAGTTTGAGGCATACCTTTAAGCGGAGCTACTCTTTATAATTGCTGGCTGTTTTGTTCTCCCCAACACATCCCTCGTTCCGCACGAGCACTTGCCCCTGCCTTGTGGCAACAAATATAAAAAAAAATATTCAATTTGTTTATTGCATGTTTTGACTCTGTTTATATTTATTATCAACACCCGTAGTTGCTAGCGCTAGTCATATCTACACACAGAGTCAGACCCAAACCCTAACACTCACCCTGACCCCAACCCCAACCCCAACCCACCGATATATTGCACTTAGTCCAATGCTCGTTTCGTTGCTGTAATTGCATTTAGTATCCGTTGCTCGGCACCTCATGAATTCAGTGCTGAGGGCATGTTTCAATTGGATTTACAAGTTGCTGAGTGGCGAGCGATAGTTGGATGCCACTGTATTTGTTGAAGTGTTGTTACCATAATGTGTGTGGATAGCAGCAACTAGACAGCGCTGTGGCTGGAATAATGACAGCTTGTCTGTATTTAACCAATCGAATTAAAATTATAGTTGTTATATGTGAGTGTGAATATTGGTTAGGGTACTTGAGATCTGGGCATAGTGTCTCTAGAGCCAGGGTATTATCATTTCGTCACGAAAGCTTAAGCTTATCAGCTAAAGTATTGTGAATGGGTACATCAGCATAATAAATACCTTAACATGAATATTCCATCATTAAAACACTAGGCCTAGAATGTTACTGGCATAACTAATGTAACCCTTAAAAGCAAGACGTTAAGATACATTTGTGTACTCCATTCATATAAATATATTGTATGTATATCGTGCCGGCACGTGCCTTGATTCATTTGAGCTGGATAAGTCAGCGAATGTGAAATTGCCCCTAACACAACCTACCCATCCTAAATCATCCTAAGTCTGATTTAAAGGCAACCTCGTCTCAACCGCATTAGCCGCCACATATGTCAGATATTATAGTTGACATGCCATTTGTGGTTAGTCCCAACAAATAATATGAAAATCATGCTCAGCCCGAAAAAGTATGCTAGCGGAAATGTATTCAAAATAGTTTTCTTTTTTTAATAGAGCCTACCACTTAAAATGCAACAGCACCATAAACGATTAGCCGGGTAATTTTATTCCAAAATAGTTTCCAAGTAATTTCGTAACCGTGTAACTCATTAAACTGTCCCCGAACATTTGACATACAAAAATCGAAAAGCACGTGCAACTGACAAACGGTTAATGGAGTTCAATGTGTGGAACAGAGAACTGAGGATTGGGGATTGAGGACTCTCGCTTTGGTTGTTTGGGTTGCATTTCGCGTGTCAAAGACACTTAAACCGCAGGGCAAAGTAAAAAAACTAGCGGTGGGTGCTGGCGACCAGACAAAACAAACCGTTACGACCAGGGACTGGCTGAAACGGTGACTGTATCAGTGACTAAAATGTCACTGTTCAAATTGTAAGCTTATAAATGTGCTGCCTAGAAATGCCAATAAATGACTTCAAACTGCCATAACTTTTCCAAAGCTCAACCGATTTTCAAATCTGAGGTCATTTTGGTCAAGGTTTGTTCTCTACAACAATACTACATTCAAAGTTGAAAAAGTTCCCATTTTTGGATTTCTTGTCAAAAATGAAGACAAGATGTTGACATGTGAAGTTCCCAAATCCCAAAAATTTGCCTTTCCAGACTTCAAAGTGCCATAAGTTTGTCAAATGATATCCGATTTCGAAATCTGAGGTAATTTTGGTCATGGTTTGTCCTCTACAACAATACTCCATTCAAAATGAAAAATTTCCAATTTTTGGTTTTCTTGTCAAAAATCAAGATATCGACATGTGAAGTTCCCAAATCTCAAAAATTGGCCATCCTTTCTAGACTTCAAAGTGCCATAACTTTGTCAAATGTTATCCGATTTCCAAATCTGAGGTCATATTGGTCAATGTTTGTTGTCCACAACAATACTACATTCAAAGTTGGAAAATTTCCAATTTTTGGATTTCTTGTCAAAAATGAAGACAAGATGTTGACATGTGAAGTTCCCAAGTCCCAAAAAATTGCCTTTCCAAACTTCAAAGTGCCATAACTTTGTCAAATGTTATCCGATTTCCAAATCTGAGGTCATTTTGGTCAAGGTTCGTTCTCTACAACAATACTACATTCAAAGTTGAAAAATTTTCAATATTTCGATTTCTCGTCAAAAATCAAGATATCGACATGTGAAGTTCCCAAATCCCAAAAATTGGCCATCCTTTCTAGACTTCAAAGTGCCATAACTTTGTCAAATGTTATCCGATTTCCAAATCTGAGGTCATTTTGGTCAAGGTTTGTTCTCTACAACATGCTACATTCAAAGTGGGAAAATTTCCAATTTTTGGATTTCTTGTCAAAAATGAAGACAAGATGTTGACATGTGAAGTTCCCAAGTCCCAAAAAATTGCCTTTCCAAACTTCAAAGTGCCATAACTTTGTCAAATGTTATCCGATTTCCAAATCTGAGGTCATTTTGGTCAAGGTTCGTTCTCTACAACAATACTACATTCAAAGTTGAAAAATTTTCAATATTTCGATTTCTCGTCAAAAATCAAGATATCGACATGTGAAGTTCCCAAATCTCAAAAATTGGCCATCCTTTCTAGACTTCAAAGTGCCATAAGTTTGTCAAATGTTATCCGATTTCCAAATCTGAGGTCATATTGGTCAAAGTTTGTTGTCCACAACAATACTACATTCAAAGTTGGAAAATTTCCAATTTTGGAATTTCTTGTCAAAAATGAAGACAAGATGTTGACATGTGAAGTTCCCAAGTCCCAAAATATTGCCTTTCCAAACTTCAAAGTGCCATAACTTTGTCAAATGTTATCCGATTTCCAAATCTGAGGTCATTTTGGTCAAGGTTCGTTCTCTACAACAATACTACATTCAAAGTTGAAAAATTTTCAATATTTCGATTTCTCGTCAAAAATCAAGATATCGACATGTGAAGTTCCCAAATCTCAAAAATTGGCCATCCTTTCTAGACTTCAAAGTGCCATAAGTTTGTCAAATGTTATCCGATTTCCAAATCTGAGGTCATATTGGTCAAAGTTTGTTGTCCACAACAATACTACATTCAAAGTTGGAAAATTTCCAATTTTGGAATTTCTTGTCAAAAATTAAGACAAGATGTTGACATGTGAAGTTCCCAAGTCCCAAAATATTGCCTTTCCAAACTTCAAAGTGCCATAACTTTGTCAAATGTTATCCGATTTCCAAATCTGAGGTCATTTTGGTCAAGGTTCGTTCTCTACAACAATACTACATTCAAAGTTGAAAAATTTTCAATATTTCGATTTCTCGTCAAAAATCAAGATATCGACATGTGAAGTTCCCAAATCCCAAAAATTGGCCATCCTTTCTAGACTTCAAAGTGCCATAACTTTGTCAAATGTTATCCGATTTCCAAATCTGAGGTCATTTTGGTCATGGGTTGTCCTCTACAACAATACTCCATTCAAAAATGAAAACTTTCCAATTTTTGGATTTCTTGTCAAAAATGAAGGCAAGATGTTGACATGTGAAGTTCCCAAGTCCCAAAAAATGGCATTCCCAGACTTCAAACTTTGTCAAAACTTAACCCATTACCAAATGCAATGTCTTTTCGGACATGGTTCAGCATCTATATTTATACTTCCATCAAAAGTCAAGAAATATTTCACTACAGTGGGTCAAAAATCACTGTTAAGTTGCCACTGTTGATATTTGTGTGACTTTTGGCCAGCCCTGGTGACAGCAATATTTCTCTGACGGCGTTGCTGTTGTCGTCGTCAGGCAAACAGCGATGGTAGTGAGACAGCAACCGGCACCGTGTAAGCACACGACATCGAGGACAGTAGCGATGAGGACGACAGCGACCCCGTGACATACGAAAAAGCGCCTTGGATTTGTTTTTCCTTATGCTTAAGCGGTAATAGGTGGGGCGGTTTAATTAATGCGAGAGGTGAACAGCAGGAGGTGGAGGAGGCAATGCGACAGCCAGCGAGATCCATTTGGGAATCGGCCAGTCGACCGCTGTTTGTGCGCTCCGTTTGGCAGGAGAGGATCGGGGAGACGGGTCGCACACACCGGCGTCACTTTATACTGGACTATGAGCCGCGGGAGCGCCAGCGACAACGCGGTGGTAAGTGAAATGAAGTGAACCAGAGATGAAGACCCAAAGCTAATCGAATTTGGATAGGGCTTAGCTATCCAAACGAATCCTGTCAGCTGCAGGAAAAGTCAATGGCCATTGAGGACAGCAGCGTTGACTATACCCTGGAAGAGTATCTGCTATTAGACGCCACCAAATTAACACTGCAGCACCAGCAGCAAGTTGGCCAGGCTCAAACCGCAATGGCCAACAAAGTCCAAGCGGCGTTTAGCACGCTCCACGGCAGACGTAATGCCAGGAGACGTGCCTGGCTACTGAGTGGCGGCAAGAGCTATCAACTGGATCATCTAACAGATCATCACTCGCATTTGCAATCGCGGCGCAGTTCGCTGCAGGAGGCACAAGGCACAGGTACAGGAACAAGTCAAACGGCAGCAAATCCGGAGGAACGTCTGGCGGAGCGAGTAATCAATTGGCTGGATCTAGCGGGGCGTGCGGATATTGTTAAGGGAGCGATGCCGGCGACAGCACCCGTTAGCAGCAGCAGCGCCATGTTGCCGAGGAGTCAGCGAATCAATCGGCACCGTGGCCTGAGTCTTAAGCGCAGTGCACCGCGAGAAACGCCCAGGAAGTCCGTCAGCAAGCAGGCGGTGGTTAACTACTGCTCGAATCCATCCAATGCCAAGCCAATTACCATCATCTTCAACAAGGAGGGCGTCCCGGTGCGCCTCAATCGTCCACCCCGCAACATTGAGCTCTGTGCGCTGAGCAACAGCGCCAGCACCACACGCCGCCTGGCAGGACAACTGGCATCGGCCCGTCTGTATAATGGCAGTCCTACTGCTCCCACTATTGAGCAGGCGCGCACTCCGCCGCAGAGCAGTCGTGGCTTGACGGCCAAGCAGCAGGAATCTCGTAAGCAGTTGCACATCTTCATGCCAAGTCTGCCCATGAAGGGCTTGCTCCTGGGAGCGACGAGCAGCGAGGATGCGCTTAGCGCTAGTTTCAGTGATTTGTATTTTTAAACTTTGAAATTTGCAATAAAGTCTCCATTTATCCCTTCAATATTTGAACTTCGATCCGAAAAACAAATCTCCAGCAATTTCAGGGCTAAACTTACAAAATGTCCTATATAGTTTCCTGTTGACCTCCTTCAAACCGCATAAACCTATATCTTTCGCAGCTGTAGCTTTTTTTAGCACTGCGGGATTCCGGAAACGACTTTTTGTCTTTCTTTGACTGGCTTTATTGATTTATCCTTGGTGTGCTGTCATTGAAACTTTTCTCTGTTCACAAACGTATTTTTAGATTTAGCCAAGTCTACGCTTTGGGGCAACTAAATGACTGTTTATGTTTTGTTTGTCTTTGCTAGGCTGTAACTCATTCTTGACTTTACTTTTGACGTCGATGGGTAATAAAGGTAATCAGTTAGACACTGCATAGCTTATATTGTATTTAAACAAAAGACAGAGTATTATTAAAGCACATAAGTTTTGGGGAACGATTTTATGATATTTGATAGGTCTAGCGATCATATAGGGAGAATGAGAGAGCACTGTACACTTCCATATACAGATCATTTGACTCATCCAGGCCTTACTTGAATTCATGAGAATCGCGTAGAAGGGCGACATTTAATATGCGTTATTTTTTAATTACTGAGCAGTTTACTGATGTAAACATCATTTTCGTACGATTTAGTGTCTGTAGTAGACATGACTTAGCTGAAACTCCTGTATATATGTACATGTATGTATATGCCGTGTTGCAGCCACGTGTAATGAGTCAACCACAACAGCATCTAAGGGACCACCACTTAAAACAGCCCAGAAACTTTGTGACCTTTGCTTGTAGATATGCTGTCACCATTGGCCTGGTCGGAAAGAGACACCACGCTAATCACGTCATACTGTAGCAACGTAGGAACGCCAAAGGCCATGGAAAACTTTTTGCTAAAGGCGAAACTCTAAAAGACAAAAGGCACGCTCGCAATTACGACGCTGCTAAAAAGGAACTTTTGCCTGACATTTGAGTTTTTTGCTAGTTTGGTTTTGGGGTAAGAAAAATGCGCAACAATACGAGTATTATACTAGAAAGGAGGCAGCTTAACAATACAGTAGACAGTAAAATGCCTGCCGTGACTTATTCGCGTTTCTGAGGCTCACGCGGCAGGTTGCTAGTGTTTTACGGTTCGGATACGGCATAAAGTTGCGTTCCGGCTAACAAGCATAGTTTTTGTGTGTTTAATTTTCCTGTAATTAGTAGTACCACCAGCAAATGTCAACGGATGAGGACACTGTGGGCAGTCCCCTAAACCCCTCCACGTCCACGTCCTCACTCGTGGAACAGGAGCGGGAGCGGGAACGGGAACGTGAACTTGAACGGAATACGAGCGGAAAGAAAGCAGCGAATCTGTTGCGCCAGCAGCACAGCTTTGAGGCACGCTACAGCAGCATTATTCAGAAGCAAATTTGGGAGACTACCATCAATAAGGATGTGATGGAGCGACAGCTCAATGCGTATTTTCCCTTTGCGCGCAGCACTTCACTCACAAAGGATGGTTCCGAAGGATTCCATCAGCTACTTCAGCCAACGCAGGCGAGCACTGAGTCGAAGACACGTTCGCTGAGCACAACGCCAACCAGGCAGCGATCAGCTGCTTCGCTGGATGTGGCCAAAAATCAGGAAAAATCAGTCAAGAACGCACCGTAGTTAATATATATATTTAATTTAAGTCATAAATAAAAGGAAGGAATCGGGTTTGCTCAATTATTTCAATTAAGGCGTAGCTTGTGGAGTCCTACAAATAAAATCTTTATATTTCATCTTCGAACTGCCTTTGGGACACATGTTTGTTTGTTACATCTTGCACCCTTTCCTACTTCACCATCCCATGCTTTAGGTCTTCGCTACCTAAGCTTTGCTTACAGGATGACTTCACGTCAAGCAACTTTGACTATAATCCCAACTAGTTGTACATTAAATCAGCAAAGATATATGCTTATATTTTACTGTTTGCTTATGCAGAAGGCGCTTAGAGATTAGAAGCGATGACCCACATAAATCAAGAAAGTCGCATCCGCAGAAGGCAGTCATTTCTTTTTTGGGGAGTTCCCCTCTTAACGCAGCTTAATCAAATTTATGAGCATTTTATGCTCATTGCCGTAGATCAAATGCAATAAGTATGTATTTCTCGCAATTTTCACTTCAACACCTTTAACGGCAAAGTGAAAGCACTTAAGTGGAAATGCCTCAAGTCAAACGCTAAAAGCATATTTGCCGTAACCTTTCCCCCCTTCAAGTAATCCAACCCAACACTCACACACACACACACACACACACACACACATACTCTTTGCCATTCGGCATTTACAGCTAACTTTGATTTGCTGGCAGTCGGAAACTAGAAAAGCTTTGAAAATCTTGAACTATGGTTTGTCTGTGGGTGGTTGGGTGGATTTTCTTTTCGTTTTTTGGGTTGAGTTAATACTTTTACTTTTTGTGCGCTGCTCGAACATTTTTCTACTTTTGCTTTGGCTCTGACTTCCGTATCTATCAACAAGTTGCTGAAGTGCCCGCATTCGCATTCGCATAGCTATTTGTCTTCCACTGGCCGGGCGGACAGCCACCCCCCCACTTGTTGATATATATATATATATATATAAATTCATGAACGTTTAACACAAAGCAAAAATGAAGTGGAACTTCAAACGCTTTCGGTGTTGTCAGCCGCAGCAAACACTGACCAGACCCAGGACAGCATTGCGGTTCGGCCATCGTCCAACGGCCACTTGATGTCCACGTGTTTGTCCAGACACTTGACATGAGCACTTGGCTCGTCCGTTGGCCACCAACGTCCGTCCCTTGCCCCCCATCCACCTTGCGTAGATTTAGTGTCACACGCAGCCTTCGCAATGGTCGGTCGCGTGTCTATTTAATTGACTGTCCGCACTTTGAGTGGCCACATCCCAACCACCAACCAATCCCTGTCTCCAATTCCCAATCCCCAATCCCTCTCTGTCTGTGTCGGCTTTTAATAATGACGGGCAACGCACATTGCTGGCGAATAATAGTACTCCAAAATTGATTAGTTGTTGTTGTCGGTTGGTTGATTTTACCCACTTGGTTTGGGGCCCTTTCGTGTTGACTGCGTGTGAAGGACCATGGAACAAGGATTGTGCTTAGCGATAGATATGTGAGAAAGGAATTTTCCGTTTTTCTATTTGTATAGTCGATGTCATGAATATATTGAAAGGCAGCTCGTATTATCGCTCGTATCTGAGAAATATTATTGCTAAATTCTAGGGTATTTAATATATAATACATTTTGAATTTCCATACTGTTTTCTTAAGGAACAAATGAGTCGATTCATTCATAAATATGTATATAATAGATACAAAAGAAAAGAGCTGAGAGATATATTAGCAAATCCCAACGCTAATCAAAATCCCTTGGCATCACCCAACATTCAATGACAGTTGAATTGATGAACTGAAAACAGACTGACTGACTGACGCTGAGGAAACATTCATTAGCTTAAGTGGCGCATTGTGGTAATTTTATGGAGTGCTAAGAGCCGTATCTAGAAATTGAAATGAATAATTTCCAGGTGATTGCGTTGCATTGTCAAGTGGCTGCCACAAGATGTATGGCCGTGAAATGCTAATGGGGCACTCAATTTATGCGATTTATACGATTTATATTTAAGAACAGTAGTTTCTGGTTTGCATCACTTACCGACTGTCGTTAAAAGCATGTTGTCCAGCAGCAGGGCTATGGCAACGATGACCAGCACAAGACGATTGGAGCCACGCCAGCTGACCATCCATGCTTTAGCAGCGGAAAAGGTGCCAGCCGCGCGTGGATCCTCCTCACGATACTGGTCGGGCGGCGGCGGCGGTTGACCACCTGTCATTTTGCGCGGTGCATAGGGTTGCTCGGCTGCTTGATGGCCACTCGCCGTTGGCAGCTGTTGATCCTTTGGTCCGACTGTGCCCAAAATGCCGCAATCTGTCTCCATGGTGCCATTCTGTTGATTGCTATCCAGCTGTTGCTTGAACGGATTTCTGCTCGGTGTATTGGCGATGCTTGTCTGTTGCGGATTGTTGCCGTTTAAGGTGAAGGATGTGGTCTGATTGCTTGGCCCCAATGCTGCGCCTGTTCCTGCTGCTGCTGCTGCTGCTGCTCCTTGCGACTGCTGTGTGTATTTACGTGTGCCATCATTGCCCGCATCGGTCGATGATTGCATTGCGTCGCTAGCCGCTTGTTGCTATGGTAAGTCCTAGGATTGTAACATCTAATCAGTTTCATGCTAAGCGGATTGTCTTTAAAATGCAATCAGCGTGTAAGCAGCTTGGCGGCTGGGTGAGTATCAGGAAAATTCCCTCGCCCACTTTACGCCTCAATGATTTTCGCTAATTAAAACTAAATTATATATCTTGGCTTTTTTTGTTGTTGTTGTTTTGGATCTAAAATTTAATTCAATTATTGCACAGCAGTTGCTGGCGCACACAAATTAAATAAAGCTTTTCAGTTTCACACAATAATTCAAATATAATAATAGCCATGTACTTGTAAGACAATGTGGCCAAATTTAAATATTTATTTAATTGGCTTTTCCAAGTAGCGTACCATTTGAAATTGGGTCTTTCAAATTTACCAAATTTTCCTGATGCAAAGCGTGCGTCGCAAATTGAAATTGAATTTCGCATCTAATTCGTTTAGAAGACATCACACACACACACACACACCGAGTCAGCATAGTGCCACGCCCAGACACACACACAGACACACACACACAGTCTTGCGCTTAGTCAAGCGTCTTTGTTAGTGCCTGGAGGAGTTTTCTTTTTGCCAAAATTCGACTTTCAAGCGTTAAGTGCTGGGTGCGACTTTCAAAAATTGAATTAACTTGCAGTCAATTAAATCAAAACGCTGCGATAATTGAGAACAAGATGGAAGATGAGTTTGCCAGCATGAAAGATGCACTACAGATGGCTTTCAATGGATGGCCTGTAACCGACTACTAACTATGGCCTTCACAGTAGCTAAAGTTATAATTAAGTTGAGGGCACTTTTTGATATTAAGTATACGTTCACTTAAGCGTATTTATTCAAGCTACTAGCCAAATTGCACAAAAATCAATTGCTAAATAATTGAATGCTAGTGAATATAGCTCAAATTTGTAACATTATGTTTTAGCACTTACAGCGTATTTCTGGTTGCTGAATACGGTCTCTTAAGATTTTTTCTATTTTTTTTTTGTATTTCAAACTACGTACACTGGGAATTATAATATTATTTTGCCGATTTTATCTTTATAAATATATATAATTCGCTTGTTGGCATGTCATATATTTAGTAAGTACATATAATATCAGCCTGCTTTAAGGTACACAGTCATTGCTAATTAATAGGAAGTAACTTTCACTTTTACAATTATTGTGGTGCACTTTTCGCTTCTGTCGAATCTGCGATGTGATTTCTACTGATTCTGCCGACAAGTCGGCACTCTGAAGTCAAACTAAAATTATTTGCGTGCCGCTTTGCGCTTTTTTAATGATTTTTCTAAAAATTCAACACAGCAACTTGTTGCTATTATTTAGTTTTTGTTTTTGTTTTCGATTTTCGCACGTGTTCATCGTTGATATCCCGCGGCATTAATTTGTTCAAATTTCAAATGAAGGGATTTGAGAAGTGTCTAATGTTAATTTTTCTAAATATTTATTAGCAATGGGCATGCGATTATTTTACGAGCGTGAGAATTAAGTAAAAACGGTAGCGCAGCAGTAGCGAAAAAATATGCAGATTTGAGTAGTTGTAAAACGCATTTCCAGAAAGAAAGATAGAGATATAAAATCCACAACCTTATTTTGCTACGTCAATTGTAAATATTTTATTTCATTTGATTTAATTTATTTATGCGATGCAATGCGCATACGTCGCGTGTACCCATAGTTTAAAACTGAAACGTTAATGATAAAATAAAAAAAAATAAACTAAAAAGGTCACAATCTGTGAGTCGCATCTGTTATACTCTATTCCTAATATATCATAGCACATTTCTTAAATTCTATTTTTATTTAATTGTGTCAACGAAAGCTTTAAATAAATTTACATTAAAATAATATTATTTTATTATTAAATTCGTTCTTAATGTTCTGGTCATAGAACATATGCGCAGAGGCGACTCATTTCATATTTATTATGATCTCAGTTTGCGTTAATTGCATAACATTTAGCGGCTGCTGCTTTTCTGAGCTTCAGCACGCAACTTTATTTAATTGTGAACATTTTCAGATTTGTGAAATAAACATTAATTAAAAGCTGGCCCGATCTCGTATACAGCATTGAAAAGCGTCTCTGAATGCGTTAAAGCTTATATGAATATATATATATATAAATATACGAGGGTCGTAAAGACGCGTATTTAGAAAAAATATTAAAATTACTTATGCTAAAATTAAAAGAACAAATTGTAATGTCTTTGTGGCAAATTCGATGAAATTTGTCATTTATAATTTGTCCGCTTCTGGAAGGGCGATTTATCTATTGGTTATAGGAGCAAATAAAGTTACCTGTTGAACGCTTTGTTGTTTGAGTGATTGGGCTTCTGGTGTGTGGCTATATTGCAGTTATATTCAAACACTGTCGATGATACACCAAGCTGTGGGTTATTGCTGCTTTTGGGGGTGAATTTGTGCGTTGGAGTATTCCTGTAAAGATAGAATAAAATAAATAATTGGGCTTTACTTAAGTAATGTATAATATATATAAATATGTTGTATATATATGTATGTATCTAAATGTTATGCCACACAGAAAACCGTTTTCTATTTTACTTATTTAATGCACATAAATAGATATTTAAGAAATATTTTGCTTGAAAGCAAATCCCCAAAGACCTTAAGCAAATTGCCCTTATATAACTGCGGAGCGAACGCTGTGCAAACAAAAACCTTGTGGACACAATTCCACCCACATTTTTGTGGACTCGCAAATTTGTTGAGTTGAACAAAAATTGTGACTTATGGCATACACATTGAATTGTTTCAACTTTTATTTGTTGTAGTATAGATTCACTTTTATAAATGCACAAAGTTTTTATCACAATTATATTGCTTGAGATTATTTATATGCAATGTAATATTTGAGATAACTATTATATCTATAATATTTGTTCTTGTATCAATGATTATGAGGTTGTTTGACTTACACCCGTTTCTCTGACAAATCACATATTTTCAGATTCTATTTGGCTTTGTTTCGTTTTTTTTTTTTTTTTTTATTAACTTAATAAGCACAATTTTAGGCATTAATTTATTAGTATTGTTATAGATTATAAACTACATTTTCTATGTCAAATGTGGTAGAGTTTTCTCTGTTGCGTGTGTAGTGTAACTGAGCACTGTGTTATCAATACTAAAGTGCTACAAGTGTCTCTGACTCGGCTGCTGCACTGGAAACGTGGGAAACGTGGGAAACGAACACACGTCCATCAGCCACGAGAATTCATCTCGCACTGAAAAAACACACAGCTGCGAACGGCGAACGGCAAACGGCAAACGGTAAAGGCTAACGGCAAACGGCGAACGGCAGACGGCGAACAAGGCGCACGAGGCGCGCTCAAAGCGCCTTTGACTGCGTCAGGATGTGGAATGCGATGTGAAAGGGCAGCAGAAACTGAAGCTGCGTCGCATTCGCTGCCACTTGTTGTGTCGCCGAAGCGGCGACGGTGACGGCGACAGCGACAGCGACGCTGGCGTCGTCGTTGATTGTTGTTGTTGTCGCCTCCTGTTCGAGTGCCCGCCTTCCTCTTAAATCATTATGAAGAAAACTGCCAACGGCAATGATTCTGCTCAATTGCCTTCATTGTGTGTGAGTACATATGTACATATGTGTGTGTCTGAGATGCAGCCGAATCTATGTGTGGGTCTGCTTTTTGATTTTATTTTCACTGCCAATTCCCTTATGCGCCAGTAAGTATGCAATATGTATTTGTATTGGAAGGTTAGCAACGGAGGCAAACAGGGACCAGCATATTATGCCTAATTGATTCTTCTGTTACTAGCATAAGCTTTTGGTCCAAAGCTGATTTCATGCGCTATTACAGAAATCATTGGGTTAAGTCCTAAATAGAAATTATCTTAAAGGTTATAGCTGCAAGGACTAGAGCACTGTTACTTGTTGAATAATGGCTTTTTTTTAAAAGCAAAGTTTAACAGGTGTCATGCATAGTCAAAGGACGATGGCTGACGAACGTACGTGTTGTTGCTGTGATTGTGGTAATTTCTCGCCTGCTGACAGTGAAACAGAAGCACCTGTTAGACAGACATCATTTCCAATAGCTTTTAATGATATAAAAGTAGGTCAGCTTAAGAAATACTACCTATCGCCTACCTACTAATTGAGTATAATTGATCAACGGCTAAGCGGCAAATTGATCCAATTAGCCGGACAGGAAACTTGAGAAACGCAGCGGCAAATGAATACTTTTAGTTATACCAGTAGAATGAATTATGCAATATTCGTCTGTAGGGTTAAGTACTACGATCACATCGAGCCTTTTGTGGCCTTTTGCTCATTGACGCAGCAAAAATCAAAATTCTGAAGGGTGTGTGTGTGTGAAATGCACTTGTATGTGGCACATATGTACATATACATACATACATACACGGCAGGCTTCGGGCCATTAAAGCAGCGTCGGCGAATAACTTCAAAGTTAATGGACTAGAAATCTGGCATGACTGATGACATTAAATAATACATTACAACAACATATGTCCGGGTGGTTGGCACATAGAATTGGGCTTCAATGGAAGCAGGACAATAGAATAATACAGGATTAGAGGGTGGGCTTAATATACCAAGATAAATTCCCTTAAACATAAAAATTCTGAACAGAATTGAAGAGCGAAAAATGTCTTTCAACTTGTCACAATTCAGTATTTACCCTAAATGCAGGTCCGATGTGGAAACAATTTTAAACAGACTAAAATGTTAACAATAGAACTCAACATATGCAGGTCCTAATCACATACGAGCCCGAATATGTCTGATAATCATTTTGTGGTGGTCAACTTTTATCAAGGCGACTCAAAAACAAAAAGCTACTCGAGTGAAAATGTTTAATTTCCTTTTATTCAACAACGAGGCGAATAATTTGTTTGAAATGCAACTCAAAGCAAGCAAAGACCGCCCCACCCCCGTCCCAGCCATCATGCAGAAACTTCAACTGTCATCAGCATTTGGTATATACTCGTAATATCGTGGGGCTCTCCAGACTAGCTCCAAGCAGGCCACAGCCAAAGTTTAAATGTCAAATGGTGTGCGCCTGTGTGCGTATACAGTGGTAGAAAATATTTTTCATTTAGTTCGAGAGATTGTTTCGCAGATTCCTTCAGCCCTCCACTGGGGTGTCTGCCGCATATTTTGTGCTATTGAATTGAAATATCAGCACGTGCCGCTTGCCAGCTTCGAATACTATGCCAAGTTAAGTTGCCCTTCATAATTTTTATTCAACCATTTGTCTTAAGTTTAGATGCGCAGAAAATTGCGAATGGGACGACCAATTTCATTAAGAAATTCCAAGCATATTATCGTTTTTTTTTGCAATTTTTATTCCACCGCAAAATTAAAATACGTTGCAGTGCCAAATTGACAATATTTCTCACGTACTATTAAGCAGCATCGCATGTGTATTAGCAAAATATAGAACACTTGAATGAACCAGAAAGGCTTTGCCCGTTTTCCTTGAAACGCCCTTAAACTAAGATAAATTCCTAACACAAATTCCATTTCCATACTTCAAACTCCCATAACTTTGCCAAAAGTCATCCGATTTCCATTTCCGAAACCATTTTGTTGATGGTATGTCATCTTTAAAAATACTGAATTAAAAATTGAGTAACTTCATATTTTCGGATTTCTTGTCAAAAATCATGAAACCAATAGTGACATGTTAAGTACCCAGTCTCCAAAACTCACCCTCCTTAGCCTTAAAACTGCCATAACTTTGTCAAAACTGAGCCGATCTTCAACCCAAAGGCCTTTTTAGTCATGGTTTGTCATCTTTAACAGTTCTACATTCAAAGTTGAGAAACTAATAAAATTCGTATTTCATGACAAAAATCATGACAACAATAGTGATGTCTGAAGTTTCCAAGTCCCAAGAAATGGCCTTCCTAGACTTCAAACTGCCATAACTTTGCCAAAACTGAACCGATTTTCAATCCTGAGGTCATTTTATGCATGGTTTGTCATCCCTAATAGTTCTACATTCAAAGTTGAGAAACTAATAAAATTCGGATTTCATGTCAAAAATCATGACAACAAAGTGATGTCTGAAGATTCCAAGTCCCAAGAAATGGCCTTCCTGGACTTCAAACTGCCATAACTTTGCCAAAACTGAACCGATTTTCAATCCTGAGGTCATTTTATGCATGGTTTGTCATCCCTAATAGTTCTACATTCAAAGTTGAGAAACTAATAAAATTCGGATTTCATGTCAAAAATCATGACAACAATAGTGATGTCTGAAGATTCCAAGTCCCAAGAAATGGCCTTCCTAGACTTCAAACTGCCATAACTTTGCCAAAACTGAACCGATTTTCAATCCCGAGGCCATTTTATACATGGATTGTCATCCTTAGTAGTTCTACATTCAAAGTTGAGAAACTAATAAAATTCGGATTTCATGTCAAAAATCATGACAACAATAGTGATGTCTGAAGATTCCAAGTCCCAAGAAATGGCCTTCCTAGACTTCAAACTGCCATAACTTTGCCAAAACTGAACCGATTTTCAATCCTGAGGTCATTTTATGCATGGTTTGTCATCCCTAATAGTTCTACATTCAAAGTTGAGAAACTAATAAAATTCGGATTTCATGTCAAAAATCATGGCAACAATAATGATGTCTGAAGATTCCAAGTCCCAAGAAATGGCCTTCCTAGACTTCAAACTGCCATAACTTTGCCAAAACTGAACCGATTTTCAATCCTGAGGTCATTTTATGCATGGTTTGTCATCCCTAATAGTTCTACATTCAAAGTTGAGAAACTAATAAAATTCGGATTTCATGTCAAAAATCATGACAACAAAGTGATGTCTGAAGATTCCAAGTCCCAAGAAATGGCCTTCCTGGACTTCAAACTGCCATAACTTTGCCAAAACTGAACCGATTTTCAATCCTGAGGTCATTTTATGCATGGTTTGTCATCCCTAATAGTTCTACATTCAAAGTTGAGAAACTAATAAAATTCGGATTTCATGTCAAAAATCATGACAACAATAGTGATGTCTGAAGATTCCAAGTCCCAAGAAATGGCCTTCCTAGACTTCAAACTGCCATAACTTTGCCAAAACTGAACCGATTTTCAATCCCGAGGCCATTTTATACATGGATTGTCATCCTTAGTAATTCTACATTCAAAGTTGAGAAACTAATAAAATTCGGATTTCATGTCAAAAATCATGACAACAATAGTGATGTCTGAAGATTCCAAGTCCCAAGAAATGGCCTTCCTAGACTTCAAACTGCCATAACTTTGCCAAAACTGAACCGATTTTCAAGCCTGAGGTCATTTTATGCATGGTTTGTCATCCCTAATAGTTCTACATTCAAAGTTGAGAAACTAATAAAATTCGGATTTCATGTCAAAAATCATGACAACAATAGTGATGTCTGAAGATTCCAAGTCCCAAGAAATGGCCTTCCTAGACTTCAAACTGCCATAACTTTGCCAAAACTGAACCGATTTTCAATCCCGAGGCCATTTTATACATGGATTGTCATCCTTAGTAGTTCTACATTCAAAGTTGAGAAACTAATAAAATTCGGATTTCATGTCAAAAATCATGACAACAATAGTGATGTCTGAAGATTCCAAGTCCCAAGAAATGGCCTTCCTAGACTTCAAACTGCCATAACTTTGCCAAAACTGAACCGATTTTCAATCCTGAGGTCATTTTATGCATGGTTTGTCATCCCTAATAGTTCTACATTCAAAGTTGAGAAACTAATAAAATTCGGATTTCATGTCAAAAATCATGGCAACAATAGTGATGTCTGAAGATTCCAAGTCCCAAGAAATGGCCTTCCTAGACTTCAAACTGCCATTACTTTGCCAAAACTGAACCGATTTTCAATCCTGAGGTCATTTTATGCATGGTTTGTCATTTTTAATAGTTCTACATTCAAAGTTGAGAAACTAATAAAATTCGGATTTCATGTCAAAAATCATGACAACAATAGTGATGTCTGAAGATTCCAAGTCCCAAGAAATGGCCTTCCTGGACTTCAAACTGCCATAACTTTGCCAAAACTGAACCGATTTTCAATCCTGAGGTCATTTTATGCATGGTTTGTCATCCCTAATAGTTCTACATTCAAAGTTGAGAAACTAATAAAATTCGGATTTCATGTCAAAAATCATGGCAACAATAGTGATGTCTGAAGATTCCAAGTCCCAAGAAATGGCCTTCATTGACTTCAAACTGCCATTACTTTGCCAAAACTGAACCGATTTTCAATCCTGAGGTCATTTTATGCATGGTTTGTCATTTTTAATAGTTCTACATTCAAAGTTGAGAAACTAATAAAATTCGGATTTCATGTCAAAAATCATGACAACAATAGTGATGTCTGAAGATTCCAAGTCCCAAGAAATGGCCTTCCTGGACTTCAAACTGCCATAACTTTGCCAAAACTGAACCGATTTTCAATCCCGAGGCCATTTTATACATGGTTTGTCATCTTTAGTAGTTCTACATTCAAAGTTGAGAAACTAATAAAATTCGGATTTCATGTCAAAAATCATGACAACAATAGTGATGTCTGAAGATTCCAAGTCCCAAGAAATGGCCTTCCTGGACTTCAAACTGCCATAACTTGGCCAAAACTGAACCGATTTTCAATCCCGAGGCCATTTTATACATGGTTTGTCATCCCTAATAGTTCTACATTCAAAGTTGAGAAACTAATAAAATTCGGATTTCATGTCAAAAATCATGACAACAATAGTGATGCCTGAAGATTCCAAGTCCCAAGAAATGGCCTTCCTGGACTTCAAACTGCCATAACTTTGCCAAAACTGAACCGATTTTCAATCCCGAGGCCATTTTATACATGGATTGTCATCCTTAGTAGTTCTACATTCAAAGTTGAGAAACTAATAAAATTCGGATTTCATGTCAAAAATCATGACAACAATAGTGATGTCTGAAGATTCCAAGTCCCAAGAAATGGCCTTCCTAGACTTCAAACTGCCATAACTTTGCCAAAACTGAACCGATTTTCAATCCCGAGGCCATTTTATACATGGATTGTCATCCTTAGTAGTTCTACATTCAAAGTTGAGAAACTAATAAAATTCGGATTTCATGTCAAAAATCATGACAACAATAGTGATGTCTGAAGATTCCAAGTCCCAAGAAATGGCCTTCCTGGACTTCAAACTGCCATAACTTTCCAAAAACTGAACCGATTTTCAATCCCGAGGCCATTTTATACATGGTTTGTCATCCCTAATAGTTCTACATTCAAAGTTGAGAAACTAATAAAATTCGGATTTCATGTCAAAAATCATGACAACAATAGTGATGCCTGAAGATTCCAAGTCCCAAGAAATGGCCTTCCTGGACTTCAAACTGCCATAACTTTGCCAAAACTGAACCGATTTTCAATCCCGAGGCCATTTTATACATGGATTGTCATCCTTAGTAGTTCTACATTCAAAGTTGAGAAACTAATAAAATTCGGATTTCATGTCAAAAATCATGACAACAATAGTGATGTCTGAAGATTCCAAGTCCCAAGAAATGGCCTTCCTAGACTTCAAACTGCCATAACTTTGCCAAAACTGAACCGATTTTCAATCCCGAGGCCATTTTATACATGGATTGTCATCCTTAGTAGTTCTACATTCAAAGTTGAGAAACTAATAAAATTCGGATTTCATGTCAAAAATCATGACAACAATAGTGATGTCTGAAGATTCCAAGTCCCAAGAAATGGCCTTCCTGGACTTCAAACTGCCATAACTTTCCAAAAACTGAACCGATTTTCAATCCCGAGGCGTTTTTAGTCATGGTTTGTCATCTTTAACAGTTCTACATTTAAAATTTGTTGTCTAAAATCATGACAACAAAGTGACATGTGAAGTTCCAAGTCCCCAAAAATCTTCATCCTTCGACTTAAAACTGCCATAACTTTGTCAAAACTGAGCCGATCTTCAATCCCGAGGCTATTTTAGTCATGGTTTGTCATATTTAACAGTTCTACATTCAAAAATGGGAAACTTCATATTTTCGGATTTCCTGTCAAAAATCATGACAACAATAGTGACATGTGAAGTTCCAAGTCCCCAAAAGTACCCTTCCTGGACTTTAAACTGCCATAACTTTGTCAAAACTGAACCGATCTTCAATCCCAAGGTCATTTTGGTCATGGTTTGTTCTCGTTAATTAAACATTTAAGATTGACTTGTAGAATTCCTAAGCTAGTGTGAAATTACAGTTTCTCAGTTATCTAGGCTTGGGCTGTAAGCTGATTACCAATCAGTCAGTCAGTCAGTCAATCAGACGTCAGCAAATGAACGATACGATGTCGTATATACATATATGTAAGAAAAGAGAAATACATATCAGGCAAAAAACTTAAATTTTTAGAGGAGGCCAAGACGCATGTCCGAAATGAAGCGTGCGCAATGAGTGTGGGTGGGCGTGGCATTAAAGCATGCTGCACCAATCGCAATTGCCGGATAATACGCAATATTGTTATCCGCCAGTCAGATAAATGATGCCGAAGCGGAAGGATGCTGAGACCAACGTTCGGCACACTTGTTGCTTGGAATCGGAACGAACGCTGCAGGAAGGACTTGGTGTGTGGATTTGGACGCCTACTTTTAGGCGTTATAGAAGTGAGAAAATTGATAATAGACGCACTTGTCGCTGCCGGCACGTAGCACTCACATAAACCCACACCATCAAATAATTCTGCTGCCATTTACGGCTTCAGCATTACTTCTATTATTATACCCTTGCAAGGGGTATTACAATTTTATCACGATATAAGTAATATTAAAAGAATTGATAAAAATTGAGAGAAGAGTATTAGTTTATTATATCACAATTAGTTTATTATACTGGAATAGTATATAATATTTTTTATTTTATATTTTTATGGTAACGTTCGGCTTGATTACAGCATAATAATTATTGAAAATAATTTACTATCAGATTCGATATTCGCTACCATAAAACAGAAACAACGTTTACTTACATTAAAATGTTTTAAATTACTATAAATAACGTAAGAACTATTTACTGACAATTTTTTGATCTTTTAGCTGATTTCTCTTTAACATATTCGGTGTGTGAATAATACAAGTAATTAAATACTCTGGCCTGTTCAGCTTTAAGGGCCTCAGATACTATATCTTGAATGTAGTATTGTTCGGCATAACGGTGTTTCGGTGAAAGTTTGACTATCAGAGGACTCTCTATCACATACTTTGATATCCAATTTTCATCTTTCAGTCGCTTTCTCACCTCATGCATTAAAGCCTTGGCATTAAGTGTCTGGCCATAATTCATGTCACCATAGCTTTGATATTCTCCAGCGCGAAGACATCGGAAGTGATAGCGTTTGGGTTGGTTATCTTCCTCGATCACATGCATCCGAAACAAATCCATCTTACCCCAGTCATCTGCAACTTCTATGGGAGTTCGAATTCCCATTAAAAGTAGACTCAAGTGATTTGTGCAGTCGGCCTTAAAATTGGATTTGTCATAACATTTTACAGCACTCTTTTTGTGTCTCCTCTGACCTCCAATGGTCAATACTTTGGATTCTGTCGTCAGAGTGTCCACTGCTAGAAACGCGTTATAAAAAAGACTTTAAAATATGTTGTACTTCTTAAAGAACCAAAATAATAGCTTACTTGTGTCTTTTTCCGTAGTTACTTTTTCCATAATTGTTTATGTTTGTTTACGTACTATGCTTATTAAAATTCGCAGTCGACCTGCTTGAAGCGAACTCTGTGACTGTCAAAAAGCTCGCCTTGGCCGGCTTTTATACACTGTGTATAACGAAATACAAATAATTTCACAACCGAACAAAGAAAAAGCTTAATAAAAGCTTTCAGCTGAGTCATATTTGGCAAAAGATTTGTTTACGTCTTTCACAGCTGGTCTCTCAAGTGATTAAAATATCTTTAATTCGAATTTTTGAATAACCATCGGTAATCTTTTCTTCCGATCAATGGAAAACAAAAGTTTTACTTGTATAAAATTTGTTTAATATTATGTTGCCATTTGTTTAATATGTATTAAGAACATATTTATTTTTTATTTTTAATATTGGGCCAATACATAGCGTATATTTTAGACGGTTATTCCCACTTCTTTTTTACATATTCTGTATGACTCTTCAGCATAATAGTGCTTACCAATTATTATATTTTTGACATGATAGATTAATAATGTTTGAGCTATTTACTCACAATTTTGTAAACTTTGAACCATTTATTCTTTAACATATTCGTTGTGTAAATAACACAAGTAATTTAAGACTCTGGACCGGTTAGCATTAGTAAGAGCCTCAGATACTATATCTTGAATGTAGTGTTGTTCGGCATAACGGTGTGTCGCTGAAAGTTTGACTTTCAGAGGACTCTCTAACACATATTTTGATATCCAATTTTCACCTTTCAGTCGCTTTCTCACCTCATGCATTATAGCCTCGGCACTAATTGTGTGGTCATAATTCAGGTTAGCATAGCTTTGATATTCTCCAGCCCGAAGGCATTGGAAGTGATAGCGTTTCGGTTGGTTATCTTCCTCGATCACATGCATCCGAAACGAATCCATCTTACCGCAGTCATCAGCAACTTCTATGGGAGTTCTAGTTCCCATTAAAAGTATACCCAAATGCTCCGTGAAGTCGGCCTTAAAATTGGATTTGTCATAACATTTTACAGCACTCTTTTTGTGTCTTCTCTGACCTCCAATGGTCAATACTTTGGATTCTGTCGTCAGAGTGTCCACTGCTTGAAACGCGTTATAAAAAAGACTTGAATATTTTATGTACTTAAAGAACTTAAATAGTAGCTTACTTGTGTCTTTTTCTGTAGTTCCTTTTTCCATAATTGCTTACGTACTATGCTTATTATAATTCGCAGTTGACTGGTTTGAAGCGCACTCTGTGACTGTCAAAAAGCTCTCAGCTGGCGCGACTTTTAAACACTGTGCATAATTTCACAACCAAAAAGGGTAAAGCTTGTTAAAAACTGTCAGTTCAGTTCTGTACGGTAATAAGTTTGTGTAGTCGTTAGCAATATTCTTATGATGATTGATGTATCTAAAATTCGGATTTTAGATTTCTGTTGCTAAACGAGCAATGGAAAACAAAAGTTTTATATGTGCAGAATATAGAAATTTATTTTTAATCCGCAAATGTATTGTTGGGCATATTTGGTTGCAACACATAGCATATATTTTAGTCGACTATTCTTACTTGTTTTTATTTTTAACATATTCTTTATGTAATTGATGCATGAATTTGAAAAGCCTTGACTCTTGAGCATAAAAGTGCTTATCAATTGTTCTTAAGAGGTAAAAATCATAGTCAACCAAATGAGCTCGTCCTTTCGCTATGAAAGGATGTTCTATGACATTCTTTGATATCCAATTTTCTTTACATAATCCCTTTTTGACTTGATCCATTAGTAGCTTTGCATTAGTAGTATTATTACTAAAGAATAAGTTTGTCGGACAATTTTTGGCGCGAAATGCCCGAAAGTGATAAAAAACGGTATTGTTGTCTTTGTTAATGCGATCCACTGAAAAAATTTCCAACGAATAGTAATCTTCGATAGGCTTTCGAGTGCCCATCAAAAGTAGAGCGAAGTGCTTGCAGCTTTTTTCGTAAAAATCCTCTTCCGCTTTTTCCACCGTTGCACACTGCGGATCTCCAATGGCCAATACTTTCAGTTCGTCTGTCACTGTACCCACTGCTGGAAATTCGTAAGGATACATCTTGAAAATTTATTTTCAAACTTAATGTCTTAAAAATATCACAACTTACTCTCATATTTTTCTTCATTACATTTTTCCATAATGTTTTTGTTCTTTTATTTCTTACTTATTAGTTTAATGCGAACTCAGTAATTGACAACATTTCACTCGATTGCAGTGCTTATATAATCTTAATTTCATAACAAAACTGTCGAAAGCTCTATGAAAGATAACAAATTTGAACTTACAGCTTTCACTGGCTTACAGTTGAATCCAAAAACAGGGAAGCAAGTTCTCAAAATGAGCTTTAAAGCTCGATACATAAGACTGATCTTTATAAATTTAAATGAATTGGCAAATTTAATATAGTTTCAATAGAAAAACATTTTTATTACACTAATTATAATATACTAAATTTACTCATTCATATATTTTTATAAACAAACTATTCTAGAAAAATGGTTCCAATGCTGTGGGTTTTATATATTAGGTTTACTAGCTTTTCACATATTCGCTTTGTAAATATCGCACAAACTGCAGAAGCCTCCTTGCTTCTGCATCAAGGGACTCGGAAACTATTTGCTGAATGTATTGATCGGAGCCAAAGTATCGATTACCAGAAATTTTGGTTTTTAGAGGTGTTTCTATTACGGTTGTTGATATCCAATTTTCATCTTTCAATCGTTTTCTTACTTGACCCATTACGTCCTGTGCATTGAAGGTGGGACCACAAATAATGTTGCTGGACCGATAAACTCTTTTGTGGTTACAGTAAAAGTGATAGCGTCTGGGTTGATTAGCTTCCTTGATGCTCGACACAGCAAACGTATCCACCGCATCCCAATCTTCAATAACGTCGATGGGCTTACGAGTACCCACTAAAAGTAGGCCTAAATGCTTTACAAATTCGATTCGAAAATAGTTTTTGTAATATTTCTCAACAGGCTTTTTGGTCGCATAACTTTCCTCATCTCCAATGGCCAATACTTTTATTTTGGTGTGCAGTGCTGCAAATAAATATGATGAAAATCTTGAGTTCTTTTTCTAAATCAAAGAGTTTCAATTTATTTACTTGTATCTGTATTCTTTTCTGCTCTTATTTGTTCCATATTTATTGTAGTTTGTTTACTCTGCCGACACAGCTGATTCGCTGACTGTTGATTCAAAACGAACTGTGTGATTGGCAAAAGCTTTTTCGATTGCACCACTTTAATACAAAGTTCATATTGACATTTCACAACAAAGCTCGTTAAAAGCTGTGAGTTCAAAGAGTAACAAGTTCTGCCAGAGCTTTTACTCAAAATAAAATAACTTACTCAAATTGAATGAAGTAAAGCTTCTTGAAAGTTTCAGTGAATCAGTCCGATTTCAGACCGTCAGCTGTTCATATACAAGCTTACACTTTACTAAAATATAAAGCGAACACACAATGGAAAGAACTGTATCAGAAATAGAAATAGAAAGTAGTAAACAAAATCTTACAAATGATGTTTTGACTATAGGTGATCCGGAAGAATGTCCTGTCATCACTAAAGTTACACCGAAACGCAATCGAGTTCAATTACATCCAGACTTTAAGACGCGTTTGGCCCAACTTATAATGGATAATCCAGCTGATACGGAGTGCGATGAGCGCTGGGTCGACTCGTTTGGAGTGGGCTTCACCAAGATAGACACTCAAACAAGGCATTATTATTTTGACTGCAACAAACCTGTTGGCGAGTGTTATGTTTGGGCCCGAACATATGATTCAAAATCCCTGTTGCGTACTGCCAAGCAAAAGCTAAGCAAAGAACATTGGATTTCCGAGGATGAGTTGGAAATGTCTATAAAATCAAAAAGTGGATGTAGCTATAATTTTGATAGGGTCGATCAATATGTTTTCAAAGTAGTTTCTGATTGCCTGTGTGAACAGGATGCGAGAATATTCAAATATCTGGGCCACATGCACAAAAATGGAAAGTGCAGAATTTAAAAACTAAGTCAAGACTTTATTAACTTTAATTGTGATAATTGTGCTTGATTTTGACAAAATTAAAAAACCTAAATCTAAAATATAATGTGTAAGAAACTCATTAACTACATTTTTGAAGAGTAGTTTAATGCAAAACTTTATTATAGCAACTATATACATATGTTCTTAAATATATTTGATTTATTAGATAAATCAGTCATTTATACAGGGTATATTAGAGATAAACTTTAGTACTTGTTTTTCACACATATTCTCTATGTAAATGTTGTATGAACTGAAATATTCTCGTTATTTCTGCATCAAAGGTCTCCGAAACTATATCTTAATACTTTGAATTGAATGATGAGAATATTATGGCACATTGTCCATGCATACAGGGTATTTTCTAGTCGAGCTGTCTTCAATATTTTGCTTGTGTATATAAAGCAAAAAGTGAAATATCCTCAACTCTTCTGCACCCATGGCCTCAAAAACTATCTCTTGAATATATTGATCGTAAGTTTTGTATATACCAGAGTTAGTCTTTGTTTTGAGAGGCGTTTCAATGACATTCTCTGATATCCAATTTTCTTCTTTGAGTCGTTCTCTTACATGATCCATTACTCTTTGTCCATTAAATGTGGGCCCATAGATAATGGTACTAGCTGCAAAATTTCTACTGCGCTTACAGTAAAAGTGATAACGTCTGGGTTGATTAAATTTCTTGATGCTCGCCACTCTAAAGTGTTCCATCGATTTCCAGTTTTCGATAACCTCGTGGGGGGTTCTAGTTCCCATTAAAAGTAAGCCCAAATGCCTTCTGACATCTTTGTGAAAATGATTGTTATTGTACTTTTCTGCAGGCTTTTTGGTTGTTGAACAATCCTGATCCCCAATAGTTAGTACCTTTATTTGGGATGTGATTGTGGAAACTGCTGGAAATATATATAATACTAATTTTTGATATTTGTACGCTTCTATTTATTTACATTTGCTTTCTGCACTAATTTGATCCATATTTATTTTAGTTGGTTTACTCATCCGGCGCAGCTGACTGACTGATTGTTGTTTGAAGCTTTTTTGATGTCACCACTTCCATATACAACATAAAACGAAATGCAAATCATGAAAGCTCACATAGAGCAATGAGTTGTCTACGTATTAGTAATTTTTTGTTTATGTCTCTCGCAGTTAAAATAGAGACACCATGGTAAAGCTTTTTGGTAAGTTCCACGGATTCAGTTCCAGTTCCGTTGTTGCTATTCATAATCAAATATGCCGGATATACAACTTACTAAATTAAGTAACAAACAAATAGTGGAACATTATGTCACAGAAATAAATCTTAAAAATTAAGCAATGCAATCGCCCCATGCATTCAATAAAATATTAAAATAAATTAATTTGAAATAAAATGTGTTTAATTTAAATACTGCTCTTTTTCATTTTAGTACAGGATGTTTTAAATTTAGCAAGCGAAGAACCAATACTTTTACATATTTTATACACACAACAATAGCTGCAGGCAATAATAATTACACTAACACACATTTAAAGCTCGCACACAAGTTTTGAGTTGGTTCCAAAACGGTTGTCAGTTGCCCCCAGCTTGGGGCCTTGTCCTTGTCATGTTTCGTTTCACTATCTCCATGGACTCTTTTTATAAACGATGCCCCTTAAAATAGGCTAAACTGGGTATAATAAAGTTATTATTATATATCTCTGACTAAATTTATATATATTCTTGATCAATATCAACAGCCAAGTTGATCATCAGAAAACTGTCCGCTCATCAGATTAAGTATACGTACGTATACGTAATACGAATATCTGTTAGAGCTGCCAACAGAGTATCGGCTAGGCGAGAGTACTCTTACTGCTTGTTCTCGTTGTTATTATAGCGGTAACAACAATAACTACAGTGAAAGTACAAACATTCTCTGTAAGCGGTTTGAAACGTTGCTTTTTCATTGACCTTCGCGTGTGGAAAATGCCTTGTTTTATTTTTTTGTGGATATTTCTTTCACTTTTGTTTTTATTTTGTAGTATATGCTGCCAAGCTGCCACCTTCCACCTCCCACACACAATCGAAGTGCCAAGAATAATCGTCAAGGCCCAAATTTGACATATGATGTGACTGCAGCTTCGACTGTGTGTGCCAAAAACATTTATCAATACTTGTTTTTCGCGAATCGAAATACGAAACTAACGCAAACTTTGACACTATCTAACCAGGCATCCTGTCTGTCTTAGCCCCTGCCCCTGTCTGTGGGCGGTCATTAGCATTTTTGGCGTGTATTTATGGCCGCAAAATATTACGCCATAAACATGACAGCAAAACAAAATGCGACAAATTTGCGACGCCACCGACAGAAAAGGAAGGAACATGAGGGGGGGCACGCAGGAGTTTGGCAACAAATTTATGCCACCGCCCACCGCGGCCAATATAATTGCCACATTTATATGTATGGTGGGGAGGGGTAGCAGAGGGGTCGCAGCCATTTCATATGAGCAACCAAAGTGTGTTGTCTTACGCCCAATTTGAGGCAAGGCTCAAGCCAGCGAGCATTTCAATTGCACTGCGTTAGAAGGACACACAATGAAGTGCGCCTGTTTAGGCATAACTTTGAGATACCCTATTTTACTTGAATATCCCAAAAACTTTACCAAAAGGTCACATACTTTATCATTATATTATAACAATAATTATATTATATTAGATTCCTAAATAAATGAAAAATATATTGCCGCATCATTTGCAGGATATTCCTATCATAGAACCCAAAAATCACTTAATCTTATAGATTCATTTTGTTTTTATCTTGTCCACAATTGATTGATGATTAAAAATGTTTTGTATATGGCTGACTTGACTAGATTAATGAATGCCAAACTTATAGGATTATTTTTTCATGATGACGGCACAAACAGCTTGATATAGTTGTGCTACCCCAAACCCGCCGATAGTTATAGCAATTGCATACTTGGCGGCGCTTTGGGGGCTGCTCAAAAAGTAAAGTTTATTTTTATGCTCAACGACGACGGCGTCGGCGACATGTGTGCAAATGTTAACATACAGCAAACACATACATACAGACACCCTCACACACACACACACCCGCACTCACACACAAGGGTGCTAGGAAGTGAGGCTAAACCCCACAAAAACACGTACACTCAGAGAAAATAAGCATCGTAAAAAAATAAAAAAAAAAAGCTGAATTATCATTGTGATTAGTGGTATAACAGGATAGCAAGCATAAATAAATATATTACAAATTGTAATGTACAAATTGTTTTCAGTGCATGAGTACACGCACACACGAAGTGAAACAAATCAACTCTGTTTTGGCGCCATGCGGCGCTCTTCGGGCTACAGCTTTGGCTCTTGCTCTGCACTTTTTCTAGCCACAACAGAAAGAGCCATCGACAACGCAACTCGACCAGCAGCAGACCAGAGCCAACTACTACCACTACTACTACTATACACAATTTCTTCAGTTCCTTCCTTGGCCATAATATTGTGTGTTGTTTAGTGTGCCATTGACGCTGAATGCTAACGGTTCGCGTTTGACGTCGCATTTCCGCTTAGCTGCAAAAGCATAGCATACCTAATTGGGCAGCTAGCTAAGGTGCCAATAAGCATTCAATTAAGTGTACACCATTTAAATATAGTAACGTATTATTACTCACATTTCTGGTGCATTTTTCTTTAACGTTTGCTGTGCATTGTGTAATCGGTTGCATTTCAAATGCAGTAGCTATAATGATTATTAACTGAAATCGATTTTCTAGTGCGTCCGCCGGCTATGTCGTTTCTGTCGCCAACGCTGCGTATGGAGAATCTGTCAACGGTGCCCATCATGAGTCAGGATCATGTGCCCGAGGCGCAGCGCTACAGCAAGGATAACATTGTTGCCCAATGGTGTGCGCCCATCAATGGCAAGGTGCAAACCCAAATCAATCACCTCATATCAATTACAATCACATTGATTAACATTTAATTGACTTTCTACGCAGATGTATCGCATTGAACTGGAGCACGGCACCACAAGTGGACGCCGCATGATTTGGGTCAATGGTCGGGTAAGTGGTGAATGCACTTTGCTAACAGGCGTAATTAGCAATAGAGTTTCTAACTCTATTGTCGATATATGCAGGAGGTGCTGCGTCGTGATTGGATGTTCAAGCTGGTGGGCGAGGATACATTCGAGATCGATCAGGCACGCTGCATTATTCGCGTCGATCCGGCACCAGGTTTCAAGTATGAGTATTCGCTCTACATAGACGGCAAGCCGCATGCCCAGTACACGGAGGAGCTGACGCGACAATATCGTCTGTGGCTGTGCCCAGGCGACGCGGCCGGACAGGAAGGCGTCGGCAAGGATGCGCCTCAGGAATACCGCATTATGCTCAAACTGGACACGCTTAGTCTGTATGTGAACGATGAGCTGCGCGAGGAGACGGTAACTATACGGAGCGGATGTAAACCAAACGTTTAGCCAGGCTGACCATCAATCATTCTGCCACTTTTTGTAGGCCATTTTCGTGCACGGCGGCACGGATACGGACTTTGTGCTGCAGGACACTCAATTTGTATTACAGGCACGCTCCAGCGGCAACAAGCACGACGGCATCGTGCACACTCTGCTCGTTAATGGGGTGCCGGTGCCGGAAGCAAAGATACAGCAAATCATGCAGGAACCCGTCTCCATACTGCAAACTAACTGAGCATAGTTAAGACAAAAGGGATCACATTTGCATTTGTTACATTTTCGTTAGCATAGATTCTTAATAAAACGGAATATAACCCTATTAGTTTATTGGCGCAATCTGAACGGAAATTCGGATTAATGATATGTATGTGTAAAATGTATTGCATTTAATGCAAACCATAAAATAATTAATCAAATATCCTTGATAAGAATCTTCGTTTGAGTGCGCCAATCGATTTTCTTTTTAAGCAGTCATAGATTTTATATACCAATTTATTAACCCATTCCAAAAAGAATTCAACAATTGTTGTACTTACACAATAGTTTATTCGTTTGTTTATATAATTGTAACGCAAATTGTTTACGTTCTCAATTTCGTTTGACATTTTGCTAGCATTCAAAGTACTCAAAGTGCATTTAGTATGTAATACAAATTTGAAAAAACACAAAATACAACAAAAACAAATTGATCGAAAACAGCAGCTGGACAAAACATACTTTTTCTTGTAAAGTATTTAAAATGAATTCTCAAAAAAAAAGTAGCATAAATATAGTTGTCTGAAAAGTAGAAAAAAATGTATAAATAACTTTTGTTGCTGTCTACAATTTTGCATTAACTGGATAAATTATTGAAAATTCATTTTACATGAAAACTCATTTTCATTAATTGATTGCTGTTTCTACGTTTTAACATTAAAAATGTGCATTTTAAATTTGTTCAGTGTTTGTCATCTTGTTACATAGGTATGTACTTAGGTATGTATGTATGTATATAAATTATGTACTATGTTACGCTTTAATTGATTGTTTGCTATTATTTTTGTTTAATCAAAATTTGTTGCTGGTATTTGCTTTTTTTTTCCCTTTGAGTGTTTAATAATTTTAAATTGCTTAATGTGTTGTCACTTTGAATACATTAACAATTAACATTTTTAATATTTTTTTTTTATATCATATACGATTCATTTAAAAAATTTGTAGTTAATTAAAAACACAATTTATTTAAATTTTATTTAAGTTAAAGCAACACAATGATATTTTTGTAATACTAATTTAATTCTGTTTTGCTTTTAGTTAATTTTTTTCTACTCGCTTAAGGGGCTTTAAAACATAATTTACAATTTTTTATTTTAATATATGTAGTAAGATTTTTAAAAATCACGTAGTGCAAGGAATTGGAACAACTTTCTAGGAAACACGCAAAAAGTGCGTGCTTGGAAAATAATTCAATTTTGATTGGCTTACAGCTAGCAATAAAAAGGGACAGTGATAATAATAATAGATTTATTGCTTGCTGGAAATCTCATACTTATACGTATTTTACAATAATTTAACAACAATTTTATATAATAAGTACAAAGTGGAATGTGTTTGTTGAAAACGTAAAGTTTCTAATACTTAACAAAACAGAAATATTGCCAGTAGACGGATTTTTTACGAATTTGTGTAAATTTAATAATACAGAAAATACAATAAATTATCAATTGCTTATAAATATATATATTTTATAGCGATTCAACTTTTGTTCGTGTCATCAAATTTTGATAATGTCTTTGTTTTAATTTTTGATAATTTTTGCCAGTTCAATTATATCTATATTTTACTGCATTTTCTGCTTACACACACATTTATCAATTTGTTGCTGTTGCTTTTAAAAACCATTCTGCTCACTAACACTAACACTTACACATTTTACATATTAATTACGCGCTTATATATATTAGATTGATTTTCGATTCTTTTTTTTTTGTAGTGTTTCTATTTTTTTGTAGTAAAATTAAATGTCTTGCTTTTAAATATTTAAAAATTATATGTTTATATATGTGTATGTATGTATAATTTTGTTGTAGATTTATTAGCTTAAAAATTGTTGCTATTTTTGCATTATTTTTGTGAGTTTTTTAACGTACTTGCTGAAAAGTCTTGCATTGAGTTTTGAAATTGTTTTTTGTTTTTGTTTTTGCTTTTGCTGTTGTTGTTGCATGCATAGAGTTGCCTAGCTGCCTAAGTGCTTAAGTAGTAAAGTAATCGTTTGTAGTTTAGTGTAATACTCGCAACTTTGTGACAGTTTTTTCTTAGTGTTTTTTGTTTTTTTTTTCTTGTTTTTTTTTTTTGGTATGAAAGTAGTTCTTATTTTCTCATTTTTTGCTTTAAGACATTTGTATATATAGAATATTATAATTATTTGTATTATTAGTATATGTAGTAATTTAATTGTTTATTTGTTGCATTTGCTAGTTGTTGTTGCTGTCTGCTAGCTGTTGCTCTTGTTGCTGTTCATTACCTAATTCGTTATTTTAATTAGTTCAATGGAAGGCAAAACATGTGCTGCAGTAGACTTTTATTATTATTTGCTTGCATTTGATTATTATGATTGTTATTGTTACCATTATGATGATGTTGCTGCTGCTGCTGCTGATGCTGTTGCTGTTGCAATTGTTGCTGCTGTTGCTGTTGTGGGTATGGATGATATTGCTGCGCCAGCGGCTGCTGTTGCTGCTGGCGATAATGTTGCTGCTGGCTTATATTATTATTGGTATTGGCTGCACCTCCTGCGCTGTTTAAATGCAGAAGGCTCAAATCGTCAGCCACAGAATCGTAATCACTGGAGTCCTCGCCATAAAGCTGTAAGCAAAAAATGTCAATTAAATAAATACCATATGTATCCACCTGATAAGTTTAGCCAATTGGCAACTTTACAGATACACTCTTAAAAGTATGCTACATTATTGGTGGCTATTTTATACTTACACGCATATTATAAGGATGTAAATCACACGTCTCGTGGTGTCAGACGCAATCCTCCAAGGACATGAGCAAGGGATTTACATACTCAAAGCCCTCGAATTCCGATTGATCGATGTTGTCGATGACATGGCTAAGGAAGAGAACAATATATTAGTTAAGTTGATTATATAATGTTTAAAATACTGCTGAAAATCGAATCGGGAGAGAGAGAGATAAGAAGAAAAAACCAAAGAAAAACTTACTCATCATCTGGTGTCAGCTGCACCGGCTCGCCGGTAAACTCGATCGGGAAATTAGCCAGATCGCGATCTGAGTCTAAACGTGGTTTAAATGGAGGCGAAACCTGTTTGCGTTCGAGCTGCATGAGGTTGACATTGTGGCGTGTGTTCGATTGTGCAGTCGTGTGTGTGTAGTGTGTATGTGTATGTGCGTGTGTGTGTGTGCAGGATATATGCAAAGATAGTAAAAATAATATGGTTATAGCTAAAGATACTGCCAGCCAATTTCGGCAAAACGTAAAAACAAATTTCATAAGGCTCAGGACACATTTAAAATGCATGTCCGTGTGAGTTTTTTCTTGTGTGTACTGATGATGACAATGATGATAAGTAGATAGAGCGAGCGAGGGGTTGTTGGGGGTGTGGCTGTTTGGTTGGTAATAGAGAGGGGTGGCTGAGCGGGCGGGAGAGCGAACATTACCTGCTGTTAGTCTGACCGCAATGCATGAGTTCGGTTTTCTTTTAATAATTTGGATTTATTTTGGGGATTTTCTCATGCTTCGTTATACAAGTAGAACAAAATAACCAAAGCTAAAAGACATTTTCTTTTTCTTTTTGTTGGACACAAAACTTACGGATCGTCTGGCGTCAATTCAGGAGGTTCTCTGGTAAATTGAACGTCAAAATTGCTGGTCATATATGGATCGCCAGGATCAAGGGTTGGTATATAAGGCGGTTGTACCTCCTTTTGTGCAATCTTTTCATACACAAAATATTATACAGTATGTTAAACATTATTATAGATAAAAACGAGCGCAAAAATTTTAATACTCCAGAAAATAAACAAAATTATATGGAAATTGCAGTCTTCAAAGATATTTTATGCTTTTTTGTACAAATAAAATTAGGAAATATATTTTTGAAAGCCCTCTAGAGCAGTTCCAAAACAATATGGGTCTGTTGTCTAATCAGATTTAAAAATAATCAAGAACGCTTAAGCGTTCGACTGCAAGATACTCTGTTCGCAATTTAAATAACAGTGGAAATGGGCATATCTTAAATATGCCTCGACGTATTCCCTATGAACATCATCAAGAGTCTTGTATGAAATAAAAACAGGCAGAAAGACGGATTTTATAAATAATAAACAATTACTTTGCGTCAGTTCTAAACTAAGACTAAACCCTTCGACAGCTACTTCTTATTGTGTATAATAATTTGAAACTAGCAAAATAAATGTAAGAGATCAGTTTAGCTGTATTATAAAGATTGAAGCACTAAGAGTATCATCATCATTATTATCAACACACACAGACATTGACTCAAGGAGCTGGCCTTGGACTTACCATCTCCCAGTCGATGACCTTGAAGAACGGATGATTAACAATATCCATGAAGGCAGATTCGCGATGGCAGCCCAAGCGATCAGCGGGATTCTTGTTGAGGAAACCTTTCAAAACGGAGGCAGCCTTAACGCTCAACGAACGCGGTATGCGAATAGTCTTCTCCAGAATCACTTGGAACAGATAATCCTCAGTATTCTGCAAATTAAAGACATTATCAGAAAGTGACTCAAAATTGGGATGAGACTGTTCAACCTACCTGATCGGGATTTTCCGAAGCGCCCGCAATGTCAAAGGGACTGCGACCCGCAAGCATCTCATAGAGCAGGACACCCAGTGCCCACCAGTCCACCGAGAAGCCATAATCCTCGCCACGCAATATCTCTGGCGCAATATAGTTGGGTGTGCCGCAAAAGGTGGATGTGGTGTCACCCGGACGAATGCCCTCCTTGCACATACCATAATCGGTTAGCTTGATGTGCCCCTCATGATCCAGCAGCACGTTGTCCAGCTTCAGATCGCGATAGATGATGCCCTTCTCGTGCAGAAAATTCAATGCCAGACTGATCTCGGCGGCATAAAAGCGGGCATGCTCCTCGGGCAGGCGACGTTGTCGCTGCATGTGATACATCAAATCGCCGCCACGGACAAACTCGATGACAAAGAAGAGGCGCGAGGGCGTCTGGAAGCAGGAGTGCAGCCCCACCAGGAACGGATGATTCGAGGCCGTCTCAAAGACATGCTTCTCGGTCTGCACCCAGTCAATGTCCTCGTCATCGGTGACCAGCGCCTTCTTGATCACCTTCATCGCATAGATGCGACGAGTCCGGCGCAGCTCCACCATCAGCACCTTCGCATAGCTGCCGCGTCCAATGACGCGTATCAGCTCAAAGTCATTCAACGAGTACTGCCGCTGGGTGGCCGGCTCCAATGAATCCTCCGTCGGTGGCGGCACCACAATGTGCGTATCCTCGTGTGTCTCATACGAATCGGCACCGCTGCCAACGGCCTCATACGGCAGCGGTGGCAATGGCACCGGCATCGGATCGTTGGACTCCTCGGCCCGTTCCTTGACCAACGGCTCCGGCTGATCGGTACAGTGCTTCTGCACTAGCTTATGACACTTTTTGTGCACCAACAGCTTGCACTGTATACACTTGAAACCCTGACGACCCAGGCCCCAGATGCGATCCTGGCAATACGCACAGGAGGCACGCTAAAAAGAAAGTTAAGAGAAAAATTTATAAGAATTTACATTTGATTCTGAATCCGTCCCTAATAAGCCTCCTTTTTTTTGGGTATACTGCGAGTTTGTGGGTAACAGTTAAACATGAGTTATGCACAAAAATTGGGTTTACATTTAAACATTAAATGTAGTATTATTGTAAAGGTCAAATCATGATCAAAAATACCTTGCTTTTGAAAATCGGTTAAGTTTTGCCAAAGTTATGGCAGATTGAAATTTAAATTTGATTTATTTCCTGTCTTTTGGCTTTTATGTTCTAATTTCATTGACCCCATGCCAGTGTGCAGCGGTGTATCTATTAGATATCACAAGTACACACATGTGTTGCAACTTACGCGATTGAAACGCTTGGCCTGGAAAATGTGTCCATTGACGCGATACAATTTGCGCCAGCGTCGCGCGCCTCGTCTGTAGATGCTGCCTATAAGGAAGATGTTTTATTTCGATTAACAAATCCGTGCTGAATATCAATACAATCACTTACGATCTTCGCCATCGCAGGACAAGCCCGGCGCTTGAGGAACATTGGGAAATACTGCAAAGAGAAATCAAATCAAATGGAATTAGATTGCAATGTGTGTAATTGAGCTATAAAAAATAAGTAGAAAAGTAAAACTTCACTTTCAATTAGTCTTATGCATGCTTACGGCCAGTTAGTTTGCCCATTGTGTGGACCTGGCCTTATCAACTTAATGGCCAAACTCAAATGGCCAGCAAAATGATTTTCTTGATTGTATATATTTTATAACTATAAATATTTTTTGCTACTTTTTTTTGTGTTTTTTACTTATAAACGGATTTTTGCCCAGCCACATTTGCCGTCGATTGTGTGTCTTGTTAACATGACAGAACCACCTTCATGACTGAGGCAGACGAGCGCTGCTCGTTGGTGTCTTATCTCTGGAGCGGCACCACACCACACCACACCATGCACCATATATAAAATACAGTTATACAGTAAGTGAGAGCGCAGCGCTGCGCTCTTTGAGTTTGAGTTTTTCCAAGTAATTGCCACAGTTAATTAAGTTTTCCGGGTAGACCAAAGAGACGAAACGATTGTCTCGACTGTCTCCGCATCTCAATTGAGCTCAATTGTTCGCTCATCTTCAGAGTTGCTGATGTTTTAGCTATCACTCAAACTCAATTAGTTAGCCAACTGTTTCTGTTCCTTGCTACAGGGTTTAACATCTGACTCGCTGCAAGGCCAACAAATTGTTGCAATCCACTTACACTGCATTGACCTAGAAATCCATGTTACAGGTATTGAATACATACATAATATATACATACATACATATATATCCATATCTCGTAGGCCTTTATCTATGCACAGATAAAATGCATGCGAGTGTAGTTGAATTTTTATGGAACCCCTGCCTTATCAGCCACAATGTGATATGGATGACAAAATTTGTTTGGTTTGAGTTTGTTTTGTTGTTGTAGTACTACTCATAGGTTGGCGCAGAGATAACAAAGCAACAATTTATAGACCAGATAGAAATATTGGGAAATAATAAGTAGCTTAACTGTTAGTTGGGAAAGTAGATGGGGCGTTTAGTCATTGAACTGACTGATTCTGACCATACGTTGGTATGAAGGTCGAACGATTGATTATAGGGTTAGCAATGTAAAAACTAACCACGGGGAACACATGTGGAACGTATTTGAAACTTGCTTCTTATCATAACAGATGTTTGTGGAACGCAAGTAGATGTTATATGCAGAAACCTTAACACTACAAATTGATAACCTTCTCGATTTGTTATCAACAATTAAAAGCAAAAACAAAGTCCACAAGCAATACACAAGACTATTTAAATGACAGTTATTGATTCATATACATGTGGTATGCATATAGTATATGCTTCAGCACTGATCTCACGCCCCTATATGGGTATCAACACTGACAGCTATTGACACTTTAAGTGTCTCGTACTGATCTGAATCAATACTAACACGAGACACCACCGCTCATAAAACTGGCCGTTTGGGCGCTGTAAATTTGTGCCGCCTCACAGAAACCGCTCCAGATGATCATCTTTGTCGACGGGTGGGGGGATGAAGTTCAGCGCAGGTCAGACAGCCGCAAGAGGCGCAAAAACTGTTTTCAATTAATAATACTTTACGGCCAGCGGCCAGCACCAACAGCAAATTATGTATAAATAATATTGCTGTTCTTTTGCCATATGCTACGAGTATTTTCTTTGGCACGCGCGAGGCGTCGTCACCGCGCAAGCTTCGGCTGCGAACTGAGGCAAACAGAAAGCGAGCAAAAGAACCGAAATCAAAAAGCACAACAAAAGAATAACAAGAACACAAGAACACAAGAACAGAAGAACCGGAGAACAGAAGAAAAGAAATAACAGCCTCTTGAGGCTATTGAATTGTCACAAGAATTGGCCGACGAGCTATAGTCTAATTGGGAGCAAGTGAGAGCGCAGCAAATGTGCCACATGCCGATAAGATCAGGGTTGGAAGTTCGCTGTCAAAGAAGAACCAAACATTACTTTTAATATACTTAAAATTATAAAAATAGACTTTAAGTGAACTAAGTTTTTTATTATTATTAAAACAAGATTTTACTGAATATCGGTTAATGAAAATAAATAAAAAAGTAAGGCTCTAATGCTAGAGTAGGTTTTAAAAATCTATACAAAAAGTGATTTTGTGGTGTTTTTTTTTTCAATTGGCTTGTAAAGTGTCCAAGCAACGAAAAGTGCCTTATAAATGACCTTCCCAGACTTCAAACTGCCACAACTTTGTCAAATCTGAACCGATTGTCAATCCCGAGGCCATTTTGATCATAACTTGGCATCTAGTTTTATTCTACATTTAAATTTTATGCATTTTTGAAAAACTTAAATTTCATATTTTTTTGGCGAAAAAAGCATAAGGGGGGACCCTTACCAATTTTGATTTTTCAAAAAATAGAATCCTGAAATTTTACGTTTAATTGATTGTGGGTGTCTTAACTAGTATAAAAAACTATACGAAAAGTGATTTTGTGGAAGTTCATTTTTCTGTCAAAAATCACGCCAAAAGTGACAAAAAAATTGGCTTGTAAAGTGTCCAAGCAACGAAAAGTGCCTTATAAATGACCTTCCCGGACTTCAAACTGCCACAACTTTGTCAAATCTGAACCGATTGTCAATCCCGAGGCCATTTTGATCATAACTTGGCATCTAGTTTTATTCTACATTTAAATTTTATGCATTTTTGAAAAACTTAAATTTCATATTTTTTTGGCGAAAAAAGCATAAGGGGGGACCCTTACCAATTTTGATTTTTCAAAAAATAGAATCCTGAAATTTTACGTTTAATTGATTGTGGGTGTCTTAACTAGTATAAAAAACTATACGAAAAGTGATTTTGTGGAAGTTCATTTTTCTGTCAAAAATCACGCCAAAAGTGACAAAAAAATTGACTTGTAAAGTGCCCAAACAACGAAAAGTGCCTTATAAATGACCTTCCCGGACTTCAAACTGCCACAACTTTGTCAAATCTGAACCGATTTTCAATCCCGAGGCCATTTTGATCATTACTTGGCATCTTGTTTTATTCTACATTTAAATTTTATGCATTTTTGAAAATCTTAAATTTCATATTTTTTTGGCGAAAAAAGCATAAGGGGGGACCCTTACCAATTTTGATTTTTCAAAAAATAGAATCCTGAAATTTTACGTTTAATTGATTGTGGGTGTCTTAACTAGTATAAAAAACTATACGAAAAGTGATTTTGTGGAAGTTCATTTTTCTGTCAAAAATCACGCCAAAAGTGACAAAAAAATTGACTTGTAAAGTGCCCAAACAACGAAAAGTGCCTTATAAATGACCTTCCCGGACTTCAAACTGCCACAACTTTGTCAAATCTGAACCGATTTTCAATCCCGAGGCCATTTTGATCATTACTTGGCATCTTGTTTTATTCTACATTTAAATTTTATGCATTTTTGAAAATCTTAAATTTCATATTTTTTTGGCGAAAAAAGCATAAGGGGGGACCCTTACCAATTTTGATTTTTCAAAAAATAGAATCCTGAAATTTTACGTTTAATTGATTGTGGGTGTCTTAACTAGTATAAAAAACTATACGAAAAGTGATTTTGTGGAAGTTCATTTTTCTGTCAAAAATCACGCCAAAAGTGACAAAAAAATTGACTTGTAAAGTGCCCAAACAACGAAAAGTGCCTTATAAATGACCTTCCCGGACTTCAAACTGCCACAACTTTGTCAAATCTGAACCGATTTTCAATCCCGAGGCCATTTTGATCATTACTTGGCATCTTGTTTTATTCTACATTTAAATTTTATGCATTTTTGAAAATCTTAAATTTCATATTTTTTTGGCGAAAAAAGCATAAGGGGGGACCCTTACAAATTTTGATTTTTCAAAAAATAGAATCCTGAAATTTTACGTTTAATTGATTGTGGGTGTCTTAACTAGTATAAAAAATTATACGAAAAGTGATTTTGTGGAAGTTCATTTTTCTGTCAAAAATCACGCCAAAAGTGACAAAAAAAATTGACTTGTAAAGTGCCCAAACAACGAAAAGTTCCTTATAAATGCCATTTCCAGACTTCAAACAGCCACAACTTTGTCAAATCTGAACCGATTTTCAATCCCGAGGCCATTTTGATCATTACTTGGCATCTAGTTTTATTCTACATTTAAATTTTAGGCATTTTTGAAAAACTTAAATTTCATATTTTTTTGGCGAAAAAAGCATAAGGGGGGACCCTTACCAACTTTGATTTTTCAAAAAATAGAATCCTGAAATTTTACGTTTAATTGATTGTGGGTGTCTTAACTAGTATAAAAAACTATACGAAAAGTGATTTTGTGGAAGTTCATTTTTCTGTCAAAAATCACGCCAAAAGTGACAAAAAAATTGACTTGTAAAGTGCCCAAACAACGAAAAGTTCCTTATAAATGCCATTTCCAGACTTCAAACAGCCACAACTTTGTCAAATCTGAACCGATTTTCAATCCCGAGGCCATTTTGATCATTACTTGGCATCTAGTTTTATTCTACATTTAAATTTTATGCATTTTTGAAAAACTTAAATTTCATATTTTTTTGGCGAAAAAAGCATAAGGACCCTTACCAAAAATAGAATCCTGAAATTTGACGTTTAATTGATTGTGAATGATAAACTTTTATTGTCCCGGCACTACTTTGTAAATAATATAATAATAGTTTAACGTTTATGTTAAAAAAAAACACCTTATACCGTAGCTAGTTTCAATCTATTTTCTAACCGATTCACATAAACTCAAAACCGATTGGAATTTCAAAGTAAAAATCCGTTGAAATTTGTTAACTGGTCTCATCTCATTACCTGTTGCATAAGCCGGCTCGATCTCCTCCTCCGACTGTAGCTGATGCTGTGAGGACATGTGATGTTGTTGTTGCTGCTGTTGTTGCTGCTGTTGTTGTTGTAGTTGCGTTACACCCATGGGCACCGTGGGAATGGGCACGGGTATGGGCAAACGTTCGTAGTGAATGCACTCGTGATGATATTGCTGATGATGGTGACCGTGGCCATTGTGAATGGTGCCCAGGACACTGCTGCGTCCGCCAAGGCTGCCACCGGCAATGCTGCCAGCGCCACAGCCATTAAGGCCGCTGCCAGCACTGCCACTATGATGGCCATGATGATAGTCTATGAGCATGCCAGGACCGCCGATGGCAACAGTGGCGGTGGTGGCGCCAATACCACCTCCACTGCTGCCGCCACCGGAGTCATCGGTGGTGGTGGTGGTGTTGTGACAACGACTCGAGCAGCGACCCAGCGAACCGCTGCCGGTGCTATGATGCCCCAGGCTGCCCATATGCCCGGCATGGCCCATGACGAGCATGCCACCCATGATGGAGCCACCGCAGCCCTGGCTTGAATCGGAGCCGGAGTCATGGCCAGTGCAAACGGCACCCGCTGATCCTGGCCTGCTCAGCGTCGTATGCGGCGGCGTCACCGATGCCGTTGTCTGCATATAATGATGCGTATACGGATGCGGATGCGGCACATCATAATCGCCCGTATCTATATGACTGGCGGACATCATGCCAATGCTACCGGTGCTCCCAGTGCCGACGCCGACGCCAACTCCCACATTGCCCTGCAGACAGCCGAGGGAGCCGTGTGCGCTGCCATGATGACTGTGACTGTGATGGCTGCCATGTGCGCTGCCGCTGCGACTGTGCAGGGAGACACCTCGGGTGAGGGTATTATTGGCCGACTGTATCGAGCTGACCACGGCGCCGCGGCACATGATGTCCGACAGCTGATTGGCCTGAATATCAAAATACTTCGACTGCCACACACACACACACATACAGCAGAGCGAGTGAGAGAGATAGAGGAAGGAGCAAAATGTCAGTTGGAAAAAGGTCAATTCCTTGGAGAGCTGTGCATGATTTACAACATTCGTTGCCTTGGATACACATTCAATACATATTGCATATTCGAATTACATAAGTGACTGCTGATTTTTGTAACTAATTACATTTCACAAAAGCTAACCAAGTTAAAGTAAGTCGTTAGTCTTCAGGACTCATGTCACGGTCTTCGCAACCAAAGGTTACAAATCTTGCTGAACCGTCTACTCTGAATAAGTTTACATCTATACGGAGGCCTATATATAGCAAGCATCAGAAGGGAAACTAACTATTGGCAAATAGAGAAAAGATATACCTATTAGAATATGTTTTAATTTCATTTTAAATTTTAACGGACAGTCATCCTAACCTAACCTATTAAATAAGTTTATACCATTATATAATCTTACATATGCTTGTTCGTGGCTTTAAGTAATGCAGTATTTTTACTATTATCACCCCTGTTCTATATGGATTTATGTAATTCCCCTAACTTCGAAACCCTTTGTTTTTTTTATATTTAAAGGACGGTTTTACTGAGCTTTGCACTTTAATTGATGTTCATATGAATGTGTCCTTTGCACGGTTCGAATCATGCACAGCTCGGGGCGCCCTGTTCTATATAGTACCGTGTTGAGTACCTGCGGACTGTCTAGCTGATCTAGCGACTGTCTGCGTGCCGCATAGTCCAGATGTGTGAGCAGCTGCTGGGCGGCCGGGCAATTCTTGTTCGAGTGCTGATGCAGATGCTGTTGCGAGGATGTCAGCAGTGGCGGCGGCGGCGGCGTTATGGAGCCGCACGGTGATCCCGGACACGGACTGGAACATCGTGAACGGCATGTGGGACTGTAGCAGAGATTACCACCACCGCCGCCGCCGCCTCCCTGTTGATTGGCCGATGGTGTGCTGGGGCAGGTCTGTGACTGCTGCGACTGTTGCTGTTGTTGTTGTTGCTGCTGTGACTGTTGCTGCTGCTGCTGCTGTTGGGGCAGACATGGCGGCGGCTGCTCCTCCTCCTCCTCTGGCTGTACTAGATTAACGGGCAGCGGGGTGCACTGCGTCAAACGGCGCGGCGACCGTCCACGATCCACTGTTGTGGCGGACCAGTAGCCCCAAGCCATGTTGCTGTTGCTCTTGTTGTTGCTGCTGCTGCTGCTGCAGTTGTTGCTGTTGGTTTTGTTATAGTTTTGTATGCGGCGTGTTGAAGATTCAGTTCGGTTTGTTTTGCACTTGACTTTTACTGTTGCTGCTGCTGCTGCTGCTGTTGCTGGCGATTAATTGCCGCAAATTTGCATAAACTGGCAATGTCAACAGAAGCATAGCAAAGAGTGGAACGCAAGCAACGCAAAGAGAATGAAAACTTTAGACCAAATTGCACAGTGGTACAAACAGTGTGGGTGAACTGGTAAAGCTTGCCACAAAGTTGAACCAATTCTGCAACAACATTCAAATATTTGTGTTTTGTGTGGTTGCAGCCTTGGAATAAGTCATTTTTTCATTGGTAAACAAAATATATAAAGTTCTTAACCGAAATCCTAAACAAATGCAGATATGCAAAAACAATAATAAGAACATGACTAGGTTAAAGGACAATTTCAAAAATCAATTCAACATTATAATAAATCAATAATTAAAAAACATCTTCAAGCATTGTCCTCCCTCCCACACACTCTTTGAAAAACGCGACACTTGTCCCACTGTGCCGGCTCAAGTGCAAATTGTGTGGCACATGGCAGCGCACATAACAAAAAATAGAAGAAAAAAAATAACAAATAGAAAACGGGACAAGGCCTGAGCGGCAACAGCAGTTGCTGCATTTACAGTAACAGAGCAGAGGCAACGCCGCGGGCCGCCTAAAACTATGCAATGCAAAAGTTTTCAAAGCCAAGCGACAGCTGCGCCCCCTGGCGTGCAAATTCTATAGTTTAAAATGATTGATTAAAAAAAACTGCAGGCAATGGGCGCTTTTGAGGCGTGGCTGCCTGTGGGCGTCATGCAGAAGCTGACGCCGCAGTAACCACACCTAAAAAAAATATAAAATTATTATATAAATTGTGTAATAATGGGCAAGCACAGCATGAAAGAAAGAAACAGTGTGCGAGACAGAGATAGAGACAGAGAGAGAGAGAGAGAGAGGCAGCGGGGAGTAGCGACAATTGAAGCGGCGCAATGCAAGCGAAACAGCTGACAACTCTGTTCAAGCGCACACACACACACACATACAGCGCCGTTGCGACAATCACAAACAATTGAACCCAAGTCAAACGAGCGCACAAGTTGCTGCAAATTGTCAAAGGCGTGAAAGCCCAAGCAGTTAGACAGAGAAAGAGAGAGAGAGCCAAAACCTTAATGAGCGAGAGAACGAGCGCAAGCGAGTGACAGAGAGAGAGAGGGAGGAAGAAAGAGAGAGAGAGAGAGAAACGAAATGCTGCGCAAGGGAAATTGTGCTCGCAGGGCGGTTGGGCAAGTGTGCAAACCTCCTGCAAGCAACCAACCCAGTGCAGTCAAGTGTAAATAGAAAATTTCTTCAAGTGTATTGGTAGGTCACATCGAAACTGCTTGTCGTTGCCACATTGTTGTTGTCACTCTTGTTGTTGTTGTTGTTGTTGTCGCTGTTCTTGTAGGTTGTTGAGACAATTGAAATTAAGTACTCTACTTTCATGCATAATTCGCATGATTAACGAGGCGACCAGATAGGGGCGAGGGGGAAGGGTGAAGTTGAGGCTTCGGGACGGGTGCAGCATCCACTTGAGGCAAGTGGTTTGTGTCGTGACAAGCCAAGTCGATGCCTACATTTATGCTGATGATGCAGCCTGTCCAGGCCAGAGCCCAGAGAAAACCATTGGGGAACCGTACCCTGCAGCGCCCCCCAAAGGACACCCCTGGTTGAGTGTGTGGGCGTGTGTGTGTTTGGGAAAACATCGTTTGCTAAATATAAACACACTTGCCAGGCATTGTTTGGTGACTGCAATTGGAGCATGAATATTGGTTGGTGTCCCAGCTGGGCAAATGCAGTTGGGCGGAAAGTGCGCAGGGTAGCGCGAGGTATCGCGGGGGTAAGCAAGGGTCACCGAATGAGCTGACAAGTTGGTTAGTTGCACAGCATCAACACAACGATCCACCACCCACCCACACCACACCACGATAAATCAATCAGTGGTTAACCCCAGTGGATGCTTGCTTTGACGTTCCGATAAACTCGAAATGTGAATATAATTTATGTGCGCATGTTTTTCCCCCCATTTATTTTTTGCGTTGCCAGTCTATTAAATGCAGCTAATCTTGTTATTTGAACTTTTGCAATAGCTACACAAACTATTTCAATGGGGAAAACTCAACGTAGTTTGTACATAGTTAAATTACTAGTTGAAACTGTTTTGTATTGAATGAGCAAAGCCCTGTATTTAGTATATACATACACTTAGTATCTGATTACTGTGTGGCAAGCGATTGCTTGCAACATTAATTCAAATCGAATCATTTGATTATGCAAGTTTACTCAACTGCATGATGAACTTTATCGACGTTGGTAATTGAGGTATCGAAATGAACGTTTCATTGCAGCAAATTAGCTAATTGGTCCCCGACTCGAATATCTTAGCTTTGTTGTAGAGCATACACCATGTAGCCCAGTGATTATGTGTGAACAATTTATGCAAGTTGCATTTATACTAGTTGGTAATTAGCATATCAAGTTTCCGACTGGGAATTGAATGTAGTCAAATCTTAGCCGAAAGCTGTGTATATGTTTTTAAGCTTAAGAATCTGCTATTTGAATTTATAAACAATAAGTTTAAGCGAGCTCTGTTTTTATAATAACTCAATTGAGGAAGTTTCAATAATTCGAACAACAGCAAACGAAAGAAACCCTAATATCCTACACTATATGTAAACTTAAAAATTAAAAAAAAAACTGATTAAAGCTCCTACTACGGTTACCGTAAAAACATTTCAGTTTTTTTTTTTTTTTTAATTTAAGTTTTTTAAGGCGGGTTAGGGGTTAGGCTTAACACCACTTTGTGACCTTGGTTTCTATTGATTCAGACCAGTTGGGTGCGCTAGCTAGCCTTCCGGCTTAGCTTAAACAATTACCAATGAACAATAACAAAGTATCTACAAAACAAATTAACAGTAACAATCACAATTTTTGGAGCTATCTTTTGCTAGTTCTAGCGCCTGTTTAATCTTCTTCTTGGAGAGCATGCTCTAGTCAGGCCCTTTGCCAGATGATTTCGATAAACCATAAACATAAACATAGCTGTAAATTACAAAAATATCACGTACATTACTCATACGTACTGTGAGCCAACTGAAATAATTACGAAACATGTTGAAGAATTATCAATTACACAAATGCCGCACAACTCATTGAGATATATATTATTATTATCAATGGGCCAATCAATCAGACATATACAATGCAACGTTCAGATATTGCCGAATCATTCATTTATGACACGAGCCTCAATAGAAGCTAAGTCACTTAATATAATATGATAATGAATGCATTATGCTGCTGTCAATGTCCATAATTATGAGCCAGTCAGCCCATCGGCCAGTTGAATGATTAAATGATACACCAACCCCCGCCCTAACCCAAAGTATCAATTCTATAGTATATACTACTACTTCAACGAATTGGCAAATCAACAATGCTTAAGTATCGGCAAACAATGGTGCTTACATCACAGCGCAGTCAAGCGTTGGATGTTTATCAGGACACGCCCCAGCGCAAAACCCACTCAAGTTTCCAGCGATAATAACGATAAATAAAACAACGAGCGGCCATCTCAAAGTCAGCAGCTGTACGACGCTGTGTTTTCGGCACGGTTATATGTATGTATGTGTGTATGTATGTATGTATATCCGGCTGCCTCTTTGACCCGATAGTTAAGCAACAAACATTTGCCTGCGAATGACGTCAGAGACAAGGACCGTACAATTTTGGTGAGTGGCCGTTTTTTTTTTGTTATTTTGTTTTTGCGAGCCACCTGCGTCCGTTACTTTTGACGGTTTTGCACATAAAAAACGGCACCACTTCACACAACGAAGTTTCACACGCAAGAAAGCAAGGGAAGAAAGAGAGCAAGGAATAAAAACAACTTGAAAAAGGAGCAAGGCAGTGCTGAGTGGAGCAGGCTATTCGAGAGCTGGCCATGCATGCAAAACGAGGCAAAAATGTACGTCATATGCATACTTAACTAACGTGCTGGGGTGGTGGGTGGTAGCTGGGATGTGGGTCCTGCGAGAGCTAACCATAATTTCATTAAGCCCAATGGCATCATTAAAATATGCCAAACAATCATAATGTGCCAGTCAACAGTCGGCAGCAGGCATTGGGGTGGTTTGAGTTTTTGGCATTAGTTAAATTCTGCCCCAAAATGTATGCAATGCCAAAATGTAAATGTGTTGATTTGCTAGCAGTTGAAGGCGACAGCTTGGCCAACAAAAATTTGTCGATTTGTGGGTTTTCGATTTTCACCAAGCCACACAAAGAGAGTGAGAAAGCACAAATTTCTTGCCCTGCAGCGTTTTGGCAACATACTGACACACATACATACATCAATGCATTAGTATTTGTGTGTGTGTGTGTGTGATTTTGTTAGCCTGGTCAAGTACCAAGCATTTTGGGCATTTTTTTAGACTAGACAGTTGTTGGTTGCGCTTGTAATGCAGGCAGGCGACGGCATCATCAACGCTTTGATGAAGTGCAAATGCCTGCTGGGGTCAAGTTTAGGGTGGGGGCACACAAACACACACACACATACACACATATATATATGAATTCGACTGCTTTTTTAGCCGCCTGTCTGTGTGTGCGCGCTTGTTTGCCTGTGTCTGTCTGGGGCCAAAAGCACAGCAGCCGAGATGGCATACAAGAGCCGAAATAACGAATTCAGCGAAGCAAACGAAAATCAATGATTCGATTTAGACGAGGGGGGGGGGGGGGAGAGGGAGGGCCACCCCGAGCAAACGAGGTGCGACGTCAACGTGTAGCGGATTCAGTCGCACCACCACCAACAATTTGATTAAGTGACAAATGTAAAACATGACACTCGCCTTGCGGGTATACCACAAATTGATGGCCAAACCGACGAAATCCACACGATTCCGGCATTCCGTTTAACTAAAAAAAAAAGAAGCGAAATACCAACAAAATAAAGTAAATACTTTTACCTAGGATTTGAGTAAGCTAACATCTATTATAACATCTCATAGTGCTGATCAAAATAATGCACAAATTTAGTAGTTTAAAACAGGTTTTTTGCTTTTAAAGGATTAAAGCATTTTTACGGCTGCTTTAATCAATCGATAAAGTTAAAGCAAAGCAAAGCCTGAAGCATGAAAAGAATAGTATTATAACAGAATAAAATAAGCGAATAATTGAAAATAATACAGAATAGTTATGATAATTATATCTGAGAAAAATCACCAACTTTAAAAAATAATATTTTCTAAACATAAAATAGCAATTTTATTAAAGCAAGATCCTTCCTTGAAAAATGTTCATATTTAAACGACTGTCGCCCAAGTTTGTAGTTAGCTAAAATTGCAAATAATCAACTTTGGCAGGCAGCTCAAAAGCAGGCTACAATATTTTCAAACAACCTCAAATGACAGGGCTTCAATCTTTAGCTGCTTCGAGTCGCATTAAATCGACTTAAAGTCAGACAAGTGCTTTGCAACCGTAGCCTAAGCGGCTTTATCAAATTTGTATGCCGAATGCTAGGCTACGAAATGTTTTCATAAATATATAAGAAACAAAATATTTATGACAGTCATTTGCAGCAGCTCTTTTCCATACGCCCCGTTGCACACGGAATTATATGTGGGGGCAATCAGAAAACCAATCCAAATGCGTTGCCAGTCAAAAAATATATTGCCCAGGGGCAATTGATTTTTTTTTCTATCATTTTTCTTTACTTGTTTCTTCGTTCTTCGTTCTTTTTTGCAGTTGCTTCAGTACAGGCGAGAAATGAAGTAACAATAGTTGAAACAAATGGAGAAACACTTTTTGCTATGTTGTGTTGACAAACGTTTCAATTAATTTCACTCAGTTATATAGATTGTATTATGTATAATTTATATATGCGAACTTAATGAATGTGTGTGAGTGTGTGTGTGTGGTTTTCTTTTTTGTATATTTGCTGTGTGCGCGACGACGCGACGTTAGCAACAGCAAAGAAAAAAAGCGTTGTTTTTTTTTTTCTTTATTTCTTGTACGTCTCGTTACGATTCTTTCCGCACGGCACTTCCAGACAGGCGAGCAGCCACGGCGCGAGTGTTGCGACAGGACGACGAATGCCGACGCACACCAAAAACTTTTGCTAGGGATATTTTTGCACACACACACACACGGAAAGAGAGCGGGCAGACTAACTACTGTATGGCTGTATATATATATGTGTGTGTGTGTGTGTGTGTGTGTGTCTGCCCGCTGTTCAATGTCAGGTGACGCAGGCAGGCAGCAGCGACGGACGCCTTTTAAAGTTGCTGCTCCTGCACTTGCGCTCAATTTCATATCCTTTGAAACTTTTGGCAGCCGCCTAGCAAAAGGCAAACGCCGGCGCAGCATTGCCAGCGTTGAAAGCTCAGCTGGCAATGCTGCTCAGTGCTCAGCTGTTTTTTTAAGTTGAGGGAAATTCTACTCACATAGGCTATCTCGCTCTGCTGTGAGGGCATCTTGTGTATCGACCTTATGTGTTTCAAAGCCTGGATAAACTTTATTGTGTATGTGTTTGTGTGTGCGGGCAGCGTTGCCATATTGCAGGCGCATAAATTATAGCGACAGGCAGAGAGATAAAAAGTGAGAGAGCGAGCGCGCGTGTGGCAGAGAGGGGAACAAAAAGGGGCAGACGAATTCATTGTTAGCCGGAGATGAAACCGGAAGGTGGAACACAAAACACAAGGCAACCAAAACAACGGCTTATAAAAACGCCTGACTCACACACACACACATAGACACAGACACACCATTTACTAATCAACACAACAACAACAACCACAACAACCAAAACGACTGTAGCAATAACAATAACTACACTAACAAACATGCAAAGGTAGCAAAACATCAACAGTCGCGTCGTGTAATGCTTTTAAGGCGCTTGTATGAGTTTTGTGGTATACTGCATATGTGTGAGTGTGTAGCATAATATGTTAACACACACACACACACACACACACAGAAGCACAGCTACAACAGCGAAGAGAGAAAAAACCGCACAGAAAATGCTTTTAATACATTTTAAGCCGCATTTTTTCACACGTGGCTACAAAACAACCAGCAACAACAACAACAACAAAAACATAACATGGGAATATACATAGATAGGAATACGGCAAGTACAGCCAGAAAGCCAACATCCCGACAGTAAAGTTCCATGACTGCTACTACTGCAAAAAAGCAAAAAACAACATCTAAAACTTTGTTGAGTGTTTCGCGGCGGCAAAATTATATTTGCTACAGTTTTTTGCTAGCTAAATTCTAGTTTCCGCTGGTTTTTCACGCAAAAAGCTACCAGGGCACAAAGTCAGTGATAACCTTAAGAGAATGAAGCAAATTTAAGCACAAGTTAGCAAAATTATACTAAAACATTATGTATGATGAATTAATATCAATTGAAGCATAATTATATTGTTAAGTATCCTTCAAAAAATACAATTTATAGACACTGGTAGCAAAAGGTTGTCATGCAAATTGACAGAAAATCCGAAAATTAGTGAAACTTTTTGTGACACCCACAATCAATTAAAAATATAATTTCAAGAATTTATTTTAAAAAAAAATTTTTAAAAAATGTTATGTACGTGTACAGGATTTTTTTGAAAAGAAACTAAAAAATAAGTTCAAAAGTACTAAAACCTTAAATGAGGCCCTATAGAATAGGCCAAAAAATTACCAAAATGGCCTAATCAGTTCTGTTTTAGCAAAGTTATGGCAATTTGAAGTCTGAGAAGGGCATTTTTAAGGACATGTAACTTGACATGTGACCTTGTTGTCATGATTTTTGACAAGAAATCCTAATTTTTGTAGTTTCTCAACTTTGAATGAAGAACTGTTAAGGATGGCAAACCATGCATAAAATGGCCTCGGGATGGAAAATCGGGTTCAGATTTAGCAAAATTATTGGAAGTTTTTGAAGGGTTTTTTTAGTTGAACGCTTTTAAATATAGGATTAATCTGGAGGACCAAAAGGGCCGATTTGCAAGTAATGTTGCCACAAAAAAAAAAGGAATACATTCAAAACAGTTTTGCCCTTTTTTAATTGTCCTTTTCAAAGGACTGCAATATATTTCGAGCTAATTTTCAAAAGAAAAGAGGCATATACTAAATATGTTAATTTTGAGCAGAGCATCATCAAATTCTTCTTGTGTTGTCTCATTTTGGTTGTTTTACGTGTTTTGCAGTAATTTATTGTTGTTGTCGAAACATTTTGTTTTTGTCATTAGGCAAATTTCGAATGGGGCGAGAGCTAAAAAGTTTTTGCGGCAAGCATAATTAAGCACAGACAGTTAACTAAAGAGATGGTAAGTATGTATTAGTGCGTTATCTTTGTATGTGTGAGGCATACTTGGAGGCATGCCTGCAATGTTAAAACAGCTAAAGAAGCCGCACAAAAATTAAATTTGAAATCCAGGCTAACCGGGCCTTGGTAGCAAACAATTTAATTATAATGAATTATAAACGAAGAAACAGCTATCGGGTCAAAATGCAGATATAAACGGGGAGTGGGGCAGGAAAAAAAATTAAGAACAACAACGAAAAGGCGAATGAGATACGAAAAACCAGAGTCTACTTTAGGGATGGGGAGTCAGGGAAAAACGTTTAGCTTGTAGGTGTGCGTATGTGCCGGTGTGTGTGTGTGTGTGTGTGTGTAGGTGTGTGCTCTGTGTAGTTATATGCCAGCACAAGTTAATTAATATTTTATGTTATTAACATGGTCGACTGCTGTTTGGATTTGCGCTGCAAGCCTCTGGCCCCTGGGAGCCCAGGATATTAGCTGAAAGGCAACGCCAGCAGCTGGCAGTTGGCAGCACGGTTTATTGAGCTAATAAAGCAACGAGCATATTGTTTAACCAGGCTGAAATGTGCACAAAATTGCGGTTAAATTGTGCTAGCAACTAACAGCCTTGGCATGCGACCCATTTCAATACCCATCCACACACACCCACACACCCACACACACACACACACAAACAAACAAGCGCCAAACTTTGATAATGAAATTTGTGAAAATTAAAAACTTTAGCATAGTTTGTGGCCACCTAACCCCCGAAAACAAATGAGGGAATGTGTAATACTTCTTTGAGAAAACTACCCTGCCCAACTCGAAGTAGCTTTTAAGGACATCAAATAAATACCATTTTAAACTAAGCACATAAACCACAATTTAAACGTACATATATGTAGGAAAACAAGCTCGTAAATAAATTTACTTCTTAATCAACGAATTTGGTTTACTATACAGTGCTCATATATCATTAGAATCACTTTACAAATGAAGACAAATTTCGTTTGGCTTCAGTACAAATGTTTATATTATATTATGAATGAGTTGGATTTTTGTAGGAATTATAGATCGCATATGCTTTAAAGCAGAATAGTATCTTTATCTTAAAGGAATATTCAGTATTTCACAGTTTTCATCACATTATGCATATTTTATGACAATGAAAAATAACCCAAGTGATACATTACTTAAGTACTGTCTGCTCAAAATGACTTGATATATTAAAAAAGGCTTGTCGCTTATCGAATAGAGCACTTACAACATAATAAACAATATATGTATATATCGAGATAAGAGACAGTCTTCGACTTACCATGTATAACAAGCTGGGAGTCGTAATTCATCTCATATAATCGTATGGCTTCATCCAGTTCCATGCTCGTTGATATAGTGCACGGGTCGTTCTCCTCATCGACCCACTTGATGGTAAAGGGCTGCACCGAAGAATGGAAATAGTTATAATCTTTATATTAATTTAGTTTGATTTGCAATTTACTCACCTGATCGATGGGAAATCGGCAAATATTGCGTATCTCATAGCATAGCTCCTCATAGCTGATTTTCTTATTGATCGTTGTGATTATGATTTGACCATTATAGGCAGTCTTCACTGTTATGCAGTTGGGCGACGCACCCAGCAATGAAGCGGCATTATTCAAACTGCCAGCGCCGCTGCCATCGTTTAAGATTTGCGAAGGCATTTTCTGCATTGGGACGGAAAACGTACAGAAACGAAGATTGGATTGACACGAAGGCGTGTTCCGGCTAAGACTTATTCTCTATTAACTCTTTTATTGAGAATTATTTAAATATCTCTTTTTACAATTTCAGTTAAGTATATTGAAACATGCACAGGAATCACAGAAATTATAACGAACTGCAAGTAAAAAAAGATAAATCATAATTTTATTAAAAATTAAAAGCATGAGATCAAATTAAGGGACTGTAAACTTAAGAACTTTTTATTTTATTTTTAGTTTTCAACTTTTAAGCACACAAAGTTGAAAAATCTCATTAAAAAATTCGAAATTACTATTACTTATTTACCAGTAATAAGAATTAATTGCTAGAAAGATTTAAGTTTTTTTTATAATTTTTTTAAAATATATTTAAACCAATTGGCGGCACTATTTGTAACATCTTTTTCTCATTGTATCCGCAACTTAACACCGCTGTTATGCGATGCTCTAACAGCGTTAACTTAACAGAGATAACTGCCTCTCCCCTCCTACTGAGATGCATCAAATTTTGCACACGCAGAAAGCTTAAGATTAAAAGCGCCGCTCCCGCTCTCTCTCTCTCTCACATTTGAGCTTTCTAAATTCCAATCTCATTTTAGGATGCGCCACGCAGCTGTCAAAATTCTGACATTTGCCCCGGCAACGGTTAAAGTTCATAAAAACAACATGCCACAGGTGGCTGGTAATCTGTTATTATTGTTGCTAACATTAACATTAAGCATTGCAATGCAATGAATCATAGCATTTAAGCGTACCGCCCACTGCAGAGAGAGAGAGAGAAGGAGCAATAATGCAAAAGTAACAATAAAAAGAAAAATTAGAACACAACAAAAACAATGTTAAGTTTACTTATTGAGCAACGAGTACTTCTAATGCTTTAATTAACGCCGTGCATTGACCAACCATACAACAACAACAAGAGAAAAATGAGAGCCAAAGCCAAACCTGTATTTTTTTTGCTTCTTTTTTTTCGTTTTAGCTCATTTGCATTTTGAAATCTGTGGCCGCTTTTTGCCTGAATTTCTATTTGCAGTTGCAAAAACAATGCAAGCACAACAAGCTGTCGATTTAGTTAATTTCACCTCATTATGCTTACATTTTGTTAGTCGTGGTAATTTGATTAACCAAAAATGCCGCAGAAGGCAAACACAGTAATAAGCACAGACACACACACAAACACACACAGTGAGTACACTAATACAAACGAATAACTATTACACGCACATACAGAGAGAGAGAGTAGCTTCAATTGCAGTTAACTAAAGGACAACACATAATTTAATTGACGAATTTAGCGCACGCACTTTTAATTGTTATTGTTTGGCCATCAAAATTTGGTTTAAAAAGTTTGTAACATTTTATACAAATGCAACAAGTGTGGCTGCATGCGGCTAACAAAATGCGCTGATTTATACTACATAATAGTGGTGGCACTTAATGAATTTTCATGCGTATCGATGATTAACATTACAGTCGACGGCTTACATTAGTCCCGATAGTGCTATCGATTGTATGGTAATCATATTTAATATTTTTTATTATGTCTTTTTTATTATTAAAAAGATAAGTATTACTGAACATAACAAATTTATAAATATACTCTTTATAAAAATATGTTAGCAGGGCGCTTCTTTTTATACCAAATAATACTGTCAACACAGGGTGGTTAAAGCAGCATATTCATCGTTATTTGTGTTTCAATCGATTTCTTATCGTCAGGTGGTATTTAAATATCGATCGTTGTTGACTTGGTATTTCGCTGCTACAAGTCTGCGGTCACACTCAGTTATGTTTTTGTTTTTCTGCTGAACGGTTGTGGTTGCGTCGCGTCGCTTTATCGCGCGTCTCTTGCTAGTGATTTAAAAACGCATACATTTTCAAAAATACGGCACAAAATTAATAAAAGTGTACAAACAAATGTTAATAAATCTGTTTAAATGAAACGTAGCAGTTCGCGGCTATAATATAAATTCAATTAATGTGATTACAACAAAGAAAATGGCGGCGTAGCAAACAATAAAAAACCAGCCACAACAACAACAACAGCTACGTAAGCAGCGCAGCTTAATAAACTCTTTTGACGGCTGCACAAAAATTAATCTGGTTTTATGTTTTACTTTTATGCGTCGCGCGCGCGCCATTTGTAGTTGTGTGTGCGTGTGTGTGTGTGTGTGAGAGAGTGTTTGTAGGAAATACCATAAAAATACCCTAACAACAACAACAACAGTAATTAATGCCCTGTTACAGTTTTACATTTGTTTACTTTTGTGTGTCAACTTTCGTCGCGCTGTGTTTTTAATGTGAAAAAGCGTAAACACTGGAAAATACCTATTTTACACATTTAACAGGTGAGCATTTTTTTATTATAAGCAACCGCAAATCGGCTTTAAATGTTTTTGTTTTGACATTACTATCCTGCTGCTGGCGTCGACGTCGTCGCCGACTGCGCCATCTGTCATTTGTCTAGCTCTCTTTCTCTCTTGTTGAACAGTGGCTGCCAGCTGTTCAGCGTCCTTTGTTCAGAGTGACCAAACGCATCTGCAGGAAATTGCTTTTTGTTTTCGGCTGCAGCTGCATCTGCTTATGTAATTAATAAACCAACACGTGTCAGTTTTGTGTTGTTGTTCTGCTTGAGCGCCGCTGCAGACGCGTGCAAGGCAGACAACAATGGCAGCTGCGGCAACTCTGGCAACTCTTCTGTTATTGCTTTGCATAATTTATTCCCAACAAAACGCGCTTGTCGGCAATTAAATGTTTGGCCATTATTTTAAATTCAAAGCGCGTTTGCTTCATCTCTACTTCTTCCTCTTCTGGCTGAGCTTTGTACTCGTTGCAAAGTACTCAGATTGCGCCATAAAGCTCATATAAATCAATAGAAAGCGCAGTACAAACACACACACACACACATACACATAGACAGGCTCATAACTCACTTGCCATAATGGAGAGCGACTCTCGCTCAATATGCAGAGATTTGTGTGGGAATCAAATGACTTGACGTCGTTGCCAGCAACAACCAAGCAACGCAACTCAACGCAAAACGGCTCCAATGAAGTGTTAGAATTGTCGTTGATGTGGGCGGGAGGTGGGGTGGAGTGGAGTGGGGTAAGCTAACAGCTTAGCGAGCGTCGTTTCAGTTGTTTTGTGAGAGAGCAAGACAAAAAGTGAGAGAGATTGACTGAGTGAGAGAATGAGAGCGTGCGCAGGCCATTTAATAAAGTTGGAGCCTTATTTTTTTGTTGAAGTTTTTGTGAGAAACTCGCTCTCTTGCTCTCACTCGCTATGCGGCTCTTATTGGCCTATGCGGCAAGCAAAGTGGTTGACTGTCCACAGACCGAATGTATGTGTGTGTGTGTGTGTGTGTGTGTGTTTGGATTTGTTTGTCTTTTTTGTGGCACATAGCGCACAGTGGGGCCAATGGAATTTTGTAAGAAATTGGAGTTGGGCAAAAATAAACATAATTAAATCAAAACTATTTCATGTTGTGAATTAGTTAATCATTTGCATATGTTTGCTTACTTTTGTTTATCGCAAATGCAATTTACTAAAAGCTTAATCCATATCAATACAAAATTAAAAACTATCTATGTATTTTAATTTGTAGTTGTTAACAACAATGTTAAAACCTTTGCTACTTGCTTAACCTTGGCAACCGACTAATGATAATGTTTTGGGCCAAGTTTTACAAGTTCCCATGCTAAACACGATTGAATGCAAATGACTTACGACCATTAAACTGACCTCCAATAATTATCGTACCGATCTTTGGAAAAACGAAAAAACAATGTCGGGCTGTAAATATTTATGAGGCAGTGGACAGATTGCCGCTCTGATATTAAATGCATTTCCAATATTCGCTCCACTGTGCGTATATTGTGAATGCATTTCTCTCTATGCTTCTGCTCCTTTTTGCACTACACTACACTGCGGGGCAAAAGTATGCGTATTATGATATTTATTTATTAACTAATTTGCCAGCAACAACAAATTGTCAGGCAATTGTTATTGTTTCAATTGCAACAAATTGGCTTGCCGCAAAAATAAAAAAAAAAAAGTAAGCAAAGTTTTCAAGTGCCGCAATTTGCGCGCACTCTCATTCATTCTCTCGCTCTCTATCTCTCTCGCGCGTCTCTCTCTCTCTGTCTCTCTCTTGTGCTGGCAACTGTGGCAGGAGGACTCTGACTTGGAGTCGAACTGAACTTGAGCCGCGTTTTCAATACGCTTTGACTTGCGGTCGCCGTCGGCTCGTCGCACGCGCTCCGCCATTTTTTTCGGCTCCGTTCTTCGTTTCATTTAAGCAGCAGCAGCAGCCGCAGCGGCAACTTTTTGCGCTGCCTTTTGCTTTACTTGTTTTGTGTGTGTTAGTGTTGGTGTTGGTGTTACTTTAGTCTGCGTGTGTGTAAAAGAAATTTGCACAGAATTTTCCAAAGCGTTTTTGTGCCACAAAATCAATTGCAATTTATGCAAAATCTATAATTATTGCTCATTTTTATGGAGCTCTTGTGCTTTTGTTAAAAATTGCTGGCGAAATCAACGTTTTCCAATGGTAATTTGCATATTTTTGGCACAGTTGTTTTGCTAATTTTTGTATTAAGCTTAAGTTGTATATGTATGTATGCATGTGCGTGTGTGTGTGTGTGTGTTTGTCTATGTATGTGTGTGCGTAGTAGTAAACGCACTTTGCAAGTGGGTGGCAAGTGGTTGGTCACACTAAAAAGTTCAATGTAGCTGTAAATGCTCTGCTCTTCTACTACTACTACTTCACCTCCTTCTCCTCCTCCTCCTCCTGCTATCATGATGGTTGTTGCTTTGTTCGCATTGCTCGCTTTACAACTTGTTCGCGTTTTTTGACCAAAAAAAAAAGAAAGAAACAGAATTGATGGCCGCTTTTGGAGCTTTGCTACGTGCTGACAACCTTATTTGGTCTGTCTGTCTGTCTGTCCGTCTCTTCTTCTGTCTGTCTGTCTGTCTGCTTGTCTGGTGCCATATTGCGCTACGCATTCGTTTTGCATTAACCGTTAACTGCACGTATATCGCTGGCTGCTTTGTCTTTCTCCCTCCCCTCTCTCTCGCCCACACATTTGACACATCTTCGCTGTTGTTGTTGTTGTTGTTGCTGCATTTGTGACTCCTACGAGCTTTTTATGGGCTCTTGTTTGCTCCGTTCTTGGCGTTGCCAGATGAAACCTGAAACAAAACGCAAAAGACAATGCAATAACAACTACAGCTCCAACAGCAGCAACAACAACAACACCAACTCCCTTTTACAGGCAAAACAAGTTTATGCTGCCTGCGGCCATTGTTGTTGTTGTTGCTGTTGTCCTCTCCTCTGCTTCTTCTGCTCTTCTTGCAAGATCAACATCTCCAGTTATCGACAGGCAGCGACACCATCTTATTTTGTCGTTGTTGTTGCTGACAAAACACGCTACCAACAATGCACAAGTACAACAAAAAACCACAACAACAAAACCTAGACTCAAACACTGGGGCGTGGCAAACCGACAAAAAGAAAAACTAGAAAAAGAAATGCAAGAAAAAATGCACCCGAAAAACTTTTTTTTATCAGCTTTGCATTTTAGGAAAAGCATGGAAAACTGTCTCATGTCGTGTTATATGCTAAGCACCCGCAACAAGCGGCAATTGCCACGAATGATGCGCCCTTGAGATACCCTGTAGTCTTTTTTTATTTGATCTAGATTTTAGTAAATCAAAAAGAATGAATTTCAATATCAAGCAATTATAAATACATACATATAATATTATTAATAATTCTAATTTTTAATTTAGAACAAACTAATTTTTGAAGACCGCTATAAATGTACATATCTTTATTTCTTTCATTTCGCATAGAAATTAAATTCTCCCTTCAGACAAGCATTATCTTAAATAACACTTTAGGGTTCACATCTTTAAAGAGCTAAACTTTTAAGAGCTGCCCACCCTATTTTATATTGCTGTATCTTTAGAGGGTGTAACAAAAAGAGCCGTTGTCAATAAGTCGCGCCTGGTAATGAAGTGTTGCCTGGGCGGTCCCTTTATCTAGCAAGCTTAATGACACCCACACACACACACACACACACACACACACTCACATACAAACACATACATATATCCCAGTTAAGCACCGTTAATAAACATGAGAATGAGACTCGCTTCATTTGATTTCAGCCGCCTGCCTCCTGCTACACAGTTCCTGTGCCACACGGTCCAGGCATATGAATCTGGCCATGAAGTGGTTGGTGGGTGGACTGACTGGTGCGGGAGGGGGTGGCTTTTATCGGCGGGTGGCTGGTTGGCAACATCAACTAAGTTGATGTGGCTGCCTCGCTGGCCTGATAGATTGGCCGTGTTGCTTGCCCCGTTGCCATTTTATTGCGCTCCATTTGGTTGATTACTCATGCCAGTAAACTTTAACGGCGCACAGCGACAAACATCAATTGATAGACCATTTGACGAATTCCAGATACACTTACATATAAACTTTTTGTTACCATTTTGAAAAGAGTATAAGCTTAATGTTTCTAAGGAAATCATTTTTTTTACCTGTGTAGTGCCGAGGGTCTAATAATGGGCCTTCCCAGACTTCAAAGTCCGATCATTTTGTCAAAGCTGAACCGATTTTCAATCCAAAAACTATTATCCATAATGGTTTGACCCCTACATTAATTCTACAAAAATGTATTCGAACTTTTGAACTTTGTTTCAAGCTGAACTCTGATAGATAATATAAATTATTAAAAGATTGTATATTAGTATTGGCAAGGAGGAAACATAAATTGATTTTATATTCGATAAAACAAAAATGCAATTTCGTTCACTTTCTTTCAATTGTCTCTTCCCATTCTGATTCTTACAAATCTATAAGAATGTCGTGTAAGTTGTGAGTGTTCTTATCGCACCCCATTCAAAAATAATTCAAAGTTCACAACTAACTCTCAATACTCCCCCATTGAATAGCGTATAAATATTGCGGTTCCTTTGTGCGCGTCTATCTGTGTGTGTGTGTTTGTGTTTAAAGCACTGCCAACCATAATTATTTTTAGTTGCTCAGCGCTTTTGCTGCTAACTTCAAAACCGCAACTCCGCTACATTGTGTGTGTGTGTGTACGCTTATTGGTATATATGTGTGTGTGTGTGTGTGTGTGCGACGACAGCGACAATCAATAAATCTTTCAGCCTGTGCGCTGCCCTTTGTAATAGTTTCGTATTGTGCTCAGAGTTTCTAATAGGAAAAGGCCGCCCAAGCGTCCAATTGCATTTCCAATCAGTTTTTATGCTCACACACATAGAGACGAACAAGTGTGTGCTCATTATGATTACTCACCACCCACACCCAACAACTACAACAACAATTGCAAAAGTTTCTGTTTTATCTACGCCAGGGGGCGTCCTGTGTTCCATGTTTGCAATTAAATGTGCAAGCAACAAAAGGCAACAGCAAATTGTACTCATAAAAAAACGAAAAAAAAGAGAAAAAAAACCACAACAACAGACAAACAGCAAATGTTAGCCCAAAAAAATGCATGCCGGCCGCACGGTTCAACAACATCTGCAAATGCGCAGCTGGGCGCATGGGGTGTGTGTGGGTGACAACAACAACTACAACAATAGCAACAACAACCGCAAATTGCAACCCACATTTGTGTATCGTTCGCAGTTTGATATACTACCCTACTACAACTCTGCTGCGCTCTCTCTCGCTCTCACTCTCTCTTGCTCGCTCTCCCTTGCCTTCGGCTGCAGTTTTTCGTTAATTTTCGTTACACGTCGCATACATAAAAATTCATTAAAGGCAGTCGCGACGTCGACGGGCTTGTAAATGAAATTTACTACTGCCACCGTTTTACGTGTTTTTTTTTTTTTTTTTTTGCTTTTGCTACGTTTCGTACTCCCACACACACTGACGCGTTATGAATTTTGGCACCTGCTTCTTTTGCAGTCATTCGTTACTCCTGTCACTCGTCATATTTGTGTGTGTGTGAGTATTAAGACCGGCCGGGCATCGAGTACTTAATCGAACAGGTGGCCGTTTTGTTACAATTCTGGCATGTTATCGATAAGCGCTGCCGTCGCCAATCGGTTCGGTGAATTTAACTGTTTCACTAGAACTGCATATTAAAGCTTATTCACGTACTTTGCTTTGCTTTTGTTATTGCTTCCGAGTATTTTGCGGCTAATGTTAATGACATGGCCAGGCATAAACTACTATAGCTATCTGTTCGTGACTTTTGCCAGATTTGCGCCACTGCTGCTGCCGCCGCCGCCTGCCTGTGCATTTTTCAAGTGTATTATGACGTTGCGCCTAGACAAGCCACAGCTAGGCAGTTATCCCCGCCTCTGACCCCACACCACCCAAACACAACCCACAGTCAACGAACTTTGACATCGTCTCTCTCTCTCTCTCACACACACTTCTCTGCCCTCCGTGTCTCTCCCCTATCTGTGTTTGCCTTTAGCTGTGTTTTGTGAATGAAATTTGTAATACGATGATGCTAGGGGCGCGCACAGTGGGTCAAATTGGAATTATGTATGTTTCAAATGATTTATTTATTAAAATTGATAATTACATTTATAATATCAATTAGTAACTTATAATCTAATTTTTATGCTACGTATTTTCTGCGTAGAACCACTGTAGAAAGTAAATTAAATATTTGATATGCTGTGTGTGAATTGTAAACTTGGATAAGTCCCACTGTGCGAGTCTCGTGCTCTATGGCAGTTTATTGACTTGCCGCAGCTCGCGCGTTCGCGTAAACAGTGTGACCCTATTTTTAGAGCTAGAACAACCATAAATTTATGCCCAATTATGCAGATTTCCCTTTTTTTCTGCTGCCATCTGCTGCACATCTGCTGCGCTACCCCTTCCATAGACATATTCTAATGCAGTTTTTCTTCTTCTGCTTTCTCAGGAGTTGCCGCAGTTAATTTGGCCAGTGCGGCCAGCTAAAACAGAAGCGCGCCATGCATCGCTCACTGAAGCCGCACGCATCGACGGCACAAGCTAAAAAGGTACAGCCGCCAACAATACCAGGAGATCAGCATCAGCATCAATATCAGCAGCAGCAGCAGCATCAGCCGCACACGCCCACCTCGCCCCTTGGCCACCATCAGCCGCTGATACCGCTGTACAGGCTGAGCGGACCACTGCGACATCATCAACAGCAGCAACTGCAGCAGCAATTGGATGATGGCATTTGTAGCATGAGTGGCAGCAGCATTGTCTCGTCGCCCTCGCTGGAGGAGGGCGGCTTCAATTTGCCACGCGAGACAAGCGTGGCGCTGCGCATGAAAGATGAGACGGCAGCGGTAACTGGAGCAACTGCAGCTGGAGCTGGAGCACCCACTGTTGGTGTTGGCTCTGGCAGCAACACTAAAACACCGGCGCCACCCAGCATTGTTGCCTGTCCACCGCCCGTTTTTTGTGCCACGCTACGCGAACCGCTCACCCACAAGGCGGCGGTCTATTATCATCAGCAACTGGCGCTGCAGGAGGATCAGGGCATTGATCTGACCCAGTCGCCGGGACGGGATTCACCCGGCTCCTCCTCCGGCTCGGCTGGGTCGGGTTCACGGCATAGCACCGCTAGCCTGGATTCGGGTCGAGCCTCCTCCTATTTGACTGGTGTCTCCTCATCGGGCGCCTCGATACGTGCCCCGCTCTCCTCGCCGCGCTGCAGCTCCGTCAGCTCGTGCTCCATTGGCAGCGTCGATAGGCAGCGTAACGATGAGCTCATCATTGACTGGCTGCTGGAGATGAAGCATGAGGAGTATGCCCAGCTGTTTATTGCCGCCGGCTATGATTTGCCAACGATTGCTCGCATGACGCCCGAGGATCTCACCGCCATTGGCATCAAGAATCCGCATCATCGTGAGCGCATCAAGCAGCGCATCGACAAGCTGCAGGTGCTCGACAATTTGCCACACTTTGTGCCGGTAAGTAAACAGTCAAGTAACCAAGCCAAGCGAAACTGGTTCCGCTTTTCTATCTAATCAGCGAAACAGCTCGTGATATTTGCATACAGTCAACTTTAGTCATAAGTCAACACAACACACAATAATTTGTCAAATTGGCATTAATAGCGGCATACTAAAGGTGAATATGAATGAATATACATACATACATATGTATATAGCTAGGGATGAACGATATTTCAAACGATCACTCGGTATTAAGTATACGCCCTTTTCTCTTAGCAACTAAAAACTAGCGGCAACAAATTAGTTATGATTGACTAATTTTAAGCAATAAAAGAATAGTTTGTAATTTAAATAAATATTTTTTAAATTTTAAATATGCAAATATTATACACAGAGTTCTGGTAGATCAAGCCTAGAATGTAGGGATTTAAAGCCAACTTTAATATATATCTGTGATACCTAAAAATTCGGAATAGGGTTAGAATTTGCCGTGACACTCTTTTATATACATATGTTGCTTATTATCTTCCCACTATATATGTTTATGAAAATCTTTCTCTCATCTCTAGTAGCTAGTCAGATACTTCCAACTCGTTCCCTTTCTGCAGCTTATCTTTTATATTATTTCATTAAAAAGGCATTTGCAATCGTGCTGCAAAAACTCGTTTCTCACATACTCAGCCCCACATATAAAAAGCGCCGTCAGCAAACTGTTTTTTTTTTATTCTTAATGAAAGAATTTCGTTTAATATGCGCACATTAATTCCCATCAACAATTCATTAAAAACACTCGGCTATATAAACAGACAATGAAAACAAAGCTAGCCTTGTGAAGTTCTCTCAAGTTTGCCAATTTATTGTATGCCGTGTTTAATCTGGCGCCTATGCAGGTGACATTTGGCTAAGGTGGTGAGCAGGGGAGCGAACACGACGGATCTCAAGTGCTCGTTGGCATTGATCTGACAGTTCAAAATGCATCGTGTTTGGCTTGGTTACAAAACTAATTGCCACAGCAAAGTTTCTATGGAGAGTACAATTATATAAGATTAAAGAGCGAACTTGAAAGATAACAAGTTGAAACGATTTATTAAGTCATGTTGCTGATCTAGTTACTATATTATAGTCATAGATTCTTCAATTATAAACTTCAATGTCATTTGATTTCTTAGATATATAGAGATATATGCAGCATATTTTACATATACCTTACATTGTTAATCTAAATTGGAAACTTTAACTCAAAAGATATTGTCACTTGATTCAGACACGCTCTGAGAGAAAAGTTCCGCCACAAATATTCACAACGTTGTCTTATCCACATCATTTTTTATGTGCAACAATATCCGATAAAATACGTGACATCATGAAGTGCAATGCGATTCTCTTATCGATATGCATTTCACGTGCACCCTAAAAAAGCCGTCAACACAAGTTTCCCATAACCAAATGTGGTGTTCAGGCCCTCTTAAAACCCCATTTTGAGCAACTGCAGAGCATTACAATAAATGTAACTGAACGAAATAATAATAATCGCTATACGTGTCATGTTGCATGAATAAACTTCCATATAAAAACTGTTAAAGTAACCAGGAAGAGCTGGCAAAGTGAAACATAAAATCAACTTGATATGAATATTAAATTAGGTGGGCGTTCAAGATATATAGATGTTATCGATAATTATTGAACTGAAACTATAGATACAAGAACTAGTAAAGAAAAACTGTTACTAATATAAATATCAATATATTTAGGTTTTTTCCATACTTTTCATTCAAATAACTGAAAAACATAAGAATTATTCCTTGGATTTTTTAAAGATATTTATCGAACTAAACCTATCGATAACCCAACAATGCATGCCATTGCATTGTACACATTATAAATACGATCCGTTTATAATACGATCCTCAAGCGTTCAAAATGGATTTCACTTTAAGCCCCCGCTTTGTGAATATGACAAAATATTGTTCACAATCGAACAATGCAACAACCGACAATAATCTCGCTGCATTTGTTGTTTCGGCTGATTCATTGATTTCATCAGCAGCAAACTGAAACTGGCAGTCTCGAGTCAAAAGCCCCTCCACCCACCTGTCTAGTCTTAAAACGTGGACCGACAGCTGCCCACCTGACTGCATGCCATGAAATGCGCTTACAAATTGCATGTGTGTGTGTGTGTGTGTGTTTCGCACTGAAACTGAAATATCATTTATCGCATATCTATCTGTATCTCCATCTCCGACTCAAACTCAAACTCGAACCACATTCCATAGTTTTTCGCTCTTAATTGCTTGTGTTTCAAATTATAACCTACGGTTAGTTATTTTATGTTTTTAGTTTCCATTCATTATCTGCCAATGGAGATCTTTTAATAACCGAGCATATTTATTCATGCGCCAATATTTCTCGCAACGATTTGTGACGCTTTGGAGCTGTGCAATTTTTCAAGTCGAAAATGACCTCAGCTTTTGTTTTAAATTTGTTGCTCATTTTGGTTTTTCGTACGCTTGGTTTTGTATTTCAGTTGAAAAATGCGCCATAATATTTTACTAGCTGTATAGAATTTTTGTTGTTTTATTTTATTTTATTTATTTTTGTTTGCTTATTTGTTGTTTATATAACGCGCCGTGACTGTTTTCGCAAGTTTCTGCTTGAGAGTTGTTACTCTTATCGCTCTCTATATACATACATAGCAACCCCAGACTTTTGTTGATCTTGAGCTTGGGTGTGGCTCAAACACTACTTACATCATGCCCACATACATATATTATATATAGTACATATAGCTGATATATGGCTGGAAATGAAAGTTTTCTGCAAGCGCATGCAAAATGTGCGGGGCACCCTCATTAGCTGGCATTCTAAAAAAAAATAAATAAAAAAATCCCTCTTTCGATCGCAACCGGCACTTTCTTTAGCTCGTCGACGCCAGCAGTTTTTTATCTGGCGAAAAAGGAAATAAAACGAAATACCTCAGAGCCAAAAGCGTCAAGAAACTAAAAAGCAAGAGAGGAAAAAGTTATTAAACATCGTCAACAACATGTCGTTGGCAATCTCCTGGCCCGGCTCATATGCCTTTCCATACAGGCAAAAACAAAAACCGCAATCAAGCAACGACCTTGAGGTACATATATACCAAGTGTTTGTTGTTGTTGCTGTTGTTGTTGTTGTAGCCGCCGTTATTAGACACTCAAATGGTATTTAGTTTTCGGCCTGACGTACTCATGCTTAACTATAGATATATGTAGGTATATATATATCTATACCTATACCTCTGTATATATGTATGTACAATTTTTGGTACGTACAGTTTGCTGGAAAACCAGTTTTTATTTTCGTGGCTCGCACTAAAGTTGACCATCGTTGTTGTTGCTGTTGTTGCTTGTTGGCTGCTGTCTGCGGGTCTGTGTTTGGTGTCATACCATATGCTACCTGCTAATGAGTTTCAAAGTAGAAAACAAAATATACACATACATACATATATGTATGTATATACACTCGCTATAACTCCGGTATGTCTGAATGACGTTAAATAAATATTTTTTCTAAAGTTTAGTTTTTATGGAAAATAAATATGTCGTGGCCAAGCGAGAGATGCTCTCGACAAATATATAGTTGTGATTAGCATCTTTGGATTGTGCAAGCAGCTGTCATTAGTTAGTGATTATAGATGTCTACACTATTTGTATAACCAATTAGTTATTGGAGAGTTTTGCAGAATTTGTATACAGTTTATATGTCATGTTTGTTAGAACAAATCGTTGATTTAGTTATTAGACACTTGAGTATAAGTTATAAAGCTTTTTGGAACCTTGTGGAGACTTAAAAATTAACCTAAACACACAATATGGTATTTGTGTAAAGTGGAGACTAAGACATTATAATTTTATAAACCTAAAGAGGATAAAATGCAGTGGAGACTTGAAAAACCATGACTACAAATATTGAAAACTTCCCTAGCTGTGTAGAGTTTATAGTAAACTTGACATTCAAGTTACAAATCGAGCTATACGAGTTAGTGATAAGTGTAGGGGGTCTAATGGAATATTCCTGTTTATTAGAGCGCCCTTGAAAAGTCTACACAACTCATGTCAAATCAGTATCAAAAGCTAACGAACAGCATCCAACAGCATTCACATTCGCTTAATTAAATAGAAATCAACGGCAATTTAGACAGCAAGCAATAGCTGCAAAAGTTATTAACACGTCAGATGACAAAAAAAAACTAGAAGAAAAACATGTAAGAATGGGTTAAGTGAAATTGCACGACTAGGGGATACTGTGCAGCTATGCAATATATTAAATTCAAAATAATATCTGTAGAGAATTTAATGATAATATTTAGTTAAAATAAATATCAATCAAAATTACTTGGTGTTTTATAATATCAAAGCTGCATACCTGCCTGTTGTTCAATTTATGATTACAGGGTATACAAAATCGCTGATGTTGATGATTTTTGACTGTGTTGCGTGCGTTGTTAGTGTGTATGTGTATGTGTGTGTGTGTCTGTGGAGACTTTGGCTACCGTTTAATGGCAGACAACAGCAATGACAGCGGCGACGACGACGAGTTTTGTCTCTTTACCCGTTTCTTTATGTTTGTGCTTTGACGCGATTTATGTCATATCTTATCAATTACAACTGATTAGAGCCGCGACGAGCTTATCAGAAGCAGAACCAGCAGCAGCGGCAGCAGCAGCAATGCTGGCAGTTCCCATAAGCGGCTCCTTAGCTCTTGACCCCCCCCCCCCACACAAACGCCATAGCCTGGTCCCCCTTTTTACATTCGAGCAGTGTGTGGTATCAGCGATTTGGCCTGGAATTAGTTCATGGACAAATTGATGGGGTTGCTGGTAATCAGCTGCGATTAGAGTACTATATGTATATAGAGAAAATTATTGACAATAATTAATAATTCCCCAATATTTTAAATTTACAGGGCTCTATTGAGGAGTGGCTGCAGCTGCTGCGTTTGGAGGAGTACATTCAACCGCTGCTCGAGCAGAACTATAAGACAGTGCGCGATGTCACCCAAGTGACTTGGGAGGATCTCGAGGACATTGGCATTGTCAAGTTGGGCCATCAGAAGAAAATACTGCTGGCCATCAAGCGGGTCAAGGACATTATCAGCGGCAAATGGAATCCAGGCGGTACCAATGCCTATCAGCAGCAGGTAAATACCATAAAATCATATTTATTATAATATATAAAGTGTAGTCTTGGATAAATATATAAAATCGCAGGTATATGGTTAAGGCGTTACTTTAAACTACGACATCAAGCGAAATGTTTTCAACATTTATCTCAAGTTTTGTTTGATTTCAAGTATTACGTTTATTTATTGTTTACTTCTGATTTTATTTTATTTAGTTCCGAAATTTAATTTTTTCAAAAATTTATAAACTTGAGATGTGAATAAAACAAGATGCCAAATAATGATCAAAATGCCATCGGGATTGACAATCGGTTCAGGTTTGACAAAGTTGTGGAAGTTTGAAGTCTGGGAAGGTCATTTATAGGGAACTTTTCGTTGCTTAAGCACTTTACAAGTCAATTTTTTTTGTCACTTTTGGCGTGATTTTTGACAGAAAAATGAACTTCCACAAAATCACTTTTCGTATAGTTTTTTATACTAGTGGAGACACCCACAATCAATTAAACGTAAAATTTCAAGATTCTATTTTTTGAAAAATCAAAATTGGTAAGGGTCCCCCCTTATGCTTTTTTCGCCAAAAAAATCCAAAATATTATTTTTTCAAAAATTCATAAACTTGAAATGTAGAATTAAAGTAGATGCCAAATAATGATCAAAATGGCCTCTGGCTTGACAATCGGTTCAGATTTGACAAAGTTGTGTCAGTTTGAAGTCTGGGAAGGTCATTTAAAAGAAACTTTTCGATGTTTGGGCACTTTACAAGTCATTTTTTTTGTCACTTTTGGCGTGATTTTTGACAGAAAAATGAACTTCCACAAAATCACTTTTCGTATAGTTTTTTATACTAGTGGAGACACCCACAATCAATTAAACGTAAAATTTCAAGATTCTATTTTTTGAAAAATCAAAATTGGTAAGGGTCCCCCCCTTATGCTTTTTTCGCCAAAAAAATCCAAAATATTATTTTTTCAAAAATTCATAAACTTGAAATGTAGAATTAAAGTAGATGCCAAATAATGATCAAAATGGCCTCGGGCTTGACAATCGGTTCAGATTTGACAAAGTTGTGGAAGTTTGAAGTCTGGGAAGGTCATTTATAAGGAACTTTTCGATGTTTGGCCACTTTACAAGTCATTTTTTTTGTCACTTTTGGCGTGATTTTTGACAGAAAAATGAACTTCCACAAAATCACTTTTCGTATAGTTTTTTATACTAGTGGAGACACCCACAATCAATTAAACGTAAAATTTCAAGATTCTATTTTTTGAAAAATCAAAATTTGTAAGGGTCCCCCCTTATGCTTTTTTCGCCAAAAAAATCCAAAATATTATTTTTTCAAAAATTCATAAACTTGAAATGTAGAATTAAAGTAGATGCCAAATAATGATCAAAATGGCCTCGGGCTTGACAATCGGTTCAGATTTGACAAAGTTGTGTCAGTTTGAAGTCTGGGAAGGTCATTTATAAGGAACTTTTCGATGTTTGGGCACTTTACAAGTCATTTTTTTTGTCACTTTTGGCGTGATTTTTGACAGAAAAATGAACTTCCACAAAATCACTTTTCGTATAGTTTTTTATACTAGTGGAGACACCCACAATCAATTAAACGTAAAATTTCAAGATTCTATTTTTTGAAAAATCAAAATTGGTAAGGGTCCCCCCTTATGCTTTTTTCGCCAAAAAAATCCAAAATATTATTTTTTCAAAAATTCATAAACTTGAAATGTAGAATTAAAGTAGATGCCAAATAATGATCAAAATGGCCTCGGGCTTGACAATCGGTTCAGATTTGACAAAGTTGTGGAAGTTTGAAGTCTGGGAAGGTCATTTATAAGGAACTTTTCGATGTTTGGGCACTTTACAAGTCATTTTTTTTGTCACTTTTGGCGTGATTTTTGACAGAAAAATGAACTTCCACAAAATCACTTTTCGTATAGTTTTTTATACTAGTGGAGACACCCACAATCAATTAAACGTAAAATTTCAAGATTCTATTTTTTGAAAAATCAAAATTGGTAAGGGTCCCCCCTTATGCTTTTTTCGCCAAAAAAATCCAAAATATTATTTTTTCAAAAATTCATAAACTTGAAATGTAGAATTAAAGTAGATGCCAAATAATGATCAAAATGGCCTCGGGCTTGACAATCGGTTCAGATTTGACAAAGTTGTGGAAGTTTGAAGTCTGGGAAGGTCATTTATAAGGAACTTTTCGATGTTTGGCCACTTTACAAGTCATTATTTTTGTCACTTTTGGCGTGATTTTTGACAGAAAAATGAACTTCCACAAAATCACTTTTCGTATAGTTTTTTATACTAGTGGAGACACCCACAATCAATTAAACGTAAAATTTCAAGATTCTATTTTTTGAAAAATCAAAATTTGTAAGGGTCCCCCCTTATGCTTTTTTCGCCAAAAAAATCCAAAATATTATTTTTTCAAAAATTCATAAACTTGAAATGTAGAATTAAAGTAGATGCCAAATAATGATCAAAATGGCCTCGGGCTTGACAATCGGTTCAGATTTGACAAAGTTGTGTCAGTTTGAAGTCTGGGAAGGTCATTTATAAGGAACTTTTCGATGTTTGGGCACTTTACAAGTCATTTTTTTTGTCACTTTTGGCGTGATTTTTGACAGAAAAATGAACTTCCACAAAATCACTTTTCGTATAGTTTTTTATACTAGTGGAGACACCCACAATCAATTAAACGTAAAATTTCAAGATTCTATTTTTTGAAAAATCAAAATTGGTAAGGGTCCCCCCTTATGCTTTTTTCGCCAAAAAAATCCAAAATATTATTTTTTCAAAAATTCATAAACTTAAAATGTAGACTTAAAGTAGATGCCAAATAATGATCAAAATGGCCTCGGGCTTGACAATCGGCTCAGATTTGACAAAGTTGTGGAAGTTTGAAGTCTGGGAAGGTCATTTATAAGGAACTTTTCGATGTTTGGGCACTTTACAAGTCATTTTTTTTGTCACTTTTGGCGTGATTTTTGACAGAAAAATGAACTTCCACAAAATCACTTTTCGTATAGTTTTTTATACTAGTGGAGACACCCACAATCAATTAAACGTAAAATTTCAAGATTCTATTTTTTGAAAAATCAAAATTGGTAAGGGTCCCCCCTTATGCTTTTTTCGCCAAAAAAATCCAAAATATTATTTTTTCAAAAATTCATAAACTTGAAATGTAGAATTAAAGTAGATGCCAAATAATGATCAAAATGGCCTCGGGCTTGACAATCGGTTCAGATTTGACAAAGTTGTGGAAGTTTGAAGTCTGGGAAGGTCATTTATAAGGAACTTTTCGATGTTTGGGCACTTTACAAGTCATTTTTTTTGTCACTTTTGGCGTGATTTTTGACAGAAAAATGAACTTCCACAAAATCACTTTTCGTATAGTTTTTTATACTAGTGGAGACACCCACAATCAATTAAACGTAAAATTTCAAGATTCTATTTTTTGAAAAATCAAAATTGGTAAGGGTCCCCCCTTATGCTTTTTTCGCCAAAAAATCCAAAATATTATTTTTTCAAAAATTCATAAACTTGAAATGTAGAATTAAAGTAGATGCCAAATAATGATCAAAATGGCCTCGGGCTTGACAATCGGTTCAGATTTGACAAAGTTGTGGAAGTTTGAAGTCTGGGAAGGTCATTTATAAGGAACTTTTCGATGTTTGGCCACTTTACAAGTCATTTTTTTTGTCACTTTTGGCGTGATTTTTGACAGAAAAATGAACTTCCACAAAATCACTTTTCGTATAGTTTTTTATACTAGTGGAGACACCCACAATCAATTAAACGTAAAATTTCAAGATTCTATTTTTTGAAAAATCAAAATTGGTAAGGGTCCCCCCTTATGCTTTTTTCGCCAAAAAAATCCAAAATATTATTTTTTCAAAAATTCATAAACTTGAAATGTAGAATTAAAGTAGATGCCAAATAATGATCAAAATGGCCTCGGGATTGACAATCGGTTCAGATTTGACAAAGTTGTGGCAGTTTGAAGTCTGGGAAGGTTTTTAAAAAATCCTCCATTTAAATTATAATTATTTGTGAAAACTCAGTTTTTTCTAAAATATCATGTACTATTTAGACCTTTGAACTGCCATAACTTTTCCAAAACTGAACCCAAGTAATGTAAGGTCTGGGTTGAGGGTATATTCTAGTCAAGCACTCGCGACTAGAGGGCTCTTATTTGTAAGTTTTGATTCCTGTTTTATTCTTTAATTTAATTTCAATAATTTTCTAAATTTGAAATATTTTATATTTTTATTAAAATGCATTTTAATATGTTTATCATTTTCTAATTTCGTTAAATATTTTTTCCTTTTCTTTTTGTACAAAATAATTTGATTCATTTGATGGGCGCGCAATCCGTTAGGAATACCAGCGGAAACCTTGGCAATTCAATGTGCCCATACCGAGTACGCCATCTTATGTGCCAACGACGCGCGTCTCCTGGGACGACACAAAGATCTATGCGACGAGTGCTAATGTGAATAGTATGGCCAATGGTCACAGCGGTGGCCTAAGCTTGGTGGCCAGCGGGGGGGATGCCTACTATTGCACGGGCAGCAATCACGAGTGCTGCAATGGCAACGATGTGGTGCTCATTAAGGTGGGTGTCTGTTCGAGTGTGTGTGTGTGTGTGTGTATGTATGTGTGTAGGTGGGTGCTCGACAAATGTCAGTCGCTTGCAGTCGTCCTTGAACTTTAAGTGGCGCGCATGTCAGTCAGCAACTAATGCATCGTTCTCTATCGTCATTCGCAGGTGCGTCAGCCGCGCGGCAAAAGCCTGGAATCGCTGGAGGATATACACGACAACAGCACGCGCAGCCATTTGACCTTTAGCCATTACACCACCACAGACTACGGACACTTTGGGCCGCCCACAACAGCAGCAGCGGCAGCTGCAATGGCCGCCGCTGCCACACTCCAACAGCAGCAACACCACCAGCTGCTCCAGCAACAACAGCAGCAGCAACAACAACAACAGCAGCAGCAGGCGGCGGCAGCTCGTCTGCTGGGCAGCAATGCAGCGGCGATGGCCTGGCGACGTTCCTATGACGATGGCGACATTACACCCACCAACGATGCCACACGGGAGCTGCTCTACGAGGAGGGCGGCGGCACTTTGCCACGCCAGCAGCGTGGCATACTCCAGCGTGCCGTGTTGAACACAATGCCGCCACTGGAGCATCATTACATGAATGCGGCGGCAGCAGCGGAGTATGTGACGGCAGGCGGTCCAGATGCCACCACAGTGAGTATCCCGTTGCAACAAGAGACAAGCTATGGGGCATCAAACTCGAATTCGAAATTCATTATCTTCTGATTGAGTATATACATATGTACTTGATGGGGTTGGAGTGGAATATGGAATATACATTCTACATCTCTACATCTGCAGCCAATATCTTGTCTCTTATCTACTCTACACTTTTCGCAAACTTAATACTAATCAAATCACTCTCTTGCAGGCCTTTCTAGGCGGCAGCCCATTGACGGGCAAGAAGATAGCGCCCGAGCCGCCACGGCGTCACTGCAGCATACGCAATTCGCGTCAGTTGAGCGTGGATGCAACGCAGCAGGCAGCAGTTGCTGGAGCAACTAATCAGCAGCAACAGCAACAGTCGCAGCAGCAGCAGCAGTCGCAGCACATATTCTATGGCCACACGGCTCAGCACTGGCAGCAGCAGCAGCAGCAAGCAGGGGGAGTCAACTCGCAGCAGCAGCAACCCATTTATGCCAACTATGCAACCATACAGCAGACAACGGCTGAGATACACTGCGAGAAGTATCATGACAATAAGTCAAATTCCAGCATCGATTCGATAGATACGATACCGTTTGCAAATGAGAACACCGGCACCATCAAGCAGCGTCTGCTCAATCGCCAGGAGCTGCAGTCGGGCGGAGGAGGAGCAGCGAGTGCTGGACACCATGCGGCCGGCACGCATCTGCATTCCTCCAGCTCCAGTTCCAGCTCATCATCGACTAACACCATTGCCAACATCGCACACTCATTTCACTCGCTGAAATCTTCCACTTCGCTGCACGATGCAACGCTGGCCCGCAGCGACAGCATGAACAGCACAGCGAGTGCCGGCAGCAGTGCTCTCCACTTGCGCTCACCCACTCTGGATGTGGTGCCCGGCATCGACTCGGCCGCATCGCCAGAGCCAACGATTCCAGCTGCGCCAATGGCTGTGGTGAGTGCTGTGCCGCCAAAAGTGTCGGCCAATGTGCTCAATGATATTGGCAACATGCTGGCCAATTTAACCGATGAGCTCGATGCCATGCTGGAGGAGGAGAAACGTGTGGGTCTTAACATAGACAGTGAGTAAAGGAAGCAACAAGCACCCCAACAAGAGCAACAACAACAATCATCCCGAGAGCAAAGTTTCCTTAAGCCCACAACTCGAACGAGAACATTCACGTAGTGTAGCTGAATTTTGTGTAATCGTAGTTACGCCGTACTCTCCGTTAGTTTTTCCGTCTGCGTCAAGTTTTTCCGTTTTGTTTTTTCCATGTTTAGTTTTAATGTTTGTATGTACTATCTATAATTTTATGGGTTAAGCAAAAAGTTGTCCACTCATTGGATATAATTGGTCTATTTATGTTATGGTACGAAAACAAATATTTAAATTATCAATGGCTAAATTTAAACAGAAAGAAAATTTGATTTTTTGTAGTTTTTTCCAATGCATTTCATTTTGTTATTACAAATTACAACAATCAACTATTCCTGTAATTTCAAAGACATTCCAAAAATTTAAAAATATTTATGCATATTTTATTTAGTTTTGCTACATCTGATCTATAACATGAATAAGCCAATTAGTGAATGTATTAGTTTTTAAATTGGGATATTGACGAGAACAGTTTTAATATGATTTATGATCGAAATACACCAGATGAAAGTGTATGATAAATGTAACTTGAAGAACTACAACAGAAAAGCTTTTGAAACACGTATACTTTTGTACTTTCCCTATGAATGTTAACAAGTAAAACAACAAGAAAACATACAACAGAAATAATATATAAAAATTAAATACAAAATGGCAAAATATCTAAAGATGATGAAAATTAAGCGCAAATTGCATATATGCAACACTTGCATAGTAAATATATAGCATAAAATATATATACATTTAATAAATATTTAAACAAGAAAATCATTTATATGGCAAGTATTTAGTGGTTTGATACTATACAGAAAACGGAAGAAACTGCAAAGCACACATAAAAGAAACAGCAAACACAAACAAAAAACAAAACAAAAGCAACAAAACTATTTAGCAAAACTTTTCTACTAAATGAGCTACAAACGCATTTGTCTAGTTTTTAATTTACAAAACAATTGTATTTAATTTTTTTATAAAAAAAAAAACAAAACCATTTTGTTACAACTAGAATGCGAAATCAAACTAAGAAATTCAGTTGTTTAAGAAATAATTTCACGTGACACTTGTGTTTTATATATATTTTAAATATGTATACAAAACAACAATATGCAAGAATGCAAAATAAGCAAAAATCTATATGAATGAATGAATGAATGTATAATTAAGTGTTATTCCATATAAACTATAAAATGCATTATATTAAATATACAAATTATATATATATTTAAATATATATTAGCGTTACATTAAGCAAGCAAATACGGGCATCGATGCTAAATAACGTATAGAAATTCCGTGGTATACACTTCTATTGCCTTTCTTTATCATTTTACTTAAATAAACGTTTTTTAGTGAACAAACAAATTGTTTTCGTTTCCCATTATCCATTATCATTATAATTTTCAGTTGTAATGCAAAAATTTGTTGCGCTAAGTTAATTTGTTTTGGTGCGCATATCATTATTAGTAATTGAAATTGGAAATATACATATACGTATACATATATGCATATAGTACATATATATATTAACAAAAGCAAAAAATAGATCACACAACATGTAAAGCACATAATGGACAAAACAAAAATGATAAAAAAAAAACTAAAACAAACAAATTAAATAAAATTTCATAGTAAAAATGGATGCAATGTTTTTTTAATTGATATGAAACAAAATATTGAAAATGTTGCTCACTTTTAAAATTATTTTTCAAAAGTGGCGCGCACTTTACGTATCACACAGTATTTCTTTTCGTATACGTAGTATTTTTAGTAACAACTTTACATTATTACCGTATTTACTCCTCACTTCACATAACTGCTCCACACTTTACATTAATTTCTTAACACATTTAACAGATTTACTGTAGTCGCCTCATTTAACATAACACTGTTATTTACATCGATAGGCATCGATAATTGCAGCAATGCGCAGTATTTGCGTGCTGGCCAGTTGCGACCTCACTGAGTCTTCTTTTCACTTACACCGCGTTCGGACGCTCCAATAATTTTAAGGTAGTCATTTAGCATTTCTAACGAAAATAATAACAAAAAAAGAGTATAAAAAACTACAATAGTGGAGGAAGTGTGTGTGTGTGCGTGTCTACAATTATTTATATTTGTGCTTATATATCATCCCATCTCTCTCTCGTGCAGTAAAATAAATGCTACTATTATTTATTTTGTACAATTCACAAAATTGCCCATGTGAAAAGAATTTGCATAATCTACTCAACACACACATGAGTACACACACACACATGTGATTATTTGCTATATTAAATTCCACCATAAAAGTAGCAACAAACAAATAACAACAACAAAACGTTAATTAAATGCAAGTGAAAATGCAAATGCAAACTAATTGAAAAAAAGGCGCGAGACAAAAGTGAAAAGTGTACTTCAATTGAAACGCTGTCGCAAAAATATCAATTGAAATAGAAATAACCAACAGCATAATGTCAAACACTGAAGACAGCGAGCTGGACCCGCAAATTCAGGTAAGAAAACAGTAAAAAGAAAAAAAGGACACCCAGAAAAGCCCCTCTTCTGCACCCTTGGTCACACTTGCCAGTGCCAGGCAGTGACAAGCGCAGCAAAAACAACAACAAACTGTAAAATGCTCAGCTGTTGTTGCCTTGACTCGTTTCTGGTTGTTTTGCTGTGGCGCTCTCTTTGTTTACCTCTCTCTGTCACTCTCCTTCACTATTAATTAATTTGACAGTTGTCAAAAGCCTTTCGCAGGTAGGCAACGTTCATTATTCATTGCACTTTGTGTTTTACATTTGCATTTGCATTATTATTCGCCTTGTTTACGCTTGGCTACATTTTGTTGTCCAACAATAATAATGAATTTCAATTTTCATAGCATTTTGCCTCTCAATTAAACAAATTGTGCGCTTCCTTTAATAAAACTGTTAAATATTCATGTCAACTGTTATTAAAAGCACTTGTCAAAACAGCTGTCTCTGCTCATTTACAGACTCTATAACAGGCACAACGCCCTCTCTCTCTCTTCCTCACGCGCACAATGTCAAATGTCCATGTCCTTGTCAAGTGTTTTTGTCTTGCTGCCTCTTCCAAGTAATTGCATTTTATTATGCCCCTGCTCTCTTTGTGCGTAATTTGAAACACACATTCATGCATATTTCATTTACACAATTGTGAGTATGTGTGTGTCTCTCTGTGTGTGGCCGTTGTTTTTGTTTGACAGAATTCAAACTCAATTGCAGTCTTGTTGGTAGGAGTGGGAGGGGGAGAGCGAAACTCGCATGGGAATATAAGGAATGGCAATGGCATGCATACAATTAACAAGAGTAAGAGGGAAATGCCAAAACGCCGACGCAAGCAGATGAAAACAAATGCGCAAATTTCTGCCTGAAGCAATACAAATTGTTGTTTCTTTTCTGTTTGTTTCGCTGTCGACTTTGTGAGCCCCGTGCGCAATTTGCATAAATTAAGTGAGGTTTGACTTTTGTTTTGTTTTTTATTTGTCGTTCCTTATGTGTTTACCGAGAGAGTGATATAAAAGATTTAGCAAAATGAGCTGTGGGGTTTTTTTTGTACCCTTTTCATTATTGAAACAACTCGATAAATAAAAATCCCAGCAAGTACCAATAATTTCCCACCCGGCCACCATTTATCTATTTTTATACACCACACACAGTTGGAGAGCAAAAATAAATAAACAAAAGATCCCACGCTGCGTACAAAAAGAGCCATGTGATATGATTGGTATGTGTCGTTTGTGTGTGTGTGTGTGTGTGTGTGTGTAAGAATATGCTTGAAAAAAAGAACACAATTTACTCATTTGCAACACAAACAGAATTTGAGTTTATTTGTACTTTTACTCAACGAGCAATCGGCAAAAAAAAGAACTAAAGAACCCGTTTTTTACGATTTGCGATTATAAATATTGCAAAATCAGCTTTATATAAATTAATTCACTCATGCAAACTAACATACGTATGTGAATGTTCAGACCATTAAAAATGTTTATAAATATTTATTTTTTTATATGCGTTTGCTTTGTGGCTTTTCTATGCTTTATGCACCACTTCCTCTTATTTAGCCACCGGTTTGTTGTTGTTGTTAATATTATAACTGTTGTTGCTTTTGCTACGTTTGTTTATCAATGAAATTTATAGCGCGTGCAATTTCTTATCAAAGCTGTCGCCCATACGTCAATAGAGAGCTGAAGAGAAAGAGAGAGAGAATGCTCTGGGATAATGAGTAAACATGCTCATAGATAAAGAGGCGAAAATACGCGAATGACGTACCACAAAGAAAGCTAAATGACAAGAAAATTCAAAATGTAAAGGCTTTAATCGTTATCTTATATGCTGAACCCATTAAAAATGGGAAAAGGGGTATAATGGAAGCATCTCCGACCCCATAAAGTATATATATTCTTGACCACCATCAACAGTCGAGTCGATCTAGCTATGTCTGTCCGTCTGTCCGTAAGTATGTACGCGTTTCTCAGAGACTACAAGAGCTAAAGACTACATATTTGGAATAATTTTGCGGAAATATCATGAACCCTCCCTTACTCATTTTTGTTGTTGTTGCAAATTTTATGCATGGTTTGTCATCCCTAATAGTTCTGCGTCCAAAGTTGATCTTGAAACTTGAATGACTATTTTTTAATGGCTTGTCTTTTTAAAAAATCCTGCATTTAAATTATTTAAGGGTATATTCTAGCCGGGAAGTTTTGACTAGAGCACTCTAATTGTTTTGTTTTGTTTTTGTTTGGTTTGCGTTTGTTTTTGTTTTTTATGTCTGCCTCACCACACGCGTCAAAGTTTAGTCATTTTGTGTGGGGGGAGTTTTTTTTTTAATTTTATTTGTTAAAACTTTCTACATCGTGAGTTGTGTAATTAGTTGGCACTTATCGCTGATGCGACGAAAATAGTTGCTAAAATCGACTGAAAAAAGCTATAAAAAAAATAAAAAAAAGATCATTAACTAATATCTAAAGTTCGAATTTAATAAAACTTCTATATTTATTATTGATTGTAAATCTTAAAAAAAAGTATGTGCATGCTAAGCAATTCGCTATACATAAAATCTGATTATGCATGGATTTTACTTACAAAATAGCTCATATTATTTCGCTTGCAAAATCAGCATGTTACCTTGTTCCACTTGATAATTTGATTATCAAAAGAAACTTTATCCATAACAAATTACAAAAATGATGCTAATGACTAATAAAATACGATACCTGGACGCTATATTTGTCAGCAAGGTAAGACGCGATATAAAGAGAACACAACAAAATTGATGAATCACAACAAAGCGTGCGCGACAAATCATAAATGTTGTTATATACTAGCTATTGTACTTATTAGGTATACTAATGACTCAGAGATTTGTGTAAACTAATCACCATACAAAGGTGATTAATTGTGAAAATGCAAGTTGAGTCTAGAAATACAAAGGATTTGATAGAAGTGCTTAATTACCTAGTTGGGAACAATATAAACGTATATTATATACAAATACACATATATCACAATTATATTATAGTACAATTACCACAAAAATGGGAAAAAAAGAAAACTCGCATTTTCCGATCAAGTGGCAGCGGTGGGATTCGAACCCACGCCTCCGAGGAGACTGGTGCCTTAAACCAGCGCCTTAGACCGCTCGGCCACGCTACCCTGCAATTGATCGCCGCATTAAAATATCTCTCGTACACAGTTCTGGTCACACTTCGGAACGACTATTTATAGAAAGTCTTTTGAAACTACACACGCATTTACTATTTACATAGGCGAGCAAGCAAAACATTTGTATTTGCTTTTGCACTTGCAACAACTTGGAAATCCCAAACGCCTTCTGTGTTTGTGTCGCCCTCGCTTGGTTTCTTATCGCAGTCGCACCATCGCATCTGTATCTGAAACTTGCACAAATGCTTTTCTCTCTGCGCCGCAATTTACAAATTTCACAATGCAGATGATCTAACTGACGTGATTATTTATAACTTTGTTATGATGTATATAAAGTATAGTATCCCACGGATTTTAGATATATATAGCTATATTATATATCAGCTGCATTTATGTAATTTTGAGTTTCAGTAATCCCATGTTCTTGTGATTTTTCAAATTATCTCGTATATATTTTTAATATTTTTTATTTTTTGTTCATATCTAAAAACGCAGTTGCAGCTTAATTGAGTTTTTTTTAGTGTATATTTAATGCGACCTTTTCTTTCTTAATTTTTTACTTTGCTTGGCGCAAATTGTTTGTCGCATTCGTTTATTTGACGGCACAAGATCTCGTAGGGGCCCTCATCTCATCATCATCATCGTCTTTGCCTCTTTAATGATGCATAACAAAAATCTGTGGCAATAGTTGCCAGCGATTTTGCCGGCAGTTACCACATAAAATTTGCATTTTGTTGTATGTGTAATTTGCTTTAATTAATTAAATTCTACTGCCGCTAGCAATGCGGCTAATTAGTTGTGTTACGTTATTGACATTCAAAAGGTATTTACGACATCAGTTTTGACAACTAATAAATTGTTGTTTCCGCTCTGCAAAATATTTTTATATTTTCGCTTTATCTATCATTCTCTTATAGTAGTATATATGTCACCATCCATATCAATCGTAATCTTATCAATCAACAATGACATTAACTTGCTCTTCACAAGTTATTCAAAGTTCAATTGTTTCAACTATAAAATGAGTTGTGCAAATGATGTTGCAAGCTGCATTTTCTTAATGGCTTTACTAATTTTTAAAGGCCAGTTAATCGTGTCAAAGAAGAAGACGTGCTTAAAAGTTTTATATCATTAAATGATGTTATTTTCAACATTTGGGCATTCAAGTTAATAGCTGCTTCAAATTAACATTTTGGTTATAGCTGACTTTTTTTTATAGTATTAAAAGTATGTTAACTTCATAGCTTACTTTTAAAGCTTTAGAAGCTTTCTAATCGGATTCTCCAACAAAGCTTTAAATGTAAATAAACACATCAATACAAAAATACAAAACAAATGTATCTTATCTCTGTTGTTTGACAAGCAAACCCCAAAAGCTAATCTATTAGAAAGCCTGTCATCTCTTGCTGCTTCAGATACAATTTGTTCATTAACGGATTTTTCTCATTGTCTCTGTTGACATAACTTTTTTTTGGCGTCAGCTTTCGGGTTCAAGTGCTTTTATTTTTTGGGCTAATTAAAATTGTTGCGGTCAATTGCGTTTTGAGTCAAGCTACGCTGAGTTGTTTCGGGCTGGCTGCCAGAGGCGCTGTGTGCCGTACCCTTTTATATAACAACACCACTTTCTCAGTACCTTCAGCAACAACAACAATAACAACAATAGCAACACTTGTGCTAGTTTAGTTTTTGGCTACAACAATTTAGCCCTACTCAGCCCACTTCAGGCAGAGCTAACTTTCTATTAGCCACATAGCTCAAAGCTGCTTTAATTGTTTGCCCTCAATACATGTATATGTACATATATATTTACTAGCAACAAATGACGCAAAAGAACTCATTGAGTTGAATGTCCTTTAGTGCCTGCTCCTGCGCCTGCTGCTGCTGCTGCTCCTGCTCCTGCTCCTGCTGTATTACACAAGTCGCTAAAAACAAATCGATGAATAAGGTTTCCATTACGGCTCGCATTTCCTTCCGCTTTTGCAAATGTGTACGCAGGCGGGCAGGGAGGGGAAGGCAGCTCAATGTTGGTGGTACGAGGCCACCGCAACTAGGTCAGGTCAGGTCATGTCAGGCTCTAGTCTTAGGCTGGGACAGTCTTTCGCGAGAAGGCATCACGCCATCCGACAATAATAGTTGCGCCTCTGCTGGCGTCATTCCCTTTGTCTCGGGGTGTGTCCCCAACGGGTTCAGGATGCCGCAAGCTAATAAGCTAATGATATATGCCCACTGTTGAGTGCAGAGGCGGATTGGCTTTATTAGTACCGCTTGTACTGAACATTGAACTAGGCACTTGCCACTCGCTAGGAATGCCAAGCTGTGTCAATATGGAGTTGTTTGTTTCCGTCTGTTTGTTTTTGAGGCACCCAGCTTTTTAAGCTAGTCTGATGAAATACGCTACAGATGCTTCTTTTTGTCGCGTGTCCACTGCGCAGTTATTTCCAAATAACGCATATTCATATTTACGCCCTTCTACGCGATTCTCAGGAATTCAAGGGATGCCTGCTGATGTAATAAACTGATTATCTTCGCTTCCACTCTGATTGTGAGTCTCTCTCTGTCTCTTTCTCTCTCTCTCTCTCACTTAGCTCTCTCTCCAACTCATCATTTATCCCCAGCCCCACAGAATCTCAACGTGACCATAATACACTCAAGTTTACACAACACTATTGGTCCCCAGCTGTCTATCATCCTTATAAATGCCAAAAACAAATGTCGTAATCAACTTTATTGCCTCCCTGGTCGTGAAGGGCGGCGTCTACTTGTCTGTCGAATTGCCTCCCTGAGAAGGAAACACGTCATCTCTAAATTGCCTTTTACTTTAGATAATTTAACTTTTAGACGTGCCTCGCTTCGCTTGTAACCTTTTGCATTTGATTTATATAGTCTGTGACTCAGGTTGAGTTGCCCCCCCTTCTGACCTCCCTGCTGCCCTCTGTGGTGCGCACCTTTCAGCTTTGACGAATGCAAAAAGAAACAACGTCAGCAGCACATCGCGTGTTTGGGAAACGTTTCATTTGATTTTGACCCTGTTAGTGGGTGAGACGCTTTAACATATAAACAACTGACGTGCACATCAATTAATCAATAGTTTACGCAACAACTCAAATTTCAAGAAGCTTCTACCTTGAAAGAAATGAAGAAACACGGTAAGAATTTCAAAATCCAGCTCTTTAAGTATATTTTAATAATAAGAGAATGCGCAAAAAGAAATGTTTCGACAAGAAACCATAAACAGCAACAAAGTATTATAAAAGATTTCTTAAGTTTATTTACGTTACTTGAAATTCACAATGTTTTATCTCAGTTGGCTTCTTGCTTGTTAACTTTTTGCTGCTGCTATTGAACATTGTACATTCAGCAGAATATAAATAAATGCAAACGTCAAAATTGCGCAAATATTTATATATGTATATATACAGATGTAAAATTCTGAGACGTCATGTCGTCGTCAAGTAATTATTTGCTTCTCTGCTGATAATCAAATATTTTTGCGTACTCATATCCATAAGTAAGTACAGCTGGCTGCCGCAGCATTTTGTAAATAATTTACCAACTGGGGTTTTTACAATTCCAATTGCAAATGCAATGTCATCAAATTTGTATGATGTCTGTCAAGTGTCGTCAATCTTCATTGACCGCCATATTTGTATATATTTAAAAGGTCTTTGCCTCTTTTAGGGCCGCTGCACACGACGCCATTAATTAGTAGTGCGTCGTGTGTGCCGCTAGGGGGCGCGCATGTGCCAACTCGTTTATAACTGTTGCTAACTATATGCATTATATTCAGTTGTTTTGCTGTGTTTTGTTTGATTTTGTTGCATGTTGCATGTTGCACATGAAAATTGCTGTGTAATAAGCCTGCAAAACAAATGCCAGGAAAAACTTTTAATTAACAAGCACTTGGCACAAAGGCAAATGCCCAGCAAAAGTCTGTGGCAGCTTTACTCTTCTTCTCCTCTCCTCCCTCTCCTCCTTGCTACCAACGCCAGATGCCAGCTGAAATTCCTGGAAAGTTCAACTCTTTAAATTTGTACGAAACTGGTTTTTAGGGGCCAGCGTAAAAGGTAAACGGGAAACCGGTCCAAAACTAAACTGCCTTTAAATCAATCAGACTCCAGACTTGCCCCAGCGATGCTCTGCTTCGTGCAACATACATACATATGTATTAAGTTACCTTTACATATGCCCCTTTGGGTATATCCGGTATGTGAAGAAATGCCCAAAACGACCACGATAAAATTCAAACTGGGACAAGCTTAATAAAAGCTGCTACAAAAATAATATATACACATACACGCGCAGACAAAATTCAGACTGAAAATATGATAATTAAAACCAGTTTGTATTTCTTTGTTGTTTTTCTTTTCGACCACAACAAACAAAACAAAAATAAATAAATTCACTGTAACCGCATACAGTTCAGCGATCCGTAACAATGGATATGTAGCTGGTGTACGTCCGCCGGCTTTACAATAATAAGTACATATGGGAATTTGAAAATAAATCATCAGCAAGTAAATAACAGTAAGATACGTTACTTATGCTCAATTGAGCGAATTTCCCATGGCATTTATGCAATTTGAAGATCTGCCACTTCACATTATTCATCACTGTAAAGGGCATTGCCATAGCAGCGCTAACATGAAATGTTAACTTACATGCGGTTTGCTGTTATGTTAAATAGCCGTTGTGCTGCCGTCTCCGCTGCTAATGGCATGGCGCTCTGCGTTGAGTTCCACTGCGCAGCGGATTTTGTGTAGCCGTATGTAGCGAGCAGTCGCGGGTTCGAATATCGTTGCTTGCTTTTTTCAAATTATAAGAGTTTTAGAATAGAAATTTTATTAAGCTTTTGTTTGTGTAGTATGCCCCTAGGATTGATTTGGAATTCGCTGCTCAAAAAGCAATTTCATGTTCTCATGGGGCAATAACAACATGTTTTGAATCACTCCACGGAGGGTACGCGTTTCTTCATTGTTAGCGTCGCTCTTCACTAATCTAATAAACGACAATACTTTTTTGCTTGCTTAGAAAAAAAATTCAAATAATTGTATCTCCTTTTTTTTTGTGTTTATTTTATTGGTTGAACCTTTTTTTTTTTTTTTTGTATTTACACGCCTATAAACTATACTTAATCGGTGTTGTTGTTTTACAATTAAATTTTTAGAATGAAAAAATGCATTGACTAAAAAAGGCATACAACAAAATAAGTATAATATATTAAAAATTAATAGTGACTATTTTTTTTAGGGCAGCTTTCTTATGCATCGTTGTTGTGGGCGGGGAACTCTGTGACTCTTAGCGCTTTTCCTCTATAACTAAGTACAATTTGAAATTAAACTGCTCGATTTAGACAAACTCATAGCCAACGCCAAACTGGAAACCATTCAGGACCTTGTCAGTGCTCTGGCGACGCAACGGGATGCAGTAATTCAGCTCGATGCGGGCACGTTCCGCCAGCTTAATAGCTAAGCCTAAGCCATAAGCGCTGCGCATGTTGTCTAGAAAATACAAAAGTATATAAATTAGGTAAAGTTAAAGAACTTTGTTGATTAACTCAATACACACCTGTATTAAAGGCATTGCTGTTGCCCATATTGTAAAAGAAATGCATACGAAAATGACTAGCCAACCCCTTGAAGACTCCGGCAAACGGCAGCGGTGTAAACAAATGTGCGCCCGTACACCAAAATGTCTGTGCACCAATGGGCGTGCCGTCGATGACGGGTCCAGCACCTCCATACTTAAAGCCACGCAGCGTGAGCGGACCACCGCAATAGAATAGATTGCTAATGGGCAGCACTGTTGTGTTCTTGGTCTCCCTCATGACGCCGACGCGAGCACAGAACTGTGCCACCAAGCCCGCAAACAGCGGCACATTCATCTCACCATGCGCCGTGCTGCTGGTGTACGCCACATTGCCACCCAATCCACAATACTCGTTCACCGACTTAAGCATAATGCCGCGCGTGGGAAACACTGTATTATCGCGACTATCAAAGATCAGCGAATAGCGCAGCAGGGATGCCAATTTGGGTCCACTATGATCGCGTATGGCAAACGGCACCGATTTGTTCAGCAAACCCAAGTCCCGAATCGAATTCTCATACTGCAACGAGTGTGTGAGCTGTGTGTGAAAGAAAAGTATCTAGATTTAGTATATGCAATAGAATTTATGAGAGATCTTTGTTATATGAAAGATCTATCGAATTAAATGACCCGATTTGAACTTACATCGACGCCCAGCATGGTGTGTACGCTAAAGTCGAGCAAGTAGCCCAAATTGGTGGTCTGGAACGAGCTGATGTCGTAGCGATCTGTTTGCCGAAACACGCTGAACGATGCTCTAAAAAAACAGAATAAACTTGGCTTAAGTCGAGTAGTTAGGGCTATAATATTAATTGCTTACTCGGGTCGATTTTCGCGAAAGCGTGTGTGATAGAAGGGCTTCCAGAATTTGAGCTGCAGATCGTTGGCTCTGGTGCTGCTGTAGCTGCCCTGCAGCGAAATGCTCTCACCGCGACCCAATACATTCGGTATGCTCAGCTCGGTGCGCAGTGAGCCCTCGTTCTGGCCAATTTCGGTGCCCGCCGAGCCCATGATGCGTGTGTACTCGTTGCCCTTGAGCGTCACCTCATAGCCCTGGGGCGTGGCATCGGCACCGCGACTAATATCGATGTGCACGGTCACATCCTTGAAGATGCCCAGCTCATGCAGATACGCTTTGGCTGACATCGCCTCCAGCATCAACTCCTGAAAGTTGCCCGCCTTGAACAGACCCTCAGCGGCCCGCTTCACATAGTCATTGTGGGTGCGCAGCAATCCGCTGACATTCACCCGATCCACACGTGCTGATATCTTGCTCAGATCGTATTTACTGTTCGGATCCTTTGGCATGGCACCGCCGCTGCGCGACTTGGTCATTTTTCTGTTCGTTTCTGATTAACTAGTGGGGCAGGTGTTGTTGTTAGTGTTAGTTGGTTGGCAATTACTGCAAGTAAAAGAAATTTACATTTTTTGGAATTAATTGTATTATGTTTGAGTCTTATTTTATGTTTCATAATTTTTCACATTTACTATTTTGTTTTTTCTGCAGATTGAACTGGAGAATCTCAATAGCGCTACAGATGAGATTAATAAACTGGAAATTGAATTAGAGGTAAATAAATTGGAACTTGCAACATAAGCTTAACTGCTCACACTTAATCTCGCTTTTCACCCACTCAAACAGGAGGCCAACTCGACGTTTCGCATACTGCTGAATGAGTCGACGCGCCGCTTGAAACTGTCCTCCAAGAAGCTGGGCAGCTGCATTGAGAAGGCGCGTCCCTACTACGAGTCACTGGACAAGGCGCGCGAGGCGCAAATTGAATGCCAGCAGGCAGCAGTCAAATTTCAACGAGCCAATGGTGAGTAGACAGAAACTCGTCAAAACTTTCAAAGTGCCTGCTAAAGCGAATTATGTTTACAGAAATCCATGCAGCAGCTAAGGAAACGGTGGCGCTGGCCGAGCAGCGTTTCATGTCCAACTCACACGAATGGCAGTTCGACAACGCCTGGCAGGAGATGTTGAATCATGCCACCCAAAAGGTAATGGATGCCGAGAAGCAAAAAGCCGACTGTCATGCAGAACATCAGCGACGCACGCGACTCTTTCACAGTGCGGAGCAGAAGCTGCAGCAGCTGGAGGATCGCTTCAGGCGTAGCATTAACAAGTCGCGTCCATACTTTGAGGAGAAGCAAGTGTGTCAGGATCAGCTGCAGACGCAAAAGAATCGCATCCAGGAGCTGCAACAGCAGGTGGGCAGCGCCAAGACGACTTACTCCACAGCACTGCGGAATCTGGAGCGCATCAGCGAGGACATACACAGGCAGCGTGGCGATTATCCCGCTTCAAGCGGCTCACCGCCACCGCCTGGACCACGAGAGCCGGGCGTCGGTGCCGAACTGAATACACCCACCTCCAGTGCGTTGCCATCGCTGCCCGACTTTGAGCTGGAGCTGGAGAAATGCGACTTTCCCTCGATCGCAGGCAGCCAAATGTCGCTGGGCGCTGGTGCCTCCACCGCTGCCACGCCCTCAGCTGTTGAAACAGAGGATGAAAACGACGCGGAGGAGGAGGATAATGTCTGTGACTACGATGAGACAACGTTGGGCAACGATCTACGCAGCGTTGTCGACGAACGCCAGCTGGAGGCATTGCGTCAAAAGGTCAAAATACTCGCAGTGCGACCCATCGAAGGCGGCGACGGTCAGCAGCAGAACGATGTGTGGGAGCATGAGCTGAAGGCCACCGTGGACAAGCTGGATCATCTAATGATGCTCAAAGAGGCCGCCAAGCATCAGCAAACGAAGCGCGCAAAGTCCACAGAACTGCGACCCGATTCCTTAGGCGCCGAGGCGTTCAAGCGTCACAGCGATGTGGATGTTGTGGATGCCAGGGATAGGCATAGGGACAGGGATGTTGTGATTAAAATAAGCACCGCCGTTTCAGTTGCCCACATCCTGCCCGTAACGCCGCACCATCAGCAGCAGCCCAACGACATTAAGAAGCTGCAGCAGCAGCTGGCCCCGCTGCCATCGGTCAATGTTTCCATGCGTGAGCTGCCGCTGCTGGCGCGACTCTCCAACGAACTGCTGGATCGCAGCAGCGCCGCCATGGGCAGCGTACAGAGGCAGCTGCGACGGCGCTCCCTCGAATAGCAGCCACAAATAATAATACAAATACAACAACAACAACTCTCTAAGAACTCTAAAATATCAAATTCAAAGTTTGTTTATATTAAATGAATTGTAAATCGTAAAAAGAAAAGTGAATGTAAAAAACGCATTTAGTTCACTCGCCGAATATTGAGTACACAATGCCTATCATATATAGTATCTAAATCTATTTTCGTATATATTAAACTAAATATCATAAATGTTGAGTAATGTTCGAGTGTGTCCTGCGTTATTGTTAATAAAAACTACTTTGATGTCCTTTTATGTGATTGCAACAGCATTGAACGTTTGTAATTTGTGTGCGAATTTCAAAAACACCAGGCACTAAACCATAAGCAGCTTTAAGTTAATGTTTAAAACAACAAAAAAAAACAGCAAATAAAAATACAAACAAAATGCAACTTACTAATTAAAGAAAACTGAAATTGGGCACATGCACTAAATAGTTTAGCCTAAAATAACACAAAAAAACAAAGGCACTCGTTTGAAATGAGAAATGCAAATAAAAAACTAAAAAAAAAAAACGAATTCAATTAGCCATTTAAGCGAAATTCTCAAACATTGTGAAGGATGCGCGTAAAATCTATGAGTTAAAAAGTGCAAAACAGGCAAATAAAGTATTTCTGTGTAGTTAAAATTACAATTTCAAACTAAAAATAAAAATTTACAAATTAATTTAAATGCAAGCAGTTTTCTTTTAATGGGGCATTTTTCTAAACCATCAAAATCAATGCCGGCTTTTTAAGAGAGCTTTTTATGCACTTGCCCCTCTCTGTAAAAAATAACGTTATGTTATTCTTTAACATAGCATAATTTCACTCTTCGAGCGCACCCACTTCAAATGCATTTAAATAGGTGCAACAGATTTTGGCAACTGAAAAACTATAACAGAGCATGATGTCATTTTGTACCTGCATTTTGACACAATATCGAATCAAGCAAAACAAAAATTGGCCAAAAAAAATTATGTAAGCCAAAAGTATCGACTGTTTTACCTGTTTTCGTGCCTTCCAAGTTTGTTTGTCACACGCGACGATCGAAATTGGCGGGTATTGTGTAAGAATTTCTGTAAAATATAAACAAACTGATTGGCGCTATTGCCAGCCAATATTTAACTAAATTTCTTTCGAGTTGAAACGCACGCGTGCGACTATTGAATGATTGTTTAACTAACAGCTCCAGCTGTGGGCACCCATAAATTTAACATTTACTCAAATGGTTTTAACAGCGCCCAATCATTTGTTGCTGCAAAACTGACGTTACATGTTAAACAATTTCAAAACGCAATGGAAAAGACGTGGTCTGTATTGTCAGAAGACGGCAAATGAAGCTTGAAAACTATTTTAAGTGGCTCCAAACTGCTCCAAATTTTAGACAATAATAAATGATAACAGATTCATAACAGAGACATAACAGAACAGCTGTTTAAAAACATATCTGTGCATTATTTGGTTATTTAAAAAACGGTCTTCAGGTCTTTAAATTTGGCTAGTCTTCGAAGGTAATTTTTAGGGACAACATCTTTGACACAAAAGACTTAGATGTAAATTTACAGAAGACGCCAATTAATGACCTCGGGATTGCCAATCGGTTCAGTTTTGGCCAAGTTATGGGAGTTCAAAATCTAGAATCCAATTCTAGAAACTTGGGATCAAGCTTAAAACGGGCAGAACCAAATAGTATACATAATTGAAAATAATTTGCTTAGACCAATTACATAGGTGTTTCAATAAGTTTATATTTAAGTGCTTAACAAAAGACAAAATAGTTTCAATTTGTTCGAAAATAATAATTCTTTTTAAAGCACTATAATAGAACTAGGCATATCTATGTACCTAGCTGAATACAATTAGCTAGATTCTGGTTTGCTATTGTTGACTTTGGTGAATTTGATGCCATTCGATTGCAATTTGCGCATTATATCTAGAGCCTGTTGTTTTTTAGACATTGACAGTGAATCGGCGGCAGAGGGTTCGTCCAGAGTTTCGCGTGTGTTGCGGCGCTTGACTTCGACGCCACAGGCGCGTAGTTTATTTAATATTTGTTGTGTTTCTCCGTTGGCCAAATTAGCAGCTGGTATTTGAACCATGGGTGGAGTGTTTGGATTGTATGGTTTGGGCGGCCTGGGCGGAGTGGTTGGATTGTGTCGTTTGGGTGGATAGGGTGGAGTAGTTGCTTTGGGTCGTTTGAATGGAGTGGATGGAGGGGTTGGATTGTGTCGTTTCAACGGTGTGGGTGGAGTTGTTGGAGTGGTTGGATTGTGTCGTTTGGATGGAGTGGGTGGAGTGGTTGGCGAAGTTGGAGTTGCCACCGCTTTTGTTGTGCCGGCTGCACGTGCAGCATTGGTTGCCTCCAGACGCATGAGATCCTCAACAATATTTTCCACCACATAAACATCACTTTTCGTCCTTGGCGGAACCAAGCTGTCGTGTCTTTTGATCCGGTGCTGTTGACTGATGAGAATGTTGCGCTTGTTCGTCGAGTGACACAGCCGCTTGGCTGGCGAGTGTAATCCTATCAGCTGCGGCTGCTGAATATCCTTGTCCTTCTCCCTTTCCATGTCTCTAGCCAGGTGACTGCGTGTTCGCATTTTTGCCACATTCTCTTTGGCACAGGTGGGCGATTTTGCGGCTTTGTCGGTGTCTGTATACCAGCGAGGATGCTCCAGCTCAGCCTCCCAATCTATATTGCAGTCCATGCCACGGCGCACGGCATTCGGTTCATAAATAAACATCTGCAAAGGCATAAAATAGGTTAGTAAAACTATCACAATATATAATACTTAATCCTAGCTATAGCTATAAATGAACCATAAATTAAATTCGCACCCAATTAAATATACATACCCTTACATTTAAGCATCTATCTTAAATAATAATAATAATATAGGGTTTGATTGTGATTTTTCCCCAATCCTCGAACCAGTGTCAAGTTAAAAAACCGCCACAAACTTTAAATTTAAATTTTTTAACATTTAAAAATGTATATGAATTCTTAATAATTTGACGTTTGTAATATTCGATTTAATTTCCTATTTTGACTGTCTCTAGTCGACATTAAAAAATAGATAAATAAATATAAACCTATTCATTGAATAATAATAAAATAGTGCAATAGTTTATAATTGCGGTTATCAACACCTACCTCTTGTTTGCCATTAATAAGTCTTCTCTCTCGCTTGTCCTCGTCGTAGCGCAGTTCATCAACGGGCTGGACAATGTGTTTGATGGCGCTGCATTTGTTAAGGTGTACTTGGAATGCGTCCAGTGATAGATAATGCCGTTGGCACGAGCGACATAGCATTATCAGGCGCCGTTGCTGATCAAAAAGTATATCGCCGAAGCGCACAAGACGCATTGATTTAAAAGTACAATTTCCATTCATTGTTTGGTTTTTCGCCGTCAAGTCAACAAATTACAATATTTTTTTTTGGTTTTTACTGTTGCTTATTACTTGGTTGACGTTTCCTTCATCTACATTTGTATATTTTTATACAAATTGAGACTTAAATAATTGAACGATTAGATATTTATTTATATTTGTGGTAATATCAAAAAGCATTCTTACCATTACATTCAAATTGTTGTCGTCAATCTATATCCATTCTTGTTCTTAAATAAATCTAACAATTCTATGTTTAATTTCTAGTCGACAACAAAAATTTTGTAAAATTTTGCGTTTTGGTCGTTCTAGTAAATTGTGGTGGCAGGCTGATAGAGCACGATATATTTACGATATACAGCTGTCATCAAAACAGTGTTGGTAAACAGCCTGTTATTTTCACTGCTCTTTTGGCGCGCATTCAAATGTTGCTTTTTTGTTGACAAATTCTTTTTACTTGTTTTGGAACTGTTGCTAATTTAATTGACTGGTGTGCTTGCATGGCATTTTCTATGCATTGGTTTTATTGTTGTTGTTGTTGATTTTTTTGTAATGGCTGTTGGCTTTTGTTGCCATTGATTAACGCCCATGCAATTGAAATTAAATCGCTTGCAAATGATTCGCACAATAGTCCAAAAAAAGTGCAACAGCCTGCAAATGCCGCACCATTTGTTTGCCAATTTTTTGTCCACTCAGTCCTTGTCATTCTGCATACATATGTATATGGTGTGATTTTGATGCCCTGACTTCAACGCTGTTGCAAACACAAAAAATGGCTTTAATGTGTTGCGTGTCGCGGCACTTGTGCAATGGAGACTTTTTTCTGCGTTGTTGTTGTTTGTCAATTCGTTGCTGTTACCCGTAAAACGAGCTGCACATGTGTCGGCTCACGTCAACACACACACACACACACTCACAAACACACAGGCAAACCCTTTCGGACTCGTAATCACCTGGCCATCAAGTTTTTAAAGTTGTTGTTAATGCTTAAAATTGGTTTTCATAAACAAAAGCTAATATGCATGTTTAAGCAGTGACACTAAGAAAACGTTGATGCCGACGTAACCTGCCCCAAAAAGTAGGCAACAGTTTTTGGCAACACCAATTTGATTTCGGTAGCATGAAGTTGCCAATGCTGTGCCATGCAATTAAGCAAGGACCAGGTCCTTCGGCTCTACCTCTGCCACTGCCGCCCAGTGTCCCATCCATATTCCCCAAGCACATCTGCTGCCGTTGCCGTTGTTGTTGCCGTTGCCGTTGCATGCTGACCATGCAAATTACGTTGCCCACAGACACACACACAGACACCGAGAGACACGCACATTCATGCATATACACATATGGGCATGGACACGCAGTCCTGTCACCATTTGGCCGTGCGTTTGAGTGATGCAGTGAGACAGGCAGCCCAAAGGGAGGCAGGGAGGGAGGTGCAGAGAGCTTGTAGTTGTTAGCCAGTGAGGACCGAAAACCCAACCAATGCCAGTGCATGTACGGCCAAAGTTAAGTTAAATGGACTTGCGGTGCACTCAAGCAGCCAACACACACACACACACACACACACACACACACACAATAACACTCTTTTTAAGCTATGTTGCCTGTCTGTGTATGTGCACTCAGAAAAATATGTGCCCTACAATTTATTTAAAAATGTGTTATTTATGTATATTTTTACATAATATATTTTAGAAAAATAGAACTAATTTCCACATATTTTTCTACATTTTCTAAAATTATAGTGAAATCTACCTTGAAATTTAACACTGGTTTGTAAAAACAGTAAACAGTGGGTTCAAAAAGTATGGCGATTTTTAGTCATATATATTTTGTTGAGTGTGTGTTTTTGTGTGGCTCTGTGTTTGTGAGGTGTATAGGGCTAGTCCCTTGTCAAGGTAGCTGCTCGACTAGTAGATTAAATTAAACGCTGCAAGAGTGCAGTCCGACGGCGGAGCAACTGCACCCATGCAATGCAGGGGCCAACAACATTAAACGTGTTTACACCATGTCCGGACCAGTTGATATGCCAACTGCTTGGGTATACACAAATACACATACACACACATACATACACTAACAGACAGATTTATACACTAACTGGTGCGTGTTTCGCTTATGAGCAGCGACTGCTTCTGGACAATGAACACTTGGAATGCCACAGCGTCGTTGTCAACTATTGCCATAGCTAGCCATTGTTGTGGCTCTTTTTATTAAGAGGGGCTTCTAGCAGCGAAAGAGGCGCATGTGGGAAAAAATCACTGCATACTTTCAGGTGCAGCTGCTGTCATAATACAATACAAAAATGGGACGCGGGGAGATGGGGAGGGAATGCGACGCGACATTGTGTGCGCGTCCTGACTTTGAATTAGCCTTTGGCTCGCTGCGCTCCACGTTGGCCAAACTGCCACCTTGCCACAAACACACACACGCACTCACACACACATGTCAAAGTGCTGCATGCTTGCAGGCAGCTGTAGCTTTGTCGCAAATTCTCTCTGTAGTTGTGTGTGGGCAAGGGAAGGGGGAGAGTAGAGTGAGAAGGGGGGCAAGTTTGGTTAGTTGACTTTTTAAAAACCATAGCATACACTTGTGCTGTCATTTAGTTGAGCATCTTGCAACTGAGCTGCAAAATATTGTTGCCAGCTTCAAACCTGAGCACTACGCAATAATGTCAATTGAAGTTATGAAAGTTTTCGAGCGCAGGAAATCCAAGTGGCTGCTGAGAGATTTCCTGCATCAGCCAATGGATTTATTTTCAATTCAGACTGCTTTTCAAGTTGTTTAATATCAGACAATAAATATACTTTATGCTGTAAGCACTTGAACAATTTGTTTATTTATTAATTGAAATCAAGTACGAATAATTGAAGTAATAATATTATCTTCTAGAAAATCCGTTTACTGCTGCTTAGTTTTGTTCATATTTTTGTTTAGTTTACTTGTATACCCTGAACCCATTAAAAATGGGAAAAAGGGTATAACGGTTTTGTGCAAAAGTATGTAACTGACATAAGAAAGCTACTTTGACCCCATACAGTATATATATTATTGATCACTAAGTTCATAAGTTCTCGATCAATACAAGTTTATCAACTTTTACCAAAATCTCGTCCCGTTCAAAAGTTATGCTCCAGAACTGAACCGATTGTGAAATTCGTATGTGTGTGTGTGTGTGTTTTTGTGTATGAGTGCAGGTTAAGAATTATGAATGTAAGCATTGGGTGGAGGGTATCTACTAGTCAGGCACTCTCGACTAGAGCTGCATGCTTACTTGTTTTATTTTGTATTTACCGTTTTTAAGAATCGTAGCTGAAATACCTTTAGGCGACTGCGTTTCCTATTGACCATACGAATCAGAGTTAACGGAAAACATTGCATTGCATTTTTCCGCTTCACCTGACTGACCAATGTCGTTTTAGCCATTCGAATCAATGTCTTAATATTACGCTCATTTATTGACCGAGAGCAAACAAAGCAGCAAAAGTCAAGGAAAATTGCTATAAACGCTCACCCCAAAGCCAACCCAATTTCCACCTCTCCCTGCAGGTGAGTCTATGTATGTGTGTGTGTGTATGTGTGTGTGTGTGTGCGGGTGTATAAAGAAGACTGCAGAAAAATAGACAAATGCAGCTGCGCTCACTTCCTGAATGACTGCTGGCTATGGCAATGGCTATGACTATGGCTTTTTGGCTTTAGCGCCGGTTCTGGCCATGGTTGTGACTTTGGTAAGGCATCAGAATTGCAGGAGATCGTCAATTTCCTGGACGGCTGCCTGCAGGTAGCCAAGTTGATTACAAAGCACTAAAAATCAATAGGAAATGCAGTTAAATATTTTGCCAGCCGAAATAATTGCACAGTGCGCTGAAAGTCAAATCAAATATGAAATATTTAGTTAAGCGATGGCAAGAAACACACAATTTATTTTGCCGCCTGCTGTCATTGTTAGCAGAAATTATTTAATTAAAAGCTGAGTAACTGGAAGCTGGAAGCTGCAAACTGAAACTGAAACTAAAGCCGAGGCCGGAGCCATAGCCGGAGCTGAAGTTGAAGCGTCTGCTGTAAAATTTGCAGTTGGCTAAAAAGCAACGACACAGCGACTAGCAACTTATGGCCCGGTGTGAAAACTTTACCAACCCCACCCCCCCCCCCCAGCAGGTGAAAAACTTTGTGTTTTCTTCATTTTTTATTTCATTTTTTCGCTCTCTCTCTCTTCTGCCTGCTCAACGTTGGCAGTTGGCAGCATTCAACTTGTTAAACAATTTTCATATATACGAGTATTTTCGACAAGTTTGCGCTGTGTGCTGTTAAAAATCTTTAAGATACGCCAGCGCAAGCAAGCCAAAACCGAAAGCTTTAGCCAGCTACAAAACTGCAGCGACAAGCAACCTACAAGATACAGATACAGATACAGATACAGACATAGCTGTGTAGCAGCCTGAGCTACTTTATGCGTTTGCCTGTGAAAGCTGTTGGCTAAAGCGGGGAGCGGTGATAAGGGTGCAGGTGCAGGCAGGGTGGGGAGGGGGGGGGGGGAACTGTCTGTCTGCAAGTCTGGCTGGCAACTTTGCCAGACAATTTTTCTGCTACTTTGCATGTGCAGTGCAGCCAGTGCAAATAGTCGAAAAGTTACAGCGGGTAAGTTTTGCCAGTTTAAGCAGAGCGTCTTCGACATTTTTGCAATTGAATTGCGTCCCAACTCACATGTGTATCAGCCCCCCCTCCCCTCCCCTTGGTACATATATACCTTTGTATCTGTGTACCTGCCAGTATCTCTGTATCTGCATGTGTATCTCTTTGCAGTGTCCCTGGACGTTGCTGTTGATGCCAAGGCCAAAAAGGTAAGTCAACTAGCCACACACACAGGACACCAGGACACCGGGACACCAGCACACACACACAGGACACAGGCTGCCCATTCAGATAACATTTGAGGCCATTCTCTGGCATAAAGTGTGCGCTTAAAGTGTTGCCTATTGCCACATCAATAATAAATGGGGCAAGACCCTAGTACAGCATGCAACAGCATTTGGTGCTTAAAACATGGCAAAATATTAAATAGACAGCTTAAAAATGTTTTGGGTGGGGGGGGGGGGTTGCTATATAATAAATTGACAGCTTAAAAGTATGCAGCAAATAGCAGCCGTTCAATGGCTGTAAATGTGAATTATAAATGGGTCAGCCTTTCAGCCAGGCTTTAATCAATATAGTTTATAAATATACTTACAGTACAGTATAAATATAAATATAAATATACAGCCCTAAAGTGTTGAATTGTAAAGAACAAATGAACTGGAATGTTGTTTGCTAACAAACTTTGCAAATTTGCAAATATGTTAGAGATGAAAGCAACTGCTTAAAAGCCGAAAAGTATGCAACAAAACGAAATGCGCTTTTGAATGATTCGCATTCAGCTGTTCGAATTCCGATAGAGAGTGAAAAGAGAGCCATAGAATGGTCTTTTTAACTACATACATACATACATATATTTGAAATATTTGGTTGTGGCAAATAATCGACCAACAAAAACCTAAATGCAGAAAAATGTAGACAGCAATAAGCAAACCGCAATGAGAAAACACAGACAATTGCAAATAGTAGATGGCGACCAAATTGTAATCACCAATAAGCGATAAGCCCCAAAAAGCCCCAGCAGGGGGGGGCAGGCAACAGCAAATATTTATTTGAAAAGTAGGCAACTATAAAGGACAGCAATTGCCACACACACACAATCCAATATAAACATAAACAAGAGTCGTACAGTTAGCAAACATTTCCGCGGCCGCATTATCCGTTCAGTTGCAGCAGCTTAAAGTGCAAACCACGCCAAATGGTTTACAATTTCACCTCGAAATTAAATTTCTCAATGGCCCGGTAAACACACACAATAATACCCACACACACACACGCACACGCACACGCACACACACTTTGTCGGGCGGCTAAATTGCCGCTAAGCAAAAATTAAATTGCAACGGCCACAAATGAAAATCGAAAAATTATCAGCTGCCAAGCGACCGGCAAATGATTTTAAACCTCCCAATCCCCGAGTCTCACGTGTTCTCGTATTTCGAACTCCGTGTTTATTGAAAATCAGTGTCACATAGAATACGGCAAAATACGGCTAAATACGGCACGGCGGGAAACAGCATGGATATATGTGCGTCCGGCAAATTTGTCAATGTTCGGGTTTCTTTTGCTTCCGTTTTGTGTTTTTTTATAGCCTTCTGTGTGTGTAAATAATCGGCATCCAAAAAGTCGCCAGATTGTTAAAACTATCGCATGAAATCATTTTCAATTCACATAACGAAAAAAGCTTTTGACGTTAACTGTTGTTATAGACAGTTAGTCAACTGTCAGATGCTCTATCGCTTCCAACATTCAGTACCCATCAAAAAAGGGTATACTATATATACATACATATATACTTGAAATTTAAATGATTTGCTTAAAATAATATTTGTGCATTAATGCTGTTTGATTATGTATAAAAAATAATAAGTTAATATTTGTTTATTGACTGTATATGCATATGGAAGTTGGAAGTACTTTATTTATTGGCTATTTGGGGAAGTCTAGGGTACACAAAGGTGCAAATGAACGGATAGTGGGAATGCGGCAAGGTGTGTGCAGCCACGTAGCACAAATATTTGTGAACACGTGTCCAATGAGCAAAAGTGACGAGCTAAAAGTGCTGCAAAGCTGGGAGGTACGGCTTCGGGTTCGGCTATGTGGAGATGGGGATGGAGGGGATGAGGAGGAGTCATGTAACTGCAGCAGCCGCGCTTTTTTTCTAATAAATGAAAAGTAAATAGCAAAGTGGCCAGCTCAGCTGCAGTTGTGCCGCTACACTCCCCTCCCCCCGCCCCGCAGTCCACCCCTTCCCCACACTGTTTTGTCAGCAAAAATATGAAATAAATTTTGTAAGCACAACTGGGCAAGAGGCGCGCATTATTGGGGCAGGTCAAGCCGAAGTCGAAGCCGGAGTCAACTTGGCCAGCTTGCCCGGCCAAAAGGCGAAAAACCCAAAAGTAAAACTTTCGGCACGTACTCATGATTCATCGGGCTCAGTTAAGGCCACGGCCAGACAAGGATGAGGGTATGAGGGGGAAAGTCAGTTGCGAGTTCAATAACTGCAATCATTAGCAGCCAAAGGGGGGGAAGCAGAGAAACAGGGTCAGTTAAAGCCGTTAAAGCAGCAGTTAGTTGTTCCATGTGGCCAAGCAGAGATTAGTTCAGCTAACAAACAACGGACTCCGGACTCCGGACTGCAGACTCCGGCAAACCAAACAAAATTTACACAAATGCAAATATTTCGCCAGGGTGTGAATCAAAGTCGAGACTCTTCAGTCTGAACCAAAAAATGGAGAAGAGACGCTACGTTGTGCACCAGACGCTGACTTGTTGACAGCTGAGTGTATTCTTAATAATGCATATACCCCAAAAACAACAACAAAGCAGAACATGGACAGCAACAGCAGCTGGAGCTGGAGCTGGCGATGGAGAAGCAGCAGCGGGTCCAGGAGACACAGAAATTTACAATTTCGCACGCCATAGCGCCTACAAAATGTCACAGCAGACAGCATTGGTGGGAGAGAGGAGGAGCAGTAGCAGGAGTAGCGGGAGCGGGAGCAGGAGGATAGATTTGAAGCGCCAGCCGCTGCCGCCGTTGACGACAATCAGAAAAACAGACAAATCCTGCAATGACAACGACAACGACGACACACGAGCTTGTCTCTGTGTCTGTTTCGTGCCACATGTGCGTCAGATGTGGCAATGATTTGCATCGAGGTGTGGCATAAAAAACAAAACAACAACAGCGGGGCAAGTGGTGCGCAAAGAGGGCGCAGGGTGGGTGGGTTGACTACTCGGATGTGGGGCAGAGTTATGCGCTGCCTGTTTTTATGACACATATGCGGGTTGGAGCATGTCGGTGGTGGGATGGGGCGATGGGGGGAGATCTTTACCTATATGCGAATATCATAACAAGCAAGCAAACGACTGTTTCGGGCAGGGGGCGTTGCATGGGGGCGTTCCTGTTGCCTTGTTTACTGTTGTTTCTGATAGGTCACAAAATATAATTGAAATTTGCCAGCCAGCGAGATTTTAATTAAGCTGGGTTAAGGTTATATATGTATATTATATGTTAAATATATGCATGCAAAAACAAAACAAGAAATGGGGAGTGAATTTTATTAGATAAACAGTTAGAGATTAAGCCACAATACATTTTTACAACATGCAAGGGGCTCAAATCGCCTACAGTTATTTTTTAATACAGGTGCTAGATTTTAATAGGGGTAAGCATAGAAAATGGGTTAAATAAATGCGATTATTACGATTTTCGAAATAATTAAAACAACTAATAGATGCATAATATTAAATATTCAGTTGCCAATTTAAATATGTTTCATTTTATCGATTTAATCTAATTCAATCGAATAATTCGCAAATGAGCTTTTCAATTTATACGAGGTAAAATTAAAAGCTGGTTAACCATTCTCCAAAATATTAAAATATAGTTAAACAAAGATATTCAATTTGATGCTAAACCCACAGCTGAAACTAAAACTCAAAGAGTTGCCTAGGTTTTGACCAAGTCAAGGGTTTGTGGATGTATCTGGTGCTAGCCAAATAATTTTGTATTACGCCTGAATTCGTGCTGCTTGTGGCATCTGCAAATGTCACACTGTATGCGCATCACATGTCGGAAGGAAATGTTAATAACACTTGGCTACGCATCAATGTTGGCGGCAATTTCTAATCATTGCGTTTAGGCCAAGCAAAGCTCATGAAAGGCTAGAACCGAGGCAGCAGCTGCTGTTGCTGCAACAACTGTTGGTCTAAACTGGCCATTAAAATGCACGGCAGCGAAGCGGATAAGGGCCAAAACACTTCCGGCTAATTCGCACTGGCAACAATGTCTCAATTTCCATCGACTCTCGACTTTTATAAGAGAGAGAGAGAGCAAGCAAAAAAAAAAAAATAATATAAAAATAAACATAAACATAAGCATAAAATTTAATGCGAATAATAAAAGCAAATTAGCCACAGCAAGCGGCAAGCGGCAGATCGGTGGGGCAGTGGGGCAGTGGCAGTCAACAGTCAGCGGCTTAGCTTGGTGGGAACGAAATCCAAGCCTATAAAGCGAGCAACATATAAATACATATACATAAATACATATATATATATATATATGTATAAATACGTTTAGTATTGGTATCAATAATATTGAGAGGCAGCGACAAAAGCGAAACCAATAATAAGCTCATTCAAGTTCATGTAAAATGCTTTAGTGGCTGTGTAGCGGGTGCAGAGAAGGGTCAGAGCGGGCAGAGCGGGGGAAGCGGGGACGGGGGTGGGTGTCTAATTGGCGTGCGAAGCAATGAAGAAACGTAAAGAGATCAATTACGCGTGTATCTTTAAGGTTGGCAGCCAACGAAAACTGTCAATACGCGTTTATGTTCAGGTTCCGGGTGGGGCTTGATTGTGTGTGAGGAGAGCGGGGGGTAGTCTTGGGGAACTGCGCTAATGAAATCAGACAACATTAACTGAGACGCCGGCAGCCAAGACAACGAGAAGATGATGATGATGGGCGATGGGCGATGGCAACGAAACACGCTGGAGACACTAAAATCCCAAAACGACGATGTCGACGACATCAAGAGAGCGGTGCCAACAGGTGAGCAGTTGAGTGAATTAGATGGGCAATTGTTGCATGTGTCTGTGTGTGTGTGTGTGTGTATGTGTGTGTGTGTGTGTGTGTGTGTGTGTGTGTGTGTGCGGCCAAGGGCTGTAAACGTTTCATGTGACGGAACTTAAATAAATGTAATTTGTGTGGTTATTGGCGGAGGTGGGCCTTGAGGCCATAACGTAACAGGCTGCCTGTAAAAGGCTATTGAATAGCTCACAAAGTTGCTTCACCCCTCCCTTCTCCCTTCTCATCCCGGAACCGGAAGGACGTTCAAGTTACAAGTTTAGAGTAGGCATTTGATAAACAATCAATAAACAATGAAATTAACTTTATAGAAAAAGTTCATAATTAGATAAGATGGCATTTATGTGCTATAATAATATTACTTAGCATGAGCATAACTGACTTAGTGAGAGTAACTTGTGTGCCTTACACAGGACCCTTAACTAAATCCTGGCTGATCGTCCACTGGAACAGGCATTGATTTCCCAGCAGCCAAGAAATAAAAGGTAGGCCATCTTATTAAAGTGGAGACTGAGAGTGCGCATAAAAAAGTTGAAACAAAGTAATTTAAGTTTCGGCTTGATGGCTGGACAATTGTAGATATCATAGTAATTAATTAATTAAACAGTTGGATTGATTAAGTACTTGAAAATCTTTAGCTCGTCACCATATAAATTATTTCAGGGTGGGAATTGACTTTTGATTCTTGTTGCTATCTGAAGTGAGTCCTTACACAGACAGGGCTTATTTATGAGAATTGTATTGCCCTCTGCAGGGGTATAAGAAGAAAACCACATCAATTGCCTAAATGGTTTCAATATGTCTTAAAATAAATTGTTTCACGAACCTTGCCATTGAAATTAAAATTTTCCCAGATACTGTGAAATGCTTGCCACAAAATTCTCGGAAGTGACAAAGATTATGCGGTTGCTCAGCAACTTTTAAATGGATTTCAACATTCGTTTATTACTAATCACATTCTGAGATTTCCATGAATCTGTTGAATAGATAAAGCCGTATTAAACATATTGGCCAGCACGAGTAAGTTATTAGTCTGTTCTCTTGACATCAATCGATGCTGTTGGCTCTTAATTTGACTAAGCTCTTGAAACACTTTTTGTCCCGATCACAAGTAGAAGAAGCAGAACAACTGCTAATCGCACAAAAAACATTTCCGATAAATTCAGAAGCTCGTTGTTGCAGTTACCAGTTGCCAGTTGCCAGTTGCCAGCTTTCAGTTGGCAGTTGTAAATCCGCTAACCAAGCAAACCAAAGCGCCAAATGCGACAAAAACTTTTCAATTAGTTATGCTCACAACTTCATAATGCAAAGCCAAACAGACAAACAGTAATACCAAATTTGCAAAACAGCCAATAAGTAATCCAACAAACAAACTATGGGTCCAGGCACAATGGAACGGAAAAAAACCAGAACCAGAAAAAGTTGCAGTCACGGATGTTTGGCTATCAAATGCCCTGTAAGCGAATACTTTTCTCTAAAGAAGCTCTTTATGCATTTATATACAATCATACATTTTTAAGCTTTAACTAAATCGATATATATATCTTAATTAGTTGCATTCAATTTAAAATTCTTTACGTTGTGAGTTTAGCTACAATGAGGATGAGAATTTATATCTTTGATCTAATCCACAAACAGTGCACTGAACAGGAGAATACGTAATCCCAAAGACTTAAGATTTTGTGGCATTCATTTGTGTAATATTATATTTTGTCATTAACCATTAAACAGTTTATTAACTGATAATTACAATGGACTTGTTCAAGGTCTGCCACTCGACTGATTGACCCGCTTGTGTAGGGTATTAAAAAGCGAAATGGCAGCCATTTAATTTGCTGCTGTCATGGTGGCAATGAACAAAAAGCCAAAATCTAACCCACGGGGCATAGACAGTACTCAATAATATTATTTCGAGTGTGTGAGTCTGTATGTGTTTGTGTGTGTGTGTGAAGCTATCTGTATTTAGTTGTTTTTGTGCCTACCGCTTCCGTTTCCCTTTAGGCCCTACTACTACTACTACATATTATGCCGTTATATCTGTTGGACAGTTTGCGACTCTTTTATTTATTTGGTTAATTATGGCCGCGTTGCGTCGCATGGCTGCGCCGTAGAAAATAATGAAATCAAGCAAATAATACAATTACAGGATACACGCAAAGCGAAATACAATTACACACATACACACACACAGCCAAACAGATACAAATACTATTATGCACGTGTGCGTACGCGTGTGTGTGTGTGTGTAGATACCGGACAGAGGGAGATGGCAGCAGAGACGGTTTGTAAAAATAATAAGCGCGTAATTATGCGAATTAGGCGACAGCAGCCACATAAAATAAAGTGTAGCATACGCTCAGGGGCAACTAGCTAAGCACACACACACACACACACACAGTCACTGACAAATACACACATGGCGCTCATTTGGCATTTGGATATTGTTGTTAATAATGTGTGCACTTGCAGTTGCTAATGTATTCATAGACAGAGCTCCACATTTAGGCAGGTTGTTTAATTAAGATTACGATCAGGCAGCTGAAGATTAAGCTGCATATTTAATTCAGTCGAGAACATGATGGCTTAACACTTAACTAGACTAAATTTCAGCATGACGTGTCAATTCTATACAGATATATTACTTTGAACCATCTTAGGCATCATATAATTCAATTTACATAAGCTCAATTGCATTATCGGATATACTATACTTTAATATACTATATCATTGAGATATCATTAAAATATTAAAAATATCCCTAAGCGATAAAGATATTGCGTTTAAAGTCTACTCATTTTTGTTAACTTAATATTTCCAGCTTATTAAATTTGGTTAATAAATGTGAAGCAAAATACCCACCAAGGAAACATTCCTCTACATAATCATATTAGTCCCCTATTAAATTGTAGTAACGTAGCGCATTTAAGCTTCGGCTTTGCTGGGTCACCATATGCTCGAGCTTTGCGCTTGTAACATGTTTGTATTTATTTTATTTTATTTTTGGTAATTAGTGCTTATACTTATTTCTACATGAGCAGCTTGATATGAACTGTGTGTGTGTGTGTGTGTGTACAGTGTACACAGTGCAGCTAACTGGCACATTTTTACCTTACTAATACACACACACATACACATAAGTACTCACCGAACGAGTGTAACAACAACTGTTGCAACAAAAACAACAACAACAACAACTGCATTGCATTTTCAACAACATTTCAACATTTCAAGCAGCTGCAACGTGCTGGGGCCGCATATAAGGCAACTAAGGCGCATAAGCGTCGTCATCTAATAAAAATTTAAAGCCATTATTGCCAGTTGCCCCTATTGCCTAGTCCTAGCCCTGGTCCATGTCCTTATAGCTCGTGTGGAGCTTAGGGCAGACGCCCCGTCAACTCCGCCAAAAACTCTTGCCTCGCCTGAGCATTAAAACAAATTCCCAAGTATATTGTTTGAACAAGTCTCGTAGAAAACGTCAAATGTTAAATTGCCAATTTTTTTTTTTTTTTTTTTTTTTTGGTTCCTTGGCCCTGCCTTGCTGGCTTTTCTCCCCCTTTCCCCTCTACCCCGGTTTCTGTGTGTGTGGAATTTCGTAGCAGAGCCGTTTGCCATTTCACTTTATTTGCAACAAATTCTAAGCTGCATTCACAATAGGCAAGTACCCCTCCTACAACTGCAACTTTTTCGATGTGACTGTGGGGAGTGCAACAAAATGTTGCCAACATTGGGAGGCGCTGGTGGGGGCGTGTTCATGCATAAATTGTGCACAGCTTTTGGGCCTTTTGGCCAGGGCTTTAGGTTTTACTACTTTTTGGCTTATATTTTATTTTATTTCGATGCATATTTGTTGCTCTCACTCTCTGTGTATGTGTGTGTGTGTACACTTTGTGTTTTGTGTTTGTTCCATGCAACATTTATGACATCAACAGTTCACAGTCGCAGCCAGCCGAACATTTCCCCCCTGCCCAGACCTTCCTGCCCAAACTTGCCCTGTGGAGGCACAAAAGTCGTTTTATGACGTAAATTAATTTTGTATAAATTACATTTGCCATGCAAAAAGCAGCTAAGGAAACTAAGAAGAAAGCAACGCGTCAAGCCAACCATAGAAAGCAGCACAAAGAGTGAGTTGCAGCTAAAGGAGAAACTGAAAAATGGCTCAAATGTCTGGTCAATTGAAGATGGACATGTTGAAAGCAGGCCAAGGCTGTAACTGAAAGCCAAGCGCAAAGCAAAACTCGAGAGTATCTATCCACAAAGTGCTCAAAACAGATGCGCGATCTGAGATGTGAGATGGCCCCATCAGCAGATAAACAATTGCCTGCCTGGATTTGCTGTACATGTTTAGGCAGATAAGCAAGTGCAACAAATAACATTGGAACCCATTGGACATCAATTACCCAGCATAGAGGAGGAGTGTGCAAATGTTTTGAAAATTCCCACATGCTAAATTTAAAGTAACTTGTAAGCCAAGATATCACTTGGCTTATTGTGCTACTTAATCCAAGCTATCTATAACCATAACCAAATCTGTTCATTTTTGGCAAAGCTATTGGTTTATAAAGTTAATTGTAAGAACTGTAAATGGAAAAATCAGATTATGCTTATGATTTTTAGTAGATATCCCAAAAAGGTAACTTGCTCAACTTTAAATGCAGAATTAGCCTTAAAGGACAAATCATGAAATAATTGCCTCGGGATCAACAACCGGTTCAAAGTTATGGCAGTTTGAAGTCCAGGCAGGCTATTACTTGGGACTTGGAATTTACTTTTGTAGTTTTTTAACTTTGAACGCAGAACTATTAAAAACCATGCATCAAATGGCGTCGGGCTTGACAATCGGTTCAGATTTGACAAAGTTGTGGAAGTTTGAAGTCTGGGAAGGAACTTTTCGTTGTTTGGGCACTTTACAAGCCAATTTTTTTGTCACTTTTGGCGTGATTTTTGACAGAAAAATGAACTTCCACAAAACACCCACACTCAATTAAACGTAAAATTTCAAGATTCTATTTTTTGAAAAATCAAAAGTGGTAAGGGTCCCCCCTTATGCTTTTTTCGCCAAAAAAGTCCAAAATATTATTTTTTCAAAAATTTATAAACTTGAGATGTAGAATTAAAGTAGTTGCCAAATAATGATCAAAATGGCCTCGGGATTGACAATCGGCTGAGATTTGACAAAGTTGTGGCAGTTTGAAGTCTGGGAAAGTCATTTGTAAGGAACTTTTCGGAACTTACAAGACAATTTTTTTGTCACTTTTGGCGTGATTTTTGACAGAAAAATGAACTACCACAAAATCACTTTTCGTATAGTTTTTTATACTAATTGAGACACCCACAATCAATTAAACGTAAAATTTCAAGATTCTATTTTTTGAAAATCAAAAGTGGTAAGGGTCCCCCCTTATGCTTTTTTCGCCAAAAAAGTCCAAAATATTATTTTTTCAAAAATTCATAAACTTGAGATGTAGAATTAAAGTAGTTGCCAAATAATGATCAAAATGGCCTCGGGATTGACAATCGGCTGAGATTTGACAAAGTTGTGGCAGTTTGAAGTCTGGGAAAGTCATTTGTAAGGAACTTTTCGGAACTTACAAGACAATTTTTTTGTCACTTTTGGCGTGATTTTTGACAGAAAAATGAACTTCCACAAAATCACTTTTCGTATAGTTTTTTATACTAATTGAGACACCCACAATCAATTAAACGTAAAATTTCAAGATTCTATTTTTTGAAAAATCAAAAGTGGTAAGGGTCCCCCCTTATGCTTTTTTCGCCAAAAAAGTCCAAAATATTATTTTTTCAAAAATTCATAAACTTGAGATGTAGAATTAAAGTAGTTGCCAAATAATGATCAAAATGGCCTCGGGATTGACAATCGGCTGAGATTTGACAAAGTTGTGGCAGTTTGAAGTCTGGGAAAGTCATTTGTAAGGAACTTTTCGGAACTTACAAGACAATTTTTTTGTCACTTTTGGCGTGATTTTTGACAGAAAAATGAACTACCACAAAATCACTTTTCGTATAGTTTTTTATACTAATTGAGACACCCACAATCAATTAATCGTAAAATTTCAAGATTCTATTTTTTGAAAAATCAAAAGTGGTAAGGGTCCCCCCTTATGCTTTTTTCGCCAAAAAAGTCCAAAATATTATTTTTTCAAAAATTCATAAACTTGAGATGTAGAATTAAAGTAGTTGCCAAACAATGATCAAAATGGCCTCGGGATTGACAATCGGCTGAGATTTGACAAAGTTGTGGCCGTTTGAAGTCTGGGAAAGTCATTTGTAAGGAACTTTTCGGAACTTACAAGACAATTTTTTTGTCACTTTTGGCGTGATTTTTGACAGAAAAATGAACTTCCACAAAATCACTTTTCGTATAGTTTTTTATACTAATTGAGACACCCACAATCAATTAAACGTAAAATTTCAAGATTCTATTTTTTGAAAAATCAAAAGTGGTAAGGGTCCCCCCTTATGCTTTTTTCGCCAAAAAAGTCCAAAATATTATTTTTTCAAAAATTCATAAACTTGAGATGTAGAATTAAAGTAGTTGCCAAATAATGATCAAAATGGCCTCGGGATTGACAATCGGCTGAGATTTGACAAAGTTGTGGCAGTTTGAAGTCTGGGAAAGTCATTTGTAAGGAACTTTTCGGAACTTACAAGACAATTTTTTTGTCACTTTTGGCGTGATTTTTGACAGAAAAATGAACTTCCACAAAATCACTTTTCGTATAGTTTTTTATACTAATTAAGACACCCACAATCAATTAAACGTAAAATTTCAAGATTTTATTTTTTGAAAAATCAAAAGTCGTAAGGGTCCCCCCTTATGCTTTTTTCGCCAAAAAAGTCAAAAATATTATTTTTTCAAAAATTTATAAACTTGAGATGTAGAATTAAAGTAGTTGCCAAATAATGATCAAAATGGCCTCGGGATTGAATATCGGCTGAGATTTGACAAAGTTGTGGCAGTTTGAAGTCTGGGAAAGTCATTTGTAAGGAACTTTTCGGAACTTACAAGACAATTTTTTTGTCACTTTTGGCGTGATTTTTGACAGAAAAATGAACTTCCACAAAATCACTTTTCGTATAGTTTTTTATACTAATTGAGACACCCACAATCAATTAAACGTAAAATTTCAAGATTCTATTTTTTGAAAAATCAAAAGTGGTAAGGGTCCCCCCTTATGCTTTTTTCGCCAAAAAAGTCCAAAATATTATTTTTTCAAAAATTCATAAACTTGAGATGTAGAATTGAACTAGTTGCCAAATAATGATCAAAATGGCCTCGGGATTGACAATCGGCTGAGATTTGACAAAGTTGTGGCAGTTTGAAGTCTGGGAAAGTCATTTGTAAGGAACTTTTCGGAAATTACAAGACAATTTTTTTGTCGCTTTTGGCGTGATTTTTGACAGAAAAATGAACTTCCACAAAATCACTTTTCGTATAGTTTTTTATACTAATTGAGACACCCACAATCAATTAAACGTAAAATTTCAAGATTCTATTTTTTGAAAAATCAAAAGTGGTAAGGGTCCCCCCTTATGCTTTTTTCGCCAAAAAAGTCCAAAATATTATTTTTTCAAAAATTCATAAACTTGAGATGTAGAATTAAAGTAGTTGCCAAATAATGATCAAAATGGCCTCGGGATTGACAATCGGCTGAGATTTGACAAAGTTGTGGCAGTTTAAAGTCTGGGAAAGTCATTTGTAAGGAACTTTTCGGAACTTACAAGACAATTTTTTTGTCACTTTTGGCGTGATTTTTGACAGAAAAATGAACTTCCACAAAATCACTTTTCGTATAGTTTTTTATACTAATTGAGACACCCACAATCAATTAAACGTAAAATTTCAAGATTCTATTTTTTGAAAAATCAAAAGTGGTAAGGGTCCCCCCTTATGCTTTTTTCGCCAAAAAAGTCCAAAATATTATTTTTTCAAAAATTCATAAACTTGAGATGTAGAATTGAACTAGTTGCCAAATAATGATCAAAATGGCCTCGGGATTGACAATCGGCTGAGATTTGACAAAGTTGTGGCAGTTTGAAGTCTGGGAAAGTCATTTGTAAGGAACTTTTCGGAAATTACAAGACAATTTTTTTGTCGCTTTTGGCGTGATTTTTGACAGAAAAATGAACTTCCACAAAATCACTTTTCGTATAGTTTTTTATACTAATTGAGACACCCACAATCAATTAAACGTAAAATTTCAAGATTCTATTTTTTGAAAAATCAAAAGTGGTAAGGGTCCCCCCTTATGCTTTTTTCGCCAAAAAAGTCAAAAATATTATTTTTTCAAAAATTCATAAACTTGAGATGTAGAATTAAAGTAGTTGCCAAATAATGATCAAAATGGCCTCGGGATTGACAATCGGCTGAGATTTGACAAAGTTGTGGCAGTTTGAAGTCTGGGAAAGTCATTTGTAAGGAACTTTTCGGAACTTACAAGACAATTTTTTTGTCACTTTTGGCGTGATTTTTGACAGAAAAATGAACTTCCACAAAATCACTTTTCGTATAGTTTTTTATACTAATTGAGACACCCACAATCAATTAAACGTAAAATTTCAAGATTCTATTTTTTGAAAAATCAAAAGTGGTAAGGGTCCCCCCTTATGCTTTTTTCGCCAAAAAAGTCCAAAATATTATTTTTTCAAAAATTCATAAACTTGAGATGTAGAATTAAACTAGTTGCCAAATAATGATCAAAATGGCCTCGGGATTGACAATCGGCTGAGATTTGACAAAGTTGTGGCAGTTTGAAGTCTGGGAAAGTCATTTGTAAGGAACTTTTCGGAAATTACAAGACAATTTTTTTGTCGCTTTTGGCGTGATTTTTGACAGAAAAATGAACTTCCACAAAATCACTTTTCGTATAGTTTTTTATACTAATTGAGACACCCACAATCAATTAAACGTAAAATTTCAAGATTCTATTTTTTGAAAAATCAAAAGTGGTAAGGGTCCCCCCTTATGCTTTTTTCGCCAAAAAAAGTCCAAAATATTATTTTTTCAAAAATTCATAAACTTGAGATGTAGAATTAAAGTAGTTGCCAAATAATGATCAAAATGGCCTCGGGATTGACAATCAGCTGAGATTTGACAAAGTTGTGGCAGTTTGAAGTCTGGGAAAGTCATTTGTAAGGAACTTTTCGGAACTTACAAGACAATTTTTTTGTCACTTTTGGCGTGATTTTTGACAGAAAAATGAACTTCCACAAAATCACTTTTCGTATAGTTTTTTATACTAATTGAGACACCCACAATCAATTAAACGTAAAATTTCAAGATTCTATTTTTTGAAAAATCAAAAGTGGTAAGGGTCCCCCCTTATGCTTTTATCGCCAAAAAAGTCCAAAATATTATTTTTTCAAAAATTCATAAACTTGAGATGTAGAATTAAAGTAGTTGCCAAATAATGATCAAAATGGCCTCGGGATTGACAATCGGCTGAGATTTGACAAAGTTGTGGCAGTTTGAAGTCTGGGAAAGTCATTTGTAAGGAACTTTTCGGAACTTACAAGACAATTTTTTTGTCACTTTTGACGTGATTTTTGACAGAAAAATGAACTTCCACAAAATCACTTTTCGTATAGTTTTTTATACTAATTGAGACACCCACAATCAATTAAACGTAAAATTTCAAGATTCTATTTTTTGAAAAATCAAAAGTGGTAAGGGTCCCCCCTTATGCTTTTTTCGCCAAAAAAGTCCAAAATATTATTTTTTCAAAAATTCATAAACTTGAGATGTAGAATTAAACTAGTTGCCAAATAATGATCAAAATGGCCTCGGGATTGACAATCGGTTCAGATTTGACAAAGTTGTGGCAGTTTGAAGTCTGGGAAGGTAATTTATAAGGAACTTTTCGTTGTTTGGGAACTTTACAAGCGCACATTTTTTTCAGGTTCAGTTTTAGCAGTTAGGGGTGTTTGAAGTCTGAAAAAGGCTTTTCTAGGGTCTCAGGAACTTTACATGTCAAGACGTTGGTAATTTAATTTACAGCACTAGTAGAATGTCAATTAAATATGAATATCTATTTGAATCAGTAACCTGTTATCCACGAATTTTGTTAAAGATTGTTTTTCCAGAATTTGACCTTGATTCACCTTTCATTTATGAATGGTTCATTGCTTTTATTTTCCACAAACATATTTTCGTCTGAGAATCCTTCGAATTATGTCAATTAGCACAAATGGTCAATACACACAGACAAAATCATATAAGTAAGTTAATGAACTGTCAAACTAATTGGGAATGCACATAATAAAGCATAATTATAATACAAAGTGAATATTCGATGAAAACAACGCAGTCGAACGCAAATTCGCCGACATTTATATTTCATTTATTCATAAGTTTGTTGTGTATTGCCGTACAGATACTACATGGGTTGGATTCCTGATGCACTATAAAAGAATGAATGTTTTTTTATATGGCGGTAGTATATCTAAGAGTCGAATATGCAATTAAGTATGTATATCTGAGAGTTACTTTTTCACCGGTCAGCTGGCTGGTAACCTCTGCTAAATTATATATTTTTATGAGCCATATAAAAAGCAAGAAAGATACTTACTCTCTGCGAGGCAATAGCCTCCTCGATAGCAGTCAAGCGTCGTAAAAACTTACTAATGAATTTATGACATGACAGACAACACACTGTCTGAAACTGTCTGTTGAACTTATGGATTACTCTCGAGTGGGGAGGGGGTAACAAACACACTTTTTGTGCGCGCATCTTGTCTAAATTTATGTGCACAAACATTTTTAAACATTTGCATATGATAAGTAGCAGGCGGCAACCCTTAACGCTACACATCCTGAAGACAACCCTATATGCGGGTGGGACCCTTCATAGTGAATAGGCCGCAACTGTCTAATAACAAGAACGCACAGGCAGAGTTAAAGCCTGCCAGCGTACTAATATTTTTGCAGTTTTGCAAACACCTCAACACACAACCACACACACACACACGTATACACGCACACATAGTTACTTGCACACCCTATTATTTATTTATGCTGGCACCCTCAATGGACCCGCCAAGGCCGTCAACAGCAGCAGCAGTAGCTGCCTTATCAGAGAAGCTGCACTTTGTTGTTGTAGTTACAATTGTTGTTGCTGTTGTTGTTGTTGTTACTCTTGTTAGTCTTGTTGTTGTGCAGGTTAGATTAGGTTAGGTTAGTCCTCGCTCTTGTTGTTGAGGTTATGTTGCCGCGGCGCACGTTGCTGGTGCGCCTAAAAACGGATTAAAAGGGATTAAGCATACGCAGCGTGTGCGCCTTCAACACATGTTTAAATTATGTTAAAATTTGTTTAAAGCGTGGCGGCGTGGCGGGGCTAAGGGCGCTTGTGCAAGATAAACGCGCTCTGTTTGTGTATGAATGTGTGTGCGTGTGTGTGAGTGTGTTGGCTTTGTAACTGATAAGGTGGTTCGTGGCAAAAGGGGTGCTGGCTAAGGGGGGGCCACTGTCGCCGCTTCTTGACTTTAATCGATGCTAATTTTCGGTTTAATTCAACGGTTTTGTTTACATGTGTTTAAAATGCTGCCATGCTGTGCGTGTATATATGTGTGTGTGTGTGTGTATGCTCTTTGGCGTCTGTGTGAATAATGTTGTTATTATCCAGTCTGATCTGTTGTAGGAACAATGAAAAAAAAAGCGGAAAAAACCCAAGCCTTGGTAAAACAAAAGTGAAACATGAGCAGCAGGTGCAAAAATACGATGAAAGATAAAATATATAAAATATATATACTTAGACTTTGCGTGTAAATTTTGGAAAATTATATGCTTGTCATGGATTTGACGTAGCGTTAATAATGCTCCTTATCAGTCAGTACATTTCGGACAGACGACAAAGGAGTCTGGGTGAAATAGAATTTGCTTGACTGCGTTTGCTGTTTAATATATAATTATTCATAGCAAGAGAGAAAAGCTAATAAATTACTTTAATATCGATTGGCATCTATAATTGCTAGATTAAAAATGTCTTTATAAAAAATATGCATAATAAATAGCCGAAATAAATCAATATCCACTTATTTACAACTATATTAACTGGATTATTAATTCGTTGCTAGATTATCAATTTCTTATTATAAAAACAAATATATCTATATATATATATATATTCATTCGATTAGTCACAGCATTTATCTAATTTGTTGCATTTTCCAAACAGCGATAAAGCAAATTAAAGACAATAAATTTATGTACTCCATTAAGTCTGCTCTCAATTTTCTCTTGGCTGACCTCTCGCTCTCTCTCTCTCTCCCTGAGTGTGTGTTTGTGTGTATCAGTTTCTCAGTTCATGTCTCAACATGATTTACGGAGGCTCTCAACTGTAAGCAGCAGTGTACTCCAATCCCTAGCCCTAGCCCTATTCCTATTCCCAACTATCGTATCGAGGCTGCTGCCGCATATGAAAAATTACACGCATATATCACTTGAATGGCGCACAATTTGTGCAGATAGACACACCCGAAAATTCATTGAGGCGTAATAACAAAGCCAATGAACACCTTGATGACAGTTAACAAAGTCAACACACAAAGGCGACAGTTACTGGGGAAACAGACCAGGAGCAGGCCATGAACAAAAACAAAGCCAATGGGCAAAAGCAACAGCAACTATTCTACTACTACATCAACAATAACAACAACGAATGCAAAAACAAAAGGCGAAAGCATAGCGCAAATTACAGACAAGCTTATTACGCAAAATTTCGCTTAATTAGCAAGCAGACATCAGAGACGCACAAAAGTAGGCAACAGTTGCCGACTCCGGCAGACAGGCACAAATAAATAAGAGCTGCTTCTCCAGCAAAAACTACACTAGCTCACTCTCCCACACACACACAAACACACACACACATACAGTCATAGACTTATGGCACCTTTTGCCAGGCAAAGCATAATATATGAACTGACCTTAACTACTTGCTTGCACGGCAGCAACTCACAGCAGCAACAATGGCAACAACAACAGCAACAACAACATCAGCGACAAGTAAGTAAACCAAGAAGGAATAGTTATCTTTAAGGGTGCCACAGATTAAATACCCTTGCAGCCTGTTAAGATATATTAATATGATCTTAAGCAACCTCTCATCAATTAGCAAAGAATGGAATTTAATAAAGTATTTTATACAACTTCATTTGCGACAAATCTCTTTGATTCAATATACATAGTAATAATTAAGCTCCTAAATTAATATGAACTTAATGACTCGTAAGAAAATATCTTTATTGTATTTGACTATTTTCAACTTAAAGTGTGTGCATAGTTGAGATAAAATTGATTTAATTCTGATTTAAATATGATATTCTAGAAATATATATGATTTCATTGATTAAGAAATTAACTATATATAAATTGGCCATTGTAATATCAACGTAATTATTATATATTACACTGTGACAAGAGATTTATAAGATAAGAGTTATCATAGATGTGATAAGATGCCTTATTAAAATACTATGCAAATTGAGGCACTATCAATATTTGACTTGCCTACAAATGGAATATACCCTTTTTGGCCAATAAGACAAAACCTGTAGATAGTCTGAAGGCAGGCTGGTAGGCAGGCAGGCAGGCGGGCAGGCAGCAACATGTGAGCAGTGAAAATTTACTTGGGCAACAGAATATTAAATGCCGCGTGGGAATTCTCGCTGTTTATGGCTGCAGCTGAGTTTGCAACCGCAGAGCGCCCTAGTGGCGCACAGCAAAAGGGAAATGCCACAGACAGCAAACGTGGCTGAGGCAGAGGCAGAGGCAGAGGCAAAGGCAGTGGCACAAAGGCAGAGATGGTACGGGGAAGAGGGGGTCTGGCAATGGGTCGCCATGCTTCAGTAATTTCACTTAAGTCATTATGAGCCATTAATAAAGCCTGCCTGTGGACTACTGGCCGGCAAACGAACAACTAGGTATAAATGTACATATAACTATCTGTCTGAGCCAAGACCAAAGCACACCGACCCCCGTCCAGCATCATGCCCACCCCGCCACTCATTCGTTACCCATCGAAAGTCAACCACGTGGATGATGCGCCCAAATGTCTGCTACAGATGGCGATTTCAGTCAGTTTTGTGAGTGTTTTTTGCCTTTAACGGTCTATTTTTATTTATTTTTTTTCGCATGTGTGTATTTGTTTTTTTTTTAACTCTTTTTTAGTTTATATGCTGGCTTCAATTTACTGCCCATTTTTATTTGGCCATTGAATATCATTTTTATTGCAGTTTATCATTGGCAAAGGCAAAAGCAAAGTCGATTTCTTTACCTCCTTTTTTTTTAACAAACTATTCGCAAAAAATGCAATTCAATTAATATGAAAAACATTTTATGAACCATTCGCATCATAATTTCAAGTGATTATACAACCATATGTAATGCAATTTCTTGAATGATCTTTAACAATTTTTATTGAGATAAATAAAAGTGTACATTGCATTTATGAACTTAATATACGAATTTATATAACAACTTTTGAAAGCCAGTGTAATTATAGACAGATTAGAATATTATATTATTATCATTCTCATTCCTACACAAGTCAGTAGTCGGGGGCAGAAATAATGATGGTATCTATATCATAAATTCACACGAATTCACCTTCTTGTTGGTTTTTGTAAAGCGAGGGTGTGTTGGAATTCATTATGTAATCAACAACCCCGATTAATATTCAGCTTACAGTAACGTGTTTCTGAGCTCTTCTTTTCTCCAACGACCTGACTCGCAACTCTCACAAAATTAATTTGTGTTGTGTGTTGCACTAAGATTAAAATTTCAATTGTCATCTTCGAGAGAAAAGTTAATTTTTTGGAAAATGCTTTTTACCAATTTCCTCTTATGGTAGTCGTGTTGTTTTATTTGTATCCTGACTTGGTAAAAATATATAAATATATGTATATATTATAATTTGAATACAGTGAGTGGCAAAAGTAAGCTCACACTCGCATAGCGAACGAAATAACGCTACGCTGCTGGCTGAGGATTAAATCCGGAATAACTTCTACACATAATCCATCTTTCAATATAGTAGTAAGTATATGTATTATTTTGTTTGCTCAGTGCACTAAGCACCCAAATTGACTTCCGTGGCTGCTTTTCACTTTCACTTTTGTGTGTGGGGAAAAACTTTTCGAATCTTTTGCTTTTGCGCTGAAACTTATTGTTGGCCCCGCCTGCATTTTCGATGAAGTTTTTGCCATGTTTTTCCACTTATATACGTTGCCAGATAGACCGTTAGACGGTTTACACTGTTAGACTGTTAGACTGTTAGACCGTTAGACGGACGTACAAAGACTTTTACACTTTTACTTTCATAACCAAAAAAAGTCAGCCTCGCACTTCAGACATGTTGTTGCCTCTCTTCGAATGCAACTCTTCGAAGCACGCTCAAGCACCGGTCTCTTATACCGATGGCTAGTCTCTGCTAAAGCAGTTCGAAATTATATTCAGCTATTGGTATTGCCGGCGTAGCAGAGTTCTGTATAAGAGTGCGTCTGCACAGTTCGAAACCATTAGCAGAGTTGTGCACCTCTTCGACGGCAGCTCGGCGCAGTCGCTATGGCTGCTGTGCGAGAGTCGTGTCGCTGCTTCAAACGAACCTCAGCACGAAGTCCCTGTACTAAAACCTCAATCGTTTTTAGATATACTGAGAGATACACAGAGAAATGCACAACATTAACAAAATTTTATAAAATACAAATCAGAGTAGTAGTAGGTAATTTGTAAATTAAAATTTATTGCAAAAATTCTCATTTGTATTTAACAACTTGCAACATGAGGGTGAGCGAGAAGTGAGCTGTTTCGCGTCGCATGGCTGGCTTAGCAATGACTCAAACCGACCTTCAACTGCCTCGCCTAGCGGCGTATAAGTGTTTAAGTTCGAGTTCGTCTGTGAGCCACCTGACTGCAAGTTCGAGTTCGAGCTCGAGCTGCGCTTCAGGTTGGACCTGTTTGGTTTGCAAGTATCTGCAAAGTCGGCATTTGTATCTGCGTTTAGTCTTCAACGGTCTGCGCGTTGTTTATGTTCGTCGCGTATCTCACGCAACAGCAGCAGTCAAGTGCAACAGCGTTCGTAAACAAAGCAAAATAAAGTCGAGTCGAGTTGAGATAGCAAAAGCCGCATAAAAGTATTTTGCATGGCCAAAAACCTAATGAGGTTATTAAATCTAGCCAACAGTTAGAATTAAACAAACAAGCTTACGCTTTCAGTGTCTGTGTGTATCTGTGTGTGTGTGTGTGTTTGTATGTGGGAGTGTGTGTGGGTTTCGTGTCTATTGCGCAAAATGTTTGTTCAAATGCTTGGCTCAAATGGTTGGCCAAGCCTAAAGCGGGCAGCAGCTTGCAATTAAACACAACAAAAAGATACAAAAGTATCTGCCAACAGTAAACAGCCACAAAGTAACCAAATTCCACGTGTTGAGCAATACAACCAATCAACAACAAAAAGTAGTTAACAATCACAACAACAACAACAACAAGAAAAACAACAACAACAAAATACATACATCAAACGGCGGCAAGATGCAGTTTTGGATAACTTTGACATTTGCATTGCTTTTGGGTAAGTTATTAAAATAAGCGACGCGTCCATGTGCGCCAAAAATGTATCTCATAGATGCGATGCGGCTGCCGCTCTGACCAAAAAGTTCATGACATTTGACTGGCTACAAGGCACTAACACAAAAAATGAGTAAAATATATGCATGTATTTATATATACAAAATAGAAGATGAGTTCCAGACGCGGCTTATCTTTCCATATGAATTGTTTGCCTCGGTGCCTCGGTGCCTCAGTGCCTCTGCAGACTTCCCAGATACACTCGCACATAACTCCTTTTGTCTGGCTGACTGTCTCTCTGTCTGTTTCTCTGTCTCTCTGTCTGTCTGACTGGCTGCTGGTTTTTCTTGTGTTTGCTGTTGACATTTAAACACTTGTTTTTTGCTGCCGCCGACTGCGGTTTCTACTCCACAGCGCAAATACTATGTATAAAAATTTGCTGCTTTTTTCTGTGGCTTTTTTTTGTTGTTGTTGTTGCTGTTGTATTTTTTGGCCAAGTGTTGCGCTAACACACGGGACACTTGCCCCACACCCCACACCCCAGTCCGCCCCCTGCCACTTGTGTTGCCCACGGGCTCGCTTTAAATGCAAAAGTTTTTCGTATAAATTTTTTCTCAGTTATTTTTGCTCAACATTTTTGCAGCCTCAACTTTACTTCTTCTTCTTCTTATTTGCCGCTTTTTTGCCACTGCTGCTGTTTATTTGATTTATGCGACATAATTCGAGGCGAACTTTGTGGCACACATAATTTAATTTTTGCCATCGCATTGCGTTGTTGTTGTTGTTTTTGTTGTTATCCTAGCTGGCTGCAGTCTGGTGCCTGCAGCCTGGCTCCTGTTTTTAATTATTTGCCATTTTGCATTTTTATTGTAAAGTTAGCCGCGTTTGTTACATAGTTTTGTTTGGCAATTTGTTTGACTGCTAATTGAAAACTATTTGCATAAAAAATGTAAAATATTTAACAAGTTGCCACAAAATTTGTGTCTTGCATTTTCTTTTGTTGCCCGTTACAAAGTTCTGCTTTTGATTTAATGCTAATGAGTTTAGCGCAACACCCAAAATGGAAAATGTATCTGATGAAAATGTTTGGAAATCGAATTAAGAATGCTTTTCGATGTGGTTCAGCTGCTGTCATCGGCTCTCAGTTAACACAATTTTAATGATTTTACACCACATGACGAATTTATTAGTGAGCATTGAGAATCTTTAATTAACATGCCGTCAATAATAGATACTGTAAAGCGTGTATTTGCATTTATGATTTTAAGCGCCGCAAAGACAAAAACTATTTTGAAATAGATTTAAGTGGGGATTTGTAGATGTGTTTTCAAAAAATATTATTACCAATTTTAAAAGTGCTTTTGTTTGAAAAGAGCAGCTTAGTAGATTAAAATACATTGTTTCCAAGTTTCATAGTTTTCAAGAAATTGATGCAGAACCAAGTTAGTTTATTAATTATTTAGCAGCTGTCAAAAACAACACACAATTTTCCTTCAATCTAAGCTGTCTGGATAGCCGTACAACATAATGAAACAAATTTGACGACAAGTATTTATTTTTTACAACAAATTTCTAAAGCATCACAAAGATTTAAATGCATAAAGAATTTATTTATTGCTGATTAATAACTTACTTGAAAGAAAGTTAGCAAACTAATTTGAAAAGTATTTCTTACAAATTAAATAGCAATTTGCGTACATATTTATTATGAGTAATTTATATACATATAAAATTGTTTAAAAATTAGTGGCAACAGCATTTTAGTTGCTACCTTCATGAAGACAGAAACATTTAAGAGGGACCCAGTTCCAGTGTCAGTTCCAGTTTAAACTTGAGTTCCAGTTAGCATCATTATTACCACAGGTCCAGCTGCAGTCTGGGCCTGTCTCTGGGTTTGGCGCACGCCCAGGGATATTATAGTGTTGTTGCTGGTGGTGGACATGAGGAGCAGCTGCCTCGGCATGTGGTCGTAGTACAAACTCCATTTGCACGCGCTCAAAATTAATACCAGTCAAGCTGCAAAAGGCAAACAAGCCAAACTGGCAGACCAGGCAAAAAGTACAGAGAAACATGCCAGCAGAGAAAAACCGCCAGGCAGGCTGTTAAAAAGAAATACACCTGCCCAAAAAGAGTCCGCAATGGGGCAACTGAGTTTAAAGGCAGTCAAATTTTCAGCATGTGTAGCAAGCGGCCAAACCTACAAAAGGCGGCCAGCACACAAAAATTATGATTACACTTTTTTCTCTCCACTTCTTCTCTGTATATTTTTTTTTTTTCGTTTTTAGCACAACTAGAAAAATTGAGGATGTGGTTAAGCGTTGAAAGACGACGACGGAAGGCGGGCGGAGGGGCGGGTGAAGAGAGCGAAGTTGGGGGAAAAAAAGTGTAGAATTTACAAATCTCTTTTGCCTACACACGCTCAAAGGCAAGGGGTAGTGGTAGCGGGGACGGGGAGGGAGGGCTATAAGCCAAATATGTAGGTTTATGCGCGGCTGTGAATAGATACATATATGTATGGTATGTTATGGTATGTATACATGTATATTGCCACATACGTGTACGTCCGACTTTGCCATATAATCCCAAGCGATTTACCTAGGCAAATTGAATTAAAGCTAAAACCTCGGCTAACAGACGGCCCTCGGCTTAGATAGCTCTAGACTTAGCACCGATTTGGCTTAAAGCCGTTCCGAAAATGTGTTGGCATAAAACTTTTGACGCGCTTGTGCACTATTATACAGTAACTTTGTGTATGTATCTGTGTGTGTGTGTGGGTTAATACGCAACCACTTTGTAGTGCATTGAACTGGGCCCGGAGCTTAGCTCTATGGCTAATCGGTGGGCAGAGCAGCAGCGGCAGCAGCAGCTGCTAAGAGTCCAGCTATGAGTACTATACCAAGTACTTGTCCAGTGAGCCACTTGCTCTGATTAAAAAACTGCTGCGAATTATGTTGAACAGGTTGCTAGCGGTGGACAGGTAGGGAGGAAAAGGGGTACAGCCCACATATACGAATGCAGCATGAAAAATTAAAAGCAGAATAAATGAAGGGGCACAAGTCTTGAACTGACCGCAATTGCCTTAGCTTGCTCCACTTGGAACTGGCCCAAAAGTTTTTGCGTAATATTAATATGCTCTTATGTTGAGTTCTTAAAAGATACTTGTCTAAGAGTTTACCATGTTTAATTATATATTGCTTACTTTTAATTAAAACAACAATAGAATTTAATATTATGATAAAACGAGAAAGAAAGGCGCTCCGAAGGTAATATATCCTTGCAGTTGCTTAATATAATAAAATACTTTATTTCAGACCGATTGTTCCTATGACAGCTATAAGATATAGTCGTCCGGTTTTGACCAAATTCAATCAATCTATATAAAATATAAACAAACTTGCAATTACTGAGTGTGGTTAAAATAGTTTTAGAAACAAACAAGTTGTTCATACAACAAATCATTTTTCAACAGATTGTTCCTATGGCAGCTATAAGATATAGTGGTCTGATTTTGTTGAAATTTTGTAAGCGTACTAACATAATGCCGAAACTTATAATTAGTAGGTTTGGTTGAGTTATCTCAAAAAACTAAAATTTTCTACCGATCGTTCCTATGGCAGCAATATGCTATAGTAGTCCGATCCGGCTGATTCCGACATATTATCTGCGTGCAGCAGAGTTAAGCATCTGTACTAAGTTTTATCAAGATAGCTTCAAAAATGAGAGACAATTTTGCATAAAAGCAGACGGACAGACGGAAAAAACTATATCGACTCGTCTTGTCGTCCTGATCAAGAATATATATACTTTAAAGGGGTCGGAAATGTTTCCTTCTATGCGTTGCAAAATTCTAGACAAAATTCTAATACCCTCTGCAAGGGTATAAAAATACTAAAACATATTTTACAAATTTGTGTATAGTCTAAAATTTAGGCAATTTAATTCTAGTACATTTAGTTTACTACAATAAATAACAACTTTTAGCTCATCTTTACGAGAATCAGAAACTCATTCAGCATTTATTAAAGTATCCGTTTTGTTGCCATTGCCTGAGCACTTTTCTATCTGTCTATATTTGCTGTTGTACTAACTTTTTGCTTGTGTGTTTTGCGCTACTTCTAAGTAAAAGCTATCTACAGATTATTCTGTCACCGTCCTTTCACAATTCTCTCTCTCTCTCTCTCACTCTCATAAGAGCATATGTAAGTAAGTATTTGCCAGCTCATGCTCAGCAACTTTCCCAGCAAATTCCAAAGTGCTCAGGCTCAGGGCCCGGGCCCAGGCCCAACTCCAGACCCCGACCCATGCTGAGGCATTTTACCTAATAGACCTACCAACGTGTGTAACTCTGTTGAGGGTTTCATCTGCTGCCCCCATCTCTCGTGTGTTGGATAATTACAACCCCTGTCTTACCTTTTTTGTTTTTATATTCATTTTTTTTTACTTTATTTTTTTGCTCGTCCATTTGTACAACTCACTCCCGTCTTTGACTTTGACTACCCGATGTTATCCAGGCAGCAAACAGCAACAACTTGGAGACCCGCACAAAATGCTGGTCATTTGTTTTTATGTAAATAAAATGCAAGTTGTTGTTGTTGTTGCTGTTGTTGTTGTAGTTGTTGGCTTATGCATATTTGCCTGTACTCAACGAGTCGCTCAGTCTGACACTCTTTTTACACAATATAATTTTATATATGTAGTTGTTGTTGTTGTTGTTTTTTGTGTGTTTTGCAAACATTTTCTGGGGCTGGTCAAAAGCGCACAGCATTTTCCTTTTTTCCTCGCACTCCTGTGTGTGTATATGTATGTATGTATGTATGTCTGTCTGTAGTTGTTGTTGTTGTGTTTTTTGCAAATTCACTTCCGCCTCAGACTTTTGCCAGCAAAACGGCAACATCGAAAAAAATTAACACGACAAAAAAAAAATAAATATATATAAAAAATAATAATAACGAAAAGCAGCAGAAAATTGCTTGCAACTTTGCTGCGTCTTTTGCTGTTGTTGTTGTTGTTGTTCTTGTTGTCGTTGCTTACATTTTCTTTGTGCAATAAAACTAAATAACAGTTTATGAAAATTTGCCAAAATATCAACATCGGCCATCAACATCAAGAAGAACAACAACAAAGTGAAGTGACTTTTCCTGTTCTTGGCGTCGGCTTTTGGGAACGCGTTCTGCTTGCGATTTTCATTCTATTGTAAAAAGCTTTTTCGTAGCTGCCCATTTAAAAGGCGTTGACAGCACTGAGAAGTCTCTACAAAACCTACACGCCACACTTCCCAGTACCAACTCCCACCCCACCCCCCATTAAGCACCCCACATAGCAAATTTGTGCTAACGAGTTGTCGTCGCTCGTTTGGACTGCATATAAAAAAAATGAAAAACAACTGCTGAAAATAAAGAAAACCGATGCTGAACTGAGCTTCAAATAGGCCCATGCCCATCATGAACCGATGCTGCCAATGTTGCCTGATGTGCTTGCTCCTCTCGCTGTCTCTGTATATGTGTCTGTATCTGTGTTGTCTTTGTGCTAAATTGAACCAATTTTTTGTGTGTTTTATATAACTTTTTCTTCTTCTCGTTGTTGCTGTTGTTGTTGTTGTTTTTTAACTGCTATACGCTTTCATTTTGTTTGTCTTTTTACAAAGTCACACACACACACACATGTGTGCATATGTACACACTTTTATATTTGTGCTTTATGTGCGCCCAGCGCGCTGCGCTTATTTTGCAGCACTTTGCAGCGCGTCAAGTGAGTGAAAACCCGAGCGACGAATGCGCTTTCAAAGCGTCGAGCTGTCTATGCATCTATTCATGCGTGCCGGGGCCTTCCAATCTACCAGCCTCCCCAGCCTCCCCAACCTCCCAGTTTACCCACCTCCAAAACCGAGCCTATTTTCATTGCATGCACAGCTCACACACACACACACACACACACATCTGTCCATGTGTGTTGTGTACACATATGTGTGAATTAGAGATGAGCACGTTCGGTTCATCGATATTGTTATTATGCGACCTTACTGCGTTGTCTTTTATGGTTTTCACACGCTTTCGTGGCATTTATAAAATAAATAAAAAATATTTACATGCTGGCATTTAAATTATTTCCGTTTTCGTAATCTGTGAAAATCTTTTCTTTTTCTTGTTGTTTATATATTGGATATTCAGCAAATTAATATCGTATTTCTTAGCGTGTAGCTTTTTTGCAAGAAGTTAAACGGCTATTTCTGAGCTTAACTGAAGTCTAGTTTTATTTTTTTATAGAGTAGCTTTAATTATTCATATATTTTTATTTACAACCCACCTGGGGCATATCAGCTAAATTGAATTTTTATTGCAACAATAATTTTATTATTTCTATTAGCATACAATTCATTAGATTGACTGTACACAATTAATACAATTGTTTCATTATCTTAACTGCTGTACATTTTATAAGGCTATACATTTTTTTATTGCATAAATAGGATATATGCATAATCCCATCACTATTTCCCAGTCTTAAGCTCAATGTTTATGCCTATCGCTTTTTATATGTATGTGTGTGTGTGTGCGGGTGCATGTTTGCTATTGCAAATTTACAGCCAATGCATGCAACATTTGGAGTGGGAATAAAAGTGGGCGTGGGAGGTGCCAGTGGAACGGCTCGGCACCTACCACGACGGAACTGTCGGCGACTTCTACATGTGCTCGGCTCGGTTGGCGTCTTCAACTTCAACATCATCTCCATCTCCATCATCGTCGCTTGTCTGTCGTCAGCTGAGGCTGAAGTTGAAGTTGAGGCTGCGGCAACTGCGGTGGCAACTGGCGGTGGCAACTGGCGGCTCGTGGCTGCCACTACCACTTGGTAACCTGGTAGCTGCTAGCTGTTAGCTGTTTGGGGTTGGGGTTGGGGTTGCAGTTGGCGGCTGTTGCCATTGCAGTTTCGGTCATTATTCAACGTCATTGCAATTTGGCGCTGCTGCCGCTGCTGTGGCAGCTTCAATGATGCATAATTTGTAGCGTTATATAAATGCAAGCTCTGTTGATATTTTTTATGCTAATTGCATGCAAGTTAAACTTAATACACCATACACACACACACACACACATACACACACAAATACACTGCTGGCTGTAATTATGTGCGCCGGCGAAAAAAAAGAAAGTTGACAGTTAGGTGGCGTCAACAGCAGCAACAGCAGCACCAAGAGCAAACAAGTTGCAACAGTTGCAGTTGTTGCTGCCTTTTGGTTGTTGCTGTCGCTGTATATGACGGGCTGCTCGTAACGAGCATATATGTATGAATATATATATATATATATGTATATATACTCCTGTACCTACATGTGTACAGTTAGGTGTTTGCATCTGATACATGCAATTATGCATGACGCTCAGATCGATGCGATAAAGCAGCAGCAGCAGCAGCCACAGCAGCAACATTCAAGAGAGAGCGACAGCAACAGCTCAAAAAATGTAAAAAAGAAACAAATAAAATTTTCTGCAAATATTGGGTTAAAGATGTGTAACGTGTGAAGTTTGCTGCAGATGTTTTTATTTTTCTTTTGATTTTCGCAGTCTTTAACTAGCGGATTTTAGCGGTTATGGCAACAGCAAGTGCAACTGCAATTTAAGGGAATTCTACTTACAAGAGATGATGATGAATCCAGCGATAAGATTATTATTGTTAAAGAAAATGATTTTACAATTTTGTCAGTTTACATTTTTTCATTACATTGGTACGTTATTGCATGACTACAATTAAGTTATATAATTTTATTTGTTGGAATTAGAGGGTAAGTTTTTTACAGTCCTCTCTTAGTTTTACTCTTACGCTTTCTGTAGCTGGCTAGAAGTGTTAAAGCCCTCTCCTGCTGCTAAATTATATGCCCGATCTGCTGGATGTGGCGGCCATGCTCAATGTCCTTGGACCTAGGCTAGACATTATTATTGAGAATAAAATAATCCAAGCATCACGTTGAATTGCTTCTGGGACAAATAATTGTATGAAGTCACGCATAAAAATGTTGTTGTGCGTTATTTTATTTTGGATATAAATAAATATGCGCAATAAAATATGAATTGATATTTAAATTGCAGTTGCTTTTCACACCGTTGAACTACCGACTTTAAATCAAAGCTCGTAGAATGAATAATGAAATGAAACAAATAAAAATAGGAAAAACTAGAAATAATTGCTAAAAACAATGCTGTTGGCCAATTCATTAAGTTTAGTACACACCATGTTGGCATCTTGTTGGCATATGCTGCCATAAAAGCTGCCATAAAAAACGCTTTACGTACCAAATTACAAGTCAAACGCGGCAATCGCTGGAAACGCAGCAAACGCTGGCGGAAGCAGCCGTTAAAAGGCACTTAGTAGCGCTTTAGAAGCACCCAAAGTACCCGAAGCAACTGAAACCCCTGAACCCAGCCCGCTCATCAAAATGAGCATATACAAGCTGAGCAGCATATACTTTAAGGCAAACATAAAAATTCATTAGAAGCGCTTTCAATAAATTATCAAGCTGCATTAATACGCTCGCTGCGCACTTGGATATGCGCTATCAATGGTCATTAATCTGCTGAGGACGACGACAACAACACCGAGGACGATGACGATGACGAGGACGAGGAGGACAAACGTTGACGTTGACGAGCTTCGCTTGTTGACTGAATTCATTTGGCAAACAGTTGCTAACACGATTTGAGGAGATACCTACTCCTCTATACCCTGTGCCTGTACCCTTAAACAAGCCAAATTGGCTATGCAAAATAGAAAATAAAAAATAAGTTGAATGGTCGATTGTGTGAGTGTGTGAGTGTGTGAGTGTTGTTGTTCAAGTGCTGCCAATTAACAAGGCAGCCCTGCTAGCTAGCAGTGCGAATCGATATTTACTCAATTAATTTATTACTTCCGCCAGCAGCAGCAAAGCAGCAAAATCAGCAGCAGCGATTTTTCATTCATAAAAAAAAGTCAGCTCGCAAAAGTTGGCCAACAAAAGCTGATGAAGCGTCAGCGTCGCTGTCAGCGCCTAAGCGTCGTGCGAGTTTTCGAGTCACTCTGTGGCACAGGAAGCAATCATCGTGCTACAAGTCATATTAACTTACGTTGGGCGCACAAAAACACAAAAAAACAACAAAAAAAGGGGAATGAAAAAGAAAATATATATAAAACAAAAACTCAAACGAACCCCAGACTATGCTACGCAGAATCACAGCAAAAACAGAAGCTGAAGCGAGCCAGCTGGGCCGGTTCCAGCTACACAGATCTCCGCTTGAATTGGAGCGAAGCTGGAGTTGGTAGATGGTAGATGGGAGCTGGAACTATAGCTGGATGGTCAGTCAGCATATGTTGCCCGACAACTTTGCGCATGCGAAAGTTGAGCGTCGAGTGCATGAAACTATCAATGAAGGAGGCTTCCTCGACTCTTCTTTAACTTGGGCTTCCCAGGCCAGCTAAATGCGAGCAGGTGCAGCTCACTGATACTTCCACTCACACACACACACACACATACACAGACAGTTTCATAATGATGGATGGCTATGACTGGCTGTCTGTGTGTGTGTATATCAGTCTTTCTGTGCGTGTATTTGTGAGACGCGCCTAAGCCGGTTTTGGACAACAGCAGTTGTCGAGTGTCTTTCAACCCCTCTCCCCACTCCCCTCTCCTCCCGTCCCCCTCTGCTGCTGCCTCAATTAAACTGCCAGAGACGTGGCCGAAAACCCACAAAAGTGTACGGTAACTGTGGCTCAAAAACACAAAACACCAAAAAAATATAAGCAACATAAATAAAAAATTGAATTAATAACGAGACGCGACAATGTGAAAATTGTTAAACGTTGTTTATTTTTTCAATTTACTTTTGCAATTACCGAGAACAACTACAACATCGGTTAACAACAAGAATAATAAGTAAGGTCCAATATTGGGTCAAATTCGATAACTATCGAACATTATTAAGAATTTAAGATTGATAGGTGTGGGAAAATAATAAAGCGTATACTTATAGTTTAAAAAATAAAGAAAAACAATTTTTTTAGTAAAAACAAAACAGAAAACAAAAAAAAAAATAATTTTAGATATTATTAAAATCATAGGAGTGCTAAAATAATTAATGACTGACGGCTCCTACGCATCGTGACGGAAACTATATATGATATGTTAGTAATTGTTTAACATAAGCAACAAGCAGATTAACAACAATAACAGCAACAACAACATCAAGTTAGCTCTTGACTTTTGGCTGCGTGTTAATTTTGACAAATGAATATTTTGGTTGCTGGTCATATGGAGCATTATTCCCAACCCGGCTTGTCTATAATTTACGAATTCGGACTAAACAGCGATTGTGGCGGCTTTGCTTAATTATGGCTTCCATCGCTGGCTGGCCTTTGTGTTGTCCCTTGTCTTGGCTGTCTTGGCCTCAAACTAATCAGCTTGAAGCCATTAATCTGACCAGTGTGACCGTGTTTTGTGTTTCGTGTTTTATGTTGCAGTGCGACCATAGTATCTTTTGGCTATGGTGTCGCTTGATTATCTAACTTTTGGCTGGAGGAGGGGAGGAGCCCGTAGACAGTTGTTATGCTCGAGTAGTTTTCAAAACGTTGTCAGATAACTTGAATTTCAGGCCCGACGCGCTTGACTGGCTTTTCAGTTCTTAGCCACACAGCCAGTTGGGGACTAAAGTGCAAAATGAAATGCTTATGTGTTTTTTGAGCAGCAATAAAATCTGTGGACATTACCCGCATTTGTTCACACGCACCTTCATTCATATAAATCTTGAAACTTAATGAACACATATCCTTGAAAATATAAATAGGTAATATGAACATTTTGGTCCGCAATCAAGCGGCTATTAAACTTTTTAAAAACAAACGAGCTGGCTTCAGAAATGCTGAAAGCACACAATCCCACAGTTAAAATAAAGTTTAAATCTGCATACATAAATAATATGAAACAAAAAGGCAAACACAATACTCAAAAAAAAAAAATAAACTAAAAAAACTTTTCAACAGACCCGCAAACTCATTCATGGATACTACGTGAGCGTGCGGGCATTAAAAATGAAATACAAATATAATATAAAACCAAAAAAAATAAAATAAAAATCAAATGGGATTGCATACATAATATTTGCATATACTTATTTATACTTGATTTAATGAGTAAAAAAACGTATTTTTTACGTCTACAATGGCTTAAAAGTGCATTGGAATGGAGAATTCCATAAATTATCATATTCAGCTAAAAACTTATGTTCATTCAGCGAGCTTTAAAGCCATATAAAAATCAAGTGATTCGCGACAATTTGAGATTTGATAATAAAATGATTGTTTTATCACCAAAATGGTTTATCACTAAAAAGTGATAAAAAATAAGCTGTCAGCTTTGAATTTATGATTCTGATATTTTCTTAGCTTGTTTTGTTTTGAATTCGCACATGACATGCACATTTTGTATGTTTATGTATATTAAGCAGTTTCCTACAGTTTTTTCAAATATTTTTCTATTTATTTAAAATGCATAAGTTTATTTATGGAGGTTTAAATTTGTTGCTCGTTTCGAAACTTTATTTAGTATGCTTTATAATTTATGACATTGTATATTCAGGAGTTGTTTTAATTGCATTTTAATTTCAATTTATTTTTTATATGCTGAATTATTTAGTTTTCAAACATTTCTAACCCAGTTGCAGTGGCTAAACTCATTTCTAGTCTCACACTTAAGCGTCTATAAAGTTCAGCACGTCAATAAAAACGGCAAAAATATGTAGTTTGACCTTTTGTCGAGACAGACAGCCAAACAGCCAAACAGCTTGCCAGAGACAAGACATTCAGAAAAGAAAACAAAAACATAATACAAAGCCAGCGGGCCGATTGGGCCCAGACATTATAATTATGCAGCTGCCACATACACCAGCCAGCAGCGGCAACAGCAATGGTAACGGCAACGGCAACAGCAGCAGCAACAGCAACAGTCAAGTGTGGCATGCAATGGCTTCGTGTCTTGGCATTTGGCAAACGACAAGTGCAGCCGTCGATCGCTGGCATAGCTGTCGATCCGGCGATCCGCCAATTCGCCGAGCGTATTAAACTAAGCCGGGCAAAAAAGTCAAAGCCAGGTGCGTGCTCTGGGTGCCCAAGCTACAGACAAAGAGAGAGAGAGCGAGAGAGAGAGAGACCCGTCTGTATATCGAAACTAAACAAACTATAGCTGCGGCTACGGCTAAGGCTAGAGGCCCAGTCACATTGGCCAGTTCATTTGAAATTCAGTTGAATATGCGCCGCAACTCAAAGCAACGACGCGTCGCTCTTTGGTAGGAGATTGTCCGTCCGCTGTTGCCGGCCCACACGTCTTTGTCGTGTCTTTGTAAGCCATTCATATATTGTGGGTATAAGCGTCGTTTGCCATTCATAAACCCGTATTTGAGGCACGTAGGTTGTGGCGACGGCTCTGTTAGTTAGTGGCACTTGAACTGGTTTTCCTAAGCCATGGCTAGCACTAAATGCTGTTGATTTTGATTTCTTTATGAGTCGATCCGATCTCTTGCTGTACCATTTTATAAAATGTCCGCGCTGTGTAGATTTCTTATTCAAATACCCTACGGTGCTGTGGGTTGTGTCAATGGACCAGCTGCGGCTCAGTCTGTCTTATGGGTGTATTGGTGTGTGGGTGTCTGGGTGTCGGGGCTTAGCTTAAAGACCGGTAGTCGTACCGTTAAGACCCAAAACTTATCGCGTTAAAGCCCAAATGGCAACCCTCGCCAAAGCTTTGCTATACCTAACTGAACTAAAAAAGAACACACACAAAAAATTAATTTGCCTGCCGCAGAATATAACAACAATAAGAACAAGAAGTGGCACAAACTTTGCCCATTTGCAGACAAACACCCACCCAAGTTTTACGAGCGCACTAAATAATATTTTGTTGCATATTTTAAGGCGCTGGCGCTTCTTCCTCATTGCTATATTGGCTCAACTTTCTTTCTATGCTTTTGTGTATATATGCATATTTTCAGTGACTAATTTATTTTCATAGACTGCCGACGCAGCTTTATGTTTTGGATTTTTTGGTTCTGGCCTAGGTGTTGCCTATGATTTTTATGCTTGCCCAAAATTTATGACTAATAAAATTTGTCAATTTTTTTTTAAAAAATACATTTTTCCCCCTTCCGCTGCGCGGTCTCTGCGGGATGTGTGGGTGTTAGAGATCTTCAACCCACGCATCGGTGACAACAACAAGAAAATCAACAAAAACTGCTGGGACGGGATTTGACAACCGGACGAACGTATAAACGTATAAATGTATAAACGTATAAATGTATAAACCAACGAATGTTTTGTTGAGTGGCTTATAGTCATAAAATCATCAAATCTATTACAGTTCTCTGTTATTTTATTATGCAAAAAAGACGAAGATATATAACAAAAACAACCACATCTGTATGGATTTATTTTTGTTATTTGCTAGCTCTTCCGTATGCTGTTAAATTTGGTTTTAAAAGTGTTGTTTAGCTTGTATATTTTTTATAGCCAGTCTGTGTGTTGCAGTTAGATAAATTTATATTTTGTGTTTAAGTATTAGTGTGTTTTTTTTTTTGATAATTGGCTAAATATGTTAGCACTTAAATTCTGACTTGAAAAAATGATTCTACCAAAAATGCCAGACTTAATTTAACTAATTGCCTTGCCCCTATGCGCCGGCTGCAAAATACTTTGAATTTGAAAAACAATTTTTGTTGCTGCGGTCAAACAAAGACACGGAAAAAAGAACATCAAATATTTTGATGCATATTTAAAAAATAGTTGTCAGCCACAAGAGTTCAAAAGGGGCAATAATTTTTATTAATTAATTAAAGATGAAAGCTCCAGTTACCATCGAATGGAGCAGCGGCAGCTGGGATCGCACATCTTCAACGTTCCAGTGTCTCGTTCATGTTCATCTAAAATGCTCATGAAGCAGAAAATAATTAATGTTAATGCTATGGCTGGCTGGCTGGCTGGTTGGTTGGGTTACTTGGCCTGCTCTCTGTTCCGTGTTCCCTGCTCCCAGTTCCCTATACCCCGCCTCTTGCCCGTGGAATGGCGCTCTAATTTGTGCAGACCGCAAAGTTCATAGCAAATTAGTTGATTAGTTTAACGTCGCTGCCAAAGAGCCTGTCCATTTTGTCAGGGTGACAAGAGAGGGGCAGTGTAGGGGTGTGTGTGTGTGTAACCATTTGATATGGCTGGTCACATTTGTTCAGCTGCAAATTTTATAATTCAATCAGTGCACAGGGCACAACACAAACACACAGACCAGACAGACTTGGTAATGCGGCAATTTGTGTGAAATTTACCAAAAGCTCTTCACGGGCTCAGCGAAAAAGCGAGAGGCATCGAGATGCCGATGGGGAGATGGGGAGTAATTTTGGCAGCGAGCATGTTATTGTTGTGGGGTGTGGGGGGTGGGGGTGGGGGCCTGTGCGATTCGCGTGAGTCAAATGCGTTTTATTGTGAATTTATTAAGCGTGCCCAAGGCGAACATTAAATGCTCGCCCCGTGACACTCTAGATTCGAGAGGCACTGAGGCTGGGCCAGAGCAATAAAGATAGCCTAGAGCGAGCAGACAATAAAGAAGAATATTGAAATCGACAAGGCAAAGTGAATATGAAAGATGGAGTCAAGATAAAGGATGCTCTGGCAATTTTCTTGTTATTGAAAACATGAAAAGCGCTCCAAATATGAATGAGTGCTCAATAAAAGGCATAAATACATATATGGAAAACAGTATAGAGAGAATACAAAAGGCAATATACATTCATAAAAGATTCAATTGAATTAACACAGGACACTACTATTTATAGAAATTGTAATTTGAATCAAATCAACAAATCAATATTTGCTCAAACTATTTCGAGAAGCGTATGCTTATTTTTTTTTCAAGAATATTTTAAGCACGTATCTGAGAGATATAAAAAATGTATATTAATATATTTTTATAGATGTGCCGACGTTGACATTCTAGCAAGTATGCAAAACAAGTTTAACTTGAATGTCTCAGCTGCTCAGCGAAGATTGATAGGCAACTGTTATGCGGGCTGCGATTTATGAGTTTTGAACAATTTTAAATATCACAACATGCTGTGAAATTCGAGCACCTATTTGTCAGCAGTGAACTCTTTTAGATTAGCAATAAGCTCAAGAAGTTACTAAGCCTCTCGCTAAATATTCTATAAATAAATAAGATGCCATAACAACGTTGGTTTTCCATCTGCAGCGTCCGTTTCTATAGGACATATACATAGTCCTTATGATAAAGCGAAACCAGCTTGGAAAAATGATCCAACAATCTTGTTGGCAAAAAGGCTCAGCATCGAGTGCACACCATTTACTCTTAGCTGGTTTTCAAATTATAAGCCTTTCCACATATGCGAGCGCTCGGCGAGCGGGGCGAGCGGAGCGGGGTGGCTGTTGGTGGTGAGCTCTAAGCCACATGTTGAAAATAATTGTCATGGCTACCCGGCAAATCCTTTGCGCAGCGCCGTTTAAAACAATTCCAAACACTTTGTGGGCGCTTAACATAGCTGACAACAAATTTGACACCAAAGCCGCTTTAATCAATATAATAAAAGACATTTGTTAAATTAACAAAACGCGTTGCGCCACCAAAAAAAACAGCGGAGAAAAAAGAAATTTTAATTAAATTTATAACGCAAAGCCGCAAAGAGCGCCTAGCAGCTCTATGGGAGAGATTTATGTGACCGTTAATTTTGTCAAAGTCATTCGTGTGAGTGTTGTTGTTGTTGCTGGTGTTGTTGTTGCTGTTGTTGCTGACTGTGTGCAGGCTAAGTGTCCTGACGCAAAAAGGAGTGCGAGAAAAAACCTCACCGGATTTCCTGTGATATGCCACAATATTTTCCATTAACGCGCTGAAGTTGCAGGCAAACACAGCAAACCGAAAACAGAAAACAGAAACAGCGGCAAAACTGGAAACTGGTCTTGATAAGACAGCGGCAGCAGCAGCAACATCAGCAACAGCAGCCGTAGAAAAAAATTCAACAAAAATAAGAACAACAACAACAACAACAGGAGCAGGCAACAGACGGCGAGAAAAAACAAAAGCATTGAGCAAAATGTGCGTTGGTCCAGAGCAGCAGCAGCAGCAGCAGATTCCCGGCCCCCGACCCCGTACCCAGGTTCAGGTTTAGGTCCAGGCCACTTCACTATGGATTGCCAGTGTTTGTTTGCTTGTGTGTAGGCCTGTGCCTGTTGTGCGACAGTCGCTGGCTTTATATGAGTTAATGACTTGTAGATAGTTTAACTTACAAACCAGACCAGAGAGACAGACAGAGAGAGAGAGAGAGAGAGAGAGATAGATAGAGATAGAGAGATGGCACTTGATGTTGGCGCCCGAGCAGGCACTGAGCTGAAGCAAGGGGCTGCGTTGACCATTAGTGCAACATCCGGCGTTGCGCATCGCCAGCCATTGCCACACGTAGAGGACAACGACAACAACAACAACAACGACAACGCAGTCAGTATATGCTCAAAACTATTAGCAAGCTTTGCGCCTAGGCTAGCTAGCACACACACTCACTTAACTTGTGGCTGAGTTCGAGTCGAAGTCACAGGATCGGCATCATCATCAACATCTGCATCGACATCGACATCGACATCGACTGGCATGGAACGGGGCTGCGGTTAAGCTGTTAGTTTAGTTTGCGTACAATTTGTGGGCCCAGTTGACAATTACAGACAATTTGAGAGCTCCTTGCGCCCTGACCACTGCTCACTGGTCACCGGCCACTGGCCACTGGCCACTTGCTACTGTCCACTGTCCACTGGCCAGCGAAGGCATGAATGAAATGGTAAACCGGTTTACTTCACTTCACTTTACTTTACTTTACTTTACTTTACTTTGCTGGCTGCCTTCTGTTCGTCTTTTCATTTACTTTGCCAGCCTGTCTGTTGTCTTCTTCTTCTTTAGTTTTTGCTGTGCGCTTCCTACTGTCACACTTCAAGGATTTCTTTGTTGGCCACCATCCTGCCTTGCATATGTGTGACAATTACCCACCTCTTATTGTCTTCTATGTACTCAACTACACATATGTATATGTACTTCCAAAGGGGTTGGGGAGGTGTGGGGAGGGGGCACCTCGTAATGACACTAAATGAGTTGTAGCCAACCGGAGACGGGGCCTGGGCTTGGCCTCTCTGTTATTCTCATCGTTGTTGTTGTCATTGTTGTTGTTGTTCTTGTTGTTGTTGTCGTCGCAAAAACCTGTCAAGTTGTGCAGTTTTTCTGCTGTTGGTGCTGTTGTTGGTTAATTGCCGCAGGAAATGTTCTGGCTGTGCAGTTGGTCAACTGTCTCTTGGTCTCTTGGTCTCTGGTCTTAATTGCTTGAACTTTGGGCCAAGTTAATGCAGACCTATGCAAATTGAAGCGCGCCCTGAAGCCAGCGACAAAAACACAACAACATGATGACTAACTTGCAACTGCGGGTGGTCGGTCTTTGAGTTTCCGTTGTGACCAAATCATATTCAATGCATAGCTCTATCTACATACACTATATGTAGATATGTTGATATGTAGATATACATGTATGTAGCATGTAGTTCACTTCGTGCCCAAGTCCAACGGAAATCGAGCTCATTTCAAGACCGTGCAGCCTCGCTGGCTGTTGACTACGACAAATAATCAATTAATCCATTGATGAAGTCCACGACAGCGACGTTTATTTGTTGAGCCATTTGTAGGCACGTCTCACGCAGTGCTTTCGATGTTTGCCTTAGCTGGTCCCTGTGTCCCGCACAGTGGCACAAAAGCCAATCCACTCAATTATACATATTTATTATAAAAACTTTTGAAAACGAGTTTAAATTCACTTTGACTTGGCTGGCATTTTAATTATATTGAATGGAGCTAATTGAACTTGTTTTGATTGGCAGCCAAGTTGAAAATGAGCTCTGATAAATGGTAATTAATTGCAGTGGCTAAATTCCCAATGATCAATGATCTATGGACAGACTTAAAATGGCAAGAAAATATTTAAAACCAGTTAATGACTGTAAGCTATTAGAACTGCATGAAAAAGTATCTTAATTTGCAATCCATTTCGTTTTTTTTGTATATTTTGTTTCTTTACTTGTGCAAAGTTTCACAATGTAAATTTGCCAGTAGGTTTTTACTTCAAGTTTACTGTGACCTAGTGACACTGTGCGTGCTTTTATACTTGTATATATTACCTATGTAGATTGCTCTAATGCTGATTAGGTCGACGACAACATATACACATACGCACACACGCACACACACACACACACACACGCAAACACATAGACAGCTAAGTAGTCGGTTCAATTTGGTATCGAACGTGGCCTGCTCTTTTCTTTAAGACATTTTAATGCTAATGAGCCGCAAGCTGTAGACCTACTTCGATTCGGTGTGGGTTGAAACAGCGACACACAGACTGGCAGCGGGCAGACCATGATGAAGACAGAGACACAGACGGACGGACGGACGGACGGACATGTCCATGTCTCAATGACAGCCTGAAAGTGCCCTGACACATACACCTACACACACACACATGTGTGAGCCATGTAGCCAAACACAAAGAAAGAAAAAAATATAAAATAAAAGTTGTTCCAAATTAGTGAGATGTGACTGGGCCGAGTCGTTGGGTCTTACGCTTAAGTAATGTGTATTTTATGTGTGGGCTGCGAAAAGTAGGTAACCGTAACTGTGACTCTGGCGGTGATTGGGCATGGGTATGGGTATGGGCATGGATATGGGCATGGGCATGGGTCGATGGAACTGTGTGACTGGGTGTGTGACAGGTCGATTCGTCGATTGTGTTGCCAATTGAACTAGGTGCTCTCATTGCCGCCTTCCGCCTGCTGCCTGCCGCCTGCTCCTGCTGCAGTTGCCCAACTACGTGCGCAATTGTCGAACGTGCCGATTAACAATATGCGAATTTCCTATTTTTCACTCTATCCTCAGCTGGCGTCTGCTGCAGTGCCCAGGCAGCCGTGCCGCAGTCCGCTCCTCAGACCGTTGTGCAAAATTTCCGCGTTACGCCGCATGATGTGCAAATACTGGAGGGCACAGATACGCTGCTGCGCTGCGAGGTGTCCTCCCGTGCCGGCAAGGTGCAATGGACCAAGGATGGCTTTGCGTTAGGATTCTCGGCAGTCATACCCGGCTTCCCGCGCTACTCGGTGCTGGTGGATGCGGCACATGGCACCTACAATTTGCAAGTCAAGAACGCAACGCTCGAGGATGATGCCGAGTATCAGTGCCAGGTGGGCCCGGCTGCTGGTAATCCAGCGATACGCGCCAATGCCAAGCTGAGCATTGTGGCAGCACCGATCAGCATTTCCATCGATGGCTATGCACGCAATGCCAAAGTGGAGGTCATCGAACGTCAGAACCTCACACTGCAGTGCATCACCGAGAACGCCAATCCGGCGGCAGAGATTGTCTGGTATCAGGGCGAGACACCAGTGACTTTGGGTAAGTTCATCAGTGACTCCAGCTTGTAGTTTAACTTGTCTAACTTGACTGGAACTCCCGCAGTGCCCATTGTCTCAGTGAATCAAACGTCGACCAAACGTTTCCGCACCAGCTCCACGTTGCAGCTGCAGCCACGTTCCGAGGATGACTACAAGGAGTTTTCCTGCGAGGCGCGTCACAAGGCTCTGCCTCCGGATGTGCCCATGCGCGCCCAGATTCAGCTCTCTGTGCTATGTAAGTTGAGCAATACCTAGTAACCCCTTCAACTTTGACTTACTCCAACCCCTTCCCAACCAGACCCACCCGGCCCGCCTTTCTTTGAGGGCTATAGTCAAGGTGAGACCTTGCGCCGTGGCCAGGATCTACAAATCGCCTGTCGCAGTCGTGGGGGCAATCCTCCCGCACAGCTGGTTTGGTATCGCAATGGTGAGGTCATCAATTCACCACAACGCACCTCGGGTCGCCTCTCGGAGAATGTGTACAAGTTTACGGCTAATGCCTCGGACAATGGCGCCAATTTGGTCTGCGAGGCCAAGAACCTGCTATCGAATACGCCCCTGCGCGCCGAACTCAATCTGACTGTTTTATGTAAGTCTCACAGATCGCCTCCAGCTTCCCAGTTCCCTGTAACCCGTAACCATCTTCCATACAGATGCACCAAAGGATGTTTTTCTGAGCGGCGCTACTCAGGCTAAAGTCGGGGACGCTGTGCAGCTGAGCTGTGTGACAGCTCCCTCGAATCCTCCGGCTCGCATCAACTGGTCCATGAACGGACGTCCCCTGACTAACAGCAGCTACAAGACAACAAGCAGCGCCGATGGCGGCTGGGTGAGCAGCTCTAACATCACCCTGAACATCGATTCCCAGAGTCGCACCTTTATAACCGTTTGTCATGCGCTCAATGCGGAGCTCTCGCAGAATGTTGTGGGTTCCCACACGGTGAATGTTTTATGTAAGTGAAAAAGGAATCTATTCCGAGCAGTTTGCTTTACCCTTCTGTGTTCCATAGATCCTCCTTCGCCACCTCTGCTGACGGGCTATAACGATGGTGATATTATCATTTCCGGCTCCATACTGAAACTGCACTGCAGCTCCGCTGGTGGCAATCCTTCACCCACTTTGCAGTGGTACAAGAACGATAAGCGCCTGAATGCCGCCTCGAAGGTGACGGAAAACAAGATCAGCTCGGAGCTGTCGTTGCTGGTGAATGCCTCCGATAACAATGCCATCTACAAGTGTGAGGTTCAAAATGCGGCCATCGAAATACCATTATTCGCTACAAAGACACTCGGCGTGCATTGTAAGTTGACTCCTCCGACTCTTTTAGGATGTAACCTCATCTCTTGTGTATTCCTTGTTCATTCAGTTCCACCAGAGACAGTCAAAATTAGCGTTGCTCCTAAGAATCTCGTGCCGGGCATTCGCGCCAAGCTGATCTGCGACTCCAGCTCCAGCAATCCACCTGCCAAGATCAGTTGGTGGAAGGATGGCATCCCCGTGGAAGGACTCAATCTGGCCAATCGGCCTGGTCTCTGGGGCGGCTCGGTATCGACGCTGGAAATGCATGTGAACATCACCCAAGATCTCGATGGCTCCATCTATACCTGTCAGAGTCACAACGAAGTGCTGCAGCGCAGCGTACACGAGACCATCAGCCTGGACATACTCTGTAAGTACCCAGAATCCTTACTCCTTTGACAAACCCAGTCTAAATAGCAAACTCCGTTATGAACAGTTCCACCCAAGTTTGATGTGGCCCAGATTACCAGCTTTGTGGGCGTGGAGGGCGCACCACTGCAGGTGGAACTGCATGCGAGTGGCAATCCCATGTCGATTAGCTATACCTGGACCAAGGATGGCCTACCCATCAGCAGCAACTCACTGAGCGGCCAGCGCTTGATCTCTGATGGACCTCGTCTCAATATAAGTCGCCTCAGTCGCAACGATGGCGGCATCTATGTGTGCGAGGCACTCAACACACAAGGCACAGCCATGCTGGAGATTCAAGTGATTGTCGAATGTAAGTACTCCCCGCTCTCCCAGCCCGGTTGCCGTTGCCAACACAAGTAGGCCATTTGCTGATTTTGCTCTTCAATTAGACGCACCCGTTATTGCCTCTGTCACCGAGGGTCAGAACTTTGCCAACGGCCAAGCAGCGGTGCTTGCCTGTCAAGTCCAGGGCCGCCCCCTCGATGCCTCCCATGTGCGCTGGTCGCGACCCGGCTACGACTTTGCCACACGCACCACTTCGACGTTTGAGAACAGCACCGCTCTGTTGCACATTGATAATGTCCAGCGTGGAGATATTGGCAATTTCACTTGCACTGTGGACAATCAGCGTGGACCGGCTGCCTCCCAGAACGTCCTCCTCGTCGTCCAGAGTAAGTAGCCGAGCTTCCTTTAGGGTAATCCTGAATAGCAGCTAACGTGACTACTATTTCTATTTACTGCAGCCTCACCGGAGATTGATCACACACCTGCCTACACACGCTTTGCGGCACGCCTGGGAGTTCGAGCTCAGCTGATTTGTCGTGCCTTGGCCTCACCACAGCCCAGTTTCATTTGGCGGCGGCATGGCAAGGATCTCAAGATGCAGCGACGCAACAAATTCACGAGCGTTGAGCGTCTGGTGGATGCGCTGCACTTTGAATCCGCTTTGCTTGTGGAGAGCACCTCGGCGGATGATTACGGACAGTACGAGTGCGTGGTGCGCAATTCGATGGGTCAGGCGAGCACCACACTGGAGTTCAGCAAACCCTCGCGACCGGATACGCCGCTGCAGCTGCGGGTGGGTAATGTGAGTGATGCCAGTGTGGACCTGGTGTGGACACCTGGTTTCGATGGCGGCATGCAGGTGTATTATCGCTTGCGGCTCAAGCAGCAGGGTGAGGATAAGTACAAGTATGTGGATGGCAAGGTGGGTCAACAAAATATCACACTGGAGGGTCTCAAGCCCGGCGGCACCTACTACTTCTCCGTGATGGCCCACAATGAGGCAGGCGGCAGCAAGTTTCTGCCGGACATCAAGCTGACGCTGAGCAAGGGCTCGCAGCCGCATTCGGCGGAGTATACGGAAAAGGATGAGCTGCCCAATGTCATGATCATTGGCATTACGTCGGCGGCAATGGTGTTGCTGGTGTTGAATGCGGCTCTGGTTGCGTGGTTTGTAATACGGCGGCAGAATAAGACACAGGGCGAAACGGAGCCGAGCAACGATGATGCGTACTCCAAGGATGACAATCAGTCGGTCTATAAGGTAAATAGGCTCCAGCTAATAGCAAATATTGAACTGCAGACTGACTGGACTAATCCTAACCAGCTGCCCATCACTGCTTTGCAGGCGGACGTGCAGAAGAAGGCGGCCGCGTCCACATATCTCGTGGAGAACGTGGACATCATACAGTCCACGGCCTATCCACCCAAATACCAGGAGAGCTCCATGTGCACGCCACCCTATCCGCTGTGCAATCCGGACTTCACCCGCACCCTGCCCAATCCCAAGCGGCACAGTCAACGCAACAGTGCAACGGGCTTGATTGAGGGGATGCCGATGCGGGCCAAGGATGATCATATGCTGATCTCGAATGGCCTGTATATGCAATCACCTTCGCCCGCCTCCTCGCTGGTCATCAAGGGCAGCTACATATCATCGCCATCGCCGGCGCCGCCAGCCGATGGCTCCTATTTCAATATGAGCGACAAATACATGTCCTATCCACCAGTGGTAAGTAGAACCTCTCTCTCATCAATTTTTACACCCTCGGCTTTCATTATCGATTTGCTAAATTGAATTTACACATTTCAACTATCTGACGAAGAAAATTCATATAATTCGGTCGATAAAATTATATGCTTCTCACGTGAAAATTATCTTACGAAATGTATTCCTAAAAAAAAACAAAATTAATTATTTAAATGTTCAACAAAGAATACCTTTCCACACTTTGTAGAGTTGCCCTCCTTTTGAGCATTGTTATCGATAATGGCTTATTAAATTTAATACCCATTCTCTTTTTCCCTTTTTTTTCATCTCCACTCTAATTTATCCGACAGACCTACTAAACCGGGTAGCGCGTCATAGACCGAAGACAACAAACACCAGCCAAACCCCAGCTAGACTGATTGACATCAAACATCACACATCACATCACAAAAGAACAGCAGAAACAACGACAACAACGGACACACAACGAAATTGAATTTGAGTTGATTACAGTCAAGAGGAGTTTTTGTTTTTTTTTTTTTTTTTGGTTTTTTGGTGTTTTTGCTTTTGGTTTGGTTGTTGCTGTTGCAAGTTTTTTGTTTTCTGTTTATAATTATTACTAAATGACGTTGATTATTATGGAGCGCAAATGGTGGAAACATGTTGAATGTATTTTGAGAAAAGACATTTGCATGCGGCGCTCGAAGGCTGTGATAAGTACCTGTATCCAAGGCTCTCTCCACTCCACACCCCTCCACCCGACTCAGCTCGACTTGGCCAACCGCATCACGATACCCAGCACGCACATCAAAAGTTGGATCCACATCAATCAATGCAACCGATGCCGATGCCGATGTTGATGCCGATGGCAATGGCAATGGATTAGCCTTTGGGGCAGGTGCGCAACCCATTCTACATATGCTTGCCCCCTCTCATCACAAACCAACAACCGACAAACAACAACAACAACAAAAATATAAGAAGAAGAAAAAGAAGCAGCAGCATTAGTAGATACAACAACAACAACAACAACAACACAACAAAACTCAAATATTAATTTGTAGGCATTTTTCTCGATATTAAGTAGTAGCAATTACGATTTTTAGCATTTAGCATAAATATTAACGAGTCTGTCGAGTCGTGACTCATTCTCATTAGCAGTTGTTCAAGTTTAAGCTCTAGACATACCAATATCTCTCTATATATATATATATATATATATATATACAGACATACACATACTACTTATACATAAATATATATATGTACAACCCTAAGGCCCGATAAGCGTAACGATCTTAAACAATTAATTACAAACGATTCGAAATCACAATAAAATAGCAGAAAATCTTCAAACAAACATACATCAATTATAAACTACTTTTAAGCGTGATTTTCGTTAGATATAAGAGCCGATTAAAATTACATATAAGTACATATACATACATATATATATGATATACCGTATTTACACAAATTCAACGACTTTTTATCATGCATGACAATAAATTATATACATGATAAAAATGCGTACACGCGCATTGCCAAAAATTATGCTAAAGAAAACAGAAATGGAATCAGACAAGCGAAATTTAAATAAAATATTAATTAAAGTTAGACTTGAGATCTTTGCATTTAAACAAGATAAGCATGTGTACTATATGAAATCAAATTTAAATAAATTATATATGTAATTAATACTTAAAGCATTTCAAATCATAGAAAAAAAACGTCAAAAACATAAAAAACGAACAAAAAAAAACACCCACAACAAATTTTTGTAACTTCAAACAAAAGTATTTGAATAAATAACTTACAAATTTTTGAAAATTAAAAATCTACATAATTTTTGAATTTTCTTTGGGCTAACAGGTTGGATACTTAACGCCCACGATTGCCCGCGGTTGCCATGCCGCCCCACCTGCTTCATTATGCCACATGACTGTGCCGCAGTGCTCAAATTTGTCTATTGCCATCAATCAGCGGTTGGCTTTCTTCATCGTTCTTATGCCACCATTTTTGCTGGGGGCTCTATTAAGTGGGCGTGCCGACTTACACCTTAAATGCCGACTAATTGTTTTTGGGGCCAGACTTAACGGCGCTCGCGTCGGCTTTTTGTTTAGAAATTTTATTAATTAATAGCGACTCTTCCTTGCTTAATTAATGACACATTTAATAATATTTATTTCTTAATTTATGGAGGCTGCATTAGCGGATCAGAGAATTAGTCGGGGCCAGCTTTCACTGCCCCCAGAACAAAGTCATTTACTGGCCAGGTGGTCTATGACAAATCTTACAGCATTAATCTGGGATAGTGTTGAAATTATTGTTCATCAAAACATGAACAATTTAATATTTAAACAGTTTTCAATTTGATTGTTATTTGCATATTTTAATTGATTGTATTTTTTTATAGCAAATATAAATTATGGCTGCTATTAATGCAAAATATATTTCATTTCGCACAATTTACACAACCAACCACTATTGTCCCATTCTCAAGAACCAGGTCAGCAAACACTCGATTATATTTTAAATATTAATGAATTTAATAAAATGTATTTTGCTTTTCAATTTGATATTTGGTTTTCAATTTGTTTATACTTTTCCATTTCGTTGCTAATATTTTTGTAATGCACAAAAAACTATGCATTTGATTTTCTTTCATTTGATTTCTTTGTTTGTTAAATTGAGTATTTGTTTATGTGCCGAGCACGTAAAAAGTAAGTTAATTAAAATTGCAATTTTAAAAAGTTGCTTCTGCAATTGCACAGCATTTGTACATGAGCATAATAGAAATGGTTTTTATTATCAAATTAAATAAAATAAATGCTATTTTAATTACCATGTAAGCTGTTGTCACTGCAACGCTCTAGTCCTGCAGTGCAACCTATTCGGGGAACCTATAATCGTCTCGATTGCACTCTGAAGCAAACAACAGCAAAACAATTAAAATTAATTTTCAGTATGCTTTAAGTGCGTAGAACGAGTGTCAACAGCGACAACAGCAACAACAGCCACAACAGCAACAACATCCAAACAGAAACAATGCATAATTAAATACAGTGAATTCATTAAATTTTAATTAAAACATTTGAACGGGCAATGGATTTTTATTCTACTCGACTTTACAATTGCAAAACGACAACAAGAGCAACAACAATTTAATGTAAGGGAAAGGGGAAAAGTCGATACTCTTATACCCTAAGTTGAGAAGGAACTACACATTTTATTGTTAAAAGTTTTAATTGAAGTTTGTAAACTTTTTAAAAGACTTATTTTAATTAATTATATATATTTTTGTTTATGTTTACGCGTATGGTTAATTCTAATGTCACAATTTGCATAAGCAGTCGTATGGACCTGCTGTAGTGTATAATAGGAGCTACCTACGACAAGAGCTTAGAGGGAAGAAGCAAGCTAGGCGAAAGCCAACTGCGGCACGAAACGGAAAACTTCATTAAAAGTGGGCAGCAGTTGGCAGCAGCCGTTGCCAGCTAGTCGCGGCATAGAATAGGAGTCGAAGGGGGTGGGGGAAGGGGGGAAGGCAAGGGTAGGGTAGGGGTAAGATGTGGACTGTGTGTTATTCGCTTTGGTTCTAGGCATGATGTTCTAAGCATGACTGCCAATGTGACGACGCCCGGCGCAGCTTCACTTCCTGTGCTTCTGCTCAGTCTCCAGTCTCCAGTCTCTAGTCTCTAGTCTTCTGCCCCAAACTACAAGCTGACTGCAATCGAACGCATAATCATATTTAATAAGCGCGTCGCAGTCCGCAAGTGAAAAGGCAACGTTCATTGCTGCTTCTTAGCCACTTTCAAGTGATGGCTGTCTGCTGCTGTTGTTGTTGTCGTTGTTGTTGTTGCTGTTGCTGATGCAACAAGTGCGCGAGAACGAGGCACAGATGTGCTGAAAACCGGTCCACGATAGCAGCAACGCTTTAACGCAATTTGTTAACCTGGCTGACAAACTGTTGCTGCCTGTTGCCTGTTGATACTCTGATGCCTGTGCAATCCTACCATCCCCTGCTGCTGCTGCTGTAAGAAATAGGTGCGAGTGCAATTAAGAGCCTGCCTGACCAGTTCCGAGTACGTATTCGAGTCGAATCCTGGCCGGCAGCGAGCACTTCATTCATAAAATTACGCGCATGTTGCGTGATGTTGACGCTAGATAAGAACCAGCCTCACCTCCAGAGCCAGCTGGAGCCTGATGACTACTGCCTGCTGCCTGAATCCCTGCCCAGTTAGGGCCAACGCCAACCTGTTGACGTGCTGGCCAGTTGCGGAAAATACTTACATATAGAGACTACTTAGATTTGAGCGAAGCTGACTGCCTGACTGCCACCTGACTGGCAGGAAAAGTGCAGCGGCGGGAGAGAGAAAAAAAAAACTCGCTTTTCTTGGTAATTAATGAAAGCTGCCACAGCTCAGGCTGATGCTACTAAGGCAGAGAGGCAACAAACAGCTCTGCACTTGGCTACTGTTGCCGGCAGTTATTAAAATGTTGCGATAAGTTCTGCTGCTGGTCCCGGGCAACATTTGTATGCAAAGTGCCAACAGTTTTTGATGATGCGACGCGCAGGAAGTTGTCGCTGAAAGTGATATTGAAAACTGCCCGCAGAATGGATTACTTCCTTTTGGCCACGGCCAAACACACACCGAAGAAGAGCAGCCCAACAGAGTGCAGCAGGCACCTGGGGAGCAGCCAGGTACGGTGTGAAATCCAACCGGAGGTGAATCTGCTAACGATGAAAAACACTGAAATGCGCTCTCCAACTTTCCGACTGAATCAAGTCTAAGAGGATTGAGACAAAGATGAAGCTGAAAATGGGAAAATGACTAAGCTTCAGGGTTTTTAATGCCAACAAACTGAAAAGCCAAACAGATTGCCGATAGGCTTCAGGCAGATGCTTAACAAAAGAACTTGAGACAATTATTATTAGTCGAACTAAAACGCAAAACAGCTCTGTCCACAGATTCTCAGAACTTTGAGGCAAAATATGTTGAGCGTTTGAAGTGCTTTTGTTTGGATGGTAGTTCGTAGGTCCCAAGCCTAAGCAATAAATATAATTTCTTTCATTTGCGACCCTTGAGACGCACAACTCGAGCTTTTCTCACACACCTCCCACCCAACGGGTTGCACAGAGACAGAGAGAGAGAGAGGGTGGGAGTAGGAGTGGGGAGATGTGGCGCCTGCAATGCCCGCATGCTTTGGCAATCAACTGCCACACCATTTAGCATCATTAAATTAGTAGGTCAAAACATCACCACAGGCCATAAAAAATGCCACAGCTTAGAGGAAAAATGCAGTAGCAGCCAGGGGCAGAGACGCTGGCGAGGGGTAGGGTAAACAGAGATATAGAGATAGAAAGAAAGACATTTAAAAAATGTACGAAGCCAGCAAGCACTTGAAATGTGTTCTGTCACTGCCGAGAAATGAAAAGTCAAGTTGCACTCATTATGGCTGACACCCCCAAAAAATGTTGTGGAACAAAAGCTGCTGTTTCGGGGGATTCCGGACATTTGTCAGTTAGTGTACATAATCTGTGACACAATCGTAAGCAGCATAATTATCAATGTCAACGAAGAAGAATTTTCTCAGCACTTGGGGCCTCAAGTGGCCAACGGCCAGCGAAAATTCACTTTGGGCAATTAGAACGTTTAAATATTTAAAAAGTTGATGCGCTGCTGCGGTGGTTATGTAATTTTCTAGATGCGCCGCAAAACCTAATGACAAATTTAATGCGCCACTCGTTTTGGGACCTGGGGGGGCAGACTCAGACACATGTCGACAAGCAAACAACAAAACAAACAAACAAACAACGCAACGCAACGCTACGCAACACAACACAACACATTGAGACGCCTCTGGAGTGCGTTGCCTGTGTGCTTGTGTGTGTGACCTCTAAGAGTCAGAGTGGCAGTCAGAGTCAGAGTCGCGCTTAGGGTCGGAGTTGGGAGAGTTGGGAGTCTGAGTTGCATGTGGCCCCCATTTCAAGAGGAGAGTTGCTTCTTCTTTTTTTTCAAGTTATTAAAAAATTAAAGCAGAAAAACTGTTGCTGCTGTTTTTCATTTATTTCATTCATGCCGTAGGGGCGGGGCCTGAGCACATTATTCACTCATTAAAATCATCAGCTTAATAGCCTGAGCATAGCCGGGCACACAAAAAAAGCGAAATTATATTTTTTACAAGCTGCTACAAAGAATTATTAACAAAAATTCTAGACAACCTCTTCGTATGTACATAAATAATGCAATGTGTAGAGCCAGAAGAAGATGAAGAAAAACAACGCAAACCATGAGACCTTATGCTAAAACAGCACAGGAAAACAGAAAACATACTTATACAGGAAAAGGGGTGAGCCACGAACGTGTCTTGGATTTAAGATTAAGGTACAGCCCTGACGACTGCTAAAGTGCGCTACAGCGGGAAAATAATATGCGAATTTAAAACAATGAAACTGGGAACTAGATTATGTGCATATTGCATGCATATACACACATACTTTTAATAATGGCTCATAGTACATTATTATATCTTTGATATTCTAGAATCTAGAAGGTTTTCTCATAGGTGCATAAGAAATGAATTTAACTAAGATATATGTAATTCATAATTTGTATCGCGTTGCCATTTCATATTTTTGGAATATCAAGTACATATTTGTGTATAATTTAAAGTGTTTATTAAATTATTTCTGCACTAATTAGGTTTTAAATTAAATACGATAATACAAAAAATCCAATTTATTATTTGTATTGTGTGTCTATATTAATTAATTTCGTAACTACCAAATTGCAAAATAAAATACAAATTCGCAAAATAATTATTTTTATAAAATACTGCAAGCATATTTTTTGTTGTTGACATTTTGACTACTGTTATTATTTGTCATGAACTTTTGATTATATGTAAAACAAATCAATATTTATATTAAATTAGTCCAATTATTAATGGTTTTTGCCATGTGGAATGCTATTATCGCATAATAATCTGCAGCTTTTGATAATAAAACATGTGTTTGCCCACTCCAATATGCATTTGTAACTCTTTAGTTTTTGCACTGTTTGGAAATACGCTTATCTAAACATACGCAACTATTTATGTAGGCAAACAAATAATAGCATTAGTTTAAATGTAAACGAGCCTGCCAGCACACCAGCATATACATATGTATATGTATATGTATGTGTGGTTTAATAATTAATTGCCAGCAAAACTTTATGAAATGCATATTTAATGCATGATATTATGCTGCAGATATTTTGGTTTTATTAAAATAAATTGTTTGTTTGAGTTATGTGCCAAAAAGTTGAAATAAAAAATGCTAATTTACTACCGAACGACCCCTGAACTTTTATCAAATTTAATGAGCCCAATGTTGTTGAGCTAGAGGCTGGCACAAAAGCGCTGCTCATCCATTTTAACAAGCCAAATGATTTGTTATGGGGCCCCGGCACAAACAGCGCATGGCCATCCGTAAGACCGTCCCAAAATGGCCATTGCAGTGCAACCATAAAAAAGATGAAGCGATTTGCAGCCACTGTTGTAATTGTGCCGCTTAGCCCAGCGTCGACGGCGACAGTGACGGCGACAGCGACTGCGACGACGACTGCGGCATCGGGACAGTGAATCAAAAGCTAAAGAAAAACGGCAGCAGCTACAAGTACGAGTGCGAGTGCGAGTGCGAGTGTGAGTACATCAACTTTTGCCAGTGCCTATATAAACATGTTTGTAGATACGTTGCCGCAACGAGAAGAGCTGCAGATACGAATGTGCGGCAAGCAGTACGAAAATTTTCGCCTTACCGCAGACACAGCCAAGTGACGAACTGACTACAGATGGGAGAATGGGCGCAGGAGGGGTATAAGGGTTGGGATGTGGTGTGGTGTGGTGTGGTGTGGCGGAGGGAGACGCTGCCATCGGTGCTGGGTATCAACGAACGAATGAGTGAGCGAGTATCTTGGGAATCGTCACGGGCCTGAGAATAATTAATTCCCACGAATTAATGTGCACGGCACCAACAGCAACAACAGCAACAGCAACAACAGCAACAGCAGCAACAACAACAAGTGCTTTGCCTTGGCGAGGTGTCTTTAAGGAAGCAGGCGGCTCAGCCGTGGCACAAGTGTAGCGGCGGCTGTATCTCAATCTCGTTGCCGAGCTGCTGCTACAAGTTGAAGCTTAAGTTACTTTGCCTCTTTGCCTTTGCCAGCACGACGAAATTAATATCTGTGATGCAGCAGCAGCAGCAACAGCAACAGCAACAGAGGAGACGCTTTTTGGCATCGCTTTACCTGCCACAGTTGCTACAAATTACACGCAGCTTGAGAAACTGCCAAACTGCCTGTCGAGCAGCAAACCCCCACCCCTGGCCACTCAGCCCCTTGCTGTACCTTCTGAATCACTTGAATGTATTTAGTCACCTTAATGAATTCTACACATGATGTACTGGGAATTTGCGACAAAAGCCTGCACAGATTTGCCAGCGAATCGTTGCACAGAGCTATCAAAGTTTCCACAGGCATCGTCGACAACCCTTAGCGGCATCCGTAATTTTTCCCATTCTACCGGCTTAGTTACATATACTTTATAATTTTATGCGAAACATTACCGACATCGTGTGTTTAGCATTTCTTTTTATACCCTTTACCGATTAAGGATGACTAAAAAGGGTAGGATGTGCAAACACATCATCTCCGATTCCATAAATTCTACCCAATAATAGCGTACAACACCAATTGTTACTATGTCACAACTCAAAATTGAAAGAAAAACATAATTATTTTCAAGAAAAAATTAAAATAAAAACTATAACAAATAGCTTTAAGGTTGACAATCGGTTCAGTTTTGACTTGTAAGATTGGGATTGAAGATCGGTTAAGTTTTTTCAAAGTTATGGCAATTCGAAGTCAAGGAGGGCCATTTCTTGGGATTGGGAATCTTCACACATCACCATTGTTGTCATGATTTTTGACAATAGATCCTAATTTTGGTGGTTTCTCAACTTTGAATGAAGAACTGTTTAGGATGACAACCCATGCATAAAATGGCTTTGGAATTGAAGATCGGTTGAGTTTTGGCAAAGTTATGGCAATTTGAAGTCTGGGAGGGCCATTTTTTGGTACTTGGAATCTTCAAACATCACCATTGTTGTCATGATTTTTGGCAATAAATCGTAATCTTGGTGGTTTCTCAACTTTGAATGTAGAACTGTTAAGGATGACAACCCATACATAAAATGGCCTCTGGATTGGAGATCGGTTGAGTTTTGGCAAAGTTATGGCAATTTGAAATCTAGGAGGGCCTTTTTTTGGGACTTGGAATCTTCACACATCACCATTGTTGTCATAATTTTTGACAAAAAATCCTAATTTTGGTGGTTTCTCAACTTTGAATGAAGAACTGTTAAGGATGACAGCCCATGCATAAAATGGCTTTGGAATTGAAAATCGGTTCAGTTTTGGCAAAGTTATGGCAATTTTAAGAGGAGGAAAGCCATTTTTTGGAACTTGGAATCTTCACACATCACCATTGTTGTCATGATTTTTGACAATAAATCCTAATTTTGGTGGTTTCTCAACTTTGAATGAAGAACTGTTAAGGACGACAACCCATGCATAAAATGGCCTCTGGATTGAAGATGGGTTGAGTTTTGGCAAAGTTATGGCAATTTGAAGTCTAGGAGGGCCATTTTTTGGGACTTGGAATCTTCAAACATCACCATTGTTGTCATGATTTTTGACAATAAATCGTAATCTTGGTGGTTTCTCAACTTTGAATAAAGAACTGTTAAGGATGACAACCCATACATAAAATGGCCTCTGGATTGAAGATCGGTTGAGTTTTGGCAAAGTTATGGCAATTTGAAGTCTAAGAGGGCCATTTTTGGGACTTGGAATCTTCAAACATCACCATTGTTGTCATGATTTTTGACAATAAATCCTAATTTTGGTGGTTTCTCAACTTTGAATGAAGAACTGTTAAGGATGACAACCCATGCATAAAATGGCTTTGGAATTGAAGATCGGTTGAGTTTTGGCAAAGTTATGGCAATTTTAAGTCAAGGAGGGCCATTTTTTGGGACTTGGAATCTTCACACATCACCATTGTTGTCATGATTTTTGACAATAAATCGTAATCTTGGTGGTTTCTCAACTTTGAATGAAGAACTGTTAAGGATGACAACCCATACATAAAATGGCCTCTGGATTGAAGATCGGTTGAGTTTTGGCAAAGTTATGGCAATTTGAAGTCTAGGAGGGCCATTTTTTGGGACTTGGAATCTTCAAACATCACCATTGTTGTCATGATTTTTGACAAAAAATCCTAATTTTGGTGGTTTCTCAACTTTGAATGAAAAACTGTTAAGGATGACAGCCCATGCATAAAATGGCTTTGGAATTGAAAATCGGTTGAGTTTTGGCAAAGTTATGGCAATTTTAAGTCAAGGAAAGCCATTTTTTGGAACTTGGAATCTTCACACATCACCATTGTTGTCATGATTTTTGACAATAAATCGTAATCTTGGTGGTTTCTCAACTTTGAATGAAGAACTGTTAAGGATGACAACCCATACATAAAATGTCCTCTGGATTGAAGATCGGTTGAGTTTTGGCAAAGTTATGGCAATTTGAAGTCTAGGAGGGCCATTTTTTGGGACTTGGAATCTTCAAACATCACCATTGTTGTCATGATTTTTGACAAAAAATCCTAATTTTGGTGGTTTCTCAACTTTGAATGAAAAACTGTTAAGGATGACAGCCCATGCATAAAATGGCTTTGGAATTGAAAATCGGTTGAGTTTTGGCAAAGTTATGGCAATTTTAAGTCAAGGAAAGCCATTTTTTGGAACTTGGAATCTTCACACATCACCATTGTTGTCATGATTTTTGACAATAAATCGTAATCTTGGTGGTTTCTCAACTTTGAATGAAGAACTGTTAAGGATGACAACCCATACATAAAATGTCCTCTGGATTGAAGATCGGTTGAGTTTTGGCAAAGTTATGGCAATTTGAAGTCTTGGAGGGTCATTTTTTGGGACTTGGAATCTTCAAACATCACCATTGTTGTCATGATTTTTGACAATAAATCCTAATTTTGGTGGTTTCTCAACTTTGAATGAAGAACTGTTAAGGATGACAACCCATACATAAAATGGCCTTTGGATTGAAGATGGGTTGAGTTTTGGCAAAGTTATGGCAATTTGAAGTCTTGGAGGGTCATTTTTTGGGACTTGGAATCTTCAAACATCACCATTGTTGTCATGATTTTTGACAATAAATCCTAATTTTGGTGGTTTCTCAACTTTGAATGAAGAACTGTTAAGGATGAAAGCCCATGCATAAAATGGCTTTGGAATTGAAAATCGGTTGAGTTTTGGCAAAGTTATGGCAATTTTAAGTCAAGGAGGACAATTTTTTGGAACTTGGAATCTTCACACATCACAATTGTTGGCATGATTTTTGACAATAAATCCTAATTTTGGTGGTTTCTCAACTTTGAATGAAGAACTGTTAAGGATGAAAGCCCATGCAAAAAATGGCTTTGGAATTGAAAATCGGTTGAGTTTTGGCAAAGTTATGGCAATTTAAAGTCTAGGAGGGCCATTTTTTGGGACTTGGAATCTTCAAACATCACCATTGTTGTCATGATTTTTGACAATAAATCGTAATCTTGGTGGTTTCTCAACTTTGAATGAAGAACTGTTAAGGATGACAGCCCATGCATAAAATGGCTTTAGAATTGAAAATCGGTTGCGTTTTGGCAAAGTAATGGCAATTTTAAGTCAAGGAAAGCCATTTTTTGGAACTTGGAATCTTCACACATCACCATTGTTGGCATGATTTTTGACAATAAATCCTAATTTTGTCGGTTGCTCAACTTTGAATGAAGAACTGTTAAGGATGACAACCCATACATAAAATGGCTTTGGAATTGAAAATCGGTTGAGTTTTGGCAAAGTTATGGCAATTTTAAGTCAAGGAGGACAATTTTTTGGAACTTGGAATCTTCACACATCACAATTGTTGGCATGATTTTTGACAATAAATCCTAATTTTGGTGGTTTCTCAACTTTGAATGAAGAACTGTTAAGGATGAAAGCCCATGCAAAAAATGGCTTTGGAATTGAAAATCGGTTGAGTTTTGGCAAAGTTATGGCAATTTAAAGTCTAGGAGGGCCATTTTTTGGGACTTGGAATCTTCAAACATCACCATTGTTGTCATGATTTTTGACAATAAATCGTAATCTTGGTGGTTTCTCACCTTTGAATGAAGAACTGTTAAGGATGACAGCCCATGCATAAAATGGCTTTAGAATTGAAAATCGGTTGCGTTTTGGCAAAGTAATGGCAATTTTAAGTCAAGGAAAGCCATTTTTTGGAACTTGGAATCTTCACACATCACCATTGTTGGCATGATTTTTGACAATAAATCCTAATTTTGTCGGTTGCTCAACTTTGAATGAAGAACTGTTAAGGATGACAACCCATACATAAAATGGCCTCTGGATTGAAGATCGGTTGAGTTTTGGCAAAGTTATGGCAATTTGAAGTCTAGGAGGGCCATTTTTTGGGACTTGGAATCTTCAAACATCACCATTGTTGTCATGATTTTTGACAATAAATCCTAATTTTGGTGGTTTCTCAACTTTGAATGATGAACTGTTAAGGACGACAACCCATGCATAAAATGGCCACTGGATTGAAGATCGGTTGAGTTTTGGCAAAGTTATGGCAATTTTAAGTCAAGGAGGGCCATTTTTTGGGACTTGGAATCTTCAAACATCACCATTGTTGTCATGATTTTTGACAATAAATCGTAATCTTGGTGGTTTCTCAACTTTGAATGAAGAACTGTTAAGGATGACAACCCATACATCAAATGGCCTCTGGATTGAAGATCGGTTGAGTTTTGGCAAAGTTATGGCAATTTGAAGTCTAGGAGGGCCATTTTTGGGACTTGGAATCTTCAAACATCACCATTGTTGTCATGATTTTTGACAATAAATCCTAATTTTGGTGGTTTCTCAACTTTGAATGAAGAACTGTTGAGGATGAAAGCCCATGCATAAAATGGCTTTGGAATTGAAAATCGGTTGAGTTTTGGCAAAGTTATGGCAATTTTAAGTCAAGGAGGGCCATTTTTTGGGACTTGGAATCTTCAAACATCACCATTGTTGTCATGATTTTTGACAATAAATCGTAATTTTGGTGGTTTCTCAACTTTGAATGTAGAACTGTTAAGGATGACAACCCATACATAAAATGGCCTCTGGATTGAGGATCGGTTGAGTTTTGGCAAAGTTATGGCAATTTGAAATCTAGGAGGGCCATTTTTTGGGACTTGGAATCTTCAAACATCACCATTGTTGTCATGATTTTTGACAATAAATCCTAATTTTGGTGGTTTCTCAACTTTGAATGAAGAACTGTTAAGGACGACAACCCAAGCATAAAATGGCCTCTGGATTGAAGATCGGTTGAGTTTTGGCAAAGTTATGGCAATTTGAAGTCTATGAGGGCCATTTTTTGGGACTTGGAATCTTCAAACATCACCATTGTTGTCATGATTTTTGACAATAAATCGTAATCTTGGTGGTTTCTCAACTTTGAATGAAGAACTGTTAAGGATGACAGCCCATGCATAAAATGGCTTTAGAATTGAAAATCGGTTGCGTTTTGGCAAAGTTATGGCAATTTGAAGTCTAGGAGGGCCATTTTTGGGACTTGGAATCTTCAAACATCACCATTGTTGTCATGATTTTTGACAATAAATCCTAATTTTGGTGGTTTCTCAACTTTGAATGAAGAACTGTTGAGGATGAAAGCCCATGCATAAAATGGCTTTGGAATTGAAAATCGGTTGAGTTTTTGCAAAGTTATGGCAATTTGAAGTCAAGGAGGGCCATTTCTTGGGACTTGGAATCTTCAAACATCATCATTATTGTCATGATTTTTGACAAGAAATCCTAATTTTGGTGGTTTCTCAACTTTGAATGCAGAACTTTTAAGGATGACAAACCAAGTAAACAATGGCATTGAGATTGATGATCGGTTCAGATTTGGCAAAGTTTTGGGTGTTTGAAGTCGTAGAAGGGCATATCATGGTCAAATAGGCAAATGATGTTTGTGTATGTGTGTGTTTCCATGTACGAATGCAGATAAATAATTTTGAATGAACGTATGGGCTGGATTCAGGGTATCTCCTAGTCGGGCCCTTTTGACTAGAGCACTCTTACTTGTTTTTGGTTTGCAGACGACAGAAGTGTTACAAATTAAAACATCATCGTAAGAAACTGTGAATGGTGACTGTGAAACATTGATAGTGAAATGAACTGTATTATATGGTATTTATAGCATTTTCCAATTGAAACCCATCTAGTTTATTAAAACACTCGTAGCTTTATCTTTAAAGTAAATATTAAATTGTATAAGAAACTATTGGACCTTACCAATTTGTGAATTATTCAGTATCTTTCACTCAACACATTGCGTAACTTTGCGTTACAACTCAATGTTCCACTATCAATTTAGCCCATTTGCTGCTTTCATTTCCCTTTTCATTTAGGAATTCTTAAAACGTTCCTTGTGAAGTCACTGCTACCTGGCATCTCCAATGCTAAGGAGCCTTTTTCTTGGGCTATATTAAATAATTATAATTTTAATTAAAATAGATTAAAGCCGTGTTGTGTGCTCGAGCGCCTTGTGAGGTGATTAAGTAAAAAAGGCAGACAGCCAGGAGCGTCGGGAGCCTGCTGCTGCCACAAGTGGATGGAGAAGGTGCTCCTTCCTCCGCAAGGAGCTATAGAATCTGCAGCAGCCCAAGCAGCAGGAGCAGCAGGAGTAGCAGGTAAGCCTTAGCCGTCGCAGGCGGATGAAAAAACACAAATCACTTCAAGTTGTTGATGTTGCTGTTGAGATTATGACGATGATGAAAAGCTCGCGCTGCTTTTCCTATACACAAAGTAAAAGAAAAGCCAAAAACAACAACAATAACAACAAGTGCTGGCAGAGCACTGGGAATGGCAATGGAAATGGGACTGGGACCGGGATTGGGAATGGGCCTTGAGGCGAACGTAGGGATTACAAAGTGAAAAACTTTGGCGGCTAGGCGTTGATGAGTGCTTTTTGGGTCCTCTTTGGTGGTAGCACACAGATTTTTAAGACTGTATGCATATAATTAGCATTAGAACGGCCTAAAGATACCATTTTGGAAGACAAAAGCGAATCGCAATTGGGCCAAGCCAAGCTGCAGACTTTTATACAGACACACACTCATATTATGCTATGTATGAAAGTATAAACAATATAATCCTCACTAATGAATTTTGCGTTTTTTTTCCCCAAATACTTTTAAATACTTTAAGTCAATGCTCTGATTTCTGTAGATTATCATCTATTATATGTCTGCACAGATTTAGTTACTTGTGCGCGACCACAGTAATTGTTGAAATACAATACCTCGTCCTAATAGACAAGTCCTCATTGAAACTGTCTCATCAAAGTCGACAGACAACTACTGTTACTGTTACCGTAAATCTCTCAACAATATCCCTTTCAAGTGGCCTGGCCACATCCTCGCCCGATTGTCGCCAAAACCCAAATCCAAACCTGAGACACATAAAAATGCCCAAAAAAAAAGCAAACCCAAGCAACAACAAAATCTGACTTCCGCTTTGGCCTTTGGCTGAACTGCAGGTCAAGCCACACACACACAAACACAAACACAGAGAGGACTGGTTCAGGATCAGGGTTTGCAACCTGATCGCAGCTCAATGTTGACAAATTAATGTCGCAGCCGCTGTGGAGTTGAGGCCTCTGTTAGATAACCTTGTCTTGAAATTCGATGCGGCTTACTTGAATGAAATACTTGAAACGAGCTTCGCCTGCGCCTTTAGATAATGTGTTGATATTTGAATTCAAACAAATGCCTCGACCGTTGACATAATACTCATAAATAATGCCAATTGGCCCGTCGGCTGTCTTGTGTGTCCTTGTGTGTCCCAGTTTGTTTGTTGTCTGTGCCAGCCCGATACCAACACCTCACAGGCAGTAATTAGCCCGGCTCGTAGTCAGCATCGTGTTGTGCATAGTTGTTGTCTGCTGAGCTCTCCGCATAGGGCACCCATGTGGCACATCTTGAATGCTGCCGTTGGCTGTCCCAACATGTCTTGGTTTTATTTTTAAACCAAACCGCACATTCCTCAAGATGCCCGCTGGGTCCGCTTGCTGTTCGGTTTTTCATCTTCAGTGCCTCCCTCCCTCCTGCCTGCCAGCGAGTGCCTCCTTCCATTTCAGTTTGTTATTGTTGCTGGATATTTTCATGACCTTTGCGGGGGTTTTCATTTCACTCGCTGCTTTGTTCAATCATTTATTGATGCCGCCTCAGCTTCAGCATCAGCATCAGCATTTCCTTCGGCTCGACTTGACTTTGGCTTTTGTAGTCCCTTTGGGGCATGTTTTGTATAAAAATACATGCATATGATTTCGTATTTCGTATTTCACATCGTGTTTTCTCTGCGGGTACACACACAGATACACAAGTACATACATGCGCGTGCACACACACACACACACACACACACACATATTCAATTAGCGTATGTGTATTGGCTTCTTCATGCATAGCACAACAACACACAATTATTTTAATATATTTCCCGAAAATATTGCCTCTTCTTTTCTCCGAGTATTTTCTTTAGGACCAACAATGTCTGTGTAGTCATTGAAGCGCAGGCGACGCATTGCCTTGTTGGCTTATTACGGATAGATATATTCAAATGTATCTTCTAGATACAACACACAAAAATATGAAACGAGCCCAAAAATTGAGCTGCTAGACAGCAATAGCGCGTGGCGGGAGCCAATGGGATATATATGTATATTCATATGTATGTGTATGCGCGCGTGTGTGTGTTAATAAAATGAAAATTGTTTGATGTACTGTTAAGTAGCTATAAAATTTGAAAAATGAGCTCATTTAGTAGGTAGTTAGAGAGCCAAGTTTCATTTGCATGAAACAGCAGCCTGTTGGATGTGCGCTGCCAGATTCAGGGACTCTAGATCCTGATGCTGATGATGATGATGTTCTGATGAGTGGTACCTCTGCTCCTATGTTCCTATGCTCCTATGTACCAGTACAAGCACAGGGAAGCACCAGCAGCCGCTGACAGCATTATAATAGACCCCCCTCGCTTGTGCCAACTAATGAGCAATTGGTTAGTCCGGCGAATGCACGTCAGCAGCAGCAGCTGCCGGATGTAATATGAGAGTGAAGTTGTTATGAGCTTCAGTGTAGTACTAATCACAGACACTGAATTATGACATTAGGGGTGCTCACGACCACTAGGTTAACGGGCTATCTGCTGACAGCATGCAATTTACTCTCTGTCCAAATATTAGTTAATTTATATATATGAATTGACTAGCCACTGTTTGTAATTAATTATTTCTTATCATATAGCCTAAGACTTGGGGGCTTATGGGTATTAAATCGTAGATACATTTCTGCGGAGATAAATATGTTGTGCTGTTACATCCTAATTGTATACCCATCAAAACCTCAAGTACTTTATACAGTTTGCAAATAAATAAATCATTGCTGTTCGAACATTCATAATTCATTCAATGTATCCCAATGTGACCACACTAGAGTACGCCCATCGCCAAGACAATCTTTCACCCAGCACCACCCGCACCACCCGCACCACAGTTACTCACGGGTACCACAGCTCAAACAAAAAGCGCAGCCCAGAGAACCTACGACATGACGATCCCAGGCCCATTGCTCGTACATCCATAAAATACATATATATGTACATGTAGTATATGTATGTATACACCCCTAACCAAAACCAGATACACTTCCTGTGGCAGTCCCCAGTCACCTCAAGCCCGAATCCGACCACACGTGTCAAAGCAAACGGTAAACGGCAATCGCCGCACCTTGCGCAAATGTTGTCGAAGATGGTGATGAGGTCGAGAGGGCGAATGCATGCCGGATAGCGGAAGGGGGTGAGTGGTGAGGAGAAGTAGAAGAAGCTTGCTCCATAAGTGGCACGTCCCGGGCTACATATTTGTACAAGTTTATGGCGACAAGCGATGCCATTTGCCTCCGCCAGCTGATGACTGGCCCGATACAAAAGTCATGAAAGCTCCCAAGTCGAGCCGAGTCGAGTGAAAATATTGCACGGATTTTGTGGACGGTGGCGCAACAAAAAGTGTTAAGTGTGGATATTTTTTATTTAAGCGTAAAAATCCTTAGCACAGTCAGCTAAAAAAGTAACACACAACAAGAAGCAACAGCAACAAAAAGAATCGGAAAAGAGAAACAGCCGAACTTATCGACAAAATATAAAGCTGAAAATCAGCCGTGCAAAAATTTGCATGCAAGTCAAGACCAAAACCAAGATGTAAATGCGGGTAAGTGTGTGTGTGTGTGTTAAGGTGTGTGTGCTTAGCGATAACACTTTGACAGGATTACGCCTGCCTAAGGACCGCATCAAAGCGTAAAGGCAGCCGTACACACTGAAAACGATATTACCGCAACTTTTTGCGCCTTCGTCGATGGCCAATTGAAAAGACATTTGCAGGCACATTTGCTCCGACTCGACGATGCTTGCCGAAACTTTCGCATGAGTTAAAAGTTATGGTTCCAGTTGGGGCTGCAACCTCCCCAATTTTTTTGCTGATGCCCTGAACGTGAGGTAATTTCTAATATTTAACTCTAAATTAAGTTAAAAGGGTTCGAAGCACGTCTGCGGTTGGGCGCACAGCTCCATTTCAGACAGCCAGCGGTAGCAAAGAGCAGTCACTTTAAGAGTAGAAAACTTGAAGATTTTACCAGGCATATTTGATTGCAAAGCGGGCCAAACTGAAACCAAATGATGCAATGGGACCCAGAGCCGAAACCGGCACTGGACTTGAGGTTAGTCGTCTGGACAGTTGGTTTATTGGTCACACTTGGGCTCGCACATAATTTATGTGGGAATTCTGAGCAAGTCATTACCATCACCATCACTCAGCTCAGTCAGGCAATTCAGATGCAGAGAGTGACTCGGAACCAGAGCCACGGAGATACGGAGAAAGAGAGAGACAGTCACCTAGGACAAGCTCAAATGAATTGTGTGAACTAAATTAAAACCAAAACGAAAACAAAACATATGCGAATTATGCACAATAAACTCTAAGCGACGACCTGATGCCCTGCTTAAAAATAAAGGGTTTAATTGTTATATGGAACAGACTAAGCTAAATGATATTTTATGATCTATGGTGCTGGCTTTAGGTTAAGTATTATAAATAGTACATTAAATATGTTTTATAAAAGTAGTTGCTAGTTTAATATTATTATTAGTATATTTCATAGCCAAAAGTAATTGGTTCGTCTTATAACATATCAGTGGTTGTTTAGGTTCCGATTTATTTCTCAAAAATTAAAGATAGTTTACTGAACTAAATGTATTGTAGTTAGGTTCTATGTGCGATTCTAAAGAGTAATTGTAAGTTAAAAGTAAGTTTCGCCCTATCTCTATTCAACTGTTTCTCAGATATATATACCCTTTATACCCTTCCAGAGTGTTGTTTACACAGAAGGAGTCGTCGACTCTGTGATGTGGGGAGGGGAAGGCCCACAAATGCAGATAGCACGTTGACTATTTTTAGTTTCCCGTTCTGTAACTTGGTTTGCTGCACTGCACAATGATCGGTGCATTGGGAACCCAGCTAAGCACTAAGAAACAACATGAGTCCAACTTCGCGAACATTTTGCAACGTCTCCCGGCGTCTGTGTTGCGTGTGGCAAGCTTCCGTTCCCAAAGCGCAGCGCTGCATGCCGCTAATTGTTTCTGCACTTGAGAAACTTGCGACCGCTAAAAGTCAAACAAGCATTTATTAAACTTATTAAAAGAAAACTTACAAACTTGAAAAACAGTTGCGTGCATTGAGGTGGAGTTACATGCGCAGCTACGGAGTAATAATCACAACTGCCACTGCCACTGCCACTGCCACTGCCACTGCCACTGAACAAAGAACGCACTGATTAGCTGCCACGCCCCTGCAGCTGCCTCAGCTGCCGCAGTTGCCACCGTTGCTGCTGCCGCTTTTGTTATGCAAATAAGCAAAGCTAAAAATATGCCTGGGTGTACAGTGTACAATCTTAACACCCACTCATCCCATGGCCTGACACACAAACAGTTATAATTAATTGCTTGCTCGATATTTGGCATCCAATTACTACGCTGCTCACCGTTCAACTCTTTGCCTCCACCTCCGCCTGCGCCTCTCACCTTACTTAGAGCTGACAGAGAGCAACCCACGCGGCCAGCAGCTTGAATCGATAAAATACAAAAAAGATATATAAACACAACAACAACAACAACAAAAAGAAGAAAAAGACGCTGTCCAAGCAATACTTATGGATATAGATACTTTATGGCGTAAACAGGTTCGCTTAGCCATCCCAAGATCAAAGACTCATCAGCAACGGCAGCTTTTGATGGCACTCTGATAGTCGTTGTTGTTGTTGTTGCTGTTGCTGTTGCCGCAACATCCGCTGCCAGTCGCCACAGCAGCGACGGGGGCGTCGGCTTCGGCATCAGTTGGCAACGCACAGTTGTCAATTGTTAGTTTTTTAATCGAGCAAAGTATACAATTATATTGATTGTCATATAGTTCATTAATTGCTCTTTAATACGTAAGTGCTTTTACATTTTCAATTTATTTGCAAATAATGTTAAATTTGTTAAGTATTTGCATTGTATATAAAGTAATTAATGCTTACATCATTTTGCTTCACTGTGCATGGCCTGAACTTGATTTGAGACTTGTGTGAATTCTGGTTTGAAGCCATGTCTCAAACTGGATTTGGCGCTTGGGATTTTTATGAATGAACGCGAGTGGCACCAACAACAACAACAACAGTTGTTTCTGCAGCTCCAGCGGCGACAACAACAGCAAACAGTTCCAGTTCCAGCTCCAGCTTTCCATGGCCATTTGCGTTTACTACGCTGCTGCTGCGGCTTTTGCAATCTGCTTTTGGCCAAGATACAAGATACAAGATACGAGATACGAGCACATGTAAGGCGGGTGCCTGGGCAAATAATGAACATGAAACGCTTGCAGGTGTATTTCTAGCTCTTTTTCCCGTGGCCAAAACGAAACTCGAGTTTACTCCCTGCGTTGGCCACAGTTCATTAATAAAATTCACTGAAGCGAAGCAACTTTGCTTAGAGCTGCCCATTTATTTCTATCTATGTATCCATGTGTTTCTCCATCTCCCTCTCCCTCTCTCTCTCTCTCTCTGTGTGTATGCCATGAATAGGGATAGGGTTTTTATTTAGCCCCGCTGTAGATAAAGTATTCTAGTTTTTTTTGTATTTTTTTTTGTATTTTTCATCAAAACGTAACTAATTGAATAATAATCCATGCATTTCCATATGAATAGCCGATTAAGACATGTGGCTCATTTAGCATAAATGCTTTAGTTCGGCGTCAACCATCGGAAATGGCCACGCGTGTTGGGAATTGATTGCGGAGGCGGTGACGGAGGAGACGGAGGAGGTGGAGGAGGAGGTGGAGTCACCCATTTCGATACGGCTTAGCGTAGCTTTTTTGTATACGATGCTTATTATTTTCTTCTTTTATTTCGGTGAGCTTCATAAGCTGCATTGATGTGAAGTCCACCAACAAAAGCGCTCCAAGTTAACATCATTTTTGGCTGTGGTATAGAAGAGAGACCGCTGGTTATTTGGATTTTGCTTTGTGGCTATTATAATTACAACGCTTAATCAGTTAAAATGAAGCTGCCAAAGTGATGATGAATTCACCCTTTAACATCATGTATCATGTATCCCACTCCTTAATCATTTTTGTTTGCCAATTTAGACCTTATTTGGCTTATGTGGTTTTCTTTTGGACTTGACATCTACGTTGATGGTACATTTATTAAATATTTAATGGAATAATGATGACTTTGTCTCAGCTGCACAACGTTTTAAAAAATATATGGCTAGATATACATATATAACCACAGGATAAAAATCCAATAACTCAATCACTAGATGCACGAAATTAAGCCGCATTAAAAAAAAAGTCGTACAAAGAGCATGATGCCATTAAATACCATGGAGGCCATGTGCTTCAATGTTTTAAAGTATTCGGTATGGATAAATTTTGGTTGGCAATCCTTTTTGCGATGTCCTTTTTTTTGGGCATTTCCCCACTGACAGCTGCCAATTGTTCAATTATTGCACAGTGGCTCAGTGGCTCAGTGGCTCGTTGGCTCGCTGGCTCATTGGTTGGTTGGTTGGTTGGTTGGCTGGTTGGCTGGTTGGTTGACTGCTGTCGCAGCATTTAAAAAACTCCAACTATCATTTAATCATAAAAAATGCATGCGCCTATAGAATAAATCCCAATGCGTCAATTGTCCCGTTCCTGGCTCGTATCCGTCTCTCGGCTCTGTTAATTGCATATCAATGCAGCATCAGCAGGGCCAGGATCAGCAGCAGGACAGCCACCAATAGGCTGGCAGGAAACAGCCCGCCAGCTAGGCAGTTCATCAGAGTGTCATTGACAGCAGCAGCGTCGCTGTCAGCATCACCGTCAGCGTCAGCGTCAGCGTCGGCGTCGGCGGTTGCCGTCTGCTGATAGTTGTAGCCACTGATGGCAATTAAACTGATAGACTTTTAACGCATTTTGCGATTTTAATTATTAACTTGGCATATCGATAAGCCAGCATGCTATATGTCCCCATTCCTTGCACAACTCTCTCTCTCGCTCTCTCTATCAGTCTCTCTCGCCCACTCTATGTCTCTCTGGTAACATGATAAATGCCTTTTTAATGACTTCAACATATGCGTGTGTGTGTGTGTGTGTGAGCATCAGTGTTGTGCAATTTGATTTTCCTGCAAAATGCTAAATTCAAGAAATTAAGACAAATTAGCACATAAAGTAGTTGTAAACCTTTTAATAAAACTTGATTAATATTTATAAGTAAACTATCAGCTTAACATTCCCATTCCTACTATTTAAGTATAATTTTTGTGTGAGGCCTTATGAGTAAAACAAAATTGTGTATATTGAACATTTTCTTCAGTTCGAGAAATTGTATAAGAAATGTATTTAACTTTATATAATTTCTTATAGTATCCATAAGGCTTTAAGCTTTGCAAGTTATGCTCAATCCCGATTAACAAAGTAGTTAGCTGTTAAGAAAGCAAAATCTGGCTATAAAGTCAATTGTGCAACTCTGTTGTGTATGTTGTTGACCCTGGTGGCAACATGTGGCTGTCTCGGGATGCCTTTAACAAGGCTTTGCTCCTGCCGTCAGTGTCTGGTGCTATTGTTGCCGCTGGCATCTGGCTTGTCATTGCACATTACGTATTGTCTTTATTTAATGTTTGCAATTTGGCAAATTTATTATGCAAGGATTTGAGCTGCTCCCAACGGCACGACAGTGTCATTTATTGCATTTATCATGCTGCACCGCCCAACGCTTGGGCAAAACATCACATACCAACATGTGTGTGTGTGTGTGTGTGTGTGTGGCAACAATGCGACGTCTATCTTGTCTGCCACTGCCTGACACTGATTGCAATTTTAATTTACAATAAAACTCATTAGCAGTGATTGCTGTTTACTGTTAGGCAGGCAGCCGTTAGGGCCAGCTAAATGTGCCAAGTGCTGTTCGCCTCGGCGCTACGGCTATCATCTCCTCTCTAAGTGCATAAACGTGTCAGTGTATTACGAGTTCATTTACTCCATACTGGGCACCGACACACAGATATCCCCCTCGCCTAAACGAACTACCTAGCACTACCCCAACCACCCACTGTCGGCCTGTCTGCCTGTCTGCCTGTCTGCCTGCCTACCTGCCTGCCAATCTGAACATCTAGTCGCATTTGCATCTAATGCCGCTTCTGCATGGTGCTCAAGCATTGGCCGTGTGTGTTGACTTTGGTAGGCATTATCATTAGCATTAGGCAACTTTAAGTTGTAATGCATGCTCTCCGTTGCATGCTTGCTACTTGCTGCTTAATGCTTAATGCTTGCTGGCCGGCCACCTGTCTTGCAGCAGCATCGGTTGCATCAACAGCAATTGCAATCAATATTGGTTTAGCAATTGCCGAAAATGTTTGCCAATTAAATTATGTTGTTTGGCATTTAACTCATGCACAGCAATTGAAATAGTCAAGTGCTTCGCGATAGCTGCCAAATTAATAGCTCAATTTATGGAACCCTTTTTCAAATGTGCTTAAGAAAATGTTAAAAATTACAATGTTGTATTATAGAATATGGGGAATTATATTGAGTTACTTTATCAAAGTGTTCAGTCAAACCTCAATAAATAAAAGCCAACTGCTGTATATTGGATTTTGGAATATTGAATTCCTTTTTATTAAGCTTACAAATAAACAACAATGGAATATATGCAATATTTAAATTTTAGGTACAATTCTCAAGAAATGAGCATATTTTTGACCACATAAAACAAAACCTCAGCAGACATCGATTGATGTGTTGTCGCTTGCTTGTTTTGGCCATTCCTTTTGTAGTAAAAATTAATTTACACCATTGTTGACCGATAAGGATTTGGCTTTATGCTGATGGCATGAAATACTTACATAAATTGCAAACATTCATATCAATACTGAAATATTTCAATATTAGGACTGTCATTTGATTTCAATTGTAAATAAGTACATTGCGCTGCACACAGGTGCATATTTACACACACACACACACACACAATCAAAGCGCACTCAAAAACATTCGATTACCTGGCCATAATTAAAACTGACCAAAGAGGCCGATACGAATGCTGTCGACATTTGTTGCATGTGTCGAGCCGACAGCTCCAGCATTTCAATAGAATGTTTATTTCGATATTACGTATACGTAATGTAATGCTGCACATTACAATTAATCATACGACCGGTAAGCCGGCTTAGTCCCAGCACATTAAAATCAAATATGCACCCTTTGTGCGTGTAGTTGTGCTTGTTAGTATGTATATAAATATATATATATGACATATATGCATATATGTATTTTTGTATATTTGCGTGTGGTTTGTTATTCAGACGCTTAAGCTGCGAATGCTGAACGCAGCTTTTGCTTTGGCACATTTTAATTAAGTAAACGCGATGGTTATATTAGTTAGTTAATTTCATTATGTAATACCCTTTGCTGGCATTTTGTTATCATTATTGGCTTTAATTAAGCATTATTGGCAGCATTCACATATTAGCCGCAGCTTTGCGAGCGCCCATTATGGCTTGTGTGTGCGAATTATGTGTTAATTTAAATTAATGCTCCGGGATTTGTCACAAAAATCAATTGAAAATGTGTGCAGTAAATTTAAAGAGCCTTTTAGGTCCGTTTACCGTTCTGCAATAAATTATGCGAAATTCGCTTAATCTGTTAATTAAAAATACAAAATAAGAAATAAGAAAACAGAAAATATAATAATAAGAAAAGCAATTTACAGCTTCAACGCATAGCGATGGCTAAAAGCACAACTGTCAACAAACAAATATAAAAAAAAATGAAGAATATACGCGATAGGAACTTAAACCTCGAAGGTCGTATACCCTAAGGAAACTGTAATATAGTAAACGAAATGAGCTTTACATTTAAGAAGAGCCTAATCTATGTGTATTCGAGTTGTATTGAATGCTAAGCTTTGAGCTCTTAAGTAATCTCATCATCCTGGACCAAAGCATAGCATGACTATTAAGCTCCCAAGGCATTGAAGTGAGAGTATACCGAGAATTTGTACTTATGCAGATCGGCTTGGCTGTCTGACAGACAAATGGCCTGGCAACGACGCCTCCTGTGGGCCCCTCCCAATACCAGCTGTATCCTCAACCCGTTAATTTTGCATTCAGCTGGGACGGACACCCAGACAGACAGACAGCCTGCATGGTTGTTGCTGTTGTTGTTGTTGATGCTGGTGTTGATGCGGCTGGTGATGGTGCTACTGATGGTGATGGTGGTGCTGATGCCACTGATGGAGCAGCAGCCGCGCTGTGTTAATAATTATGGAAAATCAACGCTTCGGCATCATTTGGCAACTCATTAAAATTCATAAATTATACTTCAGCGTTTCATTAAAAAATCAGCCAACAACAATTGCCGACTTGCAGAAGGGCAGGGCACATAACGGCGAATAATGGTGCGAAGTGGGCGTGGCAATGCATCTAAAGTGAGGCAGCTTACTGCATCTACTTTTATGTCGGGATGCACACACAATGGGACAGTGATAAAAATTGTAACGAATGCCAATAAATGCAAGTATTTCATCCAAATACATTGAATCAATATTAAATAATTTAATTAAAACTCAAATAAAAAACGCAAGCAACAAAAGCAAAAAGTGAAAAGATAACAATGACGATAATTCGTACTTAATTGAACTGAAACTTAAACGGCATGGAAATAATTTACGGCTGCATTAAATAAATATGCTTTTTCACATTTAATATCAAATTTAATAACATTAATTAAGCTAATTCATAGCGCAAAATATCGTCGTTTATTAAGTGGCTAAAATAAACATTCATTAAAATACAACGCGCCTCATTAAATATATTTTAAATTCTTGCAAAATTTATGATGTCCCAGTAAATGACAAATAACTAATTCTAATATATGCTATCTTTATCCGTATCAAACAAACTCTATGCTATGAATCCCATTTAATTTATATATATATTCAAACAATGCTACTTAGCTGTCAGGTTCAGTCGCATAGCAATAAGCAGATATTTAATGTAAATTAATATAATCAATTTAAGCATAAATCATTAATTACTTGCACTACAATTTCGTTGCGAATATTATGTGTATTTATGGTAACTAGCGCAATGTTAAAACGCATTTAATTATTTAATAAAATTAAATAATACAAGTACCACGTATTTTTACCGAACTTAAATAAATATTTGCACAATTGTTTGCTGCGGTTGTGTCGCAATCGAATTGCGGAATACCAAATCTCGAGCCTTACATAACACAATAAAACTTTCAACTATGAACAGTTTAGTCGGGTGTGCTAGACTAGGCGAAGTCATATATATGAAATAATTAAAGCCTATGTATCTGCGAGATAGATAGTGTTCAACATTACGTAACATGCAAAAACATCAGTGCTCATTATCAGATTCATCTGAAACTGAAAACTAAAGAGAACTGATTTTAATGTATTTTTTTTAGAGCATTCTATCTACATACACATTTGCATGTCAAGTTTATCTTGAATTCATTGACTTGAAAATCAACGTGCTGAAACATGTATTTGTATAACTCTGATCCTCTGTTTATACGCGTTGATAGCTGCAGGGTATAAAAACAGAATATATATTTAAACATGTGTGTTTAACTTTTTTTTTTGAATGCATACCAGCTCTAGACAAAACAAGCAAACCATTTAAACATACAATTGCGCAATAATTAAATTACATATAAGTTAAGGCTGTATTAAATTTCCTTTTTTCTATATTTATGTTGCTGCAACATATGAAATGGCATAAAATGTACAATTATATCCGTTTGTACTGCGGCTGCAGAAAGTTACTTAATTTATTCCTTTTACATTTGCCAACCTACTCAGAACTCGTAAATTGGTCAAGCAGCGTTCGCTGAACCGTGCCACGCCCCACACCCCACACCCCATGGCCCATGGCCCTATCACAATCCCTACGCCCACTAGCAAACGCCCATCGGTCGACGCTCATTAAAACACGTCAGCAAAAGGGATAAAAGCGTTTTAACTGGCAACTGTGCACCGAATGGGCTTTATTACATACATAAGTACTTATATATATATATATAGTCGAACATTTTTTATTTGCACTGAATCGTAATGCACTGGTCTTTTTATAGGGTATTTGGTATATACGTGGTCTGGCAATAGATGTACCAAGACTTTGGATGTACAATATATTAAGTGAAAATTTTTAATACTACCTGTATATTAACCAATTGAGTATTAGTTAAGACTTGATATATTAAAAACTATATAATGAAAAATGTTGAAACTGAAGTTAATATTTAATATTGTCCATTTAACCAACATTCGTTGGCTGTCAGTTTTTGTTAATATATGAAAATGAATGTTATACAAGGGATCACAAAGGGTATTAAGCCCACAGCGCACAAGTGAAATCTTTTTACTTCCGGCAGTTCTTTTTTTCAATAATTTTCCCTGTCAGCGCGAAATAAGCACCCAAGCAGCAGCAGCAGCAGCATCAGCATCAGCGGCAGCGAAATCAATTAATGAATTGGTAAAAATTAAGTGCTTCAATTGTATGAAATTGATTTCGAGTAATAATTTTCAGCTCGAGCGCCGGCCAGGAAAAATATATAAATGCGCAGCGTTCGTTGCATTGTCAGGAGCGGTGTGGGGCTGGCTGGTTCCGGATAATAATAATGGCATAATGGCTACCGCCGGCGGCAATGTTGGCAGCGCAAAAAAAAACAACTTCGTGGCTCTTTTACAACGTGCAATGACTCCGGCAAGTTCAAAAGGCCGGCGCATCCTGGTCTGGGCAACAACAGGACGTGGACGCAGAACAACTGGCCCCAAAGGACGACTTTTCTTTCAGTTGCATAATAAAAAATAATAATCATAATTCTTTTCATTGCCGCCGCCAACTTTGTTGTTGCCCGTGCATTTTCCTTTTGCCATTTTTAATGCACTTAGTTCACGGCTCGACTGAGTCCGCATCTCAGGATCTGAAACCGGCCGGGATTCGCCGCAGGTGTTGGTCACCGTTAGCTACGTATTTTAATGGGCATTATCTGCATCATGAAAATTAAAAACTTTATACAGCTGCATTCGCCTCTCTTGTTGTTATTGCTCTTTTTTTATTATTGTTGTTGTTGTTGCTGCCTCCTTAAAGCACACAAATTAATTTCCCTAATTATACGGCCGGTCCAATGCCCACAATGCAATCGTAAATTAGCCAACTTAATGCGTGCTAGCAAAGTTTTTCACCTCGCCCCCTCAACCCTACCCCCATCAACCATCAACCAACAACCAGCAGGCAGCAGAAAGCAAGCTAGTTGCCTTCAAAATCGCCTTGGCCAGCCCGGTGCCGCGACCAACGCGATAATGTTATCTAAACAAGCATAAAGTTTTGCATCAAGGGCTAAAAATCTAAATATTATTACCAGCATCCGGTTCGCTGCGTCGATGCGGACCAGCACTGATTTACTCCGCACAACTAGTTACTAGTTACTAGGACTCAGCCTGGGTCTGGGCCTGGCGACTTGACTGGCCACTTTTATTTTTAGCCTTGATTATAGTTTAAGGCAATTGCCAGAACGGAGGGCACTCACTGCATGGGCAGTGTCTTAATTTGCTTAGAGGAAGTTGCGAGCGGGAGGCAAAGTGTGGCACAAACTACATTGCGGCTAGAATGTGGCATGTAGCCAAAGCTTTAACTAGTTAACGACACAAAGTAGTGCATATTGCTTTTTACACACAGTCAAGCAACTGAAGCTCTGACTTCTTATCCTTATCACCAAAGTCTGGATAGATAATAAAGTTTCCTCTATGAAATATTACTTACCTGTATCATTGTGCAGTCAGATAAAAGTTTCTTGCATCAATTGGTATTCAAAAGGTTGCAAAGCTGAATTGCCAACTGTTTCCACTGTAGCGCAGCTATCCACTTGTCCCATTCATGCCCAGCGTGGCACATTAACAAGCGTTACCCAGCGTTCCAGTTTTTGTATGCCTTGCAGGAAGCGCCACGAATGGCATATTGTGGATGGGGACGACATGCGACAAAAGTGCTGATTATTGAAATTAACTTTGATTTGTTTGTTGTTCAGCTGCAGCGGCAAGTAACAAACTATCAGCCATAAACGCGTTTCTAGGCAGATCCAAGTGCCAATCGCCAAATGCCAAAGACCACAAACAAAGTCCAAGAGCTGGCCAAATAAAAATGCATTGCAATTCCAATGCAGAAAGGCAGCGAGCAGTAAAGAAAATGTGAAGCAGGGCGCTGAGGCAGCTGAGTGAACTGAAGCTTGGCAATATGGCCAAATGGAAATTGCTGTAAAATATGAACTACCAATTTCTGTTTGGTACTGTTGCAGCAGCCAAAGCGCGGGAGAAAAAAAACCCAATAAGGATGCTTAAGTGAAGCTCACTCGACTAGACGACACCCTGTGGGTCAGTCTAAGAATTACATAATTTTATAATCAAATTTATTTATATGTTTTTAAGCGAAATCTAAAGGTTATCAGTGAGAATCACTTTCAAAGTAGGAATTAAATATAGCTATTTTTTTGTTAAATTTATGTTTACATCCCTTACATATTTTCAATAGGTACGGGGTATTGCAAAAAAAATCCGCTTTGGCAGTTTGGGCAGGCACTTCAGGGAGTTTTGCGTTGGCTACCTAAAGCCACCTAAAGTGGCTTTGTCCACCCGGCAATATTGACTGTCAGAAAGTGCGCACGACAGCAGACCCCAAACCGGAATCCCAGTTACAGTGCCCCCAAACCCATACACACACACACACACACAAACATACAAAGCATGCTTCCAGTGAGTTGCCAATCCGCTTCCGCCTGCAACTCTCGCTGACTTTGGTCGCTGTATTCATGCATGAATTTTGAATGAAATTTTCATACCTTTTTTTTCGCAATATTCTTTCGTTTTACTCTCAGTTTTTTGTTTTTTATTTTTCTCCTAGTGGGGGCAGTTTTTCACTTCAGTCCGTTACTTTTCAATTTCCACATGCATACACACACACACACAGACACCATCGCAAACTTTTTGCACCGTGTCTTTGGCGCGATTTTCCGCTACACTGCACTTTCATTACACGTGTGCAGGAGCGGGACAGACACCTTAAACAGCGATAGAGACTGAAGACAAAGAAAGTAACAAACTTTTTTTTGTATTTTTTTGTTAGAACCGCTTGTCAAAGGCAGGCAACCAGTTGGCAATTGATGTCGGCAGTCGCCAGTCGCCTTATTGCAAATTGCTTGAATTGCTTTTGGCTTACGGGTGTTGGCCCGTTTGCCATTTGCCGTCGTGCATCTCCAATCTTCAGCATTGTCTCTGCACTTGATACTTGCCACTTGCCACCTGCCACCTGCTACCTGCCACCTGGCACCTGTGCACCTGGTCGCGTGGGCACTTGGACGCCTTGTGTGTTTACTCGACTCACTATTTGCCACACTTGACCAAAATCAATTGGCAGCGACACCGAGCACGCCGACTAGCAGGCTACAACAGATTATGTTGTTTAACAATCAAATAAGTCACGCGGCGCTTAACTCAGCTCAGGTGGAAGCAGCACAGTACAAACGCAACGACAGCAGCAGCCACAACAAGAATCACAACATCAAAGCAGAATGAAATTTAGTTAGACGAAGCTTGAATGCTCTCAAGAAATTTAGTTACAGTTCTGTTTATGTGTAAATATTTGTACAAAATACAATTGAATCAACAATATAAATATTTGTAGATAAGTGTATTTTTGTATTTTCTAAATTATTTTAAAATGTATCAATCAAGTTGTTCGATTGATAAAGTAAACAAATTTGCTTTTAAATAAAATAAATAAACAGAAATTTATGAAACGCGTTAAAGTGAAGTAGGTTTAATTTTAAATGCATATTCAAATAGTACACTTTAAACATATTTATATAATTTGAATATTATGTTTTATGCAAATTTCTTTATATTTATTCACTGCTGAGTTAATCAGAAAGTTATAATGCCCCATGCCACATAAATGTGGAAGAGGCAACACCGTCAAGTTCTGCACGAAAGATTTTAGCTACCTTTTGCCGCGGACCCGCAATGTTCGTCCGCCGTCCGCCGTCCGACCTCCACGTACGTTGTATTCAACTTTTGCCCGTCCGTTGTCTCTCGTCCGTAGTCCGTCGTCCGTTGTCTCTGCAATGTGTGGCTTATTGTATAAGCGCGTCCGTCTGAAACTGCGCGTCCAATGTGGGCGTTTTATGTGGCCGTGTCCCTAAGTTGTTGCTAGTGTTGTAGTTGTTGCCGTTGCTGTTGCTGTTACCCGATGTTGTGGTGTTGCTTGTCTGATTGTTGTGATTCTTGGTTCGCATATGCCAAGCACCCACCTCGTGCCTCGGCCTGTCGCTTGTGCCATGAGCCGTGTAAACATTGGCGCGTGCCTGTCTGCCAACAACAAAAACAACAACAACAACAATAACAACAACAAGAGCCATACAACACCTTAATGTGTGCGCCTGCCTGGAACTGATTCTAATCGCTTGGAGTGTGGTGTTAATGTTGATGTTTCAATTAATTTTTATTAGTTCAACTCGTTATGCGCATGGCCGCTCCTCCTCCTGCTGTTCCACCTCATGAAAAATGATGCACATTGAGTCGCCAGTGATGGGTGATGGGTGTTGGGTGATGGGACTAGTGTGGGCGCACAGTGTCCTCTTTGCCCTTTCAATGTCTCCTCAAAGGACAGCTCAATCAAGTAACAAGCTAAAGCCATAAGCTTAGCATTGGGCACCTCTCTCAATCCACCCATTCTCCCAGTTTGCCATTCTTTCATCATGCCCATATCAGCCATATGTACATGACCTATCGAGGATCCATCAATTTGCATATTGCAGCAGCTCAGCTATCGGGCAGCGCACCTATAAATCCTTTGCTTGGCTCTTTTGCACGCCGTAAATAACCCGCCCCGAAGGCAGGCAAGGCCAAGTGGTCCAGTCGCTCCTGGCACAGGCACATGCACAGGCAAAGGCACAGGACGACAACGACAACGACGTCGCCGCCAATCATTTATCAAAAATATTATCAATCAGTCAATAGATGAAATGGCTTGATGAATGTCCAACAAGCAGCCTGCCAGGCAGTACCGGTTGAGAGGAGCTGGTCAGGCGTCTGTGTTGACAGCCCAGGCGCCTGCACGTTGTGGGCTGTGGGTTGTGGACTGTGGGCGTGGCTGTTACTGGTCAACGGCAAATACATACATACAACAGCAGAGACCCCAAGAACAACAAGCCCCAGCAGCCTGCATTTGATTGATTTCACAAAATGAAGAAAAATCGTGTCGAAACGCCAAGACAAAGTGAGCAGCGACCAGTCCCAAAACTGAAATTGCACATTGCTCTCTCCTCTTATCTGTGTGTGTGTGCGTGTGAGTGTGTGTGTGTGTGTGTGTGTGTATGTGTGTGCGTGCGAGCGATATGTATTGCTTTGCTGAGTGAAAAGCACTTACCTCTCTGTTTTTCCCTACACTTTTTAGCCATGAATTGAACGTGAGGGATTCTAAATTCAATTTTGGTCGGCATATGAAACCTCAAAAAGTAGATGGTGCAAACATACCATACATACAGAGTAGATGAGTTTGGGTTGGCATATAAGAGGATGTATGCTTCGAAATAGGGTAAATCCTTGTATTACTCTGCACAATTCATTACAACTTTTGTTTCTTAACTTAGACACATAATGGTTAATGCTAAAAATTGTACGAGCATTGGGCTATTTTCATTTTCAACTTCTTGGTGGTTTTCGGCTAAAAGATAGCTAGTATTCAGATGTAAAGTATTTGACAACTTTTACTTGAATAAGTTAAGAGTTGTTCCACTCTCATCGATTGTCAAAGATGATGGTAAATATGTTTATTGAAAAATCATATCATCAAGTAAGCACAGTTGATATTATTTAATTTAATCGAGTAATTTGAATGGCGTGATTTATTAACCATAAGTGCGGGTCGCTTCATCGTATCTTACAGAGCATTAATGCGTCAAGTACACTAGACCTGAAGCCTACTTGTGGGTTTCGTGCTGCAATATTGCTGTTGTTGTGCAAAAGCTTTTGAAGCTTTGCCGCACTTGTATCTTGGGAGCACAATTGGCGCAGAGATCATTTGGCATATGGGGCGAGGCGGCAAGTTCATCAGAAAGCGATTAACAGTGGCCAGGCATGGAAGCAATGCAAATTTGATTATTTCGGCCCAGGGGCAGCTCTCACACGCACATAAACACACACAGCTATACACACACACTCACACACACCCGAACACACTTTTACAAAACACATACACGCACAACAACATGCGGGCAACATTTGTTCTATTGTTTTGCAGTGTTTTTTTTTTTGCGGACTTATTCAATTTGCTCTGCAACATGTCAAAAAGTTTTGCGCAGCAAATGAAAAATGTGCAGCAAAAGTGCAAAACGCAGCAAACATGCTACGAAAATTACAAATTTTTTTGCCCAATGTGTGTGTTTGTGTGAGCCGTTTTTGTTAGTTTGTCTGTGGCTTGTTGTTGTCTCTGGTGTTGTCAAAAAGTATGCCAACGCCGGGGCCGGAATGATGGAGTGACAGTGACTGCCATCCGGGGCGGTAGATTGCGACTGGCAACTGTACGAGCTGTGGACTATCCATGGGGCACGGGGTCGATGGAGCTCGACTCGCCCAACTTTCCCGGCTGCTCCTGCCCGCACTACACTTCGTGTATCTCGTTCTCACTCTACATTTGACAAGTGGAGTGTGCGGCCAAATGCCTTTTAGTACCTCTTTCATCTGCAAATATTTGTGTTATTAGAATTTTTAAGCCAGCTCGCAGAAACGTTTTTGCCAGCGACCAAAACTATACATACTTACATATATCAGTAGAAAGTTTACGCTCTTCCATTTGTATTCGAACAAATTTCGCCAACAATAAGGTGCAAACTTGTGGCAAGTTTTACTTTACCATTTTAACTCTTTTGTCTAACAAATAATTTTGTTTAAATAATAAACAAACACCTTTTCAAAACAATTATTCTTGGCAAGTAGCAAATTCAAGTGAAAGTGATTTACGGAACACTCTGACACACTGACTTGCTGACGCTTTATGTGTAGCATACTATCATGCGCAAACAGGGACAGTTTTGTGTGTGTTTATGTGTTCGTCTCTGGTTCGGGGCCGCTGTCAACGAAAATGTTTTGAAATTGTTGCGAGGCAGTTGTTTGTTGTGTTGCTTTTTTCTCTCATGTTTTTGTTGTTCATTTTGACTTGAGTTTTTTGAAAATATTTAATTTCCGCATTAACGTTGCGACACATTTTTGCATATAATAAAATGCCAATGCTCAATATTGACACGCTTTGTGAAAGTTTGGCTGCAGGGCGCCCTTATACCATACTCTTTTGTTATTAATTTTTCAATGTCAGTGCATTTCAATTTTGTGGCGGTGCGTCGTTGTCGTCGTCGTCGACAATCGAGCGGAATAGATTTATGACAGCGACACTGCATTTTATTACACTTAAAGGAAATCTTTCTTGAAATTGGCACACGAAAAAAGTTTTGTAAAAAATAAAAGTAAAATGGCAGAAGGCATGGAAAAATATGGTTGGAGGTGGCGGGTAGGTAGCCAGACCGATAGAGAAGTTGCCGTAAGTAAGGCAGCGCCATTTATCAGCGTGACACCTTGCCGGGTGGCCAACTTGGTCCTGGATTGCTAGTGGGTGCAGATCTGGAGCTGGATCCCAGCTTGGCTTGTGGTGTGTGGTGTGTCTACAGTCAAACTGTGTATGTGTGTGTAGCATTTTTATGGCATGTGAGAAATGGCGCAGAAAGTGTGACACAAAACTGTAGACAAATTGCTTGAAATGATTTCATTTCTTTTATTTATGATGCCAACATTCGGCTTGCTCCATTGAAACCGAAGCTGCATTAGGCCCATGCTGTGATTTCTATTTGTATGCCAAAAGGATTCACAACATAATATTTTGACATTTTAATATAATAATAAATATGTCGCATTTAATATTAAAAAATGTATTAAGCCTGGATTAATATATTTTCATGTGTATGTTAATTAAATTAGTTAACTTTTGCCCAACTTTATAAGACCCTATCTATTTACCGGCTACAGGGTATATAGATAAAACACCACGCATGGAAATTCCTTAACTTGTGACTGGTAATACCCAGATATGTGCTCAAATCGTGTGTTATCATTTGTTTTGGTTTGAAATGGAGATGCCGGAAGCGCCATTGATAACAGAAGTCGAACTACGCACAATGTCTTTAGAATACAGCTGATAACAGGGAATTGCCCCATCTAGAAAAAAACCGAATATTTGGTTAAAGTTCAAGTTAAGCTTCTAGCCCAGAAAATTGCATGCAGGGATGCATCCGAATTTGTAACTGCCATAGCTTCGTCAAAACTTAGCCGATTTTGAAAAGCCTTGACATTTTAATAATGGTTTCACCTCTTTATTAAAGCAACATTAAATTCTGGAAACCGTACACTCTAACTTCGTTTTTTTCCACTTTTAAGCCATTGATCTGTCAAAACTTTGCCAAAACTGAACCGATCGCGAAATGGTTTGTCTTTTACCAAAATCCTGCATTTAAACTATGACCATTTGTGAAAATCATAATACCCTGAACCCATTTAAAGTGGGAAAAAGGGTATCATGAAGTTGTGCAAAAGTATGTAACAGGCATAAGGAATCCATGTTCAATTCAACAAAACACATGTTACCTTAAAAAATTTAATTTACCAAGGAGCTCAAATATCAATCTGCTATAACTCAACCGATTTTCATAAGTAATTCTTACCCCAAGCAGCTTACTCTCATATTCCCTTTCTCATATTAGAACCGAAGAGTCCTGAAACTACATTTGTAGTCTAGTTTTCAAGTTCTTTTGATCCGCTGATGCACCGATTTGTCTTGAACTGTTATGACTGGAATAGTGAATTACACAGATTATTTAAATTTTGTGTATTTCCAAAAAAAGTTTTATTTCAGCTTTACGTCTATTTGCCAACGTTATTTCCCGATTAATGAAATTGACGAACTAAACAAAGCTCAGCTGGCCGGTCTTGATAAGACACTGAGTATTATCAGAGCAAACTACGTAGTTGCAATCGTGCGCGTTGTTGCCGTATCAGCGTTACAATTAAAATATAAATAATTAAAAAAATTCCAGTCAATGAGTCGCTTAAAAACATTATTGATTAAAGCCTTTTTTTTCAATAAATAAAAAAAGAAGAAGGCCAAACTTGAACGTCATCGTAATAGAATCTGTAATGAAAATATTTGGCAGCATAAATCAAACGAAAGCTGGCCCCAAAAATAATAACGAACCCAAAACCATATCCATATCCATATCCATATGCCATGTCAGGCTGACAAAACTAAACTAAAACACAAATACATATGCATAACATGAGCGGAGCGGAGCTAAAACAAATCCTCAACACAAATAACTGCCAACACATTTGCATATATCTCACAAATAACCGAAAGCAAAGCGAAATAGAAACCAAAAGCCCAAACACCAAAACAACAACACGTAAGGAACAAAAAGGAAAAACGCGTTTACAATTGTTGAAAACAGAAAAAAGCTTAACAAAAAGAAGTAAATAAAAAGTAAAAAGAGTCAGGCGGCAACAAAATGCAAAACACTTCTAAAAATGAGGCATTTCCGGTCGACACACGCAGCAGCATCGAGCGGCACATAAAACAAGGGGTTAAAAAGAGGCGCGAAAAAGTGAGGCATAATAAACGCCGAACATAAAAATCGGCGCTGAAATCTGCACAAAACAAGAAGAACAACAACATCAACACTAAAGTGCTGAACAAAAGCCATCGTCACAGGATGGAGGCGAATGGCGAAGGGACAGGCAATATTTAAAGCATATGCCATGGCTAATACAATAATATAAAAGGCAATAAAAATCGTGGCCGGATTTGTGGGCAGAGGTAGGATGGAGGTGCAGCGGTAGCAGCTGCTCCTATCAGTGTGAAGCCATCAAATTCGATTAGATGCCGGCCTTTGGGGGTTGGCAATAACGGAAAAAGAAACACTTGACTGTTTTGCCAGCTGCAAAAGATGAAGCTGAAGATGAAGCGAAGCCCCCGGCCGAGCGTGAAGTTGTTGGGCCTAAAATGAGGGAGGTATGAAAAGCTGTTGTTGTCCTGTTGCCGGCCGGTAATTGTTTGTGTTGTGTTCATATTGTTTGCATGTTTATCGTTTTCATATCCAAGAACCACTTGGAATATGAGAACTGTAGAATAAACTGTCAGGCTCAAAAAAAAATGGTTAAAATCAAAATATTTACTCTTTATCACAAACCCATTTGCGTGTGTTTGTAATTACAGCTAATAAAAGAGATAATAATCAGATAAAAACACAAATGCGTTCAATAAGCAGCAAATATTATCTTGTGAGAAAACGGAATAGTACTCGATGACTGGCAACAAACATCCCAAAATGCGCAAGCGAAAGCGGTTTAAAGGAAATTAAAAGAGAAATTAAAGATAAGCAACTAGTTATGGAAAAATTGCGACCAAACATCTTTTTATGCTCTTTGGCGGCTATACGCCAAATTGAAACTTTGCACCAATGTGGTATTTTATCATATGACAAACGATAAAACGATATCACCATAAGATAAATATTTGAATATAGCTAACCGATATGCTATATAAAGCCAATAGCTCAGCTAGAAGAACAGACAGTAGTTCAATAACTTTTGTACAAACAAAATGGCAACTAAAGCAATATTTCCAACTTTCTTCGATGAGAAGACAAAAGTGTGGAGTGGAATGCCGAGGCGTCGACTCTACCACTACGATTGCTCCGTGGGTGAAGTGGTGTTCAACTCATTGAAGAACTGGCCACAAAATGTCGTCCAGGTAAATGGATATTCAATAAAAAATAAATCAACCGAACTATAGTATATCAAATCAAATAGATCACACACATGGACGGTCGTGTGGTGACCTATGCAGATGTCCAGGCCTGGGCCACACGGATTGCGCTCTTCTTCAAGAGCGAGAAACTGACCCATGAGGATGTCGTCGGCATCATTGGTAATGCCAGCACCTACATAAGTTCACTAACCGTGGCCTGCTTCTTCAATACGACACCCTTCCACGCCGTTGCCAACACCTACATGAAGGAACCAGAAGTTATCCGGGCACTGTTCGAGATGACAAAGCCAAAGATTATGTTCTGCGATGGTGCAGACTATGAGACAATGAAGGAAGTCGCAAAGGGTTGGAATCCCAAGTTTGTAACGCTGACAGGCAGTGTGGAGGGTGTGCCCAGCATTGAGGATCTGCTGCTGACACCACATCCCATGGAACGCTTCTACCAGTGAGTCAAGCAATCACTTTAACATTGTCGCACTCTCTTCTAATACTCTCTCTTTTTATTAGACCCGAAGCTTTGGCTGTCGGTGGCGATCAAACAGCCGCCATTCTGTGCTCATCGGGCACCTCTGGAAACCCCAAATCTGTGGCCCTATCTCACAGATATATGAACAAAGTGGAACCGTAAGTCAATAAATCACATCTTACTATCACTTTTTTGCTACAACTGATTTACATTGTTTGCAGATTGACCAACAGCACTGATATTGTTTTGACCAGCGCTACGTTGGATTGGATGACGGGCTGTATGGTGATGATGGTGGGTTTCCTTTATGGCACCACACAAGTCATATTCGATGAGCCCTTCAATGGGGCAAGCTTCATTCGCATGACGGAAAAGTACAAGGTAACCATGATTGTGATGGCACCGTGGCAGGGATTCGAGGTGATCACAAGTCCTTTGGCAACGGAGCAAAGTTTGGCCAGCGTACGCATTTGTATTGTTGTTGGTGGCTGGCTGTCGGCGGCGAATCTGCAGAAGGCACAGAATCTGATGAAGAAATGCCACATTATGTTCTCGTATGGTGCCACTGAGACGGGCGCCATAGCCATCAATATCGATCATAGGCTGGAGAGTTCTGTGGGGCGACTGCCAGCGGGCGTTAAAATTAAGATCGTGGATGATGATGGTAATGCACTGGGACACAATCAGGTCGGTGAAATACTCATTGATGTTGGCGTCAAGTGGGAGGGCTATGTGAACAATCCTGAGGATACTGCCGCCACTCTCAAGGATGGCTGGATCAATCTCGGCGATATTGGCTATTTTGATAATGACAACAATCTATTTCTGATCGATCGCAAGAAGGATGTGCTCAAGTACAAATCAAAGGACTATTGGCCCAATGAAATTGAGCAAATTATTGCCGAGCTGCCAGAGATCCAAAATGTGTGTATCGTTGGTGTCAGGAATATGGGCTACAGCGATGCTGCCGGCGCCTTGGTCATCAAGAAACCCGGCGCTGAAATCACCAAAGAGAAGATCATCGAGCATGTAGCCAAGCGTGTTGTTGTGGAATACAAGCAACTGAACGCTGGAGTGCAGTTTGTGGACAAGTTGCCAAAGAATAACAATGGCAAGGTTATGAGGAACTTGGCTAGAAAATTGTTTGAATCGCTTATGGACAACGAAGAGTCATAGATTTATTTAGTGAGTACAGTTTTTCGTTTATATAATCTTAAAAGCTTATTATGTATGATTAAAATATATTGTGTTGACATAATTTCATAATTTCATAATAATTGAAGATTCTTGTTAGCAATATGTATAACAAAGTAATGTTTTTCAAATTTATAAATAATATAATTAAAACCATAGCATAATTAAACAACATATATGAATAAAATATTTTATATTTAATTGAAACCAACTAAAACAAGAAAGAGTGCTCTAGTCGAGAGTGGCCGACTAGGATATGCCCTGACCCCCAGCTGCGCGCGTCATGCAATTGTTTTGCTTCTTCTTCCATTGGCCTCAAACAATGTAGCATTGTAAATAACTTCTTTGTTTAATGTCCGATCGTAATGAAATTTGTAGGACACAAAGATAGCATATAAATGTGAGACTATGTAAAATACCTCTAAAAATACGTATTTTTCGATTTCTGGGAGATTGGGAAGAGGTATCCAAAAAGTAAAATAAATTGTAATACTGTATGCTATAAGAGAATTTAGAGCCTCTAGCTTTTGTAGTCTCTGAGAAACGTGTGTTCATACAGACGGACAGACGACATAGCTAAATCGACTCGGCTATTGATGGTGATCAAGAATATATATACTTTATGGGGTCGGAGATGCATCCTTATGCCTGTTACATACTTTTGCACAAAACCATTATACGCTTTTTCCGATTTTTAATGGGATCAGGGCATAGAAAGAAACATTTCCGACCACATAAAGTATATATATTCTTGATCAGGACGACAAGACAAATCGATATTGCTTTGTTCGTCTGTCCGTCCGTCCGTCCGTCTGTTTCTACGCAAACTTGTCTCTCAATTTTGAAGCTGACTTGATGAAACTTGCTACAGTTGCTTATTTCTGCTGCACGCAGAATATGTCGGAATCAGCCGAATCAGACCACTATAGCATATAGCTGCAATAGGAACGAACGGTCGAAAATTTTTGTTTTTTGAGATAACTTGACCAAACTTACCAAATATGAGTCTGAAATATTGATTTAAATAAGAAAATTAATTTTAAAAGTAGTATTATAATTCTCTCTTTGTATAAGCAAGAGTGTTTCATTATATTAAGCAACTGGAAGGGTATTCGGAGCGCTGAAGGTAGACTTTCTTTCTCGTTTTTAGTCTAGATTGTACAGAATATATTTAATTTAATAACTTGTTTGTTGATAAACGCATTGACTTTCAAAGTGTTGATACAGCTGAGCCGACAGTCGATAAGGCCACCTGGCCTTATAGTAAGTATGTCGGAAATAAGGAGTTTCCCAGTCGTTATCTAACAGTAAGTATATAAATGAGTTTATTTAATAATATCATCATTCATTCTGATAAGGTCATAGCATGCTTTCAGTTACCAAAGAGTTTCCCCAATCTCCCTATTGAAATGCCAATTGATAATTAATATTGGAATTTATTCAAGATTCAAATTAGCATATACGAATTTTACTACTTGTCTTTTTGACTCAAGGTAATTGACTCAAGTTCAAGGCATAAATTATAATATAAGAACTCTTATTAGCCGAGATAAGAAGCCGTTGAAACGAACTAACGAACAACTGATAGTAAACAAATTGACTTAATAATCTAAGGCAATTTAAAGTATTGTTATTATACCTTTTTACTGATTATTTATTAACAATTAAACTATTTTGTTTTTTTTCTGTTTGATTACATCCTACTAATCTTTAATTCATAATAAGCAACCTTGAAAGTATTAGTTTCACTTTCAAAACTGTATATGCACGAAAATATTTAGATTGGTTACTCACATTACAGATATGTATGTAAATTCATAAGCACTTCAATGATAAGTTATAACTATCATGTCACTGTCGAAGAAAGTTCAGCTTTTAGGAGTAAGATGATATGGATATCTGTGACCCCGACCCCAACACAGACCTCGAGCACGAGCACGAGCCCGCACGTTTTGCGCATGTCACCCCAGGGTCATAGTCGTATATGGTAGCCGGTAACCCGGCCCCACCATTAACACTTTAAGCGCAAGCCTCCTGGGTCTACTTGGCAGGCTGAGTTAGCCCAAACCAATCCAAGGCAAAGTAAACAGGACGAGGCCACTCAGGCGCACTCGGGTTGTTGGCCAGACAATTTTACCTACTTTATGTTTATTTATTTGCATATTTTTCAACTTAAAGACGACAATGAGGGGAGAATAGAACCAGCAGCAGCCGAAGCACTAGGACCAGGACTATTGTGCCGCACACAAAAGCCATGTCATCCAGGACAATGACAATAGTCAAAGTGGAGAGGCAGGAGTCGCAGCTGGGGAGCCGCAGCGCCAGCATGCATTGTGCCGCTATTTTATAATTGACAATAATACATAAAAGATATGTATAGAAAAAAGCAAAGAGCATAATAATGGTAAGTAATACATTAGCCAGACATAAGCCAAAAACCCCCCCTCCCGTCTGCCCACACTGCTCGCTGCTAGCCAAGCTAAAAACAATCCCTGGGGCTGGCCAATATATAGTGACTACTGACACTGACAATGCATTTGTGCCCGTGAAAAAAGGTCACGTCTTATCTATTTACCTAAACAATTTGCTTAAAATGTTTACAACATAAGCAACATCATCATCAGCATCAGGCGCGTGGCAGGCGAAGGTTGTCCTCTCCCACCCTCTTCTGTCCTCTTCTGGCCAGCTTTAGGTTCAGGTTCAGGCCGGGCTAGTGCCATCTATTTACCTTAAGTAGTCATACGGCCATTGCTTTTTCCTCTCCTCTTTTTTTTTATTTTTATTTTGAGATGCCTTGCCAGGATTCGAGAGTGTGGGAGGCAGGCGAAATGCTCGACCAACATTAGAGCGCAATAGCCAGGGGAATTGTTTTATAAGCTATGAATAACAGGACAAAAAGAAAACGAAACGAAACGACATAGAGACAGTAGAGAGAGAGAGAGAGCGGGGAAGAGAGAGAGAGCACATAACCAACTAGTCAGTAGCCACTAGAAGTTGAGATACTCTACAGAATTAATATTTATGCTCGCATTGTACATATAAAATTTAGTGCGCATGAAAATTCATGCTCTTCATAAAGTCATATAAAAACAATAGTAATTAAATGTTTAGTTCCCTCCATAGATATAGTTATAGAACTCTTTTCTGCTAATGAATGAAAGTTGAAGAAGCTCGTCTTTATAAAAGCGAGCAACGACAGTAAAATAAAATATGGCAAGAAGCAGACGCAGGCTCTGCGACTTCTGGCTGCCCCCATTCGCCAGTGCCCCAAATTGAACGCGACTGTTGCCTCTCTTATACCACTTTAAGGCCGGGACCAACTTTGAAGTTTTTGTGGGTATGTGCGTCACTGTTAAAAGGTCGCGCACTGTGGTTCTGAAATTGTTCGCCTTTTTTCGCCAACAGCGTTTCCACATTTCCACATTTACGAATTTCTTCCTTTTTCCTTTTCGCCACATCTCCATCTCATTTTTATTTTTTGCTTTGCTGAGCTGCGGCACGCGCTGCCTCCGCCTTGAAAGGGCTTAGGCACGGTCCTGACTTGATTATTGGTTCGTCGCATCAGTCTTTCCAATCAACATCATCTATCAGCATTAAACTCAAAGTCAAGGCAGAGCCCACGCAAAAAGAAATGGAGAAAAAGAGAGTGAAACCGTCGTGAATGGTCATGAAACAAAAGAAAAGGAACTTCCTTCCGGTTGCGGATCCCAAAATCAAATGTAATGCCTTTAATTTATTTGTTGCCAATTTTCTAATCACAGTCTTAAGCGCGCGTCTGCCTTCAAGATAAACAAATGTTGTTCAAACTTTTCATCGTGTTAATTGCATTAACGTATTGTATACGTAATGTTTTTATGGGCTGCAGTTTGTAGCTTTCAAGCCAACAAACAACCCTCTTTCCGGGAAGAGCTAGCGGCCTGTCTATAATTGAAGGCTGCCATCGGGGCGGGGCGGGACAGGAACAAGTAACATGTTACATTTTATGAGCAGCGGCTATGGCACAAAAGTGACTTATCTTGTTACAAAGTCAAAGACCCATGCAGTGTCAACAACATCATGGGAATGTCCTAACTCTCTCTCTCTCTCTCATTCTATCTCACTCTCTCATTAGCCTCGGCATTGATTTTAGGGCTCAGACATCAAATAGAACAACATGAAAGTGACACTGCCAGATTGGATCAGGACACGGAAATGTCGTAAGAAAAACAGGTTGATATTAAAGTCAAAGCATAAGCTAAATAATCCTTAGCTAATTTTTTCATAGTAGTTAACAGCTAAAGATGGGACTAGAACTAATGCCAGTGTTCCTTAAGTAAGGAAGGTCTATCTGAAATTTATAGGATATTATGCTGATATAGTTTAATTTTAAGAGTCAATTCAATTTTCATCAAGCTTAACGAGTTAGAAAGTTCTTATTTTATTGACAGACTATTTCAATAATTCCTAAACTTTTTATATTAAACATTTTTGCAATGCCAATTGAGTAAAAACTTTCTAATCTGAAAATTAGCTTATCGCCTCCGTGGAAGTCTAACTCTATCTGCCTTTGCATTGAAGCCTTTACTCAAACATTAAACTAGGCATGTGCCAATACATACAGACGATGCTGGCACAAAGCTCTAACCCCACCCTTCTGTCCTTGACCTTAGCGCAATTCATCCCCCTTTGCAGCGCACAGAGTACAGACATAGCTGATGAGATTGGGAGTTTTGGAGGCGGCACAATGGCCACTGCGACGCATTGTAGCGCATAATTAGCTCGATGAATGAAAGCCAAAAGCAAAAGCAAAAGCAAGGGAGCTTTGTGTGCAAAAAAATTAAAAAAAAAAAATAAATATATATATATATATAAAATAAAAGGCACAAGAGTAAAAAAAATAAATAAACTTTGGTCCCGACAGCAACGATGGCGGCCAAAAACCGACAGAGCCTGGCCAGGCTGCTAACGGCGCTGAGTTTTCCACAATTTTCTTGTTTTGCCTAATTGAAGATTTGCACTCGAAATGATTTTAACGCTGCGATAATGCCCGCCAGCCCGCCAACCCCGCACCAACCTAAAAGGGAGTAGAGAAAGAGAACGAAACCTAAACAAACTTTGCGAACCGAGGCAGTCGCTCACTTAAATGACTCGGGCCAAAATTAATGCACGAAATTCCATCAGAGACAGCAATAAAAAGTGTAAAATTGATTTGCATAATGAAAATTTGTTCAAATTGCCGCCATTTTGAAGCTCGCTTGGCTCAGGCTCAGGCTGAGGACAGCCAAACAGCCAAGTGGCCTAAATTGCTTGTTGTTAGTTAGTTTTCGATGTTGACTGCAAATTAGTTGGCTGTCTCTGTGTGTGTGTGCTGGCAGGTCACATAACAAATTTTTGATGCCGCTTTTGCATTTAACATTTGTAATTGAATTAGACAGACACGTACACGCACACACACACACACCCATACATTTACAGACACGGGACAAAACGGCAGAACATGAGCGCTGACATATTTCAGGCAAGTAGCTGGGCACATGAAACCAAATGGCAGCTGAGCGTCCGCAGGGACAACTCGCCTATCTAAACACCAGCAGCTGCCGTGACGTCTATTTTGCATTTTATCTTCACACACACACACACACACACACCCACACAAGCACAGCTTACCACGCGCACAGTGCGCGAAATGACGCAAAATGGCGTCGCTTGTAATAAATTACGTATACGCAGCGCTGTGCGAAACTTTCAATTGTGTGTTGGTACTGGCATTAGTATTGGCATTGCTGTTGCTGCTGCTGCTGCTGTTGCTGTTGTTGCCGTTGAATGGGCATGGGCATGGGCATCCGTTTGGTTTTGCTCGGCGGTACACTAGAACGCCCCAGGCGGTCACCACACTGGACTCGTGTGTGTGGTAAATGAATGTGCAAGTATGCGAATGACAATGGCAACGTCAATTGGTTTGGGTTTGGGGCCTTTTTTTGGTTTTCGTCGCGTTTTTGGCTGATTTCTGCGTAGGTAGCGCGAATTTGTCGCGTCTCCTTTCGACTGATGCCATGTCAGGCATTTCATTGTTATTCTAATGCCGGGTTGTAGTTTCATTGCAAGCGCCATAGATTACGCTAAATTGCTTGGGGCCTGCACAACGCAAAATTGCTTCAAAACGCCAAAAACGAAAAACGAAACCAAAGCCGGGTGTATTGAAATTGTCGACTGATGGATGAGCGTTAAGCATTCGCGTTAGTTTCGCAACACTTGTGTTTAACAATAGCTTATCTGGTTGAACATTTAAAGCCCTTATTCAGCAAAGTGCCTAATAGTAGTATGTTTTGTCCAAAAGCGTGGACATCAATTTCACTATGCAACCAAACTGCGGCAAGGCTGCAACCGAACTTTTCTGATGCATTTGGGAAAGTTCAGTTATGGCAAAAATAGCCGAACAGAAACACACAAAATTGGAAGTGCAAATCGTATGAGTAGACTAATAAATAAATTAACTCAAATGTATTGCCAAATGTTTTCATTTTCATAATGATTGCATTTTGTTATGCGCACTGAACAATGTTTTAAAAATTTAAATTATGCACACTAAATCACAACTTGCAAGTTTTCAGTATTGTTTTGACTTATATATTAGCCCAATACTGAAAACAGTTGCAAACTATACGAGCGCCCATCTATAATGCTCCCAGTAAACTAAGTACATGTGATAAATCACACTTGCGAACGGACAAAAGTTATGCCCTACAGTTTGCAGCAACTGTCAAACCAACTGCTCATTACGCCAACCTCTCATTCGCACTCCTCAGCTCTGCAGCGGTCCGCTGTCCGCTGCCCGCTGCCCCGCTGCTGGTGGTTATGCTGCTGCCAGTTAGCCACTACCAAAAAATACCACAGAGCAACCCATTGAAATGGCAGTCCAAACTGTCCACTGACTGAGCTCATTATACTCTATTTTTGTTGTTTTTTTTTCTGGTTCTCTGTTTTTTTTTTCTTTCTTGTTTTTGGGTTGCACATTCGCGCGTCCCGAACCATATGCTGCAAGTGCAGGAGCCGGCAGTCGATTCAGCGACCACATTACATTCACACATCCACACATACAACATACATTCACATCCAGTTGGCATTGTCGTTTCATGTGTGCAGTCAGTTGGCAGCGCGTTGTGGCCACTCGGCCCATTGTTGTCATTGGCTCATTGCTAATATTGGAAGCTGCCGTTGTTGCTGCTGTCGCTGTCGCTGTTACTGCTCTTTGTCGATGGCAGTGTCAGTGTCACTGACATTGCTAAGGCTAACATTCGCCTCATCCATGTGTTTTATTGCCACCAGCACACAAACGCCAAATAACAGCAGAGAACGTTTCAGGATGTGACTGCCCCCACAGAGGCCGACCCCATATATTTATGCTGCATATGTTTGTGCCATATCTCTGTACGCATAAACCACAACTGAACGACGACGACCTAGTCGGAACTAGAGTAGCAGCAGCAGCAGCAGCAGCAACAAGAACCACAGCAATGCTCATTACCGCAACCAGGGCTGGAAACAGAAACCAATTTAAGCACACTGTGCACACAAATGTTTCGAAAATTATTTGTTTACCAATTTCGCTATAAATCAAAAGTATTATAACATTTTTCCAATTTGTTTCCCAAAGGAATTCTCGCATGGTTCGCACTACGATAGTATTATACCACAGATTTAGTGATACCTTTGACTAGTACTAGATACACGAGTTGCTGCCCAAAAATTCCAATGGTTGCCGTCTGCAACCACATTTCATGCCACAAAGGCCACAACATGCTGGAAAAATGGTCAACAAATGGCCAAAACTAAGCTGCCTGTTGGTTCTTGTCGGCTGTCTGTTTGGCTCTTGATGCTCCGAGTCTGTTTTAATCAAATTGCCACAAAAGTTCAGTGGGCTAGTTCAAGTGCAAGCCGTTACTCTGCGATTTAGTGGGTGTGTCTATGTGTGTGTGTGTGTGTGTATGTGTGTGGGTGAGTGTGTGCAAGTTGGGTAGCCCATAAATCCATTCAATATTCAACAGACAGCAGAAGAAGTGCAAACGTTGGCACTTTTTGGGGCCGACTGAGCAACAATAATGTTTATTATCATTTATTTTATTTCATTTAAATGACTCGTTCGGCCTGTCGCAAACTCGCAAAAAGCTAATAAGCTGCAGTAATAAATTATGTGCCATGCAGCATATAAATTATGCGCAATTAACTGAAATTCTGCACAAAATGCACAAAATTTTCCAACCAGTAAAAATAATTTTGGTTTAGAAAACTTTTATCATAACAAAAAAACACAAACGGAGGAAATTCCTAACATTTTTGGCCATATCATCCACATATAATGATGTCACACATTGTGCACACTTTGAGTATGTGTATGTGTGTGTGTGTCTGTGTGTTTGTGTGTGGTAGGTAATAAATGAATTTAAATTTTATTTTAAGTGCCCAAATAAACTGGTATTAATTGTTGTCGCTGGCATTCGGAATACCATTTAAAATATCGCTTGGCCTATCAAATTAAGTTCATGTTTAGTTCACTTTATTTGCGCCTGATTAAAGTTTATAGCATTGGGGGTACAACATGTTGGCATACAGACAAAAGATGATTAGTAGAGTTATTGTCATGGTAAGACAGCAAATAAACACTGAAGGTTTCACTAGTTTGTGCCCCAACTTGTATATTGGAAACGAATTTGATGAGGTTTCTATAATGACTCTGGATCTAAATTTAAAATGAGCGCAAATTTTATGCCGAGTGTCGAATTGAATTTTTATGTTTATAACATCAAATGCCAGCATTCATTAGCCTAAATTACTGTGAACCAAGGTTGGCAATTTTTATGTTTTACTTAAAAATCCGTATTTGTCAAATCTCAACCAAAGTCAAGGTAAATGTGTCAGCTTTAAGAAACCCAAGCTCATAAAGTGAGCTACATACATAAACTGTTGCACAAACTGATTTATGCATATTCTATTTGAATAATTAGCATATTTTGTTACTGCACAGGGTACAAAAGTGGGTCTGTAATACAAAATGTGTATAGTTGACGTTAAGTCCTGTTTTTAATATTTTCCAGAACTGCCAGCAAAATAAAAATTTTACAGGTGTTGTGATCATTTTTTGATTACCACCTTTAATACTCAGCTTAGTTCTGACTAAGGTAGTAAGAGAAATAACAACTCGAATACTTTTAGTACTCATTTGAAGACTATTGGTAAAGTTATTGTTATTGAATTAACTAGTTGCAGATCTCTGATAATAATATACATTAAGATAAACAAATCACACTCATGTTAACTTACTTATGCATCCTTCAGCAACAGATATTAACTTGCTCAGATCAACTGTCATGTTTATTTGCAGGATGCAGTGAAATAAACACTTACTTTAAATTCACCATGGAAAATGTGGCTTCAAGTGCAAAAAGCATTGTACACATACGTACATATGTATGTATGTGCATTTGTTTGTGGACAAAGTCTGGGATCGATCCATGGGCATCCAAAGGGTGCTCGCATGGTTCGCATACCATGTCAAAAGTATTAATTGCAACAACGTTGGCAACGCAAAGCCACGTCCACAACTGACCAATTGCAGGCATCTGAAATCACAGTCCAGTGTCTGACTCGGAGGCAGCAATGGCAGCGATGTCAGCATTGTTATGCACATGGCCGGAGCTTGTCCGGGCCGTGGGACCAGTGCCAGTGCCAGTGCCAGCGAAGAGCGCCCATTTAAATTTATGTGCAACTTAACGCTTCAAAATTGAGTGCAACGAACGCAGCGCTTTGGATGTTGCCACATCAAAACGCCGCCCACAGCAGCAGCCGTATCAAGTATACGCCATGGCAACCGGAAGCGCGACTTGAAGTGTTTGCCTCACTGCCTGCCTCTGACTGCCGCCTGCTGACTGCCTGCAGTAGCAAACGGCAACGGCAACAGCAACAGCAACAATGCGAGAGAAAAACGACAACAACAAGGACGTTGGTTTGCCTGCCTAGCTTCATGTTTTCTTTGCCGCTTTTAATTTCAAAAATTTATGCGCTCGCGCCACACTAAGCGTAAAATAACGATGCCGGGCAAAGTCGCAGCGTTGCAACATTGTTTCTGTACTCTACCACAACGTGGCAACAAAGCACTTTCATTTGAAAACCACATTAATATAGCGCTTCTAATTAATATGTTTACATCTTTCACTTATTATTATTTTATTTATATTTTAATTGACAAGACTGATTAAAAATTTATCGTTGTGAACTTTTGTATTATTTTATCGGATTATTGGCTTGCTGTAAGCGAATTGTTTTAAGTTCGTTTTATCCGTGCTTGTAGGGCATCTCAGCTTCGTGGCATTGAAGCTGCTGGCTTCCTATTTGCGTTTTTACCGTTGTTGTTTTTCCTGTTCTCTCGTGCAAGTTGATCCTTTGCCGCCATTTTGCAACAAACTCCCGGCATGCACTCCATTAAACTCTGCCGTCGACTTTGTTGCACGCTTCTGCGGGGGTGGACAGGGGAGGGGAGTTGAGCTCGCAAATTTTATTTATTAAAAAGGGTAACGTACAAGTCAAGTGGCTCAGCTCGAAAACAATTAAAATGAAGTTTGTTTATTTTTTCTTGGTTCTTTTTTTATGAATCTAGTATGCAAAATTTAGCAGTCAGAGTCGGAGTTTGAGTCGCAGTTTTGTTGCCTACTTGGAGGCGGCAAACGAAGCATAACTGAAATCCAAACCGAGCATAAAATCTTAACGACTTTGGCTAGTTTCACATGCTCAGCTCTGCTCAGCACACACACACACACATACTCACACACTGATACACAAATCTTGCAAAAGAATGGCATAATTAATTGCCGTTGCGGTTGCCAAAGTCCCGACACTCAACGCCCCGGTTAAATGTTGCATGCAAATGTATGGAAGACGGCGCCGACCGAAATACGACCAACAACCCACAGATATATAGAGGAAAAAAGGTGCGTTCTATTTGGGTCACCCACAGTGCGTAACGTGCTGCATACTTAATGGCAGCTGGTGGTGGCAGGGGAGTGGTGGGAGCCCAGCACTTGCATCACTTGTGACTCTTACTTATCTGAGTTCATATATGATGCGAACATAGAGATGAGCGTCCACACGGATCTGAACTACTACTATTGTATGCTTAGTGGCTGAACGGAGTCACAGAAATATATTGTAGACAATTCTGTACAAAATATGCAACTAGAACTAGAGGACTTATCTAAGGATAACCTTTAAGAGGAATACCTAAGTTGATTCCCATGATATCTATTAGTTTAAGCTATTTTGAACTAGTTCAGGAAAATACAACTACAGCAGCTCTGTCAAAAACTAACTAGTATACTAATGAAGGAACTGTTTCAAATGTTTTATTTAATTTTCTTCCATTCCCAATATAGTTAACGAATTTAGTCTGATTAATTGACATATTTTGAACCAGTTCTTTAAACAAAATGACGTGAGCACAACTTTACCAACTCTGTGATACACCGTTTGGCTCGACTTCAGCTTGGTTCAGTTCTTAAGTAAATATTTGCCTATGAGTGAAATACTGGCACTCGGCATGTGCCAAGCTCAAAGTCTTGTAACGCATCGTTTGTCTTCTTATCCCAACGTACTTAAGTATGTATACAAGTGTGCGTGCGTATCTGTATGTGTGTGTGCGCGTGTGCGTGTGTGTGTTTGTATTTGTATTCGTGCAATTTTGCAGCGTGAAACCATTTAGCACGCAATGAGGTGCTGCCGATTCGCCAGCATTGCAGCTGGCGCTTTTCAAAGTTGACAGCTCCTGTTGTTTAATATAAGTTTAAGCCAAACAGCGACACAAGCGACTGTCTCTACAACAAATTGCTTATGCAACAATTTTCATTAACGTTCTAAGCTTTTTCAAGGCAACAGCAACAGCAATTGCAGCAGTAATTGCAACAGCTTCAAGCGAATTTCATGTGGCAATATTTTGTGCATTTTGTTGGCAGCATAAGGTTGACAATAAAAAGCTGAATAACATTATGGACATCAGTGGAGTGTGTAACATAATAGGATTACGCATAGCAAATGAAGTGGATGCAACGCTAAGCGGCTTAGAGCAAAGTTTACTATGCAATATGTAAATAACAATAAATATATTTCGAGTTTTATTTAGAGTGTTATTCCCATAATAAAATTCTAGCCCCAAATAGCGTTTTTTTGTTTAAATACTTTTCAAAACTATATTTTTTATAAAACAAACAATTTATAACGTAACTTTTTTTGGAGTTTACATTTGTTAAGTAATGCAACGTAATTTAAATATAAATATATAATTACCTATTACGTAGATAGATGCAAAAAAAAAGTAAACCGATTTAAAAATTCTATATAAATTATTAGCACAAGTTTTTTAGCTGCGCTCCTGAATATTTTAGCTACACTAGCATTAAGTATTGCTCATAAAAGCTTAAAGTAAATGAAAAATATATAACCTGGACAGCTGTTGGCTGCTGCTCCCTTTGGAAAAAATAACATCAGCTTAGCTGCAGGCAACTCGTTGAATAAAACCAAGACAAAAAAAAAAAGACAAAAAAAATATTATAATAACAAGTGGTATACAGCAGCCAGGATAAAACAGATGATATATTTATAATGTCTCTTAAGGAATAGTTGACATTTTGAATTGTCTTTAGTAAATGTGACTTTAACAGTTGCAGTGTTTGGCTCGTCCAATTGAATTCGACAGTTGATACTCTACACGAATATGGTATATTCTGTCTGTCACATAAATTTGCTTGAGCAACTTTGTTATACTCTTTTTTGTACACACTTTTAATGGCTACAAGGTTTAATAAAAAAATAAAAAGCAGCACACGTTGCAACTAATTTTGTGTTTGTTTTATGCACTTGCAACATTGTTGCCACTCACACAGTGACGCACACGCACACATACACATAAACATACAAATACAAGTGGAGCATACACAGCTAGCACAAACTTCAACTAGCATCAACATCAACGACATGGGAGCCAAGTCGAGTTGAGCGAGAGAACTGCAAGCGTTTAGCATGCCATGCCAGGGGGGGGGGGGGGGGGAGGGTGGTGTGGCAGCAACAAACGGCACTACATTCAACAAACTTTGCGGCATTTTCAGCAATTTGTGGTATTTTACTATTTAATCCTTAACTGTCTTGGGTGTCACACTAATACACAACGAGGTCCCCTCGCTCCGCCAGCTTGCCACGCTGCCTGCCACAAGCCATCAACAGTTTGTTTCAAATCAGACGACGACTATGACGATGACGTTGTGTGGCATCAACTCTGGCAACAGCTCGAGCCCTGCCACCTGGTGTGCAAGTTTTCTTCTCTGCTCCTCTGCTGCTCCTCTGCGCAAACTGATCCATTGTTACCCCGGCACTAGACACAGCCATTGTGCTCTTAGAGTCCTGCCTGCCCCTGCCCCTGCCCCTTTCTGCCTGGCATGCCTACTTATTGTTGCCAATCCCTGAATCTGAATTTGTGTTAGTGTTGCTGTCTGTCTGTGTGTGTGTGTGTGTGTGTGCTTGAACTGCCAAAAGTACTTCTCTGCTCTGCATTCTCACGACGAAGTTTAATTAAAGTCGCGCTACAACTTTTGATATGTTCTTCGAGTTGTTCCTGCCGCGCTCATCCGTTTCCTTTTCATCCACAGCACAGCCTCTGACATTGCGGCACAGTGGGTAACTCATCTGAGCAAACATTACGTAAATTATTTTATAGTTCATTGAGATGTTATTTGATGCTATGTTTTGTCTAGAAACTTTTTATGTTTTCATCTTGCACTTTGTTTTCAGTGTATGCTTGATTTTCATCGAAACTTTCTGCTTAAAATATTTTCTAATTGTAATTTGCACATTTTCCACTGTACATTGTAATAAGTTTTGCTGTTTGGGTTCATAGGGACTTACGTACTTGCCTGAAATCTTTCTATGACAGTTTCCCTTGCACAGTTTTGTTTAGTTTGCTGTTGAATGTTTAAGTTTTCGTATCAACTTAGACGCACATGCACATGAATGCATTCATTGTAACAATATGTGTGCGTGTGTGTGTGTGTGTGTGTCAGTCTATGTGTGCGTGAATGTGCTGTGAAGACTCTGACTCTAACAGACACCATCTCGAGGTCTATGTCTGGTATTGATAGCTAACCGTGCGATGTGGCAATTTTCTCAAAGTTTGGCTACAAAACGGCACAATCATATTTCTAAGAAATAAAATCTCAAATTTATATTTTTCAGCCTAACGGCTAGTGATTTTTTGTCTCGTTGTCAAAAAGGTCTAGTATTCATATAATATATTCATAATTCTATTATTATTGCTGCAAATGTATAAAATGGAACTGTACTCGTATTAAATACACTTTCAATGGATATTCAAAAACAATGGTAAACTTTGTAAATGGATACTTAATTACATTCGTTGTTGGCAAATCACATTAGTCCAAAATTCATTCCGGCTAAATAATTATATTATGTTATTTCGAAAAATATAGCAAACTTCCCTATGGAATGACATATACATTAAGTTTTGTTTGTTATTTGAAATTGATAAAGGAGAATGTTTACATCAATTTAATATTTAATTGAATAGCGTATTAAAGTAAAGGTTTCGCATAGTTTGTACAAGTTTCTGTCCTTACGTATATATAATTTTATATACGTATATTTGTATGTACATTTTGTGCAGGCAAGCGCACAAATTGACAGCATTATGAAAGGTCAGGTCAGAGCCCGGCGAGCAAATTTATATATATTAGCCCAGCACGTAAGTAAAAAGGACATTCCATTGTGCCATAATGTCGGGCAGTTAGCACACACACACACACACACACGCGCGCGCACAGATGCCAAAAGAAAGTCTGAGAGGAAGGAACAGCGGTTATCCTTGCTCGTCCTCGATTCCACAGCCACTGGCAATCGTGTGAGTGTCAAACGCCAGGCCATGGCCACTCGTCCTGGCAACACATGCGACCAGGCGACGAGGCAAGACGTCTCCCCGCCTCAAATGCCAAATGCAAATTTTATTTATGAATATGATTTCTGGCAACAAACAATAGCGCCCAGCATTCGCCATATAATAAAAACCCAAAATTTCTGGTTTGACAAACTCATACAAATGGCAGGGAGGAGCAATCTCAACCCCACCCGCCTTCTGGCGCCGGGTGTGGCTGCAGCTGTTAACCCTTGCACTGGCAAATCGACCCTGCGGCTCTGGGCCGCTCGAGTGCGTGCCAAAAATCTACCATTTACCATCTATGGCTGACTTGTGCTCGTGTTAAAATAATAAAATATGCTGCTAGCTGTTGTTGTTGCTGTCTTTGTTGCTGTTGTTGCTTCTCGTATACACACATCCCACTCAGTCCCAACACACATCCAACTCTGTCCTGACCGCATAGTGCAGGAAATCAAAAATTGAGGAAATGAAATTTGGTTATTAGTCAGCGCGGCACGTTGACAAAGACAAGGGATGTCGGCTGTTGTCTAGGTGTGGCAGCAGCCAGCAGCCAGCAGTCTGTCCTCACAGTCCTGCCAGTCCTGCAAGACCTGCTCCCGTCTGTCATACTCACTCCACGCAAACGTCGCCACACACAATAATTATAAATCAACGCAGGCACTCGAATAAAGTCTAGACAATGCCTGACAAAGGCAGCCACAGCCACAATCCATTGGATTGGCTGTGGACGGGACTCTGTGGAAAGGACTCTCACGCAACAGCAGCGAATCGCTTGGCCGGATGCCCAGCAATGACCATCATTAATGCACCCACACACGGCGCACCCATCCTTTGAGTCGCTTGCGCTGTGCAAACATTTTTGAAAGCCCATGCCAAATGTATCAAATTCAAATTTGAATAATAACCAGTTGATCAGGGGTTGAAAGTTGGCTGGTAACAAAACCAATTCATTCTGCACGTTCTCAAACACAAAGAAAATTAGGCAAAGTATTAAGAGAAACCAAGTAAGAATGCTCTTGCAGAAAGTGAGAGACTATGATATACCCTGTACTTACTCAACAAAAAATACGTATTTCAGGAAGATCAGGGGGAGGTATCTGAAAAGTGAAACATTTTTTACTTTTGTATGCTATAAGAGAAGACACATAGCAAATTTGGTGCCTCTACCTCTACACTAATATAGCATCTAACTTTATCAATAACAATAAAAATTGGCTTAAAAAGTGCCCAAACAACGAAAAAATCCTTATAAATGACCTTCCCAAACTTCAAACTGCCACAACTTTGTCAAATTTGAACCGATTCTTAATCCCGAAGCCATTTTGATCATTATTTATCATCTTCTTTAATACTACATCTCAAGATTATAAATTTTCAAAATATATAAATTTTGGATTTTTTTGGTGAAAAAAGCATAAGGGGGGACCCTTACACATTTTGATTTTTAAAAAAATAGAATCTTGAAATTTTACGTTTAATTGATTGTGGGTGTCTCAACTATTATAAAAAACAATTCGAAAAGTGATTTTGTGGTAGTTCAGTTTTCTGTCAAAAATCACGCCAAAAGTGACAAAAAAATTGACTTGTAAAGTGCCCAAACAACGAAAAGTGCCTTATAAATGACCTTCCCAGACTTCAAACTGCCATAACTTTGTCAAATCTGAACCGATTGTCAATCCCGAGGCCATTTTGATCATTATTTGGCATCTAGTTTAATTCTACATCTCAAGTTTATACAATTTTGAAAAAATTAAATTTTGGATTTTTATGGTGAAAAAAGCATAAGGGGGGACCCTTACACATTTTGATTTTTCAAAAAATAGAATCTTGAAATTTTACGTTTAATTGATTGTGGGTGTCTCAACTAGTATAAAAAACAATTCGAAAAGTGATTTTGTAGTAGTTCATTTTTCTGTCAAAAATCACGCCAAAAGTGATAAAAAAATTGACTTGTAAAGTGCCCAAACAACGAAAAGTTCCTTATAAATGACCTTCCCAGACTTCAAACTGCCATAACTTTGTCAAATCTGAACCGATTGTCAATCCCGAGGCCATTTTGATCATTATTTGGCATCTAGTTTAATTCTACATCTCAAGTTTATACAATTTTGAAAAAATTAAATTTTGGATTTTTTTGGTGAAAAAAGCATAAGGGGGGACCCTTACACATTTTGATTTTTCAAAAAATAGAATCTTGAAATTTTACGTTTAATTGATTGTGGGTGTCTCAACTAGTATAAAAAACAATTCGAAAAGTGATTTTGTGGTAGTTCATTTTTCTGTCAAAAATCACGCCAAAAGTGATAAAAAAATTGACTTGTAAAGTGCCCAAACAACGAAAAGTTCCTTATAAATGACCTTCCCAGACTTCAAACTGCCATAACTTTGTCAAATCTGAACCGATTGTCAATCCCGAGGCCATTTTGATCATTATTTGGCATCTAGTTTAATTCTACATCTCAAGTTTATACAATTTTGAAAAAATTAAATTTTGGATTTTTTTGGTGAAAAAAGCATAAGGGGGGACCCTTACACATTTTGATTTTTCAAAAAATAGAATCTTGAAATTTTACGTTTAATTGATTGTGGGTGTCTCAACTAGTATAAAAAACAATTCGAAAAGTGATTTTGTGGTAGTTCATTTTTCTGTCAAAAATCACGCCAAAAGTGACAAAAAAATTGACTGGTAAGGTCCCAAACAACGAAAAGTGCCTTATAAATGACCTTCCCAGACTTCAAACTGCCATAACTTTGTCAAATCTGAACCGATTGTCAATCCCGAGGCCATTTTGATCATTTTTTGGCATCTAGTTTAATTCTACATCTCAAGTTTATACAATTTTGAAAAAATTAAATTTTGGATTTTTTTGGTGAAAAAAGCATAAGGGGGGACCCTTACACATTTTGATTTTTCAAAAAATAGAATCTTGAAATTTTACGTTTAATTGATTGTGGGTGTCTCAACTAGTATAAAAAACAATTCGAAAAGTGATTTTGTGGTAGTTCATTTTTCTGTCAAAAATCACGCCAAAAGTGACAAAAAAATTGACTTGTAAGGTCCCAAACAACGAAAAGTGCCTTATAAATGACCTTCCCAGACTTCAAACTGCCATAACTTTGTCAAATCTGAACCGATTGTCAATCCCGAGGCCATTTTGATCATTTTTTGGCATCTAGTTTAATTCTACATCTCAAGTTTATACAATTTTGAAAAAATTAAATTTTGGATTTTTTTGGTGAAAAAAGCATAAGGGGGGACCCTTACACATTTTGATTTTTCAAAAAATAGAATCTTGAAATTTTACGTTTAATTGATTGTGGGTGTCTCAACTAGTATAAAAAACAATTCGAAAAGTGATTTTGTGGTAGTTCATTTTTCTGTCAAAAATCACGCCAAAAGTGACAAAAAAATTGACTTGTAAAGTGCCCAAACAACGAAAAGTGCCTTATAAATGACCTTCCCAGACTTCAAACTGCCATAACTTTGTCAAATCTGAACCGATTGTCAATCCCGAGGCCATTTTGATCATTTTTTGGCATCTAGTTTAATTCTACATCTCAAGTTTATACAATTTTGAAAAAATTAAATTTTGGATTTTTTTGGTGAAAAAAGCATAAGGGGGGACCCTTACACATTTTGATTTTTCAAAAAATAGAATCTTGAAATTTTACGTTTAATTGATTGTGGGTGTCTCAACTAGTATAAAAAACAATTCGAAAAGTGATTTTGTGGTAGTTCATTTTTCTGTCAAAAATCACGCCAAAAGTGACAAAAAAATTGACTTGTAAAGTGCCCAAACAACGAAAAGTTCCTTATAAATGACCTTCCCAGACTTCAAACTGCCATAACTTTGTCAAATCTGAACCGATTGTCAATCCCGAGGCCATTTTGATCATTATTTGGCATCTAGTTTAATTCTACATCTCAAGTTTATACAATTTTGAAAAAATTAAATTTTGGATTTTTTTGGTGAAAAAAGCATAAGGGGGGACCCTTACACATTTTGATTTTTCAAAAAATAGAATCTTGAAATTTTACGTTTAATTGATTGTGGGTGTCTCAACTAGTATAAAAAACAATTCGAAAAGTGATTTTGTGGTAGTTCATTTTTCTGTCAAAAATCACGCCAAAAGTGACAAAAAAATTTACTTGTAAAGTGCCCAAACAACGAAAAGTGCCTTATAAATGACCTTCCCAGACTTCAAACTGCCATAACTTTGTCAAATCTGAACCGATTGTCAATCCCGAGGCCATTTTGATCATTTTTTGGCATCTAGTTTAATTCTACATCTCAAGTTTATACAATTTTGAAAAAATTAAATTTTGGATTTTTTTGGTGAAAAAAGCATAAGGGGGGACCCTTACACATTTTGATTTTTCAAAAAATAGAATCTTGAAATTTTACGTTTAATTGATTGTGGGTGTCTCAACTAGTATAAAAAACAATTCGAAAAGTGATTTTGTGGTAGTTCATTTTTCTGTCAAAAATCACGCCAAAAGTGACAAAAAAATTGACTTGTAAAGTGCCCAAACAACGAAAAGTGCCTTATAAATGACCTTCCCAGACTTCAAACTGCCATAACTTTGTCAAATCTGAACCGATTGTCAATCCCGAGGCCATTTTGATCATTTTTTGGCATCTAGTTTAATTCTACATCTCAAGTTTATACAATTTTGAAAAAATTAAATTTTGGATTTTTTTGGTGAAAAAAGCATAAGGGGGGACCCTTACACATTTTGATTTTTCAAAAAATAGAATCTTGAAATTTTACGTTTAATTGATTGTGGGTGTCTCAACTAGTATAAAAAACAATTCGAAAAGTGATTTTGTGGTAGTTCATTTTTCTGTCAAAAATCACGCCAAAAGTGACAAAAAAATTGACTTGTAAAGTGCCCAAACAACGAAAAGTTCCTTATAAATGACCTTCCCAGACTTCAAACTGCCATAACTTTGTCAAATCTGAACCGATTGTCAATCCCGAGGCCATTTTGATCATTATTTGGCATCTAGTTTAATTCTACATCTCAAGTTTATACAATTTTGAAAAAATTAAATTTTGGATTTTTTTGGTGAAAAAAGCATAAGGGGGGACCCTTACACATTTTGATTTTTCAAAAAATAGAATCTTGAAATTTTACGTTTAATTGATTGTGGGTGTCTCAACTAGTATAAAAAACAATTCGAAAAGTGATTTTGTGGTAGTTCATTTTTCTGTCAAAAATCACGCCAAAAGTGACAAAAAAATTTACTTGTAAAGTGCCCAAACAACGAAAAGTGCCTTATAAATGACCTTCCCAGACTTCAAACTGCCATAACTTTGTCAAATCTGAACCGATTGTCAATCCCGAGGCCATTTTGATCATTTTTTGGCATCTAGTTTAATTCTACATCTCAAGTTTATACAATTTTGAAAAAATTAAATTTTGGATTTTTTTGGTGAAAAAAGCATAAGGGGGGACCCTTACACATTTTGATTTTTCAAAAAATAGAATCTTGAAATTTTACGTTTAATTGATTGTGGGTGTCTCAACTAGTATAAAAAACAATTCGAAAAGTGATTTTGTGGTAGTTCATTTTTCTGTCAAAAATCACGCCAAAAGTGACAAAAAAATTGACTTGTAAAGTGCCCAAACAACGAAAAGTGCCTTATAAATGACCTTCCCAGACTTCAAACTGCCATAACTTTGTCAAATCTGAACCGATTGTCAATCCCGAGGCCATTTTGATCATTTTTTGGCATCTAGTTTACTTCTACATCTCAAGTTTATACAATTTTGAAAAAATTAAATTTTGGATTTTTTTGGTGAAAAAAGCATAAGGGGGAACCCTTACACATTTTGATTTTTCAAAAAATAGAATCTTGAAATTTTACGTTTAATTGATTGTGGGTGTCTCAACTAGTATAAAAAACAATTCGAAAAGTGATTTTGTGGTAGTTCATTTTTCTGTCAAAAATCACGCCAAAAGTGACAAAAAAATTGACTTGTAAAGTGCCCAAACAACGAAAAGTTCCTTATAAATGACCTTCCCAGACTTCAAACTGCCATAACTTTGTCAAATCTGAACCGATTGTCAATCCCGAGGCCATTTTGATCATTATTTGGCATCTAGTTTAATTCTACATCTCAAGTTTATACAATTTTGAAAAAATTAAATTTTGGATTTTTTTGGTGAAAAAAGCATAAGGGGGGACCCTTACACATTTTGATTTTTCAAAAAATAGAATCTTGAAATTTTACGTTTAATTGATTGTGGGTGTCTCAACTAGTATAAAAAACAATTCGAAAAGTGATTTTGTGGTAGTTCATTTTTCTGTCAAAAATCACGCCAAAAGTGACAAAAAAATTTACTTGTAAAGTGCCCAAACAACGAAAAGTGCCTTATAAATGACCTTCCCAGACTTCAAACTGCCATAACTTTGTCAAATCTGAACCGATTGTCAATCCCGAGGCCATTTTGATCATTTTTTGGCATCTAGTTTAATTCTACATCTCAAGTTTATACAATTTTGAAAAAATTAAATTTTGGATTTTTTTGGTGAAAAAAGCATAAGGGGGGACCCTTACACATTTTGATTTTTCAAAAAATAGAATCTTGAAATTTTACGTTTAATTGATTGTGGGTGTCTCAACTAGTATAAAAAACAATTCGAAAAGTGATTTTGTGGTAGTTCATTTTTCTGTCAAAAATCACGCCAAAAGTGACAAAAAAATTGACTTGTAAAGTCCCCAAACAACGAAAAGTTCCTTATAAATGACCTTCCCAGACTTCAAACTGCCATAACTTTGTCAAATCTGAACCGATTGTCAATATCGAGGCCATTTTGATCATTATTTGGCATCTAGTTTAATTCTACATCTCAAGTTTATACAATTTTGAAAAAATTAAATTTTGGATTTTTTTGGTGAAAAAAGCATAAGGGGGGACCCTTACACATTTTGATTTTTCAAAAAATAGAATCTTGAAATTTTACGTTTAATTGATTGTGGGTGTCTCAACTAGTATAAAAAACAATTCGAAAAGTGATTTTGTGGTAGTTCATTTTTCTGTCAAAAATCACGCCAAAAGTGACAAAAAATTGACTTGTAAAGTGCCCAAACAACGAAAAGTTCCTTATAAATGACCTTCCCAGACTTCAAACTGCCATAACTTTGTCAAATCTGAACCGATTGTCAATCCCGACGCCATTTTGATCATTATTTGGCATCTAGTTTAATTCTACATCTCAAGTTTATACAATTTTGAAAAAATTAAATTTTGGATTTTTTTGGTGAAAAAAGCATAAGGGGGGACCCTTACACATTTTGATTTTTAAAAAAATAGAATCTTGAAATTTTACGTTTAATTGATTGTGGGTGTCTCAACTAGTATAAAAAACAATTCGAAAAGTGATTTTGTGGTAGTTCATTTTTCTGTCAAAAATCACGCCAAAAGTGACAAAAAAATTGACTTGTAAAGTGCCCAAACAACGAAAAGTTCCTTATAAATGACCTTCCCAGACTTCAAACTGCCATAACTTTGTCAAATCTGAACCGATTGTCAATCCCGAGGCCATTTTGATCATTATTTGGCATCTAGTTTAATTCTACATCTCAAGTTTATACAATTTTGAAAAAATTAAATTTTGGATATTTTTGACACTACGAGAACTTATTTTTCAAATATGAAGTTTTTAGCTTTTGTAGTCTCTGAGAAACAGTCGTTCATACAGACGGACGGACAGACGGTCAGACGGACAGTCGGATAGACAGACAGACAGACGGACATGGCTATATCGACTTGGCTATTGATAGTGATCAAGAATATATATACTTTATGGGGTCGGAGATGCTTCCTTTTGCCTGTTACATACTTTTGCACAAAACCATTATACTCTTTTCCAATTGTTAATGGGTTCAGGGTATAGAAACAATCTTGATTAATAATACACAACAACAGTATTTTACATGTTTGCGTTTTAACATAAAAACAATCAACAACAAAGCAAACAAATTACTTTTAGTTTGTCATTGATTATAAATATACATAATTTATAAGCATAAAAGTTTCACCTGTATGTCATATTAAGATTATGCAGGATTAGCTTTGAGGTAAATGGCATCTAATTATTTCCTAAATAATAAATGTGCATTACTAGAATTGATAGCCTTTATAAATTCATGATTCTGAAGACTAAAGCAAACAGTTGAAAATGCGCTTTGCATACATAAAGAGTGTTAATCGAAACACGGCTAATACTTGCAACCAAACTGTAAAACCACAACAATGTAGTTCAACTATTTTAAGCCCTTCTGTCGGTTGATATCAGTTGCTAAAATCTGATTCATATGGTCAGTTGTTGTATCAAAGGCACCGCGAACCACAAAAACCAAAACGTATCCACATTTCAATTGGTTGCCAGTTCGCCCCATACCCCATACCCCATTCAATGCACTGGCCCCCATAGACGCACAAATGTAGGCAACAGTATTTTTTCGCACTGGCTTTTACATTTGACATTAAATAGCTGCTGAAATAAATCAGCATGGCATAAAAGCACACACATTCACACACTCCGGGCCAGAAATCAGCGACAGCAACAACAGCAAAATCAGCAACACCATCAACGAGCGGTCCATCTACTTGTATGCAGCCGTGGCAAGGGGTGCAGCTTGTTAGGGAGTGGGGGCGGGACTCATATCGCACGTGTAGCATCTGAGCAGCAGGACGGCTCTGCATGCAATAAACAAATAAATATGCGAATTGCTGTTGGTGTTGCTGTTGTTGCCGTTGTTGCTGCTGTTTATTTAAAAAGAAATGCGGGCCATGATTTTTAGCGACGTGGCACGTACACAAAAGAAGAAAAAAAGAAGTGTTTTTTGGGCATGGGTAGGCCAGACAGTTGAGCACTTGAAACAGCCCCGCAGCAATAACAACATCAACAACGACAACGACAGCAGCAACAGCAACTGAAGCAGCTCCTGTTGCTGTCAATTTTGGTCTTCTGGTTGCCAGACAAGCTGATGAGCCGCCTGGTGACTGCTGCTTCATGTGCATAACTCGCCTCCAGTTGCCAGTTAGTTGGTGTCGCTCTTGTTGCTGTTGTTGCTGTTGTTGATGTCATTGTTTGGTTGTTGGGTTGACTCAGGTTACAACACACAATTGAATGCAGCTGTAGCAGCAGCAGTAACGAGCAAATGTAGCTATGTGACAAAAATTCAATTGTAAGACTTAAATGAAAACTTACTTTATAAAAAACAAAAATATTAAACAAATCTTATGTTCCCGAGACATTTTTTGGTTACTTTTTCAATCGATTTTCATATTATATTATATGATTTTCCTCTTAAAAAGACATTCAATGAAACTGAAGTTATTTAGGCACATATAAAACTAAACTTTTGAGCTTGGATATATTACGAATTTGAAATCACTTATCTATCAGTATTCCGTCTGCCAAAGCCTGGTGCTATCTTATCAGATTCAATCCGGTTTTGGTTTGGCATCCGCCTTAGCTTCTCAGTCTCGGTTTCAGGCTCGATGCTTCAACAGCTGAGCTATTCGCTAAGACCCGGGGCTAAGCCCAATTGGTTGCCTATCGCCAGAGTAGAACATTTATTTTTATTTCACTTTTTTCTGCCCTTTTTGCTGGCAACTCGCTATTTATGCGTCTTTGATGCTGGGCTCCTTTATATTCCACCGCTCAATACGACTGCTCCTTCCTCTTCTTTTTTTTGTGTGCTTTGCCTTTGAAGCAACTTTTCGATTACTTCCATTCAATTTGTTCGTTTTAGCTTGCGTTTCCAACAAGTGGCTACCGTTGCTCTTGGTGTTCCTGGTCGCCTTGACAATATTTAAAGAAAAACATGAAAAAATATGAACACAAACAAACAATTACCGAGAGCAGAGCAACAACTTGCAATTCCAACTTGCCTGCTCAGCCACCGGAGTTTTCTTTTTTTTTTTAACAGCTGCTAAGTGTTTCAGTTTTTTGTAGGTGCTTTTGATTGGTCTTATTATTGCCTACCTCATTGCATCTATAATCGAATTTGATTTCATTGCCCCATTTTAAAGATTTTATCATCTCCATTAATATTAGCCTTTTTAAACTATTGACCAATGCTCTTAGCCTGAATAGCTTTATTTTTATACGTTCCATTTCCACATTATCTTTATAGTTTATAGCTTCAAAGTTTTTCATATTGTGCATGGTTTTAGAACCATTAAATTGAAGTCCCGTCAGTCAGTTTTTATAGTTGACGGCACATTTTAATTGACTTTTCCATAAATTCCCTTTGAATGCAGTATGATACTTAGTTGAGGGTGCAACTTACAAAAATCTAACCGGCAATTTCATAAATTCTCATAAAACTCCGTCAACATTATGAGTTCATTTAGTTTTGAACTTAAATATCTCAAATTTGAGCGCTGAATTTCCGCTGACTGTCCATTGTGGTTTTAATGTTTCGCCTGAGTGCCATTGCGGTTCGGTTTCGGAATCTGGCTCTGGTTCTGGTTCAGTTTCGGTTCGGTTCGGTTTGGTTCGGGCTCAGCTCGAGTCGTTTCAGTTACCGACCGACTGACCGTAATGGGGCTTCATTTGGCGGCAATAAAGCAGTTAAAATAACTACATGAGAAAAAAGTGTTGTTTGTTGCCGCTGGTTAATTAAACGACTGTCGGGATATGCAGATAGACAGAGAGCTGGAAATTATATCAGCTTGCACACAATGGACAATGCAAACAGGACGCAGGACGCAGGACGCGCATTAATGGCAAACATAAATAACAGCGCGTTAAACAATTGCAACACCAAGCAATAATAATAATAATAATAATAATAATATAAATGATATGCGAATGCCATAACATGCAATAAAGCAACATGCAAACCAAGCAACATGAAAACTCCAAGCCAATAACAGGAGAGAACAACAACAATAACAATGCAAACATCAACAATAGAGGGGTTGCAATATAATTACAGTGCTGCTGTTGCGGTTAACAAATTTATAACATACCATAACAAGACGGCTCGACGCTCTCTGCCTCGACTAGTTTTGGACGTGCCACGCCCCTCACACATACACACACACACACTGACGACTACTAAACATGCAAGCACTTGACCAAATGCTTCCGGCGCACATGGCCACAGGTTGTCACAAAATTGCTGAGGTACCACAGAAGGCAAAGCTTTGCCGGTGAAACAAAGGGACTCGACCGGGCCTCAGTGTTGCCACCTGACCCCGAGCACGGCATCAACACCGGCTTTATGTCCGTCAGCCACTCCCCCCTTCACCTATGCCCGTTCCGTATCGGACGTCGACAGCAGTCAGCTGTTTGATTTATGTGTGCAACTGTTGTTGTTGTTGCTGCTGCTTGTTGCTGCACAAATTAAAAATGTTCAAATGTCTGGGGCCATAACTCAAATGTCGATGCATTTGTTTAATTTGAAATGTGCATGTGGCAGCACTTTTGAGTTGTTGTAATTGCCCAACATAAGCGATGCATTAAAGCTTAATTAATGTAATTGTACGGGACCTAAGCAGCAACAGCAACAGCAACAGCAACAGCAACTGCTAACTAGCAACAAGAGAGCATTTCAATGGGGCACATTGCTCAAAAGCTGAGGTTAGTGCCAGATTTTGTCACAAAGCAACAGGCACTTGATATGGACATGTCTGGGAATTGTGGTCCTGCATAGTTAGTTACCTTATTATACAAATGACTTTGGCTTGCATTTCTAATTACAAATCTGAGTATCAAAGCAGTTGCAATTTAGCCATTAAGTGCATACATATATGTTAGTAAGATACTATTGACATTTAAATCAAATTAAGCTTTCGCTTGTAATATAATAAACTTTAGATAAATGACTTGTCCCAAGAACTGCAAGAACCAACTAATTATTTACCTGTTTGCACATGCAATTTGCAATTTCGTATTGAATTTAAAAACCAATTTTGTCAAAACTCGATTTCCACGCTATAAATAAGAAAAAGGGTAACAGGCATAAGGAAGCATCTTCGACCCCATAAAGTATATATATTCTTGATCACTATCAATAACCAAGTTGATATAGCCATGTCCGTCTGTCTGTCTGTCTGTCTGTCCGTCTGTCCGTCTCTATGAACGCGCGGTCTTCAGGTCAATATGGAAAAGACTTTGTTGCTAAGAATTATTAATATAGTACTGGCGCCTTACCACGAGAAAGACATTCATGACTTAGATAACCGCCGATGACATGATGGCTCGTCACCGAATGGACAATGCATAGTAGAGTAAACCGCACCTTGACGCAACTTCCCCCAGCTAACCCACTTTGTAACTATAAACGCCACGTTCCGCTAACCGCTTACCGCAAGGGGGCCAATAGAGTCGGCATTGGCACCACATCAAAACGCTCTGTGCGACCTCAGAGGTGATGGCCGAGACAGAGAGCGAGAGAGAGAGAGAGAGAGAGATGGAAAGTGAGAGAGATGTCTGTTGGAGAAGTTGCAGACATTGTTGGCGGCCACAATTAGATAAAGATCAACAGGCAGACATACAAAAAGAGAGAGAGAGATGGAAGAGTGACATGTGAAACCGCAAAACTAAATGACACGCCCATTTAATTGCATAAAACATAACGTGCAGTGCCAGGAGACAGGCGACAAATGCTGGCGACATTTGGCATCAAAGGGCAGCCGAACTGTCCCCCCACCCTCATCCACTGCTGCTCCTCCTCCTCACTGTCAATGCATAAAATTATTTCCGCTCTGCAGTCGCAGCAATTCTAATTAAGGCGAAAGACATTTGGATTGACACGAGACAAGCGATGGGCTGTGTAAACGGAGCAGTTGCTGACCAACACCCGCCGCCCAGCCCCTTCCTGCTTATCAGTTGGCATGCGACGCCGTCGCAAATTGCATAGAATAAATATTCATTAAATGCGCAACGAAGTCACAGTCCAAAGTCAATGGATAGTGGCAGGACAAAAGTGAACTGGCCGCGCCCGCTGGGTCAATGGCCCCGCACTTGCCATCGACTTGTCCATTTTCATAATTTTTAATTATTTTTAATTTAATTGTCGCGCCTCGCGTGCTCGTCGCCGCCAACTCTGACTGTGACTCTGACTCTGACGCTGACTCTGAGTCAACTCTCGACTACGGATCACTTGCCACTTCACGGCGGGGAGTGCAGCAATAAACAGTGTCTGCAATGAATGCGATGAATGTATACCGAGTGTTTAATAAGTATACATACATATAAGACGGAAAACTAAGCAATCACCAGACGAACTGCAGATGCACTTACACAGCTAAAAGTTAGTAAGTTTTCCAGTAAATATCTTATAAATATTGATATTACTTAAAATTTAAAAAATGATCATTTAACCAAAATAGTAAAGTAAGAATTATTTTTTAATCCAATCAAACAAAACAAAAAGTTCATTACAAAATCTTTCACACAATTTTTCGATTGCCTTAAGTGGCCAAATAATATAATTATTATTACTAATTGAGTTACTTATGCAATAAATTAGAACAGACTTTAGCTATGATTAAATGTAAATATTCGCATAAAGCCACTTTTAAGTTTAAATGATTTTATATGTAATTTTAGATTTAATTCTATTTTTATAATTATATTTACATTTTTAATCTACTCAAACAACGATATCAATGAAACATACCCTTCTCAAAAATTATGCTCATAATTCTGAAGAACTTGCGATAGCGTGAAAAATGTATATCTATAAACATTTTATGCTCGTTTCAATAATTTAAGTTTTCCAAGAATTGTTTTAACATTTTTTCATGGTCGATGCTGCCGCTGCTCTTGCTGCTGTTGCTGTTGTTGTTGTTGTTGCTGTTGTTGTTGTTGTTGGTGTCGCTTTGCGTGTCCATTGCCTACGAAACATAAACACAAAATTTTAATTACTTGAAATGTGCGGGCGCACTTAGAGAACATTTTGCGGGGTCAGCTGGGCTCTGGACTGGCAGGTGCCCAGTAGCCGCAGCCAGCGGGGCGCTGTTCGTAGTTCAAAGTTATTTACCCCCAAAAATATTATGTAATTACGAAAGTTTTTGGCGCTCAGCTCTGAATATAAACGGTGGTCGTCGTTGTCAACGTTATGGCAAAATTGTTATCATCATCAACAGACAGCAGCAGGAGCAGCAGCAGCCGTAGCAGTAGCAGTTGCCAAACCTCAAACCCCAACGATGGTGGGGTTTGGGGCTAACGGGCTGCTAGGGGATGCCAACTTATTGTCGCCGCTCAAGTAATTCACACAGCAGGTGCTCGCAGTTAGCTGCGGTTCCCATCGTCCAACTCCAACAAAAATAATTATCACTCTTGATTATCTTTTGTAGAAATTAGTGTGCACGCGCCCTTACTCTTCATCTACCACCTTTACACCCCCACACCAACACATCCCCCAGCAAGCAAACGCCACCCGCACATCGCAGCATCGTAAAAGTAATTGTTGTGTTTTTGTCAAAAACCTTTTGGAGCGCTTTAAATGGTAGACAGGCGCCCGAGGGGGCAGGTAAAACTGCCAACGAACTATGCTAACTGTTTAATGTTGTTACCTGAGCAAATTGTCGACGCTTGTGCAAATTTCTCAACGTTTTATTGGCCATAGCAGCGACATTATGTTAACAATTCCGGACTCGGCTCTGTGGGCGTGAACTTAAGGGCTGATATTTACCAACAAATTGCTTCATATGCTTACAAAATATCATTTGCTTTTTAATGCCAGTAAATGTCTAAGAGCCTTGTGGTTTTTGGCTAAGATTCTATTGAAATTGCTTTGGTTTATTTTGGGACACATTCCCGTTAATTGCTCTATATGCTGGCAACATTATCAAGGCTTCAGTGTTGTGTAACAGATAGCAACTTGTGGACTTCAAGTTGGTTAGTATACCTTAATTTGGGTTGCCCACCTGCAATAGGATTAAATGCTTAAATATTAGAAATTGTTTGAAAATGTGCGAGAGGTTTGATATTCTATGCCAGCTGTCGCCAAAAATATTATATTTCAATTAAACTTTTTTTTGAGTTTAACTTTTACTTTGTTCTGATGCGCTGTCTCAGTTTATTAAACCCAAAGATTTTTGCATTTCAAATTGGGATTCTTTGCACCTTTTAATGAATCTTTACAAACAAATCTAAATAAATTATACAAAATTGGAAATCCATTGTAGTTGCTGTTCGAATGGACTCCGGCTTAAAGTCTGCAAGCCAAAAAGCATAAGCAGTACACAAGAGATGTGTATTAGCCCTCTCCAGATAGTTGGCTAAGCCAATTGCATGGGTAAGTATGCAGATTGTCGAGTGGCATTTTAGAAATTCCATAAATGGCTGAGACCAAAAACTTTTAGATGACATTCGTGCCCCATCGCTGCCCCCAGCTACTTGTGGATACATACTTGGCCATTGCCTTTGCCACTGCCACTGCCACTGCCACTGTATCTGCCTCTGCCACACTTTGTGTTAACAACGCGCATTGCGCATTTCCGCTGCTGCTGCTGCTGTTGGATAAAACTTTTACTTTTGTTTATTTGTCGCTCATTTCAGTTGATGTTGATGTTGATGTTTTTTCATCATTTGTAGCTGGCTCTTGGTCTCAGCTTTTTGTGCTACTATCTGCAGTTGTTCGTTGTTCGTTGTTCGTTCGGCTTGTGTCTGCCTTTAAATGAAAGCTAATTAAGTTTTATTTTTCAACAGTTTGTGTTTCTGAATACGCTGTGAATACTCTTTGCCTGCACTGTGTACAATCTCTCTTCCCCTTTCTCTCTCTCTCTCTCTCTCTCTCTGCCCGCACTTAAAGTGACTGCGTCCGCTCCCTCACTGCCGGACCAGTTGTTTGGGGGCCTTCTTTGGTCATTACAAGTTGATTAACTCATAAACATTTACTGACAACTGACAACTGACGTCTGACAAGTGGCAACTTTGTTAGCGCCGTCCAACAGCCAACTGATTTTTATATTTTAACTTAACTTCTCTTGATTTCTTTATTACTTATTTAATGCAAGTTTTTTTTCCTCTTTAGCGAAAAAAATGTTGAAATAAATTTGCGTTTTCCGGAATTTGTACGCATAGCCCCAGTCCCAGTCTCAGTCCCAGTCTCAGCATAGGCCCCAACCCCAACCCCACCCCGCCCCGCGGCCTTTGCTCCTCTGTGTGTATGGCGAAAGTGCACGGCGTACTTTCTTTTTCGTTTGCTCCGCTCGCATTTTGTTTGCCTGGTTGTCTTTCGTACTTATTTCGAAATGTAATTTCAAAGAGTTGTTCCTTTTCTGCTTTTTCCTGTCGCACATTTTTTACGCCGCTTTAAATTCACGACCATTTTTTTTTTGCACTGTCATTTGCGCTTTTCTTTAATTTGGCGCAATTTTTTCCATCCCATCGTGCGAACTTTTTGTCGTTGTTGTTTTGTTTCCTTCTGGGTGTTTTTTTATTTTTTTATTATTTCCAGCTAGGTACATTTTGGTCAAAGTAATGTTGATTGTTTGCTCGGCTGACTTTGATTACGAAATTGTTCAAAATAAATACAATTACGCTCAGCAGCAGATTGCCTAAGCTGGCACTAAGCAGACTTTTTAATTGACTTTTTGAATGCGCTGCACAAAACAGATGCCGAGGGGTATACGCAACTTAAACAAAAGTCAATGCAATTAAAAAATAATCTTGATAATGGCAGTAGACTGGGTGTAGAAATAGCTGCAACTATTGACATAAACTTCTATGAATCATGAAGTTCAGCATGCTCGACGGAAATATACCCTGTATTAGTTAAGCTTATATAGCCAATTTCAGGGTATTGCTTAGTCGAGCATATCATATCTATATCATTCGTATTTCGTTTTAGGCTGACTTCAGATCAGCTTGGAAAAATGCTAAATTTTATGCGCGCTGAAAAAAAGGTAAACATTTTTTGGGTAGTCAAAGTTAATTAGAATGTAACCTGTTGCTTTTGAAGATGGTATGCAAAAATTAAAGCATAAGTTAGGGTTGGCTAATGCTGAAACCTGAGCATGTAACTGCTATTAATTGACAGCAAGTTGAAGGAATTTTGACAATGTTAATGATTAGAGTATTAATCAGTGAATTTGCTAACTGCACCCTAATCAGCCCATTTACGAACTAATCGCTATCGACAAGTTCTACCCGATATCAATAAAATATATTTATGTAGACATACAAATTATTGCATCAGCTTAAATATATATATATACATATATATTTATTTGCAGTCGACAATAAGCCGTCAATTGTTACTTATAGCATTTAATTAATTTGAGTGCACAAACTGAAATTAGTCATCCAAGATATTCGATTGATAGCAATCAAAGTGAGCCTACGGCAACATTTTCCATGCAATTCATTAAATGTAAATTTTTGAATATGCCATGTGTTTTATCTGTTGATAATTTATGCAATTATCAATGCATAAATACGCACTGAAATATGCGGCGTAATTACATGCAAATGTTGTTGTTGAATATTGTCAATATCGAAATTTTTAACAGAATTTTTCATCAAAATTTGCCAGCACTCATCCCCCAATTCGCTGTCTCTCTGTCATTCGCTGTCATTTGTGTACATTCAGTCATTCAGTCATTCATTCGTTTGCTATTAGTTTTACTTCAACATTTTTTTTTTTTAAACATTTCTTGCGCCTGTCTCCACGTTGCGTCCATCATTCACTAAAGGCATCCACTCCCCGCGCCGTTGTCAATTTGATATGCCCCACTGCAATTTCCGTAAATTGCGAGTAAATCGTTTCAAATTTTCACTTGTCTACGTTTGATTTTGCACACACACACACACACAACCATAGACACACAGGCAGACCCACATAATTCAGCAAACATTTTTTCCATTACATTTTTTTGGTGTGGGTCGGGTCGGTTGGTTTGTGGCGGCGATGAGGGGGATGTAAAAGTGTAAGCCAAATAAATCAATAAAAAATTATGCTATATAATGTATAGAAGTCGAAGGCAATGGCAAAGGCAAAAGTAAACGAATCCGAAGCCGCAGCGAAATGAAAAACAAACTGCCCGCCACTTTTGTCCTGCAGGATGCTAGCATAACGAGAAGACGAGAAATTGAAGGAAGGAAAGCACGACGAGGACGAGGACGAGGACGAAGACGTTGCCAGCGAAATTTTAAACGGCATCTAAAGCCTGCAAATATGAAACTTATGGCAATAATATTGATGTCGTCTTTGACTCACAGATACACACCCCCCCCCCACCATCCCCCACCCTCACCCTTTTAAACCAAAACATACCCCGGCCACTGCGCTGCTGCAATATCAAAAGATGCCCGCAGCATGAAAACGATAGACGAAGAGCGAAAAGGCTGTGAATTGTATGTGTGTGTTGCACGGAGAGGGGTGCGTGGGGAGCGGGGAGTGGCGAGTGGTGAGGGGGCCGCAACGAATTGCGATAAAGATAAATAAGCAGCGATATACTTGATGATGTCCTTGTTGCTCTTGTCGCGCTCACGGCTGCCTTCGACTTGTTGTTATTATTCTGTCCGCCTTTGTTGTTGCTGCTGTTGTTGTCCTTGCTGATGTTTCTTTGCTGGTTTCGCTGGCGTTTAGGGTTTCCCCTATTGTATTATTTAAATTTGATTTCATTTCACAAAAATTGAGTTTCGTTTGCGGGCTTGCGCATGTTTTATTTTCATTTCTTGCTGTTTCTTTTGCTGCTCGCTGTCTGTATTGTCCTTGCTGTTGCTCCTTATCTCACGAGGCGCGGCATTTCTTGTTATCGTTTATTTTTAATGCAGCCAAAAGTTCGTAAACAAATTATAATATTGAACTTGTCATAGATACGCACCCCCCACCCTCTCTCTCTTTCTATCTGTGTATATGTATGCGTGTGTTTTGGGATGGGTCATTTAATGCGGTCTGGTTTTGAGGTAGGTCCTAAGCATACTAAGCGGATGATGTGGGTCAATCCAGCTTGGACATGATTTTGTGGCAGCAAAGTTGATTTTCTTTGTTGGTCCTGGCTGATGGAATATTTTTGGCCAATTAGGCCCATGCGTTGGAACATAATTCGACATATACATATATTCGAATGAATACTTTGTGCTGTTTAAATAATTCGTATGCTTCTAAATAATAATCGACTTAAAATTGTATGTGCAACCAAAGAGCTCTTGGTCACAATAATTGGAAGTCCTTAAACTATCGAGACCACACAATTTGCCAAAAATTGTTACCCCGATTATAATATCTAGCAAGTTTCAGCTTAAATTCAAATTGCAGGCGTCATTTATATCTTGAAACTGAATGCAATTGCATTTTCTACAAATGTGCCTTTTGCATTTTGGGATTACAAAGTCTTCAGTTTATTATTTGTTTTTTTTTTTTGTTGTCTTTTTTTGCCGAAATGATGCCACTCAAGAAAATGTGAAATAGAAAACTCAATTTGAATGTGCCAGGCCAGCAAATTAATTGCAATATCAGCTCAAAAATATTTGATACATTTTCTGCATCGATTTTGTTACAAAATTTGTAAAACCAAGTGGAATACATAAAATACGACTACTGCTCGGATTTTTACTCATTGAACTTTATGCGTTGAGTTGGCAGAATTGTTGTGTGTGTGTGTGTGTGCTCAGGCTTAGATGAAGTTCTCTCAATCAAATGAGATTTGCAGTCGAACATGTTGTAATTTAAGGACTTAAATATGAATTTCTAGATTGGCTTGTCTGGGCTCAGTACTCAAAGATGCAACGCCAACAAAACAAAACAAAACAATTAAGAGCCAAAGATTTTCGCTTTCAGCACAGAGCTGTCTAACAGCAACAACAACAACAACAACAATAGCTCAGAATGTCATTACTCTGTTGCCGACATCATTTGGCTTCCTGCCGTCTCGTCCTCGTCCTCGTCCTCGTCTTCGTTTTCGTCCTTGCTATCATCGTCAGATGACTTTGCATGCACTTTGACAATGGCAACGCCCTCGGCTCTTTTCTGAATTTTTGGTTAGCACTTCCATATCCAAATTGGCTTACCACGCATAAGCAGACTCAAGACCCAAGACTGAAAGGCTCAAGGCTCCACACTCCCCAAATATTACTTTTCTGCTCGCTGCCTACACTTGAGAGCTCAAGTTGCTGTGATTATCGTGCAATTTCGCTGGCTGGCAATGACAATAGCTGCCGCCTGTCCCGCTCCTGTCCCGCTCCTGTCCCACTCCTGTCCCACTGCTGTCTGCTTTGGTCCTGCTCGTGTCGTGGCATTTGACGTTACGTGTTGAGGCGTCGCCTTGCCGTGATTATCACTGCCTTACGCTTCAATGCATCTTTGCTACGTTCTAGATATACATACATACATACATACATATATATCATAATTCTTTTTTTTTATTTTTTATTATTCCTACGCCCGTGACTTGGCTGCAGGTAGACAACCCCCTGTCAAAGAATACGACTGCGTCTTTCGGGTTCGTCCTTTGTTTGATGCGGTGCTGCTGTTTAACCTTGTCCTGTGCGTTTATGTTAGTGTCTGTGTCTGTGTCTGTGTTTGTGTCTGTGCATTTCATTTGAATGCCTCACAGTTGCATTCCTCATACCCCCGTTACGTGCTACGTGTGTCTCGCTCACTTTGCTTAATTAACGCGTTCACACAGACCCACGCACAAAGGTCGCCTAGTTGGGACTTTGACTCTTTGCCAATCATTGCCCCCCCCCCCCACACCCCTCCTCATGATAGCAGCAGAGATGACAATGCCAATGGAGACCGCATCGCATCACAGCGCATCTGTCGCATCACGTCTCGCCTTTTTGGTTCTCAGACATCGAAGGCATCCCATTTTGAGGCCACGCTGTGTGTGTGTGTGTATGTGTGTCTGTGTGTATGTGTGTGTGCTTGCCCTGTTTATTTAAACATTGCCTCAGCCTCTTGCGGGTTTTCCACAATGATTTTTCATTCACTCGACTACTGTCGTCTGTTTACCTTTTGCTCTCGTTCATAATTTCGTTTGCATGTTAATTACCATGATTATTGTGTTGCCGTCGTACGTTTTTCGGGTGCCTAATACACCTGGGAAAAACCAGCGAAAACCCATCCAAAACCCTGTGTGACACATTATTTCGTAGTGTGATCTGAGCCTGTCTAATAGTGGCACAGACAAGTGATTGGGCAAATATTATGCAGAGAGCGTACGTTTAGAAACACAAGAGTGGGTTTTAACTGTTTGCTGAAACACGTTTAAGGAGAAAGGAAGAGACATGCACAGTTGTTTCCTTGTATGACGTAGGCAGGGGTAAAAGATAATAACTATATATATACTATACTATCTTAACTAGTTGGCAACACTACAAATATTTATACATTAATGAAAACTAGTCTCAATTGGTGAGCTTATCAATATCCGTTATAAAACAATGCTTATCTCTCGGCTAATTATGTTCAATCATTCTATCTTTAATCATCCGTAACATTGGCTGCAAATAGCGTCTGATTGCGTGAACATTTAACCAGAGCAACGGGACTCGTTTCGTTCCCCCATTTATTTGCAATTAAAAGTTAATCAAAACTTGCACATATACTCGTATCAGTGACCTGAACTCCTATTGCACATTTCTACATTTACGGCAAACAGCAACATAACAGCCAACATAAACTTTTCGCATTTGCTCTAATATCAACAACAGAACAACAATAAAAAAAAAAAACAAAAACAGCTTTTGCAACAATTATGCTTCAATTTTTTGCCGAACCAACGAAACCACCCACAGCCGGCACCCCCTTTTACCACCCACTACCCTCGAGCATTTCGCTTTATGCGTTTTCTATTTTCTACCGCCAATTTGGCCAAACAAACAAACAGACTCGCACAAAAAAAAAGAATGAAAATGAAAAAACAGCGAAAACAACAAACTTAACAAGTAGTTTTTAATAAGCTGCCAAACGGCGCAATGCTCCGCTCAGCTGCGCCATAGCCCCCGCCACACACACCCCCCACCCCGTTCTGTCCCCACAAGTTGCCCATAAACAACTAGGAGCTTCCAATCCGTTGGCGTTGACTTTAGTCTGGCCATCGCTGGCTTCTGTTGATTTTTCCGCTTGCCACCGAGAGTTTCGCTGAGAGTTTCGCTCGGCACACGCTGTTGATTTTCCAGCAACATTTTGCTGTTCATTTTGGCTGCTCGGATTTTCTACCTTATTGGGGAAATATCTAATTGATTCGCTGCAATGCAATAAGAGGATTTTGCTTTGTTATTGCAGCTTAGCGCACATTGTTCTAGCTATTTATTATATTAACTTGCAGCTGGCCACTGAGAACGATTTTTAAATTTCGAATTTGTAGTCTTCAATTTTTGGTATTTTGTCCTTTCCCAATTATATAATCAAATAAATTATGAGATGTGTAAGGCTATTTTCGAAAACGAAAGCTCTGAAATATTTAATGTATGCTATTTCGCAGGGTATCTACTAGTTGAACACTCTCGACAAGAGCTGCTTTCATTGGTTTTGTTTTATTTTCATAAATGCTATAAATTTGTAAATATTTTAATGTATTTATTTCATATACTCGTAGATCCTCATAAACAATTATTTGCTCATGAATATTTAAATATTTTTTTGCATAGCACAGCAGAAATCCACAACTTCAATGTATAATTAACAGTTTAATAGTTTTCCAAGTCATAAAAAATAAAAAACGTTAAAAAATGGATTTTCCACCTTTGAGTTCAAAAAGCACTTGGGTAAAATTTATTAATTTAGTTTGAAATTATTCAATAAATTCCTTATCAACTTTTTCATACTTAATTAAAAAATATTTGCCATGTGCTGCAGATAATTTAATTTAGCACTCTACTCGTATTCTTTTATTCATCGCAATTAATTTGGTTTCACGAGCTCCTTTTTGCCCGCCGGACACACTGCAATAACAACGTGGACAACAACGACAACAACAACAGCTGTTAACTGGGCTTGTTTTGCTTGCTGGTCAACAGCAAAAACAATTGCAGCAACCAGAAGATTTGCAGTTTGAGCAAGAAAAACCTAATGAAAACAAAATAAGGCGCAAAGTGAACAGAGTAGAGTGCACACTGCTGCATATTATCCGTGGGTCAGAACGCAATAAACACACACACACACACACGCAGCCCACAAAAAAAGGCACGCCAACAACTAACGGTTGCCCAACAAAATGAATCCTAAACGGAAATGTCGATATAAGCATTGCAGCTGCAGAGAGGCAGCAAGCGTCAGCAAACGAGAGGCGACAGCAGCAGAGACGACAACAGCGACAGTTAGCAGCAACACAGTCGAACAGTTTTCCAGTTTTCAGTTGACAGTTTACACTCTACACTCTACACATATGGCCAAAAGGTTCACTGACCACACAGTCAGAGATGTGCTCAGCATTGTAGATAAATAGTTGTAACATTTTGAGATACATTTTGCACTCACAATAAATGTTATAAAAATTTTAAAAATGCTTTGAATATTATCTAAAGTTATACCAATTTTAAAATATCTATATTATAAAAAGTTCCAACATTATCAAAGCCAAAAGCAGGCCTAAAATAAACATCAACATATTAAAATACACAAAGTTTTAAAAATTATTAAAAACAAGCAACTATTTGTTGAGTTACAAAAAAATTAGATTAATACTATAATAGAATTTATAAATGTGTTATACAAATTGTTTATAGATTAAACTTATGCAAAAACTTTGGTTTAATTTCTAGCTTTATAGTTTCCTTCTTTAGTACCAACAGTTTTATTCAAGTCATATAACTTCATTTATTTATTGCTCATTGTGGGCATATTTAAATATAATATACAAATCCTGACTCGATTTGAAATTTAAACGGCTTTAATCGCAATTGTCACGCGGACATCGCTGGGAACAAGTTGCCGGGACAACTTAGGCGTCCGAATCCAACAAACCGCCATATTGACCAACTGAGTGTAGTATGCAGTGAGCAAGCATTTGCTAGAGAGGGGTGTAGGGGCAGGGTGGTGGTGGTGTCGGAATGACTCGGGCGTTTTTGTGGGGGTGGCTGCCCACTCGTTTTGTTTTTAGACAAAGTGTGCGCGAACTGTGTTGACAAACGCGAATGGTCAGCATGTGTGTGTGTGTGTGTGTGTGTGTGTGTGTGTGTGTGTGTGTGTGTGCTATGTGTGTGTGTGTGTATGTTGGCAATTCAAAATGGCATGCACTTCACTAAAAACTGCGCATTTCCGGTCAAAATGACGACGACGACGACGCGACTGCTGACAACGCCAGCCGCATGTTTGTGTGCCCCTCTCCCTCTCTGTCTCTCTCTCGCTCTCGCTCTCTCTTGGTCTAGCTGTCTCTTTCGCTGCCTAGGGCTTTCCTAGTTGCCATGTGTGTGTGTCTGTTTGGTAAACTTTTTTACAGCTTTAATAGTTCCACTTGGCAATTTTGTGTCCCAAAAGTTTTGCGCCAGCGCTGCGCCAAAGTGCGTCATAAATGTGTGTAATAAAATATTTACTTTACTTTTATATGGAACATCGGCTTAGAAGGGCGCGTGCCATAAATTAGCAAACCCAACTCAAACTAAACAATGAAAAACTAAATATATATATATAGTATTTATGAAATTATAAATAGAAATAGAAATAGAAATAGAACTGGCGCATTAAATTCAATTCAATGTTTAAGTTCTGTCTGAGTATCTGGTTAGATTGTTTTGTTGCCAAAGCCCACAAGATGCCACAGTCACATCAAGCAGACAAAAGGCAACAACAAAAGCAACAACTGACAACTTCCGTGTCCTGCATTTGTTACTTACTTCCAGCTACTTTTCTTCTATGCCAAGCGACTCTATATAAATGTATGAATTCGCATCTTTTCTATAAATATATATACATCTACATATACATATATATATTTTTTATTCTTTTTTTTTCAACCCTTGTACAATTGTTTACTTTGTTTACCAGATTTACAGATTCCTATTCGGTAACAAAAAAAAATTGTCGTGCTATTTAAGAGACCAGTTTCCAGTTTTCTCCCGGAAAACTTGCCATTTGGGTTTGACATGCGTCTGCTTTCGGGTTACTCCGACCCTTCAAGTGCATGTCAGCAGCAGTGCCTCCACGTCTAGCCCCCAGCCCCCGCGCACAATACAACAAAAAAAACGTAGAAAAATAGAGTGGGTAACCCTGAAAATTTGCTCGTCAACTGGGCTTAGTTGCGGGCTTAGTGGGCAAAGGTAAAAGGGGCTGCTGTTGCTTTTAGGGTGGGAAGGGGGGCTAGGGATGGGCGGTTGGAGTTCCTAATGCGTAGTTGTCGCATACAGACTCTGTTTGGGGTCGACGCTTGATCCACGTCCACCTGAAGGGTTCGCCGGCCTGTTTCTCTCTGTCTCCGGCTCTGCCTCTGGCTCTGACTCTGGGTTTTGGTCGCCCTTCGAGTGGAACTATAATTGGCTGTTGCCAATGTTAATGCCTGGTCGGATATATATTGTTAAAGGCAAAATGATGACAGCTTATGGAGCTGAAGCGCCCCCGAAGGCTCAAAGTACACAAATGTTGTTATTTGCTTATGTTCTCCAATGTTGCCGACAGCTCTAAATAATGATGAAATAAGAGAGTGTGGCAAGTGTGGCAAGTGTGGCAAGTGCAGCCAAAAGGGTTTTGATTCGATGCCTCGTTATTGTAAATGGAACAACGATAAGAGCACAATTTACTTGCAGGCTGTAATATGAATAAAAGTAATGCAAATGAAAGTATAGAATATAAACAGTTCTCAGAAAATTCAAACGCGGAAAAATGTACTTTCAATGAAAGCAAATTAACTTTTCGACGAATTTTTAAAAAATAATAATTGTAGCAAAATGGTTGCCAAACAACAACACAAATGTATAAAATTGTTGTTTCAATTTATACAAAATGTTTCCAAGAATATTGAGTTTATTTAAACAATGCTAAATGGTAAAGAAAGTAAAAATTTTATAAAAACACACTTTAAAGATTATAAGATTTGAAAAATAAATGTTGACAAGGGCAACTTACATGATTTTTTCCCCCAAAAATGCAGAAAACAAATCATTTCAAAATTACATAAACAGTGAATGAGTCGTTATATACATACTTACTTTGAGTTGATGCAAATTCTTAAAGGTGCGACCTCAAGCTTTGGCCAATTGATTCCGAACTATTTCATTTTCTGACATTTGCAAACTTTGCTCCAGTTGCCAGTTTCTTGGCCCGCTTTGCCGTTGCTGTGGCTGTTTTTAAACTCTTAGCAAGTTTTTCTTGGCCACGGCAAGTTTGCGAATCCTTTGGAGTACGGTTAACCCCGGCTAAAACCTTTTGCTTTCCTGTTGCCAACTTGAATTACTTTAAATTCACACTTTGCAATATTTACTAACCGGTTTTTGTTGTTGCTCTTTTCGCCTCGCACTTTGGGCCTATCTCTAGCTTAATTTGGCCATTAAAGTGCCCATTGCATTGGCCATCTTGGCCAACCCCCGTTGTCGGCCATTTGCAACTATCTTGGCCTATACTTATTTTCCTTTAGCTTCTGGCCTTTTTGCCCCATTTGCCAGCCAAATTTGTTCCTTGGGCTTACTAGACGGGGTTTTCTTTTTTTATTTCCCTCGCTAACTTGCAGCCAATATGCCTTTATGGCTTTGTCTTTAACATTAAGGCGGACAGAAAGTTTCAAGCGAAAGTTATCTTCAGCTGCAGCTAACTGTTTTCAGTTCTCTTTTCGATTAGAAGCATCTATGAATGTAATGAGATACTTCCTTAATGATGTCAACTATATGATGTTGTTGCCATGTGTAATTAAACAAAGTGCAACCGATATCTGTCGCTCTCTTTTGTACATTTATTTTTGCCAGCATTCGCCCCTTTCTGAACTACCCCCCCGCTCATTTGCTTATGAGTCTTATTTGCCACTGCCGAGTACCATTAGCCATATTAAGAGCGACTATCCTTGCAACCCGTTGCCAACTATAGTTCTATCTATCTGCTGCTGCTTAATCATGGTATCCGTTACTCATCGCTTACATATTTCAGAGCCGGAGTTTGTGTCCGGAGAGCCATCAATGTAGCCCTTGTAGCCACTTTTACTAGCCAAGCGACTACAAGCCATTGGCCCATTGCATTAACTCAAACCGTTCCGTGGCCATAAACATCCATACTAAAAACCCATGCACATAAGGTCCCCCCCCCCCTCCGCTTTTGACTCTGCCTCGCATATGTGGCGCGGCACTTTGGCTAGTTTTAGCTTCATTGCGTTGACGATTTTTGATAGCTCCATTGACTTTATTGCCAGACTGCCTGACTGCCGGCTGCACACTTTCAGTTTTGCAATAGGGCCAACAAAATTGACGATGGCTACGAGTGCAATGAATTATTCTCATATTTTCTCAAGGCGCGCTATAACTACGAGGGCAGCTCCATAGAAGCTGCGATTTCATCAAAAGCTGCAAACAATTTTAAATTTATAACAAAAAAATTGTATAGATTATAATAAAGTTATTTATTGATTTTAAAAATTAATTTTTCAATAGAAAAGCAATTAATATAAAGCTCAATTTCATAAGAAAATATAATAAAATAATTTTTTAATATTCATATACAGTTTTTAATATATAATATAATTTATAGCCATTGCATTAAAAGCATATTATCATTTTGTATAAAAACTCAATTAAAAGAGCAAATGTATCATAAAAAATATGTAATTTTTTATTTAAGCAATATGTTTTTTCATATACATATATATTTCGCTTAAAATCTTTTTATCTCAGTTTACAACTACAACTTGGTGGATTTATGATTTTTATATCACGGCAGTTTAACTGATTACTTTAACACTAGCAAAATAAAATATAAAAAATAAATAAAACTCATTCATTATAAATATATAAGTAAACTGTTTTATTTCGATTTACTACAGCTTCTTTTAAGTTAACAATTCAGCTCACTTTGAGCAACTTCATCCATTTTCATTTCATTCATTTCATTTTCATTCAGAAGGAACGAATTGTTTAAGAACCGACCTCGTGACTTCTCCTCCCCTCGCTGCTCGCAGTTATATCATTTGGTGCTAGTCGTCAGTCAATCGGTCTTTGTCATTGTCAATCGTAAAATGGCAGTAGGAGTGTGGCACAAAAGGACGACGAGGCTACAAATAATAAGTACAAACAAAGATTTCGATATCGAGTAAATAAGATGACAACAACAACAACAAGATGAACAAATTCTCGAGCCGTTTGTGCTTCACAACGTCAGCGTCATTGTCACAGGAGGAGGGGAGGGGGGAGTTGGCCAAGTTAGTCCAAGTGAGTGAAAAATGTAACAACAAGTGCTGTTAGTGTGTGTGTGTGTATGTGTGTGTATGATCTTATATTCATATTTATTGAATTTACGCTTGACAGCCCTGAGAGCAGCTCAAAGGGGGACGCACATTCAGAAGCTACTGTTGTTGTTGTTGTTGTTGTTGTTGTCAGGTCTTCTTCAGTTTTCACTTAAGGGTGGCACATAGCTGCACACACATACTGATACACACATACCCATGCACATACACAACATATACATATACATATACATACATATGTGGGACTTAGTGGATATTTATGCGGCTTGCAACGCGCGACGCTCAGCGAGAGGCAACACTCGACGGCTTTTGCCTTTTTTTCATAAATATTAAAACAGCTAAGAAACATCAGCGGTCCAAAGTCAAAAGTCGTGCAAAGTCATTTTCAGACCGTCTGGGGAGTAAAAAGGGGTTAAAAACCTAACAGCTAAAATCCATTGCATTTTGTTGCATTCAGTTTGATTCAGTTGCAGAAAACATTATCGAACCTTGTTCATTTTTCAGCAAGCTAACTATTTATTTCTTTTTATTCAATTATAATATTAAATATATATATATTAACTTTATTCATATTTAATATTAAAAGTAATTTTGGAAATTTGTATTACTTGATTGCAACTGCAACTGCAACTGGTTCAGTTACAACGGCAGGTTGTAAGTTCGATTGTTGTTTGACGCGCAGCATGTTTTGTTTGGCTGCGTAGCAGGTTGCTGTCTTTGCTATGCAAACTTATATTCGAAATTGACTGAATGCGAATTATAAGTCAGGCTTATGCGTAGCGGTGTTAAATATAAGTGCATATTATACAGTATAAGCGGTTCTTATACAGCTCAGCTCGTCTTCTACTCTAACTACGAACAGAACTAATACTTATACTGTCAAATCTCTCTAATACACATTTACAATTTATTAAGTTCAGGCTTATTATAGTTGTAAAAGCTATACAGAATGATAATATTTGTATTTGAAGTTATATTTGCAATAAATTTGCTAATATATGTTTTGTATACGACTTGTAGAAGACCAATATTAGACTCACTTATACTCAAGGCGTATGCGTAGCATATAACAGTTTCGGCACCCACTTATACAGCTTATACGTATAAGTTGTCTGTAGCAAGTTGCAAGCGTTGTTTTTGTTTACATCTTTGGTTGGATTGTTAAAATTTGATGTTTGGGTTTAAGAACCGGATTTTATTAACACTTGTTGGGTTCGTTCTTACCAGCTTTATACCTATATGTTTAAAACACTTATATTTGTACTAATAATTGTGCGTATAAATACATTTTAATATGAATTGGATGTAACTAAGAGTTATTATTAGCTTTGTCTTATATTTAACTTTATTTATGTTTTATACTTAAAATATAATGTAACATCAAAGGCTTAAAATGGCCCAAAGTATAAGTTGGCTTAGCGCAGACATGCACCTTATACGCAAGCTCAAACTTGTTGTGAGTCCAACAGCAACCAAACTTACAACCTGTTGTACATGCAACCAACGTTTTTGATTTGTATCCAAATAATAAAATAAGTTATTTACTAAATTTAAATTTATCCGGCTGGCTTTCAGTTAAGCATCTTTATTATATTTTGTATACTCTTTATTATTTTAATAAAATATTTCAACTGACACACTATGCATATAATTTAGTATACAAATATTTCAAGCTGTCATCTGCCCATTTCATTTTGATCTGATAAAACACAAACAGAAGTTATACAAAAATAAATAACAGTGGAGGGAAACTGGAAACAGCAGTTATTGCTGAGATATTATTTGTATTTATTTTCTATTATTTTTTATTATTTTTTATTATTTTATATATAGATTTTCAAATATTGACACCTCATATTATTTGTTCTCACTGACTCTTGGCTGTATTTTTAATTTCAACTACCAATTACGTTTTGCAGTTATTATTTTTTTTTGGCAATTGCCATCCACACGTTTATTTTGTATTTTGTTTTATATTTTATATTTTGCCACCCTCGCTGCTGGAGTCTCAACCCAATCACAAACTGATTACCTTCGTCTGCGCCACATATATGAAAAATAAAATGAAAACCAACCATAATTTTGTATAGCGCACATTTTTTCCAGCAAATTAATCACCCGCAGCGTAGACACACACACACAAACACACACACACAGACACAAGGAAATTTTACCAAATAAAAAATTGCAGCCACGAAGCGTTGAATAAATGACGAGTTTTCTAGCGCTGCTAGCGACCACGGAATAAATATACTATATACACACGGAATCAAACTCAGAATCGGAATAATAGAATAATGCCCAAGGCAAACACAAACAGGGGCGGCAAAAAAAGCGAGCACTCGCCGGGGAAAGGGGAAAGAGGAACGGCGGGGAGGGGGTCAATAACTCCTCTCTCGACACGCACCACGATTTACTGGACTTTGATAGTTGTAGTTGTTGTTGTTGTTGCAGTTTTGTTGCACTTGAAATTTTTCAACCTGCCCGCAGAGCGCCGTTCCCTCGTTGCCCCTCACCCCTACCCGGTTTTTAAATAAACCGAAAAACTACGAGAACACCAAACTAGCAGCAAGAGTGAGCAAGTGAGAGAGAGAGAGAGAGAGAGCGAGGGAGACAGCTGTTGCATTTGCTTCCGATTTCCGCTTTCGAACGCCGAATGCCGAATGACCACCCGCAACTTTTTATTTTAGCCCGCAGCGCGTCAACAAAAGTTACTATGCGAGGGCAGTTTAATGCAATTAGGGAAGTTTTCATATTTCATGTGAAAGAGTTGAAAGAGGAGAGGAGCATTTAAATATCAATACATAAACTATGCGGCAGCTGCCTGTCCCGAGAGATATTCGTAATCGTTGAGCATTCAGTGAAAACTCAAACAAACAAAAATATAATACAAATAAATTTTGATATATTCAACTTCCCCTTCGAGGGTCACAAACTGATTTTCAAGCTGTACACAAAAATTACGTTTATTTGAAAGAATTGATTATTTATTTTTAATTTTAGACAACGTAAAAATAATATTTAAATTGATAAAAATATGCATTTAACTACGCTTGCTTATAAATAATAACTAACTAACTAAAATCATGTGGGGTATATATATATATATATATATATCTATATATATCACTCAATTTATTAACTGCCCTCGCTTATGTGCTCATCCAACTTTGAATCCTTTAACTAAAATCCAACCCTCGCTGATTTGAACTCGTCAACTGTTCATCTAATTTTCATTCAGCCCGCAGCTTCCTCAATGTTCTCAACTGGCAACTGGGGGCCTTTAGCCAAAACTGTCTCGTCTTGGCCCAGCCAATCAGCCACTCCCCCCCTCTACCCTATTGAACTACCCCAGCTAATTGAAATGTCTGTCAACGCGATTTGATCGCAAAAACTAAATGCAACTCAATCAGCGAAAGTTACCATCAACTTTGGCAGCCAGTTGGTAACCCATAAAAACTATTACCCTACCCCTAACCCCCTTCTCTAACGTTGCAAGTGTTGCCAACTTTGCGGCGAATAATTAGAAACCAACAGACAATTAAACATGAATTATGTATTAATAATTTCTTGCGCTGCAATTGGCCAAAAAAAAAGAGGAAGACACAAAGAAAAGAACAGCTGCTGGCAATAGAAAAAACTGGCTTAGACTAAACTGTGATTCAGCAAGTCGGTGGTCCGACTCCGACTCCAACTCCAACTATGACGCCGGATCCGGGGATGGGCAAAATTTATGCGCTGCACAGCCAACAAAAGCAGCGGCAAAAATGTTCAAACAAACAAAACATTGAAACGCTTCCCACGCGTTCAACAATGGTGAGAGAATTTTTTAATGCTTTCCATTGGTAACAGAACAATCAAATTGGGGGTTGGGGGTTGGGGCGAAGGGGGTTTCTTCTTTATTTTTGGGGTGAGGGGCGTCTGTTGCGGCCAAAGTCTTTTGCCACATGCAACAGCAGGTTGTCGTACAATGGACTAGCTAATAATTTTTAGCAAGACATAAAACTTCTTGTACAGTAGCTTTGAAAGCACATGAAAGCCTCTTTTTTGGGCATATTTAAATAAAGTAAGCTTTAACTTAAATTAATAGCATAAAATGATGTTCTTCTCTCGCTTTGACTTTGGGCAAGATTTTGAAGATTTTTATTAATTATAAAGCTTTTTCAAAACCAGGTGCAATATTTATGTAATATTTCTTATTTCTGCAATGCTCACAGCAGCTTTACAAGCACATGAAAGCTTCACTTCTAAGTATATAGGTATTGAAAGCACCCTAAAATGGCTTTAAGCTTTGCTTTTTCAACATCATTTTTTTTGTTATCTCATTTGATTTATATTAAAAATTAAAAAAATATACTGTAAATATTTCGCTACTGATTCAATAATATTTTTATTATCCAAATCTATTATTAACATTGTTTTTATTTATTTAAAAGCTGAATACCGAACAAAAAGATTTACAGTGTATCAAAATAAAAACTGATTTATAAAGTTTATAGAATTTAGTTAAATTTTTTAAATATTTATATTTTTAGCGCTGAATTTTGTCAATTGTTTAGTTTGTGCTGTCGCTTTTAAGGCTGGCCGCCCATTGTGCAACATTTTGGGGCAAAGAGCTAAGCACGCGTGGGAGCCACGTTGCAAGCGGTGTGTGTACGCGTGTGTGTGTGTGTGTGTTAGAGTTTTTCCGTTTGTGACGCCATTTCCATAAGCAGCCGGGGCAACATTTTGTCTCTGGCCCCGTTGTGGCACATTCGCCGCTGTTGTTGTTGTTGTTGTTGTTGCTGTTGTTGTTAGTGTTGCGCTTTTTTGTGTAGTGTCGCTGCGGCGTCTAAATAAGTTTTTCCGTTTCTTGTTTGCATATTTTAACCAACTCGTTTGTCTCTACCCCTCTCCCTTTCTCTCACCCTCTCTCACTCACTCCCTCCTCATTTGTTCAGTTATATTTATTTTGTTCTTTTTTTCTTTCATTGCATTTTCATTTGGCTTTGGCTTTGGGGTCTTCTTTTAATTAAATGCATAAACCAAAAGCCTGTTGCCCGTAAAATGTTGTATTAAAAATCATTTTTGTAAAACAACCAAAAGTGTTGCATTTACAACTCAAGAGGGTGTGGCTTGGTGGGGGGGAGGAGGGGAGGAGACAAATTACACAGGCGAACGCTGATGGGCTGTGCGGAAAATGGAAAATGAAGCTGCATATGGAAATGCGGCCAACAACAGCAACAACCACAACAACAACAACAACAACGGCGTACTTATTATGAATTGTTTTTAATTGCATTGAATTTGCTGGCGGTAAATAATTTTGCAAGAGTCGCTTGTGAAACAAAAATCGGGGCCAACAACACAAAAATAAAAAAAAAAAAATTAAACCCAAGCCTGATTGTACATGAAAATCTTAAGTACCAAAAACAAAAAAAAACCAGCAGAAAAAAAAAATCACAAATTTGCCGCCTGGTGACGATGATTAAAAACTTTGTGAGACAGTTGACGTTGCAGAAAATACTCCAAAAATACAAAGAGACCCCAAGCTGGCAGCAACAAAATTAGGTTAGTAATGGGGCGCCACTTGAGGGGGGGTGGGGGTGTAAAACGTTTAAGTCGCTTTTGAAGTGCGGCATATATATATATATACATATATACATATATATGTGTAGTATACCTATGTGTATTTGGTCACATATGCAATTTGATTAAAAGTTTAAAGCTCCACAAAAACAAAACAGGGAAAAAAACATTTCGGAAGTAAACTCGATAAGCAGATACTCTTTGTACTCAGTTTTAAATATATAATAAATTATTTTTATTTTTTTACTAAAGAAAACATTTACACAAAAATTGCAGCATGGACAAATCCGATTATAAAATTTGTATACACTGTTAATAAAGCATAAAGAGTATATTGGATTTGTGCATTTGATTGGCTTGAGCACTGGTTGTAGCTTTAAATATATCAAATTATAGATTAGTTTAGTTAAACTTTCAGGAAGGTATTCGATTTACTCATTCGTTGTTCATTACTCAAAATATATTTAAAATATTAACGACTCATAATCCATGTGAGTTTTATAGCAGGCTGCCATTGAAAGATATACAGCACTCAGTGTGGCAACGCCACACAAAGTGTGCTTAGGCTGCCACACTTGCCCATGAAGCCGCGTAAATTCAAATTCAAAAAGAAACTTCACTACTTACGTTTTTAAATATTGCATTATCTGAGAGTACAAATATTAATTTAATAACCTTTCGAGCATGCACACGAAATTAAATTCATATTTTAATTATTATGAATTAATATTATATGTATGGACAGCGATTACAAACCTTGCATGAATTGTGAAATGCTCATGAAAGCTTAGCGCACAAATAACGGTATACTTTTTGTAAATAAACATGGCGGCCATGGTATGAGCCAGCCAGAGAGCCGCAAACAACGAATGAAAACGTGCAAGAGAGTGTGTGTGAGAGAGAGAGCGAGAGAGAGAACGAAAGCGCTCACTGGTACTATGCGTGTGGGAGAGTTGAGGAATGCGCGCGCTTTTTCGGCAAAGGCAACAACGCGATAGAAAGGCAACAACAAGGTGCGTGATAAACAGGAAGCTTTTTGTACAAATGCACAACTCGGAGCGGAGCGGAGCAGAACGCAATTATTGCGCGACTGGCAATCGGCGCGGCAACAACAGCAAACAGCGCTGCAGCCGCACAACAACAAAACGCCGAGCCAACAAACTACAAGCCAAATAACGGTTAAATTGTCGACAGTGTGTGTGTGTGTGTGTGTGGGGGGAGGGAAGAGCGCGGGGTGCGTCGGCACCGATGCCAGGGCTGCCAAGCAAACGGTCGCTTTGCATTTTAGGAGCAGCCATTTAGCTGCTTCTCCCGAAATTCATTCAGTTGCAAATGTTCATTCAGTGTGTGAGTGTTGATGAGGTTAGTTCTACAAAAAAGCCCCATTGTGTCGATAAAACGCCGAGAAGCGCCAAGTAATCATCACCAAAGCGGAGAGGCAAATATGTTTAAAGTGCAGTGCGTAATCAAGTTAAAGAACGACTAGAAGCGAAAACAAGCAGTGAAAAAAAAACAGGATTTCAAAATCTTGGCGCTCGTTGCCGATTAAATTGTGTTGCATACTTCTGAGCTGGCCGCAAAAGCCGTTACGAACATGTTGGTAAGTTGCAGCATGCATAAAAGTATGCAATAGCTTTTCAAATACACAACTGTCAGTGAGAAATACCGTTACAAAGCATATGCTTAAGAATTAGATTAGATTAGATATTTAAGTATAAATTCAAATTACTTAAGCTTATGCAACTTTGGGCGAATTTAATTAGGCTAAGTGTAAAATCTTTGCTGGAGGGCAATTAAAAATGTTTCCAACAAATGATTTATTGATTTTTCCGCACTGTGTGTGTGAGTGTTTGTGTGTGTGTGTGTGTGTGTGTGTGTGTGTGTGTGTGTGTGTGTGTGTGAGCGTTTTGGCCCCCTGTCTGTGTGCGTATATTTTTCGGTATGCACTTTTTCCAGAGAAACATACCACCAACACCAACACCACCACCAACAACACCACCCCCAGCAGCAGCGGCAGTGGCAACTATTGTCGGGGTCCAAACCACCCCCACAAACTAAAAAGCGCCAACTTCTATTTTTCCATCATCAATACTTTCTCCACATGGAAACATTTGCGTTTGCTGTTGTTGTTGTTGTTGTCATTGGTTTTGGTATTGGTAGGTTTTGTATATTGGAGCAGGCGCTCTATGCTGCAAAAATATCAACCCCCAAAGCAATGCACACACTCACACCCGCACACACACACACACACACAGACATACAGACATACCGACACTCACTCTCCCTCGAAACTGAAGCTTTGGCATTTGAAAACTACAAGCGAGCGAGTTTTCTCATTGGTGGTGGGTGGAGGGGGGTTGGGTGGTTGCTTTTTCCTACCCCCATATCATAAATTTTGTGTCTATAACAATTTTTGTTCTACTCTATTCGCATCAAAAAACTGCAAAGGAATTGTTGCAGTTTTGACAACACTGCCGAGAGCGAGAGAGAGAGAAAGAGAGAGTGTGGCAGAGAGAGAGAGTGAGTGAGAGTCATGCGTTGAGCTTTGTACTTTGACTGCCCGCTCTCTTTCACTCTCTCCCTCTCTCTCTCTATGCAAGCATTTGCCACATAGTTTCAATTTTGCTCTTCCTCAAATGCAATTGCATTGCTCTCCCTCTCTCTCTCTCTCTGTCTCTCTCTGACACTATTTGACTTTTTGTGGGCGTAGTTGGGCGTGCATTGCATATGGTTTTTGTGCTTTTGCTTTTTATGCAACATATGCGGCATATTCGAATGTGAATTGCAAATGTGTGCGTGTCTTTTATTATATAATTTGTATTTTGTTATTTATGCTCATGTATTTTGTAAAACTAAATTCTTTATATATGTATATGCAGTTGTTGCTAGGCAATGCAAATAAAGGTTTCTTGTGGTTAGGGGGCGGTGATCTGAATTGCATATGTGCATTGTGGGTTTATTAGTATATTACATACTATACATGATTTATAACAGACACACATACACACATACATACATACATATATAATATGCAAAGCTCTATGTGTTTGCTTCGCATACATGAGATTATGAATATACAAGCAAATATATGCATAAAGAATCTTACTTTACATATGTACATATATACATATGTACATACATATGTACATACTATACATATATGATAGTATTTTGGTATGGGAAGAACATGTTTCATTTGTGCTTCAATGTGCATTTGAAATACTTTCAAAGATTGCACACTCTTGAAGGAATTGTTAAATTCAATTATACTTAAGCAGACGTCTTATGTTTGATAAATAACATCTATGTATTTAAATATATGTACATACATCTGGCATATGTAATTGCATAATTGTCATGCCGATCCAAATTTTAATCTGCCATAACTTTGGCAAAACTGATCCGATTGTCAATCCCGAGGCCATTTTGTTAACGGTTTGTCATCCTTAATAGTTCTGCATTCAGAGTTGAGAAACTACTAAAATTCGGATTTCTTGTCAAAAATTATGACTACAACGGTCATATCAAGTTACAAGACCCTAAAAGTGACCTTCCCAGACTTCAAATTGCCATAGCTTTGCCAAAACTCAACCGATTTTCGATCCCGAGATCATTTTCTAAATGGTTTGTCATCCTTAATAGTTCTACATTCAAAGTTGAGAAACTACCAAAATTCGGATATCTTGTCCAAAATCATTACAACAATTGTCACATATCAAGTTTAAGTCCCAAATAATAACCTTCCCAGACTTTAAATTGCCATAACTTTGCCAAAACTGATCCGATTTTCACTCCCGATGTCATTTTGTGAACAGTTTGTCATCCTTAATAGTTCTACATTCGAAGTTGAGAAACTACCAAAATTCGGATTTCTTGTTTAAAATCATGACAACAATTGTCACACATCAAGTAACAAGACCCAAATAATGCCCTTCCCAGACTTTAAATTGCCATATCTTTGTCAAAACTGATCCGATTTTCACTCCCGAAGTCATTTTGACCATGATTTGCCCTCTAGATTAATACGACATTTAAACCTAAAACCAATTTTGTTGTCCCATTTCATGCTAGAATTCTGCTATAAAAAATGATATGTAGGGATTGAATAAGATAAAATAGTTTATAGCACCAACCTAAGTAGGGACATCTAAGCTACTGGCCATTTCCTGTTGATTAAATTCCAGTTTGACCTGCCCGCAGAGTTTTATTCACTAACCGAAAGCAAAACCGAAAAAAAACACCCATAACCCAGAAACCCGTGACTCACGGCCCAACCGCAAAAGCGTGTGGCGGGAACTTTATTCAACACACACACACACACACACACACACACACACAGATAGACAGACAGACAGACAGAGAGAGGCAGACATGAATAGATGGACGGCCCACCCACGCCCACGAATCCAAGTTATATATTTTTGTAGTCGGTAAATTGCGCATGCGTTACCGTTTCCCGCTCCCCGATCCCCGATCCACGCCCACTACCCGCTGTCATCCAACGCTACGCCATATTGCATATGATCACAACCCACCCTTTGGCTATTGTCTGTTGTTCTTGTTGTTGTTGTTGCTGTGAGGGTCAGGCTCGGTTCGGCTCGGCTCCGCTCCGCTCGACCCCTCCTCAGTTTGCGCCCCATCTTGCTTTCTGTTGTTTTTGTTGTTAAATGAGACGTGACAAAGTGTAGAGCAAATCGTGACGATCGGCGAGGAATCGACTCAAGGGATTTCTGGCTGGGTCTTGGGCTGTTGGCGCCTTATAAAGGAAGCCCTATGCAGCGACACTTTCTCCCACCAGCAGGGCTTCCAACAACGGGGCAACAGGTTTCCACGCAGGTCGAAGCCATGTGTTGGGCTGTGTTGCCGTTTTGTAATTGGCTTTGCTCATTACGCAGCTTTCGTTATATCACAAGTTCGTACGGCCAAGGATGGCCCAGGGGCCCAGGGGCCCAGCGGTTAACAAATGGTCCACCCGACAAGCCGAACAGCTGTAATATCCCACTACACACTACCCACTACCACTGCGACGATCACTGAGTTCGATTTGGCGCGTCTCTGCTGGCTGTGCCGGCTGCTTTCCTTGGCCAGTGGGACACATGTTTGACTCGGTCTCGACAGCCCTGCGGCGGCTGCTGTTGCAAACCGGTTCGCTGGCAGCTCCTTGGCGTCGCGACGGTCGCGTCATCCCATCCGTTCGCCACTTGAGTGGCAATGAAGTTTAAAAGTAGGGTGCTCCATTTCACTGAGTAACCTGTTTTTGTTTTTCCATTTTTGTCTCCGATCGCTGATCTGCTGCACTGCGCTGCATTGAAGGCATTTCCGATTCGTGACGACGGATGCTGGGGGTGTAAGAAAGGAGAGAAAATGATATGCCTATATGATTATTTACATAGTATACAATATAAATTGTTGCTATAAAAGTAACCTAAAAATGAACAACAACAAAATTATAGTATTAATTAATCTGTCTCTATTTTTCTGAAACCCCAAATGAGTATAAATTCTGCCTCTCTCATTCTTAACTTTTTTTTAAGAAAATCCATAACAAAAATAAATTTTTAAATCTCTAAAATGTAGTTCCTTGTAACACAAATGAGCAGAAAACGAATTTTTTTCTTTGCTATCACATCATTACCAATAAAATGATTTAATAATATTAACTAGTTCCGGTAGCGCATTTAAGAACTCCGTTAACCGTTACTCTACCAATGCACTTGCGACCACTTTGTGGCATATGCATTTTTGCCCATAGTCTTTAATCGACATTCGCTTCTTGCTGATTACAACAACAACAACAACAACAACAAGAGCAAGCATCTTAACTTTCCGCTACAATAAAAGCGAAAAGCTTCTTCTCTTCTGTTCTCTTGCAGCCACTGCATCATTTGCTGCAGCTTCTTCTTCTTCTTCTTCTTAGCCATTGATTGCGTTCAACTTTCAATTTCATTGACTTGTTGCCGCTGTTCGCAATTTGTTGTTGTTGTAGTTGCAATTCTGCACTATTGAGGTATTTCCCATGTGAGTCATGCGATTTGCATATCATTGACAGAATAATAAAGCCGACTTTTTCCGTTGGTTGACTTCAACCTAACCTCAATTCGAATGCTGCCCACGCTGCCGCCAGCGCCACCCAGCTGCCAACTACCTGCCCAACCTTATATACATACATATGTATGTGTGTATACAGATATTGTATCTACCTGGACTATGTATCAGCACCTCCTCGTAAGCGAGCCCAAAAAAAAGCAGCGGCCACGCTAATGAACGCAACAGTCAATCGTCCCCCTCCCCCTCCCACTCCCTCTGCCAACGTAGCCGCCAACAGTGAGAGCAACAACCACAAGCAGCAGCAGCAACCCACATGCACGAAGATCATTACCAACAGTCAACCCGCCGACGCCGACGGCCGCGCATAAAAAAAAAAGTACAACAACAAAAATCAAGTTGCGCAGCGGACGCCACACAAACTGACCTGCTTCTGCGCGACAGCGCTGTCGCGACAGCAGCAGCAACAACAACAACATTGTCCAGAAATTCTACAAGCCAACCCACCCTACGCAGTAAACAACAACAACATCGCGCGCGTTGCCTCGCTCCCACTCTCGCTCTCCGGCGCTCTCACTGTGGCCCACACAGCAAAAAAAAACGTGAATGAGCGGGTGGCTTGCCTTGCCTGCTGCTGACGCCAACTGAGACAGCAACGTCGGCGACGCCGTCGCTTGTTTGTTGCAATTTCTCTTTTATTCGATCATTCGCTTTATAAGGTGGCTACTTGGGCCCCCTGGCGGCTGTGTACAGTGGTCTGTAAGCGATTTGCATTGCTTGAAGTAATTGAAATTTGTCATTAAACAATGCCGAATGTTCATTACTTGATATATGAAATAAACCTTAAAAAATAGGATATAATTATGTCTTTAATTTTGCTTCAAGCACGCAACGTTTAAGTGCATGTGTTTATTATCGACTCAAACCACTGTGCGACGCCACAGACGCTGTCGGCTGTGTTCGTTTCGGCAGCAGCTGGCTGCGTCATCGTTCCATGCTGCTCTCCCACATTTTGCCTGGTGTCGGTGACGCTCTCTCGCAGTCTGTTGGAATTTTTCGTGGCGTTCGGTTCGTTTGTTCACAATCGCGCGCATCAGCAGCAAAACAACAACACAACAACAAGCAAACAATTTTTGTATTGGCCGGCGCGTGTTTTTCAAAGATATTTTGGCCAGTGTTTTGATTAATTAAAGCTCACAATTAAGTGTGCGTAACTGCAATTAATTGCACTCTCTAAAAGCAGTCAACGAATTGTGTGCGTAATAAGTGCAACAAAAACAACAACAACAACAAAAGAAGGACGTTTTGCAACGGATTGAAAAATGGCTTAAGGGCCAAACAAAAAGCAGACACCAATTGCAACAGTAAAAGGTAGATAGCTATAATAAATATTAAATTCAATTAACCAATGCTTATGCTATAAATTCAAATGTGACCAATTTTCAAGTGTCGACATTTTTGAAGGACGTTGCCAGACTTTTCAAATAGCTATACAAGTTAAAGTGTGTTGAATAACTCCGAAGTGAGAATAAATCAAAGTACAGTGGTCACTCGCAAATTAGAACGTTAAATGGTTATACCAATTTGCAATTCAATTTTATTACTGAATATTTTATTTTTATAGACAACAACGGAAAATAGACAAATTGCAATAGACAATATACATATATTACATTTTTATAAATTATGTAGCCCAATTTTAAGGGTTTTTCAATAACTATGTTATTTTATTTATCTGTATGAACCTACATGCATACATACATATGTATATGTTGAAAGGACAATTTTACAGTATTTACAGACCACTATTTCTTCACTTTTATTATTTCTGTCCTGCACAAATTGTCATTGCTTGCTTTAGGCTTATGTGCCCCACCCCCCTTGAACCTATCCTTGACACATGTTACCTCTGAGAACCCATGTGGCTAACAGACACACACACACACACACATACTCTCGCACAGACAGTCCACCACACAGACACACCAATACTAGCATACATTACATAGACCGACCCATCAGACAAAAATCATACCGAAGGCCATCGCCAACAACAACAACAACAACAGCAGCAAGGCAGCAGCAACCCACAGGTAGCTAGCGGCTTACAAACCGGTTACCCAATTTCCAATTATACCCAGACACCAAAAAAATATACAGCCACTCCAACGCCCAAAAAAAAACGCACCAACAACACTCGAAAAAAACACCCAGAAAAAAAAAAAACGACACAAAGAATGCCTGCGAAGAGTGGGCACCCCTTTCGTGCCTTTTGGGTCGGGGCCCGCCTCTGGCAATCACACAAAAGAGATGCCAGCACACACAACACACTAGCACACACTCACACACACACACACGTTGAAAATCGAGTCGCCATCGCTGTTGGCCCTCCCTCGCTTTGGCGCAGTCGCGACGCCGCGCTGCAAGGGGCAAACGATAATGAATGATGTGAAACCCACCACCACCACCACCATCATCATCAACTTCACCATCACCACCACCACCACTAACAACATCCTTGGCCGCTTGCGTGTCTCGCTCACCCACGCCCTCTCTCTCCCTCTCACGCACACTTGTAGCTTCAGCAAGCCACTTTTTCAGCAGCCTGGCAACCCTGCGCCTACATTATCCTACTTTCTTTTCAATCGCCTGCTTCTCTTTTTTAACAAATGCGCAACGCATTCAACTCACACTCAACACACGCACACCCATACATACATACATGCATACGTACATGTGGCTGTGAGTGGGTGATGTTTTAAAATCTTGCCTGCCCGTTTCCCCCGGGGCAGCAGCAGCCGCAGTCAGTCAGGCAGTCAGGCAGTCGAACGACGCGACGCGACGCCTACCTCAGCCCTATTTATTCTGTTTTATTTTTTGCTTTGTCGCATAGCCGTTGCGCTCTTTAATTGCCGCCTCGCTTGGCTCAACTCCCGCTCTCTTTCTCTCCCTGTCCCTCTCTGCTTCTACCGCCCGCCGTTTCGTATGTTGATTTTGTTATTGTAGGTTTTCATATTTTGGCGTCCGCTGCCCAAACAGCGACTCTCGGCCCTCTGCTTTCAATTTTATATACATACATACATATATACATTTTTTTTTTGCCTTCACACCCTTCTGTTAGTTTATCACACAAATTCTTTTGCTTGCCTGCAGTTTCGCTGCTGCCGCTGCCGCTGCTGACTGCGACTTCTGACGAATTTCTTACACCCACCCAGCGATGACTTTTTGCATTACCTACTCTTCTCATCTTCTCCTCTCCTCTCCTCTACACTTATTTGCTTTGCTTGCTGGCTTGCTGGCTTGCTTGCTGTCTCGGCGTTGCCACCCCCACACAAATTTGGCCCTCTATCACTTTGTTGTTTTACATTTTGTTGTTGTTTATGCAGCGTCTCCTCTTCGTTTGCTTTATAGCAGTTTTGTGCTGCGCTTTCATCATTTTCATAAACAAGGAGTTGTCAATTCCCCCGATATGTTTTAGTTACATACATACATATGTACATGTATACTATATGAATACATGTGGAAGCTTTAGTCTCTCACCTCAAAGCTCTAGTTATTGCTCATAGGAGTTCAAGCAATTTAATTATATGAGCTCCTTGAAAACTTTGAATAAAATACCATATAGAAATTTGAAACCAGTCAGGATCTATGAAATGACCGACTTTCTCTCCCCCATGCCAAATGTCAATTAGACAACTGCCTATCCCTCTGTCCCCTATCTCTCTACAGGGACACACCCCGTTACAAAAAAGAGAAAACCAACCTACGCCTACTTCCCCCCTCGGTTGCGCTCGCTTAAGTTCAAGTTCCCATGAACAAAGGCGCGACCCCAAAACGCAGCGAGCGCAAACTTCACAAAACTAAATTACGCACTTCCCGTCGGCGATCTTTAGGGGAGGGTGGCTTGCAGAAAAGGAAGGCAGCGACAGCAGCAGCAGCAGCAGCGGGACGATCGGCAGTCGGGTACCTGACTGCCATGAGGGTTGCTGCACCGACCCGACCCGAGCCGACCCGTTCGACAGAGCGACCCCAGCAGCGAAGCAATCTCACCAAAAATCACATTGGAATTTCCTGTTACAGCGTCGCCGTCGCTGTCGCCTCCCCCGACCCGTCCTGCAAGTTACCTGCCGGCAAGAGAGTTTACCTGTTCAACAGCAGCAGCTGTTTGTTTTGTGGCTTTCAAGGTTTCTACTTTTTACCTGTGGCGTCTCGAGAGTCGCGTCCCCTTTTTTTTTTGGTTGAGCAGCAGCCACCCCATTGCGTAGGATTCCATTTCATTTCATTTCGATTTGTGGACCATTCGAGGCGCTTTGAAACTTGGGTTGGGCTCAGGGTCTGGGCTCTGGGCTGGCTCAGTTGGGGGAGGGGTAACCCTCTTGGCTTGATTATATTTTCGGTTTGGTTTGGCTCGTTTTGTGTTGGGCCTGTCTCGAAACGAGAAACTCGTCTTCAGTGCTTCGTCGCTTTGTGCTTTGTGATCATCATTATCTGCGTTTCGCTGCCTCATTCTATGGGGCCTCGCAATGCTGCCGGCGCATCGACATCGCCATCGCCTCCTCCTACTCCTACTACAATTTGCCTAAAAACCTCAACCGTTTTTCAATATTCAACGTTGGGACGGCCCAAAAATATACCTATACATAGTATGTACATATATACATACATATGTATGTATATAACCATATGAGACGGCGACGGTGACGACGACGCCGACGATGTCTGCTTGAAGGTTGTTGTGAAATTTCATTATGGGGTCTCTTTCGGTCGGGGTCTCTTCTCTTTCTCTATATGCTTCTTTTATTGTTGTTGTTGTCCAGCGTCTACATCTCAACGTTGGGCTTTTGGGTTGGGTTAAGAGTACTTACTTACATATACATACATATATACAAACACGGATACACGATCTATTTGCAATGGAAACAAACCAAAGATATCAGTGTCCAAAAATGAGAACCATTGCTTCAATTTGAAGAAAATCTTGTAAGATAGATTATTTTATAGATTAATTAATTAAGAATCCGGAAGTTCCTGCCTACAAAGTTTTCTGAGCCAAAAATCGTCTAATCAATGATTTTATTAAGGGCTACAACAATAAATTAATTACCATATCCAGCTTATAACCTCACTCGAAATGAATTGAGACTATCAAGTGTAACAAATCGCTGGGATACACATATAATATATGCATCTGTAGACATGCAACGGTCATCCCTTCTAACATGGCTTATCCACTTGTCAGCTGGTCGTACTCAACCCCTAAAGGCAAGTGCTGAACATTCCAGCAGTCGTCGTGCAACAGGCTGCCCCTTGTGGCGGCAGCTGCAACCTGCCTGCCTGCCTGCCTGCCTGCCTGCCTGCCTGGCTTGCCACAGCAACTACCCGACGAGAAAAAACCACCCCTAAAATTTGTAACATACAAACTGCATAAATTGCTACCCCCGAGAGGGGCAGAGAGATCGACAGACACGAGGATCGGATCGATGCACATGTTGCTTGGCCAGCATTTTAAAGTAAAAGGCAAAGATTTCATAAGAAAACGCAGCAGCAGCAGGAGAAGGAGTAGGACTACAAGGAGGAGGACGAGGAGGAGGAGGAGGGTGCGCAACTGACACTTGAAAGAGGGACGCAGACGTCGCCATTTTTGTTCAACATGTGCAGCAGCAGCGCCTGCATTTTGGGTCGCTCATTGGGACGACAACGTTTTATGAGGGCGCGCACCTGCCAACAGCTGCCAGTAAAGCAACGGCAACAGCAACATCAACGGCAACGGCAACAATAATAATAAGCATAGCCTAAAAGCTAAAGTCAGAGACGCGGCTAAATGCTACAAGACTTGGCCCGAATCGAAGTTGAAGTTGAAGTGAACCGAACCAAACTGAACTGAACTCAGCTAAACTGATGGCTGCCCTTGAGAAGATGTTGCTGCTGTTGCTGTCAATATTGCTGCTGCTACTTCGAATGTTGTTGCTGCTGTTGCTGCTTTTTAACGCCCACAAGGCAATGCCACCAGCACCACCCAAAAAAAAATCAAAAGTCATACATACAAATGTATGTATGTTTATATACAACTACAGGCAAACCTCTCTAACTGAAACATTTATGGGAATACATTTCGATATATCAATATATTATTTTTACGACGTTTCGAATTGAAGAAAAAATGTACGATGAACAAAATTTTTAGACAAATATTAATTTTTAAAAAAAAAACAATAGTTTTATTTTTTATATAATTTTTTTTTTATTATTTTTATTTTTATTAGCATATAAACTATCAACCTAATTTGGAATAAGCACTCAACGTATGGAATTTACTTATATGTATATGTATGTATATTATTTGTATGCGACTGGGGGATGTTCCAGTTAGAGAAGTTGGACTGTATATGTTTGTATACATACAATGAAACCAGCTTTAAGGCCCAGTGCTTATTGCTTTGTTGTTTTTGTCTGTTTGTCTTGGCCCAAAGCTCAGCTCAAAAAGCAGACGCCAAAAAATATATAAAAAAAAAAAATCGGCAGCAGCTGCCGTCGCATCGTTTTTGCTGTTGTTGTCTGCTGGCTGGCCACAAAAATTGCCACCTGCCGCCCATATAAAAGCTGCTGCTGCTGCCCTCTGCGCCTTTACACACACACAGGCACACACACGCACCGCGCCCGCAGCGACGCTGGCGGATGTCTTCTGCGCAGCTGCCAAAAGTGCAAAACGAAAAAACCTTTTAAAAAAAAACGAGGCAATCGTAAACGCAGCGCTCACATATGCATAATATATACATACATATGTACATACATATGTATATATGAATGTGTTTTATATCTGTATATGCAGCTGATATTTTGTATAGTTTCTTTTTAGTGTCAAATTTGTTCAGGCAAGCAGCCACCCCCACTCCAACCCCCTTATAAAATGGACCCACGCAACAACACCAATGCAATCGACAGCCCACACGCATGCGCTGCTGCTAACGACGCTGCTGCTGCTGCTGCTGGCGTCGCTGCCGCTGCTGCTGCTGCGTAGGCGTGTGAAGCGAGTAGCAAGAAAATCATTTAATATTACGTTCCCTGCTGCTGCTGTTGTTGTTGTTGTTGTTGCTGGCGCGCATATAAAATTGAAGATTTAATATCTCTGTCGTTTGGTCGATCGTTCGAAATTGTTGCTGGACACAACAGCTGTTAGACAACCACCCACTTTAACAACTTGTTGTTGCTGTTGCTGTTATTGATGCTAGTCTGTATCGACTTAATGCTGCCAATGCCCACAGTCCGCGACACAGTGGTACAAGTTATTAGAAATTTAAGAAACAAGTTTGACTTTGATTTCATGTAAATGTGAAAATTTGTTGAATCTGATAGGCATCATTAAGTTGTGGAATCAACTCCTCCCCCAGGAGTATTGATATTCTTGATCAGCAGAGTCGATAGTTATTAGCAGAGGAAATCATCAGCTACTTTTCTGTGTATGCCTTTCTACTCGATTCTCAAGAATTAGATTAGGGTCTATACTTTTTCTCTTTTTGTCAGTTCTATTACTCTGACTCTCTCTCTCTCTCTCATAACACATTTGATAACTACACATATTGCATGTGCTTTTCGATTTGCTTGATTAGTTGCATTTAGCAGCTGGCTGCATTGTTAATTAACTTGCCCCACTGTGCACAGGCATCAGGCAAAAGCGCTTTTTAATAACTGCGTGTGGCTTTTGGAATGGGCAGAGACGGCTGTTGCTTGGCGTTAACATGTCATTAGCTGCTGCTGCTGCTGTTGTCCGTTCTCTGCTGCCTCCCACCTCCTTCCCTTGACTTCTCTCGTCTCGTCTCGTCTCTTGGCCTTTCACCGTTCACCGCAATAATAACAACAACAACAACTGCTAGTAATGTTGTGGCTCACCCTGAGCTGCCATCGGGTCGACTCGGCCCACGGGTGTTAAAAATGTACACACACAAACATTTAACTGCGCTACTACACACACACATACATGGTCAAAAGTACGGCTCTGTTTCTCGCATGGCAATTTAGCGCTTTGACGCCCGCCCCCTAACGGGTAGTATATATTTGTGTACATGTATGTATGTATGTTTGTAGCACACGCAACGCAATTCTGGCAAATATTATCAGCGACAAAAACAAACAACAAAAACTTGCTGCTGCTGCCATATTTGAAGAGAAGCCACCCAATAATGCGTTTACCGTTAACAGTCAATCGTCCGGCATCTGCACAAGCGAAAGACAATCAGACGACAGCTGGACAAAGAGCGACGATCGGCAGACGTGCGTCCTCTCATGCCTTTGCTCTCTCTCTCTGCCTCTCCCACAAAAGCTCCCAACCGGCATTTTTTATGTTCAGCTGCCAACCGGTTTCGGCTCTCTCCATCTCTGGCGCGCTCTTTCGCTCTCGTTGACTCCCCCAAATTGCGTTGTCATTGCGGCGGCGTCGCTGCTGCTGTCGTTTTTTTTTCCTCCTCTTTTTTTTGCACACCCACCACAGGCGGCGTCGCTGACGGCGACTGATCGTTGTTGTATTTGTTCTTGATGGTGCGCGTGTTAGAGTTGAGTTGTTGTAAATTGATTTTGTTGTTGTTGCTGTTGCTGCCTTTGCTGCTGGCGGCGACGTCTGTTGCGCCCATTTTCAGCCCACTCGCTGACGCGCCCGTTTGTCGCCGCCGCCGCTTGCTGTCTCTGGTTTTTTTCTGTCATTTTTTTTTTGCTGCCTGCTATTATCGAAGCGGATGTTGTTGTTGCTTTTATTGTGCCTGGCCCCAACTGAGCACCCACACAAAATGTTGTTGTTGTTGTTGGCAACGCATGACACTCTTTTGTTGTTGTTTCTATCGCTCGCCCACAATAAAAGTTGACCCCCTCGTTTGGCCCTTTTCTTATCATAGCCTAGCTAAAAATGAAAAGTGGCGACTTTTTTTTTGTATGTGTTTTTTAAGATTGCCTTCAATATTGAAAGCTTTTGAAAATGTGCTGCAATTTTAAGAGTTATTAATGAGTGGAATTAATCATGAAGAAGAAACCAAAATGTCAATTTTGTAGGTTCCAATTAGAGTATCTTTAAAGCATAGATAATGGAGCTATATGTATAACTGTAATTCAAATAACCTTCAAATATAATATAGCTGAAGTATCCTTTAAAAATTCATTGAGCTTTTTTATCTCTATGCTGAACTTTCCAACACTTGCACTTTTTAGTGAGGCACAATCAATCGCACACACACACACACACACACACACACACACATACACACTCATAGTAGAGGTTATCGTGATCTTGAGCTGAGACAAAGTCAAGTCCCACCCGATAACAACAATAACAACAACTGCACCAATAACAATGCCCTTGGCTTGAAAAACCACACGCAGCGAGTCAATCAAAGTTAAAGCTAGGGCGGGGGGAGGAGAGTGGGGGGCGGGGTAGGTGTTTTTTCAGATCTGCAAGGCAAAGGCATAGAGCCCACAAAGCCACAAAGCAAACAAACCAAAAGCAAAGGAAATAATAAAGCAAGTAAGCAAGCGAAGATGAAGATGAAGAAGAAGCAGAAGACGCAAAACGCCCCCAATGATGGCGCAAAGTGTGGGCAACAACTGTAAAAAGCACACACGAAGCATAAAATCAAATATGCAAAAAAAAAACTACAACATACGAAATATGAGCGCAAAAGAAACGAAAGAAAACACGCTTCGGTACGGTCACACACACACACACAAACCGTTCTTCCATTCCTTAGTCAACACTCCCCCCCCCCCAACAGCCCTGCAGCCCCTTCTGCACTCCACTCCAATTCCGACGGGGCCTAGGCGTGTGTGTATGTGTGTGTGTGGGTGGTTCCGCTTGTGTGTGTGTGTTGGCTCTGGGCCATCGAAACGTGCCCGTGCCCATAACAAAAACCCCAACAAACCAGCAACAACAACAACGACAACAACGATTTTTGTCGCCGCACAAAAGTTTTTTCTGTTATTGTTGTGTGTGTCAGCATCTCAGTTGAAAAACGAGGCGCAGCAGCCATCATCAGCAACATGTGGGCCAACAACAACAACAACAAACTGCCACCCACCGAAACACAACAAAAGTGCCGCCAAAATTTACAACACCAACAGCTTTGTTGTTGTAGTTGTTGTTGTTGCTGGCAATTTGTCTTGAATTTTTATGAGATGCGCTTAGAGGAGTCCTCCCCCCTCCCAAGTTGCAAAACATTTTTGGGCGCGTTACCTTCTCAATGGCGTTTATTTTAGTTTTTTTTTTCCTACCTGATTGGGCTCTTTGTCACTCGTTGTTGTTGTTGCTGCAAATTTATTAATATATGCAGCAAAAAAAGACGATTCGCGCCTTAAAGCTGTAAGCAGGCGACAAAAGTGTCAAATATGAACTGCAATAATTAATTTAATAAACTTTTACTCAATTTTGACATTTGAAAATTTAAACCTTAACTTTGCCAAAACTGAACCGATCGTGAAACTTGATACCATTTTCTTAATGGTTTGTCTTTTTTAACAATCCTGCATTTAAATTATAACCATTTGTGAAAACTAATTTTTTGCGAAAATATCACGTACCCCCTTCCATTTTCCGCATGGTTTGTCTATGTACAAAATCCTACATTTAAATGAAAATTATATGTAAAAACTCATTTTTCTCGAAAAAAATTGCACTTTATTCTAAAAATTACAGAATACAAAAAAACCTACAAGTCTATAAAAACTTCTTTTAAAATCATTTGCGACATTCTTGTCGCCTGTGCAGCAAACATCGAGTAAAAGAGTCGTAAACAAAAAGTGTGCTCAATTCGCAGCTTGGCGCTCAGCGCTGACTCAGCTGATGCTGCGACGTCAGCAGCAGCAGCAGCATCAATCGAAAGCCCCCGCATGGACCCCAGCCACCCCCGTCCATTGCTGGGGCCCAAGGCAGGCAGGTTCCAGGCAAGAGAACTGCTGTTGCTGTTGCTGTTGCTGGTGTGTCAACAGCCAGTTCCCCGAACTGACGTCGATTGGGGGCTTTGGGGCTTTTGGGTATTTTGTATGCCGGATGTGAATGAATATATGTGTATTTTAGATATACTGACTAACTAACTCTCTTTCGCTTCTCTCTCTCTCTCTCTCTCTCTTGGGCTTGCAGTTTTCGAAGCGCATCTGTGGAGGCAACAGCGAGAGAAGTAGTCGCTGCAATTATCGAGCAACGCAACGCCCGCAAGCCAAGGCCAAAGAGTCGCAGCAATGGCAACACTAATACCGGCGACCGCAGGCAATCCAGCGAGCGCACAGTCCTCAAATGTTGAGGCAACATATGAAGATATGTTCAAGGAAATCACACGTAAATTGTACGGCGAGGAGACCGGCAACGGTTTGCACACGCTCGGCACTCCGGTGGCTCAGGTGGCCACCAGTGGACCCACAGCGGTTCCCGAGGGCGAGCAGCGCTCGTTTACAAATTTGGTAAGTCAATTAATCACAAATCCACCAAGCAACTGATTGATGCACAGTGGTTCAGCTATGAGTAAAACTAAAGCGAAAATATTATTGTAAATACTTTTTGAGATAGTTACAATATACCTGTAATCAATAGTTCTTGATCAAGTATAATAGTAAGAATGCTGAATATCCTATATAGTATTCCTTTATCATTCAAGTTTCGTAAAATTCCACTTCAATCCTTCCTTTTTCAACTGCTCTAGACAAAAAATTAATAAAAATCCAGCCCCAAGAAAATATCTATGTGATAACTTTAGGAAAAAATCACCTAACTGATTGGAAAATGATTAAGAAATAATACTTGGAATTTAGAGAAGTTGTTTTCGATTTAGTTCTACATTTAATCGGCTGACACTAAACCGGATATATATTTTATATATATATACAATCATTAACTGTTTTTTTTCTCCACAGCAACAAATTGATCGCACCGCCGCGCCTAGCATTGAATACGAAGCGAGTGGAGCTGCGGGCGGCGGCAGTGGCAACAACGTGGCCTCCAGCCAGGCCAATGTAATCCAACAACAGCAACAGCAGCAACAACAGCAGCAGCAACAGCAACAACAACAACAGCAATCAGAGTCGGGCAACTCTGTGGTGGTCAGCGCCAGCGGCAGTGGCGCCACTGTGGTGCCGGCGCCCAGCGTCGCCGCCGTAGGCGGTTTTAAATCCGAAGATCATCTGAGCACAGCTTTCGGCCTAGCCGCTCTAATGCAGAACGGCTTCGCCGCCGGCCAGGCGGGTCTGCTCAAAGCCGGCGAGCAGCAGCAGCGCTGGGCGCAGGAAAGTGCCGCCGCCGAGCAGCAGCAGCCGCAGCTGGTGCAGTGGACAACCGGTGGCAAGCTGCAGAGCTATGCGCAGGTCAGTCAACAGCAGCAGCAGCAGCAACAACAACAACAGCAGCAGCAGCAACAACAACAGCAGCAACAACAACAACATCAGAGCACGCCCAAGTCCAAGTAAGCAGTGAAATTAAATTATATATGAAATGTATATTAATATTATGCAAATTTGCTGCTTAGAAAACATCGTCAGGAGCATGCCGCGGAGCTGATTTATGCCAGCCCCTCGACATCGGCGAATGCTGCACAGAATTTGGTCCAATCCACGCCCACCTCAGCGCCCACCCACAGCAGCAGCAGCAGCGGCGGCGGCAGCAGCTCCTCCGGCGGCAGTCGCAAGAAATCCTCCCAAGCGCAAGCAGCCGCCGCAGCTGCGGCCGCCAATGGTGTGCACATAGTTAAGCGCTATGCCTGCACGCATTGTCCCTATTCCACGGATCGTCGAGATCTGTACACACGCCACGAGAACATTCACAAGGACGAGAAGCCCTTTCAGTGCTATGCCTGCCTCAAGCAGTTCAATCGCGCCGATCACGTCAAGAAGCACTTTCTGCGCATGCATCGCGAACTGCAGTACGACATCAATAAGACGCGTCGTCATGTCTCCGCCAGCAGTGGTGGTGGTGGTGGTGGCTCCGGCGGCGGTGGCTCCGGCGTCAATTCCCATCATGCCGGTGGCAGGGGCAATGTGACGATCAATGCGACGGGCGTGAATATTGATAATGCCTTTCTGGAGGCACAGCGACATCCCACCTCGACCAGCATGAGCATTGTGGAGACCATCGAGGCGGTCGCCTCCGCCGCCGACATGCCGCTCGCCCAGCTCAAGCAGGAGAAACTCGACGATGGCTCCGTGATGCCGCTGCATGTTAGCGCTGTGATGAACAGCGCTCAGCAGGCGGTGGCCAGCTCCAGCTCCGGTTCGGGCAGCAGCAGTGCCGCCGGCTCTGGCCTGCTGAAACCGAAGCGCGAGAAGCGCTTCACCTGCTGCTATTGCCCCTGGTCCGGTGCGGACAAGTGGGGTCTCAAGCGTCATCTCAACACCCACACAAAGCCATTCGTTTGCCTGCTCTGCGATTACAAGGCAGCCCGCTCCGAGCGCCTGGCCACCCATGTCCTCAAGGTGCACAACAAGCGCGCCTGCAGCAAGTGCTCCTATCTCGCCGACACGCAGGACGAGTTCCAGGCTCACATGAGTGATGTGCAGTAAGTAACTTTCTCCCGTTGATTTTGAGATCCACTAGGAATTATAGGATTTCCAGATACAGGTCGATTATAATACAATATATCCCCCCCCTATATTACAATTGTATTATCCGAATTTTGCAACTATTTTCTGAAAGTCGAACTTGTTTCTCTTTGCACTTTGGCTCAGTCCGCATGATAATCGTCCGGCGCGCAGCAGCAATAACGGTGGCAACAGCAGCAACAACAACAACAACGGCAGCAACAACAACAATGGCAGCAACAATGCATCGCATAGCCAGAATTTGAATGTATTGCGAACGATTGGCAACACGCTGGTGGCCAACAATCAGCTGAACACGTTCCACAATGCCGGCAATGCTTTTGGGTAACGTTCTCAGACCGTTCTCCTCTTAACCCCCTAAAACCCCCAAACCACCCCCAAGCGCGCACAAATCTCCTAACTCTAGTTACTACCCTCGTTCTTGTTCTCTCAACTCGTTTTTGCCACCCCTCTCGATCTGTGATCCTCCCGCCAACCAACGATTAACATTCCATGATGCAGCTCCTCCAGTGGCGGTGGCCAAACCGTTGGCAATGTGAGCGGCAGTGGCGCCGTCACCATCTATACGACAACCACCAATGAGGGCGTCTCTGGCGGCAATGGCAGCGGTGGCAACATCACGGGCGGCCCCTTGCAGGAGATCATCGTGAATCCCACATCGATGGTGGGCTGGCGTCTCAGTGCCAATGGCTCTCTGATACCGCCACATGATCTGCTCACCGGCAGCCTGCCGAATGCGGCAACACAGAAACGCGGCTCGGAGCGTTTATTTCAATACCTCGAAGCCGAGGGTAGCGATCCGGAGGACTATGCGCGGTATTTCTACGCTTTCCTGACTTGTCATCGTTATCCTCATTATTTACTTGATGTTGTCTTTTTTTTTTGCATTGTTGCCATTTTTCACAGTTTCATTTTCACTTGGTTGCCGTTTTTATCAGTTTATAATTTTACATTGTTGCCAAATTTCTCTTGAGTTTTACTTTAGCGTTTTTCAGCGTTGTTGCCAAATTTCATAATATACTTTAATGCTTTGGTTGTTGTATTTTTTTATTGTTCGCTTGAGTTTACAGTTTTTATAAATTGTTGTCAACTTTTACAGGTTTATTTGTTGCTTTTTTCGTACACTTTTTTCCAATGTTGCCAAATTTACTATTTACAAGTTTGGCTTTGAATTTTGATTTTCCCTGCGTTGTTGCCAAACTTCCTTGTTCATTTCAATGCTTTTGTTGTTGTACAATTTAGTTTTATTATTTTTCTTCCTTTAAATTTTATCATTTGAATTTATAATCCATATTCTAATCGGAAGCGTTTTTCCACCTTGCAGTCTGCTAAAAATGGACGCCATTAGTCGCAACACAGCTTCGGTCGCTCAGGATTTTCATAAAGCGGGAGGCGTGCACGAGTTGAAAATACCAGCAAATCATCAACTCCTGTTCAATAATAAACTGCCTTCGCAATGGACGACACGAGAGGCTGCAGCGCTGCTGCACAGCCTGAGCAACATGGGCAACAACACGAACAGCAGCAACATCACTAGTAGCAACAACAACAACAGCAGCAGCAGCGGCAACGGCTGCGGCAACATTGCACAGCGCCAAAAGTTTGGCGTGATTCGCGCTCGACAACATTCAACCGGCGAGGATGATGAGAATACGCCGTCTTCGGCATCATCGTCCTCGTACTCGGGCGATGAGTACAACATGTCGGGAGCAGCATCACCAATCAAATTGTCGCGTCATGCCAACAAAAGCTTGCGAACTGCCGATGAGAGCGAGCTTCAAGAGCAGAGCAGCAACAACAGCAGCAAGGCGATGATTGCAACGGCATTTTTGGAAGCAGCAGCTTACGAGCAGACGGCCATCGAACTGCTTGCCAGCAAGCGAAAGCTCAAAATTGAGTATGACGAAGATCAAGAGAATCAGCAGCAGCAGCAGCAGCGAGTGCAGCTTATTAAATCGTCTCCCGCGTATAAACTAAACAACAACAACAATAATAACAGCAACAATACCAACAACAACAGCAACAGCTATTACAAAGAGAAAACACATAGAAATGCCGTGCTTCATCGTCAGGATGACAAAGAGAATAACACCAGCAGCAGCACGGAGGCAAACGCAGCAGCGGCAGCGGCAGCAGCGTCGGCAGCAGCAGCAGCCGCCGCAGTTGCTGCTGTAACAGCAACACCAAACAGCAACAACAACAACAATAGCAACAGCAACAACAACACCACAAACTTTCTCACACAAATGGAATATCAGAATCTCAATCGCATTGGCACACAATTTCAGAATTATGTTAAGGATATTATTAACAAATATTATGCAGCCGAAACACCGTTAATGTTGGCAGCCGCAGCAGCAGCGCTGCCCACAGCAACGACAACCGGCCAGCAGCAGCAGCAGCGGGAGAGAGAAAGAGAGCGAGAACGCGAACGCGAAGAACAGTTATCGCCCAGTAAGCGACGTCGTCTGCTGAGCGAGACCGAAGAGTATATTGAGTATCTGCGCAACAAAGAGGACATTACGCTTACAATAACACCCAAGGTGCCCAACAGCAGCAGCAGCAGCAGCGGCAGCAGCAAGTCGACGACAGCTGCGCCGACGCTGCCGCCGCCGCAGTCGCTGCTCAAACGTCAGCTGGATCTGGCAGCGCCGCGCAAGAGTCCCAAAAAGCCAGCAGCAACACAAAATACCCACAGCAACAGCAGCAACAACAACAACAACAGCAGCAGCAGCAGTTCTCGCAAGTCCCTGAATCAGTTGGCAACGCTGCTGCCACTGCTTGCCGATGCGGCCAGCAAGCAGGAGTACTTGGCAGCGCCGCTCGATTTTAGCAAGAAAACCGATGCTGAAACGGCGCGCAGTTCGCGCAAGCAGGCGCAGCCGAAGAAGATACGACTGGCACCCGAAGTGGTCGTCGCAATGCTGCGCGATAAGCATCTCAATCGGCTGGTGCATCAGCGCTTGGGCTGCGCCAGCTGCTCGGCGCGGCGGCGACGCAATGGCGGCGGCGGCATAAGCTTTAATTATCATACGCTTGGCTCGCTGGCGCTACATCGGTTTTGGCGGCATCGCGACTTGAGGGCGGCGACGTCGCGCAATTGCAAGCAGTGCAGTGCACAGTTTGAGCGGCGCTACAGCATGCAGCTGCATCAGCGGCTCAAGCATGCCAAACTGTAAGGCTTACACTCTCTCACCTCTCTCTATGTGTCTCTCAGAGAGCGAATATAGTTTCTCGTCTGCTTGATTTCCCGTTTTTTTGACTGCTTAATTTTTGACCTGCTTGTTTTCCCTTTTTTTTTTGGAGATTTTTTTAAAAAATGATGTAAAATCGTTAAAAACCGGTTTAAATTTTTATTCAATTTTTTTTCACAATTTTTTTCCGCACTTTTTTTTTCAATTTTTCAAATTTTTCAAAATTTAATAAAAATGGTTGGTTTTTTTTATTTTTGGACTGAACAAAAAATTTTTATTTAATTTTAAAGATCGCTTTTTGGAAAAAGCTGAAAAAAGCGGACTTAACTAAAAACAAACTAGATTTCCGCTGCCCGCTGTTTTAAATTTTCTGTTTGACTTTTAAAAAAGCTAGATCTGACGGGAAAAAAGCTGAGCTCTCTCACTCTCTCTATGTGTCTCTCAGAGAGCGAATATAGTTTCTCATTTATATTAAGCAAATAAATGTTTTGCTTGCCATTTACATTGATAAATTCATTCAAACAAATTGCATTTATTTGTTAAATTTTAAGTTGTGATGTACCTGAAATATGATTTCTCTTAAAAAAAAAAAACATTGAACAAAAAATTAATAATGTAGAAAGCTACGCCCAATTTCGGTGAATTTCACATAATATTAGTTGAGGTTATGTAAAAGCACACACACTCTCACACACACACACTCACACACTTGTAATACTCACATTGTAGTATTTAAAAGACACTTAATAGAATTTACAGATATTCGATGAGCTTTTATCAAATATCGTGAAAGTTACGTTTTTTTGTGAAGTAAAAACAGCTTTAATTTGCCATTACAACAACAACTTCATTTATTTAGTTACTTAAAGACAAGTATATTTTTGCCATTTTTAAAAAAAACAGTTTCTAGTTGTTTAAGTTGTATTTTATACATGAAAAAAAGAAATACATACACATATATTATATATATTTAATTTATATACAAAATGAATGCAAACCTCAAATACCTTTTTGCCTTATTTTTTAAATTAAGCTTTAAACATGAACATTGCATATTATTATTATTATTATTGTACATTACATTTAGTTGTAGTCTTTAATTATCTATAGTTTTAGTTTTAATTATTGTTTTGAGCCACGCCCACTCACAAATACTACTGCAAGCATTCTCTATGGCAAAACGAATCTTTATATTAAATATATATATTACAGAAACACAAACAAACAAAACAAAAACAAAAAACTATATTACTGTACGTGTAGTTGTATTTATGATTTTAAATGACAAAAAAATGAACAACAATACAAAATACTCAAAGAAACAAAATACGATATACATAATAAACATTATGTAATAACTTTTTACCGCACACTGAACAAGAAAATATTTGACTGAAAAGTGTCGGGGAAAAGCAGTATGAAGAAGAAGAAGCAGAGATACAAATAATAATATTAATAATAATAAATAACAAATAAATGGTATAAACAATTTCTAGTGTAAAATGTGTGTTTTTGCTAAATGTGGTAAACTTAAACGTAAATTTATTACACCAAACGCTAAACTAAAGGAAATGAAAAAAACAAAACAAAACATACAAAAATAAAAAAAAAAAACAAAAACAAAAGAAAAACCCAAATCTTAAGTAAAGTAAATTTTTGGATGACAAAAGCCATTTAGACAAAATTTTTGAGACGAAAAAAGACATTTATGAGTAAAGAAACTAAAAAAGAAAAACAAAAAAAACATAAGAACAAATTACTTTACATTTTATTTAAGCACAAGTTGCAAAATAAAAATAAAACAAAATAAATGAGTAATATAAAAAGAAAAAAAAACAAATATAAGTGTTTTTAGTTTAAAAATTATATTTCCAAAAACATTCAAATAAAAGTAAACTAGTTTAAAATATAGAAATCAAATTGTTTTATCAGTATATTTTAAAGTTGTCGATGGGAAATTGAAATTTGGTTACAGGGTATCGACTAGTCGGTATCCCTCACTAAAACTTTCTTACATGGTCTGCAATCGAGAAAAATAACATTTGAAGTTCTGTTAAATTAAAGTATTTATCTAGTTTATAGCAAAGTGCTCTCAAGGAAATATAAATATATTAGGTATATATAAAAACGACAATTTCCTTTGTTTACAAATGTCTTATATTTATGAATATATTTTATTCAGTTACAAGCTAAAATTCTAAATTAGTTTCCATCCGCTGTTAGTTAACAGTTTAACGTGCATCAAAGACGACCACTGTAAAGAAATTAACATTTGATTAGCCGCATACAGTTTGAGAGGCATTGTAGGCTACTTACGACGCTTGGTGCGTTTTTTGTACATAATACGATAGCCGCACTCGCGACAACGTATCGGATCCCTAGGACGCATCTCATTCTCGTGATGACATTCTATTAGAAAGAGGAAAAGTTTAATATGCATTCACAAACACTTCAATTTGTTGTTGCCGCAAAACCGCATGTGCGAAAAATGCGTTTGCTTGTTTATGCTGCTTTTCTTACGTACCGCCACAAATGTAAGTCATTGCGGTCTTGACATTCTCCTTAGAGCCCGTTTCCGACATTTTTGCTTAATATATTCAATAATAACTTGCAAATTGAGTTTCCAAACGAAATATTGTTGTTACAATGCGTGCTATGTTAATTAACAGCAACTAACAGCAGTGTTACCAGCAGCTAAATTTGCTTTAATATTGCTATGTTAATTAACAGCAACCAAGGGCAGTGTGACCCGCAGCTGCGCGTTTTTGCTAGTATTTTCCAGTATATGTATTTTTGACCGGCCACAAAACGGTCACACTTATATCAATAAATTCACTTTTAAACGTTTTTTAAAACAAATTTTTATTTAATTTAACAAAAATGGTGCGAAATAGCAATAAAAAGTTTGCCATGCATGCGCGCAATCCGTTGCGCCAACCGCCCGACTACACCAAGCTGGCTATCAAGCACAAGGACTTTCGGCAAGTCTGCGAATTGGTGAGTTTTTAATTTTGATATAATTTATAATTGAATATTTATTATTTATTTTACTTTGCAGGAGCTCAATGGCAAAGTATCGCTTAACTTTCGCAATGAGCGTACGCTGCGTGAATTAACCAAAATGCTGCTGCTGGAATATTTTGATCTACACGTGGATTTCGCACCTGGAAGTTTAGTGCCAACTTTGGCGCTCCGTTTGAATTACATTTTGTGGCTGGAGGATTTGCTGGCGCCGCACAAACTGGACACGGTGCGTGGCATAGACATAGGTAAGTAGCAGGCACTAACTTAAAGAGACTCTCTACTAACTAAATACCCTTCTAGGCTGCGGTTCCTCTTGTATTTACTCGCTGCTGGCAGCCAAGAAGAATCGGTGGCAAATGCTGGCACTGGAATCGAAGCTATCTAATATCGAATGTGCCCGCGAGAATGTCGAACGCAATAAGCTACAGTCTCTCATAGAAGTCTATGCACAGCCCGACAAGCAAAGCATTTTCAAGCACTATTTTGAGTCTGCTGCAGAATCAGCCAACTCGGAGTTTCATTTCTGCCTCTGCAATCCGCCCTTTTTCGACTCGAATGCTGAGAATCCTTTTGGCGGCAACACCCGCAATCCACAGCGTCGACCGGCGCCCAATAATGTGCGCACGGGCAGCGCCGAGGAATTAACCTGCGACGGGGGAGAAGTCCACTTTGTACAGCGCATTGTCGAGGAGAGCGAACCGCACAAGGATCGCATCCTGTAAGTGTAACTACTCCTAATAGAAAACTCAACTAATAGGCTATTACATTTGCAGCATTTACAGCAGCATGCTTGGCGTTAAAGCGAATGTGCCCAAGATCCTAGAGTACCTAAAAGAACGCCAGATTAGCAATGTGATCACCACAGAGTTTCATCAAGGACAAACCACACGCTGGGCAGTTGCCTGGAGCTTTAAGCAAATCTCATTAAAAATCTAACAATGCTAGATTAGTATTAAGCTTAGAATATTTAAATATATAATAGATTGTTAAACATTTGCTGTGACATTAACTATTTGCATTTTGAGCTGTTACCCTTTTGCCCATCTCCTGGAGGCAGTTAACAACTGTTGCCCGCCCATATCACATTCACATCGCGTTTCGTGCCGGCAAAAAGCTTTCCCACTAAATGGAAATTTGCATGTCTGTGGGCACTTTGCTGCCACAGCCAACAACCCACAACAAAATCGTGCCGAGTTAAGCAGCAAACAACACTAACGGAAATTATCGTTTCGTTTCGTTTCGTTGATATCATTGACCAGCGCTCAGAACTATAACAAAAACAAACACACGAATGCCAAAAGTGTTGGTAATTCTAAACTATCCTGTACAGTAGAACTTGCAGTAGTAAGAATCATTATTAATATTACATAGATGCCTTGCTCACATTAAAATTAAAAATATATCATATTTGAATCTTTGGTATAGAGAAAAAGTACTTGCTGGAATTATAATATAAATTATTATAGCGAACGACTACTGTAGTCCAATTTCCAGCGATTCACTTAACTGGGCAAATGCGTCATCAGGTTTTCAGCTACAAAATTAATTGTAGTAAATTAGTCGTATAACTTTGACTGGGTTTTTTTAAACACTTAATATTTATAGAGTGTATTAAATATGTGATTAACATTTTATATACTTTTAAAAAGTTATTTTCAGGTTTAAATAGAAACACTACTGTATAATAATTTAACTTCAACTTTTTAAAGAGTATCTTACAGCTGCATAAACCCTTTCCTTGGCCTTTCGTCATTTTCCCTTTGCTAGCTGCTTGCTGCCTTTCTCTTTACTTTCTTTTATGGCGTTTTAGCACGTTAAGGTGTAAGAAAACAACGTAATTAAAAGTCAGGTCTGCTGAGTTCAACCTGTGTCATTTGCCAAAGGTGTGCCCAGTTATTTGTTGTTCTCATTTGTAATTAAAATCAACTGAAGTGAAATGTTTTTACTCAAATATATTGACAGCTAAACTAATTTGTCAAATTGGGGAAGTTAAACTTATTTTTTTGATCGCTTTCAAATCATCTGGTTTGTCTTAAGCAAATAAATAATTATTTGCTGCACAATTAAATATCCCAATATTTATTTTCCTGTTATTTTAACTGACTTTTGCCTTCAAACTTTGCTCTGCAAGCAATTAAACGTTTAAGCCATTAACTTTTAAAGCGATTCTCTTCATAACCAATACCAATGCCAATCTATATGTATATATACATGTGCGTATCCTGGTTGGCAACTACAACTACAACTACAACTACAACTCCTGCAATGCCTGTCGCCTGATTCTGGCTGCCTGCCAGGCCAACAATATTAACCGGCAATCTGAGCAGATCAGAATAAATAGTCGACGGTTGAAGGGGGATAACTGCAAATGGCTGGTATCATATCATATCATATGCTGCACAACATGCCCATTATCACGAAGCGATAGACAGGCGACAGACGACAGCAGACAGCAGACAGGAGAGAGAGAGACTACAAAGGATACGAAAGGATTCAAAATTGAAAATCTAACAGCAGCGGGCAGACAAGCGGCAAACCTAAAGTTGGCAGCTCGTCTGTCAAAATGGCTTCAATGTTGACTTTAAAATCGCATTCAAGACTCGCACACACACACACACACAGATACACACACACACACACAGACAGGTATAGCCGGTTCAATTACTCGACTCGTTGTGGCAACTGAAATGCAGCCACGGCGCCCACACATGTTTATTGAAAAGGGTTACACATGAGTGCCACACACGCCACAAACACACACACACAGACAACCAGCACACAGGACTATTTGCATTACATGCATGTATAGGTATATGTGTATGTGTGTATGTATCTGTGTGTGTATTTTGTGTCATTTGCCTGTCATACGACTGGGTTTTTGGTCGCTTTTGCTCATTGCACTAAGTGAATGTACTCGTTTTGCCATGTGCCAGGACAATGGCAGGACATTTAGGCGCACGAACTGCCAGCCAGCCAGCCAGCCAGCCAGCCAGACAATTGCAACTCTAACTCTCAGCACTCGGCTCTTTACGTGCTATCACGCAGCAGCTACAGGAGTTGCCCCCCAAAAAAAAACCCTTGCGGAGGCATCGAGTTGCATTCAAATGGGATTTTTCAATTTGGCTGACATGTCTGCCACTTAAGCGCACACACATAATAACTGTTCAGGACGAACGCCATTTTGTGTAGACTACTTTACTTTTTACCGTTACGCATATCCTGTCTGTAAGTTGCCTTAACCCACAACGCCCACACAGCTGCCTTGATTGATGATTTGCGCCTAGTTGGCAAAAGATTGATGTTTGCTCTTGTCAAGCCATTGTCAAGGTTGACAAAGATTTGTGCAGAGTGTGTGTATATCAATATATATATATGAAATGTCATCTAAATTAACCCGAAAGTTGCGCATAAATCTAAACTTACACATTCATGCCGCTGACTTTATGTCATATATCATTTATCCAATCCAATCCAATCCAATCCACAATTCCCAATTCGTTGGCCTTGCTACCCAATTACTTATGTGCTTTAGAAACATCCCTTTCGATGCCTTCATATCCTGCGTGCGCATTAAAAATGTATTACAGTAACATAATATTTGTGTTATGTAAGTCATAAACTCATTTTCAAAACAATTTTACGATGACCATAAAAAAAGCAGCGCAACTCCATTCGATAAGGCAGCAGCTCTAAGTCCCTGTTTCGACTTTATGACATTATTCAACACCTTTAGCTGGGGTCAGGGTCAGGGGCTGTCGGTCCGGCCACCATTTTGTGGGCGCTGTGCAAACAATTCGTGACCGGAGCGCGTTTTTAATTAACAATTACAGCGTTGAGGCAACTGCAGGACACGTGTGAGTTATGGGTGTGTGTGTGTGTGTAGGTGTGTTTGTATATACGTGTGTGTGCGTGTGCCACAAATTAGGCTAATAGCTAGCAAATTACAAAAGGCACACATGAGGGAGCGCTCAGCAGCGTAGTAAAACCATATAAACCAAATGCTAACAATAATAAAACCAGTTTGTAAATGCTGACAAAAAATGACAATAAATTTCGGTTTTAAATGGACTGTAAGGGAATGAAACAATTGTTCAAATTAATATCAAGAGTGTACACAATTTTGCAAATGAAGCCCAAGTTGAAGTAAAATATAAATTTATAGGTTTGGCTTCAATTAAAAAACTTATTTTCTAAGTATAAACTGTAACCGATATTCGTGAAATTTGGTTTAATTTACAAAAATCTTAATGAAGTCTGGAAACTCTGTAAATGAGTAAGCAACCACTAATTAATTCCAACATGTTCATCATTTATTTCAATACGAACGCTTCATGTTGGCTAGGCAACTAGGCGTATGATTAATATACAAACCTGCACTTAACGCTATTTTCGCCCAACTATTCACAAATGTATCATATATCATCATGTCAGCGCTCCTTCAATTATCCTGAGCGACTTTTGCTGTATCAAAACGAAGGCAACACAAATCAAAAAGAAAATAAAAACAAAACAAAACAAAGAAAACGTGTTGAGGGCAAGTAAATGTCACAGTTTTGTTTTATTGCCGACTAAGCTTAGTTAAATAAGTTATTAAAAACTTGAATATTTGCTCAATGTATTAAATTTGAAAACCCAAAATAATCTGCCGCCTGCAAATCGCTTCAGCCTTAGCCAAGTCACAAGTTGACAAAAGTTTTAAAGTCAAAAGTTGATTTGGCTGAGCAAACAGCAACTGACTTTGTTTGTTGTGTTGCTTTTGGAATCCGCAGCTAGCCTTTAGGCTAGATCGAAAGCCACCACTTTAAAGGCATACATATTCCATACAGAATTTGTTGCTCTGCTGTCAATTTGTGCAGCCCCTAAAAAGTTGTTGCGCACCGTTGAACTTCAGACAAAAAGGACGCGAAAACTTTCCACTTGGCAGCTGTCCCGGGAGAAACACACACAAACAGACACAAATAAGGCGGGGAGGGGGGCAGTTCATGCCATGCGTGTGTGTGTGTGTGTGTGTCATAGGCCGAGAGTTTACAACACGGCGTATACGTAATTTGGCTGGGCACGTTCCTTGCTCGTTCGCTTCCTGGCAGGAAAAATCGAAATATACTCAAATCGGATGCCGGCAACGAAACAATGCTTTCGTGTATTTTTTATCTTCTTTGCCAAAATAATGACTTTGCATTTCGGCGGGCAAATGGTGCGCAAATTTGAAAAGCAGCTACCCGGCACCCTCACCCTCAGCCTCACCCCCTTCGCCAATTATGGCAGTGATTGTGTGTGTGCTGAGCTCAGAGGACAACTCTCGTTGTCTGTCACTTTATCAACCTCAGCAAAGGGTTTATGTGTCGCCAGCGCATTTGTCATGCCATGCGTCCGTCCTCTCCGCAACAATGAGGGAATGCCCAAATTGTCTGCACAACCAAAATCGGTGGCGAAATTTCCGTATAAAACTTGCCGCACCCCCCCCCCTGCATTTTCACACGCCCAGCTTGGTTGCTGCTATCTTAAGTCCTTAAATGTGCCTTGACATCAGCGACGCAATGTTTTGCAGTTCATTTTGGTTGTCTTTCGGTTCTTGTTCGTCTGTCGACGGCGACGGCGACTGCGGCGGACAAGTGTGGGGCGTTTGTGAAATTTACAAATTCACGCATTTGTTTCTGAATTCTGAATTCTGTCGGCAAAAAAGGAGACTGCTGTCCCAGCGGGCTGCAATTGCGACAACTGAAGTTTGTTCTCTTAACTGCTGCTTATATGCTGTAAAAAACTAACATTTAGTTATCTTATATATGTATATATTCATCTTAATTTGCTATACTTCTTTACATATCACAAATACAGGGTATCTACTCGTGTGTCTCTTCTCAGAGTCTCTTTCCAGCAGCTGCTGACTGGCAAAATGCAACTACAACAACAGATAAAAGCTTCAAGACTTAAATTAAGTTTTAAATCTTTTGTGTTGCACAGTTTTCGTCACTGGAACTTTGGTAAAAGGATTTAGCTAGAGGCGTATTATTGTGCCGTTGAATTATAGTTAAGTCAAATTAAGTAAAACTCTAATGTTTGCTAAGGCTTGCCAGAGATTAGCAGATATTTCGAATTAAAATCAACAACTTTCTTCGGAATGAATAAGTTTGCATTTACTAAACTAATTTCCCGAATGGTTTTAAAGTTAGGCAGACAAAAGTTGTATTGCAACAAGCAAAACTATACCAAAGTTTTAAATCACTATTTTCCATAGAGCTCAGCTACCAATTAAATGTTGGCCAAGAAGAATACAAAAAGGAAAATATAAAAACTGAATATTGGACCTGTCGCTCCGGCTACGGTCCGGTACACTTTAGTATGTCCTGTAAATTATTAAAAACAAAAAAATCGACTAATATACCTCCGATTAGGCATGCAAACACTATATTATACTTTGTGGGCTTATATTTTTAATTGGCTAGCTCGCAATCCATTTATTTGGCTATTTTTGTAGTATGTGGCATGTTTTGCAGGCTCTGAAATATTTTTGCATAATTGTTAAATATTTAGCGTAGAGTACAGGGTGCTTTAGCTCAGCCCCACTTGTAGTCATTTGTAGTCATTTCACGCACTTTTGATTAACCCGAAAATATGTGCTTTTTACCGTTACTCATTTGCATATGCCAGTACTTATATGCCATGGGTAAAGTTCTAGGGGTTGTCTTTGTTTTTGATTAGACTTTTGCCAGCTGACGCCCAAAAGTATGTCACACGTTTCGTCCTGCCGGCAGTCGAATGTCACTTGAAGTGCCCAAATTTACTATTTACATATGCAGTCGCATTTTTACGATTATATGCCGGTGCCCAGCTAGGCGGGGTATTTGACTTTATGATAACGACACCCTGTGTGGCCCACCGGTTCGAAAGGTTGGGGTGTGGTGGCGAAGGGGGCTGCAACACAATAAGAGCAGACCAATTCATTTCTGAGTGACTCACACAGACGCACACACACGCACGCAGTTATACACACACACACACACACAAATACACGGAAGAAACTCCCAAATGGGATTGAAAAAAAAGTAGTCGAAAAAGTATAACAGAAAGAAAAGGTTGCACAAAGCATAGCAGCGAGTCAACATTGTGGCAAGAAGCGTAGCATAAATACAACAAAAAAAGGAAAAAGGAAAAAGCAAAAACAATACTAAAGAAAAAACTAGCTAGCTGCTTACGTGTATGAGTTCTGCTGAAAAGCAAAGATAGCAGCAGCATTTTTCATTGATATTTTTATAAGCAAATTTTTTATTTGGCTTACGGGTTTCTGCTGTGTAGCTGTTTACGGCTCGCTACACGCCAAAAGGTACACCAAATTGTATGTGTGTGTGTGTGTGTGTGTGTGGGTGTGTGTGTGTAAAGTTGGTGCGTGGAATCGTCCCAATGGATGATGATGCCATTGCCTTAGCAACTTCACAGCAATGGCTGCTGCGGCTGCTTCTCTTCTGTTCTTCTGCTGCTGCTGCTGCTGCTGTGGCTTTGTGGTCTTGTTTTGCGTATGTGTGTGTGTGTGTGCGTGTGTGTGTGCTGACTGTCCGCTTTGCCTGGCACTTTGTTTATTTGCGCAAAAAAACCTCTGCAGCCAAGAGACGCACACAAAACAGCGCAAGCAGACATCAGCTGTTGTATTGTCATAGCTCTCAGTTTCATTGTCCTCTCTCTCGCTCTCTCTCTCTCTCAATCTCGCTCGCTCTCCATCGCCATCAAACGTTTTTGTTTTCTCTCTCTTGAATTTTTGGCTGCCAGCATGAATGTTACACTGGTTTAACGCCTATTGAAATTCAAATGTTTATTGACGTATTAAAATAAAGAAAAATAATTAAGAGTGCTTTAGTCGAGAGTGCCCGACTAGGATATACCCTGATCCAAGGTCTTACATTCATAATTCTTTATCTGCATTCATACATAGGAACACACTCACACACATACACATACATTTATCAATAACTTTTAAACGGGTAAAGATATTGAAAAACAAATGATGAACTTGTATTAAGCCCGCAATACGAAAACTTAAATTTTAAATACAAAGTCTGTAGCTCTTATGACTTTCAAACTATGCCCAAAAAACACTGGTCTGGAATCCAAACCGGTACGAGAGTTCGAAAAAAAAACATAAACTTGATCTGACCCGGCAGCACGAGAACTTATATTTTCAATATGAAGTCTCTAGCTCTTGTATTCTCTGAGATCAGCACATTAAAAGTGCCCAAACAACGAAAAGTTCCTTATAAATGACCTTCCCAGATTTCAAACTGACACAACTTTGTCAAATCTGAACCGATTGTCAATCCCGAGGCCATTTTGATCATTATATGGCATCTACTCTGATTCTATATCTCAAGTTTATTTATTTTTGAAAAAATTAATTTTTGGATTTTTTTGGCGAAAAAAGCATAAGGGGGGACCCTTACCAATTTTGATTTTTCAAAAAATAGAATCTTGAAATTTTGTGTTTAATTGATTGTGGGTGTCTCAATTAGTATAAAAAACTATACGAAAAATGATTTTGTGATGTTTCATTTTTCTGTCAAAAATCACGCCAAAAGTGACAAAAAAATTGACTTGTAAAGTGTAAAGTTCCTTATAAATGACCTTCCCAGACTTCAAACTGACACAACTTTGTCAAATCTGAACCGATTGTCAATCCCGAGGCCATTTTGATCATTATATGGCATCTAGTTTGATTCTACATCTCAAGTTTATTAATTTTTTAAAAAATAAATTTTTGGATTTTTTTGTCGAAAAAAGCATAAGGGGGGACCCTTACCAATTTTGATTTTTCAAAAAATAGAATCTTGAAATTTTGTGTTTAATTGATTGTGGGTGTCTCAATTAGTATAAAAAACTATACGAAAAATGATTTTGTGATGTTTCATTTTTCTGTCAAAAATCACGCCAAAAGTGACAAAAAAATTGACTTGTAAAGTGTAAAGTTCCTTATAAATGACCTTCCCAGACTTCAAACTGACACAACTTTGTCAAATCTGAACCGATTGTCAATCCCGAGGCCATTTTGATCATTATATGGCATCTAGTTTGATTCTACATCTCAAGTTTATTAATTTTTTAAAAAATAAATTTTTGGATTTTTTTGTCGAAAAAAGCATAAGGGGGGACCCTTACCAATTTTGATTTTTCAAAAAATAGAATCTTGAAATTTTGTGTTTAATTGATTGTGGGTGTCTCAATTAGTATAAAAAGCTATACGAAAAGTGATTTTGTGGAAGTTCATTTTTCTGTCAAAATTCACGCCAAAAGTGACAAAAAAATTGTCTTGTAAAATCCGAAAAGTTCCTTACAAATGACTTTCCCAGACTTCAAACTGCCACAACTTTGTCAAATCTGAACCGATTGTCAATCCCGAGGACATTTTGATCATTATATGGCATCTAGTTTAATTCTACATCTCAAAATTATTAATTTTTAAAAAAATAAATTTTAGGACTTTTTTGTCGAAAAAAGCATAACAAATTTGTATGTACCATTGACGTACAGGAATTTGCCAATCTTTGCCCCACTGTGCAGCTAACAAAACGAGATGGACTGCGCTCTCTCTTACTGGCAGCCTGGCTGGATTTTTGTGCTCTTTGCCTCGTTTGCCTCTCGCTCGATTTCTGGGGCTCTATTTGGCTAGTTGTTGACTGCCGGCTGACGGTGACGGTGACGCTGACGTCGCTGCCTCTGCCGCTGCCTCTGTCGCCGCTCCTGTTGAGCTTTGCTCCTGCAGGATAACAGCCATAATTCGGTCCTAGTGTGGACGCGTCGCTTGCGTTAGTCAGTTGTGCCTGAGCTTGTGCCAGTGTCAGTCAGTCAGTCAGTCAGTCGAATTCAGCGTCAGCTTTAGAGTTTTTCAAGTTGCGATTTCCGTTTTCAAAACTCTCTCAAAATTATATCTAAAAACTAAACTGGCTGGTAATTTCGTGGTTGTGAACCTTTTTGTAGTTCTTTTGAATACGAAAAAAAAAATAATTCAATAATTTAAAAAACACGTAAAATATTTTTCTAACAGATTTTGTACGAAAAGGTTTTGCCCAACAAAAGTCAAAGTGCAAATAACAAACCCGAACAAAGTTCAGAAAAAAGTTGTGGCCCGTGTGAGTGCGCGTAAAAAAGTGTGTGTCTGTGTGTGTGTATGTGTGTGTGTGTGTGTGACTTTGTTGTTATTGCCTGCAATTGATTAAACAACAGCGATTGCTTCTAGTTCTGGTCTGGTTACCTAGGCCAACTCAAAGCACAGAGACCGAGCAACAGAGTCCAAGACAGCAGACACAATGGGCTGCAACACCAGTCAGGAGCTGAAGACAAAGGACGGCGCCGCCATCGATGCTGTCAGCAATGGCGAACCGGATCCCAGTGCCCCACAACTGGAGCTGGCGGATGGTGGCGCCTCTTCGGCGAAATCAACCAACAATCATACAAATCACGCTAAATCAAATTCAATTATCTCCAATGGCGATGCCAAGGCGGCAGCGAGCGTAGCCAAGGGAGGCAGCGCAGCAAAGGCGCCAGCAACAAATGGCGTCGAGCGTTCCAGCGATAAGGCGGAAATCACGGAACTCAATGATGATGTCGAGGAGGAAGGTAAGCGCCCAAACAGTTCAAATACATACATATGTACTACAACAAATGCCCCGAAAATACATTCATATTCCAAAAACCTATTCAGTGGTGTGTGTATATATGTGTGTGTGTGTGTATGTAAGAGTGTATTGTGTATTGGCTGTTACCTTCATTATTATTTATTGTACTGTGTATTTATCAACTGTGCGCTGTGTGTCGCATCTTTATCGCAGTTGCTCTCCTACTCTTCCTGTTTCGCATTCTAATCCAATAACGTGCTTAATGGTCTCGCAAATATATATTGCCTCACAAATATATATATACTTATATGTTTAGGGAATACGTATGGAGCATACATGACTTCTTAATGCCCACTACACTGCACTACATTACACTCTGCTACACAAATGAGCACTTTTATACTTGTTCTTTTATGACTTCTGTGTGTGTGTGTGTGTGTTGTCTGCAAATTGTTGTGCCCTTCGGCAAATTTGTGCAGCACTTTACTTTGTTAAGTAGCCGCACTGTTGTCATTTCGGCGTTCACTCTAATGGGCCTTATTACGGTCCATGTTTCACTGTTTATGTTATCTAATAAGCGCCGCATAAATATATTTTTATGACAGCGCTAAGAGCATAATATAAATATAATATTTACTAGCTGCTAAAATTCATTGCATACTTTTTGGGGACTATATGTTGCTCATGAATATAGGTGGTTAGGGCTGCAAATATTGAGGTGTGTGTGTATATATACTATATAAAGAGCTTTTGTTTTGGGTAATGCGACTTTTATGCTGTTATACCAATATGTTTCATTTTGGCCCATTACTTTCATCCCTTTCAACTACTGCTACAAATCGCCAACGCTCATTTAGATTATTAATTTTGAGCTAACTAATAACAAGAGTAACTCCGTAGCCACTTTGCGACCATAAGTCTGCTATTCATTATACATAATTTGCTCCCCACAGCTTTTTTCAGAGAGCCCGCTCTGTTTGCCTGTCAAAACTTTGAACATTGTTGGGAATAAACTACACAATTTGGCAAAAACATTTGTTAAACACATCAACGCCAAAACTTTTTGCTTAAATTTTTGCTCGTCAATCTCCGTTCCTCTCTCCTTCTCTCTCCTCTCTCTCCCCCGACTTTTGCATAAACTCATAACTGCAACCACAATGTTATTTTTAGAATTTCACAAACGAAAAAACTTTTGCGGTTTGTTTGCCTCAAATAATGGAAATAAAATTCGCGCGCGAGTTGTGCCAACGTACCGGAGGCCAAATAAAAGTGCAGAACTCAAAAGTATGACTCATAAATTACCAGGACGTGTTTTCCCACGTGACAGGTGCAGTCGCTCCTGGGTCCCTGAGCTCCAGGCTACCCACTCCGCCACAGCTCTCATATAAATTGCACGGCGACACTTTATCAGCGCTCGTAAAGCGCAGGCGAGGGTGACGATAAAAAAGGACCACCACCATCCTGCTATCCTGCTTTCCTGCGATCCTGCTATCCTGGTGTTCCATTAATACCACAAATTATGTTTATTGCTTAGTAATTTCGTTGTTGGCATTGTGAATGTCGCCATCGTTGCTTTTAATTTGCTAAACATTTTCATGCGTTGGCAGATTTTAATGTCGCCTCTGTCCTTGAAAAGGCACAGCTGCTTTTCGACGATTTTCCATGAAAAACAACATAAATGAGCGACATTTGGTTGGCTGCGCTAATTAGCGCTTGACAAATGCGTTTGATGTGCCTTGGATTTAAAAGAAATTTGCTTCTATTGATGAAGGCTTCAAAGCGCACAAAAGAAATTCAATTAAAATATAAATCTTATACAACAAATTTAGAATTTAAATTTAAATAAAACGATGCTAGCTAAAGTCATATAATCCAAAATTAGCTTTTTTTATGATCATTGTAAAACTAAAGTAAAAATACATCAAACAAGTTTGTTACACATTTTTATGAACCCATTACAAATGGGAAAAAGGGTATTATGGTTTTGGGGTTGACATTCGGTTCAGTTTTGGGAAAGTTATGGCAATTTGAAGTCTGGAAAGGGCATTGTCTTGATTTTTGACAAGAAATCCGAATTTTTGTAGTTTCTTAACTTTGAATGTAGAACTACAGAGGATGACAAACCATCTACAAAATGACCTCGGGATTGAAAAACGGTTCAGTTTTGGTAAAGTTATGGGTGTTTGAAGTCGTAGCAGGGCATTTCAAGGTTAAATAGGTAAATGATGTTTGTGTATGTGTATGTTTCTATGTACGAATGCAGATAAATAATAATGAATGAACGTTCAGGGTATCTCGTAGTCGGGCACTCTCGACTAAAGCACTCTTACTTGTCTTACTTAAAATTGTATTTGCAGTGCCAAATGTGAGACTGCACAAATCTTTATAGTCCCTCGTTAAGCTTTAAATTTTTGTTGTTTTTTGGCGCCTCTGCAGTTTTGTTAGGCTGTATTTTTTTTGAGTGCCGCCAGCGACATAAAAAAAGGCAACTGCAAAAGGAATAAAATAAAACTACTGTAAAGCAAACCAGCCATACAAATGCCTTTTAAGTCGTCGTCGCTTTATGCCTTTCTGCCTTTTTTTGCGGAATGTGCCAAGAAATATTTCATATTATAAACACGTAACCAGGCTCAGCACATTCGGAGTCTGTTTGCGTGTTTCCCTTGGCTGCAAATCCAAATAAATTAAAAAGAAAAATGAAAATAAAAATAAAAATAAAAATACAAACTGTGCTGCCAGCAACAGCAGCCGAGAACAGCAGTCTTGGCTCGTTTCAACTGCAGTTTATTCAACCCATGAGTGTTTGAAGAGAATGTCTGAAATGTCTGCCTTTGACGCATTATAAACTAATTAATAAATGCTGATGACGAGACTAGTTCGGCTTATCTTTACGACTGGCCGCTCCCAACTGAAATTACATTACATTACCTAGCTACGAAATAATAATATGCACATTAACAGGCTGCCCCAAGGCGTGGCATGACCAAAATTACACAACGCAATAAAGTTGTCGACTCATGTGTAAATCTACGCAACGCACACAAAAATGTGCGCAAAAAATCCTAAATAAATACAAAAGCATCCCAAAGCGGAAAACGAGCGGGAAGCGACTACAATAAAACACTTTGCCCGGTGCTAAGCCGCTCGTAAAGTATCTGTGAGCTGCTTTTCTGCTAATGTGAAATGCAAATAAGCGCTCGAGAGGTGCTCGCGTTCTCATTGTTTAGATTGTTGTTGTTAGGCGCCTTCATTCTTGTTGTACATGAGCAATTAAGCCATTGCTAAGCGGTGTAAGATTATATCAGACCAAAAATGCAGGCACACGACTTTTTTATACACTAATTGAATGAAACGACTATAAATGAGATTTATATATATATTATTTATATATTTTTTCTCTCTTATAAATATAAACAAAAATGTACACTCTATGGCTTACAACATTTAATATTCCTGCAGATTGCAGAGTATGAAAAAATGGATTAATATGATATGCGCCCAAAAGCACGCAATACAAACTGGTGGCTTTAGGTCGATACTCGCTCGAGTGCTTTATATCAGAGGCTTATCACAGATATTTGCATAATTTTAATTAAAACGATACGACGCTTTGAGTTTAGCTGAAAGCTTTTGAGCTACAAACGGTTTCAATTAGTTCGCTCGCACACCCACCCACAAAAATTGGATCATAGGCTTGCCCGTTTCCGTTTCCGGTTGCCCTTTTCGTCTGACGCGCAGCTTGTTAATTATGTTTCTGGTTTCAGCTCAATGTGACTACTGAACAGAGTTCAGCTAATGTACGCCTAATTGAGAGTAAATAAGGCGTTTTGCCTGCTCCCGACAGCAGTTTGATTTATTGGCGGCTAATGATTTCCATTTGATATATTGTTTGCTTTGAGCTCAACTTTGAGGTGCGGCCATCTTCTTCCCTTCCATGACCTGAACCTTGTGGATTCAGTCGCCGTGTTTTATGCGTTCGCAGCTCGCTTCGTTGATTTGCATGCTTGTTCCCTGGGTAATTAGAGCAATTTTTTCATGCACTCCTTTTGGCCTAGAAGGATTTTTGCGTTAATTGCTTAAGTTTATGGAACGAGTGAGCCTAGATAAGGCACTTATAATTACTACAATATTATGGATTGGACTGTGGCCGATAGTATCGCTGCTGGACACTTTGTTTGTTACAATCAATTTGTTTTGACCACTATATGTTTTTAACTAATTATAATTTGTTTATCAATAATCATAATTAGTTTTTTGTCGTCCTTTTTTCAAATGAAAAGAATTATCTTTATTTATTAATATATTTTAAAAATGGATGCAAAGTTCAATTTAACCCATTTTATAGCTTAGTTTATTGAATGGACCCTTTCTTAATATCGTAATAACATTAATCAACTAACATCCATTCACACGTTCACGTCCTCACTTAGTGAGCCATTATTTTCGTCTTACTTTTCGTAATACTCTATAGCCACATGGAGTGCCTCAAATTGGTAGACATAAATTTGAAGAGGCAAAAAAATAATGGAAACATTGAAAAACAAATTTAGCGTCTCCACATGGGACTTTTCACAGCTCTTTTCGCCGTAGCTGAAGCCGAACAGCCATAACAATATTACGCATACGCCATGTTGAACCCTTGTTCAGGCATTTATTTTAATTTGCCGTTAAAGGTGCGTCCGTCTGGCTAAAAATAGATAGCAACGGCCTTGCCCAAAATTATGAATGCCCGGCGATGAGCCAGTCGAAAGGAATGAAATGTGTGTGTGTGTGTGTGTGTGGGCAGGGGAAGGGGGTGTTGTGTTGGGGGTCATTATGTGGCTAAATTCTGCATATTTACACGAAAGAAATGCATAAAGAATGAAAATACTTAGCTAAGCCAAAAATTGGACACTAGAGTCGCATTAAAGTGCCGGACAAATACCAGAAATGCGTGCCAGAATGTTATTTGATATTTTCTTTTATTTTATTTTTCTCCCTGACTGTCGCGTTGAAATTGAGAAAAGCTGGCGCCACGCACAAATTATGCATATCTTTATGTACACATAAATGTCGACAGTGGGCGCAGTTAGTAGTGAGGCATGGGATAAGGGGTGTAGCTTGCCTGGCTTGCTGTCTTGCTGTCTTGCTGCCTTGCTGCCTTGCTGCCTGTCCTGACGACTGTCCATCCAAGGTTGCCCCATCGCACTTTGCGATCAAATAGCTTTTGAAAGCGCGCAAAAACATTTGCTAAGCGAACAATTTGCGACGCGTTAACAAACGGAAATGATAAATTGACATTTCTTAGTTATGCCCGTGAGATTTCCGTTGCAGCAATGCCTTTTACCATTTCCTATCCATACTTATTTACGCTTCTGTCATTGCTTGCTGCTCGGTTTCCTGCACATTTCCGTATTGACTGTGCAAAGTAATTTGAAAGTCGCCAAACAGTTTAGCAAATAAACATAGCAAAAGAAACCATTAGCGAAAAATTATAAATTACAATTATAAAAGTCTGATGCGGATAACTTATTATAAAAAAAGTTGAGTAGCAAGTTAGGCAAGATATATACAAGAAATGTAAGGCAGAACACACTTTTTCACATCATAACTAAAACTTTTCTTTTAACACATTTTTTTCACATCTTAAATTACACTTTTCGTCTCAGCTTCTATTCTTTCTTTTGTCCCAAAATTGTGTAGGAAAATTTAAGAATAATATAAATGTCTGCCATTTGCTGTCTGCTGGTTATGAATTTATTACGAAGCTATGGATATGGCCAATGTTATTTATGATGCCTATCAGCCGACTCGACGTATTTTTGCTAAGGCTGCCAGCCGCAAATGTCTGGCATTTTAGCCTTTGTCACTTGACGCAAATATATGTGCATATATTTATAAACCTCATCGATGTCCTTCCTTCCTTTCACGTCGATATCAGGCATATCACTATTTTGCAAATTTATCATGAGCCCTCCTAACTCTGAATAATTGCCTGTGATTATTTGTTATCGAGTCGCTCGCATTGAAATGAAATGTTTTCGGCAATACTCCGCTGTTTTTTCCCTGGTGTTTAATGGCTTATGAATTTTGGTGTTTCGCAATCATAAATGGTTTAACAACTGCTGCAAAACGTTGGCAATAAAATGTAAATACTTTGTAGATATATTATTCTGTTATCTGTTTTCATGTCAACTCAGTGGAATGGAAAAGCATTTTTAAGCTGACTCACACAGCTTTGCTTTATGTCAAAAAGTTGGAGTAACAAAATGGGAAAACCATTAATCATGAATGACTTCAAGTCAAGCTGTCTAAAAAGTACTAAATCCGTCTGCTGGACTTTCATTGGATTCGACCCACAGACTTTCCGTTGTAAATTGATATAAATATGATTATGTATGCTTCTGCTTTTGTAACGCTTAAGCAGCGTCTAAAAATAAAGTACTATAAATAGGCCAGGGTTTCTTTTTCTTTTTCCTTTTCCCTTTCTGATATTGATAAATGCATAATTTATGCCAATTAACATTTCCGACTACTGAACAGAACACGCAGCACACAAAGATAAAGTTGAGAATCCATTTTACTCGACCTACTTGTGTGTGTGTGTGTGCATGTCTGTGTGTGTGTGTTTATGCTCTCTTCGGCATATCGGACTTTTGTGTGCTACATCTTAATCAAGCACACATAATACAAAGGCTAATTGCACAAAGCCCATGCCACATCTAACAAATAATTCCACCCCCCAACCCGAAATGGCCAGCAGCAGTCTAGCAGGCGACCAATAAAGTAGCATTCATTGTTCTACACAGAGATGATAATGGATATTACGCACCATAAGGAGGAAATTTAATTAAAAAGTGTGTACTTAACATCCTAACACCAACGTCCCAGCATTCCAACATTCCAACGTTCCAAATTCACAACATCTCTATTTCTGGCAATCAATAAATTCTTGGCTGTGACCGGGGGGAATAATACGTATACGTCATGTTTGAACAGGACTGGCAGCTGAGCTGTTGCTTCCGCTTCATAAAAATACAGAAGCCAATAAAAAAAAAAGCAGAAAACAAAACAAAACAATAACAACATAAAGTGCCTCAAAGATGTCGAAACACAAAATGTTCTTCAACATGGGTTGGCAACTTTTCTTGACAAACAAAAGCGGAAATTGATTGTATTACAACAAGCAGAGTAACACCAGCAACAACAACAATGCCAACAACAGCATATAGTTGTACTCGCGACGGCAGGACAATAAACTTGGCGCCGGTTTTTCTTCTCGTTTATTTTGGTTTTGTTTTGTTAGCTGGTTGTTGTTGCTGCTGCCTCTCTTGAAAGCCTTTGCATAACATTCCTTATGCAATTAACTTGATTATGTTTTTGTTGGCGCTGAAATTCGGCAATAATTGCGCACCCAGGACGTAACTTTTTCATTCTGATTAAAAGTTTAGCCTGCCAGGCGGCAAAACACGTTGGCAACCAAGTTGAGGCAGGCTAAGAGACGTCTGACAGACGTCTAACTTTAGCCAGACTTTGCTTAGCATGTGACCATGTGTGTGTGTGTGCTTCAATTGTGTGATCGTGTGTAGGTGTTTGTGTGTGTGTGTGTGTGTGTGTATACTCCTGCACGTTGTCATTGCCAGCTCCTCTATGCGGCTGAGAACGTTATGGGGCCAACACAATTGCCAAGTTTTTGTTGTTCTCATGTTGAAGGTGCACACCAATGAGACATGCTATTGAAATTTAACAAGCTCAGCTGTGTGTGTTGTCATATACATATTTAATAAGCCTGACTATGATTAGAACATTTCATTCAATTAGTTATACACTTACTATTGTATCCGAGAAAGCTTACTTGAGTGTTGTACAGGCTTTAAAATATCGTGTAAACTATTTTTACCTTTGAAACTGAGACATTTTTTTATCAGACCAAACATTTAATTTAATTATATTTTTTATTCATTTCTTTTGATTTGTTCAAGCATATTAAACGAAATATTTGTAATTTATTTTAACATATTAATTGTATGCATTCATTTTACATTGAAAGCAATCATATTCCAATTAAGTTAAATATAATATGAATATGTTGTTGGGCGATTAATTTAATGCTCAATATTTCATTTAATATGCATATTTTCTGTTTCGCTTTATATGTTGATTTTATTCTCATTCTCTTCATTTTCCAATGCCTTTAAAAAATTAATAAAATACTTAATCGCTTAATGACCATAGTTTTTAACAATTTTATACAAATAGTATGCATTTTGAAATAAAACATAACTATAGGAAGCAATTAAAGTTTGTTATCTAACTGTAAGACTTTGGTAAACATATCCATGCACTCAGGTGGCAGTCAAATGCAACCACTTGAGCCGAACTTGAGCAATGACTCCACCAACGACCAACTGCACTTCAACAACTGCCATAACTACGAGAATTGTATAACTTTTTGAGAGCCGCTACTCAACATCGACTTCAAACGTTGGCTTTTTATATTGGCAGTTTCATTTTATTATGTCGGTTCTATTATTCTTTTTTTTGGTGTATCGCTTCGCACTCAAAAAGTTTTGGTACCGTATGAAAATATAGCCACCCTTTTACTCTGGCTCCGTTGCTCATACCCTGTAACCATGAAAGGGGTATATTAAAGTTGTGGATGGAGATATTTGGTCTTTTAAGGCTATAAAATATATATCTAGTGTTGTGACCGTTCGTATCTTGTTGAGTTCGAGTGTGTCCAGCAGTTCCTTAGACAAGGATAAAGGGTATATTCATGTCCATCCCACTCGACAAAAGCATTCTTGTCTCCCATTTGTTTGGTGAATGACTTTTTTTTTATAGGTATTTATATGATTAAAGACTTGTGTGCCGCGAAAACTTGCGGAAATTATTCAGAAAATTGGAAAATTTATGGGTAGCTATTTTGTAAAGGAGTGGTTGAGTGGATCGCACTTTACACGTGTGTGAATACCATCAGAACATGGTATAAAGTTGCGAGGTTCTAATCAATGCTAATAAGCAGCTGCGTGTCATCAGGAAATTGAGTCGCATATGAGCGAATATAACGCATACGCACTGTGTTACATGTTAAACGTGTGCGTGTGTGTGTCTGTGTGTGAGTGTGAGTGTGTGTGCAACTTTGATTTGACTTTCACTTTGCTCGACTCATTTTGTTCATACATTTCATTACTTCCTCTTTGATATTGTACTCGTAACGCTTATTACATGGTTCATGCACTTCACACAGATCTACATATTTATCGCAAAATTGAAAATGATTTTGATGGTATTTCGTTTTAATGGTTTTTTTTTTCTCTGTATTTGTCTTTGTATATTTTACATAAACAATCGACACGAACAACTTAATTCAAATTGATAAACCAAATCCGAAAAAAATAACGATAATACTGCAGATGAAGAACCGGAAGTGGAGATACTTATACCACATCACCATCATCATCATGGCAGCAAGAAATTCCATCGAAATCCGTTGAAAAACTTGGATCTCGATTTTAAATTCGATGTTAATTCGTTTTAGCCAGCACTTAAAACCACAACAACAACAATAACAACATCAACTGGTGTGTGTCTTTGATAGCTGGGCAATTTGTTGTTGCTGTTGTTTCGTTGGCTGCATCCACAAAACAATAACAACAAACAAAGCAACCTAGCAACCTATATAAATATATATAGTATATAGTAACAGCCTAGAAAGCACGTGTTATTTTTTGTGTGTGTTGTGCTGTTGTTGCTCTACTTTAATACTTATCAGCTATATAATTGTTGTTTAATGTTGAACAGCGCTGTTAAGCTGTTTGTAATATTTAGTCTAGTTGCCTAACAGTTTTGCCACTAACTTTGCACGTTTCCTTTATTTATCTAATATTTTTGTTATTAAACACATTACAAATACATATTTCTAAATAAAAGATATTTTTAAATATTTAATTGGCATGTTTTTCTAACGGTCTTTCTAAACTTCAATACAATTTTTAAATAGCTAACACTTGAAATCAATTAATAGCTGGTCACACTTTCACAAAGCTCTGCAAAGCTTTTGTGCAATTAAGCTCCCTATCTCTATTCGTATTTCACTAACCGCATTTGTTATACGATTCATTTAAATAACCTTGTATATTTGTATAACAAAACAGTTGTTGTTTATGTGTTTAAATGTGTTATCGTTTCAAATGGATTTATTCTCATTTACATACTAATTTATGTTTCAATTCTTTATTTGCAGGTAAATATTGGCGTTGTACATATAATAAATATAATTGTCTGTTTATTTAAAATAACAGGTATTTAAAGCTTTAAGAATTTACCTGTTTGGTTCTTTTGTATTAAAAATACTGGTAACATTTGGCATTGAAACATTTCCCACTAAAGCAAAAGCTTTCATCGAAGCTTTCACATTGCACAACTTGCGCCACAATGCGGAGGGTTAGGTATCGCTCCAGGGTGAGAGATTTCACTCGATCCGACATCTGAGTTTTCACTCAAATCGCCTGCCCTGCTAGACCTACTTTTTTTGCAGTGGTGCACAAGGGGAGTGGCGTGTTCCAATTTCAGTTTGGCCCAAGTCAACGGCAGTTAACAGTGGCCAAAAACACTCGGGCGCCCGAATGTTGGGCAGAGCTAACAGAGACGCTTTTTAACCAAACCCGTGGAACAAACGAGGCCAGTTTCACAAATCAAGCGAGGTGTTCGGTTCGATAGGTTCAGTTCTGCAGCTTAAAAACGAAAGTGCGCGCAACTGAAGTATATTTTGAAATTCAAAAAGTGTAGCATACTTTAGTGCTGAAATCAATTCGACGTCTGCTGCCGATTGGACAAGGTACGAGCTATGCTTAAGTTTTAGATTTATGGCTTTAATATCAGTTTGGTTTTTAGTTATGTTTTCCAATTTAACCCTTAAGCCGCCCGTTGCACGTTTGTTTATCATTTTACGAGCTGCAGGTCTGTGGCCAGCACATAAAAATGCAAAATTCCATTAAAATCTACGCAGTAACATATTGACATATACTTGTATATATTTTTTTTATTAAATTGTGCGCCCAGTTGTGATATCCTAGCTGTGTCCTGGGCAACTCTGGCGTGCAAATTCAGCGTGCCCATGAATAAATAAAAACTCTGTGTGCGCCGCCCGCGCCCATCTTTTCTCTTAGTCGTTTTTCTTTTCTTTTTCAACATATAAAATATCATAAAATCTGGCTGGGGTCTTGCAATAATTTTACTTTCTTGACTCTCGATTGGTACGTGGTGTGGTTGTTTGTTGGGTGTATGGCTTTAGTTTGTCTTCCGCTTCGAGTCTTTATCGCCGCCATTGGCATCTAATCAGCTTCGAAAATGGTGGCTGTTGACCGTTAACAAGCTCGCATATTTGATTTTATTCACTCGACTATCGGATATCGATATACGACGTCAATTAAAAGTTGTACATTTTGTTACTCCATCCGGGCAACATTTATCTGCTCTTTTGTGCCCGCTGCTCGCTTACTCACTGACCCATTTCCGTGCAGCGTTTTTTTTGTGGCAGTCAAATTTTATGTTGTCCTTTTAATGATTGAGTGTTGACATTTTGTTATGGATTTTTCGAGAGATTTCATGATTTAATTTTGCCACGGGCTTGCGGAGTACAATGAAGCGCGTAGTTTAATTAAGTGGCGGAAAAATTGACGTTGCGACGTTTTAGCCTCAGCCTAAGCTGAATTGAATGGGCAGACTGTGTAAACAGAAAAGGATTCTTTTCCTTGCTTTTGCCAAAAAGGTCGAAAGTGTTGTAGAAATTTGGACTAAATTGGGTTGTCTAATTTGTACTTAAAATAAACTCCAGCTGAGTGAAACCTTTTAAAATTTCATTTGACATTATATAAATATCTAATAATAAACAGAAGTGAGCTTAAAATATAAAACCTTTGCAGTTTAATGCTAATGAAGGGAATCCTTATTAAGTTATACACTCTAAAAATGGGTAAAATGGGTATCATATTATCATTTAACAGACATCTTCGACCCCATCTCTCTCTGTCTGTCTTCACTGCTCTCTCTGTCTTCACAGCTCTCTCTGTCTCTCTCTCTCCTCACATACTCTCTATCCCTCTATATCTCTCTCTCTCCTCAGAGATCTCTGTCTGTCTCCCTCTGTCTTCTCACTCTTCACACACTCTTTCTCTTTTTATCTCTCTCTCTATACCTCAGTTATTATAAGTTATCTAATTAACTGTTTCCTTTTCTCATTCCTTTCGCTTATTTGCCAAAATTATTCCGATGCTGAACCTCATAATAACCATAATTGCTTTAGTTTAAGGGTAACTTTTATTAAATATGCTAAAAAGTTAACTTAAAACTATAAATTTCCATAGATTAACAATTAATAGATAATGTCACACAGCTTATTGGTGTTTCCGTAAAATGTTTTAGGATGAATATCGCCTGAAATATGCTTTATGTAGAAGTTTGCATATTTTGTGCACAAAGTTATTTGCTTTAGCAATGTTTAATTCATCTCAAATATTTTCCACCTGCCACACAGCCAGCAGCTCCAACTCATCAACAATTTTCCACGTTAACTGAAAATATCAAATATTTGCGTTATCCTTAAAACTCCCCCACCCCATGGCCCCTCTAAAAAAATACCAAAAGAGACAAAGCAAAAATTAAATATTCAATTTGAGCCGCTGGCTGCCACGACACCAAAAATTGTTGTTACAAAATGTTGTTAAAGTTTTCGGTCGCCCCCAACAAAGTGGAAACAAATCAGCAACATGCAACGGAGTGGGGAGGATGAAAGCGAACGGAACTGAGAACTCTGAAAATGACACATGACCTACAACGTTTTGTTATTTTGTTCTTTTTTTTCCACTCGTTTTTTATTCTTTCGTTGAAATATTTTTATGACTTGCTTTACGTGTGCTCGGTCCAAAGCAAACATGCCAACATTCCTGGCCGAGGGAGGAAGCCAAAAGGAGCACCAACATTTCCTTTGGCTTGCCAATCAATCATTGCCAACTACAATTTAGCGCATAATTTGCAGAAAAAAGCAATAAGAAACCACATTTATGAGTTATAAACCAAATTTAAAACATATTTAACTTAAAATAAATTAAATAAATACATGAATTGAATGATGGATGAGATGGCAAAGCATAAAATAAAAAGCGTCAAGAAATATGTATGAGTATGTATATTTGACAGGAAAATGCAGACAATCCCCCCACAAATAGGGATTTATGACTGATGCCAATCGAAATTGCGTGAAAAAATTGCGACTTACACGGAAGCCGAAAATATTTGGCTTATCCTGTGGAGGGTAGACAACACTAAGCTCACTTTATGCTCCGCACGTGGCCAGGACTTATTCCAACTGCTGCTCCTACTGCTACTCCTACTCCTACTCCTACATGGCATTTTACGTTCAGCCAAAAGTGTTTATAGTCCTCGCAGTAAATTGCCTTTGTTATTGGGGCAAGTTGCCCTCTGCTGTAGTTTCGGTTGCTACTGCTGCAGCAGCAAGTTTCAGTTCTTAATGTGCTCGCTAAGTGAGTAGTTAAAATGCAGTTCGGCGTCTCTTAAGGTATGTGCTAATGTACTCATGTGTCAGCTGCAGCAATTGACTGCGGAGTAAAAACAAATAACGAGCAAGCTGGAACTTAACTTTAGATATCTGGAAAATAATATTACAAACTTTGTGTTAGTTAATATCTTAATGTTATAAAATCTTGTAATCTTGAACAGAATTTTACATTTTGTGTGCTTTCCTGTTCAATTAAATATGTACCATTGAATGCGTATTAGTAAAACTTTTGTCAAATTGAAGGAAACTTCATATTTCTTGCTGTTTAGTTGATTAAAAAGTTAGCTTTTGGGCAATTCACTTTTAATTCGGATGTGCATGACAAGGCAACTGTACTGACATAAGCCACAGACAGTTGCTAACTGTCTCTCGACTTATCTTGCCACATGACCGTTCAATATATACACATATACGGCAATGATATTTGCGAAAAGTCCTTGTCAGAATGTTCTGTTTGCCCTGCAGCTGTAAACGACTTTAATATGTTAAAAATCCATCAATGGCTGGAGGGCATTACGTTGGCAATGTCAAAGCCAAAGCCAAAGCTGAGGCATTTTAAATATGTCAAACAAAAGTCGAACACACAGAAATGCCCACACATACACAGAAACACATGAAGTTATCAATTCCACAAAAGAAAGCATTGAGGCGCACAAAAAGCAACAACACAGCGTCATTGTCCTGCCACTGTCCTGGCTATATGTCATATTGTGTATATGTACACAAATGTCAAGCCTTTAAATTGCCACCCCGCCTCCCACTCACACTCACACACACATACACACATATAAAAAGTTAGCTACGTGTCCTGCCCCTATTCAATAATTCGGACTAATACTCCGACTCTGACTTCTGCTGCGTATTCAGTTTGATATAATTCAATTTGAAATATACAATGCACACATTTTGGGCACATTGATCAACAGCAAATATATGTATACTTATGTGCATATCATGCTTGCAATTTGGGTGCCACATAAATACAAGCAAAACAAATGCCGCAACAAATCAATAAGCAACACAAAAAGCCCAAAACAAGCCTGTCAAATCATGTAACAAATTGTCAAACGCTAATGCCAGCCAGATGTCGCCATGGCAAATCCTGTAGTTGGGCATTTTTTCTTGCACACGCACGCACACTCTCTCACACACACGCACACACATCATTACACAGTCATAATTAATGCGAGAGTAAACAGTTACTTTCCACTTTGTTCCACCCATTCCCTGATGCCCTGTGTCCGTTCATTTAGTCAATCAACGCGCAAAATTGCCATCGTTGCGTTGCGAGAACTAGCACACGCCCACACACCTTTTGCCGCCCACTTTGTGCTACATAACACGCTGCCTGCTCAACAGCAATATTTGCAATACACACATTGCGCATACGTCGCGTACGCCAACAAGTTGAGACCATGGCCAGAGTTTGTGAGCGCCCCTGGCCGATTGCATAGGTGTGTTTGACTTTGCATATCTAATAGTTAGCTGCCAGTCTCTGGAACAAGCATATACCACACAGAGATATGTACAGCACACACACATACATCTGCAAGTGCATTGCTGTTGGCTTCTGAGTGTGGTCCCTCCTCTACTCAACCCACCGCACTTGGCCTTGTCAAGGCTCGCGGTTCACATCAAAGTGCCTAAGTAAGTTGGCTGCTCGCTGGGGCGTAAGCTAAGCAAAACTTTATCAAAGGCCCGCCAAAGTGTACGGTGTGCATTATAGTCTCTTAAAGTCATAATAAAACGTACTGAAGGTCATTGTAGTTAAGTAACTTCACTTCCGCAACCAAATTTGGAACTGAAAGTGCTTTTATTATTGTTGTGATTTCATGACACACATGCATGTAATATAATTAGAGCAGCTATACAATATTCCGCTATTGTCATAAAAGCGTAGCTGAAAATGTTTCGAACTTTATCTACATCTGAAAAAGGTAATGGGAATTTATATAAAAACTATGGATATTTATATTAATCAATCACTCTGTATATAGTTTGTATTTGTATATCTATGAATTTCTCAACAAAAAAGCAGACTGTTAGAATACTCGAACTATTATTTTTGTTCAACTTTGAATTGAGTTATGAAAGCTAAAAGTAGAACTGAAATTGTATACATTTTTGCTTCAATGCATTTATAGTTAAAGTTAAAGAAGTTCCAATATATAGTTTTTGTTATTTTGAGATGCCAATCTGCTTGTTTACTTAATTGTGTGCGGCTATTAATAAATCAACTAATGTCATGGGTGACAGTCCAGCTGGTCTTTAAGTGCCCGGCAGTTTAATGCGACACGCGTTTGACAGGACGCAGGACACTGGACACAGTGACGACAATGGTCATTTATCTATGCTGCGACAGCGTATTCAATTAAATATTGAAACACGAGGCTAATAAATTACACAAATGCTCGAGAGCACGAATACTGAGGTTTAGTGTTGTGGAATTGGGCACATAAATATAAACCATATTGGGTTGGAAATCGTGTAAATCTACAAATTACCTTAATATTTAATAAACAATGGACTGGGAGGAACAGCACGAAACACGATACCCGAAAACTTTTAACGAGCTCTAATCGAGGCCCCCAAGATGTATACGCCCCGTTGACAGAGTGGCCAAAAAGTAGCACGGACGCAGGTGCTCGGGCAGTGGTGGTAGGGCTGGAGATAACAACCCCTTTTTGGGCACATCATAATTCATTCGTGCTCAGCAACAATGGAGGCCTAAATGTAATTTCCTTGGCTGCCCCATTGTCTGGCATTGTAAATGCGTTGCCGCTGATTCACTGTCAATAAAATCAAATTTATTTCTGTAACGGATTTTCGGTCATTATTCGAGCGCTTAAATTGGACAGGCAAATGGCAAATGGCTGGTGGAGCCGTGAGTTTTGATATTTAGCCGCAACGACAGCGTCGCATTAATTCAGTCAGCCAGGAAATTGAAACCGAAATTACAAATTTATCAGTGCGTGAATTATTTGTTGATGTTTTCACGATTTGTTTTGCTGCGGTTTTTTGTATCTTAATAATTTAGATAAGCGCTCAGCTGTAAGAGATGTCGAAAGCCTGTTGGTAATTGAAATGAGTTTTCAACAGGAACTTTAAATATGTCTGTGCTAATATTCACTTGCTAAGCTTCACTTAAATCTTTATCTTTAAACTCAATTGCATTTTATGAGCCTCATCAAACTTCATTGAAACCATATTTGAATACTTCTTACTTCCATCTAAATTCGCTTTTGCTAACATCGACGATGTTGCTGCAGGCACGTTGATATTTCATAATAATGTTCCTTCCTTTAACGATACTTTGCCTTTTTCGCTGCAATAAAGGACTGCAACAACAAGAACATCCTGCAGAATAATAACAATGCCCAGAATGGAGAAACTTTAATACAATATATTGGCAAAGTTCAAAGTATGCAAAGTCGAAAGTAAAGTCCAAAGCCAACCCCAACTGACAGCGGCAACCTTGCTATGAGATACTTCGTTCCTTGATATACCCTATATTCCTTGAGATACCTGTATTTGCTACAAATCTGTTTCTTAAAAGGCATACTTGAATTTTACGTAGCTTAGGTAGGTAGGTGTTGTATATAGCTGGCTACTATAAACTGCCTTTGCACCGTTCTCGAGATTTTGCAACGAATGTTATTTGATACAGTTAGTTTACTTACAAGGTGACGGATTGTCTGAGCCATGAGAACATCAGTTCGTCCATCAATCGAGCAGTCAGTCAGTCAGTCAGTCAGTCATTCACTCGAGCATGTATTTCCTTCCTTTCTGCGCTGCAGCGCAGAATTTCCGTTTCAATGCACTCTGATTGAAAGTCTTACGTACTTGTGTGGCCCTTGTCGGCGTGTGTCGCACTGAAGGATCCCCAGCCACGCCCACGCGCCCCTCCTCGACATAGTCCTTTGCAATTTTAATGTGCAGTGACGTAGATGCAAGCGTTGATAATGTCGAACGGCCCCATTTCGATAAGGCGGCAATTCAAATAAACTCAATGAAAAGAAGGCAAAAATATTGGTCGCACACTGAATATTAAATACTCTAGTCTATATTTATTTTTATAATTATAATTTAGTAAATATAATTTAAATACGTTAACTTTAAAATATCTGGCATCTATTCCATATTAATTTGTTTTAGAATATTTAGAATGTGTGTTTTCAGTTCGTTTATTGTTTAAACCATTTGACATTGGCGCATTATGTCGTTTGACTTTGGAAAGGGCATAAACTGTGTCATTTTCTAGCCCCATCTAACCTTATCCACATTCCCATCAGTCAATGTCGCCATTGTTGCATGACCTGACAATGCAACTGCTGTCCACGTCCTCTTCAGATAGACAATGCGACAATGCGCACTCTTTAAGTCTTTGTTAACTGCACCCTCGACAAACTTTATTCTGTTATCTTGCTGTCGTGTTAGCCGTTAAGTGTCTAATTATATTGAGCTTTCAAGGCGTTCGAATTTTCACAATCGCACTAACTAAACGAAATCTCTTGGCTGCAGCTCTCATGTGGCAAGCAAATTGCTTTTACTTTAATTGGATTTGAATTGTCGTTGGAATTTATCAGGGTCACGCACCTAACCCTAGCTACCAGGTCGGGCTTAGTCCTGCGCCTGGTCCTGGTCCTTCCTCGTGAAAATGCATAACATGCGCACCAACTATTTTCCAGGTCTGTGCCTGCGCCCTTGGGGAATTTTCTTGATTTTTTCTTACTTTCTCATTTATTTGCTTTACGGCATGTTTGCGTTCATAACTGTAAATCCGTTTTTATTATCCGCTCTTAAAATGAGCAGGGTCCTTCAGGCGAAAGGAGCGAAACCAAAGCGATGCTTTGCACATATTTTGCGTGTTTTGTATGCCCTTCTACCAAAAGGGTAGGTAGAGCGAGTAAAACCATAGAAATTTAATAGCATTGAAAATTGTTTGTATTAATATAAATTAATAAATATAATGCTATATGATTTTCCACATTAAAAATCATAATACAAGAAATTAACTAAATAATTGAATTTCCTACAAGTTACACTTGTAAAGGGCTTCTGTAGTCCTGGGTACAGGGTATATTTTAAGCTGTAAGTGTCTCTATGGCAAGCATACATACTTTTTAGTTGAAATATTTGTTGTTGTTTTTTTTGTAGCCACATCCCGCCAGTATTTGAGGCCACAAATTTGGCGCACACATTCATTGCATGCCGCTGTCCATAAACTTGAACACTGAGCCCGGGCAACTCGGCACCACTCTCAGCTATTTTGTTTATTATTTGTTGTGCCCGCTTGACTTTTGTAACTAAAACTGATTATGGCAACAAACAGAAAGAAGCGCTCAACAACTCATACAAATACAAACAGAAACTATGCGCCACGATAACTTGCTGGGGAATAGGAGAAGTGTGGTGAGGGGTGACGGGCACACATGGTTATGGTTATGGGTGCTTTGAGACACTGATTTATGGCACGAAATGGGAAAGAGATTCACAGAATTTTGTGAATTGGTCTAAAGCTTCTTGGCTGCTGCCTTAATTAGATGGAATTTTGTGGAATTTGTTGTTGAGTGGTTGAGGCAATATTCGTATGATAGTGTAGTCATATGTCACCATAAAGCGTGTTAAACATATCATGATGGATACATAAGTTAAAGCAGCCATTATGTTGATTAAAGGGCTTAAGTTCATCCTTTTAAAAATCGTATGGCACTAGAACTTGACCTCACCAACCACTATTTTCCTTGCCAATACTTGAATAAAATATTTATAAATCAATACTTAATAAATCTGCTCAATATTTGCAGCTCAGTTTGATTTATACCATTTTAATAAGTAATGTTTCCGTTTACTGCTTTTGCAATCTGAGATTCCATTTAGCCAGATCCTTGGCTCTTCAACTTTAAAACCATCAACACCCGAAAATGTTTGCAGCAGTTTGAAACCCACTTGTGTATACAAAGTTGTTGTTGCTGTTTGCTTTTGCATATAAATTTGAAACACAGCTGCAAGCTGCAATTTCTCATTATACGGCAAACAAACCTGAAAGCAAGTGGCTCAAGGGGCAAACTCAAAAAATGTTGACGTGCAAACAGATGCAGAGAAAGCAGCAGAGACGCAGAAATAGCTCAGGGGCTTTAATTGGTTTTAATATTTAATTGCGCAAACATGAACTGCAAATAAAATGGAGACACAAATTTCGCACATAAAATCAATTTTAAAGCATTCAAAATGCAACTAAATATTCAAAAACACAGATGAGACTCCCAAAAGAGGAAAACTGACTGCTATGAGTAGTGACAAATTTGTATTTAAATTTTATTCCCCCATATGGGCTTGGGTCAACATTTTAAACTGCCATAACTTGGTCAAAACGCAACCGATTTTCACCTCTATTTTAATACTAAATTTAAAGCTAGAAAGCGAATTTTCTGTCAGAATTCATGTTCATTTTTTAACTAACAAACAACTACATTAAAAACTAGAAACTATATTTGTTCTCAAAATTTATAATTAACATACAATAATTTCATACGCACATTTTTGTTTTGTTTGTTTCTATGCAAAGCAAACATATTTAACAAAAAAAACTCAATTGCTGCATGGCTAAGTAAAAAAGTGCAATCAAAATTTGAGTTTGAGAAAATAAAGCTGAAAGTATAAAATAAAATAAAATTGATAATTGAATTCAAAAACTGTGCTGCTCCGCATGTTTTCAAATATTTGTAGAAAATGTTGCTGGCTGCCAACAGCGACAAACAGTTGGCAAACATTTCGAATGACACACAAATTTGTTAGCTGGAGCTGAACTGGCCAGCTCGCTGTGTGTTGACTCTATTACTAACATAAACACACGCACACACACATGCACACACACACTACTACATAGACAAACATAAATGTGAGATTTGTTTGCGCTGAGAACAGCTCGTAATCAAGAAGCTGCAAATTTTAGTGCTTGCCACTTTATGTTGCCCACTTTGTGGCGTTACGCGGAAATCAGTTGGCGGTGCCGTAAAGCTTTTCCGCATTTCCGCTTTTCCCCATTTGCACATTTTAAAGTCCTCAAAATGGAATGCTCACCCTTTGTTCCTTCTAGTCGTTTGTGATGATAATGCGCTGTCGCTTTATTACTGCCTAGTGAGTAGTTATACCCTCTAATAACACATAAAATCGAAAGAGGTATCTTCGTTCATTCGTCAAACTATTTTACTATTTTAGCTCAATGATCTTGCAGACTAGAAAAATCGCTTGCTTAACATAGTTTAGTATTTAGTTTTTTTCTAGATTTCTAATACTGTTATCTGCTAGTCGACCCTCTGAGTATAATTTTAACTAGTTCCTTTTGTTTGTGTTGTACTACTTGTTGTCTTGGGCTATTGATGAGCTGTTGTTCTTTCATTTCCATTGTTGCCGCATGTGCCACAAAACGACACTTGAGACCGATTCCATTTTTTTCGTGCATGCTTCATGTTTGTTTACATGTGAATGCTGGCTTTGCACCACATCCTCTCCGGTTGCTGAGATATGGAAGGCACTTTGTAATGACTCTTTTGGGCATAGCAAACAGCGTCGAGCTAATTCAATTCTGTGTTCTTGCTTAATTGAGTGGTTGGTCAAGCCCCTGTTGTGTCACAGTAAACGGAAATGAAATGTAGCAGAAAAAGTGTAGATTAGGGATTAGTTCGGCTCAAGATCAGGACCATGGTAGTCGGAGTATACTTAAGTCTGGCCCACTGCTGCTTAACATGAAATGGGAAAAAGTGAATCATGAAGTTGTTTTTTCGCCAAAAATATCATGTACCCCCCTTACTAATTTTTTATTGCCAATTTGACCTTTGCCAAAACTGAACTATGCAAAATACAGCGTGTGTTTGTATGTGTGACTACAGACAAATAATTATGAATGAATGTAAGGACTGGGTTGAGGGTATATCCTAGTCGGGCACTCTTGACTAGAGCACTCTTACTTGTTTCACAATATTCTAGATGTATTTCTAAGGGTAATCTTATTTCAAGAACGTTTCAATTAGCATGGTAAACAAAATGTGAATTTTGAGTGTATTATTTGTAAGCAATCGGATTTGCTGCAAGAAATGTTGTCTAGCTTAAAGTTAACAGTCAAAATGTACACCCATAATGAATTCAATTATTCATAAAATAATGGTTTATTGTTTCTTTTATTGAGCTGTCATCTTCCTGGCTTCTCTGGAATACCGCCTACCCCGTTTACTGCAACTTTTGGCAAATTACACTTCATTACTTTCACTTAGCTGCTTTTATTCTGCAGCTTTGATTTAATGACCGCAGTTTAGGAGTCACTTTGTCCTCTAAACCCATTTTGAAATGTCACTTTTGTTAATGTAGACTGGCATTTAATTAAGTACATAGTGTATACAAACTTATATATACTGAGCGGGTACCACTAATCAAAATGACAGCTATATGTGGTGTGTGTGTGTGTGTCTTTGTATAAAGTGACGATATAAAACAATGTAATAGAAACCTGTGCACGTGGCGCAAGTTTAGGTATAAATTACCACAATAAATATAAACGCAGTCATTGGGTAACAATAATGCCAACTACAAAACCAACAACAGCAATAAAAACAACAACAACAACTATTATAAAGAGCGACAACAACAATGTGCTTACGCACAAGCGCCTTTCGTATAATAATGGCCTCAAAACAAAAAGGCAACGGAAACAGCGAGCAATGAAAATGAAAAGCGAACAACAGAAAAAGCGAAAGAAAAACAAGTAAAAGATTTTCAATGCAAGCGTGACGTGTCGTAAGTTTTATACGATGTGAAAATTAAATTTTCGCATGTCAGCGTTAAATTAATTCCAGTTTTTTAATTTCAACGCCACCCCTCATTGTATAATGAGAAACCTTAAAGAGGCACGAACAGAAACTGACCTCAACAGGTATTGCTATTTTGATTACTATTTTATAAAAAAACAAGTAAGAGTGCTCTAGTCGAGTGTGCCCGACTAGGATATACCCTGATCCAAGGTCTTACATTCATTGAAGTTATTTATCTGCATTCATACATAGACACACACACACATATGGCTACGCGCGTCATACATTTGCTTTGCTTCTTCTTCTTCCTTTGGCCCCAAACTATGTTACATTGAATAATTAATAACTTCTTTGTTTATTGTCCGATCTAATGAAATTTGTAGGACACAAAGATGGCATATAAATGTGAGACTATGTAAAATACGTATTTTTCGATTTCTTGGAGATCGGGGAGGGGTATCCAAAAGGTGAAATGCATTTAACCTCTGTATGATATTGGAGAGTATATGTACCAAATTTGGTGACTCTTCGTCTTATACTTTTTAAGCTATACCTTAAAAACACTGTTTTGGAAACTTAATTAATCGATAACTTTTGAAAGGATTGAGAAATTTCAAAAAAATGATGAGTTTGTTTAGAGCCGGCAATACAGTAACTTAAACTTAAATATAAAGTTTCTAGCTTCTATGACTTTCAAGTTATACCCGAAAAACACTTGGCTGGAATCGAAATTTATCGATAACTTTTGAACGGGACGAGATATCGAAAAAAAATGATAAACTGGTCTTGTCCCGGCACTACGAGAACTTATATTTCAAATATGAAGTCTCTAGCTTTTCTAGTCTCTGAGAAACGTGCGTTCATACAGACGGACAGACGGACGGACAGACGGACAGACGGACAGACGGACAGGGCTAAATCGACTCGGCTATTGATAGTGATCAAGAATATATATACTTTATGGGGTCGGAGATGATTTCTTATGCCTGTTACATACTTTTGCACAAAACCATAATACCCCTTTTTCCCATTTTTAATGGGATCAGGGTATAAAAATACGACAAATACTGGGCGAATATTTGACGATTTTTTGACGACATATCTCCGCTCTATTATCTATGACGTTTAACAAGCGCCAAATCTCCGCCAAACTATGTTACATTGAATCGTTAATAACTTTGTTTATTGTCCGATCGTAATGAAATTTGTAGGACACAAAGATGGCATATAAATGTGAGACTATGTAAAATACGTATTTTTCGATTTCTTGGAGATCGGGGAGGGGTATCCAAAAAGTGAAATGCATTTAACCTCTGTATGATATTGGAGAGTATATGTACCAAATTTGGTGACTCTTCGTCTTATACTTTTTAAGCTATACCTTAAAAACACTGTTTTGGAAACTTAATTAATCGATAACTTTTGAAAGGATTGAGAAATTTCAAAAAAATGGAGAGTTTGTTTAGAGCCGGCAATACAGTAACTTAAACTTAAATATAAAGTTTCTATCTTCTATGACTTTCAAGTTATACCCGAAAAACACTTGGCTGGAATCGAAATTTGTCGATAACTTTTGAACGGGACGAGATATCGAAAAAAATGATAAACTGGTCTTGTCCCGGCACTACGAGAACTTATATTTCAAATATGAAGTCTCTAGCTGTTCTAGTCTCTGAGAAACGTGCGTTCATACAGACGGACAGACGGTCAGACGGACGGACAGACGGACAGGGCTAAATCGACTCGGCTATTGATAGTGATCAAGAATATATATACTTTATGGGGTCGGAGATGATTTCTTATGCCTGTTACATACTTTTGCACAAAACCATAATACCCCTTTTTCCCATTTTTAATGGGATCAGGGTATAAAAATACGACGATTTGACGATTTTTTGACGACATATGTTACATTGAATCGTTAATAACTTTGTTTATTGTCCGATCGTAATGAAATTTGTAGGACACAAAGATGGCATATAAATGTGAGACTATGTAAAATACGTATTTTTCGATTTCTTGGAGATCGGGGAGGGGTATCCAAAAAGTGAAATGCATTTAACCTCTGTATGATATTGGAGAGTATATGTACCAAATTTGGTGACTCTTCGTCTTATAACTTTTAAGCTATACCTTAAAAACACTGTTTTGGAAACTTAATTAATCGATAACTTTTGAAAGGATTGAGAAATTTCAAAAAAATGGAGAGTTTGTTTAGAGCCGGCAATACAGTAACTTAAACTTAAATATAAAGTTTCTAGCTTCTATGACTTTCAAGTTATACCCGAAAAACACTTGGCTGGAATCGAAATTTATCGATAACTTTTGAACGGGACGAGATATCGAAAAAAAATGATAAACTGGTCTTGTCCCGGCACTACGAAAACTTATATTTCAAATATGAAGTCTCTAGCTTTTCTAGTCTCTGAGAAACGTGCGTTCATACAGACGGACAGACGGACGGACAGACGGACAGGGCTAAATCGACTCGGCTATTGATAGTGATCAAGAATATATATACTTTATGGGGTCGGAGATGATTTCTTATGCCTGTTACATACTTTTGCACAAAACCATAATACCCCTTTTTCCCATTTTTAATGGGATCAGGGTATAAAAATACGACAAATACTGGGCGAATATTTGACGATTTTTTGACGACATCTATGACGTTTAACAAGCGCCAAATCTCCGCCAAACTATGTTACATTGAATCGTTAATAACTTCTTTGTTTATTGTCCGATCGTAATGAAATTTGTAGGACACAAAGATGGCATATAAATGTGAGACTATGTAAAATACGTATTTTTCGATTTCTTGGAGATCGGGGAGGGGTATCCAAAAAGTGAAATGCATTTAACCTCTGTATGATATTGGAGAGTATATGTACCAAATTTGGTGACTCTTCGTCTTATACTTTGTAAGCTATACCTTAAAAACACTGTTTTGGAATCTTAATTAATCGATAACTTTTGAAAGGATTGAGAAATTTCAAAAAAATGGAGAGTTTGTTTAGAGCCGGCAATACAGTAACTTAAACTTAAATATAAAGTTTCTAGCTTCTATGACTTTCAAGTTATACCCGAAAAACACTTGGCTGGAATCGAAATTTATCGATAACTTTTGAACGGGACGACATATCGAAAAAAAATGATAAACTGGTCTTGTCCCGGCACTACGAAAACTTATTTTTCAAATATGAAGTCTCTAGCTTTTCTAGTCTCTGAGAAACGTGCGTTCATACAGACGGACAGACGGACGGACAGACGGACAGGGCTAAATCGACTCGGCTATTGATAGTGATCAAGAATATATATACTTTATGGGGTCGGAGATGATTTCTTATGCCTGTTACATACTTTTGCACAAAACCATAATACCCCTTTTTCCCATTTTTAATGGGATCAGGGTATAAAAATCAAGGGACGGGATTGAGTTCAGTTTCGGCGAAATTGCGCGGAATGCGACTCACAGAACAGTTAGTTTACATGCTGCCCAAAGGCTTCAATTGCAATTTTCTCGAGCAGTTTCATAAACATTAAGAAATATGAGCGTTGGCCAGCAAATTGCATTTTGGCATGCCAGGCGCGCATTTACCTCACTTGAACTTTGCCCTTATGCTGCCGACTTGAAGCTCAGTGCACTTTGTTTTTATGAGGCCCTTCTGGTGTCATCGGCGTAATAAGTTTCAATTTCAATTGTCCTTAACGCGCGCCAGCAACAAAAGGACAACTGCACGAGCACAAAGAGAAAGCCGGTAGCAAATGGCACTTGCTCCTTGCACTGGCAACCATAACCATAACCACTTCCCTCTTTGCATTTGAGTATATTCTTTATTAATAACACTAGCAACAGAGTGTTTTTCGCCTTTGCTTTTTGTACCCTGGCTTTGCCAAACTGCTACATTTCACGGTGAACTTTCCCCGTTCTCGAAATTTATTGCAGCAGTTTAATTTAATTTAATAATTTTAAAAAGAACAACATTTTGTTTTTCATATTTTCAAGCCTCGAGTTAGACAAACAGCATATATGTTTGTGTGAAGTAAAATTATGAATTATGCGCAGTATCTCCAAGTCGTATGTACTCTCACGTGCTCATTGCTTCTTGTCATATTTTATTTCCTCTTCCACCGAACTCGCAGAGCTATTGCAGCCATATAGTTTGGTTTGGTTCGTGCTCGTGTTGTTTAAAAAAAAGGAAATAAATGCTGAAAATATTATTTTTTGGCTAACTTTTGTGCTGCGCTAGCACCCATTGCCTGTGGGCATTTTTAATTTTGTTGCAAACTTTGTCGGTGCACGGTTTGAGTAACATTTTAATAATAAATATATGCGAGTTGCAAACGGGGCGCCATTTGTATTTTTTGGGTTCCTAAATAGACCGGAAATGTTGTAATGGACGGTCAAGGAAGTGGAAAAAGTTACTTTCGGCTTGTGGGGAAAAGGTTTGCCAAATGCTAAAGTAGTTGAAGTTGGTAAATGGCTCATTTTAATCATAGAAAATACCAGAACATTTACCAAGCAGTGCGGAATTTAAATCAATGTTCGTGTCAAGGTTCAGTTTCCAGCTGCCCAAAGCAATTACAAGGCGATATTAAAATTTTCCTAACAACTAGAACAAATTGTGTAAATTAAAAGTTTGCACAAGATTTCTACACTTCAGTGCACAATTTCGGCAGCCAATTTCTACGGCTTAGCAACACAACACGTAATCAAATTGTCAACAAATGGATTTCTTTTGCCTGGCACGTGACCAACGTTGTTACCCTGGCCCAATAGGCTCGAAGGCACTTGCAGGCTGAGGCATCTTCATAATTTCCAAAGCAATGCGCATTGCATATCAAATAGTTGGGCTTTTGTTTGCTTCTCGAAACTTCTGAATGAGTGAGCGAGCGAGCGACTCGCAGCGACTGCTTGGCATACGGAGCGTATGCGCATTTAAATGCCAACAGCCAACGTGTTTCGAGCAGCTGTCGAAAGTTTACACAGCCTGTCAATCAGCGCATCGATCGAGTGTTGACTGTCGCATTAAGCGCTCAACTTGCTGCCTAATTGAAATTGATTGTGTGCACAACTTGCATGCTTTTTTATCATACCCTCTACTCATCCAAATGGGTGAAAACTAAGCGATGATAAAGTCATGCGAATGTACGGGATAAGCAGTTCCCATTAGCTGAGCATTTAATTTCGTGGTACAGAGTATCTTCTGGTTCACGCTTCTCTGATAAATATATATATATATATATATGTGCACTCATATCTGAACTTTATTTATGCATGCGTTGGCAAATAGAAAATGAAATTAAGTTTAATCGGTAATTAAAAGAATGGGCACAATAAATGGATAAGCTGAAAAAAAAACTATAAAATAAATGACTTATTGCTCAGTGATGTGGCAATAATTTTAAAACAACAATTGTCAACGGCCTGACCAAAATAATGCTCTTATCTCGCCTTTTTCCAACTCGCATGCGAATAAACCCGTATAAATATCGGGTCGAGTTAAATTATGCAAATCTTGCTGATTATGAGCTGCTCGGCTCTCGTTGCTTCTGGCCATATGAAATGGCCAAGTTTGCTATAATTTATGAACGCATTTCACTTTTGCTCATGTGTGTATTTTCGCCTTATCTATTATATGGGTGCATTTAATTTGAGCTGACCCGGCTGAACAATTAAGTGAGCCAGGGCTATACAAATTACTCCACATAAATTCTATTAATTGTCTCCCTGCTGTGGGCCACGCCCGCTTTTATGTGTCATGGATGATGATAAGCTGCTTAATTGTGGTCTTTTAGAAGTATATTAAATTATTTATTAGTATAATATACAATAGAAGGCTTTTACTGCGGATGCTGTCGGAAAACAAACAGAAAATAAACCGAAAATCAAGATAAAACTATAAACCTATGAATAGTTTGACTTATCTAAAATTTGTCCATAAAATAGTTAAGTGGATTTAATGGATTCGTTGCTATTATTAAACACTTAAAATTATTTTATTTTGTTGCATACCTTAACAACAATATCTAAGTAAGTCTCTCTAGAGCTATTTGAGTTCCCAACGCAAAATAAAACGGGAGCAAAACTTTTTGACATTAAGATTCACTTAGGGGCATCAGGAGTGTGTGATGAAATCTGTAGCAAGTGTTTCGCTTGTGGAACGAAGGTTTATGACACCTCGTTGCCTTTAACGCACATTCATTGAAGTGGCTTATATATAATTGCGATAATTTTGGCCAAATGAATAGCCCAGCCATCCAGCTATTTATTTATGAGGCCAACTTGTCATACTTTGGTGAATTACCAGTCAAATATTTAAGTGGGGCACAGTGAGTTTGCCTGAATTTATGGCCTGGCTTGCTGGAACTGTCTACGAAATTGTTGCCATGTTGTCGTCCCATTTCCTTTCACACCTCAACGTGCGTGCCATTTTCATCAGCCTTCGGGCACGAATGCAATCAATAGTTGCGGAATCAGCATTTTGTTGTTGTTATTGTGACTGTTGGTTTTGTCATTGTCATTGTTACAGTTGCGACAATATTTGTCAGGTGGCGCTGAGCAGAGATGGCAGCGTGTTTAGTGACGACCAGACACAAAGTACAAAAAGTCGTTGCGTGATTAATGTTTTTATTTCGTGCTCAGCACGAGCTCATCTCTAGTTTAGATTGCGTGCAAAAAAATACAAAGCCCACTGTGCTAACAAAAAACTTTACAAACTTGCAATTGTGGTCAAAATTCAAATGAAAATTGAGTTGGCTATGAATTGATTATGAGTGTGGATTAAAGTCAATATTGTATTCATTGGAAAAATTAATATATTAACTGCAGCACTTGATGCTAAACTATATTTTAAAAATGTATTGTATTGCATTGTACTTGATACACCATATTGTTGCCTTTGGACACAAAGTATTAAACATTTATCAATTGGAATTGTCATGGCTTCGTGCAACTGGACACAAATTTGTCCGTTTGTTTAAAAGGCGGCAACTCCTGCGGTTGCTTATTTATTTAAGACTGTCATTAAGGTGCATGCACGACGGAGCTAACAGTTTATGGGCGAAGGCCACGACTACCAATTGGCAGGCACACGAACAGCGGTAGGAAGCAGATGGCTAAGAGTTTGGCCCCTGCCACTGCCACCTGCTCCAGCACATGACTCCTGCATAACTCATTCGTTTTCATATTCTCCAGGCAGTTTTGAGACGCCCTGCAACCTCGAAGGGAGTGTAATGGATAGAACTTGAAGTAAAGTAGCGCAGCGGGCTCTGAGCACCGTCTGGGTAAACATTTTTAATGCCAGCTAAAATCACAATAAAAATGCAACGCGCACAACAACGTCTGCAATTTAATTAAAGTAATAAATTGCAAGTCATTTGTGTAACCTGTGCTAGCATGAGGAGGATGAGCCCAAGTGAATTGTGCTCGGGGAAATTGCCTGTGAAATGGCCCAGTTATGGGTCTGAGAATCGAAACGATTACAGGCTTATATCCTGGGTCAGCTGTCAGTGGTCAGTGGTCAATGGTCAATGGTGAGTGTACAGTGCGCAAATAATGTCCTAAGTGGTCAGCAGCTAAGACAAAGAATAAAAATCAATATGGCTAAATCTATATGCAAACTGTTTGTTTGAGGATTTTATTGTGAAAATGTTTGTACTTATCAAGTAAAGGTAAACATAAGTAGAATGTCTACAAGCGTAAACTTTTATTATTTTTTAAATTTAAGTATTAATTTTAATAGCGTGAAAATTAAAAGATTTGTATTCACTATAGACAAGTTCAGTTAAGACTATAAACTCTAGAGTTTAAATTATAAATTAATAGAAGACTTATAAATACCGGTTGTAGCTATGGCAAAGTTGTGTAAGTAACTTAGGAGAGAACGATGGGGTTGTGAATATGTTTGAAACCCCGAGAACTATCCCGTTAAGCCTCTCTAATTGGCGAGTGTGCAAACTGCGCTCCATACAAATACAACTTGGGAAAACTCGCTCATTAATTATGCTTTTGCTGATAACGTATTTTGTGGAAGCTGACCTTTACTCGTCGTCTCTGATTTCTATGGCCAACATTCAAACAACATGCATAAAATCTCATTAACCAACTGCATTTTAATCAGCATTTGTGGCGCTCTTAAATCTTTTGGTTTTCATTTCATAGAAAAGCAGAATATTCCGCTTGCATAATTGAGTGTTATAAAGAGGGGCAGGCCCACGCCCACATTGCTTGAATGCATTAATGATAGGGAAACTCTTGGTAATGATAAAAAAGCAAACCAACAAGACTGCTGCCATGGAAATCTCCATTTCCCAGCCTCTAACGGAAACAACAAGCAAGGATGCTTCGAGAACCGTTAACTAATGAATTTTAATTGGGTAAATAAGTTTGCTTGGGCAATGGCTGCTTATTCACAGCAGTTGTTCTTGGCAACCCAGTTAAACGAACTTGTTGTCATTAAGTGCTAAAAAAAGGACAAAACAGGAAGTAAGCGAAACCTAACAATAACTATAAACAACAAGCTCAGGAGAACACAAGCAAAACGCTGCTTGACAAATTTAATCAGGATTCTTTGTTGCGGCAGGAAGCCGCCCACCGGCAACTTGGCAGTATATGGGCATGGCTTATAATGCATTAATTAAGTATTAAACATGTTTGACGTTGATGAGATTTTTTCTACCGCCAGCAAATTGCACATACGACACGTCGTACGGCGCCAAAGCCATTGTTTAATTGGGGCGCGTGCGTCCTTTATTTGCCATTCTCATGTTATTTTCCTCGGTTCTGTTTTTGGCATTTTGGGCCTGGCTTTATTAGTAAGTCTGTGCTTGCGTGTCAATGCACAGGTGTAAATTTGTTTGCCTCGGTGTTTCCCTCTGTGTGGTTATTAATTTTATTTTCCACTTGAGTGCACTGCGCTTTTGCCATTCAGCTCCGGCTCATTTTTGTTTGTCAGGTTTAATGAGCCGTATGCAAAATTTATTTAATAACCTTGCTACACCTAAATCAGTTCGTTTTATGACTGCACTAAAGCCTGGGCTATTAAATGAAACAAGTGTGAGTTAGAGATTGCCAAATTTTAATTCGTCTCTTGTTAGTTTTAGAATGCTTTTAAGACTAACACATAAATTTAAAATGATTAAACATTCCAACATGAATTATACAAATTATTTTATGCAGCTCTCTTGGCTGAGTAATTCTCTTGTACAATTAGCAAATTTAGTTAGAAACTCGCAATAATTGATTAATAAATGCAGTGTATTTATATATATATATACTATGAATTTAAGCTACTTTGCATAAGTTTTGTGTTGTTTGGAGAGCATAAATCACTTAGAAATTTATTTGAAGGCTTACCACAATGAGATAAGTACAATTAATATGAATCACAAATTTAAGCTTCTTGCACGTTTTGCAATTTTAATTTGTTTCGTAATTTAATATCAAATGTGAGAAAAATTTCATAAAAGTACACCACAAATGAAAATATTCGACGGGACTTAAATAAATGATAGTTTAAAAAAGTCCTGAGCTCGACCACAATTTAAATATGTGCTAAGGGTGTGCTATGTAAAACCTAGATTATTTTAATTGTTTATTGATTAATTGCCTGCACTTTGCGACCAGAGTCGTTAGCCCCAAAAACTTGAATTCAATGCCATTGAATGATTTAATGCTCTGGCCCGAGCACTTTTAGGCAGTTCGCTCGCCACTTGACACTGGCAAAGCCAACAACAAAATGTGGCCAGCCCTGTTTCAGCTTTCAGCTGCCACGCCCTGCACGCCTTACTGCCCACCGCGCACCTGAGTGCCTGCTGTGCCAGGTGTCCACCACTGTGGCCACAGCTCAACGAAGCAACCTTGCAAAAATGCACAATAAAACACAATTTTTCAAGCCACAAAACTGTTTCTGTTTCTGTTTCGGTTGCTGTTGCTGCTTTTACTGATAGTGTTGGCCAAAAGGCCTTACGTGTCAATTTATTATAACTTATTCAAGGCCACCATTTTGGTATCTGCGCGAGAAATCCCATAAAAAATGAACGCTGACCCGGCCAAAATGAGGCAGCAAATGAAAGCATCGCTTACTCACCCAGCACTTTCATATCCCATATCCAAACAATAATATTGGCGATATATTGTGCAGAGAGAGAGAGAGCAGTTAGAACCCCCTGAGTATAATCTAACATATTTCAATCATAGTTATTAGCTAATAGCCCTTAATATTAGCCATACCTTTTCTGCAGAGCCCATTTCATAGGGTATCTTATTGTCTACCATCCACTATAGTAGCATTTTTACTGGATCCATTTAAGACATGGTCCCCGCCCTGCCTAAAAAACTCGAGACACGCACAAAAGTTACGCTTCAAGTATATTAGCAAAGCTCTTGGACTGAGTTGGCAGAGAGCCCAAAAATTTCCAACATTTTGCGGGCTCAATCAGTAATCGATCGATTTTTCTCTGTGGCTGTCAGCTCATAGAAGTTAATTGCTTTGCAAAACTTCAAAGCAGAAAAGTTATCATAGGGAAAAAAGAAAACAACAAATTAAAAAAAAAAAATATGTCACAGAGTTTTTAAATTAACTTTTGCTGCTTCTTATTAAAAATCAAACTTTTTACAGATATTTATGCACAATGATTTACACTTTTTTATAATTTTATTGCATTTTGGTACATTTGATTGCAGCAAAAGCCGCAACAAAAATCCAAGCCGTCTTTCGAGGCCACAAAGTGAGAGAAACCATGAAAAAATCGGAAACTAAAACCACAACCAACAATGGCAGCGCCATTCCCGCCGCCTCCGCTGCTGCCGCCGCTGCTGCCGCTGCCGCCGCCGAGGCAGCCTCGGCAGCTTTGGAGCCCACCAAAGCAGAGCTCGAGGCTGAATTTGATCCGAACGACAAAGGTAAGTGAAAGCTGAGTTAAAGTACTCAAAGTGTTAAACAAGATTGCAGCGAACGATTGAGTGGCATTAGTTTACAGTCAACAAATATTTACTTTGACCAACTCAGAGATTGACAAGAGCAGCAAGGGAGATAGTGGACATAAAAGTAAAAAAAAATATAGTATATATGAGCTGGTGATGCACTCCAGAAACTAAAGATGTCTAAGAGCATCTTGAGCAAAAACCGAGATAAATATCCAAGCACAAAGAAACTTTGATGCAGAGTTGGCTGCGTATCGTATTTTATTTCGTGAAATGAACCTGTAAAATAGGAGAATATTAACCATACGATATAACAAGACTCGATAGTGATAGATTAAACTTTATTCTACGGTTGCTGTGTAACCGGAGTTCCACCACGGGATCATTCCTGTTTTGATGTCACATTAAAACTACATCTTAATTTCTCATTTCTGCACGCACTCGAGTTGAGAACTTGAGAACTTTATATGTGTTATCCTACTTGGTCATTATTAGTTGCACAGTTGCGAGTCCTTTGACTAAGTGCTATCTTGTTAACCTGCTTGCTCATCGCAGGCACATTAATCATGCCTACACTTGCCGAAAATACTCATGTACATTTATTTGACAGTCGCTGTCGGCTCCACCTACTTCTCACGCCCTCGCATCATTTTGAGGCAGTTGCAAGGTTGAGTCCTCGGGGTACGTCCTCGCACATTGTCGGCAAATCAGCAAGTTTACACCCAAGCCGAAGAACTACATGCTGGAATTACAGTTTGCTCAACTTTGCGGGTGTAATGAAAAGTTTCGCATTACCGTTACGCAATATATTTTCAAGTGTACAACAAATTTGTCACAACAAAAGTTGCGTTGTGGCAGCCTAAAGTTGCCTGCGAATGACAGCCAGCCCCGCATGGATATGTAAAGTTTACAGCTCCGCCTCCGCCAGCTTCGCCCACTGGGTATTTAATCGTGGCTCTGACAGATCCGCAATGCTCATAAATAACGCAAAAACTTCGGCAGAGACACAGGGGACAAAGGGCGCATGGAATGGGTCTAAGGATCTCTGCTGTTGGCACGTTTAACCCTATTAAGCCGCAGCAGCCACTGACAATTTTTAGCCATAATTTGCTAGCGGTACACTGAAAGATACAGTCAAGCTAGCAAACAGGCAGCCTGGCAGCCTGGCAGCCTGGCAAGGCTGCTCATTAAAAACTTAGAGCTTGTCATCAGGGCGCATAACCAACGAGGACAACGTCACAATCTCAGGGATTCTTAGCCAGGCGACAGCCTACGCCTCTGCCGCTGCCGCTCCGCGAGAAATTGCCGTTGAGCTTAATTATGGTGCTCAACATTATGGCTAAGGGAGGGTTGTCTCTCCGGCGTATATGTCTCACATGCCTTTCACATGCATATAACAATGGGCAAGGGCTAATTAGGCGCGGTTCACAAGTCAAAGCGAGTGAAAACGCATGAAAAACCTTTTCACTTCTTGTTGTCCTGCACTCAATTATAGCGAAATAAGCGGAATAAGAGCACTCCTGTGAAGGTCACACTCAGTTGAGGGTAGTCTACATTTTATCTTCCATGCGCGCTGTCAACTCTGTTTTGCTACCTTGTCACCTTGAAATGACTGTTGTCCTTATACTTATTATGAGTATTTTAAACAGTATTTTTACACTTTAGCAGTTTTTGTGCTTATTATTATTATTTTATTCATATGAAAATCACTTTAAATACAGTAAAAATAGAGAGAGTCAAAGCATGCAGTTTACTTAATTCTGAATATTATTATTACAGTATTTATTGCTTTTTAAATATTGTGCTTCTACAGAGTTTATCTTGAAATCTGCTTTTAATTTATATTTACTTGTCCTCGTTTAAATTCTGCTTGTTTTCTACAATTTCTCTTCGTTGGCACTAACAACTACCTCTCTTTTCCACTACAATTTCACACCTGCTTCACACCTGCACGCCCATATGCAACCGCACCCAGCAACCGATAGTTAGAACTTCATCATTATTCAAAGTTGGCATTTACAACAGAGCAACAACAATCAAGGAGGTAGCGGCTGGGTTGGCCTAGTTTTAAAATGTGTAGTCAACATATTGCACAATTTTAGCAGCAATAACAAACAACGCAAGAACAACAACTTTTGGGGTCGATGCAAATTATATAGCCAGTGCTTGGCTTAGTAGCGAATGCAACAACGCTTCTTGGCATAGCATATGCAAATGAGCAAAAATACCAGCACAGACACACACACACACAGCTGGACAAGAATCGAAAGCCAATGGGATTTTAAAGGATAGTTTCTTGTTGCATTCGTATTTGGCAAAACACTGCGGATTTGGCATGTTTTCCTTTCTGGCATTGCAAGCATTTGCTTTGTGCATAAAACACACTCATTTAGCAGAAAGCACACACACACACACACACACATGTATGTACGCATAACGCATACAAACGCACAAAGCATTTGGTCTAATGCCTTTGAAGGTCCCCAGTTGTCTACCAGTTTGTTTTGCGACCATTCCGATTGCAATTTTGGCCTCATTTCACTTGCATAATCATTGCTCACTAATTGTTCCTTACTGCAGGCAAAGTTTTGCCATGTTAAGTGCCTTTTGAGCTCATGCTTCGGCCAACGTTGCGTATGTTTAACTTGGAGGACTTAATTACATTTGCTTGCTGTGATAACAAGTAAATATTGTCGGTCATTAGCATACACATACAAATACATGCATGTATTGAAATTTAGTGTCAAATGCTCAAATTGGAGTTTTGAAACCTTTACATGCAAAAATTGTTGTCATGATATCTGACAAGAAATTCAAAAAAAAAGAGTATTTGAACTTTGAATGTATTATTAAGGATGGCAAAACATGACCAAAATGTTTGCTAAGCTTAGTCAATTTATAGTATGAAATCGGATTCATCACAAATTATTACTGAGATTATTTCAGATTAGGTACATTGCAGTTCCACAGCTGGGCAGACGGAACTATATAAAATTGCTAGTGCAGCCAAAATATCAACACGGACATTGAATGATAGCTGTTGCAGCTTTAATTACTGTTAGAGGAATTTGAGAATCGCAAGGAAAGGCCGTATGAAGATTACTTATATGTTTTGACTGAATTAACCCATGGATTTGCGTTGGCTGTCTGTTGGCATGCGGTGCGTGTCTGCCGGATGTTGGTAGTCACAACAACACTACAAAGAGTGGTAACAACATCTGCGATAAAGCAGTCGCAACGGTTTTTCTAATTGGATTTTCGGCTTTAAGCGCAGTTGTAATTCCGTTTACACCACAGCACCACGGCCGCAGGGCGAGACATTTAAGTACAATGTTAGCTGAGTGTGTTGTTGTTATTCTTGTTGCTTATTCACAGCTGTGTTAGAAGCGGCACAAACAAAATACGTATCCGGCAAACACGCGCAGTAATGCGGCGTATAAAGACAACAACAACAACAACAACAACAATGAAAAGAGAGAAAAAACACAAAACGAACAACAACAATACAAGCGACATGGAACACGCAATAAGCAGCATGAACTAAAAACATTTGGACGCTGAATTGGCGCTTTTTGCAGCCCACCCACACAGACACACGTACGCAAACACAAACACACACACACGTACTTCAGCCCGGGGCTCTAGCTCAGGTGCGCCGCAATGTAGGCAACACAAAAGTAAACTCCAGCTGCCCCGAAAACAAAAACAGACGACAACATTTCAGTGTCGGTCCTTTAATTTATAATGCACAGTGGCCCAAAAACTGCCATAGATTAACAGAGTCTGTGTGTGGTTATGTGAGTGTGTGTGTGCTTGTGTGTGTGCTGCAAGACAGTTGGGTTTGTATTTATTTAGCTGCTGCTAAACGTTTTGCAAAAGTTCTTTGGTCTGTCGCATTGTCGGCGACCGCATTTTAAATATTTTAACAACTTGGCACCTTTTACGCAGTCTTCTTCTTTTTTTTCATCTTCCTGCTGGTAGTTGCTACAGGCATGCCAAAAAGTGCAAACTGGAACACCTTCTACCCATATAGATAAACGAATTTATTGTTGCTTTCAAATTCTACTTTGTAAATATTTAATTGTGGTTTCAATGCTTAATTTTCTTATTTGTTTAGTAACTTGGCTAAATTGAAACTGGGTTGTGTTTGCCAAGTGTGTTATCTTTGGACAGCCGAAGTTAGCCTCAAGTCATTTTATGGTCCGTTAAGCTTGAGATTGGTTTAACCTTACCAAAGGGATTCCCAATGTAAACAAAACACCTTTTATAAATTAATTTGTAAGATATTATGCAAAGAAAATTCAAGGTGCGAATAGTTGGATTATTGAATTTACTCGAAAATTTTATGAATATTTATGAAACTTTTAATTAGAATTAGAGTGGTGAATTATATTTAGATTTACTTATTTTAACATAATACAAAATACTTATAGTTTGTTAATCTAACACACACCGGCAATAAATTTCACTTAATCCTTAAGCCACTAGTGAATTATGTTTCGGATTAAATTGAAGCACCGCTGACTTTTAATTAGTTTACTTTAGCTAAAGCACCGTACCCCAAACCAAATCTAACCCATTCCAGATTGCACAATAAGCCATAAGCTCTTTTTTGCCTGGCTTTATATTAATTAAAGTTTTTGTTTGATTTCCCGTAGTCTCATGCATCTGTTCTTGTGTGCGATTGTATGCGTAGCTGTGTGTGTGTGAGGGGGTGTGTGGGTGTGTGTGGCTAAATACGCACATTGACAAACAGCAGTCGGTTAGATTCACAAATTACCAATGGGACTGTAGACCGACATTATTCGGTTGGCTTAAATGCGATTACCACAAGAGAATTTATACGTGTTTGAAGTTTAATTAGCAACATTCTCAAAATTTATGCGACACGCATTTATGTGCAAATTATCACTTAATCTGGCAAAGGGACCACGTACCCGGCCACCAAATCATTAATATTAATAATGAAAACTGTCCAACAATTATTGCTCCAGTCGATCATTTTAATTGCGGTGCCACAGTGCGTATGCGCAATTATCTTTAGTTACCTCAACTGACAAAGAAGATTTATTTGCGGCCCAAAAAGTAGCACAAACAAAAATGCCAAGGCGATTTTGGTAGGCACAGGACATGGAAATGGAGCCGCTGCGGTTAACCACAAGACTTAGTTAGCGGAAATTGGAAAATGGGCTTAGTTATTGTACTGAATGTCAACTGTGGGCCACCGCAAAAGCCCACCTAAAATAAAAATGGGAAAGAACTGGCTTTACTTGACTGTAACGATTGGGGGGGCCAACAAAAACTTTGGCAAACCATTTGGTTTTCATCTACTTCCAGCGAGCTTATTATCGTAGCCCATTTTTCACAATTTGTCGGTTTCTTACCCTGCACAGAAGAAAGACGGGCTTGTTAAGTTTTGGAATTTTAAAGTGGGAAACAAATTTAAGAAAATAAAGTTTTGATAAATCAATTCTTTCCAAAAGAATAATCCAAGTACTTAAAAAAGTATTTTTTCAGAAAAATTATAAATTCAGGTTGAAGGGTTTTAAGTTCATCAACTTGTAAATCAGCTCAAAAATGTAAGCATCCATTTAAAGGAAGTGACAACTAGGCGACCATTTTATGCTGTGCAACAATTCAAAATGGAGTCATTCACTGTTCTTGGCTATATACATACATCTGCTTGTTGTTTCTGTGCACGTGTAGCAGAAGTAATTAAAATTCAGATTTATGACAAAGACTTAACAAAGTTATTATGGCAGCTGCCTGAGAATAAGAGACACAGCCACGCAAGGGCGAAAAGACGATTATTAAATATTACATGCCTGAAAGGGACAGCTACACAACCACTTAGCTTGTCATTATACGAGACACTTACCCTGACGGAAGGTTCATCACAATTCTGACATCTTTCGGGCAAAAAAGTATGAATATTTATTTAAAGAAGACGGCTATGATTACAAGTCTTAGCTAGTATCTCTTTACTGCCAACTGACACATATAATAAATACCTTTAATATTTATACGAGTGTCAAAAGAATATATACTTATACGCTAGTGTACTTATACTTCGTTATGACATGACTTGAAATCTTTCCTACTTGTTTTAGAAAACATTATGTGCTCATTATGCACGTCTCTGTGTCTGTACTTGTTGTGTATATGACACAATTACTTAGCACACGTCACAGATTTTCACTCTTGCTAATGGCACCCACAGCAACACTTCCCACACACTCACACTTACACACATACACACACACGCCTCACACATAGTTGCGAACTTCTTGTGTACGCCTTTCATGCATTTGCATTGTTTTATTTTTAATATAAATTTGCATTGTTTTTCGTTGTGCTGGAAAATGTGGGTCAAGAGCGTTGAATGCCACACAAAAGTGGCAACACATGACCAAGGGTTGTTGTTTCTGCCGCACTGTTGCCCAGTAAGCACTCTCAATAATACCAATAATCATCACTCCGAAGGGCAGCCTCCGTAGCTGAAAAATTGAGTAAAAATCACAGCACACATGTCGCATGATTGATGACTTTTGTGCATTGGGCAGTCATTGATGGAATCTGGAAAAGAAGTTGTTGGCAAGGCCATGTAGGTTTTCTGATCCGCTATCAATAAGCCAATGGATGTCAGAGAGCAGAAATTAAGATAAAGTAGTCGAATAGGCGAAAGTATGTCAGGAAACGAGTTAGCAATGAGTGATGAAGGCTAGAAAGGAACAAGAAAGGGCGATACCCTGTTTGAAGTACCCTAAATCCCTCAATCTGCTGGGTTATTGATGATCAATAATATACATTATATACATTCTGATTGTTGTGGAAATTCGTAAGCTTTACGATACCCTATTCATCAATTTTAATAGCTATAGGGTATTAATAGAAAAAGTGAAAATTGAGTACTTGCTCTAACTATTTAATTATTATTAAGTAACGCCTAAACTTGTCAATATCATGCTTTAATGCGCTTTTAATTAAAAGTTGAAATGAAATAGCATTGACAAGATCCGACCATGACCGGCAACAACGTCATACTAGTTTCAGGATGTCGTGCCTCAGAACTTTATCGATAGTCAGTCAATCAGGCTGTTCCAGCGATTGGCCGAGCAGCGTTGCCAAACATCAAGTTAGCAGCAGGTTCGTGTCTCTGGGCACAGCTACAAGCGATAGGTGCAAAATCAACCAGCCTGGTAAATACAAACTCAATTCATATGCAACAACAACAAAGATGGCAGGACATCAGAGCAGAGCTGAGCTGAGGAGGACAGAGTACATGTGCATGCTCAGATTTTTGGCCGTGTTAGCTGGCTTTGGGCATGTGCTGTGACAGGACACGCTCCTGTACGTGAGCGAATACAGAACATGTGCTACATCACACAGACACCCTGAGTCAAATCCTTAACCAAAGCGTGACAGGCACGAAAATGCTACTGCCGGAAAGTTTTCAAAATCAGTTTCACCTTAATTTCGGCAATTTGCCAACTGAAACTTAATGTTGAAAAGCGAGATGTGCAAACAAAGTTTACGATAGTTTAATTCAAGCTACACACCATTAAATATAAATTAAAATTTGTAACTTCGATTTCTGGTTTACCTAACAAAAAAACTTCATCCAAGCAATAGTGACAGTATCTTTATCTTTTCCGTTTTCTAAGATATTGGCCAGGTAAGGTTAGGAGCTACGTGGGCCTTAGTTATGTACAGGAGCTAAATTAAAGGCATGCATATTCAGGAAGATGGCGCACACGTCGCTTTTTAGCTGTCCCAGCCCCATTTTGCGCCTCCTGCAACTGGGCCATAAATGTCACAGTAGGGCCGTGCTGCTGGCATTACAAGCTATTTGCACGTCTTGTAGTTATTTTAAATATTTTATAAATAAACAGAAATGCAGCGCAGTCGACGCGGCACGTGACCCAAACTCCAGTCACGTTGCCCACACGGCGTATGCGTAATTTAATAACATTCACTCTGGACTCAACCACAATTAGTTGTGCGCGCTAATGCAGAGTGAAAAACACATATAAAATGCGAGTCCAGCAACAACTGTAGCCAATTTCATTTTAACGCCTAATTGCGTTGAATGTTGACATGTGCGGGGTCCACAGGGCCAAAGAACCAGAACACCACAGAACCTGCTGAGTTAAACATATGCACTTTGTAACGTTAAACGAAAATCCCAACAAGCAGCAGCAGCAGCAGCAGCAGCAGCGACAGCAGCTAAAATGTAATCAGAAGTTTTCAAATGAGAATTTTTTAACATTTGCATAAATGCGCAGAGCAACCGAAAAAAAATGAAAATCAAATAAAAAAGTGATGGCGGGCAACTGCAGTTACAAAATGTTACATAAGGCAGGAGAATGTTACTTGCAGTTAAGCTGAGCATATAAATGATAAGGCAGCCAAGAAGAATTTTGCATGAATGCTAAATCAGTTTGTATAAAAAGGAAATGAATGCACAAATACGGCACGAATGTCTGCTCTTGAATTATCAGGCTGATTGTGAAATTCAATGAATAACAACTGTAATAAAGTAAATATAAAAATGCATGAATTTGACATGTTAAATACAAAAGCCAACCACATTTTTAGCCCATAATCCAGAGTTGAATCTGGAATAAAGAATTTATTATAATATTATGCCAGCTAACCCATTTCGTTATATTCAAGTGCACTAGACAACTCTTCAAGTCAACCTTGAACTGCAATTTGCGAGTAGAATTTTAATTTTAATTGTGGCTTACACAATCAATTCCTAATTAGGCTGAGTGTCGCTGCAAAGAATTAGCTCATTAAGGCAACTCTACTGCACCCTTCGTCCATATTAATCAAACATACCATGTGCTGGCTAGTTAAAGAGCACGTACTCGTGACTGACCAAACAGTGGCCACATTCACATGCATCCGCATTTGTGCATTATAAATGAAGCTTAATTCTGTGTCCGACTTTTTGCGGCATCCTTCTGCATTAAATATGCAATCGGCATGTGTTCACATGCAGGACTTTCACTTTCGTTTCCCTCGGGTAACTGCAGCGAACACATTGCGTATACGTAATGTGATTAGCAGCGGTATCTTGACAGGCTGCGTCAAGTTCAGCAGCTCTGAATAGTGTTAGGGGACCATTTCGTTTTTATTTCGATCATGTGGAAAATGTATTAGCCTCGCAAATTTTACACATAATCAGACTCACAAATTGCGCTTTTAGGGCTTGTAAATAGTGTTCACAGGGAATGAAAATGTGTAGAGCATTTGTAAAAACAAAAATGTGTCAATTTACAGGCGTTAGTGATGGAATGTAAATTGCCTAGTGTCCTATTTAAAATACAACCCGTTAAATACAGTTTTGGTATTGATTTATATGTGTATTCGTTTTATTTTTTTTTGCTTTGAAACTGAGACTCGAATGACCCAAAAAGCAGCAACTAGTTTGTATTTCGCCACATGAACAGCAGCTAATTAAAACTACAAAGTTGAAATTGTTTTATCGTGTTTCGTGTAAAGTTTCAAGTAAAAAGAGCAAAGAGCTAAAACAAACCTTAATTTTGTACTAAATACGGTCAACAGAAAGCACTTAGAATGGCGGCAAAGTGGCCAAACTTAACAATTAAGCATTTTACTTAGTTTGGGGCGTTGGCCAAGTGGCCACTTAAAAGCAGTGCAAAAAATAAACTAACACGTTGCCTTTCTCTCTCCATGTCTTTCGCACTTAGAGCTGTGCCATGCCGCGCTGAAGATTCAATCCACTTTCCGTGGCCATTTGGCACGCAAGCTGGTCAACAAGGATGAGCCCGAGGACGAAGACATTCAGGAGATAACCAAGAAGGTGGCCGAGGAACTGGACATTGATCTGACCGATCCAGAGCTTAACAAGGCTGCTACCAAAATCCAAGCCTCTTTCCGTGGTCACAAGACCCGCAAAGAGTCCAATAACGAATAAGCTGAGCAATGCGCAGACTTTTTGAATTTGTTGCTGTCAACTGTCGGCAGATCAGTCAACAAAAAATAAAAATTTATTGAATACAAAAACAAACAACAAAAAAAAAAAAGAAATTGGTAAAATGTAACTGTGCTAAGCCTATGAAAAAGCCTGCACTCTTGTAAACTTTTTAGTAAATATGTTAATTAAATGAAAATGATATTTATGAGCAGAGCAAAATGGTCATTATATTAATATATATAAATTCATTATTTTATAAGCAATAATTAACTTCATTAAAAGGCAATTATTATACCAAACTCTTGAGTTGTTCTAAGTTCAGATAATATTTAATACACTTAATGATCTTAGAATGAAACCAATTTGTTTCTAACTCGATAATATGGATGTGTTGGATATATTGTATGGAATAATAATGTATAAATTCCATGCGAAATAATAAGTAAGCCCGACCCGAGCCAATTATTAGCTAAAAATGTAGCCTTAACTCCTTCCTACATTTTGATTAATATGTTGACAAACTTGTTTTATTGTTTATTTGTTCAATAAACAATTATTAAAATTTGCAATGAATGACAAACAAATTCGTTACCGCTTTGAAAAAAAAAATCTTCATTATTTACATAATACAAATTGCTTGAAATTTCTTACAATTGCCAGAGATTTCATTCTCATAAATACATTGAATTTATTATTAAATTTGCTAATAAAACACCAAACTTGAAAACTTAAAACCTAAAACTAAAGGCAACGCAGTGTTAAAAAGCAATTTGCAAAGCATGTTAAAAAGGCACGATGTTCCAAATTTATTGTAGGGCAAAACAATGAAGACAAACCCAAGGGAAATGCTGAAACATTTTTGAAACTTAACCGGTTTGTCTGGCCAAAGCCAAAACCAAAACCAAATGCAGTGTATTGTTGTACCTACATAAGGAAAATAAAAAACAAAAAAAAAAAAAATAAATAATAAAAATACAGAACATAATTTTTAACTGATACTCAATGTTAAATAAATTGAATAAGCCCGCAAGGCACATTAGGGGTACTCAAGCAACAACAGCTACGAAACGTCAACAAATTTTTTCAGCGAGCTACTTAAACTGATAAACAAGAACTCAAAACTAATCTGGTGGCACAATTTTTGTTTTTCTACCAAGTTTGTCTACTTGAAAATATATTATCAAAATATAAAAATAATAAGAAAATATATATATATACATACGTACAAGTATTATAGAAAATTGAACAAAAAAAAATTATAATAAAAATACCATAAACAAGCTAAAAACTTAATAAAAATGCTGGCGAAATTGCAGCAAAGAAAATTGTTACAAAAGCAACTACAAAACAAATGTTTAAAATTCAAATTAATTACTACTTAATAAATAAATAATGAAGAGCATTAAAATTATATTAGAGATCAACGTAAAATTCTACTAAAGTGCATAACAACTACATTAAACCAAAGTAAATAGGAATAAGTGACAAATATTAATGAGAATAAAGGAGATAAAAGCATATACATACATCCAACAACAAAATCAGCAAAAGCAAAAACCAAATGTCCCAACTAAATTTTAATTGAGTAATAAACATAAATAAAACTTGAGAAATGCTAAAAAAAAATACTAAAAGCTTGTGCTAATTTCTATGTCGCATATTATATATTTTTCCTAGAACTGCAACTTTTTTAAACCCTGCCAAAGCTAACAGTTACGACTGACAGCTTACCACATTCTCAGTCCAGTGTAGTACTTATTTTAGCCGTCCAAGAACAAGCCGTGTCTCAACCTTTCCATGCACATGGCCAACATTTAACGATTTTTTGTTGGGCTGCTTGAAATGCCTCGAGCTCCTCCTGCTGCCCCATCAGTGGACCGAAACGTGGCGTCAGTCTTCTCGCACAACGACTGTGTCTGCTCAAGGTCTTTTGTTGCATTTGACATTTGCATTAAAAGCAGCACTGTGGTTTATATAAATAAGAGAATCAGCCAATCAGTCCATAACATTTCTCAACTTCCCGGCAAGTTCTATAAATATGCGAAAATTGGTCGGGACTATGGATTGAAGTGAAAAGTGCCATCAGCTGCTAATTTTATTGATGGCACAAATGACACAACTTGACACTGCTAAGTGGGTTGCAACAGAGTCAGCAATTTTTAAAACTTTGCCTGCGTCTCTCAGCCGGTAGCACATCTCATAAGCAAGACGTGTGAGAGAAACAACAGCAGCAGCATTTCTCTGTGCGAGTGAAGGCTGGACGAAGATAGACAACCAGGTTGGGACGCGAACTTCACGGACACTTTTGGCACTAGATTTTGTACGACAATGGCACAACGTTGATGTTGACGATGAAGATGATGATGGTGTTAATGCTGATGATGTTGCTATGGGAATGAAGAATAAAGCAGCATAATGAGAATGACAGCAACGCCAGAGCTTGACCTACAAAAAGTCAGCTGCTTCGTACATTTTGTAGAGGTAAGTTCGGGCAAGACAAGCACTTGAGACGTCAAAGTGATGGCGCTTTAAGAAACTGCTTAGTCCTTGGCCATAAATGAAAATATTTCAAATATTCAAGTTGTGAGCGAGCGAAACGCCCCCAGGGATGCGACTGGTGGCAATTGCAAAGCCATGAAAATAATAAAGAACAAAATAAATAAATAAAACATAAAATGCTGAAAAAAAGCACAAATCCGCGGAGAGATATCAAAATTGGACAAGTGCCACATGATGTAGGTGTGACTAGCAAATTGAACTTGCCACAGTCGACAGCAACAGAGAAGAGCAAGAAGCAACAGCAATTTGCATGCCATTGCAATTGCATGTCAATTTGAGTTTGCAGCGCTCCAATATGCACCCAGAGGGCATGAGGACTGCCGACGGAGGACGACTGACTAAAGTGCTTCGGAGCTGAGCGCGTTTGGCATTCAGTAAACTTTTTTTACTGACTTTTTCACGGCTCACAAATATTTCAACGGTAAATTTATGCGCTTCCGTCTCCACGCGAAAGAGCACAAAAAACAAACAGACAAAAAATGTGTAAGCTGCTTGTGTGCAGCATGGCGTATGCGCAATTTATGAGGCCCTAAAAACAAAGCGTTGTATAAGTGCTCAAAGCACACAACAGAGCGACGACTAAGTGAGCAATGCGTCTCCTCCGATGCGCTGAGGACCAACAAATATTTACACTGATAGTTGCAGGCACTTTTATTCTATTTTGCTTAAAGGAAAACACATCAAACGCTTATTGGGGCATAAAACGAACTGAAAGACATACTTTACATTTTATGGTAAACTACTTGGCTGTGAGAAAAATAAAATTACTCATAAGTAGCGACAATCATGGCACAATTCAATTTTCGATCGAGGCTGCCAATATATAACACACAAAAAAGCATTTGAAGTTGTGTAACTTTTATAGCATAGCATTTTAAATTCTACCTTAATAGCTTTTTGGCACTTTCAATGGTTGCGTTTGTGGGTAACCAACCGTCATTCATCTTTCTGGTATCTTTTTCCCATGCCGAACACCTCCTTGCGTCAGCTGCACTCAACATTTATCGCACATTTGCAGTTGCAACACACATCAACTTTCAATTTCTAAAACCACTTTTCAACGGTAGCATTGGGGGTGGGGCGGCAACGAACGGAAGGCAAATGAAATCCGTGCCAAATAAGCAACAGCATCGAATCAAAAGAGCCGCACGCCGGCTGCTGCTTTTCACACCTTTTGTGTGGATTTCCACCGCAACATATGCCAACGAGTAAACCGACACTAACACACACACACACACACACACTGATACAGACAGGTGCGCACACACACACGCAAGGACGCCATTTTTATGCAGTGCAGGCTGGGACACATTTAACTGTAAACGGCGCACTTGAGCGCATTAAAAATGGTAAATGCCACGAGTACTGGAAACTGGTACTACAAATGGTGCATTCGCGGTATTATTTGGACAATATGCTTGATAAGTTGAGCGAATATCATTCTTGGAAAATTCGCTAGGATTATTGTGCATTTGTGGAAAGCGGTCTAGTGATTATAGCGTGACAGCGACTACTGCAATTCGAACACTCGCTGCAATTGCCATTCAACTTCATTTGTTTTGGCTGCCCCATGTACGACAGCTTGTCCGTTGGCCGTCCCGCCTGTCGCAGTTCACTTGACAGTGCCCTGCCAGCGGCTGGCGTGGCGTATACGTAATTTGTTGGCCAACTGCCATGACACTTCCGCTCCTAAACAACTTGCCTTCCCCCTCCATCCCACACACTTGTGTTCATTATGTCGTCCGCTTTGCAATTGTGCCCTTAGCTAAATTATATAAGTACAAGTATTTTGAGCATTTAGATTGTTTTTTATTATTTTCTCTCAGTCAAGTTTTAATCCTCAAGCTGATGACGTTTGGACATTTCTTGTAGTATTTGTTGCTTATGGGTTAAGCTGACATCGAAGACAGCACTTTCTGGGTCACTTCATATTTTGACAAGTTAAGCTTTTAATGGGCAGACACAAAGTATTTCAAGTCTCTTAAAGTGTGAAAAAGTCTGATATCAATCGAGAAATAAAACTAAAGTAATTTTTATTGCATTTCAAATGTTTTGTGATACAATGTTTATTCTTACACCCGCAGCTTTGATTTTTTTTAATTCATTCATAGGTAAGTCAGGCCTGACTTTTTTGGTGGGCTGTGACATTATTTGTGATAGTCACAATCACTTTTCTGGGTACACACTTCTTCCGCTCATTGTCCCACTCTTGTGTTTGTAGGCAGGTCTTCTTTAGATTTGGGTCTCTTGTCGTGGAATGACAGAGTTCATCTGTACAAACTCTGACTTTCTTAGCGCATATCTGTCTCTTTTCTATCCACACAAAGCCCCCCAGGCAGTTTGGCTTTTTTTCTTCATCTAGCTTGGTTAAGCCACGCGAGCTGCCAGATGCGATTATACGGAATTTTACGCACTTTTTCGTCATCTCGAACCACTCCTGGCCAGCTTATTTTTTTGGGAACGACAAACGACATTTGTAGTCTGGGTAGTTAAATAAACTGAAACATTTTCTACTCACATGGACAATTTTTGGATACACATGCTTTTGTTTCCTCATTCCAGAACTCATCTTTCTGGCACTTGGGTTGACTACTAACCAAGATGAGCAGAAGGAATAAGTTAATAAAGCGCAGTAGTTGCTTCATTTTGATTGCCAATTAAACTAAAATGCTTCTGCAGTACGTTTAACCATATTCGACTTTATTTGGCATTCGATATAGCTATCAAAGCAATTTACTACGCCTGCGAAAAGCGAGAAGCAATTAAAGAAGCGAATAATCAGGTCTATAAAATATTTGTTTCACAAGAGTTGGGGTTGTCGCACTTCCATGGCCAGTTTGTCCTTCTACTCCTTTGCGTGGCCAACTTCCGGCCTAGTTATAACCCGCTCGAAATAGCGCCTCTAACTACCTCAAAGTTATAATGAATGTTATTTAATTTAAGCACCATATGAATACAGTAGTACATTAAATGTCATGCCACGCCCACCAGTATTGTATTTCGGCTGGCAGCATTTGTTGAGTTTGTTGGCAGGTTGTGGGTCAATGGTGGTGGCATTTGGTGGCAGTAATTACTGCAACATACTCTTTCCTTGCCGCAATTTGCCACGGTCTATTATTCAATTTGCACATGACTGGCAGGAAGTATTCAGATAATAATAATAAAACTAATGCGCATAAATTGAAATTGTTGCGCCACTGTATGCGACGGCCATTCACAATTGATTGCGTATACGTGCTGTTGTACAGTTTTATCGCTGCACATTTTGGCAGCCAGTTTTTTTTTGTTGTTACATTTATTTTTTATTAATATTTATTATTAATGCAACAATAAATGGCAATGTGGACGACCAAACGGACTCCTAAAATCGATTTCAACTAAAATTCTTCAAATTCATTTTATAAGCTTATTCTTTTTATTAATGTTTGGTTGAACAGATTTCGAATTTTTAATTAAAATCTCAATAATCTGTATCTATTAGGTTTTATTACATACAAAATTAAATTTTCTTTGCTTTTAAATCTCACAAAATTGTATTTGAATTTGTTTTCAGAACATTCCATAGAAAAACCGCACTTGCGGTCATTTTTTTTTTAAGGAAAAAAGTCGCGTGGGAAAAGCATAAAATATACGGTCAGTAATCAAGATTCCGGTGAGAAATTCCAGTGAATCTCATCAAAAACGAGAGAGAAATAAAATGAGTTAAACAACAAGTTGAACCCTTTGCTGAACTTTGTGTAACTTTTCATGGAGACACAAATGCGGGTCCTTATAACGCGCCATTTGTATTTATAAGTATTGGCCGTCAACGGCATATTGAACACTTTATTGTCAGTGACAAAGGATTAACAGAAAGGACAAAACAGAAGAATGCGCTGTGCTGACAAGTTGCCAACGGCTATATAGTAAGGTTGACTCACACACTACAAAGGACATCATTTGCTAGATTATGTGAGAAGCAAACTCGTTGGCATTTTTGCTGGCCTTACAAAATGGCATTTAATTTTTCATGTTCATTCTTTTTTGTGGCCTTTCTTTTTTTTTTGCATTTATATTTTTTGTCTTTAAATGTTATAAATGAGAGTTGTGCGCCATGCTGCTTTGCTGTGTGGATTAACCCAAAAATTAGTTGTCATTCTGCCTAATAGTCAACTCGCACCTTTTTTTCTACAGTTATTAATGCGTTTTTTGTGTTTATTACATTTTATTATCATCATTTTGTGGTGAACTGTAGGCTGCTACGTGATTATGTGCCCAAATAATATTTTATACATTTTTTTGATATATTATTCCACTCCTGTCCATTGGGACATTTTTTCTTGGAACGACTGTTTATCACAATTAAAACGATAAGCAAGGCCAGTTGGTACAGCTTCATTTTATGTTTTTAACTGTACCAACTACCGTGGATATGCTTTTTATAAATAACTTTAGCTCTGGCACAGTAAATATTAAATATATATTGATTGGTTACGGTTAAAGTAAACTTAATTTCACTGTGTCCTGTGTCCAACATTGTGTATAGTTTTTCAGCTCAAGACAGTTAACCCTAAAAAGCTTTCAACCAGAAAAAATTGCTCATAACTTAATCTTTGAGGTTCGATTTAGCACACACGAAAAGAACAAAATTTAAGACTGGCTGCACTTTTTCGGCAGAACACCAGCGGCATAAAAATAAATGAGAAAACATCGCAAAAATAGCAACAAAAGAAGCAAAAGAAACTGAAACACGCAATCAAACATGAGGAATTAAATGTTTTTACACCGTACTGAAAGAATGTACACACCGCGTATACGCAATGTTTTTCCTCCGTATGTGTGTTGTACACATGACCGCACGTGCTTAAAAACATGCAGCTATGTGTGGGCTGGCCTAATTATGCGTTTGTGGATTGGAACGGCAAAATCATCTTTTGCTGAAAACTAAATACATTTTGCAAAAATACATTTTTTTTTTTTAACCAAATGGAGTTGATTCTGAAATCATAAACAATAAATGCCAATCGATTTTAAAGACTTCCACGAAACTAAAACGGTCAGACTTTTAAATAACATACCTTTTGGACTCGTACGTATCAGGACTGAATCCCAACAGAATCCCTTTTATATGTCGCACATAAATCCACAATTTGATATTGCCCTTCGGCAAGGTTAAACAAAAAGATTCGTCGCAGACAAAAATAAATCTTGTGTATTGCTTGAACCGTGATGAAACTTTGACATTTAAGATTCTCCCACGGTTGTGTATACTTAATGGACATTTGACAGTTGGACTATAGTTGGGTTATTTTTATACCCTGAACCCATTAAAAAAGGGAAATAGGGTATCATGAAGTTGTGCGAAAGTATGTAGCAGGCATAAGGAAGCATCTCCGACCCCATAGCCTCTGAACTGCCAACACTGAACAGATCGTGAAACTCGTTGCCATTTTCTTCATGGGTTGACTTTTCTAAAAATCCTGCATTTAAATTATAACCATTTATGAAAACTAATTTTTTGCAAAAATATCATGTATCATATTCTGTAAATTCGAAGCCGATAGGAACAAAATTTAACTGAATCTTATCCCCTTAATTTTTTTTTTGGAAAAGTAGTCTTTTTTTTGTTTGTTTATTTACTAACAGTCGTAACAGTATAATCACCAAAATAACAACCACAATTTCACAATTTCAAAGGTTTTTTTTCAAGCAGCAGAAATATTTTCAAAATGCCGTACTATCTGAATGATTGTTGCAAATACACTCGACTGCTAATGGTGCTCCTCCGTTGCAGTTTGACGATTTCATATCTCTGGGCGATGCTTCAAGCAGCGGCTGTCCTGCCAGTATTAAAAGAAAAATCGTCATGGTTCTTTTGGATTGAGAATACACTTTGGATAAGATACTCATCGCTACTACCTCTCGATATTTCGACACAATTGCTCATCATATTTTTAATATTTGCGATTATCTTTCGGATCTATCAATGCTGTCGCTGCCACTTCTGTGATCCACCTAATGATATTAGACCTGAGGGGCCGGATCTGACCACTTATAGGCACATGCTTATTTTTCATGGTCCCTACATGATGGTTTTCCTCTTCTTCTGGATTAGCAGCATGAACTGCATTAGACTGGACTTGATGCGCTTGTATAACATCGAAACGATGTCACTGACCAGTCCCATTTGCTGCCAAATGGGATTGGCTGTATTGTTCAAGATACTGGTGTTATGCAATGTAATTTCTCGATCTATTCGCACATGCACCTTACTCAAGGTGTTTGCCAATGAGGCAGACGAAGTTCGCAATGTTAATAGTCTTGGAGATCATTTAAATTTATTCTTCCATCAGTAATTTATAATCACTTGCGTGCCAGTGTGTGTTGTATAAAAATTAAAGTTTTTTCTGTTAAAAATTTGAATTTGTAACCAGGCTTTTGGCCAGCTAAACATGACGTATACGCCGCGTAGACACAAAGAGTTTTTGTAACCATTTTAAACTGTGTCAGACCTGTGAGAGACAGCAGCGGTTTTTGGATAAGTTATTTTGTTAAAGTTACGTAACTACAAATGCTTTTTTTCAGCTTGCAAGCCATACATAAATTGTTATGTATAATTTAATACAGTTATCCTTGTTACTGTCTATTTAGTGTTATCAATTGATTGTAACGCTTTGAATTTAAATTCCTATTTGAAGTCAATTTTTTCTTATCGCAAATTCATTCCATACCTAAATATATATTTCCTCTTTTATGCATAGAAAAACTATCACTTAGATTAGTAGCTATAATAAATGGAACAAAATTGGCTATTACTAACAACATAATCATAGCTGTGTTGACGCTTTTTGGTTGCTTGGCAACATTTGAAGACCGAAAAATAAACACGACAGTCAGGGCAAAAGTCCATTTGAATAATTTCCGTATTTCAAGCTACGCAACACATCGAGAATGAAAGGCGAATGGAGTCAACTAGCTGAGGGGCGAGAAGTGGTGAAAGTGGCGCAAGTGGAGTGAAGTGGAGCCCCATCAGCATGCCCATTGCGTGGCGCTGAGAGACCATGTCGCTGCATATGACAGCTTTGATTGAGGCCATCAATGACAGCGGCAGATTCGCCGCGAGTCTATGTCACAAATGGCCATTGGCCAGCGCAATCAACAGTGTTGGCCTGGCCCTCTGTGCAAATGGCTATCACAATGTCACATAAACGAGCTCAGACAGCGGCTGTTATCGGGTTGAGCACTGCCAGCCACAAACGACCCAACAATAAATACATTCGCTGTGATGCCGAGTCAAGCTCTATTTGAGCCGTAATATGCATACAATCAGTTGAATAAATCACATATTCACATACTTTTATGGCCCCTTAACTATATTCTATATTAACTTCCGCATGTGCGCTTGCATTAAATATAATAAAACAATCTGCTTAATGCCAGGCTATGCATTCATCATCAGACCAAACAAATTGGCAAACGACAGCAGACTCCCCACCCCGCCCCATATTATTTGCTATCTTCAGCTCAACGCTTTGAGCAATCAGGCGAGCAGGTGTTGGCAAGGTGCCTGGCTGCCAAACACGTCTTATCAACATTTATGGCACTTTTATGAGGCTTTTTCACACACATACAGGTAGATACACACATCCATACATACAGATGTAAGTATCAAACTTTGCCAAGTTGTGTGCGGGGCGCTGCTCAAAAACCATTGAAGCGCAAAATAGAGCAATAATCTTGGCAAATGCAGCGGGACGGGGGCGGGGCGGGGAATGGTGAGGAGGAGCGGTCCAAAGGGGTTGACTCACTGTGGGCAGCACGACTTGCATAATAAACAACTGCAGTTGGCCTTTTAAAGGCGTGTCACAGGAGGGCTGATGCTGTACTGCGATAAATTTAATAGCACAGCACACACAACAACTAACATTACATATACCCCCCCCCCCTTACCATCCTCACGCCTCCAGCCACTTTTCCCATATGCCACTCGCCCAAGGGCGTGTCCTTGTGCGCCTAAAAGCATGCATAAAGATATTATGAGTGACCTTTCAATGTAGTTACTCGCATGTCCCACAGCAGCACTCTCGAATCATTTTGCTAGCTGTACTCGCACTGCCTTTAATGACTGCCCAAGCAGCTGCATTGAATTATTGAGTTCTCATCAATTCACGGACAACGGATAACGGACAGGCGGACAACCTACGCCTGCCCGGCAACAGCAGCCTCATCATCAGCATTATTAACAACCATGATTCCGTTCAGCTGAGCCCAACTGGGAATCCTACACACAGATCTATACATATACATACTATTGTATATGGAGACTCATATATTAAAGAAAGAGCTACAAAAAAAAAGGTAAAATTGCTATACTACATCTCTCCTACGTATGTATATAAGCATACAGGGTGGTCAGCTGTGGGACAATCATGCTAAGTGGCGTTTCATTTATCAAAACACCCTGTTTATAACCAAACAGCCTGCCGTTCATTTGCCCATCTGCCCAGAGACTCGCTGCAGCGCTTTTAAATATTTTATATTTCAAATAATTTGATTGGCAATCTGCATTGAAAATACATATGTTTACATACATATCTATATGTATGTACATATAGATACGAGTACATCCGTTTGTATGTATTATGTTGAAGTTTCTTAAAGCGCATTCATATACGACTTCGTTTTAGACGTTGTCAAGAAGACTAAACAGAAAATGGTATTCCATGGAAATTTGATAAATTTTTACCCAACAAAATCGTACCATAACTTGGAAAAACTAATCTGATTTCCAATCCCGAGAGCACGTTGGTCATGGGTTGTTCTCCTTAATGATTCTACATTCAAAGTTGAGTAAATTTAAATTTTTGGATTTCTTGTCAAAAATCATGACAACAATTGTGGCATGTGATAATCCAAGTCCATCAAAACCGACTTCAAACACCCATAACTTCGGCAAAACTTATCCGATTTCCAATCCCGATGGCATTTTGGTCATGGGGTGTCCTCCTTAATGATTCTACATTCAAAGTTGAGTTAATTTCAATTTTTGGATTTCTTGTCAAAAATCATGACAACAATTGTGGCATGTGATAATCCAAGTCCCAAAAAAAGCCCTTCCTTGACTTCAAAAACCCATAGCTTTGTCAAAACTGATCCGATTTCCAATCCCGAGGGCACGTTGGTCATGGGTTGTCCTCCTTAATGATTCTACATTCAAAGTTGAGTAAATTTCAATTTTTGGATTTCTTGTCAAAAATCATGACAACAATTGTGGCATGTGATAATCCAAGTCCATCAAAAACGACTTCAAAAACCCATAACTTTGTCAAAACTGATCCGATTTCCAATCCCGAGGGCACGTTGGTCATGGGTTGTCCTCCTTAATGAATCTACATTCAAAGTTGAGTAAATTTCAATTTTTGGATTTCTTGTCAAAAATCATGACAGCAATTGTGGCATGTGATGTTTCAAGTCCCAAAAAATGCCCTTCCTTGACTTCAAAAACCCATAACTTCGGCAAAACTTATCCGATTTCCAATCCCGAGGGCATTTTGGTCATGGGTTGTCCTCCTTAATGATTCTACATTCAAAGTTGAGTAAATTTCAATTTTTGGATTTCTTGTCAAAAATCATGACAACAATTGTGGCATGTGATAATCCAAGTCCATCAAAAACGACTTCAAAAACCCATAACTTTGTCAAAACTGATCCGATTTCCAATCCCGAGGGCACGTTGGTCATGGGTTGTCCTCCTTAATTGATCTACATTCGAAGTTGAGTAAATTTCAATTTTTGGATTTCTTGTCAAAAATCATGACAACAATTGTGGCATGTGATAATCCAAGTCCATCAAAACCGACTTCAAGCACCCATAACTTCGGCAAAACTTATCCGATTTCCAATCCCGAGGGCACGTTGGTCATGGGTTGTCCTCCTTAATGAATCTACATTCAAAGTTGAGTAAATTTCAATTTTTGGATTTCTTGTCAAAAATCATGACAGCAATTGTGGCATGTGATGTTTCAAGTCCCAAAAAATGCCCTTCCTTGACTTCAAAAACCCATAACTTCGGCAAAACTTATCCGATTTCCAATCCCGAGGGCATTTTGGTCATGGGTTGTCCTCCTTAATGATTCTACATTCAAAGTTGAGTAAATTTCAATTTTTGGATTTCTTGTCAAAAATCATGACACAATTGTGGCATGTGATAATCCAAGTCCCAAAAAAAGCCCTTCCTTGACTTCAAAAACCCATAACTTTGTCAAAACTGATCCGATTTCCAATCCCGAGGGCACGTTGGTCATGGGTTGTCCTCCTTAATGATTCTACATTCAAAGTTGAGTAAATTTCAATTTTTGGATTTCTTGTCAAAAATCATGACAACAATTGTGGCATGTGATGTTTCAAGTCCCAAAAAATGCCCTTCCTTGACTTCAAAAACCCATAACTTCGGCAAAACTTATCCGATTTCCAATCCCGAGGGCACGTTGGTCATGGGTTGTCCTCCTTAATGATTCTACATTCAAAGTTGAGTAAATTTCAATTTTTGGATTTCTTGTCAAAAATCATGACAACAATTGTGGCATGTGATAATCCAAGTCCATCAAAACCGACTTCAAAAACCCATAACTTTGTCAAAACTGATCCGATTTCCAATCCCGAGGGCACGTTGGTCATGGGTTGTCCTCCTTAATGATTCTACATTCAAAGTTGAGTAAATTTCAATTTTTGGATTTCTTGTCAAAAATCATGACAACAATTGTGGCATGTGATGTTTCAAGTCCCAAAAAATGCCCTTCCTTGACTTCAAAAACCCATAACTTCGGCAAAACTTATCCGATTTCCAATCCCGAGGGCACGTTGGTCATGGGTTGTCCTCCTTAATGATTCTACATTCAAAGTTGAGTAAATTTCAATTTTTGGATTTCTTGTCAAAAATCATGACAACAATTGTGGCATGTGATAATCCAAGTCCATCAAAACCGACTTCAAAAACCCATAACTTTGTCAAAACTGATCCCATTTCCAATCCCGAGGGCACGTTGGTCATGGGTTGTCCTCCTTAATGATTCTACATTCAAAGTTGAGTAAATTTCAATTTTTGGATTTCTTGTCAAAAATCATGACAACAATTGTGGCATGTGATGTTTCAAGTCCCAAAAAAAGCCCTTCCTTGACTTCAAAAACCCATAGCTTTGTCAAAACTGATCCGATTTCCAATCCCGAGGGCACGTTGGTCATGGGTTGTCCTCCTTAATGATTCTACATTCAAAGTTGAGTAAATTTCAATTTTTGGATTTCTTGTCAAAAATCATGACAACAATTGTGGCATGTGATGTTTCAAGTCCCAAAAAAAGCCCTTCCTTGACTTCAAAAACCCATAACTTCGGCAAAACTTATCCGATTTCCAATCCCGAGGGCACGTTGGTCATGGGTTGTCCTCCTTAATGATTCTACATTCAAAGTTGAGTAAATTTCAATTTTTGGATTTCTTGTCAAAAATCATGACAACAATTGTGGCATGTGAGGTTTCAAGTCCCAAAAAATGCCCTTCCTTGACTTCAAAAACCCATAACTTTGTCAAAACTGATCCGATTTCCAATCCCGAGGGCACGTTGGTCATGGGTTGTCCTCCTTAATGATTCTACATTCAAAGTTGAGTAAATTTAAATTTTTGGATTTCTTGGCAAAAATCATGACAACAATTGTGGCATGTGATAATCCAAGTCCATCAAAGCCGACTTCAAAAACCCATAACTTTGTCAAAACTGATCCGATTTCCAATCCCGAGGGCACGTTGGTCATGGGTTGTCCTCCTTAATGATTCTACATTCAAAGTTGAGTTAATTTCAATTTTTGGATTTCTTGTCAAAAATCATGACAACAATTGTGGCATGTGATAATCCAAGTCCCAAAAAAAGCCCTTCCTTGACTTCAAAAACCCATAGCTTTGTCAAAACTGATCCGATTTCGAATCCCGAGGGCACGTTGGTCATGGGTTGTCCTCCTTAATGATTATACATTCAAAGTTGAGTAAATTTCAATTTTTGGATTTCTTGTCAAAAATCATGACAACAATTGTGGCATGTGATAATCCAAGTCCATCAAAGCCGACTTCAAAAACCCATAACTTCGGCAAAACTTATCCGATTTCCAATCCCGAGGGCATTTTGGTCATGGGTTGTCGTCCTTAATGATTCTACATTCAAAGTTGAGTTAATTTCAATTTTTGGATTTCTTGTCAAAAATCATGACAACAATTGTGGCATGTGATAATCCAAGTCCCAAAAAAAGCCCTTCCTTGACTTCAAAAACCCATAGCTTTGTCAAAACTGATCCGATTTCGAATCCCGAGGGCACGTTGGTCATGGGTTGTCCTCCTTAATGATTATACATTCAAAGTTGAGTAAATTTCAATTTTTGGATTTCTTGTCAAAAATCATGACAACAATTGTGGCATGTGATAATCCAAGTCCATCAAAACCGACTTCAAAAACCCATAACTTTGTCAAAACTGATCCTATTTTCAATCCCGAGGGCATTAAAAAGCAACTTTATATTTTCTTAACTGGCCTTTTCTCTCTCTTTCTCTCTCCCTTTCTGTTTTCCTTTTGAAATCATAACTAATGAAGCGCGCTTTTAGGCGATTTCATTTCCTTTGTGTATTAACCACGAACTGGGATTATATCTATATATGTATGTATATTTTTAATGTTCCGCTGGCAATCGAGCATTTATGGCTTTCATCGCGTAATCAATGTAATAACTGCAAAAGCTTTGATTGCCTAGTTGTTGAATTTGCTTTATTTTGTATTTTTATTCGTCTCTGTAGCGTTAATTATGTGCAGACAACGCTAATGAGACATGCGCACCTGCTGTTGCCTAAGGGAGCAGGTAAGAACTTAATTAGTAAGCGGACCGTATATAGCAATCGATGAGGTATATTATAATGAGGCTAAAGTGCAAGCCAAAGGTTAATGGATAGCAAACGATGGTCATTAGAGCAGCTACAAAATAGGCAAATACTTAATTTTGCGAAAACCATTAGCCGATCAGATTCAGTTTCCATTTTATATGGCTGGCAAGTGGATTGCTTTTGCTTAGGAAACTAAAGCTGAATTTATGCTAAGTAAATATTTATTTTAAGCAATTAAATTACCATATTTCTTGCTTTGTTTATATCAAGTTTTCAACCTTACTTTAATAAAAGTCAACTAAGCTTGGCCATTTCCCTAATTTTACGTCACTCACTGGCTTATCTACAATTTCTTTTGCATTTCTATTTCATCTGTGTCGTAGAGAACTCACGCCAGTTTGCTGCATAATTGGCCCAAAGGCTAACACAAATTCTTTAGCAATCGCAGCGGCCTTCTCATATGCTAATACCGTTGCCAGGTGCCGCAGCGAGACAGCAACGACAAAACAAGAACATTTTCGACGTTGTTGTTGTTGTTGTTGCTGACATTACATTAAGTCAGGTGCGAAACTGACGCGAACACACGTGTAGTCCATGAATGCACAACAAAGGTCGAATTTCACACAGAAAATATGCTAAATACGCACAGCATTGTCGGGATCTTCGAGTGTCAAGAGAAGGAGGTGGAGGCACTTCACAATTGACTTCGCTTTGTGGCTTAGCTGACGCGACAGCCTAACTTGAGGCACAAACTTGCAGTTGTCAGTCAGCTGAGCGCCAGTGCCCCCGTTTCAGATCAGGAAATTAATTAAGTTTATGCTAATTAGCCGGCTGGGGCACAAGGCATTAATTATGGCACAGCATATGGTGCGTATACGTAATGCAAATGAAATTCAAATCAATTGGCTCGCAAATTTGCATAACAGCCATGAGGTGGAAGAACAACAGCAGCAGCAGCAACAGCAGCAGTAGCAACCTGAAAACAGGCCAAACACATTATCAATCACTAATCGATGAAATCGATAAGGTAAACCGACGGCGATACATACCAGAAACGTTGCATGACCTCGCCGCATACAATTCGAGATGGTAACGTGAAATGGAAATGAAACTGTTTCCAATCATTTTGTCGGAAAAAGAAAATGACAGTCCTAATACGAAACTCAAGATTGGCAAACGTATACTTAATTTTAATACTTTGTTGTCTCTAGATATTTTCTCATATCTGTTGGCCACCCATCTCTAGTCATTCATCAGCGGCCACAGCTAATGGCTCATCTCATGTATTGTTAACAGCTAATCGAATTTACAGCTGATTAATTCGTTTCAGTTGCCAGTGGGCTGCGCTTTTGTCCAACATTTTAAGGGAAGTGCAGTTTTGGGGGTGTTGGCGTTGGCGTTGGCGTTGCCTGTTTTGGACACCCTTCAATCATTATTGTTTCACGATCTATGCATTCAGACACTTTAATGGTTTTTGCTTAGTTTTATCTGAAGCAAAGATTTTATGGCGTTTTATCTGTAAATGGACGCCCAGGCTGCGAATTGACACGCATTTCAAAATTTCCATTGCTTTTTGTTTTTGCCAACTGTTGGGTACTTGTACTTATTTAAAATTCCTAGCAGCTTTAATCGAAATTTCGTTTTTTAATGCGCAATATTCGCAGCTTTTAATCAAACGGCTCCCACGAGTAGGCCAAGAAGTGGAATTAAAACGGTGATGAGAACTAATTCCTATATTTTTTATATTTTATTAAAGATATAAAGCAGGCAGCATGTGCAATTTCTTGGCCTGTAAAATAAATTATTATAAAGAAATTCTCCAGGCACAAATACTTGTAAAATGCTTACTGGCATGCCTTCTGGAATGTATCTAGCCTATTATGCCGTAGCACTTTATCCTTACGGAACCACTAAGTTACCCAACAACTGTAAACAGTTTACCTCACATATTGTCAGAGTCATGTTAAGTCCATGCTAATAACATGAAACAGTGGCAATGAAACAAAGCCGAAGCAGTTGAGACATGTACGAAAGTGGGTAAAATAAACTCAACTTTGAGCCAACCTTGAGCATAAACAGGACACTTGTAACCTAGCAACCCAAAAAACCAGATAAAGCTTTGGCCTCCGTTTCATTGCCAACGTATTTCACTGAAAGCTTTTTTAACTGTTGGCGCATAACTATGGGTACGCTACTTGAAAGCTTTAATCACGGAATAAAACCTTAAGACGAAACGATTATTTTACTGGTTTCGTTGCTTCAATTATTTACTTAAGTTGACATAACTTTGATTTCTGTGCTATGTAATACATAAGATAATTAGTATAACAAACGTATACACGCTAGCGTATACATGGATTTATATATATATATAGAAAATGTAACTGTATAGCTTAAAGCTTGCATTAATTATGATATTCAACTGACTCTAAATCAATTGTGCCTAGCTTATCATACCCTGTCATGATATCTCTCTCTCTCACATTTGGCTTAGTGCAAGTCAGTATCCTCGACGCGAACCTGCTTGCGGGACAAATACAATACAATAATAGTAGTCAGGGCGCTGACCAGGAATATGACATCGAACCAACGATGATAGAAGTTAAAGTGTAAATTGCCAAGCACTTCAGTGATGATCACACGGTACTCAGCTGGCATATTCATGCGCATCAGCAGCACTGATGAGCAGAAATACATGCCCATAATTTGTCCCAAGATCAGCACAATTATGTTGCTCGATTTGCTCGACGAAATGCGATAGAAGAACTGCAAGAAACCGACACATTTAATAAATATTTAAAGCCCAGCAAAGCCTACCTTTGTGAGTGTCAGCAGCAAGCCGCGTATGGACGTGACCACAATGCAGCCGACGAGCAGAAAGGAAACATGCTGATTCCAGAATGCCAAATCTATATCAAAGCCGCACCAGTGCACAGCGATTTCCAAACCACGCGTCACTGGATCCTTGCGACCAACGCGATCAAATATTATGTTAATACAGCACTGAAAATTTAGAAAGTTTACAGAAACTGCAGCAGTTATGTGACAATAACTAACATACCATAAATATCTTATAGACGCAGTAGACACTGAAAAAGTGCCCGATAACATTAAAGTATTTGCCCTGCAGTGTTTGCGACCAACGTTGACGCTCCTCCATGTTTTTGAGCGAGCTCAGCTCGAGAAAGACCGAGCGTTGTAACTCTTCCAAGCCATAGACTTCCTGCTTCAGCTGATTGATGTCTGCAAAGAATAAGTTTATTAAATGGATAGCTTATTATTAAATAGATTTCCTTACCCTCTCCATTGCTGGTTGTGCGTTGCACAGCTGACGTCAGCATGTCCCAGATTCTTGGCTTAGCGGGATGTTGTTTATTGTGATTATAAGCGGCCATTGCAATGCGACGCTTTTTAGCTGTAAGCATATCCACCGTCAGAGCCAGACGTCGTTCAAAGCAGATGATGTCACTGCGCTTGACGGGCCTGCAATTAATAAACAGAAACGTTAGCCAACTGATAAGGGAAAGCAGCTGTGTGATGACTACTTGATGAAATAGGTCATGCTGGTGTATGGATAATTGACAGCACCAAATCCGGAAAGTATGGCCATAACCGTCACACCAATAACGCTGATGCGGGATACTCCCTGCTCGATCGTGAATATGCCATGCGAAGCGCTGAGCAGTGGAAAGGGTTCACCAATGCGCCAGAGCCCGTACAGGAAGACAAACCAACAGAGAGTTGTCAAAATGTGAACCCATCTATTTGAAACTGAAACAGAAATATGCACAGCATGAATCATCTTTCTAATCATATTTCTGAGTGTCTTTGGGTCTTACAGAAGGAAATGCTGTGTATCACAGAGTAACAAATGTAAACGGGTATCACCGCTGTCACCATAAGGAGCAGCAATGTCAGACCAAGACGCCAATGGAAATAACGTGAACTTGATTCCAGCACACCAATAATCTCGAATATGATCAGCTCAAACATTGTTATGGACAGTGCAAATGTTGAGGAGAAAATCAACTGAACGGATATGTGACGTATCTCATAGTGCTTGAACAGCTGCTTATTAAAGAACAGCCAGCCGCCGGCAAAGAACAGCATCTGCGAACAAAGGGAATACAAATTGTAATTTAAACCGGGAGAGAGAAACTTGAGACTTGAGAGAGAAACTTGCCTGTGAGACGAACACAATTACACAGTCGCCAAGAAAAGCCATTTTTAGTTGAGTCACCAGTTTTTAAGTTTTATTAATTAATACTGCTATGCTTGAGTGCATGGGCAGTGACATTGCTTAGTTGGAGATCGCGATTAAGTCCTGTGGCTCCCGTTCGTTGAATCGAAATTGCCAACCAGCAATATAAACAAAAACGCCGATATGCCCAACAATGGCGTTGCCAGACTGCGTGCTGAGCGAACATAGCACATATCGATATGTATCGGCAAAATTACCATTCAATTAATTATAAAAATAAATCAGTGAAGTAAAAATGAATGATAAAATGTATCCGAATCCGCAATCATTTCTGCAACTGCTATGAGCAGTAGAATTTAAACTTACTTTCATCGATAAACATTTAAATACTTCCATCTCTAGTCATCGCACAGTAATCAGCTGTGCAGCAACAACAACTGCAGTAGACTTTAGTAAGAGTTTGTTATTTATAGACATACATAAATTGAATCAAATGCCATAATTATGTTAATCATTTAGTTGAACTAAATGCAACGCACTTTGACAAATCCAGGAACAACACATAGAGGCAACAATGTCGTGCTATTATCGCCAATATGAGGAAACAACGGTGACAATTCCCAAATATTCCGTCGAAAGCTCAGCAGGGATCACATACTATGACATCAAGGTATTATTAATAATGATAATTAATTACACACACATACTACTATATAATTATAATACAGGTTCGTGTGGCCAACGTAGAATGGTTTGTGGAGCGACGCTATCGCGATTTTGCTCAACTGCACGAAAAGCTCGTCGAGGAGATATCGATCAGCAAAAAGCTACTGCCCCCAAAGAAGGTACGCCCATTGAAATTCCCAACTGAAAGCAGAAACTCATTTGTCACTTTTTGCAGCTAGTAGGCAACAAGCAGCCCGCATTCTTGGAGCAGCGACGCGAGCAACTGGAAACCTATTTACAGGAGCTGCTTATCTATTTCCGGAACGAGCTGCCACGTCTGCTGGCGGAATTCCTGGATTTTAACAAACATGACATTATCTATATGCTACAGGATCTGGCCAAGCTGTTCAACGAAAGCGGCGATGCGCTCTTGAGTGCCAAAAAAGAGTACAGCCTATCGGCTCTGGAGGTAAGCTCTGGTGCCAACCACTAAGTCTGTAATCTCCCGAATGCGTAATTCTCTATGGTTAGCTGGGATAGTGTGATTCAGAAACTGAATGACGGCGGATAAAACAATACATATATATATTAACACTATTTGATAATTGTAACTTCCAATAATGAGAATTACAAGCTATTGTCCTTTAGAAATCTCAGTATCGTCCGATTATTTTATCTGATGTTATGTGTTAGAAATTCAATAGTTTAGTTTTCTTTCTTTTTTTTTCTTTTGTATATAAAACACATATTATCCGACGCAAAGCAAATTGTTAGTTAAACTATGTTTGGCGGTCAACCGTTGTTATACCAATTGTTCCAATGTCGCGGCATCAAGTATTCTCTGGGTGCAATGCACATGCCCCCAACTAATTTCTCTGCTGAGCTGCAGCATACGCTCCAATCAGAGCATAACTTTGAGAGCATCGAAAAGCACTCGAAGCTTGCCAAGCGGCAAAGCAGGTGGCACTGCCGGCACGATCATGGCAGGTGTATCTTCTTCAACTACTTGCTGCTAGATCCGCGCATAACCAATGGATTAAAGAAACGTGCTCGAAGCATGCACCAGCTCGATGTGTGGTTGACCTTTCTGCGCGCCATTTTCTATGTTGGCAAGGGAAAGTCGTCCCGTCCTTACGTCCACTTGCGGCAGGCACAAAAGATGTTGCAATCGGTGAATACGCTTGTGCTAGCCAAGGATCCAAAGCTGGCTCTCATAGTGCACCTTTGGCAGCAGAAGCGCGGCGTCCTCTTGCTGCGCTGCTTTCACGGCATCTCCTCAAATGATGCGCACACTCGCGAGGCGGCAATGATCGATGCCTTGGGCATGAATCATTTGACCAATAGGCGAGTGGGTGTCTACTTTGGTGTGGCACACAGCAAGTTCACGACGCAGCAACGTAGGCTACTGGGCGTAGTATTGCTCCGTAGGCTGCTTGCGCTCTACATGAAGAACGAGGAGCGTGAGCTGCAACCTGAGAAATTCACTAAATCTGTTAGATGTGAATAGTATTGTAGTGTCCTTTTAATTTTAACAATAAATTTTAGTAAAATATTTTATAGATATATATCTATTAATCTCGGTAACTCGGTAAATCCAGGTATACGCCATCAGTGAGCGCCTCGGCCTGCCCTGTCCGCCCAGTGAACAGGGCGGCAATTATGACTTTTCGCATGTGCTGGACTTTAGCACGCAGCTGGCAGCGCTGGTGGTGACGCCGGTTAAGGATAATGCGAGCTTTGCACAGGACTACAATACGGTGGATGTGCCGATTGGACGCAGCAATATCATTCCGAATCGCTTAAGCTTCAACTTGAATGCATTTCGCAATCTCAAAGCTCTCAAATTCTCCGCGCTCTCCACGGAGAACATTGTAGACATTGAGCTGCTGAAGCCAACGCTGCAGACGATTTGTGTGCACAACACCACAATTACACACATCAATCAGGTGCTGCTCTGCGACAATCTGCACAAGGCTTGCGATGTGCCCAGCCTGCTGCCGGAGACGATAGCCCCCAATGGTGGCGACACGTTGCTCAGCACAGATGCGTGGAATGAACTGATCGAACTGGATTTGACCGGCAATCTGTTGACGCAAATCGATGGCAGCGTACGAACTGCTCCCAAGCTGCGACGCTTGGTCCTGGAACAGAATCGGATACGCACCGTACAGAATCTCGCGGAGCTGCCACATCTGCAGCTACTTTCATTGTCTGGCAATTTGATCGCTGAATGTGTGGATTGGCATCTGGCCATGGGCAATCTGGTGACTTTGAAGCTGGCACAGAACAAAATTAAATCGCTGAGTGGGCTGCGCAAGCTGCTCTCTTTGGTCAACTTGGATTTGAGCTGCAATCTTATCGAGCAACTGGATGAGGTTGATTTTGTTGCCAATCTGCCCCTCCTAGAGACCCTCAGACTCACTGGTAATCCACTCGCAGGCAGTGTCGGTAAGTGCATTAAAAGATTGAAGCCCTTGAGTTACTCCCTTAACTTGTCTCCTTTCTTGCAGACTATCGTCCACGCGTTTTGGCGCGTTTCCATGAGCGTGCTGTCGAAATCTCGCTGGACAACGAGCCAGGCACACAACAGGAACTGGACACAGCGCTGGTACTGTCTGCGCTGCTGCAATCCAAGCAACGACAGCAACAGAAATGACCAAGAACACAATTCCAATCCTCTAAAAATCTCTCCAATCAACAAAAGTATTCAACAGGTGTCAAGAGTTTACGTTCAGATTAGGTTTAGTCGCAGAGCATTCGCAACAATAATGAATTATCTTTATTGCATAGTTGCTGCAGTTTTATATACTTACAATATTTTGGACAGTGTAAATTTTACAATTCCTTCAGTTCATATACAAATTATTGACATTGTAGACGTTAACTGTGGTTACCATTATATTTTTATTATATGTTTTATGTGTATTGCATATGGACTATTACAGTTATATGTTTTACTTTGAATGTTTTACAAATTTCCCAATAATATTTACGGTGCAATATTTCGATGCTCATCTACAAAATTGTAATGTATGTAATTTTATGTAATTTATACTCATAATATACATTAATTCGTTTTATAAATGGATGAAGTTATTTAGTAATTCTGCCAAGGCAGCGTATAATCGCGTGGTTTCAACTTACCCATCGCTTTATATCATTGTGGGTGATGAAGATGCTGCTGCTGCTGTTGCTGGGCATGATAATGTTGCTGCTCGGCAGCGGCCACTGCATCGAACATGGGCGTATGCACCTCACCTAGAAACTGCGGCGTTGGTGGTGCATTTGGTTCGGCCAGCTCACCAATTAGCGGCATGTCAATGTCCGTTGAGAGGGCGCTCTGGCCATAGCCAGTCATTCCATATGGCTGCTGTTGCTGGTGCTGCTGCTGTTGTTGCTGGACTACAGACACCTGAGCATAGTCGGCAGCTGCTTGAACCTGTTGCGGATCTAGCATGACAGGCGCTGCCTCCATTTCACCGAATTGTATGGGCGTTGCTTGCTGCTCCGGCTGCTCGGGCATATGTGGCAACGGTGGAGCTATCTGCGGCTGCATATAAGCCTGTTGCTGCTGCTCATTCGGTTGCATGTCAACTTGCGTCTCCTGTGGCGGCATCTGATGATGCTGCTGGGGCTCCTGCTCCGGCTGATCCACTTGCAAATGCTGCTGGTCGACATCTTGCGGTGCCTGTAGCAGCTCGTTATTGTCATCCATGGGTTCATCCACCGCATCGCCCATATCTGCGCCCTCACCAGACGTTTCACCATCGCGACGCACCAAACCCAACATATCCAGCATATTACGCTTGACGGCATTCTCGTTGGCCGCCTCCAAGCTGGGGTAGCAGGTGCTCAGGCCACAGTTTGCTAAATGCTGGGCCATTTTGTTGCCGTTGCTGGTGGCAAAGCCGCAGATGCAGTGCATCTCCTGCAGCATATTTACTTCCATGGCATCCACAAAGTTTCCATTACAATCCACGCCATGCCGGAACTGAGCGCGCTCGCAACATGTCTGGTAATTGCACTTGACGCAGTGCAGCCAACCGCTGTAAAAGATTAACAAAGTTCATTCAGTTGCACATCAGCTGATATTTTGTTGTTTAAACATACGTGTAATGCGTCTCCTCACTGGCAATATCAGTATTACACTCGGCGCAAGTCTTGCCCTCAAGGAAGGCAAAGAAAACGGGACGTTTGTAGGTCGAGAATGGCGGCTGTTCGCGATGATGAGTGCGTACCTTGGGCGGCGGAATCAACAGCGAGTTGTTCAACAGCAGACGAACTGGCTTATTTGTCTTGGTCATGCTGACATGATGCATAACCGTGTGCTGCTTCAGATCGCCCTTTTCCAAGAAGCTCAGCGAACATTTCTGGCAGTGCAACGATGGATCTCGTTTGTTAACGTGCTCGTCCAGATGCATAAAGTAGAGCTCAACACGCAGCTGATTTACCTTGCCCTTGTGTGTAAAGTAAAATATCTGCAGAAGGCAAAGAGTCATTATTTAAATGATATATCGAAATAATATTGTATATATATGTACTTACATCGAGACAATATGGGCACTGTAAGAAGTTTTGATTCTTGTGATCGTCGTAGAAATGGCGCACCAGATCGCGATGCGAGGAGGAGCGATATCCGCAGGATTGACACCAATACGGTAACTCCAATGTGCTGTGCACCTTCTGCAGATGAGCGGTTAGCAAATGTAGAGAATTGTGTCGCTGCTGGCAAATCAAGCAAAAATAGGATGGAGATCCATCTGTCTTGGTTTCGGTGGGATGCATGATTTGATTGTGCTTTGCCAGCACCGATTCGGTTGCATGTTTTTCCAGGCAGAAAAGACACTGGAATTGATGTTGTTTGCCCTCGGGCGAGATGTGCGACACCAGATGCGTTTGCAGCTTCTCGTTGGAGTCATATGTATCGCCGTTCAGACAAATGGGACACTCGACTGTTCTGGTTAGGTCCGCTGGATTGGAACGAGGTGAGCTGTAGGGGAAATGCTCGAAGAACTCCTCCGTACCATCGCTGATTCCATAGTAGAGCTCTTCGAGGCCCTTGAGCTCATCTTCCTCTTTTTTAATAACCACGGCCACCTTCTCTTTTTCCTCCTTTGCCTCTTTGGGCTTCTTGACCACCGCTTTAGCCGGTGCCGCAGCAGGCGTGCTTATCTTTGAAGATGTCGCTTTAGTACCCAACTTGGAGCTTCCTGCTGCCTTGCCAGCGCTTTTGGAACTCGTGGCAGGCGGTGGCGTGCTGATTGTGCCGCGACGTTTGGATCCTGCGGGTAAAACATCCTTATCGCGTTCCTTTTCTTTCTTCACTTTGCTTGCATATTCCTTGCCAGAGTGCACATAGTCCGAATCAAAAATGGCTGCAAAACGAGAAGATAAAGTCGATTTGAATTAACATTTGCACAAGGAGCAAATCTTTGCTTTGCTTCCTGCTGATAACACTTCATTTCACGCAGGGCTTTCAAAGAACATTCTATTATTTGTGGTGCAATGTTTTCTAGAAGAAAACACCACGAGTCAGCAACATTTTTGCTTGTTAACATCATATTTATGCCTTTTTAAGTTATATCACTCCAAAACTTATAAAAAAATAAAAAGTACCAGTTTTACATAGTTTTGTTTTCAATTTCGGTTTTATAGTTGTTTTTTTTTTATTTCGTTTGCTGTTTTTTAAAACAAGTTATAACATTTTAAGAATGCCACAAGTAAAATTATATTTATTTCAGTTTTTAAATGCTGAATCATTTCAAAATACCACGGATAAAATTAAATTTATATACACATGGTAAAAGAAAAGAACTTATTAACATTCCATGTCGGATGCATTAAAACAGCTTGAAAATAATTGATGCTCCTTATTAATACGGAAGATTGACAATAGTTTTTGGAGTGACAAAACACACAATTTAATTCGGTTTTGGCATTTCTCACAGCTTCTGCTGCGCTATGACTAAATGAGGCTATTAACACTAATCACGGTCTATACACTAACTAGCCACGATTTACTAACGTTTCTTGAGACGCTTGGGCGTGGCATTGGCCGGAGTCTCCTTGTAATTGGGGGGCAGCACGCTCCAATCCTTAAACGGATTCGTTGCGACCTAAACAAAAACAAAGCGAGTTGCATTAATATAATAATAACTATAATTTATATTTGTTTGCTTGCGATACTCAACCTGATACAGGCGCTGTGTTATGGTCTCATTGGTGGTCACACGTGTCTGCTCGGCAATGTGGATGATGATATTGTTGAACGCTTGAAGTGCATACGTTCCGAAGGATTCGCGCCAGACCAGCTCATCGAGGAACTGTTGTATCATCTGCCGTGAGAGCAACGACAGCGTGTTCTGGAACATACGCGGCACAATGCGACGCAAGTATTCCATGACCGCCGAATTGTTGTGCTTTGCTGCATTGTCCGTGGCTGCCGCCTGCACAATATTCTTGAAGCCCATGCTAAAGAGTGTTATCTTGTCTACGGTCAGATCTATGCAAATGGTGCTGTCCTTGTGCACCCAGCGAGACAGCGGCTCCAAAATCGCCTACAAATATAAATATTTGATCAATTATAAATGATTTAACATATTGAAATTGTATGCTTACCTGAAAACGTTTCTTATAATTGCGGTCGCCATCAGTAATCGGCTCTACGGCACGCAGCCGGATGGATTTATCCGCATAGTCGTAGACGCCCAGCACCTCAACCTTTACTTGACGCTGTGCACCATCCTGCGACGTGGTGCCCAACGATATGACACCCACCTGCAATTGCCCAAAAGCAAAGAAAATGTATTAACAAATCGCTTTATGACTGCCGATCTCAACGTACCTCCACAAACTTGCCGGGACCGCCCAACTTTTTGCATTTTTGATGCACTGCCAAGGTGCAGATAGCGCGTAGCCACGTATAGATGCCCTTGATGTATACGCTGTCCACTTTGACCCACTGCACCACGTTCTGGATGCTAGTCTGGCAGGCCCAATGATAGATGAGCTTCAGCATAAATGTGGGCGGATGCTGGGCGCCCTCAAATATGGAGTTGTTAAACACCGAAACGAATCGAAACAAGCAACATTCGCTAGTCCAAACATAGCCGCCGGTATACGGAAATCTGCTGATGTCCGAGTAAACACCTAGGAAAATGGAAAATTTGATTTTTCTTGCCAATAAGAATACCATCGATAAGCCGTGCTGCAGTTCCAAGCATTCTTATCGCATTCTTATATATTATATATATTTTTACCCAATCTGAGTTCATTGCTGCGATGATTGATGCAATGCTGTTGGGCACGGAGCAGACCCTCTTGGAGCAGCCACTCGCAGAACTTGTTGGGCGTCAGCATGAGAACCAGCTTGACCTTGGAGTCGAGTTTGCTGCGCGTGGCGGCCATGTCTTTGATCTTGAGGAATGGCTTGGCCAGCACAACCAGCGATGGATATGTTTTGCCCTGCATTTTCGTATCCTTGACATCCTTGGTATCTTTGCCATCCTTGCCGCTGATGTCATCGTTGCTGCCTACCACCAAACCGCCCACAGAGTTGACCTCCGCTGGCCGATAGTTTTTGGGCATTTCAACACCGCCAGAGGATTTCCCGCTAGATCCCGCACCGGATCCCTTGCCGCCCTTATGCTGAGGCGATGCCTTGCCAGAGGATGTTGCAGATTTCTTGCCCGCCTTCGGAGTGGGTGCAGCCGGAGCAGCTGCAGCCACCGCTTTTTTGCCCACGGATAGAGCTAAGCGTTTGGCCAGCGGCACATCGTCGTCGCCTTCGTCTGATGACTCCAAGTATGCAATGTTTGCGGCAAGGCGGGGTCTGCCGCGCCCCCGCCCCTTGCCACTTCCCCCTCCATCACCACCACCAGAAGGAGCGGGAGGCGGAGGCGGGGGATCTGCTGCTTTAGGTGGCTTCTTTGGCAGCGTTGCCTCCTTCAGCTCTTGCAGCACTTTGCCCTTAAAGGAATATGCCTGGAACACCTGACCACTAAACAGCTCTTTTCCCTCATTGGCACTTACGGCCATTTTTAGTGCATTTTTCACCGCGTTGTGTTCGTTGGTGATTTTCTCGTAGTAGGCCAACTGGGCAGGGGAGAGCTCCTCCACACAGAAGTCCATGTCCAGAGATATATCACTTCTAGTTATGCGCGTCATCTTTCCCAACGCACTGGGCTACGCTTTTAGAAATTCTTAAGTTACAATTATGGTCAATTCACTTTTTTTCGCCGAGGCTGTACCGTCGCTATGTACCTGCGTGTCAAGTGTGACCAACTCAGTGATAGCATTAAAATACTTCAAAAATATACTAAAAATGTGTGTATGCTATTAATTAAAATAGGGTGACCATAGCGTATAACATTAGCCGCACTTTATTAAGTAACCATATAGCGCATAAATAGGGATTTAACATTATAACAGCAATATCAGCAGGAATAGTATTAGAAAATGGAAGCAGTTATCAACAGTACTGTTACAGACACCACATATCAGTGAAATATAACCACAGCTGAATAATTCTATTATTATAAATTAGACATAGCATATAAATGGATTTATAAATAGATGATATGTTATTCTATTTTATTGTAATCGGGTCTATATCCGATTTGATTTATTTTAGTCATGTTAGTGATAAGATTGCAAATATTTTCTTTACTACCTATCAGTTTTTGGCAATAACTCATAAAAATTTGAACCCATCTCAAGAATGCGCACCTGCTTCACACCTGCTTCCCACGTAGTTCTATCAATAAGGTAGCACTATAAATTTACGGCTAGTGAACAAAAATAGCCAGAAAATATTTTTATAGGGGAATCCAGGAAATTTTGATAACCGTAGGCCAATAAAACACTTTAAGTAGATTTGACAATCGCTTTTTAAATCGAACTACGCATTTACGATGTCATCGAGAACCGTGTCATAAAGTATTTCCTTGATATTCAGGCCCCAAAGGAAGTCCAAGTGATTCCACTTTGCCTCCGGCAAACGATAGGCACGTTTCAAGGCAGACGGATTCATAGTACGCCGTAGCTTATCCACATCGATGAGACTGGCGAAATAGTCGTTGTCGCTGTAGTAGAGATAGATCGGTACGTCCATGCCCTCCACGTCGTAATCCGGCGGAGTCTTGCTGCCGTAGTCGTTCTTATTCCTGATCGAACCATAGTCGAACTGACGGAAATAGCCGGATTGGTATTCCTGGAGGTAGTGGAAGAGTTGGTTGATTGAGCAGCCCGCTGGTGTTGTGGCCATGATTTCGGGAATCATTGATTCGTTCAAATAGGGCGAGTCCCAGCCACCTATCATGAAGAGCGCATTTGAGCAGATCGCCTGAGACTTTGCCTCATCCTTGCACAAAAGTGAACCCATCAGCTCCATTGCCCTTGAACTCGGCAGGAACTCGGCGCTGCCGAAGAGCTCCACCAAGGCATTGGGCTGTCCCAGCAGAGGTCCGGCAACCTTGGCCGCGGGACTTTCCATGTGATCCATCCAGGCAACCGGCGCCAGCAAATGTGCCGAGCGTATGCGACTCTTGAATCGCTTAATCATTGAGTTGAGCACAAAGAAGGAAGTGGTGCCCTGAGAGTGGCCCACATACTGCAACTGATCCTCGCCCGTAAGGTACAACACGTAATCCATCATGGCCGGCAGATCGTAGATGCCAATGTCGTGCCACTCAAAGTTCCAGAACGGCTGAAAAATTGGCGACTTGGTGGCATGTTTCCTCGAGTAAGTGTTGCCACGAGCATTGCCCATCCACACATCATACCCGGCATCAGACAGAATGAAGGCCAAGCCATTGACTGGGCCACTCAGCACCCAATCCGACGAGGAGCAGAGCAAACCGTGCATCAGGAATATTACCGGACGACGACCATCATAGCCCGTGTTCTTGGAGTAGGGTATGCGATGCATTGTCAGAAGATAGCCATCGGATGTTTGCACTTCATGCTCCTCAATTGTATAGCCAAACTTCTTCACAAGACTCACCTGATGGAGTAAAGAGGATATATAATGTGAGTATATAGTATATTAGTAGTATATAGTCAATGTTTACCGTTGTTACTGAACTACTGCGTCCGACATCGGCGGGCAAGGCTGTAACAATAAAAGCCAGCAGTAACTGAGCTACCAGAAATCGGTAGACCCACATTTTCAAAATATATAACTTAATTGACCGCTGTGAAGTTTGCACAGCATTTATATACCCCCATGGCTGTTAAATCAGTCTATATATAATGCTAAAGTTTCAATCAAACTTTTGATAGCATTTTTATTGATTTATTGCAGTATGATTTGATAGATTTGTTGGAAAAACTAATTCAGCATGATTGGTGTAGGAATAGATTATTTACCTCAGTGTTGATAAGCTTTTATACGCTAAACGCTCTTTTGTGGTTTGAATTTAGCGGCAAACCTTGTCGCTGCCATACTGCTGAAAAAACATCTGTTAACAGTGAGTTTCAGATTCACTTAATATAAATTCATTAGTTTTAAACATAACTTAAGCTTGAATAGCAGTTCAGATGTCATTACAAGCCAATTTTTAGTTTCACAATATAGTCTCTTTTCAGGAATATTATTTTTTGCTGTTAACATAAGTTCTGCATGTTGACATTGCTCTGTTAAATAACATTTTTGTTAATCAGTTCTCATTGCCAGGTTAACAGAGCAACAGCAAGCCTAAAAGCAACTAAAAAATGCGTGAAGGACGCGACAGAGAACGGGAGCGGGAGCGGGAGCGTGAGAGAGATCGTGAGAGGGAGCGTGACAGGGATCGAAACCGTGACAGAGAAAGGGAGAGGGATAGGGAGAGGGAACGAGAGCGAGAACGTGAAAGGTATCGCTCCAAATCGAAATCTCCCAAACGCAGCAGCCGGAATCGTTCAAAGTCAAAGAAGAAGAAATCGAAGAAATCCAAAAAGTATTATCGCAGCAGCAGCCGCAGCTTATCCCGCAGCACAACACCAGAGAGTAGCCGGAGCAGCTCCCGAAGCCGGCAGAGCAAGGGCAGGGAAAGGGACTTTGATTCCCGCAAATCCCAATCCAAATCCAGATCCGTAACAATCCGAGCGCCCAGCTCCGAAAGTACCACCCAGTCCACATCGTCAGTGCCGCCCATCAAGGACATCGATCTGCTGGACGCCAAAGTGCAAAAGGCACTGGAAACCATTGACGAGGACGCATTTAAGCCATCTGCATTCTTCAGCAGTCGCGATGAGAAGGACATAGTAATCATCGATTTAAATAAGGAAACGATCACCCTAACCAAGCCAGTCGAGGTGCCAATACCAAAGGAAGACGACATATTTCATCCCAATGTGAGTTGAATTTAAATTTGAATTTGTTTCATATTTAATATGATTTCTATCGATTGCAGTTTTTGGGCGACTCGGAGCTGAAGGCAGAGAAATGGCTGCGCAAACTATACAATTATCGCCAGAAGTACATACAGCAATAGCAAACCGGGCTTATTTTTATTAACAAATAATATAATTATAATAAAATGACAAACATTCGCTTAGAAAATATCAGTGCCTGTTTTTCGGGCACGCATCAAAGCTGTCTCCGGCGTCAGTTGCTCATCGGGCGAAGGATCGCTGGGCTTGCCATCAGCCTCCAGTTTGCCAGCCTTGAAATCCTCAATGATCTTCTGAGAATATACGGCATTGAAGAGATCCAAGCTGGTGAACTCCGATTGGATTACTTCGGGTGCTTTGTAGGAAACATATGGCTTCAGTTTACAGCCACTTAAGTCTGGCACTATAATCTCAGGTATTTTCTCGGCTATCTCCATATACTGCCCGTTAACAGTCATGCCCGTGTCTCGCACTCCTCGCTTGTGAATAGCAACGGGTGGAGCGGCAAGTGTCCTTTGAGCTTCCTTCACTACACGTGTGCCTCGCTTGCTGTATACGTTGAATTTACGGAAGTTACGCTTGCCAGCCACTGGCGCCGTTGTGCTAATGGCACGCTGCTGGCACTTGAGTGCTAGCGGTAAAAGTTTCACACAATTTTGCATTGTTTTTCTGGTAAAATATTGTTGAATAACAAAATCCGGCAGATGTGGGGCTGCCAATCTGTTTGTTAATCAATCAAAACACAGTCTGGCAGTGTTCAACATCTGGTTATCGATATCATCACACGGTTTCGATACCATCGCACAGAAAGCTTTGAAGCGTAAATATTATGAAATGACCAATTCCCACTTTTAAAGCTTTCCACCAATTTCATAGTTAGTGAAATTAAGTCTAAACTTCTTATTTAAACACAAGCTAACGCAAATTGTTATTAGTATATTTCCGTTACTTGAGGAAGAAGTTACAATAAAGAAAGTGAAACGCGCGCATATTCATAATGACGGCAACTGGTAATTTAAACAACAACTCTTTAAATTATTTATACCAAAGAATATTTCCTTTTGCAGATGATAGTTTCGATGCGGAATTTGAAAGATACTTGCATTGCATGTTCTACACCAAGCCCAGTGCAGAATCAATGAAATTTGATCCCTCCATTATTGAGTATTTCGGAGTTCTGAGTCTCACCGATTTGCGGGCACCTGATCGTAAATTGTGGTATATTTACTATGCCAAACAGCCGGAGGTAGACGCTATCCTTGATCGTATATTCCAAAAATATGGCAAAAAGAATATGTGCGAAATATTCCGGAAGCCCATCTTCAGTGGCGTTGGTCTCCGCGCCAGAGTAAAAACCCACTTCTCCGATAAGAAATGGTATGTCAAAGGCAACCTGCTGGAGGCTCCCCCAAAAAGCCCCTACAATGACGATAGGATGGTTCGACATATAACCGACTTGTATAATGAGGAGCGGAAAACGCTCTTTAACTATGTTTGTATGAAACATAATAGCTACTGTCGGTACTACAAGTAATTAGTTGTACGCTTAAATTTGCTTTGTTTACAAGCTCTGTGATGTATACATATATTTATTTATCTATAAGTAACCAATTGTGTCTGCCTATAATTTAATCTATGACTGTATTTTCTTACAAATGATGATGTATTAAAATATTAGCTTAAAAAGCTTTGAATATATTTCGATAATTGCACGGGTTTGGTGTGTTTAATTGATTATAGTAAACAAGCTACGGAAGCTTTTAAAAATTTCACCACAGCCGTTAACTGTGGTAAGGTTGTTTCAGCCAAGCATGCTCGAATAGAAAGTACCCTGTATTTAGGTGTTAATTTAAATGACATATAACATATATGTTCATCAGGAATAGTAGCCATTTATCAGGAATCGATAACTCTATAAAACACGATAACAGTAATTTGACAATACTTGTCGTTGAGCTGTCATTGGAGCTCATCATTTAGTTTTCACTATCAGACAAACAATTTACGGGCTTCTCATAAAGAATTAAGAAAATGTAAGAAAAATATAAATTGGTTTGTATTTAAGTTAAGCAGAAAATCCGCAACGCTAATTTAAAAGGATGGAAGATACGTTTTGAAGTGCAATTTAAAATATGCAGCCAGCAAAGCAAAAAACTGAGAAACTGATATTTTCCCATTAAAGGTCGGACTGGGAGAACTATGGCAGACGTAACAATTACAATTCTCAATCCGGTCCACTGCGTCGTCGCCGGGGCCCCAACTTCGGCTCACCGTCTCCGCCGCCAAAGCGTCATTCAAGTTACAAGGCGCTCACTCTTCATCGTCTGCAACGCGTAAGAAGTGACATTTTTAATATACAATATAACAAATTTCCTATGCTTGAAACCGTCTCCCTTCTTTCCCTTCTTCAGGATCAGCCGGCGCCTAGTCGCTGCCTAGGTGTCTTTGGTCTGAACAGCAACACCGTGGAATATAAGTTGCACGAAATATTTATCAAGTTCGGACCCATCGAACACATCCAAATGATAAACTTCGCTGAGGTGAGCACACATAAATATCTTTGCTTGAAGTCATTTACTTAGTTATTTCTGAATTCTAGACTCGTACTTCGCGTGGTTTTTGCTTCATTTACTTTGAGAATCTCAAGGATGCGCAGGCAGCCAAGATTGAGTGCTCTGGCATGGAGATTGATGGTAATCGCATCCGTATAGATTATTCCATTACCAAGCGTGCACACTCCCCAACCCCTGGTGTCTACATGGGACGCCCATCACGGTTTGTATATTACGAATCCAAGCCCTGTACCTAAATTTAGCATTCTCGCCTACATACTTTTGGTGTTTATTTTTACAGGCACTACGGTACACGGAACTTTGACAACCGGAATGTGGGATATCGCCCTCGAAGCCCCCAAGTTCCGAATCGACGCAAGAATAATAACTATTGAATAATGTTATATAGTCCAATAATTTACCAAACATATGTTCATATTGTTTAATTTTTATCAATGCTGAAATATATTAAATAATAAAACCGAAAATTGAACATTTAAAATAACTTGTATTAAAACGTTGCAATTACAAAATTCGAAAATACTATCGTTAAAGCCGATAGGTCGCATTCTTATTCGATACAAATATTAATGCCTATGCAGCCCTGTACATTTATGCGTGCCATACATTTGACAGTAATTTTAAAGAAAGCCAAAAACTAAAATAAGAGTGGTCTAGCTATTAGCGTTAATTGCACCCATTAACATGGTAAGTATTGCTGCTAAAGGAATCGGGGTGATAAATGTGCTTAACACGGCTTTATGCTCCCTCCTCGTCCGTAGTCCTCTGGGTTCGACAACGGAAGGCCAAAGGAATATTTGCATTTGCATCGCATTGATAAACACAAATGTAGTCGCAGGTATATACATATATGTTCAATGCATTGGTATTGGTCTTAAGTCGTTGGCACTCACACATGAACAATTTGCAGTTCTGACATTTCGACCAGTTCATCGGCAGAGTCCTCGGACAGTTGTCGTTGCTGTCAGCGTCGGTGAGTATCGTTTGTGGAGGGAGGTGAATATCGAGACTTTCAGATTTGACTGACATCTCAGTAGGCCGTCATAAGTTTTTCTAGTCTGTAAACTGTCATTGGGAAGCAATCATTTGGGTTTAGCTTTTCAAGCAAGCAGGTTATTTTCTCCGCTCTTCCAAAAAATTATAAAATAGATTTAATTTGAGAAATGTAAGAAAAAGTGAAATAAAATATATATATATTATTTTTTTTTCAGAGGAAAAAGTGAACATTTAAAATCTTCAATTTCAAGCAAGCAAATAATTTTCTGCAATGCAAAACAATCCTTTTAATGGCAGTTCAATTCAATTAGTCAGAAATCAAATGTCAAAAAAAGCGACTTACACATTTTACCATCAAGACGTTGCGTGAGCAAAAACCAATTGAAAATCTTACCTATTCCCATTCAAGGTCGGACGTGGAGGTCTATGGCAGTCGCAACAGCAGCAACAACAACTCCAAAACCAATTTGGAGCGCCGTCGCTCGTATTCCGGATCAGAATCGCCACCTGCGCGCTATTCCCGGCGTTCATCGCGCGATAGCCAGCGCATGCGTCAGGCACGCGTAAGTAGCCGCACGCTTATAACATATATATATTTATAAATATATACAACAGACATTTAATGTGTTCAGTCACAGCAATTTCCGCAGGCTAGTCGCTGCATTGGTGTCTTTGGCCTGAGCACCAAAACCACCCAGCAGAAGGTGCGCGAATTGTTTAACAAATTTGGGCCCATCGAACGCATCCAAATGGTCATCGATGCCCATGTAAGTGGAGATTCTTTAACTGACAATATTTATACGCCATGTATTCTGTCAGAATGCAACTTGAACTTGAGCTTCTGCCGAGTTGCGTGTCTTTCTTTTGGCAATAGTATATTCCAATTGCAGCAATAATGAGTGTTTGCTATGCGAGGTACTAGCAATCCACTAAAGGCTTGGTGCAACAAAAACAAAAACTTTAGAGGTGGCTTTCATTTTAATGCACTATATCCTTGCAGACTCGTCGCTCTCGCGGCTTTTGTTTTATTTACTTTGAGAATCTCGATGATGCACGCGCTGCCAAGGATGCCTGCACTGGCATGAATGTGGATGGTCGCCGCATACGCGTTGATTACTCGACAACGAAGCGCGCGCACACACCCACACCTGGTGTTTACATGGGACGCCCATCACGGTTTGTTGTGTTAGCTCATTTATATTTTATATTTTAATGAATATTATGCAGCCAACCGGGTAGACAATCTCGTGACCGTGACAATAACTTCCGACATGCATCCCGTCAGCGTCGCCGCAACCGCGACGATTCGGCATCACTATCGCCAATCGATCGTCGCATGCGTCAAGGCCGCCATCGCAACGAGCGCAGTCGTACTCGCAGCTATTCTCGTTCTCGCTCACCACGCAAGCGTAAGTGGGGAGTCAAATAATTTCCAAAAACTAATATTGATCAATGTTTATTATCTCTTGCAACAGCTCGCTATCAATCGCGTTATTAGTGTGGCTTGTGGATGCTCCAGCACGACGGTATAGACTGAATTGTTTTGTTTAATAACCATCATTAATTAGTATGTTTCATCACGTCTACTATATTTAGTTTATAATTATCCCTAATTTGTTTATGTTGCACCCTCGTACATTTTGTAAAATGTAGTTTATAACCACCAACAAAGCATCAGTGTAGATTACGCGTCTCATCTTTCGCCTTCCAAGCGCGTAACACACTTTGTGATATGTATTTTAAAGCAACACCTTAAATCGTTAACAATAAACTAACTAAACTAACCCAGTTGTACGTTTTAGTATAAACTAAAGAAACATCTTAAATGTGCTTAACGTGCAATATGTATTTTAGTGTATGCAGTTTAGAAAATATTTTTAAATTCTGCACAGTAATTGTACAATAAACAAAATGCATTTCAGACAAATCAGTTTATGTGGGCCTTAAAATAGCGGGTATTATAGAAATATTTCTTTTATAGTAATATTTAACTTAAATATACATGAATATTAATTTGGATTGGCTGCGGCTGCTGCTGCGGATGTTGTTGCTACTACTGCTGTCGTTGCAGCAGCGCCTGTTGTGGTCTGCGTTGCTCGCGACGTCTTGTAGGCAAGTTCCAGACTCTGCTGTACCACTTGCATATCCCCTTCAATACTGCGCGCCCAGTTCTCCACATCTCCCAGTTCCTTCAGGGCGCTGCTAAAGTTGTCGATTAATTGTAGCCACTGATGCGTCTGTTTGGCAAAGTTGGTGGCACCCACATGCAATTGCTTGGCCTCTGCATCCAAACGCTTCTGATTTAAATACGCTTGGGCCACCCTATATGTAATATATATTTTATACATATATATATAGTATATCATATGATACAGATTCAGCCATACCCCACATTCAGATGATCAACCAGCGATTGGGTTAGTTCGTTGGAAGCTTCAATGGCCTCCTTGCGACGCACTTCTTGCTCTTGTTTGCGCTTTGATTGCTTCGCATGATGTTCCTTAACCATTGAGGTCAACATATTGCACTGTTTTTGTTTTAAAGTCAAAAAGAAATTACAAACAATCCAGCTGACAGCTAGAGATGGCCAGCATGAGCAGATTAAATTAGCTGAGGCTCAAGCTATCGATAAATAGTTCTTAACAATAAATATTATCGATACTTTAAAATTAGAGCGGTTCAAATGAGCCGTTCAAATTATAGCCGTTATTTATTGGTAAAACAAATTATATTCATAGGTAATTAACATATTTTCGTCAACAACTCAAACGCGCCAGTGCCGTTTCGTACAGGCAGGCCTACCATCAGGCGACTAGATGGAGAATTCAGCTCATCGGGACGTCCAAAACCGGTTGCGCTGCGCAAAAACTGCAAACTGGATTCAAAGGACATTTGCTGCAGTGGAGAAGAGGAATGCTCCATGCCCTTGCGCGATAGCGGCTGGAAGGTGCCGTCAAAGGTCATGTAGTCGGCAATCAGCGACAAATGTCGTCGATCAACAGTAATGCCATAAACCTTGAACACATTGCTCACTTCCTTGACAACCACCTGAGTGGCAGCCTCGATGCCATAGGTCCTGGCTATAGCGTGTATATCGTTGGAATACAAACGATTCAGATCCAGGATCTTGTTGTGCTGGAACATTTCACCCATATTGATGCCATCTGTTTTCAGCAACTGCTCATCGTCGTTGCCCTTGTAGATGATGGCCCGCTTAATATGATGCACCTGGTGGACAATGCTCTTGGCGGCCAGTTCGCGTATGATGGAAGTCAGATCGGGTTTCTGGTAGCGCACGCTCAGATTGAGGGTAACTCTGCACCATAGATGATGCTCCTTGTCATAGGTGTAATCTTGAACCATTTGGTTACTGAGCAGCTTTTCCACCGACTTATCATCCACTTCGGCATTTTCGTCATTTGCCAGCTCATTGCCATCCTCATCTTCGGCTTCATCGTCATCATCTAGAAGAAAAATGCAGTTTTCATGAGTAACGTTACTTTTTAAAGTGTTTAAAGGTTCACTTACCATTGGCATCTATAAGTTCCTCAGCATCGTCGGGGTCGTCATAGTCATTTTCATCCATTTTGCGTTGCTTCAGTTTAACGCCAGTCGCATCGTCGTCACCCTATAACAGTTAATAACATGGTTACATATTTTACTGGTGCTTTCACAGTATAATAACTTACACCCTCATCTGAAGAGTCGTCATCGATGTCTCTTGCCTTCTGTGTGCCTGTGCCCATATCATCGGCAGCATCGAGCTCTTGATCATTATCCTCATCCAGTTTGTTGCCACCCTCCTTTTTGTCATCAACCACAATGCTACAGGGATTAGCAATAGTATAGCAAAGAGTTTAAAGAATAGCAATAATATTATTTACATTTTGGACGTCTTTTTGGCGTTGGACACTTTCATAATGGCGCGTATGAGCTGCTTGAAGAATGTCTGATGCATGTATTTGATAATGCGCTTGGGTCGAACGCAGTAATCGTCCTTGTAGATCTCGCGTGGCAGGAACTTAAACATCAGGTCATAGACATAAGCGCGTTCCGGTTCCATCGTCAAGCTAGTACTGATATGCACAGCTATGTGGGGAGAAGAGAGCACTTATATAAAAAGTCAGTTATGCATTGGAATAACTTACATTCTAGCAGGCTGGCGACGGTCACACAGTTGAGGGAAATGCGCAATTTCTCCGCATTGTGCTGCTGTCCCGGATTGATGGGAATGTCCATCGATGGCGTCTTAATGTTCGAGGAGGCCAGCATGAGTATTTCACGCAAACGCGGTATGCCCAGAGTAACGTTCATCTCACCACGACCCGCAAAATGGAAGGTGTTCAGTGTCATCTGGGTGGAGGGTTCACCAATCGACTGGGCGGCAATTAGGCCCACTGGTTCGCCAGGCGAGGCCAGCGCTTTGATGCTCTTCATGTGCATTATGTCAGATATGATTTGTTTTTGCGACGGATGCTTCTCCGAGTAGTCATTAATTAGTTGACGAGTGCGTTCAGAAACAGCGCCGTAATAATTATCCTGTTTGTACACAGCCACGGAAGGATCGGGACAACGTGCATACTTCTTGCGGTAGAGTGCCTTGTCCTCTGCATCCGCCTTCTTCCACAGCTTAAGCATGCCCTCGTCGAAGCGTCGACGTCCCGTCTTGGCATTGATCTCATTGGGTCTGCTAACCTCCACTTCGTTGCGCAGCTCCTCCGAGAAGTGAGTGAAAGCGGCACGCAATTTGGCCGGCTTTTTTCTCTGCCAGCTGCGTATGTGTTTCTCGTGGCGTTGTATCTTCAACAGGCACTCCTCATCCTTCATTAAAAGCAGCTGGCTGGGCCGCAAAACTGCCTTTTCATTTTGTGCGAGAAAATCAGCGCAGAATTTGCCATCGAAGAACTTTGACTTGAGTATGTCCAAGCCATCCTCACCATACAGAAACTGCACGACGCTGTTGTCACTGTCGCGCACTGTCAGATCATAGTGCACACTCAGTCCCTCCAAGTGCTTGATAAGGCAGCGCTGCAGATAACCGGATCGAGATGTCTTCACAGCAGTATCGATGAGACCCTGTCGTCAAGTATAACGTAATGCTTATCAATCTACCGAGAGTCACTACACAATGTCTATACTCACTTCACGACCAGCCATGCAGTGAAAGAAAAAGTCCTGTGGTTGTATGCCCGTCATGAAACGTCCATCAATAAAACCGCCAGACTTGGGCGATGTCTCAAAAGAGGTAAAGCTGGGCAGCGATTTGCCAGATATCATTAGTGGCGGTCGCTTGCCTTCCAGCTCAATTTGGCCCAGGAGGCAAGATATCTGCATGGTGTTCACCATGGAACCTTTGGCGCCGGACAGCACCATGAGCTGCAGATTGTTCGACGGGAACTTGCTGATCAGCCCGCCAGGCAGGCATGTTCTTAAAAGATTTATATATAGTATTAATATAAAGACTAAACCATGACTAAAATGCTTTTGAAAATTGGTTTACTTTTGACAAAGTTATGGGAGTTTTAAGTCTTAGAATGGCATTTCCAGGGACTTGGCACATCACATGCCAGAACTGTGGTCATGATTTTTGACAAGAAATCAGAAAACTTAAATTTTCTCAACTTTGAATGTAGAATCTTTAAGGAGGACAAACCACGACCAAAATGCCCTCGGGATCGAAAATCGGATCAGTTTTGACAAAGTTATGGGAGTGGAAAGCTTGGACCCGTGCCTACATACAATTTTTCTATACATAATGCGATAGGAGATTTATCCCAACTATAACTTACTTGTTAATGTCATTTGTGTAGCTATCGAGCAATGATTTATATTTGCGATCGAGTAAAACTCGAAATTTAGCATCCTTGACATAGGCGGCTTCCATTTGCTCGGCCAATACATCGTGCACCGGTACCTCATCCAACTCCAAAGCGGCGGCAACGGCATTGTTGCCCACATTGCGACATTCGTGTATGATGCTGCGACGTTGGCGATCCGCCTCGTCGGTGACTAAAATGTCCTTGACGCCCAACGTGAAGCCCTCGAGTTGCAAGAAAAATGTAAACACTTTTGTGAAGGCGGTCAGCAGGCGGGTGGAGACATCGCCGCCATACAGCTCGTACATGCAGTGAATCAGGCCAAATGTGGTGGCGCCATACTGCTGCTTATCTAGCACACCGACCAACAGTTCGCCTTTGCGTATCTGCACCTGACTCTCGCTCAGCTCCTGCTCCAGCGGGGTCGAGCCACACTTCGGGGTGCGCGGCCGAGCCACATTCCAATTCTGCAAGGTTTAAACCAATTAGTAAATGGGACACATGGCTTTCCCAAAACCTAGAGAGCTGAACTCTGTTCCTTGCTTACCTTGCCGCCAATTTTGGCAAAAGAATCCAAGTTGATGCGCTCATAGCCATCCGGTATCAAATTGATGATTATAGTGGAGAGCACTTGCTTGCCCGACCACAACTTAGTTGGTTTCATTATAGCCGGTGGCAGCAGCTTGACATCTCTGTTAAGATGCGACAAGCCCTGGAAGACCAACTGCTGATAGTCCTCGCGATTGAAAAAGCGACCGCGTATGGAGAGCTTTACGCCCGAAATGACCTGATCCTGGATAAGGCCACCCAGCGGAGTCCCGTCTTTGGGCACCAGATAATTACTGGCCACATTGACCAGATTATAGGCCTCGGAACGGGCCACTTCGCTCTGCGGAAAATGCGCATTCATCTCGTCACCATCAAAATCAGCGTTATACGCCTTGCAGTTGGAGTAGTGCAGACGAAAGGTTTTCTCGCCGTGCAAAATGCGCGCCTTGTGCGCCATTATAGAGGGCTTATGCAGCGATGGCTGACGATTGAGCAGCAGGACATCACCGTTCAGGACATGACGGTGCACGATCTTAACGCCGTCCTTAGGATTGGATAGCAAGAGCTTTGCCATGCTAGCTCTTTTAGCTGCATTCTCAGCGGGTATAATTGTAGTCAATCCCTTGCAGTCCTGTATGTAATTAGCGCCCGGATGAACGTCCGGTCCATTCATGACCATTTTACGCAACTCGAGTACATTCCATTCAGTGACGGGCACGGGATAGGACAACTTCCGCGCAAATATGTCCGGTATGCCAATCTCATCCACATCGATATTGGGATCAGGCGTGATAACTGTGCGTGCTGCAAAATTCACACGTTTGCCCATCATGTGCTTGCGAATGAGTCCGTCCTTCTTCTCGATTACCTGCTTGAGGCCCTCGGCGGATTTCATGTCGCGCGACATGTTCACATCGAGCAGCACATCTACGGAGCTCTGAAGTGCTATCCAGGCATTGTAGAGCTTCTCGTGGCTGTTGCTGCCACGCATATTCTGGTAAGCAGCTTTGGCCTGTTCACTGAGTTTCTCCTGATGCCCTTTCATGAACTTTAGCACCACATTAAGCACATGGTTATTCTCAATAACGTTCACATAGATTTCTGTCTGCGGATTGCCCTTCATGATATCGTTAATAACGTTCATAGGACGCGCACGCGGCGGTGTTACGGGTATTGTGTCCATAAAGAATATATCCACCGGCGAGTAGTCGCCACTGGGTATGCTTGATGAGCCCAGGCTCAGCACGGGCAATAGCAGCTTCAGCAGTTGTGGATAGTTCTCATATATCTTTCGCAAATAGCGCCGGCATTCGTCCGCGAATATCACCTTGTTCTGGCCAGTGCTCTCGGGCACATCGCCCAGGCTGGAAAGAAAATCAGGTATTAATAGAAAATCAAATGTTTTAATGGAGATTACCACTTACCGCTCCTTCAAATCGGCAATGGTCACATAGTGGACAAGACGACGGTGCAAATAGCGCACAAAGCGCATGGGCTTGTTGCAGTGCCGGCACTTCTTGTTCGATGCCCGCTGCAGTGCCGCATGAGTAATGGCTGTGCGCAAGGCGCAGCTGGTTTTGGTCACATTGGTGGCATTGCTAACGTTCTTAGCCAGCAGTTCGTTGACAGCGGCAATGCGTGGATGCACAGCATCCCCGTTATCCAGCTTGATCAGCTCATCTGTGTTCTGGCAGACAATCTCTGATTTGAACACCTCCAGATCCTGTGCCTCAATTATATACCCAGCGTCGATGAGGCGCAGCTGAAGCATGACAATCTCGCTCTCATGATCTGTAGAGTTGAGTTTTATATTTTAGAAGGATGGAGGCATTACGAGTTTGGGATTGCTTAACCAACACTCACCCTTCATTTGCAGCTTGTGGCAATGGAGACAGAAGATGCACAACAAACGCTGAACCAATTTAATGAAGAAGGGATTGTAAACCACCGAACTGAGCTCAATGTGTCCCATGTGCCCGGGACAGTCCTGCATCTTTAGGCAGGTGCCACACGGATCCATGCAACGGCCATACGAACCCAAACGTATATCATAGAGACCACCTGGGATTGGATGACCCAAAGCATCAAATGTGAGGCCTGTGATTATTTTCACCACACTCAGTTTTCGTATCTCGTCGGGTGTAAACACGGCGAACTCCAAGTCCGAGGGAAACATGTGCACCTCCGGCGCCCTTCGTGAGCCCATTTTGAAGCGATTGTATTTGGATTTTTTAAAGAAAATAAGTTTCTGCCTTAAAAGCAACAACGAGCAGCACGTGTATTTAAAGATAACTGCAAGAGAATCGATGTATGTAATCAACGTACCGATAGCTATGCTTGTTTCGCGATATATCGCCACTAAAACTAGTTGTAATCGATAGCATATGAGCACACAGGGTCGTTATACATAATATTAGGCGCGAATTGTTCAAATTTGAGAAATTAACAATTTGTAATCTTTAATCATAAAGAAGATATGTAAATACGTAATGTACATCATATTGATACTTTGGTTATGCTTAGAACTTATCACAAGTCAACTGGTATTGCCAGTTTTTAAAAGCCACACTCTGCTCGTATTTGTTGCGGACAGTGTCCATGAGTTCCGCAACAGTTGTCTCATCTCCAGTTGCTGTTGCTCCATCACCGCAGCCATCTCTTGCTCTAGCTCCAGCTCCAGTTCCGGCTCCTCGGACAGCGTTTGAAGCGTTGCTGCCCACTGGCTGTTCATCGTACGGCTGCAATTGTCTTGGACGTCGCATACGCTGCTTACCCGCTGCTGATCCTGCTGCGTCTGCTGCTGTTGCTGTCTCTCCTTCTCGTTCTCTTTCGTTGTCACGTTTCGCTGTTCGACCACCCTTGCGCCAGGACTCGACATTGGCCACGCCCCTGTCGGTGCCAACCCCAAAGATGGTCGTCCAACGAAACCACTTTTGTCATAAGCCATACGACGACTCCGTCGATGCACTGCGTCGACTATGCGGCAGCTCGCGTCGCAGCAAATAGACACACAAGCCCAGGCAGGCAAGCAGCAGGCACACCAGGCTCAACATGGCATAAAAACCCTGTCGATAACGGGCCGCATCCGCATTGGCCTCCATTAGTTTCAAACGCTGCCCCAAAGCACCACCAGCGCTGCCATCGCGTAGCTCTGCATCCTGTGCTGAGGGCAACAGGAGCTGCCAGAAGCCATAAACGCGTCGCAAGTGATTGCCATAGCCGGAATCCAGCTGATTGCTGGCCTCATAAGATTGGCCACTGCCCTGCCGATAGTTGTCATGTCGATTTGTTCTGGACAGGCTGCGATCTATGCCTAGCTCCGTCTGTTGCTTGCCTCCCAGCAGCTGCTCAACTAGCGCCTCATCGACGCCAAATGGCAGCTCCACGCTCTTGGCCAGCTCACCCAAACTGTAGATAAACGGACGATGCGCCGTATACGGCAGCCAGGCATCGTAGATGCGTCCTGGCGTGGGATTACCTCCCTTCACAAAATTGGCAAAGGAGCCGCGCAACTTGCGGCACAGCTGCTCCTCCTCTGCGCTAAAGCGACGCCGGGCAATCTGCTGAAATAAACTCGGACCGAGCAGCAGTGGCAAATCCGCACTGTGCGAGGCGCCACCAAAGAGATTCTGTCTGCCACGCATATCCATTGCCTGGGCGTGCGACTGGTCAAAGACATAGGCATAGCTCATGCTTGAGTTGAGCAGCTGCAGCAGGCGCAGAAAGGGTGTCTCGTATAGCGACTCCGACAGCAAACGTTGCATGCCCCACAGCAACTGTCCGACGGATGCCTCGTCGCTGAAATATCGCCAGCGGATAGCAGCCAGTTGTGACTCACTGGCAACCGCCTCCAGTTGCATGGAGCGCAGCACATTCGGCAGCAGAGTGCTATTGATATATTGATGCAGGGCCAACTGGCCATCGCGTGCGACATCCAGCCAGTAGTCCTGCAGAAAGGCGCCCTCATTGGAGCCAATGCCCAGCAGCAGCGGAGGAAGTGACACATTCACCAGACGCTCTGCCAGTTGACTAAAGCCAGGCAGCTGGACACCCAGCTGCAGGCTGGCATTGCCATGATTATAGACGCTTTCGTAGGCACGCAGCAAATCCTCGGTGCTCTTGCGGCGCAGGCAGCTCAGCAGCTGGCGATGCTGTGCCTCCTCGAACTGACAGCCCAGCTTATGGACAAGTATACGCCCCGTGGCCACAATGCGCTGCTGATGGCCAGCACCCAAGGCGTACAGCACAGGACCTGGTGACATCACTATCAGCTGCTTAAATAGCGACACTCCATCAATCGGCTGCAGTGCAGCGGCCAGTGCCAGAATGGCACCGCTTCCATGACCCAACAGCGTCACTTCATCCGCATTCCCACCGAAGCTGGGCGCATTGTGCTGCAGCCAACGCAGCGCCAGTTGAACATCAGTTAATCCATAGTTGCCCGGCAGCTGGCGATGATCCTGGCCCAGTCCCAGCCAGCCGTAGATATTGCTGCGATACTGCACACTGACCACAACGATGCCCTCGGCAGCAGCAAAGTCCAGTCCATTGATGCGATTACGTGGCCAGTCGTAGGCAAAGTCCTCGCCGCTAATAATCACCAGCATTGGCAGCTGGCCATAACGTAAGCCCGTCTCCGGCGTCCATATGTTCACATACAGACAATCCTCGTTGCTGGGCACCGCACGGGAAATGCTCCCATCGGCACTCTCATCATAAATGGTATTCGAAAGCTGTGGACAAATCGACTGCATTGCCGTTGCCTGAAGCGTCCGGTTCCAGCCATTGTGCGGCTTGGCCGGCTAAGGAAGGATTCAAGTTGAAGTATTTTAATAATTAATATAATATTATCATGTCTTAAACATATTCTTATCTTATTTGGAAACTGTTAAAGAAACTTTTTTATATACTTAATAATAATTTAATAATAGTTTTTATATTTTGTCATATTTTTATTAGCTTAGTAGATAGGTTCATATAGTAATAGTCCAAAATTTACCTTTTTCCCGTTGTATGATATTTATTATTATATAAATTATATTATATTGTTCATAGTTGACTTACCGCAAAGCGCAGTGGACCCAAGGGAGGCTGCGCATAGGGTATTCCCAAAAAAGCGTAGCAGGCGCTGCGTGCTCCATCCGGAAACACTTTGAGCTGGTAAGCGAAGAACAAGTTTTAATGGACGCAACTACTATAGAAAGACCGATAATACTTACACCAATAAGATCGCCCTGATCCAGTTTTATGTGCGTTTGCTGGGCCCAGCAACCTTGGATGCCGAGCCAAATGAATACCCCCAGCCAGTTAAAAATCCGTAAGATTTGCATATTTTGGTTGAATTTCACTTTCTAACACATTAAGCTGCATTTATTAGTTTATGAAATTTTCTTTGATTTTTTCCGCAGCAATTTTTTACATAGTAGACTTCTTGACGTTAGCATGAAAACTAAAAAAAAAACTGAACCCGTTGATGGAAAAGTTGACTAAAAGTTTCTGCTAGAATTATTTCAATTGTTTTCTGGTGTCATTATTGTTATTGCTGTTCCTGTTGTTGTTGTTGGTGTTGTTGGTGTTGTTGTTGTAATGTGTTGTGTGCGCGCAGGAATCATTCATGCATTCATTAGATCAAAACGCCAGCGACACCAAAACATTAAACAACAGGTAGGTTCGCAGGGTTGATTGTTGCTGTTGTTTGTGGTGCACATACGTTAATATGTTAATATAGATAGGTATATATATATACATATGTATGTATGCATGTACATATATAGTCATGACAACGCAGAAGACTGGACCTGAACCCATAACTTTGAACCCGAAACAGCGGCAATTGTTACATGGACACTTTTTGGAGTATGTTGTAGTAAATCAATTACAGAGGGTTACTTCAAATGTTTGTGTATATATACATATAAAAAACAATGGATGAGTTAAGCCATGAAATCTATATGACTCATATATTTTGAGAAGGGAAATGTTTCAAGAGGGAAACAAGTTGTACAAAAAGAAATCTTAAGAATAACAGTTATATACTACCATAAATGTATCTCACAGATAAAAGTTATGTTGTCTATGATGAGTCATATACACATGTATACCTAACGACTGACATTTTGATCCATTTTGATATAGCTACAGCTATGATATTCTATACATCATTAAATAAATGATGTACAAGTTCTCGCGATCAAAGTAACCAACTTTGGTTGTTGCCCTCGCTCTTGTTATATTGTTGTTTTTATATTTAAAATGTTTTTTTTTTTTTATATTTTTTTATTGAGTTTTGATTTTGCTGGTGCTGTGTGTGTGTGTGTGTGTGTGTGTCTGTGTGTGTGATAATGTAAATGTTCCAACGCTTCACAGCCGACTGCGACTGGCTGGCAGTCTGTCGCTCCTGTTAAATGGAGCTGTCGCAGCTTTTGGCTTGCAGCAGATAATGTACCATAATGTTGGTTTTAATTCCAGGCCAATGTTGGCAGCAGTTGGCTGCTCTGGTGGTTGTTTATTTTTCGCTGTTAGACGAAGCGAAGTTCCGGTCAGCGGCCGCTGGAGTTGGAGATCAGCGCTGGCTGTGGAGCAATGCTCATAATTAACATCTAGTATGTTGTCATAGAGACCTGTGCTTTTATTGGCGCACGCACATTTATGCATTTTAATTAGTTTTTGGAATAATTTGCTGCTGCTCCAGCAGATTCGGCGTGAAAATCACCAGGGATGGGAGAGGAGGAATATTTTCTGTTAATTATGTGGCTACAAAATACACGTTTAAACTGCCATTTGCCTAAACTTCTGCTCCCCTTGTCTATCTCTTTCTCGCTCTTTCTCTTTCTCACTCTACATATGGCATATACATATCTCTTTGGCCAGCATAATCAATTTATGGCATAGGTTCGGAGTTCAGTTCCGATTATTGTAAATCGCAATGGCGGCCTAGTTTGGTCAATGGGTCAATCTCTATGTATGTGTGTGTGAGTGTGTGTGTGGGAGGGGGGGAGGTAAAAACAAATTAGGGCTGCTCGATGACTGTAAATGCAATATCGAAGGTAAAACCATGTGAAATATATTTGCCAATTTACTGCGGCCTAAATCTGCAACTATGTTAATCTAATGTTGGCTTATGGAATAACAAAAGATATTACAAACTGCAATCATTTGATTTAAACACATTCGCATCACTATATCTTGAATCTAAATATTTGGTCTCCGTACTTGCAGCAGAGCCAAAATGGTTCAACCTCAAGCCAACAAGTAGGCCAAAACAAATTAAGCTGTCAAATTTTGTTCATTTCGTTTTTGGCCATTTTGTTGTCGGGCAAAGCTGTTGATCGTTGTTGTTGCACATTGTTTTGACATTTGGCTTTGGTCCCAAAAAATATTTTCAATAAATTCGTCACAAATACCTTTGACACAAAGTTGGCCAAACACTTAAAGCACTTATTGCAAACTAAATGGAAAACTAAAAATGTCCGTCAACAACCAAAAACCCAATGCAAATATTCAAAGCTACAACAGAAAAATGTTTGGCAGCTAGTCTAAATCAATAATAACAGTCATAACAAAAATGACAACTGAATATAAATCGGATTGCAATAGAAACTACAGGTTTCATATTGTTTGAATTTAGTTGCTGTTGGGAAAGCCAAAAAAAACGTTTGTCTAATGAAAATATCTATGATTTTCGGCCGAGTTGATTGTTTACATATTGCCCGAACATATTGAAAACTTCTTTATAAAATTGCAGTCCAATAAAAGCCAATTGTTGGCTGTTATTTTTGCTGCTGTAGACATTGTTGCTATTTCGATTATGCGCTGCAAATATAAAAATGTTTCAAAGTTTTGTGAACCCTTGCAAAGTCAGTATTTGCACTGGATGCGTACAGCGAGGGGGTATGAGGGGATGAAGGGATGCCATAGATGCTTGCTTGGGTGACTGAGCTCTTGTAAACTCGTAATTCAATTTTGATTTATATTTTTCAACAATGCATGGAATTATGCTTATACTGTGTACCCATTAAAAATAGATAAATGGGTGTCATGCGGCTGTGGAAATGCATGTACAGACCCCATTATGTATAACAAATCATATTTAGCAAATTTTTAACATTTTACACAGTTATAACTTTGTCAAAACTCAACCGATGCCTTTTGATCATGATTTTTAATGCTACATTTAAATATATAAATACAATTAATAAACAAAATTCAAATGCCAGGTGTCTGCACTCTTTAAAAATGTATTAAAAGGGTATCAGAAGTATGAGCTGGGTACAGGGTATCTCCTGGTCCGGTACTCTCCACTATAGCACTCACACTTGTTTCTGTATTGTTGTGTTTTCTTTGTTTTGCAAAGCAATAAAGTGAAAACATTTTGTGCATTTTTGGATTTTACACAAGGCAAATTCGGATTTCTGGCTTTGCCAACAATTTGTCAACACTTCGAAACAATTTAAGTTGTGGTTGCTGTTCATGAAAGTTGGCAATTCAATGCGACAGTCTGAGGGCGTGGCCTGCCTAACTCTATGTAAATCTCAATTTAGAAATAATATTAAATGGTTTTGCTAACCTTGAAACTGAACAGAATTCTTTGTGGAATATTGTTGTTGTTAAGTTGAAATTACTTTTGGTCGACATCTAAATAGCCATACTCATTTTTGAACACATTTATTTCTGTATCAATTCATTTGTGCACTTTTATAATTTATACCGAATTGCATAGAATTTATTTAATCAAAAATGTTGTTGCAATAAGCAATGTTAAATAATCTTATTTATATTCATTGCATATTTGCCATATTAATTAAAATTATGCCTAGGGCCAATAAGATGAAAATATTTCCTATTAGTAAATGCCAATTGCAACGTAACAATAACAACAACAACAACACTCGCTAACAATAACGTGAATTAGCAGAATTAAATAAAGTTCGTGGGACAGCAGGGTATAATACAATTATGTAATTAGCTAGAACAACAACAGTGCCAGCAATTTGTGCAATAATATTTAATAAAACAATGTGCAAAGCTTAAGTTATAACATTTGCTGTTGTTGTTTTTGATGTCGGTATTGTTGCTGTTGCTGTTGTTGCTGTTGCTTTAAGCCTTATTTAACGGCCCTGTAGACAAACAATGTGGCAGGCATTTTGTTTATGCAGCTAACCACACGACTTGCACTCAACCATCTGTTGGACTGCAAGGGGCATGCAGCTAAGTGGGGCATGGGGTACGTTACATGCATGCATCATGTTTTACACACGCTCTTTCTAATTAATGCTAAAAATTTTAGTTGAAAAATAACCGAAAACATAAGCGTCCCGCATTTTCGTTGGTCTAGCTAATGCTCTGATGGGTGCAGTGGGGGGGACTCCATGGGGGCACTGGTTGTATGAATCAGTTCTTCAGCGCCTTTGTTAGACTTGCCGCCTACAACGGCTCTCACTCTGCCACACCGACACAAAAACTAAACATATGCAAAGCAGCAGCTGCCGCGCGCCCTTGACAATGTCAACAACATGCAACCAGGCGGACAGAAGTGACCGCCACAGGTCGTCAGTGAACGGGAAAGAGAGAGAGAGAGAGAGAGAGAAAAGGGAAGTGAGAGCGAGATAGTATCAGAATATGTGAACAGAGAGAGAGAACCTCTGAAATCTGCACTATAATATACTTAAAATTATTTTTATTTGGTTCAACCCACTTGAATTTATGAGAATCGCGTAGAAGGGCATTAACACTGATGTTTCCCTCTGCTGATAACTTTTACAGTTAAAATAAAAGTGTAGAAGTTATCAGCCGACTCGCCTGTTGATGCTGTTCATTATTGTTAGAAACTTATTCCTTGTAATTTTTACTTTGTATTTGCTATTATTAATAACTGACGAACTCAGGTCTCTGCTTAAAGAGTCATGCGGGTTAGATAGTTTAATTTATTATTCAACTTTATCGAACCTGAATCATATAACTATTTACATGCGTTATGACTGGCTTATTGCACTGGGTATATAAGTAGAAGTATGTGAATAATCAAGCAATAGTCGTATGTGAGCAAAATGAAAGCAACGATCGTATTACTGGCGCTCCTGGGGATAATGGGCTACGCCCAGGCCGGGATAACTTTTGCTGATGTGCAAGCAGCGGAGTGGGACTCTTTCAAATTGGAGTTCCAGAAGAACTACGATGAAGAGTCGGAGGATCGTCTTCGTATGCAGGTATTCCAGGACAACAAGAGGATTATTGATGCACATAACGAACGCTGGGCGGCGGGAGACGAGAGCTATGAGATGGGCGTCAATCAGTTTACTGATTTGCTGGAAGAGGAGTTCAATCAGCTAGTTACGGAAAATGATGGTAGCCCTGATGATAATGATGAAGAAGAAGACTCTGAGCTAGTAGAAGGTACTACTGAAGTGGATTATTCCGGATTGGACTCCGAGTCGGACACATACGATGTTGACTGGCGTACCCTAGGAGGAGTTACTCCTGTGCAGCACCAGGGACACTTTAACACCTCGTGGGCTTTTGCCGCAGCTGGAGCCGTTGAGAGCAGAAAGTTTGTGGCCTCTGGAAGATTGGTGGTACTGTCCAAGCAGAATCTGGTCGATTGCTGCCGAACCAAGCACAAGCGCACAATGAATGCCCTGAAGTGCATCAAGAAGAAGCGTGGCATCGACACCGAGGCATCCTATCCTTATCGCGGTGTAATGGGTCGCTGCCATTTCAACAAGAGGCTCGTTGGTGCCACCATTACCAAGTACCTGCAGAGCACTCCCGGCAATGAGCTGGCACTGGCTCACAATGTGGCCGTTGGCCCGGTTACCGCTGTGATTTCTCGAGATGCGCTCCGGTTCTATAAAAGCGGTGTATTCCACAATAAGAGTTGCCGCAAAAGCCCAGACTATGCTCTGCTAATTGTGGGCTATGGACATTCCCAAAATTATGGCGACTATTGGCTGCTGAAGACCTCACTGGGCACCTCCTGGGGAGAAAAGGGTTATCTACGGCTGGCACGTAATCGCAGAAATATTTGTGGCATTGCCAACAGAGCTTATTTTCCCGTTGTTAAGAACTAAGCATGTAATAAGCATGTCTATAAATTTATGTATATCTAAATTTCTCCTATTGTGTATTTATATTGTAACTTTTTTTCTGGATTAATAAAAATTTTTTGCATACATAAAGATACATGCATACAAAGTGTACTAAATTTGGTATGTATATTCTCCTATAGCAAACGGAAGTAACAAATATTTCACTATTTTGATATCTCCCTCCAATCTCCCAGAAACCGCAAATACGTATTTTTAGAGGTAGTCTTACATGTATATGCCATTTTTATGTCCTACGAGCGGCCAATAAGCAATAAAGTTATTAACGATTCAATGTAACATAGTTTGGGGCCAATGGAAGAAGAAGAAGCAAAGCAATTGCATCTATATATGAATACAGATAAAGAATTATGAATGTAAGAACTGGGTTCAGGGTATCTCCTAGTCGGGCACTTTTGACTAGAGCACTCTTACCTGTTTATAATAGTTGAGACACCCACAATCAATTAAACAAAAAATTTCAAGATTCTATTTTTTGAAAAATCAAAATTGGTAAGGGTCCCCCTTATGCTTTTTTCGCGAAAAAAGTCCAAAATTTTATTTTTTCAAAAATTAATAAACTTGAGATGTAGAATTAAACTAGATGCCATATAATGATCAAAATGGCCTCGGGATTGAGAATCGGTTCAGATTTGACAAAGTTGTGTAAGTTTGAAGTCTGGGAAGGTCATTTATACGGAACTTTTCATTGTTTGGGCACTTTACATGTCAATTTTTTTGTCACTTTTGGCGTGATTTTTGACAGAAAAATGAAACACCACAAAATCACTTTTTTTATAGTTTTTTATACTAATTGAGACACCCACAATCAATTAAACGTAAAATTTCAAGATTCTATTTTTTGAAAAATCAAAATTTGTAAGGGTCCCCCCTTATGCTTTTTTCGCGAAAAAAGTCCAAAATTTTATTTTTTCAAAAATTAATAAACTTGAGATGTAGAATTAAACTAGATGCCATATAATGATCAAAATGGCCTCGGGATTGAGAATCGGTTCAGATTTGACAAAGTTGTGTAAGTTTGAAGTCTGGGAAGGTCATTTATACGGAACTTTTCGTTGTTTGGGCACTTTACATGTCAATTTTTTTGTCACTTTTAGCGTGATTTTTGACAGAAAAATGAAACACCACAAAATCACTTTTTTTTATAGTTTTTTATACTAATTGAGACACCCACAATCAATTAAACAAAAAATTTCAAGATTCTATTTTTTGAAAAATCAAAATTGATAAGGGTCCCCCCTTATGCTTTTTTCGCGAAAAAAGTCCAACATTTTATTTTTTCAAAAATTAATAAACTTGAGATGTAGAATTAAACTAGATGCTATATAATGATCAAAATGGCCTCGGGATTGAGAATCGGTTCAGATTTGACAAAGTTGTGTAAGTTTGAAGTCTGGGAAGGTCATTTATAAGGAACTTTTCGTTGTTTGGGCACTTTACATGTCAATTTTTTTGTCACTTTTGGCGTGATTTTTGACAGAAAAATGAAACACCACAAAATCACTTTTTTTATAGTTTTTTATACTAATTGAGACACCCACAATCAATTAAACAAAAAATTTCAAGATTCTATTTTTTGAAAAATCAAAATTTGTAAGGGTCCCCCTTATGCTTTTTTCGCGAAAAAAGTCCAAAATTTTATTTTTTCAAAAATTAATAAACTTGAGATGTAGAATTAAACTAGATGCCATATAATGATCAAAATGGCCTCGGGATTGAGAATCGGTTCAGATTTGACAAAGTTGTGTAAGTTTGAAGTCTGGGAAGGTCATTTATACGGAACTTTTCATTGTTTGGGCACTTTACATGTCAATTTTTTTGTCACTTTTGGCGTGATTTTTGACAGAAAAATGAAACACCACAAAATCACTTTTCGTATAGTTTTTTATACTAATTGAGACACCCACAATCAATTAAACGTAAAATTTCAAGATTCTATTTTTTGAAAAATCAAAATTTGTAAGGGTCCCCCCTTATGCTTTTTTCGCGAAAAAAGTCCAAAATTTTATTTTTTCAAAAATTAATAAACTTGAGATGTAGAATTAAACTAGATGCCATATAATGATCAAAATGGCCTCGGGATTGAGAATCGGTTCAGATTTGACAAAGTTGTGTAAGTTTGAAGTCTGGGAAGGTCATTTATACGGAACTTTTCGTTGTTTGGGCACTTTACATGTCAATTTTTTTGTCACTTTTAGCGTGATTTTTGACAGAAAAATGAAACACCACAAAATCACTTTTTTTTATAGTTTTTTATACTAATTGAGACACCCACAATCAATTAAACAAAAAATTTCAAGATTCTATTTTTTGAAAAATCAAAATTGATAAGGGTCCCCCCTTATGCTTTTTTCGCGAAAAAAGTCCAACATTTTATTTTTTCAAAAATTAATAAACTTGAGATGTAGAATTAAACTAGATGCTATATAATGATCAAAATGGCCTCGGGATTGAGAATCGGTTCAGATTTGACAAAGTTGTGTAAGTTTGAAGTCTGGGAAGGTCATTTATACGGAACTTTTCGTTGTTTGGGCACTTTACATGTCAATTTTTTTGTCACTTTTAGCGTGATTTTTGACAGAAAAATGAAACACCACAAAATCACTTTTTTTTATAGTTTTTTATACTAATTGAGACACCCACAATCAATTAAACGTAAAATTTCAAGATTCTATTTTTTGAAAATCAAAATTTGTAAGGGTCCCCCCTTATGCTTTTTGTGCCAAAAAAGTCCTAAATTTTATTTTTTCAAAAATTAACAAACTTGAGATGTAGAATTAAACTAGATGCCATATAATGATCAAAATGGCCTCGGGATTGAGAATCGGTTCAGATTTGACAAAGTTGTGTAAGTTTGAAGTCTGGGAAGGTCATTTATAAGGAACTTTTCGTTGTTTGGGCACTTTACATGTCAATTTTTTTGTCACTTTTGGCGTGATTTTTGACAGAAAAATGAAACACCACAAAATCACTTTTTTTATAGTTTTTTATACTAATTGAGACACCCACAATTAATTAAACATAAAATTTCAAGATTCTATTTTTTGAAAAATCAAAATTTGTAAGGGTCCCCCCTTATGCTTTTTTCGCGAAAAAAGTCCAAAATTTTATTTCTTCAAAAATTAATAAACTTGAGATGTAGAATTAAACTAGATGCCATATAATGATCAAAATGGCCTCGGGATTGAGAATCGGTTCAGATTTGACAAAGTTGTGTAAGTTTGAAGTCTGGGAAGGTCATTTATACGGAACTTTTCATTGTTTGGGCACTTTACATGTCAATTTTTTTGTCACTTTTGGCGTGATTTTTGACAGAAAAATGAAACACCACAAAATCACTTTTTTTATAGTTTTTTATACTAATTGAGACACCCACAATCAATTAAACGTAAAATTTCAAGATTCTATTTTTTGAAAAATCAAAATTTGTAAGGGTTTCCCCTTATGCTTTTTGTGCCAAAAAAGTCCTAAATTTTATTTTTTCAAAAATTAATTAACTTGAGATGTAGAATTAAACTAGATGCCATAAAATGATCAAAATGGCCTTGGGATTGAGAATCGGTTCAGATTTGACAAAGTTGTGTAAGTTTGAAGTCTGGGAAGGTCATTTATACGAAACTTTTCGTTGTTTGGGCACTTTACATGTCAATTTTTTTGGCACTTTTGGCGTGATTTTTGACATTAACATGAAACACACAACAAAATCACTTTTCGTATAGTTTTTTATACTAGTTGAGACACCCAGGGCTGGGTTGAGGGTACATCCTAGTCGGGCACTCTCTACTAGAGCACTCTTACTTGTTAATAATCGCATAAATAAGTTGAGATATGAGAAACTAATTGCTGTATATTAAATCCATCTGTATATAATATTTTTATAGGGGAAAAGTACAAGATATTAATAAACCAATGTGCTTATCAAGTTTGACACAAACATTCTTGAAATACCGATATTGCAATTGTTGTGGTAAATTGTGTAAAACTTGAGCCACAACCCGTATTTGGCGATGTGGGTTTAGTGTGGACTTCAGTTGCTATTGCATATGCATATGTATATGAATCATGTAATGGGAACTGGGTATATAAGGGGATACATGAAAGCCTACAATCGTCAGTCGTAGTTGGTCGAAATAACTGCAATCGAATTTAAAGAGCAAAATGAAAGCGACATTTGTGATTGTTGTCCTTCTGGGACTTTCTGCCTGGACGCAAGGCAGGGCAACCTACTCCGATGAACCGGCAACGGAGTGGGATTCCTACAAATTTGAGTTTGACAAGATCTATGGCGACGAGTCGGAGGAAAGCCTGCGCATGATGATTTTTCAGGATAATAAGAAAATCATTGATGAACACAACAAACGGTGGGCAGCAGGAGAGGAGAGCTACGAGATGGGCGTCAATCAGTTCAGCGATATGCTGCCCGAGGAGATTAGCAAGGTTATTGGCGGAAATGATGACATGGACGTTGTGGAAGATTTGGAAATTGTGACCGATGACTACAGGGATCTCGATCTTGAGTTGCCTGTTAAAGTGAACTGGACTCAAATGGGTGCCGTTACTCCAGTCATGAATCAGGGACACTTTAACAACTCCTGGGCATTTGCCTCGGCCGGCGTCGTCGAGAGTCGCCAGTTCATTAAATCAGGAAGGTTGGCTGCCCTCTCCAAGCAAAGCCTAATTGACTGCAGCAGGGTGAAGAACAAAAGGACAGCGTCTGCTCTGCTGTACATTAAAAAGATGAAAGGCATTGACACCGAGGCATCGTATCCCTACCGCGGAGTGCAGGGCAAATGCCAGTTCAAAAGGAAGAATGTCGGTGCCAAAATCAAGAAGATATTCCAGGTACGGCCGGGCAATGAGAGCACTTTGGCCTTCACCGTGGTCAAGGGTCCCGTTACCGCCGTCATTTCGCAAGCGGCTATTCGGAGCTATAGGAGCGGCGTCTTCCATCATCCTCGTTGCGGCCAGAGTCCAGATTTTGCAGTGCTTGTTGTCGGGTTTGGCACGTGCAAGACATACGGAGACTACTGGATTCTCAAGACTTCACTGGGCACTTCCTGGGGCGAGAAGGGCTACCTGAGACTGGCACGTAACAAGCGCAATCTTTGCGGCATTACCAACAGGGCTTACTATCCTGAAATTAACTAGAAAACTTCAAAACAAATACTGTGCTTATATACTTATATAATTACGGCATGTACTTACTAATTATTTGTTAAATTGCATTGCAATCAATAAATAAAATTGGCAAATATGCATATGTAACTTTTCAAAACTAAAATTATACCAGAATTTTATACCTGACAGCCCTGCTAATTGAAGCTCTCCTATTCACTTTGCAAAGTGAGAGGCTGCCTTTCAAACAGCACTCAATGGAAGCATAATTAGATGTTATTAATGAAGTGCATTTTCCATTAAAACCCATTCGAGGCTGGCTCCACGCTCCACTTTGAGCTATTTGCGCGGCAAAAGTGGTGCAATAACCACGAAATTTCATTGCCTGCTTTTAGGCGTCGCCTTTTACCAAGCGTCGGAGCCGCAGCAATGCAATTTATTAATTTGCAAGTGCAGAGAAATCGCTGGGTAAAAGTTTCAGATGTTTATTTATGTATGTATGTATCTACACGCAGATATGCTTATACGTTCACATGTGTATGTCGGAAAACTCACCTGCTTGGAAAACTATTTTGGGAGAGGACAGCAACAACATGTTCCTTGCTCCTTGCGAAAAACTTTACTAATTCGTTTCGCAAACTTTGCCAAGGTGTTGAGTGTTGTTGCTGTTGGTTAACTAATAGAAACAAAATTAGTTGGGCAGCGAACAGCAGCAACTTTTACTGCGAGTCAATGAAAAAAGCATCACAGAATCTCATTTCATTTAATTTTTATTCAAAAATCACATTTGTTGTTTTTTTTTTCTGTTTTTTTTTTGTTGTTTGCTGTTTCGGCGCGAGCTGCTGTTCAATAATATAATAATTATTATTTCATATTTATATGGTTTGCTTACTAGATTGGAATTTTCATTTATGTAATTTACATGTGGTTTATGCTCCTGTATTTTGCTAGTGTAGCTCTCTCTCTTTCGCTCTCTCTGTTGTTTTTCTTTGTTTTGCCTTAAGCTATAACAATTTTTACTATGCAATAGTTTAAGCACATTTACTTTAATTATCATTTCGTAGCAGCTGAACATAAGTATTACAAGTAATTCAAATCTGTATATGTATGTACAAAAGTTCATTCGTTACAAAATCAAAAGTATTGCATACTCGGGGGCGCACTTTTCAATTTGAAATCCCCAGCGAACCCGACACCTCAAATTGCTGTCGCATTTACATGTCCATATAAAATTACAAAAATGTAATTAAATCAATTTTTATAAGTGACGCAAACTCGATGTGTGCGCAGAATTTAATTGAAACTACAATAAATGGCCAAGTGAATAGGTTCAACTGTACAGAAAATTAGTAAATACAAATCGGCTGAGTCTAGCTAACTTATATAGAAGGTTTGTTCTTGGCTTTTCTAACTGAATAGGCTTAGGTCTTATTGTCTGCTGTTAAGCCTCTCTCTCTCTCTCTCTCTCTCTCTGTCTCTCTCCGTCTGATTAATATATGTAGATAATAATATTTCGCACCTTTCTCAATTTTCAAATAAACAAATACAATTTATTTGAAATTTGGAACTGTATGCTTATTACTTTTCAGTGTTTGCTTTCTAATGTTAAGATTAAGTTTAATACTTCTGTGTGCAACTGGAAATGCGTACTTTAAGCTACTAACTGAACCTATTCACATGTTCATTTATGTATAAATATTTATATTTAAAAGGCTTTTTTTGCGTTCTTTTGAGCCCGGCGCTGATTCAATTTGAGTGCTTAAATCTGCATATGAAGAGCACAAAGAGCAGAAAAAAGGAAAGTATTAAAAAATGGAAATGATTTCGCAGTCGCGTGGCCCTCATCTGTTAAATGTGGCAAAATAATTGATTATGCTCAATTATCTTTAAAATGCAAATGCAATAAATTGAAAATACTCATACTAAATGAAAGCTGAAAACATTTTTACGAATATACAGATATACGAGTCAACTACTTATTTACTATTTTTTGTTGTTGGTAGTATTTACTATGTCAATCGTATCACAACATTTATATTTCGCATTTAATTTCATTTTTGTTAATGGTATGCAATATTGTTGATTAACTTTTTTGTTTTTTAGCTGCGTATGTAATATTCATTTATTATTATTAATTAGTTGTTGAGAGACAGGCGAAATGTGTTGCACATAGTTTTTGATTTTTGGTTGTTTTTGTTTTTATTTTAGTTTTTCTTATTTTTGGCTTGTCAATATCAATGCAATAATTTGGTGTGTATTGTTGTTGTTGGGTGTTGTGTATATGTAAGATTGTAGATTTGGTTTTGTTGTTGGTCAATGGTTCGTTTGTCTTTAGAGTTTCGTATATATATATTTTTTATTTTTACTTTAATTTTTTTTTTTGATATTATTTTATGTTGTTAGTTAAATATGTATAAAAAGTGGCATAGTCTGTTTCTTGTTTGTGTCAAATACAAATGCACAAAATACGAGTACGAGTATAATACAAATATTTTACACACATATACAAAAAGTAAACTCACTGTACAAAAATTTCTTATTTGGTTTCTGAATATAGTTATTTTAATTCCTATGTATGTATTATTTGTTCCAGCTGTACTTGTTTTGGTATGATGCATGTATGTGTGTATGTTTGTGTGTGTGTATGTCAGCCTGGAATTTTTGATTATTATTTAGCAGTAAACGCAGAAAATATTTGAAATATTTGATTTATGTGCATTCTGATGCCTGATAGGGCGCATTCATTGCATTCGTCTCTCTCCTTCCGCCTGTTCGTCCGTCTGTCTGTCTGTCAGACATTTTGCAATTTTACATACATATTTAGCATATTGCATTCGTGTTTGCATTTGTATTTGTATTTATATTTGTATATGTATTGCTGATAAACATTTCCAATGATAAATGCTAAACAATTTGCTTGGCAGTCCAGAGTTGAGGCAACGTTCCATACAGATGCACACAGCTAGAAAGTGTTTTCATTTCTCAACATTTTTATTTTGCTGGCTTCCTTGGCAGCAACGTTGCCATCAAACTCATATGATATGTTCTGGCTAAACATTATTGCATTTTGCTACATATTACGTATGTAGTTTCGTGTTTTCTACTCTTATTGCCCTATGCACTTGGTAACGAAATTCTCGTACAAATAAAAAACCAAAGGGAAAACATATAAAACTTACAAGAAAATAAAACAAAATTTTAAATATTATTTTTGTAAGTTTTGTGTATATTTTTGTAAAAATATGTATATTTATGTACGTGCATACAATTTATTTATTTTTGTACACATATCTATTGTAAATTAAACTAAATGTAAAAAAGTAAGAAAGTTATCATATGTATGCATTTGATATGGGAGCGTGTATAACTAATATGCTTGCATATTTATAATATTTATATAATTGATATTTGATTGCTACAATACATGCATATGTCGATTAAATGGCCGCATTAAAAGCTAAAGCTAAAGCCGATTTACACTTTTTCAAAATATCCATGAAAACACTCTTGAACTGTAAAATGGAAATTGCACATTTAATATAACAGTCTAGAAATAAAACATTAGAATTAATTAGGAATACACAAATACGAATGAAATGAAGACATTTACTAGATATAAGTATTTTTTTAGATTAAATACCCTTGCAGAGATTTACATATATGTTACAGTTAAATAAATTTGATTAAAATGTGACTTTTTCAGCTGCCGATCGAAATTAAATTTAGTGACTGTTTAAAATTGTAATATCTGCAAAGCTATTTCATCTTCGGGACTCCGAAGATAATGAGTTTCATTCTTGTTGGTTTGTGCACATTGTAGCATGGCTAATGAGTTTGTTCACTTGTAGCTGTTTAGTTGTTGTTAGTGCGAAATAATGGCCACAGTTTTCATTTTAATAATAATTGATAAGGAATATCTTTGCACGCTTAAGCCTAATCGTTTGCCATTCATAATTCAACATAAAAATGGCTACAGATACACATCGATAATAACACTAACTAGCTGTACATATACATACAGATATACTTACATACATATCATATCCATTCAATATCATATAATAGAGTTACAACAATTACAATTACAATTACAATACAGCACACATACATACAAAACATTTACACATACAAAAATCAAAACTGTCGCTTTTACACAGTACAAAACCGGCTACTTATGCATATATATATATATAGAAAGTATGTGTATGCAAATATGTATATCATATATACATATATATATATATATATATATATATATATATATATATATATATATATATAAAGGTAAATAAATTGTAAAATAGTAGAATCCTATCGGAAAACCATCGGATATATCGAAAGCTTTAGATTCACAATAATTAAATGAAAAAGGAAAAAAACCAAAATTGAAAAACTTGATGTAACAGATGCAATACCAGTATCAAAGTACAACAAGTTCGTCAAATGCAATAAATATATATATATATATATGTCGAAAAGTTTGCAGTGCTAATTTGAAATTAGCAAAAAATGGCATTCCGTTCGCTCACTGCTCTCCCACGGGAGGGGAGGGGAGGGGATAACTTAACTAAGCCTAATCCGAGTTCTTCTTCTATATACATATACAAATCTGCCGTGTTTTTGTGTACATCGTTATGCATTATAAATATATAACTACATTTATATATATAAATACATATATATATGATTGCAACGCTGAATGCTATTTAGTTACATACATATACATATACATATATACGCTTCATAAATCCTAACTAATTTTTGCTACTAATAATAATTAACATAGTTTGCGGCGCTTAGCAGCGTCAATAAACAGCAGCTTATGAAGTCTGTGTCTGTGTGTGAGTGTTATATATATCTATATATATATATACATATATATAGATGGACTGCTGTCAGCGTGTATGTGTGGGGGATCTCAGTACTCTTAACGCTTGTAGCTATTGCCTAATTGCACATATCGCTAGCTGCCAACCAACTCAATCTGGCGATACTTTTTGCGCAAATTGGAGACAGGATCACGATACAGCATGGGATCCATGCGCAAATTGGAACGTATGAGCGGCATATAGCTGTGAATATATAAAAACAAACAAAAATATATTTATATAATATAGTTGGTATATAATTCAATTATTTATATATTATACTTGAAATATGCAAAAGGAGGAGGGAAGTGTATTTATTGCGATAACGATAGAAGGTTAAATAATTCCTGTACTCACCCAAAGACAGCTGCAAATGTGTTGAGGCAGCTTTGTCGCTGAATGAAATGATCGGGATCATTCCATGGCGAGCGACCCGTCTCCCGATCCTTGTAACCTTTGCGCTGCGTCACCTTGATCGGCGGTTTTCTGGTCACGTGCGAGACCAGCAGGTTCATTAGGATATCCTCGCAGTTGGAGGACTGCTGTACAGTCTTTAATAGCAGCAACGACAGCCAATTGGTGTACAAGTAGTTGTAGTAGCGGTGGTAAAACGCCGCACCCGTCAGTACAATCGAATAGTAGTTTGTCCACTTGGACGTATATCCCCAGGCATTCTGTGTGGTTTAAATAAGCCAGTTTATAAGCCACGAATCTCGGACAGCTGCTTCAGTCGAGCAGTTCACTTACCTTGGAATCATCCCAGAAATGCGCTCGTGCCGGATAGCCCACAATGCGTTCCGGAAAGTCACGCCAGACCGTGTAGGCAAAGTCCAGCTCATCCGTATTGAGTATGGCATCCTCGTCGAGCGAGAGCACAGCATCTGTCTGTATCTCCTCGTAGGGCAGGAATCTCTGTGATATGCTGGGCCGTGACTCCGGCCCCGTTTGCCCCGTGGGCGTGCCGGCTGCACGGGAACTGCCACCCAAAGCGATAACATGCAGCGGTATGTGATAGGTGGGCGGCCAGCGTTTCTTGAGTGGCAGCGGTCGATCAGCGGCCCACAGGACGAGTATCTGCACATGAAAAAGGATAAGGACACAGTCACATTGAGATCAAAAATGTTAGAGTGCATTTTAAGGTTTCCCATCTCATCGAAATATTTTGCATATTTATATTATTTAATCTTTTCTTTTTAGATAAAGCTTTAACAACAAATTTTGTTGAATTAAAAATCGATTTGTTGGTAAAGCTTTTATGATTTCCAATTACTAAACTGGCTTAATACAATTCCCAAGTCTTTGGCTATGTCATCTATTTAAATTTGACTGTAGCTGCCCTTGAGGATTATCTATCATATGGCATGTTACATCGGACAAGTGCAATTTCGATACTTACTCTATCCACAAATTGGCTCTTCGTTATGGTCCTGACTAGTTTGTAGAGGGCAGCATTGGGGCCGAGGGCTGCCCCAATTTGCACATAGATAACGGCCGTGTAGTTGTGACGCGGCTCCACACCCATCGCATTGAGTAGAAAGGGCATATATCTGAAATGGGGCCGGGCAATTAGGTTAATGGCAAAGACACTTCAATGCGCCCCCGCAAAATGGCAGCGAATGTAAATTTAATTAGGCGCACTTGCTGGCAGTCAAATGGTACTGTTTTATATTATGCCGTAATCTTACCTAGAACTATCCGCAAATGTGGGCAGTGTGAGGAGGGCGCCGGGAGCTGAGTTCCAGACGAGGCTGCTGCGCACCGGATAATCGGGAAGTCGTTCGCGAATGATCTGCAAAGAGGAGTTGGGAGAGAAAGAACAAATCAAACGGCTGTTTAATGGCCAAAAAGGAACTCAAGTGGCAAGGCGGCGATTGCCAATTGATTGCTTAATGAACGGCTCTGCACTCCAATTGGCGGCCAAATTGCGTTTTCAATGGCACTCGACGCCAGGCGCTTAAACTGTCAGTCAGTCAGTCGGTTGGTCCGCCAGTCCAACTGATTGTCTCTCTGTCGCTCTGTCCGTCTGTCTGTCGGTCATTCAGTGGGATTTTGTGTGCATTAATATGAAAGGCCGCCAAGCTGTTGCCTAATTTTCCGCTTGACGCAGCTGGCAGCCAACCTCCCAGAGGAACCGCTAGCCGCAGCTTCCGCTGCGCAAGGGAAGCAGCACAGGAAATGAATTTCCACCTACCACTTCTCTCGCTCTCAACCCTCTCTCTCTCTCCCTCTCACACAGCAGCTGTGTGCGTGTTTGCGTGGGTTCCCTCGCCAACAGCAAACGCGTGTCATTAACGCCCATTAATTTGTCGCTCAAAGTGAGAATTATGTATGTATGTATGTATGTATATAACGCCTTTAAAGTATGCCATGCAAAATTAGTTATACATATCAACAGACAGAGATAGTCATACAGAGTGAAAGACAGAGAGAGAGCTGCGAAATCCTGCCCTACTGCACCATAGCAAAAAACTTCACTTTTTTTGTCATAAATAAAAGATAAGGCAAAGTTTTTTGGGGCTCGCCAACTGCTTCCTGTTTATAATATTGTTTGGAAAACATTTTTACCCAAAAATAGGCTTGTTATTTTGAAATATTACAACAATTTCAAAGATAACATATTGATTTTTGGTAACGTAGCGCAAAAAGTAATATATATTTGTAGAATAAAGTTTATCCGATAAAACACAAACTTTGTCCATTTAATTAAAATATTTGCTGCAGTTATCTTAACAGATAAGGATTATGTTAAAATAGCTAGCTGTAACACAAACAGAGAGATATTTCTTTGATTTTTTGCCAGAAAAGGTTGTAATTTTCTCTATAGTGCAGGCGGTTGTTTAGCCAGGTAGGGCACATGCCATTATAATTGCTAGTCCTGACTCGGACCAACAGCGAGTTACGAGATGGCGACGTGCCTCATGCTTCGTGATGAACTAAAGCAGTTGCAGGAGCAGACGGAAATGCAGTTGGAAAATGCTGGCGTGGGCTCAACTCGTCGCGCTTTTCTGGCACGCGCTTTTGTGTGTGCGCCAGGAAAATGCGGATAAAACATTTCAACGGAAGAATAGTTGCATTTAAATGTTGAAAGTTTGCGTCGCAATAGAAATATCACCTGCACGGAATAGATAAAAACATGTACTATATGCATCTAAAGCTCGGCTGAATGCCAGTTTCTTTGATGAGCTTAAGTTATTACGCAAAGCTTCTAGTTTTGTCATACATTCAATTGATTCATTTTGTTACATATGTATGAAATCAATTTTAAAATGTATAGCATACTTTTTTGAGCAACAGACAAAGATTGAGATAAGAGAGAGATGAGAAAGATAAATATACGAGCAATTGCCAAACTTTCTAATGCCTCAACTTTGCCAAAACTACTTTAATACTACATTTAAATTTTAAAACAATATTTTTGGTCGAAATGCAAGTTAAAATTTCAGCATCTATTGGTTGTAGAAAGGCAACGATCTATAAAAATGGTACATTTCCATACCAATACTTATTGCAACTCTCAGTGGCAAACGTGTGCACTCAGCCAGATGTGCAAGTTGAGTTTTGTGAACTTTCTGTCGTAGTTGTAGTCTGTTGATTAAGCCGTGTTTCCAGCTGCCTTCTCTCATGTCCCGACATGTCATTGAAGTTGTCAACTCGCAACTGTCGACGGTTTGTCTGCGTTGTTGTTGCTGCTGACACCTGCTCTTAATCCTGCAATTGCACCTGCACCTGCACCTGCAGCTGCTCCTGTACACGCGTCTCAAGTGCCTGCTTATTTAGTAATTAAAATTTCTTCACTATTCTTGGTTTTGTTTTTTCACATTTTCTCGCTATTTTATTTAAGTTATATCTCGTTGCTTGGCATAATCAGCGCACAGAGCGCGATGTGGACGCCTAAAAGTATGCAAGGCGCGTGTTTATTTACCTTTTCAAGTCGAGTGTATGTGTCTGAGGCTGTGTGTGTGTGTGTGAACTTTATGAGTATGAATGTGTGTGTGTGTGTGTGGCTGACATAATTAAGTCAATCTTGCTGCTGTTGACGTTGCAGCATAATTGAGAGCGCCTGCTAGAGAGAGAGAGAAAGAGAAAAACAGAGATAGAGAGAGAGTAAGCGAGGGCTCAACTCAACAGGACTCAGCTCTCGTCTCCACTCGTTTTGTCTATGATTCAATTATGCAACGTGCATATATGCGCAGGTTTAGGCCAGGTCAGAGAGTCCCGGCAAATGTTGGCGTACCATTTTAATTGGCTAACAAAGTGCTTTAATTGGCTTTAAGCTCGCGTCGACTTTTTCGGGGGGCGGCTCAACAAATTTTCGTTGCCTACTTTACAGCGCCGGCAAAGCGGACAAATAGAGAACCAGTTTGCAGTTTCCCGTTTCCCATTTCCCATTTCCCGTTTTCAGAGTTTGCCTCCTTACACATGTCATGCGACCTGGCAGCAACAGCATCCTGTTCTCCCTCCCCTCCCCCAACCAGTGAGCAACTTGACAACGTTTGCTCAAGTGACAGCGAGTTGGATGCCATTTTTTAGGACTTTTTCTTAAACTACTTAAGCAACTGAGCGACAGTTTGGCCAACTGACAGTACCGTTAAGCCCGTCGGCATGATTAAGCAGGTGAATGCAGAGAGCGCTGCCAGCGGGAATTGGGTAAAAGGTGCAGCTGGTAACCTGGGCGTAAAAACTCAATAGAGCGCATAATGTGTGCAAATAAAACAGGTGAGTGCATTTTTGGCAGGGGCCTTACAGCTGCTTATGCAAATGTAAAGCGACTCTGATACGGATACCCGTACCCATACATATACACACACACACACACACACACACTCGCATTTATTAGTTTGCCTTAAGGTAGCTGCAGCCACAACTGAGCCCACAACTCGTGCTCATCCTTTTAAGGCTGGCAAATTTCGTTTTCTGGGTCTGCCTAAAAGCAGGCTATACAAATTTCAGTGCATGCTAAAGGAAATTCGCTCAAATTAATTACATACATACTTGCAGCTCTTTGCCCAAAAAGTTTCTTTACGATTACATTTAGGCGCTTGCAACTGCTGCTGATTAAAGTCAAGTATTTACAGTAATTTAAAGTTTAAACTGTAAGCTGCTCAAGTGCGGGAAATGTGTGCAACTTAGTTTTCTGTTTGCTAATTTACCATTTAAGTAGTTTACACTTGCGACAGATGGCTCTCAACTTTAATCGCTTGCGATTTATATATCTGTGCGACATTAGGTTAAAAATTCGGCTTTATGATTTTATTCCAATTCCAAAATATTTATTCTAATAAATGGCGACTTACAGCTTTCAACTTTACTCTCTGCCGATTTAACATGTATTTATTTTAAATATTAATAATATTTAGTATCTTTTATGTGTAGAGAAGACTTGCAATGCACCCTACAATACTCTGGAATGTGCTTGCTTTAAGTGGCACGCATAAGCGGAAATCGCATACACATTTGAGTTCGCATAAACAAGCACAAAAAGCGTATTTACTGATGTTTTGCTGCATAGTTTCTGGGGCGCAAAAGTTCAAAGCGTCGACAGCTGCATACATAAAATGTGCATGCAGCATGAGGCAGCAGCAGCACATACACATATAAAGCTTGCAGTTGCAGTCAACGACACCCAACGAAACAACCAACCAAATGCTGAAGTTGCCCAAGTTGTTGATGTTGTCCCGTTCGCTGCTGTCTTTTCAGTTGTCTTACACACTGACACATACACAGACACACACACACACACATCAGCAACAACAAGATCTCGGCACAAGACAAACACTAAATTAACTTATGCTGAGTAGCTTGAAGAATGAAGGGCAAAAGCAAAAAAAAAAATGTAAATGCTGTCAACTTTTGCCAGCTGCCGATGCAGTCGGTGCAAAAGTGCATAAAACTTGCAGCGGCTTTGCTTTAAAATTAACAAAACGCCAAAGTCGCAGCACAAAGTTAATTCCGACAACATGGCGTATGCGTAATAAGCTGCCCTTTAGTCAATTTGCATAGACAAGCCAAACAGGACGACAGCAACAAAAAGAATGCACCGTAAATAGTTCTCAGTCGCAGAACACGCACTGTTTTAATTATAAAATAAATACCCAGCTGTAGAAATATAAATAGTGCATTTTTTTTAATAAGTGTGTGTGTGTGTGTGCTGACTACACAAAATTTGCATGTTATTTGCAAGCGTGAAAAATTGTACATGCAATATTAACACGTATCAAATGGTTTTAAATAGCTCATTTTATACCCTGTATCAATATAATAATGGAAGGAGAGTAATGCTCAAAGCGACTTTTTTATGGAAGCTGTTGACAAAAGGGAATACAAAATATATAATACTGATATTATTTTGTATTATGTGCATTTCAATACAGGGCATTACATAGTCGAGCATCACCTGACTAGTCATTTTTTTGTATTTATTTGCGTTGCGGTTTTTGGTATATGACAGAAACGAAAAACAAGTAATTGCTCTAGTCGACAGTGCTCGACTAAGAGATTCCCTGTACGAGAGAATCATAAACACATTCGTAGCTACTAAAATGTAGAGAAGAGATAGAGAGAGAGAGAGAGGGAGAACGTAAGAGAAAGAGATTAAGATACCAGAGAGAAAGTTTTAATATTAAATCAGCACTAAAATAGATTAGAAATTTCAGACCTTACTAGAATTCTTGAGCATCGAGTAGAAGGCATGCAGTTCCTAAGCACACCGAAAAACAGGGTATACAAATATCAGAAACCAAAATGCCAAACACTTTTTATCGCAATTAATCGCTTTGTTTGTAATTTAATGTGGTTAGCGATTTGATGTGAATTCAGCTTTAAAGTAATTTTACCTATGCATATTATTTAGAATTTTGTTCTAGGGTATTTAAAGTTTGGCATGCCAAAGGAACGCTTTTCTTTTTTGTTCAATTTTACGGTTTAGAAGTTTTGCGTAAATATTTATAGATTTGAACGCAATATTAATTAAGTGAATTTGTTGGTAGAGCTTTATCTGCATAACGATGTGTAAATTGGGTTTTTGGTTTGGCAATCGATAGCTGACAATTTGCAGTTTAAAGTTATCTTTACCGCTTTTTGTTATATGTTTAGTTTTTCACCGTTTTTCTTACTGCCATTCACTTCGGCTTCTGGCTTATAGCCGGAGTAAACGTCATTTGCCATGACTTCAAAACTTTAAGCTTGCGATGATGTCATTATTGTTGGCCGAAAGTCGCGCCTGGCAAACTTCATGATGTTGGCCTCAACAACAACAGTAACAGCAACAACATCAACGATAGCAACAACAAGAGCTGAAGTTATGGAAGCTGCTTTGACAAATTCGTTTAAAGACAACGACAAACAAGTTTTGAGAGACAAGCTAACAAACTGGGCGCGATTCAGAGAATGAGATTCAAAGTTTGCGCTTGAAATTTGTTTGAATATAGTATGTGCTGTGTAAGTATTTCAAAGTTGGGCAAGACATTCCTTATTATCCATTGATAGGCAGTCAAATATACAAGTCAATAATATACATAAATCATCAGAACAACAAAGGACAATGTATACAAATTTATGCATAAATATTTGGAAAACTGTACAGAATTTGATTTTGTAATTCCTCTGCTACAAAAAGAACAAATTTGTGTGGCTCATTAGAAGTCTCTATTTATTTTAAATTAATTAAATTCGTTTTGACATCGAATTATAAATTAAACTAGACCTAAACTAAACACAAAACAATTTTCGGGTTTATATAGATCGGTATATACAATTATGACTAAAAAAATTCTCGAAAATTGGTTCATTTTTGACAAAGCTATGACAGTTTGAAGTCTAGCAAGGGCATTTCTAGGCACTTGGAACATCACAATTATTGTCTTGATTTCCGACAAGAAATCCGAAAATTTTAAGTTTCTCAACTTTGAATATAGAATCATTAAGGAGCACAAACCATTGCCAGAATGTCCTCGGGATCAAGAATCGGATCAGTTTTGGCAAAGTTATGGTAGTTTGAAGTCTAGGAAGGGCATTTTTGGAGACATGGAACACCACATGCCACAATTGTTGTCATGATTTTTGACAATAAATCTGAAAATTAAAATTTTCTAAACTTTGAATGTAGAATCATTAAGAAGGACAACTATGACCAGAATGTCCTCGGGATCAAGAATCGGATCAGTTTTGGCAAAGTTATGGTAGTTTGAAGTCTAGGAAGGGCATTTTTGGAGACATGGAACACCACATGCCACAATTGTTGTCATGATTTTTGACAATAAATCTGAAAATTAAAATTTTCTAAAATTTGAATGTAAAATCATTAAGAAGGACAAACCATGGCCAGAATGTCCTCGGCATCAAGAATCGGATCAGTTTTGGCAAAGTTAAGGTAGTTTGAAGTCTAGGAAGGGCATTTTTGGAGACATGGAACACCACATGCCACAATTGTTGTCATGATTTTTGACAATAAATCTGAAAATTAAAATTTTCTAAACTTTGAATGTAGAATCATTAAGAAGGACAAACTATGACTAGAATGTCCTCGGGATCAAGAATCGGATCAGTTTTGGCAAAGTTATGGTAGTTTGAAGTCTAGGAAGGGCATTTTTGGAGACATGGAACACCACATGCCACAATTGTTGTCATGATTTTTGACAATAAATCTGAAAATTAAAATTTTCTAAAATTTGAATGTTGAATCATTAAAAAGGACAAACTATGACCAGAATGTCCTCGGGGTCAAGAATCGGATCAGTTTTGGCAAAGTTATGGTAGTTTGAAGTCTAGGAAGGGCATTTTTGGAGACATGGAACACCACATGCCACAATTGTTGTCATGATTTCAGACAAGAAATTCCAAATAAATTGGACTTCCAACTAATCAAGAAAGCTCAAGTTTGAATATTTGAAATGATATATTTTCATTGCTTTTGTGATTAATATTAAAGTTAAATACAGACGAGTTTCTAAGGCCTGTTGGGCATACATGTATGTTATGCAAATTGAACTTTCAATCTTATTGAAATTTATTTGTTTTTATATTTTAAAAATATTGAAATTCGTGATCACAGATTAAAATTTAAATGTATTGTTGACTTGGAAAGAGTTTTTAATAACTCTTCTGTGAGTTTCAATTACATATTGACTGTAAATGAAAATAAACCAACATTTCCAACTTTTCATCAACATTTTCGTCGGAAGCAAGTAAATATGTATAAAATTCTTATCAATTTATGGCCTTAATGCTTACAATTAATCAAGCTAAGCGACAAATTGTCGTCACAAAAGAAAAGGCCTGCCAACCCTGGAAAAAGCTTTTAAGAAAGACAACAAAGTGAGCAAAACCTGCGAACAAATGATAAGCACAAAGCTAAACAAGGCAGAGCGCAATAAGTAAATCAAGAAAAGAAAAAAAAAAACTCTATACCAACAACATTTTGACACTGGTTTTGCTTAACGTTAATTAAACCTAATTAGCTCAACTGTACCCGCATTAAGCACACTTGAACAGAATTATAATTTGGCAAGACGCAACATAAAAATATGTTAATATTGCCGACGTTCTCAGAGCAGCGACATCCACGACGCAATAATTAAAAATAATTTGATGACGTCACATTGAGCAGGCATACGTGCGAGCGAGACAAGCGGTAAAATCGTCGAATAACGTGGAAGTCGACGACGTCAGCGTCATATTTAAATTGGAGGTCAGTTGCTTTTGCATTGGCTTTAAAGTGGTGACGTCACAGGCATGCATATAGCTGATAAGCTCTCTTTTGCTGCACTCAAACTAACAGCTGGCTCTAACTTTTGGCCCGTACAAAAACAACAACAGAGAGAACTATCTCAACAATGGCAATGCCAAATTGTGAATGCCAAGAGCGTGAAAGAGAGGGAGAGAGAGGAATCTACATTCTAGATTCTACATGCCATGCATATGTGTGTGTTTGTGTGCGACTAGTGTGTGTGTGTGCGTGTAGATTGTGTGCAAAAAAGTTTGCCGGCAATAAAAATTTTTGAGGCCGCTAAAAACAACAGATACGGATACTAAAGAGAAATTGCACGCAGGCAGAGAGAGAGAGAGAGAGAGAAAGAGAGCGCAATGGAGAGTATTTCTTCAAAGCATGCTATATAACTGTTGTGTTTTTTTTCGTGCCATTGTTGTTGTGCTGGTTATTTATTGTTATTGTTGCTGGCATTCCCTAGAAACACCAATCGGTGGGCCGTAGAGCAGCCCTTACCAACAACAACGCCAGCCAGCCAGCTTGTCAATAAATATTTCATTTATGACAAGTTGACATTGCGCTAAGCAACGTCAGTCGAAAGCACCCTCCATACCCCCCCCCCCCCCCCACGCAACCCACCTAGTGCCTATCTATATCATAATTTCGTTGCCTAATTGAACTGACGCTTTGGTGGTCAATAACTATAATCGACCGCAATGAGAGGAGGGGGTTGTATGAAAAATATAAATACATTATGAAATGGAGATGAGTGTATACACAATTTGTTTGATAAAACAGCAACAGAAAATACAGTAGTCGCTGTAGTTCAAGGCAAAACTCTAATTCAGAAATTATTGGAAAATTGGAATCTCTCGAAAGAAATATCTTTGCACAGGGGTTTTTTACTGCATAAGCAAAATGCATACTTTGATAAGGGCGTAAAGCTCATCAATTGAGGAAACCATTTGTTAATCCTGTCCGACATGGCAGTGGAACCTGGCTGCCGCAAGTTATACCGCACCTATTTTAAACTTCTTGGAAATACTTGCACTTAACTAATTGAAAGTGCATTTTCTATAGCAATATACAAAATAAGATAATAGTAAAATAAATGTAAAATAGCGCGTTTATTTATGGGACAATTATAATGTCAGCAAGTTATAATCTTGAAGCCACTGCACTGACGTATGCATATTGCTTTGCCCCACTGTATGCAATTTGCATTTTCTTTCTTTTACACCTGGAGAGTGCGTACATTAACCCAAACTCTAAATCGAAAACTTTCAAAGGTATATGTATAAATTATTTAGTGAACGAGTTTTGTGCTTTGGCATTGATTGCTTTGGATTTGCTTTTGTGTTTTCTATTTGTGGCTCTCGCCGAGCTGCACAACAAATACAAAAAAAAGCGTTCCTCCGAGCAGTTCAAAACACACAAACAACCAAAAAAGAAAGCAGCAACAAATAATAGCCAAGCAGTGAACGCTGGCAGCGCTGCCGCCATTTGGACATGTGAGCGAGTGTTGCTCAAGTGTGAACGTGAACGTGAGCATGAGACAGAGAGAGAGAGAGAGAGAGCGACAGCAAGTTGCTGTTGTTTTTGTTTTTTTCTTTATGGCCGCCACCGACTGAGACGGCGACTACTAATTTCGTCGATGATGATGACGTGCGAGGCTTTCGTGCGAGCGTTCAAAGCGCCGCAACTCACAGTAATTTTTCAACAGTCAAAGCAAGCGGACGTGCAGAGGGCAGCCAGACTGGGAGAAACGCATTTCAATAACTAGCACAAACACAAATAACATTTTAAATTTCAAATTATTATAATATATTATAATATTCAACTAATTGATAAAACATAAAGCAAAAATGTCCGCACGCCGCGTTACCGTTAGCTCGCGCGTCTCACGCGCCTCGACGTCGACACCAGTGGGTGCCGCCTCGAGCTCATCGGGTCGCATGGGTGGCGCCACCAGCCCCACCAGTCCCACGCGCACCACACGCCTCCAGGAGAAGGAGGAGCTGCAGCATCTGAATGACCGTCTCGCATGCTACATTGATCGCATGCGACATTTGGAGAATGAAAATGGTCGCCTTACACAGGAGCTGCATTTGGCACAGGATACCGTTAACCGTGAGACATCCAACTTGAAAGCGGTATATGAGAAGGAATTGTCAGCGGCACGCAAGCTGCTCGATGAGACGGCCAAGGAGAAGGCCAAGCTGGAGATCGATATAAAGCGTTTGTGGGAGGAGAATGACGATTTGAAGCAAAGGTAACAAACAACAAACAACAAAAACAACAAAACAGAAAAAAACAAACTCAAAGCTTGCTTATCAACTCTCGCAGTGATGTCATATCTATGTGAGAGCGCGACAGAGAGAGAGAGAGAGCAGAGCGGTTGTGTGTGTGTGAGCTTGGCTGATGTCATGCCGCAGTCGGCAGCGCACATGGCACTGGCTCTCTCTCTCTCTCTCTCTCTCTCTCTCTCTCTCTCTGTCTGTCTCTTTGCTTTTGTTTATTTTTTGCATTTACGTTTCGAGAAACCTCCAAAAAGCCAAACGGCAATAACAACTAAGGCAACAGCAAAAACAAAAAGTCTATAAGAAAAGTTGGAAGCACATTTTTTTATAAATTTCATACAATTTGCCAACGATTTAAACGCTCTCTTACGCGCTTCCCTGCTAATGGGCAAAGCAAATGACACAAACCGTCTGGCGAAGCTCACATTGCGTATACGTAATGCCTAAACCCTTCCAAGGTTGCAATGATTCGATATATGTATGCATACATGTTTGTATATAGTATATGATGTCATTTCTAACCAAAAATAATGCGTAGCGCTTTAATGTATTTTTCTTGTAATGCCGCTCAACTGTAATACCAGTTTTGGCATTGGTCGATCGAAGATGGGCGCTGAGGGAGGGGGAAAAACGCACCTTCGTCTCTCAATGATGTCAACCAGAATTGGGAATGTTGCGTATTTGCGTTTCTGTTATCATCAAAGGCAATATTTATTTTGGGGTATTTATGGTGTTTAAGGGCTTATACGGGCTCCTTTTGTTTGAATATTCGTGTTTTGGGCTCAATTGCTTTTTAGCCACAATGACCGGATGGCTGATATGAGTTTATTTGTGGTTTAACATAGGTTTGAAAACTGAGTTGCAGTTGGAGAACTAAAAACAAATGCTGACATAAATATGTTGAATTACAGAAAATCAACAAATGTTTATGAAAGGCGCATTAAAAAGTGTAGCAATCTTTAAAGCTTATTGCACAAAAGTTCAAAAGCTTCTTTTGGCGCAATTTCCACACTTCGGTTTTCCCACTAGGGCAAAAAGTTCTTTCAAATAATTAACCCACTTGCCTGCTGTCAAAATTCATAGCAAACAAAAACGACAACACAAAATTCACTTTAATAAATAAGGTCGCTTCTTATTTATGTTCCCCTGTCACGTGAAAAGAGAAGAAAGGGGAGGCATGGAACATGGGGGTATTCTGCGGACTCACACGCTTGCCATAGAGCTGAAAATAACCTTGGAATTTCGGCTATTTTTGTACAGCGTCGCTAATTAGCTACAAAAATTGTTTATTTATGTGTGTAAAAAAATAACAGCAAAAGTGTACATTGAATTCAGGCAATTAACTGTATCTGTCTATAAGGAACATTAAATAAACAATAGAACAAGTTGCCGCTTAAGGCGTCGGCCTTGTGGATCATATAAGGTCAAGAAGCGTATTAAACGTTTGAAAAAATTTAAATTATTTGAATACTGTACTTATTATATTGTTGCTAATTTTAGCAAGCAAAGAAATATATAAGAATATATAAAAAAACGTGCAAGCCACGAGAGTCGCTGACGACGACATTTTTTTTTGCGTATAGATTAGTGGAATTTTTGCTAGGCAAATAACAAGTTTGTTTTTAGCCAAACTTAAAATTAAACGTTTGAAGTAGCTCGGAACATAAATTATGTGTGTGTGTGTGTGTGAGAGAGAAAGAGACCGAGAGAGAAGGGTAGAGATATCCACAATCTTTGGGCAGAAAATAGCTCAGCTATTTTATGTTAATGGCATCTGACGATTATTTCAAGGCAGCAACCAAAAGAAACTCAAATGATGAATAATGCATAATGTAAGCCAAATAAAACAGAGTGAGGGAGAACTCGCTATGCATGAGAGATTATGAGAGAGAGAGAGAGAGAGAGCTTGACGCGATCGCGTGTGAATCAGAACAAGTGGTGTCAGTGACGTCATCAACTCTTGTACACATGTCTAGTGATAATAATTCAAAGAACTTGTTCAATTAGTAATCGCTTACAACATTTCCCACTTTCATTGACAGACTCGACAAGAAAACTAAAGAGGCCACCGTCGCTGAGAACAATGCACGCCTCTATGAATCTCGTTACACCGAAGTGAATGGCAAATACACTCAGGCGCTGGCCGATCGCAAGCGTGCCGAGGATCAGGCCAATGAATTGCTTGCCGAGAATGAGCGTCTGCGCCGCCAGCTGGATGATCTGCGCAAGCAGCTCGAGGCCGAAACGTTGGCCCGTGTCGATCTGGAGAATCAGAACCAGAGCCTGCGCGAGGAGCTGGCATTCAAGGATCAGGTGCACTCACAGGAGCTAACCGAGACGCGGTCGCGTCGCCAGATCGAGATCAGCGAGATCGATGGTCGTCTGACGCGTCAGTATGAGGCGAAATTGCAGCAATCGCTGCAGGAGCTGCGCGATCAGTATGAAGGACAAATGCGCACCAATCGGGAGGAGATCGAGCTGCTGTACAACAATGAGATACAGAATCTGAAGGCAGCTGCCACTCGTGCCGCCCAAGGATCGCTGCATGCCACCGAGGAGGTGCGTGTCATGCGCACAAAGATCGATGGACTGCACGGCAAACTGCAGGAGCTGGAGAACAGCAATGCTGGATTGAATGTGAGTAGCTGAGAGTCGCTTAAGAATTCCTTGCTTATTATTATCCTCTTTAATGATAGTCTCGCATACGTGAGCTGGAAAATCTATTGGATTCGGAGCGTCTACGTCACAATCAGTATATTGCTTCATTGGAGGCCGATCTGCAGCGCATGCGCGATGAGATGGCCCAGCAGCTGCAGGAGTATCAGGATCTGATGGACATCAAGGTGTCGCTGGATCTGGAACTGGCCGCCTATGACAAGCTGCTGTGCGGCGAGGAGCGTCGCTTGAATATCCAATCACCCGATCGTACCGGCACCGATTCCGGCATCTCCGCCAATGGCACCCATTTGAGTGCCAGCGGTGGCTCCCGCTCCGGTCGTGTGACACCCAGTGGACGTCGTTCTGCCACACCCGGCATTTCCGGCTCGGGTGCCGTCAAGCGCCGTCGCACCGTTATCGATGAGAGCGAGGATCGCACGCTGTCCGAGTACTCGGTGAATGCGGCCGCCAAGGGTGAACTCGAGATCATCGAAGCGGACACAGAGGGTCGCTTCATCAAGCTGCACAACAAGGGCACCGAGGAGATCAATCTAACCGGCTGGCAGCTGACCCGCATTGCTGGCGACGAGGAGCTGGCATTCAAATTCTCGCGCGGCTCCAAGGTGTTGGGCGGTGCAATCGTGTGCATTTGGTCGGTGGATGCAGGTGCCGCCCACGATCCACCCAACAATCTGGTGATGAAGAAGAAATGGCCGGTGGCCAATTCGATGCGATCGGTGCTGGCCAACGCCGACAAAGAGGTGAGAGTCTTGTCGATATACAACACATGCGGCACTTGTGACATCTGCCGCCACTGCAAGCATCTCGAGTTTGTGCTTGACCAGTACGCAATAACCTATAACTAACACCCTGTCATTTGATTATGCTAATGTATTGTAACCTTCGCTTGCAGGATGTTGCCAGCTACGACCGTGTCCGTGCTAACGTTTCCAGCCATGTCTCGCGGCATCGCAGCAGCGGTGCGCCCAGTACCGGTTTTACCCTCGGTTCCGGAGCTGGTTCCACTGGCGTAAGAAGCCTCTTCTCGCTGCTCTTCTAAGCAAGCACACACACACACACACTCGTACACAAACGCACACACACACACACAAAGACTCACCCGTTCATAGGAGACTCACAAGATGAAAGAAGAAGAAGTTCTAGACTAGAAGTAGCTACACGTGCAACATTCACACATCAAAACGGCTTTTGATGCATATCAAACTTAAATGCAAGTTACACAAAATGTACAACAACAAATAAACAACTACAACAACAACAACCAATATATTGGCTGGCTATATATGTATACCTAAATGTTTAATATGCTTAAGACACGTTCGTTTTTTTGTAATTTATAAATGGTTAAAAATGCATTTGGTAAAAATAATAAATACATACGTTAAAAACAAGTAAAGAAAATGGGCTAAAAACTCACTTCAAATAAATACCTAGAGACCAGGACATGTCCAGAATTCAATTAATGGCTCAGTCGCAGCATTTCGCCAAGCAGTTGCCAACTTTGCCAGTAAGAAAAGTTCGCCCGAGAAAATCAGCTTAATGCGTTCGCTCGCCAAGATTTGCAGAAAACTTGGCCGCTCAGCTGCTGTCGCGGCATTTACCCCCCCCCCCCCCCCTTTTTTTCCATCGCTCCCAAGCCATTCTAAGAAAATGGGCAGTAAGCAGGTGAAATTAACTACAACAAGCACACCTCGAGAGAGAGAGAGAGAGAGATGCGACCGGGTTGGATAGTAGAATGGCTTGCACCGTGCGAAAAGCGTTCATGAATTTGGGTCAAGAAGCTTAAGCCAACGGAATTTGCACTTGATAAACTGTTAATGGCTGTGGGTACTACGAAAACAAACTGCAGGTGCATTAAATATCCACAGCAAAATTCAAATGAATACTCGTATATGCTTCACAGCATGAATGTCAAATGATTTAAGCGATCATTTCATTAAATTTGCTAAAAAATATTAACATTATATCATTCAACAACATGAATAATTTAATAAAAGATTATCTAAGTTTGCCCTCTACAATTTTATTTTCATAATTTTTGATTTTAAAATTATATATTTTTAGTTTTGGTGAAAATGTATATGTATAATTTTGTATATACATTTTAATTTACCCGTTGCTAACAAAAAATATATATATATTTCTCTTTAACTTTGTTGTTAAGCAAATTAAAACAAAACTGACAGCTGTACCTAATTTTAATTTTAATAATGACGTCGAGACAGCTAATAACAAAAAACAGCAAAATTTATTATTGTGATTATGTTAGGCAATGAATCTATAATAAAAACTGGCAATTTATGTTCAATTTTCGTTTTTTTTTAAAAAAAAAACAAATATAAATGGCAAAAATATTGAATATTGAATTGGTATATAAATATAAATTTAAACGAATTTAGAAAAATATAAAAATAATTGGCTTTAGCACAAAAATTTATAAAATACAAATGTTTAAAGATTATGATGTTGAGCTTTAAATTAGTTATAATCAGATACCAAAGAAATGTTTAAAAGAATATTTAAGTTGATTTCAGTTAAGTGCTTAAGCTCGAAAGCAATAAATATCCGATGAGTGCATTAACTATATTAGTTTCAAGCCAAACTCAAGGTAAGTGCGGCACGCGCCTCACACTTAGATATCTATTTATTTTGTTGCAGTGTAACAGCAGCTACTAAGACAACTTAGTGGCGCTTGAGTGAGCGCACGATTCAATAGAATGAATGGACAGACAGCTGGACAAACAGACCAGAGGAAGAGAGAGAGAGAGCGAGAGGGAGAGAGAGTGAGCTGGAAAAGTAGGTGGATAGTGACAGCCACTGAGGCGTTCAACTTCAAAGTAGTTGCAGGAAAAGTTCTTGCTTGTCGCACGTTTGCATGCGCATAATAGGATTAGTCAAAGTAATAAGTTGTTGCCACTGTGCAGGTGTACACATATACATATATATATATATATATATATATATATATATATATATATATATATTTACGGATGCGATGCTTTGAAATGCAAATCTCGGTGACACACTAAAGTTGAGCGTGTGTGAGAGAGTATGTGTGAAAAACGAGGCGATACACAAAAACGAAGCATATATGAACTTTTTCGACAGCTGCCTACAAGTATGCAACATATTTTTGTGCAAAACAAACTTAACCCGCAGCTGGACTCTGTGCACTGGGCGTTGGCCATAAACAAAATAGCAACAGCAGCAGCAGCAGCAGCTATATAGCAACAACAAGAATAACGCCAACAGTATCTAGTTCCGGTCAAGAGTTCGTATCTGGAGATGTTTTGAAGTGGGGAGTAATCTTTGGCTTATTGTGGTTTTCTGGCCAGTTTCGAACTTTAACATTTGGCTGCGTTCTACTGCCCTGGTGACTGTGCAACTTAAGTGCACACCACACGCTTATCGGTCACATTCACACACGACCAACACCCACACACACACACACACACTCCAACTCAATAGCGACTTTTAGGCTTAGGCAAAGATTTTGGGGGCATGCAGAGCGGCGGGGCGGTGGGGCAGCTGGGCTAACTAAGTTGGTAAGTGGACTTTGAGTGACCTCTTTGTGGTGGCTACAACTGGGCAACATTGTGGGTTCTATATATGTACGTATGTACGTGTGTGTGTGTGTGTGTGTGTGTGTGTGTGTGTGAGGTTATTGTGTATTCAGCTTTCGTTACGTCCAAAGTTCAACACACAATAAAATTATGCAAATCTACAGATCAGCCGCACAAAACGGAACCAACGAAACGGACCGTATTTTCAAGGCATTTGCACAAAAGTTTCGATGCGGTTTGTACCCTTCAGGCAATTGTCACTCTTTTCGATACATTTTGATATGTTAATTATATTTTCTAATTGAATGAGTTTTAGTTCGATTTCAGTTGGAAAAATCTTTTGCAAATGCAAATGATTGCGACTGTATATTTATATAGTTTCATTATCCTTGATTAACTTAGTTTTTCATTTGAGTTCACACTTTTATCAACTCTTTATCTCTGTATTACTTATTTGAAAAACTCCATTGACTATCGATACTAACCCTACTCGATAGTTACAAGCAGTACTATCGATAGTTTAAATATTTTGACAAGAAGTAGATTAAAAGAAACTTACTTTTAATCAAAGCAGTAAGTTTGTAAGCACATATTTCAAATGCAATTAAGAAAATAACTTAATTATCGCTGCTTTTATGACTTCAAGGAAGGCCCATCTAAAATGCGCCAACTCATTCGTTATTATCCGTGGGTCTTTAATGAACGACGCCTTAATTTCCAAAAACCAAATGACAAGGATAACTGGCAAAGGGTTTGTAACGCAATGTGTGTGTGCGTATGTGTGTGTGTGTGTGTGTCAGTGCGTGTGTGACTAAGACCATATAGCGACCAAAACCCCAAATAACTGCTTAATTTGTTTTTTCGTCCAGATGTTGGGCAACCACTCAAACCAACCCAAGTCTTCCAAGCGACCCTTTCTGTCCACCTTTTCTGCTGTTGATTGTTGTTGTTGCTGTTTGTATAGCCAACAGCATCAGCTGTTGTTGTTTTTGCACTTGTTGTTGTTAGTTTGTTGACTTTAATAGAGCGAGAGAGTGAGAGAGTGAGAGAGTGAGTGAGTGAGTGAGAGAACTAGTCCCAAGCACAAACAGATACCGAAACCGTCTGCCAGCTGCGGTTCAGCGCCCACAAAAAGAGTTGAACACTTGGATTTGGATACGGATGCGGATGTGGATGCGGATGCTGATTGGGAAATTGGGGTAGGAAAGGGCAAACAACAGCAGACGACCAAAATATATATATAAAACAAAAAAAAATAACAAATTCAGGCAGCAAAAATTATATGCCACAATCATATTTTGGGAAGCTGGAAGCATGTTTATGCCTAAATCAATTTGCCGCATGAATGAGTCTTAAGCGTAAAGGATTTTGCGTGGAATTCAAAGCCGGTCACACTTTGTTCTAATCCCCCACACCAGCCAGACACAGCGTGTGTTTGGGTTAAGCTATTAGACTAAAAGGTTATTAGGCATGGGGCGTTTGCTGCCTGTCGACGTGATTTGCCTGTCAAAAGTGCCAGACAGACAGGCAGACAGACAGAGAGGGAGACAGACAGAGAAAGGGACAGAGAGATAGGCAGTGAGGCTGGCAAACGAGACGCGTCGAGAGTGGTGCAAAGTTGCGGAGTGGATTTTGCACTTTGATATGCGTTTTATTAATAAAACAAATTGCCAGGCATACGACTATAATTTTAGCCCCCCTCCCCATAGGGCCGTGCATAAATAGAGTTGATGTTCATTTGGGTGACGACGATGCAAGCTGGGATCGGTGGGTTCGGACGACGTGACTCTCGCCAGCAGGATGCTACGGGCAGACTGCCAAGCCACAGGCATCAGGCAGGAGGCAGGAGGCAGGAGGCAGCATACGTCAACTATTTTTCAACAAATATGCGCAAAACTTTTTTCATATTAAAGCCACAAAAGCAGCTGAAGGGAGGGGCGCGAGCGGGAGCGGTAGTGGTTGGTAATAGTAGGTGCAGGCGAAGCTGACCATAAGCTGACACAGCCTGCATTTTTGGCATATGCAAAGGAAGGACTGCGCATTACGTGCAGCACGTGCCACACTCACCCACACACACACGCACGACGCACACAGAGACACCCAACCTATATGCAACAACAAAATGATGGGTAGGGCGTGACTATTTTTCCCCATCCGAAAATGCCACAATTCATTTTTTAATCGCGATGCATAAATCAAAGTTGCATGCGGTGAAGGAGGGGGGCGGGCGGCGTGGCGTTGCAGTGCAAACAAAAAGTGTTGCATTCTTTTGGGCGAGTTGCATTAGCTGCAGGTGCCTGCTGCAATTGCATTTGACATAATAGCCATAGCGAAACTATCGCCAAGTAAAATATATGCGCAAAAAGTGAAAACAATTTATGAAACGATTTCATATGATTCGTGACTTTGGATACTTCTACATATTTAATAAAATTGATTTTATTTTTTAACTTTTAATATAATTTGAACACTGTAAGTGAACAAAAGTTTAAACTTTAAAGTATTGAAAATCTTTCCAACAAATTCACATTTTACTCTACAAAATCGAAATTTGGACCTGGTTCATTTTTCGATCGAAAGCAATGTCTTTTTGATTATGATTTGGCCTATTTTCTAATACTACATTTAAGCCTAGAAACCGAACAGTTGGTCAGAATGCATGTTCAAGAATGCATGTCCAACTTCGTTGGGCACGGGTTCCAATGAAACCATAATGACAACACCTGAGCAAAAGCCAATTAACGCATAGTAGATAAAAGGCCAAGCAGTAATAATAATGGAGTGAAAATTAGTTAGCAGTGGCCATAAATCAGGACTCCGACCAGCACCTGCCAGGAGTGCGTGCTGCCAATTAGATAGATGAGCTGGCCAGTAGCAGTAGCAGCAGGCAGTAGGCAGTAGGCCAACAGCTGCTGTTTTGGGTTGACATGTTAACAATACGCTTTGCGTATCTGCTGCGTGTTCTGGCCAGTTTTTGGGGATTATCCAATTGTTGTTGCGGCTGCCCTCAACTTCTGAGATGGTCACGTTGCAAGGCAAATATTTGCTTTTCATTCGGCTAACACATACACACACAGACACACGTGTAACTGTAAATTGATTATTGCTGGCCAAAGTCGACAGGAAGGAAAAAAAAAATGTAAGAGAATGTGGAAACTCAAACCACAAAAGCTACACAACGCACACTTTGCAGCATACAAACTCACGCAGCAGTGGTGCGGTTTTTGTGAAACGAGAAAGGAGAGCAGCACAACTTTTTGGATAACGTTGGCAACAGCGAACAGCGAACAGCGTACAACGAACAACCACATCCACATCCACGGCCATGTCGTCGACTGTTAATGTGTCTGTCAGCGCAAAAAGATTCGCCACATCGCGACCTATCAACTCCTCACTTTGCTGCTGCTGCAGCTTCAGTTTCAGTTTCTGTGTTCTGTGTTCCCGGCATGATGATTACACAAAATTGAATGCTCCATACACTCGCTGAGTTGTGTCTGTATGTGTATGTGTATGTGTGTGAGTCAATTTGAGTGTTGAAAAGTGGTCTCCAGTGTCGGCGGTTTGGTTGCGTTTCGTTTGCTTCTCGGCTTCATCATCAACGTCGTCGCATGTCGCATTTGCTGCTTGCCATTTCGTTGTATATAAACAACTTTTGTATAAAATTCTGTAGATATGTGTGTGTGTGAACTGCGTTTGTATTATTTATACGAGTCGTCATCGTCATCGTCTCTGTCTCTGTATCTGTCTCTATCCTCAGCCTGATCAGCATCGTCTGTTTGGTTTTCATTTTGCCTGCAGCGGCGCTACGTGGCATCCACAGCAAAGCCCTATAAATCCGTTTTTCTCTCGATGTCGCGCATTCGGGCGTTACCATCGTGCCACATTTACATCACCTAACGTGCCACATTCAAATTCAATAGCCACCAAGTGCTGCTACTTAGAAAACAGCTAACAGATACATTTGCTTTGCCCAGATACACACGGCGAGATAAACATGCGCTCTATTCTGTTGTCATCTGCACTTTTTACACCCAATAGAAAACAAAGTGAGATGATTAAAGATGTACTGTTAATATGCAACACTAAGTACTTGAAATTTGATAATATAGCTGCTTGAAATCACCAATAAACCTAGCTCAACCAAAAGTGCTAATCCTGCAAAAGTAAATGTGTTTTAGCCAATATTATTTATTATAATTTATTAGTTTGAAAATGCATCCATTAAACCAATCATGTTGCTGTCAAGGCTTACACGCATTTCAACACGTTGTCAGATGTAATTCATATTTTAACAGCTATTAAAAAAGATTTCATTTAATTCTTACTAAATTTGTCTATCACCACTTAATAATTCTCTTTGTAGAAATACAAAAAAAAAACAAATTTCAATATGACATAAATGTTGGCAAACAAAAATCATGATTGACAGTTAATTATGAATTTTGCTGATTTCATAGCCCGAACTGTCAACGGTTGTCGACTTTGAAACTTGTCGTGTGCAATATGCATTTTCTGGAACGGATATGAAATTAAAAGATGTTGTTGACAAGAGGCTAAGAGCTGAAAACGTAGTTTAACTTCTGTCAAAAAGTACCTGACAAAAACTTTGGCAGGAGTATGCGAAAAATGGGCTCGAAAAGCCCTTTCATCTTTTGAAAAACTCAACTCATGATAAACAGGTGCACTTTGACATGCGAAAGTAACTTACAAGTATTTATTGAAATTTGCAGCTGACAACCGCTGAAAGTTACCCAATATTCGCTACAAACTATGAGCAAAAGTATTGCATATATCTCTGAACCATCCAACGAATGTTCTTTACTCAAGAGTTTTGTGCATAGTTTTCTTGTGTCTTTTAAGATAAAGGATATAGATATAGGTGTGTGTGTGGGCGTGTCAGCTTATGGCATAAGCAAAAGCAACAGGAGCCCACGGTATACATGCAAATAAACGAGTGTGGGAAAACTCACCTCGAATGTTGTGAAAACGATTTTCTCAATGGAGCCAAAGTAGCGCTCCCACAGGACCTGCGTCTGTTGCCGCAGTGCAAAGATGCGTTCCGCTGAAATGGAGCGAACAATGTCGGGCACCTGCAACGAGAGAGAGAGAGAGAGAGAGAGAGAGAGAGAGAGAGATATGGATGTTATGCATTACATGTGCCAACGGTGCGTATGCGTAATATCAGCTTAACGACTGCTGCAACAGCAACAGCAAATCCCAGGCACAATGCATTAATTACAATGGCCCAAAAACAACTTGTCTGCTGCCTTGTTGCAGCTGGCAGTGTGTGTGTGTGTACTGGTAATTAGTTAGGGAATTGGCCGCAGGATATACATCATAATTATGCATGGCAGGCAACACGCCAGGAGAATTCAATAAATGCAGCAGCTGCAAGTTGAAACAGTTTTAAAGAGTGCCTGCCGCGGCGAGTGCTTCTAGTGCTCAAGTTTCCTGCTCAAGTTAACTTAATTAATTGCATTTCCTGCCAATAAACTACAAAAGCAAACATGCCAACGATGAAGTCGAAGGACGAACGTTGCTAGAGTAGCAGGAGCAGCAAGAGTAGCCGGGGCAGACAATGCAATTGGCAAACAATGCGACAAGACTTTGTCGCGAATGAAGACGAGAACAGGAACCAGGAGCAGGAGCCGGAGCAGTAGCAGGACCAGTAGAAATTGCAGCTAAAGGACACTGCGTGCAAACAAATGCCAAGGAGCGAGCACAAGGCACACACAGAGAGACAAGCGGACAAACGGACAGCGGGACAGCTGTATGGACGAGGCAAAGTGTTTTATGTTTTTGTAGCCAGGTGAGCATCTGGACAGGACACGCCACACTGGCTGGCAGGACATGCTGTCGAGCCAATCTCGGCACACTAACGATTCATTTTTCATGCATCAATTGCAAATGGCAGGCAATATTTGTGAGCATCGCACAGCAATGGAAACGTACCAATTGTTTTTATAAAACTGTAGTTTTCTAGATATTATTTATATATTGCGATGTAAGAAATTTAAAAATGTGAAACAATTATTTTTAATGACATACCAAAATTGAATTTCAGCTGCATTGTATTTAAAATATTGCTTGACTCAAAAGGACCAATGAGCACAAATTTGTTGCCTAGGGCCATTTTTGCAGCAATGTTTGCTAGAAAAAATTATTATGCAACACTTTTTGTGCAGCTTTCATGGACATTAAATCGTCAATAAATGACGATGTTGAACTGACAGCAGCTCACCGTAGGGCGCTGCTGGCAGAAACAGATAGCACAGGACATCGCAGGATACCCATTGCGGATGTAGGTTAGCCGGGGAAAATAACAAAACTTTCAGAGACAGTCAGACAGACAGACTGAAAGACAGATAGACAGACAAAACGGGTCACATTTGAAAAACTCGTAACGCATTTTCGTATTTTATGACAGCACACAAAAAACTTATGTGCCAATCCCAACAATAGTAAACCATATATAGAGACATATCATATATGTGTGTGTATATATGTGTATATATATGTTTAACGCTTTTGGCCAACTCACCTGCAGCAGTAGCCGTTCATCGGCCCAAATGGCGGCCTGTTTCCAATCGATTTTCGATTCAAATGGCAATACCCAAGCATTGGACAATAGCACCGGAATGCAGCCCGCCTGCAACGCTTCGAGAAATCTACAAAAATGTATAAAAAACAATCAGGATAAAGAAGAGCAAAAAAATACACAAGATATATTTGTATGTATGTATATATGAGAGAAAACGAAATGGGCATGAGCTGCAAAATGAAAATTGTTTTTTTCTGTTTTCCTGCTTTGCTGCTTTTGCTTACCTGAAGGAGCCCAAGCGACGTCCGCGTGGCACCAAACAAAACGTTGAATTCTGCAGCAGCGTCTCGTAGTCGTATCTAAAGCGAGAAAAAAAATGGCGAGAAAAGGGTCAGTAAGGAAATGGCGTGAGTAAGAGAGATTGCAAGAGGGGTGGCGGTGCGGTGCGGGGCGGGTCGGTACGGTGCAGAGGATGTAAATTAGTAAGAGCCATGGCATTGTATAATGGCATTGTGCAGCAATTAATTGAACAATGGGGCTTGTTCGTGTTGGCGGCTTGTGATGGGGATTGACAGCATGGGGGCTTCGGAGGTGGTCTGGGGCACAGTTGGTAAATTGCTTCAGCCGTTTAAATAGTCAAGAGGGCATGCAGTATGCTTTTAAGAGCACAGCATCAAACTAGAAGGAACAGAGGTCTGCTGGATGTCGAAAATTGAATACCCTTGCACAAAAATTTTAGACAGCGAAAATAATATACATATATATATTTGTTAAAAACCTTGTTTTTGCGAAAATATCATGTGATTTAGACCTTTGAGCTGACACAACTTTGCCAAAACTCAACCGATCGTGAAACTCTATGACATTTTCTTCATGAATTGTGTTTTTAATAAATCCTGCATTTAAATTATAACGATTTGTGAAAACTAATTTTTCGCGTAAGTATCTTGTACACTCCTTACTCATTTTACCCTGAACCCATTTAAGGACTGAGTTGACAGTATATCCTAGTCGGGAACTCTCGATAGATCACTCTTACTTGTTGATACTAATACTGTTTACTATCAACTTAATGTTGAATGGCATAATAAAGAAGCTTTAGCCATTGATATATCACAGCTCACTTGGTATTAATTAGATCTAATTTCCTCTTAAATGACCATCAACAAAGTGCCATTTATCTGTTATTCAAAATGATTTAGTGCAACAATATAAGTACACACTAAGCGCATTGTGACGCCCTGCCCCGCATTTTGATTTATTTATCGGTTGAATACACTACTTCACACTGGTCCCGCTGCTCTTTAACATGATGCTAATGATGTAATTCCATCTTAATAGCCAGCAGCAAACAGCAACTTTACAAACTCCATAAACAATGCGGCGTATGCTTAACATTTCTTCATATAACTCATACTCGCGTCACTCCCCCCCACACACACACACACAGACACACACACACAAACAAATTAATTTAACCATTGCAGTTCAAGTGGACAATACCGCAATCCGTGCTTGTTGCTGATTTAAGCTTTAATGCCAAATCAAAGCAATGTTGCTGCATATTAAGCATACGCCATGTAGCTGAAACACTTGTGCACACTGTGGCAGGTATGAAGGTGGAATACCCCTGTCTCTGTGCCCCGCTTTAACAAGTTAAGTTGCGCGTAAAATTACATGTAGTGAGGCATGTTGGCACGCCCACTTTGGCCCACCGCCCAACGATTGAAAACAGTCCAACTGGTCAGCAATTTGCTGCTGCCGCTTTAAAGCAAATTCAGCAGAAAATGTATTTAGAAAAGTGCAGCCACAGCGTATTCGTGTTGCATTGACAACGGCAAGCATTACGGTCAATGTACGGGTCCCCCGGGGTGTGGTGGGGGGTAGGTGGCAATCAGCAGGGGTCGTGCTTAGGGGAATTAGGGTGGCAATGTTCCTGTGCCTGTGCTTGTTTTCTCGGGGGGCATGGCTTATGAATATTCTTAAGTAAACAACATAAATTGCATGCTGGCTGTGTTTTCCGCTGAAAAATTACCAGTGCCAAATGCATAGGCAGTCAGCAGTCAGCCGCCAGCTGCCACTGGCCAAAAAGTCATTTGTAAGCAACAGACATTGGCTACAGCAACAGGAACGATAAGCCACAGGGGAATACCAAAGATAGAATACCCTGGCAAATGAATTTATTAGGATACTAGAAATATGCAAGTACAAGAAAGTACATTTAAAATGGAAAGCTGCTTTAAAAAAAAATACAATTGTTAATAAAGAACAAAACGAAGAAATCAGCATTTAACATATTTTGCTTGTAGCCATTAACTTAGTTAATATCGCCCAACTAGGCGAGTCTAAGATTATGTAGAGCAAGTTTCCAGTTAACTTATTCCCTCGCTTCTTTGCTCGTTCTATCATTCGGAGAATAATATTTCATCTGGCTGCGTTGGATTACGGATCATTTGCGGAAATTGCTTCCATTCGGAAAAATATTTAAGATACTTTTATGCCAAAACACGCGCTGCATTTGAATTTCTATTTTGTTTTTTTTTTTTCGAATCAAGTGAATAATTCCAACACTTGGTATTCATCACGTGTGTGTGTGTGGGTGAGTGGGAGTGTTTTTTCGGTTGTGCCACGCCTTGGCCTCTTTGCTAATTAGCCAATGATATGCCGCCTCCGGTCTATATGTGCTTAGCGGCAAGCACAGGTCACTGCACCCGCTGCCCTTCCAATACCTACCCTGGTGCTCTTCCGGTTTAGCTGTGCACTTGTTAGCTACTTGTTTAAGCAATTAAGAGCCGCTAACATTGCATAATGTTGTTGTTGTTCCTGTTGTTTGTTGTTGTTTTGTTGTCGTGCTGAACTTTAATTAAATGATTTTTAGCTTTAGCAAGTTGAGCGAATAGTTTAGTTCAGTTCAGTTCAGTTCTGCTCAGTTCGGTTCTGTTCTGTTTAGTTCAGTTTCCTTTCTGTCCATGTCGGACATCATACGAGCTAAAACTTTTGCTATTTACACGCATTGTTGTAGTGGCTAAAGTTCGCTGCCCGTTTAGCTGGGCCCCAACGTGGCGGCCACTTCATTAGCCAATGTGGCGCCAAAGCGTCTATGAAGGGTGCTACCCAGGAGTTAAATTCACTTTAGTCCTTTGAGATGCAGCTGATGCGCTCTTCAAGGGTGTATGGATACAGAATAGTTTTATTTTATGCCCAGCACACATAAAATGGTTAACGAGAGCATCGTAATGTCCTGAAAATGTGAGTACAGCATATTTGGCAGAGATTATAAGATTACAGACGTAAAATTAAATACGGTCCTTTTAGTTTAGTTCGTGTTTAATTAAAAGTTTTTAATCGAAAAAGAGAACATTAAAAACTATAATATTAAATAAATAATCAGATTTAGCATCTTATCTATATATCCTATAAATTTGCCAACTATTGGATGTGCTATAATAAATTGTATATTTAAGAAGCCATCTTCCATACAGATAGCTCAAAGGCTGTGTGTCTTTATGATTAAATATGTGCATACATACGTCAGTACGCATGCATACACAAATAAATATTTATTAATATTTGTGTATGTGAATATTTGTATAATTTCCTGTGCGTAAGTCAGAAAGAAAATATCAAATATTCTCTCGAGTATAAAAATGCGTTTAATTTGAGATAAATGTACTGAATGCTCTTTATTTATTGTCACGGTGCTCCTTAATGTATGCAGCAATTAAGCACATATGAACGAAGGAGTTGGGATCTTAGGAAATCAGATGACTGCAAATTATGACCTAATGCGCCTTTAGCTAATATTTATGAATTTAATTTGTAGCCAAACTTTAATCACAGTTTCAAATACCAGTTAATTACTATTAAATCGACAAATTGTATATAAATATGTTGGGACTACTATTAGTTTTTCACAATACTGCACTTGACACCAAGTCAAATTGTTTCCCATACCTGTTGCCCAGTTCTAACCAGCACACTTGCAAACTAACATACACACACACACACACACACACTCATACACTCCTATGTGCACATGCACAGTAATTAATTTTGCTACACTTTGCGTAACATTTCAAGTTATATTCTGAGAGCAGGCCACAACACACACACACACACACAGCTCGTGTTGAGGGAGCGAACCGTCAGTTCATGTCAATTGCTTTACTTTTACTGCATGCCAAGGCCAACCAAATTAACATGAGAAGTAGATCAGGGAGCAGGGAGCAGGAGGAGTGGCAGCAGGAGCAGCTACCCGAGTTGTTAGTCCAGTTTGTTCTGGCAGCTGCACAGCGGGCACATAATTAGTGGTTTCCAGCTGTCAAAGGTGGCTCAGGTATGATAATTTTCTGCTGCTGCTACTTCTTGCTTTATTCTTCCATTTTTTTTGTTGTTTGGGTAAAATGAACCTAAGCTCATTGACTGACAAAACGACCCGGTACCCAATGACTAACTGACTAACTGACTGACTGACTGACTGGCAACCTGAAGTTATGATTTTAGCACTGCAAAAAGGCCAATTCCTTTTCCCTTTGACAGCTGAGCCGTTAGATGCTTGCTATCAAAAAAGGAAAGAGCAGAAATCAAACAAGCAACGAACAAAATATAGTAAATATCGTAAAGTGTCTGTCGACTACTAGATGCGCTGCAGAAACAGTCTGACAGCTTTTAAATTGTCTCTAGTACTCTACCCATAGCTATGAAACGTTTACGAGCAAGCATTTCTATAAATAAAAACACAATAAACGCATTTTAAAGAGATCAATGGCTGTGAAAACTGCAAATTGTCTACGATTGAGGTATAAACTAGGGTGACGTCTTGCTGTAAAATGTTTACGAAACCTAAAAACAAGAATTCAAATACTAAACTTTCAATTAAATTGCTGATCAACTCAAACACTCAGAAGCCACTGTTTTGAGCTTATTGAAGAGCTGTTCGAAACAAAGATATAAGAGTTAGTCATTAGTGAAAGGCATTAGCCAAACATAGGCATCGTTTACTTTGACTATGATAGGCCTTTGAATTCATTTTTCTTATTTTTTTTCGCTTTCTGCAGCTTTGGGTGTATTGCATTTTGCTTTGTCATCGGTTGGCTTTGTGTGTTGTGTGTGACACGCAAATTGCTTGTCGGCCGGGGAATATTGCGTATACGTCTACATTTTCGTTTGCCGTTCGTTAATTGCAACGCGAGCTGTGTAGTTGCCGCTCCAGCCTTAGGCCGATTGCTTGTCAGATGCAGCAGGCAAGCAGCCAGCAAGCCAGCCAGCCAGCCAGCGAGCTGCCAGCAACAAATGCTAAATTAATTAAAACCAAAAAACATGTAAAGTAAAACCCTTGACAGAACTCAGAACTGAACTGAAGTTCAGTGGAACTTGAAACTCAACTGGTAAAAGTTGCGACCGCTTTAAGTGATGAAAAATAAGTGAGTGGCAAGAAAATGCGAGAAGGACAGGACAAGCCACCAAGCGCAAGGAAATTGCGATGAATTTCAATGAAAATTGCATTTTTAAGAACAGCATTGGAAATAAAGACAATTTGGTCGCGCGTTCGGTGGCATGGTTAAAAACATAAAAACAGACAAACAAACAGAAGCGACAAAAACTCAAAAACAATGGCGCAAAGCATACGATAGAAGGAGGAACAGGGTCGCAGCAAAAAGCAGCTGTAAAATTTGCCATTGTTTGTGCAAGGAGCAGCAGCAGCAGCAGGACAAGCTCTGGCATTAAATATGGCGCATTAGTTACAAGTGCACAGCGCATCGAAGCAGTTTACCATCCCCACCCACACCCCTACCCCCACCCGGGCCAACTCTTTTCTTCTCTTGTCGCCAGCTTGTGATAATGGCTCATAATGAATACAACAGACCGCACTAAGACGTTTTTTGGAGCAAGCCACAGCTAAAGCTAAAACTAAAGACCAACTCAAGCCATTGAAATGCAGCGCACAGTGCGTATGAGCAATGCAAGCGTGCCAAAAAACCAACTTAAACTTGGAAAAACAAATTGAAAAGATACTTTAGACCTGAATAATACCCAGTAAGTGTGTGCTAAAAAAATTTCTATGGTATCCTGCCCAAAGTATTAAAAACAGTATATAAATATTAATAAAATATACAAAATAATACGTTAATTTTTGTGTTCAACACGAAAACTTTTTAAACTTTTAAAAATATTGAGGAACAAAAAAAACGCCAGTATAGGATAAAAAACTATGAACAAAAAGAAATAGCTTACGAAAAATATTTCATTCTTTAAGAAATGCTTAAAATATATACGAATAAACCCTTTTTTTGTTTCGTGAAAAATATTATTTATTATTCCTAAATAAATGTTTAAGTATTTTGCTTTGATCCTAAACTCTTCATAAAAGTCTTTCAAGTTGCTCGCTCTCTCTTTCTCTCTTTGGACGTAACTGGTCACTTGGGCAATGACCAGACAGCAATTTCCAGAAACATTTTACGTGCGGACAAAACCACAAATATGCGACACCCAAAAGGTAGTTCAGTATACATGTGTACATAGCTCAGAGCGAAAGTAGCGGGAAAACGGAGACTGTGAAAAATGGAATTGGCACTCAAAGAAATTGCAATGGGCCCACTAGCCCGGTGATACCTTCCTTACCTGGTCTGCCTGCCTGGTAAGTGTGTCGCCTTTAAAGTGATTTATGTGGAAATCTGAGATTAACGTGCAAAGTGGCGCCGAGGAGCTAGGAGTGGAGTGTGGGGAGTGCAGCTAGGGCGCAGATGCAAAGGCAACTGACGCCAAAAGTTTGCCGAGCCTGGCCTCAGGTCTGCTCCTTGTTGATAATGATGATAGTGTTGCGTACGAAAAATTTATTACTCTGGAAATTACATTATGAAAAATGCATAAAATACCAGACACCCAGGCCGGGCCTTGGCTGGCAGCTGTAATTATGTGGAATGCACATATTTAAATTAAATTAAATGAAAATCAAGTGCTTTGTGCTGTTAGGATTTTTCGCTTTGATGCCAAATAAATCAAATAATACACTTGCCCATTGTCAAACGGAAAATATAAATTGATGATAACTTTTAGGAATGTGGAAATTAAATTGGTTATGTTTTTATGTTAGGTAGCTCATGAAAAATAAATATTTATTTTTTGAAAATTGTATGCAATTTACATTTTAGACACTCTTTACGCCTACTTTCTATTTATATTCCGGCATATTAATTAAAGTCTTTTTCGTTTTATGTTTACACGAACGTACTTTATTGATTAGCTTCAAGGGATCATCCAGATGGCATTTTGTCCACAGGCGATGTGGATATTGATTGAAAACACAAAATGTGTGTCCATTACATTGACGTGTCTGAGATTTGTGACACAAAAGTTGTGTGAAAAAATCCTATTTTAAACACGCAAAAAATAACTATTTTTTATTTAAATTTTCCTGATGTAAGTATTAAAAAAAGCTTTAAAGGGATACACCATTTAATCTATTACATGCATCAAAACGGTTTCATTTTCAAGGCTACAGGATACAGCGAAAAAGAATGTTAAAAAATGCATTGAAATCTGCGAAATTAAAAACTTGGCAAATTGTTGATTCAAATTAAAGTCGCGCACAAAAAATGGAAAAGTTTCTGTTTGTAACCTTGTCGCAGACTGTGTTTTATAGGTGCTGACAGGACGGGGGGCGTGGTTAAGCACACACCTATACACACACACGTTGGCTTCTGCTAGTCATGCGACTGCGGCAGCAACAACGTGGCGTATACGTAATGGCTGCGGAAACGTTTCAACGTCGCGACTCGTCGCATTGCGTTGCGCCTTCTGTCAAATTGTGTGCGAAAATAATATGAGTCAAAAGAGCAAGTGTAGAAAACTTTACTTTCGTCAAGGACATTTCTTAGTAGTGTCTCATTATTTTTCATATTTCCTTTAACGGCCCAGCAAAATATCAAGCTGAGACACTCGGCGAAAAACACTCTCATAAAACTATGCACACATACTGAACGACCCGCAGAAACTTAGTCGTTGCCAGACACGCCCCTCGCCCCTCGCCCGAATCTCAAGCGACACACACGCCTTTCGCATATCAGTTGCCAAAAGGCAAAACCACAGAATGTCGCCACTTTCAGTTGATGTTACTGTTGTTGTCAGCAGCAGCAGCAGCATCATCATCAACAGCCGGGCAAACTAACCAACTGGCACGGCGACCCAATCCCAAAACCAAACAGCCGATACCAGCTTCGTTGATGACAACACGGCGGTCTCCTAAAAGCATGCTACATTTTTGTGACCACCGCAGCCTCTGGCAAATGCATTGATTGTTGCTGTTGTTTTTGTGGTACATAGTTGCCTGACTGTTGTTGGCTTTGTGTTGCCATATGTTGCAGGACAACAACAATAGCAACGTTTAACATTGACGCCGCCGTAGGCTCATTATAGCAACAACGGGCTAAAACTGCGACGCGACATCACAAAACAAAATTTCATTAAAAGCAGCTCAAGGTTTGTGAATGCAGTTGTTAAAGTTTTTCGTTTATTTCCTCTTTTTTTTTGTGCTGGTAGCCGCGGCAGCATGAAAACTTTTTAATGGATTTTACGATAATATAAAAAAACAAAACTTGAAAATTGTGAAAAGCTTTAACGAACTTCAAATGCACTTATTTATTGATTTTTATTGTGAGTACTTTAGCGTTTTAATGTACCGCAGAGAGAACAATATTTTATCACACTTTCTTACTCAATACGCAAATTGCACTGCTATAAAGTCTGATTATTATATTTTTCACATTAAATCAACTTTAATTCGTTTTAATTATAAATCATAACATTTTAATGTACCCACATTAAATATTAAGGATACAATTTATATTTAATAGTTTATGGCATGGCAAACTGTGTGTGAATTTGTTAATTTTTTTGAATAAAATAAAATATATTATATCCAATTTATGTCTGTGCTGTAACTGTGCACTTAAATGAATTAAAAATTTGCACACAACTTTTATCTCTTACTGATTTTATTGAGTTGAAATATAAAAACATTTCCTCATTTCCAATAAATAAATATACAAATGCATTTTTTATTACATGTCCATTTGCTTTCAATGCAAGCAGCATAATAAATTCATGATAGATTCTTGGAAAGAGCATAAGTATAGCGTGATAACCTAATGTTGAACGCTGCTGGCCAATGATACGCCACTTGACTGCTTCTGGCCAGCATGTGATCCTGAAGACTTTGTTGATTACTTCATTGGCCAACATAAAAATGTATATACAACAATTTTTTTACTTTTATGTCATTGTCATATCGAAAGGCTATCTCACTTTGGTTCATCCATAGCAACAACGATTTTGAACAGGGCGAAGAGCTAACTATGCAGAGCTTTGCATATTAATGCGCTGCAAAGTCATCAAAAACAGCAAAAGCAAAAGCTACAACAGCAGCAGCAGCTCAGTGCCATAGATTCAGGAGCATCGTAAAATATGCGAAAAATCCTCGCAGGCAGCTAAGGTATTATGCAATTTTCTCGACATTTATAAATATGCGCCATATTTGACAGGTGCATTAACGAAGTTTCAGACACGGCTCCAGACAGAGGGCGCCCAGATAAAAAATGATGTGAGTAGGAAAGCAATTTGCTTGATTATGTTGAACAGTTGACGGACAGGGTAGAGGCAAACCCCTTCGCCACCCCCAAACCACTCTCTTGCTCTCTAGAAGAGTTCAGCTTGGTTGACTGTGACAGGAATTGGGTGTGCCATGGGAACAGGCGGAATGGAACAGCATAAAATGAGGATGGGGTGTATAAATCGCTGACGCTTGAAGCCAAAGCAGATCTGTCGCATAAGTCATGTCAAATTACGTACATCAGACAAGCGGGAACAGGAGCAGGAAGCAAAAAGGCTGTAATATGTAAGCTGCAAGAAGAGTACTACTGAAAAGTGAATGAAAAATTACATTCAATTAAAGGTAAATATTTCGTTGACATTTTCGGAATTTAGAGTAAAAACAATAAATAGATAACAAGGATGCCTAGAGAGCTTGGCAAGGACATTTGCCCAGTAAAGCTTAAAACGTAATTTCGTCGGACTTGGGAATAACACATTGCGTTGTCAAGATTTCTGACAACCAATCCGGAAAAATTTGGGTTTCTCAACTTTGAATGTATAATTGTTAAGGAGGACAACCCATGTCCAAAATGGCCTTGGAATTTATAATCGGATCAGTTTTGGCAAAGTTATGGTATTTTGAAGTCTGAGAAGGACGTTTTTTTGAGACTTGTGCACTTCTTTGTCATGATTTTTGGCATGAAATCCTAAAATGAGAAGTTTCTTAACTTAGAATGTAGAGTTGTTGAGGAGGACAACCCATGTCCAAAATGACCTCGGAATTGATAATCGGATCAGTTTTGGTAAAGTTATGGCATTCTGAAGTCTGAGAAAGACGTTTCTGGCAACTTAAGAACTTCACATGTCAACATTGAGGTCATGACTTTTGGCATGAAATCTGAAAATTTGATGTTTCTCAACTTTGAATGTAGAGTTGTTAAGGAGGACTAACCATTTCTAAAATGGCCTCGGAATTAATAATTGGACCAGTTTTGGCAAAGTTATGGCATTTTGAAGTCTGGGAAGGGCGTTTCTAGAGACATAGATATTTCATATGCGATAAGTTAATACAAAAATTTAGCTTCAACTTTAGATGACAAGAAAATGGCCCTATATTTGATTGATTTTTGACATTCATTATCTTAAGGCTTTTGTGTTTTACTTTCACGGTTTCGACTTGGCTCTGTATCCAAATCACCAGACATTTGAAATCACTTTAAAGGCGGATCTTGTTGATTGCAAATTTCTAATTTTGTGCAGCCCTAATAGTTAAAGGAAGCGGACAGATGCTAAAAGGCAATCGTTGGCACTCTAAATGTCTCGGCCCAAGTGTCGTGCCATTTAAATGAGCTTGTCAAGTTGGATTTTTGAACATTAATCACATGAACCGACAGACGGACAGAGACACACTGTGGACTGTGGACTGTGGGACTGAGGCTAATGGCGGTCGATGGGCTTGGCAGGCGTGGCAGTTGCTATTAGCACGAAGCGGATAAACAAATTACATTTCGACTTAATGACAGCTAGAAACAATTTTTGGTTTTGCCAACAACAAAATCATCATCTTCAAAATCTTTATGCTAATTATCGAGTTGACGTTTTAATGCTGATCACACTTACCTATCATATTCGCGGTTATCCTCGTCGCATCGATTATCCTGCAGCTCACGCCAGCTCTTGCCATGCCGGCAGGTGGTCACCATAACCATATCGCGTCCATTATGCAAATGGAAGAGCGAGTTGCGCGTTTCCGACCCAATGCCATGAACGTAGCTGCAATGCAAGAAAAATGCTAGTTAAAGTTTATCAGCTCGATAGGGAGAAAAAGAAATTTATCTATGTACTAAGCATATAGATAAAAGTATATCTTAAACTTATCCATGTGGCACATGTACACAATGCTTAGGTCATATTAAGCTGGCAGATTGCAGAACACATAAAAAGCGGTGTCAAAATCAATTGCAATAAAGCAGCTTCAAATGGGGTGGGGGAGAGGGAGGGAAATATGTAGCTGAGGGTCCGTGGGGAACGATGACTAGAGTTGAGCTCAAATCTGCGCTGGGCCGCAAGCAAAGCAATTGAAACAAAAGATGCTTACAACAATGGACAAACGCACACAAGCATACACACACACACACACACACACACACACACATGTACAGTTAACGTTTTCGAGTGTATGGGCCAAAACAAAATGGCAGCTGCTAAAAGAACCAAACAAAAACAACAACAGCAGTCGAGCAGAAAAAATGCTAAGGCAATGCCAGTCGTCTTAGAAATAGCAACATATATACAGCGGTGGTCATGTGAATAGGTACAGATTGCTAAAAAATACATCAGAAATTGGCGACCTTACTTGAATGCTTGAGAATCGCATAGAAGGACATGTGTTTTCTAAACCCAAACCCTTTTTATCCATTTTTAATGGTTGCAGGTAATAAAAATCAGTGTACCAAATGATATGGCCAGCACAGTAAATGCTCGTGTGTGTTTTAGCTGAATATATGTATGTGTGTATATGTGTGAGCAATTTCCTTCTGCTTGGCTTGCAGTTGAGCAAATTTCATAGACAATGAAGTACGCGCCACAGCAGCAACGAACCAACCACAGATTGGGCAACGCTGATTTCCGTTGCCGACTCCTGACTGCTGACCAGCACCAGGACCAGGACCAGGACCAAGCAGCAGGAGTCGGAGCAGGACAAAACTAGGCACACAGTGAGTTTAGTTTCGTTTGCTGACTGCTTCGTTTTTGGGGGCTTTAAGTGAGCCAAACCCATAAGTTATTTGATTTAATCAGCGTGTCATTGAGGTTAGCTATGGATTTGAAATAATACAAATTTGCTTTTGTTGTAGAAATTCCATACGGTAGAAAAGCATGCGGCTGCCACCATTTCAAACCGTAAGCACACTCACTCGTTGGCATTACTGCAGCAAATTTCTGTGGTTGGCTTTGGAATTGAAATGAAAATGTTTGCTAACCAAGAACCAAGAATTTTTGGTTACTGCCGCCGCAAGAGTAACTTTTAATGATTCGAAAATGTATTATACATATTTGTAGCAATTAGTATAAAGTAAATTAGGTTAGTAATGGTAGCGAATAGAACGCGAACTGAACTGAATTTGTATTGCTACATACATACATATAATTATTTCACTATTAAAAGCTTATTGAATTGCAGAAATATTTTGCAAATGAATGTGTGTCAGAATATAATGTAATAGAACGGGAAATGAAATAAATTTGTATTTATGCACACACATTAATGTCAATAATTGTCTCGCTATAAAAGCTTTCAAAGTGTATCGCAGAAAAAAAGAAAGCAATAAAACTGTCGCTTATAACACAATCAAATTGTCAATTTAGGCTGTCAATTCATTTGCATTTGCATAAACAAACTGATTGAATGCTCATAAAACAGCAGCTCAACAGCTCATCATAATCATTCTCAATGGGCTGCCGGCTGCCGGTTGCCGCTGTAAGCCGACAATTTAATGCTATAACGTTTTATTAGGCATCTGGGATTTCGTGCAGTGTAAATTAATTTGGGCCACAGTTGCAGCAGCAGGGGAAAGGGGCAGGGACAGGCAAAGAGACGGAGACGGAGACTGACAATGACAACATTAATATAAATTAAAAGCATAGGCTGACATTACAAGGACTTCATCCAGACAAAATGTGGATAAATAACAAATGCTTTTAGCAGCAAACAAGAAACCCAACCAGCAATGGCTGCTTAAATGTTATTTATGCCCCCAACTCCCTCCGCACACTAAATGGGTCAATTAAACATTGATTGAACCATCGTCCACCGTCCACCGTTCGCCCCAGCAATTGAAATAAAAAACTAAAAGCCAGAACTGTCCTGGGGCTGTCCTCGCCATTGTTCAACGGCCCCACAAAGTGCAATAACCAGGCGTACAATGAACCAACTTTTGGGTCGTACTATATACATTCACTAGCGTACTCGGGGCCGCACACTCACTGACCACTAATCCAAACATAATCTAAAATAATTGAGTATGGCCCAGCGAGGAACCTTAGCGGGGGCAACAACAACAACAACAACAATATGCGGCGCTTTTTCAGCGCCACTCTGAATAATTTATGCGCGCATTAAATGTGCTTTAAATGTGACTGTATGCGTGTCTCTCTGTGTCTCTGTGTGTGTGTGTGTGTGTGTGTGGTAGGGCGCACAAAAATATTGTACGAGGGCTGCAGTTTTGCGAATTGGGCATACTACGCACCAGGGTTGGCACACTTTAAATTTCTGCCATATAATTTTTACAAATATTGTATTAATAAATATATTACTGTGACAAGCAAATAATAAACATAAACTATTAAATAAAAAACTAATAAATAATACATTTTACAACACACATAAAATTACCGAAATAAATATTTACACTTGCAAACGGAATTTACTTGTTACTTTGTTTTTATGGAGCCCTCGCACACACACACACACTTTTGTTGTACTTGTATGTGTGTGGTCAGCTTTCGATGGCTTACAGGCGAATGTGCCATGAATATTGGTGCTGCTGCAGGCTCAGAGTATCTTGGCGTCTTGGGATTCTTATGACATAAGTTTATGGGCCGCTTCTTGCCATGGTTTCCATGCTTTCCCTGCATTCCCTGCTTTCGATGCTCTCCTTTTAACGGCGCGCATTGTCCAATAGGCGGCCATTAGCCGCAAGTTATGCAGCAACTGCAGCGGCAGCAGTGGGCCAACGACGGGACAGCAACTCTGGAGCAGCTTATCTATGCAACTTCAAAGCTTTTGTGACGGCGCCAACATGACAGACATGGACATAAAGCTGCAACGCGGCGTATGCGCAATTTCTTTGCCTTTATATCTTTTGTAAACGTGTGCATGTGTATGAGTGTGTTCTATATGTGTGGACAGCATAAAGCAAAAATGGTGTCGTCAACGGTCGCACAATGCAACAGCAGCAGCAGCAGCGCCCCAGGCTTTAAATCAGTGAAAAACAGCAGCAACTACAACTACAACAACAACAACAACCACCACAGGCTCAGTTGCACAGATACGCTGTGAAACAGGTAGTACTTTTACTTTACAAAATATACATAAGTAAATATATTTTAAGTGCAGCACAACAAAAGCAGCAACAACTGCAGCAGCAGCAGCAGCAAAATGGTCTGTAAAATGTGGAAAGGAATAAAAAAGTACCAGATGCAAACAAAAGATGGAAAGAACGGTTTTCTTATGGGTTGCCGAAGATAAAATACTCTTGCAAAAATACATATACCACGGTGTATCATATGAGAGTTCAGCTTTTGACTGATACAGAAAGAGCACAGTAATATTCCAATGATATGATACATCGGAAAATGTAGTGTATAAACTCCAAAGTATTACATTTAATTCAATAACACATACTCGCAGTTACACAATATAAATCATGGCTGCACCTTTTGTAACGGATCAAACAACCCTCTCGCCTGTACGAAACATAGTCGTTAAGCGAAAGCTATAACAGTAAGCTGAATTAAGCTGAACTGAACGTGAACTGCAGTTACCATTTTCCTGTACGCTGTTGCGACTGTCGAATGGACATCAGTTGATGCACTGATATACGAACCCTAGCTGACCAATGCCCAATCCTAATCCCAGTTGCAATCCCATCGGTCCGTATCAAACTGGTTGCATGCTGCCTGCCAATGTTGTCAAAGTTATTGTATCTAATGCTAAGCTTTGCTTTTGTGTATGTGTATATGTATGTGTGTGTGTGTGTGTGTGTGTGTGTGGCAAGTGAGTTAGTGAGGCAAAATATAAGCCAGAAATGTGATGTTATCAACGTTTTAGATACAATTTGCAGTGCTCTCTCTCTCTCTCTGTCTCTGTGGCTGCTGTTGCAAGATGTTGTTGTTGTTGCTGCTTTGGGTCGATGTCTTCCTGGCTCTTGGCTTACAGGCAAATTCGAGCTCATACAATTTGCAGTTAGCCGCCTGCTGCCAGCCCAACACAGAACAGCCGCTTTACGCTTAACTTACTACTGTCTTTGCCTCTGCATGTGCCTCTGCCTGTGCTCTTGCCCCTTCTGACTCCGTCGACCCCAGAGCACGGGATCCCCACTGAGTGGAGGGGTCTGCCTTTCTGCAAGCAACTTGGAACTTGGCGCCCTCTGACTGTGAGTGTGTGTGTGTGTGTGTGTGTGGTAGCTCATTGTTGTTGCGGCTTGTTTGGTTTTATTGTGTTTATATTTGGCTTAAGGCATCAATTTGCTTTTACTTATATACATATCGAGCGCGACGACTCTCAGTGCCGTGCTGAATGCCAATGTTGAAGCAACCACAACTGCGTATGCTTATCAGCAAGCTCTGCTTGCCAGCCATAATACAAATATGCATTTAGTATATATATACACACACACACATACACACACACACATACACACACACACATACACACACACATACAGAGGAGCAATGGCAAATGCATCGATTACATAAGCCATTTACACAAATGGCATTTTAAATACATTATATTGACAACACAGAGCGCGGTATTGGCTGCAACAACGCTACGTATGCGCAATATTTGTGTCCCCGATACAAATGCATTACTTGTTGTGCGAAGCCCTTGGCAAACACACACGTACACGTACACGTACACGAACACAAATACACAAGTCCTCGTTAGCTTAAGTGCATTATCGTGCAAATTAGTTTTCATTGTGTTCTGCTTAAGCGCTGTTTAATTACTACGGCAAGGAAATTTTAAACACAGTGGAAAGATTCGCAAAAAGCTGTGGTTTTAGAACTTGTTACTTTTACAGTTGTATATTGAAGTTGAAGTTGAATATAGAAGATATATAAAGATTTCATTATTGCAGTTGAAAGTTAAATTACGTTAAAATCATATATTGCAGAAATCAAAGAGAATTCCACTCGTAAATGAATTGAATTTTAATCAAATTAAGCAAACCGAAAGAGCAGAAAATGCACTTCATATATGCACTCCAAGTGCATATGATATAAACGCTTATGTCAAGCAGAGCCCATTATGTCAACTAAATGTCAATAGCACACGTTCTCAATGGGCCCTTCTAATGCATTTGACAAGTGGCGCCAACTGTCGCATTTGCAATCCAAACAATAATCAAGTGGATACGCAATGTGCAAACAGAAAAACCTGACTACATCAGCATCGTTAACAGCATAATCATTACAAGCATACAAGCATCATTATCATCATCATCATCATCATCATCATCAGCATCATTATTGATGTCTATCTACAAAGTCATTTGCACAAAGCCGCTGACCAGACTCATTCACGTTTCGTACGCCAGATGGCGCTGCCCATCAATTTGATGATACGACTGCCGATGAGCCGTTAATTAATAAAATGCAACCGAAAAATTAAAAAAAAAAAAACAAAAGTACATATATATATATAAAATAAAAGCCGCTCATTAATAAATATTAACTCATAATTGAGCACGAATCATTGAAAATGCAGCAGCTGCAGGCTTTTGACTTGAATGCGGCTGATGCAGTGATTTAACAAAATTTAACCAATTTTTAAGTATTATTTAAAAGATTTGCACGCCAAGGTAGGTGCAAAAATCAGGCAGCCAGCACGAAAATAAAATGCATACGGAAACAACAAAGTAGAGGAAGGAAAAGGCAATAAACACAACAGCAACAATAACAACCAAAATGTAAAGAAAGAAAAAACAGCAACCGCAGATACAAAACCAGCCACTAACTAATGGAACTAATTGTTAGACGAAAGGCGGCCACATAAACTATGTAGGGGCCAGGCGGGAGGGAGGGAGGGAGTTGCAGGTAGTGAAGTGGGGCCGAAAGCATTGTTCAGCCGAAAGTGAAATGCCAATGGCAGGCGCAAGCGCAGCAGCTGCGCCAAATAATTGGAGCAACTGCAGCAGCACAGCTACCAGCTTACAACATTTTCAGCCGCAGCTGCAAACGTGTGAATTGTATAAAATCATGTGCTTTAAGCGCAGGCGCCGGCAGTCAAAAGTGGCCAACGAAAACTAGCAGACGGATAGTTCCAAGTCAAAACAAAAGCATCGCACAGCTCTAACTGGGAATATTATTTGAGCCAACATCGAAAAATGCACTACGGCAACATGAGGAAGCATTGCGTAAGTAAGCCACAAATTAACACTATGCAAATGCCATTCAAACGTGGCTCTGGCACACAGATCTCCGGCAACTGCTTTTGGCCGCTAACTGTGGCAACATTGTTGCTCCTGCTGCAGCTGGCGTGTGGCGAACAACAGGCCGAGGATCACAGGTAAGTGGCGAGTGTTGCCAGTCAATAATTGATTGAGTCAATAAACTGGATCGAATGTTAAATTGCGTGACAGTTTTTCCAGTTAAAGCAATTGGTTGTAATTTACTGTTAAATATATTTAGTGGTGACTAGGAAGTGACTTATTTATACCAAATATGTTGTTTTTGCTGTGACTTTTACTATTTATTTATATAATACAAAATCCTTTCAAATGGATATTGCAATAATAAATATTAAAAGTCTACTCAATAATATTTATTATTATTATTTAAATTAGTGTAAAATTATGTATTATGGAACATTTTTGTAATATTTCCATTGCCACTAAAATTATAAAACTTTATTTTAACAAAAAATTAAGGCGATAAAAAAGGATTAGAATAAATTTGAAAAAAAAGATATAAATTTAATAACATAACTGTTCTTTGTTTACTTCAGTGATAATAATGATAGTTACCCCGTAATAAATATCATCCTCACCAAAATTCATCACCAAAAATCTCTCATATTATTATATTATAGAATTCAACGACGCTTCATGTGGCAGCAAATGGATAATACTGTAATGGGCAGCCTCATGGGTCGCATGTTCAATGGCGCAAGAGCAATGAAGTCCATGTTCAGTGATTACATACCCAGCACAGCCAGCTATGCCAAGACCATGATGGACTTTATGCCCACAGAAACGACGCGGGTGAAGTACATCATTAGAGATCCGCATACAAACAAAGCGGTGAAAGTAATCAAGATGCGCGGTTCGCCAAAGAAGGTTGTGAAACTGATAAGGCCACTGCCCAAGCCGCTGGTGACGGAGCCCACAAAGCTTATGTATGAGAATCGAATGCGACAGCTAGAAAAGGAGCAGGAGCTCATTGTGGAGGGCAAGGCGCCGATTAGCAGCGATGAGGCGCTCATGGATAAATACTTCAAGCCAAAGACGCGTCCCAGCAGCAATGAGATTGTCACCGGCAAGATAATGGAGTACCAGAGCTGGAAGCCCGTTTACAAGTCCGGTGAGCAGCCCACATCCTTTGTAACATTGCGGCCACAGCCGCTGACGCAGCTGCACACACAGATTACATCCAGTCACGGCAATCACGACAATCACGGTAATCATGACAATCACGACAATCACGGTAATCATGACCATCACGACAGTCACGGTAATCATGACAATCATGGCAATCACGAGAATCACGGCAATCAGGGCTATCACGAGAATCACGAGAATCACGGCAATCAGGGCTATCACGACAATCACGGCAATCAGGACTATCACGGCAACCACGATAGTCACGAGCTGTTGCCTAAGCCAGAGAAGTTGGTGGCCCACCGTCCCGAGCTGGAGGAGGAGGATGATGACTTTGAGCAGGTCGGGGAGAATGAGAATGAGCTGTTCAAGCAAATGGGCCATCAATATGAGGTGACGGAGCACACGGGCGAGGCAAGCGGCGAAGTGCAATCTCTGGCGCCCATGGAAGGCGGCTTTGTGCCCTCCAAGCTGTACCACAGCTATCCCAGCAGCAGCCATCCCAGCAGCAGCAATCCCAGCAGCAGCCATCCCAGCAGCAGTTATCCCAGTAGTAGTAATCCTAGCAGCAGCCATCCCAGCAGCAGCAGTAGCAGTAGCCACAGTCAAGTACCGCGTCCACGCAGTCGTGGTGTTGTCATCATGAGCACCAGCAGCACCACCACCACCGAGGCGCCCAATTATCCACCTGCCTTCCTCAAAAAATATCGCGAAAGGGAAGCGGCAACAAATACAAAACCCAGCAGCAAATCACGAGCCAAGCAGCAGCACAAGGAGTTCATTATCACGGAGCAGCAGAGCAGTCCTCCAGCAAATGTGAGCTTCTCCATGAGCAGTCTGCGTGCTCGGCTGCAGGAGCAGCAGCGTCAGAGTAAGCAGGAGGAGCGTGATGCCGAAATGGAGGCAGCGCTGGTGGATGCCATGGAGGGGGACAAGTGGCCGGCGGAGGTGCACCAGAGTGGCAGTTATCTCACCAGTCCCATTGGACCCAGCGCTGTGGCCTTCGAGCAGCCGCTAAAGCAGCCAAGGGGCGAGTACAAAAGACCGAGGGCAAATGTGCGACAGCGCGGATCCGTCAAGTTTACCGATAATCCCAACGAGGAGATGTAGCCCCGGCAAAGCGGCACGAATCGTAGCTGTAACCAAAGCATAGCCAAAGCGTTAGTTAAGCGTTTTAATTGCCTAGTTGTTAACATAGTTTTAAACAAAAACAGCAACAAAAACAAAACATCGAAAAGTAAAAGGAAAAGTTAAACATTCTCCAAACATATTTATTGCATTTTCAAACACCATTTTCATTTTCATTTTCATTTAGAGGGGAAGTCATTGAACTGTTGGCACGCAATGCGATTGCAACTGCAACGCTGTCTTTGTGTTATGGCAAATACATTTTGTTTTGTTGTAATTATTGTAAAATGCGTTTCCCAAGTCGTTGGCACTTATCGCGTTCACTCATTGCATTTGACAGCCAATTTAAACAACTTTGAAATGCCTTCAAGCTGACCCCAAAAAGGCGAGCGCACATTAAATAAGAGAACAAAATATCAGCAACCAGCAGCCAGCAGCAGCAGCAACTAAAGTGGGTTAAACCTGCTATAAATTCCAGTGACAAACCAGAACAAAAGACAGCCATAAGAACATTGTAAGCTTGAACATTTCCCGCGACGGGCACAAGGGCACTTTCTCTCCTTCCTTCCTCTTACACCCGCGTAATAAACTGAAAACCGTCAGAAAGAAATGCAACAAATGCGGTTTTTAATTAAGTACCTAAAGCAACGGCGACAACAACTGAATTAAGAGGCAAACTGGGCAACAGAATGGCAATAGAAAATATATATACATAGTCAGTAAATGAAGGACAGAGGCAAAAAAGGCGGATGGAAAGGTGCTCAACTTAAGTTGCAAAAGGATGGAACCTCTTAAGCAAAACCTTCGGCTATCGATTATAATCTGTACATTTACATTCGATTATCAATTCATTTATTTCAATTTACCGATTGCAATCGAAAGTTTATTTCCTGCATCTGGCCAGACAATCGGCACGAGAGCAATAACGATTGCCGTTGCCTCCACAGCCATGATAGCGCATTATTACACAGTTTCGCTTATTGAAATACCACATTTCGTTCATGGCCTTTTGACTGCAGGAACTAAGGCGATTATGGCCAGGATTCCTGTCGCCGGTGCAGTTCTGTAAAAAAGGACGTCCAACACAGAATCTCTGGGATTGAGCGTAGGCCACGTACAGCACCAGGCAGGCTAAGATCCAAAGGTATCTCATTTTAATTATAGTCGCAGAACTCCAGAACAGCTAGAACTGATTTGCCAACACGTTTAACCAGCTTATATAGCCACAAAATATTAACCCACAATCATACTATTTCACATTATGCAACAGCGTGCATACGTGCTTTTTATACCCTGAACCATTACAATTAGGAAAAAGGGTATCATGAAATTGTGCAAAAGTATGTAACAGGAGCATCCACAAAGTATATATGTTTTTGATCACTATCAATAGCCGAGTTGATCTAGCCATGTCCGTCTATCTGTCCGTCTGACCGTCTGATTTAAAAAATCCAGCATTTCAATTATCACCATTTGTGAAAACTAATTTTTTACGAAAATATTATGTTCCCCCGTACGTCCTTTGGATTTGGCATACTCACACATTTATATGCTATCTATATGTCCTACAAATTTCATTACGATCGGACAATAAGCAATGAAGTTATTCAATATAACAAAGTATGGGGCCAATGGAAAAAGAGAAAACACAGTAATTGCATTAAGCGCGTAGCTTGCAGCGTGTGTTTGTATGTGTGTGTGTGTGGTCTTATATGTATGAATACAGATAAATGATTATGTATGAATGTAAGGGCTGGGTTGAGGGTATATCCTAGTTGCACTCTCGACTATAGCACTCCTACTTGTTGATAACAGAAGCCACCGTCTAAAAAATTACTAATTTACTAAACCAATAAAAAAGATATATTTTAATGGTTGCAAATATTGTGTTGCCCATTAAAAAAACTTAGAAATATACACAAAAGTTTAAAACGGTATAGATAATATTCAGAAAGTAAAACAAGGCAAACGGAAAACAAATTTTGTTTTATTGAATTTTCTATTGATGCTTTTATGTGCTTTACTCCAATTATGCAGCATAATAAATTAAAGTTGACTGACGCTGCTTAAAATTGTTCCTGGTAACTTCATCTAAATGCTTACTAATCGTTTCTGTAGTAATGTAATAATGACACCCTACTTAGGTCCTGTGGCCTTGCTGTAACTCTGTCCAATGGCCCCAATTTGATGTTGAGGACTTCTCCACTTCAACTGGAGTCATTAAAAGCGGCAATTGACTGTGTAGCAAGCCACTTGGCTATGCAAAGCGTCACCGAAAACGCGATTAAGATTGCAGCACCTAACTAAAGCAGCAATAACAAATCGCTGGCTGCGACACGCCCCGAAACTTTCAAGGACATTATTGGGCACGTGGCTTGATTTTAGGTACTGGTGACTGGTACTGGTACTGGGGCTAAAGCAACCCTAGCAAACCTGTCCAAGTGCCCGCCGCTGGCAGGAAGCGTGTTCACCATGTCCCCAGGTTATTCTGTCCTCGACTCTCATTGTCGAGTGCGCCAAATACAAATTAGAATTTAAATGAACAATGCAACCAGAGCGGAAGTGTGTGTGTGTGTGTGTGTGCGGGTGTAGGTTTATATATGTATGTGACACTGCACGTACCGCGCTTCGGACAGCAACAAAAACAACAACAACAACTGACTGGCAATAATGTCATGCAGTTTGGCGCGTACTTTTCTAGCCATTTTTTTTACACTTGTTTCTTTTTCCCACTCGCTCTTTTGGCAAAAAAAAAAATAAATAAAATAAAAAATAAAACAAGTTTGGAGATATTTACGCTGTATAGCAAACTAGGTCGCTAACTCGACGGCAAAATGTCAAAGAGAAATGAAATTTCGCATAGAAAGTGTGCAAAAGTGCGTTCGAGTACAAACAAAATTAGAGAATTAGCTAGTTTAAAACGATACATCAAGCCAGGAATGTAGAAAGTCGTAACTATATTGTAGAAGAATGTAAATAGTGCTTAAGCAATTAAAATAGATGATGAGATATTTTGAGCAGTGAAAATATTTGATAACTGTACCATGGTTTTCTCGACCTGATTAAACATATAATTGTAATTTCCACGCACAACACGAAATTCTCAACTTTGTTCACGATTTTACACGGCAACTGACGGAATGGCTATTTTGCGTGTGAGGGGAAGAGGGGAGGGAGTGCAGGAATGTTTGGGCTTAAAGGTACGATCTCAATTATATATTTAAAGGCAGTTAATTGTTGCGTGGTAAATGCTGGACGCCTTTTGCTTGCCGCTGTCAAAGTGAAATTTATGAAAGTGAAATTCATTTAATTAAAAACGTCAGCCAGCCAAATGACAGTTGAAAAATGGCGCCTGCTGGCAGATAGGAAAACGAAAGCGGTTGGTCGGAAACGGTGGTTGGGGGGGCGTGGCATGTCAACCCACATTGTGCCAAAAAAGAATTATATTAATTATGGCAGGCGACGCACCAGCGAAATAACCAACCAAATTGCTAAAGACGACATCGGAAATTTTGGCCAATTTCGGAGCTTTTTTCTTAACGGTAAAAGCTTGTGTCGTGCATTGAACTCGTAATCAGCGAGAATGTGGAAAGGGGATGGAGCTGCCCATTTAGCATAGAAAACATTTTGTTTGCTTAATAAAGCACACACACACATACACATATATAAGTCGAGCAGCGACAGAATGAAGACGGGAAGGCGGGAATGCGGGCAGCGAGAACGTTTAGCGTCAGTTTAGAAGTGCGAAATGTTCGCTGCATGCTAAAAAATTAAATATTCAAATACACAGCAACTAGAAAGAGAGAGAGAGAGAGAGAGACAGAGAGACAGAGAGGGAGAGAGACAGGGCAATGCTTTATAGAGGAAGCGTCAGCCAAAGCACTCGAACTGAAGAGAAGCTCACAGAAATGTATAGAATGCATATATGCCAAGCGGCACAGGCGACAAATTTTAAATATTTAGTTAATAAAAGACAAGATTAACATTTACGTGTACTTATACTTAAGCATGCTAAATTATTAAATTAAAATCATTTGACTAACAAGTAGACAATAATTTGCAAACAATCTGAAAAGCTTTGCAAACAGTTTTAAAAGTTATTTACAGTATTTATGAAATATACAAAAATTGTTTATCTGATTATTGTTTTGCCGGTTCAAAGTGGCCTTCATTTTCTTATAAACATATACTTGACTTTACTTAGCGTAGTGTCGATGCCCCAAAATTGTGTTATTCATTCAGTTTTCGAGGCATTTGTTGAATGAATTAATTACTGTGCAATGACTTTTAAGTAGATGAAAGGTTTACTATACTTTTTTATTTATGAATCGGAATAAACAACAATCTATTTGTAAGTAAAAGAATATTAAAGGTATTCACAATAAATCCTTGATCCGTAAATAAACCTAATTTTGCGACTAACTTTATTCATTTGCAAATCAATAATTTATTACATTTATATTTATTTATTACTTTATCAATATGGTTCAATATCAATATCCAAGATTAATTCATGATGAATTTGGCCAACTTTGTCGGTTGACTGGATAACACAAGCAGAGGACCACATGTATATGTGTGTGTGCACATATATAAATGCATGTGTGGGTGTCGAATCTAGAACAGTTAAAAGCCCAGCGGTCCCATTGCCCGACTGCCGAGTGCCTAGCGTTGAAGCCATAGCCATGGATAGGAGAGTCAGAGTCGGCTGTGAATCTACGGCTGAAGCTGACTGCGATGTGTGTGTGTGTGTGTGTGTGTGCTTTGAAGGCGGCACAAGAGTTGTTGGTCGTTCATCTGCGTCTGTGTGTGGCGGCTCTTGAAGTGTAATCAGCGGCACGGCGGCAATTACTGCAGCATATGCATGGAGTACTCACAGTTTGTAGTTTGCACTCGGGCTGCGGCATGTCTGCTCCTCTCTATATATATATATATATATATATGTATCTCTATGTGTGTGAGTTCGCTTGTGTGCCAGCATAAATGTTGGCAAAACGCAGCGCAATTTGCAGCACTGAGCGGATTTTGAAAATGCTAAATGCAGCAGCAGCAGCAGCTGCAACAGCAACAGCAACTCAGCTCAGCTCAGTGCTGCAGTGCATCATCAGTGGATTGCGGCTCGGTGCCGCTGTGGCAGCCACACAGCGGTTGCAGCTGCGGCTGTTGTTGACTTTGATGCACTTGTACTCGTACCGTGGAATCGGCCAACATCATTTTAATGAATATTTCGCTTAACGTTTATAAATTGAATTCGTTTCTCATGCAGCGCTTAAAAGTGGGCAACAAACACTGAGAGCAAAATGCACAAAATTTTGAAACCAGTTGGCAGCCCAAACACCACAGAGACAGGCCCGATTTGATATAATAGTTGGCCTATGCATAGTGTTATATTAGCTGAATTATAAATTCAAAGTCAACTAAATGATTAAATTGTTGTTTACGGGAAATCCAAATTTATGCATTACTAAATATTAATCGAGAAATAATTCGGAATGGAAGCTTTGGGCAGCAAATATTTGTAATTTTGTCAATACCATTTTCAGGTTATATTATATTTGGATTATTATATTGTCAGTCTGTGTATAGTATGTTCCACAATATACAGATTACTGCTTGTTATTATATTATACCCATTCAATCATATTTCGTTAGCCGTTTCGTTATTTGATTAGATTTGCGTTATGTGTGAACATGATTCCGATTACTTGTAAGCATGTACAGTAAGTAGTTTTCAAAAGTGTTTGGCTGCAGACTCGTGGGTTACTTCCTCCCCTTTTGGGCAGTCATGGTCACAAACTGAAATGGAAAGAATTTTTGCGCAAAGAACTATTCAATTTTTATTTTATTGAATAACTTCATGCATGCCGAATGTGTAAAACGCTTTAGCAGCAGCAGCAGCAGCAGCAGAAAACGCACTTGAGCTGCTCGAAGGACGACCTGTCGTCTCGTCCTGCTGCAATTGCTCTGTCAATAGCAGCAGCAGCAGCGGCAGCGGCAGTGGCAGTGGCAGCAATCCAAGCGATTTTTATAGATACGGCGGGGCAGCAAATCGCATATTATCGCATCATGTTGCACTGGGGTCTGCTTTGGTCTGGTCTGGCCTGGCCTGGCCTGGTTTGGCCTGGTCTGGGGGGCCAACGGCTGTGCCGATCATTAATCTTTACAAGCTGCCAATGTGTGCGCCTTTTTCGGACTTAAATTGCCGCTGCACGAACATTGCTCGTAGCAGGATGCTACGTACTTCAGTTTATGCCATCTATATATATGTATATATATATGTGTGTGTGTGTGTGCGTGGGTGTGTGTGTGTGCGTGGGTGTGTGTGTGTGCGGGAGAGATGCATTAAACAGCGGATAGAGTCCATTAGAAAACCATTGAAGCACATTCTGTCGATTGCAGCCAGTCCATATCCTGCCCAGGCGGATGTGCAGCTGCCAAAATGCTGTTAAAGTCCTTGCTGCTTTAAACATAAGCAAAAAAACTAACCTCAATACTTTGTGTTGTCATTTTGAAGCTAACTAACTAATTTTCACTCACGCTCAATGGCATATGAACTGCTTTGAGTATTAAGCAGAATGAAAATAACGTAACGGAAAGGAAAGGCAAGAAAACTGTAATTCAGCGTACTTGTCGTTATTTTGGAATTCCGCCCTTTTGCGCTGGTATTTTGTTTAATTATCCACATGAAAAGTCCTCAACAAAAAAGTACGAATTCCAAAGGACTTGACCCAACACACCACAAACAGCCCCAACAACAAAAATAGAATCAAATTAACAGTGAAATGAAATAAAAGCAAAAATGCGTTCGAAATGTTTTTGGGTCCAAAGTCTGCAAAGTGGGAAGTGCAAAAATGAAGCCAACTTTCAAGAGATAGCAGTGGCGAAATAAAAAGCTAAAGTAAAATAAAGGCAAAGATAGCGAACTCTGGTATTTGAAGTGTCATACCAAAGTTTCAGTAGCTTTTTTAGTTTAAGAGTCCAAGAATGGGGTGAACCGCAGCCATTCCCAAAGAGAGATGAGCTTTGCCCAGCTTTGTATTATATTTCACAGTTTTTTGTAGTTAATCTGCTGCATTTCTTTTGCATTCTGCATTTTGATTTTTCGTGCGATAATGTTACATTGCGTGAAAAGTGAGAACCACTGAGAAAAGTCTCAGTATATTGAAGTGGAATAAGCCAAAAGTGTATTCTTATCACTTAAAATTAGATCATATTCAAATTGCAATATAAATGTCATACTCCAACATGTCTAAACTAAGTTAGTTTATTCAAGAACTACATTTAACTTAATTTGTGGTCAATCTTGAAAAAATAACCCAGCATGAGAACAGTAATGCCTATGTGAACACTCACTACAATTTACCCGTTCTGTCTTTCGGATTAGCAAACACTGTCCGCAAAGCCGCAAAGTTTCAAATTCCAACAACAAAATAAATAAAAGTAAAAGCCACAGATTTTGTTTGCCTTTTTGTACCCTGTATCCGTTTCAAATGGCTAAAAGGGTGTGATAAAAGTGAGGAAATTAATGCAACAGGAAGCATATTTTTCAAATATATACAATTTATAAAGATTGCTTTTTATTTGGTGGAACTTTCAGTGTTTGTATTTGGATATCAAAGTGCTAATACCTGGCTACAGGATATTTCCTGGCTGAGCTTTCTCCACTTAAGCACTTTTACATTTTTCAGCTGCTTCTCTGCTCTATTGACAGAGATATTTAATTTTAGTTTTTTATGCCTTTTGACTTTTGTTTTTTCTTCTTACAGTTCATTTGCAAAGCGAGCAATCCAACAAAAAAAATCGGAGGAAAATTTAATTAAATCGCCTTTCGTATGCCTGCTGTGTATTTGCATATATATAAACGTATTTATGTAATTATGTATGTACTTAAAAAAGTGTGCCTTGAGTTGGTTTTTAATTTGATTACAAAATCCTTTGGCATATGGTTTTTGTTCCTACCGCTCCTGCTGCCTTCAACCCCCACCCCGACCCCAAAGACAAAAGACAAATGTTAATGAGACTGAGACTGAGGAACGCAAAGAGAAAATTCAATTAAAAAGCGCTCCTCAAATACGTATTCATTATGTCTGATCTAATGTTGTTGTTGGTGTTCCTTAGTGTTGTTGCTGTTGTTGTTGTTGTTAGCTTGAAGTGGGCGCTGTTAATTAGCGCACAAAAATCAGCTGCGGTTTTTTGTCTGATGAGAAAATGTTTGTTTGCGGCTTTTACGAGTTTTGTGTGCATAATAATAATCATATCAAGCAGCCCAAACAGGAATAAAACTTGCCAAATGACACAGCAGTTGTCGCAAGTGCCGCCACAGCTCCGAGTTAGAGATGTAGATAGAGCGACAGAGAGCGCAATAAAGGAGTCAAGCGAGACAGAGATATTGCCAAAGTTGCGCCATGTTTTATGAGTAAAGTTGTTGCTCAAAAACCACTTGAAACAGCTCACAAATTGTGGTTAATGTTGCTGCTGTCGTTGTCGTTGTTGTTGTTGTTGTTGTTGTTGTTGTTGTTGTTGTTGTTGTTGTTGCTGTTGCCTTTTGTAGCATGATGAATTGTCATGAAATTTAATCAATTTATTTGAAACGTGCGACGGCACGAGACGTTTTAGCCCATAAATAACGCCGGCTAAACTAAAAATGTGACAATGCCAAAGTGCCAAAGTAAATAACAAACAATGAAAATACAATACCAACAATAACAGCAATAACAGCACTGTAAACACACACCCTTAAATAAAAAATGACGAGATCACCGAATAAAGTTTCATTGTTTGGCAACAGCAACCGCACACACGACGCGATTTCTTTACACACATCACACACACAGTCACACAGAAAGAGTGTGAATCCTGCGACACCATTGTGCTACCCACTTTGCAGTGTATTATTTTTGAAAATGGAGTGTTGAGTGCATTATAGAGATGTGGTTGCTTGGATACTCTACTTGGGATAGTTGCAAATCGAAGCATACGATTTTTGATATGAACTACATTTTATTTATTTCAGCTATCGATTATTTTGTAGACGTTTATCTTTTAATATTATGAAAATTATATCTTTTTGTAGAATATTGATAAGATTATATTTGATTCATTTGTTGAACTATTTATATTAATAAAAATCGAAAACAATTGTTTTATCTATATAGTTAACTAACTAGCAATCCTTAAGCAATGATACCCTTCCGAATGGGCTTGCAGGACATTTATAACCCACTCGCAGAGCGTTCGAAATACTTTACAAACTGCTTCGTTACGCACGTACAGACTTAATGTCTCGTCTCGCTTTCTCTGTACCTATCTCTCTCTTACTCTCGTACTCTAAGTTGCCCCCTTTCTGCCACGCGCATTTGTCAGAATCCTCCGTCAGGCTGTGTACCCCTCCCCGCTGCTCTTGGTCCAGGAGCAACATTTTTGCGCCATTATTGTTGGAAAACTCACAGGCAAAGCGTTTATAAATTTATTGTTTTCTACGCGTGTACTCAAGTGTTGCTGCGTGTTTCTGGCAACAAATTGGCCAACAAGAGGCGCAACAAACGCAAGAGGGGCTGCGAGGGAAAGGGGAAGAGGGGGACGCGATACGACGAGAGGAAACGTTAGCTAACATTTCGGCTTTTGGCCACTCAACTCGTTGCGGTGACGCATTTTATCATAATTATATTAACACGCCAAGAGCGTCTATAGTTTATGTTCATGGCCTGCCTGCCGGGCGCATATATTTTAAAGCCAGCGCCATCCCAAAAAGTAGGCAACATTTTTGCGTTATTGCTTTAATTTGCGGGCTGGCAAAGCAGGAGACATTAAATGAAATGAAAATGAGCCAATTGTGTCTAAGCTCGACTTATTTATTTTCTGTAAAGAGTTACTTAATTTAAAAATGTAAAATAATTAACTTTGCTTAAATCAATTTTAGTAAATATAAAATACTATTTACAAAACTAGTCGGAATTTGAATATACCTTTTGTTACATACAGGGTACAAATGGGGAAAATATAAATGCACAGCAGCAGCTGGAGGAAGGGCAACAACAATTGCCAGTTGCTGTTGCTGTAGGTTCAAAAGTGCACACATGACATATTATTATTTTAACTGCGCCTGTGTGTGTGTGTGTGTGTGTAAATTGTTGTTGATGTTCTTTTTTTGGTGCAAAATTCATTTCGCGCCATATGCGCATTTAGCACGGACACAGACCACAACGGAGTGAAGTGAAGCAGTGGGGAGCAGTTGGCAAAAAGGAAGGTGAGTGGAGGTAGGAGGGGTAGGAGACTGGAGCAGCTGCTGGCAGCCAAGTGAAAGAACCAACTCACAAATAACACAAACACACACACACACACATAGGCATAATTAAAAAATATATTTTTTACTCTGGCACATTACAACAACAAAAACACAAGCGGCAGTTAAAATCTCTATGGAGCTGGGTTGGGGGAGCTGGGACTGGAGCCTGACTCATATTTAGGCCAAACATGTGAGGCCCTCCTACCCACCGGACCCGCCCACAACAATATAAAATTAAATTACAATTAAATTAATTTAATTTTATGACTGCGCTTCCTTCCGCCTCACTCTCTTAGCAACTGGGCCCAATCTGAGCGGCCAAGCATTATGTGGATACATAATCACAAAATGAAATGCGAAATATTTTTGTAGCTGGTGGTTGTGGCCGAGTGGTTTTTGTGGTTGCTTCGCACTGGTCGCACCACTCAATTAAGCACAATTGAATTATAATTTGTTTGCTGTTGCATTCTGCGAGCTCGTAAGTGGTAAAACTGGTTGAGGGCAAAATCTGAGTGGATAAACTTTTTAGCTTGCGAAATTCTCTTATAAGAAAGCATATTAATTAGTTTCGGATGGGTTTGCGAACAAAATTAATGGTCGCATGTGGAATTCCCAGAAATGTGAACCACTTATTGTATGCTTAATTACCGGAAACAAAACTTAGCAGAGACATGGGTCAATACAAAAATGTGTATATAAACCATTGCAACTCCTAAAATGAATACCGCAAATAATTAACTCATAGCATGACATCACAAAAAATCCGTTCTTAAGCTTGAAGCTGCCATAACTTTGCCAAAACTGATCCGATTATCAATTCCGAGGCCATTTTAGCCATGGTTTGTAATTCTTCATTACTCTACATTCAAAGTTGAGAAACTTCAAATTTTCGCATTTCATGCCAAAATTCATGACAACAATGTGAAGTTCCAGAAACGTCCCTCTCAGACTTCAACCTGCCATATGTTTGATCCGATTATCAATTCCGATATTGCCAGTTTAGTCATGGTTTGTCAGCCTTAATAATTTAAACTTGAATGATCAACAATTTTAACCCGAGTCCTTGAGGCAGCCATAGCTTTATATCTGATATTTATATTTAATGTAATGTAAACTGAATCTGTTACGAAACAGAAACCTTTAATGCCGCCATTTAAGGCTGTTTTCAAAGTAAACAAGGATTTCATGTGAATCCTGTAAGCATCTGCTGGCAGAGCGAAAATAAACCCGATACTTTTATTGGGAATCGAGAGATGCTCAACGCTTTAAGATATGCACAATGCCAATGCCTGAAATTGATTATGGTCTACACATTCAGTGCTTGGATGCCAATAACCAGAGAAGTAGCAGGCAGTAACCTTATCTGGCCCCAGCCGGCGCTAGGCAAGTTGCCAACCCGCCCCGCGGCAATAGCAACAATAACAATAACAACAACAACAACAGCAGCAGCCAAGTTGGCACTTTTACTTATGACGCGTAAGCGGCTCAAACAGTTTATGCGATTTATTTCCTTATTGATGGCACGTGCCGCTGCTGGCAACCACCAGAAACCACTAGAAACTGAGCCACAATTTAAAGCGGCTCACTGCACGGCTTCTCGCTGAGGTCCTCTACTCTTCTGGGCGTGTGAAATACTACGAATATTTATACAATACCCTAGAATATTTATAAAAACAAAAAAGGAGAAGAAAACTCATTACGCGCTCGGCGACTTATCGGTGTCTGGAATGTGAGTTTATCTAAAGATGCGACGTCCCATTTGATGGACAGTGAAGCAGTCAGGCAGCTGGACACCCGCCAGCAATTTCAAACTCTTGCTAAATTGTCTCAAATTTCAGCTGCTGTCGTCGGGGTATTGTCTGAATGACATTAACTCGCATTTTTCGTTCCATCTCTTTATATTCTTATGCAGATTTCGGCGCCTTAAGTGACAACTTTGCGATTGGGGGTGAAATGCGCCAAAAATACAAATCAACTTAAGGAGCATAAATAATTTTTTATGTGCTATGCGTTTGACACTCAATGTGGCGGCAAATTAACTTTAAAAGCATTTTGGCCAATAAATGGATAAGGAATATCCAAAAGTTTATTAGACGGAAAAAGGCGATTGATGACAATTCAAGGCAGCTAATCAAATGATGGCACAAATAATTTTTTTTTGACTAGCTGGTAGATAGATATATGTATGTATATGCTGTAGAGTTTTGTAAGCTAGTTTCTGAAATGTTTTATCATTTAATACGACAAGTACATCATATATATGTTTGTGAACAAATTTATTATTTTATATACAAGTATTACACATATTCCATGCTCTGAAATCAAATATACCTTGCCACGCTGCCAGCAACGGATTTGCCAAAATAAATTAAGTCAATAGCCGCAATGGGAAAAAAAAGGAAACCAAAGCTGATTTTAGAAACTACAGCGAAATGCAACCACATCGAATTGATTTGAGCAATTGGAAAGAGCGCAAAATTGCAATTGGCATTGGTAGCCACCACCGTACGTACAACCCACCAACGTAGACTGAAAAAAGAAAGCCCAAGCACCACCCTACGGTCCATTTAACCGCCACCCTGCTAGTACCCACCGATGTGAGCTGCATGCGAAATGCCAGAATGCCAGAAAGCCCAAAAGCAATATTCAACGCGCAGCCAGCAAATATTCCAGTATATTGTAGATATGCTGCGAACGCTGCAAAACATTTTTCGGCTGCCTTCAGTCAATCAAACCGCTCAACGAATACGCAATTCCCTCCCAAGGCCCATTCTTCAACTCGGTTGCTTTGATGTCGAGAAAAAAAGCGTAATGAATTTCTATTTCAGCGTAGTTGCTTTTAATGAGTAGCAAGCATTTTGCTCACAGCAACAATTGCAACGGAAAGGAAAAGTGTTGTGGTTTCACCCAAGTTCGTAATTTAATTAATGTATTTCATTTGTAGTGATAGGAAAAAACACTTGATGATTGATGAGTATTAACAAGTACAAAACCCATGTTAAGTAATTGCTGGTATTTTTTATTATTTTACCAAACACATTCAAATTTGAATACTAAATACGACTACTATCAATCGATAGCTAAACTGGATATAAACCCGGCAAATAAGCGTGCAATATAATTGGCAAAAACTAGAAATACTGGTAATAATAGACGAAACTCAGACAATAGCCAAAATAGGAGAAACACAATGTCAACCCTAATTGCAAAAAAAAAAAAGAAGAAAACTCCAATAACTGGGGCAGTAAATAAAAGTCAGCTTTAAGTTGTTGTCGCCGCTATTTGGCTTGGGTGTTTGTATAAACGCCAGAAGCGACGTCAAAATGGTTGGCGTGTGTTTGGGGAAAATTGTGGGAATAGCTGGTGTAATATGTTTGTATATATTGAGCATATGAAATTCACACATCATGAACTCAGATATGAAAAGTTAATAAGAAGCCGGCTACGTGACGGGAAGCATTGGGGCAACTGTGGCAAGCATTCACTTTCAAGTCGTGCCACACAGAGTTGAGTTTGGGTTAAGGTGTGAAAGTTTAGTTTGCCTGTCACTCTGTTTGTGTGTGTGCGCCGGAGGAACGAAAGTGAATTCAAATGTCAGGGGAGTCAAATAAAATTCTTGCTAAATTGATTTCCATTTGCTGGAACTCACTTGCAATGTCATCAAAGTACAGGGTACACATGTAAATGTCATCAATGTGTGTGCGAGAAAAGCTAATCATGAAATGTCGCAGATCAGTTGAAACTGTTGGAAAAACTATTGTATATATATACATATATACATATGTGTAAATGTCAAAGATTGCTCACTGCTTAATATAGTTGTGCAATGTTTTTGCTGTGCAAATATGCTATTATTTACACATTATACTTCACATTACAGTTTTTATTGCCTTACATTTTAAATACATTAAAATATTAATTTATTATTTATTATATTTATTGTACATTAAATACCTTTCCCGGCATATGAATTAAAAAACTCTTAGATTTTCAATAGACTTTTTGACATAGCAACACAAGCCAAAATATAAATACCTAAACATAGATTTAAGTTATTCAGTGTTTATTTGTGTATTAAATAACACAAAAACTTCGTTTAAGCCAGGTTAGTTTTATGTATATTTTCAACCGCAAAATAAATACGAGCTTAGCTTGCTTAAACTTAAAGTTCAAACATTTGATGAACTCGGAAATATTTTCATCATTAGTGAAACAAAAAGACACACAATTTGTGACAAAAAATAAAATATGTATCAAAATTTGCGATTAAAACTATTATTCGATTACATAAGCAGCACTTATCAGTAAATAGTTTTTAGTCTATGCGTCTGCTTAATAAGCTGTTTTACTCACGGTAATGAAATGCCGGACACTAACACAGCTGATAGCTGATAGCTAGTCATTTTTAGCTCGATTATCAGGCCAGTAAGCTCTGGGGATCAGCACATTGAGGGTCCGCCCCATGGAAACGCTGCCAAAGTGCCAAATGCAGCTGCCCAGCCGCAGATTAACTCTTAGCAAAGCTGCCACACACAAATTTCACTTAGAAGATTGTAGTGAAAGAGAGCAGCATAGAGCGATACAGAGTGGGAGTGAGAGAGAGAGACAGCGACATTGAGAGCAAAAGAGATAGAGAGAAGCAACAACGGGAAGCAATTAAATGCGAAAAGAAAAACTTTTCATCGTTTCGTAGAAAAGCGAATTCGCAAAGGACCCCAGCCAAAGCTATGCAAATGTATGTCCGCACATGTGTGTGTGTGTGTATTGTGTTGTTGTATGGGTGTGTCAGTTTGTGTGACTGTATGAGAGTGGGGAGTGTGTGTGTAAAGCTGGACGCGTTAAATGTGCTGCTGCTCTGTTTGTTAATACCCGATTTCTTAAATATGAGCGCTTTTTTTTAAGTTATAAAAAATCCTTATATAAAATATGTAAAAGAAATAATATACAACCTAGATAGTAAATCTGTACTTAAAAAAATACGCAGATAAAAAACCCATATATATATGGAAAATACTACCCACAAGGATGGAAAACTTTTTTAAAGCTTTAAGGCTCATATGGAAAAATTGACTTCGACAGGCGGTGAAAAACGTAGTCAGCGTTTTAAGCAAAATTTAATTGAATACTTTAAAATATGCATAATTTGCCACTTTGTACAGGGTAACTTGCAGTCGAGCAGCAATGGTCGGTTTTTGCTGTGTGGCCAACATAATTGTAAAGTAGCTCGGCATTGGTTGTTGCTTTCGCTTTTAATTGTCCATGTGTCCAGCTCCAACGCCAGTCGCCAGGACGACTCAGAATCTATGTATGTGTGTGTGGGTTTTTGCGTGTTTGCGTGTGTGTGTGCGAGTGTTATTAACAACTTGGACATCACTTTGGTGTGCCCCGAAACGTGTTTCAGCTGCTGTTTGCCATTGTTGTTGGCTGTTTATTGTTGATGTTGTTGGTGTTGCTCTTGTTGTTGTTGGCTGCTTGTGTTAATCTTATGGCAAAATGTCGCCAGCTGCCACCCACCAACGCTGCAGTTAACTTAAGTGCGACCCAAAAACACACACACACATGATGGCTTCATTTTAAACGGTCTGCATTATCAGAGAGTGCCGCCAGGACGATGACAACGTATTTCCATTGTCCTTTTCACATAAATATATTAATTGACGCTAGTCGCTGGGTTAAGTGTGTGTGTTTCGCCATTTTCATTAATGAGGTCCTTTAAGAACTGTAAGCGACATCAACTGCACAGCAAATTATTATAAACTTTGCTCGAAAGTTGTTTGTGTGTTTCCTGCACAGAAGCAGAGCACAATGAGCTCATGTAGCTGTAGCTGGAGCTGCGACAGGTCATGGGGACGGATCACCGCTCACAAGTTTTGTTTGCCGCAAGGCAAATTTGTCCACTTTAATAGTTCTACATTCAAAGTTTACAAATTACGGATTTTCGGATTTTATGTCAAAATTCATGACAAGATGTGGACAAGTCGCTTAACCTGCCCTTCTCAGACTTCAAAGTGCCATAACTTTGTCAAAACTGACCCGATCTTCATTCCCAAGGTCATTTTGACCTTGGTTTGTCCTCCTTAATAGTTCTACATTCAAAGTTTACAAATTACGGATTTTCGGATTTTATGTCAAAATTCATGACAAGATGTGAACAAGTCGCTGAACCAGCCCTTCTCAGACTTCAAAGTGCCATAACTTTGTCAAAACTGACCCGATTTTCATTCCCAAGGTCATTTTGATCATGGTTTGTCCTCCCCAATAGTTCTACATTCAAAGTTTCAAAATTACGGATTTTCGGATTTTATGTCAAAATTCATGACAAGATGTGGACAAGTCGCTTAACCTGCCCTTCTCAGACTTCAAAGTGCCATAACTTTCTCAAAACTAACCCGATCTTCATTCCCAAGATCATATTGATCATGGTTTGTCCTCCTTAATAGTTCTACATTCAAAGTTTCAAAATTACGGATTTTCGGATTTTATGTCAAAATTCATGACAAGATGTGGACAAGTCGCTTATCGTGCCCTTCTCAGACTTCAAAGTGCCATAACTTTGTCAAAACTGACCCGATCTTCATTCCCAAGGTCATTTTGACCTTGGTTTGTCCTCCTTAATAGTTCTACATTCAAAGTTTACAAATTACGGATTTTCGGATTTTATGTCAAAATTCATGACAAGATGTGGACAAGTCGCTTAACCTGCCCTTCTCAGACTTCAAAGTGCCATAACTTTGTCAAAACTGACCCGATCTTCATTCCCAAGGTCATTTTGACCTTGGTTTGTCCTCCTTAATAGTTCTACATTCAAAGTTTACAAATTACGGATTTTCAGATTTTATGTCCAAATTCATGACAAGATGTGGACAAGTCGCTTAACCTGCCCTTCTCAGACTTCAAAGTGCCATAACTTTGTCAAAACTGACCCGATCTTCATTCCCAAGGTCATTTTGATCATGGTTTGTCCTCCTTAATAGTTCTACATTTAAAGTTTACAAATTACGGATTTTCAGATTTTATGTCAAAATTCATGACAAGATGTGGACAAGTCGCTTAACCTGCCCTTCTCAGACTTCAAAGTGCCATAACTTTGTCAAAACTAACCCGATCTTCATTCCCAAGGTCATTTTGATCATGGTTTGTCCTCCTTAATAGTTCTACATTCAAAGTTTACAAATTACGGATTTTCAGATTTTATGTCAAAATTCATGACAAGATGTGGACAAGTCGCTTAACCTGCCCTTCTCAGACTTCAAAGTGCCTTAACTTTGTCAAAACTGACCCGATCTTCATTCCCAAGGTCATTTTGACCTTGGTTTGTCCTCCTTAATAGTTCTACATTCAAAGTTTACAAATTACGGATTTTCGGATTTTATGTCAAAATTCATGACAAGATGTGGACAAGTCGCTTAACCTGCCCTTCTCAGACTTCAAAGTGCCATAACTTTGTCAAAACTGACCCGATCTTCATTCCCAAGGTCATTTTGACCTTGGTTTGTCCTCCTTAATAGTTCTACATTCAAAGTTTACAAATTACGGATTTTCAGATTTTATGTCAAAATTCATGACAAGATGTGGACAAGTCGCTTAACCTGCCCTTCTCAGACTTCAAAGTGCCATAACTTTGTCAAAACTGACCCGATCTTCATTTCCAAGGTCATTTTGATCATGAATTGTCCTCCTTAATAGTTCTACATTTAAAGTTTACAAATTACGGATTTTCAGATTTTATGTCAAAATTCATGACAAGATGTGGACAAGTCGCTTAACCTGCCCTTCTCAGACTTCAAAGTGCCATAACTTTGTCAAAACTGACCCGATCTTCATTCCCAAGGTCATTTTGACCTTGGTTTGTCCTCCTTAATAGTTCTACATTCAAAGTTTACAAATTACGGATTTTCGGATTTTATGTCAAAATTCATGACAAGATGTGGACAAGTCGCTTAACCTGCCCTTCTCAGACTTCAAAGTGCCATAACTTTGTCAAAACTGACCCGATCTTTATTCCCAAGGTCAAAATGACCTTTTGTCCTCCTTAATAGTTCTACATTCAAAGTTTACAAATTACGGATTTTCAGATTTTGTGTCAAAATTCATGACAAGATGTGGACAATCGCTAAAACTGCCCTTCCCAGACTTCAAAGTGCCATAACTTTGTCAAAACTAACCCGATCTTCATTCCCAAGGTCATTTTGATCATGGGTTGTCCTCCTTAATAGTTCTACATTCAAAGTTTCAAAATTACGGATTTTCAGATTTTATGTCAAAATTCATGACAAGATGTGGACAAGTCGCTAAAACTGCCCTTCCCAGACTTCAAAGTGCCATAACTTTCTCAAAACTGACCCGATCTTCATTCCCAAGGTCATTTTGACCTTGGTTTGTCCTCCTTAATAGTTCTACATTCAAAGTTTCAAAATTACGGATTTTCGGATTTTATGTCAAAATTCATGACAAGATATGGACAAGTCGCTTAACCTGCCCTTCTCAGACTTCAAAGTGCCATAACTTTGTCAAAACTAACCCGATCTTCATTCCCAAGGTCATTTTGATCATGGTTTGTCCTCCCCAATAGTTCTATATTCAAAGTTTCAAAGTTACGGATTTTCGGATTTTATGTCAAAATTCATGACAAGATGTGGACAAGTCGCTTAACCTGCCCTTCTCAGACTTCAAAGTGCCATAACTTTCTCAAAACTAACCCGATCTTCATTCCCAAGGTCATTTTGACCTTGGTTTGTCCTCCTTAATAGTTCTACATTCAAAGTTTACAAATTACGGATTTTCGGATTTTATGTCAAAATTCATGACAAGATGTGGACAAGTCGCTTAACCTGCCCTTCTCAGACTTCAAAGTGCCATAACTTTGTCAAAACTGACCCGATCTTCATTCCCAAGGTCATTTTGATCATGGTTTGTCCTCCTTAATAGTTCTACATTCAAAGTTTCAAAATTACGGATTTTCGGATTTTATGTCAAAATTCATGACAAGATGTGGACAAGTCGCAAAAACTGCCCTCCTCAGACTTCAAAGTGCCATAACTTTGTCAAAACTGACCCGATCTTCATTCCCAAGGTCATTTTGACCTTGGTTTGTCCTCCTTAATAGTTCTACATTCAAAGTTTCAAAATTACGGATTTTCGGATTTTGTGTCAAAATTCATGACAAGATGTGGACAATCGCTAAAACTGCCCTTCCCAGACTTCAAAGTGCCATAACTTTGTCAAAACTAACCCGATCTTCATTCCCAAGGTCATTTTGATCATGGGTTGTCCTCCTTAATAGTTCTACATTCAAAGTTTCAAAATTACGGATTTTCAGATTTTATGTCAAAATTCATGACAAGATGTGGACAAGTCGCTAAAACTGCCCTTCCCAGACTTCAAAGTGCCATAACTTTCTCAAAACTGACCCGATCTTCATTCCCAAGGTCATTTTGACCTTGGTTTGTCCTCCTTAATAGTTCTACATTCAAAGTTTCAAAATTACGGATTTTCGGATTTTATGTCAAAATTCATGACAAGATATGGACAAGTCGCTTAACCTGCCCTTCTCAGACTTCAAAGTGCCATAACTTTGTCAAAACTAACCCGATCTTCATTCCCAAGGTCATTTTGATCATGGTTTGTCCTCCCCAATAGTTCTATATTCAAAGTTTCAAAATTACGGATTTTCGGATTTTATGTCAAAATTCATGACAAGATGTGGACAAGTCGCTTAACCTGCCCTTCTCAGACTTCAAAGTGCCATAACTTTCTCAAAACTAACCCGATCTTCATTCCCAAGGTCATTTTGACCTTGGTTTGTCCTCCTTAATAGTTCTACATTCAAAGTTTACAAATTACGGATTTTCGGATTTTATGTCAAAATTCATGACAAGATGTGGACAAGTCGCTTAACCTGCCCTTCTCAGACTTCAAAGTGCCATAACTTTGTCAAAACTGACCCGATCTTCATTCCCAAGGTCATTTTGATCATGGTTTGTCCTCCTTAATAGTTCTACATTCAAAGTTTCAAAATTACGGATTTTCGGATTTTATGTCAAAATTCATGACAAGATGTGGACAAGTCGCAAAAACTGCCCTCCTCAGACTTCAAAGTGCCATAACTTTGTCAAAACTGACCCGATCTTCATTCCCAAGGTCATTTTGACCTTGGTTTGTCCTCCTTAATAGTTCTACATTCAAAGTTTCAAAATTACGGATTTTCGGATTTTGTGTCAAAATTCATGACAAGATGTGGACAATCGCTAAAACTGCCCTTCCCAGACTTCAAAGTGCCATAACTTTGTCAAAACTAACCCGATCTTCATTCCCAAGGTCATTTTGATCATGGGTTGTCCTCCTTAATAGTTCTACATTCAAAGTTTCAAAATTACGGATTTTCAGATTTTATGTCAAAATTCATGACAAGATGTGGACAAGTCGCTAAAACTGCCCTTCCCAGACTTCAAAGTGCCATAACTTTCTCAAAACTGACCCGATCTTCATTCCCAAGGTCATTTTGACCTTGGTTTGTCCTCCTTAATAGTTCTACATTCAAAGTTTCAAAATTACGGATTTTCGGATTTTATGTCAAAATTCATGACAAGATATGGACAAGTCGCTTAACCTGCCCTTCTCAGACTTCAAAGTGCCATAACTTTGTCAAAACTAACCCGATCTTCATTCCCAAGGTCATTTTGATCATGGTTTGTCCTCCCCAATAGTTCTATATTCAAAGTTTCAAAATTACGGATTTTCGGATTTTATGTCAAAATTCATGACAAGATGTGGACAAGTCGCTTAACCTGCCCTTCTCAGACTTCAAAGTGCCATAACTTTCTCAAAACTAACCCGATCTTCATTCCCAAGGTCATTTTGACCTTGGTTTGTCCTCCTTAATAGTTCTACATTCAAAGTTTACAAATTACGGATTTTCGGATTTTATGTCAAAATTCATGACAAGATGTGGACAAGTCGCTTAACCTGCCCTTCTCAGACTTCAAAGTGCCATAACTTTGTCAAAACTGACCCGATCTTCATTCCCAAGGTCATTTTGATCATGGTTTGTCCTCCTTAATAGTTCTACATTCAAAGTTTCAAAATTACGGATTTTCGGATTTTATGTCAAAATTCATGACAAGATGTGGACAAGTCGCAAAAACTGCCCTCCTCAGACTTCAAAGTGCCATAACTTTGTCAAAACTGACCCGATCTTCATTCCCAAGGTCATTTTGACCTTGGTTTGTCCTCCTTAATAGTTCTACATTCAAAGTTTCAAAATTACGGATTTTCGGATTTTCATTCTCAAAAGCGACCCAAAAACACACACACATTGGCTTTATTTTAAACGGTCTGCATTATGAGAGAGTGCCGCCAGGACGAGGACAACGTATTTCCAATGTCCTTTACACATAAATATATTAACTGGCGTTAATCGCTGGGTTAAGTGTGTGCGTTTCGCCACTTTCATTAATGAGGTCCTTTAAGAACTGTAAGCGACTTCAACTGCACAGGAAATTATTATAAACTTTGCTCGAAAGTTGTTTGTGTGTTTCCTGCACAGAAGCAAAAATCAATTTGAAATTAGAGCACAATGAGCTCATGTAGCTGTAGCTGGAGCTGCGACAGGACATGGGGACGACCCACCGCTCACAAGTTTTGTTTGCCGCCAGGCGCAGGTGCACAGAAAACAAAAACTGACAGAATATAGAAAATTGTATACTCAATTTTTAACGGTTGTTCTTTACTATTTTGATTGATATAAGTATACACGTCTTAAAACAAGTTTTTTCTGATTTTTAGCAGAAATATTCTAAAACCCAGTAAAAAATAATTGATTTAAGTGCGGAATTATTAAAATTCTTAGTCAAATAATGATAACTATTAAAGTACATTACTTGAGCTTTTTTCTCAATGTAGTGACTCTGACAACAGCAGCAGCAGCAGCAACAACAAAACATCAAGAGTCAGAGGTCATGCGAGACTCACCTTGTCCTGCCGGCCCCGGTGTCCTGGCGGCAACTGTTCTTGCAGCCTGGGGCACTGTTATTGAATCGAGTTACATGTCAAAAGAAGCGCCTGTGGCAAAAGTGGGCGCTACAAGCGAGTAAACAACAATAAAGCGAAGACAAACAAAAGCGCAACAAAAGCTGGTCACAATGCTGGCAAGCTGGCAAGGTGGCAAGGCGGCAATGTGGCAAGAGGGTAAAAAGCAAAAGGACGAGTACGTAACACTGACTGGACATGATGAATGGCACGCGGCGTTGCTAGACAATTTTTCAATTTGAATGCCACCAAAAATTGAGTACATGGGGGCAGCAATTCTCTGATTCTCTGGTATTGCAATCGATGGCTGCAACCTGCAATTTGCTGCCTCACTGCGCTCAACAAGGGGCACAAAACCAACAAACAAAACGAAATGAAATGAAGTTTTTAGTAGGTTCCGTGTCGGAAACCCAAAAATGTTTTCAAAGCAACTATATGTATAGATGAATTTTCAAGTTTGCTATTCCATTACAAAGTAACTAGTTCAGATGCAAATTCTTTCAAAGTGCATCTTAAAATGTTGCAACTGGAGTAGCTGGACTAAACTTAAAGTTTGACTGAGTTACTCTGAAGAAAAGAGACAAGTAAATTGGGAACTCAACCCTCTAAACTTTGCATGTTATTTTGTGATTTTATTTTTAATTTGAATAGTATAAAATGGAATTGTATACAGAGGAAAATTATCTAAAAATGGGTTTTAATTCAGATTCATTGAAAATTGAATTTTTATCATTTTATATATTACTGATATTTTTAATAGTGTTTAGCTTTTCAGTTGCAATTTTTCTAGTATTACTAGACTTTATAAGGACAGATTATTATTTTAAATATCTTTCTAGTTTTCTTCACTTACCGCTTGCCTTTAAATGCCAGCAAATACTTTTTGTTGGCGGGAAAATTGTTGGATTGCACGGAGCCGGTGGCGCCGGCGCGTAACGGGAACTGTTTGTGGAAGAGCGGAATGCTGACATCGAAGCCATGCCGCATCTGGAGGACACTCATGCTGGCCTTGGCCAGAATGGCCTCGCCGGCATCGAAGCCCAGTGAGTGCTCCGCATAGTCCGGCCAGGTGCCTGAGTATAGATTGAAGATGATGTGATTGCGTCCATTATTCCAATGGGGTAGACGGGCGAGACGCGATGGAACATTGCGCACATAATCCTCGGAGAGGGAGTCGCGATCCAGCGTATCGATGCCCAGCACAAAGAGGCAGGCGGCGGCGGGATCGCTGGTATGATAACGCGACTCCTGTATGGCAGTGAGTATCTTCTGATAGTTGGCCGAACTGGGCGGCGCTGCGCCCAGCGAATTTAGCGGCTCCGGCGGGTAAACATAGACCAAAAACTGATCATAGCATTTGGTGAAATCGAAGCAGGTTTCCATGCGGCAGGTGATCTTTTTGGGAGCAGCCTGGCTGGTCTGATTCTCCAGCGGCTTCCGCTGCTCGTAGCCCATGAAGCTGGGCAGCTGGGCGTACGGTTGAACGCCGCCATCTTTGGCGGATTCGTGCTGGGCCCGTCGTGGACGATGTGGCGCCACTCGCAGCCGATAGACGCCAAAGTAGCAGTAGGCGAGGAAAGCGCAGGAGACAAAGGCCAGAATGTAACGCTTTTTCGCCTGCATAATGACGGCGAGTCCAGCTGGGGTATTTTGTGTGTGTTTCCTGCTGGGGTCTATCAACAACTACAACTACGACAAATTTGATTTTGGATGGGGGTGTAAGGGAGAGAGCGGAGAGCGTGTGTGTGGGGGTGTAAGGGAGAGAGCGCGTGCTGCTTGCTGCTTCTTCTTAATTTAGTCTAAGCGCATTTTGTGTCTGCTTCTTCTTCGTATTTGTTATTGTTGTTTCTCTCTCTGGCTGCGCTGCACTGCTTTGTTGTTGTTGTTATTATTATGTTTGTTGTTGTCTTTTGCATACACATTTCACTTGCAACATTTTTGCATATTTATGGAATTCAATTTTTAAACATTTATTTAAGCATTTTTCTATATGCATATTTTTTATTTGCTGGCGGCAGCAACGGCGACGGCGATGGCGGCAGCGGCGTCGACAGCGACAGCGACGGCAACAACAATTTGGCTGCTAGCATTTCACATGCTTTTTACGCACTTGCGCAGCACTCGGGCTGCTGCATTACACACAATTACAATTCCAACCACTTTATCACTTACAACTAATAATAAATATTATTAATTTGTTTTATAAACAATGCGAACGCGACACAACGCAACACGAATCATTTTCAGCAGCGGGAGAGCCACTGAACGTGAGAGAGAGCGCGTGAGTGTGAGAGCGCGGGCGAGAGCGTTAACCAACTGTCAAAACATTGACAGAGTTGCCAAATGCTTGCAGAGACGTTGATTCCATGCAGACGTTAATTTTGAAAATATAATAAACAATTATATTAAGACAAGTAAATGATGATGCTGTAACTATTAATTGCTTATTAATTAAGTGCATTCACAGTCACATTGCAGCCTAGTTTTATATACGCTGTCTTGTGTTTAGCGTCGCACGCGTTGCACTGTTAAACAAATATGTAAATTTATGCCGCGCGTTTTGATGTGCGCTTCCGATGGATACGTTATGAAAGCTCGGCGTGTACTGCCAGCGATATGTTGGTGTCTTTGGCCAACGAGCCTTGCTTGGAATGGCATTATTTTAGCTCCTGGAAAGCGAGAAACATGCGCACAACGCACGCAACATTGTGCGCGCGCAATTAGGTGGCAACGCTGTGCAGACACAACAGATCAGCTGTTTGGCGGATTCAACAAATCACACGTGTGCATGAGTGTGTGAGAGCATGTGTGAATATGTGTGATTAGGTGTGAGTGTGTGTGAGTGAGTGGGTGGGTGGGTGTTGGGTGGATTTAATTCCCTCGAGCGTAATTTATTTTTTAAATTTAATTGTACAACTGTAACGGCACAATAATAATTGATTACATTAAACACACATATTTTATGCATATGTATATATTTATATGTATTTATTTATGTTTGCATTTTTAATTACACCTGAGGGAAAGTCGTAATTGTTTATTTTTATTGTTTTAAAATATGAATACAAAAGTAATTACGAAAGTAATTACGTAAACAAATGCAAGCAGTCTGCCAGCTGCAGAAAACCACAGAAAACAAGCAAATTTTATTTTAATTTTGGACATTGCCTGCTGCTCCGCTTCCGCATCCGTCTCCGGCTCCAGATCCGGTCGCCTTTTTGGCCGCGCAATTTCCCGTTACAAACGCGTTTAGGCTGGAATTTCAATTATGCACAGGAATGCCAAGCGGAGCATACTCCACTCCCCTCCCCTCCCCACAACAACCCACCACCCGCAATTATGATGTGCCCACAACCCCACCCCAAAAAACAAAATATGCCAGGCAGCGGCTGCTCCGCTCCTGGTTTGGGGTCTCTAGGATTGCCTTTATGGCTTTATAAGTTGTCCTCGGGTTCGGGACTTGGTTTCGTGTTTAGCTCGCATGCAAATCAAATCAGCAAAGGGCTAATAAAAAATAGATCCTGTGCAGCACGAGCACTTCAAGCATCCTGTGACATCCTCCTACACACACATACACACACATGCATATATGTGCTTGTATAAAAGAACTGAGAGCAGTCTGCCAAGTCAAAACAAATTGCAGCCGCACTCAACTTTTGTGTGTAGAATTTAATTTTGTCGTCACAGCCTGCATGCTGCACATCCATTTGTTGATGCCAGACGGAACAGGGGTTCGATGGCGGTGCGGGGGGAGCGAGGCGGGGGAGGAATGTACTCTTATGTAGTCTAGGGAACAGGAATAGCAATAGCTGCTTCTAGAGATGTGCAGTATATGTTGAAAATGAAAAGCTTCTAAATAACTGCAATCTTGAATTTAATCTTTACTGACAAACTTTCACATTTATGAAAAATTAATTTATGCATTCAAGACTCAATAAAGTTTTTTTCTATTGAAATTAAATTATTATTTTTTTAGTTTTACTACAATTATTTAAGGTGTACTTCAAGCATTATTAAATTCATCTACTTTTGCTTGTAAAATTACAATAAAAAAGATTTATAAATAAACAAAAAAATACAAATTTATAGAAACTCTCTAATTTCTAATTTCATGATATTTACATAAAGATTAAAAAGATTAAAGATTATATAGGATCTCTCCAATATCGTTCTTTTAACTTGGAAGTACTCCGAAATTGATTTAATGGGCAGCTTATTAATTAATCTCCTCGTACATTAAATTAATCTAGATATATTTTTGAAAAATGTACTTGTTAAATAGATAAATAAAAAACAAAGTTATATATATGAGCCATTTTTCCATCTCCGGCTGGAGCTGCATTTGACAAGTCGCCCCCGCCCCCGCCCCCTGCTGCCCATGGTCATGCATTGCGTTTCCGTTTCCGCTGCCTCTGCCTCTAATTAAGTGTCAGTCGTCCTCCTCGTCATCGTCCACGTTGCCTGCCCCCTGCCGCCTGCTTTGCGCATTCTTTTTGCATTTATTGCTACCCTGTATCCATAAGGTAGCGAAAAGCCAAAGGGCAAGTATATGTGACAGAGACAGGAAGTTATTTTCAATCCCATTAAATGTATATTATCAAAGTTTCTTAGCTCCGAAATGTCGACGAGTTGAAAGTTTTGCCAAAAGTTTGTATGTTTAAAAAGTAGAAAGTAGGTGTAATGAAGTCGAAAGTTAAGTTAATTTTTAGAACTAAGTTTAGTTGTAAATAAAATCGAAAGTGGGAAGCTTGTTAAATTGAAATTTCTCTTAGTAGAAGTTACAGCTACAAGTAACTTAAATAATTTAACAAAAATTAAATAAATGATAAAAATCTATATATAAAATAAAAAGCATAGGTAAGCCTCATTGCAAAATTTGTATTCTGTTAAAAAATATTATCTGTAATTATTAAAAAATAATTTATGCTAATTTTTTTTTTTTTTTAAATGTTGACAAATTCATAAGAATCATAAAATTGAAACAAAAGTTTTTCCAATAGTTTTATTCATTGTTTATTTATGTACAGGGTATCTGCTAATTGTGCACTGTGCACTAAAGTATTCTGACTTGTTTGAAGCTAGTTTGTGGAATTTTCGCCTTGTGCATTGGTTCGTTTCTTTGCTAAATTACAGGATAACGCCTACGAAAGTTAATCAATCATGCACACGCTGGACTTTTTCTATATACATATATAATCAGAGCATACTTTTAGGTGTTTTGCAGCTGATGCTCCTTCGGCTGCTCCTGCTGCTGCTCCTGCTGCTGCTGCCGCGTACTATGGGCAAAACTTTGATGAATTGTGCGCCGTGTAGCGCTGCATGCTAATGAAAGAATTCGATTTATTCCGGCCACGCCCACACGAATCTGTTTTCGGCAACTTTGTGGCTGCTGCTCTTTGGCACAAGTAGCAGAGGCATATTACTGCGTGGGAGCAGCGTACTTCAAGCTGACTTGACTACCCCCCACATTACTCAGGACCCAAGGATGCCCGAAAACCACATAACAATCATGGCTGTTGGTTCAAGTTTACAGTAGCAGCAACGCCACAGCAACAACAACAACAACAACATAAATTCATTAGTTGCTAGACAACGGATTGCAGCCAAGGAGCAGCAGCCGAGGACGCTGAGTCAGCTCCTTGTGCACTCCACAGCACCCCGGCTAAGTAGCCACAAAATTTATGACGTCACTTTTAGTTGGTCGACGACTTTATTTCATGGCAAACTCGCATATGGCTCAAGAAGTGGCAGCAACCGTAGAAAAATGCCGAAATGATGTGGAAATGAACTGCTAAACTTGTGACTTGTTTTTTACATCTTCCACTCTAACTGTAAGGAAAGTATGTGAAAGCAGCAAAGGAAGACCAGTTTTTAAAATTGTCCAAATCTAGCTAGTTTTATATCTATCAACACTTTATGTTTCAGACAAACAAGATAGCTAATTTTTAAAAGAGTAGGATACCTTTTAGTAATCAATTCTCAACTAGAGTTTACTTAATATTCCATAAAGTCAGCATACAAATGGATACATTGACTGCGAATCTGATGATTTGCTAGCCTGTCAACCCACTGGATACTGGATACACATGGTTGCCTTTTGCATTTTAGTAGAGCTAACCATCTTCATTGGCTGCACTCCTGTGGCTTAATGCTCGGTGGCAAGGACATGCCATAAACAACACTCTCTTTGGGGAATATAAAATGGTCATGTTATGTTCTGATTTTGTCTTTTATGACCCGGATGTGAACGATTATGGTTGCAAATGGCGCAGAGGACGACCATGTTGAGAGGTGGTGGTGAGGGGGTGAGGTTGGCGTCAAGGTGTGAAAAGAACGTAGTTATATGCAGTTTCCCATAGCCGTGTGCACACATCCACTGTCAGCTGCCACAGCATGTCAGATTTGCTTTGCATGACAGGCGCTGCGCAGACGTGCCAAGGATAACGCCAATGTGACTTTGCCTTGAACGAGGGGGCAGATGTGGCGCAAAGGCGTAAGGGCGTGACAGCTGCCGCTGCTGCTGCTTTAAATACAAATGATTATTATATGCAGCCGGTCAGTGGACAGCGCGAAATCCAATCAACTTGGCTGCTACAGCAAACTTTGCTTGCTGTTTGTTGCAACGCAAAACGGTGGCAAGGATCAGACATCTTTGGTCGTGATTTTGCACCCCTGCGCCAAATTCGATTTGCAAACATCAAAGCAGCAAGGAAAAGAGACACTTGAAGCACGCAACAGCAGCAAAGCGAAACAAGTGGCAATCAAAAAGATTCAAATGTTGTGCTAAAGAATACCCTGTTTAAAATGGTTAATAAAAAACCCACAGATGAAGACCAAGACAGAGTCATGTGTACAATAATGTAAGGGGGTAGAAAAAAAAAGACCAGCAATTAACTTAATATATTTTGTATTTCTAAATATATTTAGATAATATTTACTTAAAACTAAAAAATGTAGCAAGTTAGCTTAACTGTATTTAAAATGAGTTTATAATTTTGCACACCCCTTTTAAGCAAATTCTGCTGCACAGGGTATACAAATAAGACTGGCTTCCAAAAATTACGCATACGGCACGTGGCACAGCCAACAAACACTCAGATTGCAACTGTGTGTCGCATGTGTGTGCGTGTGTGTGCGTGTGCGTGTGTGTGCGTGCGTGTAATTCAATTTGTGCGCCAAACCAAACGCATAATAAGAAACATAAAACAGTCCAATGTTTCGTATACTGATTTGCTTGCCAGTAAAACAAAACCATAAAGAGAAACAAAAAACTGGCAAAAACTGTATGCATAATCCTTGTAGCAAGCACATCCTGCCGGCTGACTGTTGCTGCTGCTAGCTCAGCTGGAAAATATGTTATTTTATGTGCAGTGTGCCTTCAAGACGATTTCGTCAATGTTTTTGCCTTCGGTTATCCTGCTTTTTTGTACGCCCAAATTGCAATTCCGTTTGCCTGCTTAAAGCAGTTGTTGCCTTTAAGCTGCAATGTATTTAGCATAATTCTCCACTAGTAATCTGTGTGTGTGGCTGTAAGCATGCAGCAAGAACAATATCAGCCACAAGTAAAAGTCCTTTGCGTAATCAACAGGATATTCAATTTGCAATTTGACATTGGTTTTTAGATTTCGGATTTCGGATTTCGCATTTAAAATGTTGGCTTTAAGTCGACTTTTTGCTTATGCAGCAGTAGCTGCAAAGACGCAGCTCCCAAATGCTATGCAAATAAAATTTAATATTCTCTACACAAACACACACACACACACACACACACAGGGAGAGGCAACACTTGAGTACGCGACAGGGAGAAGTTTTTTGCCTCTAGGCCACATTTTTCCATTGCCTTTGCAAGAAAAATGTTTGCTGTCGGACTGAGGATGAAAGTGCAGGGTGGTGAGATGAGGTGAGGTGAGGTGAGGTGACTGTGGCATATTGCCAGTTACGTATGCCTTTTAAATGCTATAAATAAACGATTTATGTTAAACATTAAAACGATCAAAAGAGGCGCAAGCAATTTTAATGCCCTCAAGCGGGATTAACAAGATTTGAGCTGGGACAAAATGCTGAGTCCACAATGCGAATACGAGCTGAGTGGTTGCTTAGTGACTTGGTGAGTCATGACCACGTCAGGTGTGGCTGCAGCTCAAGAAAACCATTAAATGCTGCAGATTAAAATATTTAACATTTCAGTTAAGCTCAAACAAGTTGTTAAAACACACAAATAAAATGAGACCTTTAATCGCTACAAAAAAAAATTAAACAATATTTATGGCTCTTGAAAAATTAAATATACAATTGGTAAAATGCAAAAAATAATTAACACACTTTGTAGCAAGCAAATAAAGTGGTTCAAGAATTGTAATTGAATTGCCAACGGCTTGGCCCAAATTTAAGCAAAACTCAACGACCCCAGGACATTCAAATTATTGCAAATGAGTTAAAAAATATTATTTGAATAATTTATGGTTTCCAAAAATAATATGCACGCACCTTACAGAAACTTATTTTCAACTGTAGCTAAATAATGATAATTAGCTAAAGATTAAAACGAATTGATTACCGTTTTAAAGGAGTGAGTTTCCTCATTTTGCCAAGTATCAAAACTCCAGGAGCCTATTATAATTATATAATCATGCAATAAATGCACATTAAGACAAAAGCGGACCTAATAGACAAAATAGTTAGTATTGTTGGTCAAACCACAAACAAATGAATGTTTCGTTCTTAGCTCCAATTGAATAACACACACACACACACAGACATACATACACACACATATATACATACATTCCATTAGCAAAAACACATATTTGTCAATTTAATTAAATTTCGCAATGAAATGAAAATTTGCTGCATTAGAAAATGTGTAATAATTTGCCGAGTCCAGATCATAAGCAAAGTCAACAGTCAGGAATTGAAACCAAAACCAAAACCAAAACCAAACCCCAAGCCGAAGGCAGCTTTCAATGTCGCCTGGTTATGTCCTGTCTCCAGGACCCTTTCAATTGTCAATGTTTATACTGTGGCCATATAAACATTTGCCTTTTGCGCATTGAGTCCCAGCTGCAGCAGCGTCAGCAAAATTAATAGCAAAAATCTACACAGTCTGGGAGGTGGCGAAAGGGGCGGGGGGGGGGGGGGGGGGGTCTGCTGCAACATATTGCATTTTAATGGGAATTTCATTTTCATTGTCAACACTGTTTGAATTATGAGCTTGCGATGCCGGCGCCACTGCCCAGGACTCAGGACTCAGGACACAGGACACAAGTCGTAAATTTCTGGGCTTAGATTAACAGCAGACGAGCGGACGCCCAGCAGTCTGCATTCAATTGAATCTAAGCTGCTGGACACTTGAGTTCATAGTCGCACACAGATATATATATATGGGTGTAAGTGTAAGTGTGTGTGTGTGGCTGTGGCTGGGCATTTGACACTTTTCAGGTTTAATGATGCAACCAGGCCTGGGCAATGCAGACCAAGAGAGAGGAGAGAGAGAGAGAGAGAGAGAGAGTACTGTAATCTCGAGTCTTTGGCCCCCATTGTCTTTGGACTTCCTTCCCTTAGCCGCACATTTGCGGACGACGTGTGTCAACGCATTGTGCGGTGTAAATTGCTTGTCCTACTCATTGCAGCAAACCCCCACCACCCCTTCCCCCCCCCCCCCCCCTCCATTCACCACTGCCCCCCTTCAGCTACTCGCTGGCCTGTCTTGTCTTGTCTTGTGACAAGTTGTGTGCATAAATTGCAAGCTGCCTCGACTGCATTTGTATACAAAACACGTGAAGGATGTGTCTGCTGCGACGACTGCTGACTATGTATGAAGCATATCCTTGACGGTTTTGGATTTTGTTTGATGCTTAATAAAGGCATAAACCAGAGCGACGGCAACAACAGCCACAGCGAGCGCATGAAGTTTCAATGCCCTCTCCACTAGCCCTCACCTGCCCACACCCCCCACCCCTTTCCCTCACCTGTCTCCCTGCTTGTACACTGCAATCCAATCCCAAGCATGCCACTTGTGCACACTTGCTTCCGGTTGGCGATGATGTTGCAGCAGCTTAAATTGCTGCCACAATTACACATGTCGCTGTCTGCAGCAGCTGCAGGGTCAATGCTGAGAGCAGCGGGCACAGCTTCAATTTTATTTAAAGACAACATTTATTCACGTACATATAAAGTTTTTGTTGATTTTTTGGTTAATTTATTGATGGGATGAAAGCAAAACAATTCGCAATGACGAAAGAGTAGCGCTAAATGTTTTATTCATTGAATCAATAAAACATAAAAAATCATAATTAACATTATTAAATATATATAAAAACCAGGCATTTAATAAGATTTATCAGTCCTTAAAATCATTAACTTTTGTTAAATTAATACAACTTTTTGTGCATCGGGGCAATCAATTGTAAATTCAGATGAGCAACTTATAATAAATGCAATGCTCAGCAAAATATTTATACCATTTATTGCTGTGAAAATATTCCTCAATATGAGATGTAATTTCTTTCGGGGGCAACGACAACCGCTGATTGATGGGATAAAAATTTGGCTTCGTTTAACAAAGGTAAAAATCGCTTAAACTGTAAATTATCAGATTCAAATAATGAATTTATGATGATACAATGATTTCTTTATACAAATTTATTGCTGGAGTAACATGTGAAATAAAAACAAAAACAAAAATTTTATTTAAATTCCTTGCAAATATTCAAATTGAAAAAAAATATTCAATTAATATATACTGAAACAAAAAAAGTTTATATATATATCTCACAATAGACCCAAATAAACAAATATGTAAAAATATATATGCCAGAAGTTTATCATCTAAGTTGTGTCTGAAATAATAGGATTAGTCACACAATTTGTTAAAGCGCACGCTTTGATTTTTCTTTTTCTTGCTTTCGCTCTTCTGTTACATCTGTTTTTAGTGCTGACCTACCTCAAGGCTTATAAAAGCACTTAACCTAGAAACTTGACAAAAAACACAAAATAAAGTAGTAGTAGTAGTAGTAAAGCTCAGCAGTGACTGTGGCTGTGGCTCAACTCAGGCTGTGGCTTATGTGCATGCCTGCTGATAAGTCCTATAATGGCTCCATATGCAAGCGGCAAACAACAGCAGCAACAGCAGCAACAACAACAATGAAGAAACAAACGCTGAACTAAAACCGCGCCAACCAACATAAGTTATCAAAAGTAATTATCAAACCAACAGCGAGGAACAGCAAAAACAACAACAACAACAACAATAGACACAAAGACAATGTTAGTTGGTGAAACAATGGGAGTGAGCTGCTTTTGTGCGAGTGAGAGAATTGGCTAGTGGCAAAGGCTAGCGGGGCGTGGTCCTGCAACATGAGTAAGTCAGCGTTAATTAAGCCAGCCCAACAAATGGCCAACGCGCCCAAAAGTGCACTGGAAAAACTAGAATCTAGAATCTACAATTTGAAATTTGCATAGCAACTGGTAAGGAAAGTAAGCAAGAGAACAGGGAACAATACCAAAACGTTGCAAGAAAAATGGCAAAAAATCAGGTGGACAAAACCAGCATAGCTGCTTTTTACAGGTAACTGTACGCAAAACGTGTGTGTAAGTGAAAGTGATTATGTTTAATTGAGGAAGAGAGTAGTTAATTCTGTGCTCATCATCCATTTGTAATGAAATGAATTATAGTATAATCGGAATAACTCTTAAGTAGTCACTAACTCTGTATTAAACATAAAAACATATCAACAGCTTAAACGTTGGCCGAACTTAAGCTAATTAAGAGCTTAAGCTTAAAGTATTTACTCAATTTGATATATTACATATGAATTCTGTCATTAACTCTTTCACATATGATATGTTTATTAATGAGTTCACACCTCGTGGGCATTGGGAAAGATTTATTGTATGTTTGTATATTTTATTAAATCGATTTGCTCGAGTGCAAACTTAAATAGGTCAATAAAATATGCGTATAAAGTCCGTTATTGGAGATTTATATGCAATCGCATAAATTTCCAGTTCAGCTGCCACTTAAACTGCTGTCCACACACTTGGCAACAGAAGAAGTGACAGAGACGATGACAATGACAACACGAACCCATTTCAAGGACAACGCGGCGTATGTGTAACCCAAGCAACGGCCCAAGAGCAGCCATAGGACATTGTATTGTATATGCTGTAAGTTGGAGTCGCGTGCGTGCCAAAGGAATGCAATAAAATAAGCACCACATTATGCACAGACACACACATTTGCATAGAAAAAGGTTGCGATTTTCACTCTCTCTATCCCCAAGCATTTCTTTGCTACTATCTCTCCACTGTGAAAACTTGAAAATGGGATCTGTACATTTTGTGGTGCCTACTGCGTTGGCCACCCGCCAAATGGAGTGCGCAAATATTTGCTCAAACATGTCTGCAAATTATATGTGAAGTTTCGAAGGGGATGGGTTGGAGGGTATCACTAAACTGAGGCAGCTGGAAGTACTTCTGTTTTTAGTTTACCAAATTTAAATGTTGAATTATTCAACAAAACAAACTATGAAAAAAAATTGGCTTGTAAATTGATCAAACATCGAAAAGTTCCATATAAATAACATTCCCAGACTTCAAACAACCATAACTTTGTCAAAACTGAACCGATTGTCAGTCCCGAGGCCATTTTGATCATAATTTGGCATCTACTTTAATTCTACATTTCAAGTTCATGAATTTTTGAAAAAATTAAATTTTGGATTTTTTTGCGAAAAAAGCATAAGGGGGGACCCTTACAAATTTTGATTTTTCAAAAAATAGAATCTTGAAATTTTACGTTTAATTGATTGTGGGTGTCTCAATTAGTATAAAAAACTATACGAAAAGTGATTTTGTGGAGTTTCATTTTTCTGTCAAAAATCACGCCAAAAGTGACAAAAAAATTGGCTTGTAAAGTGCCCAAACAACGAAAAGTTCCATATAAATGACCTTCCCAGACTTCAAACTGCCATAACTTTGTCAAAACTGAACCGATTGTCAGTCCCGAGGCCATTTTGATCATAATTTGGCATCTACTTTAATTCTACATTTCAAGTTCATGAATTTTTGAAAAAATTTAATTTTGGATTTTTTTTGGCGAAATAAGCCGGAAAGGGCATTTTTAAAAACTTGGAATCTTAAGATGTCAGAATCTTTGTCATGAAATGTCGTTTTCATCATGCATTTAAATTATATTTAGATGCATATTTATTTGCATTAATTTCAAGCTTCATTTGACCGTGTCAATCAAAAAGTCAAAGAAATGCAAATGAAAAGGTCAATGTAAAGGCTATTGAAAAAGGGCTAATCCCTCGAACTTAATGAATGAACAACTATTAAGCGTGTATAACCATAAATAATTAAATATTTTGTTGTTGAAAATGTCAAATGGCTTTAGCCCTGAGCTAAATAAACCAATGCACAGACTGCAAAGAGCTGCTGAAAAAAATTTGTATATAAATAAAACAAATTTGCATAAAAGCGGCGATAAAAGAGCGAGCCGGCCAATTTGTCAATGTAACACCAAAAAGACTTGAAAGCGAGTCCCAGGTTGAGTTCCCGGCTACCCTGCCCCTGCCCCTGCCCCACCCCCTGCTGCCACGCTGAGCTGCAGATGCGCGCAACATATGTAAATTAGCGTGCTAATTTGTGAAGGCAGCCTCAAAATAGAGTCATAAATTTAGCAGAGAGTGCGTTGGCGTATATAAGTGTGTCTCCGCGTGTGTGTGTGTGTGTATGTGTTTGTGTGTATTAGTTTATTAGTGTATTTTATATAAATGCGAGCTAGACACTGCAATCGTAATCAATCAAAGCTTTGAGTGCGCTGCGTGGCCGTTATATTGGCCATCATTGGGGCCAAAAATTATAATTATAAAATTATCAGTAAAATGCCAACAGAAATTTTAATGATGATTGGGAGGATGACGATGATGGCGATGGTGATGGTGACGGTGATGGTATGGGGCGTTGCGTGTACGACAACTTGGTGCGGTCTCTCACCTTGAGCGCTTTATATTGATTTCAGCAACAGCAGCAACAACAACTGCAACAACAACAGCAGCAACTAAAGCAAAACTTGTCTTTATGGGTTTTTTGTCTTCTGTTTTTCGCTTTTTGAAGACGCCTCGATATCAAACGAATTCATGCCAGTGCAGCAGCACCAACAAAATGAAAGAGAAACATAAACCAAATAAGATGGACAGAAAAAATTACTAAACTCCTATTAGTTACATACAAAGACTCATGCTCCATTGCAAATGTGGTAAACATTTGAAAAACAAACCAACAAAAACAAAAATACAAAATAAATAAATTCATCTGAGCCCACAAAACTCCAGCAATGAAAAGCCAAGTGAATGGGGAAAGAGTCGCGAAACGAAAGTGGAACGAACGGATGTGCCACAAACAGTGGTACGAGCTATGCCCAAAACAGTTACAATATGAACATGCTTTGAATACTTAATGTAGCTAGATAATTAAAATAATAATATATATATAAGAATATTCTAATGGAAAGCAGCGTCACACTGTGATTGAAATTTGTTGGTTTCACAATTATTATTAAAAAAGCGCAATACTGTTACTTTCTATTCCAATAATATAGTATTTGAACAATCAAAACTAATTGTAAAATGTAATTTAATAGTAATAACTTGTACTATTGAAATGTAATCAAAACGGATTTGACAGATTGATTGATCATAATAGCTACATCAGTTGAATCATCAAAGCAAAGTTACTAATTAAATTAAATAAAGCGAAAAGCTGAATCTGAAATTCAGGTTTCTTAGAATGTTTGCAAATATATTGAAGAGCATAAATAATACTGTATATAAAACATATACAGATATACTTTATATTACAACTATTAACTTAAATCAATGCGAGGGCTTAAACCAGTTGCGAATTATAGCACAAAATACGACTTTTCTTGTTATTCTTATATACATATACCAGAGTTGATTCCTTTCTAAAAACTATTTGCCAAAAATAAACACGTTGCACATGAACAAATCTGAAGGAATCTCGTTTTTATTATGTCGCTTAACCAGAACACGAAAACCACTTAAGATGTGAATAAGTATTGGAGTAAATCTCGGAAATCATCTTCTTTGGCCGTTTTTCCTCAACAAAAAAAAAAAAACTCGTTCGACTCACTGTGCGTGGCAGAGGCACTTAAAACTAAAAAACTACAAAAATTGCATTGCCCGAGACTCCTCGAGTACCGCCCCAGTCTTTGCTGTTGTTGAGTTGTTATGGCGTCGCATTTTCAAAAGGGTGCCCCCACAGACAACGTAATGCTCCGCTTACTTCCTCGTAAGCGAAAAAAAAAAAAAAAAAAAGAAATAAAATTGTAGCAAAGGCAACAAGAAATACATAAGACACACACAATCGAAGCTTTCAATTTGCACAAAAACTTCACATAAATTACATAAGATGACCAAAAAAAAAACAACAAAAAAAAAACAAAAAAAATAAAATCAAAGTTAACAATAAAAGTTAAGTCCAAGTTAAAGAAAACACAACGTGCAACGTTCCCGCTCTTAAGGGAGCAGCTGTAACTAAAACTGAAACTGGTTCATCGCAACTGGCCAACTGACCTTGAGTCGGGGCTTATGCAATGCAATCTTCAATCTTCTGACAGCGACAGCGACAGTGACAGCGACAGAGGAGGCGGGCTCATCTGCAGCAAGACGACGACAAATTGCAGCCGCCGTGTGAGATTGCAAAATGTACAAATTTGAAATACAGAAAGCCCAAGATCTCATCTCAAATGCATAAGCAGCAGCGCCAGCAGCAGCAATAACAACAACAACAACAACATGTCCCATAACCCAAAAAAAGCCAGATCCAAAAAGCCCAAAACCGACGCGTTGTCTGCGCCGGCGTCGCTGCCTGAAAGCGTGTGTGTGTGTGTGTTTGTGTGTGTGTGCCTTCAAGTGTGTTATAAAAGCAACTCAACCTGGCTGCCAACAAGCCATAGTACAAAGTCTACTTGCAGCGTGCAGAGCTCGTGTTAAAAGAAAACTAAAAAAAAACTTTAAAGAAATGTTCAAATTCGTGTTGATTGCCAGCCTGCTGGTCAGCGTTGCCTTTGCCGCACCCGTGAGTGAAACACATACTGGAAAGATCTATTCAAGCTTTGCTGCCAAAATGAGCCATTTATTTTGTGCCTGTTCACAATAATTGAGGAGAGAGAGAGAGAGAGAGAGAGAGAGAGTTTTAGGAGCGCACACATTTTGGCCGCTTGGTGCTGCGATCTGTGTCGCATTTCTCGAAGCTGCCGCATTTCACATTGCCACAATAGATGCCCGAGCTGCCAGCTAACAAATATACATACATACATATATATAAATATATATATTACAAATATTGCATTGAAAGTTCAGTTTGCTACAAACTCACAGTTCTTGCTGCCAAAGGGCGAGCTATCCCCACCAGAGTTGCCCAGCACATTGGACGATGCGCAACTGCGTCCGTTGCACAGATTCGGACAACATTTGCCACCAATGGCGCTGCACTCGCTGTCGTGCAGGCACTTGGGCGTGCAGTTCGTCACCTTTGTGGACGAGGGACAGTCTGCAAAAAAGAAATGGCAAAATTGGCCTCAAGCTAGTCGTGTGTGGTCAGTGCTGGCCATGACTTACCGCCGGCCGCCAGTGTAACAGCCAAACAGGCGCTTGCAACCGCCAGCAATAACAGCATTAAACCAGGCTTGGCTATAATATATATGAGAGAGAGAGAGAGTGAGAGAGAGGGAATTAGTGACAGAGTTAGTCTCCAAGTGTCGTCGCTCTACGTGCCCATTTTCCTTGTATCTCAGTTGAACGTCCGCTTCGTTGCTTTAGCCACTGTCGACTGTCGCCGGTTCGCCTTTATACTTTTGCCCAGGCCAGGCACAGGCCGATCCGCCTACTACTCGAACCAGTTTCAGGTTATTGTCGCTTAAACTAAAAACAATAACAAAACAAAAACAACGGCACTTATCAATTTGACTTTGTATTTTGCATAGTATAGCCAAATATTAGATACGACCAGCGACAATCGCAGAGATCGCTACAAATTTCACAATAATTCCGATAAAAACCAAATAGAAATATTCGAAATGATTAAAAAAGTTTGCTTACAAAATTAAGCAATTTTCATCCTTGACAAATGAAGTGCTTTCAAAATCAGCTTATAAAATTAAAAACTGAAATGTGAAAAATAATATTAAATTTTATTAACCGAGCTAAATTTGAAAGGATCAAAAACTTCAAGTTCGATTTCACTTACTTTTCAACTGTAAAATAAAATCTTCCTAACATTAAAAAATAATTCCTAACGAAAACTGAAGTATTTGTAAGCTGATAATAATAATGTCTACATAATCTGAAGGATTCTGTTTCGATTAATCATGATGAAGAAAAATGTATAATAATTTTAAATAATACAATAGATTATTTGCCACTTATTGTAGTGTAGCTCATTATGTAGACTTAATAGACCGATCTGATATGAACAGCTTCGACATATCTTTCAATTAACATTTCCGTTCATGCATTTAAGCGCTATGCCCTCAACGACATAAGACAAATGGAAACAAAATTTCTCGCGAAACGTGAAAAAATGCAAAACAACAAACTCGGAACGAACTTGTTTATGCAACCTCCGTTGTGAGAGACCCTCAATGGGAGGTCCATTAAAATTGAGACTGACTCATAGAGTCGCTGTCATAGTCAAATCAAAAAAAAAAAAAAAAAAAAACTGTATCGACAAGTGGAAGTATTGACAATGTAATAAAAGTAGCTAGTAGATAAAAAAAGATAATGAATTGTTAGAAACGGAATGACTTCATTTATGCATCTGGGATAGAGATAGGGAGCCATAGATAAATATCAAATATCATTTCTATTAAGTAATTCTCTAACTTCAACTTATTAATTATATTTTTTTTCCACAGGCGAGTACTGCGGAAGAAGAAGAAGAAAAGAGAATACATGAAAAAGAACAGAATGAAAGTGCTCAATACACATTTGACTCTTCAATCAACGACAAAATAAACGATGGAAGTATTCAACGTGAAGAGACGCGCGATGGTACAAAAGTCAAGGGTAGATACAGTTACAGTGATGGCTTCGTAAGGCGAACAGTAAACTATGAAGCCGATGAGAATGGCTACCGGGTAATCAAGGAGGAAACGGAGGACATTGGCAATGGTCCGGTTTTCAATGAGCAGGGTACAGCCGATGTGGCGGGCTCACTGATTGGCAATTACTCGATCAAGCTGGATATGGATGAGGATAAGCATTACAAGCACGTGAACGCGGAGTACTAGGAAGTCCGTTCACAATGTCCATATGATGGTTTCTAACATTTAGAAACGAACTGAAAACAACGTAAAATGTAAAATTAAACACGTCTTAACTAAACTATTTTGTTATTGTACTAAAAGTCAATTAAATCTGAAGTTTTTACAAAAAAAATAATGTTTTATTTTGCCAAATAATCTTTGTTTAATAATGTTACGCAAATGACTAATATCAACTATATTTTAAAGTATTGTAAAACACTTTCCTTGTATTTGAATCCGGTAGGATCACACATTGTAAATTTTGGCCTTAAATATCATATTTAGGGACGGGTCAAAACTTCAAAGTCTCCCAACTTTGTCAAAACTGGTCCGATTTTCAATCCCGAGTTCTTTTTATCAATAGTTTGTCCCCTATAATAATTCTAAATCTAAAGTTGAAGAATTAAAACATTTCGAATTTTCTATCATATATCATGGGTCCCCAAAAATGCCCTTCCTAGACTTCAAACTACCATAACTTTACCAAAACTTTGTCCTCTTCATTATTTCTACTGTCAAAGATGAGAAAATTTAAGTTTTAGGATTTCTTGTCAAAAATCATGACAACAAAGTGACATGTGAAGTTGCAAGTCCCCAATAATCTGCATCCTTAGACTTCAAACTGCCATAGCTTTGCCAAAACTGAACCGATTGTCAATCCCGAGGTAATTTTGATCACAATTTGGCATCTACTTTAATTCTACATTTCAAGTTCATGAATTTTTGAAAAAATTAAATTATGGATTTTTTTTGCGAAAAAAGCATAAGGGGGGACCCTTACAAATTTTGATTTTTCAAAAAATAGAATCTTGAAATTTTACGTTTAATTGACTGTGGGTGTCTCAATTAGTATAAAAAACTACACGAAAAGTGATTTTGTGGAGTTTCATTTTTCTGTCAAAAATCACGCCAAAAGTGACAAAAAAATTGGCTTGTAAAGTACCTAAAGAACGAAAAGTTCTATATAAATGACCTTCCCAGACTTCAAACTGCCATAACTTTGTCAAAACTGAACCGATTGTCAATCCCGAGGCCATTTTGATCATAATTTGGCATCTTCTTTAATTCTACATTTCAAGTTCATAAATTTTTGAAAAAATTCAATTTTGGATTTTTTTGGCGATTTGATTTTTCAAAATATAGAATCTCGAAATTTTACGTTTTACTGATTGTGGGTGTATCAATTAGTATAAAAAAAATTAAAAGCAATTTATTTATGATCATGGCTTGGCATCTAGATTAATACTACTCTCCAGGTTTGGTTTGTGAACAAGAGAGTGCAAACGAGTTCAAGTCTTGTTTTACAGCTATTTTAATATAAAGCATATTGTTATACAATTTGGATCCATAAAGCATATAAATATACACATATATCGCAGATTAATACATATATAGCATATATATAATAGATTTGATTAGATTACTAAGTGTCTTCCTGCACGCTGTCCATAGAGTTGTTCGCCGATTGGGTGATGATCAATGCCTTCTCCGAATCGGTCAGATTAATGAACTTGTGCTTAGATTTGAGCTCCTGCTGGATGGAGGAGAGTAGGTCCGGTGAGCCGCGACCGAGTTTCATTACCAGACTATCGCGATCTCGATTGCCAGCCTGCTGAGTGGTTTCAGCAGCGCCAGCCACATCCAACGCGGGCTCCACGATCGTCTCCATTTGGAGCGACTGCCGCTTGCGACGCACCCGCTTTGAGCCACGTGTAATGAGAACCACGGCAGGGGATTCAAAGGGCAGCGCCTGGATGACCGTTTGCAGCAGCTTTGGTGGTGTCTCTGGCGTCTTAGGATTGCCAATGACAACATCCGCTTGCAGAGCGCTCCGCACCCGCTCAAGTTCCTCCTCCTCGCGCTCGCGAGCTGCATTCTTGCGCATTAGTTGGCGGGCACGCTTCTTGAGGATCGCCTGGGCATTGGGATAGTAGGCAATGACCTCATTCAGGTCCGACTTGGAGAGCACAAACAGATTCGAATAGCCCTTGGAGCGCACATCGGCGGTGCGTCGATCGGCGCCATTGATGCCCAACAGACTAATCTCACCGAAAACGGAGCCCTCGGTAAGGGTGGCGAGGACAACATCGCTGCCGGGTCCGCCCATCACCTGCACCTGGCCCAGCTTAACAATGTACATTTCGCGGCCCACTTCGCCCTTGCGGCACACAAAATCTTTTGGCAGAAAGGTAACGGCGCGCAGCTTCAGCACCAGATCCCGCAGCAGTGCCTCCTCACAGTCGGCGAAGAGTTGGACCTTGGACAAGGTTTGTATGTGCACCGAGATGGCAATGTCCGTCTTCAGATTGATGGGCAGTGCATCCAGTATGTTGGATTCATCTAAAACCAACAGAGATTCGAGTAATACTGGGATAGAACTACTTACTACCAGTGTGGACTTACCCAACGTGCGCTGCTGCTCCCAGGTAAATTGAAACCACATCTTAACCCGCGACTGCACCTCATTTGAGAGATTCAAGCGTCGCATATACTCCAGTGTTTCATCCTCCAGCTGACGATACTCGTGCCGGTTGCGTGTTGCCGTCGAAATGATGTCCCTAATCTGTCCAATCAACAGGGCGAACACAAATACGCCCATTAGCCAGGCGACCGTCATGAAAACATATTCACCCTGCCTTTCCGGCTTCGGATTCTTGCCAATCGATGTCGCCGTCTTGGTGGCAAATGCAAAGCATCTCACATACGGATGCCCCTTGCCGCTAAAGACCCAACGATTCTGGCCCAAACCCTGATAGTCACTATACGCATAATACAGGGCGGCTGTTATGTGAATCATATAGAGCATATAGGTGAGCGTCTTGGCCACCCGAACCTGCAGGATTTAACATCAGAAATGAGTCACCTTTAATAGCGAGGCCAGATGTTGGCAAAACTTACGAAATGTGGCGAAGAGATGACACGATCCAAGAGACGGAATACCTCCCAAAAGCTTTGTATCTTGAAGAATCGCGGAAAACGCAACCAAACGGCGCCAGTGCCGTACCTCAGATAGAATAGCTCCAGGGGCAGCAATGCCAGGAGGTCCAACTGAGGAATTAAATAGCAATGAATTATCAACATTAGACTTTCAGTTGCAAAGGAATTCAAAAAAGGCGAGAAGGTTAAAAAAACAATATGTCCGATTATGTTTATATAAGTTATGTCAAAACCCGCTCTAGAGCTTTAACTGGAAAGGAATTCAATATGCAGCGAGAAGGTTTAAAAAGTTAATAGGTTTATCGATATGCAAATGGAGTTGAGGACTTTTTCAAGTGGAAAATTATACTTAAGTAAGGCGAGAAGGGTAAAAGAACAATATGTCCGATTATATTTATTTAAGTTATGTAACTGGAATGAAATTCAAAATGCAGCGAGAAGGTTTAAGAAGTTAATAGGTTTATCGATATGAAAATGGAGTTGAGGACTTGTTCTATTGAAAAAGTTTCAAGTGGAAAATTATACTTAAGATTGACTAAAAGCTAGCCAATATATAATTGAAATATATTTGTTTCATTACTCACCTTAAACTGCAGCTTTCTCATATAGTTCTTACGCGTTAGGATTTTGTTCTTGACCCAAAATCCCTCAAAGAGATACATGATGCGATGCTTGAAAAAGACCACATCGAATAGATAAATGATATCCGCACAGAAATCGCAGACGAGCCAAATATTGGTGTTCTCCTTGGTCTGAAAGGGAAACGAGGCACGCAGCGGAATGACCCAGGCATTGTATAGGAACGACAGGGAGACGACACACAGCCAGGAGATGTAGATCTTGCCCTGTGGATCCAGAGTGCGCTCGTTATTGTTGGAGCCGCACAGGCTCGAGCAGAGCCAGACATTGGAGCGTGGCGTGTCCGCCTCGAAGAGACGTCCGCGATGGGGAGACTGTCCGGCGGGCACCAGGCGCACCTTGTGCTCCGGCGATGGATGCAGACTCTTGGTGCTCGCATGCAGCGCTCCTTGAGCGGCCGGCGGTGTTGGCGAACTGGCGCTGCTGGAGGATGGCGTCGGTGGCAGCTCAATCCTTGACTTGACCTTGTTGGCTCTAGCCGTGAAACGTCGCACCAAATGACGCACCTGATCGCGCAAGAACTGCTGACTCTGCGAGTCCAGGCTGCCGGCACTACTGTGCCGCTGCAGCTGCGAATTTGTGCTGGTGTCCGCCTCGACGACGGCGACAATTTCGCTCTCGTTGAGGGAGGAGGAGCGCGTGGTGCGTATATTGCGATCATTGTTCTGCTGCTCCGGCGATTCGTTGTAACAGATCTGCACATCCTGTTCATCCTCATCCTCCATGGGCTGCGAACTGTTGTCCGGCTCGGACTGCTCCAGCAGCACCTGTCCGGTAGCGCTGCGCAGCTCCGCCGCCCGCCGTGCAGCCACAGGATCAGGCTCCTCCACGGCGCCCGGCAGCGGAGTTAGCTCCACGTACTGTGGCTGCAATACACGGCGTACACTATCCGGACTGACCAGCGGTTTCTCGTGCTTAAGTATGTGCTTGACCAGCGCATGGGTGCTCTCAATGTTGCTGATCTGACCCGGTCTCTCGGCATCCACGCAACCAATACGTCCGTTGCGAAAGTAGAGACGCGAGTGATAGAACCTCGGACTCTGTGGCCGCTGGCGACGCTGTGGTGCTTTGTAGGCATTGATTTTGTAGCTAATCCGCTTGGCCGGACTGGGTGTTTTGTTCTCCTTGTCGCGTTTGACTCGCTGACTGCTGGACAACTGCTCCGCCTGGCGTTCCTGTTCCTTTTCCCGTTGCAGCAGCTGCTCGGTGGCACTGACAAACTGTTCGATCTCCTGTATGTCCTTGGAGATCTCCTCGAGACTGCGGCGCACATGCGCCTCCTTCTCGCCAGGCGTGGAGTAGCGACGCTGCGGCTCCGGCCGCGTATTAATCACATTCCGCATAAAAGCGTGCCGCTCCAGCGTCTCACAGAAACGCGGTGAGGTTGCTCTCTTCACCTGATCCGGCGTGGTAGCCATGCGTGCGAGCTGGACGTGTGCCTGGGCGTGGAACTCGTCGTAGGCAAAGTTCTCCAATAGGTTTGGCGATGATTTCAACAGCGTTGCAGTTGCCTCCGTGTCGAGCTCCTCGCTGTGCTGCTCCAACTGTGAATGAAACACCCAGCTTGAGTTGAGTTCTCAACTGGCCGCACGGCCAAGGCAAACCACCGTTCGGCCGGGCAGCACGCAATTGCAATAAAAACAACAAAAATAATATACAAAGAGCAACAAAAAAACAAACAACAACTGTGCCTTGCATGCTAATTGCTTTGGGACGCCCGCACAATCACTTTGAATCAATCGATTTAATCGAGCAGAGCGCTCCAAGCACCCCAGCGATTCATCTATCAAATGACAACAGACATCAGACATTGGACATCAGCTATCCGCCATCAGGTGGAGCATGCGGCACGCGTTTGCTCAGCGAAGGACGTTCAACCAACCTCCCGAAAGAATATAGGGTGTAAAACCTATGCTATCAAGTTGATGATCTTAAGTACTTAGCTAAAAATAATATAGCTGAACTTGACATTACTTTCAGTTTTTTGAACTTACTGCTTTGTTCGTGTTCATTTTATCTATCATAAATTATGAATTATTATTGGAAAAAACAAATAATATTTCTCAAAATATCATGTACTCCCTTACTCATTTTTTGTTTGCCCATTTAAACTTTTGAACTTCCATAACTTTGCCAAAAACCCTGCATTTAAATTATAACTATTTGTGAGAACACATTTTTTGCGAAAATATCATGTACCCTCTAGTATTTTTGGAGGTATGAACTTCAGATTTAGCATATTCACATATTTATATGTCATCTCTATGTCCTGAAAATTTCATTACGATCGGGCAATAAGCAAAGAAGTCGGGCACTCCCACTCTTACTTGTTTCACATCATTTACCTTTAAAAAAAAATGACTAATACGTAAAATCAGTATCCTTTCTTTTTTCAGTTTATATCTTAAATTAAACTAGTCTGGCAAGCACTTACAAACTACGTTGCACAGTTGCTTTCTTTGTTGTTTCTTTTACCTTGCGAAAGCGGCCCTCGCTGGCCATATTGTTGTTGCTGTTGTTGTTGTTGCTTGTCTTCTTGCTGTTTGCTGTTTACTTCGCTGCGAGTTCACTGCCAGTTCAAAGTTCAGGGTCGTTTGGCTTTGTTCGCCGTTTGTCTGTAATTAAAATAAAATTGTTGCGTGGCACACGCGGCGTATGATTAATGCAAAGTGCCATGGCGCAGTGCCTAATCAGTCTTATCAGCTGCCCTTCACCGCCATATGTTTACTATTATTGATTTTTCCCGGAGCTGCAGTTTGTTGTGCCTAATGTTGTTTGCAAATATCTCAGCTCAACAGGTGTGTGTATCGAAAGAGTTTTTCTGGTTAAGTTTTCACTTGACACCTGTCAATGCTGACTAATTAAATGATGTTTGGTGTTTTTTGGATGTTTCAAACTGCACTTTTCTGGGCGTTTTAGCCGCAATTAGTTGCACTTGAAAACTACGCAGAACACTCGAAAACTATTCGTGACTAGTTCGTGGACTCACCTTCCTTGCAGCTGGCAGACAACCAACAAACTAAGCAGTGATAATAAACTGGACAGCGGCAGTGGCAGTGGCAGCAGCTGACTTGGCTCGAAGGGATCGCGCAGGCGCAGGCACCGTGGTAAGAAAGTTATTCTTAGCGAAATTAAAATGCAAGCAAGGGCCTTAACATTTTCTTAAAATTAACTAAATATTGTCTTCAATCCATAATCTATATAAATAATTGGTAATCGAGCTATTCTAGTTGATAAACCAATAACAATAACAAATAGCCCAAAAGTAACGCATACAAAAATCTGTCGAGGCTAACAGTATTTAATAAAATTTGAAAAGTAACCGACTTTTAACAGCACTGTTAATGGGCGAGCTTACTTATAAGTCAAACGTTTGCAGAGCTTTAATTGTAGGAGCTTTCACCAGCTTTGAATTCAGTAATAAATGCATATGCTTTTAACTGAATGGCATACTACAATTATCAGTTTTTTAATTAGCAGCTTGCATACTTACAAAATCCGTTAATAGGTTTATAGGTTTACTTTATTAAATGCAATTCTATTAAAATAATACTTATCCAGAAATTTGCGAAATGCTCATTATTAAAACACAAGTTTTTCAATTTTCTTTTATTTATATATTTTTAAATAATATTCCGATCAGCTCTACATTTACAATTACATATTTGTAATATTTGTTGGTTTTGTTTTTTTTTTTTGTTGTTTTTGTTTTTATCTTTTAAATTACATATATATATATATACTTATGTATATATTAAAATGTATATATAACTTGTTGGATTGTTGATTTAAACTTTATAAATTGTATGTAATTCAAAGTGAGAACGTCTGCTAAAAGGACGAATAACGGGAACCGTTGGACGCACACACCGAAGAACTCAATTCTTTGGAGTCTGCGCATCATAATATGACTTTGAACCTACGTATTCCCCACAAACTGTGGAACGCTATGCATAAACATTTACATTAGATGCCGTGAAGAGAAAAGAAATCATAAAAATAACCTCATATTGCTGTTGCTGAAATGTGCTACCAAGCGGACAACTTGGCGTATGAGGAATTTAAGAAACGCGATAGAATGACATAGTAGTAGATACATACATACATATGCACATACGTACAAACCTATAAAGAAACAGTTGCTAGTTTTTGTTTTTTTTTTGTATGTTTTCATTTTTTTTGTTTTTGTTTTGTTTTTGTTTGTGTTTGACTGGAAATTATCTTGTAACTTATATTATGGTTGTTGGTGTGGTTGTTTTAAGTGCATATTTAAAGGTTTAAGGTTTACATCATTTTTTTGTTGTTTGTGGTTTTTTTTATGTTTTTTTCTTAATTGGTTTTCATTTGTTTTATGTCACTTAAAAAATTACATTAGTAAAATGTATTTTAAAACTGATGCGAACGTTGCATTTGCATAGCATTTGCATATTACTCGCTCTCATCCTCCTCGTCCTCCTCGGAGGACTCTTTCTTCTTGACCTTCTTGGCGGGCTTGGCGGCAACCTTCTTTCGCTTCTTGGGCGCACCGGAGTCGGTGCCACCATTTGCCTCGTACTCCTTAACCGCCTTATTGTACTCCTCCTTCATTTTGATGGCTTTCTGTTCCCATTCCTAATAATAATTCATAAATATTAGCAACAATATTGTAGAGTTGACTTTCGATTGTACTTACAGTTTTGTCTTTCAAGCCGCGCCACAGTTCACCGCCACGTTTGGCAATATCTGTGACCTTGCTGCCGGGATTCTCCTTTTTGATGCTTTCGCGGCTCTCATTCAGCCACAGCATATACGCTGACAAAGGACGCTTCGGACGCTCTCCGGCCATATTTGCTGTTTATTATTCTTTTGAATTTACGGTGGGTTAATCAAATTTTAACACTTGCTCTCTGGGAGTTTAGTGTTCTGTAAGCAAACAAATGAAAGAAAATACTTAGTAAAATTGTCAAAAGTAATATAGCAATAGTCTAAAGTTAAGCTCCTTAAAGTATGCTATGGAAATGTGTAGAGTACAAATTTAAACCGCTCATATTAATTTATTTTTACATTTTTACATTTTCGTTTGGTATATGCAAACCATAATTACCAATTAATTTCATGTCAATTTGTGTGCCACTTAGTCAAATGTGAAGGGTCAAACCCAATTATTAAAAATACTTTTCAACTGCATGCTTTGTGCAATTTTGCCTGTCAATAAACAGGTAGCTAACCGAAGGGCCCATTAAATATTCAATAATTGCATATCGGATACACAATTGCTCATCAAATATTCCTGCATGTTGTGAAAGCAACTGTACACAGTTTATACACCCACACACACACACACACACACGCACATGGAGACAGCAGAGATATATGCAGGCTGCAACCTTTTTTATGTGCACATAAACTCGATTATTATGTGCACATAACTTTATGTATTTGGTACATAATTTACTCAATTATGCAGTTGTATGTATCTGTGTATTTGGCAGAAATCGGAATTCACTTTTCGTGGCAATGGACCAATCCATTAAAGTATACATATATACGACACCTGTACATATGTACAGTCAGGGCAATGCACTCCATTTTTATATACATAGCAATCGAGCAGTTGTACATATGTATGTATGTATGTGTATGTCAGCATATAAAGGCGAAAATCCAAGCAAACACATTGCTATATGGTCTTTGACCTAAGCCAACGCACAATTGCAATTACAATGCAAATATTTGATTAAGGCAACAAAAAAAGAAGAGGAAATTCTTAATATGTTACAGAAAAAAGTAAGACCAACCCTTTAGATACAGCATCTTAATAATGCATGCAGTGCTAGATGAACAACCCTAAAATTGCGTATACGTTATGCAAATGTGCCAGCAACAGCAGCACCAACATCATGATGATAGCTAGCTATCATCATTGTCGTCGTCGTCGTCGTCGTCATCAGCATCAGACAATCGCCTCCATGCACTTGACCCAAATACTGAGAAATACTGGCAAATAACGCAACGCGCACGAGACAGCGACAGCGACAACGAGAACAACGATGACGACGACAACGACGACGACAATGACGATGATGTTGCTGTTGCTGTTGCTGCTGCTGTTGCTGCTGTCGAGATGCTCTGGCAATTGGGTTAACAAACCAAACAGCTCTGGCGACTTGCACCCTGGGAGCAAGGCACACACAATAAATCAACGGCAACACAGCTTCCGTCAGGTAGCATGTGGCAGGTGGCATGTGGCAGGTGGCAGGTTGCAGGTGGGAAGTCTGCATTCATATCAATCACGAAGACAAATCCAGCCACTGGTCAGCCATATTAGCTGAATGCAACAACAACCCATACACTCACGTCTGTCTGTGTGCGTGTGAATGTGTGTGTGTGGCAGCTCGGGATAACAGCAGCAACAAGGAAAATGGCGGCAAAATTGTTGCTAGTTTCACGCGGGCAAAGTGCAGCAACTGTTATGCCCCCAGACGATACTAGCACCGCACACATACACACACAAACACACACACATACATACACGCAATGACGTTGTCAATGTCGCCACACGAGGCGGCAACACGTGATGCACAAGGCAACAACAGGAGAAACAGCAGCAGCAAGGGAGCAGCAAGGGAGCAGCAGCAACTGCTGCATGGGTTACGCGTTGCCATTTCTGGCATGGGGGGCACCAAAAGATTCCTCCGACGCGCACAACACATGACGGATACACACACACACACACACATGCACACAAACACAAACACACATACACCTACACATGCGAGAGCCACCTACAAAATCGAAAGCGAAAACCATATTGTCTGTCTGGCGGAGAATATGCGTGTGTGGAGAATATGCGTGTGTGTGTGTATGTGTGTGTGAATGCCTGGCTCCTAGGAACTGTCAGAAATAGTTGGGTATAGAAGCAAGTAGGTGACTAGGCAGTTGGTTGCGAGAGTTATTTATGCGTAACTTTAAGTTTAGTGTGTGCAACATAAGTCAAGCTTGGAATGCTTAAGATGTGGCAGAAAAGTGGTGCGTCAAAGGATTAAAAGATTATAAAGTATGTTTGCACATAAGGACGTTATTAATTACTAAGAAATACATTTAGTAAGTCGAAAAGGAAGTAAGAAATAAGCCTCTTTTTAAGTATGCATATTCACATGTATATGCATGAGTGCATTCAAAGATAAGTCATACTTTTAATAGCATACTTTTCAGAGCAATTGGCTAGAATTGATTTTACGAAAGTAGCCATTAGTATGAAAACTTTTCCAGACTACCCGACTAGTTAGTGACATCATCAGGTGGCCACTATCTAATTAATATAGTAACTGTACTCAATGTATGTAATTTTATGTGTAGTATCAGCAATCAAAAAAGTGCGTATGTGCCGAGCTGCTTCCTTACAATTTACAGCTAGAACATATTAGAAACTGTGCACGTTACGCATACGCAGCGTGTCGCGACTTGCCACACAGCCATGCATAATAGATAACTGGCTGGGGACAACGAACGAAACGGGCATGGACAGAATGGAAAGGACAACAAATGATATTAAATGGCATACAAAATGAGGCAGAGCCAACATTTTCAGCGCTGATCTAAAATTGAAAAGGCAGCCAACGTCGGCAGCGACGCCGGCAGCGTTGCGTCGGCAAAGTCAAATGGATGAAATGTGAAATTGCTGAAAAAGGAACACTAGTATACAGCCGTATACTGTATACAAGTATACAACAGCAAATACAAAAGCACACAGAGGCATAAAATTACCGTTGCCTCTGCTTATCTGTCCAATGTGAGAGCATTGTGTGTGTTTATAGCATTTTTAATGCCGACAACGCAGCTGCTGCTGCTGCTGCTGCTGCTGGTGCTGACGTCGACAGCGCAGCAGTGGTTGCTGTTGTTGGCTGCGCAGCAGTGTAACCCACCCGAACCACCCGAGCCACTCGAACCACCCAAAAGCAACGAACACGAACCCAAACCGTAAAATTGTTGCCTGAATGCGACTTTCAGTACGAGCTTGTGCGCAGTGACAGCATTTTAGGGTAGATACTTTTACAGGGATTTGCGCAGTGGATGTCGACAAGGCAAACAACCGTTATATGGGACTATACATACATATGTATGTATGTGTGTGTATCTATGTGAGTGTCGTTCACCGTTAGAGAAGCGTACAGTGGTGACTTTTAATAGCTTTCGCCTGACTGATGTAATTTATTAAGTTTTCAACTCAACTTTTTCGATAAGTGTAGCTTACATGTGCTGTACAGTCGTGGCGCAAATGATGAGCACATCTTTCTCGTAGCTCTCAGCATGACTAAGACTTTTATTTGCAACGGAAAAAACTGGAAACTGTCTTCTTTTCGTATACTCTTGATTTTTATGCTTTTATATATATATATATATATATATATTCTTCTTATTTTTCTAAAGCTCATTCTACTCACTTATCTACCGTCAAGCTCTTTTGGATTCACAATATATTTAATCAGCTACCAAAACTCGAAACAAAATACTTACATATGCTGGTCATCTTAAGTTCCCTTTGTCATTTGATTTTATACAAAAAAAAAAAACAACAATTATGATAAGAATACACATAAAAATATTTATTTGAACACGGTTTCAGCGATTAGCTAACAAAAGGCGAGGGTAAACATTTCGAGAGAGCGAAAGCTTTGCGAAAAACAACAAACAACAAGTACATGCACACAAACACATACAAACACACACACACACACACACACATGCACAAGTCATTTGACAAGCGATGATCGGCAAGTGACAGGCAATGACAACAACAACAACAATACAATAACAAGGGCAACACTAACGAAGTCAACGCCGACGTCGACGTCAGCAGCGCAGCGGTGAAAAACAGATCTTTGATAAGCTATAGGTATTCACAATTCTAGGCAATTAATTATCGCACGGCAAAGTTCGTTTCGAAGCAGTGGCGAATGGCGCGAAAAAAAAGCTTTATAACTGTAAATGCGGGCACGCTGCCTGGCACTTGAATAGTGTTTGTTCTACCCTCTCTTTCGCGCGATTGCTCTCTTTGTGCAGGTAGTACGCCAAACTTTTGGCGCCATTTTTAGTTTGTGCTCGAGTGTTCGCGAAACGAGTGCATAAGCAAAGCGCGCATGAAATGCAAGAATGAAACAAAAATAAACAATGGACAATGGACAACGCAAATAAACATGCGGAAGTTAAGCCAATAAAGAAGAAGCTCTAAAAGATAATTGAAGTTTAATATGTGATAATAAAAACAAGAAAACAAAACAAATCAAAACTTTGATTTAGCAGATGTTATTAATAAGAAAGTTAGAGAAATAAAATATTCCAAAAATATTATTGTTTCTTTTTGTTGATCTGTGTTAAGATCATATCTACAATTTTAGAATTCATTATTAAAATAAAGTTCAGTGATCGCTGATTAAAGCTCAATTAATCAATAATGATTTTAAAATAATTTATTTGAAATCAAATGAAGTCAAGCTTCATTAAGCTTTGTTCAATCTTATTTTCATTTATTGTAAAAAAAATCGGTAGAGCAAAAGTTTTTCCCATAAGCTAGAGCTTGAGGTGTCGAATTCAACGCGCTTCTAATTTCTGAATAAATATTTGCAGTGGAAACTTTATTTACTGATAATTATTGCATGTTGTGTACAGTTGAAGATTATGTTAAGACTTTTTAAGTTGTTTCTATGTACACTCACTGATAACGATCAGTATATAATGTCTTATACCCGCACAGCTTTAGGACATAAAACCTATTCTTGCAATAAGAAATTGCACTTGAATATTTCATCCCCCAAGTTGTAAGTTTTAGCCGGTTAAGGAACCGACTCAATTACAAACCACATTTCACGGTCAAAGACTTAGAACTGCATCTAGTACGGAGCAGGAGAATTCATTCCGGCGGGCAATTTTGCGCACGCAGCTGCAAAATGCGACTCAAGCAAAAATAAACATGGGAAATTGGCAACGTGCGGGAAATGGGTAAGGGGAATGGCAATGGGAATGGGAATGGGAATGGGAAACGTGACCACCGACAACCGGCGAGACTTGGCGACAATTGCAGCCATGTGATAAGGCACTAGCCGAACGCATGGGTCTGAACTGTGAACACAACTGATGCCTGTGGACAGACCATGCTCCGGAGGATTAGTCAGTAAGTCCACAGCATATAGTAGCATACAGAGCATACGTACATATGCCTCAAGTATGTGCCTAGGGAGCACCACTTTGGACAAGACCCAGCAAAGCTGTCGACAGGTGGGTGGCGCCACCAGGTCCAGAACAATAGATGAAATCGAAAACGCAATGCAAAGCAGACGCACAGAGTTGCTTCAAAATGCAGTGGGCGTGAGGCCAGTGCATGTAACTACAGTCGAGGATAACAATATTGAGCCAGCAAGTGACATTCTTAAAAAATGGAAAAGCCCTTTTAAAATGTATACTTATTAAATAATCTAAAACATTGAAGCACTAAAAATAATTGTCACATTCAAAATAAATTTTTTCTGATATACACTATTATTTTGAAATCTATTTGAATCTGAAATAAAGCTGTATGTAAATATTTTCCATTGATTCATTCAATATAAACCACATTTCACCACAAATTAGAGAACATTAAAAATATTTAATTCAGTAATTTATTAATTGTGACTTTAAAGCGTACTAATGAACATGAAACTAGCATTGAACACTTCAACCGCTAATCACTGAAATTGATGATAACATCGACTAACAAAAACTGCACTGTCATTATAAAAAGTATAGGCTGTACTACTAATTTGACGCACACTGTAAATGTATGCCCCATGGGCCAAACACTAAACGCCAGTGTAAAAATTATTACCCACCGACAACGACTAATGAAAAATACTCGTATTTCTACGTATATCTACGTACGTACTTTGCTTTGGCTGCTGCTGTTGTTGCTGTTGTTGGTGTTGTTGGTGTTACTGGTGTATATTTGCTTCACTCTTGGCCCGGCTCGGTCTAGAAAATTTGCTTCGCACTGGCGCTGGCACTGGCACTGAACAACACTCTGAACGCTGAACAAAATGTACTGCGAGTATCTATAGAAAACTGAACTGAACTGAAATTCAACTGAAGCAGCTGTACCAAGCAAAGGCAACGGCAACGGCAAAGCAAACCAAAGCGAAGCGAAGCAGCCCAGCCAAACGCAGGCAGGCAGCAGGCAGAACAGACGCAGAGGCAAAATATATACACACACATACCATATGTATGTATGTATATGTATACACGCAGAGGCGAAACCGAACGAACGAAACGAGCGAACGAGTGAACAGCGAGACCATCAAATAATACACACAGAGCCAGAGCCACAGTGAGCGCAGCACAGGCAGGCGACAGCAAAAGTATCTGTATATGAGAGTCAAACAGCCAGCCAGCAAAGGCAAGCAACCAGCCAACCAACATACAGCGTCGAATACGACGACGACGAAAGCAGCAGCAGCAGCAGCGACGATGTTGTCGATGGCAGCGGGCGGGCGGCGAGCAGAGCGAACTCAGGCAGGCAGACGGGGCTAGTGTATGTAGTTTGGATGACAGTGGTGGCAAATTACGTGCGCACAGCTGCCGACTGACGGCTGGCTGCTCAGGCTACGTGTGTGTGAGAAAAATAATTTGCGTTTTTGTGGTGGCCACTACAGTAGCGTACCAGCAAATTGAACTGGCAGCGCTGTGGAATTTGTACAGCGCATGCACAGTGCTGGCGCTGAATATTGGAAGAGCAATGGAATATGTTTATAATCGAACCCAAGGGAATAATTAAGGGGAGTCATAAAGAAGTTATTTAGTCAGTTTAAAATGTAGAGAAAATATGTATACAAAAAATAAGATATGCTATTTTTTTCTAATTATCTATATTTTTTTAGTTAGATATATGAGTTTCTTCCAATACTACTAATTACAATTTTACTCAAGTTTTATTTTTTCGTTTTTAATTTTGATAATCTTAATATATTGATTTTGTTAACATTTAAGGGTTTTTTTGAAAATATGTATGGTATAATAATATAGCATCAGAAAATTATATCATTATCACATAATTTATGTATTACTTATGTATGCTCAATTATGCTCACACCCTACTCCAGTGTAAACTCTCACACTTTAGCTCTTATTTCCACATGTAGGCACGCGCATGTTCGACTATTTTTGACGCGACTGTACGCGCTGGCTGCTTATTGCTTCAGCCATATAAAAAGCGTGGAGCGAACGAGCTTTGTGCGAACGAAATGCCAGTAGCATTTTGCCGCGGCAGCAGAGGCGCCGCCGCTGCCACTCTCCCCTAACGCACCCCCTCTCACACGGCAGCCCTCCCTCTACCCTGATTACCCCCCTGCTTGCCCCCTCTCTAGCCCAACAGCATGTCATGAACGTCGCCGTCGTCGTCACATATAACAAAATATGCCGCCCACCTGCGCCCCCCTCTCTAACAACCCACTATTCCCCCCGCCTTCACTCACGCGCTCAAATCTACAACAAATGACTGCCCCTTACCGCCCCCCCCCCTCCCCCGCCATTCAACCAACTGCCAACCCTCAACAAATTAAAGACAACAACAAATTAATTTTTACAAATTTTACAACACTACAAATAATTTGTAATTTTTACCATAATGCAGCCAGTTTTGAATAGATACTTGCGCGTAATGATCAGTATTTACATTATCTATCGTTGTAAATTCTTGTCATACTGCTATATTTCTAGAATCTAGATAATTGCCTATTAAATAATCAGCAGGCGTATTTTCAAAAAAATAACCGTCACTTTTATGCGCGCGCTATTCAAAATTTAAATGCAATACCAACAACAATAACCAGAAGAAGAACAGCGACAACAACGCAACGGAACACCGAACGAAACCAAACCAAATCAAATCGGGCCATAGCTATAGTACAATATGAATGTATCCTGGGTCTTTGGTTTTTGGTTTTTGACAATACCAGACCAGGCCAGGCTGTATCGGCCACCTTTTGCGCTTGATGTGTGATGATAGGCCAAACGGCGAGAAATTGGGTCGTTTAATTTATATTGTACAATTTATATAATAAATGGGCCGCATTGGCGACGCATTTTGGTCAATTGATATGGTAAAAACAATGAGAAATCAATCATAGTGAAACACTTTTCACTCACCCGTATGAAAATGTCGCGTAATTTGCAATTTTAATTGGCAGCCTCAGTGCCCGTTGAGATATTACTCGTGGTTATACTATTTTGTGCACTGCGTTTGTTTGTTCACTTTATAAATTTTCTTCGACTAAAAACTCAAGTCAGTTGTGTTGGCTGGCTGTGCTGTGCTGTGTGGTGCTGTGTGGTGCTCTCGGTCGCTGTATCGCTCTCGGTTTGTTCAGCGTAGTACTAGTACAGCGTTCAGTTCACCGTACAGCTTTTGCCTTCAGTGGAATATCAAATACACAGAATGAATGCCAGGCAGCCAGCCAGTCAGCCAGCCAGCAAGCCAGCCAGGCAGCCAGGCAGCCAGCCAGCCAGCCAGAGGCAGAGCACCAAGCACCAAGCACCAGTACGAATACGAGTACGACGCAAACGCAGGCACTGAAAATGTATCTGTATCTGTATATTTTCTATGCGTATACCAGTATCTGTGTGCGTGTCTCTGTGTCGGTGTCTCTGTGTGTGTGTGTCGTTCATATTCGTTCGCTCGGTACGTTTCGTTGGTTTGTTCGCTCTACTGTATGCGCAAAGCAGAGGCAACGGCTACACACAGTACAGCACAGCCACAGTATAGCTACAGATACAGATACACTTACACACACACACGTATACGTGTGTATCTGTGGCACTGGCCTGGCCCTGCTTTCAATGTGTGTGTGTGTGTGTGTGTGTGTGTGTGTATAGCTGAACAGAAATTTTTCGTTCGTTATATGAACACACGGCAGCAGCAGCAGCAGCAGCCACATCATACTATGAGTTTAGGGGCAATTGGGGGGAGCTGAGCGGAGAGGAGGGCCAACGGCAACCGGCAATGGCAACAGCAACAGCACTGAATATGGCCGCCTGCCTGCTGATTATGGCTGCTTTGCTCTGGTGCTCTGGTGCTCTGGTGCTCTGGTACTGGTACTGGTACTGGTACTCTGGCTTGCCCTGCGAACAACGAACGGTTTGCTCAGTTGACTGGTAAATTTTGAATGGTAGTATTTAAGGTAGCATAAAAAGACAGAAGCTACCTTGCAGAGGAATTTTTACAAATTTTTAGAAAAAATTGTTTGAATGTCTAAAAATTAACTAAGAAATTATCTGCGCTATCAGAGTATAAAAACAAGCTGACAAGATCCATTTAAATAAATTCTGTTAAAGTTAGGATGTAGAATAGAGACAATTAAAGCAATATTTAAATCTCTGGTAATATCGGAAGTATTACATTTAACTGATAGTAAACTATACTCAAATCCATGCCGATATTTTAAATATTTTAGCTGATCATAAAATAAATAGATGTTATGAAATTTTGAAATTATTTTAATATGTTCAAAAAATTATTTAAATTTAGCTTTTAAAATGTGTAGTATAAAAAAAAAATCGGTCCTCAATTTTGAAACAGAATTACTTAGTTTCACATTTAAAAAAAAAATTAAAAATTAGATTTATATATAAGCATAAAGATTATATTTATATTGATGAAATACTCTTAAAATAAAAAGTTAGGAGCGAGTTCGAATCCGCGGCAAGTATATGCCAAAGGATATAGAAAGTGTTCTTGAAAAAGTTAGGATAATAGTTTATTATAAAAATAAATAACTTTTAAAATGTATCTAGAAATTGTTTGTTTTTTTTTTGTTAAGTTTTACAATATATATATATATATATATATACATATGTATAAACCTACATATGAGTAAAAATACAACCTATTAAAAAGTATCCATCTTTACAAAACTTATCTTCATCAAAGGCAAACAGAAACCATAAAAGCTCATTGTGTGTAGCGCACAACGAATTTCGACCAGTTTTGAAGCATTTGGCTTGTATGGTGGCCGTGGTGGCTACAGTACGAGTATCTCGCTCTGCTGAGCCCACAGCACCGCAGTCACAGAGTACAGCCAGTAGCGGCAGAGGCCCGCTACGAAAGTACGTACGAAGCAGGCGAGCCAACGAGCCAACGAGCAAGCGAATGAAATAGGCAGCGGCAACTGCAGAAGCAGAGCAAGCGACAGAGGGGAGTGCTGGCGTGGGGGGGGGAGCAACGGCAACAGCAACGATGTTTCTGTACGTGTCGTTGTTGCCGTTACCCTGCTGTCGTAATATATGCATGTGTGTGTGTGTGTGTGTGTGTACGTGTATATCTGTATCTATGCGAGCAAACAGCAAACAGCTTACAGCCCCAAAAGCGGGCCCCCAGCAATGTGGCTGGCACACTGCAAAAATCAATGGGCCCCATTGGGTGCAGGGTATTACAGTGCAGGCGCTAATGCAAAACACGATTCAAAACGCTAAACGTTTGGGACGTGTGAATATCGTGGATATCAGAAAGCCCCACTAATGCTCTTGTGACTTGGATCAAAGTTGAGCTTCAATTGAACGGCTAATCGGGTCTATCAATTAAAAGATTAATACCATATTGAGAAAAACTTGGCACTACTGTACTAATGTATCGGATCAATTGATGTTAAAATGGTTATTCTTAAAGGTCTGATATCTTTGTAATTGTAGTTCAAAAAATATTTCCAAAATTTTTAAGTATTAGTGTCTTTTTCTATAAACTTATACACTAAATTTGACGGTAGTATATATTATTTAATAAAAAAATGTTGATACTATGTAATCTTCGAAATGGAAACCAAAGAATATCAGAACCAAAAAAAATGTTCATTGATATGAAAAAGTCAAATATAAAAGACCCAAATAAACTATTGTTTTGACCAAGATACGCTAAAGTAGCATTTATAATCCTTGGAAAAAAAGAGATTATTTTCTAGAAATTATCTTTTAGATAATAAAATAGACTTCAAGTCACTGTAGTGCTGGTACTGCTACTCATAATCTGTTGAATATATGTACTGTGAATTTACAAAAAACTGTCGATTAACTGTTGGAGCTGTTCGCATGGCGCTCGGCCCCACAGTGCAGTGGGTCGATGTCGATTATTCTCTGCTTGTTTGTCGACTCAATGCAGCTACACACATATACATATGTATAAGTATTTGTGTCTGTGTCTGTGTAACAGAGCTAACGGGCCGTTGACATCGGGTGGGTTGGGTTGGGGGGTGCTGGTGCTGGTGCTGGCTGCGCTGCTGCTCTGAGGCTCTGAGGTGAGAGGACGCGCCGGATGGGCTGCAGTCGCTTCGGTGGTGGCAATTGTCGGCTATATGGACGGGAATATGGTATGCTCGGGTTGTATGCAAAAACCAGCCAGCAGCGGCAGCAATGGAAGCAGCAGCAACAACAACAACAACAAACTGAAGAAACGAACGAGCTAACGAGCCGAACGAACACTCGACAGGATGTGGATATAACGAGCCTCTATATGTGTGTGTGTGTGCGTCTGTGTGTGTGTGCGTGCGTATCCTCTCCTATGTCTGCTTGTGTCAGAGCATAGAACAAAGTGCAAACTGCTAGGCACATTGTATAAAGTCCAAGGAAACATTGAGTAACTCGAAGTGCATATACCCTCTATTTTGCAAAAAGAGCTTGCATCTAATAAGTAGGTGTCAAATGTATAATTACATTCAAATAGCGCTGATGAAAGCAAATAGTAGCTACGGCATATAATTAGTTATGTGCATAATTGGAAGGTGACATGGAATGTGCGATATTCGATATTAAAACTGCATGAAAATAACATTTATTACATTTTTAGCAAGCTCTAATAATACATTTCGAAATTTATTGCATGCCATTTAAATTAAGGGGCGGTTAATTAAAATGTTATATAACATATATTTAAACCTTTTAATTTTTTTGTTTGCTGTATTACTATTATCCATCAAAATGTTTAAGCTCTTAGGCAAAGCTTAAATTTCAGTATTTAATCATAAACAAATTAAGAAAATTTATGAAAATCCTAAAATTCAGTAAAACAGCATACAGTGAAGAAATTGTATCTTTCCAAAATGTTAAGACTTATAATAGGTAATCAAGTTTCCTTATGATCGGATTTAGGTTTATAAGATTTTTCTAAAGATCGCTTCCAGCGAAAAAACTCTGGTCATGCAGTTTTCTGTTTTGGAGTCAAATAGCGCATAGACTATGTCGTTATAATTTCGAATCGGAATCCGGGGTGGTCGGTCTCTTGGCAATGTTTCATTGGGCTTTGCCTCTACCTCCTGTTCAGCTTGAGCAGGCAGCTAGCTAGCTCTGAGGACGGCATAGTTTGCCAGCTTTGTTGCATTTGTGCGTGCTACTTGGGTTTCGCATATGTTGCTGTGTGTGTGTGTGTGTGTGCGAGTATCTGTGTGTTGCCGTTGGTCCCTTCTATAGAACTGGATGACTTGCGCTGAGTGAGTGAATCTTGCAGTTTTCCTGCGCACACATAAATATATATATATATATTTTACACACAGCAGGATGCGAGGAGTTGCTCAGAGTAGTGTGGCAGGCACTTGTTGTTGCTCTTGTTGTTGTTGTTGTTGTTTTCGGTCCACTGGCGTCTTCTTGTCGTCGCCTACTTGAGCCAATATGCTTGCCATATGGATGCAATGTATCTTTTACGTTTACCGTTACGTTATGCTCGCCCAATGCAAATTTAATACCCATATTCACCACTCAGGACAATAAAATTGTAATATTATGCAAAGTTTCAAAATAGTTTACCCCATTCCCCATTTCCCATTTGCATATTGAAAAAGTTTGCAGCCTCTAATTGATGCGGTTTGGCAGCTTGCAGGAAGTCAGCTCTTTGAAACTTCACAAGATACTGAATATATCATGAATATGGTATATGGATATCTTATGAAAATTTAAAAATTCTAATTAGTATGTTATTAACATTTTACAAGCTGTGAAACCGAAATCTATATCATAGTTCTTGAGTTCCTTAAGAATCTCAAACTTATATTATAATTTCTTTGAATAATTTTAATATATCGTTTGTTCAATAAGACTACCTTAAATATACTTCTGTGATTGTATCAAAATTATACATATAGTTACATTATAAAAACTGTTAAGTAAAATAACAACAGAAAAATAAAATAAATACATATATTTGAACAAAAAATAATGATATTAAGATATAAGTTGTGATTTTTGGACAATGATCGATCGATAATATTATTTATATCCAAAACATCATACAAGGTAAAAGTTGCCGACCACCTGAAGCTGTGGCATCTGATGTATTTGTGTTCCCTTCTGGTTCTGAATCGGATTCTGGTCGCGGCGGTTGTCTCTAGTCTCATTTCTCGCTATATTGGCGCTCGGTTCACACGAACAGCTGATGATGCATATAAAGTGCTGAGTGTGTGTGTGTGGGGGGGGGGGGAGAGGAGAGTGTGTGAGTAATGCTGAGTAACAAATATGCGGATGGGTTTGTTATTTGGAGGGCATTTCCTCTGACGCTGCTCGGCTGTGACTCGGCCCCAAACAGCCAGCAGACAGCTGGCCCAGACAGACAGGGACGGTCCGACCAGGTCGAGAGAGGAAGAGCGGGAGAGAGAGAGAGCCCCATATAGCAGTCTTTCAAAGGCCAAGTTCAGTATCTTAAACACATTTCATGTGCTGCCTATTGTTGTGGCCGAGTGTGGCTGGCGATGCAGTTGCGCGATTTGAAGCAACAACAGGACTCATGTACTCCATACTCCATATTCCATACTGCAACTCCCACTCCTTCTCCTCCTCCTCCTCCTCCTCCTCCTCCTCCTCCTCCTCCAACTCGATTTGCGATGCCTGCTCGGATTCTGGGCCATGCAGCCGTCGCCTCCTCCGCTGTCATGTGACCCAATTTCGTTGGCAAAGTGCGAAAGTGAAGCTCTGAACTCCACGGAGAGCTGTCGATGCCGATGTCGATGCATTTCCATTTCAGACTGCGCCTATCCGAGATTGGGTTGGGTGAAATTCTGATGCAAAACTGATGCATTTCAGTTGATGTCCCTAGAGGATTCAAGGATTTATGACAAGCCATTGTGACTTTCATATTCTGTGCTTTTGCCAAGTGCCTAGAAATGCCCTCCCCAGACTTCAAACACCCATAACTTTGTCAAAACTGATGGGATTATCAATCCCGAGGGCATTTTGGACATGGTTTGTCCTCCCTAATAACACTACATTCAAAGTTCAGAAACTTCTCAATTTAGGATTTCAAGCCAAAAATCATGACACCAATGAAGTTCTTAAGTCTCCAGAAACGTCCTTCTCAGACTTCAAACACCCATAACTTTGCCAAAACTGATCCGATTATCGATCCCGAGGGCATTTTGGACTTGAGTTGTGCTCCCTAATAACTCTACATTCAAAGTTGCGAAAGTTAAAATTTTAGGATTTCAAGCCAAAAATCATGACAGCAGTGTTGATCTTCTAGAATCTAGATTATTTCCACATCTAAATTAAACAAACTAAATTTTTTCCCGATCTTAAGTGAAATGTTTTAGTTATAGTTTCAATTATTGCGATCAGACATTAATGGCGAAAGAGATCAAATAGTTAGTGGTTTGGTAGTTGATTCAAAGCGACTTGTTGAATTTAACTGGCGTATTGTAGGGCATTTTTTAGTTGCGATAAGCATGGGCTGCTCATAAAAACAACACAAATGAAAACAACAAGCAACCGCAACAACAATCGCAGTCAGCAGTTCGTTGTCGTCGTCGTCGTCGATGTTTTCGTCCGGTTTTCGCAGTTTTCTCTTGCTGAGTTTCAGAATTCAACGACGATTTCTGCACATACATAAATATACATACTTATGTATGTATGTACATACATATGTGGTTACATGTAATCCGACTTCGCTAATGCTTGCATGCATGTGTGCGTGTAGGGTATTTGTGAGTCATGCTGGCCGCCCCTGTCGATATACCAAAAACAGACAGCTACATAGTTTGCGCCATAATTTAAGACAAAATTTGATGTTATAGCGCGAAAATACACAGATATATGTACGGCGGCACCACAACCGCAAAACACTCACCCACACAATGACACGCATTCACATTTCATGCACCGCTCATTCTCTCTCTCTGCCTGCCTGTCTATCTCTTTCAGTTCGCTCGCTCGCTTTTGCTTGTTTGTTCGCCGCTCTTAGCTGCCGCCTGCCAAGCGCGAGCAAAGCGAAATATTTGTGGTACAGTACGGTTTGCTTTCATTGCTGTTTCTTTTTCGGCTTCGGTTTGCTTTTGCTTTTGCTTTTTGATGTACTAGCTTCGTGCTTTTTCCCCATCTGCGCTGCTTTGCTTTGCTTTGCTTTGCTTTGCCTACGTGGCAATGCGGCGCCTTATGCTCTTGCCAGACGATATCGTTCAATTTAGCAACAACATAAGATATTTTATTGTTGCTTCTATAGATACACACAAGTAGAGATGGTGGCGTGTCGTGTTTAGTTCGTGACACGAAGCAATATAAAGTTCTCAGATATATCTTTACTAGAATTTCGGAACATCAATACTTATAACAATGTTTCATTATACGATCCGAAATATAAAAAAAATACGATAGATGATTTTAGATTTGGGTTCACTTTAATAAGTTCTGAAATTCATTTGTCAAAACTTAAAATGTATGATATAAATTATAAAGAATTATGTATTGTATTGTTTCCTGCAAGCATTTTAGGACATAGTTATCAGATTCACATTCATAATGAAGCTGTAACGATGTTTAGATAAACAAGTTGGCATCTGTCGTGTCTCCGCCGATCCTGCGACGTTCCATCGATAGCAAATACTGAATCTTCGACTGCATTATCATCGCATTCGAGAGTGGCATGCTGCGCAGCTGTGCCCCAACACTGAGTCCGAAAAATGTGAACTCATCGTCGCCCAATGATTGCAGTGCCCGAGCTCGGTCCAGCAACGAACTGTTCGATATGGGCAGGGAGGTGACTTCCAGTATTTGTGGCGTGGCAACGGGGGCAACGGGGGGAACGGGGGGAACTGGGGGAACTGGAGACTGGGGCGCTTGGACGGGCGGCGTGATTAGACGCAGGGGCGGTGGCGGTGTCAGTGTGGGCATTAGGGGTAGTGCCGCTGCCGGTATGAGCACCTGTTGATCTGGCTCCAGTTCCATTTTGATTTCGGTCTTATCTACGGTCTCTGGCGGCAGCACCTTGATGGGTTTCAGGCGCGGCAACTTGATCTGTAGTCGTCTTAAAGGCATTTTTGGAACTAAAACCATTTCGTCGTCCGTTTTCTGTTTATATATGAGAAATATTCACCATATGCTGATGGTAGGCAATATATGAACGTATATCGTACCTTGTCCAGAAACTGTGCTAAAAACTTGTGCAGCGGTGTAAACCAGGGAATTTTGGGCGTATACTTGGAGTTTGCTCTGATCTTCTTGAGCTCCTGATGGTAACCAGTGCGCATATTCTTGATTTTCATTTTGACCGCCTGCAATGTCATCAGGTTCTCGGTGGCCTCCGCCTCGCTATTGATGCCCAACTGTATGCGCTTGTAGGCGGCATTACGAGCACCAAACAGATAGGGTCGTCGGTTCCACAGGCAAGGCTCCCGGCTGTACAGCTCCACGAACTTCATGTGACGTTCGTCGGTGAAGCGAAAGGGTAGCCCACCATTGTATGACATGGTAGGGACCGGACTGTGGACTGTGGACAATGTGGTGGAGGTGGATACGTGAAAACCGTTAGGCGAACCGCGCGCTTTAAATGCTTACTGAGAACTGTGCAACGATTCTTGCTTTTGCTTTTGCTCTTCGCAGATAAATACAACATATACATTCTGTATTGGCGTTGGGCTTTCGGCTCTCTTCGTGCTCGCTGTTGGAGCTTTCGCTTTGCTTTTGTTTCTGCTGCCATTCAAATTCTCGTTTGTCGGCTTTTCACTGCTCTTCCATTCGTCTGCGCTTCTCCACGCAGTGGATTGGCAAGTAAGCAAAAGCAATTATCGATAGCTGCTTGCAGCCGATTAACGATAACTTGAACTTTGTGAAACACACAAATACTGGTTTCAGTCACTTTAGAGCTGCTGCACCTGCAACTGTTGCACAGTCTCTTAAATGTTGACGGACTTGAAATTCAATCAGACTACAGGAAATGAATCCAAGTCAAGATCCGGTGCTGGGGAATTGAGTTGAATCGTTTGTATTAGATTAAAGACTCGCCAACAATTTTAGTTAGCTTTTAAGCACTAGAACTGATAGAAATTGAAATTGTCTTTATTTTTATTTTCAAGTCATTTAAAAAACTAGTTTCTTTAAAAATCATTGAGTTTAAAGCATCGCCATTTGTATCATAATATGTTTTATGTTTTTTAGTAATTCCTGCAACTGAAATCATTGTAGGGAGCACTGTACTGAGAATTGAGCGCAATTGCATTGTCTTAGTCCTTGCTATGGCATACCTACCTTCAGCGCTTACCCTAAGTAGTTTCAGGGGAACTCTAAGGACTTCAGTCTGAAAAGGACTTGTGTGCATTTTCCGTGCTGCAAATGCAGCATACCAAGGAGTCGCACACAGCACACAATCGTAGCGAGTCCTTGGTCCTTGCTTGACTACCCGACTACCCGACTATCAGACTATCAGACTTCCCGGGCTCGTCTAGTCTTGCTGTTGCTTTTGCTTTGTCGCTCATTGTATAGTTCAAACAGCGCGTGACATCGTTATCCTTTTGTATGGCCGGCAGTTGCTGCCTCCCTGCTAGAAATTTACCCGCTAACAGCATCAACTGCAACGCCATTTTCAGTGCGGCTCATTTTTTTCAACAGAGCTCTTCATTTTATGGCGGGAAAATGCTTGGCAGCCTCGTACCTCATCTCTGGGTGGGTAACTGGCAGCGAAATCCCTGTGCCCTTTAACCCTAAACAGGACATGCAGCAGTAGTTGTTACAAGCAACCGTTACAATTTATAAAACTGCCCCTGTGTTCCTTTATCCGTTGCATCAGATTATGTGAGATTTCTTTTATGAGTACAGTAAAAAGTACAGAAGGCTCATATTTGAATGGATCGTAATTTTATGGCATTTTTGTAAACGTTCCTTTCCTATTTATCTATGTAGAAAACGTATATTATATGTTTGTATATGATTTTCTATATTAAACAACTGAATTTGTTTTAATATCTACATGAAATTGATATATTTTCAATAATATCTCAAGAAACGCGTTTGGCTGTGACGTCACATTACATTTCAACCTTGTTTTTATTAGTCTTTCGCACGGCTAACAACAAGCTGGCTGCTATATTCCAATTCGAAAGCAATGCGCACCAAATGAGAAGGAGCCAAGAATGCGAGAGAAGAAGTATAAAATGTAATTTATTAATTCTAGCTTTTGCAATAGTTATTTTGTGCTTTTACACATTATACACTTGCATTGTAAAGCCATAATATCATATCTGTATACCATAAAGGGTACAAAATTGCGAAATCAAAAGGATTAACTCGCATAAAATACACAAATATTAACACGCAGAGGCCCAATAATGCATCACACAAAAAGATTATCTCAAAATGAAGTAACATTATTAGAAACGAAACTTTAGCAACATAAATGCATATGAATAGACGGTCTATTTATTGGTTTTAGGTGTAAAATATGTTTTTACATTGTACATATTTGCCCATATTGAATGTACTGTTGTTGTTTTGGCGCCATTTTTAAATGAGGCCTCAGTCAGACCTCGTTTTGTATGTACCAGTGAGAGAGCCATAGGCGGTTCTCGCCTTTGTCGTATATGTGTGGAAAATCAACTCCACTCAGGGGCAATATGTGTATACTTGGAGCATATTAAGAACATTGTAGATGCTTCATATTTGCTAGTTAGCTAATTTGAATTTGTTTTTATTGCAATTGCGCTTTGTGGTTGCCATTTATTCCATTTACATTTCAAACAGCGTTTTATTGACGTTATTTTTGTTTTTACATGGCTTTTAGCGGCGATTCCGCTTTCGTTTCATAATTCTCATTTATCTCATTCGACTGTCTCAGATAATTTGCCGGCTGGCCTTTTCTCTCGCTCTCTCACGTACACTCTTCTAGATATGGTTACGTGCCGTGAGACGAAATAAAACATTTTTAAACTGCTAAGTAACAAGTTACAAAAACAACTTAATAAATATATAGCTATAAAAGTACAAATTAACAAAAATTAATAAATATTTACTGGTTATATATTTAAATAATGAATATGTACATAATTGTTAAGTTCGGTATAGAGTCGTGGTGCGTCGTGTTTTGTGTGAGCGCATGTTGCGTCACGCTCTCATCTTAGGCGGCCGCGCTGCCAGCGTCAACTGCGAGGTAGCAGCTGCTTGCTTTCGTTATGACAGCCAAAACTGAGTCTGTACAGTTCGAATTGAGCAACACACGAGAAAGGTTGGTTTCGTCTACAAAAATTTTTTGAAAAATCAAATAATACACATTAATAGTGAATAATAAAAGTGAACATACACAAGACAATTATACAAGTATTGTTGGGAAAATAAGTGCAGTGAAGCAAAATTTACACAGACAAGTCGAAAATTCAATAACTTTCATCATTTATCATTCACGCTTTCGCCGTTTTGCGAGCACTCTTGGAAAGTTCGTCGTCGCTGCGAAAAGTACGACGCTGCTGTACCAAGAAGAGACCAAAGCGTTGTCATTTCGCCGTGAGCGGCGTCAAGTCAAAATGGCTGCCTTGGGTCATTTATTTCATTAATTTTGCATATAATTATGCTCGTAACTTTCTTCATGAACAATATTTTGTTGTTTATTGAACGCGCGCGCAGTAAACCAAAAATGCGCGCCTTTTTTTTCTCACCTATTCACATATTTTACTTTGTTTCCGTATTTGTATTTGTTTTTACTCGGCATTTAGCCGCGTTTCTTCTTTGCCTCGCACTCTTGCGTGCGCTCTCACTCTCTCTCGCGCCCAACCGGCAATTTATCTGCTGCCGACGTCGCTGCCGACGTCGAGCGAGCGAGCATTTGCTTCGGTTTCCTTGCCTTTCGGCTGGCTTCACTCAGTACAGTTGAAGTCAGTATAGAAACGTGAAAGGTTGGTAAACGCAAGCAAGCAACATGCAAAATAAATTATTAGAAACTTGTGCAAAGACAAAACTAAATTTAAAGTGTGACACAATATTAATTGTTGATTTTTATTAACTATACATACAATTAATTAGTTAAATATTAAAAGCCAGCAGTCAATAGTTTTGCCAAGTGAAATATTTAATTGATTTAACCAGCAGTTAAATAGTTGCATTTTAAAATGTAAAATGCCACTTGAAAAGTCACATTTTTGTACGATTTTCTGTACATTTTGGTCTGCAGCTTGCTTTTTTCCCATATCATTTGCTCTTTGTAGTACATTTTTCATACAAAATCGTCGCTTGGCGCTGTGCAAAAGAGCGCGTCGCATACACGACGCTGCTGTACCAAACGGTCACACAGGCAGACAAGCAAGCCAGTACATACAGAAAAAGTGTTGCCATTTCGGTCTTTTGCACTCGCTGCTGCTGTAGGGGTAAACGAAAAAAAAAAAAAAAAAATGGCTGCTTTGATAATGTTGCAATTTGGCATTTAAATGACATTATTTTTGTTGTTGGTTCATTATTTATACAATAAATTTTGATATGGCGATTATTGTTAGCTGCGCGCACTCTGCTCCCGCGTAGTAAGGAAATGCGCGCGCGCGCTTTTCTCAAACAGCGACGCTTGCGGCACAGTGCGTGCATGTGTGTCTTTATGAGTGAGAGAAGTATTGCCATCTCCCTTCATGCGCGGCCATTGCTGCATGTGTGTGTGTGTGTGTGTGTTGGTGGTGGCGGCTTCTCTCTGAGCGTCACTTTTTAATAGCGTTTGTTTTTTTTTGGATTGATACTAATGCATACATATTTCTTTCTTTTTTTATTTAAATTTCAGCTCGAAGCTTATAGCAAATTAACTTAGTAACATACTACATACACAAACAAAAAGACAAAAGCAAAATGGCCGACAAACCAAAACGTCCTCTTTCCGCTTACATGATTTGGCTGAACAGCGCTCGCGAGTCGATCAAGCGGGAGAGTCCCGGCATCAAAGTCACCGAGGTGGCCAAGCGCGGTGGTGAATTATGGCGCGCAATGAAGGACAAGTCGGTGAGTAAGCGGAAAATAAACGCGTATAATTTATGCATGGTGGAATTATACAAGCTGGCGCATATTTCTCTGTTGGGTTGCTATCTTTTACTCTCTTTGTTTTGTATGCATTTGAGCTGCTGGCATGGTGAGAGAGAGCAAGCACCCACGGCATAGACCATGCGAGAAATATCCACCACCTTGTAGAATTTCGCCATTAGCATATGCTTGACTTTTTGTGACTTTTACTAATGTACAATGTTTTCTCTTATTTGTCGTTATGCAGGAGTGGGAGGCAAAGGCAGCCAAGGCTAAGGATGATTATGATCGCGCCGTCAAGGACTTCGAGGCCAATGGCGGCAGCACTGCTACCAATGGCGGTGGTGCCAAGAAACGTTCCAAGCCTGCGAAAAAACCAGCGAAAAAAAGCAAAAAAGACGATTCTGATGATGACGATGATGATGAGAGCGAGTAAACCGATTTTTGCTACTCTCAAACAAAAAAACAATTCACGAAAAGAACATCATCAAGTGGACCTGTCAGTCAGTCAATCGCATTTTGTCCAAAAACCCACCACACCACACACTCCCCACATTCGCCAGCCATACCCAAAACAAAAAACAAAAACAAAACACCTTCAAACAAAATTCAATCTATTCTTCATAGCATAGAATCACAAAGAGATCCCCTCCAATATCAAAAGAACACGAAAATTGGCATCAGAAAGAAGCCAACCAGCAACAGGAAAACAACACACGAACATAAAAGAAAATTGTATTTATGCATAAGAATTTAAGTTTATAGTAGGCGTTTCATTTAGTTACACATTTACAAGAGGACAAATAGTTCTTAAGGGTCGAGCTAATGTGTCGCGTTGGATATTTATTCGTCCTGCACCAAGAATAAGTAGCCGCCAGAGGATGGCAACAACTTTTGATCAAATTTGTGTGTATCTTGCATAAAAAATTGTAAATTAAACGATAACGTAATTCCATTATAAATAAAAAATACAAAAAATCGAAAATTACCAATTGTTCTAAAACTAAAAACTATATCCTGTACAATGTGTATACAAACCTACACCATCCCCCAACACACAACATACAACATGATAACATTGCTAGGGTCTGCCGGGAGAAACGGCTTTTCACATAGTCTATTATATAGATCGATATAGCTATAATGCATAATGTTGAAAGTTATCGAAAAGGAGAAGAAAAAGAGTGTACAAAGCAAAACAAAATACGAGAAAGCGTTTTAAAAAAGACGAGCTCTTTTCACGACGTTCACAAAAAAAAACGAACGAAATTTCGCTCAGGTTTTTCTTAATTATCGTACTCTAGAGAAACATCTTTGTTAATCCCAAAAGATGTTGCAGAATAGATCCGCAGATGTATTTGCATTTAATCTGTAGTTTTAATTAATACCAATATAATTTAAATCCTTTATGAGAAAAATAAAATACATTTTTAAATGCGTTAAAAAAAATGATTGTGAAATGTGTTTTTAATATTACATTGGTGGAAAGTGATTTCAGCCATCAGAATCGTTCCCCAAGGAAGCATACTTATAATGAAAGAGAAAGACATTAAAAAGTTTTTCTTATTTATTGTTTTAAATATCATAATTAATTCATTAATCGATCACTAACACTAAATGATTTCATCTGCTTCGTTCGTTACATTCAAACATATCCATAAAAATTCATTAGGTTATATTATATGTATAGGTTATGTTATTATTTTATCTATTTGTCGTATGAGACTTGCATACAAATACCGTTAGTTAATATTTCACTTACTGTTGGGATCAAAGATCATTCCATGGGATTATTGTTAACAATGTTAAGGCTAAAAACTAACGTTTAACAAAAGCACCCAAGAATTCCGATCAACTTTCAATAGCGATTGTAAAATTTAATGCGCCATCAGATTAAGTCATAGGTGTACACATAAGTATATATATACATACATACATACATACATATATATAAAAAAAAAGTATTTCAGTGCCTTGCTTTGGATGGGTTCAGAAAGGATAATACACACACACACAAAAGTATCAAGCTCACGTTTTGAGGAGGGTATTTGAAAGACAGTCCACAGAGAGAAAAACATGGACTGCCCTTAACGATCTGGGAAGTTGAACAAATAGTAAAAGTGTAGCATTGTTTTTGGTTTCCACGACGGACAAACATATCAAAATTGTGCTTAATTTAATTACAGAACTTACAACGAATATGGCAAAAACAAAAACAAAGTCTCTCCCCGAGCCATTTACAGAAAGGAAAAATAAACATGCAGTGCTGCTGTGGCGTGTGTGTATGCAGCAAGGAAACAAAAGATGATAACGAGAAAAGCACCATCAGGTGGCATCCTGATCCACAGCTCTAGTTGCGATTCAGCCAAAAGATGGTCTTTAGCACAAAGTACGCCAGTCCCAGGCAATAGACAATCTTCTCCCGCTGCATGCGCTGCTCATTGTTGATCTCAATGTTCAGGACGCGCCGATTCAGTTTGGCCAGCTGTCGACGCAGATACAGGATCTCCTCGGGCGGCGTCAACTCGCCCATGGGCGTGCCCTCACGCTGCGCCAGCATCGAAGCATCCAGATTGTTCAGATGCTGCTGCTGCTGCATCAGCTGAGAGCGTTTGCTCGCGCTGCCCGTGGTGAGCTATGGATGCAAAAATATACCATTAGTATTGAGTATATATGAAGGAAGAGGAGTGCAGATCCTAACTCACAGTAAAGTTTTGTTTGACCATTGCTTAAATCAAATATATAAATATATAAAGCTGAATTTGAATATTTTCGACAAATTTGACATATATGTAAAAGTGTTTGAAAATTTGTAACATACAAGTTATACAGAAAAATGGTAAATGATTGGAATTATAAATACATATATTATATTCCAGTATATGTATATTATTACACTCTGTATATAATAATTTGTACACTATGTAATCCTAATACAAGGAACAACAATTTAACATAACCAAAAAATTTGACAAGATCCTAAAATAAAAATATTTGAAAAATGCTAACAATTTGAAAGGAATCGTAGCACTCCAGATATGCCAGTTATCAGTCATATGAAAGCAAAAAGCTACACAAACAAAAATTAATAGACCAAATTTCCAAGCAAACACAAAAAGTTGTTCAAAACCAAAAAATGTCACAGGCGCATTTCTCCGACGAAGATGAGCTGCCCAAGCTGGATTCGATTAATAATGCGCTCAAGTGCGAGCAAAGTGGTCACATAATGGAGGCCATACTGCTCTACGAGGAGAGCATCTTCAAGATCAATCAAATGTCCACCTCGGACCCCAACAAGCAGCAGTTGTGCCTCAAGTATCTGAAGATGTACGAGGCCAGGGCTAAACAGCTGAGGGATCAGGTGAAGGAGCATTTGCATGGCAGCAAGATGCTGGATCACATCACCATTGAGCGAGATGCGCGTGGCAGAAGCTATCAACGACTGCTGGGAGTTTATCTCAATGACAGCGTGAAGGAGGCGCATCTGAATGAGCCGCATCTCAGCGAGCAGCATCACTTCAAGAATCTGCTCAACTTCTTCGAGGTGCTGGTGAAGAATTGTCGCTACCTCAAGTATATACGGCTGACAACACGGCCGGATACGGCACTGCCCAAGAATCAGTTGCAGATACTGCAGCAGATACGCGCCGATCTGGCAACGGGCAACATTCACATGAACTTCCAGCTGGACGAGACGTTGCACGACCGCAAGATTGTGCTCAGCTCCGGCATTGTCATCAAGATTGGACGTGGCCTTCACTACTTTGAGCCCACCGAGCACGTCTATACGCTGGGCCTCTGCGACTACGACTTTCGCAAGTGCCTGGCCACCGAGGTGGATGTCTGGAAGTGTCACGCCTTTGCCAAGCCGCCCAAGGAGCAACAGGAGCGCACTGCGTACAAGCAGCCGTCCAAGGATCCGGCAGATCGTGGTCAGGGTCGAGCCTACTCAAGTGATTAGTGTAAAACAGGGGAATAGAACTTGGATACATAGACATAACATTCTGGTGAAATAGGGATTAAAATAGATATTATATATATCAACTTTATAAGTTGAAGTTGAAGTTTGATTAAAGTACGAGGACTTTCAATATGTTTAAAACTGATTAATCAATTGGAGGGGCTAGTTGAGAGCATACTGTTTATATATATAGCTAAGTTGTGGGTTAAGTACAAGAGCTCTTGAGATAATCATTGTCGAAAACAAACTATATATTCGATATATTAGACAAGTTATTGAATTGAATTGAAAACCTTATATAATATAGTGGTCTGATCCGTATAATCTAACTTATGTATCGCCTGCAAAAATACGAATCTACCATTAAATTGAAAATAACTATAGTATAAAACAATTATTACATTTTTCTTTCTGAAAGTAGAATTATTAGTTTCTCTCTTAACCAAAGTTATCCAAATCCAGATGGTATTACTATGCCGTTAGCAGTTCATGACTCTAGCAAACAAGTAATGGAAATGTGTTTGCTGTGAGGGGTATGGGGTAGAAAATAAACTGTTGCTGGAATTTCGTCATCCACCTGCATTGAAACACAAAACATGCGCTGATAATGAATGTGGACTATGGAAAGATTACGCGGATCGCAATTGAATCGAGTGGCGTCGAGAAATGTGTGGCAAACGTCACGAAATGTGAGATGTGACGTAACAATGGATTGGGAATTCCAGACTGCTAAGAATCTAGCACATTTCTATTGAATTTGACTATAGTTTGGGCAACTGAACAACGGGAATTCGAACTCGAATCCCAGGCTATTGTATGGGCAATATCTTCCACATTCCGAGCTATATCCTATAAGATATATTATAATCATAACGATAGTTAAAATCACCTGCGAATCTGACTCCACGGAATTGGCATCGTTGCTGTTTTGATGGAAACCCATGCGCATGTTGCCATTGGAGCGCACATATTGTGTGGCCCGATGATCCTCATCGTCATCATTGTCATAATCGTTATCGCGATCATCATAGAGATTACCATTGGTTTTATGAGGGGAACTTTCCTCGGATGCCGTCGGAAAATGATGGTCGGTCAGGGTGATGACCCGTGGTGGCGTCTGGACACGGAGAAAACCATTTGATGGATTCTTGGGCATGATGGAGTTCTCCAGTTGGATTTCACGCGGTGCCGAACGCGTCTCCAGATGCTGATTGTGACCCAGGACCACAATGCGATCCGGCACATTCATATCGATCTTATCATGATAGTTCCAGGAATTCATCAAACCGTTCTGATTGGAGACCAGACGATCCTCGTCGGAGTACTCCCCGGTGGCCTTGATCCGTTTGGGGACACGCATTTTGTCATTGATCTCATGCGCGTATTTTGCATCATTATACAAATCGTCATCCAGACCGTTAAACATTGGTGTTGGTGATTGCGGTGTGACCATATTTAAATTCAACTTCTGCTTTTCTCCCTTCCTTTCCGGCTGCTGTTACAAGATGTAAATTTTTTTCGCAGGAGCGAGAGAGAGAGAGAGACGTTTGTATAACAGTTACAGTTACAAATTCACTGGTAATTTTGTGTTAAGATTGCACAACATTTTTGCTGTTTGTTGCATCGGGAAATTTAGTTGTATTTAATTTTGCTACTTACATATTTTGAAGTGACAGCAATGCTTTTTTTTATAAACTTTTAAGTTTTTTCTCTTGCTTGCTGCCTTTTGTTGCCTTGTTCTTGTTTGTAGAACTATTTGTGTGCAAAAAGGCAGCAAAGGAATGTGCTAAAAATGACCGCAAAAGCGTTAAAAATGCATAAAGCTACAGGGTTGCCCATCAGTGCAAAAAATAGTGCAATCTATTTAAGTTACTAACAGAGGTGTTTAATATCATTACATAAATGTAGTGCAGTTCTAATTTATTATTAAAATATCAATTATTGGTTAAACATTTTTTTTTGGCAAACCTGCCGCTGTCAATCATTTATCACGCTTGCTGGCAACTCTGCTGCGCACAGCCATTCGCCACGAAACGCTGCCATTCCCACACACGCACTAACACAGGCTAACGCGTTGCCGCGCTCACTTACAACAAAATTTCGGCAGCATTCAGACGAATTTAAGAAGCGTCCTTAATTTTTTGAAATTAAATTTTAATGTGGCGAAATTAAATTATAAGTTGTTTGTAAAGTAATTAAAGTGAAACTGAAAAACATTCAACGCAGATTGGCTGCCCTTTACAACTGTAAGTGCATAATAGAGAAATAAAACAGTCGCTGCCGGCTGCGCTGCCGACGCCGACGACGACGTCGCCGGGTACAGTACGCGCCGTTTTTCGTGTGCCAGCTGAAAAAAAGTGTTGCTGCTGCCATTGTTGTTGTTGTTTTTGTTGTAGACTGCTTGCTGTTGGGCGGGAAAGTGTAAATACAAATACAGCTTGCACGTGTGTGTGTGTGTGAGAGAGAGATATTGTGTGTGTGTGTGTGACTATAAATAAAATATAGCGCGCTTTTAAATAATATTTATTATATAAATACATTTTTACAGCACACTCGCGGGCATTTACATAGAACACTGAGCAATGGATCGACGCTTGAGACGCTCGCGTCGCCCCGACGATGTTGCAACAGTCGCCGCTGCACCCACCCGCGCTGCCCCAACCGCCCCCACTACTAGACGCACAATTTCCAATGCAGCACCATCTGTGGGCGTTTCTACACGCACACGTGCCTCACCCACCCGTCAGAAGGTGGCGCCAGCGCCTTCTTCACCCGATTCGGGTCCGCGCACCCGCCGCTCCAGCAGACCCCGCTCCGCGGCTGGTCTCCCAACAGCAGCCCCCGTCAAGGCCACGATCAAACTACCGACGCCCATCAAGGAAGTCAATGAGGTGGGTCCAGTTTATCTTTTCTAAGTAGTATAAGTGATATATATATCTGTGTCTGTGTATCTTTAACCGGTTTTATCGGTTGTACCGGTTTGCTGTATCTTTTAATAGTTCTTCTAGTGGCTATTAAATATTCTTATCATATTTACTTAATCAGCGCTGTTTGCTGCTTTTATTGTAATTCCTTATCAGGTTGAACTGTATATATTTATCTATATATGTATATAAAGTTTTGTTTACTATCAAATTTGGCTGTGGAAGGTGAATTAAGTTCATAGCAGAGGCCACACTGCGAGTCACTCGATTAGATACACTGAGACTTTATACTCTCATTAAAAACTTTAAAACCACTACATTGGCAATTGACCAATTTGATTACCCTTCCTCAGATACAATCTCCCGCTCGTCGGGTGCAGAACAGCAGCAGCCTTCCGATGACATTGACCACAAACACATCCTCGCGGGCGCCCCATCAGGCGATGCTGATGTCCTCGGTGAACAGCCCGAACGTCAGCAGAAGCTACAGCAGCAGCACAACAACCACACAACACATTGAGATACGCAGCGAAGGCGGCACCGGAGAGGATGTGGATACGGATTCGATACGCAAACGTTTGACGGATCGATTGCGTCGCTCGCTATCGAAAACCATATCGAATCTGGCGGGCACAAACAACACCAATACAGAGGATGCCGGGAGTCGTTATAGTCGCTCCGTTTCGCGTTCGGTTTATGAAGATGAGAAGAGCTCGAAGCGCAGCTATTCCACCGGCGAGGAGGATATCGAGGAGGAGCAGGCGAATGAGCCGCAAGCAGAGACTGAGGAGGACCCCTTTCGCAGCTTTAATGTCACGCGGCAGCTGTCAGTGACGCCAGTGTTGGGCAATGTCTGCCGTAAACTGCAAACGCCACGCGAATTTGGCGGCTGGCCGGGTGCCCTTCTCCTGCTGGTCCTTACGCCCGCACTCGTTTACTATCTCACCTGGAGCTGCACGGCACGGAATGCGTGTCAATTGAAACGAACCAATTTCACAGCGCTGCTGGATTGGAACTATCTGACACGTCAGGTGTTCCAGACGCATGTCGTTGGTGTTTTTACGGCCTATCAGCTTGTCGTCTTTCTGCTGGTGGCACTGCTGCCCGGACGACGTGTGCATCTCACGCGGGAAACGTACAAGTTCAATGGATTGGGCGTCTCGGTGACGCTGTTGCTCGCTGGCGCCATTACCGAGTATCTCAAATACCCCATTGTCAGCTTTGTGCTGCGTCATTATCTACGCTTTTGCATTTACGGATTGATGAGCGCCTTCGTGGCCGCCTCGTGGAGCTACTGGCGTGTGGATACCAACAAGTACAATGTGCTCAGACAGACGCTAGCCAATGATTATGGACGCAGCGGTTACTTTGTGGTGGACTTTGCCTTGGGCCGCCAACTGAATCCCAAGTGGCTGGGACGCGTCGACTGGAAGCAGTACTATTATCGCCTCTCGCTGGTCAGCACGCTGCTCTATGCCGCCTGCTACATCTACCAGACGCTGCAGTGGCCCCAATGGCCACAGGCCCAGGAGGGATATGTCTATCTTATCCGCTACTATTTCAACAATCTCAACTATGATGCGGCCACTTTGCTGGCGGCCAGCTCGCTGCTGCTCTATGTGCTGGATGCGTTGCTCTTTGAGCATCACTTGAGCTGCTCCTTTGAGCTGCAGCACGAAGGATACGGCGGCCAGTTGCTGCTGCGCTATGCCGCCACGCCCTATCTACTCAGCTCGGTCAGCAAATACTTTTACGAGCAGCGTGTGCCCATCGCCTGCTGCTGGGCGCCATATGCGACGCTCCTGCTGCTGCTGCTGGGACTCGGCCTCAAGCGTTATAGCTGCGCCTACAAGTACAAGTATCGTCTGAACTCGCAGAATCCCATCTTTGTCAACGTCGAGACCATACACACCTATCAGGGCAGTCGGCTGCTCCTCAGCGGCCTCTGGGGTCGCCTGCGACAGCCCAACTATCTGGGCGACATCCTTGCCCTGTGTGCTCTGGGTGCGCCCATGTTCCTGCGTCCGGCCTGGCCACCACTGCTCTCGCTGCTGCTCCTCATCCTTGTGCTCTTGCATCGGGCCACGCGCACCAATGCCCGCAATCAGGAACGCTATCATTCGGCCTGGCATCGCTACTGCACCCAGGTGCGCTACTATATACTGCCCAAAATTTATTAAAATATATATATATCTGACTATTTTTAAGTAATCGCTGCTCAATTGTAAACCTTCTTCATTAGTTAAACCCGACCCCGTCCCCCGCCCACCGTTAATGACTTAACACATTTTAATTTTTAGTTTAGAGTTATATTCGATTTATTTGTATATATATTCAACACATCAATCATTTTTATACCATTCACCATTTATGTCGCTGTCACTATCCCGTTTTTAATGATTTTAGTACAAAATTTTATTTTACTTCAAGACGAAAAAGAGAAAACAAAAAAACAACAAAAATTATACAATTATAATATATAGCCATACCAATTATATGCTACTTGTATAAGTAGACATTTTTCTAAGACTTAGAACCTATATTATTTAACTTCGCATTATGCTGTAGCTTATACAAGTTTTAAATACCATTTACCATGTATATATCGCAATTACTTTATATGAATAAACTAAATACTTTCGTTTCTAAAGTCAAAGAAACACAAAAACAAAAAGTTTTCAAGTTATACTTCACATGGGGAATATACATATTTCCAATCTATTAAACTTATATTTTTATTTGCGACTTGTTTAATATATTCTATGTATATTTTGTTAATTCCATAAATGTATCAAAATTTAAATATAATTTCAAATAGTAACTGACACTGCTTGCATATTTATAAACTGCGCATGTACTGCTTTCTACTAATTGCAAGCAGTGCATGCTATTTGAAATAGCCACTACCTGTTAGTAGATGGCGCTTATTATGCATTCAAAAGAATTTTCTCCCGCTCAAAATGGTTTTTAAAATTCATTGTACCGATCCAGCCATAACTTTGCCAAAACTGTTTTGTCAATCAAAAATCATGACAACAGTTCTGAGATGTCAAGACCCAAGTCTCTAGAATAGCCTTTCCCAGACTTAAAACTCCCATAACTTTGCCAAAACTGATCCGATTTAGGATTCTGAGACCATTTTGACAATGGTATTTCATCTTTAACAATGCTACATTTAAAATTGAGAAACTTCTCATTTTCGGATTTTATGTCAAAAATCATGTCAACAATTCTGAGCTCTCAAGACGCAAGTCTCTAGAAACGCCCTTCCCAGACTTCAAACTCCCATAACTTTGCCAAAACTGATCCGATTTAGGATTCTGAGACCATTTTATCAATGGTATTTCATCTTTAACAATTCTACATTTAAAATTGAGAAACTTCTCATTTTCGGATTTTAAGTCAAAAGTCATGTCAACAATTCTGACCTCTCAAGACTCAAGTCTCTAGAAACGCCCTTCCCAGACTGATCTGATTTTGGATTCCAAAGCCATGTTGGTCATGGTTTGCCCTCTACATTTCTGGGCGCCATTCAAGTAAAAATTCGAGCTAAGAAACTCGCCTTTAGGGAACTTTACAAACTTGTTCATAAATCAGGCATATCTAAAACGTATTCCAATCGGAAAATGTTAGCTTTGGCAAAGTCATGGGGTACAAGAAAGAAAACACACACAAATTAAATGCCCTACAATCATTGAGATTTGTGGGAAAGGTCCGCAATTTGAACGGTCATTAAAGACTTAACGGAACTGGCGTGAAAGTTCTCGCTGGAAAGTTTCTCGCTCTCCTTTCCGAGCGAGAAGCGAACAATTTGCTAATGTTGACGCCGTTATTGTATAATTTTCGTTGAGTGGGCGGGGCTGTCAGGCTAGGGCAACTAAAAAAAGGTGGGGCAGAGGGGAGTCACCCCCTCCCCCATCCCCACAACAGTTTCATTATCAACGCCGGCGGTCATTTGTAAAGCAAACCGCAAACGGCTGCGGTTTTCATTTTTTTGTGCCTCCCGTTACTGTTATATTTTTGACAGTTTCCGCGTCATTTTTCTATTGCATGTTGGGTCGGTAGTACAGGGGGAGTTACGCTGTGGTGACTGGGTCCAGCCATCGTCATTATTTTGGCATTATGTGGGGAAGTTCGAGAATGTCGACGGCGACTCTCGCAAACATTCGTAAATGTCATTAACAGTTGTAACGGCTTTGGGGCACGCCTACTCCAGAGGGTGTGTGGGGGGTTGGGTGTGACAGATTGAGAGGGGGGGAAGGCAGTGGCATGCTTACTTTTTACACAAAATTACTTCTTTTGTGCGGCGCTGACATTCATCATCATCAACATTCAACATTCAACATTCAACATTCAACATTTTGCTGTGCTCGGTTTGCCGTGTAAACGCCATGAAATATGCTATATAATATTTTATTTTATTTTTTGATTCAATTTTGTGGCACACACACACACGCATACATACAACTCGGCTAGTTTTGCCGAAGTGGCGTCTCTTAAAGCTGCAACACACAAACATTGTTTTAATTACGCAAAGCAAGCAATGGCAACAAATAAACCAGTTTATACACTGGCCGAAAGGGGGTGGTACAAAAATACAAGATGAGATATAAATAGGGTAATATTTATTAAGAATTTCTTTATTATCATTTGTTTTGTTTTTTTTTATTCAAGATATTATAATTATACATTTTTAAAAAGACAAAACTTAATGAAATATGAATAATTTTTAATAATAATAATATATTTTAAAATACTACAGTTATTTATGGTGCAGTTACAATATCAATATAATCTTAATTATTTCTCTCAGTGTAGCTGAACGGCTTCCTTTTGCTGTGTGTCCAATTGGAAGTGTACAAAATGTTGCCGCTCCTTTTGTGTTGCTTTGTTTGTTGCTTGGCCACAAAATTACAGTTAACAAATTTGCAGCAGCATTTAGAAAACTTCTGCAAGGAGCGACGCCAACTCGGATTCAATCCTTGTGACTCCTTGTAACCCATGCCGCTATAGTTTGTGGTGAAAACTTAATTGCAACTGAGTTCTAAAATGTTGCTGAATTTGCTGAAGAGACAGCAGCACTAATTAGATAAAAACGCATTTAAATATAAATAAATAAATATATAAATAATTATTTAAAATAATACATAAATAATTTGAAATTTCGCAAGCCAGGATAATTGATCTAAAAGCGTTATTCAATTCCCAATCCGTTCTAAATGGGCTGCCCACTCGGCTGCAAGATTTATAGCCAGCTTCTTGGCACCTGGAAGTCAAACTGCCCACTTAATAAACACAGTTGAAACTTTGTCTAGTTTCCAGTTTCTTTTTTGTTGTTGGTTTTTTTGTTTAAGAGAATTTAGAAAAACGCTACACACGCATTAAATGCGCTGTAAATCACGCCTTTTGTCAGCATCAGATAACGCTTGGCATAAATTTAGTTTTAATTGACTTAATGCTTGTACTTTTATCAAATAATTAATTACAACTCTAAAGTGTGGGCCAGCTCTTGAACTTGAACAAACTGAGCAGCTGTAAATGTTGCGTTTTCGCAACCAAACTGATTTACGCGAATTTAATAACTCTGCTAGTACGCGTATATATATGTGTGTGTGTGTCTGTGTGTGTGTGTTGACTGGTTGACTGTCAGTCCAAAGTCTAGTGCCACATTTGGTGTCACTCAAAACAAGTTGAGCGTCATAAGCACAAGTAGCAACAAATCAAACTGGCGACATCGTGATTTGCTCAACATGTTGACATCCTGTTTAGGGCTGCAATATGTGAGTTTTACACTTGAAAAGGTCTACGAATTAATTGATAGACCGACTAGTTGAGAGTTTGCATCCTAATCTAAGTCTTAATAATTTGGTGCTCTTTTTCTTATGTACTAATTTTTTTATTTGTATTATTTATTTATTAAAATAAAATATTAACAAAATAAAAATTATTTAAAAATAATATACATTTTGCAAATGTAAAATGATCATTTAAATTTGCAGTTTATGTTTTATTAATTTGAATAATATTTATAATACATATTTGACAACTATTATATATTTTTTGAGAGATTCGAAAAAATACTTTTTTATATATGTATAAATTATCATCAGTTTTTAAGAGCAAGGGAAAAAGGTATAATCTTAAGCACAGGGTTGCTATCTTTTCTTTGCAGCCCTGGCTGCCAATACTCAATGTCAGCCTTCAAACCGTTCCCTTGCTGCACTGTTGCCCCTTTCCAATGCCATGCTTCCCAACACTCTTGCTCCTCCAGTTGCCGCATGCAACACTCAAAGCAGTTGTAGTTGTTGTTGTTGTTGTTGGTGCATAGGAACTGGTGACAGGTCTGGAGCTGGTTCTCGGACGGCTCTAAGAGACTGTAAGCCACTCCACTCTGTTGGCGATTTGTCGGTTTGTCGGTTTCCGTGGGTGCCGCAGTGTCTGTGGCAAGTTGTGGGTCTTTTAGCTTTGTTGCTGCTTGCAGCGGCGCTAATTGTAAACTTTTCTATAAATTTATATTTTGTTGCTTTTTTGTTGCCTTTTTTTGTAATTGCTGCATGTCAACGGCAATAACAACAACGCATTCAGATCGATATCAATATCGGGCAGCAGTTTGGCTGTCTTTCTGTTGGTCCAATAAAATTGTATTAAGTGTAATTAGGTTTGTAAGTGAGTTATTTATGTACTGGACAACTGGCCCCCATTTCGTTGTTTATGCACTGCAGTGCAATGCTTTTTATATATTTACTCCCCACCTCCAAGTGGAAGTTTTGATTGATTGATGGACAGCCCCCCCAGATGGGCCCCTGAAAATTGAAAGTTGTTTTAGACCTCCGTAATTGATGTTGACTATTTTGTGGTTTTTTTTGGACAGCCGGCAAATAAATCTTCAAATTTATGGTATTTAGGAATATATATATATATATTTAAAAGCTTTTCATAATATTAGAATAATAAATCTTGAATATTTCGGCCATTTAGAAATGTGGTTTCTCATGAAAGGCTTTTTCCTGGTTAGTATATGATAAACTATCAAATACTTAATATTTTAATTTTAATAATCTTTTTTTAATAAGAGCATTCACTTTTAAATTGCTTAAACTCGCTGAAAGCTACTCCAAATCAACTACTTTAATTGCATAAATTTCTTTTTACTACTTTCTATTTAATCCGCGAATTTGACATCAGTTAAATTGCATGTCATTTTTGTGATGGCTTCATTAACATCTTTCATCTTTCTGCTCTGTTGGCAATGTGAGAAACTTTCATTGGGACCTGCTCAACAAAAGTTTGATTGCAGCTATGTCCCCCCCCCCCCCACCACGCTCCACTCACTCTTCTCTGGCCACACCTTGCCTTGAGAGCGGTTCATTCATATTCATTTTGGAGCCACTTTTGATTTGCATTCAATTGACAGCACTCAATGAGTAAAGCAAGGAAAAAGCTCAACCTAGCGAACTTTGGTGCTTTGTCTTTTGTGCATTATTCGTGCTTTTGATTTAATGAAATGATAACGCTGCCAAAAGCAGCAGCAACAAAAGGAATAGTATAAATTTTATTGTCATTACGTTCGCTGACATTTTTCTGACATTTGCCAATCTACTCATCCTCGCTATCTCCCTCTCTCTCTCTCTCTCCTCGTTGCCAGGCAATCAATTTCGTGCTAGCCAGAGAAGCTTTTTCGCTCTCAGTCTCCTGCTGCCCGCTGGTGTCGCCGATGTGTGGCGGTCTCTCTGCTCTCTGCTTTATCGTTTGCTTTGACTCGCATCCTTCATGCCCAGCACGTTTGTTATCTTTTGTGTAGTTGATTGTTTCCGTTTTGCGTAATAAGTTGCTTCCGCCTCATTCTATCTCTATCTCGCGCTGCTATCTCTTTCCAATCTGTCTTTGTGTTTGTGCACAGTTCGGTTCTTTCCTTTTGGCTTTTTTTGTCGCCTGACTTTCGTTTTCATTTGCGTTAATTACCAATTTAAATGCAAACTTGGCCCCAGTTTCGTGACGAAGATGAATGTGCAGCGTTCGCTGACAGGCGGCAAGTCCTTTTGTTCTCTCTCTCTCTCTCTGTCACTTGACAAACTTGTCAAGTCCTTTGAGCTGCCGCCTCAAGCTTCCAAATTAGCTGTTGGCTGTTGCCTCAAAAGCTATATGCATGACAAATGTCCTCAATATGTCCTTGCTTAACATTATTCGCATGATTGCTTTGGTCACAAGCGGAGTCAAGTTGATGTAGTCACAACAAATCAATAGGGGTGTACTTCGATATTTTCAATATAATCGATAGTTTTTAATATTTTAATATGATTAATATTTGTATTAATTTTAAGTTAGTTTATAACTTTTTAGTATTCTAACCTTTACCAACTCGTAGTTCACAATATCTTTAATGTGACCCTACGTTTTTTTAAAATATTCATGCTAACAGTAATTACTTAAACTACCACTAACCCAGTGAAAGCACATTAAATCCCTGGCACAAATTAAAATGTCAAAGCCATGGGGCTCTATGCATTCAAGTACTAAGCCCTTTTCCAATGCCCAGTTTGCATTCACTTATGCGTTAAGTACTCTCTCCCTTTCTCTCTCTATCTCTCTCCCTCTCTCTGCCTGGGCAGGAGCAGAGTTTAGGTCTGTTCGCGTAAGGACAAAAGGCAGATAGTTAATAGCATTATTGCGATTATGAATGCACTTAATTTATGCCACCTTGCAAATGGAATTTTAAATGAGATGCGTTTGCTTTCAATTTCAATGCGTATGCAATGCACTGAGAGAAATTGTAATGCAAGTCTGCAAGAAATAAGTCTGCTGAATATTTATTGCATGGCAAGTAGAGCTTCAAATTAAAGAATAAATTCTTCAATTTGCGAATATTTCAAGTTTATGTTGTACATGTTTTCTCTGAGTGCATTCATTTCAAGGTCTCCACAATATATCACAAGTCAATTTCCCATATCCATAAATCAATGGGCCAGTTGGTAGTTCAATTTGTGTGCAGGCACGCAGGAAGCACAGATGCATTGCAGATTCCGAGGCATCCATACTTTACCATATACCATATACCATACAACATATATGTACATAGATGCAAGGGAGTCCAGTATCTATCCATTTGTCTGGCAAGTTTCCGTTTGACAATTATAAATTGTAAGCTGGCTGCTGCTGTGACATAATCGCGATGATTCCTGATGCCCGATTCCTGAACCGACTTGGCACAAGTGCGATTCATATTTTCATCCGTCCCAGGCACATGATGAATGATGTCCTACGTTGCAGCTGCAATGCGCCACTGATTGAGTTATTGGCAGACGGAGAGGCAGAAAGGTAGAGAGAGAGAGAGGGAACATGCAAATATGATAACAGCACCTACAACATGCCACAGACTTGTTCGCGCTGCCTGGCCAAGCATGGACGACTGCATCCCCAGCAGCACCTTTTGGCTCAGTTTATTGTGTTGGCACTAAACAAGAACGCATCCTAGTTATCCCTGGCCGTGCATGTTGTAGACCAGGCCTATTGTTTGCCCAGACTTGGCCATGTTCGTTAAGTGGAACTGGAGTGCGGGCAGTGAGGCAGCTAGCCGGTCGGAACACGACTCGTTGCTCAGTAATTACCAGAACAGATGCAGCTCTGGCAAGGACATGCCCAAGGATGTGAGCGTCTGTCGACGAAGTAAATAAAACTCAACAGACAATTAAGTTTGTTTTGGCCAAGGCATATTTTCTTTACCATCCAAGCTGAGTAATTTCACGTCACGTTTATGGTCAGATTCGGAGTCAGAGTCGAAGTCGGACTCCAAACTGATGTCGAAAGTCTGCTCTCGACCGGTTGTGGTTTCGTTCAGGTTTTGGCCAAGAAATTGCACTAATTGTTGTTAAAAGGTTTTTGTTGGTCAAATTTACGTTTTATTTGCATCTCTTTGTCGGGAAGTAAATTCAATTACAAATCTTCAGTTCCTTCTGAGCGTTGCTCAACTAGCAACAAATGCGAGATAGGGAAAACATTCTAAACATTTTGTAAAATAATTATTTATCTCTTAGTAAAATAAATTGATAGATAACTTAAAGAGCAGCTTTATGACAAGCCATTGATTTTTCACAAAATACAATTGACATAATGCCCTCGGAATCCTAAATCGGATCAGTTTTGGCAAAGTTATGGTAGTTTGAAGTCTGGGAAGGGCGTTTCTAGAGACTTGTTTTGACATGTCAGAATTGTTGAAATGATTTTAGACTTAAAAACCAAAAATGAAAAGTTTCTCATTTTTAAATGTAGAATTGTTAAAGATCAAAAACCAGCGACATAATGGCCTCGGAATCCTAAATCGGATCAGTTTTGGCAAAGTTGTGGTAGTTTGAAGTCTGGGAAATGCGTTTTTAGAGACTTGGATCTTGACACGTCAGAATTGTTGACATGATTTTTGACTAAAAATCCAAAAATGAAAAGTTTCTCATTTTTAAATGTAGAATTGTTAAAGATGAAAAACCATTGACAAAATGGCCTCGGAATCCTAGATCGGATCAGTTTTGGCAAAGTTATGGTAGTTTGAAGTCTGGGAAATGCGTTTTTAGAGACTTGGATCTTGACACGTCAGAATTGTTGACATGATTTTTGACTAAAAATCCAAAAATGAAAAGTTTCTCATTTTTAAATGTAGAATTGTTAAAGATCAAAAACCAATGACATAATGGCCTCGGAATCCTAAATCGGATCAGTTTTGGCAAAGTTATGGTAGTTTGAAGTCTGGGAAATGCGTTTTTAGAGACTTGGATCTTGACACGTCAGAATTGTTGACATGATTTTTGACTAAAAATCCAAAAATGAAAAGTTTCTCATTTTTAAATGTAGAATTGTTAAAGATCAAAAACCAATGACATAATGGCCTCGGAATCCTAAATCGGATCAGTTTTGGCAAAGTTATGGTAGTTTGAAGTCTGGGAAATGCGTTTTTAGAGACTTGGATCTTGACACGTCAGAATTGTTGACATGATTTTTGACTAAAAATCCAAAAATGAAAAGTTTCTCATTTTTAAATGTAGAATTATTAAAGATCAAAAACCAATGACATAATGGCCTCGGAATCCTAAATCGGATCAGTTTTGGCAAAGTTATGGTAGTTTGAAGTCTGGGAAATGCGTTTCTAGAGACTTGGATCTTGACACGTCAGAATTGTTGACATGATTTTTGACTAAAAATCCAAAAATGAAAAGTTTCTCATTTTTAAATGTAGAATTGTTAAAGATCAAAAACCAATGACATAATGGCCTCGGAATCCTAAATCGGATCAGTTTTGGCAAAGTTATGGTAGTTTGAAGTCTGGGAAATGCGTTTTTAGAGACTTGGATCTTGACACGTCAGAATTGTTGACATGATTTTTGACTAAAAATCCAAAAATGAAAAGTTTCTCATTTTTAAATGTAGAATTGTTAAAGATGAAAAACCATTGACAAAATGGCCTCGGAATCCTAGATCGGATCAGTTTTGGCAAAGTTATGGTAGTTTGAAGTCTGGGAAATGCGTTTTTAGAGACTTGGATCTTGACACGTCAGAATTGTTGACATGATTTTTGACTAAAAATCCAAAAATGAAAAGTTTCTCATTTTTAAATGTAGAATTGTTAAAGATGAAAAACCATTGACAAAATGGCCTCGGAATCCTAGATCGGATCAGTTTTGGCAAAGTTATGGTAGTTTGAAGTCTGGGAAATGCGTTTTTAGAGACTTGGATCTTGACACGTCAGAATTGTTGACATGATTTTTGACTAAAAATCCAAAAATGAAAAGTTTCTCATTTTTAAATGTAGAATTGTTAAAGATGAAAAACCATTGACAAAATGGCCTCGGAATCCTAGATCGGATCAGTTTTGGCAAAGTTATGGTAGTTTGAAGTCTGGGAAATGCGTTTTTAGAGACTTGGATCTTGACACGTCAGAATTGTTGACATGATTTTTGACTAAAAATCCAAAAATGAAAAGTTTCTCATTTTTAAATGTAGAATTGTTAAAGATCAAAAACCAATGACATAATGGCCTCGGAATCCTAAATCGGATCAGTTTTGGCAAAGTTATGGTAGTTTGAAGTCTGGGAAGGGCGTTTCTAGAGACTTGTTTTGACATGTCAGAATTGTTGAAATGATTTTTGACTAAAAATCCAAAAATGATAAGTTTCTCATTTTTAAATGTAGAATTGTTAAAGATTAAAAACCAATGACATAATGGCCTCGGAATCCTAAATCGGATCAGTTTTGGCAAAGTTATGGTAGTTTGAAGTCTGGGAAATGCGTTTTTAGAGACTTGGATCTTGACACGTCAGAATTGTTGACATGATTTTTGAATAAAAATCCAAAAATTAAAAGTTTCTCATTTTTAAATGTAGAATTGTTAAAGATCAAAAACCAATGACATAATGGCCTCGGAATCCTAAATCGGATCAGTTTTGGCAAAGTTATGGTAGTTTGAAGTCTGGGAAGGGCGTTTCTAGAGACTTGTTTTGACATGTCAGAATTGTTGAAATGATTTTAGACTTAAAATCCAAAAATGAAAAGTTTCTCATTTTTAAATGTATAATTGTTAAAGATCAAAAACCAATGACATAATGGCCTCGGAATCCTAAATTGGATCAGTTTTGGCAAAGTTATGGTAGTTTGAAGTCTGGGAAGGGCGTTTCTAGAGACTTGTTTTGACATGTCAGAATTGTTGAAATGATTTTTGACTTAAAATCCAAAAATGAAAAGTTTCTCATTTTTAAATGTAGAATTGTTAAAGATCAAAAACCAATGACATAATGGCCTCGGAATCCTACATCGGATCAGTTTTGGCAAAGTTATGGTAGTTTGAAGTCTGGGAAATGCGTTTTTAGAGACTTGGATCTTGACACGTCAGAATTGTTGACATGATTTTTGACTAAAAATCCAAAAAATTAAAAGTTTCTCATTTTTAAATGTAGAATTGTTAAAGATCAAAAACCAATGACATAATGGCCTCGGAATCCTAAATCGGATCAGTTTTGGCAAAGTTATGGTAGTTTGAAGTCTGGGAAATGCGTTTTTAGAGACTTGGATCTTGACACGTCAGAATTGTTGACATGATTTTTGACTAAAAATCCAAAAATGAAAAGTTTCTCATTTTTAAATGTAGAATTATTAAAGATCAAAAACCAATGACATAATGGCCTCGGAATCCTAAATCGGATCAGTTTTGGCAAAGTTATGGTAGTTTGAAGTCTGGGAAATGCGTTTTTAGAGACTTGGATCTTGACACGTCAGAATTGTTGACATGATTTTTGACTAAAAATCCAAAAATGAAAAGTTTCTCATTTTTAAATGTAGAATTGTTAAAGATCAAAAACCAATGACATAATGGCCTCGGAATCCTAAATCGGATCAGTTTTGGCAAAGTTATGGTAGTTTGAAGTCTGGGAAGGGCGTTTCTAGAGACTTGAGTCTTGACATGTCAGAATTGTTGACATGATTTTTGACTTAAAATCCGAAAATGAGAAGTTTCTCAATTTTAAATGTAGAATTGTTAAAGATGAAAAAACATTGACAAAATGGCCTTGGAATCCGAAATCGGATCAGTTTTGGCAAAGTTATGGTAGTTTGAAGTCTGGGAAGGGCGTTTCTAGAGACTTGAGTCTTGACATGTCAGAATTGTTGACATGATTTTTGACTTAAAATCCGAAAATGAAAAGTTTCTCAACTTTAAATGTAGAATTGTTAAAGATGAAATACCATTGACAACATGGCCTCGGAATCCTAAATAGTATCAGTTTTGGCAAAGTTATGGGAGTTTGAAGTCTGGAAAGGGCGTTTCTAGAGACTTGTTTTGACATGTTAGAATTGTTGACATGATTTTTGACTAAAAATCCAAAAATGAAAAGTTTCTCAATTTTAAATGTAGAATTGTTAAAAATCAAAAACCAATGACATAATGGCCTCGGAATCCTAAATCGGATCAGTTTTGGCAAAGTTATGGGAGTTTGAAATGTGGAAAAGGGCGATTCTAAAGACTTGGGTCCTGACATGTCAGAATTGTTGACACGATTTTTGACTAAAAATCCAAAAATGAATAGAGTCTCAACTTTGAATGTAGAATTGTTAAAGATGAAAAATCATTGGCAAAATGGCTTTGGAATCCGAAATCGGATCAGTTTTGGGAAAGTTACGGGAGTTTGAAGTGTGGAAAAGAGCGTTTCTATAGACTTGGAATTTTCACATGTCTATTTGCGATAGAAAATCCGAAAAATTGAAGTGCATCTTCTTAAATGAGATAATAGGCTAAATGAATAGTTTTCCCTACATGCATTTTCCATTCACATTAAATGGCTCTAATTAAAAACTGTAACTTTACAGACATTTCCATACTTAATATGCATTTAAGCACAGCACAATCCTGCTAACTGTTAACCATTATGCACACTTCCTTAACTATGAAAACTTTGGCCAACAGCACACCACTTAAATTAATTTTAATTTAAGCGGGATGCAAACTCAACTTCTTCTTGCCACTACTCTGGTTACATACATACATACATATATATTTGTTCAAATGAACTTGTATATATACATATACATATATCATCGGGCAGACAGCAGCCCTTTCTCTTGTGGCCCCAACACTTTTCATATCCCTCACTAAATTTTGCACATGCTAAAAAATAATTTCATACATTCTTCAGCTTCTTCTACGCTTCTCGCTCCTGTTGCTTCCTTTTTTTTTGGCATGTGTCTCAAAGGGTTTCACACTTTGTGTGTGTGTGTGTGTGTGTGTGTGTGTGTGAGTGTGTTTTGGGTGTATGCCCCAAGCAAAGGCTGCATATGAAAATATTTGTTAAGCCTTTTGCAATGTAGCAACAATTTATGCGAGTGTTATCTATGTGTGTGTGTGTGTGTGTCTAGGTGTATGTGGGGCCACTTTGAGGTCGCGTTGTAAATATTTAAAGCTCATTTTGCTGTATTTTAATTTGATTGGGCTGTAAATATATATTCTTAGGTGGGAGTGACATATAGTTGGATACCTGCTGGCATATTTATATATGAGGGATACTTTAAATGACCTCTTGGCTTAAAGCTTTTTAATGAGAACTTTAGGAATTGTATGAGTTTTGTTAATATGATAAAACTTAGAAACTGATAATGAAAACAAATAAATTTAATAGTTTTGTAAAATGTTTCTTAAGTGTATGTATTTAAGACTTAAGGCATTGAAACCTACGATCACTATTTAAATTTCTTGAAGTTATATTTTTCGAAGAATTACTGACTAGTAGACTGATATGGGTAGTATAGAAGTGGTTATTCATATTCATAAGAATACCTTCCTGGCAATTTTAGGGCGTAGTGCCTTCATTGTTGAGTTTGCAACACTGTAGTTATTACTGAACGGAACTTCACCACAAAGCAAATGTCAGGGAACAACAACGGATGCAGAGATTCAGTGTCGGAGTTGGAGTCGGAGTCTGTTTCCCACTCGATGCTCAATACATTCTTAGTACTTGGCCGGCACTTGGGCTGCTGTTCATTAAGAATGCGCTTCCAAAAAGCAATCATAATCAGGCAGCAGCCCACGCAAGATGACTAGAGAGAGCGAGAGAGAGAGAGAGAGAGAGAGAGAGAGAGAGAGTAAGCGAGAAGAAGAGAACGAGAGCAAGCCGCAGGAGTGCAGGAGCAAACTGAAGACCCTGGCCAAAGAGGCGTCTCAAAAGGTACAAACATTGAAAACTTTTAATATTCACTCTTGTTGCTGCATAAATTAAGGCACTCGAACAGCGGCAACGAGTGGTGGAGTGGTGGAGTGGCTGCTGGTGGTTGCTGGTGGTGGCAGAGCAGTTGGTGGCTACATGCAAAAGAGAAACAACAGCAAGGAAAGTTGCTGGCCACCAGCATAAAGGAAGGGGCTGCGTAGCAGCGAAACCAATGAAAGGCACTCAACTGAAGAGGCCGTCAGGCCAAAAAGTGACTCACTGCTGGCCAAAATGCAAAAGGATGCACGAAAATATATAAAGAGAGGGAGAGAGAGATTGACTACAACTTGTGGCGCCTTTGTAGTAGCAGACCCTACTTGTTGTTGCTGTTGTTGCTGTGGCTGTTTGTTATTGCACTTTTGCGTGGCTGCAAACCAAAGTGTGCCCAGGCTATGCCTTTGCGCCAAGGCAGCACTCAGCTCACTTCAATGAATACTTTATGGGTTAATAATCGTAAAACCATTCAACAGCAACAGCAGCACCGCCACCACCACCACCACCACCACCAAGCTCCACCAAGGCGGCAACATCGTTGGGGCCAACTTTTGTGCGCGAAAATTCATAAACAATGTGCATAAAGCGCAAAATGTAGCGCTTCTGCGTGCTGACCCCAAGGGGGGGAAGCTTATAGGTATGTTCTATATATGTGTGTGTGTGTGTGATGGGGCTGAAGCTGCTGCTGCTGCTGCTGCTGTTGCTGCTGCGTGGGGGTACACTCAGCAAAAGAACTGAACCTAGATGTGACAAAATCTAGCTTAAATCTAACAGAAATATTTTTGTGGTTTTTACAATCTCAAAAATATTGCATTAATTTTCACCTTTCAGAAGAACTTTCGAAGTAACCTACTTCGGTACTGTAGAAAATTAACCCATATTTAAAGCTTTAAAATCGTATTTTTAAAATGAGAAAAGTACTTGAGTGCTGTTTTATTTGTATTTACAAAATAATAATAATACTTATAATTTTTAGAAAATATTTTCTACATTTTTAAAAAATCTATCTTATAATTTAGAAATGATAAAACTGGCTGCTGGAATGGCATTTATATACATATATTTTTCTGAGTGTAACAGAAGGGTGGGGGAGGAGGAGAATTGGTTGCGACTTCGTCGATTGCTTGTCTCGCACTGCACTGGCAAATTGTTCGCCAGCTGTTGTTGTTGTTGCTGTTGTTGCTGCTGTTGCTGCTGTCAAGAGTGGAGTTTGGCAACAATAGCAAAAGGCAGCTGTTGTTTTGAATGCTGGACAATTGTTGGAGTCAGACGGTTGAATCAGCGGGCAGGGGGTGGGGGATTGTTGGGGACCGGTGTCTTTCGGGTGGACAGCTCAATGGGACTTCCAGTTGAGCAACGCTTAGCGAGCAGCTTTGGCGTTGATTTTGTGTTGGAGGTGTTGTCATTGTTGATGTTATTTGTTGTTGTTGCTGCTAGTTGTTGTTGTTTTTGTTGTTGCAGCGCAGATTACATTGAAGATGTGGGCTTTAATGTTGAAAGAGGATTATAAGCGAACAGAAGTGGGAGAATCTATGTTTTCAAAATCTATTTATGAATTGTTAAGATAGTGAAAAGCAATTCCTATAATTTCAAAACTAAAGCCATATGTTAACCATAAGTCTGAGCAAGCAGAAATCATATCTCAAGTCCGTATAATCCATTACCATTTCAAACTGACCCCAACAATAAACTGACCCTCATTTTAGACCTGTTCGCCAGCTCCATACTCCAATCGTACCCCTGTGTTCTGTACAACGAAGCGTAAAAAAGTCATTCGATACACTTAAAATTTGACCTAGGAATAACATCAGCAAAAATGTTCTAGTTGGAACAAAAAAACGAAGTAAATTGCACACAAATCTTCCATCGTTTTACGTAAATAGAATTTATCAAATTTAATTTCACGCTTCATGCGCTCATTTCTATTTAACTTTGAGTGGCGCCTGTCCCAAGGAAAAAACGGAAAAAAGAAGAAGATATAAAAAAAGGCCAATGAATGTCAAAAAATGTGACCATAAATGACATGGCCCCCCCGGCAAGTGTCTGTGGCAATGAGCACAATAAATCTGAAAGCACAGATGAAGATAGTGGCAGAAAAGGCAAAAAAAAAAAAAAAAATATGAGCAAAAAAGGAGAATAGTAAAATCTGTGATTATAGAGTGTAGAAAATCAGAAATGATGAAGGTTGCAATTGAAATCGCAGTCTGAAATTGGAGTATTGTAAGGACCCAGGCTAAAGTTATGAAATGCTTCAGTGCAGCTCTGAAATGGGCTGTGCAAATATTTGGGCACATGTTCCATAGCAGAGGGCCAAACTTTGGCCCCACACAACATGAACCCCAAAATCATCTTTTGCATATGCTATAAAAACATGTCAAGAGGCAGATACAAACAGCAACAACAGCAACAACAACAACAGCACGGAAAGAAAACATAAAATTTCCGTGTCAAGTGTTGTTGGGAAGCTGTTTTTCAGCTTGACTTGCTTTTTGACTAGGGTTACCCTGCTCCATAACGGGCACCCTTGCCCCCCTCCTTCACCCCTCTCCATAGCTATAATCATAATCAAAAATGTATTTAATTTGCTTTTATTTTCTTTGCTGTGTTCTGTTTAAACTTTTGGCGGTTCGCACATAAATTTTTGATATATGTGTCATGCATAGTGATATGGTGTGGAAAATTACTTTGTATTTTAATGAGTTGCCTGCGATTTTTGGGCGCTACCAAAGTTCGTCCTGCTACTTGTATATTTGCGGCCTGCGCCTAACACAGATAATGTGTTGAGAAGCGTGTTTGTATGTGTGTGTGTGTAGAGAGGGAAAATTAAATGGCTTGTGGGTTGTATGTTGATGTGAATGGCATGATAAACGTCAAGTGAAACTATCAAAATGAGAGTAGATCATGAGCTGTAATAAATAACATAGGAATTGTGGCTAAGGGGTTAGGTTTTTGATATACCAGTTGACATATGCTGAAAGTATATATATAATAATAATAATAATAATAATAATAATAATAATAATAATAATAATAATAATAATAATAATAATAATAATAATAATAATAATAATAATAATAATAATAATAATAATAATAATAATAATAATAATAATAATAATAATAATAATAATAATAATAATTGATTTCAGGCAAAACCATTCAACAACCTACTAGTATATCCTTACCTCTTTATCTTTATACTTATTTAACCTTTTTTAAATTCCAGCTTAACTTTAATTTAAAATTTGTATACTTCAATTCATTTTCTTAACTGCCTGAATACATAAGTAAGGCAACTGTTAACTGCCCACATTGGCATTAACATTTCCCTGTCCCAACTATTATTTTTAGCACATGTCCAAACACTTCCTCATTTGGCCACCCCACAGCGAATTGCCATAAAGTTGAATTAAAACATTTACACATTCTGCCAAAATGAAGATCTCAATTTGCCTGCGGTCCTAAAACAATAGATTAACCATTTATCTATGATTATGATCCTCGGTAGCTTGTTCTCGTTCTGTAATCGAAACCGCCTCAGGGCCTGGCATTTAATATGCCAGTGTTTATTAGAATTGCGCCAACTTTGTAGGCTGGGATTTGGCCGCAGCTGACCGAATTGGCAACACGTTGCAGGCGACATTCGCCGTGCAGTTGGAGCTGGAGTTGGCCAAAAGTTGTGGCAAGTGCAGCGAGGCGTAGCTTTTTTAATAGAGTCATAACTTGGCTTCAACTAATGGGCTCGCTGTGGAAACTGAATGGCCCGCCAGACTTCGCTTAGCAATAACATAAAGCCCTCGTTTCGCCTCTGTCTCTCTGTCTCCTCTATTCTTTATTCTCCCACTTTTTGTGGGCACGACTTTGGTTACAATTCAATTTGCAGCGGACGCTTTTCCTTGTCCGTTTTTTACTGGTCTGCGGCCTGAAAATTTGTGCCCTGCCACCTGGCTGGGAGTGTCGTAAATGTGTGCAAATTGTGGGGTGTTATGCCTTCCAGATCTCTATATATATACATATATATATATATTTATTCGTATATGCAACGGGCGGTCTCTCACTGCTGCAGCCAGTGTGTGGCATGTGGCCAGCTCTAAGCTGTTGCAGGGAACCCGTTGTTTTATTGTCTGGACCCTGGCCTGGAAGGGGACTCATAATTGTCTTGGGCAAATGTTCGTGTAAAATTTTAATTGCTTTTTAGTGCAAACACTTGGAAAATTTGTAGTTTGCCATGTCTAACAAGCTCGGAGCAACAGGCCAAATGTCAAACATGTTGGCTGACACCGATTAAAAATCACAGAACATGACAAAAATCCAGATACGATAGCTATTTTTAATGTGACGCAGATTTATGGCAGGTGAATAATATAATTGATTTACCTGTAGCCAGTGCTTTAGAGTTTCTGGTAAATTTAAATCAATTAAAACTATAATTAAATATATATATATATATTAAATTAAACTATAAACTGATATACAGACTATAACCAACTGTAGCTGCCATAGTTTTCAGCCTGGCAATTTAATTAAAGCGTCATAACTCAGTGGCGCTGGCCACAAAGTAGTCGCTCCATTAACCATTAACAAAACAAAACTTAACTGTACCCCAGCCTTCGAAATGGACCCAACCGCAACCGCAGCGACGACCACGCCTCACTTTGAGGCAGGCGACAAGTTCACCTTTTAATGAGGCAAAGAGTTGATGCCACATAACGAGGCCATTATAGGGCATTGTGTGGGCCGGGCTTTGGGTCTGTGGCACGCATTGACGCGCCGAGCGGGATTGGAGACGCCACAGGAGACGCGACAGGACTCGCGGCTTAGCAAGTGCTAAGCAACCAGCAAGGACAATGCCAAAGTCTTGGCAAAGCTTTATTGTTATTTTAATTAGAAAACTTAATGTCAGCTGGGGTCAGTTATCAGTGGCAACTTCAATTAGTGGACTTTCATTGATGTAATGCGAAAGCAGGTCGAGCAGCTGCAAACTATGCTACACATTTACACAAAGCATTATGATATATAGAAGAAACTGGCAGGCTTGAAAAAAACCTGTAAAACTGTTGCGAAAAACAAGAAAAAATTTAGATGGACCACAGAAATTTGCTCGTAGCGAGCAAAGCATGCATGTAACTGAAAAAAAAGCACGAAACTCCCAAAAGTATGCAACACGCCCGTAACACCACAAAAACAACAAGACACACACACACACACACACACAGAGTTGCCAGGTGTTGGTGCAGGCAAAAACTAAAGACGAACGTAGAGCAAAGGGGGAAAAGAAACATGGGAGAGGTAGGAAAACCGCAAGCTTGGCCAGCTTGTTGCAAAAGTAGCATTTTATTTAACCAGAGTTTGAGTTGGATGTCCTGTTCGTCCCGCCCTATATGCGAAATTGTTTTATAGCTGCCCAGGAACGGTCAGTCACTGCGCAAGCAACAACAATAGCAACTGCAACTAAAGAAAGGATGGCAACGAAACTTGTGTACCCTACAGTATACAAGAATTTTGTATTGAATAATGCAGCTATGTTTGAAATGAAGTTAAGAACCGATTACATTAATTTACATTTTGAATAAAAACTGCAAAAACGTTTGAAGAAGTTTTTTGAACAGGATATAAGTAGAGTAAGAAAGTTTTCTGGATTTTTCTTTTCAAAATCTTTGAAAGTTTTCTACTCATTTTTATAGAAACTATATTTTATCTTTATATTTTCTGTCTACAATTAGACTTAAAGTTGTATACTTAATTTTAAAATTTACTGCAAAACTAAAATACCTTCGAAAAGGTGGCTAAAACGGTGCTGAGTTTGTTTATGGCCAACTCGTTGGACTGAAACGGATGTGCCTTTAAGTTGTATATCCGTTGGCCCAAACTGTAAATGTGTGCATGTGTGTGTGTGTGTGTGTTTTCTATGAGCAGTTTTTGAGCATGCAGTTTGAAGGTGAAGCATTTAACAAAGCATCGTAAATTGCATCAGGCGAGCAGTTAGAAAGCCGCCCCTCCCCCCCCCCCCCAAAATAAAGAACCGTTACGTATATGTTGTAATATGAGCCAGAACAGAGCCAGGACCAGCATTTTATTGAGGTTTTCTTGGCTCGCTCTATTTTTCTAGGCTTTATTATGAGTGTGTGTGTTTGCTGGGAAACTTGTATTGCACATCCATAGAGATAGCCTATAGTTTTAACCTGCTGTGAAATTAGATTATTTTGAGCTCTCTGGTACTTATAGCTGATAGCTGCAAATGTGTAAATATGACAAAAGAATGCAAAATAGATGCGGTTGATAATGCTATTTAAGTGAGCTTTGAATTGGAATGTGGTTTTCTTATGTGCACAGGCTATCAGTATTGGAATTTTAAAGAGAAATTTGCAAATTATGAAGTTCGTTTTACCTTGCTCTATGCCAATAGCCTTATCTGTTTGTGTAATCTTGTTAGGCACATCAGCTTAAATTAAATCACCTGCTACGCTCACCTAAAGTAAGTTATTATAAACGCAATGCAAACATTAAAATCGATGAGTAGATAGACCCGGACGTTGGTCTCAACGACTATGCATTCACCTTGATAGAGCCATCAGTTTCCAGTGGCTTTTCCCTGGCTGCTTGCAGCGCATGCGCAGCAAACTTTAATTAAAGTCACGAGGGGGGAAACTTTTTTAATTACAATTGAGGCTGGGAAATGCATTTGATTGCGCGATAGGCGTTGCTGTGTAAATAGCCAGGCGGTGGCTGAAACTAGCCGCGCGGATTGTTTATCAGCCGAACCACGCCCCTTCCAAAGTGGGCGTGTGTGGTCATTTTTCGCGCCAAGTGCAAATTGCGGAGCGTTCTTTCTCTCTCCCTCTCTCTCTCTGTCTCTCTCTCTGTGCAAATAAGCAATTATTTGGCTTAATAAGTCAATGGGGCTGTTGGCAACCGGTTGGTATTTCTCATCGCCTTGACGCCTGACTGTTGATTGCTGCTTCGGCTAATAGAATTTTGGCTCCTCCTCAGCCACCGCACCGCACCGCACCACAGCCCGGCAGGCAGCAGGCAGCGCCGGCAACTTTGCTAAATAGTCCGCATAAAAGTTGTGCGCAACAAAGTTGAAGGCACAAAGTAAATGAAGCCGCCGTCGCTGCCGCAGCCTCAATTTAAAATTAAGCTCATGAAAAGTAGTTAACCTCACGCGGGATGCGGCCAAAGCCACCCTCAAAGCCAGCAACAGCAGCAGCACCAGCAGCAGCACCAAAGCCAAAGCCGTTAACTACAGCACAAAGTCAACGACGACGGCAAGGCGGACGGATGCGAGGATTCGCTCGCTGGCGAGGATTGGCCCTTGTTCGCATTAAAGTAAGCATGAAATTAAAGCTAACCCCAATGGCGACTTGCAAAATAAACTGCAGCCCACACAGCCAAGGGGGCAAGTGGAGTCTAGGGTGAGTTTTGTGGTGGAGGGGGTCCTGCAATGTTGTTGCATTAAATTAGCAGCCATGTTGTATAAAAAGAAGCGCCAATTTTTGTTGTATTTTCGCAAATGTAAACAAAAGCAAAAAGAAACAACAATAGCGGAGTTTTGCATCACACACTGAGCGAAATTTATGAGTACAATAAATTTTAGTATTTATTTTATTATCCATAATATTATAATTATTATGATGAAGAAAATAATGAATTTACTTTTATTTTACTTTATGAGAATGTTTCTTAAAATTAAAGAATCCACCTCCCATTTCTCTCACTGTTATGACCCAAATGTTGAAGATGCACGTCTTATATTTAAGCTAAAGCAACGATTTAGATTCTCTACTCATTTTCTAGCTGCACTTATTTGTTTTGTCTTTAATTTTGTTTCGCAACATTTCACAACCCTCACTAAAAAAGAAGAAGAAGAAGTTCATTTCCGTTTTCCAACTTCGAGCCATTCATTTTCTTAACATCTCTTCGTCTGCGTGCTGTTCTTATATTTTTCTGTGCCAGGGCTCCGATATTACAACACCCAAAGGTGTAATTGAATCAAATGAGCAAAAATTTCAGATTACTTGAAAATGTTGAGCGTGGGGCAGGCAACAAACGGTAGACACGAAACTCATTTCGCATGGGGCAATCAGCGGCAGACGGCGGCAGCCATTCAGGACGAGGTATTGGAGTCGTTTAAATGCAGTCGGATGTTAAGCGTGAGTTGCTTTAGGGGGTTGCTTCTTATTATATATAGGGGAAGCACTTACTATACACCCGTATCTAGACACATGCCACTTGTGAGTAAGTAATGGTATGGGTATATCATAGTCAGGATTTCATCACAGACTTGCCTTAATGGCAAATGTTTTATTGCAACTTTGAGGGTTGCATTTATGTTAATAATTGACATAGCAAATGAGCTACAAGTGTGAATATCTGACATATCTGGCAACAGATACAATCAGTGAAAGTGCTCGCCACAGGCGCCTGCCACATCCGGTGCGAAGCGGAAACGGAAGTGCCCAATGCTGGATAAGTAGTCTCAGATAGAGACAAAAAGAAAATACGCTTCACGCACATATGCACAAAATATAATGCCCAAAACAAATATTTAGCGACAGAAAATTATGAACGGCAAAAGACAGCACAGCGACTTTTAAGACTACAAAAAAAAAGAAGGAGAACTCAACCAAAAAAAGAATTTGCTACAAAATGGCATTTAAGCTGCTTTTGCTAAGGGTTCAGGGCCTGATATTTGGTGGGTGGGGGTAGGTAGCGTCAGTCTGGTGATTTATGTGCACTGTTGAAGGTTCAAATAAGCGTTAAGTTTTCATTTCCGCTGGCGCCGCTGCGAGAGGACCATGAACAGTTACAGCAGCAGGACCAAAGTGAAATATCTGCACAAAAATGAAACTGAAAAGAAATATTGTTTTCGTTTTTGTTTTTATTTTTTTCGTACGTTTTTCGCCGACTTTTCTGGTCCTGTGTGCGGGCCAACAAAGCGCCACATTATTACAAAACAAATTAAGAGAAATGTTAAAACAAAACACATGGAGCCAAGTTGAAGTTCAAGCGGAGAGCTTCCGCATTTGGCAACTAGAAAATAAATTACAAATATTTCTCGAAACAGGTACAAAGAAACAAAATCGATGGGATTTGTTGCCCTAGAGTTCACTGGCCATGTTAATGTTGAAGAAAATATTCTTTAAGGCAAATGCGAGAATTTAAAATAATTATTTTCACAGTAATTATTTTTGTTGGAAAAATCGTGCTCACTGCCATTAACAATTTCAAGCAATGCAATAAATTAAAGGCCAACAATTTCTCATTAAAATATCTTTTCAACTGCCAAATTACTTGCCAATTTAGCGCAAATGGTGCAAACCACCGTTACAACCCTTAAGCCCGGCCAAAATTGGATACCTTAAAACGTTAATCAATGTTGATATGCAGAAAATGATATTCCAGGTAAGCAAACACACGCACAAATTTACTTCACTCACATTTTATTTATAGCGTTTGCAAACACTTTGTGGCTGGAGTTGCTCAAGAAAGCGCAGCGCACAATGCGGCGTATGCGCAATTTATCAAACATAACAATGGCAATTAATTTGTGCACTGCCTTCAAGCTTGTTAAAAATAAACTTTTATAAATCAAACGTAACGAGCGTGTAACCGAACGGACAGGTATGAGTATAACAAACCCAACTTCCTACTTCACCAACCCTCGCTTGGGGGTTGCTTTTCATCAGGTGGTGGTATTTTTACAGCATTCCCCACCCCCGGGCCCTCAGCAACTTTTCAAATAAAACTCAATGGAAAAATATTTACAATTGGGCGCCGCATTTTTGTTTGGCAGTCGTGACTTTGGCTTTGTTTCACTGTTTCGGTGCCCACGTGGCGTATGAGTTATTTATTTTTGAGTTATTGGCATTTGAAACTTGGCTGGGGTAATATCACTGAAACTCGAATGTTAATGCCTGTTTAAATATTGTCTGGAACTTTGCTGTTGCTGTCTGGGTATCAAAATATCAGGAGGGAAACTTTGTGGAATGATTCGAAAGTGATAGAGCTTAACTGAGATAATAATTTATCATTTATTTTGTTATGAAGTGTATAATAGATAATTATGAGTGCTGCTAAAATGATTGTATATTGTCAAACTAAAATATCTATCCTTTTTAAGGATAGTTTTAGATTTAAAGAAAAATAATATTATATATGAAATTATTTAAAAAATTACTATTGTATAAGTTAGGCAGTTTTATAGTTCTTTATATCATGCTGTATCAGGATCAGTGAATATGATATTAATGAGCTGGCCATTGCTAATACATTTCTACGATCCAAGTTAAAGAGACCCATAACGGACAGTTGTGGAGGATTGCGTATAAACTGGAGCTGAAGGTTCTCAAGCTGCAAACAAGTAGATTTATGTTAGCCTTTAAGGATTACCGCATATAATACCACTCACTGCAAACTCCAAGCGTTCACCCAAACGCGGAGAAAACGTAGGATATTCCGAGAGGTGCTCAACCATATCCTTTTGCAGATCCTGCATATAATATGATATGGAATAGGTAATGTGTGTGTCCAAAACGTAGCAAATGATGCAAAAATAGAGCAACAAATTGTGGCAGCTCAACTGGTCGACATGCATCATGCCATGTCTGAAGGCAGAGAAGACGTAGTAAACGCCAGAAATCATGGATATGTTGAATACAAGACACATGCACAGAGTCTGTAGTCCAAAGATGTGTGTCAGGCGCAGCACAAGATTCTGCAGCTCTCTCTGCAAGCGAGCCAAATCGTTCAGTCTATTGGCCAGTGAAGAGCTTTTCAGGATGCACATGTCCTGGCGAGGATCCCGGTCCAGTAGGCGCGTCTCAGCCACTATCGAGCGCAGCTCATGATTAAAGAGTACCAAGTGTCCATGTACAGTCAGCAACGAGAAATAGAACTGACTAAGGATAACATTGAGCAGTCCAATCATAACGTAAGCCAGGAACATGGTCATCACCATTAGCGGAGTAAGGCTACGTCGCAACTTATGCAAAACCAATATCAAGTGAATGACCTCCGTCAGAGTAGCGGCGATGCTCTTGCTAATGACGCCACGTCGCCAGAGTCGCATCACCTGTGGCTGCTGCAGCACCAGGCGCCGATAGCTGCCCATCAAATGGACGATTCGCCGGCGCTGCCACCAGCGGCTCAGGATCGTCACAAACACACAGCTGATCCGCAAGCACATCCCCACCAGGAATACGTAATGATGCAGTGAGTTCGCATTCACCCAGAAGACTTGCCACACTCGCGAGTAAATCACCAGTGGCACCAAGGTGAAGATTAAAGTGTTTACTACCGCCGCATAGATCGTTGCTTTGCGGCTTATTGTCGCGCGACCCGTCTCAAAGTCAAACTCGAAGTTGACCACTCCGATAAGACGACTATAGTAGTAGTTTAGGCGCAGCAGCAGCTTGACCACGTCAAACATTACGAAAACACTGAATTAGTTACTCGTTGGCAAATGTGCAGGTAGCTAATATGAAAGCTTGTGTTTGTGATGAGCGATAGATTCTAATGAGCTGATGGCAGATTTCAGCCATATAGGAAGTCGTGTTTGTAGGATTAAAATAACATTAGTTAATTGGGCAAATTTATTTTCGGATACATAATAATCTGTCAAAGCCCAAACATTAGTCCCGGAAGTCATAATAGTTGCGGCACGTGAGTAATAAATTTACAGTACTGCTGTACTGACAACTCAAGACCCTTTAGAGATTTTAGCAAAATTCCTGTCCAATAAGTATGATATTTATATAGAATTCCCCTCAGTTGAGCACTCTCGACTCGAGCATCCTTGTACGGACGCATTAATTCCATTCAACCGTTAACAAAAACAACCGCACGTTAAAAAGAATGGCATTTCACATATCAGTTTATATGATATAATGCCAGCATAAACCAATTAGTGAAACAAAACACATATATTTTGGCCATGACGAAACATTTTGGGCCAAGCGCTTTATCCGTTTATCGCATCGAATGCAAGACGGGCAGCTTATTGTTGTTGTTGGCGCTCTCGATTTGCATTTTAGTGGCGGGCGAAGCGGCAAAAACTAAAAACACATTCGAGCTGGCCAAACAAAAGGCATTCAATTAAAATGTGCGCTATTTGCTGCCCATGGCAAAACACTTAATACAATTTACGCAATTAATTTCGTTGCAGAATGCAAACAGCAGCAAATGGCAAAATGGCAAAATGGCGATATTTTCAAATGTTTGTACAAAATGCACAAAACTGCTGACACGCACACAAAAAAACGAAAGAGATAGGCAGCAATCGATTTATATGCAATATATTATAGCCGTATACGTAATTTAAGTGCAACAAAAATGCAATATTAATGACCGACATAAATGGCAGACATATAAACGCATTCGACTATCTGAAAGCTGCAGTCCTGCAGTTCTTGCCGTCAGTGCAAATATTTTGTGTAAAAACAATTTGCACAAATTGCAAAACCGAATATGGGCCAAAAACACAAAACCAATTTGTCGTATTGTTTGTCAATGGCCATAGAGCAGTCCAAATGGTTTGCTGGGCCCTGGCCATGAATGATGTTGAGTCATTCATCTTCTCAATGGCTCGCTGCTGTTGTGCATTTGGGTCAACACAAATAACAACAAATAAAAACGCAAACTATACGATTTTTTTTTGTGTGAATTTATGACATTTTTTCAAGGTGCTTTCTACACAGCATAAAAGTGGAAAGAACACACAAATTTAAGGTGTTCTCTACACAATAGAACAAATAAATGAATAAACAAAGATAGAAATATGAAGCAAAATATTTATACCAGAGGGGTATTATGATATAATCATCGGGCAATCATCATATCAGTCATGGATAGCGAGCAAGTTTTTCTGATAGAATATATAAACAGAAATGTAATATCACAGCGATAAATGTTCTTCACTTACTAGACTTTGAACAATCTATAGCGATTAAGATCTGGCTCATTGTTATCACAATTTTGATACACCTCTTTTTTTTATATCGATGCCTATCTTTATGGAGCGCTAACAGCCTGTTGCCAAGTTTAGCGTTCGTCCGGCCACCTGCTGCTCACCTTGAAACCTCTGCTGAAATGAGCCAGCGGCAGGCACGCCAACAAGCCATCAATCAATCGATGTGCAGTCGAGTGTATAAATTTAGTGGAAGATGCTTTAATTAAAGCCACCAAAGCTGAGGCCGCATTATGCATTACGATTGGCGAATAAATCTTTTCGCGCCACGACACGAGACGCATTCAAAATGCTAAATTAGTAAAATGTCACTTTCGCTTTCAAGTTGCTGCAAGACGAAGGCGACAGAATTTCCGCAGGGCAGGCAATGTTGTTGCTGTTGTTGTTGTTGTCGGTTGTTGTGATCAAAGTGAAGCACCGACAGAGGCGGCAACCACATAAATTATCGCTAGCTAAGCAGGCACAGACAGGCACAAGAGGGACGGGGCAGGGAGGGGGGCTGCCTGTTGCGAAATGTTGCACATGTGGCAAGCAAAGCATTGACATACTTCAAAGTGTTTGCTGACTGCATTGTTGTAGAACACAGCAGCAACAAGGGCAGCCGCCGATACTCTTGAAACCAGCACTGTCTGCTAGTTAATTTTGGTTTTTATTCAGGTCTCCGATATGGCATGTTATAAATATTTGCAATGCTTTGACAATGCTGAAATGTATCCGCAACTACAACTGCATCTGTTTTTGCATCTGTATCTGTATTTGTATCTGCATCCGTATCTGCATCTGAACTGCCATCCTGTTTAGTTGGCTAAAGGCGCCAGTGCGCATAAAATGAAATTCCTTATCGCCGGCGCCCTGCTAAACGTTTTCTCTCACTTTTTGCATCTCCTTAGCTGCTTGCTGTCTGGCAATTTGCTTTTTGCCGACAATGACAACAACAGATACAACAGCTCCAACTGTTGCCCCAAGTGGACCCTGACCAGCCTCAACTGGTGGTGCACTGAGGCTGAAACGGACACCGCATGGGTTTAAGTTTTCAAATTGAATTTCTTATGCTTTGGCAGGAATTTAATTTCAATTTTGCTTCTTTAAGTTTGTTTGTTTGTTGAAATCATTCGCCATGGCTATATTACTTTTATGTTCTCAATAATGAACAGAAATACGCAACAAAGTCCACATAGTGTATACCACTCATGCATATTTTCAAAGTCCAATAACTTTGCCAAAACTGATCCGATTTCGGATTCCAAGGCCATTTTGTCAATGTTTTTTCATCTTTAACAATTCTACATTTAAAATTGAGAAACTTCTCATTTTCGGATTTTAAGTCACAAATCATGTCAACAATTCTGACATGTCAAGACTCAAGTCTCTAGAAACGCCCTTCCCAGACTTCAAACTACCATAACTTTGCCAAAACTGATCCGATTTCGGATTCTAAGGCCATTTTGTCAATAGTATTTCATCTTCAACAATTCTACATTTAAACTTGAGAAACTTCTCATTTTCGGATTTTAAGTCAAAAATCATGTCAACAATTCTGACATGTCAAGACTCAAGTCTCTAGAAACGCCCTTCCCAGACTTCAAACTACCATAACTTTGCCAAAACTGATCCGATTTCGGATTCCAAGGCCATTTTGTCAATGTTTTTTCATCTTTAACAATTCTACATTTAAAATTGAGAAACTTCTCATTTTCGGATTTTAAGTCAAAAATCATGTCAACAATTCTGACATGTCAAGACTCAAGTCTCTAGAAACGCCCTTCCCAGACTTCACTCTACCATAACTTTGCCAAAACTGATCCGATTTAGGATTCCAAGGCCATTTTGTCAATAGTATTTCATCTTTAACAATTCTACATTTAAAATTGAGAAACTTCTCATTTTCGGATTTTAAGTCAAAAATCATGTCAACAATTCTGACATGTCAAGACTCAAGTCTCTAGAAACGCCCTTCCCAGACTTCAAACTACCATAACTTTGCCAAAACTGATCCGATTTCGGATTCCAAGGCCATTTTGTCAATAGTATTTCATCTTTAACAATTCTACATTTAAAATTGAGAAACTTCTCATTTTCGGATTTTAAGTCAAAAATCATGTCAACAATTCTGACATGTCAAGACTCAAGTCTCTAGAAACGCCCTTCCCAGACTTCAAACTACCATAACTTTGCCAAAACTGATCTGATTTCGGATTCCAAGGCCATTTTGTCAATGTTTTTATATCTTTAACAATTATACATTTAAAATTGAGAAACTTCTCATTTTTGGATTTTTAGTTAAAAATCATGTCAACAATTCTGACATGTCAAGACTCAAGTCTCTAGAAACGCCCTTCCGAGACTTCAAACTACCATAACTTTGCCAAAACTGATCCGATTTCGGATTCCAAGGCCATTTTGTCAATAGTATTTCATCTTTAACAATTCTACATTTAAAATTGGGAAACTTCTCATTTTCGGATTTTAAGTCAAAAATCATGTCAACAATTCTGACATGTCAAGACTCAAGTCTCTAGAAACGCCCTTCCCAGACTTCAAACTACCATAACTTTGCTAAAACTGATCCGATTTTGGATTCCAAGGCCATTTTGTCAATGGAATTTCATCTTTAACAATTCTACATTTAAAATTGAGAAACTTCTCATTTTCGGATTTTAAGTCAAAAATCATGTCAACAATTCTGACATGTCAAGACTCAAGTCTCTAGAAACGCCCTTCCCAGACTTCAAACTACCATAACTTTGCCAAAACTGATCCGATTTCGGATTCCAAGGCCATTTTGTCAATGTTTTTCCATCTTTAACAATTCTACATTTAAAATTGAGAAACTTCTCATTTTTGGATTTTTAGTCAAAAATCATGTCAACAATTCTGACATGTCAAGACTCAAGTCTCTAGAAACGCCCTTCCCAGACTTCAAACTACCATAACTTTGCCAAAACTGATCCGATTTCGGATTCTAAGGCCATTTTGTCAATGGTATTTCATCTTTAACAATTCTACATTTAAAATTGATAAACTTCTCATTTTCGGATTTTAAGTCAAAAATCATGTCAACAATTCTGACATGTCAAGACTCAAGTCTCTAGAAACGCCCTTCCCAGACTTCAAACTACCATAACTTTGCCAAAACTGATCCGATTTCGGATTCTAAGGCCATTTTGTCAATAGTATTTCATCTTCAACAATTCTACATTTAAACTTGAGAAACTTCTCATTTTCGGATTTTAAGTCAAAAATCATGTCAACAATTCTGACATGTCAAGACTCAAGTCTCTAGAAACGCCCTTCCCAGACTTCAAACTACCATAACTTTGCCAAAACTGATCCGATTTCGGATTCCAAGGCCATTTTGTCAATGGTATTTCATCTTTAACAATTCTACATTTAAAATTGATAAACTTCTCATTTTCGGATTTTAAGTCAAAAATCATGTCAACAATTCTGACATGTCAAGACTCAAGTCTCTAGAAACGCCCTTCCCAGACTTCACTCTACCATAACTTTGCCAAAACTGATCCGATTTAGGATTCCAAGGCCATTTTGTCAATAGTATTTCATCTTTAACAATTCTACATTTAAAATTGAGAAACTTCTCATTTTCGGATTTTAAGTCAAAAATCATGTCAACAATTCTGACATGTCAAGACTCAAGTCTCTAGAAACGCCCTTCCCAGACTTCAAACTACCATAACTTTGCCAAAACTGATCCGATTTCGGATTCCAAGGCCATTTTGTCAATAGTATTTCATCTTTAACAATTCTACATTTAAAATTGAGAAACTTCTCATTTTCGGATTTTAAGTCAAAAATCATGTCAACAATTCTGACATGTCAAGACTCAAGTCTCTAGAAACGCCCTTCCCAGACTTCAAACTACCATAACTTTGCCAAAACTGATCTGATTTCGGATTCCAAGGCCATTTTGTCAATGTTTTTATATCTTTAACAATTATACATTTAAAATTGAGAAACTTCTCATTTTTGGATTTTTAGTTAAAAATCATGTCAACAATTCTGACATGTCAAGACTCAAGTCTCTAGAAACGCCCTTCCGAGACTTCAAACTACCATAACTTTGCCAAAACTGATCCGATTTCGGATTCCAAGGCCATTTTGTCAATAGTATTTCATCTTTAACAATTCTACATTTAAAATTGGGAAACTTCTCATTTTCGGATTTTAAGTCAAAAATCATGTCAACAATTCTGACATGTCAAGACTCAAGTCTCTAGAAACGCCCTTCCCAGACTTCAAACTACCATAACTTTGCCAAAACTGATCCGATTTCGGATTCCAAGGCCATTTTGTCAATAGTATTTCATCTTTAACAATTCTACATTTAAAATTGAGAAACTTCTCATTTTCGGATTTTTAGTCAAAAATCATGTCAACAATTCTGACATGTCAAGACTGAAGTCTCTAGAAACGCCCTTCCCAGACTTCAAACTACCATAACTTTGCCAAAACTGATCCGATTTCGGATTCCAAGGCCATTTTGTCAATAGTATTTCATCTTTAACAATTCTACATTTAAAATTGAGAAACTTCTCATTTTCGGATTTTAAGTCAAAAATCATGTCAACAATTCTGACATGTCAAGACTGAAGTCTCTAGAAACACCCTTCCCAGACTTCAAAGTACCATAACTTTGCCAAAACTGATCCGATTTCGGATTCCAAGGCCATTTTGTCAATGGTATTTTATCTTTAACAATTCTACATTTAAAATTGAGAAACTTCTCATTTTCGGATTTTAAGTCAAAAATCATGTCAACAATTCTGACATGTCAAGACCCAAGTCTCTAGAAACGCCCTGCCTAGACTTCAAACTCCCATAACTTTGCCAAAACTGCATTAGAGCTGCTGTCTGCTTTTGCATTAGAAGGCAGACAGCAGCTGGAACTACAACTCTAACCTTTTGACCTACACACAGATACTTACGTATATGTAACCGTAAACTCAAGCTCTTTACCGGACTGTGCACCCACCAGGCAGTGCCAAACTAATTTAGATTCAATTAATTAACTGCACACACTCACTGCGAATACGAATGCGAATCTCAAACTCGAAACCAATGCACATACGAATCCGCATCCATTGGCGGTGGGCCAAAATACAAGAGCCTTTGCAGTTTACCCCAGCGGCGATCTGCAGTTGCAGCAACTGGCTGGCCGGGTTGAGATTAAAGCGATAAACGACTGGACTGCAAACTGCCAATTGGAGCAGCGAATTCAGATACAGAGAATCATTCGCGCACTTGGCACACATTTTCCAACTGTCTGTGGCCACTTGGCAGACATTTCTGCCAATTGTATCGATAAATATTGCAGCGAGCCCCGCCGGGCATCGACTCTCTCTCTGGCCGGTCTAATAAAACGTTTGCATGCATAAATCTTAAGCTGTTTATTGGCCAAAATGCATATCTGGTACTTGCATGCCATTTGCTTTATTGCTTCCTATTGAATTGTGTGCTAATGCTTGGCAATTGTGCTTATCATAGTATGTGGATTGATGGAGAGAAAGTGCCATAATTGACAGGAAATTAGTCAACGGACTCGATAATAAATAAAATCTATAGAGCTTGGTTAAAGATATAAAGTTATCAATATAAAATGCGCTCAATCAATCAATAAGAAATGGCAAGAAATTAACTCTAATCTTCATATAAAACTTAATTAGTTGAGTGTTAAAAGTAGATAGTGATGAAGGTAGTAAAAAAGTAAGTTAGGTAAAAAAATCAATTAAAAATGAAGCGTTCCTGTTTTTTTTTTCATCATCTTTGGGACTTTTAAGTGGCTTTTAAGAAAAAATAATAATAAAACAAATGCGAAACTTTGAGATAATAATTACAAACAAACCGCGCAAAATAGGCAAAAATCATTTGACGAGCAGCAGCAGTGTATAAAAAACTTTTGCGTAAAACCCATTTAAACTTTTCAACAACTCATGCCGAGCAATGTATGGATGCAGTGCAGCAGCAGCAGCAGCAGCAGCTGGCAGAGGCAAAAGCAATCTGCGCCTGGCAACCAAACGTTTATTAAAACGGCAAAGACGCCCGACTCCCGATTCCCGACCCCCAAATGGCTGGAAGAGTAGCTCGTTGAGCAGTAGACATGATGTACATGACGATGACGTCGGACGTTGGCCAGTTGAGTGACCAGCGTAGACGTAAGGCGAAACTTTTCCACGACACACTTGATGCTTGATTAAAGCTTCGAAATGTCTTCCTCCTCGTGGCAGCTACCCACTTGAGTGCATATTTCTATGTACAGCTAAAGGAAAATATAATAAAAACAAGTCGCCTGCGTCTCCATTTAAATGTTCATTTGTTATGCTGTCGGCGGCCAAGACGATGATGATGATGAGGATGAGGATGAGGATCATCATCTGCAACTGCTTCTGTAACGCGAGTTTGTGGCGCGACTTTGTTCATGTTCTGTTGTCTATGCGTGACTGCCACTGGGAATGGGACTGAGACGGAGACTGGTAGTGGCACTGCCACTGGCGAGCAGCCAACAAGTGTCTTCAAACACTTCTGCTTCCACTCTGCTCAGCGCAGCTCAGCTGGCAGAGGCGCCGCCGGCGTTTGTCGTCAAGTGTGAGCGACCAACAAGCCGCTGGATGAGTCCAAGTGGCTGCCGGTTCTGTGCATGCAAATTACGTTGGCCACAATGTTTTGATTTTATTCGCATTTGATTATTTTTGCAATTTCATCGCTGCTCTGCTCTCAATATCACTGAAGTACGCAACCTCAGTCTACCCAGCAGCTGTGCGTGGGATTAGGCCTAGAAGTCGTCGCCGCGTGGGCTTTCGAGTCGGAGCCGGAGTGTGCGTGACGTGACATGTGTTCAAAAGTGCAGGAGAGTTAGTTACATATAGACGCATTTACAACATTTTCTACTCACTGTGGCAATTTCAATGAGTTGGGCATTGTGGTCATCAAAAGTGTGCCAGACGTGTTTTAGCTGTTGTATGCACAGCACAATATCTTAGCTTAAATCTGATACCTATTTTTATATATATCTACAACAATTTAAAATGACAATTTAGTTCTACAAATAAAATACAGTAATGTAAAAATTATAATTTAATTACAAAAGTGTGTACAGTATGTATAAAAGTTTCATTTGAAACCATCCGAATAATCTTGAACATTTCTCCATTTCATTTCTCTCTCACGCAACCAACGAACTAAACTAATCCAACTTTGGACTCGAGTCTCAAGTAAATCTCTGGCAGCTGTAAGCCAGCAACAACTTGCATTTTAGCTACCTGTCTGCCTTTCCAGGCCATGCACATCCGCCCAATTAATCCAATGCGTAACGACAACTTGGAAAAGACAGGAGAGACAAGAGATACAAGAGAGAAACTAGAGAAGCTATGCAGACAATCTGCGCCTACCGTTTTGTAATTTTTCGCGCAAATTCCAGGCAAGGAGCTTCGCTTCATGTGGCTGATAGGCTGCCTAGTTGAAAGTTGCCCCGTTGCATGTTGCAAGCTGCAAGCTGCCAGTTTGCCAGCGAGGGCAACGCATGATCAAATGTCACAATCAATTTCAATTTGGCGCTCGAATTGAGCTTCGTTAGCGGCAGCTGGCAAAGAAAACGAGCTGCCTGCCAGGTTGATTCGAGTGCTTCGAGATGATGCCAAGTGAATTCAAAGCCGAAAGCTAAAAAGCCAATGCCAAAGACAAAGTCGAAGCCAACTTGGCTGCCACTTTTTCTAATCAGCCAAAACCTGCGCGAGAAGCGGCTGTAATTTAACTAATTTGTATCTGTGTGTGCTTTTTATTAGTGCTTACGTGTGTGTGTGTTAACATGTGTGTGTGTGTGTAGATTCCTTTCAGCATGCTGCAATTGTCTCACGTTTCAGCTAGCAACTGCCAACTGGCAGCTATATTGTCAACTATGTGAAGAGAAATTGCAAATTACTTGCTGCCTTATACTTTAAGATAAGGCTGACAAAAATAAACTTTATATAAAAACTATACTCTCTTATAATGCTAGATTTTATTAAAAATTATTTTTTAGCAGCTTTTTAAACTAAGTAAATAATTGCCAGAAAAAAATAGTCTCAAATAATATACCCAATTCTTAGAAACTTTCATTAGTTTCTAATAAAAGATTGTTTTCAACTAAAGTTTGTCATATTTTTATATATTAAAAGTTAATCTCATAATAAATTACAAACGTACCGATAAAGTTATGTAACCCTTGGCAAGTGTATGTGAGTATCATTTCCATTTCAAAGTAGTTGCTGACCAATTCGGTTTTGGATAAAGGAAAATGCTAATATCGATAGTGGAATAGTTATGAGAGTGCGCTGCCTTTTGCCACGCCTTTTAAGGCGCACAATCAAATGTCAATTATGCAGATTTTATGCAGTTAGCATTGAAAACATACTGGAAAACTTTTAGCCAGCACTTTTGCTTTTTGTCCTGGCACTCTTCTATAGAGTCTTTTGTTCGTTGTTTACCAACGTCTAGACGTTTATTGTGATTTGGCGTGGGTTTCCTTAACGCATTGTTTGGTAGTTGGTCCAGAAAGCAGTTGATAAAAGTGGTAAACTGGTTCTTTTTTGGCAAATGATTCGTTGGAACTGTTTCAAAAATCGGTTGGTAACCGAACAATGCTACAAGTTTATAATTGTGCAAATGCTTTTTGTGCAAAGTTTCTTTGGCTACATTAACAGACTTTTCGGTTTGCAGATATGAAGTGTGATGTTGAGAAAGTTTATAATGTTTATACTGTGTTGTAGTTTTGGAAATGTTGCTGCGAATTTAAATGAGTTTTTCGAAACTTGTTAATGGCAGCATTAAATAGTTTCTTTTTGGTAAAGCGGTTAAGTGCCACAAAGGATAATTTTTAATTGTATTGTTTTGTTCAAAAATAATATATGAACTACGTACTCTTTTAAATTTGAACTGAAATAAACTTATTGCGGAATCTAAGTTAATATAACATACATTTATAAACCTCTTGTGTTTTAGTTAGCTCTTCTGACTTGACTGTACTTTTTGGCATTATTTACATTTCCCCAGCGATTCGGGCCAAAGCAATCTAAATGTGGCACCTGTGCCAAAAACTACCTACTTGCTACTCAGCATTCACTGAGTTATTACACAAGAAAACCACTTGGAAGAACTATGCAAATAACTTGAGGGTTACCTTCTGCTCGAGACGACAAGCGAGATGCTTTCGCATTTATCTGGCTAAGTTGGCAGGCGGCTGCCGTTAAGAAATCCCCACATGAATAATTACAGCGAAGCCAGTTCATTTAATTTCACTTTCTTGTCTTGGGGAATCCTTCAGCTAAAACCCTTTCGGGTGGTTGGGCGAGCGGCACATGAATGAAAATATTTAATGAAGAAATTTATAACAAACTTTCAGCAAATGGCAGCAGCGGCAGCTTCAGCAGCAGAGGCAGCGGCAGATTGTGTGCTCATTTTAAAAATTATGAACATTAAATGCAAATTAAGCTAATCAATTAAGGCCGTAACGAAATGTGCTGCAAGTAAGCAATTCAAGAGTTCAAAGTACCCGGCACATTTCTGGGCCATTTGACGGCGCGCAATTAGGCAAGAAATGAGTGGCTGAAAGTCGATAGTCAACGCCGTCGACAGTCGACAGTCGCCAGAGTTGCCACCCCCATGGCCCGGCCAGCAACCCTCACAAATGACCGATATTAATGATAAAGCCACCCTCTGCATTTACTGGCATGCAATGCCAACCCTTTTGCTGTCGTCGTCCTTGCTGCTGGCTGCGTGTTCCTTTGACTCACACATTATAGGTCAGTGTTGCGCCAGAAATTGCGTTAGTTTGCCCACCCCTGGAAGTTTATATAGCTGACTTAATGATTGCATATTAATTTGGCGGGCTGCGTAAGTCGCAATTGTAACTACCTCATAGACAAATTGTCGGCGATTAGCCGTTAGGCTATTGTTTAACAAACAATGGCAAGTATATAAGTAGTATGATTCAAAGGTAGTTTAACTGAAGCTTGGCTCGTTAAAAGCCAACTTAACTGCTTGTCATTAGTTCAATGGCCAATTGACTGTGTGTGTGTGTGTGTGTGTGTGTGTGTAGTTATCTATAGATACAATTTGCAAACTCTGTTGAGGCCAAGAAGGATGTGTTTGATTGCTTATCCATCTGTCTAAAGTTCCATTTATATACTAGGCCAGGTGTCGATACCAATAAGAATAAGAGCCAGTATATATATGTCAGCTGTATATATGAAGATAAACCCCAGAGACTCCAAAAGATAAGATTTTATCTCATATTCGCTTATTCAGGTTTAACATTTAATAAGTTTCTTCATCTCAAATCTCGACCAATAACTAATATTTTATTTCCGATTCAAACACCCATATAATCGCTTTTGACAAACCATTACGTAAACGGTTTTATGGCGCCCATTGAAAGTGCCAACAATTTAAGCCCAATGCCATTTTAAGTTTAATTGGCCAAGTAATAGTTATCGTCCTGAATTCAAGCCAAAAATGGCACAATGAAATTTTAATGGGCGCCTCAAACGAACTGAAAAATCAACAATGCGACTGTAAAAATGAGACGCCGTCCTTCAGTTGAATGGGCCTAATCAAATTAAGTACTAAGCCTTGGGAAAAACCGCGAACAATTTAAAATGATTGTAAGTAAATTTCCCAAAACAATTAAATGACACAGCTCAGAATTTCCGCAAAACAGAACAGCTGTTTCGCCGTGAGAGAGGGAAAATGAGTTAGAGAGAGCGAGAGAGAGTGAGAGAGAGCCTGCGCAATCGCATGTTAATTTTGAGAAGTAAGTAGATTTTTATAGCATGCGATAAATGCGCTTGTCGCATGCGTTCGCTTTTAATTACTTGGCCAAGACATTTACATATGTGAACCGTACTATGTAAGAGTTGAGTTGCTTAGAAGATGGCCATAAAAGCAGACAAAAAGCCATAATGACTTGGCCCATCTGGTCAGGACCAGTAGTTGTTGCAAAGTGGATGAACAACTAAGCACCTACCCAAGGATAATCCATTTACCGTGCAAAATTGTTGCACACCAAGGATCTGTGTGTGGTTTGATGGGTGGAGGGGCGAGCGGCGAGGGGGGCTAAGCAACTTTAGCAGACAACAACGTTGCATATAAGCTGAGAAATTGTTTTATTACCCAGCGTTGAGAGCGTGTTGACTGAAAACAAAGGTGCGCACAATAAATTACATTGTTACACGGAACTTGGCAGCGTCTGCAACGGGCAGCAGGATACGCCAGGACACGACGGACACGGGGCAGGAAGTCAGCAACAAGCGTCACGTTAATGAAAAGGATTTTCTCCCATATGTCTGCAGTTAGTTTTCAACTCTGCCACCGTGCCACCGTGCCACCGTGCCACCGTTCCACCCATTGCATTATTTTCCGTGTGCACTTGAAATGACTTTGCCCCGAGGTTATTTAATATTTAAAGGCCTGGCCATTGAAGATTTCGCTTAGCTCTAACATTTCTAAATGCGCTTTGATGTTTTAGCCATTAGCTGAGGTTCAGACTTTGCATAAATAAGTAAACGCCAGCTTCATTAGAAGGTGTCGCCTCATAGCCGACTTTGTTAGGGTTGCTGTTAGTTTTGTGGTTAGTTTTGGTTTGTTTGGCTTGGTGTTGATGTTGATGATACCGTTATGTCTGTGCCTTGAGTTGAAGCGAAAGTGTCATAAGTCATCTGGGAAATGAGAGGCTCACACAGCTCCATGAAAGACCGCAAATTAGGAAGCTCTCTATTCTAAAATGGGAATGGTATTTACTGTAGCTAAGATGTCTGTTGAAATTTAAAATAGACTCAATGCTGTTGCATTCAAGTTTTAATGTTAAATGATGTAACTGATGAAAGTATAATACAAATGGGAAACAAATCGAGGACCGGGCCGAGCCGTTTAATATATGAAATTTCTTTATCATAGCAATCTAAGCCGAAAGGCATTTCAATATTTTTAGAAAAACAAAAAATCCGATTCAAAATTCAACATTTCTCAGCTCAATTTTATGCATCTACTTGTTGTTGTCATAATTCTTGAAATTACATAAATGGGATCCATAGTGAGTGCATTGAGGCAGCCGGATATGTATGTCAACATGGACAGTCCGCAGGCGCAGTTCGTACGCCAGACGATTAACGACAATAAGGTTGTGATCTTTAGCAAGACCTATTGTCCCTACTGCAGCATGGCCAAGGAGCAGTTTCGCAAGCTCAACGTGACTGCGACGATTGTCGAACTGAATTTGCGTACCGATGGCGAAGAGATTCAGGCGGTGCTTGGTGAAATGACTGGAGCTCGGACCGTGCCGCGCTGTTTCATCAATGGGAAATTCGTGGGCGGTGGCACCGATGTGAAGAGACTCTACGAGCAGGGTGTATTGCAGCGATATTTCCAGTGAGAGATGTTCAGTTTGGAGTTTGAATCTGCAGTTAAAGTTATGTTTGATTGGGAATAAAAATTATTTGGTTAACTATAGTTGATTTTTTCTATTCGAATCCTAAAGCTCGGTTATCTTCATGTACTCAAATTTTGAATTCACTTTATAAACAGGTCTACTTAAAGTCAACGCTGCAGTGACAGCGCAAATCGATAAGCCAAATTACGCATACGACACGTGTGCATATTGTAATGTGTGTGTGTGTGTTTTTATTTTGTACTTTTATTTTTTCGCTACACCTGCAAACAAAACAAACACAGAATGGAAAAATTTAATGGGACAGTAAACTAAATTCGACATTGTGCAAGCAATTTGAAAACAATTTACGAAATGTCAACAAATTACAGCAATTTGCTAGCGCAAATTCAATCAATTATTTGGTTGGCACAGCGATTTAAAGTTGGCTCAAACAAATGGCTTTTGACTTCCACGACGCGACGCTCTAGACCAGACGACGACGGGAAAAAATACTTGGGTGCAGTCGAGACAACGCGACGTATGCGTGATATGATGTGGTGCCTTTAAACGAATTTTATTTTTTTTACTGATGGCCTCATGCAAGTTTAATGACAGTCAGGTCTGTCGGCCAGTCCCTGACCGCCTGACGTTGACCCTGAGCTGCTGCTGAGATGCGTCGCATGCAAATGTGCTGAGAGTATTTTAAAGAAAAAACTGTGACACAAAGATGTCGTGTTTCTGTCATTGTTTGACAGAAGCGAGCGCGTCCTTTCAGGATAATAACAACAACAACAACAACAGTCTGGCTACATATAACATGCACAAAAATTCTGCGCTTCCTGCAAGCAGTTGTACAGCAACAAAAATGCCAACCCCCCTCGAACACTGCATTAATTGTTTTGGCATTCCTTACAATCAGGATGCAACAACTTAAGCGTCATATTGAGCAGATAAAGGCTGCGTTGTGCCTTTGTTGTTGATGCCATTGATGCATTTTTCCTGCCCGGCTTTTGTGTTGCATACATAAAGTCGCTCGGCATTTACAGTTTGCCTCAATTCAGGCTTTTATTACAGCGCAAAGTTGGGAGCCATTGCAACAGATACCGAACATTGCCTTTCAATTATTTTCTACCCCTAGAACAAAAATCGCATTTACTCACATCAATATATAAGAGTAAGCGATGTTTTTGCCTTCTTAGCCAACAAATTAAAAAGTGCACTTAAATATATATCTCCTGGCATTTAAAAATATATTAAGTTAAAGAGCTGTAGTCAAAGGAAGTGCACCCAAAAGATATCCTGCTGTGTGGCGTCATAGCTCAGTTATACCCTTTACTATCAACTTTAATAATAGAGGGTATGAGAAAAGCGTAATTGCTGCACTTGGCTGTCGGAATTTGTAATCAAAATTTTGCCAAAAAGCCACCAAAAGGCAAAAACTAATAATAAACGCTTAATAAATCGTCTATCAAAAGGCGGCTGCCAGAGTTGCCACTGCACTGCGCATACAAGCACACAATGCTGGCTACATATATGATATATGGTCTAGCCGATGTCTGGCTAACTTCAATTCCAACCTCAACTGCAACTGCCGCCTGTCCGCCCTTTTGGTTGGCCAAAACCGAAAAACTTGCGCCAAAAAAATGCCAGAGAACAAAAGCTTTGCGTCGTTTTTATTAAAACCGCAAATTTAGCCAAGCGGAAGAAAATCGACTAATAAATTTGTTAGGGTCGTTTAAAATGGACTTAGCGCAATGTTAATTGTGGGCGTGGCTGGGCAATGAGTGAGTCTAGCCTCAACGCCAGCATAAATCATAATTTGTAATCACATTGTTTGACAAACAAAATTAATAATAGGGCTTAGAGTTGTTGACAGTAAAATACCTTGTAAATTTAATATTAAGATAACATTATATTTTGAAATATTTCAAAGTCGTTGCTTATTAATTGTTAAAAAACTGCTAACGATTTCTTTTACTATAACTAAGTTAGTTGCGAAAATAATCACATACATATCTGTTAATTAGGTAACTGCGAATACAAATTCACAAAGCTACTAAATAGTTAACGACTGTATCCATTATCGAGGGTATAAGCAGACACGCCTAATGACATTACCTATACAAAATTACCATGGAAATGCTTGGCAGCCAACTGGTTAGGATTGGCAATTAACATGGCCATAAAACGAGGCGACAAAGTTGCATCACAATTTAATAGCGTTTCTAATTGTGGAGAGGCAGATAGTCAGGCAGATAGATAGATATAATGCACCAATCAAAATGTAAAATGCATTTTTATTGAGTTTGTCAAACAGTTGGATACGTCACTGTCAATGCAAATTAAAACAGAGTTACCGCCGCCAGCTGAATGAATTTATGCACAAGCAAAACACTTGGGCCGCATAACAAAGTTCCAAGCTACCAAAAACGAGAAAAAAAAAAAAAAAAAATAGCATAAAAGCAAAAATACAAAAATACAAAATTATGGCCAAGCGTTGGATCGTAAAAAATTTCCATTGCTGTTGTAAATGCTGCGTGCTGGTAGCAAGTACGAAATTATGTCTAGCTATAACGAGTTTTTACGCTTGATAAGTCAGACAAAACAGAGAAAACCAGCAAACTATAGCAACATTGTGTTCGTAATGCTCAAAGTGTGAGTCTCGCAGGGGTCTTCAGTTAAAGCTAAGTTTAGCACTTAGTTGCATGCCAAGTGATTGCAGTTAAAAGAGGGGCGGAATTATGAGATTGGCTTACTCAAAGATGAAACTTACTATTAAATTGTATCAGTCTTTTGCTGTACCAAGTGTATTTATTTAAAAGTAGTAAACTATAATAAAGAATAAAGTCCAAAAACACATTTTTTCTAAAATAATATTTATATTTATATAAGCAATTTAATATACACATATGTAAATTGAACATTTTGTAGTAAAACAAAAATTAAATTCAAAAATCCCCCTTCATTTTTACCTTAACAAGTTTTCTCTGCACACCTAAAATAAATTAAAAATTGGCCGCACGCTAGCAAAAATTAGCGGAATAAGTAAAGTACAACTAGATGTAATAATGTAATTAAAGCAATTATTTTCTTGCTGACATGCAGCCTGAAGTAATCTTATGTTAAATAGAAATGTAGTATATTTAAAATAGTTTTTTGCTGAACCCTTTGATTAATATGCTAGCATAATGATATGTAGAATATGCATATATATATATATATATATATATTAAACAAATATATATATATACTGTATTATATATGCACATATATTTATTTCACTGACCATCGCATGTCATGCGGAATGCTAGACACACAAGGGACGCGAAATTCCCATGTTGAAATCCCGCCCATCTTGAAACATACACGAGCTATTCATGTCCAGACGAAGCATGCCCAATGCTTTCCAACTTAACCAGGCATATTATACATAGCTACATAGTATATGGTATATGTGTGTATATGTATACAGGTATAGTGTATCCTGTTGCTTTCGTGTCAACAACAACAGCAATAGCAACCGGAATTGAGAGGGACGTTGCAAGAACCCAGGACCAACCAACCGCCCAGGCAAGTTACAATGTCACGCACACATATTTCCTGTCATTCTAGCGTTTATTTCCTCACTACGCTTTCTTTTTTTTTATCGCATCCTTGTTAACACGTGCGTTTCTCTATTGTTGTTGCTATTATTATTATTATTGTTGTTGTGTGTGTGTGTGTGTGTGTGTGTTGCAGTGCGTCCATTTGGCCATGCCCCCGGGCCATTCAAGTTTATCAACACAGCGATCTTTGTGACATGGCCAAAGGAGGCAGCTTGGACTGGGCGGGCTGGGAGGTCTACCTCGGTTCGGGTTACCTTTTGACGTCCATGGGGGTGGCAGCGGCGAGTCCAGTGTAAAACAAAGAAATACAACAATAATATAATTATATGTTGGCATGACATGTTACGTGCAAGTGTCGGTTTGAAAAATTTTAACACATTTCCTTCGAGCTGACGGAATGTTGGGTGCTTTAAGATTGCACTAAAAGGCGCTGAAGCGATTAGAAAATCTAAGTTCTTATTATTTTAATTTCACTAATTTCAATTGAATCGTATGAAAAGAGAGTATGAAAATAATAACTTATATGCCGTATTTAATATCCATAAATTCAGACTTGCATAACTTTGGCCATAACTTTTTAGCCACAATCAAAACGCACAATTGCTGCGTTGGCTAAAACTAAACCAAAATTATGTTGGCCCATTCCCAGGCGTACCACAAGATAAGTATAATATTTCCTACCCTCCCACACCCACTCCAGGCGGTTAAATCCATCCCCAATAAGTAATTTGATACCTTGCGATAGCATTTTGGCAAAACTTTTGACTTTGAGGCCATTAATCAATTAATTAAGCATTTTATGAATATTTCAGCCACAACAGCGGGAAATTGGCATTATAATCGCCGGGGAGCTGGAGCTAAAATTCCTTTCCCGGTCCACGAGGAGCTACCTTTCGCGGGCCACTTAGCAATGCACATGAATATTTAACGCAAATGGCGAATATCTAAAAGTTATGTGGCTTGGAGTTGGGTTGGGTTCGTCTATGGCATGTGACCCGAGTGGTCCTGGGACTCCGTTTGGCCAAAGAGAGTAAAGGGTGCCTGAAGCTGGCCAGGCTTGGGTCTGGGCTTGGGCTTGGAGTCGGGTCCTGGCATAATCGAGCGCATGATGACGAGCTGCCGTTGACGCAGGATAATAAGCAGAAGCAGAAGCTGAGCGCAGAAAGGGATAATGACTTGTGCCCCCCTCCCCCCACGCGACCAAGAAGTTGATGAAAGCGCCGAGCGCAGGCGAGCTACCAACTTTCTAAGAAAGAACAAAACTTTATGACTAATTAATTAAATGCGCCATAAAAATGTGCGTTGTTGTTGTTGCCGCCCCATGGCAAAGTTTATGCATTTCCGAACCGTGAAAAATGAGCACCGAGCAATTTTCTGCCACCCAGAAAAATAATTATTTAAACAAAGAGCGGAAAAAACGAAGAAAATTAACAGAGCAGAGAGCGACAAAACGTTTGAGTTATATGCAAAACAAGTTTTGCCAGCATCGCTGACAAACTCTTGGCCAAATATGCAGGTGTGTGAATCGCGGAGTGTGTGCTGCTTTAATATAATTTTTTGTTTTTCTTTGCTTTTTTTTTATGATACGACCTGGAAAAAGTTTTTAATGAGTTTGCCAAATGCTGTGAAATGCGCAGCTAACATAGTTTAAAGTCTTTATATCCCAGTTATGTTAATACTTTTTAATAATAACAACCAATGACAATAAATGCATAAGAATGCTTTAATCGAGGGAGATAAATCTTAAGTAGGTTGAATCTGCATTTAAATTATAGCCATTTGTGAAAGTTCTTTTCTGCAAAAATATCATGTCAAAACTCAACAGATTTTGAAATGCGAGGCCTTTTTCGATAATGTTTTGATCGTCATTTTAATACTGCATTCACAATTTGAAATAAAATGTTGGCTCGAAATTCATGTTAGAATTGGACTTTAGTTTTAGCCTTGCAATAGAGTCTTGCACCTCACCTGCCCCGTCCCATTGCTCACATGTCAATATCATTCACAACAGCTGTCAGTGGCAAGGAAGCAGAGTAATCGCCATGTTATTCAATTTGTTTACAGTGGCATGTATGTATATAGTCGTAACTACCCAATCCCAAAGCGAGTCACACACACACACACACACACATACTCAAATATACCCATTAATGGTCAATTTCATTTCGATTTGATTGTGCCCAACGATTCAGGTCTGGGGCCTTCAAAGTCTGGGCTGGACTCGCAATTACGACAGCCTCCTGTGGCGCCGGTTAAGTGCGCGTCTGTTCAAGGGCCGCTCATTCGAGTAGTATTCACGTATTCACGTATTCACGTATTCACGTATTCACGTATTTGTGAATGTGAAGTATTTGTAAGCCAAAGGACCTCATGTGGGTTTGTCAAATTAGCGCTTCGTTTGTTGTGCTCGAGCCGAAACGCTGCTTAACAGCTCAAGACTCGTTCGACTGCATGGAAATTGTTAATTTTTGAGTCAAGTTTCCGCTGGCCATTTCTTACCACCGGCTTCAAGTGACTCACATCATCACGCAGCGGGATGCCTCTCTCTCCCATACACGACAAATTGAAATGAGTTTTGCTGACCATGCAAATTTCAACTCACCCAGCTTGTTGCCGTGGCTGCTAATCACAAATTCATTAATTTCTCAGACCATGGGCCCCAACACGATGGGCATGCAAATTAAACAATTAACATTTATATGCGGCACAAGCAAATTCAATGGTCAAGAGCCAGGGGGCTTTGAACTACCTATGATTATGCCTCAACTTAATTCAGGAGTGGGAATAATGTAAGTAATGTGCGCTCAAGTAGCTGAACAGAGGTTGAGATATGCATTTGTGTGAGTGCACATAAGCTGTACACTGTTAAAATTAAATAGTAACGGTTTTGAAAACCCAAAGTAATAGAAAAATTAGCAAAACTCGATTCCAGTTCTGTTAGAAATTACGTATGTTGTTTAAGAGAGTTATTTATTTCTAGCAATTTATAAAATACTTGCCTGGATTAATTGGTGATAATCTTGTATAGAATTTGAGAAAATTCAGATTTTTGTATCAATAATTTGCACGCCCGGAAATCGGAAGCAGCTCGTCGCAAACCCAGTGGCAAAACGATTGCACTTGTCGTTTGTCAAAGCGTTCGTTTCTGGTCTATGGCAAATCGAGTGGAGCGGGGTGGAGTGGAGTGGAGTCTATTTACGGACGATGCCCGAAACCAATGAGCCCTGCAGTACACCAAGCCCACTTGCCGGCTGTAATACCAAATCCTGAGCCCAGCAGCAGTTCTGTTTCTGATTCTGGCGATGGGTAAACAAGTCAAAGTAGTAACCGCCGACATTTTGCCATTCGACAGCCGCATCCAACACAGTCGGGGGCAGCCACAGACGCGTCTTTTGTTTGCTCTAACTCATTGTTGTTGCTGCTTGTGTGCGTGTGTGTGTGTGTGTGTGTGTGTGTGTAGTCTGGTTAGCTGTTTGCCATTGTGGGCTGCAGATTTGCTCGCTGAGGCACTAAACTTTTATTTCTTAAATCCGAAATCGTTTGTGCCCCTCGCACAAAGTCAATATGCGGGCACATTCAGGCGGAGGGGTAGAGGGGCTGACCCATGCGGGGTGTCGGGTTGCATGTCTGTCAACGGCAATGTAGCTGCTGTTGCTTCCTGTTACTGAAAATCGGTTTTTGTTGATTTGCGCGCCAGTTGTTTAGTCGCCAAAAACATGGAACGCCGCCAGTCAGACCAAACGACATCCACATCCACATACATATATATCCCCAACATCCAGGCGGGCAATGTCCACCAACTGGCAAACTGAAGTGGAGTTTTGTTTGTTGTCCGTTTGTCAATTACAAACTTTTATTGCAATTTACTTTTGTTTCTGGCTCGCAGCAGTCATTCGCTTCCATGTGGACACACTTTGAGGTCGTCTCGATGCCGGGAAACGGGGATCGGGGCGGAGGCAATGTCTGTGTCAGTGTCAGTGTCGTGGTCCTGCTCCTGCTCTTGGTCCTGGGGCCTCGCAATGATCCTGCAGGCCATTGTTGTGCGTCCATGTTTTACGTTCAAGTATTTAATATTGTTTTCGATGAAGTAATATCCATTTGCTGTTTGATGAATTGTAACGGTCGGCTGTGCCGCAATCAAATAACGATTGTCCTATTGGAATTTCATTGATGTTTTGGCCCAAGCGGACATATTTGGCACTGGCCAGCGCTATCACCCATTATTTGGCTGATGTTTGATAGCTCTTGACCAAAACGTGTTTTGTTGTTGTTCTTTGTTAGCATGCAAAGCCTGCAGGACGACCTCCTAGCCGTGTGAAGTGGAAGTGTTGAATATTCCTTTTGGGACTACTTCAAGGTTGCGTTATGTGGTAATTCCAACATTTATTCCTCTTCGCTGTGAGTGAGTGAGTTCAATTTATAGCTCTTGTGTTTTGTAAGCCCAACATAGAAATAAAGGCAATATCCTTAACAGCCTGTTATGTGTTAAGATGTTAGCACTGTTAAATGATATAATAAGTGAGCACCCATATCAAGCATAAGGAAATTTCGTTTTGGCAATTTAGACTTTTGAACTGCTTCAACTTTGCCAAAACTGAACCGATCCCGAAACTCGACACCATTTTCATCATGGTTTGTCTATTTTAAAAATCCTGGATTATAACCAATTGTGAAAACTAATTTTTTGCAAAAGTTTAATGAACCCCCCTTACCAATTTAGATAAAGGTCTATGTTTGAATACATATAAATAATTATGAATGGTTGTAACAGCTGGGTTGAGGGTATATCCTAGTCGGGCACTCTCGACTAGAGCATTCTAACTTGTTTTCAGTTTAAGTAAGTAATCCTGCAGACATGTTATTCATTCTCGTGCTCCTAGTAAGCATTTTAGTTATTTACTTGATTTAAGCTTCTTGTATAAATATTTTAACTTTGTCACTCCCACACAAGACGTTATGAAAATGCAATTTAAAACAATTTGTCAACGCCACTACAGTTGGACACACACACACACACACACACACACACACACACATACACGCACGCACACAGTGACAGCCAAGGAAGTGGAGGAAGAAAAAAATGTGAAAATGAAAATAATAATGAAAGAGAGTAACGAAAATGAATTATGAAGTATGCGCTGAGAACTTTGGGACTGAAACGGAAGTAACGCCCTCCGATCTGTGTGGCGTACGTGAGGGGCAAGCAAATGGCATAACGATTGTAGTGTGCGTGTGTGTGTGGGTGTATGTTAAGTTTGGCACGCGCCACGCCTACAATAGACCGCAAATGTGTCGCCCGTCTGGAGTGAAATGTATGTAACATATTTCACAGTTCGAGCCTGGGCACAGGACAAAACAGACCCCAGGGACCCGACTGGCTGAGCAACTGTGCAACTTTAACGCCTACACTTAATGCGTGGCAGTTACAGGCAGTAAGCCACCTCCACCCCCCTTACACCGTCCGTTGTTGTCACTGTGCAATTTTGACTTATGTGCGCTCTGGGCGAAAGTTATACTTTACAACAGCGCCGCAAAAGTTCGCGCTCTGCGCCATGTTTATTGCGATTTCATGTACCATTAAACCAAGGCAACCCCAGTGAAATGTGGCTGAGGGTGGAATATAGGGTACTCTGGTAGACTGTGTGCTGAAGGAATCATGTCGGGGAACAGGCTGCTAATCTGTTGATAAATAAACAAAATGCACAACTTGATAGCTTCATTCAAGAAAAAAATACGCAAAAAACTGTAAGCGTCGTTGATAAATGCCGAACATTTTTACCTGTGGCAATGGCGACACTTTTTCAGCATTCTCCACGCAGGTCCCTCGCTCCAAATATTTCTCTCACTTGCTCTGCTCAGCATGCGACTCACGTCGCTGCACGCAAATGTGACCAGGAGTGGGTGCTTTTGTTATTCTTGTTGTTGTTGTTGTTGTTGTTGCTGTTGTTGTCATTCATCACAGCCATGAATTCCAGGGAGCAGGATGTCAGCTATATGTAAATAAAGAATTGTCACTTTGACACGTTTGATGCGTGCCAAATGGTTGGCAATTTTTACTTTCCCATACTCTGGCTGACAACTGCAAATATATGGAATAATTTTACCACGATTCGTATAGCTGCAATATATAAATATAAAGATCAATATAGCTCAATTTAATTTAAGCAAAGACTTCGACTTGTAGATACCCTATATGCAAGCCTCAATACTCGTAGTTAATAATATAAAAATAAAATAAAAATATAAAGTCACATCTCAAAATGAATTTTCCTGTTTCCATACATTTCCCATATCTATACCTCACATGCGTGAATTTATTTTTGTTGCATGTGGTCATGTGGTTAATCAGAGCCGCGTGCGTTTCATGTAACTGAATTTGTAATTTTATGCAAATTATTTTGTGATTATGCTGTCAGCTGCAGCAGAAGTGTAACAACATTTTATTATAATGTCATTCAGTTTATGTTGTTATTATGTTTAATCTTTTCAATTTTAAGAGCATGCAAATGAATTGTTCACACAATTGCATGCTAGTCAATTGAAGTGTGGCATTTGCAAAGCGGCATAGAAAACTAATTTATTGGTTACACTAACCAACCACATTTCAGAATTTTTATTCCGTTGGCATATAGTACATTCGAAAATTAGAAAAAAAACTGGTTTAAGAACTCAGGGAGCTGGTATATAAATATATTATATGGGAATATCTCTAATATTTTACACTAATTTCGAATTGAAATTTGAACAAAATTTTCACGAAAAATTAAATGCACAGTGATTAAATTGCATCCTTGGGATTTAAATGAAAATCTGGCCATGACCGTCATTATCAGGCGCTGGCAACTGGCGGGCTGGGCGCATCCGGCAAATACACAAATGCGGGTAACAGCTAGGGTAAGGAGGGTATGGAGGGTACGGAGGAGGCATGCCCCCAAAAATATCTAACACATGGCAGCTGGAAGACAATGCGAAGGCAGCCGCCAAATCAACGCAGCCGGCAACGGATGCCAAAATGTTTATGCGCATAATGAGGAAGCTCCATGTGCGTGAGAATTCAGTGGGTTGGATGGGGAGAGGGGTAGCTGTGTGGGTGCTAGAAAAGCGGAAGAATGCCTGTCCCGCTGTCCTACTGCCCCCCTTTAAATGTTTGGCAACGCATGGAATGAAATCTGTTGGATGCCAGGCACAGGCGCAGGCACAGGCACAGGATCTGGCTTAGTCAGATGCAAATGCAATTGCAGTCAGAAATTCGACGGAATTATGCACGAGAATTATGTGCGTTAAAGCGAACATTTCGGCAATTGCAAATGGCGAATGACATAAACACACACACACACCACACACTCACAGAAATCACAGCAGATAAACGGTTGGCCAAAATGGCAGACCAGAGCATGAATATCACGTATACGCAGTGTGCGAAATGTTTGGCCTATTTAAATGGCAATTGACAACCTCAATTTATTTAGCTTAATGAATAGCCGAGAAAGACTGTTATTAGACTTTCTTCAACAAAATAAACTTAGAAAAAAAAATGTATTTAGATTGATTTTTTACTCCATGCATAATTTCTTCTGTTCACCAATAATGACATTCATTTTGATTAATTTGTCTTGTTAGATAAGCTTGCTACGCGTCTCAACCTAATTTGGATGAGACATTAAAATATCATTCAGGATTTCATTTGTATGCATTTCCCTTGTGTGCGTTTTTCTCAATCATTTATCAAGTGAGTTTTCATAAAATGTCACGCACTGCAAAAATGTTCCCCGTTGGCAGCTTATAAAAATGATGCTCCTGTTCCTGCTGCTGCTGCTTAGCTCATAAGTCAGCACGACAACGAAAAAATATTGCAACTCTGTAAGTCCTTTCACATACTAAGTGTGTGTATGTGGATGTGTGTGTGTGCACAAAAAGCAAAAAAGAGTAGCAAATGGTTAGCAATGACTAAGAGCATCAAACAAAAGGATTCTGCAGGCGATGTCGGCAACTTAAAGCTGATTTCGTATACTAACTCATATTTGACAATATTACGTTGTACCATAAGACGGCAGATGGAGCATACACACACACACACACACACACACACAGACACACACGTACACACACACATGAATGCCTTACAGCCAATAAGTTGACAGCAGCCGTTGCCATTGCAGCAAAATTCTGTCGCAGCACATTTATATATGTGCGTGTGTGTGTTAGTATGAGTGTGTGTAAGTATGTGACCTGTAGTTACAACTTAAAGCTTTTAATAAAAATGTCAACTGCATTGAAGTGAAATAAGTTCGAATATGGGAATGCGAAAACTGAAAAAGATAAAATAAATCAAATGTTACTGAAATGTGCAGAAAGGTAACTGAGATAAAGCTGGGTAGAAGATCGTTTAAAAAGTTGCTATCATGTATTTGTGCCCTTACATGATACATTTAAATTAAAAATGCATTTAGCATAGCGAAGCAATATTTTATTTATTTGCAATATTGAAAAGAAATATATAATCTTTGATTTTCTAACGCCACGCTTTAGTTGGAGTTTTCAATATAAAATTGATGAAATGATATGCATATGTATATGACATTTCTACATATGTATATTAGTGTGCATAAATATTATTACAAATAATATTTTGGCTTCATTACACGACCAATGAAATAAACTGTGGACGGATCCTTGATAGCGAATAAAAATGGACGGTCAGCAATGAAAAAATGTTTTATACCGCTGACAGAAGCATCGGGTTCTAAAAATATATAAAATGTATACATACTATATATATAAAATTAAAATATTTATTACTTACCAGTACATAATGGACAATCAATTTTTTCATTGTTAACTTCAATGACACCCTTGTGTTTTATGTCGGATAATGTAAATCCAGCTTTATCGGTCAGCCCGGAGAACTCATGTTCAGTGAAAATCCTGTTGACACCTAAGACGCTGAGTGCGTCTGTTAGATCTGTTTCATATTCGATCCTAAAATTTGGAATCTGAACACGCATATTTATGCTTTGGAAACTATTACTGATATGTCGTAGGTCGACATGCTTTAGCGCTTCCTGCTGTACTTCCAGATTAAAAGTGCGATGATTAGGCAATATGATAAGCAAGCTCATGTTCGACTTTTTATACGGTAACTCAATTACGCTTGAGAACAACTCAGGGATCACTCCAAAGAGGACTGTACCATCTCGTACACACGTAGGAACATAAACGCTATGATATCCATCATAATAGAATTGCCTGGCTTCCTTGTAGCGGTAAAAGGGCTCAGCAAATGTTCCTTTGAAGTAGAAGGCTTGCATCAGAAGAGAAGTTGACAAACTGTTGACTTCAGCCTCGGTGACCGCTTCCGTAACCTTAAGCTGTGTGTGAGCCGAAAAATAACCGTTAATTAAGCTGACTACCAGCTTCGAATTATTAAAGTCGTCATTTCCAGCTCTACCGCGCAATACTTTCGTAGCCGTATGTGCAAAACTTGGCTTGATTGTAAAACCTTTGTCCACATACAGCTTGTAGACCAATGCCAAATGCATGTCGGCTCGATGAATGTAATTGGGTATCTGCAGAAACTCAACTAAAGCCTCATCCTTGTCATTGCCATTTAATTGCAGCCATTTCTTCAGCTCCAATGCAGTCTGACCATCGGCACCCGCATATATCACAGCCAAGGAAGCGCGTATTAAAATGGGACTTACGACGATGTTGTCTGCACGGTTCTGGGCGGTCAGACTGGAGAAGACATTGCTGGCAAAGAAATTGGCCTGAGCCAGTCCCAGCAGGCATAAAGTCACTGAAATTAAAAGCGAAAATAAAATATAACATTTGAAAATTTAAATATTCAATTTGCTTGTTGGTCAAACTACAATATTTTCCATAGCTTCTACTTACGAGTGGCCAGACGCAGATTCATTTTGCTAATGTGCCATACTGCAGCAAATTTGTTATAAGCCATGGAAGTCTTACATAAACCCTGTTAGTCACAGATTTATGCATATTAGAGCTTGACCACATCAAATACGAGTAAATGTCGAATGAGAGATACTCACGTGCTTTTGTTGTAAGTCGCATTTGTTTCACACGACTTGCGTTCAGTTGGTGGCCACCGGAGTGCAGCCGGGAATGTCCCCCGGTTTGTGGGTCAGAGACAAACGTGAAAGTCAGTCAGCTAGAAAAAGGTATGCAAACGTGTTTGCAGACTCGATGGCATCCTATATTCACCAGGCTACATGCTACCAGTTACCTGCTGCCTGCTGCCTGTTACCTTGCAACTGCAACTTGGCTGACAATTTTATTGACAGCTTGACATTTAGATTGATTGCAGTTGGCCAAACAGTTTCCATTTTTTCTATTCATTCTCAACGTTACAATGCACCCGTATATTTAAGTTGCCATTTTTTTTCGCTTTTTGTCTTTTATTGAACCGATCCTTAATTAAAAGTTTTGCTAAAATTGTTGACTTTGGCAAAAGAAAAACACAGCAAAAAAGAACATATATGTAGCTTACAATTTACTTTTGTCCTTTGTTTTACATTTTGGCAGGCAATCGTGAAAAACTATTTCAATTTTGGCAACACTGCACTGGTTTTTATTATGCAAAGACAGCTTACAAAGTTTCCTTATCAAGTTTTGGCAACAGAGCTGCATTTGGATTGTAATCTTCGTCGAGGAAACTGTACTGTACTGAGCATTTTTTTCGATTTCTATCTGTAAAGACATCTGCTTAGTTAACAGTCAGATGGATTCTTCAGACTCTCATCGAATCATAATTACTGTTTGCTCTTTAATAAGCTCGATTACTTTTTGACTAGACTGAATGAAAGCTAGTCTACTTGAGTTAACACACTCAACAGCAACTCATCAATAGTTTAACAATCTCTTAGGGAGCACAAACAATATCAACTGACAATCACTATGGAGCGCAAAAAACAAACACAAAGCACAGGACACGGGACACAGGACACGGTACACAGTACACATAGACACAAACATCGTTGTATGGAAAGCCTGTTGACAATTGGAAAATGGAGTCTCTTCGTCTGTTTCCAATCCTGTGGAATCACAGCAGGCCCGTAAATTATGCATACAAATTAGAGACGGGCATTGTGTGTAGGAGATGACGTAAACATAGAAATGTGGAATAATAACATTAATGAAAACACGTTGATGACATGGAAGAGACAAACGTACTGCGGGACGGGAGGGGCAAACAGCTGCGGGATATGGCGGCAAGCACAAAATTAAACAGAACAAAGCAAAAGCGAAGCAGATGGCGACAGGATAAACACACACACACACATATATACACACACGGAAGCGCAGCAGCGTTGACAACAATCACAGTGAGCGCTAAAACAAAACAACCAAATAACAACAACAACAACAACAGCAGAAGCTGAAACACACATGCTGTCGGCATTATAAATTTGTTGCCGCTTAGCAACTTTACATCAAAAAGGACAAAATCCTGGATGAAGCTTTTGATATGCTTGTGCCGGTGCAGGACTTGCTAAGTAATAAGTATTTGCCTGACTGACGGAGTAAAGAATAAATAACTGTCAACACACAAAAATCTTCATTTTCTCAGTCTTCAATGTTTTGGAAAAGTGAAACAATGACGCCTAGAACAAGTAAGAATGTGCTGGCTAGCAATGCTTGAATGGGGGATACCCTGTACATATTTGTACCTATATCATAGCTTCTATTCAAATATATAAAATTAGATCAACCCTAGATTGAATTCATGTGTAAATTATTTTATATGCTTTAAGGAATGCATACATAAGCCTAATCCAATTATTTGCTGACTTAATATATCTTCACAAATGTATGATACCCTTTTAGGTATTTCTAATGGGTAGACTTTACAAAATGTGACGAGACAGTAGAAAAAAAACAATGTTAAATAAATGCTCATTTCTTTATAGACTCGTACATGAATACAAGCAAACATATATACATATGTTTGTGCCATTACTAATTCCATATTTTTTCTTTTGTGCAACGCTTTGTTAAAGATACTTTTGAAATATATTTAGTTTGCCATACAAAGCATATAATCTGTCAAGGTAACGTGTGAGCTCTTCTCATTTCATAGGGGAACTTTGGAAATTAGGAGAGAGAAATAGTACAAAGAGAAATGCTTTTAAAATGAAATAAAAGACAAGCGATGACTGTAACATGGATTGGGGATAGTTAGTGGAGTGAAAGAAACAAAGGTAACAATATAAAACGGAGGATATAGTTATATTCATATGTAAAGATAGATTTATATGTACGTTAAGTTCATTTTAAAATACAACAACTACAAATGAGAGTAAGCAAAGCAAATCGCAACCGTTAACAGAGTAGCAAACTGGCCCCCATGATAAATTTAACCATAAAGTCAATTTTAACTTAATGATATACTCTGTTGGCCCCAATCAAACTTACCTTTTGGGTTACATCAGCTTTGGAACGTTAGATAAACAAATATATAAAATTGCTCTCTCATTGCCACCGCAAATCTTTTTGTTTCTATTTGACTTTGGCTTGACTTTATCCTTGACGTATGTGTAAACCTTTAAAACATGAAATGACCAAATTTGTGCCGGCTTTTGCTATTAGACAGGTGCTGTGGCGATGCGGTTCGTTTGGGTTTTAAGGTGAGCTAGCATTTTCCAGGCAGCTTTGAAAAGTTTTTTAATTAATTAAGAAAGTCTGACTAAAAAGTTGCGACAATTAAATGAAAGTTAAAGTAGCAAATGTGAAAAGAAAATGCGCAAGTTGAAGATAGAAGAAAGCAATGATCAGGGCCAAAAAGCCAACCACATCTAAAACAAAACTTTATGAATTATGTTGCCAAAAAAAATTTAATAAATCCCCCAAGAAGCGGGGCAGAGAGATACAGGGAATAGAACGCACTTTTGTGGCGCAGTCACGTGCCGCTCACGAGTGCTGCGTGCTGCGGCACATCCGCACACAGCTAGCCACATTCTTATATACATATATGTGTATGTGTATATATGTATGTATTTATACAGTATTTCTTACACTTGCTCTACAAATATGCGCCTAATAATGCGCAGCTTTGTATTCGACTTGCCCCCCACCCTAAAGCAGCTGGTGTTGCCATAAAGGCTTAAAATATTTGCACGTAAAATGTTCAACGGCAAATCTCAACGGAAATACACACACTCACACACACACGCGCACACACGCGGTCATACATTCGCATGGCATGTCACAGCTGTTGCGCCTTTATACGCGGCGTATGCGTAATATGCCTTCAAAACGCCATCAGCATGTGCCTTTAATGACATCATTTTGCCGTTTTGCCGCCTTGCAAATGGCTGCAAAGTGTCAAAAGTTGATGTTTTTATTGTTTTATTATTGTATTTCATAAAAATTAAAATGCAAATGCGATTTTCAAAGAAGAAGTTGTTAAGCCCAAAATCCCTTACAGTCTTAATTCAGCTTTAAAATTATTTCAAAAATGCGCTTAAAGTTTAAACGTGATTTTCTCTTTTAATTTCTTTTATGGAATAATACAAGATTTTGTTTAATATTTTATTTTTCAATATCATAAATATGACAAATAACTCTGAAAGTTGAATTCAGTTTAGATTCAATTAGAATTCAATGTTTATTACACACTATTTGCGTTGACTCTGTGTTGATTGTTGAACAGGACTTAATTAACTTAAAGTTCATTTGTTCATTTGGCATGCCTAAGCAAACAGGCACTAAACCAAAACAGAAAGACTGCGACATGGACTCCCTCGTAAATGTATCCAACATCATTCCGCACATCTTTATTTTCATCTTCTGCTGCTGATCAACCTACTCGCAATTGCCAGCCGGCACTCATTAGTATGCAACATTGCGGTGGCTTACATTAATTGGGCGTTGCAACTGATTTGAATACGAGGCAACTAGAAAACCAGAAACTTGAGCGTAAAAAAAAGACGAACAGAAATATTTACAATAGTAGCTACTAAACGAAAGTGGCATTTTGCATTTGGTTGTAGTCCGTCCAAGTCTGATGAACATTGGCTTTAATTGCAGAGCCGGTTGGCTTGATGGCCAACGGGGCTGTTGACTTATGGAAATTGCCGTCTATATCGGTTAATGCCGAAACACATGCGCTGCATAATAATGAAAGCGGTGCAGAGCATCGTTCATCTGTCTTGCCAAGCATAACTTGTGGTCCTTTGAAGGACATGTGACCAGTCAATCTAGCAGCTAGCTGCTGATATAACCCGGCAGCGTACATGTGTCTATGTGTTTTAATTAAGCACAGGTACACAGGTAAACGTAGTTGCCTGTTTGCACTTGGGCGTGTTTTGTTTGTCAGCATAATTAAAATGCGACACTTTGTTTTTGCTCTGCTTTTATTTATTTATTTATTTTTTTAACAGAGCAGCGAAAGTTGCGCTCCACAACAACAACAGGAAAAACAAACAAACTGCCTGCACTAACGAATCACTAATTAATAAATAAGGTAAGGTAAGGTAAGCTAAGGCAGCTTGGAGCCTGTATGTGTAGGAGTCTCTGGTTGCCTTGCCAGCATAATTACGCTGATTAATTTAGTAAAGCTCTTAGGAGCACACACGTAAAACAAATTTGCCCACTGTCCTTGTGGGCGTTAGCCACATTTGTATTGTCAGCCAAAGAAGTCATTGTTTTTACGCATAATACGCCACTTGAGGCTCGCATAGGTTTATTATGATGTAGTTGCTTAGCTATTACTACTTTGCTTTTCTCTTAAGGGCCAACCAACTTTCCTATTTATTTTAGTTACGTCAACTTTTTCTGAATGAAAGCTCTGTACAAATATCGGTCTTTAAGGCAACCCAATTTGCATATTTTTAAACAAAATATCTCTCCCAGACTTCAAAGTGACATAACTTTGTCAAAACTAAACCGATTCTCAATTCCAAGGTCATTTTGGCCATGGCTTGACGTCTTAAATAATTCTACATTCAAAGATGAGAAATTTCATATATTCGGATTTCTTGTCAAAAATCATGACAAGACGTTGACAGGATAGGTCCCTAAAAATGCCATTCCCAGACTGTAAAGTGCCATAACTTTCTCAAAACTGACCCGATTCTCAATTCCAAGGTCATTTTGGTCATGGTTTAAATAGCTCTACATTCAAAGTTGAGAAATTTTAAATTGTCATATTTCTTGTTGAAAACCATCTCCACAATTCATATATGTAACAATGCATATAAGTCTTTAGATATCTTCTTCCTAGACTTCAAAGTGCCATAATTTTGCCAAAACTGGTCCGATTTTCACTTCCGAGGCCATTTTGTGCATGGCTTTGCATCTTTATCATTCAAAGAGAAACTAAATATTTTTCTGAATTTTTTTTCTGTCAAAACTAATTTAATTGATGTATGTGCTTCATAAGTACATATGTAATACTATGAAATTTATTTCCTTTTATGACGACAACTTAGCGTAGTGGTCCTTAGTGAACTTATGAAGACATTTCCAATTAAGCTGCTCATTTGTAATTAAAGTTCAAGCATTTAAGTACTGTCAAGTTGTGCTACTAAAATTGTATATCTCTATTACAAGACACATAATTACATATATACATATACATGCGCAGAGCTTGGTAAGTTGCATAAATTGTTGTCACAAATGATAAAGTAATGTCATTATATATTACGCATACGCCACAGTGGCTGCTGCCACATTCGCTGGTCGTAGCTCAATTACAAAAACTTTTCACTCGCAGGCAAAAAGAAGTTAACCACACGCACAGATTTACACATACTAATGAAACTTAAAGATGGCGCCGCCGGAAACAACAGAAGCAAACTTATGCCACCCATTGATAGTTATAGCACACATACGTAAACTGTATAAGTATATGTAGTGCAAAGTAAGTTTTTCTGAATCCGAAAAGGAAGCTGGCAAAGAGATTATGCCATGTTAAGAAACATGAAAACATGTGAAGTAATTTGAGACAGAGAGAGAGAGAGAGAGAGAGATAGAGAGGGGGGTTTGATAGTGGGGGTGGGAATGGGGACAAGAGAGAACTTCCACCCACGACATGACAAACAAAAGATTAGTGAGGGTTGCAATCGCTTTCGAGTGTCTTACATTTGTCGAAATTAAACAATGTAAACTTTTGGTTTGCTCAACAAGCCAGCCAAGCCAAAAAGAAGCAAACTTTGTCCCCAACTTGCAGTCAGGATTTGGTAAGGGTGTCTTTGTGTATATATATATGTATGTATATGTGCTTCTTGACAGACGAATGCAAGTATAAATACGAGAGAGTACAAGTATGTAACTCAATTAGTTTTTACCCCCCAAAAAACTTTATGTGTAATACATAGTTGTAGCTTTTTGTTTGGCGCCAGTCCGATTCACGTTCTTGGCCGCTTCTCTTGAGCATTTCAATTATGGCTACGTTCGTGGTGAGTGGCTTGCCTTGAAGCACGACCACTTCAGGAGCGGAGCCCAGTCACATATAAATTTCAAGTAATTGCTTAGCAAGTCAAAGTCCTGCTGCCCGCTCGATTGCTCCCCATTCAACAAAAGTCATCACAAAGTCGTCCAAGTCCTGCAAAGTCCTGCTAGCTGTTGTAAGTAATTGCCGTCTAATTGCTTATTGAAATTATTCCCTTTTCTTTCGCAACGACTGGTAATCGAAGCTCTGCGTCGGATTAGTGCCTCTTGTGACTCTGAATGCAATCGCATGGAAATATGAAAAGTGCCTTAGGGTTGTTAGAGATTAGCGAGTGACACTTTGACATAAATATGGAAACTGATTTGTGTAATTGGCTCTGGAGAAAGCAGGAAAAACGCAGTATACTTATGCATACCAATTTACATATATGATCCAGTGAATAAAGCTCTAATGTAAATGAGAAAAACAACTCTTAATAGTTTTCTGCTTGAACGCTCAGTTTTCTGCTTTAAATAAATTTAAATAAATTTATCAACTCCTTTAGCCGGCGGCTATAACTTTTTAGCGTACTTAACTTGACAAATGTTGGCCTTTTAATTTTATTAAAAAGGGTAAAGGACAACAAACGACATTTGGAGCCAGCCCCATTGAGCAGCGCCAATCCTCAAGTTATTGATGAGCTGCTCCCGCAGCCAATGAATTGATTTTGTTCATTTGCCTGGCTTAAAGCGAGCATTGAATTTAAAGCAGAGCAATGGCTAAAACCTTCATAAAACTCACCCAGGCGAGGCTGGAAAGATTGATGGGCTCGCTGGCGACACTTAATGTTCAGTTGCTGGCGCCACAGGAGGAGGCCAGAAAGCTACATCACTGAAGCGGAAATCACACAAAGATTTGCCCATATAAATGTCTACTAGACGTTGGGTTTTCCTTTATTATTTGTTGCTGTTATCGTTGCTGTTGTTGTTGCTGCTGCTGCTGACCACATTAACCGGAAGCGCCTGGTAGCAAACTTATGCAAACCCAGCGTCAGATAGCGGCACAAAACTTGGCCATAGAATGGCAACTAAGAGGCCAGATCCCAGGACGATGTCCAAGTTTTTATGCCAGCGGCTGTCCAAGGCAGAAAAAAAAGGCGTTGAAAATGTGCAAAGCATCCATCCTCTGGCGCCTTATTGTGCAAAGTGTTGACTTTATATCCTTCATTTAGTGGACGTAAAAAGGATATTATTAAAAGCTTAGAAAAGTAGCCATTTCCTCACAAGTCAACGACGTCCTCATCGCCATCCTCTCTCTCACTGGCTTTTTATCATTGCTGGCGCACAAAATACATAAAATATTAGATGCCTTCAAAAGGAATACAATACAAACTGATTTCACTCTATAGTCCCTCTCTCTCCCTCCGGAACCCCCTCCTGCCATGCCCACAACGCAATCAGCCAGTTGACCAAAGTCATGTAGACAATGAGAAGAACTCACTTACAGTTTTCCCATTTTCTCTTTTTTTTTTGTTTTGTTTGGGCCTCTTTTGGTTGCGGCTCATTTGTCTTTTATGATGTTGGCTCTTTTCTGTTATTAGAACAAAAATAAAAAAAAGGAAAACCAAATGTTGGCAAAAAAAAGGCGGCGTTTGGGGGAACTTTGTGAAAGCGCAGCGCAAAATTGTCCATATGAAAATATTCGTAAAAAGTCCATTATAATTATAAATGAGTTGAGCACCCATAATACATTTCATTTTTTTGTACTTTTTTATATATTTTTTTTTAGCTTCTAGTGCCTCCATTGGGGAGTTTATTACAAGGCTTTGTCAAATTGACTGCCACATTTTAATGAGCAGTAAAAATTTGGGGCAGTCATGAAAAGAGTAGTCCGCCGACAAAGGAGCTAGGGGAGTTCACATTTTGACATAGAAATCAAATTTTATATGCTTGTATTATATTTTTTGTTAAATATTTATTTTGCCTTTGACTTTGAGCTTAACTTTTGGTATTTTGGGGCACATGATAAATGCATTAAAATGTTCATATAATTATGGGTACCCTCTAGAGATGTACAAGCTCTTTTATTTTATTAATTCTAATAAAAAATAATGAGATTGCTAAAAAATTAAGATTACATATTTATAGAGCACAATTGACCTATAAAAATCATTTATATTGGTTTATCTGAAATACGTATACTTAATATTGAACCTTGGTACTTTTGTTGTTATAACCTTTTTCAGTTCTGACTGGTTATATCTTATTACCATTGTGTGTGATGCTCTGGTCTTATTTTTGTTGCCTCACAGCTGTCTGCTTTTGTGGGGCACCAATGCGTGTATAATTGCTCAGACAATGAGCAATTGTTTTCAACGTTATTTTTTTATTTCTTTTTTTTATTATTTATTTTTTTCCATTTTTGCCTTCACTTTGTTAGCTGTTTTGGTTTGCGCGGCTGTTGCTACTGTTTTTGTTTTTGGGCGAGCACATTTTTCACATTGTTTGCATACATTTTGCAGTCAGTGTATATTTGTTATGCAAAGAGGCCTCAAAGCGTTGTTTTCGATATGTGCTCCCTGTTCAAGCAAATTAGTTTACAAAGGACTGTCGCTGCCTCCCTGCCCATACCTGCCACACGACCCCGTGGGTGATGTTTTTGGGCACACAAATTGAAAATGCATTTTAAAGCAGCTGTCGGCGCAGAAAAGGCCGCGGGCTAGAAATGATTTTATATACATATATAGTAGCTGGCATTGTTGCTGTGCCAGACATACGGAGGCGTGGCAAACCAACGGAAGTGGACAGGATATTGCACACACACACACACAAACACACAAGCGGTCCTGCAACTGTTTGGTCAGCATCAAAAGTTTGTTTGCCTTTTCATAATTAAGCGCGAAAATTGGTTGCGCCTGCGGTTGGAGGCAGATGAGCAACCACCGTGAATATAAATATATATATATGTGAATGTATACTCCGGCCACCCACGGACGCCTGCAATTAGTTGGCTATGCACAAACCCATATGGCCATTAAAACAGCTCAAAGATAAACTACAGTTGCCGTCTGTATCTCAAATTAGTTGCACTCTCCTCTATACAGACGCCCACGTATCGTTCCAATCAAGCGCCGTTTTATGACTCAATACGAGTGCGTCTTTATGTACTGCAGACAGCAAATAGAGTAGCACGGGTGGGGTGGTGGAGTGGGGGGGGGGGACGGGGGAACAGTTGTTGAGTGGACTAATACAGTTCTGCACTAATTTCGTAGCTATAAAAATTCAGTTGCATGCCATAAATGTCAACGACAGGCGACAAAGTCGACAGGCCAAGTTGCGTGTTTCATTAGTTGCGAAATATGAGTAGCTCGTCAAACTCCCAGTATATATATATATATATATATATATATATATATATGTAATATACAGTAGGACCAGCAGTTGTAGTGGCCCCGAAGCACCCATAGTCTGTGCGCATTGTGACAAATTTGGTTTTATTTCTGTGCGGCAGACAGACACAATAAAACATACAAATGAGGCAGAGTCGTCGTCGCAATCTCAGAAGTGAGAACGTGGCACATTTCGCCGGCCAAAATGGGTGTGGCAAGTTTAATTATGTTTGCGTTTTGTATTCTACTGCACATTAATTCTTTTCCGTGTTTTTTTTTGCCAGCACTGGGCCAAGTGGCGGGGAGATATGGTTGGGTATATTATGAATACTGGCTTAAATATCAATTGCGTCACGCTGGGAAGTTTTTATCTGATATTTTAATACGCCATAATTGCGGTTAATTATGTATATTTTATATATATATATATATATATATATATACTATATATATAGATTTGAAGCCAGTTTTCTTGTCAATTTATTTTCCATTTAGCAATGGCTTTAAAAAGGTTTACCTCTGTTTGTTAATTTTTAATTATATTCGGCTTTAATGCATGCATTACGTTAGCATTTCTTGCAGTGCATGAATTTTTCCTCTGCAGCATGCAACAAAGTCGACGTCATGCCCCATGCTTTGGCAAATCCCCGAGTCTTAGATGTTGCTCCTGCATCATCAACACGAAATTGTTTCTCATGTTGCTGCAAGTCTCTTCAGTTCATGTCGTCGTCGTCTTCTTTACGGGCGTATCAAATGTGACAGCCTGGAAAGAAGTCATAGCTATAGACTTTGAGACCTAGACGTATATTATTTTGAAGACTTGAGCATACACACAATCAAATAGAATAAAGTAAGTGTACGAACGGAGACGACTCCAAATATTTCCTGGCGTTCACGTTGCATTTACTTGGGATTCTGTCTGTGCCCCAACATGTCAACCCGCTGCCCCTTCTGCCGCCTGTCTTTGAGCTGTTTAAAATGACGACAACTATATCCAGAGCGACTTTGCTTTTGTCTGAGCAGTGATCCCTTGGCCTCCTCCCCTCGCCCCTCTCGCCACACGGAGCTACCAGCTGCTTCATATGCGGGCTGCAAGAGCAACAATTTGACTTGATGTTTCTTTGTTAATTTCCCTGCCATGTCATTTTCTTTTTTCCTACTTTTCTTCTCTTTTTTTGTTTCTTGCGTAAATGTTTAGTACGTGTGACAAATGTTGAACTTGTACAATTGTCTCTGGAGCCAGCATTTAGCAAAATTTCCTGTGTTTTATTTTGCTATTCATGGCACATGGGGGCAAAGATTTGTGTTAACTTTGAAGGTATTGCATAAGAGAGGGACATGGAGCGAGCAGCGTGGTGGGCGCGGACAGGGGAGCAGAGGGCAAGCAACTTTTCGAGAAACGTTTATCTTTGAGTTACACGACATATGCTGTCTACAATTAATTTGAAAAGGCTTCGCAGCCTGTTGTTGCTGTCTTTCCTTAAATTGTGTGATATGTTGGAAAGTGTCAGTTCCATGGAATCATAAAGACACTCGTGTTACCTGTAGCATATTTAAAAATTGGCGGATAAAGGAACTTGAAGTAATTATGAAGGTATGGAATTATTATAAAAAAAACTGTTCGTGTGTAAGTAAGATATGTTAGACCATAATATGGGACGTGTTCCACCTCAGTAGAAAATTCAAAATACATAAAAAAAAGAACTTAAAGTTCAAGTGACAAAGTAAGCCAAAGTGTCAACTGAAAGGGTAAGAATTTAATTTCTTTTTTTGTTTCAATATTTGCAATGCAACAATGGTAAGTGGAGCACGTTTTAAGCTGCAAGCATGTTGCGAGATAACGAGATTGCACAAACTTCTTTCAATAACTTTTAACGAGTGTCATGACTGATTCATTGTTATAATTAGAAATGCTATGCCCCAAGGTGCGTTGCTCATTTCGCCTTGTAGCCAGCAGCAAATATATCAAAAACTCGAAAAGCAAATTCGATGCTTGCCACCCGCTGGCACCGCAAATGTTTCCTGAGGCGCAGCACGCCCCGCACTTAATTACAAGCTATATGTGTGGGCAATGGCAATAAGACTTGACGGGGCGGGAGGGGGAGGTCACATCTTTTTTCGATTAAAAAGTTTTTATGCGTTGCAAGTGCAAAAGTGAGAAATGAAAACTCCAAAGGCGAAATTCGAAATGCGAGAGGCGTCGGCGGCGGCGGCGACTGTCAGACATCCACTTAACTTGAAGCCAGGATTTCTAACGAAAATTTTACGACAGATTAACGAACGATTAACGGTGTAACGTGGCGCTGTCTCGGTACGTGCTCACGTGCCGCATCCCCAATCCCCCGGTCACCCGAACCCCAATCCACAAAAGCAGATGTCGCTCGTTGCTAGGAATTTATATTTTGCAGGTGATTTGTCGCATAAAATTCAAATAATTCATAAGGCGAGTGCTGAGAGCGAAAAATAACAAGCAACCCACAATACCCGCAGCGTTCCCCCCCCAAACGCCTGATCCAGCCGCGTTGCCAAGCGCCAAAAAGTATGCAGCAATATGCGGTGACGGCGAACGCGGCGTATGCGTGCTAAAAACTTTTTTGTCAGCTCAAAGTTGCCGAGTTGGGTTGCAATGGGACAACGTTTTGGAATAGAACACCCCATTCCCATTACCCTCCCCCTCCCCTCTCTTCCACTCTTTTCCCCTCCACGCCAACCGCTGCGTAGAAAGTTTGTCATTTTCAAACGTTTGTTGGTTTGTCGGCTTGTGTGCCACGCCTACTCACCACTTACCCCCCCCACCCCCTCCGAATATTTTTGTCACATTTCGCCAGCATTTGCCGCAGCCCCTAACAATGCGAAAATCGTATCTTGAGGGCATGTATCTTGTATCTGCTGGATTTGTATCTGTTTTGTGGTTGCGATTGGACCCATTTCCAGTTTGCGCTGCAAGGCTTGCCTAAGGCTGCCTAAACTGTAATATGTGTAGGGATTTGGATGCGAAAAAAAGGTTACCAGCGGAAAGCGCAAGTTGTGCTTCTTGATTGTCCCTTCCATGTGTGTGTGTGTGTGTGTGTGTATGTGTGCCCCACATGAAGATTAGGGGTGTTGACTTGGAGATCAAGTAGTTTTCTAACTTGTTTAGGTTTAGGTAGGGATATTTAAAGTTTCCTTGGTGATCTGCGTGAGTCCTGCAAATCTATCGTTTCGATAATAAATAGCATTCAATAAGCTTAAACCTTTTTCTATATATTAAAACTCTTTTTATTTATCGCAACAAACATTTAAATATTTATTTTAATCACAGATAAAACGACTGATAATGAGTACTTGAAATCACTTAATATTTATTACTAATCCAATTTGAATTCCCCAACATATGCAGAGCATTAACAAACTTATGCAGCAATTTATGCAGATTTTGTTTTTTACCCACTTTTTATCTCAATTTTCATTTTGTGCCTTCATTTTGTCACCGTCAACGTTTTTAAAACATTTTGCTGGCTTCTCGCATGGCTTTTGACCCGCAATTAAGATTGTTCCCTCATACTCGGCTGTATATCCGGAGGAGCCCGCAAGATATGCGACAGCTGAATTTGCTGCGGTCGCCGCTGGCAGCGCTGCTGGCGTCGCTGTTGCCGTTTCATTTGCATGCTTATCAGGCGGCTCTGCCACGTTTAATGCCGCATGCCGCACACTGCCTGCATGAAAGTTTCTATAGCGTTTTTTCTCGATTTTAGAATTTTTCTTCTTGTGCTTATCTTTTGTCACATGTGTCTGGTGGTAGGTGGGCGCTAGGCGGTTTTTTTTTTGGTGGGAGGGAGGGAGGAACTTTTTTTCATTTCTCTTCTATTCTTTTTTTGCAGCTGTTGATTTTTGATATATGGCTCCCAATGGTGTTGTTGCCGCTTCGAGTTGCGAGTTGCGAGTTGCGAGTCTGTCTCTGACTGCTACTCATTGCTGGTTGTCGCGTTTCAATGCGTTTGACTTTTTGCGCGGTTTGATAAGTGCGCTTAAGTGTGTCAAGTGTGTGGATGGATAAAGTGCCGGCAAGGAGCTGGGCTGGAAAGGGCAGAGTAGTAGACTAGTAGAGTTTGCTGTGCAATCAGAAGTGGGCAGGAAATGTGCGTAGCTTTGCGAGTTTTGTTGCCACCGGCAAGTCAGAGTAACAGAGTATCAGAGTAGAAAACAAATTGCTGCGCACCACTCTGAAGTGCTGACATTTGAAAAGTGTCGCAGATATGCTTGTAAATGATATGATAGAGTAATGATTGTTGCCTGATTTTGTATATAGCCAAGAGGCAGCTGATTGATGCCTGTAGATCTGCACACTGAACTCGTACAAATGTGTTCTATTTATCTACCGAATTGCGATTTACTGGGGTGTTCAAGTTGCCAAGAATACTGCGCTGAATAATAAACGTAACCAGTTTTTATATTTTAGCCCATTCAAATTATTTAAAGCTCAACCATCAACTATCTGACGCTTAGCCACCTGTTAAATAGATCCCTTTATTCCAGCTAAGCAATTAACACATTAGTGCTCACCTACACAAACACATACACACACACACACACATCAACAATTAACCCACTTCCGTTGTAATTTTCACATGTAAAAAATCTTTTCATTTCATTTGAAAAGCTGCATAAAATTAATTGTAATTAAAAATTAAAATGAATTTAACATTTTTAATTATGCAATTTGCTTTCATAATAATTAAAACAAATGTTTGGCTGACTGCCTGACAAACAGAAACGGGCACACAAATGAGCCAACAATTTCCCTGTACTCGTTTGCCTTCTCTCTCTCCCCTCTCCCCTCTTCCCACTCCTCTCTTCTCTCTGCTTATTTCCTTTACTCTTTCAGTATTTTCATGTGTAGCGTCAACCATGAAAATGATAACAAGCCAAATGTGCGCCAAACTGTGTGTTGGGGCTTGGGGCCCGATGCTGGGCTTGATTGTCTGCCGCATTCAATTTGGCAAAAGATGCCACCAAATGTTGCCCAATTTGTGCGGGCTTCGTTACGGTGTTTGGCAATTGGAGCCAGTGTCGCTGTCATCTAATGAGTTTATTCGCAATTAGCTGCGTTTTAAATGCATATGCTCTCATTGTGTATAACAACAACAATAACAACAACGACGACAACAACAATGAAATGGCCATGCGAAGCTTATCAAACAAACATTTGGCTATGAAATGATATTCAGTCTCACAAACGGTTATCATATTTCCAAATCGAATTAATCGTTTAATTATAAAATCCTAAAAATAATGAATGTTCAAATCACAAACATAATAAATAGCGCCTCTATATTATTTTTCAATCAATTTATTTAAAATACCCTCAGGCCATAAAGTGAGTAGAAAATATAATAATATTGCTGTGGAAATATTCGTTATTGTATATTTTCAATACGAATAGATATTCATCTCAGTTTGTATCAGGTTGTACACAATAATCAACATATTTATTTGCATCAGTTTCAACACCTCTCAAAATACTTAACAATAAAACGGTGTTGACCACATAAATAATATGTTAAACTTATTTGGTCTACATTCATGCAGTCCGTTATCCTTGAAGCAACTACTCTAAAATATTGCCAACATCGAGTTCAACATGCAACTTGCGACTCGCATAACAATTGCAATTTGCATTTGTTGCCACAACAAAAGCCGGTGGCAATCTCTTAAGAGCCTGCAAATAAAATTTAAAACAAATTTACACACATAAAAATGCCTTCAAAAACTGTCATAAAAGCAATAACAATGCAAGTAAGAAATGTAGCGACTAGCAGATACCCTGCGAAACCGGCTTATATATTTTAGAGTATAATATACCCCTTTGGGATCAATACAAATATGGCATACAAACAACAATAATAGGAATCTGGACAATGGCATTTCCATTGAAGTGCAACACAAATGCATTGGCCATATGGAAAACTTTCAGATACATATACTTAAATATATATGTGGAATATATCCGTGTGTGTGTGTGATTTTCTTAAACGCTGCACTTTGGTCAACAATTTCATTTGTCGTCGCTGTCGGGCTTGGCAAGGACACTGCAGTTGCCAGGACTCCGGACAGTCACATTCCCATGCCCATTCCCCAAATAGTGCATATGTGTGTCAATGTGTGCTCCTCTGTGTCGTTTTAGTGAAATTGCACAAAATTGTTTTCCGTTTCGTTACATTTCGTCGTCGATGTTGTTGCTGCTGCTGCTTCTTCTTCTTCATTGAAAATGTGCATTTAAAATTTATTGCAGGCAAAGCACAAAATTAACTGCATACAGTTTGTTGGGCGGCCCAATGCCACGCCCCTCTAGAACTGTTGCTGTTGACAATTGAAATAACAATTTGCTGCTCTTCCTCTTGCTTCCTAGCTTCCTTTCCATTCGACTTGCCAAGTTGCCAACCATTTCGTAAATGCAGGCCAAGCCAGAGAGCCAGGAAATGGCCAATGAGCAGCTGGACCTTGGCTTAAATCAATTGCATGTGGCTTCAAGTCAGAGTTAATGAAATGCTAAACAATTGCTCAGCTTTTGGCTTGAGGAAAGCATACATGGAACACTGCTGCAATTCGTTTTTATAGCCTTGCAGTGCCTAGATTCTGTAAAGTATGTACTATATATAAAGCTTGGGTTTTAGCATGAGAAACTATTTAATTTTTAAAGATATTTGCAGCAGCAAACAGAAAATGGAGAATATTACAAAACAGAATATTTAATATCTTCATCAGAATAAATAAATTTCAGGTTAAAGCATTTTTTTCAAATTATATTAGTTTCTTAATATTTTTAAATTTTTTTAATATTTTTGATTTGATTTTCTTTATGCGCACAATATTATATCAGTCATATCTCATCTCAATCTCAACAGTTTTTATAACTGCCAACAGGCCTGTTCTAATACAAGACTGTTTCAAACGAGTTACTCTTTTTGCCAGGGCATCTTTATTGCTTTAACTACTTTAGCAGGAAAGTTATCAGGTTCCCAAGGAGTTTGCCTAAGGATCTGCCTTAATAAGTGCACGCCTTTCGCCTTAATCATTTGGCATACACATTTATCTTGTTCAGCTGTTTGTCACTGATTACACAACTCGTTTCAAAGTGCTGTCAGACAGCTGACCTAGCTCATCAATATACTCAAAACCCATTTCGAACGGCCCCCCAAGACTTAACCCTTTCAAGCTAGCCCCAAAATTAATGCCACAGAGCAGCAAGACAAAAATGTAAATGGGTTTCTACTTAACACTTTTGAGAGAGAGAGAGCGGCAAACAAAAACAAAACAGGACTAAGGATTTCAACCATTGATTGATTGCACCAAGCAGTTTCTCTCTCCCTCTCTCTCTCTCTGTCAACTATGCAAAAAAGCAACTTTCCTTAAATTTAATTAACATAAGCCGCTTATGCGAATTGGTTTTAAGAGCTGCCTTACATTTGTGGTCTGAGAAATAGGTATTTACTTTGTATTTGCTGGCGATTAATGAATTAATCAAAGAGGTGTTGGAACGCACGCGAATGCCAGCCAAAGCAATATAGCTTGAAAATGTCCTGTCTCCTGAGAAGTGTCTCGCAGCATGTCCTAAGCGCACTCAACTATCAACAAATCAGTCAAAGTCCTGCCGCTGAGCTTGCTTCAGCTTCGCAATTTGCAGCTTGGTGCGTGTCTGGCAGCTAAAAAATTATAACTGTGCGCAGTCAACTGTTATCATCACACCACCCTCCCCTCCCCCTCCCCCACCTCCTTTCTCTCTTGCCGTATCGCACGTGCACACATGAACCCCGCCCCCCCACACAGAAGGCGGCAAAGAGAGACAAACAAGCATATAAATAATTGAAATGTTCAGCAACGCAAAAATCCACCCAGACCAGCCCCCACTGTACCGGCACTTTGGCAAAATTGCAGCACTTTTTGAAGTGGTGCTTGGATAGTTCGATGGTTGGGTGGCAGCTGACCCACGCTGGCCAAGCATTAAGCAATCAAACATTTGATTTTCATTTATCGTGTAATCAAGCGTAAAAATAGCTTCGTGACCAAAGTAACTCATCATCGTTGCTCTCTCTCTGTGCCATCGGAACCCACCCTATCTATATATGTACATATATATGCGTGTGTGTGTGTGTGTGTGCTGCTCCTGCTGATGTCCACTTATGGATGGTGTTGATGACATTACGACCATTTGATTGCTTCATTTTTTTGCCACGTGCATCCATCAAGTCGCCTCCTTGCTCTCTGTGTATAAAAAATGCTGATGATTTTGCTCAGTGGAATAAACGATGCGTCCGAATCTCCACTGGGCCATTAATTGCTTGAGCCCTCCGAGCTCCGAACTGTCAGCTAAATGGATGCCTGCTATTCTTAGCTGATTAAGTGAGCAGTTAAAAGTAGTTTGATGCTTTCGCTCTTATCATTTCGAATGCAAAGAGCAGAGAATACCATTGGCAGATTAGTGTTGATGATTGGATATCCTTTCGAAAAAAGCTTGAGATAACTAACTTGATTTTTCTTATTTCCTATAACAGTTACTTTGAGTCTACATTTTGTTCTTAGTACGCCTCAAACCTGTACGTGTGATTTATACTAATAAGGCCTCTCAGTTCCAGTTCAACACCCACCTTTGACGACAATGATATCTATAGAAGGCCCCAGGTATTGACACTTGATAAATGCTTCGCTGGCGTTGACAATGCCGTTGATGTCTCTGACATGTTTACACTCTACTGATTCTCAAGTTCATCATTTCGTACAAGTACTTACAAGGCGACCTTAAAATGTGCACTTTTATTTAGGTAAAAAATACACATATATATATATTAATGTATGTATGTATGTATGTAGACAAATACAAACATCTTTACGCTTGACGCTTTGCTGGTTAATCATAATATTTGGCACTGCTTAAAATTCCAAGCTGGGTTCCAGCTTTAAGGTCTTGCCAGACGACAATTGTCAACACGCGCATAATTTTCAGCGTAGAAAAGGTCACAAATGGCAGCGTTGTTGTCATAGCTCATCTCGGCCACCTTGAATTCCGGATTAATGGCAATCTTAAGTACGTAAGAGCCCCGTGGCAGCTCCGTTATGTCCACCCACTGGCAGTCCAGATTGTACAGATACACATCGGAGCAGTTGACAGAGATGCCTGATGAAAGAGTTTATAAAGCGGGTTTTAATGATATTCAATTAATTTTACTTGTCTAAAATCAGTTGTTACCTTGATCCCCAAAGTTGGCGCAATTGTATTGCTTGGCTACGCCGGGCAGGCAGCTGCTATCCTCCAGGCAGAAGGACGCCTTGTGTCCTTGTGCAACCTTGCGACCATCTAAATCGAATATGTCAAAGGTGGCAAACACTTCCATGCTGTGATAGTGCCTGTAAAGTAAGAGCGTATTTTATAATTATAGAATAAATGGGGTTAACTCATTAATATAACTGCCTACATATGACACATGTGCCACTCCCACTGACTCTTCGCCTTGAAGGGCCTGAAATCCGTATTGCCCGCATTGATGGCGGCTGCCGTGAACTTGAGTAATCTACGCGTCTTATATCGCCAGCTGGGATCATCGCGCTGTATTTGATAGGCCTCATTGGAGACGCAGTTCTCCTCCATGGCGCACTGCATCAGCAGCATGGGGCGATCCTCCAAGTGAGCCGTCTGCTCGATTTCATAGTAGTCCACAACCAAATCGGGCGATAGATAATCACAGATCACAGCAGCCACATGCTGCTGACTCCCATGACAGCTGACAATGCCACGTATATAATTGTGGTGCAGGCAATCCGCCAGCTCCGTTTCGTTGCCATAGCACTCGGAGCCACTGAGCAAGGGTCGGGAGATATTGGCACCCCCGAAGTAGTCCGTTTGAAAGGCCTCCCGAGCATAGCCCAAGTCCAGCTGACGACACACCACATTCGCCTCCAGCATGGACCAGCCATCCGCACATATGCTGCCCCAGCGCTGGCCATCGATGCGCACCTCGACACGTCCTTCGTTCCTGGAGCGACCGCCACGCAATCGCACATACAGGCGAGAGCTTGGATGTATGGGAAACTTGGACAGTGGACGATCATCGGGGAAGGTGTCAGGTGCAGATCTAACAATCTCTGTGGGTGGATAGCACATAACGCCAGCTGCTTCGCTGGGCTCACAGTCGTTGGCACCCCAGCCATCAAAGTGGCACTGGGTCAGCTCCGGTTCGTGACCCTCGCAGAACAGATTGTCCATCCAGTAGCGCCGGCGAGCGGGTCCAAAGTAGCCGCTGTGCGTATAACGACGCAGTCCCAGAAAACCCAACTGGCGGCACACAATTTCACCCTCAGCGGCATCCCATTCATCATCGCAAATGGCGCCCCATTTGTTGTTGTGCAGCACCTCAATGTTACCTAGGATGCAAGGAATTGAACTTAATTACACCAATGGCTATCAATTAAATACCAAAACATATTCAATTCTGCAAATTACTGTTGATCTGTATTTAATCTGGAATACATCTTACCCTCATATTCGGCATCGCCTCCAACTAGACGTATGGCACCCTCTTCCTTGTTCAGCGTCTTGATGTACCGCTGCACGAGTTGTTGCTGCTCCTGGCGCGCATCCTGCAACGATTGATGCACAACTGCAGCGGTCAAGTGTCCGCCAATCAGAGTTAGCCACAGAACACTTAGGGCCAACATGTTAGATAGAATGTTGGGTGCACAAGTGAATTATGTTCCGATGATTCGCGGGTGCTGTTCGCATTTGCCTGCCTCGGCGTGCGCTCGAGAACTGAAACTGAGCCGAATACGCAGCAAAGTTCAAACTCAAATTAAATAGCAAATGAAATGATTTAACTATGAACTTCAGGTAAGCTCAGGCCCGCTCTGGTGGCATCTGCTTAGATGTATCTAGATACAAATGTATCTGTTGCGGTTCAGAAGCTCGCTCAAAACGCTCAACGCTCAGCTGACGTCAACAGACATCGGACAAGGGCGGCGATTGAGCGCGTCTATATGGCATATTTAAATCGCACACAATTCTGAAATAGAATTTGTGCTGTCAATGCATCGACAGTACATCTATGGAAATGCATATCTCTTAATGCATTTTCAGCAAAGCAAAGCCAAATTGTGAGATCTGAATCTGCCAGAGGCGGATCTCTTGAGCTTCACAAATATCGAAGTCCAAATGAAAATATATTCAGCTGTTAATGAAACTTACTGTCAGCTTAGATTCCAAGCAAAATAGTTCACATTGCTTGTTATATTTATCTAAGTTCTTTGTTTATTTATTTACTCAAATAACCAGACGAATTTCTCTCAGTGCAAGCCAGAGATATTTAAACAAATGTTGCTCCATAAACAGTATTAAAGGAAACAAACAGAAACTTGTTTATTATACTCATTTCGTGCATGCAATAATAATTATAATATTCGCATAGCAACAATTATAAACTATTTCTCACACATGACGAACATTTAATGAGCCTTCCTGCATGCCCCCAATGCATCATTCCTCTACCTCTCTCTCTACCTATCCCTCTGCCCCACTTCAACGATTTTCATGCAACAATGCTAAATCCAAAAACCAACGAAAACTAAAATATGGAAAACTAAGCCATAATTCAGTCACTGAGCACAGAGCACAATCGCATTGTGACATATGTATGTATATACATATGTCTGTTGTAGTTTTAGATGTTGTTGTTGTTGCCCCGTTTATCTCTATCTGCATGCATAGCTGGCAAACTCATCAAGGGAAACCCATTATATTTGGCATGCAGCCATTTGAAACGCCGCAAACGGCCAACATGCAACATTGAGAACTGAACTTGACACTGAAACAAATACCAGTAACAACAACAACAACAATAACAGCAACAATAAAAACACGGGGTAATGACGTTTGAATTCGTTTCGGTCGTCAGTTGCATGTGGGTTGCTTTTCAGTGTGCTCATTAGCAAAAGTGCCAGCATAATCGTAATTGGAAATCTAACCCGATTAGGTCAGCGGAAGAGAGCAGTCACAAAGACAGAATACGACAGAGAGATAGAGAGCGAGGGAAGGAGAGAGCGAGACATACATGCCAATAGAAATATTCAAATCCATTGAAGCGTGCCCCAAAACAGCCGTTGGATTAATTTTCAAGATCAATGCGAGTAGAGAAACGAGAAATCTGTGCTGTTGAAATAACATAAATAGTAAAAATCATAATAATTTAAAAGACCTAATATATGGAAGATAAATTAATAAATAATATAAAAAATTTTCCATATCTCCCAAAGTCATATATCCGCATAGGAAAGTCATGTTTCATAACTTTATCGAAATATAGAGCAGCCTGTGGCACAGACAGTACAGCTTACTTAAAGATCTACTACTTTTCGCATCCGTACACGAACTGGCTATAATTATTACCGGCCAAAATTAATTGGATAAACGTTTTATGATATTGAATTATGATGGCTGGCGTTGGGGGTCATTGCAAGAAACTTTGCTGCGAAATTCCCACACAATTCAAACGGCCAATTTTATGAGTGCGTAAATTCCAAATGGCAGTGGCCAAAGGCGTAAGGACAGCGACAACACAATCCTTGCGCTTGCCTCCTGCCTGCTGCCTTATGCCTTGGCCATCGACATCAGCAGCAGCGTCATGCACAAAGGTAATAAAATTCGATATAAAATCGTGTAATAAAATCATTACTGGGCCCTTGCTCTGGACCAGGCACTAAAATCAAACTGGTCTGGCAACGCCAGCGGCGGCATACGAAAACGTGCAGGCGGCCCAGGATATGACCCAGTCCCAATACCAATACCAATCCAAATCTCAAGACCAAGCCCAAGACCCAGTCTGATCCCTATGCCAAGCTCAACACATAAAAATGGCAACGTGTGCCGCTGGCTAAGCGAAGCGACAAGTTAAAAGAGCTCCAGCTCCAGCTCCAGCCACAGCCGCCTGCCACATCCTGCAAAAGACGGAGGAGCTGTAAAAAAAATAAGATGAAACCAGCGCGAAAATAATTTGTGCTGGTTGCTTTATTCATTCGCAGTGCTCGCGGGCCTGGCGTAGGAAGTGTAATAATAGGAAGTAAAAAGGGCAAAAACTGCTTAAAGGATATTGAAAAGCGATAAATTGCTTTATTACTTAAGTGAGCCAGATGATTAGGTTAGTGTTGCACTCGCCCTGTGGCTCATTAAAGAGCCAAGCTGTAAGACGAAACTGCAAGTTAAGAAACGCAATAAACGACACCAATTCTTAGTGTTATTATGTGTGCAATTAAAAGTTGGCGCTCGAATAAGTAAGGATAAGTAAGGATTGCGAATCGCTGTAACTGTTATTTGCATTAGAGTTCTTTTAAATATAACGGATAAGATAAAAATACTATTTTGGAAACCATTTTTCTGATTTTATTAACTTGTGAGTTTTCTACGTGCGGCAAAAGATAAGATATCAATTTATTTACTAACTTATCCCAATATTTTCAAATAATAATAATTATTAATTTTAATCGCAGACTTAAACAATTTCTCATTAATGAACCGCAACTGTCAACTGTCTCCATTAACCGTCTAGCAAAATCTTTGAACAGCAAACTTTCAACGCCTTTAAGTATATTATTCTCAATTGCCACACACAGTGGGGCCATAAGTTCATTTTGTACAAAGCCCCCAAAAATGACATTAAAAGCTGTGATATCTCTTTATAATGATATCATGTATGGGAGCTCATTTGAACATTAATAAAATTGTATGCCGCTGACAGCATAAATGTCACCAAAGTGCTATTAAAACTAAATTATAGCCGACATAACCATGATTCATTAGACCTAACTGAGAAGACGCTGAACAGAAATCATAAAAAATACAAAATGTGGCAATAACTCGCAAATTTGTAGCTAGCTTAAATACGAAAGAAAAAATTGTTTATTAATTCGTAATATGAAAGCAGCGCATAAGGAATGAGCAGAGAAAAAAATGTGGCAAGGCGTGTTTTCGGCTTTGAAAATGTGCCAAAAAGTTCACAATCAACGAGTGCCTCTGCTTTAATACCCTTTTTATGCGAATTTCAATGGAAAACGGCGCTGGGACACAGACAAAGGGGGAGTCTGGGGGCACTGGAACTGGGACAGCATGGGCTGGGGAACCAAATGAAATAATGAAATTAAAATGCGCCTTGTGCTTTGGCAAACTCAGTCACTTGGACACACGAAAGTACGAAGCAATAAAAACAATAATGAAATCAAAAGAATGAAAACAAGAGAGACAAGCGCTGAATGAAACCAAAGGGGTGGGCCATTGAAATGGATCGGTTTTCGCTTGGAATTATAATGAGCTTTATTTAGATATTCTGTTTTTCTCTCTTTTCGCAGTGCGTATTTGGAAAAATATTTCAAGTAGATAATTTAATTTGTTGCAGCATTACAGTTAAACATATATTCAATAAAAAGTAAGTTGAGCAATATTTTGGTAAATGTATTATTGAAATAGTATATATATTATTGAAAAGAAATATTAAAGTAGAAAGCTTTACAAAGACAATAAGGATTAAAAACTATGGAGATAATGGCCTCGGAAATGAAAATCTGCTTATTTTTGGCAAAGTTATGGCAGTTTGAAGACTAGGAAGAGCATTTTTTGGGACTTGTGTCTTTGCATGTGAACATGTTGTCATCATTTTTGACAAGAAATCCGAAAATGTAAATTTCCTCAACTTTGAACGTAGACCCGATGAGAAGGTCAAACCAAGACCAAAATGCTATCGGGATTGCAAATCGGATCAGTTTTGGCAAAGTTATGGCGGTTTGAAGTCTAGGAAGAGCATTTTTTGGGACTTGTGTCTTGACATGTGTACATGTCATAATTTTTGACAAGAAATCCGAAAATGTAAATTTTCTCAACTTTGAATGTAGAATCGACGAGAAGGTCACACCATGACCATGCTGCCCTCGGGATTGCAAATCGGATCAGTTTTGGCAAAGTTAATGGTGTTTGAATATTTTGATGTGAATTTTTGGGTAACTGCACAATGAATGATTGGTAGATTGTCTACATTTTCAGTTTTAAATGATCAAATTCGAATTTTATTAAAGTTGTAATCTTTAAAACGATTTATTGAAGCGTTAAAATACGCATGAGCTTCCAGACAAGCTGTCAATCTGGCTGCCAATGATGAAGATGCAGCCAGTGTATAAATATGTATTTTTATGACAATATTGAGATATTGTATACAAATAACAGGTGGCATTTCCGGGATTGTGCACCATTGGCCATACAATTTCAATGTTGCAATGCAAAGATTGTTTTTTATGACAATAAATGCAAAATACAATAAGAGGTAAATATTGTACGTATTAAATTTGAGACGGGCATTGAATATTATAAAAAGCACTACAAGCTGGATTTTCGTATATATATAAGTACTTGTAGTTTCAAATACCCTCTAGGCGGGCTAGTATAATTAGCTACCATCTTCTTTATTCATAAGAGTTGTGTTATTTAATAAATTAGGATTCTGAAATAAATTTATTCAAACAAGAATTCTTAAATTAATGTGTTGAACGCAAGTATTTATATTCGATTATTTTATTGAACTAAAATCTTTTGCTTGACAAGACTTCATTACAGGGTATTTAATCTTCGACAACCAAAAGATGTTTCTTCCTTTTTTTGCGGATTATTTTAATTTCGTTTTGCTCTTTTCTGTCTATTGAATGCCTGCCGGGGATTTGCGACAAAACTTTTCGCTTATTTTGCCGTCTGTCTCCAGACGTCGCTTGAACTTATGTGTGCAAATATTTATTTTAGGATTTGTATGAAGTTGGCAAAACAGAAAAAGAAATCAAAAGCAGAAACCGGAAAATCGCCGTGTTGCCGACTTGCCGTCTTGGTTAATAAAACTCAACTTAGGGCAGAGTCAGCTGGCTACTTGAGTCAATAGCCGTTGGAGTTACTTTTTAAATGCTTTAATAAATTATTTAAAAAATCTCGACATGAAAATCAATTAATTTTTGTTTGTTTTAACCCTTTTATGCAGCCAATATATAGCTAATTGAATTTTCAACACAATAAAAAAACTGATATATGCATTAAAGCTCTAAAAAAAATAACACACACAAGTTCATTGTTGTATCGGTTGAATTGACTGGCACATACCAACATGGAAAATGTCCCTGGTGCGTACTAAATGAATTATGTAACATGTCTAGCCATTTAGTGCCATAATTCAGAACAATCTATGCCAGCAGACACATCAAAGCCGGCCAAAGCGAGCCTAGTTTAGGGAGGGATCCTAAATTGCTCGGCTGCGAGACAAATTGCATTTGCATAGGATAATTGGAATTGCATATTGAAAAATATTTATGCCTTCAAATGGGATGGCAACAACCAGTAAAAAAAGCGATTGAAAACTATAATTTGTTGGCGGTTTTGTGGCTTTCCTGTGGCAGTTTGTTGGTCAACAGTGTGGGCTTATTTATCTATTCAGGGCCAAAACGAAATGAGTTTTGAGAAAAATTGAAAAGCGTTTTTGTAGAACAAATTGCCTATACCTTTAACAGGAAAGCTAAGCTATTATTATAATAGTGTAAAAGATCTTTTTATTTAATTTTATTATCTACATACTTTGAGTATAATATTAAAAATCTTTTATATTAAAATTGTGGTTAATTGAGCACAGCTGCTGCTATTAGTATACAAACACCACTTGATTTTCTAAAATGAACAACACATTTTTGATTCATCTTTCACTTTGCTTTCGATCTGTTTCCTAAAAATTGTTTTTAAAATTCTTTTTTAGTTATATCAGATTGTTGTTGATGTGTTAAAGATGCCCGTCGCCGTACGCTTGGTGGAAGCCTTGGCCATCGTAACCCTCATGGCCCTAATCACTTGCGTCTCTCTTGGCGTCGTCATTGCTCAGCGGACACTAAGTCTAACAATAACTTTCATAGAGGTTAATACGATACTTGTACTCTTCTTTGCAAGCCCATCTGATCAAATCTATAACTTCTTTAGCCAGCAGCAAACATACTCGATGTGGTGCTGCTCATGGTCGAGAAAACATTGGTAGGTGCCTTGGTCTTCACTGTGGCCCTAATCAACACTGTTAGCAATGCTCTGCATATGGTGGGAATTGCCTGAATTGAATCGATTTTGTGCGCTGTCCTGTCCATTCTGTACAGTAAATATACTGCATGTCCAGCTGCTGGTTAAATGAACTTGTATAAGTTTACTTCTTTTAGTGTACAAATAAGATATGGGGCCTTAGGCTTAAGTAACTACTCTTTAATATTCATCTTTAAATACATGGCATCTGCCGTTGCCATTTTAAAATCGGCTTTGGCTTTTTAGCAAGCCAACGAAACACGAATGTATAAAGGCACCGCCTTTAATATTCAATCAAACAATTTAACGCTCCAATAAATGTTTCTAACCTGCAGGCGGCCAAACACACAAAATGCGCTCAATTGCAGCAAATTTGCGCCTGAGTAAAAAAGAAAAAGAATTGGAAAAACCCAAACGAAAATACACGTATTTTTTTGTTGCCACAAACACACAAACTTGGCTCGAGGATGTTCATAATTTTAGTGCCCGCACACCGCACTCCCCACTACCCTCTCCCGCGAATTGCTGGAATTATTTTTGTTCACTTTTATTTGGGCCTGGCACGCCAAGAGCCGCCTTTAATGTTTTAGCACCTTTTGTGCGGTTTATTCTATTATTTAGTTATTTATCAATGCTGCGGCATCGTTGCCCAACTGGACCCCAAAGGGGACAAACCCCGCACGTTGTGTAGGAGTCATCGCGTTGTTGTTGTTCTTCTCGTTGTTGGTGTAATTTTTGTTTTGATTTAGTGCCAATTTCGTGCTGCAAAAAATTGTTCCATGCCTCGGGGGCAAAGTTAAAAACAAGCAGATTACAGACGGAAATTGAAGCGGCTCGAGATGCCAGTTAACAAGCGAGAGGACAGAACAATAACAACAACTCAGTAACCGCAGGGTCAGATTTATATTTTATATTGTGGCCTATGCGTGCAAAGTCCATTTTAGCCAACACCTCACCCTGTTGACCAGCAAAAGACTACAATGGATTGGAGTCGACTCGAGCAGCAGCTTGTGCATTTTGTAAAATGTAAAGGATTTTTTATTTAATTGCATGTAGTGTAAGATGAAGTATAATATATATATAATTGAATACAAATTAACTAATACAGCATGTTGCGATACCAATCCGAAATAAAAGTTCTCTCACTGCGTTTAATAAGGAAACTGTAGCTTAAAATACCGGGATCGGACAAGTAGTCGAATTGGTATACTGCATTGGGATTATCGTATTCGATTGCATTGCCAATCTTTTCTATGGTATATAGCATAAAGCTAATGCACTTATCACATTTCCAATTGTCTTTCTGTAAAATAGTTGAACAAATTAAAATTATTATGTGTAAACTGCAACCACTCACATTATGACGAATTATCGAGTTCATATAGCTCGGCTTGATGCCCTGGACATAGCCAGCTTCGGACCGGGCCACATAAATCTCGTCAATACCCTTGAGAGTGCATTCTGACCACCAATTTAATGCCTGCTTTGGGGCTGGTTTGGTTGTTTTTTGTTTGTATATCTTCATTGAAAGAATCGTCTTAAATTCCGCAAACATACTACAGGGAGAGGCAGAGAAAGAGATCGAGAGCAAGTGACAGCAAAAATTTAAAAATATCATCGATTACTCACTTGGAAGGTTTGCCTTTATGGCCACCCATTAAAGCATCATACACGAAAGAGAAACCACCAATGTGGCACCTGAACACCCCGTAAAACTGACCACCGCTCTCAGATCCTGACGCGGTCGGCTTATCAGGTGAGTCTGTGAAGAAATTCAATTATAAATACAAATTAGATATATGCTTAATCTGGTACCCACCTGAGTATATTAATCGCTTCAGTTGTCTCTCCATTACTTGGCCCGAATGTACTTTCGCGTCCTTTGGCTTGACCATGCACAAGTAGATGGTATTGCGGTACTTGGTGCCCAATATGCTCCAGTTGACGTTCATGTACGGTGAGCACATCAGAGTTTGGAGCACCTCGTGCTGGGTGACAATGTCCGCCATCACCACTGTAAACATAGCCGATGACCTGTTGACCAATATATCCTGATGATCCTTGATGAAGTACAGCATGTTGTCCAGGTACTCGGAATAGATATCCGGCTCATCGGGCAATGGGGGTTCATCTTTCAGATTCAAGGGGAAATCTTCTTCTTTCGGAATTACCAGAAACTTCAATTCACTTCTATCGGAATTATAAAGTCGCTCTCTGCTCATACTATAGCCACCAATAATCTTTGGCTGTAGCTTTTGGCCTGGCTTATTACTACTTGCGTTGTCTAGCTGCCATTTCATATATGTTTCCATATTGAAAACAGCAATATTGCCTTTTTGCATTAGGAAAGAAGTTTTCTTTATATATATATAAATTATTAATGTTATGTACAAATTTTAAACCCTTTTTCGGTAGATTTTTTCCGCAATTGATTATATACAATTTCAAGAACAGCTGTTGCTCTAGTTAGTGGTGGTAGCGATTCAATTCGATAAATAATCGATAATTGTGCTTTCAGAATCGATCTTATTTTTATGTCCAAGTAAACATTTTAGTAACGAGCTGCGTAAACGTGACAATTATGACCATATCTAAAGGATTGATTTAAAAATCGAATCTGATATTTATATATCTAAATCGGTTCAAAGCTGCTGGTTGTTAGTGTTGCAAAGTGTTGCTAAAAGTGTTGCAAAATGAAAAATGCGCAAACATTTATAAATTCATGGGCATTGCCTTTATTTCAATATGAATTTTCTTCTCTCGCATCAAATCTTAAATATAAAATCAGCTTCGGGCACTTCAGGACCTTCGGTAGTCTCCGCTGTGGCCAACTCCGGCTGTTCCGTTGTGCTGTTGCTTGCTGCTTCCGCAGTGGCCGACTCCTCCGTCTGGCTGCAGGCGCACGAGTCGCGAGTGTTTTCCTCGATCCACTCGTTAAAGTTGCTGACGCGTGTATAAACCCCAGGAGAGCCCGGCTTGGCGCAGCCCTCGCCCCAGGATACAATGCCCGCCAGTTGATAGGTTTGTTCAGCATTGATGACATGCATCGGACCACCGCTGTCGCCCTGGCATGAGTCCTTGCCTCCCTGCTCCAGATCGCCAGCACATATCATATTGTCGGTAATCTTGGCGATGCCATAGTTGCTCTCCCGGCACTCCTGCTGCGACAATACGGGCACCTCCACCTCCTGCAGAGTATCCGAAATTTGTCCACCCTCGCTGAGTGCTCCCCAACCCGTCACCACAGCCGTTTGGCCGGCAAATGTTTCCGTTGGGGGTGGCAGGCAAACGGGATGCATATCAATGCCTAGACGCACTGGCTCATTGAAGCGCACCAGGGCAATGTCGCTGTCAAAGTTGCTTGTGCTGTAGCCGGGATGCACCAAGACGCGAGCGACGCGTCTGTCCACGATTTTCACATGGCTATCCTGACGATTGTGCTCGAGGAGGCGAACGGTGATCAAGCGATGATAGAAACCATTGACGCAGTGGGCCGCCGTCAAAGCATACTGATCGTTGACCAGCGAGGCGCCACAATAGAAGCTGCCAAACCACATGAGCATTGCCATCCAGGGATACTCATGCACCTCCGTCTCCTGACCACCAACGATGCGATGACGTGTATTAATGTTGCCACAAGCACAAGCTGGACACTCCCGCTTGGCGGGCACACTTGTATCGGCGTACTCTGGCCCCAGTATGGAGACGATCCAGTCGAGGAAGCTATTCTGTCGAAGGTTGCTCAGCGACTCTAGAATCTTGGCTGGCTCCGAGGCGCTGCGCAAACTGGGCGTGGCCAAGGCGAGGCCCAACACTGAGAGCAAACAAATGTATCTCATTTCTGTGTAGCGAACTCTTGCGGCCAACTGGCAATTGGCAACTGAATTGACGCATCCTTGCTTAGCCAAACTAGAACCCTGCAACTAGAACCTCAACCGGCTACAGAAACTGGCTAGACCAGCCTGCTAAACCGGACCCAGTCGAAAGGTTATTGCCATTGCCACTGGTTTGGAATGCTGCATCTCCAAGAATACTCAACAGCAGTTTTACTCTTCTGTGTTTTTTATATTTTATTTATCAATAAATATGGGAAATGAGCAAATTAAATATCTTCGACAAGTCGAAGTCTTTAATACACTTGCAGCGCATTTTTACAACTTTGATCAATTTCTAAAAAATTAGTGTCTTGTGTGGGAAACATATCTAAAGAAAGAAACTAGTTTTTTATATATTTAAAAACTGAACTTTCAATTGATTGTTTTTCATTTTAGAATTTTTAGTCTTTCGTTCGATATTTTACGCAATTAATAAGTTTTTGATTGTAAAAACTTAAATTTCGTTCAATCGTTTTATTGATGTGGAGGACTGTTTCCATTTCCGAATCCTATATTCTTCAATCGTTGGAAAATGCTCGGAAATGGAAACCAGCCATAGAATGTTTAAATATTGATCAAATTGGGGTAGGCATAATATTCATATTATATGCGTTTATAGAGTATCTGAAATCATGAAGTCCACTGCAAGTGTATAGTCAGGTTTTCTTACTTCTACAAGAGAGCTGGACTCTATGCCAATTATTTGATCTTCTTGGTCTCTTGATGACACAGACAAGCCTGCTTGGTGAGGTTCTTGATCCAGGTGCCGTAGCGATTCACTCGCGCATAGACGCCGGGATAACCAGCCTTGGCACAGCCCTCGCCCCAGGAGACGACGCCGGCGATTTGGAACTCGCGCGTGCCAGTGGGCACAATGTGTAAGGGACCGCCGCTGTCGCCCTGGCACGAATCCTTGCCGCCCTCATCCAAGCCGCCGCAGAGCATGTTATCCGTGATCTTGTTGCCATAGCGACTCTTGCGGCACTCATCTTGCGACAGAATTGGCACCTGGACCTCCTGTAAGAGCACGTGAGTGGGATACAGGATGAGACTCACTGATTTTGCTTACCTGCAGGGTATCGGAGGTGGGTCCACCCACTTTGAGTGCACCCCAGCCGGTGACAACGCCCGTTTCGCCCTTGAAACTGCGTCCTGGCGTCGGCATACAAACCGGATGCAGTATCTCATTGAACTCCACAGGCTCATCCAGCTTAATGATGGCAATATCGTTGTCATAGTTGCGTGCATTGTATTTGGGATGCGTGATCACCTCAGCGACCTTGCGATCGATCTTCTGCAGATGCGACATCTTGCGATCGTGCTCCAGCAGACGCACCGAAATCCGCTCCTTGCGGAAGCCGTAAACACAATGCGAGGCGGTCAGCAGGAACTGATCGTTGAGCAGGGAGCCGGCACAGTAGAAGCGTCCGCCATAGAGCAGCATGGCTACCCACGGATACTGATGCACCTCCGTCTCCTGGCCACCGACAATGCGCTTCTGGATATTCGCCACGCCGCAAACGCAATCGCTGCAGTTGCGAGGTGGATTCAGAGTGGGTGGTGCTGGAGTTGTGGCTCGGCGTGTGGTTGTTGCTGGTGGTGCCGTTGTTGTGGTGGTTGCTGGTGTAGCAACCGCTGGCTTCTCAGTGGGCGCTGTTGCCGAGCTGCTGAGCGTGGCGACGGTGACGGCTTCGGGAGAAGCTCCAGGTCGCTGCGGCAGCAAGGACAGCACCCATTGGACAAATGTGTTCTGGGATTGTTTCAGCACGGAGGAGGGAGCAGCAGTGGTTGTGGTTGCTGATGCAGCTGATCCGACCAGCAGCAGCAGCAGGCACATCCGCAGATGACTCCAAGACATTTTCGTTGGTGTGGTGTGGTGTGGTGTGTTGTGGTTGCTTTCTCTACGCTTGGGCGACACCAGCAACTCGTGTGGCTCGTTGCAAACTGAAAAGCCAGCAACGAATTTGAAAGCCAGCGACAAACATTTCACCCAAATTCACTTGACAAGCAACCGGGGCAGAGAAGAAAAAAAGTGGTTCTCGCCTGTGGCACGTCCACTTTGCCAATCTACACACATATACATACACATATGCGTGTGTATCTGTGTGTGTGTTGGCTTTTGTGTATTTGTATTTGTATTTGTATTCTGCGCATGCGTAGACTCCGCCGGCTTGACCATGATAATGATGATACTTCACCCAAAATAACATCAAAACTCAACGCATTCAATTCAACGGTTTTTAATACTCTTTATTATGGATCTATTCGCTATAGACTAAAGTTTACCAAAGTACTATTGTCAACATTTAGCTATATACATTTTAAGCTTTATTATATTCATTACTTTGTTTTTGTTTTTACTTATTGCAAACACATTTATTTTACAAAATTATCTTAAATTGAAAATTTAGCAAAAGTTGCTCTACAGTTTATCTACTTTGTAAAATTCTTATAAATATTTAATAATAATAAAAACCAGTTTGCTTATTAGAGCATTTAAACTTCACCCAGCTGCAAATACAAATTATTGCTTTGTCTATAGTTTTTGTTCGTTTTTTTTTTGCCACTGAAGTAGCGAAAGTTTTTTTCTCGATTGTGATTTTATTGAAATACATTTTTGTTATATACTGTATATTCGCAGTTCGATCGCACGACGCGTCGTAATTTTACTTTCTTTTGATTTATTTTATTAGGTGACTCTTTCCTGAGTGTGTGTGTGTCTTTGTGTGTGTGCTTCTTGTTTGTATTAACTATTTCAGTGTGTGCATACATTTGTTTGGGCTTTATTGTGCTGGGCTTTATCTTTTCGGTATTGACCACATCCAACACCTACATAACTGTTTACATTTACACCATTTACGTGGTTGGCTTGGTCAATTTACTACTCTTTGTTTATACAGGGTGCTTAGGACAGGTTTTGTGGATATTAGTGGTATATGAAATTGGCTAACGTATTTTCAGTAGGTTAACAAGGAAACTTCCATAGCCGTTAAGTAATCAGAACTATATTTAAAATTGCAAATGGGATGAACCAGTCACTTAATGTGTTTGTCATCGTTAAACTTTAAGTGCATTTAAAAATGTAAAAACCTCTCTAGCTACATAACCATAGTAACGCCCTGTTGACGTGAACCTGTTGGGACTCTTTGTTCTGTGCACAACACAATTGTTGGCCAGATTAATGATGGCCAACCAACGCAGCAGCAAACAAAAAAGAACGCGTGTCTGGCTAAGCTGTGAGTCATCTATCTGGGTATGGCTCAAGTAGCCAGCCCCCGACTATAAAATTGAATGTAATGCGAGTCAGTGCTGCCACTTTGGCCATTTAATAGCTAGCAATAAACTTTTAAAGTCTCAAAATGCTATTACTCATGAATCTAGCTATTATAAAATAATATAAAACGAGTAGATTCGGATGAAGAGTTTCAGAATCAATATTATACATGTGCTTTTGCTTGTTTTCTAAATAAGACATACATACAAATATTTGCAATTTTTTGCAACAATTATTCAAAATGTTTTTAATATTTCTTTAAATTGTGGCAACACTGCTGTTTGTTTTGCGCTTGTGGGCAGTCAAGGGAAGGGAGAGGGAGCGGCTGTTGCGCCTGCGCCGCTTTGTCGGGCAGTTGAACAAAATTATTGATAGATGGCCGCCGTTGACAGATGAGCTCCGCATAAGTCAGATGCAGATGCAGATGCAGCTGTAGCTGGGGACGATTGTGGTTTAGTGGCCGAATGGAAAAAGTCATTAGTATGCGCACACATAACACTTGGCATATTAATTGTGCGCGTAATGTGGATAAGAGTTAGCAGAAGGGGTGGTGGGTGCTGGGGGGAAGTTATCAATGCTGATGACGAACTAATGTGGAGTTCAGCTTCAGCTTCAGCTGCAGCTCCAGTCTCCACTGCGCTGTTAAAACAAAGTGCCATTTGCATAATAGCCATGCTAGACAAAAAGCCAAACAACATACAAGCTCGACATATACAAACACATGCACATTTAAAATGGGAGTGTTTACTTGTGTCTGTGTGTGTGTGTGTGTGTGTTGGGTTATTTATGCGATGAGGTAGTAGAACTGCAGACCTGCACTTGGCGGCGCAATTATGCAAGGCTGTCTCGTTGTTGGCTTCGAAACGTGACCACCAACATAGTCCGACAGCGGACCCTCTCTTTGCCTGCTGATTGGCATGGTTCAGGGTTTAGTTGTTAAACACGTTGGCAAATATGTTAATAGGTTTTGTAATATGCCCATTAGATGCCACCATACAGAACAGGTATTAAATCTGCTTCGGGGCCAGCAATTAGTGCGACTTCTGCTGAGTTTCTATTACAAATAAGTACTTAAAAGTCTGCTGGTCCGTTAAGAGCCAAAGCAGTCAATTGATAAGTCAGATATAGCTTGAATCCATTACAAAATAAATAAACTTGTATTTTTAATCTACACATAGTAGTGCATGTTCCAAAGTTGTCTGTAAATGGACCAGTCAAAAAAAAAGGCAAAAAATTACTGCTACAGGCTACAGACTGGAATTTAAATTACTCCCTTTGAATATTGTCCGAAAAACCGCAAAAAACAATTAAAAACGTGTTGTTGCGACCCTTCAATTTGGTCTTTTTTCGGGGCAGGAGTTGGGAAGCTGAAAAGTTGGGATCTGAACATGCCGCTCTACATGTAAATGAAATTTTCCCAGACAGTTTGGCGCGTGTAAAAATTTCACTTTTGATTTATGCAACCCTCGAAGGGATGAGGATGATGGTGGGGGATAACGGTAAGGAGTAGTGCCCATTAAAGCCAACAGCAATTGAGTGGCAACAGAGATATTGCAACATATTTGCATAGACAGCCTTTATGGCCAACTATTACAACGCATAGATAATGTTTTACTATGCGCACTGTGCGAGTTAGCATAAAATTTTATAAGCCAAGTTAATTAAACTGGCAGTTGGTAGCTGCTACCAGTTAGCAGTTAACAGTTAACTGCCAGAACAGTCAGACAGCTCCTTCCAAAGGTTTTGCGGTGTGGCCGGCAACTTTGTTCAGTTGCAGTCGAAAATTTAATTAGTTATTCCATTTGCGCTTTCAGTTTTATGTCCAAATACACATACATATATATACATATAATTTTTTCCACTTTTTTTTATTTTCTGGCACTTTTCATTTTGGCATTCATACAAATTAAGCCAATGCGCTCTTTGGCATTTCGGTGAAAGGTGCTGCGGTGGCCCAAAGGATTCGGGCGTGGTCAGCGCCAGAATTGTGCATTTCGTTTGAGTTAAAAATATTAAATGTGCATGTCGATGTTAATAAATAGAATATGGCGAGAACTTCAGAAAAGCAATGGAATCCAGCAGCAGCAGCGTTGCCAAAAGACACGAATGCCTTTTAAAAGAATTTCCACACCTGGATTAAAAAAAACCAAACTCAAAGCATCAAAGGGCACGCAAGGCGCTTCGAGCTCATGTTGCCACTTCAACAAGCCCCGTAATGATGGTGCAGTTGGTGGCGGGTAGCGGGTGACGGGTGGCGGGTTGGCAAACTACCATGAAGGTCAAAAGACAGCCTGCAACTTTGCTTGGCATGCAACTGAAACTTGCCACCGTAGTCCAGAAGGCAGCCGAAAAGTTTTCAGTTGCAAGCAGGCAAAACTTGTAGCGCTTGTAAGTTGAGGAGGCAGCACGCGATTTTTTGTCGATTATGAGTTGCAGCTGGAGGATACAATTGTGGAACATGCTCAGCTTGCAATAATTTGCATGCAACTCTCAAGTGGAAGAAGCATGCAACGAGAGTGCCTCACGCAAGCCTTATAATAAATTAATTACAAAACCACGTGAAACCAACCGAAAAGATATGCTAAAAAGTGTTAGACGGAATTCGGAATAATCGATAAATGTAGCTAATAATAATAAAATGTACAACTGCCAATAATAATAATTGAATTTTATTTTAGCACATTTCATTTCAATACTTTAAAGTTTATGTTATCTGAACTTACTCAATTTTCGACTGATTGCTGCTATAGTTTATAGCCCTTTTACATTCTGAACATTGTACTTTTTTTTCTTAAAATGAATTGCAATATATTTATTTTTGTAATCCATTTAACTGGGTCACTGTAACGCAATTTTACATTTTTTTATATAAAGTTGTACACCGTTATTTATTAAGAGTTTTGTCAAAAGGGACAGAAAATGCAATTTAAATAACGAAATGCCATAAAACTCTTTGGCGCTTCCTCACACGATTTAAAGTGGTTTTTTGATAAACTCGCATATGTGTACTTTTCTGAAAGAATGACAATTTTTTTGCATGCCCGTCATCGGCAATAATTTCATTTACGCTATGCCACTTCCGCCGACAATAAAATTAACTGCGGATTTAATTAATTGCGGTTTGCACTTTTCGCCTTTTCACCGGTTTGCTGTTCAGTAACAATGTATCCTTCTATGGTTGGATTTTGTTTCATTTTGTATTTTTTTTTTAATTTTTTTATTGGCTACTTTTGCTGTTTGCATTTTCATAGGAAATCAGTTTTTAATGAAATTTACGTGGTGCATGTGTGAAAAGCAGCAAATAAATTATTTAATAAAGTTTACAAGCGAAAGTCGCTTTTACCAGAATGTGCGGAAACTTTTAAATATATATTTATACCCTATACCCATTTAAAAATGGGAAAAATAGTAAAATGGTTTTGAGCAAAAGTATGTAACAGGCATAAGGAAGCATCTCCGACCCCATAAAGTATATATATTCTTGATCACTATCAATAGCCGAGTCGATATAGCCATATCCTTTTGTCTGTCCGTCTGTCTGTCTGTCTGTCTGTATGAATGCGCTGATCTCAGGCTAGAGACTTCATGTTTTTTCAAACTTGAGCTGTAGAATTAAACTCGATGCTAAATAATGATCAAAATGGCCTCGGGATGCCAAATAATGATCAAAATGGCCTCGGGATTGACAATCGGTTCAGATTTGACAAAGTTGTGGCAGTTTGAAGTCTGGGAAGGTCATTTATAAGGAACTTTTCGTTGTTTGGGCACTTCACAAGTCAATTTTTTTGTCACTTTTGGCGTGATTCTTGACAGAAAAATGAAACACCACAAAATCACTTTTCGTATAGTTTTTTATACTAATTGAGACACCCACAATCAATTAAACGTAAAATTTCAAGATTCTAAATTTTGAAAAATCAAAAATTGTAAGGGTCCCCCCTTATGCTTTTTTCGCAAAAAAAATCCTAAATTTTATTTTTTCAAAAATTCATAAACTTGAGATGTAGAATTAAACTAGATGACATATATTGATCAAAATGGCCTCGGGATTGACAATCGGTTCAGATTTGACAAAGTTGTGGCAGTTTGAAGTCTGGGAAGGTCATTTATAAGGAACTTTTCGTTGTTTGGGCACTTCACAAGTCAATTTTTTTGTCACTTTTGACGTGATTTTTGACAGAAAAATGAAACACCACAAAATCACTTTTCGTATAGTTTTTTATACTAATTGAGACACCCACAATCAATTAAACGTAAAATTTCAAGATTCTAAATTTTGAAAAATCAAAAATTGTAAGGGTCCCCCCTTATGCTTTTTTCGCAAAAAAAATCCTAAATTTTATTTTTTCAAAAATTCATAAACTTGAGATGTAGAATTAAACTAGATGACATATATTGATCAAAATGGCCTCGGGATTGACAATCGGTTCAGATTTGACAAAGTTGTGGCAGTTTGAAGTCTGGGAAGGTCATTTATAAGGAACCTTTCGTTGTTTGGGCACTTCACAAGTCAATTTTTTTGTCACTTTTGGCGTGATTTTTGACAGAAAAATGAAACACCACAAAATCACTTTTCGTATAGTTTTTTATACTAATTGAGACACCCACAATCAATTAAACGTAAAATTTCAAGATTCTAAATTTTGAAAAATCAAAAATTGTAAGGGTCCCCCCTTATGCTTTTTTCGCAAAAAAATCCTAAATTTTATTTTTTCAAAAATTCATAAACTTGAGATGTAGAATTAAACTAGATGACATATATTGATCAAAATGGCCTCGGGATTGACAATCGGTTCAGATTTGACAAAGTTGTGGCAGTTTGAAGTCTGGGAAGGTCATTTATAAGGAACCTTTCGTTGTTTGGGCACTTCACAAGTCAATTTTTTTGTCACTTTTGGCGTGATTTTTGACAGAAAAATGAAACACCACAAAATCACTTTTCGTATAGTTTTTTTACTAATTGAGACACCCACAATCAATTAAACGTAAAATTTCAAGATTCTAAATTTTGAAAAATCAAAAATTGTAAGGGTCCCCCCTTATGCTTTTTTCGCAAAAAAAATCCTAAATTTTATTTTTTCAAAAATTCATAAACTTGAGATGTAGAATTAAACTAGATGACATATATTGATCAAAATGGCCTCGGGATTGACAATCGGTTCAGATTTGACAAAGTTGTGGCAGTTTGAAGTCTGGGAAGGTCATTTATAAGGAACCTTTCGTTGTTTGGGCACTTCACAAGTCAATTTTTTTGTCACTTTTGGCGTGATTTTTGACAGAAAAATGAAACACCACAAAATCACTTTTCGTATAGTTTTTTATACTAATTGAGACACCCACAATCAATTAAACGTAAAATTTCAAGATTCTAAATTTTGAAAAATCAAAAATGGTAAGGGTCCCCCCTTATGCTTTTTTCGCAAAAAAAAATCCTAAATTTTATTTTTTCAAAAGTTCATAAACTTGAGATGTAGAATTAAACTAGATGACATATATTGATCAAAATGGCCTCGGGATTGACAATCGGTTCAGATTTGACAAAGTTGTGGCAGTTTGAAGTCTGGGAAGGTCATTTATAAGGAACTTTTCGTTGTTTGGGCACTTCACAAGTCAATTTTTTTGTCACTTTTGACGTGATTTTTGACAGAAAAATGAAACACCACAAAATCACTTTTCGTATAGTTTTTTATACTAATTGAGACACCCACAATCAATTAAACGTAAAATTTCAAGATTCTAAATTTTGAAAAATCAAAAATTTTAAGGGTCCCCCTTATGCTTTTTTCGCAAAAAAAATCCTAAATTTTATTTTTTCAAAAATTCATAAACTTGAGATGTAGAATTAAACTAGATGACATATATTGATCAAAATGGCCTCGGGATTGACAATCGGTTCAGATTTGACAAAGTTGTGGCAGTTTGAAGTCTGGGAAGGTCATTTATAAGGAACTTTTCGTTGTTTGGGCCTTCACAAGTCAATTTTTTTGTCACTTTTGGCGTGATTTTTGACAGAAAAATGAAACACCACAAAATCACTTTTCGTATAGTTTTTTATACTAATTGAGACACCCACAATCAATTAAACGTAAAATTTCAAGATTCTAAATTTTGAAAAATCAAAAATTGTAAGGGTCCCCCCTTATGCTTTTTTCGCAAAAAAATCCTAAATTTTATTTTTTCAAAAATTCATAAACTTGAGATGTAGAATTAAACTAGATGACATATATTGATCAAAATGGCCTCGGGATTGACAATCGGTTCAGATTTGACAAAGTTGTGGCAGTTTGAAGTCTGGGAAGGTCATTTATAAGGAACCTTTCGTTGTTTGGGCACTTCACAAGTCAATTTTTTTGTCACTTTTGGCGTGATATTTGACAGAAAAATGAAACACCACAAAATCACTTTTCGTATAGTTTTTTATACTAATTGAGACACCCACAATCAATTAAACGTAAAATTTCAAGATTCTAAATTTTGAAAAATCAAAAATTGTAAGGGTCCCCCCCTTATGCTTTTTTCGCAAAAAAAATCCTAAATTTTATTTTTTCAAAAGTTCATAAACTTGAGATGTAGAATTAAACTAGATGACATATATTGATCAAAATGGCCTCGGGATTGACAATCGGTTCAGATTTGACAAAGTTGTGGCAGTTTGAAGTCTGGGAAGGTCATTTATAAGGAACTTTTCGTTGTTTGGGCCTTCACAAGTCAATTTTTTTGTCACTTTTGGCGTGATTTTTGACAGAAAAATGAAACACCACAAAATCACTTTTCGTATAGTTTTTTATACTAATTGAGACACCCACAATCAATTAAACGTAAAATTTCAAGATTCTAAATTTTGAAAAATCAAAAATGGTAAGGGTCCCCCCTTATGCTGTTTTCGCAAAAAAAATCCTAAATTTTATTTTTTTGAAAAATTCATAAACTTGAGATGTAGAATTAAACTAGATGACATATATTGATCAAAATGGCCTCGGGATTGACAATCGGTTCAGATTTGACAAAGTTGTGGCAGTTTGAAGTCTGGGAAGGTCATTTATAAGGAACCTTTCGTTGTTTGGGCACTTCACAAGTCAATTTTTTTGTCACTTTTGGCGTGATTTTTGACAGAAAAATGAATAGTATAGTTTTTTATACTAATTGAGACACCCACAATCAATTAAACGTAAAATTTCAAGATTCTAAATTTTGAAAAATCAAAAATTGTAAGGGTCCCCCCTTATGCTGTTTTCGCAAAAAAAAATCCTAAATTTTATTTTTTTGAAAAATTCATAAACTTGAGATGTAGAATTAAACAAGATGACATATATTGATCAAAATGGCCTCGGGATTGACAATCGGTTCAGATTTGACAAAGTTGTGGCAGTTTGAAGTCTGGGAAGGTCATTTATAAGGAACCTTTCGTTGTTTGGGCACTTCACAAGTCAATTTTTTTGTCACTTTTGGCGTGATTTTTGACAGAAAAATGAAACACCACAAAATCACTTTTCGTATAGTTTTTTATACTAATTGAGACACCCACAATCAATTAAACGTAAAATTTCAAGATTCTAAATTTTGAAAAATCAAAAATTGTAAGGGTCCCCCCTTATGCTTTTTTCGCAAAAAAAATCCTAAATTTTATTTTTTCAAAAATTCATAAACTTGAGATGTAGAATTAAACTAGATGACATATATTGATCAAAATGGCCTCGGGATTGACAATCGGTTCAGATTTGACAAAGTTGTGGCAGTTTGAAGTCTGGGAAGGTCATTTATAAGGAACCTTTCGTTGTTTGGGCACTTCACAAGTCAATTTTTTTGTCACTTTTGGCGTGATTTTTGACAGAAAAATGAAACACCACAAAATCACTTTTCGTATAGTTTTTTATACTAATTGAGACACCCACAATCAATTAAACGTAAAATTTCAAGATTCTAAATTTTGAAAAATCAAAAATGGTAAGGGTCCCCCCTTATGCTTTTTTCGCAAAAAAAAATCCTAAATTTTATTTTTTCAAAAGTTCATTAACTTGAGATGTAGAATTAAACTAGATGACATATATTGATCAAAATGGCCTCGGGATTGACAATCGGTTCAGATTTGACAAAGTTGTGGCAGTTTGAAGTCTGGGAAGGTCATTTATAAGGAACTTTTCGTTGTTTGGGCACTTCACAAGTCAATTTTTTTGTCACTTTTGACGTGATTTTTGACAGAAAAATGAAACACCACAAAATCACTTTTCGTATAGTTTTTTATACTAATTGAGACACCCACAATCAATTAAACGTAAAATTTCAAGATTCTAAATTTTGAAAAATCAAAAATTTTAAGGGTCCCCCTTATGCTTTTTTCGCAAAAAAAATCCTAAATTTTATTTTTTCAAAAATTCATAAACTTGAGATGTAGAATTAAACTAGATGACATATATTGATCAAAATGGCCTCGGGATTGACAATCGGTTCAGATTTGACAAAGTTGTGGCAGTTTGAAGTCTGGGAAGGTCATTTATAAGGAACTTTTCGTTGTTTGGGCACTTCACAAGTCAATTTTTTTGTCACTTTTGGCGTGATATTTGACAGAAAAATGAAACACCACAAAATCACTTTTCGTATAGTTTTTTATACTAATTGAGACACCCACAATCAATTAAACGTAAAATTTCAAGATTCTAAATTTTGAAAAATCAAAAATGGTAAGGGTCCCCCCTTATGCTTTTTTCGCAAAAAAAAATTCTTAATTTTATTTTTTCAAAAGTTCATTAACTTGAGATGTAGAATTAAACTAGATGACATATATTGATCAAAATGGCCTCGGGATTGACAATCGGTTCAGATTTGACAAAGTTGTGGCAGTTTGAAGTCTGGGAAGGTCATTTATAAGGAACTTTTCGTTGTTTGGGCACTTCACAAGTCAATTTTTTTGTCACTTTTGACGTGATTTTTGACAGAAAAATGAAACACCACAAAATCACTTTTCGTATAGTTTTTTATACTAATTGAGACACCCACAATCAATTAAACGTAAAATTTCAAGATTCTAAATTTTGAAAAATCAAAAATTTTAAGGGTCCCCCTTATGCTTTTTTCGCAAAAAAAATCCTAAATTTTATTTTTTTCAAAAATTCATAAACTTGAGATGTAGAATTAAACTAGATGACATATATTGATCAAAATGGCCTCGGGATTGACAATCGGTTCAGATTTGACAAAGTTGTGGCAGTTTGAAGTCTGGGAAGGTCATTTATAAGGAACTTTTCGTTGTTTGGGCCTTCACAAGTCAATTTTTTTGTCACTTTTGGCGTGATTTTTGACAGAAAAATGAAACACCACAAAATCACTTTTCGTATAGTTTTTTATACTAATTGAGACACCCACAATCAATTAAACGTAAAATTTCAAGATTCTAAATTTTGAAAAATCAAAAATGGTAAGGGTCCCCCCTTATGCTGTTTTCGCAAAAAAAATCCTAAATTTTATTTTTTTGAAAAATTCATAAACTTGAGATGTAGAATTAAACTAGATGACATATATTGATCAAAATGGCCTCGGGATTGACAATCGGTTCAGATTTGACAAAGTTGTGGCAGTTTGAAGTCTGGGAAGGTCATTTATAAGGAACCTTTCGTTGTTTGGGCACTTCACAAGTCAATTTTTTTGTCACTTTTGGCGTGATTTTTGACAGAAAAATGAATAGTATAGTTTTTTATACTAATTGAGACACCCACAATCAATTAAACGTAAAATTTCAAGATTCTAAATTTTGAAAAATCAAAAATTGTAAGGGTCCCCCCTTATGCTGTTTTCGCAAAAAAAAATCCTAAATTTTATTTTTTTGAAAAATTCATAAACTTGAGATGTAGAATTAAACTAGATGACATATATTGATCAAAATGGCCTCGGGATTGACAATCGGTTCAGATTTGACAAAGTTGTGGCAGTTTGAAGTCTGGGAAGGTCATTTATAAGGAACCTTTCGTTGTTTGGGCACTTCACAAGTCAATTTTTTTGTCACTTTTGGCGTGATTTTTGACAGAAAAATGAAACACCACAAAATCACTTTTCGTATAGTTTTTTATACTAATTGAGACACCCACAATCAATTAAACGTAAAATTTCAAGATTCTAAATTTTGAAAAATCAAAAATTGTAAGGGTCCCCCCTTATGCTTTTTTCGCAAAAAAATCCTAAATTTTATTTTTTCAAAAATTCATAAACTTGAGATGTAGAATTAAACTAGATGACATATATTGATCAAAATGGCCTCGGGATTGACAATCGGTTCAGATTTGACAAAGTTGTGGCAGTTTGAAGTCTGGGAAGGTCATTTATAAGGAACCTTTCGTTGTTTGGGCACTTCACAAGTCAATTTTTTTGTCACTTTTGGCGTGATTTTTGACAGAAAAATGAAACACCACAAAATCACTTTTCGTATAGTTTTTTATACTAATTGAGACACCCACAATCAATTAAACGTAAAATTTCAAGATTCTAAATTTTGAAAAATCAAAAATGGTAAGGGTCCCCCCTTATGCTTTTTTCGCAAAAAAAAATCCTAAATTTTATTTTTTCAAAAGTTCATTAACTTGAGATGTAGAATTAAACTAGATGACATATATTGATCAAAATGGCCTCGGGATTGACAATCGGTTCAGATTTGACAAAGTTGTGGCAGTTTGAAGTCTGGGAAGGTCATTTATAAGGAACTTTTCGTTGTTTGGGCACTTCACAAGTCAATTTTTTTGTCACTTTTGACGTGATTTTTGACAGAAAAATGAAACACCACAAAATCACTTTTCGTATAGTTTTTTATACTAATTGAGACACCCACAATCAATTAAACGTAAAGTTTCAAGATTCTAAATTTTGAAAAATCAAAAATTTTAAGGGTCCCCCCTTATGCTTTTTTCGCAAAAAAAATCCTAAATTTTATTTTTTCAAAAATTCATAAACTTGAGATGTAGAATTAAACTAGATGACATATATTGATCAAAATGGCCTCGGGATTGACAATCGGTTCAGATTTGACAAAGTTGTGGCAGTTTGAAGTCTGGGAAGGTCATTTATAAGGAACTTTTCGTTGTTTGGGCCTTCACAAGTCAATTTTTTTGTCACTTTTGGCGTGATTTTTGACAGAAAAATGAAACACCACAAAATCACTTTTCGTATAGTTTTTTATACTAATTGAGACACCCACAATCAATTAAACGTAAAATTTCAAGATTCTAAATTTTGAAAAATCAAAAATGGTAAGGGTCCCCCCTTATGCTGTTTTCGCAAAAAAAATCCTAAATTTTATTTTTTTGAAAAATTCATAAACTTGAGATGTAGAATTAAACTAGATGACATATATTGATCAAAATGGCCTCGGGATTGACAATCGGTTCAGATTTGACAAAGTTGTGGCAGTTTGAAGTCTGGGAAGGTCATTTATAAGGAACCTTTCGTTGTTTGGGCACTTCACAAGTCAATTTTTTTGTCACTTTTGGCGTGATTTTTGACAGAAAAATGAAACACCACAAAATCACTTTTCGTATAGTTTTTTATACTAATTGAGACACCCACAATCAATTAAACGTAAAATTTCAAGATTCTAAATTTTGAAAAATCAAAAATTGTAAGGGTCCCCCCTTATGCTTTTTTCGCAAAAAAATCCTAAATTTTATTTTTTCAAAAATTCATAAACTTGAGATGTAGAATTAAACTAGATGACATATATTGATCAAAATGGCCTCGGGATTGACAATCGGTTCAGATTTGACAAAGTTGTGGCAGTTTGAAGTCTGGGAAGGTCATTTATAAGGAACCTTTCGTTGTTTGGGCACTTCACAAGTCAATTTTTTTGTCACTTTTGGCGTGATTTTTGACAGAAAAATGAAACACCACAAAATCACTTTTCGTATAGTTTTTTATACTAATTGAGACACCCACAATCAATTAAACGTAAAATTTCAAGATTCTAAATTTTGAAAAATCAAAAATTGTAAGGGTCCCCCCTTATGCTTTTTTCGCAAAAAAAATCCTAAATTTTATTTTTTCAAAAGTTCATAAACTTGAGATGTAGAATTAAACTAGATGACATATATTGATCAAAATGGCCTCGGGATTGACAATGGGTTCAGATTTGACAAAGTTGTGGCAGTTTGAAGTCTGGGAAGGTCATTTATAAGGAACTTTTCGTTGTTTGGGCACTTCACAAGTCAATTTTTTTGTCACTTTTGGCGTGATTTTTGACAGAAAAATGAAACACCACAAAATCACTTTTCGTATAGTTTTTTATACTAATTGAGACTCCCACAATCAATTAAACGTAAAATTTCAAGATTCTAAATTTTGAAAAAACACAAATGGTAAGGGTCCCCCCTTATGCTTTTTTCGCAAAAAAAATCCTAAATTTTATTTTTTCAAAAATTCATAAACTTGAGATGTAGAATTAAACTAGATGACATATATTGATCAAAATGGCCTCGGGATTGACAATCGGTTCAGATTTGACAAAGTTGTGGCAGTTTGAAGTCTGGGAAGGTCATTTAAAAGGAACTTTTCGTTGCTTGGAAACTTTACAAGACAATTTTTTTGTCACATTTGGCGTGATTTTTGACAGAAAATTTAAATACCACAAAATCACTTTTCGTATAGCTTTTTATACTAATTGAGACACCCACAATCAATTAAAAGTAAAATTTCAAGATTCTATATTTTATTAGAATGAATGTAAGTCCTTGGATCAGGGTATGTCCTAGACGGGCACTTTTGACTTGAGCACTCTTTCTTGTTTTATTTTGATATTTATTGATTTTGAAAATATTATTTGACTTCACATTTTGTACAATCACTATAATGATAAAAAAAATATTTATTTTACTATTTTACTAAATTCCGTCAATAAAGCAAATGTCTTGGTCAAAAATATATAATTTAGAGGTTTATGAATGGCTTATTTCAGTGCGATAACTTTCGTGACAAGAAAAAAAAACATTTAATAAGAGTAGGCCCCATTTACAAAATTTACTTTCCCACATTCTTCTACTTATACTAATGATGAGCATTTAAATATCACCTTGTATTTTATTATTTAATTTTGTGCCAATTAGATATCCACAATCAATATTTTATGGCAATTTTTGGTGCCTAATAACGGGTCAGTTTGCTGTTATGTTTACGATACAATTTCCATCCTTATAATGAGTCTTTATGAGGCATTAAATGACCAACCGATAAAAAGCAAAGGGCAAGACTTGAAATTCCAATCACCTGTCGCCAGCATTGAATTCGATTTTTATGCTCTGTTTTCGCCTTCTATTCGTGACAATCAATGGCCAGTTGGACAGTTCAACAGTTACAAGAGCGAAAAACGTTGAAAAAAAATTCAATTTTATGTGGTCCATAATGTTTAGGTTTCCCCCTCTCTGTCACTCCATTTTCCACGCATCTCGAGTGCTGCGCTTTTTGTGCTCAAGCTGTTGTTGTTTTTTTTTTAACGTGGATTTCAATTTTTATGGTCGTCAACAAGCGCTTAAAGTGGCTAAACGTGTAACGCTCGGGGGTCTCGGGTCTTCCAATCGGATGTCAACCGGCTGTAAAGTCGTGTGGCTAATTGGAACAGCGTTTTGATTGGGGGAACCGTTGGGCGAACTTTGAAGCATCGTTTTTATACCATGAACCCATTACAAATGGGAAAAAAGGGTATCATTAAGTTGTGCAAAAGTATGTAACAGGCATAAGAACGCATCTTCGACCCCATAAAGTATATATATTTTTGTGTTAGCTGTAAAATTATCTAGCTTATATTTATATTTTCGTGCTGCTTTATGCAATTTTCATTTAAACAAAACATACGAATTGTCTGTCTTATGAAGGCAATTAAACAAATCAATGCTGCTTATTAATTATTCTATGTCGACTGACAAAATAGTGCTTATAATAAGTATTATGTTGCAGTTGTTTGTATTGGGCCAAATAACAATGTTATTTCTCTTGAGGCAGCCAAAATGCAATTAAAATATTCTTGCTACTTGGATTTCAATCGTCTAGTCTAGTTGCAACAATTATGTGTCATTTTGTTAATTCAAAATGCATTACAACTACAACTGCGAGTGCAATGACCATTTAGGTAAATAGCATAAGACAAATGGACAAATGTCGGCAAACATGGAAACTAATGACATTTGGCGCAAATATGCAAAATGCAGCCGAGCGTTTGTTGTTGCTGCTGTTGCTGTTGCAGTTGCTGCTGCTGTTGGTGGTTGCTGTGGTTGTTGGGGTTGCTGTTGCTGCTGCTGGTTTGGCTGTTGCATGTACATTTTCTTCATCAATGATTAATTGTTTTGACAATTTCGGTCTGGCAGACATCACTTTCAAATTCCTTGCCATGTCTGACAGTGGTGGCCCCAAAACGAGTGCGTCGAAAATTTCGCGACTAAATGCAAACTCCAAACTGCAACTGTGCAACTGCCGCATTCGCTTTCGCACACACATGAGTTTGCGGCATTTCGGACACTTTTGGGGGGAAGAGGGCGGCAAATCTTTCACAGATCCCTCGCCCCCATCCCATTTCGCCATGATATTTCTGTGGCAACGCTGACGAATGTCCCAAAATTGATGTATGATTTTGGCAGCAGCAAAGCTGCCCCTAATGGAGCACCACGAGGGGATGTGGGCAGACAAACTACATGCAGACCCTGTCAGATATTTGAAGATTTATATTATGGCTTCTGTTTGCGCACTGATTCAGTTTAAATTTTGTGATTTTGGGCAATACGTGATATGCTTTAGGCAACGGTGATTTAAATTCGTTTAAACCATTTCAGGCATAGTATATAGAAAGTGAATATAATTCTTACTTTAACTTCAATTTAACATCAAATTCAAGACAAACGCACCACATAAACTTAGTCAGCAACCCAGCTTAACCATTATATGAAAATGAAACTCATTCCTTTATCTAAACTACCATCCATATCAATGCTGTCAGTGGCAGTGGCTTCAACTTTCATTGACGCCCGAGCAGGTGATAAACTTTCACTAGATAAGTCTTTTCCCTGCTTTCCGTTCCGTTCCACTTAAACCAATTTCCTTTTTAGCAACCGAACGAATTAAACTTAAAATAAATAAACTGAAACCTTACAACAACAACAACAGTACATTAAATAGCTCTCAGTTTGGCTTTAGTTTAAATGCTGGCGAGTGCTCGTAAAACTTTCCCTTGACCCTTGTCATGAAACAACACCGACCCACCACGGACCCACCACCGACCCACCCCCAGCCCCACCATACCGAAAAAGGGTGGCAAGTGCACACAACACAACACTGTTGTCGCAATCAACAGAAAATTGGCACCCGTCGATGTTCAAGTGCTGTGTTTGTGTCAGCATCGTTTACCCTTAGCTTGGTCCATGGGGGATGACCAGCTGGCCAGCTGACCAGCTGACCGACTGACTTAGTCGAGGGTTGTTTGTACTTGTTCTACTTCAATAAATAGTCGTCTTAGTCGCATTCTTGTTGCCTATTTCTAAGCGTTTGCACTAATTTTTGTTGGCCATTACGTTACGTTACGTTACGTTACTCGTTATAACTTCACATGAACTCCATGTAATCGTTATCATTTTCGGCCATAAATTATGCGCTTAGTCTTTTAGCTTTGACAACGGACGTGTTTTGCATTTAATTAATTTATATGCAGTGCACCTAAATGCTAATTACCTGGTCTCCAACTTCAGGTGCGAGTTGCCGGCGTCACATGCCAAATATTTGCCGTTACATTCGCACCGCCAGCTGGCAGAGAGTTACGTGCGGGATAATTAAGCGACCACCCAAGCGAACTGCATGTTCAGTTTGGAGGCGGTTCAGCTGCAGGTTAATATTCAGTGGAAAATAGTTATGTCTTATTTACGTGGCGAACAGGTTGTCACTGGTTTCGCTCAGTTTGCAAGCTGTTTCACTGTACCAGTCACTTGGGCAAACCGGCGACAGCTGGACAGTACCCGAAGCTGGAACACTTTACGTGACTTCAGTGCAGAGAGCGCGTCGTTAGTCATAAATTTGATATGGGAAGGGTCTGGAAGGATATAATGCAAATATCTGCATGGAATTCGAATTACTTAAATTACAAGTGTTGAATTCAGTTGAATCCAACGGAAACCCTTAAAGCAGCTGCTCCGTTGTCAACTCTTTAAATAGTAAACCTAAAGTTCTCAGTCCGCCCCTTTTCGAACCCTAATGCTCCCCTGAGTCGCCTGTCAGCATTCGAACATAATGTTCACATTTTTACGACGCTTTAAAGCGCCTGCTAACACACATTTTGTCCCTCTAACACTTGCCATTATTTATTTTCTTTGGCAGTGTTACATTTTTCGCTGACCGTTGTAGATTTATTCCGGGTCATACTATACATAGCGCTTAACATGGATTCATTTTGCAAGCGCTGCACAATTTTTTGGGCCAGTCATGCATTCCATTTCCTATTTACATTTATCTCTGGTGCTGTTTCTATTTATTTGTGCAACACGCCAAAAGTCAAGAAATGTGCGACTGAACAAAGTAAATTTAATGGTAAATATGATGCGGCAGGGTTGTTGGCCCCATAGGCGTCACTCAGACGGCAATCCTGGCGCCAACAAAACGCGATCTGCATTGCGTTGTCCGTTTTTTATATGATTTTTAATTTATTTGTATACATATACATATACATATACTTATATGTAGATAAACATTTATATATTTTATTTTATTTGCTCCTTGCTTTGGCTGACCAAATGGTGCCAACTAGACGCTGCGACAAAATTGTTAACGGTTTGCCAAGTAAAATGTAAATTGGGTGCAATGCACGACAGTGCGTATGCGTGATATCTGCCGGATATGCTGTTATAAAAGAACGATTAAATGTACAGTGCCGACTTTGCAATCACACAAACAACGGTCTAAAAATATGTTAGCGGTTATTAGAGCGTATAACATTTGGCAACGTTCCTGCATATGATTTCTGGGAACATTAAGGCAAACTCTTGCACAACTATTCTTTTAATTGGATGTTTAAATAAGTTCGTGTGGCTATTGTTTGCCAAGATTAAACATTTAATGTTCATGAAGTTTATTTTTCAAATTCAAATCATGCCTTAAATTCGTTTTTGCGTGTTTAATTTTATTATCACTTTTCCGTGTTGTCTATTATCCACGTTGCTCCGTTTTAAAAGCTTATGTCATTCAATTGGTGGACTATTTGTCAATTGTAAAATTATTGAAGAAAATCGCGAAAATCGGATAAATTGCAATGCGCGCTCTCCCATAAATCATTCAATGTAAATCCCAGCTACAAATTTTGTGCATGCAAATCAATTGCTCAATTGTTTCTATGGAAGCGCAGTCAGTACAATAAAATATATATCCATAGAATCCCTAGACCTGACATGGTATACTCATCCAGGGCGAAACAGGCACAGCAAACAAGTTGCAGGCCATAAATAAATATCATATAAGCCCAGTGAAGCTCGAGTCCCTAAAAAAAGCATGAAAATAACAAAACGCGAAACAATAATCGCACATAGAATATAAATTTCTGTGCGCTGTAACACAATAAACTTAATTTGCAAATTCAATTTAAACAATACCACACAGCGAGCACTGCGGAAAAAATACATATGTACATATATTGGAAGTTTATCGCGAATCTGCAGTTGGTCGTTTCTATATAGAACATCACCGCAACAAATTCAATTGTCTGGATTTAGTTTTGTGCCAGCTGTTTTTTTTACTTGTGCCAAGGATTAAATTTGTTTAACTGGCAAAAATGATGGCATTGGATTTGTGGGATAAACTCTCAAAAAGAGTAAATGATAAATACAAACAAATAAAAACTGAATTTATATTTTATATTTTATATATACATATTCGTAATGTAGACTTGTTGGGAATCAGTATTCCTTTTGCCAAATATAATGAAAATTAAAGTTCACCTTAAATATATATTTTTAAATATAATCCAAATACTTGCTGGAAATATTCCCAGTTTTTCTTACATGTTCATAAAGTAATCTTTTGATTTTGCCATGCAGTAACTTTTTGCAGCTGCAAAAATGAAATTGAATTTAATGCTTGAATTATTTTAATTTCCTTTGGACACCAACCGTGTCCAGCACAAACTAATAAACGACAAAGACACGTACGCACCTCAGACGACGAACTGACATGGTTTGGGCAGATGACGAGGGGGATTTCGGTGCTGCTCTGGCTGCTCCGATGGTGACACATGTGTTGGATGGTGACTTCATGGAATGCCCAGGCACAAATTAAAGGGAGTGTTGCAGATACTACAAATACAATTATTTATACTTTATTTTACAAAAGGTGAAATTGATTCATTGAAACTTTCATTCAATTGTCAATTTATTTAGTAGTTTGCTTGCCTTAAACTTTTTTTCCCCCCCCCCTTTTATTTGGTTAATTATAATATTATATATATAGTTATACTGATTCACGCTTCAGCCACCATATAATTACAAGTAATAGCAATACTGACAAAAATATAAATATATGATCATCAGAAAGCGTGCGCCAAATGTTGCTGCCAAAACATCTGGACTCAATGATCGACGCGTTGCTGGCATGGAAAGCAGATCAGCGCCTCGATGTGCCGGAAGTGGATATATTTAGGCTCTTACATGAGGCACGATCGGTACTAATAGATGAGCCAATGCTGCTGGAGGTGGATGCACCGGTGAATGTCCTGGGCGACATACACGGTCAGTTTGGAGATATGCTGCGCTATTTTGATTCGAGAGGACATCCGCCAAAAACGAATTATCTCTTTCTGGGCGATTATGTGGATCGGGGCAAACATTCGGTGGAAACACTAACATTATTATTGGCCTACAAAGTAAAGTTTCCTTACTCAATATATCTGCTGCGTGGCAATCACGAGTCAGCCAGCATTAATCAAGTATACGGCTTCTTCGATGAGTGCAAGCGACGCTTCACTGTACGTCTGTGGCGATGCTTTGTGGACACATACAATTGCATGCCAGTGGCGGCCATCATTGGTGAAAGGATATTTTGCTGCCATGGTGGCCTGAGTCCGTTGCTGTACGAATTGGACGATATACGCAACCTGCCGCGACCATGTGAAGTCCGTACGAATGGTTTACTCTGTGACTTGCTCTGGGCCGATCCGGATCCGGTCATCACAGGCTGGGCCAAGAATGCACGTGGAGTCAGCTTCACTTTTGGCGCCGACATTGTCTTCCAATTCATCACACGCTTCAAGTTCGATCTCGTCTGTCGGGCTCATCAGGTGGTCGAGGATGGTTACGAGTTCTTTGCCAAGCGACAACTAATCACCATTTTCTCGGCGGTCAACTACTGTGATGAATATGACAATGCCGGTGCCATGATGTGTGTTGATGAATTTCTGAAAATCACTTTAGTTGTAATGAAACCAAGGAAACATGCTGAAGTCAAATTTGAGCCCATTCTGGAGAAAGCGCCAAAGACCAGATCTTAATAGACGAATACTGCCTGAAATGGTAGCTTAAGATTTCACAAGTTTATATATTGCTCAAAGGAATCCCATACAGCAAGATGAAATGAGTGTCAAATGAATCTGCGAAAAAGTATTGCGATATTTGGGACACATTTCATTTCGCTTATTCGAAATTTCATAGCAAATCGTGACATTGATGGCTATTCTCAAGTTATCGTCACTAACAACTTAGTCAGCTTTTTTTTAGAACTCAGAATTTTACAACATTTGACAGTTTTCAAACTACTAAAATACACACAAGAACAAAGAATAACAATTAAAGAAAATACAAGAAAATCGACTGAAACTTTATCATTTATTGCACATGTTCTACCCAAATGTTGATGAAATTATACGCACACTCGAGAGCGGACCGCGGCCCATGGATCGTCCTCTCAATCTGGCCAAGGGTGAAATTCAGGCAGTTTGTAATTTGGCACGTGAACAATTCTTGGTAGAGTCCATGTGCCTGGACATTAGTGCACCGGTTTGCGTAGTCGGTGATCTGCATGGGCAGTACGAGGATCTGTTGCGCATACTGAAGAACAAGGGCTCTCCGCCAAACCAACGGTATCTGTTCTTGGGCGACTATGTGGATCGTGGCAAGCACTCGTTGGAGACTTTGACGCTGCTGCTCTGCTATAAGCTAAAGTATCCCTATTCGATTTATCTGCTACGCGGCAATCACGAGAGTCCCACGCTCAACAAAATCTACGGCTTCTTTGATGAGTGCAAGCGTCGCTACTCCATAAAACTGTGGAAGACCTTTGGCGATTGCTACAGCTGTATGCCAGTGGCGGCTGTGGTCTCGCAACGCATCTTCTGCTGTCATGGGGGCTTGAGTCCGAGTCTGAAGAGCATCGATCAGATCAACAGCATTGAGCGACCCACCGATATTCCAGATTCCGGTATGCTTTGTGATCTTCTGTGGTCGGATCCGGATCGCAGCTACGGCTGGAACAAGAGCTCTCGCGGCGTCTCCTGGGTATTTGGTAGCGACATTGTGGATCGCTTTCTGGCCCGCAACGATTTCGATTTAATCTGTCGTGCCCACCAGGTGGTCGAGGATGGCTACGAGTTCTTTGCCAAGCGACAGCTCGTTACCATATTCTCGGCTCCCAACTATTGTGGCGTCTATGACAATGCCGGTGCCACAATGTTCATCGATAGCAATCTCATGATCAGCTTTGACATCTACCAGGGCAGGGCATTCAATAGATCACCTCTCACCGAAAAGATCGTCGAAGGTGCAAAACTTATCAGAAGCGCGTTTAAAATGCGTATACCACATAAACCAAGCTAACAAAACTGATGTATCAGAATCTACTGGAATTAGGCATTATATATATACATACTTGTAGAAATTCATTACTAATTGATGGCTGTCTGTCTAAATTTGCAATAAGTTAACAAGTCACGTACACTGTTTGTAGAGCCCGGAGTAGATTATGTAAAATAAATCCTTTGCTATAATAAGTCGTAGTACTCATTTTGAAGAGTTCTTTTACTGAGGGTCATCCCAGAATCGTTAAACAGTATTTTTCCTAGTCAGAGTATCGTTGCGTTTGAAAAACATGTTATATTTCTGAGAATAAAAAAAGAAACTACATAAACACAGAATTCACATGTTAAGATGGGTTCGCCAGCAACCGGAGAGAATCAAATGCCTGCAGTGGAAGAAAGGTCAAGGGCAGGCGGAGATGCATCTGTGTACCTTGAAGATGTCCCTCTTTCGAACAAACCCTCATTTTTAGGAGAGTCCAGAATATTGCTGAACGAGATAATTGGTAAGCTGAAAGCTTTCCGGTCAAGCAAGGAGCAGGTGCATATCTTGGAGCAGGACCTTTTCAACTTGTGCCTCGTTGCGCGCGAGACCTTTCTGGATGAGCCGATGCTGTTGCAGTTGAATGCACCGCTGCGCATTGTGGGCGACATCCATGGTCAGTTTCACGATCTGCTAAGGATAATGGAGCACTGCGGCTTTCCGCCTAAGGTCAGTTACCTGTTCTTGGGCGACTACGTGGATCGTGGTAAAAACTCTTTGGAGACCATTTCGCTTCTACTGGCCCTCAAGTCCAGGTATCCGAATAATGTACATTTGCTGCGTGGCAATCATGAGTGTCCGTCTATAAATCGCGTCTACGGTTTCTTCGATGAGTGCAAGAGGCGTTATACCATCAAATTGTGGAAGACTTTTGTCGACTGCTATAGCTGCATGCCAGTGGCGGCCATTGTGTCGAATCGCATCTTCTGCTGTCATGGTGGCTTGAGTCAGCGACTGATGGACATGACTGATATTGAAGCATTGCCACGACCCACCGATATCCCCGAAGAGGGTCTGATGTGTGATCTGCTGTGGAGCGATCCCGATCGCGTCGGCTTCGGCTTCTCGCCCAGCGATCGTGGCGTCAGCTTCCTCTTTGGTCGCGATGTCATAGATAAGTTTCTGCGCAAGCATGACTTTGATTTGATATGTCGTGCCCACCAGGTGGTCGAGGATGGCTACGAGTTCTTTGCCAAGCGACAGCTCGTTACCATTTTCTCGGCACCCAACTATTGTGGCCTTTATGACAATGCGGGTGCCTCGATGGGCGTGGACAAGGATTTGAAGATTACTTTCGATGTGGTGCGTCCATCGCAACAACGCAAGGGGAAGGTGAAATTCGGTCAGTTGAGTTCAAGTTCCAAATCAAATGTGAAATCCAAAACAAACTGAGACAACTGTCAACACATAGCAAACAAATAAAAACGTGTCAACTAATCCACATAGAAGTAGATGCTGCTCATTTTATACGTTTCTTACCGTTTACACTGCGCAACCTGCTCAAATTTCTTTTGTATGCCGCACTAGAATCAATCGCAATGGCACAAAATCTACCGTTACAGGCGACGCCGCAGCGTGTTTCCGTGCCCGGTGAGACATCCAATATTGATCAGATCATACTCAGCATTATCGATGTCCGGCGAATCAAGCAACTGCATCTCACCGAGTCCGAAATACGATCGTTATGTACGCGCTGTAGAGATGTCTTCCTGGGCCAGCCCATGCTGCTGGAGCTGTCGGCGCCTGTGAAGATCTGCGGTGATTTGCATGGCCAGTTTACGGATTTGTTGAGAATGTTCGATTACGGTGGCTATCCACCCGCCTCTAATTATCTGTTCCTTGGCGACTATGTGGACCGTGGCAAGCAATCCATTGAGACGCTGTGCCTCCTCCTGGCCTACAAAATCAAGTTTCCGCAAAACTTCTTTGTGCTGCGTGGCAATCACGAGAGTGCCGGCATCAATCGGATCTACGGCTTCTATGATGAGTGCAAGCGTCGCTATACCATCAAATTGTGGCGCACATTTGTCGACTGCTATAACTGCATGCCAGTGGCGGCGATTGTCGATACCAAGATATTCTGTTGCCATGGTGGTCTCAGCCCGGAGCTGAATAATATGACGCAAATCAGCAAGTTGACGCGTCCTTGCGAGGTCCCCGACAAGGGTCTGCTCTGCGATTTGCTTTGGGCCGATCCGGATACTAAGGTCATGGGCTGGAGCGACAATGATCGTGGCGTGAGCGTCACCTTCGGTGCGGACACTGTGGGCAAGTTCATACATCGCTTCAAGTTCGATCTGATCTGCCGGGCCCATCAGGTGGTCGAGGATGGCTACGAGTTCTTTGCCAAGCGCCAGCTAATCACCATCTTCTCCGCTCCCAACTACTGTGGCGAGTTTGATAATGCTGGTGCCATGATGTCCGTCGATGAGACACTCATGTGTTCCTTTTTCGTTCTGAAGCCATCCAAGAAAGTCGGTCTACGCAAAGTGCAGCCCAAGGGTTGAGCTTATTTGATCCTTTGGATACTCTGGATGATGATGCGATTTTGCGATGCTGAGGTTTCTTGTGTGTGAGCTACAATTCGTATAAATTATTTTGTATACATATAGTTTGCTCATTTGGAGTTTTAGATGTTAAATTGTATAAATTGTGATGTGCTTTCCCATCTTCATTGCAATGAGACTTACAATGATTTTAATGCAATGCCTGCCTCATTTGATTATTATGACAAATAAACATTCCGCACTTAAATACAAAAAACAGTTTTGTAAGCCTTTTTTTTGAATTCAGAAGCCGAATTAAAAATGAAATATTTATTGCAAATGCGAGTTCTGCGACAATTTAATACTATTTACAAGTTTGCATTAAGTCGTTGCAACAATTGTGTCACCATGTTGCATGCAACAGATTGGCCCGCCCTGTGGCCCGTGTCAGCATGCAGCATCAGTGCAATTCATTTTCCATTGCCCGGCACTTAAACATTTTAATCAAATGACAGAACTGAAAATAATTTATTTGTTGCACATAATTTACAGCAACGAATCGCTGGCTGGGTTGCCTGGCGATAGCCTGGCGTTTGCCTGGCGTATGCCTGGCGGGGATGAGGTCCAGTTTTGGCTTTATTAAATTTGTTTGCTCTCTGGCGCGGACATGAACAGAAAACAGAAACAGGCTCTGCAGTTGTAGTCCACAGTGGCCAGTTGCCCAGTTGTCCAGTTGCCAGTTGGCCATTTGGCAGTTGCCGGCATTTGCAGTTGGTCAACTAATAGATTTTAAATGTGGCTGTCGCTGTCAGCAACTGAACGGCGAACGATGGACAGCGGACAGCGGACAGTGGGCGTTGGGCGGTGGACGGTGAACAACTATAAACGGGGCTAAATATATTGGTCAACAACAGCTGAGTTAACTGAGCGGTTTGTTGTGACGGCTGCAGTGAGATATCAACTGTGATTGCGATAACAACAACATTAACAGCAGGTTGACCGAGTGGACAATGAATGAAAATCAGTGATCGATCATGTTAAGCATATAATGGTAACTAAGTGGATGCGCTCTTGGAAGCTTCTTAAATGACAGTTAATAAGATTGTTCACTTATTAATAATGACAAAGAGATACCTCAATCAATACTATAATAATGATATCACTTTTTTCTCAAAGATTCAGCATCCCTCAGTAAAAGTTAACATACGTACACATGCACACATGCATTTCGCAAATTTCCTAATATTTGTTTACAACCTGGCTAGACACTTTAACGTCGATGCCAGACTATTTCAATTCCCAAAACTCCGCTTGCACCGCCTTGGGGGGGGGCTAGACAAACCGACCTCGTTCGTCTGCCACGTCAATTTCGTGCTCGAATAAAGTTGAAAAGTGAAACTTGCCAACTGGGAACCGGGAACCGGCAATCTGCTCTCACCTACCCTTTGCTTCAGGGGACATTTTGAAGAAATTGCGAAACGCAACCATTGGAAATAAAATGCAAATGAAATATGCCGTAGCTTAAAATGTAACCTGGACAATGCACAAAGTGAGTTTTAGGTAGTTTTCAAATTGTACAATTAAAGAGCTGATAAAAATGCCTAGCTTGGGTCAAAAGAGTAATCCTCCTAAACGACCGCACATTTTGGTTCAATTTGTCACTGGCTATTGCCATCAAGATTAGCTACAACTGACAATTTGTGTGGTCAACTGGCTTCACTTTATGAACTTATCGCAGATCCAATGAAAAGGCCAACAAAAAATACTTGTCGCCTTGCCATTTGATTTGCTTTTAATTGCTGGACATGGCCATAAGCAATTATGCTTAGATTTATGGCTGGCAATTGAGTGGACAGCAATTGTATCCCGAATTACAAAATAAAAACACAGTTAGGAATTATCGCGATAAAATAAAGAAGCCAATGATAAATTGTATATTCTATGCTCTTTGACGTCTTGAAATTGCCAGCGGCTATCTTAAGTACTCGCTCCTCCATTTTGTTGACATTTTTATTACGCATACGACGAGTATAGCGTTCAAAGCAACTACTCCAGTCAAGCATTAACTGGAATTTAATTAACATGCCTACGGCAATGTAAATAAGTACGCCAAATACATTCGCCTACCATACGCATATGTAAACTCATCTGCTTAACTGCTTTGAATCGACATTTGTATACCCTGTACTTAAAGATTGTAGTGTTTTTGCAATGAAAACGATATATATGTACATGATTGTAAAGTATTTGTCGTTTTAATTTATGTTTGTTGTATAGAATATGATCTATGTACATCTATTTAACTATAAGCTATGGCGAGTTAGTGATAAGTGCAGGACAATGAATCAGTTGTCCTTACAGCCGCCCGCTGCTGACTAGCAGGGATACGAGGAGGGTCAAGGCCAGGCCAATGCCACTGAGCGCAGCAGAGCCGTTGAACTTGACGGTGTTGCAACCATCAGTTTTGCACACATTGCAATGGTCCTCGTCATCGAGCTCACACTCGACCTGCGTGCCACAACCGCGCTGTAGGTAACCATCGGGGTCGCGGGTAGATACACAAGTGTCTTCGGCGGCATAGATGGGGCAGATGGCCAGATGATTAGGCTCCTCGGCACAATCCGAATTGGTAACCGAATTGCAAATGTGACACTTCCTACGATTGTCCGGGAAAATGTCCACATTGCACTTGTCACCGGCGCAGGCGGCACAGGTGCCATTGGCCACACAGGCGCTGCCCTCGGCGCTGGGCAGGCTGCTCAGACAGCCGCGTATTGTGTGGCCATTATTCAGATGGGTAAGGCAATCGGCCAATGGGGCGTGACAGGTCTCTGTGGTGTTCACCTCGGTGGGCGACTGCGCACAGTTGGGCGTCTTGCTGGAATCACAGGACTGGCACTCGCCACTCGAGGGCAGGCGACTCAGCTCGTTGCAGTCCTTGGTGCTGCATTCGTAGAGCACATTCGACGAGCGCCACTCGTCAAGATCGCTGCTATTGTGGCTGCTGCCGCAACCCATTAGCTCGACGGCGCCATCCGTGTACTTGGCAAAGCAGAAGTCATCCGTCTCATAGGACACGCAGGGCGCGGCAAGGGTCGTGCTGCAGCCACTGGCGCTAGTGCAAACGTGGCAGCTAAGACGATCTGATGGAAAGGTGAATGTGTTGCACTTGTCATTCTCGCAGCTGGCACAATTGTTGCCGCTCTCATCGCTGCTGCAGATGGGACGATCGAAGAGTTCCTTGTCGTCCAGGCAGCTGCGCACTAGATCCTTACCGGCCAATGCCACCAGACACTTGCCCTGACACTGACGTGCCTCCAAGTCGGCACTCTGTGGATAGGTAATACACTCAGTATCCTTTGCCGAGTTGCAGAACACACAGCTCGTAAAGTCCTCAGTATTCCAGGCATCGTTGCATTCGTTTGACTTGCAAATGAAGCACAGCTCGGGATTCTGACGACAGTAGAGGTCCTCGTAGTCATCCACCTCATCGGCACAGCCGCGTCTACGCACTGTCTCGCCATCCAGCTCGAATACAGTCTTGCAGTCCTGCTCAGGATTCAGGGTACACTGCACGGCGGGTCCCACGGAACTCACACAATGCTCGCCCACGCAGGTGTGACACTTCAGTGGCAACTCCTGGAACAATCCATGCTGACCATCATCCACACGATTGGCCAAATCAATTGAGTTGCACTTCTCGCCGACGCAATTGCGGCAATTGCGATAATCCGTGCCATTGCAGCTGACGGCGCTGCTGCAGCCACGTGTCGTCACATTGTTGTCCAGCCAGGTCTGGCAGGTTTCCGTATCGCTGAGCCAGGCGCAGGCAGATGCTTGGCTGGGATTCGAAATGCAGTTGCTGTCGTCAGCGGAGCTGCAACTGTAGCACTGCGGCCGATCAGCAGGGTAGATCTATAAAAGATTAACAGGGTTAGCAAACAGAATCCAAAATGATTGATTTATTCCAGGTTTGGATTTAAGCTTACCTCGCGATTACAGCCATCCTCGCCGCACACCTCGCAGTTGTCGTCATTGCCCAGCAGACAGTCAGCAAACTCCGTCTGAGGCAAGTCATAAAGACAGCCACGAGTTGTAGCACCATCTGGAAAAGTAAAGGATTTATAAGACAGACTCTCTCATTGGATGTGATTAGCAGCTTACCACTCTCCAGTTTGGTCACACAGTGCGTATGCGGCAGCTGACTGCAGGTCTCAAAGTTCTCCACAGCTAAGGGAGTAGTGGCACACGTGGGATCCTCTCGAGAATCACAGACGGCACACTTGACAGGTGTCGGGAGCTGTGGCGTATTACAGTTGATGCCCTCGCAAACCGAGATGCGCTTCGTCTTGATCACACTCTCCAGATCCTGGCTGCGGAAGGAGCTCAGGCAGCCGAGCTGCTTAATGCTGTTTTCCTCATCAACCCACAGATAGCAACTGTCGTTGGGCTTGTAAACATCGCACAGTTGAGTCGTTGGCTCCTCACAGTCGTCATTCTCGCAGTGGAAGCAGCTGAAACGGTCGGCGGGCAGGGTCTCCACATTGCAGTCATCTCCGGAGCAGGATGCACAGTTGGCATCGCTGCCAGCGGCGCAGGTTTCTTGAGCCTCCTCCTCCTTGTCATCCAGGCAGGTGCGTATCAGATCCAAGCCAGCCTCGGAGCTGCCATATAGAGCGGTCATGCACTCACCCTGGCACTGGCGCCGCTTGTGTGTGCTGCTCGTCGGATCCGACAGGCAGGATTTGGTACTGAAGGAGTCACAGTAGATGCAGCTCTGGTATTGCGTTAATGCCGTAGCATTGTTACAATCGTTGGACTTGCACACCGGACACTTAGCCACATTGTTGACACAGTAGCTGCCAACGGTCTCATCCAGCTCGATGGCATCCTGACAGCCGCGACGGGTGACAACGCCAGCCTCATTGAATACGGTCACACAGTCCTGTTCGTTGTTGTCCGCACAGCGCTCGGAGCTGATGCTGCTCTCGAGGCAGCCAGCATCCTTGCAGGTGAGACAAGTGAGCGGCAGATCCTGCCACTTGCCATGATTGTCATCCGCAAAAACGGACAAATCAGCCACATTGCAGCCATCACCCTTGCATATGACGCAGGTCTTGGAGTTGGCCTCACAGCTCAGTGTGCTGGAGCAACCTCGGTAGGTGATTCCTCCGCGCAGATTCGTCACACAGGTATCCGCCTCTGCAAACACAGGACACACAAACAGGCTGCTCGGCGAGGATTCACAGGTGGCGTCGTTCTCCGAGTTGCAAATGTGACAGGAAGTACGATCGGTGGGATAGATCTTATTGTTGCAGGAGTCGCCCACGCAGGAGGAACAGCCAGCAGCGGTGCCATTGTAGCAGCCCAGGAACTCATCATCCTCCAGGCTGGACAGACAGCCACGCTCCGTGGCGCCATCCTCCAGCACACGTGAATAGCAGTCCGGCAGACCCGTCACCAGGCAGCTGGTTTCACTGGTCACAAGTGCCGGACTGATGGCACAATTGAGATCCGTGCGTGAACTGCACAGCACACAGCTGTGCGGCTCGAGGAGCGAGTCGAGCGTATTGCAATCATTGGCCTCGCAGGTCAGCAGTCGCTTGGAGCGCTGCAGCTGGTAGATGTCCTCGTGGCTGTACTCACTGAGGCAGCCCTGGGCAACGACGGAGCGCTGCTCATCGAATTCGATGAAGCATTCGTCTGTCTCGCGATAGTTGGCACAACTGGCAGGATATGCATCCTGGCACTCATCACCACGACAACTGAGACAGCTGAGACGCTGCTCCAGCAGATCCTCTGTGTTGCACTTGTCACCCTTGCAGCTGGCACAATATATATTGGCATCCGTGCCGCAGGTCTGTCGATCCTCCACCTCCAAGTCGTCGTCACAATTGCGCACCAGAGCGTAACTAGGATCACTGGTCTCCCCGAAGAGTGGCCGGAAGGCAGACATGCAGCTAATATGGCACGTACGCGTCTTGTTAATCTTGCTGGTGTCCCGTACACAATCGGGATTCACACTGGAATCGCACACCAGACACTCCACATAGTCCTTAAGGCTATCGGCCGTATTGCAGCCATTGGAATTGCAGCGAGGACATTTTTCGGGCTCCTCATCACAGTAGTTGGACACAGTCTCCAATGCGTCGTAGCAACCACGTGCCTGGACAATCTCCCCAGTGCTGTCAAAGACTGTTGCGCAGTTGTCACTGCCCGTGCACTTCTCCAGGGTACCTTCGCCGGATTTGCATTCCTCTTCACTGGCGCAGGTGAGGCAACTGATTGGTGTCTCCTGCCATGTGCCCGGTAAGCCGTGCACATTCAAGCGTTCCAGATCGACGGTGTTGCAGGCATCGCTGGTGTTGCAAATGCGACAGGTGTTCCTGTCGCTGGGATCAGTGCAGCTCAGGCTGGAGCTACAGCCCCGATAGGTGACCTCATTGCTAAGAGTCGTGACGCAGCTATCCAAGTCGGCATAAATGGGACACACGGTGCTGCTGCTGGGTGCACTGGCACACGTGAGATTACTTGCCGAGTCGCACTGATGACAACGGCGACGATTCGCTGGGAAGACACTAAGTCCGTTGCAATTGGTGCCGGTGCAGGTCTGGCACTTGTCCGTGTAGCCCATGAGGCACTCGTAGAAATCGCTGCTCTCGAGATTAGACACGCAACCACGGATTGTGGTGCCCGCTGCATCAATATGCTCGACGCACTGCGTGTACGGCAACTGGGAGCAGATGCCGGTGGACATTAACTGATTGGGATTCGTGGCACAGCGCAAATCTGTCAAGGAGTTGCACTGCAGACAGGTATTCGCATTGGGTATGGTATCCGGATGATTGCAATTCTGGCCATCGCAGAGCAGCAGACGCTGCTGGGCAACCAGCTCCTGGACGACCTGAGTCTCAAAGTCACTGGCACAGCCCATGCCAATGACGCTGGAATCCTCAAATGCCATGTAGCATTGATCGTTCTCCTTGTACGCCACACACTTGGACTTTACCATGTCCTCGCACAGCGCATCTGAGCAAATATAGCACTCTTGAGGGTTCTTCACTACATCATCGCCGTTGCACAGTTCTCCCGTACAGGCGGAGCAACTGGCGTGCTTGCCATCTGCGCACTGCTCTCGATCTTCCTCTTCCAGATCGTCCAGACAGCCGCGTGTGGGCAGCAGTGCGGAGTCCACTGAGGAACTACGAGGATACAAGCCGGTCATGCACTGACCCTGGCATTGACGGGTCTTTGTCGGCGTTTCAAAGGCACAGCTGGCATCGTGCTCCGCATCGCAGTAATAGCACTCGACGTAGGATTCCAGGCTAGTGGCATTATTGCAACCGTTTGACTTGCACTGCGGACACTTTCCATCATTGGACTCACAATATGTCGTATGATTCTGGAGCACAGCGTCGCTGCAGCCGCGGGAAATCACGTTTCCATCCTCATTGAAAACCGTGGAGCAGAGCTGTTTATTGTTGCCCTCACATTTGCTGGGCGTGGTGACGGTGGCACAGCTCTCGAGATCGGAGCACGCCAGGCAGCTAAGTGGCAGATCCTGCCACTTGCCCGGCTCACCCACATAGCTGGCGGCCAAGTTGGCCGTATTGCAATTATCATCCTCGCAGATGCGACAGCTGCCCACCTGACTGGCATCGCAGCTGATCTCCGAGTGGCAGCCGCGACGAGTGCGTCCGTTCTCCAAGCTAGTGACGCAAGAGTCGTCGGAATCATATTTGAGACAGTACTTGGCATATTCAGTTGGATTCTTTTCGCAGTTGGCATCGGTGTTGGAGTCGCAGCTCAAGCAGCTCTGCCAGTCCGCCGGATGCACTTCATTGTTGCATTTGTTCTCGCTACAAGTCTGACAAGTGGTGCCATTACCGCTGGAGCAATCTTCATATAGGTCGTCATTCATGTCCATGAGGCAGCCTCGGCTTATAACGCCATCTGTTAGCGGGAAGGAAACAGATTTGGATAGTTTCAAATTTATCAGCATCAATCACAAGTAATTTCTGTTACTTACCATCCCCGATGATCGTGTAGCAATCCGGATGTAAATAATGCTCACAGGTTTCACTGGGCACTGAGGTGCTGCCGGTAATGCAGTCATAGTCATATGTAGAGTTGCAAATATTGCAGATAACACCTTCGAGGTTGAGTACATCCTTGACGTTGCAGTCGGAGAGGTCGCAGATATACAAATCGCGATGATTGGCTTGCAGGAAGGACCTCTCCAGATCACTGGCACAGCCCATGCTCTCGATGCGGCGATCGCCCACATGAATATAGCACTGATCGTTGCTGCGATAGGAAACACAAGTATGTGATTTCACTTCATCACAGTTCTCATCGTCACAGTAGTTGCAGCTCAGCCGATCCTCCGGTACTTCGTCCTTATTGCAGCCAACGCCGCTGCAGGCAACACAATTATCCAAACTGCCCGTAGCACAGGCCTCTCGATCATCATACTCTAGATCGTCCAGGCAGCCGCGTGCCAATTCGAGTGGGGAGTCTAGCTCCGTTGTGGAGCGTGGGTAGAGTCCTGTGAAGCAGCTGCCCTGGCAAGACACCTTACGCGTGATATCGTCAATACTGCGCACACATTCAGCCTGATCGGTGCCATCGCACAAAATACAGTCCACATAGCTATCGAGCTGTAGGGCATTGTTGCAGCCCGTGGATTTGCAGTGCTTGCAGCTTCCAGAAATCTCATCGCAATACTGAGTGAGGTCAGCATCGGCGTACAGCTGATCCGTGCAGCCACGCATGATCACGGATCCGTTGCTGGCAAAGACTGTGGCACAGTTCTGTTCATTGTTGTTGGCGCACTTTTGCAGCGCACCCAAGCCGGAGCCCTGGCAGGCAGCACCCTCGCAGGTATAGCAGTTAATCGGTGGCGTTACCCATTTGCCAGGGTAGCCAATATTCCACAACTCCAGATCGACAACGTTGCAGTTGTCGCCGCTGCAGTAGCGGCAGTACTGCTTGTCCGAATCATCGCAGACGAACTCCGTCTCGCAGCCACGATAGGTGGCACCACTCACCAATTTGACGCTGCAGCCCTGGCTCTCATGGTAGCGAGGACACACGCCACCGGCATTGGGAGACGAGCCGCATGTGGGATCGTCCTTGGAGTTACAGCGCTGACAGCGACGACGATCAGCCGGATAGATGTCGTTGTTGCACAAGGCGCCATCGCACACCTCACAGTTGCCTTCACCCTTCAGGCAGGACCGGAGCTGAGTGGTTGCCAAGCTGCTGACACAGCCACGTTGTGTGGAATTATCTGGCAAGAGACACGGATATAGTTATGAAACTTAAATTGACCGGTTCCATAGGAGGGTTCCATAGGATGGTTCCATATAATAAAAGTCTGCTAGATTAAAGTACTTTTAGAAAATGTACTTCAATATATATTCAACTCACCTGATAGGATACGCGACATGCAGCCAGTATTGGGCAGCACCGTGCAGCTCTCAAACTGAATGATCTTGGTCGGGTCAACCGCGCAGTTTTCATCATTCAAGGAAGAGCAGACAACGCAGTCGTTGGGCTTGGGCAGATTGTCATAGGAATTGCAGTTATTCTCACTGCAAGAGGTCATATACTCCAGGTACTTGTCGATAAAGTCGGCGTCAAGCTCGGAGAGACAGCCCAGAGCCGTGACGGAGGCCGTGTCATCGAATAGGGTATAACAGCGATCAGTGGGACTATATTGAAGACAAACAGCCATGTCCGGGTCTTCGCACTCGTCGATGCTGTTGCAGATATAACAGCTGAGCGTAGTTAAGTTCAGGTTCTGTATGTTGCATGCATCACCTGTGCAGGCCTCACACTCTTCATCGGAGCCGGCAGCACAGCGCGCCTGATCCTCCGCATCCTTGTCGTCCAGGCAGCCACGCACCAAGTTGAAAACATTGCTGCCATTTAGTGGCTTCATTGCCGTCATACATTGACCATTGCACTGACGTCGGTTGGTCACCGCAGTGGGATTCCTCAAGCAATCCTCATTCTCGCTGGCGTCACAGTAGATGCACTCCGTGTAGCTTTCCAGGGCTGTGGCGTTGTTGCAGCCATTCGAGTTGCAGTTGTGGCACTTGCCAATGTTGGCATCACAGTAGACACTAGACGAAGTCTCCACTACACTGCTGCAGCCACGTGAATTAACATTGCCCGTGGCATCAAACACTGTCATACAATATTCGTCCTTGCCAGCACAGGCAACCACCTCCGCACTACTTGCAGCACAGGCTGTGGTATCGTTGCAGCTGTGGCAGCTCAGCGGCAGCTCCTGGGCCCACTGACCCGGCTGGCCATCGGCACGTCTCTTCAGATTGTCCGTATTGCAGTCTTTGCCCAGGCAGCGTTGGCAACTCTTGGTGTCGTTGCTCACACAGCTCAAGGAGTCGCCACAGCCACGCAGCGTGTTGCCGGCCAAATCGATGGTGCTTACACATTGCTGATCCACACGATGCAGCACACAAAGTGCAGCAGCATTGGGCGCAGCCTCACAGCTGTCATCCTCGCTGGAATCGCAGACGTGGCAGGTTAAACGATCCTCAGGTTGCAGCTACAAATATTGAAATCCCATTGAATGAAATATATTTCTACAATACAAAAGATCAAAAAGTTGTCACTGACTCACCTTAGTATTGCAGTTATCGCCGTTGCAGGTGATGCATTTGGTGGCATTGCTGCCGCCCAGACATTCCACATACTCCTCGGTGTCCAGGGTGGTGTGGCAGCCACGTTCAGTGTGCCCATCATCGCGCAGCAGGGCATAGCAATCAGTGTTCAAGGGATGGGAGCATTCCGTTTCGGAGATCGAAAGAGTTGGCTCCACGGCACAGTTGGGATCGGTGCGGGAGCTGCAGAGTTTACAGGTCTTCTCGGTGGGCAAAGCGGAGATCACATTGCAATTCTCGCCGGAGCAGAGCCAAAGACGCTTCTCGCTCTGCAGGATCGCAGCATCGCTGACATTGTATTGACTGAGACAGCCCTGCTCGACAACAGACTCCGACTCGTCCAGCTGGATGAAGCACTGCTCCTGGCCACTGGCGGCAACAGCGCGGCACGTTTTGGACTCCAGTTTATCGCAATTTCCGTCGGTGCAAGAGTTGCAGCTGCCACGCTCGCCCATCTCCACAATGTTGCAGTTGGCTGTGGAGCAGGCCTGACAGTTGGTCAGAGTACCCTCGGCGCAGGCTTCGCGATCATCCAAGTCCAGATCGTCCAGGCAAGTGCGCACAGTCTCCAACGGAGCGCCAATATCGCTGGTGCGGGGATACAGTGCCGTAATACACTGCTCGTTACATTTGCGACTCTCCGTGACCAGTTCAATGTCAAAGACACAGTTCTCATCTTCTTGGGCATCGCAGACCACACAGTCAATCAGCTCGGTGTTGGTCTTCAGGTTGTTGCAGCCACTGGAGCGGCACTGGTAGCAGTCAGTATTGTTCTCAGCGCATGTTGCAGCCAGACTGTCGCTGCAGCCACGTTGGATGACAGATCCATTGGTGGCAAAGGCTGCCACGCAGCTCTGGGCATCGTTGTTCAAGCATTTATTTAGTAATCCCAAGCTGGCAGTGCACTCCTCAAAACTGGAGCAGATATAGCAATTGATGGGGCCCGTGTGCCAGCTGTGCGTCCAAGCATCTGCAGAAATATTAAATATGTAACTGTATCTTTAATCCAAATTAATATGCCTCCATTTGTATAAAATATTGCTGACTAATTTCAGTATTTTTACTATATTCCATCAGCTTGGCCAAATCTGTGCAAAGTACAACGTATGTTGCCTTTAATTTATATTGGCTAATCTAGCGGCTAGTTTTATCGGCGCAACAATCGCCTTGTTCTTTATGGTCGGCAATCCAATAGCCTTATCATTTTACAGTTCCTCATATATGCATTATGTACAAACTTTTAGTGTTAATTGGTGCAGATAGCACTTTGTACAGACGGACATTTTTTATATAAGTCAATTTATGAACAACAAAATTCGTTAACAAGCAAATATTATTTTTAATGCAAGAAAAAAAAATTAAATCTTGAATTATGCAACACCGTTTTTATAGACCTTTGAACTGCCATAACTTTGACAAAACTCGAAATGAAATTCTTCATGGTTTGTCTTTTTAAAAAATCCTGCATCTAAATTATAACCATTTGTAAAAACTAATTTTTTGCGAAAATATCATGTACCCGCGAAATGAGGTATGACCTTCGGATTTGGCATACTCACACATTTATATGCCGTCTCTATTTCCTACAAAAATCATTACGATCGGACAATAAACAAAGAAGTTATTCAAAGTAACACAGTGTTTGACCACTGGAGAAAGAAGCGCCAGCTTGTGTTTGTATGTGTGTGTGTGTACTTCTATGTAGGAATACAGATAAATAATTATGAATGAATATATGGGCTGGGTTCAGGGTTGTCTCGATTAGGTAACTCATACTTGTTTTTCATTAAGTTGTAAGCAATGGGGATTTTTCTCAGATAATATTTGAACAATTGTCATGAAATTCCCCCACACTCAATCATAATCTTCCTCAACAATCAAAGAATAATCAATTCGAAAAATCTTTGTATTTCAAATGCTTCCGAGAACCATCCATCGATCTGCAAGGCCCACATTTGTGACAAAGTCCATTAAGTGATAATCTCTCAAAACCTATCTATACACTAAGTATTAAGCAATCCGTTCGATTATGACCCATTCTTATGGTACTCATAGTAAGTACTATATTAAAATAATTACAAATACTATAAAACACTTCAAATGAATTGTTCGAACTTGATAAATTGTAATCTGATTAACTATAAGCTTGTGGACATATTTTTAAGACTTTTGAGGTTATTTTTATGCCAGCAATCTTAACTGTGGCAATATTAAATTTAAACTTTTAGGCGTGAATCTTATCCATATAGATAGAGCATTAATTTTACAGTAGTTCACACTTGACTGTTTTGGTCTGAAATTTGTATTCTTATGAGATAATATAGAATTACAACTAATAGTCCAGTCATCCGATAACCAATATTATCAGCATTTAGAGAACACAGTCATACATTTGTTGAAGTACGTGATATGTATTAATTTCCGATATTTTTAGTTATGGGATTTACATTCATTTCATTACACTCACAATATTATTTTACAATATTATTATAAATTGTTCGGTTATAAATTTATCATCCGTAGACTTAAATTTGTTCAAAGTATTTTTTTCACACAAAATCCTTGAAATATGTTATATATTTGTCGTTGGCTCAAACCAAGATTGTTATTTCTAGATATTTATGATTTTTGATATGCTTTTGTCCCACACTTATTTAAGGATATATGTTGATTTGAAGAACACTTGGAAACACTTAAGTACATTATCCTTAATAATCACATTTGATTTCACCTACCACTTGGATTATTGGCATGTAATACTAGAAGTAGCAGAGCTACTCCTGCTGTGGTCACTCTCATAATCGATGGGTTTCACCCGACGCGTATTACCAATATTATTGGAAACGGGCAACTAGTTTCGTTGCCCGGTTCGCAGCACCTTTTATAGATTTGGCGATCGTCAGTTCTATATGTCCGTATCACCGTTAGTCGTGCCAGAGTTATTGCCTTATATTAACAACTACGATTATACGACACTGTGGCCGTATGTCCGATAAAGCGAATTTCTGTTCACTGTTATTTATAACACCAACGTCCAACCTGTGCCACACGAGCGAGTACGTATTTAGGTAGGGGAATTAACATAAAAAGCAAAAACAATTCAAAAGATAAGCCAGAAAGCATGGAATTATCACAAAATCGAGTCCGATACACTTTTATACTCGTGTAGCTCGATTTTCGTCATTTTGGCGAATAGATGCGATAATGCGACGACAACCCAATAATATGATATGTGGATAGCAGGTCCCAGCTATCAACGTATATTGTAGATTGTTTTTACAGGTATTATGCAGAGGGCATATAAACGTTTAGAACGAGCTTTATTATTATACTGATTCAATAAGCAGTTCTGAAATGCATTTTAGGGCGCAATAGCTAATTCACAATATCGTTGCACTTGAAGCTTATCACTTGATGGATTTGTTATGTGACACTGATCGATTTAACCGGAAATGTCCTGGAATGTGCGCAATTTAGATTTGATGACCTTTCTGCTGCTAACATATGTTGATTAGCAAAGTTTCCCACTGCGGTTCTACTTTGTGCAATTCGATGGAAACCACATATATTTATGCTACAATTGTTACTAAGCGATTTCTATCGTTAGGGCTTCCATTTGATTTCACAATAGTTTTTAATCACTCCTAATCAAGTTAAGATTACTGTTTCTGTGTTTTTTAGCTTTTTGAACATTGTCGTATACTAACCTAAATTTAGTTTTCTTATAAGTTGTATTTCCAGACTCAGATAAGGGTACACCGATAAAGTCATTTCGATATAGGCATTCTTTTAATTCCAATCCTTTTCTTATATATTTCTTCATTATAAATGATGCTATGCTAACGGTTTTCCGATTATTCATGTCATTTTGGGCCAACTAGATATATAAATAAAACTAATAAATATTTTTAACTCTTTATTTGTTAATCTGTTGCCTCAATTTTAATTTTGGTATTGTAAAACTTATATGTAGTATCGATTTCATTATACTGAGTACTTTATCGTAATTTATTAACATTAACAATCGTTTAGCGGTTATTAGATTAGTGTCAGCTTTATGGTGGAGGGAAGGTCGTGGGAACTCAACGCCGCAGAACTTAGCCCAACGTGTTTTCCACAATTATTTATTAGGGGTATAAAAAAACATAACAAACTGCAAAGCAAACAACAAAACTGGAATGTTTTTAGTCCATAAACTGTGAGCGCTGCCGGGTTGGGGCGTTGGGGTTGATGGGTCAGTGGATGGATTGGTTGTTGTAGTGGTGCTACTGGTGCTGGTACTAGAGCTGGTACTGGAGCTAGTACTGGTGCTAGTACTGGAGCTAGTACTAGAGCTAGTACTGGAGGAAGTACTGGAGCTGGTGCTGCTGCTGGTTGATGTGGAACTGGAACTAGAGCTAGAAGTGGAGGTTGTCTCTTCAATCTCCTCGAGCAGCTGATCATTGCAATGTGGCATATCCAAAGGATCACACAGCTGACAATTGGGATTAGACAGGCAAGTAAGCTGCTCGGACATGGTCAGGGAGCAACCACGTTGGATGCGTTGATCCTTGATGCTCACATAACAAAAACTGCGTCCGCTGCGTGCAATATCACAGGATTGCGGTGCCAGCTCTTCCGTTGCCGTATGGCAACGTTCATCCTGCAAAAGAAAATACATTTATTAGTGTTGCTCCTTATGATTGTTTTAGTTATTTACTTACCTCAGTGTCCAGGCACTGCAAACAGGACAGCTGAATGGGACTCTTATTGTTGCACTTTTCGCTAACACAAATCTCGCATTGCAGATGGGATTTGTGTTTACTTTCGCACTGATCCCGCCAGCTGTCTTCTAGCTGATCCAGACAGCCCTGAGCCTCAACCACGCCCCCTTGGAATACACTGACGCATGCGTCCAGCTGATCCAAGCACTGCTCTGTGGCCTGGTAACTGGTCCGCTGACAGTTGATGCCGCGGCAGTAGAAACATGACTCCGATGCCAGGACGAGACTCGCCTGCAGCAAGGGCAATAAAATGCAGAGAATTGCGCTCTTCCTGGTCAACATTGGAACTGATTCATTTGGCATTTGGATGGGCGCTAGTGTGGACAACTCTTTATATAAACTCTGTGGCACTCGAGAGTGTTTTTGTTACAGGCCATCAGTTGAAGTGCATTCACAAAGTGATGGTCCTGATTAGTCGACTCTTTAAAGCTCTCTGAGCAGTGCGAGTATCTATTTCTACCCCACCCAAAGTCAAGCTGTTTGATAACCGAATAATGCACATTAGTCGTGTTTGTTTGTATAATTCTCGAGCATTGTGCAAACAATTCACGTATTGGCTTCTTTTGTGAATGCATAAGCTTTAATGTACTTAAATACTTGTTTTAATGGGCGGCATTAGTGAGTCTTCCTTAGTCAAAAGCAAATAAACATGTTTACAGGCATTATGGAACTTTTCCTTGGGGCATTTCTAATAGCACAATCGAAGCTTTTGACTTTTAGCGATGGGTGCGTGATAACAAACTAGCCAGTCACGAGAACCAAGTGATTTATAATTCGTAATTAGTATTTATTTTATGATTCATAATTCAATTTGGATGCCAGTCTATAAAAATTTTAAGCAAATGCTCTTCAGGCTATTTGCGGGGACTTGAATAACATATAAATCAGTAAAGTTTATGAAATGAATAAATACATACAAGATTTTAATCAATATAAAATACAAATTAACTCAAATCATTAAATTGTAATACAAGTTCATTACAATTTAAGTCGAACTATATCAATAAAGGCCTCTTTGTAAGTTTGATAACAGATAAGTTAACTTTATTAAACATTTAAATCAGATCGGAGAACAACTTATGTCTAGTCTATAATTAATTCTAGCTATCTCGTTTTAATAGTTTAAATATTTATTATACTGTTCTATTTCTTAACAATATTGATAAAAATTCTGCAAAGCGGAATCAACTATTTATATTTTTCAACTAAATTATCTTATCTCTTTTGACTTCATCCCATACCCAGCATTGATTTATTTATGCTAGCAGGCTTGTCAAATTTACGTATTACTCATACGACATGGCGCCCAAACTCTATAAAAATACCCGCATTCAATCAAATGGTTTTTCGTTTTACAGTTTATTTGCGTATGTATTGAGTGCACTTAGAACTAACGCAGAAAGCGAATAAAGCGATTGCCAGCATTTGAATCCACGACAATATTCACGCTGTTACAGCCTCGAATATCCCCAGACGAACACAACAGGCAGTTGGCATCCTTCAGGCAGGATTGCTGATCGGAAACAGATGTGGCACAGCCCCGCTGGATGATGCTGCCCGAACTCGAGGCTTTCACATAGCAGTATGAATTGATAGCCGAGGGAGCAGCACAAACCACTGGCTTCAATGTGGTTGCTTTCTCAGCGCAGTTGGTGTCCTGTGGATTGTCGATATGGAATTTACGATGATTTATTGAATCTATTTATATTATAATGCTTACCTGGCTGGAATCGCACTGCACACAAGCGAATCTAGAGGAGCCCACATTGTTGCAGCGATCCGAGTTGCACTTAAAGCAGTTGGCATCATTCGGTGAGTCACATTGTTTGCGCAACTCAACTGGAATCTGGAGAGAGCAGCCCTTGTACAGAACCTTAGCTGCTTAAAATATAATCAATTAGAAATCAATATATACATGCATATACTACTATATACTGCAATATTAACCTACATTTATCGTAGATGGTCACGCAATAGTCCAGCGAGTCCACGCACTTTTCCTCCTCAGTCAAGGATGTGCGCTGGCAGTTGATGCCATGGCAACTGTGGCAGGTTGTGATTGTATTTCCCTCGCTGTATCCTGTCGCCAGGACGAGCAAGAGCAGCGCACTCACTATTGCTTTGACTTTCATGTTACGGCTTTAACTGTCGCTCGGATGGTCGATGGCTTCGGCTTTTATACTCTGAATGTCATTTGAAGTGCACTCAATGTTAGTTACTGCTGGCACAAACACTTGACAGGTGGAAAAATTGTTGCACCTTAGCTTAGGAGTAGTTCCATAGCTGATAAGCGTCGAAATCAAAAAAGGAGATATAGAAATAAGAATAAAATGTTCCAATAATAACGTTAAATGATTTAATCGTCTATATATATATGTAAAAATATATACTGAGGTTTAAGTAAAAAAGTATGAAGTTAATATAGATATAAACACGTTTTTTTGCAGTCTTAAATAATATTCCATTGGGCTGTTCTCCAACTCCTTAAAACTTTTCATTTGCTACACCCAAAAAACATTTGAATATATGTATATATAAAAATTATATATAACAAGTGTTATCTACTCTGAAGGTATAATAGATGTAAAGACCTATATATATATATATATATGCGGATGGTGTTTATTACTCGTATGCGTAATATTATTTTTAGTAGAAAAGATAGATAATTTTCTATCATTTCTAAATACGCCAGTGCTACTCAAATATTTTCTTAGTTTTTATTCCTTTGTTGTCTAAGTACTTGTCAAGCATTCAATTGCGAGCCTAACGATAATATTTGCATTTTATAGAGGTCAATTGATATCTGCTGCCAGCGATAAGCTAAAAACCCCCAAATTTGCAATCAATAATTTACTTGTATTTTATATTCGTTTATATTTGTTTAATTGACAATATGAAAGTAAACTAATGCAATCCTTTCGCAGCCAGCAGGCCGAGCATTCCCAGCAGTAGACCAAACAGCTGCTTAACCTGAGGCGCTCCAGATCTGAAGTTCAGTTCATAGTTGTTGCAGGCACTTGAGCCATGTGCGTTCTCCGGCAGACACAGGCTGCATTCGATGTCCTTCAGGCAACTTTGTTGCTCCTTAACACTTAGGGCACAACCTCTTTGGAGATGATTGTCAATGACCTTCACATAGCAGTAGGCGTTACTTGAAGTGGGCGCTGGACATTGGGAGGGACTAATGCTATTTCCCGCCAAGTTGCAGTTGGAATTCTGCGTGAAGGAAGCGAAATTAATACAATATATTATTGAAGTACTTTAAGAACTCACCTCTGAGCCGCTGCATTGGATGCACTGAAAGTCAATGCGTCCTTGATTATTGCATAGTTCTCCGCTGCACTTTTGGCATTGCTTATCCTGTGCCTCGCACTTGGACTGCGCCACCAGCGAAAGCTCCAGCAGGCAGCCCCTCTCGCTCACCCTGACTGTGAAGCATATGTATTAGACTGATCCTGTATAATTATATATATCTGCAGTACTCACATCCCTCGTAGACTGTCACACAAATGTCCAGCTGTTCGGTGCATTTGACAGTCGCATTTTGACGCGTGGTTCTTTGGCAATTGATTCCCTCGCAGCTGTAACAATTACGAGGAGTCGCTGCATTTACAGCAGATACCCTCAACTCGGTAGCAGCCGTTAGTGACAGGCATACCATAAGGATAACTGCAGTCAGCTGCAACATGTTCTTCATACCTGTAAGTTTGGCTAACAAATTAGAACTAAAACTAGCCAGCTAAGCGAGTTTCAAGTAAAGTGGCGGCACTTGAGCATTTTTTTGTAATTACAAGTTGGAATGTTTGATAGCATTTCAAGGACATACCCTATACACATGAGGTAAGGAAACAGGCACAAAGAAACTTGTGAAAGCTATTACTACTAAACAAATTAATGAAATCTTTCACTATCAAATTATAGCCTCAAAGCAATCAAGTTAAACCTGCGTACTAGTATTATTAAGTAAGTAACAAAATACATCAAGTGATAAGTAGAGGGTATCATCATAGTCTAGCGTACTGCACTTATTGTACACGAGATATTTTCGTGGCTTATGTGACAATCTATTGTTTGCATGTCTCTTGAAGTGCCCAATATCTTAAGTATTGCTGTACTTCTGCTAAAGCTTATCTCCTTCGTATACATACGTAAATATAATATATATTAAATTTGTTGCTATTTTTTGTACACTAATGAGTCACATTAAAGGTGATTTACCTGCGCTTTAAATAATACAAAATTATATTTGTTGAGTTGAAAATAATTCTTCTAGAATCTGCAATATAAGTTATTATATTTGTTTTAACCTTTATATAAGTCTATAATATGAGTAATTTGTATAGCTGCCATTACAATTTATTGCTGTATGATCTATATCATAAGTTGTTTTATTTTTCCCGTGAATCATTAACAATTGCCCATATTCGGCCAATCGTTTTTATTGTCGCAGTTATCTACTGGTTATCAAAGCTATCGGAATCCTTATCATCAAGTGCTTAGAACTTAAACACAATGCGTATATTTATGACGGTCGAAAAACTAGTGGCAACTGAAAAGCTTTTGTCATAATTTACAGAAAACACGAGGCCTCGGCCAATACCAGTTGCCAACATATTTTGGCCAAATCAAATAAGCTGACATGTGATGTCCGCATTTAAACAGGGCCAACAGATACACAGATATGAAAGACAATACAGAAGTGTGTTAGAAGTTCAATATAATTAGCAGGAATTGAAGAGTACTTTAGCTGCTTATCTTCAAGAAATGAGTCAGTTTGTGAGCATTACATTACATTTCCTCTTTGTTAGCTACCCAGGGCTTTCGAATTAATCTTAAAATTCTTTCAGGTGCATGCAGAGCCCAACTATTTTTTCTTCTTCTTGTTTTACTATCCAATTTCCTGGCTGAAGACTTTGCATACTTACAAAAATGTGTTTAACTTGCATCCACATCTTGTTTCATTATTTGCCTTCATACCGTCAGTTCTTTTTAACTTTTCCAACCGTATTTTCAACTTTTCGCGAACTTTAATGCGAAGGTCACACTCAAAAGTTGTGAGTTCTTTTAAATTAAAGCACAAACTGTACTTATTTGCATACATTTACAGCAGATTTTCTTTACAACCCGGGCAGACGGACAAAAGCATGCGGAGATTACGTTACACAATCGCCAAAGAGAAATGCTGCTAGGAGAGAGCGAGAGAGAAGAATGGAAATAATACAACCATAACAAAGAAATATGCAAAACAGATGAATTGGGGATAAAGGCGCGCACAGAAACAAAGAGAAACAAGTAAGAGTGCTCTAGTCGAGAGTGCCCGACTAGGAGATACCCTGATCCAAGGTCTTACATTCATTGAAGTTATTTATCTGCATTCATACATAGAAACACACACACATATACAAACAAAAGCTGCTGGCTACGCGCGTCACACATTTGCTTTGCTTCTTCTTCTTCCTTTGGCACCAAACTATGTTACATTGATTCGTTAATAACTTCTTTGTTTATTGTCCGATCGTAATGAAATTTGTAGGACACAAAGATGGCATATAAATGTGAGACTATGTAAAATCCGAAGGTCATACCTCTTAAAATACGTATTTTTCGATTTCTTGGAGATCGGGGAGGGGTATCCAAAAAGTGAAATGCATTTATTGGAGAGTATATGTACCAAATTTGGTGACTCTACGTCTTATAACTTTTAAGCTATACCTTAAAAACACTGTTTTGGAAACTTAATTTATCGATAACTTTTGAAAGGATTGAGATATTGAAAAAAAAATGATGAGTTTGTTTAGAACTGGCAGTACAGTAACTTAAACCTGAATATAAAGTTTCTAGCTTTTATGACTTTCAAGTTATGCCCGAAAAACACTTGTCTGAAATCGATATTTATCGATAACTTTTGAACGGAATGAGATATCGAAAAAAAATGATAAACTTGTATCGTCCCGCCACTACGAGAACTTATATTTCAAATTTGAAGTCTCTAGCTTTTGTAGTCTCTGAGAAACACGCGTTCATACAGACGGACAGACGGACAGACGGACATGGCTATATCGACTCGGCTATTGATACTGATCAAGAATATATATACTTTATGGGGTCGGAGATGCTTCCTTATGCCTTTTACATACTTTTGCACAAAACCATTATACCCCTTTTTCCCATTTTTAATGGGATCAGGGTATAAAAACGCCAGGAAAAAATGAAAGCAAAAAAAAAAGAAAAGAACTGAAATCGTTATAAAAATTGTAACTTTATTTTACCGTCGGGACAACTTTTAGATATGCCTGCAAAATGGGGGGCGGGAAATGTTAAAGACATTGACATAATGAAAATGAAAGTGACAAGGGGGTGGTAGCTACAATAACAACAAAGTAAATCCACTTATAAACGTATCAAAACAAAACCGGAAATGGACTTTACAAGTTCGGAAATGTAACATCTTGAAATGCCTTCAAGTTGTAAGCCTTCAAGGAAATGGACAGCTGTGTTCGGCAAACCCAGCTGCAGTCGGTTGGTTAAGTTTAAGTGTCTTCAGAAACTCCTAAAAAACAAGTACAATGTCAGATGGTGTAATTGACCTATTAACTAAATAAATTTAAGTAATATTGATATTTAATTCATTTGTGTCAAACATAGAAATTAAATCCACAGCAGTTTGTTGATGGATGCGCAACTTGCAGATACGAATTTGACTTATTATTTAGTTATTGTATCTGTGACTAGCAATTTGCAAGTATTTCTGCTTCTTATGCCACACAAATATTGCTGCCAATCAAATAGATACAAATGATATGCTATTTGTTATGCATTGAGTGCGTTTATCTGATGGATACAACTTTTGTGACGAGTCAGTGACTGTTGAAATAGCTGCACACACACACACCTCCTGTGTTTAGTTTTTCGGTGAAAATAATTTAGTGGTGATTGCATGTTTGGGCATTTGCCGACCCGCTGGGGACACTTATCGAAAATGGTGCTTGCTGATAATTGACTTGAATTATTTTGGCAATATGCATGCGTGTGGACTGACTGACTGACTGACTGACCGATTGACTGACTGACTGATTGGATGATTGATCGATTGCTGTAATGTGCGGGGTGTTTCAATGGTATTTCGCATTGCATTGCGTATACGCCTCGTTGTTTCATTTCATGTTTGTGTGGTTCGCTTGGCTTTCATTTCCTTTGCCGCGTTTTGCGGCCTGCGGTCACACACACACACTCACACACATACACATAACGGGCTGAATATTTCTCTATCGCCCACTAACTCTTCACCTGTCTCCCTCTCACACTCTCGCTCTATCCCTCCCTCACTCTCTCTCTCGCTACGCTCGCTTGTAATTGCGTTTATTGTGCGTTTGAGATTTGTAATTCGCCTGCGTGTGCATCTGTGTGTGTATATATATGTGTGTGTGTGTGTGTGTGTGAGCTTTGGCGCCATCGTGTTGATTGAAAATGGCTTAAGTAATCGACAGTTGATTGGTTGATTTGATTGTTTGTGCTGTACGCCGCCAATTGTTGTTGTTCGATTGTATGTTGCTGTTGCTGGTGTTGCTGTGTCTGTTGAATAGCGCGGATTAGTTTTGCCGCAGTGCCCATGGTCTGTATATTGTGGGCTTTTACTTCAGCTTATAGCGCTGTAAATCTTGTTATGACATACGGTTTCATGTGGGCGAGATTGTAAGAATTGGTTAAATCGAAGCGTAGCTGCTTATTATTTAGACCATGACAGCGTATCAAATCGAAGGTTGCCGTCAACAGAGCGTATAGCTTTGAATCAAAGTAGAATAGTAATTGATCAAGCTACGCATCAAGAATCAAGCATGATTGACGTATAAAGTAGGTCAGGTGAAACAGTTATTACCATTATTAGTTTACTAGTGGTATACTTAATATAAGCTCTGTCTCAACCAAAAAAGGTGAGAGTTTATTTAAAATTAATGTCAATATCAAAAAAAAGCAACTATTTAATATGGAATTGAAAGATTAGCCACTTTAGAATATTTTTGCTTTGCCTAGTCACTCATATGTCCTTAGCCAACATTTCTTCAGTATTTCTTCAACATTTCTATGTCAGCTGTGAGTTTCTTTTCGTCTGCCGCAGAACCCTGACCCAAATGCATTGGCTGCCTGGCCGCCTGGCTGCTTGGCTCTCTCTGGAGAGGGGGCGGCGGGTAGGGGCAAGGTTGGCTCCTTGGCAGAAAAATAAGCTCCTGGCGCTGCGTGGCGGCGCTGTGGCTACAAACATTTTTGCGGATGGACGCAGCCACGAGCACCACTTTGTTTCGAGCGGTTTAAGTGAAGGGTGCGAGGGGGTTGGGGGTGCTGGCGACGGAGCAGGCTGCAAGCGGAAAACGAGTTGAGTTTGTGTGAAGCAAAACGTAAATAAAAGCCAAGCTGGCAAACGGCCACGAAAGAAACGTGAAATGCCGCAAAACTGACGCAAAAAGAAAATCCACTTTTACCGTAAAAGTTCTCCGTGGCATCGTTGTCGTTGTTGATGTTGTAGTTGCCTGTTACCTTTACCAAAATGCAGCCATTAGCTGACCTGAAAAGCTTCGCCCCGGCTCTGAAGTGGCGCTCTCTTTTAGTGGCTTCATATGCACTTCAATATTTAACATAAACAAATATAAACAAACTACATCAAGTGTATAACAATGTGCTTGTGTGTGTGTGGGTGTATATGGGCGTGTGTGCGTGCATCAAGTGTGTAAATATGTTCTTTACAGCCAAGATGACAGGTCGAATAAGGCAGCTGTCAGCTTCTGATTCCGTTTAAATGAGTACGAATATAAAGTAAAAAGAGTTTAAATCGTGACTTTTGTTGTTGATTGTAGATGTAACATACAACAGGTTACATAACATTAATATACTTGCATGGAATTATTTATTATAACCTGAACCCACTAAAAATGGGGAAAAGGTACCATTAAGTATTATGTACCCCCCTTAAATATTAGAAAATATTAATCCAGAAGTCACTTAATGACTGCACATAACTAATTTCGACTATCTTTTATCGTGACAACTGCATCGCGGATATCAAATTGACTTCCCAACGGATGGCTGCATTTTAAAGATCATCATTGACTGCATTCCATTTCAAAATATCTAGTTCCACCAGTGACAAGTCTGCTGCTGCTGGCAGTAGCAAAAGCAGTAGCAGTGGCCGTAGCAGTTGCAGGTAGCAGTAACAGGTAGCGGACAACCTGTCAGTGCCCGATAAGCAGATCAAGTTTTGGTGGCTAAACCCTTGGGTGGCCAATTTCGAGGAGTGCGTCACGTTGCACAATCAAAACTGCCATGATTAATGTCAACACAATTGACATAAAGCATAGACATGGCCATGGCCATAGCCATAACCATGGCCAGAGGCCCCAAAGGCAAGTCATCCAAGTGTGGGGCCCGTGGAAGGCCGGCCAGAAAGCAACCGGAAAAACTCGACGCAAGTGAAGATGCAATTATTGATGGATTATTTACTGTCAGCACTGTCCGTTATGACAATGAGATACGAGTATGGCCACAGGGCGGTCAATCTCTCAATCTCTCAGTCTCTCAGTATCTCTCTCTCTCTCTCTGTGGAGCTGCAGCTGCGTCTGGAAAATGTCTGCATTCAATGACAACGACTAGACATGGAGAACAGGAGCGGCCCCCCATCTTACCCACTCCCATGGGCCTGGAGTCATTGCATTTTCTTAGGCATTCTGCTGACTTTGCAATTTACTGCCGCAATTATATTGTGTACTCGTGGATGCCACACGGTGTGGCAGGCGTCATTAGTATTCAATATTCAATAACTTGCATTGATGCATTAATTGCGCGTAATCACCCGCCATATAAATAACCAACAATGATGGAACACACACCGCCCCGAGTCCAGGAAGTGTAGAGTCGTCGCCACTGCCACTTCTCATTTGCATAGCCAGCGCATATTTGTGTAATTATGCGTGGCATTACTATCAACGCAGGACCACGGGAGAGGGGATGGGGTGTGGCAGCGGGAACGCTTTGGGGCACCATCGTCATACATAGCATTGCTTCTTGTCATGCCGTGAGACTTTTGCCGCCAGTCGCAGGCATTTGCCGTTAATTATGTTGACAGCGTTTTCATTGAGATCGTGTTGGGGTCGGGGTCGGGATCGGAGGTAGGAGGTAGGAGGGAGAGACCACCAGCAATGTCAATCGATAAACGTTTAATCGCCGCTGTTTGATAATGCCTCTTAATGCCTAAACTCAACATAGTGACTATGCCTCCCCTAATTGATAATTTGTGTTTGTTGGCTTCTATTTGATTTGTCCGCCAACAAACAATTTAATATGCAAAACATCAAATGAGCATTTGTCGCTATTACTTACCATTTGTTGGGAAATTGACAAAAATATCTTTTGGCTTCTAACGGATAACGCATGCCCTACTCATTGTGTGGGCTTTAGAAAGTGCATAATTTAAAAAGAAAATTCATAAATATGACAAATTTACAATAATAAACAATCGGAAAACATAAAACAAAACAAAATATTTACTTGTGCGTCGGCCGGGAATCGAACCCGGATCAACTGCTTGGAAGGCAACTATGCTGACCATTACACCACCGACGCCCCTTGATAAGCAAGACTCTTATACTATTTATAAAACATGCGTCTTAAACATAACTAAAACTATGTTTTATGTTCAGAGTTTATTAAACTACAATCAATCACTTTAATAAAGTAAATAAACATTTAATTTGATTATAATAATCATTTTGTGTAGTAAAATGCTTAAGTTATGTGAAAATTTTAGGCACTTAATAATAATAAGAAATGTACATATTTATTTTATATAAACTATGGCTTCCGCATAGAAAGTTAATTAATTTTGAGATGTTTACTCAAGACAATAATTATATTTGCCAGCACTTTAAATATTGTGCATCTTAACGCTTTCAACTAAGCCACAAATTTTATTTAGATAAACACAACAGAAATTCGCTAAAATTTATGGTTGGCCGGAGGCAAAAAATAAAATGCAATTTATGTTGATTGCTTATTTGCTTTGAGAGTAATTTGTTAAATTCGTTTGCCAACTTTCTGGCAAACTTGTACAAATCTTGTAGGTGTTGTGTAGGTGTCAAAGGTCAACTGTTGTTGGTATTGCAGCTGCATGCATGGTGATGGTTAAGATTGTGCAATGCAAAATGCCAGCATCCAATGGCTGGATCTTTATTATGTGCTGCTTGACAGGCCGACAAGTTGTGTGTATGTGTATGTGTGTGTGTGTGTGGCATTTTGCCAGGCTTTTTGACAAACTTATTAAAAAAGTTTGACGGCTGCAAAATATCATCATTAAAAGCAAACGCTGCTCTGATGGAGCTCGTCATTGCCAGACATTTGCTCAGAAAGTTTTACAGTTTTTTAATTAGGAAGTAATATATATGTATGTGTGTATATGTTTGTATGTGGGAGTATGCAAATGTGCGTGGTAGTTTGATATGCAAATAGTTGAAGCTGTTTTTGCCATTTGCAAAAAACGAGATTTGCAAAACTATTTTATTATATGCTTTTCCCATTGTCTGTTGTTGCTTATACAATTAATATATTTAATTAAAAAATTTTACAAAAAATTATTTTGTTCACACTTTTGCACACACACACAGTTCTTTTGCTCGTAATTTCCATGGAACAAAATAATTTATATGCCATGCAAATTTGTCCTTGTAACTTTTAATACCCTGTTATAAACATAAATTGTAATGTGGTGTGTGGGTAGTCTATAAATACTAACATTATAAGTTTTAAAATGGTAATTTTTATGATCAAAACTACTAAGTACAGTACCAAGTAATGATGATATTAATAATTTATATAATATATAATTACATATATTGTTATTTACGGGATATTTCCTAGTTAAATAGTTCACTAAAGCTAGTTATTTATTTATGTGCGCGTAAGCTAAACTTTTAAAGTGTTATTTTGTTGGGATCTTTGGGGGGTCTCTGGTCAGTAAATTACAAGCATTTTTAAACTGCTACACTTGCTGACCATTGGCCTAAATTTGTCCATTTCCCGCCCCTCTATACGTCTCTGGTTTCGTTGCGTGCGGAAATTAAAGGCATCAAGTTAAATGTTCAGAAGCGAGAATGTCCTCATCCAGTCATAATTGCCTTGCGGTGCTCTTGCTAATAGAATTAGAATGCACTCCGTGGCCAATTTTCAGCAAATTTGTTGTTCAGTTTGCCGCTGCTGCTGCTGCTGCTGTTGCAGCTGCACATGCCCCGCAGATAACAGCCTGGAGTGTGGAACGACGACGGCTTCTCGTGCCGCTTAATTAATTGGCGAGGCGAGCAAAAAAAAAAAAGAAAGAAGAAAAATAAAAATCGCGAGCTATGCGGCAGCCATGTTAAAGCGGCGATGAGGATGAGGTTGATGAGGAGTAGGAGGGGCAGGAGGCTAAGGATGCCGTCGCCAGTGTCACCAAAGGTTGATTGGGATCAAGGTGGGAACGAAGTTGTCTCTTGTTTGTTGCTCGTGTCTGCCGACAATGCCGACGAGCCATGAATTGTCCACTTTATGGTCTGGCGGAGTGGGTGACTGGTTTTGGTTTTTGTTTCGTTGTTTGGTTGTTTTGTTGTTTCGTTGTTTGGTTGTTTGGTTGTTGCTTCGCTTGTACAAAGATGTTCCTCAAGTACTGTCTCCGGGTGCTGTTGTCTGTGGCGCAATGCGATAAACGTGTACATTGTTGAATGATTGGCCAAACTTGAACAATGCTAGACAATAGCCAGGCGTCAAAAGTCGCGTGGCGATTTGCTGAGGCTATCTGTACAATAGATGGGCATATTTGCTGCACCAATTATGTTGTGGAAGAAACCACATATGATTTTTAGATATTCAGCAATGATGCAGTGACTGAAAACTTCTTCTTCACCAGAAAGTCCTTATTCGCCTTTCTATATATATATCTCACATATTAATCAAACTCCTATGCTTTAACTAATCTTCCTCTCACTTTTACTTATTTTTTAAAACTCCATCCCACAATCTTATCACATTATATAACCCATTTTCACCACGAACAGGTCTTAGGTGAAGCAACCCATCAATTGGAGCCTAGCAGGCGGTCTTCAAAGCTGCACAAAATCACAGCTAAGTAACTAACTAACGGCCCCATCAACTAACGGTTAAGCTATAGAATTACACATAACACCAAAATGCAATTAACGTAGTCTTCGTCCGACGTTTCTTCCCCACCCCCCAAAAAATCATGACAATTAAACGGCGCTGTAAAGTCTTAAGCCTAAATAATGAAAAATTTTCACGCATGACAACGGAAATTAAATTGCATGAAATTGGAAAATTATTATCACGCACGCCAGCACACATACAAACACACACAGACACCACACACACATATTTGCATAGCCGTGCAATTTGGTTAGCCATTTAAGCCAAATTAAGGCCCCGTTGGAAGCGTTTTGGCCGAGTCTCCTCCTCCTCCTCCTCCTCCTGCTTCTCTTGCGTGACGCGCTGGTCACATGCAATCAAGGCTGCAATTTTCTTAACCAGTTTCCTTTGTGCCTATTAGCCAGTTGACAGTTCGTGTGCGTAACGCGGCCTCCACAGCATCTCTCTTCCTCTATCTCTCCCTGTCTCACTGTCTCTCTCGATCCATCCGCTGCAATTTTCTAATGATGACACGACCAGACGAGAGGAACGTCGCGACTTCCAATACTAAAAGCGACTCTTTTTTTTTGTTGTCTACTCTTGACTGCATCCAAGTTTGGCTTGGCTTCGGCATTGGCATGCATTGGCAATCAGTTGGCAGTTTGTTTGGCTTAATCGTCTGCGTAATTGATATGCGTATGCGTAGCGGGCGACGCGAGACGGAAAACGGAAGACGGCTGGTTCTGGCCAACTGCAGTTGAGGGTACTTTTCTTTTTAATTAAAGTGCACAGCTCGTTGGAATATCAGCTGGCAATTTAACAGAGACATTATTACGCCTGATTGAGGCAGCTGTAGTAACACGGTTACAAATGCCAAATGGAAGTGAAAATGGCATCTGAGAGATTGAAATTGATGCTGAGATTGATATGCGTGTGGTCCACTTAAGCCTTATGCGATGGGATGCAGCAGCTCCACAGAAACCGGCCCCCCGACGTGAAGGAGATAGCGGTTATAAAAGAAAACTCATTAATTACAGTAATAGATTTGTTGTTGCATTCTAGACTGATATATCTTTCTATTTATAATCTTCTCATCGTGAGTTTCATAATACATTTATTATTCTTAATACCACTAAAATTGATGTACAAATATTAAAGAAAAGTCCGTTCCCAGACTACAAACTACCATAACTTTGCCAAACTGATCCGATTTCCAATTCCAAGGGCAGCGTGGTCTTGGCTTGACCTCCATATCAATTCTACATTCAATGTTGAGAAAATGAACATTTTCGGATTTCTTGTCAAAAATGATGACAGCATGTTAACATGTCAAGACACAAGTCCCAAAAATGCTCTTCCTAGACTTCAAACTGCCATAACTTTGCCAAAACTGATCCGATTTGCTATTCCGAGGGCAGCATGGTCATGGTTTAACCTACTTAACAATTCTACATTCAAAATCGAGCAAATTTACATTTTCGGATTTTTTGTCAAAAATGATGACAACATGTTAACATGTCAAAACTCGAGTCCCAAAAAAAGATCTTCCTAGACTTCAAACTGCCATAACTTTGCCAAAACTGATCCGATTTGCTATTCCGAGGGCAGCATGGTCATGGTTTAACCTACTTAACAATTCTACATTCAAAATCGAGCAAATTTACATTTTCGGATTTTTTGTCAAAAATGATGACAACATGTTAACATGTCAAAACTCGAGTCCCAAAAAATGCTCTTCCTAGACTTTAAACGGCCATAACTTTGCCAAAACTGATCCGATTTGCAATCACGATGGCATTATGGTCATGGTTTGACCTTCTCACCGATTCTACATTCAAAGTTGAGAAAATTTACATATTCGGATTTCTTGTCAAAAATGATGACATGTTCACATGTCAAGACACAAGTCCCAAAAAATGCTCTTCCTAGACTTCAAACGGCCATAACTTTGCCAAAACTGATCCGATTTGCAATCCCGATGGCATTATGGTCATGGTTTAACCAACTTTACAATTCTACATTCAAAATCGAGCAAATTTACATTTTCGGATTTTTTGTCAAAAATTATGACAGCATGTTAACATGTCAAGACACAAGTCCCAAAAAATGCTCTTCCTAGACTTCAAACTGCCATAACTTTGCCAAAACTGATCCGATTTGCAATCCCAAGGGCAGCATATTCATGGCTTGACCTACTTAACAATTCTACATTCAAGGTTGAGCAAATTTGCATTTTCGGATTTTTTGTCAAAAATGATGACAGCATGTTAACATGTCAAGACACAAGTCCCAAAAAAAGATCTTCCTAGACTTCAAACTGCCATAACTTTGCCAAAACTGATCCGATTTCCAATCCCGAGGGCAGCATGGTCATGGTTTAACCTACTTAACAATTCTACATTCAAAATCGAGCAGATTTACATTTTCGGATTTTTTGTCAAAAATGATGACAGCATGTTAACATGTCAAGACACAAGTCCCAAAAATGCTCTTCCTAGACTTCAAACTGCCATAACTTTGCCAAAACTGATCCGATTTGCTATTCCGAGGGCAGAATGGTCATGGTTTAACCAACTTAACAATTCTACATTCAAAATCGAGCAAATTTACATTTTCGGATTTTTTGTCAAAAATTATGACAGCATGTTAACATGTCAAGACACAAGTCCCAAAAAATGCTCTTCCTAGACTTCAAACTGCCATAACTTTGCCAAAACTGATCCGATTTGCAATCCCAAGGGCAGCATATTCATGGCTTGACCTACTTAACAATTCTACATTCAAAGTTGAGCAAATTTACATTTTCGGATTTTTTGTCAAAAATGATGACATGTTAACATGTCAAAACTCGAGTCCCAAAAAAAGATCTTCCTAGACTTCAAACTGCCATAACTTTGCCAAAACTGATCCGATTTCCAATCCCGGTGGCATTATGGTCATGGTTTGACCTTCTCACCGAATCTACATTCAAAGTTGAGCAAATTTACATTTTTGGATTTTTTGTCAAAAATGATGTCAACATGTAAACATGTCAAGACATAAGTCCCAAAAAATGCTCTTCCTAGACTTCAAACTGCCATAACTTTGCCAAAACTGATCCCATTTGCAATCCCAAGGGCAGCATATTCATGGCTTGACCTACTTAACAATTCTACATTCAAAGTTGAGCAAATTTACATTTTCGGATTTTTTGTCAAAAATGATGTTCACATGTCAAGACACAAGTCCCAAAAAATGCTCTTCCTAGACTTCAAACTGCCATAATTTTGCCAAAACTGATCCGATTTGCTATCCCGAGGGCAGCATGGTCATGGTTTAACCTACTTAACAATTCTACATTCAAAATCGAGCAAATTTACATTTTCGGATTTTTTGTCAAAAATGATGACAACATGTTAACATGTCAAAACTCGAGTCCCAAAAAATGCTCTTCCTAGACTTTAAACGGCCATAACTTTGCCAAAACTGATCCGATTTGCAATCACGATGGCATTATGGTCATGGTTTGACCTTCTCACCGATTCTACATTCAAAGTTGAGAAAATTTACATATTCGGATTTCTTGTCAAAAATGATGACATGTTCACATGTCAAGACACAAGTCCCAAAAATGCTCTTCCTAGACTTCAAACGGCCATAACTTTGCCAAAACTGATCCGATTTGCAATCCCGATGGCATTATGGTCATGGTTTGACCTCCTTATCAAATCAACATTAAAGGTGACAAAGAGCATGGATGTTTCAAGTCCCTAGAAAAGCCCTTCCTAGACTTCAAACTGCCATAACTTTGCTAAAACTGATCTGATTTTTAAAAGCAAGGTTTTTTGATTATGCTGTTTGAGAATACATTGCAAATGTGTCAAAAATTTTAATTATAGACATGAAGAATATTTTTGAGGAGGGTCAGGGCCTCCGGACTACAAATACGATGTGCAGCAATTAGGGTTGTGCTCATACGGAGATCGGAGCTAAAGCGACAAAGACAAATATTTAGCCGCAATCACTCAGCTGTGAAGATGCCGCAGAGCAAACACAAACAGGAGCAACAACAAAAGCGTACACAAATGTGCCGCACAGTGAGCATCAAAAGTAAAGCAACAGCAGCATTATAAATATGGCATGCAGAAGGGAGGGATAGTGTCTGAGAGAGAGGGAAAGAGGTACATATATATGGGTCTATAAAGTATGTGGTGTAAATATGCAGGCAAAACCCCAAACCTCAAAAAGGAACTGGCCAATGCCACCAGCAAATAAACAAATAAACAAACGTGCCGGCTACCAGCTGGGCAATGAGGGAGATAGGGATAGAGAGAGAGAGAGTTTGAAAGAGGCGGAGAGGAAGGCGTAGCACGCATTGAAATGCCAAAAACGTAAAACGCAGTGTTTCATTTTTGCTCTTTTGAGGCGTGGAAGCCAAAGCAAATATTGGTTTAAAGTGCCAGAGGGGTCACAGGACGAAAGGACCTTGCAACGAGGCACTTAATTTCAGCATTTGGTTTTTTGGGGTTTTCTGCCAGCAACTTGAATTAAATTAAATAGTCGAGCTTGGCAGGCGCATAAATAACTTAACTAAACCCAAAACTCTAAGCACCGGCTGCTGGTCAACCACAAGAGCTGCTCTCCCACCCACCCACTCAGCCTGGTTGGTCGGACGAGATACAAATGTATCTACAAGTAATGTGCTGGTGCTGTTGGCAGCTTGTAATTTACTTAATGATGCTCAAAGTGATTACAAATGCAGCCAAGCATGCTTTACATATTGCACTCGGTCATGTCCATGTCAAACTCACACTTGTGTGAATAACAACAGCAGTAACAACAACCAAATCCAAAACCACAACAGCAACAGCAACAGCAACGGCAACAGCAATTACAATAACAATAACAATAACAACTTGAGGCCAAGTTGAGCTTTCAAGATGACTGTTGTGCGTGACTTGACCCCAAAGGACCTGCAAGGCAGACGCATAAATCGCCAGCAAATCAATTATGTTGGCTGTCTGGAAGTTCTTATCTTTTTGCATGGATATTCAATATGAGTGTAATCCCAAGGTCAGTGCGTGTCCATTTTGGGTTCCAACCACATCCACTTCCACGCGATGTTCGCGTTGCTGTGCGTGAAAAAATCTTAAATATTTCACGCACGTATTGTGCATTAATTGATATTTGCAGTAATACGCATAAGTCAAGACATGGCAGCAACGAAATGAATAGCAAATGAGCGCAGCAGGAGCTACGACCGAATATGAAATCCAGTCAAGGAGCAATCACATACAGCCGGACCAAAATGTTAGTCTTCATCTGTAACTTCTTGTGAGGGAATACTTTTTGGCACTTCCTCTTTTTATCATGTTCGTAAACGTTACACTACATTTAAACAGTGCTCTCTGTAGTTCTGGGTATGCATTAACATTTTGTCTTGGCTTGTTGACCAAATCTTAGACAGACGTCCCGTGCCATCCCATCTGTTTGGCCGGACGAAGGAAATTAGTGCAAACAAAGCGTTTGCCATATGCAAACGGCATACTAATTAGTCAGCCGTCCGTCCAGGATTGGTCCTGTCTCTCCTGTGCTGCTGGAGTCATCGACCTTGGCGTGCAACTTCATCTAAAATGGCCAAACAATATTATTGGCTTAAATATTTACTCGGCTAGCGCATGGGCAGCATAATTTAATTTCGAATGCTAATATTTGATGACAAGCAAAAATGTCGTTCAAAATTTCCAAGCCCAATAATTAGATATATATGTATGCATGAACTTTACACATCGCAGACTAGCTGTGGTCAAATGCCTAGTAATTGAAATTTAATTGAATGCTTTTAATATACGACTATTTCGAATCAGTTAACAACAGATGTTGCTGTCTCTGGTTTTGGCTGTGTTCAATTAAGCAATTTGTGCGCCACTAAATTAATTACAAAGCAATTTGATAGCACAGCTGCCAAAAATGAGTAAATATGCGTATGATTAAGATCATTTATGCATTGTAAATACGAGTAGCTAATATTGTTAGCTAAATGGTAAAATGAAAAATAAAAAAATTAACTTGTGCGTCGGCCGGGAATCGAACCCGGATCAACTGCTTGGAAGGCAACTATGCTGACCATTACACCACCGACGCCCCTTGACGACATAAGAAAATATTCTCAATATAAATCGCTTGACACTAAAATCCAAGCAAGCAGTTCTAAATATAGCAATGTTATCAGTACCGCTTTGAGAAGAACCAATTTGTTAAGTTACGTGTCTTATCGAATTGGGTCAGGTTAAATTAAGCACAGCTGAGTCTACGAAATAGTTTCACTCATTTGCATATGGAATGGCGAATTCGTTAAATATTCTTTAATAATGAAAGAATTATTGCTTAAGAAAGAAAAATACATATTTATTATACAATATTTATAATTACATATTTAAAGTAAATGTAACCATGTAAAAGTTGCCAACTTTAAGCTTTATTATAATACCTTTGTACATATGTATCTGCATAGGAAAGTATCTTGTTTCAGACACCCTGTCCAGCAAATAGGCCCTAAAACCACATGTGGTCCACGAACTATTTATTATACTACCACAGCAGCTGCTACAGCAAATGAACCGTAAAAACAGCAGTCAAAGTCGTAGAACCAATCAAATTGTTTTTAGGTTTGCTCTGCAGTCGCGTCGATCTTCTTTAGTTTTTTTCAGGGCTTTATGTATCGCTCGCTACATGGAGATGTAGGCATTTAATTAATTTGTACGATCCGCGCACAGCGTGTTGGTAATTTCCCGTATCGAAATCATTCGCTGGCCTAACAAATTGCAGCAATACATCACAATAGAAGTACAAACAGAAACAGAAACAACAACACACATTTTCTGAATTGGTTGGTTTTTTATTTGAACTTGTTCAGTATTTACAAGGGACTAGGGGCAGCTACCTTTTGACCATTTGGCTGTGTCTCATAATTGATTGGCTCTGTAAAGCTTTTAGCCAGTTGTTGCTTTTTTCAATCCCTCACTTTGTGGCCTGCGACCTTTTTGGGTCAGTCCAAAAAAAGTTGACACTGATGCCAAATGATGTCATTGCACAGTTTGCGGTTGGATTTGTATTATGCCTTTTCAATTCTTTGTTTCTTACTTTTTTTTCTATTTCTATTTTTTTATTGTTATTGAAATTCGAGGCGTTTGAAACTTGTTGCTTGAAAGCGCTACGTTTAATTTATCTATTTTTCTTCTCGACTTTTTTTCATCTATCTGGAAGCATGACTTTCAAGCCCATTGAGTTGTCTACTTTGCTTAATTGAGTCTATTATTTGAACTTAATCGTTTAACAAAGCCGTCTCTGAATTATGCTATAGGCTCTGTTTCATTGGGCTTAAAATGGGAGTTTGTTAGTAGTTTTGTGTTATGTCATGGCGAATGTTTTGAGATTTTGGTCAATGTATTGAGATTTTCAGCAAAGTTGCTCAAGGCTAATAATAACAATTATTAATGGAGAGTTAGAGAGTGTTATTGACTAGTAGATACCCTACAAGCGGCTCTTTGTATCCATATGAGTCTGAGTTGCAACAATTGAAAATGAGGCCTGAAGAGTCGAAACAGTCAATAATCTAAAAGATAAAAGATGAGAACACATGCGTTTATTACCCAGCTGAGAGCTTCTCAACGGTTCGACTCTGATATTAAATCGAGCACGTTTCAACTGTGCAACAAAGTCCTTGAAATGCGTGCCAGGTCATCGACAAAAATTACATATGCAAAAAAAGAAAACGAATCGAACTGAACTAAACTGAACTGAACTGAACGGAACGGAAACTGCATAATCAAAAATCACAGCAAGCGGTAATCAACGGACCATATATTTTCCATATTCCCATCTCCCCTCCCCTCGCCTCTCCACCCCACCCTTACAGCCTGTGGCCAGCCCAGTCCCTGTTCGAGCCACAGTCCCAGCCTCAGCTGCAGCCCAGAGAAGCCCACACAGCCAGCAAAACGGGCAGCGATCAAAACAAGTCCCAGAGAGCCATGCGAAAGATGTTGGCCAAGGTAGAAGGAATATGCTTTGGCAAACATTTGGTCAGAATGCCACATGCGGCGCTTGCGGCTGCTGGGTTAGAGCCGAGTGGGGTCCGCCGTTGCTGCTGAAAGCAAGTTGTCTAAGTCTGAGGCAGCAGGCAGCAAGAAGCAGGCATTGAACTTGCGGCATGGCATATGAATTTTTAATTGCATGCGGCATGCGAAACTTTTGCCTGGCCAATTAATTACGCATCGATTTGTGACTGGGCGAATTGGGAGTTTGGAGTTTGCCGTTTGCAGCATGTGCATCATTTGCATTTGACGGCAGGGGGCACAGCTCGAATTTAATGGAAGCCACAGCTCAAATCTTCTTCAGGCCATATTTGACGGCCATCTTAATTGTTGGCCCTGACTTGGCAACTTTCGTAAATTGCCTACCGCCAGAAGAACCATTAGTTCTGTTTGGCCAAACTCTGCTCATGAAGTCATCAGTGTGGGCAGCTGTGAGTCTTGCTTTTCGGCAGTGAAAGGGGGCTATTGTTCCAGCCAAAGCTCATTCATCAATAATTTCCAGGAAATCAGTGCTTGATGCCAAAACTGCATTTGACTGATTGGCATGCGTGCTCTGACCTGATTTTGGCATGCGTTTCAGTTTGTTTTTGTTCTGTAACTCGGCTCTGTAACGGTGATGGTGTTGACTCCTCGGCCTTTTTGCATGCTCATGAATCATGGCTGTTAGCCGGCTAGCAATCCACTCACCTGCCTACCTATCTACCTGCCTACCTGTCAGTCGTGAGACAACATGTCAGATACTCAGATACTAGTCTCTCTCTCTCTCTCTCTCTCTCTCTCTCTCTGTGGACTGGACAATGGCCCCTCGGCAAATTGCTGGTAAATAATTTTCAATTAACTACGAGAACATGTGGAATACTTGTTTGTGGACTACACTCTGCATAGGTGGCCCTCTGGCCAATGCCACACACTTGTTGAGGTACCTCAACTGACATATCTGCAGTGCTGTATAAGAATAGAATTAACCCATTGCGGCAAGGGTGTCTAACAAATCATTTGATGTAAATTTTAATAAGTAATATCATACGAAAATAGTATCATATGATTTCTAAGTATGTAGATATTAAAAAATAATAACATAATATTTGATTCAAATTCAGATGGTATTCATATCAATATGATATTACTGTAAATTGATTTTGTAAAAATTTAAAAAAATGGGTTAAGGCTGACCATTAAAAATGCCATAGCAATACTATATGATGGGTAAAAATGTGTGATGTATGAGACGAGGCTTCATAATGGAATATGCGCAAAAAGAATTACAAATTGCACACTACGAGGAGACTTGAGACTTCAGACGAGGGTGATGGTGAGGGAGAGGGGAAGGGGGGAAAGAACGAGTGCTTCAGTTGATGATTAATGTAAGTCGCGTACAAGGCAAAGTCAAAGACAGCGATGATGATGAGGAGGATGGCGATGACTGCGTTTCCAAGAACTGCCAGGCACAATGGGCATTGGCCAATGGGCAATGGGCAATCGGCAATGGGCAATGGGTAATGGGTAAATGGGCAATGTCATTGCTTGGCTGACAGTAAATAATCTATCAATAATTGAAGTCGCCTGCTCAGCGCTCGGCTTGGATCGGATCGGCTCGTGCTTGCTCTCGTGCCCATGGACCACACTTGGCGTTGGTTAAAGGATTTTTTTATGGGCCCCCTCACTGGTCTAGCCAATGCCGATGATGATGGCAATGATGATGATGATGATGATGATAGCCATATCGTAGGCAGCACTCCTGGACGTCCGCTTGCCCTTCAGCATCGCTTTCTGGTTGACTGCTTTGCGCTCGATTCGATTATTTATGTCATTTGTGTTTGACATTTATCATTCCACGATTCACGTTTTTGCCTTTGTCAAGGCCAGACCCGTTCCGTTGCGAGCTGTTGTCATCGTCGTTCTCCATATCACAGCAGCCCATCCCATTCCAACCCATTCTATAGCATCATCTCCCATCTACCATCCTATTTGGCTCTTGGCTATTTATGGCCGCGCTACTTAACATAAATTTTATTGCTTTTGCTGTTGCTGTTGCTGTTGCTGTTGCTCATTTGGGGCTGCTTTGCTTTACTCATCGCGAACCGTTGACCAATCCATCCCCCCTCCACCTCCCATGACTGAACTGTCTATGAATTGATGAGCGTTCATTTATTGCGTGATTAGTTCGCGTGGTTCGCTTTTATGGCCTTTTAAAGGAGCAGCCAGCACAATTTGTACCGGTCGCATTAGCACTTTTTGATATATATGCCACATCATATAGATACTATGTCTACCTGGTCTTGGAAGGAGAAGAACTGCAGTAAGTGGCTGATAGGGAGTGTCATTTGAGTCCTGGCTAAGAAACTAAGGGAATAGATTTGAGAGAGCAAAAGTAGGGGAGGTTGGGATAGGAACTAATTGCTGGAAGCCAAAGCATATGCACTTATTTATAAATATTTATTTATTAGTAGAGCTAACTTTAGTGTGCTACATCTAAAATAGAGTTTAAATAAGATGTATATATTCATAATAGTTTATCAAGTACATCAAAAAGTAACTTTGCTATATTTTCAATAAATTCCCCAGCAAAGAGAACATTTTACAAAGGCAGCCATGTTTCAAGGTGCTTTGTGCACACCTTTATGGCTCATTAACGGACATGTTGTAACCACAGCAACAACAGCAACCACGACAGGCAGCGACAACTTTTGCATCCGCCGAATGAGTTGAGAGCAGGGTAGGTGGGTAGGAGGGTGGGGGAAAGCAAGGAGCTGAGATGCTGGGCACTAAAACCGAATGCCGACAAAACGAGCTCAATAAAAACTGTCGGTTTTACAATAAAACAAAATGACCATTTACGATTTTATTTACGAGCAGCTACAACTCCTGGAGAGGAGGAGGGGAGCAGCACAGCTCCAAATATATACGTTATACGAGTAAAGATGAAGCAGAACCGAGTATATAAGTTTTGGCACACAGAACTTGCCGATGACTTCAAAGCAGCGCCTAGAAATTCGTCATGCCCATTGCGTGTGGCACAAGCAAATAAAGGGGAAAACTGGGAAACTCAGAAACTTGGAAACTCGAAACTGGAACTGCATAAATTACGAGCTGTCAACGCCAGCGACGCCCCCATCCAGGAGATACATAGTAGTAGTAGTACCTTTCGACTTCTTATCTCATTGTGAACTGGAGCAAATTGTTTTTCCTTAAGCGCATCTCCCAAAGTGATTTCCAAATGCAGCCACACCTTGCCACACTTTTATGGCTGTTGCACGCAGAAACGCCTTCAGTTTCGGGCTTGTTCCCCCTTACGTGTATATACATATATATTTTTGGGCTGCCTTAATTGAAAGTTTATTGGTCACATTGGTTGAGGCGTCGGCTTAGGCATAATTTAATTTACTTGTAATGTGACATGCAGTGCAACACTCCATGTGGCTGCCACAAAGTTGCATGCAGCAGCGGTGATGCTGCTGTTGTTACTTCTAATAGCATCCATAAATACTTATATTGCTGGCTCAAGTGTTGCAACATATTTGAAAATCCGAGTTCCGCAAGCGGTTTCAATTAAGCCATGGGCGTGTCAAAGTTAAAGGGGGGCGTCAACCGGGGCCTGGGGGGTGTGTCAGCTATTTGAGTGCTGTTGAGTGTTTTGTGGGTGGTCAGAGGCGTTGTAATTAGTGTGGACGCCTTTTGTCTTTTGGGTGTGACCATACAATTGAAATTGATGTTGACAAATATACGGAAATTGTATATCCAGAAGGTCATATAAATAGGTGCATCAGTTTTGACTTAAGTACCTCTTATTAGCGAAATTATAATCAACTTTTTATATGCTCTTATTCGTTATCATATCATATTCAGTTCTTCTACTTAGCTTTTCAAATATCAGAAATGAAAAGATGCTAATATTCAATTAAATTCAAGTTAATGAAGTTCAAATTTGATTTCAAAATAATCTTTATTTCATTCGGCATCTTAAAAGCCTCATAATAAGATCGGTCTTTGATCTTTATTACTTCGCAGTCTATAAAAATATAAGAAAGTATCCACAGATATTTGCATAAAGCAAACTACTAATAAAAACTCATTGATATGATTATTCGAGGATTAAATTAAAGTTACCTAAGAGAACTAGCTTGCGAACACTTAATCCTACTTTAAACTCACCATCATTTTCTGTATCTTTATACCTGGTTTTATCTTTAGGACTTTTGAGAGCCTTTGATCTCTATTGCAACTTATTCTTGCGTAATCTGGCGCTATTTTTTGCACTCAATTCCCCAATGGAGTTAGCCATTAAAACTAGCTCCTACACATTTCACTTCATATTGTATCATAAAAACTTTCCAAATCTGTTTTTCATTACGCGGCTAGAAAAATCTCAAAGCCCCGACGACAGCAACAGTGGCTCCTCCAGGCAGGGCAGCTCCCCTCTCGGCTCCCCTTTCTGCTCCCCTCTCTGCTCCTCTCTGCCCAGCAGCAGCATCTTCATATCCATTGCCAACGTCGCGTAATGCATCATAAATTCACATTAACACTTTGCAGACATGTGCGTTATGCGGGGCCCTTTGGGGCAACACACACTTCCCCACTCCTCCACTCCTTCTCTCCTCTGCTCTGACACTCCCGACTCCCACTCCGCGCCCTGCAGCGACTCTCCACACACAGAGTCTGGGTCTGGGTCTGGGCCGTTGTCTGAGTGTCTCTGCTCACATTTATGGCACTCATTTTGCTTCTAAAAGATACATTCTGTGCGCCATTTGTGTCATGTGTAGAGCTGCATCTGTTTTGTTAGATTTCGTGTTGCCCTGCCTTACGATACTCTAGCTGACAGAGTTTTTCGACTTTGTCAGTTAGCTTGCTTTGCTTAAAGGTGTCTTTTGATCTAGTGATAAGGTATGATGAAGATTTCATAGTGTATATTTAATATACATAATATATAAATTATGTAGATTTTAAGGAATCTTTTAATAGCAAACCTTGAAGAATTGTTTCCCTGCTTTAATTAATAAGATAAACACCTTCTTCCTTATATTTTTACAATATTTATTAAAGAGCATTTTAGCTTCGATGCACTTATTTCAAATCTTCATTACTTTGTTTCGTTTTCTGTTCTTTTTGAATATGCAATAAAGATTTTTGTGGCCTCTTCTTGGTCGTGTGATTGTGTGTTTGTGTGTGTGTGTTTGTTATACATATCGTATACTTGCAATACAATTTTTACTATTTTTTGTTTGGTTTTTTAATTTTTTCCGTTTTGAGGAAGCTTTTGAGCATTTGTCAAAATTTTCACGATTTACGATCGACATCATCATCAACAACAGATGCAGCAGTAGCCGAAACAGCTTCCACATCGTCATCCACTTCCACTTCTCCCGAGAAGTTGCGTCGACAGACTGGCAAGATTTATGTTAATTTGTTGTGATTTATTGAATGGTTTTTATTGGGCTTTTGGGCGGATTTTATGACGGCGCCTTAAGTGGACTGTCAGCTGGCCCAAATACAGCATTCAAATGCAACAAATTCAACAAATTCAACAAATGCAAGAAACGCAAGAAACATTCGAAATGTCATTCGAGTGGCTGGCATGTTTTGGTTAATTGAAAATGCGTTGCAAGTTGGCACAGTTGGAGATCCTGAGAGTCGGAGGCAGGCAGACAATTCACCGACATACTGTTGGGCAGCATACCATGATCAATGTGCGACTGTCATGCAAATTTAAATTTGTCCAAGCCAAAAGCAAAAACCAACAAAAAAAAAAAAAAAAAAAGAAGTAAGGCTTCAGCTTGGGATCGTGCCACGCAGACGCAGTTGCAGGCTAGACAAGCGGCAAGTTAATTTATGCAACACAAGAGCAGCAACAACACAAAGCCCCAATAAAGGCTCAGCAGCAACAGCAACAGCAACATCACATCGACAACAACAACAACAATTGGAAAATTGTTTATGCGTCTGCGCAGCCGCCGCGTCGCGTCGCGACTTCGGACTTTGCGGCGTTTCGTTGCTGTGGCGCGTTTAGTGTTAAACGCTTGATTAAAATTCTTGTAACTGCAACACTTTGTTGTTGTTGCTGCGGTTGTTGCTGTTATTGTTGTTGTTGTTATTGTTTAGCTGTTGTCAGGAACAACGGCTCTACGCGGGATCTTTATGGTGCGCATGCTTTTGTTGCGCTGCCTCTTGCAACATGCATCATGTTCTTGTTGTTGTTGTTGTTGTTGTTGCTTGTGGTTGCTTGTTGTACCTTGCGGCTATGGCATTGAGGCATGCGTCTTGGCATTGCCATAGCTGCTGCTGCTGCTGCTGTGGTTGTTGTTGTTGTTGTTGGCTTCATGTTGCTCTTGTTGTTTTAATTGAATTGATTTGCATTTTTCACGCAGGCGTTGCTCATTCGCTCGGTTGCTTGTTGTTTGTTGTTTGCATTGTCTTCAAGCTGCAGGCTGGCGTTGTTTCTTTTCTTAGGGGTGTACAGGGATACGCGTTTTGCCTGAGAGGACTGGCGAAAGCAGGAAATGCTTTGATTGAGGCTGAGAATTTATGTTTTTGCCGAGAGTTGCTTGATTGATTAATGCAAAATGCAATAAACCGGATGTTTATACTACTATATGTGGCGACTTTCTACTCTCTTCTTTCGCTCAATTAAATCAGTTCTGTGTCGCCTAAATGCAACATTAAAACTGATCAATAGCCGATCGACTGCCTTAATAAACAGCCAACATATCATTTGCCTTGGCAATCAAAATTGTAATTACAACTTTTATTAAACACGCATTAACACCCCGAAAAATTGTTATTAATTAATATGTAATTGTAATGGACCCACGACATGACAGGCCCACATTTCTTGGCCCGATCGTGTTTGGGGGTATATACATACTTTGCCCTAGCAAGGAAGGGGATAGGCGGGGGTAGGCGTAGCACACAAAACCGCCGCAGGCTTAACAAATTAATAAACTGACCGTCATTGCACGAGAAAACCACATAAATCAATTTCAGAAAAATGCTAAACAATCATAAATAATAATTAAATGTCTACTGTAAAATAGCCAACAACTGCCCACACGACCCCTCCCCCCAACACCACTCCCCCTTCCCACTATCCGCTCGTGAGCAATGTAATTAAAAACTGGTCGTAATTATTGAAATTTGTGGTGGACACTGGCCAAGCAAACGGCAGATAAATAACGAAAATTAACTAAAAATTTAATTCAATTAAAGAGTGAAAAAGCGCATTGAAAAGCTTGCTATCTCACTCTTCTGAGTACAATGATAGCTGGCAGGGAAACTAAGTGTCGTTTGCACGGCTCGTTAGTTCTTTGAAGCGCTTCCTGTTCCGTCATCTTTCTCTCTCTCTCTCACTTTGCTGTCATTTGTAACGGTTTATTGAGCAAAGGGTAGCACGGGTAGTACAGCCTGTCAGCTCTCATATCTCACATTTGTATAGAACAGGACTGTCAAGTGAACTTCCCGATTTCCCGTTTCTCCATCCCCCCCCCCCATTCCTCATTCCCCAATCCACATTCCACTTCCATTTCTAATTGCACATTTGTATGCCTAATCGATCTGTCCGATTCTATTTGTTTCACTGTCTATCAGGGAATTTGTGTGCCATGTTATTTTCATTTTCATTTTTGTTTCTCTTTATTTCCTTTTGCCTCTGCGTTTTTCACTCTGATGACAGTTCATTTCACTCGGCTTGGGCCAGGTGTCCATTTGAACGGGTTACACAAATGAAGCGTGACATTTTTCACATTTTCTTTTTGTTCTTTGCCTGCGTTTTTATGCTAAACGGTTAATGGATGAAGACTTTTGATCTTTAACAGCAGAAAGCTCGATTTCAAAGTTATTTGATTTGTTTTAAATATATTTGATTTCTAGTAGTTTTCTGTCTGTTTAAAATTCGTTCGCAAATTGAGGATGCTATCGTATCAGAGTTCCCAAGTTTCCCAGTATATTCCCAAACTGAATTGAATTCTTGGCAATACAGGTCAATTAGTGTTCAAAGTACACTTTCAAATTCGCGACAAGCCCGTCAAATATTTTGCCAAACTAATCCGCTGAAATGAGCCCAAACGCAGTTTCTCAAAAAGCCCACATAAAAGTGACATGTTTTAAGCCATCAAAGACTGTCATAAACGGCATGGAAAATGTAGGCAATCAGGCAGCCAAATACCTGAAAACCTAAGCAGCTTACTTTATCAGCAACTAGTAACTAGTGCAGGCAGGCAGCGAGACAGCGAGACAGGCAGAGAGGGAGAGAGATAGAGAGAGGGGAAGAGAAGGGTATTCAGATACATAGTAAAAGTTGCTTTGCGTGTGCAACAAGCAACAAACAACAAACGCTGGTCATGTTGCTCCTAAGTCGAACATGTATTCAAAAATAGTATTTGCTTATACGATGCTGCCCACATGCAAGCAACCCGTGCAGCTTGTGGCACGCAATTAAAATCTTCATTAGCCGCGTTTAATTTCCACTTTTGATTAAAAATAATACAACTGAAGGAAAACAAGTAAACAAGAATAAAAAAAAAAAAACAAACAGAGAAACAGAGAAATACGAATAAAAACAACTTGTGACATGTGTCGCTGACTTATCGCCATCGCCGCCAGCGCAGCTCTGCAGCAAGTGGCAAAGACAGGACTTCATTTCGAAGTCCGAGTTGGACACCTCCTGCCTCCTGCCTCCTTAGCTGCCTTCTGGCTGATTAGCGTTGGCCGTTCGATTCGCTGCATTCGGCTCGATAAGGAGCTATCAATGCGAGCCTAAGTGACAGTTGACTTGTTTATCAATTGACAGCTTTTGCTGCGGCTAAATGGCAGACACACACACACACACACACACACACACACACACACACACACACACACACACACACACACACACACAGACACACTTACACTTGCAGATACGAGCTACAGTCAGAGATTTACGCTGCAAAAAAAGTAACTGTTAATAAGCTTGTTGCTGTGGCCTGTGAAAATGTTGCTTTTAATTAAAAGTTGTTGCCGCTTTTGCAATTGTGCGTTTCCTCCCCCCGGCAATCTGACATTTGTGGCATGGTAAGAGCGGCGGTGTGGGGTTCAACTGTCGGAATGTTTGTACATTTGTAGCCCATAGTATTTATACTTGTATTTTAAAGCCCGATGCTGTCAAGATAAAGAAGCCAACGGGCAGCCCCAACGCATGTTTAACAACCCAAGTATGCAATTGGGAGAGTCAAAAAGGTACCGCACAAACTTTTATATATTACTTAAGCCATGCTTAAAAGCCAATCCTACACAATTTTGGCATTTGTACACATTTTTTTTCTTATTTATTGGGTTTTAAATATGTTATTCAATTGCTGTGAAATATTTTAAAAATGAGTATGTGGATATGTATCTAGAGAATGTAAATACAAGATTGAAATGGTGAAAACAAGATACTGTTTTTTTTTTCTTTTAATATATTCCTACTTAAAAATACTCTTCCAAGACTTCAAGTTGCCATAACTTTGCTAAAAACTGAACCGATCATCAATCCCGAGGGCATTTTGTTAATGTTTTGTCCTTCTTAATGATTCTATATTCAAAGTTGAGAAAGTTGAAATTTTCGGATTGACACATGAATGAACTTTAGAAGTATACGTTTTTAATTAATCGATAGTTTTCACATCGTTGCTCTGGAGGTCTTTATCTACTTTCTAATTACTATCCACTTGAATGTTTTTATCATAGTTTATGAACTCACATGCGGCATCTCTAAATGAGACCACAAAACTTGATTCGCAAACTTTTGGCCCCTTGGCAAGTTTATTACATTTCTGCAATCACGCAATATTTCTTAGTCAAGTGCAAAACTCATTGCGTTCTTGGTCACTCTGGCAGCAGGGATTAGGATTACTTTTACACTTCTAGCATTGTTTTTTTTTGCTTGTTGTTCAAGTTGGAGTTGAAGTTGCTTGTTGGCTGACCGCAGTGCAGAGGAGGCATTTTCAGGATTTGTGAGTCTACAGTTGCTGCTGCTGCTGTTGCTGCTGCTGTTCATTAGACATCTCGTTTAGCTACCTTAATGAGCTGCCCCAGCCGCCACAGTGGCATGTAAATCTCCACAGATGGCTGCTCCACTTACCGAACAACATCCATTTCCATAAATATCAATTAAGGGAAAAATATCAAAAGTGACAGCAACGGCGACGGCGACGGTGACAGAAGCATGCAGCTCCGAGTCGCCACCAGCTACCAGTGGCTACTACCTCAGTGGCTACCTGTGGGGCAGCCTACGCATTCTAGTCATCATCATCATCAGCATCAGCATCGCTGTTGTTGTCGCTTGAATTTTATATAATTGGACAATTTAGTTGCTACTGCGTTGCATACCCCCCCCCCCTTCCCCCCTTCCCCACGCTGAAATGCAACCATGCAGCTCATTAAATGAGCATAAAAATGTAGCAAGCTCAACGTCTATAAAACCTTTCCGGGAAATTTCGAGAGTTACAGTTTTGGTGTTGAAGCGTAACAGCGCTCTGTGGGCGTGGTGGGCGTGTCAACACAATTGAAGCCACGTCAGGGTTCAATGGGTTTTCACCAACAGTTCACTGGATTTATGGTTCATTCAGTTTTTCTCGCCGCTCGCTCTTCAAATTCAATTAGTCAACATCACCCACTAAACAAAAAAAAAAAAAAAAAAAAAAAAATTACGACAAAACTTTTCCAACTTGGCCCAGCCCGAAAATTCCGACTCCGCTATCCAATAAGAGGCTTAGTAAGAAAATTATTATTAAACTGCTTTCACTAATTTACAGGCTAGCGTCTCATTATGACAGCCAGACAGACGACCAACAGCCCGACCGACAGACAGACAGACAGATAGACATACAGACATACAGACTACCGAAATAAACTCAACCACATTCTCGGAGCTCTATTTGGCAACACTAAGCGTCCACTAAGCGTCAATATTTCATGCTAAGCCTATTAGAGATTATTGTGCCAGCTTACAAAGGCCTAAATGACAAGTGGGAACTGGCAACTGGGAACTAGCAGCGCGGGGGTGGAGGTGGGGGTGGGTGCAGACTGAGCGCAGTCGGGGGGTTTATTAAGCGTTCCATTTGCATAATATTTGACACCGAAACAAGTCAAATGAAATAGAAAATCTACCGACATTTCAAACATTTTGAATGATTAAGATTTTGACGATAGACTTGGATAAATTACCAAATCGGTTTAGTTTCGGTAAAATTCTTATACTCTATATACTTTGATTCTAATTAATAATAATTTTTCAATATTTCCTGGTAAGTCTGACGTTAACCTTACTTAAAACAAGCACTTAATCGACAAAACTGGTAAACATACCCTGTGACTAATTAAAATGTCTTAAAAGGGTATCATGAAATTATGAAAATGTATGCAACAGGCAGAAGAAGACATTGCTGACTCGATAATAATATATTCCTAATCTGGCTATATCCTTCAAATAATCTTTATCAAAAAGAAGCAAATTCTGAGTACAGGGTATCTTTGAGTCTAACACTCTTGTTTTAATTTGTAAATTATGAAAACTTAATTGAGAGCAGAGGATTTATTACAATTTTCCCGCTCAAACTCATACGGAGTAAATTTGCCGTTAGCCGGAGGCTAGCAAAACGTTTACACAATATATCGTGCAAACATTTCATGAATTCATTTGCGTTGCCGACCGGAAAATTGTTGGCAAAGTGAAAAGCTGGCATATTGGCAGCCTGGGATGACAGGTTAAAATACAGAAGAGCTGAAGAAGAAGAAGAAGAAGAAAACTCGTCAGGTGTGCAACAAATAAGTGACGAATAATTTCATTATTAGCAATGGAAGCAGAATCTAAACTGGATTCTTAAATGGGTCAAATCTTTTGTGGCTAGTTTTCCAGCTGCAGACAGCAGCTGTTAGCTGTTTGGCTTTGCAGTAACTATTTTGTGGTCGACAAGATGAGATTACAGTTCATCAGCTGCGTGGTACTGAAGAGTCTTCTCCTGCTGGTTGCTGCCAATGAGGCAGTTTTCCAGCCGGCAGCTCGTGTGATCGTAGCACGGGACAGCTTCTTTCAGTGGCTGACAACAATACTCCGGCCAACTACAGTCAGACCTGAAACCACTCCAGAACCCACAACTGAGCTATCCCCGATCACCAATCCAATTGAGAGGGAATGCAGCAGTTGTCGCTGTGGATTAATCAACACTGTGCGAAAGATTGTTGGCGGCCAGGAGACGCATCGTCATCAGTATCCCTGGATGGCTGTGGTGCTGCTCTTCGGTCATTTCTACTGCTCTGGATCCCTGATCAATGATCTGTACATACTCACAGCAGCCCATTGTGTTGAGGGAGTGCCTCCGGAGAATATCACTATCCGATTACTCGAACATAATCGCAGTAACAGCGATCCTCTGCTGCTGCAGCGTCGCGCCCTTCATCTTCATCCCCACGAGCTATATAATCCATATAGTTTCGAGAATGATATTGCGCTGATAAAACTTGATCAGCCGGTGGAATTTGAGGGAGCCATGCGACCCGTTTGTATGCCAGCATCCAGTTCCAGCTTTGAAGGGGAGGTGGGCATTGTGACGGGTTGGGGTGCTCAGCGAGAGGGAGGATATGCCACGGACATTTTACAGGTGAAATAATCAAACACATCTTTTTCCTTGGGAAAACTAACCTTATATTATATACAAAACTTTTCCAATACTTTTCTTTCTGTTTTTCCTTTTGAATTTCTTTTAATCACACATTTCGCAGAGTCTCAGCTCTATTAAATTGAATGTCACATTATCTGTATCTTTCTCACTTTCGTTTTGTTGTTCTTTCTCTATTTCTATGGCACTCTCTTTCAAACTCTTACGTGGAGTACCCAGTTTTAAGTTTATTTTCTTTGGATGGTGATTTATCTCCATCTGCTCATCTTTTCCTGAGTGAATGATCTTTGCAATTATTATTTTATTATTATTCACATTGACTCAACTCCTGCACTCCCTTCTAGATCCTTTTAGTTAACCCTTTTCCCGATATTCTTACAAACTCAACAGGAAGTCGACGTGTTGATCCTCAGCCAAACCGAATGTCGCAACTCCAGCTATAGTCCAGCCATGATCACCGACAATATGCTTTGTGCCGGCTACCTGGGCGTGGGCTCCAAGGATGCCTGCAGTGGAGACAGCGGCGGTCCGCTGCATGTCTCCTTCGAGGAGCAGCCGGGACAGTATCAGCTGGCTGGCATTGTCTCCTGGGGCAAAGGATGTGGCAGACCCGATGCACCCGGAGTTTACACACGAGTAAATCAATATTTGCGCTGGATTGAAGACCACACTTCTGATGGCTGCTACTGCATGGTATATCCCGAGGAGGATTACTAGCCGGGCTAATTGCAGCTTGTAGTCACGTAGCGAGCCAAGGCTGCACTGCATCTGTCCAACTTTGACTATAACAATGGAGAGCCCCAGAGGCGGTGCAAACTTTTGGCGTTGCATTTCAAAATATGTATTAGTAAATGTTGCATAAACTACTTTGACTCACTTTACGTGCCATTCATTTCCCAGCAGAACGAACACTCACACTCACACTCACATTCATACTTACACTCACTTTGTAGCCACATAAGATATCCATAACCGTATCCGTAAACGTAACCGTAACAGCATCCATTGGCAAATAAAAAAGTAATTTAAAAGTGGGTTAGCTAACCATCTCACTCTCCCTCTCTCTCTTTGTGTCTCTCTCTCTCTCTCTTCCTCACACACAATTCCCCTGCTCCCATCTTCATCCTGCATTTGGTTTATTGCACGATGCAAGTTTGCTTGGCAAACGGTGCCAGGGACGAGCCGCAGGACCTGGTCCAGGACGAGGCCATAGTCATCTCACTCGTTCTCATATAAATAAATCCCAATTTGTTGCATTTCAACTGCCGCCGCATGCGAAATATTTTGTGCAATTGAGTTTGTTATGCATTTTGAATTTGCGCAATCACAAAACCAAAAAAAAGGAAAAACCCAAAACCCCCCAAAAACCACAGGCAAGGACACGTATACGGATACTCGCAGGAGCAAGTTTTTCATTCTAGATAAATTGCTGGAAATATTTGTGGCAAGTGAGTTTTTAAAGTTGCAACTTGCAATGCATTGCGATAAGCATAACTTTCCGTTATTGCCAACAAATTAGTTACTTTGCATGAAGAATGGATATTCCCAGCGAGCTTTGATTGCCTCTAATGGAGAGCTATGATACAAAATAAAAGAATGATTTGAATGCAGCTGAAATTATGAAGTTGGAAATATTAAAATTATTATTATGGCTATTGTCGAATGCAAGCAGCTCGTGGAAGGAAGCCTTCTAGATTAAAAAGATGGCTTTATTTTCAATTTTTATACCCTTAACCCATTAAAAATGGGAAAAAGGCTAAAAGACCTTTTAACACCCTAATTGCTTTTCTTTTATAATAAATAATAATTAATATATCAATCAGAGAGATTTTCCTTATCTCTTCGATTTAAAGAGTATCTCCCGCTATTAAATTATCTAAAATGTATTCAATTTTCTCTCATGTATTTTTACATTCCGAGCACCACTTTTTGCCCACTGCTCACATTCAAGTGTAAAGCTTTCCCATCAGAGCAAAAGACAAATTGACAAACCTCAAAAACACGCCTTAGTCTCATATATCGTAATATGCAAATAGCTTAACAAACGCCATGGATCATTAAAAATGTTTACGACTTCATATTAAATCAAGTTAGAGTGCTCTAGTCGAGAGTGCCCGACTAGGATATACCCTGATCCAAGGTATTCATACATACGCATTGTCATTTTGATCATTATTTGGCATCGAGTTTAATTCTACATCTCAAAATTATGAAATTTCGGACCTTTTTGGCGAAAACAGCATAAGAGAGACCCTTACCATTTGAGATTTTTCTTGAAATTTTACGTTTAATTGATTGTGGGTGTCTCAATTAGTATAAAAAGCTATACGAAAAGTAATTTTGTGGTGTTTAATTTTTCTGTCAAAAATCACGCCAAAAGTGACAAAAAAATTGACTTGTGAAGTGCCCAAACAACGAAAAGTTCCTTATAAATGACCTTCCCAGACTTCAAACTGCCACAACTTTGTCAAATCTGAACCGATTGTCGATCCCGAGGCCATTTTGATCATTATTTCACATCTAGTTTAATTCTACATCTCAAGTTTATGAATTTTTGAAAAAATAATATTTAGGATTTTTTTGGCGAAAAAAGCATAAGGGGGGACCCTTACCATTTTTGATTTTTCAAAATTTAGAATCTTGAAATTTTACGTTTAATTGATTGTGGATGTCTCAATTAGTATAAAAAACTATACGAAAAGTGATTTTGTGGTGTTTCATTTTTCTGTCAAAAATCACGCCAAAAGTGACAAAAAAATTGACTTGTGAAGTGCCGAAACAACGAAAAGTTCCTTATAAATGACCTTCCCAGACTTCAAACTGCCACAACTTTGTCAAATCTGAACCGATTGTCGATCCCGAGGCCATTTTGATCATTATTTCACATCTAGTTTAATTCTACATCTCAAGAATTTGAATTTTTGAAAAAATAATATTTTGGATTTTTTTGGCGAAAAAAGCATAAGGGGGGACCCTTACCAATTTTGATTTTTCAAAAAATAGAATCTTGAAATTTTACGTTAAATTGATTGTGGGTGTCTCAACTAGTATAAAAAACTATACGAAAAGTGATTTTGTGGTGTTTCATTTTTCTGTCAAAAATCACGCCAAAAGTGACAAAAAAATGGACTTGTGAAGTGCCCAAACAACGAAAAGTTCCTTATAAATGGCCTTCCCAGACTTCAAACTGCCACAACTTTGTCAAATCTGAACCGATTGTCAATCCCGAGGCCATTTTGATCAATATATGCCATCTAGTTTAATTCTACATCTCAAGTTTATGAATTTTTGAAAAAATAAAATTTAGGATTTTTTTGGCAAAAAAAGCATAAGGGGGGACCCTTACAAATTTTGATTTTTCAAAAAATAGAATCTTGAAATTTTACGTTAAATTGATTGTGGGTGTCTCAACTAGTATAAAAAACTATACGAAAAGTGATTTTGTGGTGTTTCATTTTTCTGTCAAAAATCACGCCAAAAGTGACAAAAAAATGGACTTGTAAAGACCCAATTTGACTTGGAAATGCCCTTCAATGAATTTCAATTGGTATAAAAAACTACGAGAAAACCTGAGATAACCTGAGATCAGCGCGTTCATAAGGACGGACAGACAGACAGACGGACAGACAGAAAGACATGGCTATATCGACTCTGCTATTGATAGTGATCAAGAATATATATACTTTATGGGGTCGGAGATGCTTCCTTATGCCTGTAACATACTTTTGCACAAAACCATTATGCCCTTTTTCCCATTTTTAATGGGTTCAGGGTATAACTACTCAAACTGTAAACCGTAAATAAATGCATTTATACTTTGCCAATAAATTTGTCACACTTTTTTTTCTGGTTCGGTTTTGGTTTTGGTTTTTGGGGACAGGGCGGCGAATACTCGTAAAGATTTCCTACTCAAAGCCATAAAGCAGTCTCGGAGTCTTGTCTTAAACTTAAAGTACTGCCGGCGACCTGCATGGATTTCCAGCTAAACGACAAATAACTTGGCATTTAATAACTCTACGGGTCTGACTTTTGTCTCTGTCTCTCCCTCTTTCTCTGTCTTTTTTTGAGATTCCCAGTTCTTCATTATTATGCGACGAGTCGACTTCATTTCGAGTTGAGGGTTTTCATAATTTAAAAATGCGCTTGGTTGCAAAGCGAATTTATGTGCTGAAATTAAAGCTGAGGTTGGGAATCGAAATGGATATATGTGTGGGAAAGAGAGAAAGAGAGAGAGAGAGAGAGAGAGAGAGGAGGAGGTGTAGGAATTACCGATTTTAAAGAACTTAAAAGATATTAAATAGAAAACAAAACTAGTAAGCGTACTGAAATTTGTGATAATATCTTCATATCAAAGCATTCATCTATACTATAAATTCTCTACTATTCCTTACGAACATGTTTCTTTTGATATCCCAGACGTCTAGCATCAAATTTAATAATCATGTGTCATGTTCATAAGTGGTGTCTCCAATGATGCCCAATGATCCCACTAAAAACAACCTTCACATTTTCTGGGAAGGCAAACATGACACATCTCATTATGATGTGACTCCCAAATGATGAAGCCTCCTTTTGCATATGCCTCCACCTTCATTTCCATCTCGGCCCCAATAAACACACAGACACATACAAATATTCCCCTCAGTCCCTGCCCTGTGCGGGTTGGGTGTATGTCGCTGTCAGAGCATTTTGTTTATGATTTTGTAGCTGTCATAAAGTTATTAAAAGTATGTGACATTTTTATGACATTATGACGTCTCGACTCAGAGCCTCAGAGCCGCAGAGAGTCTCTCCCGGAGTCACGGTGTCCCAAAAAAAAGAATGCCACTTGCTTTTGTTTTCATTGGGTTTGCAGCATCGAGGCACTCTGGAACATGCCATGAAATATGATATCAAATAAAAAGCAAATTAAAGACGATAAAAATCGTGTCTCGCCTCATGCTGTGAGTTATAAAAAAACATTTCGGTTTCTTTTTTTGTTGTATTTTTTGCGAAATCGAAGCCAAAAGCAACTAAATGCGACCTGCCTTGGAGGGTATTTTTTTTTTTTTTTCAAAATTGGCCTCAGTTTGAGTCTGGTCTGGTCTTCGTTTCGGTAGTTCTTGTTGTTGGTGTTATTCGCCTTGTTATTTGGTGGCTCATAAAACTTGTAAACATCGGCACTGATTGTGCCCCCGTCTGACTGTCCCCCGCTGGCTGCTGCCCCTCCCGCCACCTACTCATTGCTGTGGGCTTTAAATGCTAAGATATTGTCGGACAGATAATATTACAGTTTCTGTTTCAGTTACAGTTTTGATAGGCCCCCCTCTTAGCATGTGTCGTAATGAGGCGAAGGCGTTGGAGATCTGATAAGCTGATAAGCGTTTTAGTGCTTCGACCCATAGTTATTTTCATTGAAGGGATCTCAGCATTATGAGTGCAAAGCAAAAGCCCCCAAGCCCACATTGATTTGTAGATTTGTAGATACAATATTTATATATCTGCAGTATTTAGAGTGCAAGGCTAATTCGAAGATACAAATTTTAATCAGCTTATAATCGAATTATATTTATTTTATATATTTAATTTGCTATTTTTCTGTTGCAGTAAACTTATATTTAATATTCAGTATCAGCTAGTTTGGAGTTTTCTTTTATTTTTTTATCACATCTGTTAAGTATCACATATAGAAACTAATTATTTACTTTAATAAATATCATAAAATTGATCTACCTTACTAATAACTAAATGGTAAATGTTAAATATGTTTTATTCTGTATGTTAGCTGCTTGGGTTAAACATTTAAAAGGTTATCTTTAGTTAAGTTCTTATTCTTTTAAGTAGTGGGACACAATTCTGTTACCACAATTCCGGGAAACTTAAGATCCTTCAACGTGGTCGCTTCGATTTTGTAGTGCGCAAATCGTAGCGACGTCGCTTTTGGTGTTTCTTCTGATTTTTGAGATCCTTGTCATTGTCTTCGTTGGCCTTCGGATCCTCCTTTATGTGAGCTTCAGCAGCGGCAGCTGCCAGCAGCAGGTCCTCGACGTTGTCATCGCCAGGTGTTTCGGACACCGATTCTTTTTCTGGCACTTGTTTGTCACATTTTCTAACCAGCTTCCTTCGTTTGGACTTTGGCTTAAGCGGCAACTGCTCCTTCGTCTCCAGATCGTCCTCCTCTTTCGGCTCCAGGACCTCCTCGCCTTCGGCGCCAACGCCGCACAGCTCCTGCATAACCTGCTCCAGTTCGATGTCGTCGGCTGCAGGATGCACGATGACATCATCATTGTCGCCCGCTGCATTTGGTGAGTTCGCCTCGTGACTGGCCCGCTGTTCGAGATCATCCTCGTCCTCGGAGTATACCATGCCAATGGGCAGATTCTGTTGGAAAGCATTCGACTTGGTGGCATCCACCACAACATCCTTGTAGCCAACAATCCGAGCGCCATAGCGTGGCAAATATTCTGCAAAGAACTGATTGACCAACGAGGGCTTCACTCGTCCATAGAAACCAGCATAGCTGGGCACTTGCTCCGGCTGAAAGTCCATAACCGAATCCTGCGGATTTGTGTGCTTGGAGGTCAGCGCCGGCGTCAGCGTCGGCTGCGTCGGCTGTCGACTGCTGCTGATGCGTCCACGTCGTGGCAGCATCTCCTCCGCGGTCGGTTCCTGCTCCTGCAGCAGTCGCAAATCGTTATGATAGCTCAGCAGTGTCTGGAAGCGACAACGCGCCAGCTGCAGCGGCGAGTAGTAGCTCTGATCCTTTTCATCTGCGCCCAGCTCCAGGAATCCTGCGAACTGGGAGGCGGGCTTATCCGCCCACAGAAGCGACTGCTCGAATGATGGCGTGGCCATGTGCAGCAGCGACTCCAGCTGATCTGGCTTGAAATCCATATGCTGATAGTACAACTGAGGTCTGCATTCCAGCTCCACCTCCGGCAGCACACGCTTGAAGCCCACCTCGAGGATCTGGCTTATGAACTCCAAAACGCTGCGACTGCGAAACATGCTATGATTGCCACTGAGATGATCCTGCAATCCAATATAGTCCAGCTGCAGCAGCTGACCATCGGCGGACCAATTGATGAATGTCACATGATTACTGCTGGCCGCCAGATGAAGCTTGTGGTTGAAGTTGTACTTCAGCAGAGATTGCAGCGGTTGCAGCTCGGAGGGCACAGGCTCATCTGGAAATTCGCTGGGTTCCGTCAGACTGCATTCCCCCAGCACCGGGTACGTCTCCGTCGCCGCTACCGTGTCCAGCTCTGGTCCAGCCACTAGTTCACCAGTTATGCTGTATGTAAAATTGATGACAGGCTCGGTCTCCACATTGTTGCTTTCCTGCGGCGGATCGTCCAGCGTTTTGAGAAACTCCAGAAACTCTATTGGCACATCTGATTCTCTTGCGTTTGCCTCCACAGTTTCCACCTGGTCTTCATCCATTTGCTCATCTAGAACCCTACGACTAATTTCACTTTTACTCGTTGACATTTTTTATTTTATTTATGGCTTGTTATTTCCAAAAAAATGAATACTAGGGTTTTGTTTCGAACTAAACGCTCACTTGTCAAGCACAACTGTGTACGTTTTGGTCCACCCTAAAAACAACAACGTGACAACCTGTCGCAGTGCTAATAAACTCCCAGTACTGATAACTATCGCAAAGGGTTGCTGAGCAAAGCAATCGATGTTTTCCAAAGTTGCCACCAATCGAATATTTTTCAAAATGAAAATCGAATTCAAAACAAGACTATATCAACGGTCTTTCCAACAGAGTAAAAATAGAAAAATTAATAAAATAATATAATATTGGAATTTACATTTTTACGAACTCTTTGATTTTTGCTGATTTGTCATACGATTTAACATTGGTATATTAGTTTATGTATTTATGATTGAAACTGTTTTCCGTTCCATTCATGACAAATAAACTTTTCTATTGAACTTTAACGACTGGGCAACATTTGCCCTTTTTACCGCCATGCCCCAAACGTGTAAAAAGAACTAAAAAAAAGAGACATTCAAAGGGAAACTGAGCAACTTTGGTTTATCGAATGTGTAATACACTTACAGAAATACATAATAATTAAAATTCTTAGTATTAAATATGAATATTTTAAATTATGATTAAAAGCCAAATAATCAAGTATTACTTTGTATAAATAAAAGTTACGCATACTGTCACAAAACTATTATACCCTTTGCAAGCGTATAGAAATGGAAATATAAAAATATATTATAAAGAACCAAACACATTTCATTCCATTTGAATGCATTTTATGTATTGTTTGCAATAAATCTATTGTTATTCATGGTTATTCACCCCTTTGGCCCCCGTCGCGACGGCACGCACTCAGTTGGCGGCAAATTTCAAAAGGGCGTATTGACAGGGGGTGGGGACTACCCCCCAAAAAGGATACACCCGCAATATCAATAATAACAGCGACGGCTGGCAACAACAAAAAAAAAGAAGAAAAGCCGCCAACATTTGACACTAGCCCTGCTGTTTGTTGTTGTTGTTGTTGTTGTCGTTGGGTATTGGGGAGCCCAAAGCACGTAGCCAATCAATGGACGGGTTGGAGGCAACAGTAGCTTTAAATTGACATTTACATGAATATTTAATATACATCCTTTAATCATGAGGCGTTCGCTGTGTTTACCCGGCAAATAGCCAACATTCATGTTGGTTCATTGCCTGCATGACTGAATGGATGACCATCGACATCGACATCAACAACGACATCAACATCGACATGGACATCGACATGAACAGGAGCATGGATAGGCACATGAGTATGTGGAACATTTTCGCTGGGGTTTTATGCCCACAATAGCTCAACTTTGCATACACTTTAAACAATTATGTGTTTGATGAGAAAACTGGTGTCCTTTTGTCCAAATTGATATTCAATTAACTTTATATATTTAGTATTAAAAAGTACATATAAAACATAAGAAGACCTTTATAAATTCACTTATGACTTGCGTTCCTTTTTTAGTGATGTCTGCTTTAAAAAGAAAGGATAACATAATTTTACAGAACTAATATAGTTTTTATTGCTTGACTGTGAGTTCATTTGGAACCGTTGAGATTTGCTGCATTTTATGAGCAGCTGCGACATCTTCCTCTTGATGTCTGTGCCAACTTTATGACCAAGTTGTTTTGTACCGCTTTTATTTAAGCTGTAGAGCACAATAAAAGCCGCGAACAGGGCGAATGTGACGAATAAATTAAAAAGTCAACAAAAAGTGCGACACGCACGTGATTTTTACAATGTTTCCTTTTGCTTTTTCCCTTGATTTTCATTTTCATTTTTGTTGTTCTTTTTTCTTTTCCTTTTTTTGCACATGACGGAAACGAGCAAAGTTTTTATGATGTGACGACCATGTGACGTGTCCGAGTCCGAGTTAAAACTCGGTTTCATTTTCAGTTTCACTTGTGGCTTAGTTTATTTGTTCCGGTTTGTTTCTTCTTCTTCTTTTTTTCGAACGCTATTATGGTATTTGTTAAAACTTAGTTTGTCTAACAACTAACACCATGTTTCGTGGTTTTTTCGTATATTTAGTAAGTTTATTTTCGGCATATCTCAGACGAAATACAATTTTAAAGCTGATGTAAAACTCTTCATGGTTTGTCTTTTTAAAGAATCCTGCATTTAAATTCTATCCATTCGTAGCACAGTATGGGACCAATGGAAGCAGAAGAAGTACAGTAATTATCCTAGTTGGGAACTCTCGACTAGAGCACTCTCACTTGTTATTCAAGCACTTGCTATTTAAAACTCACACAAAAAACACGTATTTTATTTATTTGTTCATTTCTTTTTGGGGAATGTGCCTCGAAAAAAGAGTCTGTCAAAATTGGTATGCCATGTGTCGCTTATCAGTGGCATCATAACCAACAAGATAAACTGATGATCTACTCAATTTCGCGTGACATTTGCGATGTGACAGCTGCTCTGGTCACACTGTGGCAACAAGTTTATGGGTTCGGCTCCTCTAACTAATAGTTGCTGCGATCTCTATCGCTGGTCGTCTCGGTTTGCCGCTTGATAAATTGCCAACATAAATGCCAGAGCATTTTGTACGTACTTCGTCTATCAGTCTTTAAGCATTTAAAATATGTTTTGAAAAAGGCGGTCTACCGTAAAATATAAAAAAATGACAAGCAGCTGGCTGGCAACGAATATTGCATGCTCTTTAAAGTTGATATACTAGAAAATATGAAATATGAAATAAATCATATACAAATTATATATATTACTTTTACTTAATTTATTATATATTGTGTATATAGCTTTTGTACAGAATTGAAAAATCTCAAGCTAAAGTACAAAATACTTGATATTCTATATTAAATGCGATACTTATTCAGATTCTTCTACTTATACATATTGAAGTACAGCCAAACAAACATGAAATTATGTTTTTATCTTTTATAGCCGCACAAACCTCATTCTTCAGTTATCAAACTCTGTACCCGTAGCCATATAAAAGTGAAAAGCGGCGACAAACAAAAACGAAAAACGGCGAAGGCGCCGCCGTTGAGTTTTAATGCGTGTCAAGTGGTCATACATTATGGGTTTTTATGGTTTATGGGCGCTACTTATATGGCCTGGTACACACACATATGTGTGTGTGTGTGTGTGTGTGTGAGTGTTTGCCTGGGAGGTTTACTTGCATATTTTCAAATATTTTCTGTTTCGAATGCCATAAAAATAAGAGACGCACTCTTTGTTTCCCCTTGCCCCTTCCCCTTGTCCATGCCTGTGCATCCCTTTCACCGTTTGACAGCTGTCAAATTGCTTTCCTATAAACTTCCGCTTGAGTCCAGCTCCGAACTGTCAATTGCATTTTTATGAGCTTCTGATTTGCTTCTCTCTCTCTCTCTCTTTTTTTGGGCACATGTATAAAATGCATGACTCAAGAAACTTTAAGCTCTAGACAAGTTTTTTATGGATTCTTAACTGGTTGATGACTCACAACTCACAAGCGATACGAGAACAATGTCAAGTAACAATCCATCAATCACTTGACATTCCCAAGTCCAAGACCAGACATTTTTGAGCGGCTCTCTAAAATACCGAAATGAACGCGAAACCTTCAACTAATTAATATAAATGGTTAATTTTCATATTGCAACTGCTAATTAAAGGCATTTTCTGTGAAAGATTAAACACTGCGCGATAAATATCATTGATTATATGGTTAACATGCTAAAGAATCATTTTTCAAAAATATATTCATCTACAGTATATGAAATGGTGTTAATGATGCTTTGAGAATTTGGCATTTTCTTTGGAAATAATATATAATTAATAAATGTGGTTCCAGGAATCAAAAGTCTTAATGACAATAATCGTAGAATTGAATATGTATTTTTTAGCAATAATATAATATTTTATATAAATTACTTTCGCCTACATACGTGAGTATAGATATAAATCTGAGCATTAGCATAGAGCAATATATTATGTGTACAATCTTCAGTTTGCCAGTTGTTTCTGCTGTCTATATTTATCTCACATCTGTTCCATAGGTTCCATCGTCTAAATGGAATCTTTACCCAAGTTAAGGCTGACTAATTGCATTTCTAAAACCCCAAACGGAATTTCATGTAAGGCGGACCGAAGAACAACTCTTTACACGTTTCGTAATATGATATTTTATTTTACTACAAATTTTCCCTTTTCAAGAAATGAAGTCGACTTTTGGTTTCACTTTCGCTGCATACTCTCTCCCCTCCCCACCCTTTCCCTACACAACTGAAAAGTACTTGTTAAGGATTTTCCTGCTTTGCTTTTGCCTAATGAAGCGTAAAAACTCCCGTTCGTTGTTGCAGATAATTAACACAACTCCATTTCAATTTCAGTCGGGGATCTCATTAACCCTTGACATTTGTCACATGCACACAAAAGCGGACTTGAAACAAAACCAAAGACAAAAAAAAGAAAAAGAAAAAGAAAAAGGAGTTTCCAGTTTGAGTCCTATTCTTGACTTTGTTGTTGTTGTTGTTGTTGGGTACAAGTCAATCTACGTGACGTAGCGTCCTTTTTGCTGCATGCCTCATCGACTTGAGCAACGAAATTGTTGAAACAGATGTCAAATTGTTGAAAATTTTGTTCAATTCTTTTTTTCTGCTTTTTTTTCTAATTTTGTTTTTTATTTATTTGTCTATGTGTGTGTTTGTTCTGCAGTTCGCTTGCATTTTGGTTTTCTTTTGTTTTGGTTCATTGACTGTATGGTCTCGAATTTCTGTGAATTATTTCACCCCGCCCCGCCAGCCCCCACCCTCTCTGCCTGCCTCAGCTGTAGCAACTCCACATTCACATTCAAGTGTTGAAGGCATCTCCATTTCAAGTTTATCGATTTGTAGTCCTGCGACTGAAAAAGGAGTTGCCCAAGTGTATTACTACAAATCATGTGGGGGAAACCCGATATCTTCTAAATGTGTCTGGTAAATGGCATAGGTATATAGAGAGTCCCCAGTGAATTTAAATGAAATGCAAGCCTATCAATGGATTAACTGAACTCTAATTGATTTTGTGGATATAAATGTTGCATTCTGGAATGCAGAAAAGAAGTTGCTCAATTGTTAAAACCTTCAACTTTATTTCTCTAGAATTTTGTGGTATTCAAAATTTGTGAACGCCCACTGTACTTATCAAAATCAACTTAAATATATATTTTGAAACCATCAATTGTCTACAATTCTCCACAGTTCTCCAATTGCTTCACATGTCTTAACCAGCTCAGTTGCAGCTTCAGTTGCAGCTTCAATTTGAGCTTCGAGTCGAGTTGAGAAGAGTGCGAAAATCATTTGTGATGAATAATACAACTTCATCAGCGAAGTTTGGTTGGTTTGGGTTGGGTTGGGTTGCGTTGAGGTGCCCCAACTCGTTGAGCCCCCAAAAGCATTTGCTGTGGCAGCCTCCAGTTTCCTTCAAGCGTGCATAAGTGAAAGATACTTGCTGCAGATACATATACACAATTCAGATACAGATACAGATACAGATACATTCAAGTCAGCAACCGGCAACTGGCAACTGGCAACTGGCAACTGGCAAGCGGCAAGCGGCAACAACGAGCAGCACCCAAAAGGTAATTAATCATCGTCATGGGGCGTGTGCACGATTCGCTTAACGTGCGCCGCCAGCGGTGGTTTTCTGCGTGCAAACTGAAGGAGAACCGGGAGGGGGAGCAGGAAGAGTTGGATTGGGGAATATGGGGAATATGGGGAACATGGGGAACAGGGAACTGCTGTTGCCGTTGCTGTTTCGGGGTCGCCGTCGCAGACATTTGTGGCATATTACTCAAGGCACACACACATATGTATATATATGTATATACATATGTACATATATTTCCATATTTCCATATGGTCGTCCGACACCCAAGCGACATGTCTGAGAATGGGGGCTAGGGATGGGTAGTGGGGCGTGGCAATAATCATAACGAGCCAAATTAATGCGTTTCTTTCTACATGGAGCAGAATTCCCGTGCAGCTTGTGACACATTTGCTGATTTTGCAAACAGTCGTTGAAATAGGGAGACAGACGGATTGACCCTATATAGTAGATACAGATACAGATACAGCTGTATACCCTATGATTATAATTAAAAGAGCAGGGTATACCTCAGCTAAATCAATGTTTTTGACCTAGAAATAGTATTATTAATTTTTTTGCTTTTGAATTTAAATTCATTCATTTAATTGCTTTTTAACCGCTTACAGGGTATGCTTTTGTCGCGCATTAATATTTATTTCAAGTCCAATATTATTATGTGTGCATCTAATATTTTCGTCTGTCGCACTTAAATTTGTTTTTGGCCAAGCAAATTCAATTTTAATTGATTGTGCGCCTGATTTCAACGATTGCGCGACCCATTTGACTTGGTCAACGGGGCGTGGCATTAGGGCTGGCATCTTTGGGTGTGTTCTGCATCAACATTACCTCCTAATTGGGTGCTCAGCTAATTAGTTGTCTTGTTGGTTGCTGGCCAAGCATCTAGAAAGAGTTAACAATTCGAGCCTAAGCAAATCAGATTTATGGCCGGAACCAAACTTTTACTGACCATAAATTTGTCAAAACTCATCCGAATTTTAAAAGCAATATCTTTTTGATCATGGTTTGGTATCTCAATTAATCCTGCATTTCAGGTTAGTACCGCTATTTTTGGTCGAAGGACAAGCCTTAAAAGTCGAGTCCAAAAGATAAGAATATTCAATTTAATAATGATTCCTTGACTATTAATACTATACCAACTAAAATAACTAAAAGAAAACTGTTAACAGACTCTGCTACCTGTAGCAGCGACAGCGACAGCGACAGCGACTGTTACAGCAACGACGACGACGACGGCGTCAATTCTCACCCGCACACAAACTGACAATCGTCGACAATAAAAACACGTGCTTATCAGAAACACACACTCAAACACACATACACACACACACACACACACACACACACACACAGAGACACAGGCAGAAAACAGACAACAACAGAGAGTTTGTTTGAAATAAACAAAAAACAGCTGTTGGCAGTCACACACTTCCAGTTTCCAGTGAGCGTAGCAGCTGAGAAACGAGTTTTGTTGTCTGCCGGCATGCGAAGAGCGTTGCCATAAAAAGAGAGAGAGAGCAATCAAAGTTTATAGCAAGTCCCAGCGAGTTTTGTTGCATGACATTAATAACATATCATATAATGTGTAAGAATTTAAAAATGTATTATAATATAATAAAAATAAATAAAAACAAAAGTATAAACATACTATTTTAAAATAGAAAATAAAGCATTTATTTGTTTTTAACTCTCATGATTATATTTCTCGCATGCGATTTCTGTGCTCGCACGCTCTCTCACTGCCGCCGAGCAAGCAAACAAAACGAAGGAACGCACACGAGCCGACAACATTTCGAGCAGCCGAAGCATCCATACAGCCACCCACAAACGCACTCTCGCATGCCGCTACTTGTATTCAGTTCTGGCTCTGCCGCTGCTGCTTCCAATTGGAAGGCGCCAGTTGTAAAGCGAAACTCGTCGCGAGCGGTTGTGGTGTCCAAGCGCCGTTTTCGTCGTCCGTTGTAAATTGTACGTAAATATTTCATTGCGTGTGCGGCGTGTGCTCTATGCAAATGTGAAAAGCAAAGGGCTTTCAAAGTTGTTAACATTAAATCTGCAAAGTCACAAAGAAAAAGAAGCAGCAGCCCGAAAATTGGCCCGAATAAAAGTCGAATTAAATCAAAAACCAACAACACTGCCGCCAATTTCGTGCGAACTTTTTCGCTGCTTTTCAACTTTTAACGCGCCGCGTCTTTTGGGAGATGCCGTTAGGCAGAAGCCTTCTAATTGGAATTGCATTGATTGAATAGCAGCGACGCAGACGCTGACGTCGCAGTCGGCAAAGATTCAAATAAATTGCATAGTGTGACCAAAGTGCGTTCACATTCAATTCAAATTCAAAAAGTGTTGTTATTGCTTGCTGATCATCTTCTCTGATATTTTTAATTAAATTTTCATCACACACACACACAGAGAGATTTATGTGTGTGTGGCAGTGTGTGTGTGTCTGTGTGTGTGTGTGCATAATGTGACCAAACCAAAATACAATTAATTCAGGATATACTCGAATGCAGCTGTGCATCCTCGCATAAAAAATAATAATAATAATAACAATTAATTTTTTCTTTGATATGAAAATTATTTGCATATTGCATTAATGAGGTGAGTTTTCACAAATTATTTAAAACAATGTATACTGTTACAATTATTACCAGTTTTTATGCTAACTGACAAATTAGATACACATAGCACAATTTAAATTTTCATTTTTTAATTTTCAATTGTTATCCCATATAAAAAGTTAATTGATAAAAAAAAAACGTATTTTGTCCGCAAACTTAACAGATTTATTTGATTTATTTTGCTTGGTTTTTTTTTAGATTTTTTAACTTACTATACAAGCATTTTAATTATGATTGCTTTTGTCTTTTTTTTTTAACTTAAAATATGGGATTAAATATTATAATTGCCATTGTTTAGTATTTTGCTTCATATTTTTTGAGTCCATTTAATTAGTATATTTTTTTTAATATTATCAACGCTTTTGTGGCTTTAATTGACTTACTATTGCATTGGTAAAAACCCAGTTTAAATTGCTGCCATTTTGACAGCTTTTTTTTTCTTAAACTCTGGACACACTCCTTTTCCAACTGTAATTTCTCACTTCACATACATATATGTATGTGTATAGTACCCATATATGGTATAGCCCCCACCCCCTCTTTAACATTATCGGCAATTTCAAATGGGTCACGCTTGCATTAGGCTGATTACCGATTAGAATATTCATTGCATGTCTCTCGATTCCATCCTATTCTGCCTATATCAACATACATATGTTATAACTGAGTGCCTGCCCCCTTTCCTTTCCTGCTTCCTCCCGCATCCTACAACTATTCAGTCCCCCATGTTATTAGCATTTTTAGGGCTCTTGTCAGACGCCGTTAACAGTTGTTGCATTTGTTGTTGTTGTTGTTGTGGTTGTTGCACGAGTCGCGTTTGGCATTTAATTAAATTTGTAGTTTTTTAACTAAGCTTCGCTTGCTTTTTAGCTGAGTTGCATTTCAATTGAATTTCTTGTTGTTGTTTTGATTGTTGCTGTTGTCTAATTATGCGGCGTGAAAATGCAATCCATGTACAAACATTTGTACAAATATTTGACGCGCGACGCAATGTTGTTTGTAGTTGTTGTTATGGTTGTTGCATTTGGACGTGTGTCTATTTAAAATGGAACTGAAAATGCAACCGAAATGAAAACTTTTCAAGTGGCAAGAAAAACAGTTGCAATTGTTTAAACAAAACAATTTTCGGTAGTGAAGTGAATTTTGTGTGCTGTGGAATTTTTATGGCTGATAATAACAATTTTGTTGTCTTTCAAGTTATCTTTGTTATTCTTGAGTAGTTTAAATAAAAGAAAAATTGTAACAAACTCTGTAAAAATACAAGTATTTTTAAAACAAAATAATTGTTTTCAATTTTTAGAAATACATTTAATACAGATAGATATCTTTTTAGCGTAGATAATAAAAACAGAAATGTGTGATAAAATTCAAAATATAGCAAACACTTTTCTGACTTTTGTACCCCTTTCTTTTACAACTACAACATAAACTTATTTAGTTAATTTAATTAGATAATTAAAGTGTTTTAATCTTTTCATCACATTCGCTTCAGCTCATTAGCTATCTTTACAAGAAATATGCTTCCTTAATACTTTCTTTCCAAATGCACATAATTATAATATTAACATGTGCATTAGAATTGTAAAAAGTTCTTTTAGAATTTGCACTTTATTCAATTTCATTGCGTTTTGCAAAATCTTTTCTAACTGCATTTTGAAGAGCCAAAGGATCTCGATTTAAAAAGAATCCCCTGCAGTTCGCTCATACCATTAAAATGTAACTAAGACAAGGTTTCAGACCCCCCACACACCTCTTCAGTAGCTCAAAAGGTTTGCCTACACTTCACGCTGAGGAAACTGAAACTAGTTCAAGTGCGTGGCAAGTAATTAGTTGTAGGTGTGTATGTATGGGTGTGTGTGTGTGTGTGTGTGCTGCATTTGTCAAGCTGTCTAGAAATTGTGTAAAAATGTACCACAAATATTTACAAATAGAGGAAAACAGCCGGGCGGCAGTTTACCTTAAGTTTTCTCAAGTGGGGTTAATTAAAACGAAATTCCGAAAAAGGAAAAATGTTGAAAGATTCGAAATTGCTTTTTAATATTTTCAACAGCGTGCACTTCAAGTGGGGAAAACAGATTTCCACTTAGAGATTATACCGTGTGTTGTTGTCTTGCGTCAGGGGATGAGAGAAAGTAACAGAGAGTGAGAGTGACAGAGAGAGAGAGAGAGGGAGAGACTTATTTGACAGGCAAGTGTCAGTAAGAGTTTCATTTGTTCCTTTCACTGGGATCGGGGGCCAAATGGATCAAATGGACAGAACTTAGAGAGTCAAGTTCTCTGTTATGATAGTCTGTATTTTTAGTACACATTTCAAAAGAGAAGTACAGCTGACAACTGCTTCTAAGTGCAAACTGTCAACTCTAACTGAAAGATGCCCCAAACAGTGTGTGGGCTGCATTAGTAAATAAAATACTTACATATATACAAATATACTTGCAACCAAGTACATACATATGTATGTGTGCAGTATATGTGTAGGAGTTAGTCAGTGAATAGTTTTCTTCATTTTCCACGCACTTCCGCTTGTAATGAGTGAGAAGGGCTGTGGAAGAGACCTTTGAGTGTCAGAGGTGTTGGAATTCCACAGAATTTTACCAACTTAGGTAAACAGCTGCTACTTGTCTTTCGGGTTGCTTGTACTCTGGGATATATGTATATTGTAGATAAGACATAAGTACGAATCCGGAATAGTAAATATAAATTGAAGATCTTTTGCTTCGCTTGAAAATGAAAGTATGCTGGAAAATAAATAATAAAAGCAAATTTAAATTTAATATAATTTTTATTGAATAGTTTATATTTAATTCTGTGGGAATTTTAATCTATTTTTTCACTAGAAATTGTAATCCTTTTTGATATGCTCTTTGCCAGCTATATTTTACATTCATTCTGGCTTTATAAATTTTTAACATTATAGGCTTATCAAAAATGTAAATAGAATGAAATGAAAATTCTAAATTGTAGAATTTAGGATTCAATGCATTTTATTACAGCTGGTGATTTGCAATTTGCACTAGCTACATTTTCCAATCAAATACTAAATCATACTTTAAGCATAGACTCAATTAAGGAGATACATTTATTATACGCCAATAAAATATTCTGATTGATGGCGCGATAATCAACTCTGATATCATAAATTATAGCTATTAATTGCAAAAAGCATTTCACCCACCCCTGACTATTACTTATCTACACATGCTTAATGGCAGTATTGATATCTGCTCCTGCTCCTGCTCCCACTTCTTCTTCTTCTGCTTATTTTTTTACTCCCACCCACCCACTTGAGAGTTAACATGGCAATTGGTGTATTCCGTTTGCCATGTGACAAATGCCGCCACATTAGCTAGTTGTAGTTGTCCAACTGCTTGCCCCGAGGCTGCAACTATCCGTGCAACACATTCGCATTCGCATTCGCATTGAAATGCACATTCGCATTTACTGTGGCTCGAGCGGTCGCTTTGGCGGTTGCAACGGTTTGCAACGGTTTGCAACGGTTTGCAACGGTTTTGCAGTGGTTGCCGTGGTTGCAATGGTTTCGGCGGCGGTTTCTCGATGGTTTCTCATTTGAAAGTTGATTTGTTCGAACTGATTGTGGGGGCATGTTTGTGCGGTTGTGTTTGCTGCGGTTTTCCATTTGTGCAGATAATAGTTTTAAATAAGTTGAAGTCCACTTTAATTGGCCAAAACTAATGTGCATTAGCCATAAGCTTTAAGCTTCAAACTTCAAGCCAGCTGCAGTCCAATTAGTCAAGAGCAACTTTAAGCCAAATATGCGGATACAAACGAGACGTGACTTATCAGTGGACAAACTACAAGACAAACACCTGAAGACACAAACACACACACACACACACACATAGATACATAAAATATATCTATCTTGTAGATGTCGTCAGTGTCATTGGGCATTAAAATACTAAACAAAGTGTGTCACAGCGAAGAGTCTTGTCTGTCATCTTGTCCTCCCACTCTCCCTACTCACGCTGGGCCCCTAAACTGTACCTATTGAGTTTCATGGGATCAGTGTCCATGTGTGTGTGTGTGTGTGTGGTTGCACAATCTGTACAGATTCACATCTACTCATCTTCGTCGGTTCCATCTCAATCTTCTCACAGCTGCCTACACCTGTCGTCTGTCTAATTTATGCCCAGACTCGTCCACAGATAAAGCTCTCAATGACATATGGCATAGATATATGAACATATATACAATATATATATATATATATTGCTGGGATATGTTTATGACCATGTAAAATCATTAATAGCCCCAACGATGACGACAACTAACAAATTAGTGCGACTTTTGATTTGCATAATTGAGATTAAGATTCAAATTTCCTTTCTTCTTTCATTTTCTTTTCTCTTCCATCTCTGGAATGGACTTTTCTTATGTGTTTTTAGCAATTTGTTAATGCTAAGAGATCTGCTGATTAGCAGAGACTTTGGAAACCAGCTGAATGGATGAGCCAGTGGAAAATTCAAATTTATCCAACCAACCATATTGCTGCCCCAACTCTAGAAACTTGAGGAGCTGTAGCACATTTTTGGAGGATTATTCTTTTCAAATTCAAATAATTACATTTAGATAGATAGATTGTCAGATTAAGAACACGAGGATTATCTATTTATATTAATGAGATGATATCTTTGAAATAAAACAACTTGACAACATTTTTAATAGTTGATCCATATATAAAACTGAAGTAAGAAATATATTGTACAAACTCTTAAGTACATCAGCTTTTGAGTTATCGACAGATCTCTAAAATCTATCACAGCATTTGCACCACTTCATACAATTTGACTTGATACAAATATAGTCAGACATATTTGTATCTCCAACTACACAAACTACCAATCTGCCATCTAGCAATCCGCAGGCCATGTGCAGTTACTTTCTGAATGCCCGCAAATAAGTCAGCAGACACACTACAAAGAGCCACAAAGTATCCGCAACATTTGGCCAGAAATATTCGCGTCTATTCGCAGTTATGTAGATGTCTTGGCCAGGCCAAAATGTTTTCTTATATCTGTTTCTTTTTTTTTTTTCATATTAATGCCAAGTAATTCGCCAATTTAATTTGCGACATTAATTTTGAGGCAGCTTATGGTGAGTACTTTGTAGAGGGGTGATATGGGAGAGGGTGGCCGGGGGGGGGGGGTTTAACTAAGACCTGGCTACGTTTTAGAGAGCGCAGCTGTGCGTCGCGGCCAATTACAATGCACTTTTGTGCAGTTGTGGATTTTTGCAGCTTACTTTTTTTTCCACTTATTTTTTTGTGCCTGCATTTTGTCAATTGCAATAAAATAATCAACATGCAACGCTGGCCTCCAATTGGAGGCGTGGAACGCTGTGCGGCGGGGTGGCGGCTCGGACTTTATTTATTTTTCTTTTATTTTTGCTGGCTGTTTGTGTCTGCAGATTTACGACCCGCATGGACAACACGTTCAACGTTCAAATTGCATGACTCCAAGTTGCGACTGCAACTGCAACTGCATTTTGTAGCCATTAACATAATAATGCGGCGGCTGTTTGCCCCGTCCCCCGCTTGATCCCAACTGCAGCCCCCTCTCTGTCCCACACATTGCACAATTGCGAGCCAAAGTAAATAATCAACTCGCGCTAATCTGCAGCCAAACTGCATTTAGCGAATGTCAGTTAGTCAGTTTGTCAGCTAGTCAGTTTTTCAGTTTGTTCATTCGGTCAGTTTGCGGTTTTCAAAACGTTTATGCTGATTATTTTGAGACTTCTCTGCTGCTGCTGCTGCCTTTTATCATACCCGTAATTCAATCCGGACTCCGACTCCGACTCCAACTCCAACTCCGACTTGGACTTTAACTTAGTTGCATTTGCATTTTTTTTGATTTGTTGACTGTTTGGGTTAACTGCGTTGCTTGCCCCTTTTAGTAGCGCCACCACTCCTCTAAGTTGAAGTTGCAGCTGAAGTTGAGGCACAAGAATAAGAAATAGATCCTCATATTGTGGCACGTGAGTTGCATGCAAAATTATCTCAGATGGGCAGTATTAAAAATAGCCATTGTTATTGTGCAGTTTTTTTCGTTGAAAATGCTGTTAAATTTGATGTAAGACTTTTTTTGTGGTGCCTGAAATGGTCACATTGATAGTCAGTACTAGAGATTAAAGACACGTAGAGCTTTGTATATTATATCTATCTATTATTTCCATTACTCATCTTTGACTTTTTCTTAATGCTTCATCAATCAGTGTCACTGATGTGTCCAATGAGTCACAGCATAATTCTTTAGTTCTCAGTTGTCAGCGATCTTAAAATGAAATTTTAATTAAATATTTTGTGGTGTTACTTAAAATAAGCTGCAATGTTACATAATTGTTCTCTCTTTTATTTGTACCTTTTTATCCACTAGTGGGTGCATCATATATTCACAATTTTCTATTCATACAAATATGATTGATTATATTTCATAATTTATTAATTTTCTTGCATAAAAGGGACTTGTGCATATTTTAATAATCAATAAATAATAACTATGAAATTCTCTCTCCTCTTCCCTCACCCCTTCCCGTTCAGTGCATCAATTCAGAACCCGCATTTGTGGCGGCTGCTGCAGAGGAGTTGAAAAAAAGGAATGATTTTTGCTGAGTCAAGATAACGCACATGCTCTGCAAAGAGAGAGAGAGATAGAGAGAGAGAGAGAGCGGCAGAGTATTGGCTTATCTTCTCTGGGTAATCGCCCCTCGATTATTAACCCTCATAAATTGCCTGAGACGAAGCGACTCCTCGCAAGCGATATTAGAGGACACAGTAGCCAATGACTTATGTACATATGTGTGTGTGTGTGTGTGTTTTTGTGTTCCTGAGCCTGACTTATGTAATCCAGCTTGGAGCGGGTTTCCTCATTTTCATTAGCATGCGCACATGGCCCTCTTTTCCCCCCTCCCCCTCTGCGCTCTAATAAATGGTTTTCAATTTTCTTTGTGGTTTTTTTCACTCGTTAGTTGATTTTGCTCTTTTTTCGTTTTCCTCACTGCTGTTGTTGTTGTTGCTGCTGCTCATCATGACTCTCTATTGTTGTTTGTGGTTTTTTAGGTATTTTTATTATTATTATTTTTTTGAAAATGCTTTATCATTGAGTTTGAGGCACAGTCGCGCCTTTGTTGGCTTATTGAGCCATAACTGCAATGTTGTTTATTATTGTTGTTTTTGTTGTGGCTTTGGCTTCATCCATTTTCATTTTCATTTTCGTTTTCATTTTGTTTGCTTACTTTACTGATTAATCATGCTTTTTATGCAGCTGTTCTATGACAATGGAGAAAGTAGCTCATATTTTGATAAGGCTTCAAGTAGATGCATAGAATTAGGTGCTATATGTTTCATTTTTGGGAATATCTCGAGAAATGCAGTATTTATTTTAGCAGTTGACCTAGAGAATAGTGAAACCAAAGAGTAGATCTTCTATTGGATACTTTTTCAATGGGTCAATTTGTAATCTTGTAGTTAATATCATAAACTGAAAAACAATAATTATTTTTATCATTCAATTACCATCAAAAATGCATGTGAAACATTGGTTCCATTATGCACTCTTTTCATGGCTACTTTTCCTCTCTGCACACATATGTTTATGTTAGCCAGTATCTGGCCTTCAATAACAATCGACAAGTCATCATTACCACCAGTTAACCAATCTGCCCCTCCTTTAACCCTTAGTTTATCCGCAGAACCGTGAGCTCATCATTTTTCACTGTCATATGGAGAAGCGCCCGCTTATCCTGTCCAAATTTTTAAACACTTTTTTATCATTTCCTTCAAACAAAAAATGAAGTATGAAACAAGCCTAAAAGGTGGCCACGATAATTCTCTACCATTATAATTTGGATTATTTTTTTCCTTTTTCAAATACATATAAAAGGTTTTTGCCTTTTTTTCCAGCATGAGTTTCATTTTTGTACTTGGCTGGGAAAAAAGGTTATAAATCATTTGCTGGGCATATTTTTAATAGAGTTGTTACTTGTGTTGTGTTTCATTGTTGCTGTTGTTGTTTTTCTTGTATTTTTCTTTTTTTGTAACCTTTTGGCACGCTTGCTGCGAATTGCGGTCTGGGTTTTGGGTCTGAATTAAATGCCAGCCAGTTGGCAATTTTGAGGAGGGTTTCCAGCCACAAAACGTTGCAGAAAAAAAGTTAAATGTTTTTTATTTTGTGTGTAATCTTTTAATTAATATCATAATTCCATCTTTCCATCTCTTTGCAGGTGAGTGCGTTTTGCGATGCCTAAATAATAAGGTAAATTCTGCGAAATCAGTCAATTAACCCTATACAAATTTAAAAACATATTTACACGTAATACATACATAAAGTTCGAATGGGCTTACATTTTAGGGGTACGTGAAAATTACTTTAAAGACTTCTTTTTACCTACACATGACAAGCGTTACTTTCGCATGCCGAACAAAGGCGATTCTTGTGTGTGACAAAACCACAAACTGACATTGGGTGTCAGACCCCAAAAAGCCAAAGAAAAGAAAACTTAAAAAAACCCTACAATTTCCAATCCAGCAAGAACAGAACGCCATCATCATCATCATCATCATCATCAGACAGCCAACATTTCCTTCCGTTGGGCGGCGGCTTTCACTTTAACTTTGGGGGTAGTGGGAAAGTTGTGAGCAACCCCAAAAAAGCGTCACATTTGACGCCACAAAAGCCACAAAAGAATAACAAGTAAGTCAGCGCTAGCGGAGAGTGCTCAACTGGAGAATACCCTCTGGATATAGGATACTATATATATACATATATATAAAAATCCCATATTTTAAATGTACTGATTTATTTTTACTTAAATATAAAGGTTGAAGACGTAACTTTCTGTTTGTTGCATAAATCAGTAAAATTTAAGTATACCCTCTTCGACGAATTTGATTTTTACAGCGTATGAAAGGAAACTTGGGCTTCAGTCTTGGCCATAAAAGGGGTGGCAGCTCTGTAACTACCGTTAGCATATGCTGTGTGGAGTGGGGGGCTAAAGCTCATCCGTGTTGTAAAGCCCCATGATTGATGGCTCTTCTATGCTGTTTGCTATTTCATAGTCACTGTTAAAAGGCGTCTTCGCACCTGTTGTGGCATCGAAGCATGAAGGACTTGATGTGAAATGGGTATTGCTTAAATATTGATAGAATGTGGCTACAATTATATATCCTTCTAGACTAAATGTAAATTTGTGTCTTTTAGCCAAAAATTGTGCATAAATCCTTTTCGCCTGCATATAACTTTCATTCAACAATATGTGCTCACCTGCAGCAGTGAAAAGTGTGCAACAAGCAGAAAATCTTACAAACTCAACAACAAACTGAAAACATTCTGAAAGTTTTCACTTTCTTGCCGCATTTTCACAAGTTGGGGGCAACATGAAAAACAGCTAACAGCAGTTGCCTAAACAACGCCGCAGTTTTCACTTCCGAGACTTGTACGTCAATGTCAACTTTGACAGAAGCCAAGACTGAGCAAGAGAGACAGAGATAGGGAGAGAGAGAGAGAGAGCAGAGCATGGATTTACTTTTATTTTATTACTGTCATTGTTGGCGGACAGCTTCCGTTGCAACCTTTTGCGGGGGTTGGCCTGGTTTGGAATTCAGGTTTTTTGGGTGGAGGGGTGGAGGTTGGCAAATAACATTACTGTTTCATGGGCAGAGAATACTTCAGTGTTGCTGGAAGGCTGCTGTCGTTATCCTTTTGCTCGACTGGCGCCTTTATCATCCATCTGTGTTCAGTTTCTCGTACGTTCGTTATCTGCTGTTTAGTCAGGCGTATGTGTGTGTGTGTGTGTGTGTGTGTGTGTGAGGGGGAGGATGAACTGTATATGGACAGTATGTGGAGAAAGCAACTTTCGGCTGCTTTTGGCTAGCAGCAGCTTTTTTTGGCAAGTCGTAAATTAAAAATGGCTTAATATGTAAATCCTTGCCTGCACTTTCTTCGTCTGCCGCCTGCAGATTAGTTTTGTGGATATTTCGGCTTATGTATGTCCCTGTCTCCATGTCGGCGTCTATCTTGTGCATCTATCGCCTGCTCCTGCTTCTGCTCCTTGGACATGCAGCACAATTTATGCGCATTGACTTTGTTTCGGCTGGGGTCGACTTGAGTTTAGTTCTGTGTCTGATTCAGGAACAGGACTAAGGATACAGTTGCCTGCTGTGTGTTTTCTTTTGTCTGCCCGTCCACTGATATACTTTTGTTGTCTTTAGTCAGCGCCAGGACATGACAACTCCTTGTTCTATTTGCTCTGACTTTAACTGGCCTTCAGATTCCTACCAAGTTGTTGTCGCCAGTTGTAAGTTTGTTTTCATTTTCTTTGCTTTGATTAGTGAGTTCACAGTCAGAGGTCTTGGCAGGACATTTTTAGGGATTTGGAAACTTCACATGTGAGAATTGTTGTCATGATTTTTGAAAAGAAATCCGAAAATTTAATTTTTCTCAACTTTGAATGTAGAATCATCATCATCATTAACCATGGCCAAATTGCCCTCGAAATTGATGATCGGATCAGTTTTGGCAAAGTTATAGGAGTTTAAAGTCTAAGAAGAGAATTTTTTGGGATTTGGAAACCTGAAAAAAGTAGTTTTCTAACATTAAATGCAGTATTAATATGGAGGACGAACCATGAACAAAATGCTTCGTTTTTTCTTGTCACAGAAAAGGGTCCTTTCTATATGTACACATGTTTGCATTTTAGTGTGATTAGTTGCTTTGCTGATTAGTGATTGTGTTTTGTAATTATTCCCACAGCGGTTGCTCCACTTTCAACTTTTAATATATTTCATTACCAATTAGGTTCAAGGTTTTATTATCGACTCATCCACTCACATAAATTAGCATATTCTCTACTTTGGGTGACCATTTGGCCAAATGGACTGTCATTAAATTATTCCCTTTGCAATTTGCAATGTCATTTAATTTCCCCCCCAAGTTACAAGTTTTCCTCATTTTCATTTTGTGCGTGCGTTCAGATGTGCGTGCCGTAATGCATTTTAGTAATTATTTTAGCTGCACTCACTTTTATCATCGTTTCTGGCATTTGTTGTAACTGTTGCAGTCATTATCATTTCGCCGACCCGAGCACCGCTGCAATTAGCCCGGAAATTATAAAATTCGACGCCCATTTAGACTTGCAATAATTTAATTTCTTTTATGACTGTCTATATGGGAGAATTAATGCAAATAATTTAGCAAATTAATATTTATTACATGCCTTTTTTAACCAGATGAGATTTTCTGATATTTGCAATTTTGTTGACGCTTCAAAGCGAAACGATTGCATGAAACATTTATTGCTATTGACAAAATGAATTATTCAATTAGTTACATTTTTTCCTATTATATATTGAGTATGGGATTATTTAACAAGCTATCAGTATTTTTAATATAAAATTTACAAAATGCATTATTTAATTAAATTCTGCATGCATAAACTGTTTGAATTTTTAATTAATCAAAGCAAGCATGAATATTTTACAATTAATGCCAACATTTTTGATTAATCGCAAACATTTATTAATTGTTTTTGTAATTAAAATATTTCAGCAATATATAATTCTGCTATAAGGTGCAAAGCGGCTTTGCCAAATAAATATTGTTAGTAAAGTTGTTTCTAAAATATTGGAACTTTATTTGATATGCAAATATCTGATAAATAATGAATACTTCTTCACTTTGACAACACTCAAACGTCCAAAACACTACACTGTACAATTTAGCATTCCGATTGTCAATACATGAGTAAATCAGAAGCTTCTTCACTTATTGACCTCATCAACTGTTAGACAAGCTCTGAGAATTTGATGACTTTTAAAAATTTGGCAACATCATATTTGAAAAGCGTCTTATGGGCTGTGGCTTCTGTATGAGAAAGGTGCACAGAAGATTCTCATCGACGCACATCATGGCACCCGCATTATCGAACTCGCCACAGTAGTTGGGAGCGGAGAAGATGGTGATTAGCTGACGCTTGGCAAAGAACTCGTAGCCATCCTCGACCACCTGGTGGGCGCGACAGATGAGACTGAAGCCGTGACGTTTGAGAAATGAGCCGACAATATCGGCACCGAAGGTGTAGCTCACTCCGCGACCGTTGAGACCCCAGCCGATGGTCCTGGTACTCGGATCGGACCACAGGAGATCGCAGAGCAGGCCCTGCTCGGGTATCTCAGAGGGTCGCTTTATCAACCGTATTTGATCCATGCTAAACAAACTGGGACTCAGTCCGCCGTGGCAGCAGAATATATTATGCTCAATCACCGCCGCCACTGGCATGCAATTGTAGCAATCCACAAAGGATCTCCACAGCTTGATATTATAGCGTCGCTTGCACTCATCGAAGAAGCCGTAGATGTGGTTCAAGCTGGAGCTCTCATGATTGCCGCGCAGCAGGAAGATATTTGTGGGATAGCGCAGCTTGTAGGCCAGGAGCAGGGTGAGCGTCTCAATGGACTGCTTGCCACGATCCACATAATCGCCCAGAAACAGATAGTTCGTGTCCGGCGGGAAACCCGACATCTTGAAGTACTTTAGCAGATTTCCAAACTGTCCGTGAATATCACCCAGTATGTTAATCGGCGCTTGTAGCTCGAGGAGCGACGACTCCTTGAAGAGCACCTCACGAGCCTGGCTGCAAATCTCACTGATCTCGTGCTCCTCCAGCGGCACACTGCCACCCTGTCCGGCCATGCCCTGCTCGGTTAGACGTGTTATTATCTCATCCAGATTGGGCATCAGATCGTAGCTGATTTCGCATTTTGATGTGGGATTTGGGGAGACGCGACTCCTTTTGACCATATAGTTCATGCAGTAGCCAACGGCGGCATCCTTGGACAGGAAATCAAAGGATGTGCGCTTCTGGTACGTTGACATTGTGTTCGCTGGTCCAAGGATAACAGTAATTTGGAATTTCGAGGAGCCCGTTTAGTTAAGTCTGTTTGCTTGGATTCACAATTCTGTTTAACTACGAAACATAGAAACATGAAACAAAAACTACTACGGAATGTTATAGATATCTGATTATCAGGAAAATATACTGTTATCTTAAGAATCACAGTTTGATTGGGTACTCGTATACAGTAACTCCTTTAGTTCACAGTTGACCATTACTCCTTGGAAGATTTTCATTTGAATTTTGCTTTTGTGAATATTTAAGTAGCCGCCTTCTCACTCCTATAAGTGGCTTTGTTATCTGATTGACAGCTTCTAAATCAGTTCTCATTTCCCCTTACAATCAGTCCCATGCCACATTCTTAGCACTATGACAAATCTCGGGGCTCCATAGACAACACAAAGTACGTACGTACGTATATAACTGTCTTTCAATCAACTAAATTTCACTGTTCCCCCCGCTACCCGTTGTTTGAGGCATCACATCCGTTGCTTTTATTTTTCAAATCAACATAATGGACACTTTGCCCGGCAGCAGCGTCCCAACACCCCCCTTCCCCTCTCTCAGTAAGCCGCACCCCCCTTTCTTCGCCCACCCAATGGCAGGCCACACATAAAAATACAAAGGCAACTTCACTTTTGGCTTTGACAGCTGACACAAAATGCAAAAAGCGACGCATTTTGAGTGGGTGGGCTCAAGGAGGGTGGCTCATAAAATGCAAGCACCCCAACCCCCCAACACCCCAACACCCACTCTCTGTTTATTCTAGTCGGGATGTACGATTCCATTCCATTCCAATCCCTGGTATACTTGGCAACAGCAGCCTGGCTTTAACCTACCGCAGATGCAGATTTCTGCTTTTGGCCTGTCACTCATTAAACATTTTACCAACTGCAACTTAGTCCCGTTGTTTTCATTGTTGTCGTTGTTGTTGTTGTTGTTGTTGTCGTTGTCATGCCAAGTGTCACAGCAGTCGCCTGCATTTTGTTGATTTAACGAGCGTGTGACAAGCAGCTAAAGCGATTCGGATTCTGCGAATGTGAATGCAGCCCTGAAATGAAACAAATGCACAAATATCCCTTCCTATACATATATGTAAGTCTTCTCTGATTAGTCTGACGCAAAACTCTCTCAATTCATGGACGTTGATCCAGTGGGGGTTATAAATATATATTAAATATTTCTGCCCTCTTTTGGTAGGTTGGTTTAGTTTTCAGTCTTTTCTTACTGGTACCACATTCTTGGTTCTAGAAAGATCTCAAAAAAAAAATCCTCAAAATTGAGTTAATATTTTTTGAGACTTAAGTTAAGTTTCAGCAAACTTGAATATCTCAGTTTTGATTAAACCCATTCCACAAAGATTTTACATAGTACCATCAATTTTACATTTTTGATTTGACACTTTTGTCAATTTTTTTCCTTATGCAACCGAACCCCCTTCAACCCTCATGCACGCCTCTGTGCTGTTCGTCAAGTTGACAACATGTTGCCCACATATTTAGTGCGGTTGCTGCTCTGATTGAATATGTGTCCAAGAAATACATTTGAGCAACCCCAGCCCCCTACCCGAACCACTCCCGCCACCACCCGCAACATCAGAGACTATGGATTTGCGTAGTACTTGTGTTGTACTTTTGTTTGTTGTAAGTTCGTCTCTTAGCATTTTTGTTTTGTAAGCAAATATTAAAATATTTCACACGAAAAACTAACTCGTGAGTGCGTGTGTGTGAGTGTGCATGTGTGTGTGTGTGTGTGTATGTATGTGTGTTGCAGTTTTGCGCTATTTTTACATCTCTGCGCTCGACAGAGCAAACACAGCTGGGACCCTTCGCCCCTTTCTGTCACAGTGGGTGCAGAGAGTTGTCGGCCACCGACTGCGTCGCTTTGCTTATCTAATGGGCTGCAGTTGCAGCGACTGCGGCTGCTGCTTATCGCTGTATACCATTGTTGTTGTTGTTTTTGCTGCCCGCAGCCTCAGCCTCATCCTCAGCCTGCCACTGCCTGCCCCTGCCACATTTTGTTTGCCGTTGTAGTTGTTAATTGCTCGTCGCTACTTTCTTGCACCCTTCACAGTGTGCCGTTAATCACAGCAGAGTGGGGATCAAAGAGAAAAAGAGCGGGGCAGAATGTTGTTGTTGGTTTTCGTTAATGGGTTTTTATTTGTTTATATGAGCGTCTACAAAATATGATGCGCCCGAACATACTTACATACATACATATATATGAGGGATGTGCCCCCTCCAAGTCCTTAGCTATATTGACCATTTGCGTTTTCAGTTTTGCGCTGCTCATGGGAATTTCTACAACTGTTTTCACTGACAAGTGTAGAGGGGCGTCCATTGTGGAGGGGGTGGGGCAGCTAAGTTGTCTTTTCACGACTTTGGTTTTCATCCATGTGATTATAGTCCAACTTGTGTGTGGGCATTTAAGTGGGCGTGTTCCTTGGCTTTGTCTTTTTATTTGGTTGATTATTAATTACAGTTTTCAATTTGTAGTTTCATTTTGTTTACAGTTGGCTAAAAACTTAGATTGAAATACTTAATGATGTACTATCGGATTTTTAACGACTATCACTTGGTAAAATTTAAGTAATAAATATTGTAAAAATTTTGTTTATATTTCCAGTTGAGTTTCTTACATTTTCATCTGTAAATCATGAAAATTGCCTTTGCAATTTTCATATTTTGCTTTCTCCGATTTTTGCTCTGATATGCGATATTCCATCAATCAATGTCTCAATCAAATATGTACATATGTCACATTCCGAAATCAATTAAATATTTATTGACAGCAATCTCGGACGTCAAAGAAGCAAAAATATTGAATTTCTCTCCTCTCAGTTCAACCCCAAAAAAGTTAAATACCCCCGTAGATATTTTAATTGCAGTCACATTCAACTGGGGAGAAAGGAAAATTAAATATTGACTGTCATAACAGAGAAACAATAAAGGTTGACTCAACTTGTGCTTTTGGTGAAGAGTTTCTTGTATTTATCGGATGAGAAATGCCTTCTTAAATATTCATAAACACATTCCTGCATAATCGACATTCATTTAGTTTTCATATGATGCAATGTTGCCGATAGTTGTTGGCCGGCTAATTAGCACTTTTATGAAGTTGCACTTTGGGGGAGGAAGCCGAGTGAAAGCCCACATAACAGTCGGCGGGCGGGTTGTGACCCTGACCCAACCATTGTTGTTGTTGTTGCTGTTGTTGTAATTATGTGTATTGAATGCGACAAAGCGACAAATGACAACTGTTGACATTTACAATTGTTTTCAGTTGTGAAACAAAAACGTCGCTAATTAAGCAATCATATTTGTTAAGCTGTCGGTTCAATTGGGTTTAAACTGTGGTGCTGTTGAAATATGTTTGCATTTTCGTAATAAATATTACGGCAACAAAAACAACTTGATGATAGAATGTTTCAATTTGAAATACATTCAAATATTAAATAATATAAATTATAGTAATTGCAATAAACAATTTGCAAATACATATATGCAAACTACAATAATAATAATAATTATATAGGAACAATTTGAAAAAAAGTAATTTCAACAACTGACCCCGACGTGATTTGAACACGCAACCTTCTGATCTGGAGTCAGACGCGCTACCATTGCGCCACGGAGTCACATGAAATAATTCGGTTCTAAATGATAGCTTAAGTTATAGATATGTTCTATTTATAGAGTTATATAAATACATTTGCATATTTCTAAGGCAACAAAGTAATAATAATGCAACAACAAAGTAACTAAATTGTATTAGAAATAATTTTGCATTCCCACATGTTATCTTATCATTGGATTGGAATAGAAATGATTTTGCTTGCAGTGAATTAAAATAAATTTCTTATCATTTAAGGCGAGCAATCAAAAACATTTTACCAATATGTTTTTCGTTCATTCTATTGCTTATTTTGTTTATATTGTTTTCCTTCTTGCTCACTTCTTATACCATGAACCCATTAGAAATATGAAAGAAGGTATAACGGCTTTGTGCATAAGTATGTAACAAGCATAAGAAAGTATCTCCGACCCCATAAAGTATATATATTCTTGATCACTATCAATAGCAGAGTCGATCTAGCCATGTCAGAGACCACAAAAGCGAGAGACTTCACATTTGAAATATAAGTTTGTGGAAACTTATTCTTTGCGAAAATATCATGTACCCCCCTTACTCATTATACCATGAACCCATTAAAAATGTTAAAAAGTGTGTGCTTCTATGTATGAATACAGATAAATAGTTATGAATGAATGTAAGGGCTAGCTTGAGGGTATATCCTAGTCGGGCACTCTCGACTAGAGCACTTTTACTGGGTTGGGTTAACATTTTCTCAGATGACTATCAGAATGCATTACTAATCGGAAAACGACTTAAATAGCAGAACGCACAGACTCAGAGAACCGAGTTCCCTTTCGACTCTAGTCCCGAGTCGAGTCTAGAGTCTAGAGTCTAGAGTCTAGAGTCTAGAGTCTAGAGTCTAGACACTCTCGGCACCTGCTTATAGGGCGGACGCGTGCCGCCAAAGCTTTTAGCTGTCGCCGATGCCGACGGAATTCACACACGGAACCCAAAATAAATATAAATCACTGCGGGAACAACAACTAACTGGGGAAAATGAATGAAAATGCTGCACATTTGGAGAATACACTGGCAACGGATTTCGTTGTTTTCTGTTTATTTATTCATTGATTTTTAATACACTAGCCAGAGCTCGTATCGGCTCAGTTCTTGTAAATGGAAATGCATTTCGATAAAGGCACGCAGACAGACAGCCGGACAGACAGCCGGACAGACAGCGCATATGAAATTGATTTCTCTGCAGCAATTCTATTGTGACTAATTGTGTGACTCCTCCACAGTCTTTGGGTGGCATTCACTTCGTAGAACTCCAGCTGTTTTCATTGTTTGGAAACTCATTTTCCAGCACTGCATCTACATAGTAGAAATTTGTTGTTTATGCCTGTTCCCGGGTTGCCTTTTTTATGGCTATTTTTATGTTTTAATATTTATGGTTTTTAATGCTTAGTTCATATTTAGTGCGGCTGCCTACATGGGTTTACTATTTCCGTGCCGTCGATCTTTTTATGCCTGCCCCATAACATGTTTTAGGCATGTTGCGGCCAACGGAAATTGATCGTAAAATTTACACTCTCTAAGTTTCAAACTTGACAAGTTCACACGCCCAAGGAAGTTTGTGGTCGCAACGTGCACATAAAAACCAACAACAAAATCAGCTGGAAATAAATGAAGAAAATACATATTAAGTTAATAAGTAGAAGTAGGGTTTCAATTTAAATAAATTTTGTATATAATTTTTTATACTCTGATTTTGTATTTCAAAAGTACATAAAAAGAAATACATAACTGGAGCTCAACAGTTTTCTAAATGCTTTTCTCAATACAGCTGTAACTAAATACATTACGTATACGTACTGTATACAAGTACATACTTTCATACTTAACTACACTTCAGCACTGAGCCCTGCACTTAACCAACTCGAGTGTAAACATTATTTAAAAGAAGTGAATGAAACGGAACCATATAACATATATACAGTATATATATATATATACTCGTTGCAACACTTGATCAGCTTAAATCAAACAAAATGAAGAATAACATTTGTAGAGCTGTCGCTGAAGTTGGACAACTTGTCGTCGTTACCAAGTTGAAGTCCAAGTCAAGTCAAGTTAAGTTAACTTGGGCCGTTGAACGCTGAGCGTGTTAAGTGTTGTCGCCTGTTTCTCTCCCTCTCTGTATGTGTGTGTGTGTGTGTGTGCGAATACTGTTATATAGTATATTTTTCAAACATTATAGCACTTTACACTTTTCACACGCTAAAATAATATTTTCGCTGTCCAGAGCATGGTGGGGGACAGGGTGTGTGGGGGTGTGGGGATGCCACAGAATTTAGACTCCATGTGGCCGGGGTTTCAGTGTTGAGTGTTGAGTGTTTGGCTTGCAGTGTGCACAGTGTGTAAACAGCAGCGCAAATGTCAAGTAGCCGTCAATTGGCAGGCGCCCAGGACAGCGCCGAGAATAGAACAGCACAAAACAGAACAGAACAGGACAAGACAGGACTGAGGACTGAGGACTGCGGACCGAGGACAGCAGCTCGTAAACCACAATTGGGCAGACAAAAGGGACACCCTGCCCCCGGCTTGCCCCACACCACTCAACACTTTCACTGCAGTCAGCTCTAAAAGTGTTTGCATTTTTATCAGCGTTCGTTGCCCCCCTCTCCCCTCACTCCTCTCCACACTCCCCTCTCCCCTGCTCCCCTATTGCTCCGCTATTGTCGGCTTTGGCTTGCGCAAACACTTCCCGCTTGACTTTTTGCTCTGCCGATCTCTCTATCGCTATCGCTCCTGCTGTCGCTGCTGCTGTCTCTGTCTCTCAATGGGAAAAACCGCTTAGCATGTTTACCGTTATGTTCGGGCACTTGAATTCGCCGTGTTGTATTAGTTCGCCGTCTGCAGCGCTCCATTACTCACGCTTAAGTGCAGACAGGTGCGCCAGAGCCGCCATTTTGTATGTGTAGGAATGTGCAAAGAAAACACATACAACTTGTACACCCTACAAAGAAGCTAGGAGCAAGGAAGGAAAGGGAGGGAAAAGGAAGTCCGCACAACGTGCATGTTTGCTCTGTTTAACCCATAAACGTGCTTAAAGGGTTTTTACCCACTGTGCGTACGTGTCTGTCTGCCTCTGTGCGTGTGTGTGTGTGTGTGTGTGTGTGTGTGTGTGTGTGTGTGTGTGTAAATATTTGTGCTGCCAAAGAGTCACGCAGACACGCTTGCATAGGGGCAACTCTTGTAGGGGGTGTTGCGGTTATTCTTTAGGACAACCAAAGTTTTCTTACTGCATTTCGGGAATTGGGAAAATCTTAAAGATCGTTTACAATTAACTAATAGAACGTTATGTTTATATAACAGCTCTTAAGTCACGAACAATTCATTTCACCGCACACATTGAGCTTATCACACTTATCAGCTCACCTGCCACCTCATTTGTGTCTCACCTGTAGTGTGGCAGGCATTCAGCTAATTGCTTCATTATCCAAGGCTTACAGAAAGAAATCCCATGCAATTAATTGAATAACACGCTTCAATGAGCGTAAAAAACATTTCACTTACACTAGAAAACTTGCCTACATTTTATGCAAAAATTAATTAAAAGCTACACACAACACAACAAAATAGATGAGAATAGGACTCAGACTGTCAGTTAATACTCGGGCTTATGAACTAATGCAGTCCAAAGAAGTCGAGTGTGGGGGGAGGGTGGTGGGGTGGGGGTGTCGTGTTGATACCCATTTAAGTTAATACTGATTAATGCTGACAAATTAACTATGAAATTAATCAATGTCCGAGTCGTTTACATGTAGAACAGCAACAACTAAACAAAGAAAAGAAAAACAATGAACAAAAAATAAAATAAAATACAATTCTAGCCTACATTGATAAGACAAGCGCAAAGTGGCGACATCTAGCGGCGGCTGCGGGCGCTTTTGTTGTTTGTTTGTCACTTGTGGCGATTTATCAATGACACGGGGGAGGGGGGGCATAAGCAAAAGAGCACGAGAGCATTTCATCAAAGTGTCGAGAGATTATCAACTTGACAGTTGGCCACTGACGCTGCACAGGGAAAACTAGACAAACACTCTATATATATGTATATATATATATACAGATATATGTATATTTTAGGTATTGCGAGTATAGACAAGTTACTCGAGAGACCGATGCCGGGTCCGAAGTTTTTGTGCGTGTCTGCAGTCCATCAAACGGCATGTGATAATTCAGGTTCATCAACATTACAATCAACATGAGCACAACAATACCCAACACACACACAGCACACACACACACATACAAGTCAATGTTGTGTACAAACTATTTACTTATTTATATGCACAGGAAAAACGAGACAGAGCTCAAGTGAGATGTCGAGTCGACCATTCGGCATGCAAAAGCCCATCATGAAGCTGCCAGTGGATGCATGGATGGATGGATGTATAAATGGATGTATGGATGGATGGATGGTTGTTGTTGATGATGATTGAACAAAGACACGCAACAATAGCGACAGTTGTATAAGTCGCCTTTCAAGTGTCTTAATTTTTGGCAGCTGAAATTGCATAATTTATTGTGTGACAAATCATGAGCACCTAGCCTTGTCTGGTGAACCGGAGGAACTGAACTCCACATCAACAAGTCGCATAACTAATTAAGTTGCATGCATGATAATCTTCACCTGGGTGACAGCAATGCCTCAGTTTGACGGCCTCACTGCCTGTGGAAGTGTGTGATAATTTATTTATCACAAAGACAGTTCTACTTAGCTGCTTACAGTATATGCTATATAGTAATGTTAATCAGTCAAATAGTTGCGATAGGTCCAGCTCTGACATAAATTAAGCCTAGACTAAAGTACCACTCAACTAACAAATACAAATGATGTTTCGATAGTGTGATTTGAGTAACCCAAATGTGAAATATTTCATAACAATGACTGACAGTTTGAGCACAAAGTAAATGAATACAAATATAAACATTTAATGTTTTAAATACTGTAGCGAATCGCAGTTGATAAGCCACTTAAAATATGCAGCACAAATTATTTATTTAATGCTAGAATAAATGCATTTTGACTGGCGGAAATGCGCAAACAAAACTCATTAAATAGAATATTTAAATATTAATTAATTAACTTAAAATATAATCAGAGTATGAAGGTTCTAATCCCTTTACCGGAAGTACATAGTAGTAAGACATATATTTATATTTTGTTTACTAAACTTTGGTTAAACCTTCTCCACATTGAGCACAATACCGCCCCGGGATTGCAAAAAGAAGCTCGTCTTGTGTATTTGCAAAGGTATTTCGGTCTCCTTGGCAGCCGAGAACTTGAAGTTCTTGAGCAGCACAACCAGGCCGACCAGAGTCTGCATTTCACCAAAACGTAGCCCAATGCAATTACGTGGACCGGCACCGAAGCCCAGCCAGGCAGCTGAGTGGCGTTCCTCGATGGCCTCGGGTGTAAAGCGATCCGGATCGAATTTGTCTGGTTCCGGATAAATGTTGGGATCGTGATGTATGGCATCGACGGGTATGACGACAGGTGTGCCCGCTTCGAGCACATAAGTTGTGCCCGGAATTTGATAATCCTCAATCGTCTTGCGTAGGAGTATCGATGCAATGGAATACTTGCGGAGGGTCTCTGAAATTGGTACAGTTACAGATGGTCTAGTTAAGAGTATTTATGGCTGACTCACCATAAATGATTTGCTTGATGTACTTGAGTTCCCTCAGGGCCTCATAGTTGAGCTCCTTGTGCTTGGCAAGCACCTGTTGCACCTCCTGCCTGCCACGCTGTTGCACCTCCGGATGCAGGGCGAGCAGGTGGAGTGCAAAGCCCATGGTGCTGGAACTGGTCTCGAAGCCGCCCAGAAAGAAGACAAACGCCTGGGCAGCTATCTGATTGAAGGTCAGTCCGCCACTCGGATCATTGCGCAGCTCCATCAGCAGATTGAGGAAATCCTTGCGTTGCACCTGATGCTTCTCACGATAGTCGAGAGTTTCGCGTACCACTCGCATATAAAACGCACTGACATCATCCTGCACCATGCGGATGTGCAGCCACTTGGCCAGGCGGGGATAGGCCTGGATCAAGGCAAAGGCCAGGCGACTATGACGCCTCTCCCTGAAGGTCTTGTGGCCGAGGCGACAGAACTCCACTTGGGGATCGTTGAGACTGTTGCAGTCCAGGCCAAAGGCACAGCTGCCGATGATGTCGATGGTGAAGCGTGCGAGCAGATCCTTCACCTCCACGGGTGACTCCTCAGCATGCTGGAAGGCTTCCACCTTGCGCTGCACCACCTGCACAAAGCGATCCGCAATCTCCACCACCGTGGGCAGCATTTGATGCATCTTCAGGGAGGTGAATGTGGGCGTCAATTTGTTGCGCATCTCGCGCCACTCACGACCATCCAAGTTGAAGAGATGCGCCGAAATGGGATCATCCTGCTCGTTGTAGTAGTTGCCGCGATGCGCAAAGTTGCTGAACTCCTTCACCATCACCAGCTTCACCACCTCCAGATCCAGCAGCACCGCCGCGCCTCTCAGCGCAAAATAGAAGCCACCAAACGGCGCCTGACCCTTGTACTTCTCATAGAACCTGCGGAACGGCTCCAGCGCCGTTGTCGTCTTGCCCACACTGCCCAGATTGCCATGGAACCAAACCGGTTTATCATGCAACACCCCCCGACGCGCCCAGTAGCTATACGTGCGCTCCAGATAGACATAGAGCAGCGCCAAAAGCGACAACAGCAGTCCGAGACTCAAACACCAGAGCGCCATCACCGACTGACTGTCCGGCGGAGAATGACTGACTGATTGTCGAGTATCTCTCTCAGTGCCCGGACAACCTTGCATTCCATAGTGTATTTCACAGTCAGCGAAATTGCGCTAATTCCAAATGTTCCACTTGAGTAGCGCTGATGTTTGGAATAGCTATTATTCTATATTTTAGCATATTCTAATTTCTTTCTGTGTAGCACATTCTAATTGATAATACCGCATCAGCAGTTTTCTTTGTTCTCTATCCCTCTCTCTCTCTCTCTCTCTCTCTCTCTAGAATCTAGATTCTAGAAACTGAGAGAGACTGAGGTCTCTCACGCTTTCCGCTTAGATTGAATCATTAGCTATAGTTATATCACAGCTGTGTTATACTTAACTTATATACGCAATATAAAATTCATAACAAAGCAGTGGCGTCAGCAATGCGGGGGATATTTAAGATAAGCTATTTTTAAACTGGCACAAATTACTGAATCAGAACTTGTATATTCAGTTTAAAATGAGTAACCAGATAACTTATTTATTAAAATTAAAATAAAATTTATACATTTTCAGAACCAGATACTCTTTCCGGCATATCTGTACCCTTTTGATGCACTTCTTTGGCATATATGACTTGAAAATATGATGTTGCATTTCTTGAGCTAAGTAGCTGTACACAACAGATACGAAAAGCAAACTGTTTTATATTTCCCAGCTATGTGCTAAATTTCATAATTACTTAACCTTAATTGGAAGCTGTGAATTTGGCTAACTACTGCGAATGAATAAGCACTTTTAGACCAAACGTCACTTGAGTTGAAACTAGTCTTTGTTGATAAACAAACAATTATTGTTTAAAATATTTGATTGTTAAAGAAGTCTAGCTCAAGTCTCTCCACTGATGAAGACATTAAGTTGTGAGAAACTCGCAATCTCATCGATGCGTCAACAACTGCTCGAAAGCTCAGCGCATAAATAAAATACCGAAGCACGATCCGGCTGAAGCAGCTAGGTGGGGGATCTTAAGAGGGGATCTATATACATATATAGTATATACGTATCGCTTGTGTCGCTCTATCAGAGCTCGTAAACTTCTGGCCACAAAGTGTCTCACTTAGCATGTCAAAACAACCGACAGCATCGAGGTACGATTAGTGGTTGGCTGGAAAATAGTTGTGGAGTTAGTTAATTGTGGCTATTGGAAAGTTAAATTATGAGCCATTCGTAGAGCGAACCGAAGTCGAAATAAACATGTTAAGTTATGGACAGGTCTTCGCTCCGATCTCAGTAATCTTTGCCGCTGCATGCATAAAATAATCGAATTATGTGCAATTGCCCCTCGATCGTTGCTTGAGGACTTTCTGTTTTCCACTTTCCGCTCTCCGTTTTCTGTTTCTGTTTCTGTTTTTGTTTCTATTCCTTTTCCTGAATGTGCTGTGAAAATCGGTATATCGCCAGCCGGCAGCTATGGGCCAGTCATCCAGTCATCGTCCCGACTTAATTGAACCAGTAAATCCCACATTGGCCATGAGAGTGCGGGCAGGAAGCTTCTCTCAACCTTCTCTCTTTTTCTGCATTCGACTCGTGTGTAATTTGTACTTTTGTTTTGTTTGGCCGAGGGGCGCACTTTTCTGGCATTACATTTTGCTGTGTCTTTTGTTTGTTGCATTGCAATTGCGGCTGAAAGTTCAAATTTTTGACTGCAAGGGTTCGCAATGGGGGGGCGTGGCATTGGCATTGGTATCGGCACTGTGGCAAGCAACCAACTGAACATGACATTGCATTTCTCCAAAGAACAGACAGGCTATTGCAACAATTGCAGGTGAGCAAAGGGTGATTAACCTACTAGCTGCATGGCCTAGGGTAAGATATAAAACATATGACTAAGCAAAGATACAATTTCAAACATTACAACAAAAAACTAGAATTTCACAAATTGCAGGCTGCATAAGAGTCGACTTAGAAAGTTATAGATGTTTGTATCAGATAACATTATAAACATTTAAAGGTAAACAGCAGCAATTTGACCTTAACCCCTTAAATGCATTAGCCCCCATCTCAAGTTCCACCTACGCCCCTGCTGAATAATTTTCTGGCAAATTAGGCAGCCAAAATTAGCTCACTGGACCATGAAATAGCAAAATAGATATAGATTAGCTACAGATACTTCCTGGAACAAGCAACTGAACTAACTGTAACATATGCGAAAAGCAAAGGTAAACAAAATAGGAATATGAATATGAATTTCTAAATAAGATTTCTATCATAATGCTCCGTGACAGCAAACAAATATGCAGTATTCACAGCAATAGAAGTTACACTACTGTTTCGCTCTCCTTGCCCCCCTTTCCCCCTTTTCCAACCCCCCACACACACACGTATCCTGTGGCAAGAACAAACATGGCAGACAATTAATAATACTTAAAAAGGCAACGTGGAAAACAACGAGCTGGATAAAAAAAAAACAATACTCCGCCATGGGCTAACTCATACATATATGTATGAATGTGTATGTATGCATGTGTGTGTGTGTGTGTGTGTGCTCGAGGGTTCCCTTTTTGTGCCATATAATGGATAATAACATGCACATCAACACGGCGCGCCTAAGCACAGGACTTGGCAGGCAGGACTCTCCGACACGGTGCATGGGTGTCGCGGAGGGGTTGCTTTGTAATGAATAATGCGCACTCACCTGGAAGCCTCCGAGTGTGCCAGGCGGGTGGGTGTGGGGACGAGTTTGAATTATTGCTACATTTTCACTTTGTCGGTGCCTAGTGGAAATACCTAAAAATTACAAATTACCCATATTTTTATTTATTTCGCTTACTCCTCACATTCATTTTCCGAGTGAGTTCAGTTTTTCATTTTAATTGAAATTAGGTGCGATGCTTAAATGCATTTTTTCCAACAATTAGAATGCAACTTATGAACGCTTCAAATGCAGCTCAAGGGAGTGGCTAAGGGGGAGAGTTTAAAATAGAACAGCTGCTGGGTGTGCTAAGGTCAAAATGGTGTCTGATAAGGTCAAGGGCTGCTCAAAGTTTGGTCACATTTTGGTGGTGCTCTAAGCCACAAAGTGGGTGAATTTTCCTTTATTATATGTAATTCACTGCTGCTGAGTTCAGATGTGATAAGGCACACTTCATATAAATAATAAAAATAATGTAGATAATAAGAAATCATTGTACATAATCTAAAAATAATTATTTAAATCTTTTAATATTTTTATTAATAAACTAAATTCGGTTTTCTTATCATTACAGGTAAGATGTGATTTAATTTACCATGACTCTGCTCATATAAGGAATATTTAAAAGGTAAGTCGAAGCTAATTCCCACACATTTCCTAATTAGAAAGCCTTTAATAGGCAGCATATTCCCAGGATACAAGCAATCAATGCAAATATACATATGTATATGTAAATCAGGGCCTGTTCATGGCATTTTCAAATGTGTGTTTGACTTGCAAAGCGCTTTGATGTGTTTCCGACTGGTAGACAGCTATGGCCATAACCATAGTCATATCCAGAGCCAGTGCCAGGGCCAGAGCCAGAGCCAGAGCCAGATTCAGCGGCAGATTCAATCCTCGGTTACCCGTGGGAGAGGCAACATATGCAAACGGCATTTTGTGGCTGCATCATTAACACAGTGGTGTGCGGGGGGTGTGCAGGGAAACGCGCGGGAATTGCCAGTTAAATAAACTGCCAAAGAGTTGGCTTCGTATACGGAGTATTTGGCTCCGGATCCGGCTGGCAAAACAATTACATTTCAATTTGCCTGATGTCAAAATCAGCCCCGAAACAGTCAATGAATTCGACTGGGGCACGACCAGTGCCAATCCCCGTTGTGTACACGCCCCTGCCCACTGCCACTGCCACTGCCCCTGCACCTCTTGAACTGCTCTGCACTGCAATGAATGCAAAATAATTGTTAATTGAAAATTGTTGCCTAAAAAAGAAAAACTATACACATATATGTAGACATATAAAGGGCGCTGGAATGCAGCTAAATATTTATGCATTTAACAATGCCAAATAGGAGAAACAAATATTTATGCGGAAATATTTGGCGGCTGCATTTGAAAATGTTGCCCCCATCTCCCCGCCCTTTGTGCGGGAGCGGGTTTAACTGTTTGGGTCTTTGCTTGCATTTATGAATTTCCATAATTTATGCGCACCGAGGGAAACATGGATAACAACGGGCAGAGATCACAGATGGGCGACGGCGGCGGCTTCCATTTAGCATTCAATTCATAAATTTTAATTGAAAATTGAAAATTGCGACGCAGCAGCGATGCGACGACTGCAACTAGTACAACTGAAATACGCGCAATTAAATGCCAAAAACATGCGAAATATGAAATCGTCAGATGACATATGGTAATGGCAACATTCCAATCGTCGGCCACGCCCCTCTCGCCTTCACTGAATTAATTCGATTTGTGACGCATTTTCATCTTCCTCACCCATTCGACAAACACCAGAAAATTTACCCGATGAAAAATTCATAAGCTTGTCAAGTGTTGGATTTGCTTTCCATTTCGACGCCCGAAAAGCCGCTGATAAAAAAAGTGGAAAATGAAAAATGCATTCATGATGATGACGATGATGATGATGATAATGATGACCGCTTACGCAAATGTTTGTCTCAATTAACGTGCCTTGTTGTGTATTTTAATTGTTATGATTGTACATTTTCGGAACGAGTTGGCAGCACTGCACTGCACTTTTGTATTGCATGTTTTGTACGCTCCCCCATTTGGGGTTAAGGCAAACCCAAAAAGCCCATTAATTGCCGAGCAGATTGAAGAGTGAAGCGCATTTATGAGTTAACCAAACGAGACTGAATTGCACATTTCGAGGTCATTTAATTGGTGGTTTACGGTTTGGCAATTTTATTAAAGGCAGGTGGATGAGGTCAGGGAATGAAGCAGGGGATCATTTTGAACTTTACATTAACTTAAATAGTTGGCCAAGAGAGAATGGTAAAATTACTGCAATTTTGAATTATATTAGATGGGTAATTTAATTATGTGAAAATAAAATAATGTCTTTATATTTAGTCTTGATGTTTAGTTCCACTAACCGGTTAGATGTTGACAGATGAAAATATGTAATCAAATTTAGTTTCTAGTATATACATGCTGTTATACATAAATACAAACATCAACAACATCAGTGCTCCTCATTTTGGCAATAATTTCGCCATCTCACGCTCAATTTCTCATTCTGCTTTCCCAGTCCCACACTTTGATTAATGATTGAATGCCACACATTTCTAGAAGTGCAAATATTAAATACTAATTAAAGCAAGTCGATGTTGAGGAGGTAGACAAACCCAGTGAAATGTATTTGCATTGCAGTGAGAGAAAAAAGCGTATTCAGAGCTCTGGAGCTAATCACCAAAATCATCAATAAAACATCAAAGAGAAGATGTTGGTCGTACTTAATGGAGGATACCGGCAAAGAGGAAAAGTGGCAACTAATTTGCTGCTGATGCTGCTGCAGCTTATGGAAGATGAAGCAGAGACAGCAAACAAAGAGTTGCCACCTGTTTATACCCTGATCCCATTAAAAATGGGAAAAAGGGGTATAATGGTTTTGTGCAAAAGTATGTAACAGGCATAAGGAAGCATCTCCGACCCCATAAAGTATATATATTCTTGATCAGTATCAATAGCCGAGTCGATATAGCCATGTCCGTCTGTCCGTCTGTCCGTCTGTATGAACGCGTGTTTCTCAGAGACTACAAAAGCTAGAGACTTCAAATTTGAAATATAAGTTCTCGTAGTGGCGCGACGATACAAGTTTATCATTTTTTTTTCGATATCTCATTCCGTTCAAAAGTTATCGATAAATATCGATTTCAGACAAGTGTTTTTCGGGCATAACTTGAAAGTCATAAAAGCTAGAAACTTTATATTCAGGTTTAAGTTACTGTACTGCCAGTTCTAAACAAACTCATCATTTTTTTTTCAATATCTTAATCCTTTCAAAAGTTATCGATAAATTAAGTTTCCAAAACAGTGTTTTTAAGGTATAGCTTAAAAGTTATAAGACGTAGAGTCACCAAATTTGGTACATATACTCTCCAATAGTATACAGAGGTTAAATGCATTTCACTTTTTGGATACCCCTCCCCGATCTCCAAGAAATCGAAAAATACGTATTTTAAGAGGTATGACCTTCGGATTTTACATAGTCTCACATTTATATGCCATCTTTGTGTCCTACAAATTTCATTACGATCGGACAATAAACAAAGAAGTTATTAACGAATCAATGTAACATAGTTTGGTGCCAAAGGAAGAAGAAGCAAAGCAAATGTATGACGCGCGTAGCCAGCAGCTTTTGTTTGTATATGTGTGTGTGTTTCTATGTATGAATGCAGATAAATAACTTCAATGAATGTAAGACCTTGGATCAGGGTATCTCCTAGTCGGGCACTCTCGACTAGAGCACTCTTACTTGTTTTTTTTTGCTTTTGGGTCATCATCATCTCATCTCAGCTCACTCAAAGTGAGCTCTGTTAATGGTCTTTAAAAGCGCATTTAAAACGCGTTTGCTAGGTGCGTGTGTCCAATTGGTAGTTTTCCTAGAAAGTCTCCCTCTCTTCTCTATTCTCTCACTCTCCCTTTCTCACTAAAACTCACATTTGCGTAATCACACATCGTCATCGTTTTTGCTTATACGTAAACGTATTACAATCGATTAAATTTCATTCGTTGCCTTTTTGCGGCACAAGTTTCGTAGTTAGTGGTAAAAGCTACAAATATCCCAGTCTATATACTTATTAGTCCTGCCCCTGGCTATTTGATTCATTTCCGCAGCTGTTCAGCCATCAACTTTGCTTTCCCCAAATGACTTGTAATATTTCTCTTAATTTAACTTGAGCAAATTGAGGCATTAAATCTGAAACAGAGCCCATTGCGTGTTTAAATATTTATACAACATCACCGTAATAATTTACTTTATTCAAATTAACCAAAAATCTACAAACTGAAGTTCAAGGTCAGATAATAATTTAACCAAAAAATTAAAGTTTATTAAAAATGTAAGGGCATATATGGGGCAAGGATTAGAAAAAGGAAGGATAACATTCTAAGCGCATAACAAGGTTGGATTTTGGATAATGTTTTATGTGCAACGGAAATTGAATTTTAAATTTGGTCAATTAAGAAGCGTCGGGCTTGCTTTAAGATGAGGTACTGCTTGAAAAATAGTAATTATTTTAAGTACAGATTAAGTTTAATAATCGTGAATTAATGCACAAATTCAACTCAAATAAATCGCATGAGGGGACGGTTCCAAACTTGCCACATCCTATTCTCAAAAGCAATGTGCTTTTGATCATGGTTTGTCCTTCAAAACAATTCTACATCAAAGTTGAGAAAATTATTTTTTTCAAATTTCATGTCAAAAGTCATGACATCAATTCTAAACTTTCCAAATCCCAAAAAATGTTCTTCCTAGATTTCAAACTGACATAACTTTTTTGTCAAATATGATGAGAACATGTTAACATGTCAATCCCGAGGGCATTATGGTCATGGCTTGACCTACTTAACAATTCTTCATTCATAATTGAGCAAATTTACATTTTTGGATTTTTTGTCTCTTCTTAGACTTCAAACTGCCATAACTTTGCCAAAACTGATCCGATTTGCAATCCCGAGGGCAGCATGGTCATGGTTTAACCTTCTCACCGATTCTACATTCAAAGTTGAGCAAATTTACATTTTCGGTTTTTTTGTCAAAAATGAGGACAGCATGTTAACATGTCAAGACACAAGTCCCAAAAAATGCTCTTCCTAGACTTCAAAATGCCATAACTTTGCCAAAACTGATCCGATTTGCAATCCCGAGGGCATTATGGTCATGGTTTGACCTTCTCACCGAATCTTCATTCAAAGTTGAGCAAATTTGCATTTTCGGATTTTTTGTCAAAAATGATGACAACATGTTAACATGTCAGGACACAAGTCCCAAAAAATACTCTTCCTAGACTTCAAAATGCCATAACTTTGCCAAAACTGATCCGATTTGCAATCCCGAGGGCATTATGGTCATGGTTTGACCTTCTCACCGAATCTATATTCAAAGTTGAGCAAATTTGCATTTTCGGATTTTTTGTCACAAATGATGACAACATGTTAACATGTCAAGACACAAGTCCCAAAAAATGCTCTTCCTAGACTTCAAACTGCCATAACTTTGCCAAAACTGATCCGATTTGCAATCCCAAGGGCAGCATGGTCATGGTTTGACCTTCTCACCTAATCTACATTCAAAGTTGAGCAAATTTGCATTTTCGGATTTTTTGTCAAAAATGATGACAACATGTTAACATGTCAAGACACAAGTCCCAAAAAATGCTCTTCCTAGACTTCAAAGTGCCATAACTTTGCCAAAACTGATCCGATTTGCAATCCCGAGGGCATTATGGTCATGGTTTGACCTTCTTACCGAATCTACATTCAAAGTTGAGCAAATTTGCATTTTCGGATTTTTTGTCAAAAATGATGACATGTCAAGACACAAGTCCCAAAAAATAACCTTCCTAGACTTCAAACTGCCATAACTTTGCCAAAACTGATCCGATTTCCAATCCCGGTGGCATTATGGTCATGGTTTGACCTTCTCACCGAATCTATATTCAAAGTTGAGCAAATTTGCATTTTCGGATTTTTTGTCACAAATGATGACAACATGTTAACATGTCAAGACACAAGTCCCAAAAAATGCTCTTCCTAGACTTCAAAATGCCATAACTTTGCCAAAACTGATCCGATTTGCAATCCCGAGGGCATAATGGTCATGGTTTGACCTTCTCACCGAATCTACATTCAAAGTTGAGCAAATTTACATTTTTGGATTTTTTGTCAAAAATGATGACAACATGTTAACATGTCAAGACACAAGTCCCAAAAAATGCTCTTCCTAGACTTCAAACTGCCATAACTTTGCCAAAACTGATCCGATTTGCAATCCCAAGGGCAGCATGGTCATGGTTTGACCTTCTCACCTAATCTACATTCAAAGTTGAGCAAATTTGCATTTTCGGATTTTTGTCAAAAATGATGACAACATGTTAGCATGTCAAGACACAAGTCCCAAAAAATGCTCTTCCTAGACTTCAAAATGCCATAACTTTGCCAAAACTGATCCGATTTGCAATCCCGAGGGCATTATGGTCATGGTTTGACCTTCTCACCGAATCTACATTCAAAGTTGAGCAAATTTGCATTTTCGGATTTTTTGTCAAAAATGATGACAGCATGTTAACATGTCAAGACACAAGTCCCAAAAAATGCCCTTCCTAGACTTCAAACTGCCATAACTTTGCCAAAACTGATCCGATTTGCAATCCCAAGGGCAGCATAGTCATGGCTTGACCTACTTAACAATTCTACATTCAAAATTGAGCAAATTTGCATTTTCGGATTTTTTGTCAAAAATGATGACAGCATGTTAACATGTCAAGACACAAGTCCCAAAAAATGCTCTTCCTAGACTTCAAACTGCCATAACTTTGCCAAAACTGATCCGATTTGCAATCCCAAGGGCAGCATGGTCATGGTTTGACCTACTTAACAATTCTACATTCAAAATTGAGCAAATTTACATTTTCGGTTTTTTTGTCAAAAATGATGACAGCATGTTAACATGTCAAGACACAAGTCCCAAAAAATGCTCTTCCTAGACTTCAAAATGCCATAACTTTGCCAAAACTGATCCGATTTGCAATCCCGAGGGCATTATGGTCATGGTTTGACCTTCTCACCGAATCTACATTCAAAGTTGAGCAAATTTGCATTTTCGGATTTTTTGTCAAAAATGATGACAACATGTTAACATGTCAAGACACAAGTCCCAAAAAATGCTCTTCCTAGACTTCAAAATGCCATAACTTCGCCAAAACTGATCCGATTTGCAATCCCAAGGGCAGCATAGTCATGGCTTGACCTACTTAACAATTCTACATTCAAAATTGAGCAAATTTGCATTTTCGGATTTTTTGTCAAAAATGATGACAACATGTTAACATGTCAAGACACAAGTCCCAAAAAATGCTCTTCCTAGACTTCAAAATGCCATAACTTTGCCAAAACTGATCCGATTTGCAATCCCGAGGGCAATATGGTCATGGTTTGACCTTCTCACCGAATCTACATTCAAAGTTGAGCAAATTAGCATTTTCGGATTTTTTGTCAAAAATGATGACAACATGTTAACATGTCAAGACACAAGTCCCAAAAAATGCTCTTCCTAGACTTCAAAATGCCATAACTTTGCCAAAACTGATCCGATTTGCAATCCCGAGGGCAGCATGGTTTGACCTACTTAACAATTCTACATTCAAAATTGAGCAAATTTACATTTTCGGTTTTTTTGTCAAAAATGATGACAGCATGTTAACATGTCAAGACACAAGTCCCAAAAAATGCTCTTCCTAGACTTCAAAATGCCATAACTTTGCCAAAACTGATCCGATTTGCAATCCCAAGGGCAGCATAGTCATGGCTTGACCTACTTAACAATTCTACATTCAAAATTGAGCAAATTTGCATTTTCGGATTTTTTGTCAAAAATGATGACAACATGTTAACATGTCAAGACACAAGTCCCAAAAAATGCTCTTCCTAGACTTCAAAATGCCATAACTTTGCCAAAACTGATCCGATTTGCAATCCCGAGGGCAATATGGTCATGGTTTGACCTTCTCACCGAATCTACATTCAAAGTTGAGCAAATTTGCATTTTCGGATTTTTTGTCAAAAATGATGACAGCATGTTAACATGTCAAGACACAAGTCCCAAAAAATAACCTTCCTAGACTTCAAACTGCCATAACTTTGCCAAAACTGATCCGATTTCCAATCCCGGTGGCATTATGGTCATGGTTTGACCTTCTCACCGAATCTACATTCAAAGTTGAGCAAATTTACATTTTTGGATTTTTTGTCAAAAATGATGACAACATGTTAACATGTCAAGACACAAGTCCCAAAAAATGCTCTTCCTAGACTTCAAACTGCCATAACTTTGCCAAAACTGATCCGATTTGCAATCCCAAGGGCAGCATGGTCATGGTTTGACCTTCTCAGCTAATCTACATTCAAAGTTGAGCAAATTTGCATTTTCGGATTTTTTGTCACAAATGATGACAACATGTTAACATGTCAAGACACAAGTCCCAAAAAATGCTCTTCCTAGACTTCAAACTGCCATAACTTTGCCAAAACTGATCCGATTTGCAATCCCGAGGGCATTATGGTCATGGTTTGACCTTCTCACCGAATCTACATTCAAAGTTGAGCAAATTTGCATTTTCGGATTTTTTGTCAAAAATGATGACAACATGTTAACATGTCAAGACACAAGTCCCAAAAAATGCTCTTCCTAGACTTCAAAATGCCATAACTTTGCCAAAACTGATCCGATTTGCAATCCCGAGGGCATTATGGTCATGGTTTGACCTTCTCACCGAATCTACATTCAAAGTTGATCAAATTTACATTTTTGGATTTTTTGTCAAAAATGATGACAACATGTTAACATGTCAAGACACAAGTCCCAAAAAATGCTCTTCCTAGACTTCAAACTGCCATAACTTTGCCAAAACTGATCCGATTTGCAATCCCAAGGGCAGCATGGTCATGGTTTGACCTTCTCACCTAATCTACATTCAAAGTTGAGCAAATTTGCATTTTCGGACTTTTTGTCAAAAATGATGACAACATGTTAACATGTCAAGACACAAGTCCCAAAAATGCTTTTCCTAGACTTCAAACTGCCATAACTTTGCCAAAACTGATCCGATTTGCAATCCCAAGGGCAGCATGGTCATGGTTTGACCTACTTAACAATTCTACATTCAAAATTGAGCAAATTTACATTTTCGGTTTTTTTGTCAAAAATGATGACAGCATGTTAACATGTCAAGACACAAGTCCCAAAAAATGCTCTTCCTAGACTTCAAAATGCCATAACTTTGCCAAAACTGATCCGATTTGCAATCCCGAGGGCATTATGGTCATGGTTTGACCTTCTCACCGAATCTACATTCAAAGTTGAGCAAATTTGCATTTTCGGATTTTTTGTCAAAAATGATGACAACATGTTAACATGTCAAGACACAAGTCCCAAAAAATGCTCTTCCTAGACTTCAAACTGCCATAACTTTGCCAAAACTGATCCGATTTGCAATCCCGAGGGCATTATGGTCATGGTTTGACCTTCTCACCGAATCTACATTCAAAGTTGAGCAAATTTACATTTTTGGATTTTTTGTCAAAAATGATGACAACATGTTAACATGTCAAGATACAAGTCCCAAAAAATGCTCTTCCTAGACTTCAAACTGCCATAACTTTGCCAAAACTGATCCGATTTGCAATCCCAAGGGCAGCATGGTCATGGTTTGACCTTCTCAGCTAATCTACATTCAAAGTTGAGCAAATTTGCATTTTCGGATTTTTTGTCAAAAATGATGACAACATGTTAACATGTCAAGACACAAGTCCCAAAAAATGCTCTTCCTAGACTTCAAAATGCCATAACTTTGCCAAAACTGATCCGATTTGCAATCCCGAGGGCATTATGGTCATGGTTTGACCTTCTCACCGAATCTACATTCAAAGTTGAGCAAATTTGCATTTTCGGATTTTTTGTCAAAAATGATGACAACATGTTAACATGTCAAGACACAAGTCCCAAAAAATGCTCTTCCTAGACTTCAAAATGCCATAACTTTGCCAAAACTGATCCGATTTGCAATCCCGAGGGCATTATGGTCATGGTTTGACCTTCTCACCGAATCTACATTCAAAGTTGAGCAAATTTACATTTTTGGATTTTTTTGTCAAAAATGATGACAACATGTTAACATGTCAAGACACAAGTCCCAAAAAATGCTCTTCCTAGACTTCAAACTGCCATAACTTTGCCAAAACTGATCCGATTTGCAATCCCAAGGGCAGCATGGTCATGGTTTGACCTTCTCAGCTAATCTACATTCAAAGTTGAGCAAATTTGCATTTTCGGATTTTTTGTCAAAAATGATGACAACATGTTAACATGTCAAGACACAAGTCCCAAAAAATGCTCTTCCTAGACTTCAAACTGCCATAACTTTGCCAAAACTGATCCGATTTGCAATCCCGAGGGCATTATGGTCATGGTTTGACCTTCTCACCGAATCTACATTCAAAGTTGAGCAAATTTGCATTTTCGGATTTTTTGTCAAAAATGATGACAACATGTTAACATGTCAAGACACAAGTCCCAAAAAATGCTCTTCCTAGACTTCAAAATGCCATAACTTTGCCAAAACTGATCCGATTTGCAATCCCGAGGGCATAATGGTCATGGTTTGACCTTCTCACCGAATCTACATTCAAAGTTGAGCAAATTTACATTTTTGGATTTTTTGTCAAAAATGATGACAACATGTTAACATGTCAAGACACAAGTCCCAAAAAATGCTCTTCCTAGACTTCAAACTGGCATAACTTTGTCAGAACTGATTCGATTTTCAATAGCAATATCTTTTCGATCATGGTTTGGCACCTTTTGTGGTATACACTGAAATTTGTATATTTTGTTTCAATATAGAAGACAGATCGCTTACATATATTTTCTTGCGTATAAAATAGATATCCAGCCACAGCCTTATTCCCGACCCCGACAGCAACAACAATGCTCGGCATTTAATTAAATTATGACTATGTTAATGTACCGTTCACCCTCTCTCTCAATTTCTCCTTGTACCTCTCTGCCTTGCTTTGCTGGCAACTTCCTACTTTAACACATTGCATGACGAAGCTCATCAGGACAACAATTACCCATGTGCCACGTCTCCTTATCAGGCAGTCACACACAAACACACGCATACACATTTTCTACACTTTTATTCCCAAAAGCGAAGTAATTGCGTTGTTTTTTTGTATATACCCTGTATACAAAATTCAAATAGAGTTAATGGTTTGTTTACTATTCAAGTTCATTTCATTGCACAGCAAATGTCTTGTTGATCTACAGCGTATTTTCTAGCTGAGCGGAGTATGATTAGTTTATATTATTTCTTTTTGGCATACCGCTGTTGACTTCCGCTATAGATGGCGTGTCCTTTTTGCTGGGGGCTCACTTCCTGTTTAATGTATGACGCTGATGTCGCTGGCTGCCATTTGCTCAAATGTAAATAAAGTAATTAAAGTAATAAAATTTGTTTTAATGCCGCGCACACCAGAAATGAGATAGACAGAGATGGACAGAGTGGGAGAAAGCGGAGAGGCGAAGAGGGGATAAGGATATGCGTGTCGACATCATTCTCTTAGGCCATCGCCATTGTAGTCACGTCAACGTGAACGTCAACGTCAACGTCTAACCGACAGTCGTCGTCGGCGCTGCAGCATAAAGGTGATAATTACGCTTATTTAATCATTTATTATGGCTACTTCATGTACTTGCTCTCTGTCTCTCTCTCTCTCTCTCTCTCTGTCTGACATCTATTTCGTGCTGTCTCTGTCTGTCTTGCACTCGCACTCGTTTTATGCAAAATTCGCTCGATTAATTTGTTTATAACATGAAATTGTCGCGTTTATCACGTACCTCGCCTCGTCATTTTATTTGCAGTGTTTATTTTCCATTGTTGACTTTGGTTTATTTTTACTGTAGTATTTCCCTTTGTTTTGTTGACATTTCACCTTCCAGCTCCTGTGCCGGCTCCTGTGGTTTTGAACTTGTTTTTTCTGACACTTCCTCGGCCGAGCGCCCCCCCCTTTTTTCGACACGAGAAATCAATTAGTTGTGCTTTTATTTGGTAAACTTTTAATTTTTGCGATTCCCAGTAAATAAAAACAGGCGGGGAATGGGTTTGTTTGATTTTACCAGCGTAAAGATTAAAAAAAAAATATACATGTAACATATAAGTGATCAACTAACAGATACCCTGCATGTTAATCTTTCTGCAGTATGTTTTGACCGAGTAAAATAAAAAATATATATTTTCTGCTCTCATAGGATCAAACAATAAAGTCTTTAAGCATGCAATAAACGTAAATTAAATAACTAATTGTTATGCAGATCACACAATAATATTACCTAATGCTTAAAAATCCTTCACACGCCACTGGTACCAAAATTAGATTCAATGCTGTTTGTTCCAATTTTGGTCCTGCCACCAGCCGCGCAGGAAGCTTCTCAAATGGCAGCCATAAAACTTCAAAAGCAGCAAGCTCCACATTCAAGGGGCAGCCAAACATGCAAATTTGTGCGATGTATCGAATAAGAGGCAGCCGCAGCTGTTTGGATGCTGCGTTTCCGTTGCCACTTGCTCCAATCTGGCCATCTAGCAATTCAGCAATACAAACGGACAGAATCATGTTCCCTATTGACCCGCCCTCCGTGCCAGCTATTCGCAATCCCGATGGCCGTATTTTTAATTCTCTTGCCGTGGAGCAACGTGCAGAAAAATGTACGATGGCAGAACAATGGGGCAAGGAGCTGCTGCTGCTGCTGCTGTGATGTTCAGTGCTGTGGCACATGGCTGAAAACCACACCTAAACACATTTGGCAATTAAGCCGAGCTAGGAATGGTGGCAGGGTGGTGGGTGGAGGGTGGTGCGGGCAGCAGGGAGGAGAGCCAGGACACACTAAACAGGCTGGCAGTCAGGCAACCGCACGACAGGGCTCAGACACATGAGCTGGCTCCGTTTGATATATGGCAGACATGAATGGCGGCAGAGTCAGCCAGGACACCAGTCAGCCTAGGTCCTGCACCAAGACCAGAACGAGCCAGGAGCTGATGCTATCGACAAAAAAAACACACACACAGAAATGTTGTTTAGAAACTTGAAATGGGCGGCTGATAAAAATGGAGCTCTGGGAGGCACAGAGGACAGCAGGGACTGTGTGGAGCAGGGGGCAGAGCGGGAAGTTGTTGCCCATCGCCGAACATGTTTAATGGCGTTATTTATGTGGGCGCTCCCCCCTTCCCCCCTTGCCCACCGCCTGCCAACGCTACGCAAATGCCAATGGATACCCGGCTCGGTTGCAATTTGTCGTGACGCGGGGGTAGCAAAAAAATTATATGCCACTTGAACCTGAAAATTATTTACTTCTATGAGCCGAACACGTAACAGCAAAGCAGAGCCAGGCAGAGCCAAGGGCCCCCAAGGCTCAGACAGCATAGCAAAAAGAGAGCAGCAGCAGCCGGAGAGAGAGAGAGAGAAAGATGGAGAGCCGCCGCAACGCACGTACAGTGAGAGAAAAAATGGCAACTATTTAATACTCTGCAGACATTTGTGTGTGTGAAGTTTTTTCATTATGTGTTGTGTCTGCCAGTAGAAGTTGTACTGGGAAATGGGAAATGGAAAATGGAAAATGGTAAATGGTAAATGGCCTGTACTGCCCAGGACTCCCTTGCGTGCCATTTAAATGAAGCTGTTTCGGGCTTCCTTTATTTTCTTTGCTACGCTTTTAAGTCAGCAGAGCTGTCTTTGTTTTATCTGCTGTGTCTGGTATTTAATTTAATTTTTGTATGTGTTGGCTGGCATAGTTTTTTATGGCTGCGTATTTTAATGGAAATAATAGTTGTATATTTTTTAAATTTTTAATACGATTACTTAGGACTTGGCTCCTATCATTAAACAGGATAGCACTCATTGCTCGACTGGTGGGTCACTTTATTAATGGTCGTTTTATTGTCACACGTTTGAACAGTTGAACCCACGTCGTCTAGACGCTGCCTCAGGTCCTTTATTGTGGCATCAATAGAGCCCACCTTTGAGGTGAGCTAAGTGCTATTGTGACTTGTGTCTGGTCATCAGACACCCCGTGTCTCTGCCTAGATGACACCTGTTTCATGCTCTTTAGCAATTACAGGCCAGTTAGAGACAACTCGCATTGTATGCCAGTTCCAGTCGAGCTCAGCGTTTTAATGAAAGAATCCCAAGAATCTGCCGCCTGCTGTTTAATGAAAAGACCTTCTCCTCTCTGTCTTTCTGTCTGTCTTTCTGTCTGTCTTTCAGTCTCTCTGTTTGTCTCTCTGTTTGTGCCGTTCTGAAAAGCGTAAATTCTGCGAAGTACTTCAAAGCCTTCGGAAATATAATGCAAATTGTCTGCACCAATTCTACGCCACCCTCGGTTCCATTTGTGGGGCATCTGCCCCCTCCCCATGCACTCTCCGACTTCTATTTTTCAGTCTTGTGTTGAATTTTTCATGGTTCACTTTTTTCTTGTGGCGCTTGCCGCTGTCTTCATTTCAATATGTGACGGGGGTGTGGGGGGTTAAATTATGAAACTTGGGGCGTTTCACTTGTTAAAACAAATTATAGGTTTGTTTTGATTATTTCAGCCGCTTGGTTGGTTGATGACTCGGATAGGTAGGTCGACCCTGGTGTATAATAATATGAATTCAAATTCATTTGCATATTTCATTAAATGGCATTTAGCTTCAGGTCTGATATGATCCGCTGTAAGGAATCGCTGATGACTTGGGAGTTTCACCATCATCAACCGAGGGAAAGTTGTTGACTGACTTCATGTTGCATTTAGGGGGGGACTACAGTTCATTGTGTTGCTCATTTCTTATTCCGTTTCCCATTTCCAAGTGAGTCATTTAGAATGCGTTCCTATTTTTTCTGTAAGATTGACAAGTTTGTATATAGGCAGATGGAGATCTGATCCGATCTTATATAAAACAAAATAAACATAGTTGATATAGTTGATAGACTTGTCTCTCGCCAGTTTCCGTTCCCTGAACCATCAATGCCTACACTCTCTTTTATTCCCATTTTAATTGTCACTCATCCAGTGAATTCAGCATTGAGCATTAAGCATTAAGTGCTCTATCCGCGCATATGACCCATAATTGACTTGATACAACAACGCCCTCGACTGGCAGATGAAACTCATTTCCTCAATGGGCGACTTTTAGCGGGCATTGATTGACACTTGTGTGCAGCGTGAGGAGCAATCCGATCTGTCTGCCACTCCGGCCAACAAATGCAGCCCACAAAAGTGTCAAACTGAAGTCAGATCAGCAGCATTAAGAGTCATATTAAATGCAAACCCATTGAGCAGGCAGCATCAAGCAGCAAGCAGAGAGCAGAGTCGAGCAGTTAGTCAGGGAACCACGGCAAGAAACCAAAAGACGACGACTCATTTAAACTCAAAATGTCAGATTATTAAACTTTGATAAGGCTGGAGAACTCAGAGCCGTGGGCTGAGCATGAAGATGAGCATGAGAAGTTTGTTCTTTGAGAAGGTGGAGGAGGAGGAGGAGTTCTCCGTTTCTGCCAGCCCTTCAGCCCTTGACTGCTGTAGCTCAGATTTCGTTATAGCTTGCAGCTCACAGATGTCGATTACAATGCCAATTTCAAGCCGTCTGACGCTGATGAGGATCATCGCACACGGGCCATACAAAATTACAGCACGTAGCTAAAGAAGATTTCCCGAAATGATAAAAACATATACGAGTTCTCTTACCCCCTCTCCCTCTGTCTTTAATAAGGCAGCAGCTAACACTTTACAGCAAACTGACTGTGAAGGTTTCGAAGGTTTATATACCAAAAGGATTGTTATATAATCTGCAAGCAGGTGAAAGCCTAAGCCTAAACCGTATCATGTGTGGGACCAGCGACCACCACCAGTTCATAATCAATCAAGGCACTTACAGTTAGTGACGCCTCTATAGCCCGAAACACTAAACTTAATATAAATGCAAATGCAAATCAGAAAAATCTCCAAATCGATGCGTACCAAATTCAAAATGAAATGAAACGAATCGCTGGCCTTTCCATAGAAATAAATAAAGTTTGAAAAGAAAACGCTAAGAAATATGCGCACAAATCATTTGGTTTGCTTTGGGACTGGATTGGATTGGATTGGATGGGATTAGGCTATGCATTCATGATTTTAAGATAGTTTTGGCCAGCAGGTAATATTGCCTCAAAAGCAAAAGAGCTTCTCCATAAATCGATTCGCTGTAACTGGAAAATAGTTACAGTGATGACTTCTTGGAAAAGATTTATAAATATATGAATACAATTTGATGCAATTATGTGATAGATTTAAGTACGAAATATATTTCATAGATTTTCCATGAATCGATGAGCTCTTACTTAAAATAATAGTGTTGACTATAATAGAAAGATTTTCTGAATTTATTTCAATTTGATATTTTATTTCATCAGATCTATAGTGTTTTTAGTCAAAACCTCTCATGCTAACTTTACTATCAGCCTTGTGTGGAATCTCCACTGTAGCTGGCGCATCAAGTTTATCTGATTATTCCGCCCGCCAGTTGGCCAACGTTGTCTTCCTTTTAGCCCGTTTCGTTGTGGTCTCATCTTTCTGCGCTTTGGTTTCGTTGCGCTTAAGCGGCTTGGGCTTATGATTTTGGCCATGCTTTTGCGTTTGTTAGTGTTAGTGTTTCTTTTTCTTTTATGATTTCGTAAGCAGGCGGCCCCAAAAACGCAGCGGCTGGGCATCGTTAACGTTTTTTGTTAGCCTGTCGATCAAAATGCAATCAAAATTGTGCGGGCCTCGACTCCAACTCCAACTTCGACTTTGACTCCGACTCCAACTCCGAGTTCGATTCCAAGTCCGACTTTAACTTCGATTTGGACTCCGTTTCGTTTCGTTCCTTTTGTCCAGTCCAGTATGGGATATTTGGTTTGATTGTATTGGCTCTTTGGCCACAATAGTTTTGGGCTCGTAAAGATTTCTATCTGCGGCAGTCGGTTTCGGCCTTTTTCACTCACTTGCTTTGGCCTTTATTATTTATGGTAAGTGTCTGTTTTGGGCCTCTCGAAACTTGTAATTGATTTTTACAGTTTTACTGCGGTTTGCTGCTTTGAGTTATAAACTTGCGTTATATCTGTAAATATCGCGCCATAAATAACATTTTTGGAAAAGGTTTATGTTTTATGTGCGTTGCGGTCGCTGAAAATGTAGAAAAGGTTCTTCAAACTTATTCCATAGGGTAGTTAAAGGTTTTCCAAAAATTTGAATAGATCGATTGAAAGTTGTTTTGTCAGTTCATTATCAAAAGCATTATACGATGCTACAGATCTTAATCAAATGCAGGGATCTACTTTAACTAAGCCGAGTCTCATTTAAATAAAGTCAAGAAAACCCATTAAGAATTCACCAAAGAATAAATAATTATAATAATAATAAAAAAAAAACGATATAATCCAATTAATCCTTAAACGTTTTTTAAAAGCATATAATTTAAACACACGCCGACGACAATGACAACGACAACAACAACGATAAAGGAACCCGAAAACAACACACCCAAAAGACACAGCAACAACAGCAACAACAACAAGAGCACGACAAACAATGCCAAATTCGAATTGGGTCTCGGCTCGATTCGAGTTTAAGTAGGGATCTGGGTTCTCCACCAGCCTCAACTCCAACGCAGCCGCCTTTGGATCTCTCTGGCTGCTGATTTCGATCGCTGCGCGCATGCGCTGTGGACTGTAGACTGCCCGGCGAGGGGCAGCGGGCAGCGGGTAACCAGCGGAAGGTGCGTGAACAATGGCAACAATCGAACATAATTAGGCTTAAGTGCAGGGGAACACTGAAACAGAGGGAGACAGAGACAGAGACAGAGACTGGGAATGGAGGCGGCAACTGCTCATATACATAAATAACGAAAACAGCAACGCAAATAAATTGTGGCGAATTTTTATAATTAATTGTATTGTCGTTTGGCTCGTTTATTGTGCGCTGCCTTTCGCTGCGTGATCATCGTAATGATCATCATAATGACGATGATGCAGTGCCTCAGATATGGCGACAGTAGGCAAGGCGAGGCGAATTATGGTAGCCGTGCTGGGTATTAAAAGCGCATTAACAAATCCTCTAATCAGCGCCGGCAAATCATCGACAACGTCCCTGTGTGTGTGTGTGTGTGTGTGTGTGTGTGTGGGTGACTTTCCGGCTCTGTAGTTCCGCCCAACGCCCCCAGCGGCACCGCCCCTCGTCCGACTCGTGTTTGGTTTCCGTTGTGCCTTTGTTTGCTTTTATTTGCCCCCGTTGAGGCAACCATTCTTGTTGGATGTTGGATATCGCGCTGTGTGAAGCGATTGTTGTGAGGCTTCCAAAGTTGTACACTGTAACAAATGTAATTCATTTAAATAAGTTGAACAAAAGTTCAAAAGCCTCAAAGTTGCGAATTCATCAACAAAATCTAATGGAAAAAGTTGTTTATTCTCCAGCTGAAACTGGATTATAAATCTAAATAATAAAAATGTATATACAAATATTAGTTTTTCATTCTCTTTTTGTTATCTCAAAAATGTACAATTCTTCATTTTCTTATAGTCTTTTTATAGGTATTAATCCCAGCTTAATCAGCTTTCTAGCTCGTATAAATCGTTTTTTATATTCACGCCCACACTAACAACAACAACAAGCGCAACATGGTTAATTCAGCTAATACCCCAGTTTATGACTATTATTTTTCTGACTGTGTAACGCCCCGTTTTCAATTTACGAGTCGCATATCTTGAGTCGGAGCCAAGTCGGGCTATCTATTAATAAACCATAATAATTTATTGATTTCCTTTTAAAGTCGCTATTGACCCAACTAATCTACGCTGAATTATCGTGAACAACGAAAGCGAGGCAGCGACTCCATTGCTGCCCCAACGGGGCCAAAGAGGCCTGCAACAGGAACTGGATCTGCGTTTTGACTCTAGCTCTGGGTCTGGGTCTGGGTCTGGGTCTGGGTCTTGGTCTAGGCATGTGCCCAGCGAGAAAGTCAAAGTCAGATGATGATGAGGAGCAGGAGAAGGAGGAGGAGTAGCAGTCAGCTAGGTCCGCTAAGCAGTTGCTACATGGTGCATGCTTAACAAACTATTGTTTAGTCTCCAGTCCCGAGTTTCGAGTCTCGAGTCTTGAGTCTCGTGCTTCTTGTGGCCTATGGCCGTGGCAACCTTTTGTGGACGACTTTGCCACCTATTGACATGGACAGCGACTGGCACTGGAATAAGGCTGGGGCTGAGGATGGGGTGGGGGATTGGGATTGGGCTACTCTCATTATACGAAATATATTTAGCTTCTGCTTGGCTGCCTTAATTCGCTCACTTTTTGCGCCTTAATAAGTTTGATTTTTGGTTGAATGCAGCGCAGGAGATGCCCTCGGAATTAATTTATAAAGGAGTGGCTAAGAAAAGGATGTTAAGTCTAGGGAGGAATATGTTATTCACTGCCAAAGTAATTATAATTATACAAATATGAATATTAACTATCGTTCTTCAACTAGTTTACAGGGTATCTAATACTCGATCAAGCTGAACTATTTATTTCATTCTGACTTGTTTCTCTCACTCTCTGCCCGTCGCTTGCCGTGTTTGGCTTAGTTTCTTGCTTGAGCGCGTTTCTGCCGTCAAAGGCATCCTTTGAAGTTAATCGTATGTTGTGCTAGAAAAATTACACACACACACACACACACATGCATAGCTTCCTGCTTCGCTCCTGTTACACGCTCGAATCGTTAACATATAATTGTGTTTTAGCATTTAACTTTGGCTCCTTTCTGGCTCTGTCGCAGCTGTCGGTTGACGGCTGTCGGTTGTTGGCTGTCGGTTGTTTTGGGGCTGTTTGCCTATTTTGGCCTCAAGCGCTCCACATTGACTCCATCTTCTCTTCTACTGCGGCTGCTGCTGCTGCTGCTGCTGCTGCTGCTTACTGGTCGTCTGCAGCTCCTAGTGCCATTGTCTGCCTAATTTTCTGCTGCTTAAGCCCTCGACTTTGGCATGCTGCCTGCCAAAGCGCCAAGCGAATGCATTTTCTTATTAATTTTTGTAATCCATTTGCCCAAATAGGTGAGGACCCGAGGGCAAAGACTTGGCATTAAAACAGCCGCATAAGTGGAAGGGAATTTGGCATATGAAGTCTCCTTAACATGGAGAGAGATTAGCCAAGACAACAAAAGAGTTGCTTTAGACAAAAACGCAAGAAAAGAGAGCTTATGAATATAATACTGAAATAGTATAGTTTTATATTGATTCATATATGAAATATAAAGGAATCTTAAATCTCCCACGAAATTCTTAATACTCTTTAAGATCTCTTTCTCTTTTGACACACATACAAGTATTAAAGCAGCAGCGATTTGCTGTCTTTAATAGCACATGTGCTAATACCAGACACACTTGTCACATAGGATTTATGCCACCCCTCACACACACACTCACACACAGAAACACACCACCGCAGCAGCAGCAGCAGCAGCAGCTGTTGTTACCACAGCCTGCAGGTAATTTATCTAATAAAATTATTATTACCATATATTACAATAAATGAGGCTTAATAAGTATGCCACAAGATTTCTGCCTGGCAATACTTTCGCTTGTCGCGCCTCCAAGCAGCGGCATTAGACGGCGATGCCTCGAGACGCCGCCAAATTGCGTGTGGCACGTGACCGGAGAAAACGTCGCTGAGTGTGGCAAGAAAAGCCGCACAAATGTCGCCTGCGTCGCACCGAAAATAGCTAAACAATTTGAAAAGATGTCTCGAAAATTTCAATTGGCAACGGCGGCATATTTGAAATGCAAAAAAGGCGGCCGCCAAAGCGAGACACGCCTCCATTGACAATATGGATGCAACATGAATATATCTGAAATCAATTGAGAGAGTCAAACGAGTCTTTTTGTATAATAGATGTTAATTTGTTAGACTTTGGGCATACCTTGAATATAATAGAGAGTAGGGGGATCTATAGCATCTAATTATTGATCAATCGATTATATCCCAAGTCACAAGAACTCCCCCCATAAAATACCTTATCAACATTAGCCGCAGCCTTTGGGTTTCACCCTTAATTCAACTGGCTTACAAATTGCTTCATTTGTTCAAATTCCTTCAAGCCAACAAATGGGGCTTGCCCAACAACATGATGAACTAAACCCCAACAAATTCTGGTATTCATGTTGAATTTGATGTAACAACAACTAAAATGTGGACAAGAAGTTGGACGACAATTGAAATGGCGCTTAATTTTTTATGGCCATCGCAAACACTCAAGTCAAACAGGCAAACGGGCAAACAGGCCGCAAGTATCCTTGACAGAGGCGCAGAGGACCAAATGGTTGGGTTTGTTTTTGGTTTTTGGGGTTTTTGTTTTTTGTGTGGGTGTCATGCTCGAAATTTCTTCTAACCGCTACAATTTTGCGGTTTTGTAAAACTTTTCCTTCGCCTGCGTGTTGTTTTCTTATTTTTCTCGTTCGTCTTTTTTTTTTGGGCTTTCGTTTTTTTGTTTGGCTTGTTTGTTTGCTGAGGCCTCTTGTTTTTCGGGCCTAGTCCTGGCCTTACTTGTTTTCCATTATTTTGTTTGCATTTGAATTGAAAATTAGTATTTGGGCACTTTAACATCGACCGCCTGCTAATTTATCATGCAACTTTTCCTTTTTCCCATATTTTTTTCATTCTGAGCATTTTTCTCCTTTTCCCTTTTCCCTTTTTGGCTTTGCTGAAGTGTTTGTTTAGGCTGCAGTTCAAGTCCTTAAATTGTGCTGCCGTAATTTTATTTATGACATGTTTGATTGGGTTTTCCTGCGGTTTCCTTCAAGCACACTGCAAATACTCACGGCACGTGTTTTGCTGTCGGTTGTGTATTGCTGCATGCCACATAGTCCCGCTTTCAGTTTATTTATGCTGCCACATGACTCAATTGCAGCCACTTACTCCATTTTGGCTACTTTACAATGTAATAAACTGGCGCTACCGTCGGCAAAAAACAGAAAACAGAAATAAACATGAAGAACGCGTCTAGAGAGGAGCCCAGAGCTAGTGGCATTGACAAAGGTAGACTGCCTGCAAGGAGGGGCCAGGGAGGCTGCAGGATAGCAGCCCCAGCACAGACGGCGGCGACGGCGTTGCCAACTAATGAGTTCCTAATTTAAATAAATTTCTAGTCATAAATTAAAATATGTGAGACACATAAAGCACGCAACGCAACGCAACGCAACAAAAAAGGGGGGCGCCAACTACAGCATGTGGCTGACAGACAGACGGTGAAAGGCGGTATGGGGAGGGGGAGAGGGGAGAGGGAAGGCAGCAGTACCGGCTATTATTTGCTTGCCAGCAGACGCAACTAAATTGTGCGAAAATGTTTAACTTTTCTTGCAAACTTACACATTTATTTTCGCATTATTCTCAAGCGCTTTAAGCTTTACTTAAAGCATAAATGCGCTGTTGTAGGAATATGATTATATATTTATATAATATATATATACACTTCCTCTCAACACTCTCATCTATCACTTATTTCCGCATTGGCTCATTCATTATCTCGAGCCGATTGGCAATGACCAAAACTATTTACAAATTTTACGGCTGTCGCGCTGCATCAGAGAATCGCTGGCCAGAAGAAGTTGGTTTTATGACTGGCCACACAATCGCCTGAGCACATAAATCAGTTTCTAGCTGTAACTCTACGCTAAATGCTAAGGACAGTCTGAAATGAAGAAACGAGCCAGCAAACTAGGTACGTGAGCAAAAAACTTGGCGCATACCAAAAGTCAATGAGCCATTCAACGATCGATCCGCAGAGGCGGCGGCATGGAGGCATGGAGGCTTGGAGGCTTGGAGGCATGGGCTCTTAGGCTGGCTCGTTGGTTCGGGCCGTGGAGATGCTATGCCAAAGATGGTCAGCAACGTCTCTCGGTTCACGTCGTTGCCTGAACATTTTCGCTACGCCGCATTTTTAGCCAATTTAAAGTCTAATTTAAGCAGCGCATTTGTAACGCACGTAAGGAGCAACAGCAGCAGCCGGAGCAGGAGGTGGACGGGCAGCCAGGAGGAAGAGTAGTTGGCGGGGTGAGGAGTAGAAAGAGTAGACGCCCAAAAGGATTGATCGGCTGGATAATTTTGAGCACGTACGCATATAAATTTCATCAAAATTCCAATGAAATATACGCGACCGTTTAAATACGACAATAAGAGAATCTTTTTTTTTCAAAGGACACAAAAGGCTCAGCGAAACAGAAAAATATAAAAGGAACTTCATATTAAATTATGTATTTTTCAGTTTGCTGCGAATGGAATTTTTTGGTGTGCAGTTTTCTTTTTCCACTTGTTGTTGGCCGTCTGCTGTTGCGGATGCCGCATAATAAACATGTTTATTAGCATTTTGTGCGAGAGCAACAATAAATTAAGCACCAGCCAGCCGACAGTTTGCAACATGTTGCACGCAACAATCAGCCCGAAAATAAAAAATGCAGCATGCAATAAATATTTCTCTTTTCTCATTTGTTTTTTTTTTTGTTTTTCTTTTGCATTGCAGCGAAAATAATTAAAAATTGATGGAGAGTGGAGGAAAGTGGCTTTGAATGTTGCCGAATATTGCATACACTTCAAAAGGAATTTTATTAGGAATATGCAATTTGGGTTTTCAAAAGAAATGGAATTTTGATCAATTATTAAAAATTTAAATATTTTATATATCATAAATACAGATTTCCTCTTTCCACACAAATTCAAAATACCCTAATAAAAAGGTATGCAACGATTTTGGGCTGGAGGATCCTTTTGCGGAGCGCAGACTTATTAAAAAAAGAGTTTCAGATGCAGTTCATTAAACGCTGGAAAAGATGCAGCCGCAACTGGAGAATGGGAACGAGAACGAGAACGTTTCGAACCCATCTTGAGTGCTTTGCATTAATTTCACATGCAATTTACGCTGATTTATTTGATTTGCAAGCTCAATGTCCCATGTTGCATGTCCGATGTCCAATGTCCAAAGACTGATGTCTGATGCCCGATGCCTGTTGCCTCTGATGCTTTGGAGCGCGGCATGTTTGTCACTCGATGGCGACAGCTACGGAGGCGAGCGACCCTGTTCCTAAATTGGCCCGGTCACCCTCGGCAGACGTCACTGGTGCCGTTCGATTTGATCGATTTGTGTTGATTGCCTGTCAGTTGTTGGCTGGCCAATACAATGGCTCCTGGGCAAAGAGAGGCAGCCGCAGCACCAGCAGCAGCAGCAGCAACAGCAGCATCTTGTTAGGTGTCAAGCGGTGCAGTCAAGTGTTAAATATATGTATACGTATACGTTATACGTATGTACGTATGTAGATGCACTGAGAATTTACGTTAACTAAAAGTGCATAAAATGTGTACGAAAACCTCAACTCAAAGTCCTGCCTGTCAGTCATTCAGTCATCCATTCACTCACTCATTCACTCACTCATTCGTTTGCCTCTCGTTTTGTGCTGATAGCAACTATTGATGTGGGCTCCTCCTCTTCAAGTCTCAAAGTCCCTGTTCCTTGAGAATCTTTTGTTCGACTTATGCATATGTTATGGAGGCGAGGAGCTCTTCTTCTGATGCTGTTGCCGTTGCTGACTCTTTGATTGGCTTTCTTGAAATCCACACTTCAAGTGTTGGAAATTTAATGTTGCGTGTGTGTGGCTCAAGTCTGTGTACATACATATATATGTATGTATGTATATGTAGCTGGGGGATGAGTCGCATTTGTAGTGCTGATTTAAACGCCTTTCGTTCTTACCGTATGCATTTATGCGCCAAATGATTTTTCATGGGAAATCGCTTAAGTCCAAAAAAGTCGAACTGATGTTGTCATATATTTTTTTTTGTGCGGCCATTTTTTGCTGCATTGTTTGAGTAGCTTCATAGAGAAGGCATTGTGTGGGCTATTTGAGTGGGAAAGGGGCCTTGATGTGGTAACCTCTGTAAAATGATATGACTTGATAGCTATAGCTTAACAATACGTCTGCGTATTCATAATAAATACCCGCATAAAGATTAGCTCACTGAATATCTCATTTTGTGCCAGCTTTCATATGCAGATGATAACATTTTTGATTTATGATATTCCATTGATTAATCCAAGGCTGTATCTCCAGTTTCCCATTTGAAAGCTTTTCAATACTTAAACATATTGCTACCAAGTATATTATTTTCTTAAGCCTTGTTGTCTATTTAATTTTTGAGTTAAAGTCTTACACTGAATATCCTTTTAAGCTCTTCCCGCTGTACTTGATCTTTTTCCCAAATGAAGTTTTCATCTTCAAAAAAATGGCAAAGCATTTGCTTAATGCTCGCTCAGCCATGTCCAATATGCAGTCTCCATATTGCAGTACTCGCCAGTCTCTTTTGGCTCAACCCACTCAATTTTTTGTAATGCAATTTCATTGCATTTTGCTTGCTTCGATTTATTGTGTACTCTGCTTGCCTTCACTTGTGTTCCGTTATCATTCTAACGTAATCTTAATCACTTTGCGCAATGTTCATTCATCCACATCATCAATTTCCTTTGCGACGACTGCATTAGTGAAGCGCCCTCTGTTGGCCAAATAAAACCAAAAAAAAAAAAAGAAGAAGAAGAAGCAAAGCAGCTGCTGCATTCGATGGATGCCCATCCGTGTCCCATCCCTATCCCATCCCTGTCCCGTCTTGGACTTGGACTTGACTTGGACTTCAAGCTCTACTGTCTGTTTCTGTGTTTCTGTTTCTACATTTGCTTTTACGCTGCTTCAATGCATTTCGCCGCCTTATCAGATTTGAAGTTATTTTCAAGCTGATAGATTTGCTTTGCTTGGGTTTGAGTGTGGGTTTGGGTTTCGGTTTGGGTTTGGGTTTGGTTTCTGCTCCCCCAACAACCCACAAAATGGCAACTCCCATTTTAATCTATTTTCTACGCGCGTGCTTCCTCTTGTTAGCTGTAGGAACTCCCATTCCCGATCTATAACCAAACACCTACAAAAAAACATCATTTGCTACTTTAATAGTTGCCAATTGTTGTTGTTGTTGTTGTTGCTGCTGTTGCTGTAGCTGTTATCGTACAATCTGCTCCGACCCGACTCGACCCTTTTTGGCCAGTTAGTTAGCCAGTTGCAGTCGCCGCTCTCTTCACCCCCTTCCCCACTGTTGCCATATTAAAAATGTATATAAAGCTCTTAAGCGAACCTGTCCAAAAAAAAAAGAATGGTAGGAAGAGAGGAGCCGAAGTAGAAGTAGAGGAAGTTGCCTCCCTCGATGTTCGCCTCAGCTCTTTTATAGATTTCAATAATAGATTTTTCGAGTTGGTTTCCTGCGTGCCTGCAATTTTCTCTGTCTGCAGCCGCGTGCAAAATTGTTTTCTCCAACTTGGCCATGAACCCGCTGACGGCTCTTTGCCTTCTTTTTGCCCCGGCCAACAACAGTCAGTTGCAGTCAGTGCCAACGGCTTCTGTACGGGACCGGCCAGACTGGACTGGACGGGACGGGACGGGACTGGACTTCGGTCTCTACCGGCACATCTAATGTCTTTCCTTTGTTTCCCTGCTCTTGCACTTGGCCGCAACTGTGCGTTCAACCTTCTTTTTTTTTTTGGCCGCGTATCAAACGGCAGCAATGCAATTGTTTTTGTTACTATTTGCTGTTGTTGTTGTTGTTGTTGTTGTTGCTTGTATATGTTGTAGCCACAATTCGTTGCTGTCCACTTGAAGTGCCACATTTGGAATGACCATTTGGCCTTAAGGCTGCTGCTGCCTCGATAAATGCCTCTGCAATGCGAATTCTCTAGGAGAATTTGAAACTAACTTTTGATTTTCCTAATAGTTTGTCGTTGTGGCGAATAAATTGAATAATTTATTTTGTTACTTTGAGCATCCAACTACCACAAATCCAATTTCAGCAGCATCAAGCCAAAATCTCATTTAAAACTAAGGCATAAATAAAATTAATCACCTGGAAAATTGCTAATAAGCTTTCAAAAGAAAAGTGCATTAAAACGAACTTACTAAGATTAATACTAGATTAAAATACTAGTTCAACAAGGACGTGTTGGCGCTGTAGCCATTGCGAAAGGACACACAGTACACTAGAAAAAGATGAAGATTAGCGCAAGTACAAAGTAAATGCGTGCTGAGATTCTGGCGGATAATAAGCTAGGCACGCACACACACATACACATACACACAAATGATGCACTCAGGACACAGCGAAGGAGGCAGTGGTAATAATTTTGTGTCATCTACCAGGTCGAGCTGAGAGTAGTCAGCGGAATCGAGCGAGTTTCGCCTGAAGGACAATGAAAATAGGTGTAGATGATGTAGCCCACGAAGCGACAGAGACAGAGAGAGAGAGAAACCTATCAACGTATAATGAGAAAAGCTAGCTGCTCTTGGTTATCAGTCCTGCTGCAACTGAAATAGCCCCAGTCATTATCCATTATACATTATACACTATCAGCAAGGCCCCAACGAGCGCCACATGCTGGTCAACGCCAGCAGGCTAAATGTTTATTTAAGCTGTAAAACTTAAAAGCAACTCATAAACTTGGTCCCCAACACTGGGGGACTGGGGTTGACAAAGCGATTTAGTCAGCTCCAATGAAGCCGTTTTAACCATTTGCCAGTTGGCTCACTGGCAATTGTGTGACAGTCTTTTATGGTACACTTAAATGTGCTTTTGGGCACCCATTAGACACGTACCTACATATGAGCTGGAAGTGCAGACGAACTGGGAATTAGAGTCGGTTTTAAAGCGACGACTTAGCAGCTAAGCCCTCAAATGGGTTTTGAAAAAATAAACATTATTACTGAACTCAATACTGGCCTGGAAGTCGATCTGTCCAGTTACAAGCCAGCGTTTATCAGATTAAAAGCAAAGCTCTTACTCCAACAGTTATTATAGAGTGTGAAACTTGAATGCAGTTTTAATAGAAGAGGTATAAGTACTAATAAAAAGTATTTATATGAGATAATGTACTCAAGTAGAAGATGCTTCAGTTGTTAGTTGGTGTTTGGTAGATCTAAGATCTAAGATAGTAAATATGGTTTATTAGTAGAAGATTGCTCATTCGCTCACTTTAACCTTCCAACCCGTAGGTTCAATTAACGTTAAGTTTTAACATCATTTACCTCATTTGGCAATTTCTTAAGTGCTTTCATCTTGAATCTTGAGAGCTGCCATTTACACGCAATTACTTTCATTTTTGGCATGCCAAATCGAAAACTGACTGAAGCAACTTGGCCTCGTAATTATGCGTCAAATTACATATGTGTAATTACTAATTGCAAAACATGCCCCAATATGTTTGGCGCTAATGACAATGCCACCAGTGCTTCAAAGTGTTGTGCAACTTCAAATGTGTGTTGTATGTGTTGCTTGGAGCTATATCTTGTGGCTGGCTCATTATCCGGCGACCTCCCGCAACTGTTTTGGCAGCCGGCCGAAAAAGGGCCACAGAAAATCAATTAGCCAGGGTTCTCTCTGAAGTCGAGTGCTGCTGCTGCTGGTGCTGCCTTAAGCTGTGCCCCCAATGCCAGATCATTAATTTAAGCCACGGGAACACGAGTGACAGTCGCCGGCGCAGTCGCAAATGGAGGCCAAGTGGGCGCGTCCACATTCGATGTGCCTGATGTCTAATTCCTGATGTCTAATGTCTAATGTCTGATGTCTGATGTGTAATGTCTGATGTGTAATTTGTGTACAGAGAGACTTTTGTAGCGACGTACATATGTCAAAGTTCAGGCCCATTGGTGTGTTTTAAACTGGCAACATTAGTGGATAATTAACACGCCCACATTGAGGCTCTGTAGGCAGGGGCTAGGTGCTCTGTGCTCGGTCGGACAGCCGGAGCGTGGATTGCTTTTTGGCCAACTTTGTCATGCAAATGAGTTAAGGCCAGCAAATTTATGTGCCGCATATGTGTCCAACTTGGCTCACAGTTGGTGGTCCCTGTGTCTCTTTGTGTTGTGTGTTGTATGTTGTATGTTGCATGTTGTGTTCATGGTTTCAGCTTGTTTAGTTTGTTCAACAATTTCACGCTGCGCCGAATCTACGAAATGCAACCAACATCACTCATACGCCTCGTGGTGGGCGCTGCACTTTGGACAATTTGGGGCCTGCTCATTATTCCCATAAACTATGTATTAAAATTATGAAAATTAGCTTTAGCTCACACAAAACCATAAAAATTAATTGCCTTGTCGCACTCACATACATATTTCTAATTTAATTGCTTTGCTTGTTATCTTTTCAGGTATGTCCAAACCAGACAGGTGGCGCATAAATCGCACGATTTGTCCAACTGATTTAGAAAAGTGAGTTTAAATAGTTTTCAAGTGATTTGCATAAATTATGATTGCATTTTCAAATCAAATCTACATAAATTTCATATCGAATTGAACCTTTTCCAGCTGTGGGCGTCGCCAGGTGTGACATGTTTTGATATGAGCAGTCAATTCGTTTGTGTAGCCATAAATTGGCTGACGAGAAACGAGTGCGGGGGTACTGGGAATATATTTACACAAAATGATTCGAAAACACCGCATTTAGGAACTTTCCACGGCCATAACTTTATCAAAACTCAACCGATTTTCAAAAGCGATACCTTTTTTTACCCTGAACCCATTCAAAATGGGAAAATGGGCATGATGGTTTTGTTCAAAAGTATGTAACAAACATAAGATAGCATCTCCGACCCCATAAAGCATATATATTATTGATCACTATGAATAGACAATGGAAGAAGAAGAAGCAAAGCAATTGCATCTATGTATGAATGCAGATAACGCATTATGAATGTAAAAACTGGGTTCAGGGCATCTCCTAGTCGGGCACTCTCGACTAAAGCACTCTTACCAGTTTATACAAATTGAGACACCCACAATCAATTAAACGTGAAATTTCAAGATTCTATAATTTGAAAAATCTAAACAGGTAAGGGTCCAAAAAAATTCAAAATTGTATTTTTTGTATAAACTTGAAATGTAGAATTAAACTAGATGACAAATAATGATCAAAATGGCCTTGGTATTGACAATCGGTTCAGATTTGACAAAGTTGTGGCAGTTTGAAGTCTGGGAAGGTCATTTATAAGGAACTTTGGGCACTTTACAAGTCAATTTTTTTGTCACTTTTGGCGTGATTTTTGACAGAAAAATGAAACACCACAAAATTACTTTTCGTATACTTTTTTATACTAATTAAGACACCTACAATCAATTAAACGTAAAATTTCAAGATTCTAAATTTTGAAAAATCAAAAATGGTAAGGGTCCCCCCTTATGCTTTTTTCGCCAAAAAAATCATAAATTTTATTTTTTCAAAAATTCATAAACTTGAGATGTAGAATTAAACTAGATGACAAATAATGATCAAAATGGCCTTGGTATTGACAATCGGTTCAGATTTGACAAAGTTGTGGCAGTTTGAAGTCTGGGAAGGTCATTTATAAGGAACTTTGGGCACTTTACAAGTCAAATTTTTTGTCACTTTTGGCGTGATTTTTGACAGAAAAATGAAACACCACAAAATTACTTTTCGTATACTTTTTTATACTAATTGAGACACCTACAATCAATTAAACGTAAAATTTCAAGATTCTAAATTTTGAAAAATCAAAAATGGTAAGGGTCCCCCCTTATGCTTTTTTCGCAAAAAAAATCCTAAATTTTATTTTTTCAAAAATTCATAAACTTGAGATGTAGAATTAAACTAGATGACAAATAATGATCAAAATGGCCTTGGTATTGACAATCGGTTCAGATTTGACAAAGTTGTGTCAGTTTGAAGTCTGGGAAGGTCATTTATAAGGAACTTTGGGCACTTTACAAGTCAATTTTTTTGTCACTTTTGGCGTGATTTTTGACAGAAAAATGAAACACCACAAAATTACTTTTCGTATACTTTTTTATACTAATTGAGACACCCACAATCAATTAAACGTAAAATTTCAAGATTCTAAATTTTGAAAAATCAAAAATGGTAAGGGTCCCCCTTATGCTTTTTTCGCCAAAAAAATCATAAATTTTATTTTTTCAAAAATTCATAAACTTGAGATGTAGAATTAAACTAGATGACAAATAATGATCAAAATGGCCTTGGTATTGACAATCGGTTCAGATTTGACAAAGTTGTGGCAGTTTGAAGTCTGGGAAGGTCATTTATAAGGAACTTTTCGTTGTTTGGGCACTTTGCAAGCCATTTTTTTTTTCACAATAAAAAAAAACCCCCCAAAATCGCTTTTTGTATAGTTTTTTATACTAATTGATATCTCGTCCCGGTGGTGATTCCAGACCAGTGTTTTTTGGGCATAGTTTGAAAGTCATATTTATAATTTTCGTTTTGCCGGCTCAATACAAGCTCATAATTATTACTCTTGACTAGAGCCCTCTTTGTTGTTGATCATGGTTTGGCCATCACATTAATACTGAATTACAGGTTTAATACAACATTTTTTGGTTGAAACTCAAGTTTTCTTTGGCATCAAAATGATTAGATTTCAATAAATATTTAAACTGTACAACTTTGAAGCATTTCTCATCCCACTTGGACACATTTCTCAACTGCCAACTCTCACATCTTGCGCTCAATCCCATATGGCAAGGGGAAGCCCACACTTCGATCCTCACACGCAGCTATCAGATGACTCCGGTAAACAATCCCAAAAGCCATAGACAATCTCAGACGCGCACTTCAAGTCGACTTAATGATGCGCAGATTAATGTTGCCACAGCAATGGCTCCAGGCGAATGTTGTTGTTGCCACAGAGGAACTGAGAGAGTTCTTAACTGTTGCAGCGGGCAGAGGCAAGTGATGGAGGGGGGGGGGAGGTACTTGCGGGGCACCAAATCAGCCGCAAACGCAACGCCTTTTGTGCCAAGAAACTTTAGCTATTTATTACAAACGCAAATCACTTGAGGCGCAGAAACCAAACTCAAGGATTGACTATCTGACTATCTGACTATCTAACTGTCTGATGAGTCTGCTGCTGAGTGGTTGACTGGCTGACTGGCTGACTGGTTGACTGGTTGGTTGCTTGGTATCAATGTTAACCCAGTTACAAGCGGATATTCAAATGCATTAGCACAGCGTGTCAAATATGACAGGCAGACATTGAAATGTATTCTGGGTTGCCGTTAAAAGTAGCTGTCGGATGCAGCCTGTTTGTCCAACTGCCAGACAGTTTAACAGGGGCGGGGCGGTGCGGTCGGCGTGTGTGTGTGTGAGAAGCTGTTTCAGTTACAAAAAGTCAAATTAGCGCCTCAGGCTCGAGACTAGAAGAGCAGCAGCGAAAATGCCGAAAAACGCATTTTGAAAAGGGTCTAATGGCTGTCGGAAAGTTTGCGGCTGTTAATGATGCTGCGGCGTCTGGAATTTCTAAATGTTAATCGATTTATGATGTTTCCGAAATTAAATGTGTCTGCCTTTGCGATAAGGCGCTACCAGTAGCCACCAATACCAATACTGATACCATCAAATAAGTACCAGAAACACCAAAGTCCCTCCTAACTTGAAAACATTGAAAAACCTTTAAAATGCCACACAAGTTGTGAGAGTCTTTTACGTAGCTTGCTGATAAGACTAAAAGTCAAATCTTGAGGGCCCATTCAAACTGTTCAAACTGTTTAAACTTTAAAACTATTTGCTGCCTGTCTGCAGTTTTACGCGCTCTTTTTTTTTGTCCCGTTTTGGGCGGGCCAAAGTAGCGTAAAATAACAATAAACAAGAAATAATCATGTTGTTGGGGAGTTGCTGCATGTTCTAGTCCTCCCCCCCCCCTGCCCCTCCGGACACTCATCCATCCACTCCCGCACAAAAGGCAATAAGCCAATCATGTGTAAGATTGTTGCTTGCTGCCTGTTATAGCTGTTATAGCTGTTATAGCTGTTATAGTTGTTGTTGCTGTCGTCGCGTTGCCAACTATTCCAAGGATCTGCTAGAAGAGTTTTCCGCCTTATTGGCAGTCGTTAGCTGCTGTCGCAGCTGCTGTTGCTTTTAAATGTCAGTGTCAGCGAAAGTGGCATTGGAGAGAAGAACCTAACAGTACATACATATGTATGTCTTTGTATGGGCATCAAGCGTAAAAAAAAGGGAGAATAACATAACAGTTAAGGCAACCAGTTGGTAGCTGCAAAGGTTGCACATTGTTGTGGTTGTTAAGAACCAGAAAAGGTACTTTTAGGATACTACCAGCCAACAGCTCAGCTCAGCTGTCAAATAAAAATGAGACTTAAACTATATGACTTGGAGTCTTTTATACATTTTGCTGACATAACAAAAAAAGTGTGGCGAAAAAAAAAACATTAAGGCCTGTATTTTAAATGTATATTGATTTATTTATTTTTTTATTGCACAGTTCCAGTTACAGTTACTTTAAAATACTTTAGATAACTTCAAGTCAGTCTTAGCTTACATATTCCATTCACAATTCTTTTCAGTTTTCAGTACAATTCGCAATTATTTAGGTTTGCTTCAGCATGCGGAACAATGATTTCGCTTTCTAATTTTATTGCTTGTTCAGTTGCTCAGCTTGGCCTTCTTTTCGTTTCGAATTGTTCGCTCGTTCTGGCTGACAGAAAAGTCTCTCTGGCTCTTCAGCATACGTTGCTCTCGCAGCTGCCTGCCACTTGAGCCAAATCTGGCTGGGGCCCAAGTGAAATCCGTGAAAAGCTGCAGCAACTACACAAAAAGTAACTAAGGCAGTCGGAAAAGCAGCCGCATTAGTTGTGATTATCACCCAGCTTCCAGACTCCATTCCATACATATATATGTATATATGTATATGGAGCACTGATTCTGTTGTGTGATGCGAAACTTTTGTGTGGGTGTTGATTTGTGAGCTGTTGTCTGCGAGCTGCCTTTGAATTGAAGGCAATTGAATGTTAAGTAACATGTGAATGACTTTTGCGGTCTGGCGAGTAGATAGCCCCAAGGCATACAAAGTACTGCATACAGCCCACTGAATGTGTCAGAAGTAGAACTTTAAGCCAGGCATCGGAAATTGGATTAAATTCGTGTGGCATTGAAACGTAATCAGTGTAAGCCAAATGAGTTTCTTACTCAGCCAAGAAATAACTTCAATTGAAAAAAATTGAAAACTTGAACTTGAGCTACAAATGAAATCGATATATATAAAATAACAGCCAATGAAAAGTGAAAAGAGTGCAAGAAAAATAAAACTGCTGACTTGAGAAAATTTCAATAGCTGACACAGATAGCTGCTAACTGATAGCTGATAGCAGATAGTTTACACTGCTCTACAAATTTCGCTATAAATGTCAAAGTGTCTGCCATTGGAGGCCATCAGTTTGACAATGATTCCATGGCCATTACATAAGTTATCCTGGGTAAAGAGTAACGCGTTGTCATCTATTGGCAATCCCAATCCCAATCGCAATCGCAATCCCAATACCATTCGAAATCACATTCACATGGCCAACACTTCGCATCTCGTGTAAGCCATCATAAAACGCAACCAAAAGTGCGGCTAAACTTTGCAATTGAATTTGCATAAATTGTGCTATGGATCGCTTCAGTTTCTGTTTCGGTTCTGGTTCGGGTTCGGGTTTGGTTTGGTTTGCTCTGTTGTGGTCTGCTCTTCCGTTGCTGCTGTTATGCAAATGGTTTCTGTTTTTTGTTTGTTTTTGTACTCCCTCCCATCTCGTACGTGTGTGTGCGTGTGTGTGTGTGCATTTGAAAATGCATAAGATTTGGCCAAAGATTGCTGTCCATTAATTCAAGTTGGATTTACTTTTAGCATATTTTACATGCATGCGAATTGCGGCTGCGGCTTCAACTGCGGCAACTGCAACCAACGAGTTGGAGTCCGCATTCGATTCAATTCGATTCACAGTTCGATTCGTACGCAAATTTTTGTTGCAATAAATTTGCATTTACCACAAAATGTTTTGAACTATGGGCTTACCCATTTCGGTTTACCTGCGTTCGATTTATTTGTGGCCGCTTTTATTCAAATCGTTTCGCATGCATTCTGATATGGGATAAGGAGCGAGGGTTCAGTTCGAGGTATATTGATTCATTTTTGATTGGTTTGCGTTTTGCATGATGACCTGTGGTTATCATTTAGCTGCTAATTTGGTTGCCAATTGATAAGAGAGAACAGAGAGGAAGCGAGCAGTAGAGAATTTCTTCCCAGCACCGAGTGGGTATTGAATAATAAATAGTTAGAAACGAAGCTGCATAAATAAAGTGGAAGTTGAAATTTCAAAGAAGTAAATAACTTATACAAGTATGTTCTACATACATTATATATCTGGTCAACATAGAAGAATTGCACGAAAGAAACCAGTATTTTATTCATGTCTAACTGCTATGCGACAGCCTATTATAAGTACTTACTGTATATAGTTATTATTGCCTAAGGGCAAATGACTTAATATTCATGACCCACACTTCAACAGCAGCTGGCAGCCAAAGTCGTTGCTCCATTTTCTTACCATGCCTGGCCTCCCCACTTGTGCAAGTCAAGAAGCCGTCAACTTCTCAAGTTGGCTGAAAAGTCTTGCTGACAAGTTGTCAACCAGCGCAAAAGTTTCAGCTCTAAAATGTACATAATTCGATGTCAAAATAGCTAAATTGATGCCTGTCCCACAACAACTCTATTTTAAAAGGCCAATCCACTGGCGCAGTTGGGCTGTTGTGCTCTTGAGCTGTTGAGTTGCCGATATCATTGTGTCTATTGGAAAAAGACCAATAGTCGAGTCGAATCGAATAGAATCGAATCGCATTGAATGCTACAGTTCCCATCATCAAATATTTAAGGCATGTGGCAGTAGTCGAAACCGAAACTGAAACCAGAGCATGCCCCAAAGTATCTATCTGTACAAGTTACTAGACATACTTCCCTATCCCAGTCAGGTTGCCTGCCGTGCATGTGTAAATTAACAAGTTTATTGTTGTGACCCAAAGTCAGCAATGGGTCAGCAGCCTAACAAACCCTAACAGACTGGCCCAAAAATGACAGTCTGGTATTTTTGTAGTCCTCGTCCATACCCAAAGTGTTTACGTTGAGCATCGAATGTAGGCCCAATGGTATGCAGAGGTGTGTATATATATTTTCAGAGCCCACTGTCTCTGCAGCACCCTGCACACCCAACATTATCCATTTCCTGGTTTATTGGTTAGTTTCTATCCTGCTGTGTTGTTGTCGACTATTTTGTTTTGTTTATTCAAACAGGCCCAAAGTTCGGCCGCTTTGCGGTCGGCCCTTAAATCCTTAAAATGCCTCAATATTTTCCACATTGTACGAGCCAAGCCCAATGACAACAATAAAGGACACACACACACACACACACACATAGAGAAGTTGTACGTGGACACGTCAATGGTGCTCATAAATTTTGCATAAAGTTGGTCAGTTAATGGTTTTAAATTTGTTCAGCTGTGTTTGCGTACTATGTAGGCTAACAACTTTATAGAGGTTTGTGCGGTGGTCGGTCACTTAAATGTTTTACCAAAATATTTCGTTTAAATTGTGGTTCACTTACATTTCACTAAATGTCCAAGTTTTCTGCCTAAGGAATTCTTATCAATTGCTGCTCCCCAAATAGTTTAAATACGCTAAATGTGTCAGCTATGATTATTTTGCTAGCTGCTGGGTTAAGTCTCATACCAGTAATCTGACATTATTTGCTTTTCCGGTAATGCATTTCATTTAGCTTGTTTATCTGTCTGTCTGTTATATAAGCCCGCAAGAACTTTACTCACAACTTAATTAAGTTCAATCAAAGCGCACACACCACACTTTAAGCCGCAGACAGCGCTCTAGACACACTTCCAGTTCCACCCACACTCACACACACACACAGAGAGACACATTCGCAGATAAACGCCCACCCACACTCAGGTGTAATTTGCACAGAAATTAGCGACACTTTAAACTTCTGAACTGGCTAAAAGAAACCTCAACATTTGCCTGCCAGACAAACTCACCTCACCGACACCGACTCTGAATGTCTGTACTCCACTTCATCTTCCTGCTCTTCTCCTCCGCCACCCCCGCAAACAATTTCCGAATCACTCAGCCAGAACTAATGCGATTCATTTTCGTGTAAACTAGCGAAACGCAAAACTTTTACCCAAGCCAACAAGAAAAATAAAATAAATCTAGCAAAAAAAAAAACAAAAAAAAAACAAGTATACAAGTATATAAATAATGCTACCAAATAGGCGGCAGTCTTTGGCAAAAGGCATTGGAAATTTATAGCGTGGTAAGGGCTGGCTATAAATTTTGTATTCTCCAGCGTTGAAATTCAATACCAGAAAAATGCAGCTCACGATTCTCAACAAGTGCCGCAGCTAAGTGCAAATTGGTCACTGCAAAGTTGAACAAAAAAGTCAAAAATATAAAAAAAATCTAAACGAAAATAAAAAACAGGCTAGCAGGAAGTCAAAGTCAGTCAGTTTGTCAATCAGTGCAAACTAAAAACTGCAACCGCCTGCAGCATAAAAATTTGTTTATTCTCTATGTCAACATTTTTTTTGGTCAATTTTGTGGGTCTTGTCCGCCTGCGGCTCGAATTACAATTTTTGGCACTGATATATGCACAATAAATTTGTTGGCTAAATTTCTCGTTAGCTTATTTCGTAAATGTATGTTGCCTCATAATTTCTGGCTCAATATTTATAGAGTCCAACTTTGGTGGCATTACGTACATATATTTTGCTTTTTGGTTTTTGCGCTCTCCAAAATTTGTCAATTTGCGTTTCGCTTCAAATTTGACATTTGATGTGGCACATTTGTTGCCAAAGCATTGGCAAGTTTTTGAGCGTTTGCAGTTGCCCTGTCGAATTGGCATTGCTTTCGGGGGATTGGCTCTGAAAAGGGGTCAAATTGTAACGAAATAGTTTCTACAAAAAATACACAAACTGTGAGTAGATACAAATGGTTTATTCAAAGGCCATTCGAATTGTGGGGCAACATCATTAATCTACATAAATAATATAATCGCATATAGAGAGTATTTAATAGTCGATCAGTTTCTGCTGCTGCACTTTTACTTATTGCAATTGTTTTTGTCACTTTCATCTTACTGCTTTTACTTTCATCTCAGCTGGCACATTGCAACTCCCATTAACCCTTGTGTGTCCTTGGCTGACTTTAGTATGCATGAAACCAGCACAGTTGACAGCTGCGTCCCTTTTACAGGCAACCACACATATCCTTGAATAAATATTTTTGTATTTTCTCTTCTTTTTTTGTCTCATATTTAATCAATTAAAAACGTGTACGTGCACATTTGTTGCCAGCCGACCCCAAATGCAAACAACACAAATGCGTAGCAGTCCCCAAACTGTGGCAGAGAGGCAGCGTGGCAAGTGAGAGGTGGCATGCCTCAAACCGCTCATAATCATCACAGACAGCAAACTGCACATGTGTGTGCACCCACAGAGCACACAAAGCTCATAAACAGAAGCAGCAGCTGGTTAAAGGGATGGGGGACAGGACAAGCATTTTAATTTCAAAATAATAAAACCCGACAAACCTGCAACAGCCCCAAACCCCAAACCCCAAAGCTGATCTGATGCTCTGACAATGACATGCAATTGAAGCGACCCGTGCCGTGCACCAATCCTAGCCATCGTTGGCCTTTGTCTAATTGTCGCCGGCTTCCATGGGGCCGGGCCCATCATAATGCAGTCCCAGCTCCAAACGTTTCCCCAAAGTCGGTGCGGCAGGGTTGGCATGTAAAATGTGCGCATATGTTGCGTCTCTTTAGTGGTTCACGCCGGGAATGGGACCTGTCACACATCCGCACTGTCCTGCCCTGCCAGATGTGGCCTCCCCCTCCCCCCCCCCCCCCCCCCCCCCCCACTCCAGTCCATAAACCCAGACACGCTCCTTTCGTTTTTGTTGTGTCGACAAACAAATTACGACTGTTATTTTCAAATCATTTGGGGCCACTGCGTGCCGAGCCCTTCACATGGTCACCTTTTGTTGCCTGCTCTTCGCCGAGGGCTCTTCGCGTTCAAATGCTGTCAAAGTACAGTTTTGGGTGGCAATTCCAGTGTGCATAGGAGCACTCACGACATTAGCAAGTAATTTCAGTCGGCAATTATTTAAAATAAATTGTTCAAATTTATATTTTTTAAAAAATATGAAACAAGCTATTGAATTTCTTTCAGCAATTTTTTGAATATGCTCATTTTACGTAAGAAATACATATTTTAGTAAAAATGTATTATCCTTCTAATCTTATTTTGACTACATAATTTGAGTTTCAATTCAAAATCTAAGATCTTGTGAAAGTGTGCATTTTAGGAAAAGACTGTTAAAATTAAGCACCGCCTTCCGTTCCACTCCTTTTTCTGTGCACTTCCTGCATTTGATGATCGGCTATTGGCTTAAAGACTGCAAGCCATTTGGCCATTTTAACTGTACAAATAAACTCAAATTCGCATTTGCAAAGTGGGTTTTATATGCTTGGCTTTTTTCATTCTTTTTTTTGTGCCGACAATAACAATAACGAGCAAGTGTAAATGGCAATATAAATCAAATATGCGGCAGACGCAGCAGTTCACCTACATGCCACCTACACTGGCGATAGTCTGCAGCAGCAACAAAAACAAACACAACAACAGCAACAACAACAACAGCATTCGTGTTTGTCATTTCAATTGAAATGTGCGCACATTTGCACTGGGGGGACATTTAAAAAAAAAAGATCGACAAAAAAACAACAAAATATATATATATATATATACTATACACAAACACACACTTAAATTTATGCTATAATTTTCTTGTTTTATGTGCTTTCTGGGGCGTGGCACAACAAAAAAATTGGCAAGCCACGAGAGCGAGAAAGAAAATTGAAGCTACACATACACAGATACACACACACACACCGACAAACACACACCCATTTGGCATTTGTGATGATAACAATCATTTTGAGTGTTTGCCTCATTTTCAACGCACCCATTTTGTGAGTGTCAGTGTATGTGTGTCTGTCTGTGTGTGTGTGTGTGTGTGTGTGTGTGTGTGCAAGTCTCATTTTGTTTTTTTCATATATTTATTTCAGCTGCTTTTCGCTGTGCTAACCAGTGTCAGAAAATGCATTAACATTAACGCAGCTCACTCCTAAAAATTTCGTTCGCTGCTTTTTTTTACATTACACGAAATTATTTAATTTCCTGCAACGCCTGCTCGCAATTTGATGAGCGGCTGTCAGACGTCCGTCCAGGGCGGAGGGTAGCCCTCACCCGCCCTATCACCACGCCCCCTCCGCCTGACGATGTTGTCCTGCCCTCTGCGTACCATTAAAGTTATGATGTTGCTGTTCATTTCTCTCTCTCTCTCTCTCTCTCTCTTTCTCTCTTTCTCTTTCTCTGCTTTTTTTTGTTTGCGTACCTTTTCCCCGGGAAATTCTCGCGGGCGCACACACGGATAATTTCTTCATATTTTTTGTAAGAGCATTTTTTCTCGTCTCTTTGGCATCGCTTATCGCAGCAAAGTTAATGACTATGTGGGTCATTAGCATTTCAAGCGTGTGCCCCAGCGAAAGTATATTATAGGGGGTGCCCTGCCCCCAAAGCTCCAGCTTAATGCAAATTTAAGATGTGGCTTTAAGGGAAAGAATCACTACGATGAAATGTGCGAATGATGAGAAAGCTGCAACTACTCGGGAGCTGCAATGAAAACTAGTAAAATGTGATTTCAATATTGAGTTGGGAGCAAAAACTTTGCAGACACAAAAGCGATTTAATGTCACTATTCAATTTGCCGTATCCAATATGAATTATTTACCCGATACTTAAATCGAATTCTAAATACTGCAAGTAAATAAATGTTGCCGTCTGCATGACATTCAAAAGTGCATTCACTTCGGAATCAAATCTGTTTGTAATAATAATAATAATAATCAAAGGCAATAAAAAACACTAAAAGCAACTGCTTCAGAGGGACTGATAGTGTCTGCCTGTGCCGCTGCCTCTGTCTGTGCCTCTGCCTCTGCCTCAACAGGCTGCATTATGCTATACCCCAATGATGTTGTTGATATGATATACAAAATTGCATTTATAAGCAATCATGTCAACGCCCAAAAGAAATATGAAAAGACGTTGTTGTAGTTGTCGCTTGACAGGCAGACGCCACAAGTCAAGTGGCAAGTGGCAGGGTGCAGGGTGCAAGCAGCATATATGCCAAGGGGGCAAAGAGCAGGCAGACAGGCAGAAGCAACATTTTGCCAAGCGCCTCGAGAAATTTCACTTCACACCTACGGCACGATGCGACGTCGCCATGAAATGGAAACGGAAGTGAGTGTAAGGCATACAGGAAATGCATTCGGGATGTCTGATGTCGTTTAGTGGGTGGGTGTTGCCACCTAGCTGGGGCGCCATCAGTTTTTTTGCTCGAATGCACCGCTGAGTGAAGCGTCAAACTGTAAACGCCCCCTAAAGGCGAAGTTGTGAAAGTGAAACCACGAGCATATATATATTTAATGAATAACATAGATATGATGATGTGATTCCAAGTAAACAGTGTATTATTTTAGATATGTCGTTAGTTTGGCTACTTGAATATGCATCGTAACCATATCCGCAGATGTTGATATATGATCGCAATTTCGCGCTGAGTAATTGCTTGCCCTACACATTTGTCGGTTAATTTGCATTTGAGAGAGTGAGAGAGAGAGAGAGAGAGAGAGAGAGAGGGAGAGGGAGAGAGTCTCAAATTACTTTTAGCCTTTGAGCTGATGGCCACTTTGGCAGATATTCAATCTGTGGCATGAGGCAGGCAGGCAGGCAGACAGGCAGACAGGCAGCACAAAGCTAATGCCGGATTGTTCTTGCCTCATGCCTCATTGTGGATGCTGTATGCCTGTTCTCTGTTGCCAGATGTTTGATGCCGACGATGCTGACAGTTGATTGAACACTTTTGAAATGACAAAAACACCCCACGGGTGACATTTCTCAAAACACTTTACGATCCCCATCTACCCAACTGGACTGCCGCTGCCTTGCACCCTTGCCACCTCTTTTGGGCTGTTGTTGGCTGGTTAGGTGTTGCAACCTTGATTTACGGCGCTGCCTGAACTTGGCCGCCGGCTATCGATGGCCCCAGATTATGGACTGAGAAATGGTAGCTTGGGCTTTTTGCATTTGCATCGCTGCTGCTGAATCCCGGCGGCCAATCATTAAAACGTCGGCATGATGAGTTTGCGTCCAACTTTGCAGTTTCACTGAAGCTGTAGTTGCAGCTAGAGTTGGAGTTGGAGTTGGAGTTGGAGTACTTTTGGGCGCTGCTCTCTCGCGGTTTTAAATTACCATTTTAATGCTGCCGAGTGCCGTTGATTGATGTGCTCTGCTCGTCTCTGCGCCTCTGTCGTTACTCCATTGCAGTCAGTCAGTCAGTCAGTCAGTCAGTCCGTCAGTCGTCGTCGGCAGTTGGCAGCCAAAATGTAAATGGCTTTTCTGCAGCGTTTTTCCTGCTAACAAGCTTTTGGCATTTTCTTGTCGACTTTAACGTTTTTCTTGCTTCTTCTTTTTTCTCGGCTTTAAAGGCATAAAAACTTTAATGCTGGCCATAAAGAAACAACATCAACATCAACTGCCCTGCTTGCACCTCTTCCGCTCTCCACACCCCCTCCCCTCTCGCTCTCTCTTTTAGAATACATATTAGCTGCTACTTTGAGACACTTCATTAGGTTTCTATGCCGCTGCTGTTTCCCTGTCGATTTGAGTTATGTGATAAGCTACTATCCCACAAGGGCCGCCCACAGCCCACCTCACCCTCCTCGTCGCTTGCCACATTATTTTGACGTGGTCGCCGCGCTGATTGAGCGCAAGTGCCGCGCTGTGTGACAACCTGACAGCCAGATACTTTGGGGCTTTTAAATGCGCTTCTTTTTAGCCCCGACTTCTCATATACATACATACATATTTATACCCTGAACCTATTAAAAATGGCATAAAGGGTATTATGAATTTGTGCAAAAGTATGTAACAGGCATAGGAAAGCATCTTCAACTCCATAAAGTATATAACTCATTCAAATTTAGATTGTTCATCTACCATAACTTTGCCCAAACTGAACCGATCCTTAAACTCGATGCCTTTTTTTTTGATAGTTTACCATTTTTAAAAATCCTGCATTTAAATTATAATCACTTGTGAAAACTCAGTTATTCAATGTAATACCATATGGGGCTAATGGAAGAAGAAGAATACAGATAAATAATTATGAATGAATGAACGTTGAGGGTATCTCCTAGTCGAGCACTCTCGACTAGAGCACGCTGACTTGGTATATATACATTTGGGCACATTTGTTGTGTGGCTCTTAAGCAGCTTCTGGAAGATCGGCTTGCTCCCCTGCCACGTCAACAATGTCTATACGTCTGCCCCCGCTGACCCCGCTGCCTGTCATGTCTCCTGCCGTGTAGCGAATGTTAATGAGCTGTTAAAACTCAACGTCCATCGTGGACGCATCTCCAAATTAAAACTGCAGCAGAGCAACAAACTGACGATGGCTTTGCACTGTTAACTTGTCTTCTGTGCTGTCAGTTATGTTTTTTCTTTTTCTTTTACCATTCAGTTTGTCACGGCTATATATAGTTTCATTAGTCCGGCTACGATTGGCCAACTAACAAGACTGCAAGGGGGCGGGGAGTGAAATGTGTAGGCTACTGATTGCATCTTTTGAATGAAGACAGTACTTATAATAACAACTAATGAGTTGCATTCGGTCAGCTAATTAAAAGACAGTTCAAACTTAATACAATTATGAAAATAAGATGTTACATAATAGTGTTTCAAGTGTCCATTGATAAATTGTATAATTAATTCAGGTATTTAATCAAATCATAAGAAAATCAGCTAAATTACTTGTCACTTCCACTTTCGTCTTATTTATTAACAAGTATACGCCCCTTATTACCGAGTAGGCAACTTTGGACTGCAACGCTTTTACTTGTTGACAGCTTTGGCATTTAACTCTAAACGCTGTCAGCACCCACTAAAAGCGGTCACTTGAAAGCCTCTTAGCATTCACATTCGCATTCACATCATTTAAGTAAATCACTGCAAATGAGCCTCACATGTAGCTGATGATTCCATTTGCCCTCGCTACCCCGTCTTTTGATAGCAAGTATTTGCCAGCAAGCTCTAAAGTTTCGCCCCCGCGTTACGATTTTCTCAAGTGTCTCGCATGACAATAAGCCGGTCCCAACTCCGGTTGAACTCCAGTCTTCCAGTCCAGTCGGTCGTGTTGTTGTGCCTCTATCAAACTGAAACCCTATACCCAAAACGCAGTTGATATTGTTGCGGAGTGCGCTTAAGCGGCTTCTGCTTGTCAAGCACTCGGAGAACCCGGTGGCAAGCAAATACTTTGGCGCCCATGGAGTAGATCTCGTATTACCCAGGGCGACTGAGTGCAATAATTTACTTGCTCCGAGTTATGGCTCTTAAATTAGTTGGCAATCGCTGGCTGGAATGGGCAATGGCCGAGGGACGAAAGTTATACAAGCTGTAAGCCTTAACTGGCTGAGGGACATGCTCCCCAAACAATTTGTCTGCTCCACAAATTCTGTGGCGCTTTTCTGGCAATTACTCGTCTAAAATAATTGGCAATGCCGCAAAATTGAAATAAAAATAAAAAACACAAACACAAACGAACAGAAGCCGAAACAGAGAACTGCAGACCAGACGTCAAACAATCAAAAACTGTCTGCTGACTTTGACTCCAACTCCAACTCCGATTCTGAGTTTGGCTTTGGTTACGGCTTTGACTGGGGTCTGCTCGTTAGGGCAGCGATATCCGCTTCCGCTAGAACTGTGACTGGCATTGAAATTGAAAGAAAAACAAAAGCGTGAAAGGATTTAGCAGCAATCACAGTTTCAATATTAATAGTTGGCTGGGTTTTCTACTCATTTTCCCACCTTCCACTTTTTTACGCCTTCTCAGCATTTTTGCTGCGTGGCTGCCTTTGGCTTTCATTTTATTTGGTCTCAGTGGCAGCCCTTTTGTCCACCACAGACATTGGCCAGAATGCCAGCAATATAGCAACAAACAAAGCGCAAATCGAAAAAGCCACCTCCAATGTCCACACCCATAAAACCGATTTCTATTTGCCGTCTATTGACGTTATTGACTGACTGCCTGTGTGTGTGCCACTGAAGGCTGCGGGCCAGGATACAGGATTCAGCATCCAGGTTCCAGCTGTGACTAGCAGCAAAACGACGTCGTCTGCGGTGCAAAATAAAAGAAGGGAACATAAAAATAAGTAATATTTGACAACGCTTTCGTTTTCGTCCGATTCCTTGTCCGTTTTCCCCTTTTCCCCTTTTTTGTTTGCATTTTAACTTTCATTTTCAATTTTCATTGCCCTTTTTTGCTGGCCTTTTATTTGTGGCCGGCTGAAAATTATGTAGCATTTGGATTTACTTGGATTTTAAATGCTTCCGCGTATCCATAAAATAAGTAAAAGCGTGTAAAATGCACCTGAGCCACTTTTTAGAAATACCAGACAATGCCCAGACAATTGGGGATGGGGCTGAGGGCTAAACAATTGGAAAAATATAAATCTTTTGTGCTGTTTATCGTCGCTTGCAACCTTTTACAGTTTTTCAATACGTTTTATTGCCCAAGGGCATATGTGGCACATATCATATTAAAGACGTGCTAAACGTAGATTTTAATATAGGATTTAATGCATGTGTTCTGAAAGGAATTCAGATTAAATACATAGTCAAAGAGAATAAATATCTGAAATTGCAAACTGTTAAGCTTCATTCGTTCATTCATGTAAAAGCTCAAACACACTTTATTAACAGGAAATTCACCTTAATTCAATCGCTCAGCATTTTAACAAACTGAAGAGTCTCACAGACCAAAGGGCGGCTATGATGTGGATATCCAGCTCCTATAATTGTATTTTCGCTTGCAAATTGTAATAAGCGGCAATTATTAATTAGAATAATGCTCATTAAAAACTTGCTGGGGCGCATAAATTTCAACATAATTTGATTGCTGACACAGAGAGAGAGAGAGAGTGAGAGGGGAAAAGAGAAGCGATGAATTTAAATGAAATTGCCAAGAGGCAGTCGGGTACCTCAGTCAGTCAGCCAGTCAACCAGTCAACCAGTCAAGCTACGTCAAGCCTCGCTGCTTATCGATTACATCTCGTCATGCGTCAGCCGCCCACACAGACAGACAGACAGACACCCACAGAGAGAAAGAGAGAGAGGAGATGTGGGAGGGGAGGGGAGTTGCTTAGCTCTTGCTGAAGGCCACCATCGGCTTAGTGTTTTGGAGTGTGGCAAATAAATTGACATTTATCTGTGTGTAACAAGATCAAGCATACGCAACGTTGCCCTCTCGAGTCTGCGGCTCTGGAGTTGTGTTTGCATTAAGCACTCAGCTAAGCTGTGATTCTGTGGCATACGCGCTGATACTATTGCCTTAATGATGCATGTACGGGGGCTCTGCAAGCCAAAACGGCAGCCGATTCTAATCGCAACACGGCGTATGAGTAATTTATATTGCGTATACTTTCGCTTTGACCTGAGGCGCACGCGAACAAATTAAAACGGAAACCGAACTGCCAGCAAAGTCAAGAACTGGAACTCAAATCCAAAGTGCTTGGAGCTGGAACTGATGATGGATTTCAACTTGCATTGAGGTTAACGTGCGTCATGTTCTGCTTAGAAGAAACTACCGACAGCTACTTGACATTTGATTCGCCGATTAGTGCGTGGCAAGTCGTGCGTATATATATATATGTGTGTGTGTGTGTGTGTGTGTGTGTGTGTGTGTATGCCCCACCACTTTGCGGTACCGGCGCCTGAAGCAGCGCATTTGAATTCAAATTGCAAATTTAGTTTTTATAGAAAAGTTTGCAAAGAAAATGTTGAAGGAGGCATGAGATTGAACTGGTGGCAAGCCACAACTAGGGCTGCAGTAACTTTGCAACTTAAACGACGGAACTAGTTCATTTCCCATTATAATATATCGTGAGGTATTTGAAAGTTTTTAATGTGTTTATAGGAATATTTAAATTGAGCTCGATTCAAATGGTTAACTTAGTTTCCTCAAGATCTGCGTAACTGGTTCCTTAACTATCTAAACAGTTTGTTCACGAGTCCTTCAATGATTCACTTAGCACATGTTCCAGCCCTGTGTTCATATGCGTGCGTCGCTTCTTGGCGTTGGCTATCAGCCATCGTGTTGCACGTTGCACGTTGCACATGCAACTTGTTAGCTGCCGACTAGTTGAGTTGTTGCCAGAGTTGACAGCTCTGAAAACTTTGCTGACAGGCCAAACTGAATATAAGTAGCTGTTAAGTAAGTTACCAACATGCAGACTTATGGTTACTTAGTTTAACTGTACTGTGATAAACGGAACTTGCAAATCGAATAACGGATGGCCTTAGAAATACATATGTTTAAAATATATATTTAAATAATTTATTTAATATTTTAATTTCATAATGCCACATTTCGCAAACTAGTTACGCCACAAGAGCTTAATTATTTATTATTGCATAACCCTATTTTCCACACAGGAGTATGTAATACAGATAAATATTTAATGAACACTTCTAACCTAGTTTACTTTCACTTCTTCCCTTTTTTTTTTGCAGAACTATGCCATAAACTCCTAACCCAAATCTAGAGCAATCCAGTCAGCAAGCAACAAGGTGAGTAACCCATTTCCCATTTGTCATTTCCCATTTTCATTGCATTTGTTGTATCAGCCACAGACTGCATAACGCAATTAGAAAACGGAAATCACACATAAAACCAATTTGTAACTTGATGAGCTATAGAACTTGACAAATTTTAAGCATTTGCCATCAAATTTCCTGTCCCCAAAAACTGATAGGATTTTAATGCAACACGGAAATTCGCTCAACGAGCCAAAGACCAGTCGAAATCCATTTGCAAAAAGTTCTCCCATTTCCGCAATGTACAAAACAGAGACCGAAAAACTCTCACAAATGGAGAGAGAGTGCATGAAAGTAAGAAAGGTAAAAAACTAAATAGAAAACTGGCACTGATGGCGGGATAAGGGAAATGTAGGTAAATGTTGTTCGCCAATTCTACCCATTTGTACTGAACGTACTTTAATTTAATTAACAGGTTGTCAAAGTGTGCTCAGAATGCAATATTAGCAAGCTGAGCAACAAGTTTAACTCAACGATTTGTCAAAGCAACAAGTGCACAGTTTAAACTGATGGCAAAGCTGTCATTTAAAACTAAATGTACCGTAATTTGCCATGAGCTAAGTATTTCCCAAATAGGTGCACTTCAAAATCCGCCTGACCATTGGACAGCCTGACAAAATGACTGAGAGACTCTTTCCACTGGCATTGTCCACAAAAAAGTTGGTCTACTGCTCTTTTGCAGGTTTTTTCTTTGCAGGTTTTTTGTTGTTTATATAAAAAAGACTTTACTGAATTTTCACTTATTTCGTGCTGCATATTTAAATTACCTTTACGTGCTTCGGCTTCACATGGCCCAACTGGGCGCAAATCATGAATAAATAAATATTATGCATAAGTATAATTCAATTACCAAGAGCGAGAATACATGAAATAGGATCCCCCATGTAGGCTCCACCTCGCGTCCTTTGGTTGTCAGGGAGCCGTTTTTGGCCATTTTAAAAATAAAAGGCTGCCAAAAATGTGGCAGTCAGTGCTTTTATCCGAACTGGGGACACTTTATAGGCACTTCATTGATTTTCATTGATTTTGTGTGAGTTATTTTTATAAAGGTTTTTCATTTTTAATATATATATATATATATAAATGCCTGGCATCTTCTTTGTGTCGATGGGCGAGTAATTTATTGATTTGCTTGTCCTTGGGTATTTATGGCTCCGAAATTGCTCTGGAAATTGTGTTAAGAGGAAACAACAGGCTGCTGGTTTAATATTAATACCGTGTAAATTGATAATAACGATTCAAGTCGAAGTAAAATGAAAATATTATATCTTTCATTTTGACACACTTGTATTAAATTGCACTTGAAATTAAATTGCTATCCAAGTACGTGCTTCTAAATATCAACTCAATCTTTTTCATCTCTAATTAACTAAAATCTGTTCCATTACTTATTTTGCCACTGCTTTATTATTTCCGAACTGAAGCACAATGCTTCACAGAGTGCCCAGAATTTAGCTCGACTGCACAGTGTCCACAGTCGATGCTGTGGCTGAAAGTTCCATAAATCACTCAGTGGAATCAACAGGTTGCCATTGTCCCAGTCAGCCCCAATAGTCTGCCCATTTTTCAAGTGCCTGCATTCAATTAACAGTTGAATTTATGTATGGGGAAAACTCGGATACCAGATCCCCCCAACACACATACATACACACATACACACACCCACAGTAAGTATTTCACATTCAGTCGAAAATTGTTCGTATGAACTGCCAACTGCAATTAAAAGGCAATGAATTTTGCTCTTTCCTTCCATCTCTGTCCGTTTCTCTTGCTCTCTCGCTTCATCTCTGGCTTTGTCTTTGCTGGCCTGGCAATGTGTGGGCGTTTCAGTGGGTGTGGGCAAAAAAGGGCGTGGCCAGGCGCCTGGTCGCGCATAGCATTCGCCTTAAAAGTAAAACACTTAACTTAAATTGTGTTCAACAGCTGGAAATAAACGGCAGATGGAAAAGTAAAAGAAAAACGCGCATTGCTTTAATTTTCGGCATCATTTTGGCTAGCGATCCCACCCAAACCCCCCAACTGCGATGTGATTATAATTTATCGATTCTACGGGCAGCGGGCGACATCTGCCAGTGACTGTCTAAAAATAGTTTGTGCATGTTTTATGTGCATTTCATACATTTTATTTAAATTTTCCACAAAAACTCAATCTGCCCTACCCCTTGCCCTGCCCCCCTGCTTTGCACCCCTTTCAACCTATGGGGAACATTAGCCAAAGCTGCTGTCGCCCTTTTGGCAACACATTTCACATTTTTCATTATTTCCACATTTCATGACAAAGTGGAATTTGAAAATGTCTTCGTTTTCTTTCTTTTTGTGCCGCTACACAAGCAGCTGTCGCAGACACGCCCCTGCCCACACCACCACACCACCACCCACCTGCCAAGTTGCCCCTGCAGCAGCTTGCTAATAAAATTATTAACGTGTAAATTCTTGCGACTTATTTAGCTGCCAATTAATAAATTTTATCTTCAGTCAGGAGTCGTTTGTTTCTTGTTCTTTTTTTTCTTTATTTTCTTTTGTTATTTCAACGCATTCCTATGGAGGCTGTTGGTATTTCCCGAACACCCCTCCACCCCACGCCACTGCCCAATATGTGTCTGGCATATTAATGAGCATTTGTTACACTTCTTGTCGAAAATTTATGTGTCCAGGTTAAATTCTTGGGATTTCAGTGCCGCTTTATTCGGTTTGTTCATTTGTTAAATTAATTTATGTTCTTGTCATGAAAATTTCTTACAAAATATTTAGTGGCATTGCCAAACAATGAATGCGTTTGGATAGGAAACTTGTTCAACCCTTTGATATTCAAATTTGTAGCTCTGATGTCGCAAGTGAAAATTACGCAAGAGCACAAAATGTGTGGAGGAGAATTTAGAGCAGCGGTTTTCTCTAAGAGTGGCCATTAGTTGTACCTAGTGATTTAATACTTGCAACTAACTGTTGCATCTGGCTTTACCTCTGCTTTATCATTCACTCTTCAACTCTTTTCAACTTCTCGTTCTGTTGCTCTCTATCCTGCAACATATTAGCATGCCGGACACGTTGGCATTGGAAAACTTCAATTTGCCAAAAACTCCGCTGGGGGTGGTCATAAATAAGTAGACAAACTTTCCACCCCAAACCCCATTCAGACACGCCTCCACATTAAACTTTGACCCATTTTTCCATGCTCATTTGCATAGCGAAGTCGAAACTCAGTCTGTGCTATAAAAAAAAACCCTTTCAAAATAAATTAAAAACCAAATCTAGCTAAATATTTAACAGGCACACACATGTGTGGCAGCCGCACAAGACACTCAAATCCCAGCCCTAACCTCGAATGCCCAGGGATGTAGTTCAGAGATTTAAAAAAAAAAACCCAAAAAAGGAGAACAGAATAGAAATAATTTAAAAAAATATATAACAAAGAGCAAGCACTCTAATTGTTATATGTTTATCCGCACAGCAAACATGGCGAACTCTGAACTATAAGCACGCGGCGTGACCTGCCCCAACCCTTAACTCTAACCCCAACCGCAATGCCAAGACCAAGTCGGGCTCGCAGTCGCCCTTAGTTACTCTCGCCTGGCGCCATTGTGTCCCAGTCCCTGGCTCGACGTTGGCTTTGGCGTATTTTTAATGTTCGCCACTAGCTCCAAAATGTATTTCACTTCATTTTTTATGTGCGCCGCCCGGCGGCTGCCCAAAAAAAGGCACAGTCCCCACCCCACCCCACCCAACGCTTAACCCTCTCGGCCCGCTTTACCCGCTCATACCGTGCTGCATGAAAATGTATTGCCGTGGCAATGCCGTCCAAAAAAAAGGTTTGCGTGCCAAATTATTGTGCCAGTGGCCCAAAGTTTTTTCTTGCTGGCTGACTTCTGGTTTTTTTGCCTCTTGTGCTTTTTTTCTGCTGCTGCCAGTTGGCAGCAGCCAAAACGCAAAGTGCGTTGTACTCCACTGTTTTTAAGGCTGCCAGCGAAAATCGATATTTCTCCCAAGCGCACAACTTGGCGTATGAGCAATGTGACAAGCTGGGCTACAAAGGGGTACCAACAGTCCAGTTCCTTTATAACTAACGGTTTTATGACTTATGCCAACTCTAATAAGGTGACAATAGTTAAACGCAGTTTCGTGCATTATTAAGATTTACGATATGCAGCTAAAGCAGTCAAGATTAATTGCAAACTATAAAGAAATATATTTGCTTTAAAGATAAAATACATAAAAATATTTTATATTACTTTACCTAAAGCAAATCGTTTCTACTTAAGATTAACGTTCGCATAATCTTAAATTGTATATTTGAGAAATTAGTCGGAAATCGTTTGAAACCTTGCCTGAGCTTTTTCAATTGTTTTATTAAGTTTTTAATAGTTTAACAGACTGCCAATGCTTTTAGTGGATATAGATACTTAAGTGTTAGCTGGCAACAAAGCTGCAGCAGGAAAAGCCGCCTGGGAGAATGGCAAACTTTGCGCACATGTGCCAACGTCCAAGAACAAAATAATATATAATTTTTTATGTGAACTGCGTTTTGCTTCTTTTTAGCGTTTTTTGTTGTTGTGGTGCGCATCGCTTGATTTGCAACACAGAAAAAATAAATAAATAAAAAAAAACGTAGCGCAAAATGCGGCAGCGCCTTTTCAAATGGCTTAATAAGCAGCCACGAGCCACAACAGCGAAAGCAGCAGTAACCACAACAACAACAACAACAGCAACAACAAGGGGAATATCTCTAGCTGTCTCGGAGTTGCAGACGCCGTGGCAGACGCGACAGATGCAGACAGACAGCAGGCAGCAAGCAGCAAGCAGCATGCAGCTGGCAGGAGGCAGGAGGCAGAAGGCAATGAGCAGAGCAGACGCCATGCGGCAAAATAAAAACCCAAAACGCTATAAAATAGACACAAAAACGCGAGCTAGGTATCTAAAAATATATATATCGCCCGACTCACGTATATATATATATATATACGTACGCGTATATGGCCGGAGTATGAGGGTCGCCAAGTGGCCGGGCCCCGAAATAATGCGACAATTGCATTAAGTGCACAATGGATGGATGACCGACTAGCGGTAAGCGGCTGGCTGCAGGCGGTGCAGGGGGGGGGGGGGGGGAAAGCGTGGCAATGGCGACTGCCTGGCAAATGAAATATTTTATCTTTATATGCAGTTTGCAGTTTTTGTCTTTAATGCTTCTTCTTTTATCCTTTTTTCAGCATTCTGCTGCACTAAATGTGTAAAATAAGAAAGATGCTCAACTGGTTTTTATTGTGCCAGGTTATGGTCGAATAAAGTTTTAGAGTTTATCGCTGGGTGGGGGGGGGGGTACTTCTTAAAGCAAACGTGACAGCTTGAGTGTGAAGTTGCAAACTCCAACTGAAATTCACTCCATATTAAGACAACAATCACATAAGTAACAATTTATTAAATATCCCTGCAAGATCCGAATACATTTTATAGCTATAATTTTAAATTGTGTAAAAATACAAATGAGTATCTCGACTATAGTCTACATTTGTGCAGATCTGACTTAAGCTAAAATTCGAATCAGAAGTAGAAATTATTAAGAGCGTTCTGTTCGCTGTGGAATGCAAAAACATTCATCACTCCAACAACTTGGCAAAATAAAACACAATTTTGCATTTAGCTGTCTGTCTGGCAAGGAGTTCCCCCCCAATCTGCACTCCTTGGCTGACCAGTTGAGCTGATCTAAGCAGAGCAAAAAGAAATCTCTAGCTGTGCCCCTTTGTGACTGTATCTGTGGCTGTGTCGCTGCCTGCCAACAATTGCATTAATTATGCGTGTGGCAACATTTTGTGGCAAAGGCTTTTGCCAAATTGCCACAGCGGAGGCACTTCAAAGTTTTGCAGACACTCAATTATGTGGTCCAAGCAATGGGGGAGGAGGGGGGGGAGAAGCTGCTGCCGGGTGACAGCGACGACATCAACAATTCATCTTCGGCTGGGAAAACTCAGAGAGTGAGAATTTGTGCGTGCCGCACTTCAAAAGCGAGTCTCGTTCGGAATCGGGCAAGGAATCTGCAGCATTGTCTGGAAGCCAGACGACAACGTTGCCTTTTCTGTTTGCCTATCCAATAACTGAGAACTGAGAACTGTGAACTGAGAACTGTGAACTGAGAGCTGAGAGCTGAGAGGCAGGCGAGCCAAATGCTAATCTTGATAAAAATAAACGCACTCGGGCACGTTGAGGTGGAAAAGTTGGCGCATCTCACGTTTTTCGTCGCATTTTCAATTTGCTTGGCATTTGCCTGGCCATTGTCAGCATATCCCTACCCCCTCCAGTACCCCAGCCTCCCACTACACCGCCTTGCTAAGTGAATATTAATATTGACTTTTTGCCTGTTTGCTTTCGCATAGTTTGCAAAGTTTTTCACCTTTGATTGCTTCGCTTCCTCGCTTGCTTTTCCGCAGCCTGAACCTGAACCTGAACCCTGACCTCGCCCGCTTACCATTTGTGGCCTTAAAGTCAACGCCTCCCTCCCTCCCCCGCACTGAACACGCATTCCCAGACTTTTCTCTCAATGCCTGCTTTTAAATTTATGTGTAAAGTTTTATGCGTGGCAAGAGTCCTGAAATGGGAGCTGCTTCTGCTGCTGCTTCTGCTGCTACTGCTGTAGATTCACCAAGTGGAGGCGCTTTTCTATTATCAGCATTTGATGCTGCTTCCCTCTCGGCATTTGCTATTATTTTCCATTTTTATGGCATTTAACTTGAGCGTTGTGCTCCCAGCTTTGCCACTACGAATCTACTTATGGAACACCCACAACCCACATATAACTGGGTTGTCGCACCAGCCAGACTGACTGAAACCAACAGACAGTCAGACAGTCAGATAGTCAGATAGTCAGTATCAGGTGCTCTCAAAGTCACGCTTGTATTAAAATAAATTGTCGAAAAAATAGGCAAACAATGTCAATATAATTAAATGAAGCTTATAAAAACTGAAATGAAAACATGCGGGGAAGAGAGCGTAAAGTGTAATGTGAAGTTACAATATTGTTGATTGGATTTTTGGTTAAGGTGCACTCATAAAGTTAATGAATGTAGCAACTGGAGTGGGAAATATGCGATAAGCTTGGCTTGAAAGCAGCTAGAACAAGGAGTATTTTTATATATTTATTTCTGCTTACTTGCAACCAAGGAAATTGAGTGTGAATATACTTAAACCAGCTGCTATATTTAATGCACAGTAATATTATCAATTTCAACTAGCATTCAAATTATATTTTTTAATTTTTTCTTCCATTCTTAATTATGCCAAAAGTGGACTTGATTTCTACCTACATACATGAGTATACTCCCTCTCTCTCTCTCTCTCTTTCACTCTTTGCGTGCATACACCTTCAGCTAGCGTACATTTTTAAGCACTTTATAAGCCTATTAAGAAGCAACTTCGATGACGACGGCCCCATTAAAACTGCCACAGAGGGAAAAGTGTGCGCCAAAAGTGCAACAACAACAACAACAGCAACAACAACAAGAGCCATTCTCAACTTGTTGGCCTTTGACAACGACTCGTGGGGTGCTCCAATTTCGGATGGGCCAGGCTCTTTTCAACTACTCTACCCTACCCTACCCTACCCCCCTCCCTTGCTGCCAGCAACCGCAAGCGACGGCGTGCTATCAAAATATTTGCCACAATGAAATCATATTTGTGTGCCTTGGCAGTGGCACGCCCCCACTTAGAGTAGAGCCCCAACATACACTTTGAAGGCGCAAAAGTTGTAGGAGCGTTGCAAAGGGAGGGAACTGAGAGGACAGCGGGGACAGGCGGTAGTCGCTGAGACTCGACTATAGTCAAGTGAGGCTGGCGTGCGAAAGTTTATTAAAAACTTTGTGTGCCTTTTGCTGTATTTTTTTCGCAAACAAGCAAGCTTACACACACACACACACACACACACACATACACGCAAAAACACAAACACATACAAAGTTACAAAAGCAACAGGAGCAAAAGCGACAACAAAAGCAACAACAACAACAACAACAATGGCCATGTGAAACTTAATAATTCACACGGGAGTGCATTTTTCAGAATTTTCACTTTTTGTTTGCCGCTGCCAAAGAGGAAGTCAGTGGAATAAGGGTTGGGGGGTTGACAACCAAAGCGAGAGCGGGCACTGTGTGGAGGGGGATGGGGAGGGGGTGGGGCTAGGTGGTCGATTGTTTGGTTAGTTGACTCTGCTTGTTGTTTTTCTCACCAATTTTATTGAAGCGTAAAATATGATCCAAGACCTGGCGACCCAACTGCAATGGCGGCCTACCAGCAGGCAGAAGGCTGTGCAGAGAAGAAGTGAGAGAGAGAGAGAGGGGGCGAGAGGGTGTGTAGTTTGTAGAATGTGTTAGTGTGTGTGTGTTTGTGTGAGCTTTCAACTTTTGTTGACAGTATGAAACCTCAAAAGTTTGCGCTATGCTTTTATTATTTGTTTTACAGCTAGTTAAGAGCATTGTTCAAATTGCTGGCGTGTGCACTAGAGAAAAGAGCTTAAGAGGTTATCGGGTGGAGCAGAGAGAGACAGGCAGAGACAGAGAGACAGAGAGAGAGAAAGAGCTGGTTGTATGGTGATTGTGAAAGGTCTTCGCATTGTTTGCCCTTGCCATATGCAAATCGCAGGATAACAGACAGACAAACCGGCAAATTGCCCGCCAGCGTTAAATGTGTCGGTTGTCGGTTGGGGCTAAAACGGCAGAAGATTTGCATGTAATTTGTTAATTACTTAATTGAGTGTTGGCCCAAGGGCAAATATTAATTTTAAATCGAATGCAGCCTCAAGGGAATTAACTGTGGCTTAGCGTGTGTGTGCAGATATAACAGCTATGTTTTGAAATTGAAATACAAGCCTAGAAGTAGGCAACAGAAAAATGCTTACGTCAAATGTAGTTTTTTAGGACCCCCAAAAAGTATGCAACACTATTTGTATTGGACATATTGCTAGCTATTTTTTTTTTTTTTTTTTTTTTTTTAGTTTTAGTTTTATGGCATACGGTTTCTCTTGAGCGCGCCGGCTAGCCTTTCGGCTTAGCTTAAATAATAAAAAATGAACTGAGCTAGTTTAAGGGCTGCTATAATAATTCTCCACTCTAAACTGCAAATGAAACTAAAGATATTTGGCCAAGTATCTGCGATTTAATATGGAAATAAGTCTGCGGCTGCAGCACCTTTCTTAAAGTTTGAGGTATCCAGCGTTTTTTGGGTGCGTAATTCATGACACAGGCAAAAAAATAAAACTTTTGCGACTGCTGCCAGTTTATTTAACACGCTCAGTTTTTAGAGACATACCGCAAGATTTATGCGCATAAGTTGCTCGCCAATATTTCATAAAAGTCGGGACCGAACTGAGAACTGAGAACTCAGAGCAAAAGTCAAAACTCGTTGGCCGATGAAAAGTGCTGACAACTCGCATAGAAAGTTGCTGACTTTCCAGACAACGAGCGGTGAGTTAAGTAGGAAATGAAAACGGTATTGAGTTTGCTCTGCTGCATTTTATGGTTTAGATGCAAGGGCAACTAAGGCTTGTCGGCACTTTTCTCTCTTAATGTGCGCCGTCCAAAAAGTTTTGCATAATGCACTGTAATAATAGTTCTACTTGTGGATCACGAGCCTGCCACAAACCCGAGGCTAAAGTTTTCCCAATGCTTAAATGTTAAAGAATATTCCCAATGCATATTCATAAAGTCAGCAACTGCTTAAATGAAGGTAGTTCAGTTTTGAATCTCAATTAAATATGATAGCTAATAAAGCTTTCTTTAAGTATAGTTAAGTTTAACAATGCCAACAATTAGCTTGTAACTAAAATAAATATTTCTGCTTCTATCTGTCTTTAGAACACTGTCAGCAATGACGTCCAACAACTGGTGATATTGCACCACAAGCACCTCAAATAAACCGCAAGTAACTAAACCAACAAACAACAACAACAACAAGGAATCACGCAGTCCTCAAGGCTCACTAAACGACCAACAAAATGGCAACCGACGCACACAACAGCAACAACAGCAACAAAAGCAACAACAGCAACAGAAACAATTTACACACAAAGTGGCGACCTCCTGCTGTGGCGCCATGGACTTCAGCGTTGTCCTGGCTGGTGTTGCACATTCTCCTGCTGCTGTCGCTGCTGCTGCAGCTGCCTGGCCCCACCGACGCCTTCTGCCCCTCGAAGTGCCAGTGCTTGGGCGGCGATGCGAACAGTCGCGCCCTGTGCGTCGATGCGGCACTGGAGGATGTGCCCATCCAGCTGAATCCGGAGACTAAGTACATAAATCTCACACTGAATCGTATACGCAATCTGGAGTTCACGCTGCCCTTCTACATGAAGCTGGAGGTGCTCGATCTGTCGCAGAACATCATCGAGACGCTCGGCTCCAAGAACTTTGAATACCAGACGGAGCTGCGCACCCTGAACCTCAGCCGGAATCTGGTGAGTGCGCTGCACAAGCATGCCTTCAAGGGATTGACGAATCTGCTGCTGCTGGATCTGAGCTACAATCGCATTGAGACAGTGCATCCGACGGCGCTGGGTGATCTGGCCTCGCTGGTGGAGCTGGATCTGACGAACAACAATATTGTGAGCTTGGAGGACAACTGCTTCAGGGGCATGCTGTCGCTGGAGGTGCTCGTGTTCCGCAACAATCGTCTGCTGGATGTGCCCGCCAGCAATCTGTGGCATCTGCATGCGCTCAAGAGCCTGGACATGTCCGATAATCTGGTCGAGTTTGTGCGCAACGATAGCTTCGAGGGCCTCAAGGAGCTGCTGGCGCTGAGCGTGCGGGGCAACGTGATGAGCGAACTGGATGTGGGCGCCTTCGAAGGACTCATCTCGCTGAAACATTTGGATCTATCGGATAACAATTTGACGGTAAGTTTGTGTGTTTCAGCTCGGGCCATAAACAACATGCCGCACAACATGTCGTATACTTGTTAGATAAAATAATTTAGCATGAAACAGGCGGCGGATGGCACTCGGCACTGGGCTGCCGCCCAACAGCTAAAATATTGCGGTAGCCTTTTAGGCGCTTACACTCACACACGCACACACACACGCAGAGTGATAGAAAGGAGTGCACACACGCACACACATAAATCAGACACTTTGCTCTGTTGCTTTCGTAGTAAATCCTGTGACCAACACTTTGCAAAGCGGATTGCAGCCGCCCTTGTCCTGTCCTGTCCTGTCCCGTACTGTTCTGTCCCGCACTGTTCTGTCCAGCACTGCTGTCCTGTCCTGTTCCGTCCTGGACGACAGCTTAAGTTCGTCCTTCCTGTGCTGCCTTTTGCATTCGCAAAATTAATAACCATAACTTGTTGTTGTTGCCACCGTGCGAGTGTGCTTAGAACTCCACTCTCACACACACACACACACACACACACATGCATGCATTTAGACACTTGTATGTAGAGTGCGTCCTTTGCCCATGTACTTTGCTATTTATGCATGCAAACATGTCCGTACCGTGCTGATTTCTGTTGCGTGTACACTTTGCCCAGGGCCCACAGCTATTCGTCGACATTTTCCGTTCGTTAAATGCTGCCTCTCTATCCCTTGCCACTCTGCCACCTTGCCACCTCCCTAAGTCTCTTTTTTCGGTGGCAACGCTTTAAGCTCACTGTTCCTGCCACTCACTCGCTTTAAAGCGGCTTCAACTTTACGACCGGACCGTTAGGCATACTGGAGTAGAAAACTTTTGCTGCATTGCACATTTCAAGTAACTTTAAATATAGATTAATCAAGGAACTGAAATCAACCGACTAAATAATATATATAAGATCGGAAAAACAATTTACATAATATATATCTGCTGGGATATTTAATCTTTGGCATACTCCAACAAAGTGTTATTCTTGCATAAAATTGTACAAAATTGCAGGAGCAGGTAACACATATTTCTGAATTCCCAACCTTTGCATGCTTACCTGTAAGTTGCAACAGAGAAAGACAGACATAATCATGCTAATGCCGCTGCCCAAAAGAGAACTATGCAGATGCAGGCAACAATTTCATACACTGGCCAAAAAGAGTACAATACATAATAGGAGCCGGATGGAACCTATGCATTATAGCCACTGCCACCCATGTCTGCGCATAATAAAAGAACAACAGCTATCTGCCCCATGGCAGAAGAGGAGGAGGAGGAGGAGGAGGCGATGGAATGCAGTTTAGGAAATACCAAAACAAGCTGCAACGGTTAAAACAAAGTCGCCATGCAGCTCAAGATAAGCAGCTCCAAAAAGCAGTCAGCTGCATTTTTTGCAACTTTCCCAGAGGAGCGGCAGGAGCAGGAGCAGGACACAGAGTTGCATGCCGCTGCATAGTTTGCAGCACATGGCCATCATGGTAGTAGTATTAGGTATTGCCCGTGCAGAGTGCACACGACCAGACCATATATTTCAACTGTAAAATGCCAAAAGGTATTTTAAGTAGTTTCGAACTGATTCCAAGCGCCATAAATTCCTCTGTCGGTTGCCGTTGACTACGCGCAGCTCCACCTGCTTAGCCTCTGCCTCTGCCTCAGCTATAGCTTCAGCTACAGCTTCCGCTTCCGCTTCCGCTTCAGCCTCGGCCTCGGCCAATGCCAGGCATGTGCTTAGTGCTCAGCAGTCCTTTATCCCTTTTTAACGACCATAAATATATCTCTGTATATGTGTGTGTGTGTGTGTGTGTGTGTGCTAGTGTGTCCTGCATATACCTACTTACCATGCGTACAGGCCAGACAGGCAGCTAGACGTGCACCTGCACAGGTGCGCAATGCATTCGTCAGGTTGCGGCCATGTTGGCTGCTGTTTTATTTCAAAAGCTCTGCTGCCAGTTTGCATAAAATAACAACGGCAACAACAACAAGAACAACAGCAACAACAACTGCTCTGTGATTACATGGTGCATAAAAATGCATTCAGCTATGCAGTCAGTACTTGGTACTCGGTACCCGCTACCCGCTACCCGCTTCCCCCCATCTTCTATCCGCCCTTGGAATGCCTTGAATTGATGGCTTGCCAATTTTATGTCGATGTGTTTATGTTCACGCACACATTAAATGAGAATTTGCCTTTGAGATGTAGTCAATATTTAAGCTAAGGTTAGTGTGGCTAAGATTAATATGTAATCAACAAAAGTTAATAGCTTGCCACGCATATATCTATATGGATAGTGAAATGCTACATATATAAACAACCCTTTTTTAATATATTCTCAAATCAGAAATCACAGTTCTATTAGACTAAAAAGTAATAAAAATATTTCTGCTAAATTCAATCAACTTCAAAAACTAAATTCAGAATATTGATTTATACAGCAGTTTATAATTTAACTTCATGGAACAGACAAATTGGCTTAACTTTCAGGCGAGCAAAGTATTTCAATTAAAATCAAATTGAATACCTCCTATGTTTTAGACATATACGTACTATAATATTCAACTAAAACAAAGACCAATATAGAATAACGCACTATTGAATACGTTTTCATTTGCATTGTCTGTGGCATTACACACAAACTCTGTGCCGTTAAATAAATACATGCAAATATTTGATGTTCAATACTCTCACACTTGAAATAACAACAAAATGCGTACGAATTACTTATGCGCAATTTTACATATTCCAAATTTAACAAAAAAATTTCCATTCGTGTTTTCATTCCTATTGCTATTTGCACTTGTGGTAGACTCGTTTTGTTGTTTTCAATTTATTGTGCTTTTAGTTGTGAATTATGATTTTGGATTTTACGCATAAATATTATTGCATTCAACATTGGTGCCGAATAATTGCAAAAGCATCAGCACATACATGAAAGGGGCCAAAAAAATTTCTGAATTTTTAGTCAATTTATTTTGCTTTGCATATTTTTACTATTTACATACAGCAAATATTTTTCAAGCGGCTTTTATACGAATTTCTGTTAAATTCTTTTGTTTTGTTTTTTTTTTTGTATTTTGATACACAGCCTGGCAAAACTAGTATTTTTGAAAAGTCTTAAGCGAGAAACTGAATTTATAAATAAATTAACTCATGTATAAAGAACTAAGAGAAAGAGTTCCTGTGGAAAGTTGTGATCCATCGATACATGCGACTTTTCTGGGCTGACTTTGAAATGTATTGTATCGGACAAACCACGATCAAAATGCCATGACCAAAGTTACCAAAGTTACGACCGGTTGTAGGCTTGGAAGGGCTTTTTTTTGACTCGGAAACTTCAAATCGGATGAGTTTTGACAAAGTTATGGCTGTGGAAAGTTAGGACCAGTGCTTCATAGGATTTTTTAGTTCCACAGCAAAAAACGTTTATATCTCTCAAAGTTTTCACGTTCCAAGTCCAATTGAGTTCATTGCTTTGTCCAATAAATTATACAATGAAAACTAGAGCGAAAGTACCCATGGCAACCATTAGGTCAAAGGGCAAATTGCAAAAAAAAGAAAAGTAAAAAAAGGGAAATTAATTTGAGAAATCAAAGTCAATATAATTTTGCTTTCTTTTGTGGCACTCGTACCTGCACCTTCCTGTCCCTTCCCCCATTCCTTCCCTTACCACATACATTTTCTCGCCTCGTGCTTTTTGCTCCCTCACTTTTTTCACGCTGCGCTGCCCTCGCAAACGAACTGGGCAAAGAAGCCGCCAGCATTCCCCTCGCTTCCCGCCCATTATAAGCCCAAGCCTTTTAATTAGTCAACCGCCCGCGCCCTCCCGTTTGAGTGCAGTACAAACACTGAGCGAAAGTCCTGTGATGCCAGCGATGGGTTAAAATGGCAACTGAAAATTGCCATTAGGTTAAACAATTGCAGCGCTTGGCCTACATTGCGTATGCGTAATGCTTTTAATTTTTTCTTTCATTTCTTTTTTGCTGTTTGCCTTATGAGTTTGGCAGCGTTTAATTCGTCGCAGCTCCCTTCTGTTAGCCACGCAGTTCATTACGTTATCGCAGGCGCTTTTCGTGTCCGGACGTTTGGCACGTAGCTTCCGACACGCCAACAGCTCCTAAGGGTAGCTGGGTAACAGGGTGGCAGGCTGGCAGGGTGGCAGACTGGCGTTTTGGCGTTACTGCCAGGCAAATAACACAACTACATTTTTTTTTATGAGCCATCCGAAAAAAAACAGGCAAAAGCTTTTGCCCTTGCCAAAGCAGCCCGGAAAACCTTTTGCCTCACGCTCGAGACTTTACATTGCCTTGATGTTGTTGTGGCTGCCAACAAATTTGTTGCAAGATTGATTGTATTGCCAACACACACGGAGAATACAGCGATTTGGTCAGACATCCCAAAATGGCGCACGGATGTACATGACGTACATGACGTTTCCGTTTCCGCTGCCGTCGCTGCCGACAATAGCTGCGCTTTTCAAGTGTTTCACATTTTATTGTTGCACAACACTGGAAAACTGCCCTTGGCAGCATTTTGAATGCCAGCGCTTTTAGAAACAAATAAAAGCTGAGAGTGGGCTAAACGGGATAAACAGGATGCAGCAAGTAGGAGGCAAGGAGCAGGCAGCTTACTGGCAACTATCAAGTGCAGCCACAAAACGCTTTTAAAGTTGAGTGGATGGCATTAACATTTCATAAGCCCGACTGACCACCCACCCCCCTTCTCGAACTTGTCCCACACTTTGTTTAAACGCTCGAAATTAAATGATTTTTCTCAATTCTCTCTCTTTATCTTTGCAGATGGTGCCCACGCAGCAGCTCTCGAAACTTTCGAATCTCACTTATTTGAACTTGGGCGGCAATCGGTTTGCCCACTTGCCCGCTGTGGCATTTTTAAACTTGTTTCATTTGCGCGAGTTGCATTTGAGCCGTTTGGACTATTTGCAGCGCATCGATTCGAGGTAAGTTTCCAACGAATCAAGTGAAAGTTCAAATCCCCCCATCATCAGCACAACCCTACGAAAGTTACACAGATAGTACTTAACGAACTGAGTGTGTATATGGGTTTCTTGGGTGGAGGTAACTGGGTCAGTGCCGTGAAATGTAGACACAGCAAATAGTTGCGAAAGAAACTGGAAACGGAATATCAGCAAACTGAAACTGAACAACAGCAAACAGTTGGCTCAAAGTGAGAGTAATTCAGAGAAACAACAAAAACGATGTCCTACATAGTAACAACGTTGCTAAAATGAAACTGACAACCAAGTTTGGACTTATCCTGTACTGACCTTTCAGACCTTGCCTTTAATTCAACAAAAAAATGTACTGTTTATTTTTTACAGATTTAAAGATCTTTTCTCAGTTTTTGCTTATAAACATATCGAACTTTTAGCTTTAAGAAAGCAATTAATCAAATTCTACGTTTACCAGAGACGAACAGTTGTTCCAGCACTTTCTCTTTATGTTGCCGCCTCAATAGTTTCATGTTTAAAGACGCCTTTAGGTATGCAACATTGCTAATCCTCTGCCTCCACAGGCAGACCAAACTCAAAGCATGAAATACGATTTGTAATCGCTTTATGCTTATGCGCATCTTACGATGCTTCTCAAAAGTAGCTAGCAAGCTATTTATGCAATTCACTTTCACACACTTGCACATGACCTCCACCCACACACACACACACACACACATACACACACAGAGAGAAACTTAAACATGCCTCAGCTACAAATCATTATTACTCAATGCAATCAATCATGTCTAATACGCTTTGGTAATAAGATGCCACCACACACACACACATGTGTATATGTATACACATACAATCAGAAAGCCAAATTGGCGTTCTCCTCACAATGCCAAGTTCCGAGCAGACATTGAAATGCTTGAGCTCAATTCGAGCATATGTTAATTCAATAATTCCAGGCAATTTTCATATCAAATCATCATTGAACGAGCCTTCGTCTGTGCCAAAGTCTCGTCTTGGTTGTCAATCAGCCATCAGTTGCCCCCACCCCGCTGCCCTACCCCTCTACAACAACAATATTAACATGACTTACATGAGAAACGTTTGGAAAAGCCCAATTCATGTAAATGGATCCGATCCACAGATGAAGAGAGCTGCCATTAAATCAGTTTAATTTTGCAATTTCGTTTGATTCCCTTGTCTGAGTCATGCCAGACCCGTAACCCCTCTTCTGTAACACTCCCACTCCCCTCACCCTCTCCCCCTCTCTTTGCCTTTTGTAATTGCTTTTGCTTTCTGTTTGGGTTTGTTTGATTTCAGTTTCAGTCTTGTTGCAAACTTTTGCCTCACCATTGTTCGCTCTCCCACAAATTGTTGCTTTACTCAAATTTACATGCCACTCACACACACACAGACGCATGTGTCCTTATTTGCAAACTAAATTTTACGTTTGTCTCCACTGGTTGTTTGGGGGGGGGGGGTTAATTCAAAGCGACTGCAAATCTTTGCCGCTGCCACAAAATCTTTATGCTAATATAGCAAAATTTGAATTTTTTTTACTCATTCTTTTTGTAGGCAGCAAATTTGAATCGAAATGGGGTGAGTTGTAGAGGGTGGAAAGTCCGCTGTGAAAATTGTTGCATACTTTTAGGGTTGCTAGAACTCTATGAACTCCGTTACAATTTGTATCTGAATGTATACAAATATTCTCAAAGAATTTAAATAGTTATGAGGTAGCACGGTATTCCTTCCTATTGAGTGTATTTTTTGTTTCTCCAAGTTTTCATAGCTGATTTGTCCAACGAATTGAATTTACTTTGATTTTACAAACAATCTCGAGCCGGCATTGCTTTTGCCTGCACATACTTTAACTTTATTCCCATTTCCTTCCGATAGATTAAAAGTGTTCACAACATGCAGGAAATTATATTTCACAAACTTAAGACTGGAGTTCTTGGGCTGGGAGTTGCCTGCTTTCGACAGTAGCATAAGCAAAGGTTTCACACAAATTGTGTGTGGAACGGAAATGGCGCAACATTTTAAAGTTAAGACTGGCGTTGCATTAAAGGTCGAGACATGCCCCGTTATAGAGAGAGACACATGTATGTAAATATTTATGCAAATGCGTTAATGGAAACTCAAACCCCGAAACCTGGATGCCTGACAGGATGGGGGCCACGTGGGGCCAGGCAATGTGCGACGATGGCGACATGTTGATAACAAAGTTTATGGCAGATACATTTCACAATCTCTGAGATACACATGTGTGCTGTACTCTCTCTCTCTCTCTCTGCTCATTATGAAAACCTTACACCTAAACAATCAACGACGCGATGGCAAAATTCATTAGGCAGTGGCACGTACCTTTCCTCCCAACAAAGTAAACAACCCTCCAGCAGCCCCTGATCCCGGCTCCCTCACTCGCTCCCAGCACTCATATCAAAGGGAATATTAAGTGAACATTTTTACACCGAATGGAAGCTGTGCTCGATGTCTGTCTGACTGTCTGTCTGTCCCTGCTGGCATCCGGTGTATGACTTAATAGCTAAAAGTCATTCGCTACATTAACATTTGGTCCTGGCCTAAAAGGGATAACCCGAAAGGTGTTGCCCAGCTCGCTGGCACGGCTTGTCATTTGCGGCATTCTAAAATTGAAACTAATTGTTTTAAAATTTATGCACTTTGTGCGAGATGAACACGAACTGAAGTGTGGATGAGTTGAAATGCGATTTGAATTACGTGTGTGGAAGAAGGGGAGCGACATTTGTTTTGTAGCAACTTTGGGGTTGTAAAATCCTATAGAACCCAGCTCCCTTACAACTTATCTCAGAATTCACAGTAGCGCCTTGTATTTGGCTATTTCTGGTTGAGATTAAAGTAGAGATAGATTTTCTGTGTAATGGTGTGGAATGTAATGGTTTTCAGATTGGGAGTTGGAATATGATTACCACTTACTATGAATACCAATTGACATTAAGAACTATAAATTATCAGCTCGACTAACTCGCATATAATATTTAATAATTTTACCGTTTTACTTGAAGCTTTCAAGAGCTTTTCGACAAACACATGTAAAAAACTACAAGTATTCATTTCTTTTTTTATTAACCCGATTGTTGTTGTTTCTGCTTGTATTGTTGTGGTGTTTGTCCAAGTGCTTAGCGAGTACTTAAAATGTCCTGCAACGAGTGCCACTCACAAATGGAATCAGCTGCCATTTGCAGGTCCAAATCGCATTTAATGCATTTCAGGCTTAAAGCGAAAAGTTTAAATTCGAATTAAGGCGGCTATTAAATGTGCTGCAACTTCTTTATTATTTCAACTGTAAACTTATATTTAGACCAACGGTATGATGGCATTGCTTGCAATACCACACTGATTGTTTCGGTTGCGAGACATGCGTATGTAGCCGGCATCACCCCAGCTGCTGCCCCAAGAGTTCTTCACCAACCAGTAATCCCCGTCGCGGTTATCATGACCGTAACCTACCACAACAACACCATGATTAACTGGCTTATTACAAGTCGAATCATTCAAAACGCCATGTTTATAATGTACAAATTTGTCGCTAGCATGGATGCCCACTGAGACAGGACCTCTCCTTGCAACGACAGCAGCCAGATTCGCTTCATTATTTGGTGTCAACTTCACTATATATCTGACAGTAGCGCCGATTTTGCCTCGATTGAAGCGACAAGTTTGTTGACGGGCAACATAAGGATAGGAACTCTCGGTATTAATGCCACCGTTGTCCTTTATATATTTGAAAGCCTCTAGCATCGATCCACCTTTGCAGCCGCCATTATTGTAGGGAGGTCGACTACTGCAATCCACCAAATTCTGTTCGGAGAGTGCAACCAATTGCCGTGTCCTCACAAAGTGCTGACCCTCCAAGGAGCCCACGGCCGAAAATGCCCAGCAGGATCCACAGACTTTTTGATTCTTCACCGCAGTGACAGCGCCCTTGGATCGCCAGTCTATGCCTGCTGGTACTTCCAAATGTTCAGGTGCCGAATATATAATGTCTATATCGGATGTATCATCGGTTATATTGAGACTGCTAAGCATCTGACTTTTAAACTCCTTGGCCAACATATCCGTAAACTGATTCACGCCCATCGTGTAGCTCTCCTCGCCGTCGTCATAGCGTTTATTGTGTGTGTCAATCATCTTCTTGGTATCGTAGAAGATTAGCTTGCGCAGCAGCTCCTCATCCTCAGTCTCATAGCTCTTCTCGTACTCCTCCTTGAAGCTATCCCATTCCGCTTCCAGCACATCTGCATAGGAAATTCCCTGAACGAATCCCACAAATGCCACAAGTGCAATAACTGACCTCATGATTGCAATATTGAACAGCAACTGAATGCAGCGGTCACAAATACGCTTCTTTTTATGATGGCTAACTGATTCACATTTTTATCAGTACCCTAACCCGCCCTAAGAAAACTGAGCTATCGGTTCGAAGAAATTTCTAGGAAATTTGCAATAAATTAAGGTCATTGATTGATTGATAAGCTAGTTTATGTCAATAAATTTGATAAGATAATACAGTTCGACTAATTCTCTAAGCAGAATTACCGCTTGTAGAAAAGGTCAACTGAGTTGATTCCACTGTTGGTTAAATATTAAAGTTGTCATTAATTGATATAAATTCCAAAGGAGGTTACCTTCAAAAAGGGTTAAAAATATGGTGCAGCAGCAGCAGTAAAATGTTAACAAAGCAAGGCAAATAAACAAACAAAGCTGCTGCTGCTGCATGTTGCCCCCCTGCTCCTTGCCCCATGCAACAATAGGGGCGTTGAAGCAGCTGCTGCTGTTGCAGCTCTCAAAAGTACGCAATGCATAATTTCATGTTTATAAGCATATTTTGTGAATGAGAGCGAAAGAGTGCTAAGAAAAAAGGCAACAGCAACAAACAACAGCAACAACAACAACAGCAACAACAACACTAACAACGTCAGCAGCTGCAAAATGAAAGCAGGAAGAAATTACGGAAACAGGAAAACATAAACATGCTGCTGCTGCCTGCCTAACAGCCATGCCTGCAACCCCCGCATTGCCCCCTCCTACACACAGGCAACCCGGCAATTTTTCCATAAATTATGAGCCTGGAAATATTTCTCGTGAGTAGCTATTATGCGTATGTTTATACTTTTCGCAGTGCTTGAGTATGCGAAAAGAGTATTTGCATTCCTACAGAGACAGCATAATAAAGAGAGACAGCTAGCAAGATAGAGAGAGAGAGAGAGAGAGCGAGAGAGAGGGAGGGAGAGAAGTAGTCCAAGTCTAAGCCTGTCTGTTTATGCATATGCATGTCTTCTTGGTAATTGCCATCGCTCACTGCATTGCACTTGAATTTCAAGACAATTATAAATTATGCAAGCAACAAGCTGTAAAACAGCTCCGCAAAAAACGCCAGCTAAACAACAGAAATGTATTTAAATCAAGCACATTTAACCAATTTCAAATCACAGCAAACTTTCAACTAAATATAATCTAATAATTTACTGAATACAATTCTTTTAATTTGTAATATTAACAATTTATTCCTTATGTGAAAACTCTGATAATTTTCAACTGTTCTCTGTTGTTTATTTAGATTTTAATTCTCTGCAATTTTCAACATTATTTGCGCTTCACTTAAAGCTGCTGCCTTGTTTTCGCTTATGCATTATTTATAAATGCAAGGCATAACAAATGAAATAAGTATAGACTCTCTCAGCATTGTCATTTAGGTCCTTATGTACATATTTATTTACATATATACTACATATATATAGAAACCATCCCTAATTTGACCATTTTGCTTGTCATTTTGTTGCGTTGGCATCGCGTTTCCGCTAAACGAAAATTAAAGGTTAAACGGGGCGTATGCGCAATTTAAAAGCGTTTAAAATGCCATTAACAAATGCTTTGGGCATATCATTTGATAATTTGTCGTGGGCTTAGCACAACAACGTGTGTGTGTGTGTGGGTATGTGTGTGTGTATGTGTGGCTGGCAATTAGTGAATGATTGCTTGGGTGTGCATAGGAAATTCAGCATTATCTTTAAAGTTATCAAGTGGCTCTTTAATGCGATTTCTTATTCAACTGCAGCAGTGTTCAATAAATCAACAGCCAAGAGTCGAGGGTTGCGTTGCAGCCGGCTAAATCGCGTATCCCTTTGGGGCTATCAACTGTCATATCTCTCTATTTATTGTAGTAAAAATGTCAATCAACTGAATAGAGCGGATTTACTACCCATACAGACACACAAAGGTGCAGACAGGCGTATGCCAGATTCAAAAACTATATGAAAACGGGACAACATAGCCTTTGATTGACTGACTCAGTGACTGACTGACTGACTGGCTGACAAACTGTTTGACAGACTGACTGACTGATTGACTGATTGACTGATTGACTGTCCATGCATTGCTTTGCTATTGCCGTAATAGCTGTTCGTGTGACTGAACTCTCACTCTCTCTCTCTCTGACTGCTCTGAAGGCCGGAATCGTGGGAATCGTGGCTGAACCCCGACGAACATGGACAGCAAACATTTCAATCCGATTTCCAGCAATTCCAATTCAGACGCCACACACAAACATACACACACATACATACACAAAACAATTTGCATATGAGTTGCCCAAAAAATAAAGAAAATACAAAAAAAAACAACACCAACATTTTCGACATTGCACACACTAATACACACACACATGGCAACCATTTCCGTTTCCGCACGTTTGACGCTGGCAAAAGCAGAAAAAACAACAGCAAATGAAAATAAGTAGGAAGTCTTCAGGCTAGACGGACAGACTAAGAAATACTCCGTAACTACAACTGAGAGCTTTTCTCTATTTTGAAAAACATTTGTAATCGTTATCATATTGTTATGAAATATGTAGGACTAATATTTGAGTATAATAAGAGAAAATAAGTCTATCGAAACACAGTTAAAAAACGATTATTAATCAGATATTCTGCTCCAGCAACTCTTGATTACATTTGTTATATGTGCTGTAATTAAAAATAATTTTAATATATATATCCCTTTTTACTGACTCACTGTCGAGGCAAAGCCTCTTTAAATCTTTGCTAAACACACATAAACTATATACCCACTCATTTTCAGAGCAGGGTATTCAAAGCGACACCCGCCCAAATCGACGAACAAAAAGCCCCACACACGTAGCACGTAAATGAAGTTTGAATCTGGGCGCAGGACAGCAAAAAGGCTGGTGCTGTTGTTGGCAGTCAAAGATATTCACAGCCCCTGCAATGTTTGCCTGACAGCCACCCCTGCCCTCCCCTCCCCTCCCCTTCCAACCCACCGGCTGTGTGTGTTTTCCTTAGCACACATTTAGGCGTCGCCAAAGCTGCATTTAAAGAGCGCTCAAGAGCAGGTAGCAGGCGGGTAGCGACCTGTGGCTCCAGATCGGCTCAAGTTGCTGCCCCCACAGGTAGCAGGTAGCACGTGGCACCACCCGGCAAATACCCGCCAATGTCACGTTTTTTTGCGACCAAGTGTTTGCCTCCCTCTGCACTATTTGCATAATATTTGCACAAATAATTGAATTTATTTTTCTCATTTTTTGTTGATTTTGTTTTGCTTCTTCTTCAGCCTCTACACGCTAAATTGTTTGAGTGGAGTGAACTTTTTGTCGGCAAGCGAAAGTTTTGTTTCGGGCTCTGACTGTGCAGATAATGGCAAAATTTGGAAGCGCCTGCAATTGAAGTTTTTGGATGTTTAACTTGCCATGAAATTGAACGTTCAACGTGGCAGACTTTCATTTGTTTTGTCTAAAAAGTTTCAACTGGAGTGGGAAATCATAAATAAATTCGTATGCATGTGTAGCCTCTATATTAAACTCGGTTTAAGCCCAGAAACCAAAATTTTCGGTCAAATATCATTTTAAAATCGTATAAAGGCACGGTTCAATTTTGAAACAGCTATAACTTTGTCAAAACTCAACCGATTCTGAAAAGCGATACCTTTTTACTCATGATTCGGCATCTACATCAATCCTACATTTCAGGTTTGAAACAAATTTTCGGGTCGATATTTATGTAAAAATTCAACCCAAAAAGTAGCATGTTGCCATGACCCATGACCAAACTTTCCACAGCCATAACTTTGTCAAAACTCAACCGATTCTGAAAAGCGATGCCTTTTTATTCATGATTCGGCATCTTCATCAATCCTACATTTCAGGTTTGAAACAAATTTTCGGGTCGATATTTATGTAAAAATTCAACCCAAAAAGTAGCATGTTGCCATATGACCAAACTTTCCACAGCCATAACTTTGTCAAAACTCAATCGATTCTGAAAAGCGATGCCTTTTTACTCATGATTTGGCATCTACATCAATCCTACATTTCAGGTTTGAAACGAAATTTCTGGTTGAAATGCATGTTGGAAATCTACACAACAGAAGGCACAAATGTCAAGAAAGTACAAGAATATTAGCTCAAGTTTCTCGATTGCGCTACTTATAAACTAACCAATTGTCGGTTAACCACAAACTGAAATTGAAAGAGGAAATTTATACTGCACTAGTTCATGCCGCGAATCCATCAGTACTTACATGTAACCCCAACTGGTGGCAATCAGTTGTGACTAACTGCCGCATACAAATGGGATTTGAGGGGCGCCAACAAAACTGCGCCACTTATCAAATCAATGGACGGAGGCGGCGGCAGAAAGTTCATCAGGGACTGCAGCTCGAATAAATGCGTTCATTTAACACGAAATGCAACTTAAGAGCTAGAATCAAATCAAATCAAATGCAATGCAGCTAGAGCAGCAGTGTAGGGAAAGAATTACATATACATATATATATATATATATATATATATATATATATATGTGTATATATATAAATCGCTTAAAAGCGACAAATTCGCTGGGTGCCAGCGAGGACTTGTCGTCTGTTCCTCGAGCAGCTGATGGTAAGTTGCTCATACGCCACGTTGCACTTATTTCATGCTGCGACTGCGACTGACTGCTGGCGGGTGGTAAGGGGGGGCATGTTATAGGTAATGCACTGCCTGCAGCTGCTGCTGCTGCTGCTGTTGCAAGTGCCGCAGTCAGCGACTTTGCGACGTTGACTTAACTTGGCAGGGATTTACGGCAACGCTTCACGGACTTGCAACGCGGAGCATGCAGCATGCAGCATGAAAGCATGTTTTTTTTTCAGTATTTGTTTTTGTTGTATTATTAAGTTGAAATAGACGGAGGCTAAATAAATCCACGTCGCTTAAGTCGACGCCATGTGGATAAAGGGCCGACAAGTCTGTCGAGAGTGTGTGACTGTGTGTGTGTGTGTGTGTGTGTGTTTATTCATGTATTTCATTGCCTGGCATTTAAGTTTAACGTTGATGCATAGCATTCTGCATAATTAAAATGAACAACCAACCAACAAGAATAGTCCCGCGTCTCTTGTGTCTGTGTGTGTGTGTGTCTTTGTGTGTGTGTGTTGTCCTGGTAACAGCGTGTGCTTGTATTTGTGCTTGACAGCTAGTTCGCTGTTTACAAGTCGCTAAATTGTCAGGATTGTTCACATGCAGACAAGCTTGTTTAAAAACTTAAAAAACAGAGAATTTTTTATATATTTTTTCGAATGCTTTTTTTATTAAAACCCGTAACATTTTAATACCAATTAATTAAAATAGGTTTGGGAACTGTTTGTAGTCAAACTCTCTACTTCATTAATTAACGTCAACTGAACTAATTTACAACAACAACTCTACATGAAACGTCTGTATTTTGGCACTAGTTATTTACAGGATATTCAGATTAATTTGTTTATTTTAGTAACTTTCCCATTTAAAGTACTTAATCTTTATTTTTTGAAATAATTGTATAAAAATTAAAATTAATATGATGTAATTTTACTCTTCTTAACTGTTCCATTCCATTGTTCCCTTTGCAGAGCCTTTGTGGACAACACACATCTGCAGACCCTGCATCTGAACTACAATCCACAGCTGAGTGATATACCGATGCGCCTGTTCCAGGGCAATCCCAACATACTGGAGGTGTACATGCAGAGCAACAGCCTGCAGACACTCTACTCGGCCCAGTTTCCGGTGGATCAGCTGCAGAAGCTCTACCTGGGCGACAATCCGCTGCAGTGCAACTGCTCCTTGCTCTGGCTCTGGCGTCTGGTGACGGGCAACTTTGAAGGATCGGACCCGCCGCTGGAGCATGCGTCCGGCGGAGCTGTGGCCGCGCTGGCCAAAGAGGCAGCCGCTCTCCGGGATGAGGACGACACCACCATCAAGGCGGACGATGGCGTCTCTGCTCTGGCCGCCTACATAGCCGAACAGCATATTGCGAATGCGCTGCAAACCACCGAGCCGAGTGCCTATGAGCAGCGCCTGGAAGCAGCCGCCAGTGCCGCCAGTTCGAGCAGCAGCAGCGCTGGTTACCTGCGCATGGATAAGCAGCAGATCGGCTGCGATATCTGGCGGGATGCGAAGCGGACGCGCCGGCAGCTCTTGGCGATGAGCGAGGGCGAGATCACCTGTCCGGCGCACATTGTGACCGTGGTGTGTGCGGTGATCACCTGCCTGCTGGTGCTCATGATCGGCATCAGTGTGCTCTACTATCTGCGCTTCGTGAAGCGTCGGCGCAAGCTGCTCCACGAGCGTGGTCCGATGCGCACCAGCAAGAGCATCATCAATGTGCACGATCGCATCCATCATCAGCCGCTGGGCGGTGGTCCGGGCATGAGCATGACCCTGGGCGGCGGCGGGGCTGGCGGCATGGGCATGGCCCTCAACTATCCGCATCATGCGCAGACGCTGCAGGCGCATCATCACTACCATCAGGCGATGCCGCTGCAGGCGCATGTGGGTGGCATTGGTGGTGGGGGGCATGAGTATCAGCAGACGACGCTGCCGCAGCTGGACAAGCTGGAGCTGGAACGGTATCTGGCGGCGCAGAGCATTGCCAACGAGTACCGCGCTCTAAAGCCGTGGGAGCTGCCCGTCAAGGAGGCGGACGATGAGCCGGAGCATCTGTACGAGCGCTTCGATCACTACGAGTACCCGGACACGCACACCATGACCAAACTGAAGCAGGCGGCGGCGCTGCAGGGCAGTGCTGTGGCTGCAGCTGCTGCGGCTGCTGGTAACGGTGGTGGTGGTGGTGGTGGTGTTGGCAAGCCACATGTGGTCTACGTATGACGTGGACGTGGCGGTGCTAGCGTTCAAAAGCAGCAGCAGCAGCAGCAGAAGGAGCAGCAGCAGCTGGACATGGGCATGGAGCTGGTGGGTTTGGGTCTGACCAACAATAACTATCGCAGCTATGTGCAGTGTCAGACCAAGGCCAATGGCCACTTTTGAAAACAGGGATATTCGCAGCAGCTACGTGTGCACCACAAACACCACTCATAAGTGAGGTTAGGTTTACATATTATATATATATTTTGTGTTTAAGTGAGGTTATGTTTAGCATCCTTTTGAGTTTTGTGGATTTCAGTTTGAGTTAGGATAACTCGCAACAAAGTTTAACAAGCGTCAAATGAAACAAGGGATATGTCTACGTGTATAGCAGCATACTATATAGTAATTAAACAAATATATCTATATATATATATATATATATATATATTGCATAATTAAAGCCTAACAGATATGTCATATTAAGAATAAATTATAATATATACATATATACAATTCAAAGGAATATTAAATAGCAATAGTTGAGATTCACAAAAGCAAATTACTTTCACTCTCACGCTCTCACACTCCCTCTATCTCTATCTTTCTCTCTCTATCTCACTCGCTCACTCACAGCAAGTGCAGTAAACAAAACCAAGCATGAAATCTCCTTAAGCAAAAAAAAAACCCCACTCATAGTTAAAGGCATTTAGCATTCTAATGATAAATAGAATTTAGTCGATAAGCGCATTAAACTGAATTTAATAAACATAAATACGATGAGTAAGAAATAATAATTGCAATGCAGACAGAGAGTGTAAAGAGTGCAACAATAACTTAGTTAACTATTTATTATATTTCATTTAACCCCTTTTTGTTCGCATTTCATTTTATCAAGTTGACCGAGGCATTAGCTGTGGCATGCAACTTTAATTGGTTTTGTGGAGTAAAAATCATGTGAAAAACGGGGACCAAATTCAGTCCATTTTAAATAATTCGACCCAGAATAAAGCTATAGTTACATACCACAGCTAATGCTGAACTCATTTGTAACAAAAATATTTAAAAAAAGAAAAAAACAATATGATGACAATATAAAAAGTGTAAATTTAAGCAAAATTCGATTGAATATATTTTATTTTGTGTAACTCAAAGTTGGCCTAAAACCTAATCAAAATTGATTTGTAAATAAATATAAATAAATTAATAAAAGTAACTAATTAAGCACTCTACTCAAGTATAAACTGAGCATACTTTGCAAAATTATTGTACATAATTTATTCTCACATTTAAATTTAGTCAAACACAAAAAACTATAATTAAGCAAACTGAAAAACAGAAATATTCAAAATAAAACAAGAAACAGTAAACAACCATTTTTTGAGATATTAAATTTAAAGCGTTTGCGAATTTGTTGTTATTTTCAGTTCTTTAGCTTGCGATATTTGTTGGCATAATAATTTACTCGTAATTGCATGGGTGAATAGCAAATCAAATAGAAGCCCAGTTTGAACTTCAATTTGCATAGGAATCGTTTCGAATAAATAGAAATACAAACACAACTTACATAAGCAAATGCATATGAAAATAAACTATTTCAAATACAAAATATAAAATAAAAATAAAAACTACAAAATAAGCGAAATCAAAAGCAAAGAGCTGAGCAAATGTCACTTAAATGTATTTGTTTGGTTCTGTGCGAGGAGAATTGAAACATGAATAAAAACCATCAAATGTGTGTATAAAATAGTAGCAGGCATGCCTAAGTTTAAATAATAATGTATGCAAAAGTATTTAATTAAATGATATGTGAATGACACTGGAAATTGCGGCAACCACAAAATGCACATACACAAATACAAACAACAAAAAATGTTATTTCTTATACGAAGACTGAAGAAAACGATGATGCAAAATAAAAAATAAATAAAACAAAAATCAAAAATTAAATAACTTAATGGTTTCTTGTTTTAGATGCAGCCAGTAAGTATAAGCCCATGAATTTAATATTAAGATTAAATCGCTGTTCTTATAAATCTAAAGCAATGTTGAAAATAGGTTTATAAATTATATTTGCATTCCAAGTCTTTGATTTCAGAAATAAAGTGATAATTGCACTAATTTTGATGTAAGCCACATTGAAATCATCCTACGAAAATCCCAAGTAATATGCATGATAAATAATGGGCACTTAAGAGAGGTGCCTCCATATCCCTATCGCAAGCTGTTGCTAATTTGTCGTCTTATATGCGACAAATCTGACCGAAATGTGACAACAAAAAAAAGCATCAAAAAAAAAGCCATGTTAAGCAAGTAAAGTACTTGTTTTGTTAAAGAAGCAGTAAACAGTAGTCAGAAAGATTTTCACAAGCAGAAATAAACTGCTCAAGAAATGACATAAATCTGGTAAGGAAACAAGTGCTACACAGAAAGTAACTTGAAACGCCTACCAAACACACACACACACACACACACAGACACACACTGAGAGCAGGACAAACAAAACAAGTGCTGAAAGGAGGGGAGGAGGGAACGCACAGATATGTGGCAAAGTAAACATAAGAGTAATATACAGCCGGGCAGTGCAACAATAAGGGCGGCATCCGGGGCAACTTGGTCAACATGTGTATGGGGCGGAATCTTAACTGCTTCTTACATTTAACAATAACTTGCTAGTTGCCAGTTAATAAATATTAAGCAATAGCTCCGAAATTGTGGGAGATATGGATTTTCGCTATATTATCTTGGATATATACATTTTACTCCTAAAGTTCCTGTTACATTTGTGCTAGAATAACAACTCCATATGACTCTAACATATATGTAGCTCATTCATGCAGATCTTTTGACTTATGTAAGTGACGCATTGCTTCAGGCCAGAACACTTGAAACCAAATAAAAGCAGAGTCCAACAAAAGAATTAAAATATATATGGAGTAAAGAAATGAAGTTAATTCAGACTAACAAGTATGTCCTTTGATATGTTGCACATCCCATAACAAAATTATAATGCCCGATGTATGCTTTCCACAACAACAGCAACAAGAACAACGAGATGACGAACAACAGAAAAGCTCAACAGTTTAGTAAATAAATCTGCATGCTCTCCAAATAATTAACATGCCCCAGGCCTGTGACAAGCCCCCGATTCCAGCCCATCCCTTGCAACCAACCCAGCCATTCACTTTCATTTAACGTGAATCCCTGCCACACTCATTGAGTTATTCAACCCGTACCCGGGGGTGGCTCGAACAATGCTCCGGTTGTCTGTAAGCCTTGAATGATTGCAGCGCATTTGTTTGGCCTACTCGCAGACCCTCGAGCCGGGAGATGTGCTCGCCAATCCCAGGGACTTGGCAACACACCTGCGTCCTGGACCTGTTCCTGGTCCTGGGCCTGTAAGTAATGGCAAGTAATTAATATTATAATAATGCAAAATTTGTGCCCATAGCAACTTTTGTTTCCGTGATTAACTGACAACGTTTTACGCGAAAATGTTTTGCGCAAATTTCTGTAACCGCTGCATATGATAAGCGCCCGATATAAGTCATAAAGTGCAGGAAACGTTGACGAAATCTATGAACGAGTGCCTATTAAATGCAGCCCAAGATGCGTGGCTGGCTGGCCATCTTAACGGCCAGCACCCCCACCCACCCTGCTAGACCGTAAATATCTGTCAGATGCCAACGCCGCCGGAGCGTTTGAGTTACGACTGTGGCAGCATTTTAATTGCCAGCGCGGCCATTTCGGAAATTATGCCGTACAACGGTATTTGTTACGGCTGCCGTTCTCCTTCGCTTCTGGCTACAGATACAGGATACAGATACAGATACAGTTACAGCTTTGAGCTGCTAATATGAGTACAACTGCATGCATATAAATTTAAGTGATGCTGCCGCATAAACAATTTAATGGCCGCAATTTTGCTAAAAGATGCGCAAACAGCCAAATGAAATTGGCCAACAAGCTGTGAAATAAGTTGAACATTGCGTATACGTAACATACGTTTAATCGCTTAGATGGAAACGCATATTTAAAAGATTGGTCTATTGTAATTTAATGTCTTTTGTATTTTCTTTTGGAAATCAATTACACATTTTTCCAATTATCTCTTAGCACAACTCTATTTTTATAAAGTCCGAAAGCAACGTAAAATATGCTTAAGGATTCCAGAGTTATTTTTCTTTAATTATTACAAAGTAAACATTTGCTTTTATCTCTCACACACATCTCTCATGTTCGCTCAGCTATGCAGCTTGCCAAAATTCATTTAAAGCAGCACTAAGCAAATTGTTGGTTAGCATATCCTGCAGGATTTGCCCCCCTCCCAACCCACTCAAATATGGCGAGAAACTAATTCGCATGCATTCGTAGGGCAACCGCAAACGGTTTCCGCTTATCTTGGGTTTGTTGTTGTGAATTATAGCGGTGGCATGCCAAATAAAGCGACCAATAAAAGTGTTGGCCAAGATAAGCAAAGTGGCTAACAGAGAGACAACAGCACACAAACACAAACACAATGAATACAAGCGCTGAATTTTCAAAGAAATGAACAACAAAAGCAACAACTTGAGTGCAAAGAAAAAGCTTGCACAAAGATACTTTCAACAAAAGGCTGCAAGTGCAACAGTAGCCAAGTTGGCCAGATGAAATATCTTAAAGCTCTTAATGCTCGCATAGCTCTTGACCACGCCTCGACAACTTTTATTTAGACGTATTTTTGCCTATTCCAGTTAGCCAGCGTCGAGACTCCGCTTTCAGCAAGATGAATGCGTTTGCTTATCTACCACTTTGCCCGCTGGCCAATACTCTGTTTAGTTGGGATGGTGTCTATGTGGATGGATTCGAGAGCAGCTCAGGTTCCCCGTGCGTTTCTGTTGCTGTTTTGGGTTTTGGCTTCGGCTTCAGCTTCCGCCTTTCATTGGCTGTCAACCGGTGTGTTAGCCCACAGATACAGATACAGATACGGAAACGGATACGCTCTAGCCACCAGTATAAATATTGTATATATATATATATCGCTGACTGCGTTTGGATTCCACTTTGGAGTTGACGACACTACGCCTCTGCCGGGGCAGGGTTTACACCGTTAACTCTCTCTCTCTCTCTCATCCCTACTCCAAAAGCTGGCGATATCTTTCAGCTTGACAGCATCTTAACTAATATAATGCCCAATTTTCTGTGGTTTATGGCTTACAACTGTCAATGCCTCGTCGGACTATCCATCTAAGCATTGAGTGTGCGTGTGTGTGTGTGTGTGTGAGGGTCCTTACTGGTCAGTCACAGGACCAATCCCCCCTCACCATCACACAAAAGGTGTTTTGTTGAGCTTTTTAAGCATTTGATTAAGGGATTTTTCGTGCTTTGCTCGTCGAAGCATTGAAAGGTCGTTATTTAAATTGATATAAATGATATGTCTTCGTTTGTGGTGCTCTCTCCCTCACACTCTCTCTCTCTCTCTTTCTGTCTCCCACTCTCTCTTTCTATTCCTGCCTGACTGATTCGGCCGCAAACTGTTGGCGTTGACATTTTGGGTTTTGGTAGTTATCTAAGTGAATTACCAATGAGCGCTAAGTGACGTTGATTTATCATACAAGATATCGCATATACACATACATATGTACATATATATGGCTGCGTTATTTGAGCCATTTGCTTTGGCCAAAGAGTCAACATGCCTCCCACCCAACGACATCTCTCAACGGCTCACTCAATGCCGTTATCTGCTCGTGTGTGTGCCCAGCTGTGCTAGTCCACATACGGGCCAAACAATTATTGAATAAAGCACAGGTAAATAATCAACAGCAGCAGCAGCTGTTCTATTCTGGGGGCCAAAACCGAATTTCAATCATCTAAATATACTATGTTCTGTTGCTAAAGCATTTTTACTCGTGCCCCTTGGTTTCATATGTGCTTTTAGCTCGCGTGTCCGTTACTGCCTCAGTGGCCTAATGGATAAGGCATCGGCCTCCTAAGCCGAGGATTGTGGGTTCGAGTCCCATCTGAGGTAAAACAGTTAGTAGATTTTTTTTGGTTTTTTTCCATAACTGTCAGGATGTTTTACTATTTTTAATGCACATTCGTTAGTTTTTAACTGAATTTAATTAATTCTACTACAGTTATGTAACTTGAAGAGTATTTAATATTAATATTTTAAATCCATATAGCATTACTATAAAATTTAAACTTTATAGTACTATTAAGTTTTAAAAACCATTCATTTTTGATAATTATTTAATTATTATTATGTACATGCATTAGCAAGATTAAAAATAAAAATAAATTCAAATTTGTTTTAAAAAAATTATAACTGACTCATATGTGTTTAATAAAAAATATATTTACACACGTACATATATTAAAGTACAGCTTTTGTGTATAAAAAATATAGCAAAGCATACTTTCCGTGCTATATCCCTCCCCCACACCTAAAAACACAACGATTATAACATTCACTCATCGGGAATCGAACCCACATTAACCGAAAAAGCGGCGGACGTTCTACCAACGACAACAACGCAAGCGATTATAGCTCAGTGGCTAAGGTTATATTTATACAAAAGCTTCGTTGAAAGTTTACAGCAAGCACTTGCGATACGAGAATTGTATGATTTAACGGTGGCGTATATGGTAGACTTTCAAGTCAGAAATCATAGGTTCGCTTTCAGTCGAGGATTTTAAAACTTGTTTACGTACAACATATATTATTTAATTGGATTTTGGGTTTTTTTATATTTTTATACCCAGAGAATCCATTAATAATGGAAAAAATCGAAAACTACTTCATGGCTTGTCTTTTTAAATAATCCTGCATATAAATTATAGTCATTCGAAAACATTAGGCTTATGTTTATTGGTATACACTTTACGCATGGCAAAACGAGTTTATTTTGCAAGCCTCTCGCAGATGATAACTAAATAAATATGACTTATCTTCTCAATATATGTATTTGAAAATATGTAATTTATTTTGTTCATTTCTTCAAGCAAGCCTGTTGACTTCCAAATATATTTATGGCACAGCAAATGTATAAGAGCATAAATATTTATTTGAAGTATTTTTCACAATTCACAATTCACAATCAAAAATGGTTGGGTACCGCAAAAATCAAATTGCAAACTCCTGACGGCCACGCACACAGTTTTTGTCTTCTTTCCGGGATGCTCAAATAAGTTGTGCAAATTTTTTGTATGTTTTCAAACATGACACCCGAAACTTGGCGCTATAGAAAATAAATTTATGGAAATATTTGCACATCAATTTGGCTGCTTGGCAAACGATTGGACCTGCCCCCAATCCCAATCCCAATCCCAATCCCTCAGCCCATCAGCCCAATGCCAATCACCAACTCCAACACGAACCAAAAACATTGAAAAGTCGGAGGAGCGTAACAAGCAAACACCTTTGGCTTCATTGAACTTGCCGCTTCGTGTTACAAATGCCTCGTTGCCACAGTTTGCTTTCCACATACGTAAACCGAATCAATTTCTGCTCGAGGTGGGGAAAATATTTTTCAGCGATAAACTCAAGTTACACCTTTCACAGGAGGGGAAGCATCGACTGCAAAATGTTGTGTAAAATTTGCAAATGCAATAAATAAACTCGTTTCGCTTGCGTGCTGTGGTTGGTGGCAAGAAACACCGTCGAAGCACGGGCGGGGGGAGGAGGTGGGAGGAGGGCTGCGGCGTCTGTTTGCACCCACCCGGAAGCATGTAACGGCTTGTTTTTAGCTTTTTTCACACTAAACCAAAAGTGCGCCACATGTGGCTCCAACTGCTTGTTTTGTATACCCTGTAATAATGTGTGGAGAAAGAGTTGCATAAAGTTGTGCATACTTATCATATTATTCCGGAAATATTTAACAATTCCACTTATCCAAATCAAAGAAAACTCCATTTCTATTATTTATTACTTTTATTCACTTTAGCTATTTAATAAATACAGAGAAGTGCATGGGTGGATATACTTTAGATCTAGTTACAGGATATTTCGAATGTTAAGCATTCTTGTTTACTTTTTTGTAGCTGTTGTTTCGTTGAGGTTTTTTCCTTTTCCCAAGCATCCCCAGAAAGTATGCAAATAATTTTTGTACATCGTCTGCCTCATATTTGATATTCAGTGTCAGTTGGCGGAAGGGTTACGAATATAAGTTATTGAAATTTGCATGCAAGCGCAGAGTGGCTCCAAGGGGGTGGCTATACCTCAACGAGAGGGTGGCGGTGCGGCGTGTGTCATGTGTCGTGTTCGGCAGACGAATTTACAACACTTGTGCTTTGTTCTTAGCCGTCGTCCTTTGCCTCGGATTTGGGATGGTCCTCCTGGGCGGGGGCTGAGATGGGGCCCAGACTTGCTTATTGTTTAGCCATATATGGCTGGTTTAAATCTGATGTGGGACTACTGAGAGTTTTCCATGCGATTATATATAGATCGAGCTCTGTATGTGTGTGTGTAGTCTCTGCGGGCGTAATTGTTTAGTAGTAGATGTTTGTTTATGTACCGATTATTTGCGGAATAAAGGCACTAGACAAAGCGACTAATATGAAGGTAGAAATGCTCTAAAATCTGATCTGAGTATATCTGATTGAGGATATATAGTGGAATACAACTTATAAACTTATTAATAGCTAGGGAGCATAAAAAATGAGCAATAAACAACGAAAGCTATTCTCATATGGCCAGATGATTGCTAGCTTTATTTTATGCAGCCAACCGCACTATGGCTGTTAACTTGGCTTATCAAAGTTTAAATTGCATCTCGACGCGCGCAATTCGAGCCGAGTGTTGGGATTTGCCGGCACTCAGAACTCCAAATAGCAGCCATTGAAAAAGTGATACAAGAGTCCGCCGTACACAGTGCACAGCCAGTAATTCCCAGTTTTATCCTCTGCTCTGCTCTGCTCTGCTGTGCTGTGCTGACTGTTGTTGATGCCACCGAGTTTCATCATATGCCACTGACCCACTTACTAGGACGTTTATCACACATGCGATTCGCCAGGGGGGCGTGTCTCTAAACTGGGGACAATAACTGCCCCCCTTTCTAACTGGCAGGCAACCCTCCCACAGCCGCTCTCAAATGACGAAGTGAACTTTTATTTTACTATTATTACTTTTATTCTTGCCTCCGCTTACGCAACGAGTAGTTTTTGTTTTTGTTTTTGTGTTTTTTTTCTGCTGTGCCATTAAAGTGAATCATCTTCATTTCCCGAGCTATTTGGATTAGATGCGGCGCATCAATTTTTCATGCTGCCAGTTAAAGTGGTCAGCTCAGTTTCACATGATGATAAATATCATTTTATCATTTTATATACACCAAATGAAGCTAAGATTACAAGTATATCTACTCCATCCACCAAACTCTGCTAGGGAATTTAATCTTCGGTACTGGGAAAGATAACAGTTGAGATTTGAATATTCAAATCGAATTAAAAATTAAGTTCACATTTATCCTTATCTATTGACATTATCAGACCGTGGTTCTTTACCCGAAACACAGCAGTCGTGTGTCATATCATATTCGCAGTCGTATTTCATCGGGTTGTCAAAACGTGCCAGGCGATCCCCAAACGCGTAATGCCCACTGATAACACACTATCTTACCCTGTTCTGGTTCCGCTCGTTTCCAAATCTTCGTAGCTCCGTATGTTCAGTAGACGAGCGACTGTCAAGCTGTCAAAATGGGTGCACAGAGTCAACTCATCCGTTCCGGTTGCGCATTGTTTCTGCTATCGCTGGTAAGTTTCCTAGCAGCTTAGACCTTTCCAACACCTTCACCTAGCAACTGCTGCTTTTAGCTCCAGCCCGCTCTTGTGGTCAGCTATGGGGATCTCAGTCGCAGCCGGTTGACAGCCCAGGCGGAGCACCACCTGGCAGCCATCACTAGCCATGCCATGGTTCAGGCCACCGAGCTGGCGGATAGTGTAGTTGATGATCTGCTCGTTCTGGACTCACAGAACCCCATAATGCTCGGGTATCTGACCAGCCTTGAAGCCTTCCTCGTCAGAAGCGACAATCACACAAAGGAGTCGCTGCAGTCCTTCTACGATATTGTAGGCGTTTACTTGGATGCAGATGCCGCCGAGAAGACGTCCAGCATTGAGACCCAACTGATTGCCATGTGTCTGCAGCGCAATGGCTTCGATCGATGGAAGCGTACGATCCAGATGCGTTCCACACAGCTACTTAAATCCTTTGGCCAGAAGCTGAAGAAGCACATGGATACCCTGGACCAGGAGGAACGCTCGGGTCTGGAGCAACGCTGGAAACGCGTCTTGGCACGTGGTGGGCAACGAAAACTAGAAAAACTTCGAGAGTTTGTCAAATGGATGTCCAATGAATGAAACTCTACGCTGAACTGATTTTAAGACACTACACGGAATATATAATATAATAATTTATTTCTAGTAATTAGTTTTTTGAGTCAATTCCCCTGTGAGATCTTATAGTTCGGACTTTCTATAAAAAATGAACTATAATTGCTATAAAGTATGCAAAATGTAGAAATCAACATATTTATTGCGCCATAAAATATTATTATTTGATAAGCAAATGACGGCGCTATAGTTCGTGATGAGGGTTGGTGGGTGGTGGGTGGGGGGTCTTATGATGGATCATGAATTTAATTTCACTTATCGACAAATTTATTTCAATCATAAATCAAATTTACCACATTGCAGTAGAGATAGCCCCGTGCCTGGTAAATCCAGCAGTTAGATCTGCAAAAACTTTTCGTGAATGAGTTATAAATATTAAATTTGTATCAGTCTTTGAAATCTTTTATAAAATATATAATATATATATATATATTACATATATAAATAAATAAACAATTTTAAAGACTATTTATAGCACAATAAGACACGTCGGGGGCCATGAATAAAAAACCAGAATCCTCTCACGACCATGTCAAATTACTGGAAGGACTTTGATAATCACATAAAACAAAGTTGTACGTAAAACTTACTTAGAATTCACACTCTTCAACTGCAGATCCCTACACACTAAGTGCACATGCACTCTGCAAACTCCGGACGGGGAATATAAAAACAAAACTTTTGTCCTGTGGCTGACGATGGCAATGAAAACTTTTTCATGCACCACAAAAACTTGAAGAAAAATTATAAAACTGAATATGGTAGCATCGAAATTTAGACAAAGCAACAACCGCCATGGCACAACAAAACAAAAAACATGGCAGCCTGTGAAGTAAAGTGATACTTTTTTTTAGCCCAAAAAGATGTAAAACTCTTACCAGCGGCGAGACATGGGGCTGGGGGATAGCAACAGGGAAATGCAGCAGCCGGCCAAAGAAAAATGGCAACTGCATTTTCTGTCTGAAAGCTGACAAAGTGCCGAGTGCATTTACGACTTTTGCTGTCGTTCTCCGTTCGTGCATCTGTCCGGCTTTTGTTCATCCGCCAAAGATATTGAAACATCCTCCCAGTGGTGCAGGGGAAAATAGCAATAGAGAGACGAAATGTTTTAGCTAGAATATTTAAAGATTAGATTCTCTAATCAGGCCAGCAAGTTTTCCTAATCTCTTCACATTTGTGCCACTTACCTAAGTCTGTCGGCGTTGTCGGCGACAACATTTAACATATGTGAATGCAGCAGCCGGACAAATTATGCAGCAAACACAAATAAATATTACAAAGATGATAGTGACAAATGATATTCGAATTGTAATCTTTTCTTTTGTATCGAGAAAAGGCGGCATTTTCACTGTTTTCAATATGAATATTTATTTGTAATAAGAATCGATAAATTTGGAGTTACAATCAAGTTTGAATGCATAGCATACTAGAACAGCTTCTGGAGGAAGGCCAAATTGACTTACAACAGAGCACATAAATTAAATTTAGTACATTTACCATATTCTAATTGTATAAATTAAAATAGATTAATATAGTTAATAGAGGAAATGGTATTTACTTACCTGAGTATGGTATTTACTTATAAACATACAGATGAACTATATTTTCTTTCTGTGGCATACTCTTCAAGCAGAGTAGATTCATTGGTAGGCCTCGTCCGTAGTGCACCAGCCCAGGCCACAGAAGACCCCAATCAGAAATGGAATGCAGCACAAACCAAAAAAACAGCAAACTGCTGCAACAATGAGCAATATTGTGGTTCCAGTAGCAATCGTATTTGCTGCTTGTTCCTCAGCGGATGGACTCGATGACTTAGTGCCATTGGCATCTCTCATCTTGTAGGCGCTCATTCTCACTACGTATATTTCTAATTTATATGCTAAAATATATAGAATACATAGCTTTGAATACACAGCATACTATTGCTATTCGAATTAGACATTACAAAAATAATACAATATTACAACTAAAGTTTTTACCCTGCATCTAGAGGGTATTTTTATGCCAGATACCCAATTAATGGAATACTTGGATTGTGAAATTTGTTTGCATGAAATCTTACCAAAATGTCAGCATATGCAATCTGCAATTCTCAAGAGTCTTTTTCTATTGAATGCAGAAATTAAGAAGCTCAAAGTCAAGAACGCTCTCAACTCCTTCTTAGGGGGAGTTTTTTTTTCATGAAGTGACTTCTAATGATGCCTGGCTATCCATCCACACACACACACACACACACATACGCACACTCCTTTCTCTGCCGATTCGCAAAAAAAAATTGTATACAAATTAATGAAATGCATTAAGGGAACTAGATGGGAATTGTGAACTGTGAACTGTGAACTGGGACTTGTGACTGGGTCGCCGAGTACCTGCGCTCGTTAGCGCTTCACTCACACACTCTCAGGGGGGTGGGGTGGAGGCAACAAGCAACCCTCTCCAGAACACATTTGCATAGCACTCGCCGCTCCCATCATCATTATCATAATTTGAATGCGTTCGGAGCGAGTTTTAAAATATTCATGCGAGCTCAAAGATTTTCAAGTGTTTGCACGTGTGTGTGTGTGTATGAGTGTGTTAGTGTGTGAGTGTGTGAGTGTGTGTTTACCATGTGGAGAGGGCTCCTGATTATTATGACTGTATTTTACAGTGCCATTATCGCACTCCACAGCAACTGCTTAATGGGCAAATCCCAAAAATTTTCAAAAATAATCCAATATAAGTATTCGCTATATTTAAAAATATACATATTTATTATATACTGATACAAATGATACAAAAAAAAGTTATAATCCTGTACTGTAAGATATAAGCTTATATATGTCATACAACTTGCGAGCACATACTAAGTTTAAAGAGCCTAGCTCTTAAATACTTTAAAATCAAACGATTTTCTATCTTTCGAAAAATACAAACAAGTAATACAAATATTACAATTTGTGTTGAAATTAAACATGAAAAAGAAAGTATTATAATGCTGACTAATAACAATGTGTATAAAAAACATTGTGACATCATTATTATTGCAGCATTTGTCAACTATTAGAGGAATTAGCCGCGTTTGTTAACCAGTTCAAAAAGCGTTGCCATTGGCAGCAACCCCCCTCCCACACCCCACCCTGACAAAAGTAAATGTCAGCCAAAGCGACAACGAAAGCGCATTCAACACTCACACATACACACACACATACACACACATAACACACACCTAACGTAGTCATACACGTGGCTGCATGTCAAAGTGCAAAGTTTTGTGGTGCAAAAAAAAAATGGTGGCTCAAAGCTCACGAAAAAAAGCACTCGTCAGAGTGGGTGCGAGAGGGAGAGGCAGAGAGAGCAAAATAAAAAGCTGAGCGGCAGTCAAAAGCGCCGCTTGTCGATTTGAAAAGTTACGTTTGACTGTAGTTGTTGTTGTTGTTGGCAACCCTTTTAGCTACGGCAATTTTTAGCTGACTGCCGCCTGCTCCAAAGTTACCCACTTGCCGCCAAAGGGGGCAAAAAACGGGTGTCGGAAGGGGGGAAATACAAATTGTGAGTGCAGCTCAAAAAAATGTTCGTTGTTGCTGCTGCGGTTGTTGTTGCTGGTGTTGGTGTTCGTGTTCGTGTTGTTGTTGCTATTGGTGTGGCTTAAGCGCGTTTCAGCTAACGAAATATACCGAAATATACCGTAGAATAGTAAACAGGAAGTAGCAATATCAGCGACTCCTAAGCCTGTGACTTTCAAACTGTGAGTAAACCAAATCTTATTATTTATCTGTAGAACCAATTCGCAGTTTTCCCATGCAAAAAAATGTTGTCGGAAATTTCTAAAGAAAGAGATATACACTACACATATCAACTACCTCCTCCCCCAAAAATTTGCACATTTTCGCTGATTTTATATGCGACAAAAAGCCATCGCAATCATCATCCTCATCATCATCATCATCATCATCTGAAATGCTGATCATTGCCTAGCCATCATCATATTCATTGGCACTCAAGCAATGCGGCGGAATTGCAGTCGTAAACTTCATTGTAATAGTATAATTTTTTACGTAAAAAAAACACAAACAACAACAACAAACAGCAAACAAAATGAGCCCACGATGCGGCCTATTTGGCCCAGGACTAGGATGTGGATGCGGATGAGGATGAGGATGTGAGTGGGTGTCTTTCATTTTCATGCAATTTTTATGAGCGCTCTATTCGTGAGCGTTATGTGAGCTTATTTATAAGCAGGGAGGCCGGCAAACTGAAACGCATAATCCGCCCCCATGGACCGTTCCGTAAGATGGCGAAGCAACCCCGCAATGCCGACAAGTTATTGTTATCCTTTTGTTTTAGTGTGCATCTTTTATATATTGTATATTGTATATACTTTTTTATGCGGACCTGACACGCCCCACTGTCCGCAAATGTGTTGCCCTGGCCGCTGTACGTTGCTTGCTTTTGCACGCAACACGCATTGATTCATAATACATAAATATAAATATTGCGTATACGCAGCGTTGCCTTCACTTTCATTGCCATAAATTCTTATAAACGTGGCACACACACACACACACACACACACACACACACATACACACAGGATGTCCAGCCAACATACACAAAGACGCCAAGTCATCAATCTTTTAGCATTTCACTTAGATATACGAGTATTTCCGAATCGCCTTTAGGAATCCCCCCCCCCCCTTTCCCCTTCCCTTTGCCCCTTGCCATTATTTGCCCTGGCTCCTGACTTACTATCAATATTTGTGCATAAATATTAATATTGCATGGCCATGTTTATTTGTTTGCTCAGCCCCCAGAAAGTCGCCTGCTTTCGCACAAGATTGTCGCATTAGTTTGCAGATATTTTGCCGATTTATTGCAACATATGCATAGTAAATTTAACAATTATTAACATAGTTTCTTGTAAGTTAAGTTTTTAGCTTAGGTGAACAATAATTTCAAATAACTTTAGATTTTTATATATATATTTCAAGTAACGAATAATTATTGAATATATACCAAAATTGCATAAATTAATTTCCTGTACAGATGTAAAGAAGATCTAGATATATAGAAATAGACAACTTGCAACTTGATTATATCTCTTCAGTCTTATCTTCTTGGACAATTCCCAAGCAAAGTTTCAGCCAACTGCCCACAGGCAACTGGCTCATGCAAATGTCCTGAAAGTAAAACTAAAAGATGATTGTGCCGCCGAGCGTTGTAAGTATATGGAATAGTATGGTATATATGGAAAGTGCACCCCTGGCGTAAATGTCGCTGATGGACAAATCACAGCACATGTTGGCATTAGCTACGAATTATGGGCAGACAAGTGCAGCAGGACATTGGGACACAGTCGAAAAATACAAACGACACATTTGAATGGATGTTAATTTAATGCAAGAAAATAAAACAGGCGGCGCTGCAGCGGAAATAAAAAGAAGCGAAGCCAGCCGAGACCGAAATAAAAGATTTGCATATAAACAGGCGTCGATACACAGACACACTCACACACAGATACACATACATATACAGTCGTAGTTTACACAGACAGCGGCATACGGCAAAAATTTGCATAACAGACGGGCCCCGAAACTGTCATTGCCAAGGTTTTACATCCGCTTGCCGCAATCATCGTCTGTGTCGTTGAAGGGGCGGCAATGGAGGGCGTCACCCCCCGCCCCTCGCCCATCAATAATATTTATGGCGTCGACTCATTCTTAAAATGTCCGCGCGACATATGCAAGTGGATACTGCTCTATTTTCAAGTGGATTCCATTTCCATTATAATGCTCTCGTAAGTGGCAAACGAATGTATATAAGAATATATAAGAAATATGTAAAATGCCGTCGAATCCTCGAAAAATCGTTTGTGCCAAAATTTATTGGCATGTGTAAACAGCACACACACACACACACAGACACAGGGGGGCTGTTCCATTTGCACCCTACGCATTAGCATTTCAATATAATTGCAAATATTTAAATTCAATGCAAAGTGTCGCCTATGTTGAAATGTATTCCAATATTGGCAGTGGAAATTTATTACCACTTAGTACCGCAAATTTAAAACAGCGTCGCGTCAATAATGGGATTTTCAAACAATTAATTATTCGCGCCTAGATTGATAAAGTATCAGCTATATTTTGTTTCATATAAAAGCGCTTAAGCCCGAAAATTATTTAACATATTTTGGCAATACAGTATTTAGAAAATGCTTTGGCAATTTTTGCACCCACACACATAACTCTTTAAAAATTATAGCATATAAAAAACCCATTTATAAAAAATAAATTTAAAATATATTTATTCTATCGCTGACAGCGACTGATTTCTAGTGAATATTTAAATATTTAAAAAAAAAAAAGCTTTGCTTTGTCTTTTTTAACCCATGGCGAGTTTTTGTTTACAACTAAAGAGCTTATTGTCGCTGGTGTTATGTCATTATTACGAAACTGGAATGAGCTCCAAAGGCAGCTGCATTTTATATAACTCGAAAATTAATAAAATAGAAACGCAGTATGAAAGGTTTTAATATATATATATATATATTTATACAACCTCATTCTTCACATATTCCGTTGCCAAGCGCAGATTTGAAAAAAAAACCTCACGCCTTTTTACTTTTTGTTAAAGTAAATACAATAAATAATTTACACAAATCACCCACTAAGCTTGCTGTAACAGTTGAAAACATCCACTGCAGCCATCAATTCTCCTAACCCAGTTCCTGCCCCCCTTCTCGCCCCCTTCCTCCTTGCCAGCTTACCAGCAAGGAGTATGCGCCACATTTTTGATAGATTTGCTAGCATGCAGCGCATGTAAACATCGGATTTTGGTTAATCAAATTAAGTGCAAGTTAATAGTGGGACAAGGCAGAAACCACCCAACCACCCAAGCCACCGAAGAATTATTGCAGAACATCATTCGATTTTTCTTGGGCTGCTTGAGTTGGCGCTTTGTTTGCGCACTCGAAAATGATGAATAATAAATTGCTAATCATAAATATTGCGAAATCCGGCGATGAACTAAGTGAACAGCCGGAGCTATCGGAGCTCGGGTCGCGTAAAACATGGCTGCCAGCCAGCCCCGTACCCCGTACCCCATACCCCATACCCCTATCAATCCCCCTGTAAGGCAAAACAATACGAAAAGTACACATTGTTAAATTGAAAGGAAACAAATGTAAAATTTATACAGCTGCAGTGCCCCAATGCTGGCCACAGCGTGGGGTCCTGGACATGCTCTATGGAATCTGTTCCAGCCGAGCATGCAAAATCAAAGATTACTTAGCAATAGCAGGGGGGGTGGGGGGAATTGGCAGGCGTGGCAAGGACGACTCTCTAATGGTCTACAAAGTTTGCTCAATTCGCCCCGAAGGCTGAAGCGGTTTTGTGCGATTTTCTTTGCGTTAGCGGAAGTAGAGAATAAAAAATGGTTCAGTTGGCTGCGCTTATCAATTCCTTGGATTTTGTAGCATTTCTTTTGGATATGGGCTAATTGGTGTTAATAATTACTTTTAATTTAGAAGCCATGCCTTCCTAGGTATACAGTGAATAGGATATTATCAACTAAAAGCAGCCTAAAGCAGGCTGCAATCAACACAATGCTCAATATCTTAAATCCCGATTCCATGACCAGATGTCGAGTGGGGAATCCCCGTTTCTGTTGATCCTGTTCCCTGTTACCATGCCGTCCTTTTTCATGCACGACCTGCTCGTCCTTCTGCTCCAAATCCGCAAATAGACCGTTAATGCTAAATGTCTCAATAATACCATCAAGTATCCAAGACATAGCTGAATAATTAATTTACTACAAATTTTGTTTACAAAATTACAGTGTACTACGAAACAATTGTATAGTTTAAACAAGGTAGACTAGTTGTCATGATTTTTGACAAGAAATATGAAAAAAAATGAGTTTTTCAACTTTGAATGTAGAACTGATACATATGACAATTTTGGCAAAGTAATCGCAGTTTGAAATCTGGGAAGGGCATATTTGGAAACTTGGCACATCACATGCCACATATGTTGTCATGATTTTTGACAAGAAATCTGAAAACAATGAGTTTCTCAACTTTGAATGTAGAAATAATGAGGAATTAAAAAGCCCTCGGGATTCAAAATCGTTTCAGTTTTGGCACAGTTACGGTATTTAACATGCTAAAATGTGGAGCTAATATAATGCTGTTATAGAATTTGTAAGCGTTTTCTCATGTTTAAGACCACAAGCCTCAGCGACAATAGAGATTAGTGAACGCAGCCGCAATATCATGCGTCAACTGCAGGGGCAGCAGAGCGATCTTATCAGGCAGGTACAATTAGGAAACAAGCGGCCTATGACTGACCCTTATACAATGCCACAAACTCGCAGGCAACTGTCAGTAATTAGCGCTGGGAAATCAATAGATTCTCAACTGGTGCTGGTGCAAGCAGGAATCGCAATCAGAATCAGGGTTACGTGTTCTGTGGCAGACAAATGCTGTTTCCATTGTTTCGCAGCAATCAACACGAGTCGGGGACGGGGCGGGGCGGTGCGGGGTCGGTGCTTGGCAGCAGCTGACTAGTTTCTCACGAGGCGGTGCCAAATGTTGCCTAAAAATCACAACAGCCAAAAATGTACTAAAGTCAAGTGCAGCAGTACAATGATTACAGTCACAGTTCGTTAGCACAGCCGACAGGAATACGGCCAGTGGCAGTGGCAGTGGCAGTGGAAACTAAGCAGCAGCGGTAACCAGTTGTGGCAGTAAGTAAGCTGTAAGTTGTGGTCTCTACTCTACTACTACTACTACTACTTACTTACGACTATATATTTCCTGCATTTGAAATCGCCAACAAAGCGCTTTTAATTAAATTTCCTGTTCGATACAAGCGCCAAAGCATTGCCTACTTTTGTGCGTCCCACAAGAAACTGTTGCACACACACAAACACACACACACACACGAACACACAGGCGCATTTAACCACAAAATGTTGACTAAAACAACGGCAACAATAAGAACAACAAGCAGCCAAGCAATTTGCAGCATCTTACCAAGCAACAGCTGTGCACATCGAATCCTCAACGAACAAGAACAAGAACAAGACATTAAGTATTACAATCTTAAAGCCAAAGTTTAAATACGCTTACCACATACATTTATATTGGAACAGCAAATTTACTTTATATTTAAATACCACTGCAATATTTTAATACAAAAGCTGAGTCTTGAAACAGAAGGAAAAAGTTTGTCAATCAAACTATAACAAATAAAAACCCAACAAATTTAATATGAATAAAGTTTTAACATACATTTAACGTTCTTGCACGAAAGTCACTTATTAAAGCTTCTAAGAGCTTAAAAATCTTAAAAGTAAGCTTAAAGCTGATTAATTAGCAATATTTAAAATAAATTGATAGGAAAGAACTTGAAGTCAGTTTTCTATAGGATAAATAGAAGACAAGTTGAAACTCTACCTTTTTATTTGCTACCCTACATAGTAATTTATATTACAAAGGTTTGCAGGTACATCAACATAGTGAATATGCCCTTTAAAAAGGGTATCCAAACCACTATGCGAAGCTGCAGCTGCTGTGGACAACAAAATGGCGCTGCGAATTGTTGGCGCATTGAGCGGAAATGCAAGCTGAGTTAGCTGCGTGCTGTTGTTGTTGTTGTTGTTGTTGTTGTTGTTGTTGTTGTTGCTGTTGTAGTTGTCGTAGTTGCTGTTATAGCCACTGTTGTTTCTAGTGGCATGGCCCATGAATATTCATGGCGGTTGCCGGGGCAGTCATTCATTCATTCGTGATTTCACGCAACCGGTCTACGGAGCGGCGGAGAGAAGGAGCGGATAGGGGAGGAGGAGGAGCGGCGTGTAGAAAACCGGAGAAAACGACGACAGACAAAACATGAAACCAAATAAATAAACAAATGTCAGCATTGTCGGAGGCGAACGCCAAGAAATTGGCGTGAAAATAAATCAAGAAACAAATTGGAAAATTTGTTATTTGGCCAACAGACAAACGGACGGACGGACGGACGGACGGGCGGACGGATAGAGAGAAACAACGACAAACCAACCGGAATAGCTTTTGTTATACTCTCATATTAGTTCTACAAGAAATCCTTACGAATTTCGGTTGATTTGCGGGCGTTTTTCGAGTGCATTTCATTATGGCATTCAATCGGTAACTTTGAAAACAGTGGGAAAGGAACAATCTGCGACTGGCGACTGGCGAAAACAAACCAATTGCCCCACAAAGTGAAGGACAATTAAAATGTCCTTTAGGCAGTTCTCTGCAATTTAATTAACACTCAAAGCAGAAAATACACTCACGGCCGCTGAAGTAGGGAATAAGGCGTAAGCCAACCTGAAAAAGGATATATGCAGGATGCCGGTCCACAGCTGAAATTGGAAATTGGTGGCTGGTGGCTGGTGGCTGGTGGTTGGTAGTGGGCGCCATAAGAGCATAAAAATCGTTTATTTAATTGTAAAATATACATATTTAAATAATGTCCATTAAAATGCAGTAGCAGATCGCGCGCTTAAGCCACACCCACCACTCACCACCCACCACCCACCGCCCATATCAGCTGCCAAAGGTAATCAACTGAACTGCAACTGTCGGGAGAATAAAAAAAAGAAAAAAAGTTGAGAAAAAAATATACATTAAACAAAAAGCACATTTTTAATGTTGCCCATGTGCACGAAGTCCACGTCTGGATGGAGGTCGGTCATCTGGGTCTGAGTCTGGGACCGGGTCTGGATCTGAGTCCGAGTTGGAGTCTGGGGCAGCCCTTTGTGCTGCGTCAACAGTGGGGAGATGGGGACATTTACTTTGAGTGCGCTGCGCTCATTTAAATGCAAATTTAAATGAAATTTTAATCCATTTTAAGGACTGTGTACTGTACACCGAACCTTTTGATGTTGCAGCAGCCCTCATCGGGCAGTTGTCTGCCTCACTGCCCGCCTGCCTGTCCGTGGCATCATCGATGCCTGCCCCACAAATTGCAGCCCAAGCCGGAGACTGCTGCAACCTGCTTGCAATAAGTTGGGTTTGTTGTCCAAACTTAATGCTGTAAGTTGGCCAATGGAGCACAGATTGAGCAGCTGCGTCTTCTGCTCGTTGTTAAACACAGCCTTTATTGTCAGATTTATAGTTACATTAACTTGGTAGTCGCTCAGTTAAATGAATAGGCATTCTCGAGGCCAGCTGCCTTAATAATATCCCGCCAGCGTTGGCACATCGAATGTTCGCGCGGTGCCTCAAAGTTGTCCGGCTGCGGCTTCTGCTCCGGCACGGGCTCGCGCTCCGGCTCCGGCTTCAGCTCCGGCTCTGGCTCTGGCTCCGGCTCCGACTGCAGCACCTCATCCAGCTTTAGATCCAGCTTCGAGATCGGCTGCGGCGTTGTGGCTGCATTTTGCACCAGATGAAACTCACAGCGCTTGCAGTAGACTCCCTTGGGATCGCGCGGCTCAAACTTGCGGTCACAGATGACGCAGCCACGGATCGTCAGGCGGCACTGGTAGCAGCGATGCTCCCCGCGGGACAGCTCACTCCAGCGGCAGCGGCGATAGCACTTGCTGCACAAATACAAACTTTCATCATTGCCAGACATTTTCAATTCGCTGCAAAAGTGGCACATTTGTCAGGAGTGGCTTTGGGAGTGCTATGCAAATTGGCTTACTTATTATTACTGGTTAGGACTTCAAGTCAGCTCGTCAATATCGAAAAATTCAATTGATATTGTGCAAAATATTTGTTTGACACACACATGTGTTCATTGAACTGGAGTTTTTCAACACTGGCCTGCTTTAAGCATTTATTAATACTATTTTGTGTAATTTGCAGCACTGGCCTGCTTTTATTCAACATGATTCATATTGCTTCATTTGCATATCGTATCCAATTACCGTATTATTATGATGTATTTAAAGCTCAACCCCCTTTGGATCCGTCGGCTGTCGGCTCTCGGCTCCATTGATGCTGCGACCGAGTAAATATTATCTTAACCGAATTATGCGATACTTTAATGCCTCATTTGTGATGAGAGTTGTCCGTTGAGGTTTATTTCATGTGTCCTTCAGGCCTCAGTGCTTTCATCTGGCTACATATTGATTGCCATTTCGAGGGCTTTATACAAAATGCACTTATACACACACACACACACACACACACACACACACACAGACGCACATATGCAGTGGCATAATTTACATCGCATTAAACACGAAATAATGATTTATTGTTGCAGTTGCACCACGGAAAACATATTTAAAACGACGTATTTATGCTTAACGAAGGGTAAACCATGGTATATAGTACCATATGCCAGCCTGAAGCATAACTGTTTAATAACGCTTAATGTGTTGGCGAATAAAGCAAACGCAATAAGTTTATAGTCGAGTTGCAAATAATTTGATGGCCTTGTGATAATTTAAGGTAGATAGATGACAATTTATTAAAACCATTTAGCCGAAACATAAAAAATATTCATCAATGTTTATTTTTTTTTATTTTTAGTATTTTTGAGGAATTAATTACTTTTAAAAGCCGCGTCGAAAAATGTCATTGCGCATTTTAATAATTAATCAAATTCAATTCATAAATCAACAGTTCAATTAGCATTGAAAACTTTTATGAACATGGCCAAATAATCTATTAATAAAACTCAATTGCATTTATCGATAACACACACTTTAAATAAATAGTTGAATTGAATTTCAGTTACTCCTGAAAGTATGCAGCACGAAGAGCCCCAAAGCAAGATGACAAGCCGGGAAGGTAGCAAAGCATCGCGGACAGCATCGACGGTATCCCTAGAGCAGCCACACCTGACAAGGACACCAAGCGGACCCGGTCTGTTGCTCTTTCCCGGCACTGCCCAAAGGCATCTGCAAGATCCACCACCACAAAGTCCAACAGCAAAAGCAACAACGGGAACTGGATATGCTAATGATGATAACCACGTGGCTATTAATCGTCGAAAGCCGTGCAGCGTGCGCAGCTTTCGGCGACCGCCACTTTGGCAGCCACCGCCGAAGCGGACAACGCCCGACGAGCTGCGTCAGGAGCAGCTCGAGGCGAATGAGCTGAGTCATGGAGGCTCTGCCTGCCTGGCAAAGCCACAAGCATTCATAATCGAGTTTCTGCAGGGTTCCTCCATACATGGATTCATCTATTTGGCCAAATTCGGCTTGAACTTTGTCGAACGGTAAGTTCTATAAAATACAATTATAATCAGTTTAATTTAAATATTTATGTTTTAAATGCTTACCTATTAATTAAATCATAAGTTATCTTGCTGAATTATATCGAATTATTGTTGATTCAATCTCAGTAGGAAACCTAATTATTTAATCCATATTATAAATCTTCACTTACAACATTTAAAATTACACCCATTCATATATACATATGTGGTTAACCTCTTTCACTTGTATCCAATTAATTTTCAAATGAAATTAAACTAATTCCTAATTACAGCCTCACAGGCAAAGTCACAACGAAAACTTTCGTCCTGGCTTACTTTCGCATTTCCTTTCGATTTGCAGTACAAACTAAACGACACAAAACTATAAGTCAATGCCTTAAAATACTCTAAAGCGCTCGCACGTGCAGACCAAAGTGAACAAGCATTGGGATTATAATTCGGATCTGGTTGCCATATGCCAACCGAGAGGACCAAAAGGGATGTGCGTGCCTATAGAGGGCATATGGAAACTTTGTGGCGGGCTTAAGCATTCGCCTGCATAAAATTAGACATGAGCAACAATATTTTCTACATCTTTTCCGGGGGGAAAGTAATATTTTAGCTGCTGCTGGAATTTGTTATTTGGTGCGAGTAAAGCGGCAAGCGCAATAAATCCTGAAAACTGACATGACATGACAAACAGGATTACACGGAATGTCTGGCAAGGCTTAAATTGGTAACACACTCCATTCCAAGTGGGGTGGCTGTCAGGCAGGGGGCATGTGGGAACTGTCAGCATTACAAAAATGGACCACAACCAGCCAGCAGCTGTGGGTTAATTAGTGGATAACAGTGCCTCGCATGCCTGACTCTCTCTCTCTCTCTCTCTCTCTCACAGATCCACTGCTCCATGGCAGGCTCCATTACAATTTTTGTTAGTTTTGGAATGAAAGTGACAGGTGTGCCATGTCGCGCGGGGAGGGGAGCGGTGCCAAGGGGCAGCACGCAACGCCCGGCTCTAATTAATACACTACCCCAAACTCTTAGCTGAATGATTTGTGCTGCCAACAATTTTATTTATTTATGCCCATTTTTATTTCTGCACTTCACATTGATTTATTTACTTTAGCCACAAAAAGATAAAATACTTTTGTGATTTACCATGACAAACAAGAAAAAGAGTAGCGAAGCTTAAACACAAAAAGAAAATGGCCATGAAAAAAAGTGAAAAACATTAAATTCCCTTTTATTATTATTAATAAGCAAGATTCCATTATTTTTAGCCTCAATGCCTCTCTCGAAATTCTATATTTAACTCTACTCTACTTAAATCTATTTATATCACATATTTACAAGTGCTTTTAAAATTCGTACACAAAATGCCACTTTAAGCACTCGTCTCTCGCCAACGACCATACTACGCTGAATACATCGGTTCTCGTCCGATCACCGAAATTAAGCAGCGTCGGGCGCGGTTAGTACTTAGATGGGGGACCGCTTGGGAACACCGCGTGTTGTTGGCATCGTCCAAAACACTTTTTTACTTAGAAACGCGAATTTTTATATTGGTAATAATAGATATATTTTTCATTTTCCTATTTTTTCTAATTTTTTATACCCTGAAACCACTAAAAATGGGGAAAAGCGTATAATGGTTTTATGCCTAAGTATGTAACTGGCATAAGGAATTAACTCCGAACCCATAAAATATATATATTCTTGATCACTTTTAAAAGCCGAGTCGATAAAGCCATATCCGTTTGACTGTCTGTCTGTCCGTCTGTATGGACGCGCTAATCTCTGAGACTACAAAATCTAGAGACTTCATATTTAATATATAAGTTCTCGTAGTGCCCCTTATGCTTTTTTCTAAAATTCATAAACTTGAGATGTAGAATTAAACTTGATGCCAAATTATGATCAAAATAGCCTCGGGGTTGACAATCGGTTCAGATTTGACAAAGTTGTGGCAGTTTGAAGTCTGGGAAGGGCATTTCCAAGTCAAATTGGGTCTTTACAAGTCCATTTTTTTGTCACTTTTGGCGTGATTTTTGACAGAAAAATGAAACACCACAAAATCACTTTTCGTATAGTTTTTTATACTAGTTGAGACACCCACAATCAATTTAACGTAAAATTTCAAGATTCTATTTTTTGAAAAATCAAAATTTGTAAGGGTCCCCCCTTGTGCTTTTTTCGCCAAAAAAATCCAAAATTTTATTTTTTCAAAAATTCAAAATCTTGAGATGTAGAATAAAAGTTGATGTCAAATAGTGATCAAAATGGCCTCGGGGTTGACAATCGGTTCAGATTTGACAAAGTTGTGGCAGTTTGAAGTCTGGGAAGGGCATTTCCAAGTCAAATTGGGTCTTTACAAGTCCATTTTTTTGTCACTTTTGGTGTGATTTTTGACAGAAAAATGAAACACCACAAAATCACTTTTCGTATAGTTTTTTATACTAGTTGAGACACCCACAATCAATTTAACGTAAAATTTTAAGATTCTATTTTTTGAAAAATCAAAATTTGTAAGGGTCCCCCCTTGTGCTTTTTTCGCCAAAAAAATCCAAAATTTTATTTTTTCAAAAATTCAAAATCTTGAGGTGTAGAATAAAAGTTGATGTCAAATAGTGATCAAAATGGCCTCGGGGTTGACAATCGGTTCAGATTTGACAAAGTTGTGGCAGTTTGAAGTCTGGGAAGGGCATTTCCAAGTCAAATTGGGTCTTTACAAGTCCATTTTTTTGTCACTTTTGGTGTGATTTTTGACAGAAAAATGAAACACCACAAAATCACTTTTGGTATAGTTTTTTATACTAGTTGAGACACCCACAATCAATTTAACGTAAAATTTCAAGATTCTATTTTTTGAAAAATCAAAATTTGTAAGGGTCCCCCCTTATGCTTTTTTCGCCAAAAAAATCCAAAATTTTATTTTTTTAAAAATTCAAAATCTTGAGATGTAGAATAAAAGTTGATGTCAAATAGTGATCAAAATGGCCTCGGGGTTGACAATCGGTTCAGATTTGACAAAGTTGTGGCAGTTTGAAGTCTGGGAAGGGCATTTCCAAGTCAAATTGGGTCTTTACAAGTCCATTTTTTTGTCACTTTTGGCGTGATTTTTGACAGAAAAATGAAACACCACAAAATCACTTTTCGTATAGTTTTTTATACTAGTTGAGACACCCACAATCAATTTAACGTAAAATTTTAAGATTCTATTTTTTGAAAAATCAAAATTTGTAAGGGTCCCCCCTTGTGCTTTTTTCGCCAAAAAAATCCAAAATTTTATTTTTTCAAAAATTCAAAATCTTGAGATGTAGAATAAAAGTTGATGTCAAATAGTGATCAAAATGGCCTCGGGGTTGACAATCGGTTCAGATTTGACAAAGTTGTGGCAGTTTGAAGTCTGGGAAGGGCATTTCCAAGTCAAATTGGGTCTTTACAAGTCCATTTTTTTTGTCACTTTTGGCGTGATTTTTGACAGAAAAATGAAACACCACAAAATCACTTTTGGTATAGTTTTTTATACTAGTTGAGACACCCACAATCAATTTAACGTAAAATTTCAAGATTCTATTTTTTGAAAAATCTAAATTTGTAAGGGTCCCCCCTTATGCTTTTTTCGCCAAAAAAATCCATAATTTTATTTTTTCAAAAATTCAAAATCTTGAGATGTAGAATAAAAGTTGATGTCAAATAGTGATCAAAATGGCCTCGGGGTTGACAATCGGTTCAGATTTGACAAAGTTGTGGCAGTTTGAAGTCTGGGAAGGGCATTTCCAAGTCAAATTGGGTCTTTACAAGTCCATTTTTTTGTCACTTTTGGCGTGATTTTTGACAGAAAAATGAAACACCACAAAATCACTTTTGGTATAGTTTTTTATACTAGTTGAGACACCCACAATCAATTTAACGTAAAATTTCAAGATTCTATTTTTTGAAAAATCTAAATTTGTAAGGGTCCCCCCTTATGCTTTTTTCGCCAAAAAAATCCAAAATTTTATTTTTTCAAAAATTCAAAATCCTGAGATGTAGAATAAAAGTTGATGTCAAATAGTGTTCAAAATGGCCTCGGGGTTGACAATCGGTTCAGATTTGACAAAGTTGTGGCAGTTTGAAGTCTGGGAATGGCATTTCCAAGTCAAATTGGGTCTTTACAAGTCCATTTTTTTGTCACTTTTGGCGTGATTTTTGACAGAAAAATGAAACACCACAAAATCACTTTTCGTATAGTTTTTTATACTAGTTGAGACACCCACAATCAATTTAACGTAAAATTTTAAGATTCTATTTTTTGAAAAATCAAAATTTGTAAGGGTCCCCCCTTGTGCTTTTTTCGCCAAAAAAATCCAAAATTTTATTTTTTCAAAAATTTAAAATCTGGAGATGTAGAATTAAACTCGATGCCAAATAATGATCAAAATGGCCTTGGGATAGACAATCGGTTAAGATTTGACAAAGTTGTGAAAGTTTGAAGTCTGGAAAGGTCATTTAGAACGGACTGTTCGTTGTTTTGGCAAGCCAATTTTTTGTCACTTTTTGCGTGATTTTGTTATACAAACCAATTCACTAAGCACTCGTCTCTCGCCAACGACCATACTACGCTGAATACATCGGTTCTCGTCCGATCACCGAAATTAAGCAGCGTCGGGCGCGGTTAGTACTTAGATGGGGGACCGCTTGGGAACACCGCGTGTTGTTGGCATCGTCCAAAACACATTTTTACTTAGAAACGAATTTTCCTATTTTTTCTAATTTCTTATGTCTTTTGTGTTTCCTTGCTTTCGGTGTATTTTATTTCCTTTGTATTTTCACTTAACTCTTTTGCCTCGTTGGCTTCTGCCAGTATTTTGTGATTTAAGCACAAGCAGCTTAAGTTTCCAGTAAAATTATTTCACATAACATCGTTAGAGTCTGTGTCGCCGACAACTGATAGCCTCAATTCCGAAAGCGTTGATATGGCAACTAGGGGAACCACAAGTACACAACGGCATAATCCACAGACCAAACTACAAATGCATATATGCAATGCGGATGATTTTTGGAAGAGGATTGCACATCTGTCGAATAGCAGCAAGGTATTGAAAGTTGCAGTTGCAGTTGCATTTGAATCGACTGTAGCTTAAAGAGACTTTTTGCATTTAGTTTACACATGCGTAGTACAATCAAAATAAAAACCAAGTAGCTGAAAATTCAAGAATAGACAGTTTTGTATCCAAGCACAATAAGAGTTGTTAATAATACGACTACAAAAACTACACATTAAAGCTTTCATCTTCTTTGAAAAAATGTATGTAATTCATTCTTGAGCGTACATAACATTTAATAGAACATTCGCATGCATCACTGAGCTGCACTCACGCACAAATGGTGTTCATATGAGTGCTAAAAGATGATGAAACAAAGCAAATGTCTGACAGCCAGACAGACAGACAGACAGGCAGGCAGGCAGGCAGACAGATGAATGGAGACTGACATATACTATGTAGTATGTACGTATGATGTCCAAAGAATGTTTGCGGGCAGACATTTTGGAAATCAGCATGTGGGTACGGCAACAGCAACGCACATTCCATGCCCCGCCGTAAAAACAAACCGTATTTTGAGGCAAGCTCATATTGAACTAGAAGATACCACGCACTAGAGTACCTTATCTTCAAATATACAAATAAAAATGAATAAATGGAATTTATTCTTCTACAATATAATATTTATGGTAATTTTAACAAATCTTATAGATATAAATACTACTGTTATGTTAATTGTCACAAACTTATCATACCCTTTTTATCAAAATGCAGGGGACTCGAAAAAGAGCAAGCGATTTGAAATTAGAAATTATTTGGTGCACAAGGCGGAAAGTGCTCAACATTTTTGGAGTGAAATTTTGGAAAATTAAAAGCCAAGTAGCTGTTACAGCAATGAAGTGTCCACCCAACCCTTGGCATGTGTGTGTGTGCGTGTGCGTGTGCGTGTGTGTGTGTGTGTGTGTGTTGACAGCGCTGAAGGCTTTATGAGCCATTGCTGGCGTCAAAATGTCATCATTGTGCGGCAAAGGGAGATTCCTCGAGGATTTGCCGGCTTTTGTCAGACTTGTTATGGCTACTCTGTGTATCTGTATCTGTATGTGTATGTGTATGTGTATGTGTGCTTCCCGGAGCGTTGTCTTGGTGATGCGTCTATTTTGGCTGTCGTCGCACTTGCAGCAAATAAAATAAAAATGGGGCGCCTGCAAATAAAGGGTTGCAATGCCAATGTCTCCCAGTGTCTCCCAGTTTCGCCTGTCGCCTGTCGTTCATTGACTCTTTCCCCAAACTTGGCCATAATTCTTGTGTCGCGCATATTTCGCCAGATGCTTACCAAAAAAATTTACACGCAATAGATTTTTATGTGCGTTGGCAGAATGTGCACAAAAATGAAAGCAACAACAACAAAAAATACCATATATCATTTGTTTGTTTTTTTTTTCTCTTTCTCGACCATATCTATTTTTTACAGCATGCTCTGGTTTGCATTCATCTGCGTGGCACTCTTCAGCATCATTTCGCTGAGCCAACGCACTTGGCAGCGGTTCCAGACCTCGCCCATGGTCATCTCCATGGATCGCAATAAACTGGTGTGGAATACCAGTTTTCCATCGCTAACCGTGTGTCCCCACAAGCGCATCGATGATATCAAGCTGGAAGATTATATACTGTAAGAAATTAACATTTCGATTTTAAACTATTATTTTCCTTTTTGCATACGAAAATAGATTGTAAAAATGATGAACATAATTTTTATAAATTATTCTTAAGCTAAATTTATTTTATTTTATTTTGCAATTTAATTTTTTTGTAGTTATTGTTTTGGGAACTTGGCTATTTGCAAATCAAAATTGAATACAGCAAAGTTTGACATTTCTAAACAATTTCTTTGGCAAATATAAAGTCCATATAAACGTAGTCGATATTAAAGTTTATAACCCAAACAGCGCACATCTTGAACAATTCGAGGATGAGGAGGATAAGGAGCATTTCCGGGATTTTATTGTGAAACTTGCGAGTCTCACATACGACAACTTGGAAAGTTTGCCGCTGAACAAATCCTATGGCATCGAGAGCAGCCAATACTTGGATATACTTTATGAGCTGAAATGGCCTTTCGAGCCGGAAATCAGCAGCGGCGCCGCCGTCAAAATGTTCATCTATGAGACACAAACTGAGTTTGGCATTTGCCACTCCGTCAACTCGCTTGTGGCACGCTACAATACCTTCGGGTGGGTTGTACTATAACTATCGTATATTATCATTATTATTATTATTATTATTATTATTATTATTATTATTTTTATTATTATTATTATTATTATTATTATTATTTTTATTATTATTATTATTATTATTATTATTATTATTATTATTATTATTATTATTATTATTATTATTATTATTATTATTATTATTATTATTGTTTATATGTATTTAGCTATTGGCGCTCTGGCGATTGGAGCATTATGGATCATGGCGATCGTGTTACAGTTCATCCGCTCGATGGTGAAATCTATGCACAGATCATTAATCTCTCGACAGCCTATGATGTCTACTTTCACGGCGCTGGCGATGTGCCGAACATATCCAAGCAGCGCTACACCTTTCCCGAAAGCGACTATACCACCGTGGAGCTAATTGCTTTGGAGATCTATACCAACGAGGAGGCCAGAGCGTGAGCATATACTCGATCTGCTTGCAGGCACTGTACTCAAGTTGACTCCCTTTCTGTGGCAGCTTCAATACCAAGCAGCGCAAGTGTCGCTTTCAGTACGAGGCGGAGGATATGCAAACTGTGCCCATTTACAGTTTTGGACTGTGCCTCTCCGAGTGTCGCATGTTCTTCGCCCTCCGCGTCTGCGGCTGTGTGCCACACTTCTATCGCAATCTGCGTAAGTTCTCAATCAGATTATATGAAAGTTTTTGAAATAACCGCACTTGTTCCACTTGTAATCATATTTTGGTGCTGTCATCATGCGCTTCCGGAGTTTACATTGTTGCACTTAATTGGTGTCATTAAGTTGAGCTTTTATGTGTCGACGTTGCAAATTTGCTCATAAAATGTTTAAATAGTTTCACTTGACATTTTTACGACTAACTATATACCTCTCTCTCTCTGTTTTTCTCCCACCACTATTGCTGTCTCTTTCAGTGCGAAATGGTCGTCGGTTGCCGGTTTGCGGTTTGGAAGGCATCGGCTGCCTGGTCAAAATTAAACGTGAGCATTTTTTGATAGTCAGCGCACATGCAAATATTTGGCTTGCCCTCAAATTCGTTTTGAATTCATCACAAATAATTTCATTATCAAATATTTCACCATTTAATGCTGAACGTGACCATATTTTAGTCCTTGAAGTTGCTCAGTTTACGTTCCAAGTAATGTGATTAAATATTTTGCACCTGATTAAAACTCAGCAATAAATATAAACTTTATTTTATTTTTTTACTTGACTTCATTTTACAGGCGAGATAATCTCCTTGAAGTCGGATAAATATAAAATCAATTGCAATTGTTTGGCCAACTGTGATGATTCCAACTTTTTTGTGCAGTCCTATGTAAGTAAAAACCTTTTAACAATAATAATAAAATTACAGGTAAATATTGTGAATACTATTGAAAAAGTACCCTATATCAATTATGAGCATAGAAAATAATTTTAAATAATAATTGAATCTAAAGGAAATCCAATTTATTTTTTACAACGGATTAACTTTCTTTCCGACTGCTACTTACATTTTTACAACATTATTATACAATTTATAAACAATTTTTCGCATTTCTAAATGTGCTTTGAAAATGTTTACAACACCAGCGCCATCTAGCGGTCGTTAAAGCGAGCTCAAGCGGGAGGATAACCCGAGTTTATCCTGTGTGCAGTTCATTTGCCTGGCAGCCGCAAGCATTTTGGCTTGAACAAACATCGAGATTGTTGACCGGGGCCGTAAAAAATAATAAGCGCAAAAGTTGTTCGGCAGCGGACGCCTTGAAATATGCAATTATTTCGGCTCGGCCCGCCTTGGTAGCTCGGCAAACTCCACGAGCGTCGAAAAGTTGTTGTTTAACTTTTTTCGCACAGTGTGCGGCGGAAAGTTTTTACATTTAATAATAATTTCAGCTTACTTGACTTGTTATACTGATGGCTTTGTTGTTGTTTTGTGCTCTTCTTGCTATTTCAATTGCTCCCTTTCGCCCTCTCTCCCTGTCTCTCTCTCTCTCTCGCGCACAGAGGTCCCGCGTCTGGTTTCTGGGCGCTAATCTACAATGGGGCATTATTGATTATCCCAAAATGCAGCTGCGTCGCGATGTGCTGTTCTCCTTTGCTGATGTCCTGGGTAAGTTTACTTATGCTTTTTGTTTTCTTTGGAATCTTTTTTAATCTACTTGCGTCTTTTGTATATTTCAACAGTTTATATTGGCGGCCTAGTGGGTTTCTTCTTGGGCTGCAGCGCCTTGAGCTTTACGGAAATTATTTACTATTTTACGGCACGCTTGGTTCGTCGCATGCTTTGCAATTAAGCTGAAGAAAAAATATTGAAAATTTAAGAATCATTTTTTAGTTTTGTTTTCATATCATATCAATCATAAAAATATAAACATAAAACAACTTTTCTTAGTTCAAGCCTTTTAATCAAAAATAAAATATATTTAAGCAAAGGTTGCAGAAATCATTGAAGCCAAAACATTTTACCCCCCATACTTCACAGCCCCCTTTTATAGTCCATGTTCGGAAGCGCGTCGTTGGCCATTTCAATGAACTGTCTGCGTCTGGAAGCGGGTCTAGAGACGACGACTGTACTCCGTCCGTTCATTCAGTGAAACTCGTCGACAAATTAGGCGCTATTCTTGAATTTTTTGCAAACCTTGCCGATTTTTATTAGGGCGCCTTGTTTGTTGTCGAACATTTCGTATTTAATATTTGTTGTCCGTTTCGGGCAAATAATTTGTAGCGGCAAGTTGTTTTGCCCATTGAATTGTTTATTTTGTTTTAGGTCAGGAGGGGTAGATTATTCAGTTTCTTAGCCCCTAATATATGAAGTTGTGACAACTGTATAGACTGCCCTCGCACACATGCCACACACTTGTCATGACTTTTGTTGTTACATACGATATTTCGCACATATGAGTGAACCCAAAATGTAACTGTCAACAATGGCAAAATGCTAGTTAACTTTTCCTATGAATTTCTGTCATGTCATCAATAATGTATTTGAGATGAGCCAAGAAGAGTCTCTCCGATTTGGGTCAACATTGGGGTGGCAGGGCAGAGTGGGGCACGGCAGCAAGTAAGTACAAGTGCAAAGACAAACACTACTTAAGAATCTTTCACGTTCCTGCCACAAATCTGCGACTTAAACAACCCTTGAAATCCACAATGGAAAATCTACATTTCAATGGGTTACCAAATACAGCAGATTTTAATATTTTTATGCAAAAAAAAAGAGGAAAATCAAAAATCATACTTTGCCCCTCTGTTAAATTTCATCCCCAACCCCGCTCTCCAGGCAACAATCGAAGCTCAAAGGAATTGTCAGCGTGCAAATCTCTTTTGCACCTTTGGCAGAACTTTTGTAGCATCAATGGCGACCACAATCCAAGTGGGGATTGTCGCCACCGACGCATGCATTATACATGCGTTGTATATTTATGAATAGGGGATGCACGCTTATTGGCCATTGCGGCGTGGTGAGGGGGGTGTGTGAATATACAAACGTATATAATTCCGGACATTGCAGACTTTGAAGTTGCCACAGCGCCAAGGGGTAGCATCATTCTTTTCCGCATAAATTTTGGAATTATTGAAATTTATTGTTGTATTGCGTGTAAAGAGGGCGGAGGCAGAGGAGGCAGAGGATGCAGACTGTGTGCCTCTGGTTAATGCGACCATTTTGAAAGGGTGCAATTCGTCACTCCAGCTGATGACCTTTATTGTTTGATAATCGCATATTACGGCAGCATTATTATTGAAAAATGATAAATAAATGGAAAAAAAATTATGGTTAATCCCAAAGGTATTCTAACTACTTAACTATATTGGGTTTAAGTTTTTAAATCTTCCATTTCACCACTCACAAAACGCCATCTATCGTACATACGCACAAGCAATGCGCACTCAAATAATGTTATGTTGGCTGAATTTAATAACTCCAAACGTCATCGCTGCTCTTTTCAAAATCAGTATACATATAACCATAGACAATTAAAACAAACGCGTTGCTAAATTTCAAAATTTTGCCAACAAAGTGTATTTATTCACCGGTATTGTTATTTGAATTTCTACGTTTTTCCCGCTTGCAGTTACACCCTGTGCCACTGTTATCTGTTTTAAATAACAGTCAGTTAGCAGCTGTTGAAGTAAATTTAACGCGTCATTAGACGTTTTCCTTGTATGCTCTTTAAACAAAATTTAGATAACTTAACAGCAAATAGCATTAGTAAAGTCTGTGCTTCGATATTATTGCAATATGTAAAATAGGCAGCTTTTACAGAAACCAAATTGTGTGCACTGTTAATAACATTACAGCAGCTGTTAAATGATTAGAGTGCCCACAGTTGGCTTTAAAAAAACAACTGAGCAAGAAAGAAGAAGAAGCAGACAAAAGCAGTGCAAAAGTGAGCGGAAAGTGGAAGTTTACCACAAAACAAAAATAGCTGCAAACTAAATTCGCACAGAATGCACAAAAGTGCGCCACCTTGGCATTGTGGCGATGTCACCTTAGCTGCCACGACGACAACAGCTGCTGCAACAACAACAACAAAGCAGTCGGTGATAAGGGCAGCATCATTATCAACATATCCCCCACCACCCGCCTCCCACTCCCTCCTCCTCCCACGCCTGCTGCTGCTATTGGTGGTATTAGGATTCCTCTCACCCCCGCCGGCAACAGCAACCCACATCAGCGGGGATTTCCACACCGCTGACTTTTTTCAGTTCCTCATAAAATTTGGGTTCCAGAAGGCGGATCTGCCCATCCCGCCTCATCCGCATCAATCATACGGCTATATCTATGGCAATGTAACGTCACTGGATGCATATAGTGCACCCGTGACGCTAGTCGTCCTGGACAAGTCCACCTTTGTGGATTTCTATGGCAATCGGACTTTTAGGAATCGGGAACTCGCCTGTTCCCGGATGTTTGCCCGCCTGCAGCATATAGTCTACGATCCCGATTGTAATCCTCAGGGCAAACGGGACTATCTGCGCCGCGTGCCCTGCCCCCGGGATCAGCTGTGCGTCGATGAGGATGCACCCTCGAATGTCATTGGGGGACATCAGTTTACCTATGTCATTGACTTGGAGGCGGAGCCACGGTAAGTAGTATTCAGTAGTCACACTGTAGATATCACCAGCTATTATCAATTTACGAACTGATAAGCTACCGTCTGGCTTTGTAATCATTGTAGATATTCATTTTCACTGATTCAAATGATAAACAAAATAATATTCAGGCAGACTGGATAATTTTGACACGTTACTTGATATGTTTATTTGTTTATATTTCAATGAAAATCATAATGAACTAAAAGCATAAACAATGGGTTGATATATTTTTAAAAATGTAGCTATAAAATGTTTATTGCTGAGTTACGAGAGTAAACATATTATTCACTCGAACTGTTTCAAAATCACTTCTAACAATATTCGTCCTTTCCGCAGCTTCTGGTATGTGGCTTTGGTGGCCTGTTATCGCAATCGCAGCACCTGCGAGTGGCATTCCAACGAGAATCTGGCCAGGCAGAGCAATCGCAGTAGCAGTCTGCTGGCCACCCTGCAGTACGACATCAACTTGGTGAATGTACATCCCAACCATTCGGCGGCACATCCGCTGACCTTTCAGTACCCGTACGATCAGCAGAATCTGCTGGAAATGTACCTCATCTTCATGCTTGTCTACATTGTGCTGCTACCCATGCAAATCTATGCGGTGCGTCACCAGAAGCATCCAGTTACCAAGCTGTTTACGCTCAGTCTGCTCAGTGAGTTTGTCAGTTTGGCGCTTATCACCGCGCATCTGATTCGCTATGCGGCCAATGGCGAGGGTGAGCCCAACATGCAGGCTGCCGGAGATGTTCTGGACATCCTGAGTCGCACCACATTCATGCTGATTCTACTGCTGCTGGCCAAGGGCTGGGCGGTGACGCGACAGCAAATCAGCCGCACCGGCTGGATCATATTAATGTCAATTTGGGTGCCATATTGTGCGTTCCATGTGTTTCTCTACATCTGGGATCGGGTAAGTTCCAGCGAAAAGTCAACAAAAAATATGTTTACAAATAATACACATAAACATGAAGAAAAACAAAGAAAAATTAATACGAGTACGTGACGTGATCGAATATATAAGATGTTTATACTCTAATACCGGAGGTAGAGATATTTGGCAACTGAAATTCTGGATATCTCGCAACATAGGATTATTGCCCATTATTGTATCTTGTATCTTGTCACATTTACTATATATGCTAATTTCATACTTGATTTTAAACATTGCAGACGGAGGTGGATATTATATCAGACAGTGATGAATACCAGTCCTGGCCCGGCTGGATTGTTCTAATTCTGCGGTAGGTTCATCAGTTTATACTTTTGTATCCACTGCTCTAATCCACTCCAATTTCAGCACTTCCTTTATGTTGTGGTTTCTGTACGAGCTGCGCAATACAATGAAGTATGAGCACTCGAGCAAGAAACTGGATTTCCTCTTGCATTTGGGCGCCTCCAGTCTGGTGTGGTTCATCTACTTGCCCATTGTGGCAATTGTGGCGTTGCAAGTGAGTCCCATGTGGCGCTACAAACTGCTGCAGGGCATCACCAATTCGGCCGACTGCATGGCCTACTGTGTCATGACCGGATTGCTGTGGCCCAATCGTGCCGGGCAGTATCTACTGCTGGCGGGCACCAAGTATGCAGGTGAGTCTACCAATCGTATGTATCTTTAATTTGACTACAAATGATTTCTAATCTCAGGCATGGATGAGCTGGACGAATTTAACGAGGCGCCCCATATTGTACGCGAACGTGAGCTTCGCCGGAATTCGCCACCTGATGATATATCCATCGGGACAAGCAGTGGCGGAGTGGTGGGAGGCGGCGGACGTAGCATGGTTCTGTCCACAAGCATACCACATTCGCTGAATGGTGATTTGCTGGAGGCGGAGGATTTGGATGCCGAGTTACTCACTGATCTGAACAAGAATAGTCATATTGTGGCATAGTTGGTCAGAGATGGAACTATAATCAACGGCAGCAACGGGTTAATTACTAAGCTTAGTAGTCAAATGTGCTAAATGAAGGAAACGTCAAGAATGTTAATCATACTACACCCATACCTATATATATTATATTTACTTACATATATAAATAGATGTAATCCATATATATAGTTTTTAGCCGCCTACAACGAAGTTAGTGAGAGTGCAAAGTGCAGCAAGGATTGTTGTGTGATTTATCTTATATGCTTAAAATTATTATTATTTTTGTTCGCGAGATAAGCAAAGACAGCTTACGCATAGATTGACAAAGAAAACGCTTGAGAATTATTTCATTGTGGTACCATAAGTTTACATTTTTAAAGATATAAGCTCCCATATGCATGACAGACACACTATCATTGAAAAGCAACAAAACGAACGTATTTTGATAAGAACAAACATGAAGCAGCAGTAGTGAAGATTAATGTTTAAGTAAAAAACAAAAAACCCTAACAAATAAAATACAAACAAAATGAAATTCGAAGTGAATGCGAAATAAATCAATCAATCATTTTTCGAGTATATGTATGTATATAAATTGATGTTCTGATTATTATCCGCGGGAGAACAGATACTGCCGAATTGTGGATGGGCTTATTGACAATGACCAACAGCTGGAACAATTCTTTCAACAGGATTTCTCTAAGCTTACCTTTTTGAACTCGTAGGGTTTAGAATTATCGATTGCCATTTTAAAATGGCTATGTCAGAAAATTTCAATTTTTGACAAAAATGACAAGGGGTAACATCACTATTTCTGCTAAAAATGGGTCAGTTCTGAAATCTAAAACTTGAAATTACATTTTATTATATACACTTTCACGAGTCTAAAACGGTTTAAATTTTCACGATCCGACATTAAATACCCGAGCTATGAGCTTTCAAAGATGACCATGTAACTTTTTCAGCATTGAACAAAAAAATTTGATTTTTGAAGCATTATAACTTGCATATCTCGGCCAAAATAAGTCCGATCTTTGAGTGGTATACCTTTTTAAACTCGTAGGGATCAGGATTATCGATTGGCATTTAAAAATGGCCATGTCAGAAAATTTCAATTTTTGACAAAAATGACAAGGGGTAACATCACTATTTCTGCTAAAAATGGGTCAGTTCTGAAATCTAAAACTTGAAATTACATTTTATTATATACACTTTCACGAGTCTACAACGGTTTAAATTTTCACGATCCGACATCAAATATCCGAGCTATGAGCTTTCAAAGATGACCATGTAACTTTTTCAACATTCAACAAAAACTCATTTTTTTTTAGCTCTAAACTTGCATTTCTCTGATAAAATAAGTCCGATCTTAGAGTGGTATACCTTTTTAAACTCGTAGGGATCAGGATTATCGATTATTTATCCATCCAATTTCCAAGAGAGAGACTAGTATGAGAGAGTAGCAGGATAATGGGTACATAAAATGTTGCGATATATGATAACAAAGCTGGATGAGGAATTACCCGATAGTTTCATAGATGGATATGTTGGAGACGTTAAAGATGATGGTGACTGGGTGATTTTTTATGATTCACTATGATACAGTGAAAAAAATTTAATGCCCTGTCACAAATACGAGTTTTTCATTGCGTTCTTTTTATTTTATTGTTAAAAACATATATTCAAATACGCGAATATTCATCGTGATCTGTTAATATATATGTATTGTATATATATGCTGCTTACTTGCATTCATATTGTATTTGGACTAAAATCAACACAAACTCGCAAAATATTTAATTGTATATTGTATATTGCACACGTTTCTAATTTGCAGTTTGCATTTTACAGTGCTGCTAAAACTGTGTCGGCGGCAATCCTAGATGCATGTAGATAAATAGTATACACACATATAATATACATATATAAATATTTCTATACACATTGACGGCATTTGCATTTTAATTGGCACTATGCGCTAAGTAATTCAACGAATTGTAAATAAGTCCATACAGTAAATATCTTTTACACGGGGATAGCTTTAAAAATGACTTCAGAGTTTTCAATACTCTCTCTCTTCCTCTTAAAGTGTCATAGTTATATTTAAAATAAGCTTAAATATTAATAAAAACAGAAACAGAATTTCTAATTCAAATGTAACAAATCGGCGTTACTATCCCAGTGCAAATGTTCTAAAAATTTTGTCATTTGAAAGGACATCAAATGAAGTAATTTATGAAACTAAAATTAAACAACAGTGGAGGGCATATACTAAAAACAAATACTTAAACAATTTGTACTTAAGCAAAACAAATGTAAATCAAAATTGATATTGATATTTGGCTAAAAGCTGCGCAATTAGCTGATACATATTTAAAATATGCTGTGCCCACACGAGTTGTAATTGTAATTATTTAGCAATAATTTCTGATGTTTAGGTGAGTTACAAAAGCACATTGATGAGAACAATTTATGAACTCTTTTAAAAATGGACAGCTCGTGTAAGCACAGAGTGAGATGGCAAAGAAAGTTACAGTTTGAACGGATGGCATTAAATTGGCATTAGGGTTGCGTTGCAGGACCCTTTATAAAATCTGGACATTAACTGTTAGTTTTTCTTTTCTTTTTTTGTCTAAGCATGCGAGTATTTTTGTAAGATTATCTTGTCTCTCTACAAGAGCATGTAGGAATGATCACGTTCCAGGCGTGACTTGGCGCGCATTTGTATGTTGCCAATGGGATCGGACGGCGGTGGAATGCCATTGATTTTATGTGTGGGCTCCTTGTAAAAGAACTCGGTGCGCCCGCACTTGTAGCCATAAAACACCGAGTCATGGGAGCTGTAAAAGTAATGAATTATTATAATAATACAAAAATTGAAATCTGGCTTAAATAGATACCGTAAGATCAAATCGGTGAGCTGACTGCTTGGCTGCTGCAGATCGCGATGCATGCTCTCTAGGGTGGTCAGCTCGAGTGGGTTCCATGGCCCGTTGCGCTGCAGTGCATCCCACTTGGCATCGATGCACATGAAGCTATAGTTGCCGCTATCCCGCTTATCGCCTTCCACATTAACATTGAGCGTTTGATTCAACTGCGATTCCATGTGCGGAAATTTCGCCACGCAAATATCAAACTGCAAAGCAAAAGAATATACATATTAGTTGAAAGTTTGCAAGATTGGTTTTGATTATTTAATCAGCTCACCATTTTCTGCACAATGTTCTGCTGATAGCAGGATCCTTCCTCCATAAGCAGCAGCAGCGTCATATTCTGCTGCCCGCATACATACAGCTCCGTGCGCTGTAGTCCATCCGCTGGAGCAGTTCCAACTGCTGGCTGCGTGCTGGAGAATACGGCCAGGGCATCGACAGCATCCTCGCATTTAAGCGAATTGCGACGCGGAAACACCTTGCTGCTGGTCAGTGGCGTCTGAATCTCGATTGGCGTGGTCTCGTTGAGTGCCAGCACTGATAATTTGGCCATAAGCGGCGTCAGCGGAACTCCACTGCCACCATTACGACGTTGATTCGACGTCGTATCGAGGACATCGCCAGCGGACTTGAGGGGCAGACACATTGCGCGCTTGTCCAGCGGCGTCTTTGCTGTTACGTTCAGATTGCGATCCGCTGCCTCGGCGGTGGCCGCCTGATGTCGCATCTGCTCGTCCAGCTTTTGTATCTCCTTGTTGAATTCTTGAAATTCGGCAACGAGCTCCGCCAGCTCGGCATCCTGGCCGGCCTGTTCACTGGCAACGCCCCACAGTTTACGATACTGTTCCAGAAACTGCTGGAACAGGCTGCGTGAGATCTGCTGTCCATTGGCATTGAAAACCGGATAGGTGGGATCGCTAATGGTACGAGAGGTGCGCTGCTCATCGTTCTCAATATAGTCGGGCGAGAATTCGCTGCTGACGTCGGCTTCCACGATGCCGTTGCCATTGCCGTTGCCATTGCGATTCACATCCGTCTTGTAGCCGTGTGTAATGTGGCCCAACTTCTTGGATATGGCACGCAGTGCATCCTGTAAATCTGCAGAGGATTTGCGACGGGTCAGCTGCTTGTGTGGATTGCTGATAAAGTTCTGGAAGAACTTTTCCACATCCAGCTTGAGCGAATTGCGACGAGACGATGATGCCGGTTTCCCATTGGAATTGTTTGCATCGGCAACCTGATCCTCGGGATTGGCGCAGATGGACATGACGTTGACCACCGGCAGCACCTTATTCTCTGTCATGGGCGTATTACAGACGCTTGTGCGTCCAATGAACTCGGGATACGAGTCCGTCTCATCGAAATTGATCGAAGCAATGCCCGACTCGGGCAGATCCTTGCTGTGCATGCTCTTCAGGCGCAGCGGCAGATGTGTGGGCCGCATAGACTTCGGCCTGGCTGTCGGCAGCTCCATTGCGTCCGTCGTTGCCGTCACCTGCTCCTCCTCGGGTATGTGGGTAAAGATCAGCGACTTGTCGCGCTTCAGCTTCCGCTTGGCATATTGAAACGGCAACGTATTTTGTCCCAGCTGCGCAGCCGTCATCTGGAGATTCTGGGCACGCTGCGCCTCGGCGGCCAGCTTGCGATATTGCTGCTGTTCCACATAAACCACCAGCATCTGGACGCCGTGCGGTATGTGAAACTGTTGCATATTCAACAGCTCGGCAGCGGTGCGCACATGACGCGGATCTGTCAGCACCAATTGCTTGGTCACCACATCGCCCAGCTGGGAGGCAACCACTCTGAAAGAAGTAAAGTTGGTATTCAATTTACATGCAAATTGTCTATTAATACACTTACTTGTTGTGGTAGAGTATAGCACCGCCAAGTATGCCCTTTGTTTGCTGGCAGCTTTGCAGCGTCTGTATGGCCTCCAGATAGATGTGGCTAGCGGTCTGTGGTTAAACGGGGATTAATACTCAGTATATCAAATTTAATCAATTTAACACACTCACCTTGGGCATGCGCAATTTGGGCACATTCTGGAATGTGTTGCCATTGCGTTGTAGCATTGGCAGATATGTCTCGAATATGTGATATAGTTTCTCGCTGAGATTCCGGCTGTGCTGCTGGGCAAACTGATCATGCAGCGACTGCAAATCGCGATGAAAGAACTTCAAAAGCGAGCTCAAAAGATTCGCACGATGCTGCAGCAGCTGATCGGCTATATTCCGATCGGTGCCCACAGCCTATGGGCGAAGGAATAAATATATATTATTAGTCTTATTGGGTTTTTATTGTTACTTTATTTTTGAATTTATTATGTATTTAAATATTAGTTTGTATAATTCATGATTTTAATTAATAGATAAATCAATCAACTCACCAAAGTGAAGCGGCCAAACTCCTTGAGCACAAATTTGCCATTCTGCAGCGCCAGGATGCGCGGCTTGAAGAAGCAATCCTTGAGGAAATACGATGTGCCCATTAGCTGGCCACAGAGTGCCACCTTCTGTGTGTCCGACACCCAGCTGGGATGAAAGTACAGCACCGCCGCAATGGGATCATCTGCCTCATCCTTCAGACACTCCGTGTCATAGACAAACACAATCATCGTCTCTCTGCAGTAAACCAAATGGAGCAGAGTATTATATATAGATATTGCTTACAGTTGGAGAGGCACTGGTAGCGAGAGGCACCTGTCGAGCACTCGCCGCAGCTTTTGTTGCTGCTGCTGCGGCTGCCATCGTTTGTGGCTGGATTTGCGCCAATCTTTGAACATTTCAGCTGTAGAGCTGGGAGAGATTCCCTGCCGTCTAGCAATTCTTGGCTAATTCCAAGTCAAAACACTGCATCGTGGCAGCTTATCGCCTTTCCCGCACTACGTGTTTGTTGTTGCTGTTGATAAGTTCGTAAACTGAACTGAACTGAATTGCCAGCTGGCTGGCTGGCTGGCTGATAAATATGATATGAGAGGTGCGAAACAGCAGCGCAGCATTGTTTGATATTTTGCTCACGCTTCTCTCGACCAGGTGAGCGGGGCCATAGGGATGGGGGTGGGGGTGGTCGTGTCTGAGGTGACGCGAGGTGAAATCGTCGCTTATTACGCCGCTGATTTAGTAGCGCAACGCTTCAGCTAAATATCACTTGGCAAAGTCAAATCAAGCGTTAAACATTTGAATTGTAACAGCAATAGACATAGTGCTTATCGATAACGATAAAAGGGAAATTTCCAATATCGATATGAGTAGCAGAGAGGGAATTATAGCAAAACGTCCGTTTTATTTGATAAATTCAAGTGTGTGCGTAAAGTGTATGCTAAATTCGGCGTCGCCAAACTTGTTTAATGATTATGGCATACTTTTGGGAGTGCATGTAATCATTAAGAAATGTGTTTAATTTGATATACTACAGATTTTTTATATATAATATATATAAAATTAAACAGAAATTGAGTTTTTATTTGCATAGCCTCTAAGAGCTAGCTACTTCATCTTTGGAATATATCTCATAGGGTAACTCATAGTCGGGCACTCTTACTTGTTTTGAAGAACTCAAGTGAAGTGCGTAAGTGTATGCGAAATTCGGCTTGGTCAAGCAGCATTTACACTTGCTTAATAACTATGGCATACTTTTGGGAGTGCATATTAAACACTTGTATCTATCATTAAGAAATATTTTGAATTACTTGAATTATATTGAAAGATTCAAATATAAACAAATATATTTAAAAAAAAAACTACTATTTACAGGTACATTTAACCAGTTGCCGCCATCAGAACCTTTGGACTTAGTTGGACTGCAAAAATCGGCCCCTCCTCTTTTCGTCCGCCTTGATAGCTATACTTGGCCACATATCCATTGGGCCCCGCCTCGTAGGTGACCACCAGAGTGGCGTCCTGATCCCTAAATACCTGTTTGAGTGTGCCCTTTACCTCCAGGATGCCGGGTGCAATCTCTTTCACAATCTCCTCGCGATAGCCATCGCCATTTGGATCTGGAATGCTATGCAATCGAATCCATTGATTAGATTACAATTTAAAAGTGGGATTTGGACAGTGGCGTACCTTAACATATATTCACCATTGCCCGGCTCCAACTGGAAGCCATTTTCGGTGCTGATCCGCGGAACAAGCGTCGCTGGCATCACAAGCACCACGTTGGCAAAAAGAACCAGAATCCACTTGAGATTTGTATATTAAATTCGGTTCGGTTGAGACATTTGCGTAACTCACCGCTTGGAGCATTGTGAATTGTCTATATACGAGTATTTCTGAGGTTTTGTATCTGCACATGTCTAAATGGCAACTGACTTTCTCGCTGTCAGCTTCTCATATTTAAAAGACCAACAGCTGTGCGAAAAACAAGTTTCGAATCGATGATTGCTGTGAGTTAACAACAAAAAAGTCACAGAACTCAAATTATAGACTAATGACGGCTGCAAATCCTCCCAGCGAAGCTTTGATAAATCGCATAATAATCGAGTCTATGGCAAAGCAATAACTGATGAGATGACTCATCTGGTCAAATTCAACCCGACCTCAAGAAGTATCTTTAAATTAATTGCTTACAATCATTATTTCTTAACACGTGATGCTTAACCCTGGGAATGCTGCCGGATTTATTAAACATCATTCAAGTACATAATTACTTTGATGTAGCTGAGAGTGATTACAAAATATATACAGATATGCATTATTCGCAATTTCTTGTGATATAAGTATGTATAATTGAACTTTAAGCATTTAAAATTATCTAATTTGGTTTACCATATGATAGATATGATGATGTTATGAGAAAATATAAATATTACCCAACTAGAAAATATTCTGATACTGGGTGTATTTAGCCCGCTGCTGCTTTAAGGACAGATGCTGGCAGGTGCTGCGGTGGCAGAACACCGGAATCAATTTTGTACTTGGCAACATTTCCATTGGGCCCTGCCTCGTAGGTGACACTCAGTCGGATGTTAGACTCATAGTAATGATGCAGCAGTTCACCCTTCACCAGTAGCTCGCCGGGGGCAAGCTCCTGCACGGCTTCCACACGCAACGCGTCATCATGATTTAAGCTATGGTGATAAGCAATTGAGGAGATCTGGTGAAATTCGTATTGATGAGAAACCTACTTTAGTTCATAGCCGCCATCGATAGGCTCCAGTCGAAAGCCTATTCCATTTTCATCTTCCGTGTCAATATGTGGCACCAACTGTCGAGGAGGCGCCGCAAATGTTGCACCAACAAACAGCAGGACTAACAACTGGATGAATATTAGAGACAGTTCCCATAGGTATCATCAGCAACAAACTCACCGCTCTAAACATTATGTACTATGAATCAATGCCAATCCTCAAAAGCAACTAATTTCTTGGATAAACCTTTTTTTTTAACAACGCCGAATTTTTATTAAAACAATATCATGGAAAACGAGTTTTAAGTTTAGCAATATTATCTTATAGGTATTTATTGGAGAGGTGTTTATTTTGTTATGTGGAACCTGTTCTGCTTAAACTAAAATGTAAATATTTTAATTTACATACATATATTCACAATAGGCCACACACCAGGCCCGAGTGTGTCAATTGACAGCTGTCCTAACCTAACCTAACCTATGTATATATATACAGTAGTCTCTCTTTATAAAATATTTTTTAAATTGCATATATTTGTTGTTTTTTTGACTATAGAGTTTTTGAAAACTGTGATTTTATATTTATTTCTTATACATTTAAAATTTGATGAATAGACAAATAGTCCTTTTAGTAGTCTGCAACCAAATTGTTGTCATTTGCGAGCAATCACTGTACCGTATAAACTGATTAGCATACATTCATCATATATTGCATACATATATGCTTATCAGCAGCTTATTGTTAGGTTTCATTTTGATACACAGCCGTTTGTCTGTTTGTGTGCGTGTAAAGGCTGCCGTTCAAAACAAACGTACAAAAAATACCCCTACATACACCCACTACACACACACACACATACCTAGGCACTTGCATGCACATACCCACGCATGAAAATTACACCGCAGCTGTTCGGTTAATAATTGAATGCACTTACTTTGTGGCCATTTTGGTAACGATGTATCTGTGTTTGCTGTCAATTATTTTACACTTTATTGATTAAAAAAGTGGAATTTTAAAGTAAATAACTTTACACTTCCCATTTTCGGTGTTTTTCTGCGGGGGTGGCTTGGCCGCAAATATCGATAAATCGTAACAGGTTTTAGAGTGACCATTTCCATTTTTTGTATCAAGTGATGGGCATGCCAACTCGTTATCTTCTAACTATGTTATCGACTCATGGGCCATCACTATACGTATACCAAACAAGCCAAAGCAAAATGGCCGCCGTAGCGTAAAGAGTGTACTTTTTTCGTAGTTCGTGTTTTTCGCTTAATTTGTTGATTATTTGAACATTTTTTATGAATTTTGGTGAGTCCAGTGGCTGCACACAGATGCACAGCACAAATGTGCACAAAAAGCCTAAGTAAATTGTGAGTTTAAAGTGTAAATAAAAGTGTTTTAAGTCAATGCCTATTTTGTGGATCTACTTCTCTGTTGCATTTTACTATACAAAAAAAAAACTACGGCCAGAAGCCAACTCAAGTGTACCCCACCCCCCAGTTTAAGCCCCCTCCGCTCTGCCACAAGCGGAGTCAAGCAACAAACAGGTTTTTATTGTGTACTACAGACGTGTGTTTGTCTCTCTTTTAATTTATGCACACACACACATACGCATGTATACATACTTACATACATACAGCTAAACAAACCAAACATGAAGCATAAGCTTAAAAACGAGTAATACAAGAAAATACATAAATTTTACGTGTGCGCGCGTGTGTAAGTGTGTGTGTGCTTATGTGTTTGTGTGTGTGTAATGCTGTAAACAGCAGCAAGTAGCTGTCGAAGGCGATTTGATCAACAGAGTGTGTGAGAGCGAGAGAGAGAGGGAGAGACAAAAAACTAAACAACTCGCTATACAGCTACAGGTGAATTTGTAGACTTGTTTCTACACATACACATACATAGTGTCTGGGTAAGAACTGTAAAAGGCAGCAAAGCAGAAAACAAGTTAAAGCTGCGTGTAGAAAATCTAATAAATTAGCAGCATAATAAATTGGCTTCGTTCTACTAAAAATGTATATGTCTCTTAAACGCATATCGACAACTAACGGTAAACCAGCTCAATTTCAAATGCAGTAACAACGCCCCAAAACATTAAAAAAAATACAACAAGAAAACAATTCAAATATACGATTCAAAGCTCAAAGAGTCAAAGTGTCAAAAGTGACAGCAGCCACCTAAAAAATAAGTGGAACGCGCTGTGTGTCCCACTTAACCTAAAAAATACAACTTTGTTTGGAAAGGGTGGCATAAAATGGATGTTAAATGCGTAAATATATATATATATATATATATATATATATATATATATGTATATATAAATATTTGTTGTTTGATTTTTAACTTCAAATATAAAGCTCCTACACTAATAGTTAACTTTTTGTGAATGAAAAACTTGTCGCGCCATATTAAAAACTATAGAAAAACTCTAAATTTGTTGTTGATTCACGATAAATAATTAAATGCTCATTTGTTGTTACACTTCTGAATCATCTACGCTTCCGCTGAAGCCAAACTGAGCATCGCTTGTTGATTAAACTGGTTTAACTTCGATATACATATATATGTATGTATGTATATATGCATGTTTGTTACTAAGTGAATCATGTAGGAGTTGGACACAAATCGGAAGTGAAGCGATAGTTGGGCACAGAAGCAGAGTACACGCGATTGCGTCGTGAAGTAAGAAGCGAAGTGAAGTCTTCAAAGTGCATTGAACTGAACTAATGATAAGAGAAGGCAAAACAAAAGAGTAATAAACAAAACATAATATAATAAACAACAAGACAAGAACAACAACATGAACAACGAACGGTATTTTAATTAAACAAAATGATTATATAGGCAATAATCATATTATACATACATATCTCTTACTTGCTATAGTAAAGAAAAAGGCAAGCAAAAGAAAGACAAAGATTGACTTAAGTCTAAAACCCATTAGCCAAGTTGATTTCAGAAACTAATCAGATTTATTTAGAAACCCTCTCAGCATTCAAATTAAACCAATATGTTAGCATATATGAATCCCATATGTGTTATATTGTATTATCAGCTCAAATAAATTACAAAATAATATGCTAAAATAAAAACAGAGATTGCAAAAGCAATAGCTACAGAACCAGAACCAGAAACAGACTTCGACCAGCCAGTCAGTCTACGGGTAGCAAAAGCACTCTATAAGGCAAATCCACACAGGTGCCTATCGCCAACACCTGTTGCCACTACGTATCTTAAATTGGCTGGGGTATTGACTAACTGAACGCCCACTGGCCAAACAGGTTGCATAGTAGTAGTGTGGATATCAGGTTTGCAGCTAATAATCTATCTATACATGTGTATATAGTAGATGAGTATATATATATATATATACTATATATACATACATATCTAATAGACAAACGCAGAAATCAATTTCTTATAGAGCACGTACAGCTTGCAACTTATCTGTTATTAACACGCTCACGCTTCCCACAGCAGACGGAGTTGGAACAAACGACAAATGACAAACGTGACATACATTTCACCGTTATCTTGATCAAATTTGATTATCTGTGCAACACACATCTCTTTGGTGCTTATCAGTTAAGGAAACCGGTCAAAAGTGTGGAAAGTGTGACACCAGACGAGACAGGCGGATAAATAGTTAGATTGTTATACAGATAGTTAGATAGATAGATGGATAGATGATTCTAATAGGTAACTCAAACTCGAATTTGAGCTCATCAATTAGTGCCACATAAATACATTTTGTAACTGGTCTGGCAAAAGCGGAACGCACTTCCTGGCATTGAACTAAATGGGGCTTATGAAACTTGAGAGCTAAACGAAAATGTATAAAATTGATAATACTTATTCATATGTGTACAGATGTATGTATGTATGTACAACGTATTCATGACAAGGGCAGCTCAACAATAAAGCTTGTCAAAAATATATTTAAATTTTCTAAAACGGAAAGTAAGTTGAGTATCGAACGCTTAATACCCTCGATGTTTCTAATCGGAGATCACATAATCTTAATCTACCTCTTGACTACTGAATATTTTTATATCTTCTGCCTGCCACAACAATAAAGGGAGTAACTGAGAAACTAAGCACAGACTCGACGTAGTTTGTTGACCTGGTCATGAATAAGCATACTTAAAGATCGCCGGAAACGAAAAGCTATCGTTTGTGTAGATCTCAAACCTCCCTCGTAGTATTTCACACAATTCTTAAGGCCAATTGTGGACCCCTATAATTTCAACACTTGCCGTGCACACATTACCAGAGCCTAGACATGGAATGGGCCAAAGAGTCAGACGGGTCACTTGACCTGCCACCGCTTTTACTGTGGTTGTTGTTGTTGTCGTAGTAAACCTTCAAGCTGGAAAAACGATACCCAAAAGCAGCCAGCGGTGACCGAGCAGACAGCAGACAGAAATTCATTGACCAAGACAGCAAGTGTGACCTTCAATTGGCCAATAAAGCAATTTATTGAAGATCAGCCCGCCATCACAGATAGTCAGTCAGTCCGTCCGTCAGCTCGTCAGTTGCCCCGCGTAGGTAAAAGTTGTCCAAGTGTGAAAGACGGACGGATGAGGCGTGAGAAACTGTAGCACAAATTTCCTGTGATCGGTCGTAAAAAACCTGAGGAAGACCCACACATGGAAATTACGTGTGAGTGTGTGCGTGTGTGTGTGAACGTGTGATAAACACATTTTGCAGGATGGCACGTCCTGATATTCAAACCTATGTATCTAGCTAGCTGATTAGACACTGAAGCCACGGGGAAATTGGCGGAAAATACCGCACGTGATTTCCAACAAAAACAGGAAAAACTCAAAACGGATGATTCATACAAATTACCGCAGGACGCGTGAAACGGTGCGTGACATGTCCACGGAGGTGTACAAGAGAAAGACAGAGAGAGAGTATACAAAATAAGAGAGAGGGTGTTGATTGCAGTGCTGCTAAAACTGTGCTCAAAGTAAGCAGCTCTCTCAAAACTATTCACACAAGTGTGGGCGTAAACTGTGTAGTTGTTGCTTTTGTTGTTTTGCGTTTTATGTTTGCCGTTCGCTCAGTTGGCAATTTTGTTGTGTCTGGCTGTTTCAGTGCTCGACCAGTTGGCCTAACGTGCGGTTCGCTCAGCTTGTCAGTTGAATTTGAAAGCGTTTTCCATAGAAAGTGTGTCTGAAATGTGTGTGAAGAATTTGCAAACAATCGCACATTAACAAATGCGCTGAAACAAGTTTGATTGTTACACAAGTGAAATTAATGCTTATACATTTTGGTAATACATAATATGATATGCAACAGAAAAGTGAAAACTATTCATATAATAATTGGCTACAAATTAGCTAATTTTATTATAAACAAAAAAGAACAATTTAATATTTTTGAAGACCAGTGGAAGATTAATTTGTTATTTTTCTTCTCTTGGGAAATAATTGTCTGGTGATGATATAATTTAGTAATAAACGTATTAAAGCCCCAATAAAAAGTATAATATATGAGTTTACTTGTGATATACAAAAAAAATCATGTTTTTTATATACGAACTTGTTCCTATACCAGTTTAAAATATTTTAATCCTATGTTGATAAAAAAAAATAATAATTGCTGATTGTGGTATAGATATCTATGAAATCTGAGAGACAAGTTTGCATAAATTTCTTTGACTATATCCACTCGTGCATCTAAAGTATAACAGAGTTTAAAATATATAGAAATTGTTGTAACCTACTAGCCTATTTCCCCTTGAAAACTCAACAACTTGACCACAACAGATTCACAGAAATTCCCAAGATACCACAATAATAAATAATAATAAAAAAAAGTAATCGCATTTGACCAACAAACTTTTTCATCTCATTGCAGGTTTTGCGTTTTCTTTTGAGCACATCAGCTAATAGCATTGAAAACACAAAAAAAAAATAAGAACGAGAAATCAACAAGCAAACGTAGTGAAAATTATTATATGCAGTTGAAACCGACTACAGACTACAGCAACAGCAACAGCAATGCTAGTGAATGCAGCAGCAGCAGCAACTGGCACGAGAATGGCAGCAATCAGAATGACAAACAGCAGTGATTAAAACCAGTCAGGCCAGGCCAGCCCAGCCCCATTGGCACCAGCAGCCAGCTAGCTAGCGAGCCACTCAGTCTGTGAGTGCGCCAGTGGCAGCTGCACCACCATACACATACAGCACCAACCACCGCCCGAGCGAATGGTTGCTGAATCATCAGAACTAAAAAAAGCCAGGCTCAACAGTTTTCAAGTGCGCTACGCCAATTGAAAATACTTAATTGTAGCGAGTGCTGCACAACTAAAGAACACGTCAAGAGACCTTCAGCGTACATCAGCCACAATGCTAATTACTGACCGTAGAAGAAGATGTCAACAGTGCAGCCGCAGCCGCAGCAGCAGCAGCCGCAGCAAGATAAGTTCAGATGTCTTGCCGCACATGTTCATCTGCCTCTCCCTCTGCCTCACGCTTGTCGCCGCTTGGATGCCCGATGTGCGGCCCGATTTGCAAACGAGTAAGTTACATATGTATATAGATCGCCTCCACAATTACAGTGGCTCTTGTTATTATTATTATTATTGTAGTTGTTTATTTGTGCCACTTGTTTGTTTTGCTGTTTTTTTGCCGTTTCTTTTGTTTGCTCTGTCGTTTTATCACCCACAAGCAGCAAGCAACAAGCGGCAAGCAAGCGGCTGCTTATCGCGCCCAATTTTTCGCAATGCTTGCAACAAATTAGCGTTTCCTCTGTAGCAACTTGTAAAATGGGCCAACTAATTACCCCCACTAATTGCTCGGTAATGTAATCTCTGGCAGTTTTCAAAGCTCAGCTGCTGACAATTATATAAATCGTTTCTTAAAAGAAAACATGCTCGTACAATTCAATGTCAGTGCACAAGTTTTACTTAAAGTGGCGCAAAACTTTTAGAAGCTTATCAATTATTAAATAATGTATAAGATTCGCAACTAGATTAACAAAGATTTGCAATTTCTTTTCTAGAAATGCATTTTGAAATGATACCGTTTAAAATCCCCTTCCTTTTAGGTTTAAAAAAACATTCATATACAAATGATTTAAACTAATTCGAAAATAAATTACTTTCATTCGCATTACAGAGCCAGACAAAGTGACGGCGAGTTTCTTTGGCAACACAACGGACAATTATAAGATTTTGGATCACGATGATGAGAGTATTCTCGTTGGTGCCAAGTAAGTACACGATTCCTTATTCGATTCTATATTATATGGACTAGGAATGCTTTAAGGTTTTCACTCGATTGCCATTTGTGAATTAGCAACATAATCAATTGTTCTCTACCTGAGCTGAATGCACAAACACTCAATTTTATTGGCACGAGCTAACTTAAATATTTATAAAATTAAATAAAAAAACAACAACAAAACGAAAAACAAATGTTCGATTCGCGGAATAATTAACGCGCCATTGAAATTACGAGGGTTTTTTTTTCTAGCTACTGTTTCTGTTGTTGTTGAGTTTTGTGTTAATTTTTCAGTTTATACAACCAAGTGCAAATCTCGCATTTCTCATTCGCTTTCCTGGAATCATGCATTTAGTATTTCAACAGGCCAACTTGTTTATTTTACTTATAATTCTGTTTAGCATTCGCCTGAATTGAAGCATGCAAAAGTGCAATAATCCATACAGAATTACATGTGCAAAAAATATAATAAATTTATAAATAATAAATACCATGCTGTCGATAAGGTTTTATATGGGCTTGTTACTCAGCTTATAAGCGAAATGAGTCAGCTACAAAATTAAAAGTATTAACTATATAATTAAATTAGTCAAGATATATAAAAGCTTTGCTTAAATGTGTGTCCACATTTTTTAAGATGACAAACCATTCACAAAGTGACATTAAGCCAAAAAATCGGCCATTTCTTGGGACTTGTCATGATTTTTGACAAGAAATCCGAATTTTTGTAGTTTCTCAACTTTGAATGCAGAACTATTAAGAATGACAAACCATGCATAAAATGACCTCGGGATTGAAGATCGGTTCAGTTTTGGCAAAGTTATTAGAGTTTGAAGTCTTAGAAGGGCCTTTAAAAGCCAGGTTAATATTTTGTATACTAGCTTTACTGTTTGGGGTATAAACTAGGAGGAATAGCATGTACATAAACGCTGACAATTAAAAACGCAATTGCATATTTAAGTACTTAATTTATACAACGTATGAGCTGAAAAGAACCTTGACGAAACTGTTTGGCTTGTTTGCTGTATGCTTTTCTATATCTATTCTCTCCCCGTTTGTGTTTTTGTGTATGCGGCTCATTTATTTTGGCTTGGCTGGGCTGGGCAATTTGCTTCATTAGTAGGCTGCTTGCACACGACAGGCGGCTGTGGCAATTAAGCGACTAACTCAATTGTCTCTCTCTCTCTCTCTATTTTTGCAGGGACGTCATCCTCAACATCAGCATGCGGGGACTGAAGGAGAACAGTCGGCTGGTGTGGGCCAGCTCTGGTGCGGATCGCGAACTGTGCGTATTGAAGGGTAAACTCGAATGGGATTGCCACAACTATTTGCGGGTCTATGCGCGACTCAATGATGGACAGATTCTGCTTTGCGGTACCAATTCGTACAAGCCACGTTGTCGCCACTATTCGACTGTTGAGCAGGCGGCGGAGGGAACAGATGCGACTGCCACTGCCGCCAACGGCAACAGCATGCGGTATGAGATAACGCGAGATGTGGAGGCGCAAGGCCTCTGTCCGTATAGTCCGGCACACAACAGCACCTATGCGTTTGCCGATGGGCAGCTGTATAGCGCCACTGTGGCTGATTTCTCCGGTGGCGATCCATTGATATATCGTGAGAATCTACGCACCGAGCAGTACGACCTCAAGCAGCTCAATCAGCCGAATTTTGTGGGCGCCATACAGCGCAATGGCTACGTGCTGTTCTTCTTCCGCGAACGCTCAATGGAATACATGAACTTTGGCAAAGCGGTCTACTCTCGAGTGGGTCGCGTCTGCAAGAACGATCGCGGCGGTCCCTACAACAATGGCAAGAGTTGGACATCGTTCCTCAAGGCGCGACTCAACTGCTCGGTGCCCGGCGAGTTTCCGTTCTACTTTGATGAGATACGTAAGTTAATATATACAAAAACACCATAAAGCATATAATTAACATTGCGTTTCTCCATTGACAGAGGCTATAAGTCCGGTTGTGGAGAGAGGTGCCGATGCGATGGTTTATGCCGTGTTTACCACCTCGGTGAATGCCATTCCCGGTTCGGCGGTGTGTGCCTATCGCGTGGATGATATACTGGCCGCCTTCAATGGTGACTTCAAGGACCCCCAATCGCACTGGCTGCCGGTTGAGCAAACGCAGGTGCCCACGCCGCGACCCGGCCAGTGTGTGGATGATTCACGAACGTTGACAAGCGTTGCGGTTAATTTCGTTAAGAATCATCCACTGATGGAGACGGCTGTGCCCGCTGTGTACGGTCGTCCGCTGCTGACCAAGGTGAATCTTCATCATCGACTCACGGCCATCTCGGTGGATCCGCAGGTGCGTGCATTGAATGGCAACCACTACGATGTCATCTACAGTGGCACCGATGACGGCAAAGTGACCAAGTTCATCAATACGGTAACAACGCATCAGAACAGCAGCACCGACCGCCTCCGTACCGTGGTCATCTCAGAGATGCAGGTGCTGCCGCTAGGCACGCCAGTGCGCGAATTGGTCATATCTTCTAAGAAGAACACGCTCGTTGTGGTCAGCGATGGGCGACTGGTGACGGTGCCACTGCATCATTGCTCGCTGATTGTCGACTGTCTGGGCTGCCTCAGCCTTCAGGACCCAAATTGCGCCTGGGATCTACAGACGCACGAGTGCAAGAATTTGGCTGCCAGTCAGCACAAATTCGGCACCAAAACTTATCTGCAGAGCCTCAACACGACGAAAAAGGCGGCGGCGGTTCTATGCCCCAAAACTGCTGCAGATCCCGTTATTGTTACCATGGCACCATCACAGATGGAGGAAGTACAAAAGCTCCACTACGCCAGCGTAGGCGGAGCACCAGCGGAGGTGCAACCAAGCCTGGAACAGCAGACAACAGGCAGCGGATCTGATTTCGCGCTTAATGACTATATAGATGAGAATAAAATACCGCAGGCATCAGTGGATCCCGAGCAGGTTATGACCAATCTGCATGGTAAGTGATGCAAACTAATAATCAGAATAGCTGCAACATTAACTTTCTTTCTCTCTCGTCCCTCGCAGATCCCCAGAAGTCGATAGCTGTCGTCAATGAGGTGCAAAGGGCATCTATTTTTACAAATAAGAACATAATGCTCATTACATTACTCTTCACGTTGACATTCGTTGTGGGTGGCGTTGTGGGCATTCGATTAAAGCAATGGTGCAACCATAATCGAAGCGATGCCAGTCACCACAATCACTTTAGCAAGACAATGTAAGTTATAAACAAGCTATTAACTTTGTGCTCAAACTAACGATTATATGTTTCCTCTCTCGCTTACAGTCCATTCAAGCATCAGAACAGCGGCAAGGATATTAATCTGTTAATCAACTCGAATCCGTATACCACAACACAGAAAACACCGAATTTGGATCTTGAAAAAGATCGGAGTCACGAGTGCAAAAACTCCACAGAACATTTGGAAAAGGAGCTGCCCTGCAAAACGTCCACTCTGACAAAAGTGAAGCGCACTTATATATGAGGGGAAACATCATCAGTTATTTTGATGGCCAGTTTACCACAAAATTAGTCGAATTTTCGTTGTTTATGTTGCTGTTAGTTGTAGTATACCCACCCCGATTGGACATATCAGCAGTTTTTCGACACGTTTGAAACGTGTCTCGGCACATCCGAAACTGTTGTGCTTATATGCTTATATTTCGATTTTTTTCGTCAATATTTAGTTAAATTTATCCATAAAGCGCCGCGTCCTGTGCTCCGAAGTATGCCTTGGCTGCTACGAAGTATTCGAGGCGGTACTATATGTCTATGTCTATGTTTATTTGATAGAATAATTTGTAAGCGCAAACATTTAGAGCTTAAACACTTGCATATCACATGTAGAAAGCAGATGCGGGTTACAAAAAACAAATTGGCTATGTTTTATTGAACGTAAGTTTTTGATTGTACCCAGAAATGTCGAACCCACCCACAAATCGAATATTTTTCTCGAAATTCAAACGATTATTATTCTGTACAAGTATTTTGTTAGACTGAATGTTTTTCTATTTTTCATTATAGTTTTCTATGTGCATGCAAAAACAAAATGCTATTTAATTATAAACTCTATGTTTTGTGGCTAACAAAAGCAATATAAATTGTATCTAACATAACAGCTCAATAAGGAATTGAATATAAGAGAATGTATTTTTGTAACTTAATTAAGTACGAGCTAGACTTAGGAAACTGCATCATTTTTTTAGATTTAATTCTGCGGTCAAACATAAATGAGGCTGTTTCGTAAGAACTGAGATCCCTTGACACAGCAGCCCAAAATACACGCACAAATATTGATAGCACGCGCCTTAATTAAAAAACAATCAATATAAATGCCTATATTTAGGCCTTAAATGTAAAGTTAAACACTTAGGTTAAGCATAAAATAAAAAATTACACACTTGCATGTATTTTAAAGCAGAATCAGCATTTTATATGTTTATGTTTACTTTTTAAGATGTTGTCCGTCCGTACATGCAAATTTTTTATACATAATAATCATAATATATATTTTTATATGTAATTGTATCTAATATTTTACGAGTCTAAGTACAACTTTAAACAAAACGTAAAAAAAGAAAAACTTCACAAAAGAAAGATTTTTAAAATTTACAAACAAAAAAATTTAACTACATACATATATCAAAATTTTTAAGATTATGGAATGGTCATGCTCGTGTGATTAGAAACCACATCATTATTTAGATCTGTAGCGAGCAGTGCCATGTCCTAAAATTCTCATAATGTGATAGATTTTATTGAAATTTTGATGCTAAAAGTAACATGCCTTTTCGGTTGAAAAACAATGATATATGTGAAAAAGAATCGTAAATGCATGCAAATATTTGCGATTGAATCTTTCGATTGGAAGAACAAAAAAAATTCATGAAAAATTTAAATTTTATAACATACATGTATTGTACTTGATATTTTGTTGCAAAGGCATCTGATGAGCTATGCTAAATTTAATAAAGTCGTCATTTTTAATACAAATTTCAAAAACTTAGTTTTTTAAATCTACATTCAATGTTGTGTTATTTTAACAGTTAATCTTACTCTGTTATTTTTTTAAACGTACAGTTACCATGTGGTAAATTCAGACTCTGTTAGATAGTCTGTAAACTTAACAGCAGTACCTTTCACAAAGTTTAACAGCGGACAAAGTCTACTTAACAGAGCAATATGTAACAGAATACTTTCTGTAAAAAGTATTTTTGGTATTTTTTAGTCAGAGTATGTCCATGCAAAATTCACTTGGTCACACTACAGTTTGGTCTCGTTCATTTCCTTTCCGTTTGGCTTGCATACAGATTGATCTTTCTGTTCAATCCGTTAATACTCTGTGCATCATCAGTTTTTATTTATTATTCCATGCTTTATAGTACTTTGCATTGCACAAGCTTTGCTGTAGTACTAGCATTTACTTATATTGTGCATTAGTTTAGCTGAAAAGAATGGTAAGTAAAGTGTTGGAATTTGAATATCACACGTTGTATTTTTCTTGATGAATGTTCTATTTTCTGAAGAGTCGGATGGAAGCACCCTTGCAAAAGGGCGCCTTTCATTCTTTTCCTGTGGAAAGAATAAGAACGGCCAACTGATAAATATAATTAAATAAATTGTATTTAAATTTATAATATTGCATACTAATGACATTTTTTTGTTGTTGCAGCAGCCGCAAATGGTTTTAAACACGTGGCTGAAAGCCGGCTTCTGTATTGGCAGCGTTCCAGGTAGGTTTTGAGTTATGATATTTTTAAATTTTGTATTTTTCATGATGATAAGATTAATCTGAACAAATTGCTGTTGATTCACAACTTAAAAATTAAACCAAAAGGATTCTGATAAATTAAATACAACTATTAAATATTCTGCTGAGTCACGTGTAGAATCTAACCTCAAACTTTTTGTTTTACATTCCAGGCAGATGGCGTCTTTTCTCTCCAGTCTGAATTATGGTAAGTTAAGTTCAATTAACACTTAAAAATATAAATTTTAATATGATGAAATGTAATTACCGTACGATTTCTGTGATTAAAAACCCCATGGCTGCAATTATTGCAACTGATACAAATTTAAACGAATTAGAATCTGTGAGAAATGTTCCACACCTAATGCAAGATTTTTCTTTTTATTTATAGAAATGTTTGTGAGGTTATGATATCTTTGAGACTCCATGAGGTGGAGTTGCGTAAACCGAAGGTGAGTAAAAATTCAAAAGTTTTAACATATTGTGTTGTTAAAGTGATGAAATGTAATTACCGTACGATTTCTATGATTAAAAACCCCATGGCTGCAATTATTGCAACTGAATTTTCAACACAATTGTTAAATGTATGTAATTTTAAATCATTTTGTTAATTTATTTTTGTTTTTTCTTACAGTTCACTTGAAACAAATTGCATTTGATATTCCTGTTGATCATCAGTTAAGGTAAGTTTTAAATCATATTTGTACATATGCTACTTAGATGATGATTACCTTTTATATATCATAACTTTCGTTCTACTGAGAAAGAAAATGCGGAGAAATATAACTGAAATAATCAATTGTATACATTTTTAGAAAACAAATTAACAATATGACTAATTTAATTATTATTTTATTTGCAGCATCTTCCATATGAGGTTCCAGTCCGTTGGGGAATATTCTAGGATTGTCTAAACCTAAAGGTAAGCTTTAATTTATATTCTTATGATTCGCAACACTCTTTATCTTGATGATAATCTTACTCTGAAAGCTATGCTGACCAACCAAAGAAAAATAAACCAAAAGGATACTGATAATATTTTGTTGATTAAACAACTGAACAATTTCCTCGATCTCAACTAATCTGTTCATTTTATTTTATTACAGAACATCTTTGACCTGGAAATATATAGATGAATATTATCTTTCATATTAAAAACCATGGTAGGTCCTATTTTTAAAGATATACCTTAGACAGTTCACAAATTTAACATGATGTTACTTACCTAAGTATAGTTCATTAGAAGCAAACATGTTACAAATTTTTGGTACTGATCTATATAAATATATACATTGCGATTGTGTAACAAAATGTATATTAATTTTTTGTAATTTCTTTTGCAGTTGCTGGCTGGTGTGATGCTTCCAACATTATGGAGTGAGCTAAAGGTATGTTAAATTTCTGTTTATAGAGCTTTACACTGATTTACTCTGATGAATTATCCTTAATCAGGATCCCTCTACTGAGTTGAACCCATAAAAACCGTGCGGTCAATTTTTCCCTGTCTGATCAAATTTTTTCGCTTTATTTCCTTGCTTATCTTCCGTTCAACAACTAATCACGTTTTTTGTTACTTGCAGCTCGCTATATGATCCATACAATTGAATGCCGATATTCATAAAAAGTCCGCCAAGGTAAATATTAAATTTTGCCCACTTGTAAACTTTTAAATGATGAAAAACCCCATTTTTGGGTATCTGCACTGAGTCTCAAACCATGCTGCCTGTCTTCTTTCCCCAACTGATTCATACAATTATTTAAGCTAAGCGTACATTTTGCGAGCCCCGCTAATTAATTTTGTATTTTTCTTTCAGAACCATCATGATCAGATGGATGGATGTCTAGTCGTGGTGGTTTCCATTAAATAAAGAATATTATCAAGACTTGACTGAATAAATGAATGAACAAAATAAAATGTTTTTATTACTTTAGTTCACCGCTAGCATAAATTATAATCTTCTGTGAAGGTGTGCCTGATTTGTTGCCACAACGTTCCATCTTGCGCACGACATCCGCACCGCTGATGACGTGTCCAAAGACCACGTGCTTGTTATCCAGCCAATCGGTTCTGCAAGGGATGAATATTAAATTTAACATTATTATACATAATGTATTGCATATGGTATTACTTTGTGGTGCATATGAAGAATTGTGAGCCATTTGTGTTTGGGCCTGAATTGGCCATGGATAATGTACCGAAGCTGTTATGTTTCAAATTGAAATTCTCATCGTTGAACTTCTTGCCGTAGATGGATTTGCCCCCGGTGCCATTGTTATTTGTGAAATCTCCACCCTGGCACATCTTTAAGGAATGGTTAGTTATAAAGGGAGCTTAAGTTGAATTTAAGATTTCCACTTACAAATTCGGGAATGATGCGGTGGAAGACGCAGCCTTTGTAGCCATAGCCCTGCTCATGCGTGCACAACTGTCGAAAGTTCTCCGCCGTTTTGGGCACCACATCTGCCCGCAGCAGCATCACAATGCGCCCGGCATCGTTGCCGCCAATGCGTATATCAAAGAACACCTGTGGATTGCGCTGCTCCGACTTCTCAACGACGGCTGGTCCCGTCGATGGTACTTCCACCTTATCCTTTTCCGCCTCCGGTTCGCCTTCTGCTGGCAATGTGGCGCCAGCATGCTTCTGCAACCAGTCATCATCTGCCCAAACCGCCTTAAAGCTGTCCTCCTTAACACGCACGGGTTTGGCCAAATTCACGCGTATCGTACGGCCGCAAAGCTCGGAATCGTTCTAAAAACACGAAGGGCAATTTTTTTAATATTTAATTCCAGTTTAAGTATGTATTTATTTATACGTGTACTCAGGATCATTGCTAGGTGAACGAGTGATGTATGCAGTTTTCTCCCTCCCTTCCCTACGCCCATTTATTTACAATTTTAAACTCACCATGTTATCGATAGCAGAGGCGGCGTCTTCATAATTCTCGTACTCAACGAAAGCAAATCCTCGATGTTTTTGCGACTCGTAGTCGACCGGCATTTGTATGTCGGCAATGTCGCCGAATGGTATAAATGCATTGCTTAGCAATCTTTCCGTTACTTCATCGGCCAATCCGCCAACATAAACAGTGCGCTTGTCGTTCGACATTATTTCACATAAACGTTTATGTTGCAATTGTTTTTGTAAATAAAATGTGCCAGCTGCTGGACAGCATTGGTTGTTGTCGCAGAAGCGAATGGACAGCACTGCCACAGGGAGCCTGCCAACTCTGTCGAGTTCTTTTTAACTGGGTGGCAACGCACCACAACTAAAACGCGCGCCAACATTCAAGAGTATTGTAACTTAATTAAATACGTTATTATTTGTATGCGGCATATTTTGATAACTTAAACTAAATAATTAAACTGTGCTAAGCTGATAAAATTTATCAGTCAACAATCAAAAACACATGATGCCCGTCTGATAGTATAACACGCAATAACCATGTTCGCTTTTTAAATAATAATTTATTATGCCTTACTTATTAAAACTATCTATAAATGTTACGTAATAAAAGATTCACTGCTAGTGCACATGCCCTCCGCATCGGAACTTTTCAAAATAAGATTTGTTGTATTTATATTCCTTGTCGCCGGCAACAAAAAGCCGACAAGCATTAAACAATAGCTGGGCACATAGGCGTAGGAGGCATAGAGTACGAGGGATATACAGCTGCCGAGGAGTACATCTGCAAATATTGACAACAATTATAATTGAAATGTAAATATTAAAGTGCTTTAGTCTAGTGTCTATGAAGCACCGTTCTGGGTGCAGTTAGTCATTGCCAATGCTGACCGAAATAGATAAGATAAATATTGTTGGGTGCAAAAGACAGTTAGCTACCGGGGCTTTAACGATTGGTAATCACTGATTAATGGTTGGCCTTTTAAAACTATCTATGTATGTATGTATGTACATATGTACTTGGCTACTTACGGCAGAACACCTTCTCCCATGGCTCGCAAATTGCAATCTGTGTGTTCAGCTCATATAGGCTATAAAGCCATATCACATAGCGCTTGAATTTCGCATAGTTCTCAGCTAATTTGTTATACATGGCGGCGCAACCGATTCAAGTCCAATTTTGAGGTGCACAGTCTATACGGTCGGAAGGTGCACAGTGAACTAAACTGAACTGAAATGAACCTGGCCAACAATCCAATAAAAGAAACCAACCACAAACCAAAGCCACGCCACAAAGTATACGTCGTTATCATATAAACATTTATTTTTTGACAATCGAGTTAACTACTTACTTTCCCCTTTTTCCGTCCAGCGATAACGCATATTGGTATTTGTTTGTTTTTTTTTTTTTACTTTTTTTATTGATTAGGGCATTATCTATGCATACTTTGGGTAGCATGTCAGCTTATCAGCTTATCAGCTTATCAGTTCACAGAAACGTCACGTTACATTTGCAGCACTGATTCATAGTTGCGATCAACCGACCAGTGGCACTATGGACAGCAGGAATACCCAGATGGATAGCACATCGTTGACATAGGCATTGATATGCACCGCCACACAGAACTCGACCACTGCATTATTATTATAGTGAACGCAGGTGGTGCGGATCCGTTCTGATATCGCTCTCAGATTGCTGTACGGAAAGTTGATTGCAATGCCGTAAAGCTGTGATAACGCATGTAAATGGTATTGGTAAGTGGTATTTAATTAGGATTTATTGGCTGATAAATGAGGACAGCCACTCACCCTATAGTTGGGATACTCGCGTTCCAGTTCCTCGCTATAGGCGGGTTCATCGTACCGACTACCCGGATAGATGCACAAGTTCTCCATTTCGCTTAAGATCTGCTGCAGCCGTGGCTGAAAGGCACTGCGGACAGTAGTTGTTGATTATACATTTATCTATTATCATTATTATTTACGGAGTCACCCACCGATTCCAGATGGTTTTGCGTGTGGTGCGCCAGGCGCTTATCTTTTTCATGATCTTGCGCTCGATTTGCTTCTGCAGCTGACTCAAATCGTAGCTGTGCCTGTACACATACTCCAGCTTCTGTATGCCACCGCGTGGCGCCACCTGACGCTTGTTGAACAGTGGCAGCCAGCAGGCCCCATCCTGCAAATTGAAATTACTCATGCTGACGCGCTCCTCCGCTTGAATATTCACATAGATCTGTTGGAGGTAAAAAATATAAATAATTAATATTAATACTTAATTGATTGATACAAAAGAGAAATGCTTGAAAAAATATCAGAATGAACAAAATCAGAATACTGTAAGTTCTAATTTCCGAGCGGACTACATTGATATTCTTCCGGTTGCACTCACATTTTGTTGGCCCACAATGCAATACACGCGGGTCAGAGGACAAAAGATATCCTGGAGTTGATAGCGCCTGCCAGTAGCTGGTGCGAGTAGCAGCAGATCACCGCTATCCGGCTGGCGATAGAGGACGAATGTGCATTCGCCATAGGGACAGGCCAGGCCCAGCAGCAGCCAGCAATCGATGTCAAGAGCCAACATATAGTTGCAGAGCAGCACGCCCTGATCCTTGGTGGAGCACCAGGTGCTGTCCAGCAGCGTTTGATTGTCCAGCCAAATGCCCTGGAAGTCCTCGCAGGCAATCAACTGACTGCGCAGCGGTGTCAGCAGCGAGACGAACCGACAAATCCTCTCCAGCTGCGTCTCATTGGGCAGCGGCACCGGCTCCAGCAGACGTGTGAGACAGACCCGCTTGCCTTGTGACGTGGCAATAAGCGGCTCCACATACCGCTGAGGCTGCAACATCAACTGTTGCATCTCCACGCGTCGTTCGTTCAGGTATTGCTGCAACTCCGGCAGCTCGGCGCATGCCAAACTGGCTGTCTGCATGGAGGAGAGCTCGCTGCCTGGCTCCACACTCAGATAGAACCACAGATGCACACTCTCCTTGAACTCGGGATACTGATCAGCGGATATATTCGTCACCGAATCGATGAGCGGTCTTTTGTAGCCCACCAGCACCTTGGGCATGGTTAGCTCGATGCAGCCCTCAAACTGAAATTGTGCTGGGATTAAAGAAAATATTCTTGATTTTAGCTGGATATCACGTACCTTGCGAGTGGTCAAGAGACTGCTGATGGGCACACGATATTCGCCCAGCCAATTGCACTGCACCCGCTGGTAGAGATCGGCTGCCTCATCCGTGTACTGCTGCTCGATTAGCTCGTCGAACAGGCTGATTTTCAGTTCGTCACGCAGATCGCACGGCTGACCCGAGATCTGCAGCTGCAGTTGCTCATTCCAGGTGGGATTCGAACCTTCGGCCGTACCACTGCGGCACAGCCTCTGGCCATAGCTCAATGCTATAAATGGACGCACATTCGAGTACATCAGCGCTGCAAGAGATAACGAATGAATTACATACATATATGGTATTATATATATTATAGTTAATCTGTAAGTTTTTGTTACCAGTTTAAAATACAGAGGTCGCTTAAAATCAAGAACACTTCGCTTTCAGAAGTTACTTTTAATCCCAAGTAGTTCTAACTACTTATAATTATTTTATTTCAAAACAATTAAGAGTGCTCTAGTCGAGAGTGCCCGACTAGGATATACTCTTACCGTCATTCATAATAATTTATCTGTATTCATACATGGAAACACACACACACACATTCACATACAAACATAAGCTGCTGGTTGCGCGCGTCATTCAATTGCTTTGCTTCTTCTTCCTCAAACTTTGTTGCATTGAATCGTAAATAACTCTTTTGTTTATTGCCCATGACATTTGTAGGACATAAAGATAGCAAGTAAATGTGAGACTATGTATAATCCAAAGGTCATACCTCTAAAAATACGTATTTCTGGGAAATCAATCATGCTATATGAAAATATACATTCCAAATTGGGTGGCGCGACCTCTTATAACTTTTAAGCTATAACTACATACATATATCTAATCTGGCGTAAAGATAATGATTTTGTGGTGAATAATTTTTCTGTCAAAAATCATGCCACAAGTGACAAAAAAAATTGGCTTGTGAAGTGCCGAAACAACGAAAAGTGCCTTATAAATGACCTTCCCAGACTTCAAACTGCCACAACTTTGTCAAATCTTAACCGATTGTCAACCCCAAAGCCATTTTGATCACTATTTGACATCAACTTTTATTCTACATCTCAAGATTTTGAATTTTTGAAAAAATAAAATTTTGAATTTTTTTGGCGAAAAAAGCATAAGGGGGGACCCTTACAAATTTTGATTTTTCAAAAAATAGAATTTTGAAATTTTACGTTAAATTGATTGTGGGTGTCGAAATTAGTATAAAAAACTATACGAAAAGTGATTTTGTGGTGTTTTATTTTTCTGTCAAAAATCACGCCAAAAGTGACAAAAAAATGGACTTGTAAAGACCCAATTTGACTTCGAAATACCCTTCCCAGACTTCAAACTGCCACAACTTTGTCAAATCTTAACCGATTGTCAACCCCGAAGCCATTTTGTAAACTATTTGACATCAACTTTTATTCTACATCTCAAGATTATGAATTATTGAAAAAATAAAATTTTGGATTTTTTTGGCGAAAAAAGCATAAGGGGGGACCCTTACAAATTTTGATTTTTCAAAAAATAGAATCTTGAAATTTTACGTTTAATTGATTGTGGGTGTCGAAATTAGTATAAAAAACTATACGAAAAGTTATTTTGTGGTGTTTCGTTTTTCTGTCAAAAATCACGCCAAAAGTGACAAAAAAATGGACTTGTAAAGACCCAATTTGACTTGGAAATGCCCTTCCCAGACTTCAAACTGCCACAACTTTGTCAAATCTGAACCGATTGTCAACCCCGAGGCCATTTTGATCACTATTTGACATCAACTTTTATTCTACATCTCAAGATTTTGAATTATTGAAAAAATAAAATTTTGGATTTTTTTGGCGAAAAAAGCAGAAGGGCAAATATGAAGTCTCTAGCTTTTGTAGTCTCTGAGAAACACGCGTTCATACAAACGGAATTTTAAATGGGATCAGGGTATAAAAAACAAAGGATATTGGTAATGTTGATAATCCTTTCTATAGAATAGTTGTATACAGTTAAAAATAAATAATAAAAAATATAAAATATTTTAAAGTAATATAATCATAGATAAGGTAGTAATTCTTAATCGTCATTTACTTACTTTGTGTGACAAACAAGCTGGCGCTTAGATCGTTTCCTGTGCCGGAGCTGCTGCGTCGCCGGCTGTCCTGCTGCTCCACGTTGAGTATGTGACGACTGCGAACCGGAACACCTGTGGCACGGACCACATGCAGCGAGATGTTAAACTGTTGCACCTGATCCGTGTGACGTGTTGGCTGCGGTTGCCACACGGGCTCACGTGGCAGCGTCGCCTGTTGGCCAAAGATTAGAGAGCAGAGGGCGCGCCAGAGCGCCGACCATCCGGATGTGGCCTGATCCACGCCATCGCCCAGCAGCAGCAGCAACGGCCGCGACGTCTGCAACAGCTTGGCCCGTTGGGCGCACTGGCTGCCTATCGTATTGTAGAGCAACTGGAGATATTTGCGTCCGCGATGCTTGTGCAGATCGATTGGATTCCAAGATGTGCCCGGATCGAGCAACTGGTTGGCACTGGCGGTGGCGCTGGCATTCGGTCCAAGCTCCAGGTCCAGCTGCAGCTGCAGCTGGTCCATTTCGTGCTCCAATGCGGGCACAAAGGTGCGCATCTTGGTGTGCAGATTACGTTCCTGGTGCCGTGATTGGAGCAGCTGAAAGCGTCGATTGTTCAACAGTGTCGCCTTGCTGCAAAACTGCAGCTGATGCTCGGCAAAGATTAGCGGCGTCCCATGACCACGGGCCTTGTGCTTGCCGCCGATGTCCGGCGGTCGTGGTGTCGCCTTTGCCACACCGGATGTGCTCGACTCCGTCAGTTTGCTCGAGAGCAATGTCTGCTTCAGTGCATCCGGCAGCTTCTGTACATCATCCAGCTCACAGACGCTTTCGTCATCCGTGCAACGATAGTCGATATGCAGATAGAGATCCCCTGACAATTTGGCACGCCTTACTGTCGTTGATGACGCAACCTGGAAACCAAATCTCTGCTGCGTCGTATCCTCCTTAGCTATGTCAAGTGGAGCGCTTATCAACGCCAGTCGCCGACTCTGTGGAGTTATGGTCGATTTCTCGTACAACTGCAGTAAAAACAGGGGTGGTGAGTCAGCTCTAGTCGAAAGTGCCAAACTGGGAGATACCCTGTTCCCAGCCCTAACATTTATTCATAGTCTGTATATCTATCTGTAATCTAAAGCTTGCATTTTTTTTATCTAGACTTAAATGCAGTATTGAAAACATTGAAACATATTGAAACATATTGAAACACTCTTGCCTATCAAAAGAGAGAATGACACTGCTACCTTTGAAATGAATTTTCTTAATTAAATCAATATTTCAGACCGATTGTTCCTATGACAGCTATAAGATATATTCGTCCGATTTTGACCATATTCAAACAGTCTATTTAAAATATAAGAAAACTTGCAACTTCTGAGTTTGGTAAAGATAGTTTGAGAAACAAAAAAGTTGTTTATACAACGACTCATTTTTCAACAGATTGTTCATATGGCAGTTATAAGATATAGTAGTCCGATTTTGATGAAATTTTGTAAGCGTGCTTAAATAATGCTAAAACTAATAATTGGTAAGTTTTGTTGAGTTATCTCAAAAAATAAAAATTTTCGTCCGATCGTTCCTATGGCAGCTGTATGCTATAGTGGTCCGATCTGGCTGATTCCGACATATTATCTGCGAAACAGATGGGCAGACAGACAGACGACAGACAGACGGACAAAGGTATATCAACTCGTCTTATCATCCTGTTCAAGAATATATATACTTTATGGGTCGGAAATGCAAGGGTTTGTAATCTGACCAGAGTACTCGAGAACTGTCTAGATTAAGTCCGCTGTTGATGCTGATAAAGAATATACATATATGGTTTATGGCATAAAGTTAAAAATACCCTTTGAACACATTTGTAATGACTAAAGGGTGCACTTTCATTATCGTAATAATCAAAAATATTATCAATTATTCTATTTTAATGCATTTGTTGATCGACCATTTTAACACATTTAGCGACCGAGCTCTTTTTAATCGCGCTCTTTGGGCCAAAGACGAGCAACAGCGAAAAAGCACGAAGCAAACAAAAAGCACGAAGCAGATACACCGTTGCATTAGTCTGTCAGTAGAGAATGGCAGAGAAAGACACCGTAATAAAATGGTCGCTGCAGCTGGCACTGCTGCTGCTGATACTGGCTGGCATAGGCGAGGGCCGTCGGATGGATCGCTGCACTCTGGCTGTGGAAATGGATGAATTGGGCGTACCGCGTGGTGATCTGGCCAGATGGGTGTACCTTGCACAAGAGTTGAGCAGTTTTCGGACGGACGCAGTCGGTCTACCAGATGCAGAGAATTTTCGCAATTACGGATTATTTCAAATCAGTGAGGGATGGTGGTGCCTATCAATTCCACGAATATCCAATAGGAATTTGTGCAATGTGAACTGTGATAGGCTGCTAACGGACAACATCAAAGACTCCGTCGAATGTGCACAGAAAATACTAGATGCAGAGGGCTGGACTCCCTGGGAACATGTCCTCGTGCGTTTCTTCCAGAGTGACCAGACAAGCGTTGACGATTGCTTCACAACGCCTTCTTATAATCAAACTGCAATGGCTGACAGAAATTTGGAATTTGATTGTAGTCAAGGTACAATCTACAAGGCAGAAGCTGCCTCCGACTACAAACCGGAATTCAAATAAATATTTAGGCAATGCCAAAGATTTGTTTTTAAAACTTGTTCAAATTTGTAATCTAATCTAAATTCAACTTTCTATCTCAAAAATGGACAATTAAAATTAAAATTATCAACAACTCGATCCGATAACTGGGGATTTATAATGCCAAATTTGTTAAGTAGCGTGAATTTTGGTTTGAGTTTCGCAGGCTAAAGAGGGTGACTAACAATCGACAGAAAGCTGCAGCGAAAAGGTAGATAGGAAGTCGAAGAGAGACAGAGACAGACATAGAGAGAGAGAGAGAGAGAGTGAGAGATAGAAGCATTGTTCGCTGCTTGCTTACTGATACGACCCCTGCTAATGTTGAAGCAAATCAGAATAAATTCACGGAACCCCCGAAAATACAGCATGCTAATGCTTATCGATAGGCCTACTGAATCGATAAATGTATAATGTTGTTGCGAGTGTATCGATCATTTGTGATATTTGATATGTGAATTCGTAAATGGCTTACCCAAATGTTGATCTGCTCCGGCAGCGAGCGATCGAGCAGAACGCCAATGCTTTCATTAATGTGCACATGCAGATCTGGTTCCAGCCGATAGCTGCGCGTCTGGGCCACAAACTGTCTGTCCAGGTAGAGCTTCAGATAGTAGTTGCGTTCCTTGTGCAACGCGGCAGGCTCCATGGTGTTTGTGCCGCGTGGTGGCGTTGATTCGTCGTAGGGCACCCGGAGCACATGCACCTCCGGCTGTTCGGGATCGTGAAAGGCGCGCTCGTATTGTGCCTTCAGGCTGGCCATAATTTCGCGAAACTTTGGCTTCCGTGGCGGCTTCGACTGTGCCGCGGCATCCTCGCTGCTCCAGAGGCGTCGCCGTTGATAGTACAATTCAAGATGCTCGCGATACACCTCGGCCAGATCGGCCTCGAAGTGCTGCTTCCAGGCCGTGTACGCTGCAGACAAATCCGCCGGCGGCATTAGCCGCAAGCTGAGCTTAAAGCGTGTACATTGGAACTGCTGTTGATGGCGCAACTCCTTCAGTTTGGCCCAATGCTGGAGCAGACGCTGGAGGAGCACACGCTGCGCCGTGGACTCGGCATAGTAGCGTCTACGCAACTGTTGCGTTAATCTCAATTGCCGCTGGACATGCAGAGCCAAACGTGACGATTGCTCCGGCTGCTCCTGCTCCTGGGTGGCATTGAGTAGATTCGCAGCAATATTCCGTGCTATTTGAAGCTCCTCGCGCAGTTTGTTACAAATTTGACTGTTCACCTGCTGGGCGTACAGATCATAGAGATCCTCCAGCTGCTGAGCCAGGCGATGCTCCTCCAACAGCTGCGGATGCGCACTGAAACGCAGCTGCTTGAGGCTCAATTTGAGCCAGCGACTTACGGGCAATCCCCGGAACTGAGCCATCGGCACAGGCGCTAGAAAAACGCTCTTAAACTGCCGCATACAATTGCTGCGATACAGGGATCTATCCATGGTGAAACGATGCGGCTGTGTATCCGTAAGTTCTGCTATTAGCAAGGAGTCTAGTTTGCCGCTGCTCCTCCGGATGCGGGCCTCCTCCTGGTAGCGATTCAGCATGCGAATCTGCGAAGACTTCAACTCCAGCCGGCAGTCGCTCAACTGCAATGGGAAATTAAGTCTACCACTGGGCGTATACAAGAAACTGTCGTCATAACAATGGTGCTCCAGGTACAGCTGAGGTAACACAAGCGGCGGATCCGATAGGTCGATTTGTATATAACTTGCCGCTGCATCTTGTTCCTTTTTAGCTGCATTTACTACATCGCAACTAAGGTCGGCTGTCGGGTGAAAAAATTGCAAGCTGCGTGCCTCCAATTCCTGAGCAGCCTGCTGCCCAAGGACTCTGCCGCCTTGGGACAGCAACAATTGGACATGTTTTTCGGTTTTGCGATACGCTCGTGTTGTTTGCGTTTTGCGTTTCTTTTTGTTGCGTTTTCTTTTCACTGGCGACGTTTCTCGCTCCATATTTAATTTGTTTTAATTTACTCGTTTGTCACTTTAGACAGCAGAAAAAAGTAACCGTTTCTGTTTTGACCACAGGGTGTTTCAGTTGTCATGGCAGCCACTTCAGAAAGTGCAGCGATACTATCGGCTACCGATATCTATTTTAAACTGCAAGCCTATCGATTACATTGTCTTATGGAAATATATTTAAACGGCTGTTTTTACTTTCCCGCAATTTAAATTATTTTTTTTTACAAATACCCTTCTTACCTGTTTTTGTTTGGCAATGTTTGACCTAATCTCCCATAAATTTGCCAAAACTGAACAATTTGTCAAGCTTGATGCCATTTTCTTCATTGTTTGTCACCTTAATAAATCCTGCAATAAATGTTAAAATTCGTGTTTTTAAAAAATTACATGTATATTTATACCCTTGCAGAGGGCCAGTAATGTGTAACGCATAGAAGGAAATATTTCCGACCAAATATAGTATATATATTCTTGATCAGGACGACAAGACGAGTCGATATAGCTTTGTCCGTCTGTCTGTCTGTCAAACTAGTCTCTCAATTTTGAAGCTATCTTAATGAAACTTGGTACAAGTGCCTATTTCTGCTGTACACATATAATATGTCGAAATCGGATCGAACCACTATAGCATATAGCTGCCATAGGAACGATCGGTCGAAAATGTTTGTTTTTTGAGATAGCTTGACCAAACTAACCATCAAAATCAGACAAATATATATATTATAGCTGTCATAGAAATAATCGGTCTGAAAGGTAGGAAGGTAGCCTTTCTTTGTTCTTAAATGCAATATTGATAAAGAGGCCAAGCCATGATCAAAAAGATATTGCTTTTGAAAATCGGTTGAGCTTTGAGAAAGTTTGACTGTGAAAAGTTTAGCTATGAGGCTACATGCATTTCAACATGCATTGAATTTTCACATATGCCCATTGGTAATATATCATAGAGTATATCAGTGTATATATTCTTGATAAGCTTATCAGCTAGCTTGCGTATAAATATGACGCCAACTTCGGATGGGGTTCATTGAGTCTTTGAGTCATGGCAAGAGAAGTTGGATTGGTATGGCTGTCTGGTCTACTGCTGCTGCTGATGGCGGCCGCATCGCAGGGTGACCGCACTTTCGAGCGCTGCGAACTGGCCAGGGAATTGAAGAGTTTGGATGTGCCCCGGAATGAGTTGGCGATCTGGGTATGCATTGCGAAGCATGAGAGCAGCTACCGCACCTGGGTGATGGGACCACCCAACACCGATGGCTCCATAGATCATGGCTTATTCCAAATCAACGATCGTTACTGGTGCAGGCCAAGCGATGGCCGGAAATCGAAAAACGGCTGCAATGTCAACTGTGACGCATTACGCACGGATCACATTAACACCGCGGTGAGGTGTGCTAAGCAAATCCGAGACCAACAAGGCTGGAGCGCCTGGTCAGTCTACCCACGCCACTGTGCCGGACGACTGCCAAGCATTGATGATTGCTTCGGTGGATCAAGCTCTTTGGCAGGCGTCGGCATGCATGGCAAGTTTTAGGCTGCCATCGAAAGTGTATAAATAATAATGTTGCAAATAAATTTGTATCGCATTGTTGTTGTTCTGTCGTTTCCTTTATCAAAAGAACTTAATCAGACTATGACAAATAAGTGCAATACTATTTAGTATATACCATATCCATGCAGATAAGAAATATATAATAATTCATGCTCATGTCGGCAAGCGAATCTTATCAACAGCATCCTTGAGATATGCTCTGCAAGGATACGCAGTGAAACCAGACATTTCACTGACATGGCAAGCTAAGATTGGAAAATAATTCAACTTATTTGCAGCTCTTAACTTAGGGAAAACCAATTTGAAATGGGAAAGATTATTTCGAATGGTAGCTGGTGTTTTATTTCGGTCTTATTTGCTTGCCCCCCCTCCCTTAGTAAATGTTTAAATGCCGTTTCGTTTTCCGTTTCTTTTTGCTGTTGACATACAAATACATTGCAAATTTACTTCTAATGGTTGATAATGAGGCCCCGAACATGTTATTCTTGCTATTGTTGTGTATGATCTATCAAGTGTTACAAGTTGTTCGCGAGCTTGACTTTAGTTGATATAAATTTATGTGACGTTACTTTTGTGCTTAAGGTTCAAATTTATATAGGTATTTGTATATATATATATATATATATATGTGTGCATATGTATGTAACGCAAGCTAGTAAATATGATTAGACTTAGTTGTAATATTTAAGACACGCTACGTAATTGAAAAAAAATCCCGACAAGTGAAGGCCGCCGGGACGTAGGCGCGTTTCGACGCAAGTTTGAGACACCAGCTTTGAAAGATGTGAAAACCGAGGGTAGGAGGGGGTTGTTGTGGGCACAGAGTATCGGGGATCGTTTACTCCAGCAGGGTTATTTCTTCCTTGACTAAAAATTCAACAACTTCCTCATCGACTTCCTCGGTTTCCAAGTTATCCGTATCCACATCTGTGTGACATAAACAAAAGAAATCATTAATACCAACTGGACAAAAATTGTTAATATGATGCAAACTTACGCCCTCTAAGCATGACGCGACGGTTCTTTTGGTCCTTCCACTCCGCAATGCGCTTGTTGCGATACTCCATGAAGGTCTCGCGCAGCTGTGAGCGCTTCTCGAGCAGCTCCTTGGAGGCACGGGTCAGGCGTAGGCGATCCTTCTGCTCAAATACCGCATAGTATTTCTTCAGGTTCTTCTTAATCTCCTTCTGCTTCTCGTCGCCAAGTAGCGTCGGCGGACGCGGACGCCACAGGAACTGCACAAAGTTCTTCAAAATGGTGCGCTTTATGATGCGACCCTGAAGGGTATACATATTGAATCCGGTATCCTCCTTGACCTTCCAAGATGAGACGCCAGTGACCACATAGCGACCAGTTGGATCCCATTCAACCTCCGAGGCGCGGAAATGATCCGGCGACGCGCTGATGACATAATCATTGGTTGTATCGACAAACTCAAAGGTGCCCATGGTCAGATTGGCCATCACTATAAACTGGCCACGCGGCGACCAGAACAGATGAGTGCAGGACTTCTTCTCCAGCCGTTTAACCAGGCTCGGTTTTACGCCCTTATTGACCTCGTAGAAGCTGACGTTGGCGGAATTGGGCTCACCGTGTATAATCGAAAATTTGTTACCGATGGGCTCCCAGGCAAAGGCGAGGATTAGCTCGCGTATCTCCACCGAATCGACGGGAACTTCCTTTTCACGCATGTGAAATATTTCAAAGTTATAAAACATGCCCAGAAACTTGACGTCAAGCTCCTTCTTGTCCTTCTTTAGCTTGGAGTAGCGATCAACCTTGACACACAGATAATCGCCGGACTTTTGCCAATGCAGCTTACAATCGGCTACATGGAAAAGGTTCTTGTTGCGTGTCTCCCGCTTCTTGGGTATCTCCATTAATGTGACACGAGCGGGTATCTGATTCTGCTCCTCCACCCAGTAGGCAATCACGTTGTCCGTGGGCGACCAGGAGAAGCCGCGTATGCCCGGTATCTTGATGGACTTCAGATCTAGCAAAAAGAACGACGGCGTCTCATGGATGTGTAGCAAATTTTCACCCATTCGTGCCACATATCTATCATCGTGCGACCAGCGGAACATTGACAACGCTGACATGCCATCTCCAACAAAGGAACGTTTCTCCGCACCAGTGCGTATGTCCCAAATGATGATCTTCTGGCCGGTGGGCGTTGGTCCATATGTAACCAAATAGTTCTCGCAGGGCGAAAACTCAACGAATTGGGTGCCGGGGTGGGGAAACTTTTGGATTTTCTGGAAGCTGCTGCCTCCCCAAATGGCGACACCCGGCTTATGGAACGTGACCACATACGTGCCCAACGGTGACCACTTGACAAATGTGTCTGTGAAACGATCACGTGTCTCTAGCTCATTGGGCTCCGGCAGCGAATTCTGCCAGAAGCCAACCTGCACACAATTTGGTGCAGTTTCCGCCGCTACGCAGTACTGATCGTAGGTATCGGGATCATTAATGAAGTTGTACAGATCGCTCTGCACCTTGAAGGGCTGCACAGTTGGCGGCTCCCATTTCTCCGGTATGTTTTCATACCTGTAAAGGAAAAAGGTAGCATTAAAAAGCGTGAATTTTCAAGAGTGCTGTTGTTGACAATGCCCGACTATGCGTTACCCTGCTAGCTTAAATAAAATCAAAGCTAAACTAAATTTTGATTTTTAAGGGGAGATATACATTTGTATAGTCAGGAATGCCTTCTACGAATACAGGTACAGGGTATAAGTATATAACTGTAAACTTACTTTTGGAAATCGGTAAACAAGTTGACGGCAAACGTGTAATTCTTGTCGAGACGATGATTGTTCAGCTTCTTGACCGCATCCTCCGCCTGACTGGCTGTCTTATACTCCATGAATGCATACCCCTTCGTAATCCCCTCCTCATCGACAGGGTAGACAACGTTCTCAATTTCGCCGCAAAGCGAGAATACCTTATTGATTACCGATTTGAGTTTATCGAGTTTGGTCGGATCCACTTTGGGCATGTTGTCGACGACAACGACGCTTTCGACGCCATCGGCTTCTGATGGCCGTTGGGCCAGCATATCGCCGAGCAAATCTGCAAATATTAACATAACAATAAAAACGCGCACATTTTGAGGTTAAGTTTGCCTTATTGCAATAGTCGGCGCGTGGCAAAAAAGTCACAACTTGCCTTCATCGCTGATGTTGTCTACGAAATTGGGTGGATCTTCGAAATTAGGCTCCTCAGTGTAGTCGCTATCGTTTGCATCGGCACCCGATTGCTCTTCACTTTTCTTTTTAGCCATTTTCACCGATTTATTTGCGAATTATATACGCCCGACAATTTCCCGCAGTCATCAAACACACACACGCACATAAAAAAGGAAATGTTAATGCTAGAGATGAGCCATATTTACATACCTGCTACTTATAACAAGTATTTCTACATACAGAGTTGTATTCTTACGATAACAGCGACCTAACAGACATGTATCGATGAGGTTACCATATTTTTATCGATGTTTTTTTATAGCTTTTCAAATTTCAAATTGTTGTTTACAACTAAAACAATGTTTTGTCAGTAAACTTAAATTTACAATAATCACGCTAAAATTAAAATTTTTCGGTCCAAAACAAGATACGATAGTTTTTCTATGAATCAATTCAATTCTGTTAATAACAGTTCAGCATATGTAAATGTGCTATGTTAAATAACATCGCTGTTTAGAATTTCATTCTTTTTTTTCGTGAAGAAGAAGCAGCAGAAGTAGGTGTAAAATCTGCATAAAAGTAATATAAAATGCCAAATAAACCAAGAATTTAATTGATACCATGAGTGAAAAGTTTATTAAAAAAACTAAAGCAGCGAACAAAACAAAACGCTAATCAAATATATTTTCAAGCCATACGCAGTTGTCAAACTCAATTTCAGAAATGGGAATGTTGTAAAAAAGTGCAAGGAATAAAAGAAATAGCAACCCAAAACTAAGTGGTATAATTATGTGTTGGCGAATGCAAAAACGTGCTAAACGACGACATAAAATGCGAAAAGCTGTTATCCAATAGAGAAAAATTCCGATACACCACCGATCCCTCCTCTCCTCCTCCTTGATGGTCGTTATGTCTGCGCCAAGTCAAATATCCAACATATACTAACCTAAATTCGTTGTGCAAAAAAATAAACAATTAAAAAAACAGCGCAAATAACAGCAATAAAATATGTAAATATAATATATATGTATGTTAAAAGCTGCCATAAAAAAAATAATATATATATATAATACATATACATAGCTGTATGTACATATATACTATGTGTATACATGGAGAAATCGCCCAAAAAACGTTCTACCTCACTTTCTACGTGTGTGTGTGTGTGTTACCTTTTTTTTGTATATGCGCAAGCGAAGTGCGTTGGTTGCCAGACGCTCTCGCAGCGCGCAAGTGGAGACCTCAAGCGAAAGAAAGAGAGAGAGACATTAACAGTAGAGAGAGCAAAATCGCCTGTAGCCTTGATGAAATATATGAATGAATTTTTAGTTTGTAGCACAAAGTGCTGCTGCAATTTGTCGTCTTCAATTGACAACAGCAAAAATATCATATAAAAATTAATAAGAAAAATAAAATTAAATAAAGTAAAGCAAATGTTTAATAGACACTTAGATTTTGTATACAACTGAATTGTTGTTGTTTTTTAGCTGGGGCTGATGCGCTCTCTCTATTTCAATACAGGCTCAAACTTGCGCGCTCTCTCTCTCTCTCTCTGTGTGTTAAGATGCCTGTTACATCTTTGTTGCTTGGAAAAATTTTGGACATATATTTGCTCCATGAAGTTTTTCCCACAGTGTTTGTCTACACGCCCACATATATTGTGCATGTGCGTGTGTGTGTGTGCATGCGAGTGTATTGAAAAAGTAAAAGTCGCCCGTTCGTCGCCGTCTGCGCTGCAAAAAAATAAATAAATTCAATTAAAAACCCAAATTATTTATACATCCTACTTAAATATAACGGGTTTGTTCTCCCTGTCTACTCGTAGTTCAAATTGTACGCGTTTCACAAAACAGTTGCAAAGCAGTGCCAAAAAGAAGGAAAAGAAAAACGGACAACAACAACGCAACGAAGCGCATCACCAACAACAACAGCAACTCAGCTGAAACGGCCAACAATAAAAACAACAATACCAAGTACTCCAATTATCTGCAGCCAACTTCACGCCTCGGCTTCAAGCGCCAGCCAATAACTGTAACTCTTACAGTTTAGGCTAACCGTTATTGTTTTTAGTTTTTTTATTTTTATTGTTGGAAGTTTGTGCAGCAGCAGGCTCTGAATGTCTTTATGCTTTAATCATGGTGTATTTAGCCACCAACAAGAACAACACCGACACTATACGCTGCTATATTAGAATCTTTCTGATTACAAATCATGACAGAAGGACATGAAAGGTAAGTGTACAAGTTGTTGTTGTTATTGTGAATGTAATGTAAATGTACATTTAAGTCGAGCTTACAGCGTTGCCAGATCAATGCGAGCGCTCTTAATGTATTATTTTGTGCCGCTCCCATTCACACAATCCGAAAACAAGCGATTTAATTGATCTACAAAATACTAACAAATATTACTGAATGGAAGAAACATGAATGAATGTGACTCATTTGTCTGGTCAATCCAATATGTATGTGTGTTTTTGTTTGTATGTATTGTCGCCTCCACATAGTCTGTCTGTCGCCACATTTAATGAATGAAATGGAATGCCAGCAACTATCTTGTTTTTTTGTTGTTCTCTTTCTAATTGTTTTTCTTGCTGTTTAAAACGTTGCGCCCTCCCCATTGAAAATGATGTCACTGTTGTTTATGTGTCGCATATTGAGGCATTCGCAACACTATAGCTAAAAATCACTTTAGCTATGCCATTTAGCATTTGTGCCTAACATCTGCGCAACGGCAACAACAAGAACAATACCCACATACACATACATACACGCATACAATAACAGAACCAAGGTTCTTGTAGTTTCATTCATATCTTTGCTTCTGTTTCCTCAACTTGTAATGAATGTAGCACGAACGGATACATTTCAATTTGATTTTTGCATTGAATTTCCATTCGTATGTGGGCGGATTTTTGCTAACTAAAGCAGTTGCGTTACAATAAATACGGTTCATTCATTCATATGTTGTAGCATTCCAAATGTGGGTGTTTCGGCTCACGTCTGTCTGGCAACACTTTGATATCCACAAAAATACTGCAAAATACCAAATGTTGCTAAATACACATACATACACACATATATGCATGCATGTATGCAAGTATGTTTATGTGCTTACATACAGTTTACTTATGCAGATCATAGACAAATGCTTTAACACTTGACAGCAGCAGCTAACAGCTCCCGTTGCTTTGTGCACACACAACTACAGAAACTGGAGTACGATTCTCTTTGTCTTCTGTCTCTTTCCCACGCATGCGCACTGTAGGGAGTTTGTCAATTGAGGATTTTGTTTCTGACTTGGGACTTTTAGTTTTTGCTTGAGGCAGGCTTTGTCTGTCTTTGGTGGAGTTGTATATACATATGTGTGTGTTTGCTTTTGCTTGCATTTGTATGTATTTGTGGATGTACATGTTGACAACTCTAATGCAGCTTTTCATTGAAGTTGCCAACTATTACAAAATACACAATTGTACACTGCAAAAAATAGTATACATACATATATAAATGCATCCAAGGGCATAACTCGATTCATTCATGGCATGACAGCCGCTGGGTTATCCTTGGGCCAGACATGCTGACGTGTGCGTCCCACCTTGAGAGTGTGAACTATTCACATATATTTGTATGCATATATATATATATATGTACCGTTTGTCTGCGATGCGAATGCAAGCTTCTACCGCTGCCAGCTATGTAGCTCAGTCCTTGACACACAGCTATGACGTCGCTTTTTTGTCTACTTTGGCACAGGACCCTGTGCATACTGTTCATTCTGTCAAATCTAGGACAAATGTGTGTATACAGCTACAGCAACAGCAGCGAAACCCGAATCCGAGTTACAAACTCTGCTCCTTCCATGAGAAAAGCTTTTTCATTGAGTAACTTCACAAGCTTAAAACTCCTTTTCAAACTTCTGCGCAGGTCGTCAGTTGCTTTGTGCGCTTATTCTGGTCCCGTATATTTTCAAGAATGAAACCCAAATATGGAAGGGCTCACAGTTTCTTAATTCACATATTTTTGCTACCCTTAATAAACACATACATAAAGAATACATCAATGAGTAAGCTTGAATGTGTGTGTGTGTGTGTGGATATTTTTAAAGGACTTGTAGTTATTTTTAGTTTATTTTGGCTTTTGTCATAAATAAGTGCGACAGGTGTTGCATGTAAGGCTTCGCGTTGGCCCAAAATTGAATTAGCCAAATTAGTGGCACTTTTAAGTTATCGCCACACAGGATATAGACGTGAGTTCAAGCCACTAACTGCTACAGTCACTGAGCAGCAGCAATGGCCAAAGTTTCTTACCGTAAATTGAGCTCAAAGCGCCAGTTCAGCAGGTGGCTATCGATTGAAAATCGATAACAATAACGATATTAACATTTTCAAATTCAAATTGTTAATCAATTGTTTATTCGATTTTATCATTGCAGCGACTTCTTAGTTACAGTACGCGCACAGGTAATGACCAGAGACGAAAGCACCGAGGGCTGGCTACCGCTGGCCGGGGGTGGTCTGGCAAATGTTTCAATACGCAAACGTGCTAGATTATCCCCACTGGCATCTGGTCATGACTACATCATCTATGGGCAAAGAATCTCTGATCAGAGTGTACGTTTTTTTCAAATATACATATAAAATGAACACTATTGTAAAGCTCTTTCTTATTTCAGGTTATTTTGAGCTGTATCATCAATCGTGATTTGAAGTATTACAAAGTGATGCCAACATTTCATCATTGGCGCGCCGGCAAACAGCGAAACGGTTTAACTTTTCAAACAGCAGCCGATGCGCGCGCCTTCGACAAAGGTGTCCTGCGCGCCTACAATGAACTAATTGATGGTATGCACGATATCCTTACACACATCCATATATGGTCTTAGTTTTCTTGTCTCGATTGAGCTGCATGTCGCTTCAAAAACCACTTTCTCAATCTGTTTTCTATCCACGCTTTATTTCTTCTTATGCATATACATTTGTAGTATAAAATGTAGTTTAAATTTCCAATTTACACCTTATTTTATGTTCACGTCTCCTTTAGACTTTGCATTTAGACTTTTTGCCCTCATTAACTAATGCAAAACTAATGTCTTATGCTCTTTTTTTAAAACTTGCTACGAAACAAAATTATCAAATTCAAACATTTTATTGGAATTGTGCAATATGTTTTAAATTTAAAAAAATTACAAAAACAAAACATTACAACAAAATTAACATAATATGATTTATAACAAAATTGGTAAGTGTTCAAAAAGGTTTCTTTTCAACTAGTAAATAATATCTAGTATTTTCAATCCGATTGATTTATTTGTATGACCTTTTCTTTATAGAAGTCGACTTTCGACTCGAAATTTCTAATTGTACTCTTTCGTCACGTCTAAAAGAGCAGCACACACACTAAACACATAGAAATTCAATAGTATTATTAACATAGTCTACAATTGCTTACACACACTGTCAACTATTAACTTATGCTGTTCTCTCTAAACTAACTTGCAATGCTTTTTCAAAGCTTTACATTTAATTTGCTGTGTGCCTTGTTCTCAATTTGTTAATTGTACAGCAATTGGAGCGTTACACTAATCATTTTATATATATATTCCCACATACATAGGACTGGCCAAATCAAATCCCACTATAATATGCCCACCATTGACCAAATATGATTCGGTTGGTGAAGATGATGTATTCATGGTGAGTTTGTGATAATATATTCTTCAAACATTACTAATCCTATTTCCCCTGCAGACCCTGGACTTACCTGTGGAAAGCGAAAGTTTACAAAAGATACATTCAAGCCCCGAAGGCAGCGAAAAAAGTCACAGTAATATATTTAAAAGCCCAGCATTTATTTCCACATAGAACTGACCGACTTCAATTTCTTTATCCGTATAGAAAGCGTCAGCGATCGCCATAAGGATAGCTACAGCAACAATTCCGATTCGGAGAAACTACCAGCGGCGACCATACACTACATATCGACGGATAAAACAACAAAGGCTCTGGGAGGCAATGCCGCCGGCTCAACAGACGGCCAGCCGCCGCAAGCGGGTCAAATAGCGCCCAGCGAGAACTATTCGTATGTAACGCTGACGGCGGTACACCATGACTATAACTATCCGGTTGTGGATCAGCCCGTTGGCGCCCAGGTGCTGAATGCCCGTCGCGAGTCCATCAGTGCACTAAAGAAGCGCAATGCCCTGGAGGCGGCACAGGCAATGGCCGCAGCGCAAACGTCGGCGGCAACGGCAGCCAATAAACCGCTGCACAAGCCAAATGTGTCGGACATACTCAAGAAGGAGACGCGCCTGCGTTGCCGCTATTGCCACGAGCTATACAGCGAAGAGTTTAATCGTCGTGGCGCCTGTGAATATGCTCCAGATCCAGTTCGCAGCGGCTACGAGTGCATTTCGGGTATGGGCTGTGCACGCTGCATGATCTATCACTGCATGAGCGATGCAGAGGGTGAGACGGCGCAGCATCCGTGCGATTGCAGTGTGAGTGAGGCGGGCTGCACCAAGCGCTGGTTGGGCCTGGCGCTGCTGTCCCTGTTCGTGCCCTGCCTGTGGTGCTATCCGCCGCTGCGTGCATGCCATTGGATGGGCATACATTGCGGCCTCTGTGGCGCCCGCCATAAACCGCATGTCTGACATTTGGAGGCTAGATTGCAAGGACAGTACGATGACGACCCCAGCACCAGGCCCAGAAACGAGCACCATCCGCAACCCGACGAACATAACCAGCACAACAACCAGCACAACAACTACAAAAGCCAGCTGCTGCGACTGAAGCAGCGACAGTCGCAATCACAGTCGCAGCCGCAGAGGCATTTCTACAACTGGGAACTTTCACACAGTCTCGGCGCGCCACAGCAGCAGCCGCCGCAGCCGCTGTATCTGATGCAGCCGCGCAGCAGCCAGGCCGCCCAGAACGACTATGGACGGCTAATGTTTTGAGAGAACCTCGACAACGCGCACAACAACGTTTAAGAGTTGCTGTTGCCGTAACTGTTGTCCCATCTTTAGGTTTTTAGTTGCCAGTTTGTTTTTGTGTTTTCATCGTTTTGTAACTCCATTTGATTTGCCATAATTTATTGTATATACATCAGTAGAGCAGATATGACGCACTCATACGCACATACTACATACACACATTTAACAATAAATCATCTATAATTTATCATTTATTGTTTATCGTTTTTAATTGTAATTTATTTTTAGAGCTGTCACTTAATTATACTTTTGTAAAAACCGGGCTATTTGTTTTTTTTTTATATATATATTTAAAAAAAATACGTACCATATGTATATGCTTACAACAGTAATTCATTTTTAGTCTTTTAAGTTTTTGCTACTTACCTTTTGTTTACAATTTGAAATTGGAGAACAGTATTAAAGCCAAGGCAAGGCACGAAAGTTATACTTATATGCAAATATAGATTTCTGTGCGTAATTCCAATTTGTTTATAGTTTTAACAGGAGCGTTTTCCCTCTCTAAGAAAGTAGCGCGCGCAAATTTTGCATAATCTTCACAAAAGGCAACTCAACGCGCAAATGCAACAAAAAAGAACATTGTTAATAAAATACAATAAAAACAAAAGAAAAACCCGATAATAAGAACTACAAATTGTTTTTCAACCCTTCAAAGCGGACAACGTCAATTTGCAACAACTACGTTTTCAATTGCTCAACTCAAAATTAACGTTTCATCAAAATTTGTTTTGAAAAATATTAATATATTTATTTCCATTAGAAAAGAATGTGTTTGACTCTTTTTAGGGCTCATAAGGAATCAAAACATTTCTTTTATAAAACAAAACATTTATTATTTGTCAGATGTTAAGTTTAATGCTATAGATAAAACCAAAAAAAAAAAAAAAGTTGCATTGATAAACAAAACCGTTGCAATTGCGCGACCCCGCCGCTTGAATCAACCCTTAAAAAAAAAACAATTTGTAATTTTTGCCAATACAAATGGGCAATTTTGATGGTTTGTCAAAGCCATTGTAAGTTAGCTCATTTGAAAAACGGGCTTCAATAAACTACTTAAGTGTTTTCAAAAATAATAATACAAAGAAAAAAACAAAAAAAACTCATATATGCAGCTATATATATATAAATGTGTAAAAAACGTATTAAAGAAATGCAAAAATGGAATACTTATGTGCAAGGAACCTAAGTAATTTTTGTGTATTAAAAAATGAAATTAATAATAATAAAAGCATTAATTTATTTCTTACTATAAATGCATATTTATTCAAAAATAAGCAAAGGTTGTGCAAAAACACATTAAACAAAAGCAACAAAATATTATATTAAAAATGAAACCTTTAAGAATGCGGGCAATTGTTAGTAAAAATACAAATGCAGTATCTAAAAAAATAAATGAACGAAAGTTGTTTAGATCAAGAAACCTACCAACAGCAAACAAAACAAACAAAAAAAAAAAAAACAAAAAACAAACTTTGAACAAAGAACAAAACACTCAACAAAAAGTACAAAATGTTAAATATACATATATAATTTAAAATTACTTTTTATTATTTAGTTAAAGCTACAATAATTTTAACATATGAAATGATCCACAAGCATGCCAACATATATAGTATGTATATTAAATGTATTTCAAATTTTAACTGTGCATACACATACAAAAATGAACTTTCAACTCGAAATACCTAAAGAAAAACTAAGAAAACTAGGAATCAGAAACAATAGCAAACATTTCGCTACATTCTTTATTAACGAATTCTCACAACAACAAATATTCTAAATATTAAATAGCTAATGGCAGCAATTTGTTGAACACCAACAAAAAAAAAAACACATTACATTTTCTCAATCAACTTTTTGTTTATTAACACAATACATAAAATGAAAAAATCACATAAATTTATGCATAAGTAGCCGCATATAAAAGATGGCATTAAAAAGTAAACAAAATAAATGATATATTTATTCATATAAATGTATTTGAAAGTGTGAAAAGAAAAATACAAACAAATAAAACACAATTTAATAAACAATAACCAACAATTTCATTTCAAAACTTATCCACTTATGCTAAATAAAAATTATACATAGTGTAGAGAAGGAGGTATTTAATTTAGTTGGTATGGGCATCTTTCACATAAAACTAAGCTTTTCATTCATATGGCGCTTTGCTCAGCTTTCAAGCACAAGCATCGGTGGTTCAGTGGTAGAATGCTCGCCTGCCACGCGGGCGGCCCGGGTTCGATTCCCGGCCGATGCAAAATACTTTTTTCTATATTTTTTCTATATTTTTTATGTTTTTTATTTTGCACACCCTATTTGAAAACTATTTAAAAAATGGTGCAAAAATATATCACGAAGTGACCATTTGAGCAAACAAGTTTACCATCTATCAGAATTAACTAACAAATTAAACAACTATGTTTAAATACTCAAAAAAGGTGACACAAACAAATAAACATATATTTCCAATAAGCACATGAAAAAAGTGTGATAAAAGCATCCTTCCAAATGGATGAGCTAATGAGGAAACATGAAGCCTCAGGTGAGAAAAACTTGGAGACATCAAGAAGTGAGCTCACCTGCAGTGTGAACTTTATCGAGTGAGTAAGAAACCCATAACCGTATATATCTCAACTAATGTCTCAGTAGCACAAAGTCCAGTACGGAAAGCTCATCCGAGGCAAGTTTTGAATCGGTAACACGGCTAGTTTCTAAAACGGAGGACTTGGAGATCGAGCGGATTTTCAAGCATCCATCAGCGGAGTTGCCTACAAATCGTTCACTCTTTGAGTTCGGACACAATTTCGAAGATGTGCCTGATTGGCTGAGCATCGAGCAGCCGTCGAAAGTGTCGCTCAAGAGCGTCTTACGGTATATGGTGGAGAACCATTTGAAGACCACAGTGCAGATCGAGATCAATAAAATGTACTTCAATTGCCATCTCATAGTGCTGCAGGCGTACTCCAAGTACTTTATGGAGCTGGAGCAAGTGCCGCTCGTGGTGACACTTCCCGAGCAGAAGGTATCGCAAAAGGCCTTTATGCTCATCTACAAATGGATGCTCAGCGATGAGCCCCAACTGGAGCGTAAGAATATTATCGCCGTATTTGTGGCAGCCAGCTATTTAAGGATCGAGGTCCTGCTGCTCCACTGCTGGCAGCAATTCGAGGACATCAAGTGCTTTAATGAGGCCAGTGCCTGTGTTTTGTACGTGGAATCGAAGAGCTGTCCGGCTTTGGATATTTTACGGAATTTAATGCTGACGCGCATACAAAAATTTCTGCTTACATTTGTGGCAACTCGCGACTTTTTGGATGTGCCACTAAAGCATCTGGTCTATCTGCTCAGTTCGGATGAAATATGTGTGAATACTGAAGTTGAGGTAGGCTATAAAATATATATTAATATCTATATCTAATATTATGTCCCACGCAGATACTCTTCATTATTGTGCGTTGGCTGGGACACGATTGGCCCAAGAGAAAATTAAATTTGGTGAGCTTAATTGATTGCATTCGATTCAATTTGATGCCACTTTGGTATTTGTTGTGTGTGCGACGCATGGAGACTCATAAGCTGGTCCTGGAGCTGGTTAATCTGCCCAATGTAGATGCTATAATCAATGAGGCCATTTCAAAGATAACTTCCCACATGTACGAGGAAAAGGTGACGGGGAACATTTTGCAGCTTAGCAATTTGACAAGGACTTTACCACAACGTCGTTGGATACAGGATGAGGCGTGTCCCTATTACCATTATATTGGTTGTCCATATACGCGTGATATTAATTTCAGTCAGTTTGAGTCTTATTTGAGTAAGTTGCAGCAACAGCCGCTGGATTACTGGGCCAAAGTGGAACTTCTGGATTTAAATAATCCAAAAAAGTGTGGCTGCATTCAATAACGGACTAGGAGTTTAAAAAGTTGCCATTCACAGTGCAGCGATTAGGCATTTGAACGTCTGGCAGCCCTCACAGCTGTTTTGCTGACATATTTAGTCAGTCTTTGCATTGTTGTGATAATAAAATGGAAAAACTTGAAGCGCTTAAAATTTCATCTATGCGTCCGCGCAGCAATATACTTGATAGACCGCTCTCGAAGGGCAAATCGGAGGTGTCTCAAAGCATTGTAGCGCTGCTGTTCAGTGAAATTGTTCAATATTCCCAGAGTCGCGTTTTTACAGTTCCCGAATTGCAAACAAGGTATGCCAAGTTACAAGTCCCTAAAAGTGCCCTTCCCAGACTTCAAATTGCCATAACTTTGCCAAAACTGAACCGATCTTTACCCCCAAGGCCATTTTATGCATGGTTTGTCATCCTTAATAGTTCTACATTCAAAGTTGAGAAACTACAGAAATTCGTATTTCTTGTCAAAAATCATGTCAACAATGGTCACACGTCAAGATACAAGTCCCTAAAAATACCCTTCCCAGACTTTAAATTGCCATAACTTTGCCAAAACTGAACCGATCTTTAATCCAAAGGCCATTTTATGCATGGTTTGTCATCCTTAATAGTTCTACATTCAAAGTTGAGAAACTACAGAAATTCGTATTTCTTGTCAAAAATCATGTCAACAATGGTCACACGTCAAGTTACAAGTTCTGAAAAATGCCCTTCCCAGACTTTAAATTGCCATAACTTTGCCAAAACTGAACCGATCTTTAATACCGAGGCCATTTTATGCATGGTTTGTCATCCTTAATAGTTCTACATTCAAAGTTGAGAAACTACAAAAATTATAAATAAAAAATGTATAAAAATATCATTCATTTTAGATTACATGATCTGGGCCAGGATGTGGGCACTCGCATCATTGACTTGTATTTTGTGCGCGAGCGTAGCTCTAAACGCGAAACGAAGCTTACCCAAATGCTGCTCTTTGTGAAGACAACGGTGTGGAAGAATCTCTTCGGCAAGGAGGCGGAGAAATTGGAGCATGCCAACGACGATGAGCGCACGTATTACATTATTGAAAAGGAGCCATTGGTCAACACATTCATTAGTGTGCCCAAGGACAAGAGCTCACTGAATTGTGCCAATTTCACGGCGGGCATCGTAGAAGCTGTATTAACCCATTGTGGATTTGTAAGTGCTCCAGTTATTATACATTTAACTCTACCTCTTTCCCTCTTATTCTGCCTCTTTTTCTCTTATATTTTTGCTTAATAATGTTCACACTACTCTATATTCCGTTTCCAGCCCTGCAAGGTGACGGCTCACTGGCACAAGGGAACCACCTATATGGTCAAATTTGAAGACTTTGTCATAGCGCGCGACAAGCAAATGGAGGAGAAATAGTATTACATTTAAAATAACTGATATGACTAACTATAAATACATAATCTTTGAAAATTGTACGTTAACATGTTTCGTTTAATTTGACTATGCAACAGAATGCAAAAGAATAGAAGCTTAAATGAACTTGAACTGGCGATCCTTGTAGGCAACCTGACCCGTACGGTACTTCTGCTCACGGCCATCTCGTTCGCTCTTCAGCGCCCAGGCGTAAATGGCGATGGGCAAAACAACGGCAAAGAGACCGACGCGGAAGGAGTGTCCAGTGGGCCGGAAATGCTCATAGCTGGACACGCGCATGGCCTGGAAGCGTGCTAGACCAGCATCGAACTGAAAGGACACACGAATATATATAAATTATATATATTTGATATATCTGTGATGACATAATCAAGAAACTTGTACTTACCACAGTGCCTCCCTCGCCGGTGCCATGGCGAAAGGGATTTGAGCTCTGCTTCAAGTATTCATTGCGCAGTTTGAGAGTCTGCTCATGTTTGCGGCAAATGAATGCCTCCTCTTCCTTTGTTAAAACCATTTTTTTATATTTTGTTGCAAAACTCGAGCCAAATATCAACAGCTGACAGCAAACGGCATGAAGCAGCGTATTTTGCTAGTCACAGCGAAACGTATGCAGCAGTTAACAGTGTGGCAACTCCAAACATAAAACACAGCTGGCAATGCTTTATTCATCGTTCAAATTGTGCAGCTAACAGGACTGTCAGAAAGTTGCGCTTGAAGTTTTAAGGATTGCAATTCTGGTGAGTAAATTATTAAAAATGGTGTCCAGCAAGTTCCAGATTTAGCTTAAGTAATTTGCATTAAATCAACGATTGCATGAGTAAAGGATATATTTCACTTGTTCATATAAAGTCTGCTGCTTCGTTGCTCAACCCTGACAGCACCGTTATACGCATAATCAGGCCCAACTGCTCTCACACATGTGCGCTGGCCCATGACTCGTGCACTTTCTCTCTCGCACTACCCCACTCAGTGCGCATGTCCTGCAAAGCGTTATGCGCAGATCTCCTGTCAATGTCCTGTCAGAGAACTATATTTTATGTAACTTGCTAAAGAACAAAGGTGGGCTTAAATCATTTTATATATTTTTGCTATTGATTTCATATTTTGAGGTTAGTATTTAAACAGTAATTTTAAGCGGAAAATTTAAAAATAATTTTGGCTACAAATCAATACCCTAAGTCGCTATACAAGTCGCCTACTGCGCAAGACAAACTTTGTCCTCGTCGTTTCGCACTTGCTGACGCGTGGGTGTGAGAGAGAATGCGAACTGCGCAAGTTAAAGAGACAGAGAGAGAGAGAGAGTGAGCGAGCTAGAGAGACAGAGAGAGAGAGAGAGAGAGCTATTGCGCATGTTCTGCGTAGTTGGGCGGTTTTGTTGTTGTTGTTATATGCATTGTTGGTGGTGCACTTGGCTTAGCTGTATGTTCGTTTTATGGGTGGATTGGGTGGCTAGGTGGGTTGACTGCGTCGGCTATGGGTGGGGTGTGGGTTGGTCTGTGTAACCGCGGCACGCTTACCTTACCCTTAGGGGTTGTTGTTGCCGCGGAGTTGCGCATTAGTCGCCTCTTTGCCTTGTTTGCCATTCGATTCCGTTTCACTTGCCGACTGTCAGACGGAGCGTAAAGTTCGCTATTGTTGTTGTCCAGGATTTCCAATCGGAGGCAACACAAATTGTTTAATTACCCCCCCAAAAAAAAAACGCAACGTTTTCGTTTATTGATTTTTTCGCACACAAAACGTATAAAAGTAAATCATTTCGAGCATCTACTGTATTTAACAGTTTATCAACATTGGAATTTTATAGACAGGACAAGTATGAGCGTCAAGTCCAGTGCCAGGATTAAGAAGCGACGCTCCGCGGAGGCAGCAGCGGCCTCAGTATCCCCATCGTCCGGATCCTTTGCAGCCGTAAGCAATCAGCGCCTGGCAGTCACAGGACATAGCAACAACAACAATAACAACACTAGCAACAACAATAACAACATCACTACTAGCAGCAGCAGCAGCAACAATCCCGCCAGCAGCAACAATAATAACAACAGTTCCAATCAGAGCCTCAGCAAGAAGCACAATTTTGTAGGTCGCAATCCCAATTTTGATACGGATGAGACCAAGCTGCTCATCCAGCTGTGGGGCGATCCGAAGCTGCAGCGCACTCTGATAACGACGCACAAGAAGCATGCGGTCATCTGTCAGCTGGCGGCCAAGATGCAGGAGTACGGCTACCATCGCTCACCCGAGGAGATCACGACACGCATCAAGAATCTCAAGTGTTTCTACAATCGCCTCAAGAAGGACAAGGAGAGCGGACTAACTGGCGAATCGGAACCCAGCTGGAAGCATTTTATCGAAATGGATGCCATCATGACGCGTCCCATATTTAGTGTGCGTCCCAACGAGGTGCCGGCACCGTCTCTCAAATACCAGCTGGAGCAGGCACTGGAGGAGCATGCGGAGCGTCGCAAGCGGAGGCAGCAGAATGGGGAGGACATGTCCGATAGCGATAACGAGGAGGATGATATGCTGCTCTCCACCCTGGTACCCCATGGCAAACCCAAGCCGGATGACTCCGGCGATAATGAAGCGGAACTCCAAGTGGACATGGACAGTGAGGACAATTTCGTGTCCAGCAAGCGGCGCAAGCTCTCCTCCGAGCCGGATGTGGATATTGATGAGACACTCATCAAAACAGAGCCCGCCAATCAGCCGGAGGCAGTGGTGGAGTCCAGCACACCTGCAGCAGCAGCAACAGCACCAATTCCTGCGACAGTGATGCATCCCGAGGAGGACGATGACTGCATGCTGTTGCCGCTGCCGAAGGAAGAGCCCATCGATGTGGATGCCGTTGAGGAACTCCAGGACATCATCCCGCCCAGCACTGGACCTGCGCCCATGCGCTCCGTGATGCCCACCCTGGCGGACATGCTGCAGCTGCCCAAGGCAACGAATATGCTGCCGTATAGCGGCGCCAATGTCATCATACCAGCGAGCAGCATCAGCACCAGCATCGCCCAGCTCACCAGCACAGTGACCACGAGCTGCGCCAACAATGCCAAACTGACACCCGGTAAGATCTCGCTGGTGCCCACGAATTTCCTCATGCAGCCCAAACAGGGTAATATTGCCACTCCCGGCAAGACAATGACCTCAGCAACTAATGCCCAACTGCAGCTGCTGCAGAGTGCCATCAGTCAGGGCGCCCGGTTGATGATCAGCGGCGCTGGAACAGCGCCCGTGCAGACTACGCCTAATACGAGTCTAGTCACCGGACCCGGCGGTGTCAAGTTTGTCCTGGTCAACACGGAGCAGGCAACAGCTGCCAAAGCAGTTGCAGCAGTGGCCAAACCGAATCCCACTGTCGTTCCCACTGTATCCTTGCCACAGCCACTAAAGGCGATACAGCCGAAGATACTCCAGCCAACGGATTACAATCAACAGCAGCAGCAATTACAACAGCAACACCATCAACAACAACAACAACAACAACAGCAGCAGCAGCAACAACAACAGCAGCAAAATCAGCTGCAGGAAAAGCAGGAGGAAAAGCGTCGCGCCCAGGAAAAGGCGCGTGACGAACAGCAGTCCAAGCGACACATGACAAGTAAGTACTCCTTTGCAGGGTGGAATTTTTAGCTTGCGAAAAATTACAATTACTGAGACTTTCTTAAAAAAATGGGAAAATCAATGACTTTCTAATTGCTTTAGACCAATTTTTAAGGATTTTAGAAAATTCTAAATAAAAAACTGATCAAAAACAGAAGAAAAATATCGAACTTAAATTAAAATGTGTAGGTTTCAAGTTTCTTTTAGATATCAGATATCCCCACATTCTTTTCAAATCGACAAAAACCCAATTTTCAATCAAATTATAATTGAGTTTTCGAGGCTTACTCTTGATTTTTAGTATATACACATAAAAGGATGTCTTCTTTAAGCTCTGTAAATTAGATAAATATCAGACAATAAACCTTGAAGTTATTCGAGAATCACTTGTTCAGAGTGTCTCAGAGAAAAAAGGATACACAGATATATTAGAGCTATACTTAAATGGGTACAGAGTGTCTGCTAGTCGTGCACTCTCGACTCTTGCTCTGTTTTAAGTCCATAAGTTCCTAATTCTATAATCTTACTTATTTTTTTAGCCATGCGCATTATGTTGCGCCAGCTGCTCAACTCCCAGAACGAGGCGAATGAGATTCAGCACAATCGCCTGTCGCTGGAGCGGGAACGTCTCGACTGGGAGAAATCGATGGGTGAACGCTTGCTTACAATGCTGCCGACCCTGCTGCAACCGGCACCGCAAGCGCCAGCAGCTGCCACTGTCGTACAGCCAGGACCAGCGCATCCTCAGCCTCAGTTTATTGTATCCGCCGCAGGAACTGGAGGGCAGCGACTGCAGCCGCCCAAGCTGCTCTTTACCACTGCTCTGCCCATGGCCAATGGAACTGTATCGATGCCGCATATACTAACACCCAGCAGTGCTTTGGCAACTTCGTTGCCCAAGGTCATTGCGGCGCCCGCATCCTCGTCGACGTCTGTCAATAATAGCGTGATTGGCGGAGGAGTTGTCTCTATAGCACCCAAGCCCGTAGAGATTTGCACCCAAATCAATGATGTACAGCTTGTGACACCCAAGCTGGAGAAGGACGGCTAAAGTTGAAACATTCCGATATTAACAAAGTATTTTTCAGTGATCTCTTTATAGATAATACTCGAATAAACTGCACATTTCAATTGTTTATTCCTAGCAAGGTGTTCTATTTATTTTTGGAGTAATCCTTAAAAAGAAAAGCAATTTCGCTTTAAAATACTGCCCAAAATATGCAGATGTGATTTTCTGGTCACGCACGTAGCATGAAAACAGAGAATCTTCAAAGTTTTTACCCCTTTTGTGATTAACGGATATATTTTGATGATCTTTTTGCTTTTCTTCGATGGTATCAGATTAAGGGAAGGTACCCATATGTACATATGTATTACTAAATCGAAATGTATGTATTAGCTAAACTAGATGATGAACTGTATTGTCTAGGTTGATTTTAGTGCATGTTGAGGCGCTCCATGTCGCGTATTTCCATAATATCCGTTTTCAGCCGCTGCTTGACAATCTCCCGCCAAATGGCCTCCCGATCCCGATTGTTCGTGACGCCCATTCGCTGCAGCGAAGAATCTGTAATCCGGAGCAGAGCACGTCCCGTTATGTCGTGCTGGGAGAAAGCAGGAAACACATATGTACATAGTTATTAATCAGTAGGCCAAGTATTGGGAAAGTTTAAAATTAAAGAGTTGACAACGGCGTTCAATAAATTGCTAGTTGTTCCTTGTTGAACAGAGGAAGCTAAGAACAGAAAAAGGGAAACATTGAAAATGGCTCAAGTGCTTCAGGAATTCAACAAAAAGGATCAGAAGCCGCATTGGTGAGTTTATGACGTTTTTAGTTGCTTACATCTTCAAAGAGATCCACATATGTTGAGTACTCCCCACAATGACGTAAATACCATTTTCGTACGTCACTCACAGTCCACTGGTAAACAGCTTTGGGACGCGTTGTTTTGGCCCGCACTTTGTTCTGTGTAGAGTTGCTTGTTTCCTCGCCCATTGTCTTTGTTGATGTGCTTAAAAGCTCAAAGCTTAGTTAGCGGATCCTCTCGACTTCTTCCCACGCCAGTAAACAAACAGTTCAGATTCTGCATTTATCCATTTTCGAGCCCTGCATATCGAGTAGGAACAATACCTATCGATAGTTTTTCAAGCACAATAACGTTTGCTGTTATAATTCCTCTAAACAACTTTTTCCACTGCAACTTTAACAGGCTCTGTAAAGAGCGGTGTGAAAAGGCTATAAAGCCATATACTTTTTTTAAACTAATTTGTGACACTTCTCAAAAGTGTATTTTAAAATTCGTTGTACTTTTTGGAGTATATTGAGTATATATATTGAAGTATATCTGTTAATAATTCGCATGTTATTATATCGTCTGTTAAAATATCGCTTGTAATGCGCAACGCTGCAATTGCCCAGCATTCGATAGGCATCGTCACGTGGCTATCGTCAGGCACACATCTCGAATCGTGACTGGCGCTTAATAACAACGACAACCAGAAATCATTATACTTATAAAACTAGTGAAAAAAACACAAAAATACGCAACAAAAACGCTTTAGCGGAAGTGCAAACACAAAGAAACTTGCAAGTGGATAGTGCATTAGTTAAAACACACATATTAATACGCGTTGCCAACTCTTTTGCAAACGCGTTGCCAATTTGTCAATTTTCGATTTTTAGTAGCAGCAAAATGGCCGGAGCAACACTTTTTGAACGTGCCCAGGCGCTGTCTAGTGTTAATCGCGAGGAGGGCATCTCGCTGCTAAATAAAATCGTTCGCGAACAGGAAGTGGCTGAAAACGATGAGGAGCTCATACGCATCAAGGAGCAGGGGATTATGCAGCTGGGCGAGCTATACAAGCAGGAGGGGAAGGCCAAAGAGTTGGCCGATTTAATCAAGGTGACACGCCCATTTCTAAGTCTCATCAGCAAGGCAAAGGCTGCTAAGTTGGTGCGTTCGCTGGTGGACATGTTCCTGGACATGGAGGCGGGCACAGGCATTGAGGTGGGCAGAGATTTACTCAATTTCCAGCTGGATCCATATACTATATATTTTCCATATATCTTCAGGTTCAACTGTGCAAAGACTGCATCGAATGGGCCAAGCAGGAGAAGCGCACCTTTTTGCGTCAATCGCTGGAGGCGCGTCTCATTGCCCTCTACTTTGATACGGCCCTCTATACGGAGGCTTTGGCTCTGGGCTCGCAGCTGCTGCGTGAGCTCAAGAAACTGGATGATAAGAATCTGCTGGTTGAGGTGCAGCTGCTGGAGAGCAAAACCTATCATGCACTGAGCAATTTACCCAAGGCACGCGCTGCTTTAACTTCAGCACGCACCACAGCAAATGCTATCTACTGTCCCCCGAAGGTGCAGGGCGCACTTGATCTCCAGTCGGGCATTTTGCATGCTGCTGATGAGCGTGATTTTAAGACAGCCTTCTCTTACTTCTATGAGGCATTTGAGGGTTTCGATAGCGTTGACAGCGTCAAGGCGCTCACTTCTCTGAAGTACATGTTGCTGTGCAAGATTATGCTGGGTCACTCGGACGACGTTAATCAGATAGTTAGTGGCAAGCTGGTAAGCAATCTATATATATGATATCCATAAATAGGGCAACAACTGACTGTTCTTCTTGGCCAGGCCATCACCTACTCCGGCCGCGATGTGGATGCCATGAAAGCTGTGGCGGAGGCTTCACATAAACGCTCGCTGGCCGATTTTCAAGCGGCGTTAAAAGACTACAACAAGGAGCTGGCCGAGGATGTCATTGTGCAAGCACATCTGGGCACGCTCTATGATACCATGTTGGAGCAGAATCTTTGCCGCATTATCGAGCCATACTCACGTGTACAGGTTAGTATAATTTAAACAAAAGTCATAGATTCAAAATACGTAATATGTACTTTGTAGGTGTCACATGTGGCGGAGAGCATTCATCTGCCCATGCCACAGGTAGAAAAGAAGCTATCACAAATGATATTGGATAAAAAGTTTAGCGGCATTTTGGATCAAGGTGAGGGTGTGCTGATTGTGTTCGAGGAAACGGCTGTGGATAAGACTTATGAGCGCGTCCTGGCGACCATACAGAGCATGGGCAAGGTGGTGGATACACTATATCAGAAGGCCAAGAAGCTGTCATAAGTTCTCCTACAGCGAAAAATAATACACATAGACCCAACAAGCATCAGCGCAGCATCAATTCAATATCTATGAAAATTGTAAAATCATTCTTCGGGTTTTATCTTGTATTTCGACAAATTCCCTCACCGAGGTTCCACAAATCAGAAACATTGTTATAACCACATCTTTGTATGTTTAGGTACGGATGAACAGCTGATAAATAAAACATTAATTGGTGGTAATAGCAGTTACAATAATGTGTAAACCATAATATAATATTTTTAAGCATAATTATTCAAAAGTAAATGCGTGCGCAATACGATAAGCAAAATTATTCAATTAACTGATAATAAAACATACAAAAAGCGAAGCTACTAATTGTTCTCTCTCATACGGGGGAACCCTTCAAAATTCCCATGTAATCACTTTGTTAGTCTTTGATATTTTGTAGAATTTTTCTATTTTGGGAATCACATCCCTCACTTTCAACCCCTTATTAATGATCATGTAAAACTACTTTACTATTTTTGGTTTTTAAAAATGTATTATGTAATAGTTAAAAATAAATAAAATGAAGATTCGTAAACAAAGGTTATTTTCTAACCGAAAATGTGGGTCAGTCCTAAACCACCGCCAAAGTTAGACTGGCCACTCAACGGGCCGCTGGTCCACTTGGATGCAGTGCCGGTCAAATCCAAACGAGTGTTGCGATCCTGTGATGACCACAGATTGGCACGGGTGTCCAGGCCCAATTGCTTGCCAAAGCCGGGAATGTTGCTGTGCGTCAAACTGGCGCCGTGGCCGTTGATGTGCGAGTAATCCAGACCAGCGCCATTACGCTGGAACTCAAAGCCATTGGCCAGTTTGTTCTGCGAGGCAAACACCTTGGCGTCCAGGTTGTGATTGCCGTTGTTGAACAGATTGGCATGGGCCGACTGTTGGAAGCTATCCTGCACGCCCGGCGTGTGTGTCTTGGTAAGATCGAAACCATGTCCATGACTAGGTGATGGATGATGAATACATTAGTTAGCTAAACAGTTAATAAATCTGTTGCTTTTTGCTTCACTTACTTGTTGTAGGCAACTGAGCCTCCAGAGGTAACGGGTCCTTTTTGTGTGTTGCCGGCGGCAAAGACTTGTCCAATAACATTGTGATCGGGAGTGCCAATACCTTGGCTCAGCTGCACACGAGCATCAGAGCCACCAGCCGGATTCGAAGACACCGAACCGCCCAGAAGCTGACGACGCACTCGAATGGGACGTGCTTGCTGTGTTGGTTTCGGATAATAGGGCAGCGTCTGGAAGCGCTGTGGCATCGCCTCAACGCAGGCACCGATGGCCACGATTGCCAGGATAATAATGCTGCTGCTTTGCATGTTGCTTGGTAGAGTTCTTGCTGTTCACTGATGATTGCCTCTTGCCACAGCTGCCGCTTATATACGCCATATATCTGGGGAAGCACCTAGCGAGGCAGGCTTTTGGTTTCAGTGATTGTGATTCACCCGGCCTGACATCTCACTGCCCCATTGTCTTGCCTTGTCTTGTCTGTCTTATCAGCAGCGTTGCCAGAAAATCCCCGAGCGTGGTTTTTGTTGCCTGCTTCCACTTGTTGCTTCCACTGTGCAGCGAACTTAAAGGCAGCTTTAAGCTTAATGAGGAGAATGCTAAACCGGAAGATATGAAATGTAATTTTGGATAATATTAAGATTATTTTAACACCTTTTTTTTCAGGTCAACGAATATTTAAATACCCTTGCAGCCGTTTCAAAATTCAGCTTACAGTCCTTGTTTTTAAGAGATTGCAATATAGAATATTTTATTTCGTTTAACAATTAATAAAAAAAATACTAATACTTTGTAAGATCAGTAAGGCTAACGCATTTTTTAACGGATCGTTTCCAGGACCGCTTGCTTATTAAATATTTGTATTATATACACATTTATGTAGATATCCGATAGGACCTGATTACACAGATGAAAGGAATTATGTTGCATCGGATATTCTGATCAGATATTATATTATAAAACATTATACCCGAAATAACATGTCTTTTAATACTTTAAAGCTTAAACAACATAGTAATATCCTCTGAAAGCGCATAGAAATTAAAATTCCCTCGCTTGAAAAGATAAAAGAGACATAAAGAATTACTCAAGAGTGGAGTGGAGTGAGTGATAGTATAAACTGAAAACCTGAATGAGCCACAAGAGAGTGCTGACTGGAAATTGCACTCAATTTGAGTTGAGTTTTTGGCAAAGGCTAATTGAATTTTGTGCGCAGGAGCGCTCAAGACTGCGAGGAGAGAGAGCTAGAGAGAGGGAGACGGGAGAAAATGCAAAGTTGTAAGCTTAGGCAAAACTCGAAACTTAAAGCTTACAATTAGCTGATTGTCAGCTAAGTTCAGGAAATTTGAGCCATCTGCTCGCATTGATAACAACTAATTATATTTGTCTTAAAGCGAATTTGTAAATTATAAATACTTATTTAAAGTAAACCACTGGGTACACTGAGCTTTATCAGCATAATGTCGTGATGTCAGAGCCCGCAGCTGGTGACGAAAACAACAACAACAACGGACAAACCTTTAATTAAGATGCTGCCAAACAAACATCTATGAGCGGGGAATTTCTGGTTTTTCAAGAAAACGAATAAAAAAATCAAATGAGTGATGTAGCTGTTGATATATGTATGTATGTACATATGTGTTTTATTAGTATAGTAAAGTATATTAGAACAGCGAATTTGTTATTGCTGTTTGCGTCGCTTATCAATTATTGCTGCCAGCATCTATTTAAGTAATATAAATTAAATAATTTTAATGATTTTTTATTGCCCATTATTGTGGGTAGTAATATTAATATTTGTATAAATTTTGTTATTAATAAAGAATTATTATTATTTATTTATTAATATTATTTTTATATGATTACAGTTGATTATATTTATATTTATTGTTATAATTTGTTTTACACTTATTCATCGAGATACTCATCATCCAATATAATTTAAACGGCACAAAAGTTTGGCGCCAAGCTGTCAGTTTTGAAATTCTCTCTCTGGTTTTCGTAGCCTCTCTTAGCCGGTGCTGCTTATATCGTATGTCAGCGGCGTCAAATCTCATTAAGTTTAAACACGAAACGCGCTTGAGCGAGCTTTTCCGTTTTCCGCTTTTCCTCGTTCTTGAGCGTGTATACATATATATGTATTTTGGCTCTTTTGGAAAACCGTGTGCGCTGTTGGACAAGTTGTCAAATGCGCGTATAGAGGCAAGACGCAGGTCGCGAGTTGTCTGTAGAAAAACGTTGCTTATCGATTACGCACGTAACATATTCTTTGTGCTATTACCGTGAAAATTCCTAGTAAATGTGCTAACAATATTGGTGTGTAAAACAGCTTCAATTGAAAATAATCCTCGATACAAATGTTTCAAGAAAATCGACCATTTTCACTTGGCATTGAGCTGAGGTGCACAATTTTCCCATTGTGTCTTTGACGTTGGCCTTCAAAGTGTGCTCAAGTTGTCTATGTATATAGACCACATTTGTATATATATCTATATACATACATACATCTATATTTTTTACTAAGTGAAGCAGCTCTGCCTAGTGGGCCATCTGCTTAATGTGTTTGTCATTCGGCAATGTTGTGTAATTTAAGGACCAATGTTTTTTCAATATTTTATCATTTTGTTTGCTACATATATGTATATGTTATAACATATGTATAGATTAAACATTGATAGTTACTCAAATTTGATTAGTTCTTGATTTTTTCCTAATTTCTGCATATTTAAATTTCAATATTTCAGTTTCGTTCTTAAAAGACAGGGTATCAAAATTATTACATTGTTTGCATAGATGCTAATAAATCCCGTTTTACATATCTTCCCTTAAAATTGAAGCAGCCTTTGTACAAAAACACAACAACAAGTCTGCTCTATATATGTACATACACATCCGTGTGTATATGTATGTGAATACACACACATACATAGCTACTGTTATAGGCAAACCCACTTACCTACATTTCGAACGTGCCAACTGTGCGTATGTGTGATAAAAAAAGCTACCAGCTACCAGCAAAAAACAGCATAAAATTCACTCTTACGCTCAGTTGGAGGCGCGACACTCAAAGCTCCACAGCTAATGCAATACTCACTCGAGCAATGCTGAGCATGCCCTGTGGAACCCCAACCCCCCTCCAGTTCTCAGTCATTTGTGCTGAAGCATTTTTCTTACATTGTGTCATTGGTTTTGTCATTTATTGTGAAATGTGCGCTTTTCAATGTTAAGTGCGACAGTTGAAGTGAAATGTCTTGACTCGTGACCAGCCCCACAGAATCGCCAATGGGATTAGCAGGATATGTCAAAGGAAATTGCATAGGAAAACCCTTTGGCCTGATTTAAACATTAACTGAGCTTAGCTGAGATTTTTGTTGATGGGCAGCAAAGTAATTGATTTTTTGATTTGATTTCTTAAATCCTAGAGATGCAAGAATGACTTTATATATTAATGGTAGATAATTAGTAATGAAATCAATAAATAGCCTATTATATTGATATGAATATTATTGATTTTTATACAATTAATTATTAATGTTTATTATTTATATACTATTATTTATATATATAATTTAATTTAATTGATCCTAAATATGAAGTATTTATTTGTATATTATTTAAATTGGATTTTTTCGATTTTTAATATAAATGTTTTTTTATATTGCAATTTTTTTATATACATACATCCTTTGGATGCCATTCAACAGGTGACAAGTGTGTGTCTATAGATATGTATTATATGTAGTCATGACAATTAGCCTTCCCTTTGAGATAGAAAACTCACACCCACAAGTCTAAAGCACTCAGCAAGCATTTAGGAAGCGTTTAGCACTAATTGGTCCATTGTCTTTCTAAACAGCTGCTAAAGGATAATAAGCAAGGATGATGTTGTAAAGGGAAAGCAACGCAGCAACGCACAAAGGCAAAGTTGAACAACAAAAGAGCTGCAGGGCAGGAAGTGACAGTAAACCGGAACTGGACCAGCTGGGCGTGTAAACTACTAAGCAGTTGCCCAACACAGAAGCTGTCAGAGCATAAATGAATCCCTACAATGCTGCGGCCGGTGGTGGTGGTGGTGCTGGTGGAGCGGCCAATCCCTTTGGTGCGCCCGCATCGAGCGCTGGCTATGGCCAGCCACAGCAGGCGGGCATGGGTTATGGCTACGAGGAGCAGGCCACGGCTGGCTACGATCAGGGCGGAGGAGCAGGTGTCGGCTATGGACAGCAACAGGCGGCTGGCTATGGACCAGCTGGGGCCAGACCACGCGTCGATGTTGAGGCCACTGGCGAAGTGGATCCCAATTTGTAAGTGTCTCACTGATGTAATCATTGTCAGTCTGTATTTAATCTACGCTTCACAGATATCCGGAGGCAAAGGATTCCACGCACAAGGTGCGCGGTCATTCGGATATCTTGGAAATGTTCTTTGGCGCCACGGAACAGGAGCTAATCCCCGTGAAGAGTTTCTATTTTTTCTTCTATGCTGCTTTCGGTTCGCTCTTCCCGCTGATGGGCGTCTACTTCAAGCAGATGGGCATGAATCCCGGCCAGTGTGGTATTCTGGTCGGCATGCGTCCCTTTGTCGAATTCCTCTCGGCCCCATTCTGGGGCTCCTATGCGGATCGCTGTCGTCAGGGCAAGAAGCTGCTAATCGCCTCGCTCGCCTGCTGGGTGCTCTTCACCATACCGCTGAGCTTCATCCGCCCGGAGGCCATCAACTGCATTGAGCGTCGCAATGCCACCGATTTTGTGCTCACGTATACGCGCACCAAGCGAGATCTCTCCGCCATGGAAGAGCCGATGTCGCAGCTGGAGCAGGAGCAGGAACAGGAGATGGTTTACAACGAATCCATTCTGCTGGATGAGGACAACTCGGATACGGAGCACAGCAGACGCAAGAGATCGCTGCTGCTGCCACGCATTGATGCCGGCATATCCCCAGTTCATATTAATTTCGTTAGCAACTACGATGACAGGCATCATCGGGACTATGTGACGCCCATCTTCAGCTCGATGGTCTATCGGACTCCAGTAAGTATTCCTAGATCTTAGTGAGTGGCTTCTTTTAAATATGGTTTTGAATCATCAGAGAATATTTATCAGCAGTGCTAAAAGGCGTAGAAATTCTAGCTTTATTTTTCTAATCCTTTCGAATTTTTTCTCGTTGTCAATTTTCCCTTTTTATATTTTTACTCCATTGCTAAACTTACTTTCTTTATCGAAAGTATTTTTATTAAATCTTGCAATGCTTATCTAAAAAAATGCTTTAAAAAAATTAATCAGAATAATTTTGAAATTAACTTTTAAACTACTACTATCAAAAATCTTTTGGATTGTTACATGTAAAATTATATATATATATTATAAAATATAGTACAAATTATATATACTTTTGATCTCTAACTGGGAAAAAATACGTAAAAATTTGTATTATTAATTATTTTACAAATTCATAACTGAAACATGAAAAAAGTATTTATAAAATCTTTTTTACAATCCCTGAGTAAAATATTTCCCACTTTTTACAGGACATTCAGAAGGCATTCTTTCTGCTGCTGCTGGTTATACTGATTGGTGAGTTTTTTAGCGCTCCGGCTATAACTCTAGCGGATTCGGCGGTTATTACGCTACTGGGCGAGGATGCGGATAAATATGGACATCAGCGTATGTTTGGTTCCCTGGGCTGGGGCATATCGATGTTTTTGGTGGGCATTGCTCTGGATCACTCCACATCGTTCTCGAATCATCCCTGCGGTGCCGGCAACAAGGAGAAGAACTATAACATTTGCTTCTCCATATTCTCGGTGCTGATGACGTGCGCCATAATCTCGGCGGCGAAGATAACGTTCAAGTACGAGCCCATCGATGAGAGCCAGCAGCAGGCACAGGCCCAGTTTGTGGATCCCAACAAGAAGGCCGAGGAGGAGTCCATGAATCAGCTGGCCGCCCAGCTCAACTTACCATCACTGGCAGTGGGTAGTGGCAGCGCCGCCTCGGGTGCCTGCGCTGGTGGCGTCAGCAGCTTCATTGCTGGCGGCCATCCGGCGCAGCCGCACATTGGCGCCGAGTCCAAGGTGTTCGCCCAGACGGCCAAGGAGATGCCGGAGTGGATGACTGTGTTGACACATTTCAAGGATCTTAAGACCGCCTCATTTCTGTTTGTCGCCTGGTTTATGGGCTTCGGCATTGGCCTGATCTTTACCTTCCTCTTCTGGCATTTGCAAGACTATGGCGGCACGCCCACTCTCTTTGGTGTCGCCTCTGTGATCAATCATGTGTCCGAGATCTTTGCATACTTTTTCAGCTTTCGCCTGATCACCCAGATCGGGCATGTCAAGGTGCTCTGCCTGGGCCTGATTGGCAATGTCTTGCGCTTTCTGTACATCTCGTATCTGACCAATCCGTGGATGGTGCTACCCTTTGAACTGATGCAGGGCATCACACATGCCGCCGTCTGGGCCGCCTCGTGCTCCTACATTGCTCACAATACGCCCAAGCATCTGCGCGCCTCAGGGCAGGGTGTGCTCCAGGGCATCCATCATGGATTGGGTCGTGGCTGCGGCGCCATCATTGGTGGTATGTTTGTCACCTACTACGGTACTACTGCTACCTTCCGTTGGTATGGTATCACCTGCCTCTTCGTGCTCGGCCTCTTCATCTTCATCAACTTCTATCGCAAGGAGCAGGGCTTCATATCGGATATACCCGTCACCGAAGATCCGCATCAGGTAAGCTAACGATTTCTCATTTCCCGTAACGAAACAGGTGCACCTCTTTGATATTGTATTAATCACAGAAACTAATCCATTTGTTTTTATACCCAGTACCCAGTAGAAGGAGATATCTCCAACCTCATAAAGGATATACCTATATTATATGACGATATGAATCGTTATAGCCAAGTCCGTCTGTTTAAACATGTCGATCTCAGAAATATATATATATATATATATATATTTTATTTATCTGTTGTCTTGTTTTCCCAAATCGTTAAATATCTATAGCCATAACTCGTAGAATCGAGATTATAAGAGCTAAAGATCAAAAATTAATACTGAGATTCATGTTGAAAAAAATTAATACTTTGATTTCTGGTATGTGCATATATTTGGTCGTCATCTGTATTCCCTGAACATTTATAAAAATATGTCAACTTTCCCACGCAGATATAACAAATTGTATAATATATTATATAATATATTGTATAATATATAATATTTGAAAATACCGAAAAGTAAGTACAATTATAGAAATATTTCCTAGTCGGGCACCCTCGACTAGAGCACTCTTTCTTGTCAAACCCTACGATTTTGCTTTGTTTTGGAATTGAATATTTGTTCGTTTCCCAGGTGGCCGAGGAAACTTCGCATTTGGCGCCACATGGTGTGCCCAGCAATCCGATACCACGGGCTCTGTCCAATGCGCGTTTGAATGAGATGAACCCGAATGGCGGACCCTATGGCACCTATCAGTCAACCGGTGGCAATCTGGATATACCCGGTGCCAGTGCGCATAATCCGTTTGCACAGTAAATCCATGACTTGCCCAGCTAATACAAATAGTTCTCGCATACACAGACACCAGCAAAGATACATACATAGAAACACAGATACTCACATACATAGTAACATAGTCATGGACATCGGCAGAGAATGAACAAATATATATATATATATATAGATAACCGAAAACATATCTTGGACATTGGCCTGCAATATTAATTGCCTAATTCATTGCTTTATTATATGGTTTTTGGTGCTTATACATAACACTTACAAAATAAACCGCAAAAGATGAATAAATATATTTTATATTGGAGGCTCATATACATAAAGCAATACTTTTGCTATCATAGCGCTAAAAAAAGCTGCAAATAGAAGTGAAATACAATTTATTTATTAGCTATTTACTGTTGCCATTAGTTACAGTTAGTTACAGACATAGATATATATAGAGAAGGAATATTCAAATTTTGTTCAGTTTATTGAAAGCAATTCTAACGAATTTTTCACATAGTTGCTTAGCATATAATATTTGCCTGATCTATGATATTTATAAGCATTTTATAGTTAATTTGCATCGCAATCATATCATATGAGAGCAGCTCTATACGAGCGAAAGTATTTAAAGGATCATTGAAAGGAATCACACCATAGTCCTAGAGGAACCAACAAAAAGATTAGCACACATTATATGAAACACACACACAAACACAACTTAAAAGAAATTACACATAAAGTACCTATAATATACAAGAAAATATAAATGAGAAATAGGAAAAGAAACTAACCAAAATGAAACAAATATCATTTTAAATACTTAACTACTTTAATATTATAATATATTCTTTAAAAGAATCGAATGTTATCATATTTATTTATAATTTGTTAAGTGAATTATTTTCGAATTTATAATTTTTTTTTTATGCTAAATATATAATTTGGAATCATATTCATTTAGTTCGGCTTAGTTTAAATCAATTTTATAGTCTGATTATTTGCTTAATTTCATATTTCAAATAAAACAAGAAAACCAGTTATCATATAAATACTGATGTAGTTGCATTAAATAGAAATCATGAGCTAAATAAATGAATTAAAATATGAGAATTTTGAAAAAATCTTAAACTAAGAAATAAAATGAAAACAAGAAACAAATGCTGTAACGAATGATATTATGGAAATCCGCCTCATTACAATCAACTGTTGAATATGTTAATTTTGAAAGAAGCTCTTATATTACTATATATAGCATATACATATATACCATACATATTTGTACTATGTATAATATTATAAATGGCTATTTTGAAATACATACTTGTCTAATATAAAAGAAATTAACGCACCAAAGAGAAAACCAAACTTAGAAAAATGGTGTCTAGTCAAATATGCAGGAATGTACCTAAGAGATATTTTGATTTAACCAGACAGGTTTGGTAAACTTGATATTATTATGTAAACAATTGTAGCGACACTCTTACTCTATATACATATACAGACTATATATACACATACACAAACCTAAGAGTAAAACTATATTAAATTCTTATTGTTAATGATACAAAAAATTTACTAGATATTGTTGATAATACTTAATGAATATGTTTCAAAGAATTTTCTGATTAATATTGTACTAGTAGCTCTTATGTACAGCACTTTTATGAATCTTTCAGTAATTTAAATGCGAGCATAATTACTATTAATTATGTCAACGGGCACTAAAGTTATGTTGACGAGCTACAATTTAACCAATGGCTCTATATACCTATAAATATACATATGTACATGTACAAGTATTATACACAAACGCATACCATTAAATAAATACATACATACATACCACAAATAAAGTGCGTAACTAAACAAAACCAACCAATGAATTCAAGAACTCATGTAATATGTAATATGTATGTTTAATAAAAGTTTAAACCGAGTGAAGTAATAGAAAGAACTGTTCATTTTTCCAGTTCCAGTTTCAAAAACAGTTTTTGGAAATTTTTGTCGTAGAACTAAATAAGCCATCAAATTACCCCTCGGGATCGCAATTCGGTTCAGTTTTGACAAAGTTTTGGAAGTTTGAAGTGAAAGAAGACATTTATAAGGCCATTTATAGGGATTTTTGACCGAAAAATTTAACACCTGAGAATAAGGAATACCCCTATAGTTTTTTTTTATGCTAATTTTGAACCCACATTCAAAAAAAAAAAAAATCCAAGATACTAAGATTTGAAAAAATATTTTGATAAAGAAGATACATATTTTCCCAAAAAAAATATGAAAGAAAAATATTTTTAAAACTGCATAAACTTTCGATGTGGAATTAAAGAAAATGACAAATGATGACCAAAATGGCTTCGGGACTGGGAATCGGTTCAGTTTTGACAAAGTAATGGGTGTTCAAAGTTTTGGAAGGGCGTTTTTGAGGACTCCTTAAGGTACACATGACAGAATGTTCAAACCCTCTGCTATGGTATACAAAATAATAAACTGTGCTATTGGATTAGATAAATACATTCATCATTTATTACGTCTACCATGCTACTACAAACAATCGGCTGAATTAAAAGGTTTTAAATCTACTTAGGAACTATGTGGCATCCGTTTCGCTTTTGGGTTTTTTGGCAACTGGTGCTGATTCGTCTGCAGGCAGTTTCTCGGAGAAGATGGCCTTTGGTTGAGTTTGCTTGTAGGCGGGTGCAATCCAGTAAGGATTCTCGGCCGCATCCTTGGCATACTTGAGAATTGCCTCGCGTGGATCCTGATCATCGTCGACGCGCTTGCTGAGACCCAGATTGCGTATGACATAGGAGGAGAGTGTGCCACCAGAGCTGGCCACACGTCCGCCCTGGCCACTGGTAATGGGCAAATCCGGTCGCTTCGACTTCACCGGATCCATGCGCGCCTTCTCCATTTTTTTGCGCGAGGAGCGCGTCTTTTCCTGCCGGAACAGTGGCAGGGCATGTGGTGTTATGATCTGCGACACACCAGCCATTTCCATCTGCGGCCTCTTACGATGGGCCTTCACCACGCATAGCTTGGCGCCGCGTATGCTGCGCTGGTCATCGTAGAAGCACTTGATGATCCCATTGCCACAGCTGACAAACAATTGATTCAGCTTCGGATGCCACAGCGTCTTGACCACATGCGATCCGGCGACTGGGATCTGATGCACTTGCTCAAAGCTCTTCGTGCTGTAGAAATACAAATTGGCTTCTTTTTGTCCCGGGGGTAGCGACTCGCCGGTGACCAGCATGCGATCGTCCGGACTAAAGCAGCAGTCTGTCATGTCATAGCGGGAGAAAAGGTTCGACCATGTGTGAAGCGGCTGCTTGAAGCTCCGCAAATCCCAGAGCTTCATGGTCTCATCGTTGCTACGCGTCGCCAGCTGCTGGCCCATGTACGAGAACACAATAGAGGTGATCTCAGAGCCTTTCTGGTGTGCTGCCCGCACGCAGTGCGTCGTGTTCACAAACATCTTGCGCGTATCCCAGGTCTGTATGGAGCCATCCACGCAGCCGGCTGCAATCAGCGTGGCATCCCGGTTGAAATTGCAGGCGGAGGCATTGGTTCTTAGGCCGCCCTGAGCTCTCGTCTTGATCACCTGTAGCTGCTCTTTGGCACGAAATCCTTGCCAGATGCGCAGTGTGCCATCCAGAGCGGCGGTCAGGAATTGCTCCCGGTTGAATGGATGCCAGCAGCCGGAGGTGAGCTGCGCGACATGGCCTTTGGTGCGAGTCATATCGGCTATATACTGATCCCCCTTGCAGCACTCCAGCTTCTCAAAACCATCGCGATCCAGCACCTTTGCCTGGGCATTGCCCGAGATCACAAGGATCATGTCGCCGGTAACGGAGTACTGGAGTCCACGTATCGGATGATTCTCACACGGCTGCAGCTGGCGGAAGCTGCGCATGGCGGAGTCCATGCCGGCAAAGTCCCAGAAGCACATATCATAATCTATGGAGCCGGAAACAATACGAGCGCCAGATGGATCTCCAGCCAGGGCTAAAACCGCCCGGGAGCCGTGCTGCATTTGCACCTCGTGCGTGTATGGTATGCGACGAACCAAACTATCCGCATCAGCCTCATCCGACTCCGAGCCATCTGAATCTTCATCGGAATCCGCATCTTCCTGCTGCTTCTTGTTGTTTGCCTGCTGCTTGGTGGTGTCATCAGGTTTCTCCGTGTCTGCTGGCGGGATCGGTCCTATAAGATCATCCTGATCTTGCACCTCCTCCTGCTCTTTTACGGGCGGAGCAACTACTCGCGCCTTGGCGATCTGTTCATTGATGTCAAACACTTTGGCCTTGCGTCCAAATGCACTGATGCCCATCACATCCTTCAGATGCTGACTCTCCAGATCCTCGGCCACATCCTCAATTTGTCGCATCATTTGTTGCTTATCCATTTTCTTAAAACCACCGGCATCTTCGACATGTTCGGGTTTTGGGGTCTCATCAGGCGTTTTGCTAACGTTTAGCTGGATTTTGCCAAACGAGATTTTGCCTCGCTGCATTTAAAACCTTAAAGTTCTCTATGCGGGATTTAAATAAATAAAAATCGCTATTTATATTTTTTATACGGTTACTGTTTAGCTTATCGCCTACATATGCGCTATCGATAAATCGATACTTTTAATTTACTTATTTAACAGTGGCTTACTGCAGCTGAGTGCCCCTTTTTGTTAACAGCTGTGAGAGGCTTCTGTACACGGCATTGTAAACATCGTACGAACAAATTTCTTATATATGTATTTAACAATATTATTTATTATACGTAAAAGTACTCAATTTTGATATCATAAATAACTTAATCTGTATCGACTCGTCGACTCGACATTTGGTCATATTTCCATTTACAGCTGCGTCCAAATTAGTTAACAGCTGTTAGCTGGTACTTTAAAATACTTGCTTTGAGTAACATCTTTAGAATTACGTCTCACCCCTAGCGTCTAACCTAAAATTGGGCGCGCAGTCGACAGTCAACACTGTCGGCATTTTCTCGTGCTAAAATTGTTTGCAAATTGAAGAGAATTAACGTGCTGTGGTGTAATTGATAGTTTGTATTGTTTATAGTATTTATTAAAGATGGCTGATGCCCTGGAGTACAATGATATCAATGCCGAAGTGCGCGGTGTTTTGGTGAGTTTTGTTTTTTTAATTTGCCAGCTAACTTTTTGTCTGACAACTGTTTTCCTCCTCCCCTCTTCCCTTCCCGACTGTTTAGTCTTCGGGAAGACTAAAGCTGACGGAGCAGAACATCGTCTTCAAGAACACAAAAACGGGCAAAGTGGAGCAAATATCCGCCGATGATATTGAATTAATAAATGCGCAGAAATTCGTTGGCACCTGGGGATTGCGGATCTTTACCAAAAGTGGTGCACTGCATCGGTTTAGTGGATTCCGGGACAGCGAGCATGAGAAGCTGGGCAAGTATATAAAAGATGCCTATGCGCAGGATATGGTGGAAAAGGAGATGTGCGTCAAGGGATGGAATTGGGGCACTGCCCGGTTTATGGGTTCCGTGCTGAGCTTTGATAAGGATACAAAGACCATCTTTGAAGTGCCCCTGTCGCATGTCTCACAGTGCGTGACCGGCAAGAATGAGGTTACCCTAGAATTCCATCAGAATGATGATGCGCCTGTGGGTTTGCTGGAAATGCGCTTTCACATACCCGCTGTGGAGTCGGCGGATGAGGATCCGGTGGATAAGTTCCATCAGAATGTGATGAACAAGGCGTCGGTAATATCGGCGTCCGGCGAGTCCATTGCCATATTCCGGGAGATACACATTCTGACGCCGCGTGGTCGCTATGACATCAAAATCTTCTCGACCTTCTTCCAGCTGCACGGCAAGACTTTCGACTATAAGATACCCATGGATTCGGTGTTGCGTCTGTTTATGCTGCCGCATAAGGATAGCCGGCAAATGTTCTTTGTTCTCTCACTGGATCCGCCCATTAAACAGGGCCAGACGCGCTATCATTATCTGGTGCTGCTGTTTGCTCCCGATGAGGAGACCACCATTGAGCTGCCCTTCAGCGAGAGCGAGCTGCGGGATAAGTACGAGGGCAAGCTGGAGAAGGAGCTGTCGGGACCGGTCTATGAGGTAATGGGCAAGGTGATGAAGGTGCTCATTGGTCGCAAAATTACCGGTCCGGGCAATTTTATTGGACATTCCGGCACAGCTGCTGTTGGTTGCTCATTCAAGGCGGCCGCCGGCTATCTGTATCCGCTGGAGCGTGGCTTTATCTACATTCACAAGCCGCCGCTACATATCCGTTTCGAGGAGATTACCTCGGTGAACTTTGCACGCAGCGGGGGATCAACGCGCTCCTTTGACTTTGAGGTGACACTTAAAAATGGCACTGTGCACATTTTCTCCTCCATCGAGAAGGAGGAGTACGCCAAGCTCTTTGACTTTATCACGCAGAAGAAGCTGCATGTCAGCAATATGGGCAAGGATAAGAGTGGCTACAAGGATGTGGACTTTGGTGACTCGGACAATGAGAACGAGCCGGATGCTTATCTGGCGCGACTGAAGGCCGAAGCGCGCGAGAAGGAGGAGGACGACGATGAGGGCGATGATTCCGATGAGGAGTCCACAGACGAGGACTTCAAGCCCAACGAAAATGAATCGGATGTCGCCGAAGAGTACGACAGCAATGTCCAGAGCGACTCCGATGACGATAGCGATGCCAGCGGCGGAGGCGGCGGCGGTGATGGTGACAGCGATAAGGCCTCTAAGACTAAGCACAAGGAGAAGAAGCGTGAAAAGAAGGAAAAGAAAGAGAAGAAGCACAAGGAGAAGGAGCGCACCGTAAGTAAATCTAAATAAATACAACAGAAACACAAACTAACTATTGTCCTTGCCTTTTAGAAAAAGCAAACGAAGAAAAAGGATTCCAACAAACCGAAACGTCCCACAACTGCGTTTATGGTGTGGCTAAACGATACGCGTGAGCAGATAAAGCGCGAAAATCCGGGCATCAAGGTGACCGAAATAGCCAAGAAGGGCGGTGAGATGTGGAAGGAGCTGAAGGACAAAACCAAATGGGACGAGATAGCGTCCAAGGATAAGCAACGCTATCATGATGAGATGCGCGACTATAAGCCAGGCGCTGGCGATGCCAGTGACGATGATGCGGCCAACAGCAGCGGCAAAACAGCGATAAAGAAACGCAAGTCTGACCCGTCACCAGGGAAGAAGGCAAATACCTCGGGCAGTGGTTTCAAGAGCAAGGAATACATCTCTGAAGATGATTCCACCAGCTCAGAAGAAGCCAAGAAGGGCGGCAGTGAGCCGGCCAAAAAGAAGACCAAATCCGTCGAGAGGGCCAAGAAAAGTGAAAGTGAAGCGGAAGCAGAAGCCACCGGTGAGGAGACCAACGAAGATGATTCCTTTAGGTCAAATGATGCCAATAAGAGCGGCAGTAAGAACAAATCAGCCGAGAAAACACCCACAAAGAAGAAGGACAAGGAAAGCGAAAGTGAGGCGGAAGCCACCGATGAGGGGAGCAACGAGAGTAATGATGATGAGGATGTGGCCAGCGATTAAATACGAAACTTTTCCACACACACACAATTGCACCTAGTTCTAAGATATGTGTTACACAAAAATAGATTCGCTTCGCCAAACATTTGTTTGACTTTTCATTAAACTTAAAAATTATGGCCGATTTGGTGTATCCAAATTTTCATATAATTGCTCAGTAATTACACAGCGACGACCAATTGCTGATCAATTTATTGTTTATCAGCAACGAGCAAAACATTTTGAAATTCAAATAATTGTTCCAAATTCAGTTGCCAGCCTGCACGCGTTTTGATTTGTGCTCAATACGCACAGATTCTATTCTATATATATAAATATATATATTTATTTTTGAAAATGTGGCTGCTCTGGCTTCTGGTGCAGCTGATCTTGCTCTGGAATATTGTGCAGGCAAGTGAGGGAGTTTTTGTCAGGATTCTGTTCCATTAATGTGCATCCGTTCTCAGATCAGCGGATTGGCCAAGTTTACAAATGTGCAGTGCATCAGCCAGGATGCGAACTTTACCCTCTTTGCCGTCTGTCGTTTATATGCTGTCAAACGCGACGTGGCTGAAATGAGTTTGCGGGCCAAGATCATAGAATTCCCCAAAAAACCAATTGCGGTGAGTTTTGCCACAGATTTATAAAGTATATTGCTAGATTGAAAGGGTTTCAAATGACATCATTTTTTCGATTTATAGTAATTATAAAACGATATTATAAATCAATTAAAGTGGATACATATATATTGTTAAGTGCTTTTATAAACGTTGTGTTCCAAGCTTTGATTTCGTTTGAAATTCACATGACTTTGGTTTTTTTATTATTATTTTTTTATTGGTTAATTAAGGGTAAATGCCTAAATTTCATATTCTAGCTTATGAATACAAATACAATTCAATTTCAAAGGCTCTTATTAAAATGCAGAAATGTGTAAGGTATAAAAAGAAAGTGTTGCAACTATTCTTGACCAATTATGAGCAAATATTTAACTGCGAGCAGTTGAACCGGAAAGAAAGAAACTTTAGTGCAGTTGCTAAACAGTGAATTTATTGAAAATAGTGTCAAGAGTTGGTTACATCCAACATGGCCCTATTGATACCGGATACGTTGCTTTGCGCGTTGTACTATTGGATGCGATTGCAGTTCGTTGGCCAATCGCTCGCTCCGCAGCAAATCCTCCATGGGCTGGAGAGGGTCGTCCTTCTGGTTGGCATTGTCGGACTGCGTGTCGTATGAGTACTGTCTCCGTTTGTAACGACTGCCGGAATGCTGATTAGGTTCGTCTGTTAATTTTATGGCCAGATTGGGCAACGAATGTATCTGCGAGTGTCCCGATACCTGGCTGCTTGGATTTGAGGAAGGTAGCTTCACATTATGCGCATCGTCTTCGCTTGGATCGAAATAATTATTGCTTAGTGGATGGGATTGAATTTCTGTTTCGCGATGAGCCGTGTCTGTGTCCGTGTCCGTGTCCAGCACTGCATGAAAGTTTCTGTCCTGCGATTTTGCAGGTTTCCTCCATATGCTCGAAACCACGGGCACCAGCGTGTCCAGACTACGAACGCATAACGCCGATGAGTAGCTCAGGACATTGTGCAACAGATTCCGCTTGTCGTGCAACAGAAAGTCATCAATTTGTGGCAAATAGCGTCCCATCAGCGGATTCAGAATCACATCGAAGATCCAGACGCTGGCCTGGGGCGCTGAGATGACCAGCCATAGCACGATCAGCAGCTTGAGCTCCACATACAGCGGCAGCCAGGTAAAGAAGGTGTCGCCGGCTATCTCCAGGCACACAAGACTGGCATACACAATCCAATACTTGGCCCAGGCGGACATCGCCTCCCCACCCAATGCCCTGTGCGTGTAGCGAGCCGGCATAAATATGCCAAAGATGATCACCAGGAAACGTGTGACGAGCCCAAAGAAACACATATTCAAAGAATTTCGGTGCAAAAACTATGGGTTTACTATTTGATTGAGTTCAGAATTTCAAAACGAATTGTAAAATGCGTGCTGTGTTCGACACTTCTCTCTCTGTGAATGAATACTAAATGCCAGTTTTCATTATGTATTTTTGTTAGCCATAAAATGAAAGCCTACTTCACAAACTTTTAAATATGGGTAATACTTTTTATACCCTGTTCCCATTAAATATTAAAGAAGGGTATAATGGTTTTGTGCAAAAGTATGTAACAGGCATACAGAAGCATCTCCGACCCCATAAAGAATATATACTCTTGATCACTATCAATAGCCGAGTCGATCTAGCCATGTCCGTCTGTCTGTCCGTCTGTATGAAAGCTCTGATCTCAGAGACTACAAAAGCAAGAGACTTCATATTTGAAATATAAGTTCTCGTAGTGCCCCTTATGCTTTTTTCGCCAAAAAAATCCAAAATTTTTGTTTTTCAAAAATTCATAAACTTGAGATGTAGAATTAAAGTAGATGCCAAATATTGATCAAAATGGCCTTGGGATTGACAATCAGTTCAGATTTGACAAAGTTGTGGCAGTTTGAAGTCTGGGAAGGTCATTTATAGGACCCTTTGGGCACTTTACAAGACAATTTTTCTGTCACTTTTGGCGTGATTTTTTACAGAAAAATGAAACACCACAAAATCACTTTTCGTATAGTTTTTTATACTAATTGAGACACCCGCAATCAATTAAACGTAAAATTTCAAGATTCTATTTTTTGAAAAATCAAAAGTGGTAAGGGTCCCCCCTTATGCTTTTTTCGCAAAAAAAATCCAAAATTTTTTTTTTAAAAAATTCATAAACTTGAGATGTAGAATTAAAGTAGATGCCAAATATTGATCAAAATGGCCTTGGGATTGACAATCGGTTCAGATTTGACAAAGTTGTGGCAGTTTGAAGTCTGGGAAGGTCATTTATAGGACCCTTTGGGCACTTTACAAGACAATTTTTTTGTCACTTTTGGCGTGATTTTTGACAGAAAAATGAAACACCACAAAATCACTTTTCGTATAGTTTTTTATACTAATTGCGACACCCGCAATCAATTATACGTAAAATTTCAAGATTCTATTTTTTGAAAAATCAAAAGTGGTAAGGGTCCCCCCTTATGCTTTTTTCGCAAAAAAAATCCAAAATTTTTTTTTTTCAAAAATTCATAAACTTGAGATGTAGAATTAAAGTAGATGCCAAATATTGATCAAAATGGCCTTGGGATTGACAATCGGTTCAGATTTGACAAAGTTGTGGCAGTTTGAAGTCTGGGAAGGTCATTTATAGGACCCTTTGGGCACTTTACAAGACATTTTTGTTGTCACTTTTGGCGTGATTTTTGACAGAAAAATGAAACACCACAAAATCACTTTTCGTATAGTTTTTTATACTAATTGAGACACCCGCAATCAATTAAACGTAAAATTTCAAGATTCTATTTTTTGAAAAATCAAAAGTGGTAAGGGTCCCCCCTTATGCTTTGTTCGCCAAAAAAATCCTAAATTTTTGTTTTTCAAAAATTCATAAACTTGAGATGTAGAATTAAACTTGATGCCAAATAATGATCAAAATGGCCTCAGGATAGACAATCGGTTCAGATTTGACAAAGTTGTGGCAGTTTGAAGTCTGGGAAGGTCATTTATAGGACCCTTTGGGCACTTTACAAGACAATTTTTTTGTCACTTCTGGCGTGATTTTTGACAGAAAAATGAAACACCACAAAATCACTTTTCGTATAGTTTTTTATACTAATTGAGACACCCGCAATCAATTAAACGTAAAATTTCAAGATTCTATTTTTTGAAAAATCAAAAGTGGTAAGGGTCCCCCCTTATGCTTTTTTCGCCAAAAAAATCCTAAATTTTTTTTTTTCAAAAATTCATTAACTTGAGATGTAGAATTAAAGTAGATGCCAAATATTGATCAAAATGGCCTTGGGATTGACAATCGGTTCAGATTTGACAAAGTTGTGGCAGTTTGAAGTCTGGGAAGGTCATTTATAGGACCCTTTGGGCACTTTACAAGACATTTTTTTTGTCACTTTTGGCGTGATTTTTGACAGAAAAATGAAACACCACAAAATCACTTTTCGTATAGTTTTTTATACTAATTGAGTCACCCGCAATCAATTAAACGTAAAATTTCAAGATTCTATTTTTTGAAAAATCAAAAGTGGTAAGGGTCCCCCCTTATGCTTTTTTCGCCAAAAAAATCCTAAATTTTTGTTTTTCAAAAATTCATTAACTTGAGATGTAGAATTAAAGTAGATGCCAAATATTGATCAAAATGGCCTTGGGATTGACAATCGGTTCAGATTTGACAAAGTTGTGGCAGTTTGAAGTCTGGGAAGGTCATTTATAGGACCCTTTGGGCACTTTACAAGACAATTTTTTTGTCACTTCTGGCGTGATTTTTGACAGAAAAATGAAACACCACAAAATCACTTTTCGTATAGTTTTTTATACTAATTGAGACACCCGCAATCAATTAAACGTAAAATTTCAAGATTCTATTTTTTAAAAAATCTAAATTTGTAAGGGTCCCCCCTTATGCTTTTTTCGCCAAAAAAAATCCTACATTTTTTTTTTCAAAAATTCATAAACTTGAGATGTTGAATTAAACTTGATGCCAAATAATGATCAAAATGGCCTTTGGATTGACAATCGGTTCAGATTTGACAAAGTTGTGGCAGTTTGAAGTCTGGGAAGGTCATTTATAGGACCCTTTGGGCACTTTACAAGACAATTTTTTTGTCACTGTTGGCGTGATTTTTGACAGAAAAATGAAACCACAAAATCACTTTTCGTATAGTTTTTTATACTAATTGAGACACCAACAATCAATTAAAGGTAAAATTTCAAGATTCTATATTTTGAAAAATCAAAAGTTTTCAAAAATTTATAAACTTGAGATGTAGAATTAAACCCTTGGAAGAAGAAAAGCCAATTGCATGACGCGCGCAGCTAGCAGTAAGTGTTTGTATGTGTGTGTGTTTGTGTTTCTATATATGTATGCAGATAAAGAATTATGAATGTAAGACCTGGGTTCAGGGAATCTCCTAGTCGGGCACTCTTGACTAGAGCACTCTTGTTTAAGTCCAGCTTTGTTCATAATGGATTTTCTAGTACAAATTGCATGCCATAATAATTATTATTGATCGTTGTTTTTTTATTTTTGTAGATGCGAATACAGTTGCTGAAACGGGCCAGTGGTTATAAGCCCTTTCTCTATGATGTTCGCCATTCCGATGCATGCGAGTATCTGGAGAAGCGCAATCATCCCTTTGTCAATATCGTGTTTAATAGCTTTGCCAATCACACAAATGTCAACAAATGTCCGCTGCCGGTGAGTCATTAAATACTATAGTATATATACATATTACTTTGAGCCCTGTTTAATATTTTATTCATCTTCAGGCGGAGTTGTCTGTGGAGCATTTTCGTTTTCCAGTCAAGGCGCTGGATTTGCTGCCGCTTCCTGGCGGCGACTATGCGATTTATGCCACCTTCAGCTTCGATCGTCGGGAGCGAGTTGTTCTGAAGGTATTCTTTACACTTACGGAGTCCCGCTAGTAGGTGTCGATCTGGCAAAGGATCAATAATATTTAATTGATTTGAAAGGTGAATAAATAATATGTGTAAATGATTTCAATAAATCGAGTAATTCTAATTGGTATCAATGACAGTGCAATAAACTAATTTACAAATTACATATAAATAATCGAAAACTTGAGTCATTATACTTTTGTTATTGGTTTGAATAATGCATTATTATTGTTTTTCTGATGGTTACATTAAGTGCCTCAGCACGGGTCCTATCGACTTTTCAATTATGGGTCACACAATCAGGTCTGTATTAATTGTCAATTAATATCTTAATTTTAATTAACGCAAATATATATAAATATTAAAGCGTTCTAATAATCATATTATTTGGAATAAGCTGCAAAGGTCAAACAGACACAAGTGGTAGATTTGGATAATAATTCACATGCCTCTAGCCTCTAACCTATGTGCGACCCTGCAAATGCTCGGTCATGACATTTGGTCAGGTATTAAAAACCCATCAAGTCCAAGACATAGACACAAATCCCATTGAAATCAAAGACCTTTCAACGCATTATCCGCGATGTCCAGGCCCATTGAAATTGAAACGAAAATTAATTGTAATTGTGTCTAATAACAGAAATGTTGACGGAAATAAAAAGCTCAATCAGCATAGCGGTACGCTCGACGATACGACAGTGCGACGGACGAATACAAAATTACGTATACTTATACCGTATATACGTCAAATGTAAAAGGCAAAAATATGAATTCAATTACCAACTTTGCATGCATAATGAATTTATGGGTCAATTGCAAAAACTTGAACTCCAAAACGAGTGGTTGTGATTTTGTGGGATCCCGCAAAAATGTTATGTTATCTTGTGTTATTGAGTCCCGATGACAGGCGATGTGTTTCATACGTTGTCAAAGCCGATTGCCTAGGAAGTAATAATACTTGTAAGCCACAACAACAACAATAAATACAACAACAAAAAGGCTTAACAATGCATAAATGTTGGCAATTAATTTCGCATGCAAATTAATGAGAAGCAATTAGCAGTTGAAGACAAAAAGCCCATTTATAATAAGTTTGTTTGTGTTTTCTCTCACATTCATATTCATATATATATATATATGTGTATGTATATGTATATACGCTTTTTGGAACTTCGCGTCGATGAGCGCTTTATCGCTGATTGCCCCAAATTCAAGTGAAGTAAAGCATGAAAACAACCCGCAGGCAAAGGCTAAGGAACTTCAATTGCAAGTTATTGACTTTAAGCGGAGACGCACTTAGTCAGGCGTCGTAAGGCGTATATAAGATAAGTATAAATACTTATGAATAATAACAAATTGCGTTCAGAAAATGCCATAATATTCATGAGTATTAATAGTTGCTGTAAAAGAGATGTTAGAGTTGCGTTTTAATAATTGATAATGATTATACTCTATAATTAGATAAACAGCACCAAAGGATCCTCTTTTTTTATATACTTAAGTTTTGTCAAGAGCAAGATTAATTGTCTGCTAATTGCAATCAAATTGCATGTGCTTTTTTTATTTGGCTAACATTCCTTTGAACTCATTCATTCGAACCGCAACCGAAACCGCAAAGTGCGTTCGTTGCAAGTTCGTTGCTTCAGTCATTTGTTTTGTTCTCGCTCAATTAATCAGCCTTTCAGCAAATGACAAATCATTTGCTTAGTCTTACACACATTTTTGGTGTTCTGCTTTCTTAACAAATTGCTACACCTCCCATCTAATTGATTAAGAATTTTGTTATTTTTGAATTTGGTTTTGTTGTTGTGCAGGAAGTGGCTACCGAATATCGACGCCTGTGGATAAAACCATATTGTGGCATCAATTAATTTGAAACGTGTGCTCTTTGAAAAAGGCATTGAACCTGGAGCTGCGAAATTAATTGCCATAAGTAAAAATGTGGCTTATCTTAAAGTTTGCTTCGACAAAATGATTTACTAGTTCTCTTACAATTCTTTTTACTATAAAATCCTACGAATGCAGAATTACAAGCATCAGTTACTTGTCACTCCAACAAGTTTAAATCAAAATTTGTACATTTAATGGGCTAGACCTACATTTCCACAATCTTTGAGCTTGTTTTCCTTTCGCAAGCCAGGAGTCAGGCGGTCGAAAGACTTGTGTACTAACTTATGAATATTTATAGATTTTTGGCTCGCATATAAGCGGAGCCAACGAGCCACATTAACAGTGTTGGCCGAGAAGTAAGGAGAGACACAGTTTGTGGGTTAGATTCCGAGTGGTGGCTGTTTGGCGGTGTTGCGGTAACCACAACGGTTACAGGTCTCTCGACTCCGTGGGTCTTGGACCATTGGGATTGGGAACTGGTAGCTAGTTGGCCTGACATAATAATGGCAATAATGGTTATAATGCTTATATCGACTTCGGTCCAATATTTTGTAAAGTGCTGCAATTTTCCACTTGTCGTCGCTTTATGCAGACTTTGATTTAAATTTGTATTACCTTTTTTTGTTTTTTTGGTTTTTTTGTTTTTTAACTTGTATCTTAATTTATTCAAATTTCTTCAGCTGAGCTATAACTTTTGAGTTCGTTTTGAATTCATATTTACATTTGTTCATTAATGTTACAATTTCGTTTAAAGTTAAAAAACCTGATTAGCCGTTGTTTATATTTATTACATCATTCAAATGACCCAAGTTTGTTGCCGTTGACAGTTTCGTAAATGTGGTTGGCGGATTTATTTTTCGTTTCCAATTTCCAATCCCAAACCGAATCAGGCTGCGTGAAATGTTGAAAATTATGCAAATGCTTATTGATTTTCTTTGTTTTTGGTATACAAATTTTTTTTTTATAGAAATTTGAAAGAGTTACAGCTCGCTGCCAAACACATTTATGCATTTATGTTTGTCTGTGAAAAAAAAGATGAAACGATGCCATCATTACTTTTAATGCTTTACTGCATTTTGACGCCCTATAAAAAGACAACTTACCATTAACGATTGCGTGGTGCTCATAAGATGATAAATTAAATATGTTATATTGGTCCTCTGCCTTTTTAAGCTTGTGTATATTACGAAATCTGGGTTCCGATGCAGGTCAATGACATTGACCTTAGCTCTGACGTATATTAATGTGCGGCAGATATATACAGATTAATAACAATTTGAACGGAAAGAGTTGTGATGATCAAATCCGAAAAAAATCGAGCATCTAAATTATTGAATTTAGAATTAGAATTAAGAATTATATAAGAGGGCAAACCATGACTAAAATGCCCTTGGAATTGAAAATCGGTTCAGTTTCGATACAGCTATGGCATTTTGAAGTTTGGAAAGGGTATTTTTGGGGACTTGGGAAGGTCACCTGTCAACATCTTTTCATGATTTTTGACATGAAACCCGAAAATTTTAAATTTCTCAACTTTGAATGCAGAATTATTAAGGATGACAAACCATGATCAAAATGACCTTAGAAGTGAAGATCGGTTCAGTTTTGACAAAGTTATGACTTGGGAACTTCACAGTCAGAATGGATGTCATGATTTTTGACATGAAATCTGAAAAAATGTAGTTTCTCAACTTTGAATATAGAATTAAAATAGAGGACAAATCATGATCAAAATGGCTTTAAGCTTGAAAATCGGTTCAGTTTTGACAAAATTATGGGTAATTTGAAGTCAAAGTCTGGCACCAAGCACACATGAGGTGGGGTGGATCGATAGGGGGAAGAGGAAACAATAATGAAATGTAATGGCAATGTGCTGGCATTTGGGCTTAGAAGACAGGCTGTGAGAAAGCAGCGAAAAGTGTCAATAAACACAACAAATTTAAGACAATGTAAACAAATGCAAAGCAATTAACACGAAATTCACATAAAAGTAATGAGTTCAGACGAGATTCCGACTTGGAGCAGTCACCATGGTAGTAGTACTCTGCGATCCATGAAACGAAACCTGTTGCTGCAGCAGTAGGAATTGTGGGGGGGGTGGGGAAATATCACAGCTCATTAATAGATACCAATCGCAGCTGGGGCTAAATGTCGCTTGAAAATGCTGTGCTTGAAGCAACACGTGTAATGACACCGATCCGATGAAGATTTCAATCTATCTTGTTTATATAACAGCGCATTGCAGCCAAAATGGCAATTGGGGTCACCCGGCGTCTCCAATGGATACGATATCCATATGATAATATATCGAATACGGCTACGTCAGCGTTGAGTCACAGCATCTCATCAATATTTATACCCTTTTAGTTGATTGGTTCATTGCCGTTTCACCCAGTCTGTGGACCAGTCGACCAGTTGACCAGTCGATCAGTTGACCAGAAGACGTCAAGCAACTGCTGGTCTTACGTTCATGGGGTTCACTGTATTTCAACCGCACACGCATTTCGGACCACCCCCACCCATCAGACATTCAGATATATTCCGATATGGCAATGTGGAACAATTACCTTTTAACTGGGCCGCTTTGATTGTTCGCATTAATTTACGACCATTTGCATTTAATGTGAATGATATTGAGGGAGTCAAAACAGATTGGTTAGGGATCCAACTTATCATGTTCCAAAAATGATGAGACGTCTGTCATTTAACCTTGCTTGTGGGTGTCGAATTTGTAGAATGTGAAACAATTTTATTATATCCTTTTAACCCAATTTTAATGTGTACAGGGTATGCAAAGTTGGGCATAATTTAATGCCTGGTGAGATATATTTTATAGCATCTTGTAATTATATTCAATTAAATGCCAATATTATTTACATTTATTTTGATGCATACAGATAATTATTTGCACTGAATAATTTTAATTTTTTATTGCATACAAAATAATAATTAAATTGGCTTGGTATTTAATTAGTTCCAAATAAAGTTCATTAAATTTAATATTTATTTTACAATTTAGAACCAACTTTTTATTGACTCACATTTTATAACTCAAGTCAAAGAAGTCTTTAAACTCAATAGCAACTTATTAGTTTTAAAGCAAAATTCCAATTGCGAAAATCACTGCCAAGGGAAACACATGCTGATTGAGCCAACAGCTTCCTGTAGAGAATGTGTGGTGCTGTCAATGCCTTTAATGACACATTTTTAATTAATTTTATTTTCCATAAACTGAGCAATTAAACAATGTCTGTTTTGTGGCTGGATATTTGCATGTGAGTAATGCTTTGATGGGAAGATTGCAAACTGAAGATAAATTAAAACAAATCTTTACAACATTAATCAAATGCTTTTCAGCAACATACTAAATGCACTCGAAAAGTCATTCAACGCGAGCGGAAAAGTAATGAGAGACAGCGAGAGAGACAGACTCAAAAGTCACTCAAAGTTTCACTCAAAAGCTATTACGAGTTGGCTATGAAAAATGCAAGTGTTTATTGTTGCTTTTGTTGTTGGCTATCGTTTTCGTTTTTGCTTTCATTGGAAGCTTTCAAGGCAAACTTTATCGGTGCGGTGGCTTTGGCTTTAAGTTTGTCGACTAGCTTTTGGGCCTAAGCAACACGCAAAACAACGGCACCACTTTGCTTTGTACCCAAAGCTCGGCTCTGGCTTTGTTTGCTTGTCTTCTGTCTCGCTTGCGCGCCCCGCCAGCTTTTATTGTTGCTGCCGTTGGCCCGATCATCGTGCGCTATATTTTTTCGACTGCGCAGCGCTGCCCAAGCGAACGTTAACTTTAGTGTGCGCCGACCAGTTTCCGTAGACGGCCACAAAAAACGGCACGCAGACGCGATACATCAAAGCCAGCCAGCCAACTACCAAAAATTCAACAAATTCAAAACAACAACAACAAAAATAAAAACCATATTGAGATACCAAAAGAGCGCTGCTTATGTAAGGCTGCCTTAAAGTTCTTCCCCCAGTGCAGTGGCAAACAAAAGTGCAAACACAACAACCCCAAACAAAAGAAAGAAAGAAGCAAAAAAAAAAAAGGCAGCAGCTTCAGCTCCATTGAATTAAGCTCAATTCGCAAATCTCTCAACTCTCCGTTTTCGTAATCGTGTTGGGGCAAAACAAAAGCAACACGCAAAAATAAAAGTGAATCTGCCTTTCAGTAATCTCCATTTTAATTTCCATCTCGCTCGCACCCAACAGTCGGACAGTCTGCCATTTTTTTCCGTTGCTGTTGCTGCCGCTGCCGCTGCTGCGTCGCCGCGCTTTTTTATTGTTTATGTTTTTTCGTGTTCTGAGCCCAGAGAGAAGGTTAAGAAATAATAAAAGCAATACAATCAGAATCACAATTACAATGAGTGAAATATAAATTTCGTTAACAACAACAAACAGCAACAACAACAACGTTAAAAGTCGTCTGCCAAGCAAATTTCACGCCGTATTTAATCTTAGCGCACTGCCCGCCTGCAGTTTAATCGCTGTTCGTCTTTCTTTCCGTTCGTGCTGTGGGTTTCTGTCGTTCTGTGTTCTCGTTCTGTGTTTGTGATCTGCTCTGCTCTCTGCTCGGCTTAGTTCTGTTCTACAGTTATCAGTAATCAGTTATCAGTAATCAGTAATCACCAATCAGCAAATCAGCCAACGCCGCGCGCTTGTCTATCGTTATCGTTATTGTTATCGTCGCACATCTTGGTTAGAGCCAGAGCTAGAGGAAGAGGAAACGCACAGGGCGCAGACGCAGACGTGTCGCTATTCTCGTAACCCAATAACGGCATATTCGCACACGGTATTCTATGTTCTAAAGATACTAACGAGAATTACACAGAAACGCAGTCATCAATACATGGGTTTGAGAGTGCTGTAAAAATTTGAAAATTTCCAAAAGGATTTTCTTGCAAAAGTTCGACGGCCAGTTTTTGGCCGCTAGAAGTTGGAAAAATTTCGGACTTAGGTAAGTTGAAAATTGAGTTTACTAAATTAGATAGCGTATACGTATTTTTTCTAGGGAATAAAAATGATTGTAGTGGTAAAATTAAGTTGTTTCTTTAAATAGGTAATTTGCAAAATTCAAAACTGTGAACTATTGTAAAAAAGTCAAAGCTTTTTGGGTTTTTGAAACATTTGAGAATAATAAATTCAATTCATTTCGTGCCTTGATTGATCTTTAGATAGAATTAATAATTTTAAATATATTCATTAGAGAGTAAAAAAAATTATTTTTTTTAAAAAGATTTTTCCAAAATGTGCTTTTACCGAAATGTATATCACATGATCTATTGCTGTGAATTTGTGCCTTCTTACTCGTGCCTGGCGGTTCTTGAGACAGTTTGTCTGCCAAAGTTTGACACATGGCCATAAAGTTATTTAATACTTAACAAATGTGTAGCATTTTGAAGATGATGGCTAACGAATGAATTTAGTTGTCTTCTACTAATTTGCAGACAAGTTTGTTTAATTAAAACCTTCACACGATTTGAATGTTGATTGTTAATTCATTGGCTCGAAGTTAGTTTTGTGTCATTTCAAGTTGCTAATTGCAAAATCATCAAATCGCCTTATACAAAATTCAAAATATTCAAGTATTAACTCAGGTTTTTTAAGGTCTATAATAAAAGTGGGCTTGTTTCTGAGTTTCATCAGTTTGTAATACGTAATTGGTTTGTTTTATTTTATTTACATTTTATTTTTATATGTACATATATATATATGTATATATATGTTTGAATGAATGCAGTTATAAATGCATTTAAAGAGACTTTTCATTGTTGTTGTCGGGTATTTTGGTTGTACACGTTATTATCTCATTGTTTTTGCTTTTGGTGTTGTTGTTGTTGTTGTTGTTTCGGGCCGCTTTCGGGCTTCGATCGCAGCGATTTGGTAATATTGCTACAGTTATTATTGCTCGATACGTTTTACTCTGCTCTCCCCACTTGTATTGTTGCAATTATTGCAGCTTGTATTGCAACAAAGCCCCAGAGAAAGACAGAGAGAGAGAGATAGAGAGGGTGTGCGAGGGAGAGGCAGAGAGAGGGAGAGAGAGAGAGAGAGAGAGAGAGAGAGAGAGAAGCTTGCAAAGCTTTCAGCTGCTCAGTGAGCCAGCTTTTAGCTTGTCTGCATAATAATGATCTGAGCTCCAATCAGACGTGTAACAGTAGATTTGCAACTTTCTATGCCAACGAATTCTATGAACACCCTTAACACAAAGTTTGTTTATAACGCAAATGATTTGTATTTGGCTTTGTACTCGAATTCATGTTTATCGTAGGCTCTGTTCGCAAACGAGAATACAAAACCTTGTCAGCTGAGAGGCATCATCGTTCATCAGTGTCCACTTTTTTAATTCATCTCTTATTTTGTATTTATTTTTTTTTTTTTTTTTTTTTTGCTCTGCCTTTTCATTGACACCGAAGAAGAAACCCGAGTAACCTGTTTGTTTGTCTCTTTGTCTCTTGTATGTCTGTAGTCGCCTAGCCGTTCAACTCTCCTTGTGTTAGTGTGTGTGTGTGTGTGTGTCTGTTTTTATTTAATTGCATTTTTTTCAACGTTTAATAAATAGTTTTTTTGCGTAATTTATCGTTGTTAATGTGCGTTTAATTTATATATTTTCATTTAGTTGAAATGGTTGGAAAACCTACTTATTAGCCACGATAATTTCATGCAAATTTGCTTAGGCAATTCAGCAATTTTTACTACTAGACATTCGCCCAATCCACTTAATTCATTTACTTTAATAATAATAAATGTTTGACCCAGCAGCAAAGCAATTTTTTATGTTTTATTTGAAAGCTTTTTAATTACTACTAAAATATTTACATTTTTAAGAATGTCTTTAAAAAAGATATCATTAACTTGAAATCGTCATAATTTTTGTACAATTAAGTTTGAAATTAATACCCGTTCACATAAAATCATGTTAAGCAAAACTTCAAGCGCCCATCCGATAAACCATCCTATTTTGTATGCGTGTACTTCCTGCTGTGATTCATAAATATGCAACATTATTCAAAAATTAATTAGTTAACGATCATAAGTAAATTAAAAATGCAAATGTCATAAATGTAATAATTTTTGGCCATTACGAAAATTGTAGACAACTCCATAATACATAAGTATACACGTACTATACATGTTTTTTTTTTTTGTATTTTTATTTATGTTGCTAAGTTATTCGCGCACTGCGCTTTTGACGTCTTCTTCAATTTCAATTTCACTTTCATTTTGCGGTTTAAAGTTTTTCCGACCGCAACGCTGCACGCAATCTTCAAGTTGTGTACTTGTTGTTGTTGTTGTTGTATGTGTGTGTGTGTGTTGCATGTTGTAACAGCAGCTGGAAAATTATAACAAGAGCAACAACAATTGCAGCTGCAACGAAATATTTCAATTCCGAAATTATTTTGTTTTGTTGTTGCCCGTTCTTTGGCTTAAGACATAAATATATAAATAAATAAATAAATATTTGAAGCATTTTCGTTTTGACGGATTTTTGTTAGTCGCAATTTTGGCATTTCTTTTTGTGGCAGCCTTAATTATCCACGTCGTCTGTTTTATTGCGCATCTTTTATTTAATTAGCTGGCACATTACGTATACGCCGCATACTTGTTTGTTGTTGTTGTCGCCTTGTTGATTATTTACTATTTTATATTTCTTTTAATTTGCGTGCTTTTTTCATTTTTTGTTTGCACATTTTGATGGCTTTGGACGCTGGCATATTATGTATACGCACCATGTTGCTCACGCGACATGCCAAAATATTATGAGGAATGAGCAACTAATAATAATAAACATTAATAAATAAATAAAAAATAAATATTTTCAAGAGCTGTTTCATCTTATTGGAATCTAAAACTGGTTGGCAATTTAATTACTAAAATTTGGGCAGTCAAAGCAACATTTTAATCAAAGAAACTCAAATATTTCAGCGTTCTTCAGCGCTCGTGTGTTTTTATTTTTAACTTTTGTTGATCTATTATTTTTTGGTAACCTGCCAGTTGAACACATTTGCACAGCTGTTTTCAGCTTCGTTAGCTGTCAGCGGCTTTTCAACACACATTCAAGGTACAAGTTCCCAACTCTATTGTCTCAAATGCAAACAATAGAAAATATTCGCTCGCCCTTATACACACACGCACACACAGACAAATTGCAGCTGATTTGAAATGTTAAGCAAATGCAAAGAGTTCAGGTCGCAGACACTTTACGTAATCCTTTCCGTCATCATTGTCGCTGTCTGCCTGCCTGCAACCTGCAACTTGTAAACCGAGATTTCAAATTTATTATCTTTTGTTGGTTTGGTTGCTGCGCTGATTTTTTGCAAAACGTTCGCTGTTGAACTTTGTTATGTCACTTTGTTATGCTCCACAGTAGATTATATTGTGATTTGTGTGGGAGTTGAATATCCATTTTGGGGCTCTAACTTTGCGATAAGCTTGAAGAAGTTGCATTTATGTGTCATTTGTGGTATAAGGATGAGAAAAATGTTTGTTAATTAAGCTGAAAAAAGATTTTGAAGGCCCTCTTGGGCAAGATATAAAAGTTGTGCAATTTATTAAAATTTATTCGAAATAAAGAAGAAGATGTATTGGTTTAGGGATAGGCTGAGATAAGATTTGCTAGATAAAGTGGCTGTATTTAAGGCCGAAAAACGATTTGAAGGTCTTTAAAGGCCTGCAAATCATTTAAATTTGTCTGAGAGGAATAATAATTATATAATACATTTGGGGTTTTTTGTTCGCTATTATTTGTATTTATCATCATTACAATTGCTTATGTTCAAAGAGGTAATGATTACAATATTCAATTGCGATGGTTATTATATAACCCCTCTTTTTTTTTATAAACACAAAATACCATAAAGAGCTCGTCATATGATGTGTTGAACTAAAAACTTCAGTCATAATCATTACCTAACCGAGCCCCAGCTGATGAAAAGTCCATTACTCATGCGCCCAGTTGTCGGGCTGTTATTGTCGCTTGAGGTCTGAGATATGCCCGCGGCACTTTGCGCCGCTCAGCATTTATCATAAGTTCATTATCAACTTAAAGTGCACAACTAGGCAAACTAAGTAGCCGCCAGTGCACAGGTGTGTACAGACAGAAAACCGGGCAATGATATCGCAGCACCATGGGCAGCAATTATTCCATGGCGATGGAAGGGGAAGGGGAGCAGTGGCGAATTCGACTGTCAATGTCAATTAAAGTAAAACGCTGACGCCCCCAGTTTGAAATGCTGGCACGCTGCTCAGCGTCTGTTGTGTCAGCGAATGTCGATGAAGAAAGCCAAAATGAAAGAGACCAAATGACCAAAGCCAGATAAAAGCTCACAGCAAAAGCCATCAAAAATTCCCATAAGCAGACACAATCCACAAAATGCATTGGCCAAAATCGCGAATCGCAACAGCAACAAAACAGACGCTCAGCTCTGTTAAATATATGGCAAGTGTCTGTGTCGGCATAATTATGCGGAAGCTGACAATGCAACTTGCTTTTTTGGTGGCTATCCCCCCCCCCCCCCACCGTTTCAGCACCGTCAACCCACAGTTGCGCCATGCTGCGTGTCGGCTCTCTTGAAACTGCCTTTCAATGCTTTTTGGCATAATTCCACACTTACAATGCTCGAAATGTGGCAAAGGCGATTTAACTGTTTGGCTTTCTTAGCGCTTCTGTTTTGGTGACGGCTTTTAAATTGGCCCCAAAGCTTAATTGCTTCAGCAAACACCGCAAACACTGCAAACAGTGCAAACTGTTGAAAACTGTTGCCGTTTGATGTGTATTACATAATTTTACAGCACTGGCCATGCACGCGATGCCACCAGCTGTCGAATGAAAAGAAATGAACACATATAGAAATATAGAAATCGATCGGATTGGTCTGTCTTGTTGTTGTATAAGCCCAGAAAGCTGTCAGCAAATGCAACATTTAAGCATCGCCATAACCATAACCTTGAGCTCAAGATTCATTTGATCATCATCAGCTTCATCATTTTCATACAAAAAACTAACCCTAATCGACCTTAATTATGCAAACGGCAAACATCACTTTGACAAAATGGCCAAGAAGAGCAACAATATATATACAAAAAAAAAAAAAAGCCAAATCAATAAGTTTTTATTCCGTTTTTCGATTTCTGTTTCGTTTGCCGCATAACTGTATTTACTATTAATTTATGCAAAATATATTAATATTAACATAGCAAAGATATAAACACGTCACCTTTAGGAGCATTCAATAAATAATATGATTTGGTGATACCCTAAAAAAAAGTCCCTTTTTTCAGGGTATTATGTATGTGGGCGATAATATAAAAAACTCTTCTGGAAAGCTTTTTAAAATAGTTGTCAATGCTTCAATGTATAATTTTATTAATGGGTATCTATGAGTCGATATATTTCACCTTCTAGGTTTTATTCTCTTTTTTCCGGTAGCTACTTTGAGCATTAAGCTTAAATAAAATTTCCTTATCATTTCGGCTTGCTGTCGACATTCGAAACTGAATTCGTCATAATTTGACACCTTGATGAATTAATTTCGTTTTAAATTGTTGCTGCTTTTTGTTGTTGTTGTATTTTTCTATTGTTTTTTCTCATTCGGGTGAAAGTGTTGCCCAAGGTTATTCACGAACTTAACCGTTGAGTGTTGTTGCCCGTTTAGCTGACTGGCTGGCTTTGAACTTAGATACATGTGTTTGAGGGCCAATCCAAGTGGCCATAAGCCAATTTGCCCTTAGGCCAAAGCTTAGTGAACTTGACGGCAATTTCGACAACTTTGAAATGAATATGACTTAAGAATATGTAAATTTTGTGGAATAATTCTTAGCATGTGCCTTGATATGGGATTACATAGTGTATATATTTTTGTTATTTATTTAAAATTTCGGTTAATGTTCTGTATTAAATTGTATTGAAAGCCCAATTGGAATATTGTGGAAATATATTAGCTGAATTCATTTATAACAAAATTTTAGTTCACCAAGTTAAATGTTAATATTTGCCATATAATTTGCCACGAATATTATTACTACTCACATCAAGTTCGTTGCCTAAGTCTTTTGATTTTCGCACGAGTTCCTTTTGCTTTGTGGGTTTGTTTTGGTGGCCCAGTTTTTGGCTAACTAACTTGTCTAATTACATCAGCACGTTGCCATTAACCCTTAAGTGACCCACTAATGTCTTTATCAGTAACGGGACTAATTGGAGGGCTGGGCTTGCCTGTGGGCTGGACACTCCAAGCCCCAGTCCCAGTCCCAGTCTAAACGATTGTTGTCGAGTGAAAACCTCTTTCAATCCCAACGCATTCGACGTCAAATGCACGCCTACAAATCGAACGTGTTTTGCCGTTTAAGGTTTCTTTCTTTTCTCCCCAACTGGGGCAACAATTTTTCAATAAGAGCCAATAATTTACAATTAAATGTTTAGGCAAATTTCACTTTCTGCTGCACACATGCAATTGGTAAACGGTAACGGGGTGGAGTGGGGATGGGCGGGCTGGCTCCATTTTCGCAGCAGATGTTGCCACGCCCACACTTATCGCTGTATGCTTTTTGCTGTGATTGATTTAGTGTAGTGTGTGTAGATTACCATATAAACTGATCAACAGTTAACAATTTTTAGTGAGTAAAAGAAACTTTTTGGATTTATTGAATCTCTTTCGATTTGACAGCTAACATTCCATTTTGTATATATATTTTAGCTTGCAATTTGCATGTGTCCTCAATTTGCAATTGACATTTTGTTTTACTATATTTCATCATCTCATTGTGCTTAAAAAAAAACAACTTTCTTTAATTTTTGTTTTTGTTGCGAAATTTGCATGCAATTTGCCCCCAAAAATGATATCCCAAAACATGCTGCCACATCACACCCTGCCCCGTCCTTAGCAGCAAGCAGTAAGACAAATGTCATGCAATTTGTTTTAAGAGTCGATGTTGCAAAATGCAACAGCAGCTGTCGTTGTTGTTGTTGTCGTTGTTGTCGTTGTTGTTGCTGGTGTTGGTGTTGGTGTTGCTGATGTTGTTACTGGGCAGCTTTGTTTGTTTTTATAGTTGGTTTGTCAAAGGTCTGGCCATGTCGATGCTGATGTGGATGCTGCCGCCTCTTGCCACGCATCGCTGCATCATTATTGACAATTAGCCGCATTCGATGGCATTTACGCCCGGACGGATGTGCGGCAACAACAACAACAATAGCAGCAGTACTGTTGTTTTTGCTGCTGTTGTAGTTGCCTGTAGCTTCTTGGCCTTACGCAATAATTAATTACAGCCAGCGGGCCAGAAAAGTAGGTTTTCTACAATAAATACTAATTATTAATTGTACAAGCAACAAGTCTAAAGTTGCAACAGTTTCTCGACTGCCAGAGGATGCCAACACATAGTGTTTGTTTTGTTTACTGACTGTTTAATGTCCATTCGAGCGTAACCAATCGGGAGGGGAGAGTGGTGCTGCTTGGGCAGCGGGCACTGAAACAGTTTAATACATTTTGAATGCAATTTGCATTCTGCAATCGACAAGTTTTGTGAATGGGAGAAGAACGGGAAATTAGCATTAGTAAATAGGTAATATTTTTAGAGTAATTATTAAGTGAGCTATTGAAATCCGAATTATAATTTAGATGTATTTCAAATATTATTTAAATAAAAGTATAATAGTTCTACTATTTTTACACATTTACAAAATATTTATTTACCTTTCATTAACATTTTCTTTATGTCAAACTCTTTTCTTTGCAGTTTAAGTTTTTTAAGATCACATACTATAGACAACAAACGATGTTCTCAATACTTGGCTTAATCACAGCGCTTCTATTGGCCATCACAATATGCCAGGCACTGCCAGATGTAAGTATCGTTGTATACATATATATATATATATACCATGATAGCCGACAATGCCTTGAGATATGGGCCTATCACGTTTTCGGTTTTATTCCGAAGAACTCATCAATCAATTCAATGCAATATACCAATTTTGGGGGGCACTCGATAAGACAATAGCAGTTAACTGTTGTATTTGACAATTGAATGCTTACAGACAACAACAAAGCGACACAAATACACGACACAAATGACCGCCAGACGTAATTTTCATTGTCATTTTGTGGCTCGCATTTGCATTGTGCGTAATTAGCATTTAAAAACATTTTTTGTATATTAATTAAATTACAAAACTATTTAAAGCGAGCAAAGACGCGAGAGTCTCTCTCTCTCTCTCTCTCTCTCTTACTCACTTGCTTACTCTCTCATGCACACCCACAAGAAACAAATGGCATTGTTATTAAACTCATACACAATTACACACCTCGTATACTTAATATTATATATATATATGTATGTGTGTGTGTGTGTGTGTGTGTGGTGCTCACCTCTCATTGAAAAAACAAACGCACGCTCAGCTTTTGTCTCAAAGAAAAAGCTTCGCCAACGAATTATGGCCAAGGTCAGACGTAAAAAGTTCTTGTAATTATTTCAAGTAAATTTCAGTCATTGGCATTTGATTGCTTTTGTAATCGTTGTTGTTGTTGCTTTGATTTTATTTCCACCCCCCCCCCCTCCCCCATCCACTTGCTGTTTCGGTTTGCTTGTTTTTATTCTTTCGCTTTTATTTTGGGAGGGGTACCAAAAGAGATTTGTATTTAAATGGTGCTCGTTAAAAAGATTTGTATAGTTAGGAGTGGTACTTCAAATGGTTGAATGACTTCTACACCCAAAAACACTTTAAGAACTAATCAAAAATTTAATTACCCATTAAAATTTCATAAAAACGTAGATCTCAGTGAATGTAGGAAATATATGCAACACAATTCGTATGTAGTTTCTGGCATACCATAAGTATATTAAGTTCATTTCAGATTACAAATAACTCAGATTCGGATAGTGTTATTGTGATTTCTAGTAATTTATAGTTATATATACTCTACAGTTGTATAATCTAAATACTTTATCGACTCTTTTTGAACTTTGCTCGTGCTTGATAAAATCTCAGACATTTCCTTGACACTTCCACATATGAGAGCAAACATGAATGGTAGATGGCTTAAATCTGCTGCGTTTTTTTTTGGTTATTAACAGAGATGCCGCTTGCAACACAGCTCAGTCTGAGGTTCAGTATCCGATTGCAACTTAGACTGCAATTAAAGTTGACTCTTTTTTTTTTTTGCGTTGCTCGTTTTATTGTTGTAACAGCAACAACGACAGCAAACAGCAAAATCACGGCAGCATCATAAAACACAAAATAAAAAAACAAACTATGACGAGGCCCTTCAAATCGCAACGAAGCATAAAAATGATGGAAACCAACAAGGCAAAGCTAAGACAACAAACTAACAACAACAACAACAACACGAATGCAGCAACAAATTCAAGAATCGATTCATTATTGCTGCATGAGTCAGCCGATTGCTGTGGGATGTTGTTGTTGTTGCTGCTGTGGCTGTTGCTGCTGTTGGTCTATTTATGTTTTATGTGCTGTCACAAAACAAAACGCAAACAAAATATGAAACTCCCTTCCTCGGGAATATCAATTGCAGTTTTGTTGGCCAAATAAATTAGGCCTTTTAATTGTGAAATCAAGAACTTTGGCGTTTGAAATTTGTGCGGCACGATTTGTTGTTGTTGTTGTTACAGTAGTTGCTGTTGTTGTTTGTTGTTGCTATTTGTCTGCTATAGTCTGTTGCTCTGGCTGCTTGTCACGCTTGACTTTTATCTTTGGGTCTTACTTCAGTTTGGGTCACGTTCCCGCCAATGGCCGAGTGAGTGTTGTGTGTGTGTGTGTGTGTGTGTGTGTGTGTGTGTGTGTGTGTGTGTATGTGAAGGTGGGTGAGTAAGAGCTTAAAGATAACTATTATATCTAAATGATTGCATTGGAAAATATACTAGAGACTTGGAGTTTATTAGACAGCAATATAAGCAATATATCAAAGCTGAAACACTTAGATTTTTATACCCTGGCTGGGTTGAGGGTGTATGCTAGTCGGGCACTCTCGACTAGAGCACTCTTACATGTTAAGATTGATTTTGCATCATTTCAAAAACCCCCTTTAAATTGTGGCGTGTTGCAAGCCAAAGAGCAGCCGAACTCAAACCGCAGATTAAAATTTCATTAGCCTAACCCAAAACACACTATTAATTTTGCATTAGCACTTGGGGCACTTTTCATAAAAAATAATAATTTTATTAAGTCTCAATTGAAAAGTGCTTCCAGGAAAGGCAAACTTTAAAGACTCGACAAAATGACTTTCCATTAGGCCCAGCTTGAAGTCACAGGTATTATGGCACCCTGAACTGTTCACACTTTGTTAATTTTGCGCACAAACAGAAAATGTGCGAGAGTAGAAAAAAGTAAAGATTGAAAATAACAACAACAAGCTTGGCGCCAGCAGAAGCATTTGCTAATTTCCGGCGCTTGTCAGACGAGGCAAGGTCAACACACCCAACGAAAAGCCCCCCAAAAAAGTAGTTGTATTATTATTATTTCTGTGCGTAGTTAAATATACACTGTTTCTCTCTATCTGTGTGTGTGTGTGTGTTTGCTCATGGTTGAAGTGAATAATTTCTTTGTATGGTCGGTAAGCAAAAGGTCGAGTGACACTCTTGCGAACATTCGTATCGCATCGAAGCGGCGTCGATTTTGCTGTTGACTTTGACCGGCGCAAGTAAATTGCACAACGCACAGTACAGTGTGCGAGATAAGTGTGTGGATGCCATAAACAGAGTATTGGCCTCCCCGTGGCCAATTTGAAGCACACACTTTTTGCGCTAATATGGCGGCTACACCTTTTACTTTGACTGGCTGCCTGCCACAATGTTATTGTTGTTGTTGCACTTAAGTAGTCATAGTCGCAGTTGTAGTCACCATGCCGGTTATATCGGGCGTATGAGTAATCACACAATTTCAGTAATTGCGCGCACAAAACAGCAGCAACAAGCGGACAAACGGACAAACAGCAACGACAACGACAACAACACAAGCTAGCTATACAAATTACAAACACAAATTTCACAATATCCGTCATTGCACCCCGTCGAAAATTAAATCGCGGACAAATCGCCAGCAGCCGTCGCAGTCACTGTGTGCCGAGCCATTGATGAATGATTTGCTGGGATTCAGCTCACTGGTTCACGGAACTTTTGATTAAATTAAATGACACAACTACTTACAGTAAATGCTTAAATAAAGTGAGCTTAAATTGAATCACCTCTTTTAGAGCTGCATTTAATATTAAACTAAAATTCTTATTTCTTTTCTTCAGTTAAAGTTATACTTTTGCAAAGTAATAATATTTTACTTAAAATTCTATTATTGTGGCTGAAAATTATAATTCTTTTAATCAAAGCATTTAATTCATTTAATTTACATTTATAATATATGTATACTGTAGTTTTGCATCCCTGATTTGCAATCTTAATCGCTGGCGCTGATCTTGTTCATCAAATGACTACTTTTTGCATAATTTTCTGTTAACTCCCATTAATTGCAATTAATTGGCAGCAAGGGCTGCCCCCCCGCCGCCGCCGTCGCCGTCGCCACCTGTTCAATCTGAATGGCATTGCTAGCCGGGCCAAGTGTTGATTGGTGTTTGGTGTTTGGGGTGTGGCCGCAATTTGGCATTTGCATATTGCAAATTGCTGCAGGTGCACCTTTCCAAATGTTTTGTATGCAGCCAGGAAGCCCTAAGACAATCAGACAAGCACCCAATGCACAATCACTCACACTCGCAGTTACACTCATAATTCAGCTCATACTCGCAGACTCGAGAGGAAACATCCAGCTGGCTTCAGTTTCACTTTCAATGCACAAAAGTTGCTCAATGTGCAGTCCAGAGCCCCAGAGTCGACCCCCAAGAGCTGCTGCTGCTGCTGGTCAAAAACAAGTTTCAAATGAAAGTAAAAACTCTTTGGCATTGTCTGCGCCTCGTTTTCATCGCTCTTTGCGTTTGTTCACCTGCCCCATTCGATGCGTTTAACTCATTCGGAGGCGCTCATTTCGCCGGCCGTTGCTTGCATTTCAAATAAAAAAGAATTATCATGCTAACTGTTATACAACACACCGAAAATGTTATCACAACACAAGCAAACACATTATGTTGTCCATGCCGTCAGATTTTATGTTGCTTACCTTGTCTTCTTCTGGCTTTCAGTTTCAGTTTTATTTTTGTTTTTCGTTTTCTTTGCCGTTGTCGTCATTTGCTGTACATTTTTGGCTCATTTCGGTGCGACGAGCCATTTATGGTTGTTTAAAATGCAAGAAATTTGACTAAATTGCCAGGCCGACTTTTTTTTCTTGGTCGTGTGTTGCGACTCGCGTGTAACTTGCCACAAGTTCGTTGCCTAAGTCTTTTGTATTTGCCTGCCGGCCTGTGTCAGTTGTTAAAGGAAATTCTAGTCTGCTTTGACCCTGTAACAAATTTTTGTGAATTGCCGATTTGTTGCTGCCGTTTGGAATGCAAACATGCGGTAAATATTTTAGCTGCAAAAAAAATGTATATATAACGGAAATGCGGTCTTAGATTTGCAGAATGAAAATGGAGTAAAGGAAAAATATAATTAATGTTGGTCTGCCAAATAGGAACGAGGGCAGTAAGTTTCATTCAAAAGGAAACTCGGCCGATTGCGCATATGAGTTAAGTGTTTTGGGTTGAACAATTGGTAATAACTTCAAAAACTACAAATCTTTAAAAATAATGTTGGCAAATAAAAAAAGTGAGCAACAACAATAGCGTGCAAATTAAAATCGCATTAATAACAATAATACTAAATTTGTTATTAATTAAAATATGCAATTATTGTGCTCTCAATACAAGTTTCATAGTTTCGTATACAATTATTATATATACACACGCATTTGCCGATAAGAGTACACGCAAACGGTTTTAAAAACCGTTTGTTTGCTTGCTGCTGGGTTTCTTAAGCAGCAGCCCCAATGGAAACCCAAGCGGCATGCGACGATCTGACCCTGACCCACTTGCTGAAGATACTCGCGAGCTGCGACCGACAAAACCTCGGCTCAGTTCATTTCAGTTAAGTTAAGTTCAGCTCGTTAATCTCTAGACCCGTTGAGTGCCCGTGCAAACACAAAACCGTAAAAATAAAAAACTATAGCCGTATAAACACTTGTGTCTATGAATTATTTTGATAATTTTTCAATTAATACTTAAACAATTGCTACAATTTGTAGCTGCCAGAGGCTATATTCATATATACAAAATTCATTGCATCTCTCTCTCTCTCTCTTTGTTTCTTTCTCGCTCTTTTAGCTGCACAAACAAATGTCGCCAGAGCAACTGAGCTCAGTGTTTCATGTGGACACACACGATGCTGTGCCGCAATATGAGCTCGTCCAGCTGCTGCACCACACATCACATCAGGGTGGCTACCAGCGCAAGCGTCGCAGCATCAACGCATCCTTCGGTGCAACGCCGCAGAAGCCAGATCATGTGAAGAAGGATCTGAGCAAAAATGCCTACTACAGCGAGCTCAAGGAGCAGGCGGCCACAGCTGGCGCCGGCAGCGGTAATCATTTGCTTGGCGGCGATGTGAGCAACATCAAGGCGCATAACGTGTCCTTCAGCGCCTTTGGAAGCCACATGAATCTGACGCTGCGCGCCACGCAGGGTCTCTTCAAGGGTGCGCCCCACCAGCTGCGCATGTGGTCGGTGGGCAGTGAACCAAATGCCACACATGGCCTGGATCTGAAGGAGGTGATTGATGAGGAGGTTAGTCTCAGATTTATTCAAAGTATTTTATAGGAAATGTGAAAAAAACTCGCTTTAAGTCATAATTCTGAATTTTTTGAAATTTAATTTGATTTTATTAATTTTTATAGTTAAAGTCAAGAATCTATTAAATTTTTCTTACAAATATATTCAAGTAAATTATTTGGCACACTTCAGCATATTTAATGGCATTCGATAGCCTTTATTGTTATTTGTGTCATTATTATTTACCACGTTTCTGTGGCTACCTTTTGATTGGCTTGCTGCACTTTCATTGTTACATCATGATTTGTAACATTTGTTGTTTTTGCTTTTGTATTCGTGTTTGTTTTTTTGTTTTTTTTGTCTTTTATTATTTTTTTTTTGTTTGCTGTGTGGGTCTAGCTTCGTCTTCCGCTTTGAGTAAACAGACTTTGTAGCTTATTTTGTTTCTTATCAGCATTCGCTTTAGTTGCGCTTCGTTTGCCACTCTTTTGTTGTTTTTTATATTTTTATATTTTTTTGTATTGCCTGTATCTAATCAAAATTAATTGGCCATGTGATAAAGAGATTAGAGCCAAGCTCTTGCCTCTGGGGCTGGGTCTGGCGCTGGAGCTCTGGTGAACTACTGTAGAGCTTGTGTTTAATTACATTTCTTGTTATGCAATTACCGGCTACAAATAAAAGTCAAGGACGTGCGGAAATCGGCTTATATAAAGTAGGTAGCTAGATAAGCACTTGACAGTTGCTGACACTAAACCGAAAATTGATAGCAGTCGACACACATTATGTAAATTATATGAAATATGCAAAATAATAATTATGAACAGTAATTTAGTTTTGATCACAAGTTTCAATTGATTTTTCGACAATTAAGCCATAGTTGCTCTGCAATTGATTGGCACCTTCTTAATAGTTGTACAGTTAGTTTTTTGTTTAAACTGAACGATCTCTTTCACATTGCCTTAAATAGGAAAAACATTTTAATTTCACATAAAACCCACACACGAAACACTTTTCGTGTCTGTGACTTTGCCATGAACATGAACGTGACTTATTTCAATTATGAGTGTTCACTTTCTTTTGCCTCGCTTCTATGTATGTACATATATAGATATATTTACTTTTATTTATAGTTTGTTTACCCATACATATACATACATATAATTATACCCACAATGGATGGGGCGTTACCGCAAGTGCAAGTGAATTTTTTATTATTATTACTTACTAGGTTATTTTTTCTTTGTTTGTTTGGCTTTTTTTTTGTTGTCCCTCATTCCTTGTGAGTTATGATGGCAACTTTAGACAATCGATCGATCGGATTTTGTTATTCGCTTTACCTTCGGCGTTTATTACCAAATGGGATTTGCTGTAGGGAGTCAGTTGTGCATACAGAAATCATTTTAATGCAAGACACAAACTTCGGAAATGAAAGTGAAATGTCATGTCAGGGGACAGGCGACAGACGGAGTGAAATGTTTGCCGGGTCTCTCGATCTCTTAGACTGTTTTGGTCGTCGGTTTGATTGTCGGCTGCTCAGTGATTTATGTGTGATTATTCAACTGTAAAGCCCATGCGAAATGCGGAAAGATTTACGTGAGTCTCTTTATTGGAAGATTTTAGCTTATTTTTAATTAAAATGAAATGCGCTGCACATTTTATGCAACACAGCTGCAAGACCCACACACGACATTTTCCAAGTGTCTGCGATTTGGCAATTATTTTTTCGGCTGCAAGAAAATACTTTGACTCATGCCACAAAAAGCTACACAACCAATGGCCTCCAGTTGTGGACGCCAACAACAACAACATCAACTGCAACAGCTACAAACAACAATTGAATTATTTTATATTTGGCTGTTTGTGATTTTTGTTTGGTAATGGCGGCACTTTGTCAGAGACCTTCCATCAAGAAACATTTATTCTAATTTGTGGCTTGAATTGGATTATTTTTTGGCAATTTTCTTGGGTTTTATATTTTGGTGTATTGTTTGAAATTTACTTGAATTCGAGAACCGCATGCGGCAAATATTCTAGAATCTAGATGACCGTTTAAAAAACCGACCCGGCTGCAAAAAGGTTTCGCTTGTAACACAAAAGACTTAAGCCACAAACAGGTCCAGGGAAAATTTATTTGCTAGCCACAAAATTAATCAAATTGCTGTGAATTTATCGTTGTTTTTTTTTAGTGTCAAAAGTGAATTTTCCAATTTACGGATAGCCTGATTTGAGCCTGCACTTTAACTGCATTTTTTTATTTGGCAGCACCAGTTGCACTCTCCTAGTTATACCCTGTACACATTGAAATTGGGTAATCAGAGATACATTAAGTTGTGCAACTGCTGCGGAATGCGACATTTCCAAACTTTCCACAGCCATAACTTTCTCAAAACTTGGCCGATTTTTAATTCCGAGGTTATTTTGATCATGAAGTCCCCAAGTCCGTAAAAATGACCTTCCCAGACTTCTAAGTGCCATAACTTTGTCAAAACTGACCCGATTTTCAGGTCCGAGGGCATTTTGATAATGGTTTGTCCTCCTTAATAATTCTACATTCAAAGTTGAGAAATTTTTAAAATTCGGATTTCATGTCAAAAGTCATGACAAGGTGAAGTTCTAAGTCTATAAAAATGCCCTTCCCAGACTTCAAAATGCCATAACTTTGTCAAAACTGACCCGATTTTCACTTCTAAGGTCATTTTGATCATGGTTTGTCCTTCCTATTAATTCTACATTCAAAGTTGAGAAATTGTTCAAATTCGGATTTCATGTCAAAAATCATGGCATGATGTTGACATGTGAAGTCCCCAAGTCCGTAAAAATGCCCTTCCCAGACTTCAAAGTGCCATAACTTTGTCAAAACTGACCCGATTTTCAGTTCCGAGGTCATTTTGATCATGGTTTGTCCTCCCTAATATTTCTACATTGAAAGTTGAGAAATTATTAAAATTCGGATTTCATGTCAAAAATCATGGCATGATGTTGACATGTGAAGTCCTTAATTCCGTAAAAATGCCCTTCCCAGACTTCAAAGTGCCATAACTTTGTCAAAACTGACCCGATTTTCAGTTCCGAGGTCATTTTGATCATGGTTTGTCCTCCCTAATAATTCTACATTCAAAGTTGAGAAATTGTTAAAATTCGGATTTCATGTCAAAAATCATGGCATGATGTGAAGTCCCCAAGTCCGTAAAAATGCCCTTCCCAGACTTCAAAGTGCCATAACTTTGTCAAAACTGACCCGATTTTCAGTTCCGAGGTCATTTTGATCATGGTTTGTCCTCCCTAATAATTCTACATTCAAAGTTGAGAAATTGTTGAAATTCGGATTTCATGTCAAAAATCATGGCATGATGTTGACATGTGAAGTCCTTAATTCCGTAAAAATGCCCTTCCCAGACTTCAAAGTGCCATAACTTTGTCAAAACTGACCCGATTTTCAGTTCCGAGGTCATTTTGATCATGGTTTGTCCTTCCTATTAATTCTACATTCAAAGTTGAGAAATTGGTAAAATTCGGATTTCATGTCAAAAATCATGGCATGATGTTGACATGTGAAGTCCTTAATTCCGTAAAAATGCCCTTCCCAGACTTCAAAGTGCCATAACTTTGTCAAAACTGACCCGATTTTCAGTTCCGAGGTCATTTTGATCATGGTTTGTCCTCCCTAATAATTCTACATTCAAAGTTGAGAAATTGTTAAAATTCGGATTTCATGTCAAAAATCATGGCATGATGTGAAGTCCCCAAGTCCGTAAAAATGCCCTTCCCAGACTTCAAATTGCCATAAATTTTCAGTTCCGAGGTCATTTTGATCATGGTTTGTCCTCCTTAATAATTCTACATTCAAAGTTGAGAAATTTTTAAAATTCGGATTTCATGTCAAATGTCGTGACAAGGTGAAGTTCTAAGTCTATAAAAATGCCCTTCCCAGACTTCAAAATGCCATAAATTTTCACTTCTAAGGTCATTTTGATCATGGTTTGTCCTCCTTAATAGTTCTACATTCAAAGTTGAGAAATTTTCAAAATTTCGGATTTCATGTCAAAAATCATGGCATGATGTTGACATGTGAAGTTCCCAAGTCCGTAAAAATGACCTTCCCAGACTTCAAAGTGCCATAACTTTGTCAAAACTGACCCGATTTTCAGTTCCGAGGTCATTTTGATCATGGTTTGTCGTTCCTAATAATTCTACATTCAAAGTTGAGAAATTATTAAAATTCGGATTTCATGTCAAAAATAATGGCATGATGTTGACATGTGAAGTCCTTAATTCCGTAAAAATGCCCTTCCCAGACTTCAAAGTGCCATAACTTTGTCAAAACTGACCCGATTTTCAGTTCCGAGGTTATTTTGATCATGGTTTGTCCTCCCTAATCTTTCTACATTAAAAGATTAGAAATTTTTAAAATTTCTGATTTCATGTCAAAAGTCATGACAAGATGTTGAAGTGTGAAGTTCCATGTTTAACCATGCATGTAAGGGCTGTGTACAAGGTATCTTCTAGTCGCGTACTCTCAACTACTCTCTTTTTTTGTGGTTGATGAAAATAAGATTCGTGCAGAGAAATTTTCGTTTAATACCTGGACAAGCAATGAAGGCAGCGCTGGTTCGTTGGCAACGCCCTAAAAGTTTTCTTTGTAATTTATTTGTGCTGCCACGAAAATAAAGGCAAACACAAGGCGTCGCACGGCACACCCACCTCCGCATTCAATCGATAGGCCCCGCCAAAGGTCAGGCGCAAAAAATTAAATAAAAATACTGCGGCATATAAATAAAGGTGCAGGTTTGCTCGGTTCGCCACAATGGTAGCCGTCTAAATGGGCATAACAAATTTTTCGCAAACAGGAAAATATTTATGCCAGCAAAAACGGTTACGTGGAAGGTGGAAGGCATTGCCCGTAATACGAATAACTACAGAGTCGTGAACCTTCTGCTTGATCATGAAAAGGCTTTAAATAAATTAACATTTAACAGGCTGCCATAAAAGTTGAGACACTGATTCGGTGCACTACAAAAAATGTGGCTTACAAATTGAATGGAGAATTTGCGGAACCCATGTGAAATAAGCTAACAAACCGCTGCAGCTAAAGTGGAATAGAGACAACTGGCAGCAGCCTTATATGGGACAGTAAAATGCAGAACAATCCCCAGTCCTGGGCTTGGCTAACGGCGCAACAAGACGAGTAAGCTCATGCCACAGATACACTGCTGCTCGCCTCTTTGAAATGCGTTTCATGCCTTAAGCCGTACCCAAAAAGCCGCAGCCAATTGAAAGCCCAACTAATTAAGTTTTCAAAACGAAAAAGAAAAATGCATTTTTGATAGATGCCCGCGAGTGTCGAGTGCATAATTAAAATGCTGTTAAAGCAATTGCAGCACCCCGAAATGCATGTGTATATAGTATATATGTATATATACATATGTGTATATATAGTGGATATGGAGTACCTTGTCATTGCAAAACGACTTCCAACTTTGCTGTCCATTTACATTTGGCCGATTTTGAAGCGGCGAAAAGCGGCTTGATTAATGAGCTGGCGATTATGGCCAGCGTTTGGCAGCTGAATGAATTTGAAATTAGCTCACTGTCTCCCACTCGGAAAAGTTGATTCCCACTCCGTCTGCGACCGCATAGAAAGCAGCTCGTTGGCTGCATTTCGCTAGCTTTTTGTTGTTGTTGTTGTTGTTGTTTCTCCCCGATCTGTGCTGCTGCAATCGGTTGCATAATGCTCCCGTGTTGTTGCCTGACAGCCTTTGTTGTTGTTGTTGTTATTGTTGTTATTGTTGCTGCTGCTGGTACTGTTAGCCATGCTCATGTTGCAGTTATTGTTAACGCTGTGCGGCTTGTTGCTTTGTAGGCAACAACAACAACAACAACAATCAGCAAACCGACAAAGTCGATCTCACAACAGTCGAGGTTGTTTCATTCCCTTTTTATTTTTTTTTTTGCGGCTGCCCAAAGTTTGCACTATAAAAGTACGAATACGCTTTTGAGCACCCGTAACGAGTGGTCAGACGCTAGGCATATATATTTTCGTCTGGCTCTTTTTTGCTATTTCTTGAGATTTCTGCTTTGGGAAATTTGCTTATCTGGCGACCACAAACAACACAAATTAATGAATGCGCGGAAGTTTTTGAATTTCGGCGTAATCTTGCTGAAAATGCAAGTAGCGGAAATTTGGGGTTGCAGAAATAATAATAATGAGTGTGTAATCTTGAAGAATACTTTAAAGTTTAAGCTTTTGAAAAACAAAGTAGTAAGAGGAAAATTTAAAAATATTAATATTAATCAACATAAGGCCCATACATTTATTTTGAATTATTAATACATCTTTGCTGTTTGTGACCTTTAAATGTTTATTAATTAGCGGTTAGTCAGCTGGAGTTACAGAATAAATCTTTTGTAACAAAAAATTCATTTATGGTAATTTTCCTAAATATATAAACTCTCGGAATTCTTCTTCAGACATTTTACAGTGTTCAGTTACAGCTTTATTATATTCAACTGTATTCCATATAGCACAAATCCCATTGATTTATTTGTCTAAATATTTTTCAATAAAAAACAAAAAATTCAATGCAATAGTTTACCTTCATTTGAACGAATTGTCTCTCTACACATGATTGGCTACGACAGTTTATGCTGATCCGTTAAGCTTGAGCAGACAATTGAATAAAATCGTATATAATCATAACATTGATCATCGCTGACCGAAATGAAATGTGTAATTAGCCAAATAATAGGCAAACAATGAGCCCAAAAAAGCCTTGGCATTGTGACGGCCAGAAGACCAAAATACCAAGACACCAAAATACCGAAAGACCAAAACCAAAACAAACAAACCGCCTGCACTGAAATCAAGTCAACTGTGCGTTGTATTGTGACTGAAACTGTCTGTGTCTGTGTATGTGCGTGTGTGTATCTGTGTCTGGCATTGTGTGCATAATGGTGCGTAATAAACGCGCACAGCAAATCGAGTAAGACACACACTCACACTCACAGACACACACGCCGATAAATGGAAATCATTATGCGCGCGTCGAGGCGGCAGCCAACGCGTCGTATGCGTAACCAACACCCACACGGCACCGTCGATGTCGCTGTCGATGTCGCTGCTAATGCGTTAATTGTCAGTTAGCGTGGTTAAATGCCCTGTGGATTTATGTGCGTAGTGGCCAGCCACAAAACTCTGGGATTATGTTATTGCAATGTGGGCGTTTTTAAGACAAATGGAAATAAAATGACTTCTAAGGCGACGACGCTTTCATTTTTAACAATGGCAAATTAAATACAACGCTTAGGCTTAAGGCTTTGCAGAGTACTACACACTACCGACCTATGATGAATAAGCGTTTCGCATTTCAAGTTTGCTGCAGACATTCGCACAATAGTTCAAAGGCCAATTTTCAGTTCGTCAAGTTCGCTGCTTAAGTCATTTGTTTTGCTGTGCCCACTTTAGCCTGGTTTTCTTTCTCTTTTGAACCAATTTGCATAGCGGTATGCCAAATGTTGTATGTTAAATAAAGAGCGTTGCCCGGAAGTTGTTAAAAGAGTGAGTGCTGCTTTTACTTTCCTTTGGGGAGTTTTTACTCTCTCATAATAAAATATATAGTAACTGTTTGATCAATTTTGCCAGTTGTGGCTCGGTATTTAGATTTTTGGCAAGAGTATGTCATATTCCACTACTTTCTGTTATGAAGAGAATTAAAAGTTCATTAGCCATTTTGTCTGTCTTATAACACCCACATCGTTCAGTTAGAAAGCTACGCTTTAAATAACAGCACAGTTGTATTTTTGGGCAGCACAATCTTTCATCTAATTGCTGTGAGGGTATTTCTCTCACTGTTAATGAGGCGCAATTTATAAAAATAATATGCGAAATACTTGTAGAAAGGCAACAAATTGTTTGGCGCCAATTTAGTTGAAAGCCCTTGGGGCCAGTCCAACAATCGGACAATCAGACAATCGGACAATCGGACAGTCGGACAGTCGAGAGCCGGCTTTGGTAACTGAAGCGAGGCAACTGAAGTGAGAAGTGCGATTTACATAAGCGCCCAACTGCAGAGCCCAGCATTGAAATTGCAAAACAATTTTAGATGGCATATCGTATCTATCGTATCTGTGGGCAGTGATCTGCATAATGTCTTGTAGCCATTTGTAATTAAAAATCTACGATGTCGTTTATAAAAAATCAGACGCCAAATCGCGAGACAGCAAACAGGCAATTTAAAATTCACAATTCACAGCTAACAATTCATGCAGCCAGTTGGCTAATTAAAACTGCAGCAGAACAAAATCAGCCAAAATGGCTGACAATTGTCAACTAACAAAGGAAATTGGTGCAGCGCCATGCAAAGTCGCCTCAAGAGCACTCAATGAAAAAAAAAAAAATGTTAACAAAAAAGAACTGAATAAAATACGAATAATAAAAATAAAATCGAAATCGGAATCGGTTGCTGGCAACAAGTCTTTGCGGCGATAAGTGGCCACCGGACACTTACAGTTCATAAATATGGCCAAAACACTTGGCCAATGGCTGCAGCGTTGACAAAAGCAGCAAAAAAAACTATGGACAACAAGTGCCTTGATTCTTGGCCAGTTGGCAGCTGAATTAGAAATACAGAAATACAGAAATAAAAAAATTACACAAATACTGAACATACGTGAGCCATTTGGTGTGGGGGTCGCTCTTGTTGCTTTGAACTTATTTCCACAAGGTCGTTAGCCAAGACATGTCAGCCAGCCCCGTTAACAACAACAAATTAAGCTATAAATGCTTGTTGCACATGAAAATTGCTATTTATTGACGGGTGCGTTTGCGTGTCAACACGTTTCGCGGTCAAGCCGCAAGACACCCAACTGCCACGCCCTCCCCCTCCCCCTCCACCTCCTCAAATGCCAGACAGCTCAGTGATTTTATTAAACGCCAGGCAATTTGTACAAATTAACAGCAAATGCGTTGCTCATCACAAGTATGAAACAAAAATGTCGACTCTCTCAAATTCTAGGCACAATTTTGTTTGTTAAGTTTGTGATTTTTGCCCATCATTAAATTCTGTCTTTTGATTTATGAACTCTTCTTAAAACTTTATCTATATGGTAGTTCTTTCTCTGTAATTTTCGATTCTTTTTTACCGACCATCAAACGTATATTCAATTATGCATTTTGATTCGTTTCGTTTCGTTTTCAATTTGAAAACCACATCTTCCGCTGCTGCTCCATTGATCAGTTAACCCCCAGCTGATTAATGGCTTATGCGGTTACTCGAGCTGCTTTCATCGCATGTGAATTTTGGTTGGCTAGTTTTTGGCCAGTGGCTATTTGGTCAGTTTGCAGTGACTTTGATTTTGGCACTTGGCTTAGTTTTATGGCATTTTTCATAGATATTATATTATTTGGCTGAGGCCAGTTATGAAAATGATTTATGCTTGTAATTTGATAGAGCGCCGCGGACAAGTTTTGTGGCTTGGATTTGGCGGCCTGGCACCGAGACGCAGTCAATGCCAAATGCTGATGTCAAGTGTCAGATTACATTTATTTCGATATTTATTACAGAATTAATGGGCAGGCGCAGCGGCAATTAATTTAATTAGTTGCACATTTGATTTTTGAGTGTCCAGTGAACAAATGTTTCAAACACTATGCTAATTCGAATAAAACCACAAATAAATGTTTTAATATCCCCTGGGCCTCAAAACGTAAATTGGGCAACAAACTTCAAATACAAGTTGCCTTGAAACGCTAAAAAGTTGCAAAAAACAAACACGAATGTCGATGTCGATGTCAAAGGATTGCAAGAACCGCGCAGCTGAAACCAGATCAGCAGCCGTGGCCAATTGGCCAGTTGGCCAAATGTCAAAAGCTTAAGCTTTAGTTTAAGCCACATTTTCATGGTCAGGCTGAGAGACATAAGAAAACAGCACGGCACACACGGCGTATGAGTGACGTGCATGCTGAGGCGTCACATTTGCTGACCAAGTGCATAAATCAAAGCGGCCACAGCCGCATAACCCACGCAGCCAACGACTGCTCTGCTCTCCTCTCCGGACGCCGGGTTCCATCGCACCCCAAACAGCACCTCTTAATCTCTGTCCACGTCGCCGTCTCCTTCATTTGCTGCTGGCGCATTTAATTAATATACAGCTGCCTGACCACCACGCTTTAGCTTTGTCTTGGCCACCAAACAGAATAACAGACCAGCATTTTTTTTCACATTTTTTTTTTCTTGTTTATTTTATAAAAAATGACTTTACATTTAGTTTGGCTGCGGCTGCTCTTGTAGTTGATTTTTTGGAATGCTTGGAATGCGAGCATAAAAATTGATTTGTTTATTAATCGAAAGCCGGCGGCTTAGCAAGCAAAACAGAGCTAATATCCTGACCTGCTTAAAGACCATGCTAACAATTTATTAATAACCATTTTTTCTTTATTTGTTGCAGCATCAGAAGCATGAGATTGGCGAGGTATTCCAGGATGAGCAAAATATGGCAGCGATCCTGATGCGTCGCCACATGGAAACGGGCGATTTGATAATGGTAAGTGTACAATTCACATTACCATTTATGCATCCTTCAAGGTCAGCAAACAATCAATAAATGTGCAACAAGAATTTCAATTAGCACGATCCGCCCCCCCCCTTGCCGTTCCACGCCTAAGATTTGCTTATGGCTCTGGTTGTTGTTGTGACAATCGGCTATTGTTGCGATCAAAGTTGGACATTGCTTTTGACTTTGTAGTTGTGGTGGTGGCCACCAAAATGCGGTTGGGTTTGTGCCGCTGTGGGCTGCACTTGGGGCAGTTACAATTAAACGCCTGCCACTTGCGAATAATTTGCGGATTTAGACAATTTCTGCTGATTAAGCATTAATTTATATCGCAATATCTTGGCCAGCAAAACGGCAGCCGTAATGTGAATTGCATGTCGATCGACATAAGACATTGTCAAATGGCCAGCTGCAACAACAACAGCAACAACAGCAGCAACAATAACAAGAAACACTCACGAGTTGTCGTCACAACCAAATCAAGCACCTTGACCAATTTGCTAAAGTGAAAACTTTGATGGCGTATGGGCGATATGCTTATATATAAATTATAAAAGCCAACAAATCTGCAGTTGCTTTGTAAATTGACTAGAACTAAAAGGAATTTATTCAAATTCGTTTCTAGTAACATGCCAAAAAATCAGGAAATTGAGTTTGCAGTCTGTTGCCTTCTACTTCATGTATCTTGTTGTACACATATTCCATTATGCAACTATCACATTCATCAATTATGCAACTCTTTTCGCTTCCTCACAGCAGCTTCATGGTTGGAGGTCGATTCTTGTTTTTATTAACAACTTTAGTATTTTTGCAGATAATAAGTAGCTGATAAATTGCTTCAGCTTTTAATTCCAACACAATTGGCAATTAACATTTAACCTGTAGCGGAAATTGAGCTCAAAATACTTAAGAATTCTAAGTGCAAATATTTGTTAAATGGAACCGCCACTAAACAGCAAATCTGCAAAAAGGAAGTCAATTGTAATTAGCTTGGGAAATTCACACAAAATTCGGCTAACAATGATCACATAAATGACAAGTTCACGGCGTGTCCAAAAACTGAAAGCCATTTGATTGTTAATTTTGTTAAAGCATATCAACGAGTGTATTGGAGACCGTAGCAAATGTCACAATGCCAAAAATTAATGATCAATAATCAAAAATATATATATGTATATATATATATATAGTAATAGGGTCAATCAAACCAATCAGCCATCAGCTATCAGCGTCAAATGGCCAATAAACAAGGCTTCAACTCTGATGACTGTTGCTTCTTTAAAAATATATATATAAATTTTATTTGATTTTTTTGGCAATTTACTGACGTTTTTGCTTATTTTTCAATTTGTTAAACAAAAGTCGAAAATGTATTTTTGATAATAATTACATAGACAAGTTGGCCAAGCAGCCAGCCAATAAAAGGTCAAACAGCAATGTCTGGCCCGGCTTGGCCCACTTGGCCGTCTTGACCGACTTGTTATTGCCAAGTGCGCATTGGCAACCCGCAAAATGGAAAGAAAAAAACAAAATACAAAATTTAACAATTCATAAATAATATGTAGAAAATGTTTGCTCGCTGACATTTTGAAGTGCAAAGCGGCGAAAATTTCGCAAGCCCGCTGCAGCTGTTCGGTCAGCCAGTTGGCAGCTTGGCAACTTGGCTGCTTGGCCGGCTGCCCAGTTGGCCGTCTTCCGGCTTAGCTTTGACCTTAAACGGCATGAAAATAAAAAATATGAAGACGCCGACTTGTAATTAAAAAAATCGACAGAAGATGTCTAAGGCAGCAAGAATTGCGCAATCTCTCGACTCGCCAAATGAAGTTGCCGCTGTGATGACTCTCTGCCATTTTATGGCCATTTAATTAGACTCACCGCATAGTTGGTGCCACAAAATGTGCGTCTGACTTTAGTCACGCTCTTAATTATTGTCAGCAATCAGCTGCATTAAGTACTTATTTCAGACAGTCTGTTTTCGCTCAAGATTGATTAACACCCGCATTCGTGTCATTGTGCATCAGCTTGTTTTTCAGCACAGTGCAAACAAAAGACTTAAGGCACAAACTTGCTGAGAGCATGTTGCCCAATTTTGCGACAAAAAACTTCCTTTGATGTTGTTGCTTGTTTTAATTATGGCTTAGACTGAGGCACGCACTATTTGTTGTTGTTGTTGTTATTGTGACTCGATTACATAAAAAGTCACAGAAACGGTTGCCGCCAACTGGGGCGCCCTGCCCCCAACCCTCTGGCATTTAAAGTTGTGGCGTGCAAGAAACAAAAAAGAGAAGTGAAATACCATTTGAAATGGGCAGCAGCTTGGAGCGTTAAGTTACTCGCTGGGTTGGGCAGTTGAAAGGGAAACGGGGTATCGGTATCGCCCCAATTTGGCCGAGGCACCTTGCTGAGCGCAAGTAAGCAAATAAAATATAATTTTGCCACAAGCAAACAATCGTTTTGGCGCTTTTTGGCGTGTTGAAATAACACAAGAAAACTGCATGTATCTTAATTTCAAATATTTATTTGTAGTCCAAAGTAAAAGAACTTATTTAATGCCATGCTGTATATATATATATAATAATCTGTCACTCATTGTCATATGGTTACATTAGTTAATCAACATGACATTGAATATTTCGACATTCCAAAAATATTCGCTCGGCTGCCCCCCAGCTAGAAACATGGCCATAATCCCCGGCAATGAGATATTGTCTACATGCAAAAGACAAAAATAATATTCATGGTTAATTAAACGCCGTCTCCGCCCCAACATCATTGGGTGCCTTTTATTTATTATTTCTTTTACAAATGTGTGGCAATTAGTTACGCAAATAAAATAAATTGATGACAAAAATGTTGGCGCCTGCTAATTGTTTAATACAATTACAAAGTGCATTGCACTGTGGCCAAAGTGCGTTGAAATTTATCAAAAGATGAAACGAGTTCAAGGTCATACGCACAACAAGACGTCAATCAAACTCAACACCTAAAACGTAAAAAACGTAATCATAATTTTTCTGCACGCCGGACTTTAATGCTCAACGGCTTAACAAATGGCCTGTGCCATTTGGCAGATAAATAAAGCATTTTTGGGGCCAACTGCAAATAACCAAGCTTGATTAATGCTAATTGCGCCAAATGTCAGGCCAGCAGCTGTCCGCCGGTTTTTGTTTAAACAAATTACCCAAAAGGTCGAGCAGCAGATGCAGCCAGATCTCTGCACCAAGTTGTGATCTGTGATCTTATATGACTGTTTGTCTACTAATTAACAACCCCAACAGACAATATCAGACAATGCACTTGGATGATCTCAGCCAAGCACCTGCAACAGAAACTTCTCTCATATTGTTATATTTTTGTTATTTCCTCTAAGCATGTGCTGAATTTATTACCTACCAAGTTGTATTGATTTACTGAACATGTAAATAAAATGTTTAAGACTGTAAAATATTTTATAAATTGAACTCTTAAACGTTTAACGGCTAAATGTAAATTGAAAATACCTTTAGATGTGGTTTAATATTTTTGCTCATTACTCAACTCATTTTTATGATATAAATGTTTAAATATGTGTGCAGCCTTGTCAAAAAGTTTGGATGTATGATAAAAAATACCTGAAGACGTACAAAAAACTAAAAAAAAAATGCTGTTTTAAAAAATTATAAATCAGCTTTAGACCGACATACATTCTTTGCAATGCTATAACTCTTAGTTTTTTTTATATTTATTATACTTTTAATACTAATTACATTATCATAAATTTAAATTTGTTTAATTAAAATATATAAATTTTCTTTGTCTGACTGTTTCTAGTCAAGATTAAATTTAAAAAAAAAAAAAATAAAAAAAATATATTTAAGAGTTTATTTAATGCAGCAACTAAATATCACAAATACTACAGGGAATGCAATATTACCTCATCCGATTGGCATCTTCCTTTTCAGTTTGGCAATCGACGCCTCCGCCTTTTACAGCAGCCTTTAGCTTTGCCCTTTGCATTCACTTTGGCATTTGGCGAGTGCAACGTTAAAGATCAATATGAATGTGGATTGTAACTCTGACTGTGACTGTTACTGTGACTGCTTATGCCATTTGATCAAATAACAACAGTCAAAAGACAACAGTAAATAGCCGCAAGAGAATCAACAGCGAGTCCAATTATTAGGTAGCTGAGGAGACAGAGCACGTTGCCATTTTGGCCACGGGTCTTGGCGTTTTGGGCAACTCTATTAGATACGCGCGCGCATCAGCGTCATTAAGCCAAGAAGTCGTCAAGTCAAGAAGCTTTAAGCCTCAAGCCTCGGTTGGCAGCTAACTAGTTTTCTAGTTGGCTGCAGTGAGCTGCTTCTTCGTCGTCACCTTCTTAACAAATTGTTTACTTTGCTGCTTGGTGTTTCAGCCTTGATATTTACACAGAGTTGAACGTGTCTCTCTGCCACACAATTTCTAAGTGGTATATTTAAATATCGCGCATACGTATAGACAGACGGACAGACAGACAGACAGACAGACAGACCACCGACCACAGTCTTTGATTTGCATCAACTGTTCAAAATCTGTTCAATTTATGTTATTTGCGCTTTTGGGGCGACGACAGGCGCGTTCGTTGCCTAAGTCTTTCGATTTGACATTCACACAAACGTCTGCAATAAAAAGCATCGCTTTTTATGCAGCGACATTTATAACTTATTTGACTTAATTTATGACTGTGTTTGTTAAAACATTATGCACTTTATTTTTAGCATCAATAGCTTAATTGCTTCGGATTGCCGGAGCAGCTTCTAGATGAATCGGATATTGAATATAAGATTTTATAATATTTTGCATGCTGCCTCAGTATACTTTCCACTTGATATAACTCTGACTATGAAAAGTTTTTATTAGCTACTATTTCTCATCGTTGTATATGTAAAACATTTGCATCTAATGAGTTGAGTAATTCGAACCAGTCGTCACATTTCCTACATGAAGCTATTCATTTTGTTGGTCGAAACTAATACATAAATTTTGCAAATTTCACCACGTCTAACGTATCCCATATGTGGGACTTATGGCCAATGCAAATTTCGTTGCCCAACTCTTTCGAGTTTGGCCAGTTGCCGCGCTCGCTGGCTGTAACTAAACTGAAACAAAATTGATCCGACATAACGACAAGCGCATATTCAAACTTGAGGCGCTCGTTGTATGCAGATTGCAAGTCACAAGCGTTTAGCACGCGCCACACAACAACAACAAAATATCACACCCCGGCAACAACAACAACAACAACATGTTGCTGCTGCTGCTGCAATGCTTGCTGGCCAGATCAGCTGCTGGCGATCTTTACGCATGCACCACAAAGGATTAGCCGCGCTCCATTCCACAGACTTTTCAATTATGCTCCACAGACACACACACACACACACACATACATACACATATATAGCTGTATGTGGGGCGCACACTTGTATTATTTAATCAATTTGGGGCAGCTGCTGCTGCTGCTATTTCCTCATGAAAAATGATTTTTAATTGCCAACCCAAAACGGGGACTGCAGCAACCTGATAACAACAACGCCTAGTGGCATATTGCATTTTAATAACGGTACATATCGGTTACGTCAATATTCCTCTCCCTCCCCTCACAGATCACATAAGGCGATTAATAGCAGTTTTCACGCTTCTCAGTGGGGGAAAGTCATTTGGGCCTTAAGTGAATTGAAATTCAAAAGATTGATTGCCGCATTTCAATTGCACAGATTCCCATTAAGCTAATTTTAATAACATTTTCTCAATGCAGTGGGAGATTTTCCAAATTCGTTGCCATTGATCAATTTTGTCGGGCAAAGAATTGAATTAGCGACAGCCTTGGGAGACCTTCACTTTGGCCAAGTAAGTGCAAGGATAACTGCAGCCAGTTAAGTTGACTTGTCTTGATTTTGACTACATCTGACATTGACATGCAACTTCATTAAGCGTCTGGCTGACGACTGAGCCACAGACTGCCCCCCCGCTAACCCCGCTAGCCCCGCTCCCTCTGCTACTGGCAGTACTCGCTGTCAGGCGAAGTTATTGGAGCGGCAACTTTAAAGCGCACTTTGACTTGCCCCGTTCGCATTGAACTTGTTGCCAGCAGCACACACACACACACACGCACGCACACGCACACACACACTACTACATATGCATATGTATAACAAATTATGGCCCAAAAAGTGTGCAGAGTGCGTTAAGCATCTAACAGATACATTTTGCCAAACAAGCCAGTGAGCAAATTAATTTTGATTGCTTTTGATTGCATATTGGCTTAGAACGTCATGTTGCCGTGTGGGCCACGTTCTTGTTCTGGCCATAAGGTGACCATGGGCGGTGCCTGCTCTTGTGTTGCTTTTTATAAATATTCATTGATCGCTCACAGATACAGATACAGATACAGCAGCAGTTACAGATATGTACACACACACACACACACACACACACAGATACATTATCGCTGCCCGAAGGTGGGTTCAGTATTTCTTAGCTGTATTTTTTTTTTAACGAGCTGCTTTATGTAAACAAACTGTTAACACTGCTGGGGTTGTGGCAACTCAGTGATTTGGTATACATGTATGTGTATGTTCTTGTTCTGCTGCTTTAGTTTATGACTACATGCAGTCGCATTGAACACTGATCTTAAGCGCCGATTAGATTTAACCTTGACCAAGATGATAACGAAAAGGAAAAAAAAACAAAGCAAATACAACAGAAACAGCAACAAACATCACAGCCAACACACACCTTAAGAGTTGACTTTTTACTATACTCTGTAAACCAAAAATGGTTTAAAAAACAATTTCAAAGGGGAATCCCTGCCGAACCTGGTTAATATATATACTCCTTATCAGCAGATAAACAGCCATGACCATGTGCGGAAAATATCAATAACACACCAAAATGAATCCTGGATTTAAAATCCCGGATTATAAAATAATAAAATCCATTACAGTTCTTTATGACGTCATCATCTTTGGCAGTAGCAATTGTTTGCCAAAAACCACAAAACAAGCAGCTACAATATTCAGCAACATAGTTGCCTCCGCTGGCGTCTAATGTTCGTGTCATGAATTTGCACAAATTATGCTAATTTCCAAAATTACAAACCACAAAATGATTTTTTTTTTTATTTTTTGGAAGTCGATTGTTTTTGTTGTTGTTGCGGTGGCTGCCAATTTTCGATATTTGCACAGTGAACGCCGATGCTTTTGGGCTATTGTCAGTGGAAAAATAATAATAAAAAAAAATCACTAAAAACAAACATCAGGAGGTGTTAATTTTGATTGTAAGTTAATATCAATGGTTACGTGTGTCTGTGTGTGTGTGTGTGTGTGTGTGTGTGTGTGTGTGCTTTAGTTCAGTGAACTTTTGCGGCGTGGGCAGACTGTCTGAAATGATGCAATGCTGGGGATGTTGGCAGTGGCAGTGGCGCTAAGCGTGCAAACAATGCTCCTAAATTATATGTATGTATATTGATGATGAAATGCTGATGATTTGCGCTCGTTATGCGAAATTAAAAAGCAATTAAGCGACTTAATAATAAGCGGGCAATGGAAGACAATGCCGCATGGCAAATCTCATTATCATCGCATCACAAATCCATCACAGCAATTGACAATTGATTTCTATCAAGTGAGGGCGTGGCACCGTTTTGGGATTTGGCCTCAATGGCCAGAGTGGCAGAGTGGCTGCAGCAGGTGGCACTTTGTTGGCTTGTCCAGCTGATGGACAGACTGGCAACTGCAATGACTTGGTGTGTGAAAGGCTAAGTGCCGTCTGGCCGAATCTGGGATTGCATTCGAACTGTAATAAATAACATTGCCTGTCTGCAGTCTACACTGGCAACACCAGCAGCAACACTGGCAACATCAGGCAACAAGATATAACAATCATGTTGTGGGTGATTACATAAACTAGACAACTAGACAACTTCATTTCAAATGCTGCGTGATTTGAAAGCAATTTGCTGTTTTCCTTGTTGCATAGCCGATATTTACATTTATCAAAACTGAATTAGCCAAGTAGCAACTGGAGCAAAATAACGCACCAGAAAAATGCTGAATGAATTAATTATGCGCTTTGGGAATTACTAAAAATGCCAATTTCAACAGAGTTGGCCATAAACCTAACGGCACAAAATAAATCGCTTTGTAATTTATTAATTGCAATCTGGCATAAACAGCTAGCAAGACATTTTTTTCAAATTACAACTTGTTGCGTTTTCAAAATTACATAACACTCGTTCGGCGGCCCAAAGAACTCGGCAACTCAACAATCCCAAAGTAAATAAATGAGAGCTTAATAAATGCACAAAAACCAAAAACAAAAATAAATAAATAAAACAAAAATTACTGCGGCACACGCCCAAAACGCCTTCGTCTGGTTTTCTAGCTAGCCAAAAGAGTTTTGTTGTTGTTGTTGTTTTCTCTCTTTTGCAATTGCTGCGGCTGTGGCACGTTGTTGTTGCACGTTGCTGTTGCTGCTGAAAAGGCGGAACACATGCATATGTACGAGTAAACAAATTCAAATAAAATCAAAAATAAAATCCAAAATAAAATACGAGCAATCGTTGCGCCCATTTGACGGCGTTCCAGTTGTCAAACAAATTATTGCAAAGAATGTTTTATGCACAGCAGGGGTAGTCCAAATAATTCATAATTTATTTATTTACAATTTTATTTTATTTTATTTATATTGATTTGTTTGCCCTTTCAAGCCGAAACCAGCTCTCAAGTTGAATGCCAATACCAATAGTTTAGCTGACACATTTATCATACGCACCGTGTGCCATTATCTTTAATATATTAAATGCATTTAAATGTCGCAAGCTCAAGCATCTCTCATAATTCAAATGCCCAGCAGCAGCAGCTGGGCCACATTGGCAATTGGTTTTTTTGCAATTGGCGAAACGCACTTTGCGAAAACATGTTGCAACTCAATAGGCGACGCTGCGGCATTGAAGTTGACTCCAAGTTGTAGTCAAAGTCGTAGTTGTAGTTGCAGTGGCACTTGTTGCCTGGCATGTCATCAATGGCAATTTGTTTGCCGCTGCGTTGCCTGCAATTTGTTTATGGCACAAAATTGTTGTTGCGCCTGTTGCTGTTGTTGCTCTTTCTGTTTTTGGCATTTGGCAGACGTTTAATGCGAGAGGACATTGAACTTTGGCGTTTCCTTTGGCATTTACACAACGCCAACTGCACATTCTGGTTCTTAGCACACATATTTTCGTTCAACTGTTAGTTAATGCTGCTTATAAATACATATATGTATAAATCAAGTTTAATCATGCTGACGGACTCAACAGCAACTAGCCACAACTCAAATTCGAGTCACATTTCCGTTTCGTGTTTTGGGCACATTAATAACCACAACTTCAAAGCAACTGTTGTAATTTATATTTAATATTTTAATTATAGCATAGAATTGCAGCGACTTGGCGTGCGCATGATTTAATTAGACCACCTCACCGCGGGGCGTGCCACAAGTGGGTGCCACAAACCCCACACCACCCACGCCCTCCCCCCGTTGGCTAACACAGCCAAACGTTTAGATTGATGAATTACTATAAATTTTAATTGGCACAAATTAAACTATTGCTAAATAGATTGCTTTTATTTAACCTAACCTTTCTCAAGGTCTTTTCCAGCAATTTTATTGTTCCATTTCGATTTCTTAAGCATTTTGTATTTTATTTCGCTAATTATTGCAATTACAAAGGCGATAAAAACCGTCGCACAACAACAACAATTCAAATGAAGTAAAAAGAAAAAGAAAAATATAAACAACTAAACGCCCAAGAAACATTCTTATCTCGATCAAATGATTTGCATAAATTGTGCAGCTATGCAAATTGCAGCTAATTTTTATGACCGCTCCGCCAGGTTTGCCAACTCATTCAGATATATTTAAAATGAAGTATATTTAACCAATGTAGTAAATTATAAATTTTGCGTTCTTGTGCTCTGCGTCACCTGTTAGAAGTCACTTTTATGGTAGGAAAATTGTATAAAACTTTGACATGAAAAGTTTTTCCGTTTTTTGTACATATCAAAGATATTTCTGTTGGCAATGACAGTTAGTATCTGCTTGTAATTTATAAAAACAAATAAACAATAATTATTCGAAAATGCCAATAAAATGGGAAAATTTGAGAACAATAATAAATGCCATCATTTGAAATGTTAAATGTACAAAAATATGTTCCGTAAACTGCAAATTTATCAAGCCTATAAAATCAGACAAATGGAAAAACTTTCAACTGTTTACTTTCTTACAATTGATTAGTTGCCATCAATTTTATTTCTCAACTTACACATTTACTTACAAAGATTTAACCCATTTGAAATCATTTTACAGGAGGGCAGCATTGGTCACGATCTGGTCATTAAGCCATTGCCACATGAGCTGAGTCCCAACAAGGAGCAGGCCCATCACATTGTCTACAAGCGTGAGGCATCCGCCACAGATGATCAAATGAGTGATTTTGGTAAGCATACAATACTTAAATCTTGATATATGACGACCCCGATGCCAGCTATTATTCTATGCAAGCCAAGTCCGCCTTGGCCTGACATTGATCCTCAGTCATGAGGAGCGTAACATTCTTTATTTGTTCCGCGCTAATCGGCATCTTTATCATCATCAACATCATCATCAACATCATCATCATCATCTGCATCGGCATCGGCAGCATGCGCGCATCTTAAGTAATGGGCACATTGAACTAGAAACCATCTCTAAGCTCTAGCATAAATCTGTCATGTCCCAGAGACAGAGAGATCGACGTGCACATGATTAGCATTTCCTGTTCACTTCGAGCGGCTCTTATAATGAGTTCAATGCGAGACATGAACTCTCGATGTCTCCATGTCTCCATGTTGTCGCCGTCCTTCGCCGGATGCATTTACCTTTCTGTGGTTGCTTCGCCGGTGGCGCCAAAATACCAACGTTTTTAATTGGCAGTCGCAGTTGCAGTTGGCAGTCATAAACACGCTGATTTTATGGATGGTATTTCAGCATTTACATGAATTTCGGCTAGCCACAAAAGCAATTTGGCAACAATGCATTTTCGACGGCTGCCTTTTAATGAGCCAAAAATTATATTAAATACAGTTAAATGTGCAGCTACCTGGCTTGAAACGATTACATTTCATATCGCTGTGATTCATTAGCCTTCTCTTCCCTCCTCTCTCTCTCTCTGCAGCCTTCATGGAGCCGGACGATCTGCTGGCCAGCGAGAATCTTGAACGTCTGCAGCGCAGCCAGCGTCGACGTCGCCGCAGCAGCGGCAATAGCCCCGACTTTGAGGATCTCAACGATGAGGATGAGGGCACCCTGGACACCGGGGCGGAGCCACAAACCTCCGAGTCCCGTGTGCGTCCCAGACGCCAGGCCCCGTACGTCATCTATCCCGAGGTCTTGGTGATTGTCGACTATGATGGCTATCGTCTGCATGGCGGCGACAATTTGCAGGTGCGTATATGTGACAGCCGGACAGACGGACAGCTGGACAGTTGGACAGTTGGGATTGCCAAAAGTCTGTACACTCCCAGCCCAGTACGGAGATTTGTAAAAGTTGTTTGCGGCGATATTCAAACCAGATAGAAGGGAACGTGATTTGATATGTGAGATATGTATATAGAAGACAGGCGGCACATATTAATTGAGCTTATATTCGTAGCAAAATAAACAACAACGAAAATGAAGTCTCAGGTAGGCACCTTTAAATTTACATATCAAATGTAAATGAAGCCAAAAACTGACTTAATCTCAATTACGATTTTTCTTAATATTATCATTTCGATTCTAGCTACAAATTTGTCTGCATTAGTTTTGTCTGGCAGTCTTAGCCGTTTCCAACACACACCTTTTTAGTATGCACATCACTCAGTGAAGATTAATGGCGCTGCCTGATCTGGGTGCGATCTTCTTATAGCCTCAGGCGGCTTAGATGAAAGTTGACAAATGCGACAGCTGCAGCTGTTTGTTAGGTCTGATGAATGTGCCCAGACACCAGGCCAGAGGCAAGCAGATGGCAATCAGACAACGATCAACTAGTGGGCGTATAAATCCACATGAAACAACTTCTAAATTCTACTCTGCTTCTTCTTCTTCACAGGTCAAACGCTACTTTATCTCATTCTGGAACGGTGTCGATTTGCGATATCGCCTGCTGAAGGGACCCAGAATACGCATAAGCATTGCTGGCATTATTATCTCACGGGTAAGTACGCAATCCTTACTTGACCCATTACCCAATCCTTGCCTTAAATGGATGACTAACTTTCATTTGGCTAATTGAGTAATCCATTTGGCGAGCTCAACTTTGACCCCCAGCCAAAGGGGAATTTTTGCAAATTGGAGCAGCTGCTGGCCCCAGGCAAACAACCACTTGATCACGATTTAGTTGGCAATCGTACGAAACAAGAGACAAGAGACCTTTAGTCGAGAGTGCCCCACTAGCAGATACCCTGTAGCCAGTTGCACTGTCATAACTTTGTCAAACCCTGACTTTTTGATCTTGGTTTGGCATCTATCTCAATACTACATTTTAGATTTGAAACAAAATTTCTAGCCGAAATTCAAATACAAATTTAACTTTAATAAAATTACAGCTAGGGAAAATTTACATGTAATGACATTTTGCAACTTTCCAAAGCCATAACTTTGTCAAAATTTATCCGATTTTTAAACCCAAGGTCATTTTGCTCATGTTTTCTCCTCGTTATTAATTCTGCATTTAAAGTTGTGAATCTAAGTTTTTCGGATTTATAATACCCTTTCTACTCATTTGGAATGGATACAGGGCATAGAGTTAGAAAGAGAGCGAGAGAGAGACAGAGAGAGATATATAGCAGAAAATACAACAACAAATGCAACGCATGAGCTTCGAATTCGTTTCGCTAGAAAAAATGTGAACAATCAATTTGGCTATTTGCTTGGTCCATAAACAAAGCTAAGCTACAAATTTTAACAAGTTTTTTTTGTTGAGAAGCGTGCAAGCACAGCCAACGACATACGAAAAAAAACGTTGCTAAATGCCTAAGGAATTAGCGACATTTGGCGCACGCGAACAAAAGACTCAGGCAACGAACTTGGCCAGCTGTCAGGCCCAAATAGAAATTGAAACACTTTTAACGAGCTCCAATCCCAATGCAATCCATCATGCTCAGTTATGAGGCTGACGACAGCGAAGGTTTGTCATCAACTACATAATATTAGCTGCAGCAGAGATCCAGCCGAGATCCTTGCAACCGTTATGCGCAGCTTCTTGACGTTGCAACGTTGCATAACGTGACCATAAAACACTTTGACAACATTATTACATCGCCCGCTTGACTTTCTCACACAAATCAGCTGCAGTCCACAGTCGGTCGCACAGTTCAGGAAGCCATTTGTCGGCGCTACACCACAGTGAGAGAATGAGAGAGGGAGAAACAGAGAGAAAGAGAAAGAAGAGTCTGGCAACTGTCGACCCATTGATACACACACACACACACACACACACACACATGTGTGTACCTACGGTTTGCTTGGAAAGTGGTAAATTGGCGCAGTTTTTCTTTACGTGGCTGTGGCACCTGCAACACAGGCCGCAAAGCGGTTGCAGTTGCAGTTGCATCAAGCGGCCCACACGCCGCCGTCGACGCTTTACCCTAAGTACGTCAATTGGTTTTTGGCTGACGCGACACACACACATGTAAACAAAAAATTATTTTAGACAGCATAAATAATGCAGCAGCAGCAAAGTTGTTGTTGTTGTTGCTGCTGCGGCTGCGTTGGTCGTAGTTATATAATCTAATGGGCCGCGACGGCAGCTCAGATTGAGTCTCAGATTTTAGCCCAATTTCATGCAGCGACTTCCTCTTCTATGTCGGCCCACATGTAAACTTACCCATATAAATATATGTATATATGTATCTGACAGATACAGATACACCGGCTGCATCCGTAGCTAAACGTCGACCATGTTTTTGCTCGCTAATTAATGTTGAAATATATTTCGCTGGCCATAAACTACAAATCCGTTTACGAATACGAATTTATGACACCAAATTGTAACATGCTCGACTTCGAATTCAGCAACGACTCGAACTCGAAGTCGGAATCGAAGTCGGAATCGAAGTCGAAGTCGTGGCCAAGTAGTAATTACTCAGAATTTGCAAAAGGGGGCTACAAATTATGCGATATTGCATATCCGATAAGCCGATGAAGTCTGTTTTGCAAATATGCAATCGCTTAATGGAACTGAAAACAAAGTCACGCATTGCAGTCGATGGGTGTGGAGGGGGGCAAAGAGGCGGCAATTATGGCTAGTAATAATAAATTGTTTGACATATTAAGTATCACATGCGATAAATGTTCAATTGGATAAAAGTATGCGTTAAAGATGTGGTTTCAATTTCCAAATGATGAAACTGCAAACTATTCTGAATTACTCGAATAATTGTTTACTTTAAGTAGAACTAACTCACTCTCTCTCTGTCTCTCTCTTTCTCTCTCTCTCTCTCTTCATCTCTCTTTCTTTCTCTCTCTCTCTCTCTCTCTCTCTCTCCCTCCTCTAATCTCATGCTTAGAGACATGTCTCCTGTGCCAGCCCAGCTCCATTAATCATCTTGTCATTTCTTTTCTTCATGTCGTCTGTGGGCAATCATAACAAGTCGTAGCTACAGATTTATAAAGCCAACACCTGAATAATAATAATTAAATGTGTGCGCGTGGGCAGTTGACGTTGTGCTGGGCTACCGAATGAACTTTTATCTGTGACATTTAATTAACATTTTAATTAATTGCTGGCAACTTTCCGTTAGAATTGAGTTACACCTGTACCCACGCCCCTCTCCAAAACCACACCCCCTATCGCCAGCCGTCGCCCGTCGCCTATCGCCAACATATCATACCTTGCGTACAGCCAGGCGACATCCGACAGCCGACAGCCGCCAACCGACAGCTGTACAAGTGTCGAACGCTGCGCTTGCGCCACAAACATTTTTCAATACAACGTTGCGTATACGCAATTTATTATGTGCGTGTCGCTGCATTCAGAAAAAATATAGTGTATATTAGTATGTATGCATGTGTGTGTGTGTGTATGTGTGCATTTAATATGCCAGCAAATTGTAATTTGAGAGCTGTATACTAACTGGGCCTACACTCGATTAGAATTTCAGTTTAGCCATAAATTGAAGTTTGATGCATTATTAAGTTGGCAACATGAAACTAGGTTGGCAGTCGCCAAAGCGCTTAAGCGCCAACTTATTGTTGTCTCTCTCCCTCCCTCTCTCTCTCCCTCTCTCTCTCTCTCTTGCTTCGGTCTTGGAGCACCCAACGCCTATAGATTTATTTGCGGCAGCCTTGCAGATATATTTATTATTATTTTTCGATTGCTTGAACGTTTTGTTGTCATTTAACTTTCAGAGCAAGAATCGATTAATTGCGCAAATTTCAACAACATAAACATTTTGCACTTCGCCCGTTTTAAGTAATTCTGCTGGTTATTTGTCAGCGACTGATTAATTTATGTGAATATTTTCTCAATGGAGCACAAAATTAAATCAAATCAAATCAAATTGAATGGCTACCAAAGCCTTTATGCAACTCCTTTGTACATTGGGGTCAAGTTGTATGGCTTTTCGAGCGGCCTTGTCGTTTTTATGAAAAAGGCAAACAACTAGAAAGAAAGTATATTGTAATAAATATTTGTGTTTTTTTTTAAGAATTCTTGTTTGCATTAAGTGCATGACTGACTTATATCGAGCACATTTGAGGCTGCCAATCAACAATCTCCACTCGGCGTTATCGGCTTGGATTTATCAATGGCCACGGAAATGCCAAGTAATGCCAAGTAATGCCAAGTATTGCATATTGCTGCCACACCCAGACCAGATCCAGGCCCCAAAAATGACACACACACACATACACATCAAAGAATTACATTTTGAGGCTCATATTTGCAAATGTCATAACAAATTCCTGGCTAACGAAGTTTCGTATTCAAGTAGCTGCCAGGCCTAGACCAGGTGTTGGCCCCAGGGCTAACTGTATATACGAGTACATATATATGTAGTATGGGGACATATGTCACGAAAGCGGCAACTGGAAAGCTAAAAAGCTTATCGCCAGTAGCTGCAACTGCAAGTGCCAGAAATACATAAATTACCGTTAAGCAAAACGACAAAAAGGAAAAGTTATATACCACAAAGGCCAGACCCAAAGGCAAAAATGCAAGAGATACAAAAAAATAAGCGAAAACCAAGCAGCGCCGTGGGTGGTGTCCGAAAGTGGCCACCGCCTGTCGCCCAATTCCAATCCCAAATCCAATCCCAATCCCAAAAAAAAAAACAACCCACAGACTGTGTGGGCGCAGCTGCTCGTGCGGTATACAAAACTCAAAGCATATGTCACTGCAGTGGAAGTAGGAGTTGAAGCTGGAATTGGAATTGGAATTGGAATTGGAGCTGACTCTCGGTCTGACTCTAGAGATCTGGAGTTGGGTGGGTGGGTGTTTGTTTGCTTTTTGTGCTGCATGGCTTGGTTGCGCATAGAAATTTAAGCAACTGGCGGCCGGTTTGACAGTTGCCAAAGATTTATGCGCCCTGTAAATTAAATTAAAATATTAAGTCCGAGAGTCGCCAGAGACTTTACATTTAATTACGCACAAAAGCTATTGCAACATTTTGAGACAGGCAAAATAAAATAAAAATAAAAATAAATACTAAAACTACATCCATTTTTGGGAAAGGCAAACCGGTCTCCCAGTTGGCAGCCTGGTTACATTTTAGGTACTACTCGTACTCGCATTCATACTCAAAACTCGCACATGCCAAGCTATTAATGTGGAGGCACCCCAAAAATAAATAAAACTGTGCAACGGATCGTATGTGTAATATTTATAATGGTCGCAGCCACACAAATTAGATTACTTGACAAATTGCTCCGGTTTAATCGAGTGCAATATTCGTGCAGACTGTAAAAGATACTCAAGTATCTTGCAGATGCAAAATGCGGCAGTCGTATTAGTAACTCCCGCAGACTACACTGGAATTGTGTAACTGGCAGGTCAAGTCATCCAGCCATGGTCCTTCAAACTCTCGAGTATCCAGCAGCTTTGTGTGCAACTCTCCTAACATTGTCCGTTGGTGGTCCACACTGTAGTTTCTTCAAGTTTTCCCATGACTTTTGACAGCTCTGGGAAAATTATTTAATTACTGCAAATGTTGCCGACAGCAGCATAGCCAAATGGATGTAGCTGAGATACTCTGACAGACAGGCTGTCCTCTCGCCAAAAGGATCCAGATTCGAATCCCAGGCTGCGGTTTGCATGGATGATGTAATATTGATGTATGAAAACTAGTACGTAATAATAATAATCACCTTCAGCTTTCAGCTTCTTTATGTAACCAAACTTCTGTTGTATTTTATGAAATTGATTTATTACCTGAAACATGTAAAATGCCATCAGTTTATGGTTGCACAAACCCAGTAATCAAGCAAATAGTGGGTTATTGGTCGGAATGCATTAGCTGCCCCCATAAAAGTAACTCAAGTACTCGACACTGAAGAGGCCTCAAAGATGCGCATCCACTTCGATTTGGAATAACCAGCGTAATCAGCGTATATCAGCTGTAGGAGACCACGCAGGCTGCACTAGCATTATTTATCTGATCTTTTATATAATTTCGGTACGATTCGGATAATTCGCAGCAGCAGCAATTTTGTGGCAAACGTGCGTCAAAGTTTCTTGTTGCCTTTCCCAAAAGCTGTTCTCCAAGGTCGCAGCCGGAACATTTAAAATTCTTGATAGTGTTTAGCCGAAAATTAACAAATATTTTCGAGTTTGACGTGGAGACGTGGAGACGTGGCGAAGTGGAGACGTGCCCGCACTAACAATTGATCAATATGTCGAATTGTCAATTATTTTTCTAGTGTATGCCACAATCGGGCAACCTGAGAAGACGAAGTAGAACAAGAATAAATCCAATAGCATAAAGTGCCAAATGTGTGATTTGATTGATATTCCGTAAGAGCCATTGCCAAATTGGCATTGCACAGTGGGACCAAAGTGTTGGCTTCCTCATTCATGAAATACCTAAACATATATTATATGGCAAATAGATTTATTTCGACTGCAGCACATAAACGTCGATAATGCTCGTATTATAAACAATCTTAAAGTCTATATATTATACTTATACTTATACTTATACTTATATTCAGTTGCATTGGCCAGACATCTGCGAGTGGTGCCATATATCAAATAGTTTGGCGCGACACTCGACGACCAAGCGCAGTCACAGTAGTGTATGAAAGTATCTTATAGATACATTTGTAACTACAATTGGCAAATGACTGCAAATCAAAGTCTGTTGCAGCTAGTTGAATTACGTATCTCGGGAAGCGGTGACACTTTGCTAGCATTACTAGCTGTTTATCACCTGCACTTTGGGGCCTGTCCAACGGGTTCTCTATATAGATTATGGCGAGGTATTAACATATTGATTAGCCTAGGGCCTGACATGATTGACAATTGTGTTATAATAATTTATGTAGCTGTCACTTCAAGCAAACACAAACACAAACACAAACACAAGCACACACACACACACACACATAGACACCAATAAAAACCGCCCCTTAGTCACGATAATTGTTGCATGTGCAACAGACAGTTGAAAGTTGCCTTGGGATGCAACAGTAACCGCAGCAACCGCAGCAGCAGCCACAAATTATATAACGCACAATTTGCAACTAGTTTTTGTGCTCTAACAATATTAGAGAGTGTGTGCGAGAGAGACAGAGACAGCGACTCTACACGACTTTGACTTTGCCCCACACACAGGCAACAAACAACAGGCGACACCATTTTCATTTTCGTTTTCATTTTCCATTTTCCATTTCCATTCACAGTGGCATCGTCGCGTCGCTGGTTTTATCGGATCATGGCACGTTTTTCACGTTCACTTGTTTCCGTTTCGCATACAAATTCCGCCATACTCTATTTAAATTTCTCCCCCTTCCCCCTCTCCCGTAACACTATCTCCCCTGACTACATAGCAACTGCAAACTCTGTTGCGGCCTACGCTAAAGTGTTGGACACTTTTAGCGCTGAGTGGGCCATAAATTTGGTCATTTTTCCATTTGTTTGTTGTCTCTTGTCAAATGCTAAGACGATTGCATAATAAACCCAATATAACTGCCTAATGGGCGATAGTTTTCATTATAGGTTAGAGATCTCCGGCCACTATCCATTTATCCATTTTTGTTGTTCTCTGTGCCAATTTAAACTGTGCAAGTCTAAACTTTATCTGAGGTAGAGGCTGAGGCGGGGTGCCCATTGATAACAAAACTACAAATCCAAAAATCACGCCAAAATTGACAAAAAAATTGTCTTGTAAAGTGCCCAAAGGTACTTATAAATGACCTTCCCAGACTTCAAACTGCCACAACTTTGTCAAATCTTAACCGATTGTCAATCCCAAGGCCATTTTGATCAATATTTGGCATCTTCTTTAATTCTACATCTCAAGTTTATGAATTTTGGGAAAAATAATATTTTGGATTTTTTTTTAGAAAAAAGCATAAGGGGGGACCCTTACCATCTTTGATTTTTCAAAAAATAGAATCTTGAAATTTTACGTTTAATTGATTGTGGGTGTCTCAATTAGTATAAAAAACTATACGAAAAGTAATTTTGAGGTGTTTCATTTTTCTGTCAAAAATCACGCCAAAAGTGACAAAAAAATTGGCTTGTTAGGTTCCCAAACAACGAAAAGTTCCTTATAAATGACCTTCCCAGATTTCAAACTTACACAACTTTGTCAAATCTGAACCGATTGTCAATCCCGAGGCCATTTTGATCATTATTTGGCATCTTCTTTAATTTTACATCTCAAGTTTATGAATTTTGGGAAAAATAATATTTTGGATTTTTTTTTAGAAAAAAGCATAAGGGGGGACCCTTACCATCTTTGATTTTTCAAAAAATAGAATCTTGAAATTTTACGTTTAATTGATTGTGGGTGTCTCAATTAGTATAAAAAACTATACGAAAAGTAATTTTGAGGTGTTTCATTTTTCTGTCAAAAATCACGCCAAAAGTGACAAAAAAATTGGCTTGTTAAGTTCCCAAACAACGAAAAGTTCCTTATAAATGACCTTCCCAGATTTTAAACTTACACAACTTTGTCAAATCTGAACCGATTGTCAATCCCGAGGCCATTTTGATCATTATTTGGCATCTTCTTTAATTCTACATCTCAAGTTTATGAATTTTAGGAAAAATAATATTTTGGATTTTTTTTTAGAAAAAAGCATAAGGGGGGACCCTTACCATCTTTGATTTTTCAAAAAATAGAATCTTGAAATTTTACGTTTAATTGATTGTGGGTGTCTCAATTAGTATAAAAAACTATACGAAAAGTAATTTTGAGGTGTTTCATTTTTCTGTCAAAAATCACGCCAAAAGTGACAAAAAAATTGTCTTGTAAAGTGCCCAAAGGTACTTATAAATGACCTTCCCAGACTTCAAACTGCCAGAACTTTGTCAAATCTCAACCGATTGTCAATCCCGAGGCCATTTTGATCATTATTTGGCATCTAGTTTAATTCTACATCACAAGTTTATGAATTTTTGAAAAAATAATATTTTGGATTTTTTTTTAGAAAAAAGCATAAGGGGGGACCCTTACCATCTTTGATTTTTCAAAAAAAAGAATCTTGAAATTTTACGTTTAATTGATTGTGGGTGTCTCAATTAGTATTAAAAACTATACGAAAAGTAATTTTGAGGTGTTTAATTTTTCTGTCAAAAATCACGCCAAAAGTGACAAAAAAATTGGCTTGTTAAGTTCCCAAACAACGAAAAGTTCCTTATAAATGACCTTCCCAGATTTCAAACTTACACAACTTTGTCAAATCTTAGCCGATTGTCAATTCCGAGGCCATTTTGATCATTTTTTGGCATCTACTTTATTTCTAAATCTCAAGTTTATGAATTTTTAAAAAATTATATTAAATAAAACATTTTTTGAATGTTTCTCGCTTATGTAATAAATAACAAATTAACCTTTTTTTACAATAATTAAAATTATTTCTCTTTATTTGCAGGGTCGCGATGCCACGCCCTATCTGGAACGTAATCGTGTGGGCCGTGATGCAATTGATTCTGCCGCCGCCCTCACCGACATGGGCAAGTACCTGTTCCGGGAGCGTCGTCTGCCCGTCTACGATATTGCCGTGGCCATCACAAAGTGAGTATCAACTGTGGCCGGGCAGCCAGTTATGGTGGTATTCTTGTGTTCTTGCAGATTCATTCCGGCAGCAGCAGCAGCAATGTTTTGTTAGCAGCCGCAAGTTAAGGGCTCCCCTTCTCCTTCCCTCACAGTCTTACACTCTACCTTATATACTCTGTACTCTGTATTATCTATCTTAAATTCATGTCTATAATGTATCTACTTATGCGCAGGTATGATATGTGTCGCAGGCGTAAAGGCGGCCGTTGCACCAAAGGCACAGCGGGTAAAAGAATAAACCAAAATCTAAATACAATTATTAAATATGTTAAAGAAAAAACTAAAAAAAACAAAATACCATAGACCACACACACACACACACACAAGTACACTATCGAACAAATGTCATTTGGTTTTTAACATCTCAGAGCTGTTAGTTACAATAGTTTCTAGTTTGTTGCTACATTCTCGTAATTTGCACTAGAAAAAACACTTAACAAAATTGCCTAAAACTGCGTGTGGGTATTAAAAAACACACATTTACATAAATACATACTCCACAAAAATACACACACACACACACACTGACATCTTAGCTAAAGATACGAATTTGAGTTAAACTCGAGGCGTTATTTCATCTACAATAATTTGAGGAGCGGGTTGCTCACAAACCATAAACCGGTTGAGAATTTTACAAATAGTATTTAGTATGCCTTTTGGTTGCTGCATTGGGGTAGCTGATTTGATATGCATAAGTTATGTTGTTACTATTTGTGTTGTGACATTGGTATTATATACACATATTTTGGTCAACATATTGTCCTAATTTTAACGCCTAATTTTTAACGTGAAACAGCTTAAAGTTACAACAAAGTGAACCACCTTAATGCGTTTATTTATTGATTTAACATTTACTTGGCGCGTAGCTTAAATAATTTTTAAAAGTATTTTTACTAGTTTTGTTGATTTTCTTTTAAATGACAACTTGTTGTTTTAATCTCGTGTAGATTTTATTTTTGATTACTGAGTAGTTTTATTTACAGACGAATTAATTTGTTTTTAATTTGTAATATCTGAGCAGTAGTATTTTTATTTGTACCTTCCTTATATTTTTTCACCTTCCTATCTACTCACACTTTTGATTTTTGTTTTTTTTTTGATTAGGCAAATATTTCTTTCTTCTTCTGACCCCAGCAAATATTAAATTGGCTCTCAAACTTTATGCTGTGCTGCTCCAATTATTTTTGCTCCTCTGTTTGTGGGCAGGCCCACAACTAAAAAGACCCATTTAATTTATGTACATACTGGTCCACTACATACTTACATACATACTATGTAAGAAACGAAGCAACGAAATCGAACCCATACTCAAATCTACGCATTTTGAACCATTTTCGCCCGCAGACTTGATATGTGCCGTCGCACCTCCGCATTTGGTGAATGTAATCGCGGTACCGCAGGTAAACACACAACAACAACAACAACAAGCACAATTTGTTCGCTGACAATGTACAGATAAATGCGAAAAAATAGCAACAAAAAAAATAAAATGAAAAAATGAAATAACATTAAAGGCGGCAACCGCCGAACCGAACCTAAAGCGTCGCTCCATCATCTAAAATCAAGCCAATTTAATTGAATTTCATGCACGTTTCTTTGTCTACTTTTTGTTTCTCTATTTGTGTCTGTATTTGTATTCTCTACTTACTCTATTCACTTTTAAGAGTGAACTTAATTTATGTGTTTTGTGTCGCACGCGTTTTGTACAGCAACAAGAACAAGAACCATAAACAACTCTCCACCAGGAGCAAGGAGCAAGGAGCAAGGAATCTGTGCGCATGCGCCTCGCAAATTCAAGCCAAAACCTTTCAAAATCTACTCTGCTCTGCTCTGCAATGCTGTCCAAACTGCTGTATAATTATCTCTTTCTATATCTCTTGATGTGTGTACATATTTTCGCTAGACTTTTGCTTGTTATGATTTTTTTCCCCTTACTGTGTGACATATTTCTAAGCTCTTTCTGACCACTGTGCAATATGTGCACAAATCTTTTGCCATCAATTTCTACATGTGTGTATATATAATAATTTTCAGCATTTTGTATAAACTAAATGTGAAGAATTCTATTATGCTTATTTGAGGATCCAAACAGATACTAGCTTCACTAAAAGAATAAATTGAAATTCGAGGTTTTATTAGATGTTATAACTTGGGTTTTTATATTTTGCCTTTGTACTAATTTGGTATTGGTTTCGGCTATGTGCTTAACTACAACTAATGATAATCGTAACTAAGTTTAACTTAAGCTTTAATACTAAACTCACCTAATGGTTCAAATTGTTTTGGCACATCATCATCATATATATTTTTTAAATAAACCGCTTCTCTTTGAGCCAACATATGCATATATTACAAAAGGCAGTTATTATATAAAAGATAAACGCCGTTCAGGCCATACTGAAATTTGAAAGTAGAAACATAAAAAAAACGAAGGCGTGCATCGGCTTTTATTTTTTGTGTTTAATAACTGCGACAACAAGTAGCGACTACTAGTTAAAAACAACAAAAACAAAAAAGCAAAAACAGAAATGAAAATGAAAATTGTCAACTTCCTGCCTAATTTTTGTCTGTTTTCGCCATTTACGTATGTGGCCCACAGGCTTTGCCTATGTTGGCGGCGCCTGCGTGGTTAACAAGCGGCTGGAGAAGGTGAACAGCGTGGCCATCATCGAAGACACCGGCGGCTTCAGCGGCATCATTGTGGCTGCTCACGAAGTGGGACATTTGTAAGTATACTTTATATTCAAATTCACCACATCTGCATATAAATTCATTATCAACTGTCAAACGGATATATGTGTATGAGTGTGTATACACCACTTCCAAGAGCTGTAAAAAAAACTCTATTAATTTCCGGCGCAACACTCAACAAACTGGAGTGGAAAACTTGTTTGCATTTCCGTTTGACATCATTCGGCGTGCAATTAATCAATTAACATTTCGTTGATTTTCTCGCAACTCAATCAAGTCGGAGTCTCACTAACTCTCTCCCCTCCCCACACACCCCCTCTTTTTTTTGCAGATTGGGAGCCGTGCACGACGGCTCACCACCGCCCAGCTATCTGGGTGGACCGGGAGCTCAGCGCTGCCGCTGGGAGGATGGCTACATAATGTCCGACTTGCGTCACACGGAGCGTGGCTTCCGCTGGTCCGCCTGCACCGTGCAGAGCTTCCACCACTTCCTCAAGTGAGTACCATTTAGTCACATTTTGTGATCCAACAAGCCAACACTGCAATCAACACTTTACAGTGGCGACACTGCAACCTGCCTGCACAATGCACCGCATGAGGACAGCGCCTTGGGCAGATCCCTGCCCGGCACACTGCTCTCCCTGGACGCGCAATGCCGGCGAGATCGCGGCACCTATGCCTGCTTCAAGGACGAACGTGTCTGTGCCCAGCTCTTCTGCTTCGATGCACAGACGGGCTACTGTGTTGCCTACAGGCCGGCAGCGGAGGGTTCCGCCTGTGGTAATGGTTATGTAAGTATGCAATTATATTATATATATAATATATATTTGCTAATTTTTCTCTTCATTCTCAATCAATGTACAGCACTGCCTGGATGGTCGTTGCACCCCACTGCCCTCCAACATAATACCTGACTATGGAAATAATTACCGTTTAGTATACAAGTAAGTACAAATTAGCACTTAACGACTTAACTGTATTGCGTAGTTGGTTCTGTAAGTTTAGTGTTTTATTTTGATCAACAATGTAAATTGAGTACAAAGAACACATACACAGAAAAAAATCAAATTTTAATATGCAAACCTTTTACACCTTTACAAATATCAACAACAACAACAACACAACATAATAAATTATAAACACAAAAACACCAACTGTCAACATAATGTCAAAAAACACACAATAATTTACACAAAACTAGTAAAATCAGCCAGAAAAACGATGCAAACAGCCAATCGGCAGAAGATGTTGAAAATAGTAGTGAGGAAACCGAATCCCAAGAAGATGAAACACAAACCGATAATGATGAGCAGCAGGATGACCCCGACGAGGGCATCAGTAGTAGTGAGGAGCAGGATGACAATAATATACAGCATAGCTCTGCTGCTGCCGCTGCTGCTGCTGCTGCCGTTAAGACCTCGACAACAACAACAACAACAAAGAGAACAACAACGGCAAAAACAAGACCTACAACAACAACAGAGACGGGGCGTTCCAAGAACTTTGAATATTTACGGCGACTGTTCAACACTGACAGCACTGATAATTTGGCATTACTCAACACTCAGTCACAGTGGCTACAAAATGGCGGCATTATGGTCAAAACGCACACCAGCAGCAGCGTCAGCAGCAGCAGCAGCAACAGCAACAGTGGCTCACATTACACAACAACAACAACAACACAACCAACAACAACAACAACAACACAAACACCGAATATATTTCAAATGTATACACATGAATTACGTAAACAAATTGAATACTATCTGCACTTGATACAAACACAACAACAAGAACAAACGCCACAACAATCACAACAACAGCAACAACAAATACAACAGTCCGAAATAGCGTCCAATGAACAATTTTCAATTCCCTTGGTACAAAAACAAATTACAAATTATAGTGCCACCACCAACAACAGCAACAACAGCGGCAATAGCAACCACAATGGCATCAAAGAACAAAACAGCAACAGCAACAACAACAGCGAGGAAGGCAGCAAGCGACAACAACAACAACAGCAGCAACAGCAACAACTAGTTGATGAAGAAAACGAGGCCAATGCCGGCATTGAGATCAATGAAGCAATTGAGCGGCAAAAACGTAAGTTTCACATACAACAAGAACAACAACAACAACAGCAACCACCACCACCACCACGACACTTGACAACACTGCAACATCAACAACAACAACAACAATTGGCAACACCAACAACAACAACATCATCAGCCGCAACATCAGCAGCGCCAACGCCAACAACAAAATCGAAAACAACATCATCGATATTCGATGCATACTTTAAAAAATTTCAAGCATTGCATTTACCAACACTGGATGGTGCGGTCACAGCCACCACTACATCGGTGTCCACCTCCGTCAGCTCATCAACAACAAAAGCGGGCAGCACACAACAACAACAGCAACAGCATAAATTCGATGGCAGCCCATTTCTAAAACGTACGCTAAATCGCAGTAGTATTATCGCATACAAAAATAGTAGTAATAAAGTTAGTAGCAATAGTCATAACTATAGTCAACAACAAGAACAACAGCAACAACAGCAACAACAACAACAACAGAAGCCGCAATTGACATCGCCTTCATATGTGACAAATTACATTGGCGATAATACCAACAATTTGCCAACGGTGTTGGACAATGTGCCAAGCACAACAACAACAACAACCACAACAGCCATACAACAACAACAACAACAACAAGAACAACAGTCAACAAATGGCAACAAAAAACCCAAAATCAAAACACAAAAACTGATACGCCGCACACGAGTCATGTAAATTGGGTAAAAAAGAAGAAGGCGTGGCAATTCGAAAGTGGCGACAAAAAACACTGCTACATTACTATTACTACTATATATATATACTATATATACCTAATCGGGGGCAACTGCTTTGTCCGACAACAGCTTCAACAACATCAACAACAACTTTCCAACACTGCCAACGAAACCAGTCGTAACTGTAACTCTCTGCATACCTCTTATAGTCCAGACACACACACAGACACACACGCATATATATATACCGAAACACGCACACATGCAAACCGATATATAACGGTACTTCCCCAACGGTCTGATATCGTTTCGTTTGTTATTTGCTCCCTCGTGCGGTAAGAACAAGCAACCAACAGTTTTTTAGTAGTCTAAAGCTTTGCCTAAAAAGTACTAGTAAAACAACAAAAAAAAAGGGATATTATTCTAAAAACTTAGTGGTATTTGCTGCCTTGCTATACTATCTAGATATAATCGGTAATTGAGGCTTACCAATTCGCATTCGTAATTGGCCATTTAGTTGTAATATCGAATATACTTTAAACATTTGCCGCATGACTACATTACTCGACCATCATCGAGCATCTGAAACATTTTTAAATTTTATAAATATTTGGAAATTTTAGTAGTAGTTTTGGGCTGCATTGTAGTAGCCCAAAAGTAGTGCTTGAAAACGTAGCTCTTAGCATGAATAATTACAGTAAGATTTTAAATATTTTATATGCAAACTTATTCCCATTCCAGTAAAAAATTGTCAGTTTTACTTTCAAGTTTTTTAAAAAATATATATCTTATATTAGTTAGCATCATTTATAGATGTCATTCTCAAAGCCCGAAATACACACATTCAGTACTATAAATGCGGTAATTTATTGACATTTTCATACGGCTTACCATATATATACGCCCGATATCTTTCATACGCTATAAACTCGAAAATGCATCGCCGATACAAAAATCATAAAATTGCTATCTCGATTTTCAACTTCAACTTTCTAACGCTCTTATCCTGTCCATGGAAATTGCATTCAATACATCAATGAAACCAATGCAGACACAAATTGGTAATTAAAATGCACACATACATATTTACACACATACGTATACATTTCGTCATACACACATACACGCACAAACCCATACATATATATACATACATATATAGCCACACATGTATAGCCACACATCAATGAAAGTCGAAAAACATATAAAAACGTAGAGATTAAGGGTACATATGTATTTGAACCAATATCCTTTGGAGAATATTGCAAATGGCGCATGGCGTAAAATCAACTAAACAATAAAACCAAACGCATATTGCATACTAAAATCAACTATAGCAACAATATTGATATCAAGAAAAGCAACAAAACAATAAAAACAAAAAAATTTGGCTATTGGAAACGCATGGAATTCGGAACACAATTTAGCGATTTAATTCAAAATGGTGGCACATACACACCCAAAATGGCGTCTGGCGGCGTCGGCAACAATTTTTCAGACCATAAAACCAAAAAACAACTGCAAACATTTCTCATCTTTGCACGCCTAACATTTATTAAACAACATTTCTACAATAATTTATTAATTTTGCTGTCTTTTGTTTTATTCATAGTGGTTAACTGGAAGCTGTTTCCGTTTTAGTGCACTGTAACCGGGAGGAACGTTTGGAATTGGCACACGTCGGTTTGGTTATTGCCATTGAAATTTGAACAAATGCATGTTTGCCGCTGTGCGAATAGTGTTTTTAGATAGAATTTTTATTTTTATTAATATTATAAATACTATTGATTTGTTTTTAGTTTTAGAAACAACTAATTTAAAATACTTTTTGTTACAAAAGAAAAAAAAGCGCACCCAACTAAGTGAAAATTTTGAATACATGCGACCATTTGTACATGGTAGAATACATATATTATGTAATGTATAACTAAATTAAAAACAATATGATATTTTGTATATAATATATGATTCTGTAAAAAGTTTATACACACTCACTTTGGTATTACAACAAAACATAAACAATTTGATAAATTATTCCTAACGATTTCCAATTTTCCATTGTGATAAAAGATAATTTGTATACTTAACTAACAATATTTATCTTTTTTAGAAAATTGCTTGAAAAGGTGTAAAAATTCTTGATTATTTTACCTAGCCGCACTTTGCCTACTAGAAAACTTACAATTCCAAACATTGTTGTATTAAAATGTAGAAAAGTTGTGCATTGTTAATAATGCGATCAGAAATTTCTAAAAATTGCATTACCTTATCATTGTAAGAATTAAATAGTTTAATAATAATGCCTAAGTGTTAGAATATAGACAACTGGAAATCATATAAAGTGAAACTGTACATTTATCACACACACACACACACACCCAAACAAACAAAAATATAATTTAAGAATATTCATAAAATAAATACATATATACATATAGTATAAATCAAATGAATGCCTTTATTTACATCCGCAACTGAAAGTTTATATATAAAGTAAGTATATTTAAATAAGAGTATCTTTTGGATCCACAGCTGATTCTAGAGACTATGAAGGCTATATATTTTGCAAATTTGTACTCCCGTGAAAGAGTATGAACCACTCTTCCGTATTAATCTTATCTATTCCAATCAAAATCTGAATATCATATCAAAATCGGCTCAACATTGACAAAGCTAAGCTGTTAATGCTTTGAAATAGCTATCTTATCGCAAGTATACAAATTCCATGGCTTGCTATGCCCGAGTCCCAGTAAATGGGTACACGCTTTGCATTATGCGGAGTCACCCCTATATATATATATGTCTTGAACACATACTATTGTATTTAAGAGGGGATTTGTTGCAAAGTCCACTATACTATCTCTACTATGCGCTGATAAGGTCTGCTACCAATATTCATCAAATATTAAGTCGATATATTCTTTTACTGTATTAAGTCCATTCACCCTACATTATTTATTTCACTCCCAAAAAACATAGGAAGAAAATATTAAAAAATTTGTAAAAAAGTAACTTTTCGGCAAGTACATCATATCAGCATTCCAGACTGTCGTTGTTCGTTATATGGTACTTTTTAAGATCCCTTCGTTGGCATTGGCAAGTAGCGATTGTATGTGACCAAGTTCTTGACTAAAGCAGCCAGAGAAAGCATACACACAACACCAGCCGGCATTAGTTTTCCCGATCGATTCCAGCGAGCACCCATTAATCCGGCCAAAAAGAGCGATGTTCCCAATTGGAGCAGCGGACGTGGTGGATCCCCTGAGTTTAAAAAGGCGCCATAACCAAGCACTGCTCCAAACGCAACGCCAGCGCCCAGCGATGGTATAGAACCTGAAAGTTAAGTTTGAAATGTTAAAGTTTTTGTTAACAATTATTAATTACGATTTAATTACCAGCCTTGGCATAACCCATTATGCCGCCAGCGGCCACTGTGGCGGCATATGCAAATCCAAACCAGTCGACAGGCATTTTACAGTTTATATAATTGCAAAAGTTGGTTATTTATATATTATTCGCTGACTTTTGGATTTTTTCTGGCTCGAACTAAGTTCAGCTGTTTTGGTTACAAAAACTTGTATTATGCGTAGCAAAACACTGGGAACAAAATTAGTGGGAACAAAACAGAGTTGCATTGCGTTGTTCAATCGAATGAGTCAAGAGTTGCCAATATTCCCTTAGTATAGTTTATAATTATTTAAGTTCTTTAACACAAATTCCCTTCACTATTGCTTCATTCTTTTTAAATCTCGGGAATTCAAATTCAAAATTCAAAATAATAACATGTTTGCCATTCAAATCCGCTCAAAATATTCATAAGAGCAGCATATAAGTTTAGTGGTGAATCATTATCATATAAAACAAAACGAACGGTATATCTAATTGCATTTTATGATAATTATTAAGCACATTTCTTTGCGATATTATTCCACGATACATCGCGGTGTACACATTTAGTTATCGATATAAATGCGGCCACATTGCTGTCTAGGGTTGGAAAGTTTCTTAAAAAGTGTTGCGAACTAAGCATCCCTATGTACGCATTTTGGGGCTCATAATTTTCACCGAAAAAAAAAACCAAGAAAAACCGAAGCAGTGGCATTATTTGTGAGCGCAAAATATTAACAAACGGCTTTAGCTTGTGTTACATAACGAAAAATCGAAGCTTAGTAAACTTTTAAATAGTTCTAAATAAAAAACGCGGTTTTTCCGGCTGAATTTTTGGTTATTGAGTTTTCCAGTCGCGGGGCGTCAACTTTTCCGGTTTTCAAGCAAAATATAAAAATCTTAGCAATTATGAGTGAGTTTCAAACGCAGCAGGCGAGTTTAAGTCAATCGCAGGCTTTGGCAGCTGCCATTCAACGTGCCAAGCAGGTAAGAAGAAGAAGCAGAGCAAGCTGCTCCCAGGATCAGTCTGAAATCTCAGACTAACTGCTAAATAACTGTATTTGTATATATTTATATAGATTGCCGCCAAAATACAACCAAATCCGCAGCAGGCACAAGGAGGAGGAGCAGCTGGTGGCGACTCCAGTGGTCCAACCCCAGGAGGCGGAGGAGGAGGCGGAGGTGGTGGTAGCAACAACTTTAAGCGACATAACGACGACGGGGACAGCGGACCAGATTGCAAGCGTTCCTTCGGTAGTCCGGATTACGGCCAGAACAACTCCAACATGAGCAGCGGCAGCGGAGGTGGCGGTGGTGGCAGAGGAGAAGCTGGTGGCGCCAATATGACCCAAGCCATTGCACAGGCAGCAGCGGTGGCAGCACGTTTGGCCGCCTGGCCGGCGTCCACATGCGAGGAGCAGGTACGCATCCCGGAGAGCATTGTGAGTGCGTTTGTGGGTCGCAGTGGTAGCGATACCCTCAGCCATTTGGAGGCGGAGTCGGGCGCTAAGCTGGAGCTGATGCAGGATCAGGAGCGCGTAATAACATTGCGCGGTTCTCGGGAGAACTGCACCAAGGGGCGTGAGATGCTGGAGCAGATGGTCATTCGGAATGGTGGAGGCAATGGCAGCTGTGAGGTGCTGCTAACGATAAATATGCCGCCGCCGGGTCCGGGCGGTTATCCGCCGTACCAGGAGATTATGATCCCTGGCGCAAAGGTGGGCCTGGTTATTGGCAAGGGTGGCGACACGATCAAGCAGCTGCAGGAGAAGACGGGCGCCCGCATGATCATCATACAGGATGGTCCCAATCAAGAGCTCATCAAGCCACTGCGCATTTCCGGTGTGCCTCAAAAAGTGGAGCATGCCAAGCAAATGGTCTTGGATCTCATTGCCCAGAAGGATGCCCTGGCCCAGCAACAGCAGCAGGGCGGACGCAGTGGTGGCAGTTCCGGCGGTGGTGGTGGTGGTGGAGGAGGCTCCGATGGGGGCTTCAATAACTTCAACAATAGCAACGGTGGCGAAAGCGTTGAGGTCTTCGTTCCCAAAATCGCTGTGGGCGTCGTCATTGGCAAGGGCGGCGATATGATACGCAAAATTCAAACCGAATGCGGCTGCAAGCTGCAGTTCATCCAGGGCAAGAACGATGAGATGGGCGACAGACGCTGTGTTATCCAAGGCACCCGGCAGCAGGTGGAGGATGCCAAACGCACCATCGATGGCCTTATCGAGAATGTAATGGTAAGAAATAATGCGGAGTCCATCAGCTACAATCTTTATGCTGCAATAATTGTCCAGTTAGATTGGCTGTCAATTCGCTTAAATATGTTTTCCCTTGACATCAAGTAAAAACATTCTTGTGTTTGTCAGAGTAGACCTTTCTTTAGAAACGGCCATGTGACAGCTAATCTAACTGGAATTTAGAAATTTGATGTATAAGTCAATACGAAATACAAAACCAAATAGCTCAGATTCAAATGAGAAGCACCAACAGTTATATAATGGATTCATTTTGTGCTTATCGCTATGTTCGAGTACATTCAAGTGTTAACCTGTGTAATTGTTGTTCACAGCAACGCAACGGAATGAATCGCAATGGCAATGGAAATGGCGGCGGCAGTCAAGGTGGCGGCGATTCAAACAACTCCAACTATGGCTATGGCTACGGTGTGAATCATGCGCAGGGCGGTCGCGAAGAGATTACCTTCCTGGTACCGGCCTCTAAATGCGGCGTAAGTAGAAAAAGTTGATTATGTTGCAGCTAACATTTAATTGATGCACTGCTGCTCTTCTTTTGCTTAGATTGTCATTGGACGCGGCGGCGAGACGATTAAGCTGATCAATCAGCAGTCGGGAGCACACACTGAAATGGATCGCAATGCCAGCAATCCACCCAATGAGAAGCTCTTCAAGTCCAAGGGCTCCACCGATCAGGTGGAGGCTGCTCGTCAAATGATATCCGAAAAGATCAACATGGAGCTGACGGTGATCTCACGAAAGCCCATCAGCGGCAGCGGAGGAGGTGGCGGCGGTGGTGGTGGTGGCGGTGGTGCTGGCTCCAATAATGCTCACCACAATCAGCAACCCGGCGGCTACGGTGGCAATCAAATGCCCGGCGGCGATCCCAATGCAGCCGCTGCCGCCGCTTATCAGCAACAACAGCAGCAACCCTGGGGCGCATATGGACAACAGGGTGGCTGGGATCCAGCTGCTGCCCAGCAACAGCAACAAATGGCCATGGCGGCGGGTCAAGGCCAACCAGGTGCAGCTTCCGGCGCTGCTGGTCAGGATTACTCAGCTCAATGGATCGAGTACTATAAGTAAGTTACAAAGTAACCAAATCAATAGCGAATCCTTACTAATCCCGCTTCTCTCTCCCACATTATAGGCAAATTGGTTGCCATCGCGAGGCAGACATGATTGAACAGCAGATGAAGGCTAAGCAGGCGGTCGGTGGCCCAGGACCCGGCCAACAGGCACCACAGCAACAGCAGCAACCTCAGCAGCAGCAGCCACAGCAACAGCAAAGCGGTGCTAACAGCGCCGACTACAGCGCGCAGTGGGCGGAATACTATCGCAGTGTGGGAAAAGTCGACGAAGCTGAAGCCATTGAAAAGACGCTCAAGACTAAGGTATAGCCTTGAAATTAATGCGACAGTTTAAATGTTTATGTTAATAGCTGTTTATACCCGGATTTCATTAAGCAAAAATATAATTAAGAAGTGCAAATCTATGTAACAGGCAGGAGGAGGAGGGCATCTGCGACCCTAGTATATATATATATTCTTGATCAGCATAGCAGTAGCCGAGTCCGTCCGTCCGTCTGATCTTATAATAATAAAACAATAAACACGGAAAGTTATTGCAGTAAAGTTGTTTTGTCGTTATCAGCAGAGGGAAGCAGCTGCGCTGATGTTTTTCTGCATGCTCATTATTACAAAGATGTGTTAAAGCGTGACATACAAATTTAAAAAAAAAAAAAAAATTTTGGATAAAGTATAAGCTTGAAATGTTGAATTGAAAAAAAAGGACGATCACAAAAATGTGCTCGGGTTTGGCAATCGGTTTAGTTTTGGAAAAGTTATGGCAGTTCAAAGTTCGTAAGGGACATTTAAGAGGCACATTGAATTCATCTTAATGGTATTTTAGTTATGATATTAGATTGTCTCTATTTCTCTGTTCTCTTACAATGACATTCTCTCGCTCGCTATCTCATGCTTTCTCCCTATACAATATTCTTAGGATAAGAACACAATTCCTAAAAATCTAATGATAAAACATGAAAACAGCGTTGTTAATTTATTGATTTGCATCCATAGCAAAACGGAGCTGGAGTTGGCGGCGGCAACAGCGCACCCAATCCGAATCAAGGCGGCCCCAATCCGAACCAGCAGCAGCCCAATGCAGCAGCTGCGGCAGCTGCAGCGGCCGCCGCTGCAGCAGCCGGTGGCTATGCCCAAGGTATGACTCCTAGCCAATATGCACAATATTCACAGTATTATGCTGCAGCGGCTGCTGCGGGTCATCCGCCGCAAGGAGCACCCCAGCCCCAAGGCGGCGCAGCTGGCAGTGGTGGCGGCCAGGGCGGTGGTCCACCAGCTGGATATCCGGGTGGCTATCCGGGCTATGGCGGCTATCCCAGCGGGCCTGCTGGCGGACCAGGTCAGCAACAGGCGCAGAAGTCACACAAGAATGATAAACATTGAGTGGACTGAATCTGATGTGGGTGCCTTGAAATGGTGAGTACATGTTCTCGAATCCTGTCGAGCAACTATGAATTTGCAGTCGCAATGCGTGTTGCTGAATTTCCTTGATTATTTTTGCTTTTTGCCTTGCTTTCTTTCTATACTTTGATAAATACTTTTATGCATTTTTGTATTATTACGATATATATTCTTATGTATGTAATTATCTTCCAACTACTTACTATGTATGATAACCTAACGATATCTTGTTTACCATGCGTAAAACTCTTTGCAGTGAATCATATGATTTGTTCTACTATCCTATGTCTTTTATCCCCATAAAAATTAGCAAATATATTTGAAGCGCGAAAAGATGAGCGAGAAGAGCAATAACAACGAGCGACGACAGTCAAGACAGCCATCAATCAATAAAACTTACAAACAAACAAACAAAACGAAACAAAACAAACAGTCAATCAATCAATCAATCAATTTGCACACTTGAAGCTTAAAGCGTCGCGCTTTGCATAATTGTAAATTTCTGATATATATTATATTAATTATAGGCCAATTACATTGGTTTTTTTTTCATTATAATTTCACTCTAGATGCTAAGTGATTTTGCCTGAAATATTAATTCAATGACAACAAAAAAAAAAAAGAAACGAAATCTTAAAAAAAACACAAAAAAACATAATGCTATTGCTGTCCAGGCTCAGAGATACAAACAAGTTCTGGGACAATACACAAATTACTATTTATAATTATATTTATATTTTACATTCACACCTTATGTATATGCATATTAATTACACATGCATACAATTTATTTCATCGTCAATTTAGGCATCTTGAGCGAAAGTTCCGACAGCTGCCAACTAGCAAATTAGAAGCATATTCGCAAACGTATAACAATGTCCACGTTGGAGTGTGTTTATTCAAAGACAAATATATATATATATATACATAATATTATAACCTATATAAACATTTTGATACCACAAGACGTTTCTCTCATACATTTTAACATAGCTTAGTTTTAACATACATCCATATACATTAAACAAACAATATACGATATAATATGCAATACTACGATCAACGTATCTACTGATCTGGTAAGATTTACAACCTGTCAAATTACCAATTGTCTTATATAACTTTGAATGTGGAACAAAATATGCCTAGGATGATGTTTTTTTTTGTTGTTGTTTTCCTCTTGGATGAAACTGGTTTGTTGATTTGAACAAATTTGTGGTCATATATTGATATTGAACCTATAAACTCATAACAAATTGCTTAACACTTTTTGTTTTCATATTTCAGTTGAGGACATACCAATCAATATATATATTGTTAATTGTGATTACCTTTAAGACATAATTTTGATTTCAGTTCGATTGATAAACTGCTCAGGCAGCAACCATACCATAGAACAGCAAGGGCCCCAACGCAGATTGAATCCTCTCTAATGATTGTCCGGTCTGAAAACTTGGCACCCAAGCAATCCGTTGGCGTTATTTGTTATGTTTTTCATTAATTCACAAACTTGTACCTATAATTTTTGGTAAGATCTTAAATGATAAGTTGTGGTATATGATATGATATGTGTATGAAAAAGTTCATTTATATTTCGATGATGATATGATATTTTGAGTAATTCTATTTAAACATTTCTATATATGTGCAACCTAAACATATGTCTCTATGAATATGTATGTACTTTCAGAGGCCGATCATTAAACCCAGACATCTTCAAACCAGTTCTAAACAGTAGCAAAAAACCGAAATCACAAATGAAAAAAAAAAACAAAAATTAAAAAAAAAAAATAATAATAATTCTTGATAGTATAGAAAAGCGTGCAAATTGGTAAGATTATTTGTTGTTATTGTGTATGTCTTACAAATCTTACAATGAAAACCATAAACATTTTTAATGCGTAAAACATATAACGTAGGTCTGCAATTAAACAAACATGATTATATATTATATATATTTATATGCAATAAATAGCCTAAGTTTTATGTCTCTTCAAAATGATGAATATTGATAATGTTGCAACAGCTGAAAATAATGATAATGCACCCTTTCTAATGAATATATTTGTATAAGAAGTGGGCGTGTTGCAAGATTTACTAATCTCTTTCGCAGCAGCCTTCAAAACATTAAATAAACACATAATATGACTATATAATATATTTATATTGATAAACCCATTACCAAAAGTGCAACGTACACACGTACGTTGTATGCAAATTATGCGTTTCTATTTATTATATTTTTATTTTTAAAATGATTGTTTTTTTTTTGTTTCCTGCCATATATGAAAATCGTTTCTGAGCGTATTTTCAGAGGCGCTGATTTGGATGGGATCTAGGGCCGGGCTTTTGCTTTTATTGAGTCGCTGTCGTTAATTGTTGGGTATGTAGCAGGTCTATGAATATGAATACTAATGAATGCCTTGAAACATTTTGAATATACTACCTGTGTCTCTCTCTCTCTCTCTCTCTATATATATACATATTTTAAATGCCATATCTTATGCACATGTGTACTCGTAATATTGCTGATATTCTATCTATACATACTACAACTATATTTGTACATACATTACATACATACCTATGTGACATGTATATTTCTCTATATATTCCAATAGCCAACCACAACGAATTTCCACGCTGTACTGGCCCCCAAAAGTAGCGACACCAATTGAAATTTTTGATTATATATATTTATAATATAAAACTCAATCTCCACGATTAATAATTGTATATCAGTATGTTGTTTCAAGATATCATTTGTTTGCGATCTATGCGGTTTATATTACCTTTAAATTACGAGTATTATATATCAATATGTATATGTATATAAATATTTTATATTATTATATAGACAGTCGAAGCTTACTACTGAAAAGCAACAATTTTAACCAAATCATAACTTGGGAAAATCGCCAATTTACTTGATATTTCTAGTCTTAGAAATTACGTAAGCTGATCGCTTTGAATTTGGCTTAGCTTAGCTATGTTTTTTGGATGGGGAAGTTGTTTATTTCTTTCAATTTCAGCAGGTTGGCCTTCTGATGCCTGAAAATGGATAGTATTTGATCTGAATATTTGGTAAGTATAAAACACGCGACCTACGACCAACACATACACTATTATGTATCTGCATTTTTGTAGAACCCATTGAAATCCATTTGCGTTACATTTTGGGTCAATATCAAGCCGTTTATTTCGCAATCAAATGATATTTTTGAAATTGATATATATTTCTTTATATTTGATTTAAATTATTGTGCTTTGATCTATTTCCAGGGCCAATTGAGTAACAAATCCTTTAATATTCTATTCAATGCATTTAAACCTAACATTCATTTCTCACAAATTTTTACAAATTATGTGTTTTATTTATCAAATTTACCTTTAACACGTCTTGTCCAACAAAATTGCATATTGATCTTTTTAATATCTGTATGTTGCAGCCTTATCCACGTGATCCACTTACCACCAGTCATATTGACAGGTTTGGTTTACCTTAATCCTTCATATTCGCATAAGCAACATAAGTATGTTACCATTATTTTTAAATGTTGCCAAATATTGCATTTTTACATTTCTCAATAAATTTTTATCTGAAACAAAACTAGAAACGGCTATTTTTTTTCAAGGTTCCATTTTTATTATATTATTATAGTTTAGGATGACTTTTAACATACCCAAAATCAAAATAAAATATGTACATATATATATATATTTAAGAATTTGTATATGAAATAATTAATCCAATATTCGAAAAGCCTGGTCTTTGTAGCCCATTTAAAAAAAAACGCATATTAAACTTTATTTTCTCTCGATATATTATTGATATACATACTTCAATCGTCTTTATTTCCTTAGCGAAACATTTAAATTTAAAACAAAATATCGTTTTACATCTAGGCATCCAATTGGGACGCACGCGGTTTGCGGTTAAGTTAAGTTCTGTATCTGTTCTATAAAGAGAGCGTTCAATAAATTCTATTCGAGTTTGTTCTTGTACGATCCGCCTTAAATCATTTTTCACATCATACATGTTCTTGTACGATCCTGCTAAACTCATTTTTCACATGTACTTTTTATATATGTACTACGTATGCATAATAACGCACATCGAGTTTTATTTCATACTTATTTGGTTTTGAAATTTGTTTCTTTTTACTACAAGAAAACGTACATTGAGATGTGTTTATTTATTTGTGTGTGAAGGTGTTCAAAACATTTATTTGACTCTTGAATTTTCGTTCAATATTTTGTTTTATTTAAAATTTACATACATCTATTTTTGCATGAATATTATTCATGCCACATAATCCTTGCACTGTGCTTATTTCATTATTCATATGTGTATTATGTTGTATGTGTGGGTGTGTGAATCCTAGTTGTGTTTGCCGCTCTACAAGAGAAACCTGCGTTAGTTCTGTCTTCAATCTATTATCAAAGCCAAGCGCTTAAACAAAATTGAAAAAATACCTTTCCAAATAGGGGAAACTAATTTCATAACAAACTGTTGACAGTTAAAAAAGGCCATTCCAAAGCTCCTCAAATAGTTAATGCCCTAATAACTAGGAAAAAGAAATCGGAAAAATAGCAAAAACTGCAGCGTTGCATACTTTACAGTCAGTACAAATTTTGTTCCGAAAATTCTTAATTTAAATCTGTCAATTGAGGAAATGTATTATTCCTATTGCATTCGCTTGACTCCATGCCTAAGTTCAAATACTTATTAGTTTTTACATAGCCGAAAATGTGTGCAGAGTATGTATCAATATCAATTTCGGATTTTGATTTTTAAGGTTTCCTTGCTTTGTTTTTTGTACTGCTGCCAGTGTGGGAATTTTAGATATCTTTTTGTTTTTATTTATCCTCTTTTTCTTAATTTAAAATACATAATTTTGAACGTCAAATCAATCAGCACTACATTTCAATGTATAAATTGTGTGTTTCGTCTGCTTTTGTTTTTACAAGTTTCAATTCTATTTCCGTTTCAGTTTACATTAATTATACACTTTTTGTAGAGCCGTTTGAGAGCGCATGTATTCATAAAGAAAATGAATATAAGTGATTACAAATTACGTTTACATATATACATATTCACATGCATATATGGATAATCGCCTCTTAGTACAAAATAGAAAAAGGACATAATCCGTTTAAGGTAAAGTTTAGTTAGTTTTAAAGAGTACAAATTAAACGCTTATAGGAAAACTAGAGGTTTTTCTTTGTTTCTTGTCGCAGCAGCTCTCAAAAAGTGGCAAAATATATGCCTTTGCGGTCGCTTGTTGTGTTGTTGTTTTTTTTAGTGTTTGGTACAAGTTCTACTGCTTGCTGGCCCATCCCCAGGCTCCAATGCCTCCATTTTTGTGTTGTTTTTATGTTGCAATTAACTGAAAAAAACATTGAGGATTATACTGATGATATCTACCAAATGGTCGGTCGGCTTTTGGCACTTACCGCTTTTACTGTGGCCTTAATGAAATCCTTCTTTTCTGTTAAATCAAAATCTGGGTACTTAGAATAGACTTGTTTGCACACTGTTTTCATGGTAATCTCTTCGAGATTGGCCTTGTCCAAAATCTCTTTGACATAGCCGCGGATCTGCTCGTCCTGCAATGCAAATCAATGTTAAAATAATCAAAGACATTATTGTGGGGTTATATTACCGTTGGGAATGCCAATTTGCCCTTTTTGGTTAATGGCTCGTCCTCATCGGACTCATCCTTGTCATCAGCGTCTTCTTCCTCGGACGTTTCCTTCTTTGACTTTTTCGGTCGACCAGCGGCTGTGACACAAATGAAACACAATTAAAATGAAGTATATTAAAAGAAGAGAATGTTTCAAATACTCACACTTTCCAGCTGGTTTTGACTTGTTATTAGCTTTGCTATTTTTCGCAGGCGTTTCAGGTTTCTTACTCTTCTTGGGACGTTCCTCCTGCGAGATGAAAAAGTATTTAAAGTGTGATATTTTTATAAATCTGGGGAGTAGTGTCACTTACCTCGCTTTGTTCGGTGCCAAATTCGGACAATTCTTCCTCCTCTTCATCCTCTGATACTTCTTCATCTTCGCTGTCAGAGTCCTTACGCTTTCGCGCAGAGGCCACGCGTCCACGTCCTCGCCTGCCTGCCGGAGTGGTCACAGCGGATCGACCACGTTTGCCTGTAGCGGCACGCTTGCGCTTCGGCACCTATAAGAAATCAAAGAATACATGAGAAACCTATTGGTTAACGCAAAAAAAAAGACTTACATCACTATCAGCATCTGATATCTCTGATTCTTCTTCGTCTTCGGAATCTGAATTTCTTCGACGACTTTTGCGCGAAGGGCGTCCGCGACTGCCACGGACCGCAACTTTACGACCGGCTGCAGCTGCTCCAGCAGCACCGCCACCACCACGACCCGCATCAGAATCTGTATTGCCCGATGGATTGTACTACAGGTGGAAGAGAGAGGTAATATGAGTTGGACTAGGGTGTTGAGAGTTGTACCCGACTTACATCTGAGCCGGACTCGGAGTCATCGTTACGTCTTCGCTTAGCCACTGGCACTTTATGCTCGCTCTCGTCGGAGCTTGATAAATCTACATATGCAGACATTTCTGGAAGTTAAGAATATCGGTCAGTAGAAGAATTCCCATGAGTGTAAGGGAAGCTACTTACTCTTGCCAGCCGTGGAACGTTTTGGACGTCCAGTGGAATTGCGAGCTGAGCCTCTGCCGGAGCCGGTGCCTGCGCTCGATTTGGTGCTGGGTTTGCGTTTCTTATCGTCCTCGCTGGCGGCGGCCTGCTCCTCATCATTGTCGATCTCCTCATCGTCCACTTCTTCTTCCTCCTCACCCTGTTCGATGCAGAGCGACTCATCCGGCTCCATTAGAAATTTGAGCACACGTGACGCAATCTCATCCTTGCTGCCCTTGCGATCCAGCGTGAGAATTTCGCAGATGCTACGCAGCGATTTGTTGTCCACTTTCTTAATGGAATCATATTTCTTTTTATATTCCGACGAGTCCTTGGCAAACTCAAAGCCCGCAAAGGAGCGCAGATTCTTTTTCACCACATTGTTCTTGCCCTGAGCGCCAAAGCAGAGCTGCATATAAAAAAATATAAATTGAAATATGATGATACTGAATCTTATTATCTTTGCCCAAGTAACTTACCGAATGTAGCACCTGCAGCCCATCCACGCGCGTTTTGTTGATGTTCTCGTTGATGCGATCGATCTCGGCTAGAGCCACCACATTCTCATCATCCTCGGCCACCTCGTTGTTCTCATCGAGGCCATCGCCATCGCCTTCGTCAGCATCGTCGTCATCTTTCTCGTTCTCCTCCGACTTCTCCACTTTGCCATTCTTGGCCTTGGACTCCGTCTTCTTGGCGACCGCTGACTTCTCCCCTGCTGCTGAGGCAGATCCCGACTTGGACTTGGCACCATCTGTTGCATCAGTTTTCTTTTTCTCTGCAGTGGCTGATGGTTTCTTCTCATCATCGCTAGCCTCGTCCTTGCCATCGTCTGCTTGATCCTCCTCCTCGACTTCTTCATCGTCCTCCTCCTCGTCTTCATCGGCATCGGCATCTGCATCATCATCGTCGTCTTCAGTCTTGGCGGCATTCTTCTTAGCGCCATTATTAACTTTCTTGGTTGCAGCTGTCGGTGCTGGCGATGCTGCCTTTGTGTCCTTCTCTTTTCCATCTGTGGGTAGACAATTTTTATTGATTCATTTAAATTTAGCTGATTTGAAAACAAACATTTACATACAACACAATTTGTATCGTGTTATATTGAAGATAATCTAGTTTTAAGAAAACTATTATTATATCAAACAATGAAATTTTATAGATAGTTAAATTGCCCAAAAAATATATTGAGATATTAAAATTGTCTTCATGCTTGGGAAGTCCAATGCTGGTATTATCGCAAGGAACTATGAAAAATGAAGTTTTAATCTACCTCAGGCGTTTACTATACGTAACCATATCGTTCAGGGTCAAGTATGAACAATAGCCAAGGATATTTTTATATATACAGAGAGAGAGAATTTAATTTGAAAAAGCAACAGCTACAACCATTTTACTTTCTCACATCACACATCATCAAAACCGACAGCAGGGGAATTCGAACCTACACAACACAACTACTGGTGACAAACGAAGAACAAATCAAATGCTTCGCGGCATTTTAGACAGCGACGCCAAAGCCAGCACAGCAACAACACTGGCTAAAAACCTACACACAAGAATTGAGTGAGACGGCGAATTGAAATCGCCGCATTTTACGAAACGCGCGCAAAATTCATTTTATGATTTTTGTTTTTCTCGCTCTTTCTGCACGCATACACACGCATTGCTTGGCTGTATGTGTTGTATGTTGCTTTTATTTACCTGCATCCAATGCTGCTGCGTCTCCAGCAGCTTTTTTATCAGCGACGTCATCAGTAGCGGGTGGCCCTGCATCGCTCTCTTTCTCCCTCTCCTTCTCTTTCTCCACAGCTACAGTTTTAGCTGCCTCGCTTGCAGTTGCTGGTGCCGTTACATTTTCTAGCGACTTCGCATCAACATTTTTTACCTTATCAGCGGCATTTTTTTCTTCTTCCACTTCTGGCTTTGTTGTGTTGCTGGCATCCTAAACGTAAATAAAAAACAAGAGAGCAGAAAAAACACAAATTTAAATATATTTTTTTTTATTTATCTACACTTCCACTACCATCAGACTTTGTGCGTTTTAGCTATTTTATTTGATTTGATGTTTTTTTTTCTTCACACACAAGTTTTCGTTCGTTTTGAGCTTTGCGTTTGTGTATGCGTGTCTATGGGGGCACTGGTGGGCATGCATAGGTTGTCTCGCTCTCACGCACACCGAAAAACTAGAGACAGGCAACATACAAACGCAACGACGCCATGTTTATACACACATAAACGAATCGGTCGCAGCGAAGGGAAGAAGACCGATTTTGTCGAGAGCCAATATTTGTTGCGCTTTATTTGCAATGTAAACACATTTGCATCTTAGCTTTTTTCTATGCGCGTTTGTGACACACACTTCAAACTTGATTTTTATAGAATTTGCAATAATTTACATACCATATTTTCAATGGTTTTATCTTTTTTTTCGTCAGCCGACATGCTTATGCTTATGTGTGTGGCGTTAGGGATGAGTAAATACATCGATAGCGTTGCACTTACGATACCGATAAATGGCGGCAAGCCAAATTGAAATATTTCTATGCCTGCAATTTACTATAACTGGTGTTTTTATTATGCTCTTTAAATAAGTTTATAAATGTAATACATTGAAATTATTGTTGCGCCACTTTGTCTGCTTTGTAAAGCTATGTAATTTGTTTTGGCGCAAACGATAGATTATCGATAAAGTATGTATGCCAGCGACGCGCTGCATTCATAGACACTCACAACAAGACGCGTGCACAACATTTGCAACAAAAAGCGCGCGTAGAATATTTAGCTACTGAAGAAATAAACAATAAACAAAGCAATCAGCTAGTAATAATTATGGGAATTTTGGGGCTTTCGAAGCTTATTGCAGATTTGGCGCCACTCGCCATACGCGAAAGTGAAATCAAAAACTTTTTCGGTAAGTTTATAATTGGTAATTAAGTTTTTTATTTTGAACAATAATTAAGATTAATTTGCATCATTAACGAGGAGCCGGGTTCGGTTCCCAGGCTGTTGGTATATATGGTTGTTGTCAATGTCTTAATCTTAGTTGCTATTAGACTAAGAGCTAATAACTATCCTAAATACTATACTATAATATATACTAAATAACAAAATATATTTGTTCAGGTCGTAAAGTTGCCATCGATGCCAGCATGTGTCTGTATCAGTTTCTGATTGCGGTACGCTCCGAGGGCGCTCAACTGGCGACTGTCAACGGGGATCCCACTTCCCATTTGATGGGCATGTTTTATCGCACCATTCGCCTGCTGGACAATGGCATCAAGCCTGTCTACGTTTTCGATGGTGCGCCGCCGGATATGAAGGCCGGGGAGCTAGCTAAGCGGGCCGAGCGCCGGGGTGAGGCGGAGAAGGCATTGAAGGCGGCCACGGAGGCGGGAGACGAGGCGGAGATTGAGAAATTCAATCGTCGTTTGGTGCGCGTCACCAAGGAGCATTCCCGTGAGGCCAAGGAGTTGCTCAAGTTGATGGGTGTGCCCTATGTGGATGCACCGTGCGAAGCAGAGGCTCAATGCGCAGCACTGGTGAAATCCGGCAAGGTTTATGCCACGGCAACGGAGGATATGGATGCTCTAACTTTTGGCTCATGCAAGCTGCTGCGGTATCTCACCTACAGCGAGGCGAGGAAGATGCCCGTCCGGGAATTTAGCTACGATAAGGTGCTGCAGGGCCTGGAGCTGACCAGCAAGGAGTTCATTGACTTGTGCATCCTCATGGGCTGTGATTACTGCGAGAGCATCAGGGGCGTCGGACCAAAGCGTGCTATTGAGCTGATCAAGAGCTATCGGGATATTGAGACGATTCTGGAGAACATCGACACCAGCAAGTACACCGTGCCGGAGAACTGGAACTACAAGCGAGCCCGGGAACTCTTCATTGAGCCCGATGTCACTGATGCCAGCGGCATTGATCTCAAGTGGACGGCGCCCGATGAGGATGGCCTGGTGCAGTTCCTCTGTGGCGATCGCCAGTTCAATGAGGAGCGTGTCCGTAATGGCGCCAAGAAGCTGCTCAAGTCCAAGCAAGCACAGACGCAGGTGCGTCTCGATAGCTTCTTCAAGACACTGCCCAGCACACCCAATGCCAACGCCAGTGCCAAGCGCAAGGCAGAGGAGGCCAAGAAGAGCGCCAATAATAAGAAGGCCAAAACGAGCGGCGCCGTTCGCGGCAGAAGGCCAAAGTAATTGGCAATGTTATTAACTCTACACAAAATTACAAGTTTAATTTAATTTAAACCACAAAAACGTATATGCTAAACTTTAAACTAATAAACTAATTGCGTACATTTACAATAAACATTGTGTTTTTAATTCTAGTTGGTCTTCTTTGTGTGCTTGGTCGTAAGCAGATAGTTTCTGGCGAGGATGTGCTGATCACCCGAACTGACCAGCCGCCAGCGACTACAGCAAATACTGCTTGGCCAAAGCCCTTAAGAAGCGCGATTTTCGAACCATGGCGCACTCGCGTTTGATTTCCTCATTGTTGTTGGCATTCAGCTCCAAGGTGCCCATCATGGTTATCTGTGGACACAGGAGAAAGTAGAAGAATTAGAGATTTAGAGTAAAAGGTTCCAGCTGAAGATCTGACGTACCGCCTCCAATTTGCGACAGTGTTCACCACGTTTTGCATGCAGATTAACAATAAATTCGAGGAGCGTTGTATCCCATATGCAGCTGTAATATGCATCCATGGCGTCCGTGAAGTTTGATGACTTTTCGCTGAGATTTTTAAACACAATGCCATAGTCGATCTCCTCGAGAAATTGACACAGCACGGTGGCCTGCATGTGGCAGCCCAAATTGGCAGCACAACGTATCATCTTTCGGATTACATAGTCATCTGCCACGTTGCGTTGCAGTGGTATGGTGCAGTAATCGGTGCCCGTAACCAAAGCATTCACATAGCAACGCATTGCGGACTCATTGTTGCCCGTGGCCAGCTCCAGGTCGCCCTTCATCTTCAGCCACGAGATCGTCTGCGGATAGTGGCTAAGTGCCTCGGACAGCAGCCACTGAAGCGTCTCGCAGACGTTGCGCAAGCTGTAGCTATTTGGACTGGGAAAAAGTTTGGATAAGGTGAGAATTGCGTAAGATCAGTGGATTTGTGTGCACCTACTTGTTAATGCTGGTGGGCCAAAGCTGCATGTACTCGCAGCTCAGATCATGATTAAGATCATCCTTCAATATGTTGTGCATCTTGCCGAGCATCGAAATGGCCAATCCGAAGACACTCTGATGTCGCACCCGCTGCAGGAATGCCTGCAGTGAACTGCTGGCACCACTGCCGGCGGCCGTTGATGATGCACGCTTGGGCACATTGAGGAACATGCCGAGCATCAGTTCCCAGGCGTCGCGACACACCTTCTTGGGGCCCTTCATCTTTTCCATTTCTATGAAGGTGGCAGCAAAGGCAACGGCCAATGGCAGGTCCAGCTGCTGAGACCGCTTGTCCAGAAACAGCAGCGGCGGAAAGTCCGTCAGATTGAGCAGCATGATGGCGCAGCTTTCGAGTATCTCCAGTCTTGGCATCACCGCCTCACCCGCCTGCAACATGGCCAAGCACTGTTTGCATCGCGTGCCCAGCGCCTGCAGATCCAGTGGCTTCTGATGCCATTCATCCAGACACTGCGTAATCTGTATGTGCAGGATCTCCCAAGTGATCAGCTTACACATCACCTGCGCACTGCCGCTCGGTTCCTGGCGCTGTGTCTCCGACTTGAGCACGCTCAGCATGGACACCGCATCGATGTAGTTGCCACGCGCAGCCAGCTCCCGCGCCTTGCCCATCAGCACATAGCTGAAGTCCTGCAGGAAGCTCACCGGCATGGCCATAATCACCGTTTTCAGCGGCTGCGGCACATCCCAACTGGGATTAATCGCCCACAGCGGCCTGCCAGGTGCCGTGCCACACAGCTTGACCAGCAGAATCCGTACGCTGTTAGCATTCGTACAGCTGATCAGCTGACGCTCCAGAGCGGCAACATCCACGCGGGTCACTGCAAGGAAAAAAAATCAATGGAATTAGTTTGAATATGAGACAGTGGTGGCTGGAATATTAGAATCGGAACCTACTTTTTGATTGACATATCCAATCGTTGAGCGTAGCCAGTGAATTACTAAGCACGGGCAGCGCTGCCTGCACCAGCTGCTCCTCTAAATCGAGCAGTTCCTGCTTGCTGAAAATGCCCATGCCTCGTACCATAAGCAGCAACTGGCGGCTCTGTTCCAGCTGCTGTTGTTGCTGCTGGTTGAGGAAGCAATCGATCAGAAAGTGTTTGAGTGCCAACTGCTCCGACTGGCTGCAGTGCGTCAAAGCGTCCTGCATGGCCTCCACAATGGGCGGCAGGTAATCCATGTCGCAGAACTTTTCAAAATACTCGACGCTGCCAAAGATGTTGCCCCACTCGAAGACGGTTCGCACCACATTCAGGGCAGCCACCTGGAGCAGCAGCTGGCGCGTCTCCTTGAGCAGACCAGTTGAGATGGCGCCTTCAATGTCCAGCTCCACGTTGCGCCGGCTCACCAATGGAATTTCGCGTGCCCGATTGTCCAGTCGCAGTATGGGCACAATATCCGCATAGCTGTTGAGCAGCGATTGATGGAAGCGTTCCAGCAGTGTGTGCTGCTGGGCACTGATGCCACACGCCTGCAACAGTCCCTCTAGCTCCGTGGGCCGAATGTGGCAGAAGTAAAGCGTTGCTCCAGGTGGCAATGCTTGGAGATTGTTATTGCAGGCGTCGGCCGATTCACGCGCTAGCACATACTGCTTGGTATGGAGGTAGTAATGGGCCAGCTCATACTGCAGCTGGGCGCGAAGCTCCTGTGGCGTGATCAAGTGCATCAGATCATAGTTCTGGGCGGTGTTTAAATTATCGCAATGTAGGGTTACAAAGCTATTATAGTGGAATACATGGAAGAGCTTGTTTTCTGCCGTTGAGCATAGTTGCTCTAAATATTCTATGGAAGGCTGTGTGGGCGTGTCCAGAAACTGTTGCAGCTGATCAAACGTTTGGAACCTGGGGAAGTCAAAACTAGAAAATAGAGCTTGGAAATATGAGCAGGACTTACATCAGCGGACGCGGACCTTTGATGAGCTGCAGCCGAAGCATCATGCGATGGTAAATGGTAAGTGCAAAGCGTGCGGCGCGCTCATTGCCACTGGGAGCTAAAGGGAGAGATGTAAGAGAAGATTAGCAAGATTTGACAGACATATTAAAGGTATTATTATAAGAGAGTCTCACAACAGCGGGCGTTAAAAGCTCATTGCCCAGATACTTGCTCCTATCATCTCCGATCTAGAGAGCCAATAACTAAATATTTCTCTCGACGCCCACATCCTGATTGTAGGAATAAGAGTAGACTTACAAATCTGCATATCGAAGTCACTGGCAAATGGAATGCTGATGGCCCGTCCGAAGCTAATGGTGCACAGATCTCGTAGCAGGCCTAGCTGCATTATGACGGGCAGACTCTTCTCCAGCACATCCAGATCCCAGCGCATCCACGTGGCCACCTTCAGTTCCAGGATCTTCAGTGCCAGCTGTTTGCGTGTCAATTGCAGCGACACCTCCGGTTGCATCTGTTGTTGTTGTTGCTGTACTATGGGTGGCACATTTAGTGCCGCAGAAGCCGCCGGACTGGTTGCATTTGCCCCAACGCTTGCGCCGGATATGTTCTGCAAATCGCTGCCCGGCGTAACGACTGTGGAGGCTATTGCCGTATCCGGCGTCATGCTGATGAACTGCATGATTAGCTCCACGGCACTCGGTTCTGCAGGGAAAATATGTGTCAAGCCATACCATAAATAGAGATATTTAAAATTAATTTTTTACCGGGATTTTTGCATTGCAAGTGCTGTGTAATTTTATTCGGATCCAATAGAAATTCAAACCACAAAACGGTTTCAGCAGCCAGAGGCACTGGCTTTGGCTTCAGTGGGTCTTCCATCGTGTTGTTAAATCAACTCACGGATTTGTGATTCGTCGAACATCTGTTTTCGGCATCAAAAAAAAAGTTAACATTTCACGCTACTGTTATTAACAGTAAGCAACAACTTTTTCCGTTACTGGTTTTTTACATTATCAAAATATATGTGGTCAATTAAAAACAAATAAATTTTAAATATTATTAAAAATATTTTTCCAACTGGCGTCTAGTTTAATAGCGATTCCGCTCAAATTTAAATTTTACAGTTGCTAACAGACATAAAATTAATATGATTAACAGAGTCATAACATGACAAAAACAGAGCACAGCTGATATTTAGCTGTATCGATTAATAATTCGAATGCCGCCCACAGATGGTGAGCGACAATAGCTCCAGGTGTTTTGAAACTTCAACAAATTCTATATAAATTAAACGAATAAATATTATTCCGTTTGCAATTTCGTGACTGTGACTTCTAATCGCTCACATTGAAATTAACTATCGATTAATTACCTAACATAAACTTTCGAAATACGTTTTCAAACACTGCACGCTCAGTGAAGCTCAACAGTTGCGACTTTGGATATTATATTTGAATAAACCTACTGTTAATCCATAACTGCCTGTCAAATCTGAATAGATTGTCAATCCCGAGGCCATTTTGATCATTATTCGGCATCATCTTTAATTCTACATCTCAAGTTTAAGCATTTTTGAAAAAACAAAATTTAAGATTTTTTTTGACGAAAAAAGCATTAGGGGGGACCCTTACAAATTTTGATTTTTCAAAATATAGAATCTTGAAATTTTACGTTTAATTGATTGTAGGTGTCTCAATTAGTATAAAAAACTATTCGAAAAGTGATTTTGTGGTGTTTCATTTTTCTGTCAAAAATCACGCCAAAAGTGACAAAAAAAATGGCTTGTAAAGATCCCAAACAACGAAAAGTTCCTTATAAATGACCTTCCCAGACTTCAAACTGCCACAACTTTGTCAAATCTGAACCGATTGTCAATCCCAAGGCCATTTTGATCAATATACGGTATCTTGTTTAATACTACATCTCAAGTTTCTGAATTTTTGAAAAAATTGAATTTTGGTTTTTTTTGACGAAAAAAGCATAAGGGGGGACCCTTACAAATTTTGATTTTTCAAAAAATAGAATCTGGAAATTTTACGTTTAATTGTGTGTAGGTGTCTCAATTAGTATAAAAAACTATTCGAAAAGTGATTTTGTGGTGTTTCATTTTTCTGTCAAAAATCACGCCAAAAGTGACAAAAAAATGGCTTGTAAAGATCCCAAACAACGAAAAGTTCCTTATAAATGACCTTCCCAGACTTCAAACTGCCACAACTTTGTCAAATCTGAGCCGATTGTCAATCCCAAGGCCATTTTGATCAATATACGGCATCTTGTTTAATACTACATCTCAAGTTTCTGAATTTTTGAAAAAATTTAATTTCGGTTTTTTTTGACGAAAAAAGCATAAGGGGGGACCCTTACAAATTTTGATTTTTCAAAAAATAGAATCTGGAAATTTTACGTTTAATTGTGTGTAGGTGTCTCAATTAGTATAAAAAACTATTCGAAAAGTGATTTTGTGGTGTTTCATTTTTCTGTCAAAAATCACGCCAAAAGTGACAAAAAAATTGGCTTGTAAAGATCCCAAACAACGAAAAGTTCCTTATAAATGACCTTCCCAGACTTCAAACTGCCACAACTTTGTCAAATCTGAACCGATTGTCAATCCCAAGGCCATTTTGATCAATATACGGCATCTTGTTTAATACTACATCTCAAGTTTCTGAATTTTTGAAAAAATTTAATTTCGGTTTTTTTTGACGAAAAAAGCATAAGGGGGGACCCTTACAAATTTTGATTTTTCAAAAAATAGAATCTGGAAATTTTACGTTTAATTGTGTGTAGGTGTCTCAATTAGTATAAAAAACTATTCGAAGAGTGATTTTGTGGTATTTAATTTTTCTGTCAAAAATCACGCCAAAAGTGACAAAAAAATTGGCTTGTAAAGATCCCAAACAACGAAAAGTTCCTTATAAATGACCTTCCCAGACTTCAAACTGCCACAACTTTGTCAAATCTGAACCGATTGTCAATCCCAAGGCCATTTTGATCAATATACGGCATCTTGTTTAATACTACATCTCAAGTTTCTGAATTTTTGAAAAAATTGAATTTTGGATTTTTTTGACGAAAAAGCATAAGGGGGGACCCTTACAAATTTTGATTTTTCAAAAAATAGAATCTGGAAATTTTACGTTTAATTGTGTGTAGGTGTCTCAATTAGTATAAAAAACTATTCGAAAAGTGATTTTGTGGTGTTTCATTTTTCTGTCAAAAATCACGCCAAAAGTGACAAAAAAATTGGCTTGTAAAGATCGCAAACAACGAAAAGTTCCTTATAAATGACCTTCCCAGACTTCAAACTGCCACAACTTTGTCAAATCTGAACCGATTGTCAATCCCAAGGCCATTTTGATCAATATACGGCATCTTGTTTAATACTACATCTCAAGTTTCTGAATTTTTGAAAAAATTTAATTTCGGATTTTTTTGACGAAAAAAGCATAAGGGGGGACCCTTACAAATTTTGATTTTTCAAAATATAGAATCTTGAAATTTTACGTTTAATTGATTGTAGGTGTCTCAATTAGTATAAAAAACTATTCGAAAAGTGATTTTGTGGTGTTTTATTTTTCTGTCAAAAATCACGCCAAAAGTGACAAAAAAATTGGCTTGTAAAGATCCCAAACAACGAAAAGTTCCTTATAAATGACCTTCCCAGACTTCAAACTGCCACAACTTTGTCAAATCTGAACCGATTGTCAATCCCAAGGCCATTTTGATCAATATACGGCATCTTGTTTAATACTACATCTCAAGTTTCTGAATTTTTGAAAAAATTGAATTTTGGATTTTTTTGACGAAAAAAGCATAAGGGGGGACCCTTACAAATTTTGATTTTTCAAAAAATAGAATCTGGAAATTTTACGTTTAATTGTGTGTAGGTGTCTCAATTAGTATAAAAAACTATTCGAAAAGTGATTTTGTGGTGTTTCATTTTTCTGTCAAAAATCACGCCAAAAGTGACAATAAAATTGGCTTGTAAAGATCGCAAACAACGAAAAGTTCCTTATAAATGACCTTCCCAGACTTCAAACTGCCACAACTTTGTCAAATCTGAACCGATTGTCAATCCCAAGGCCATTTTGATCAATATACGGCATCTTGTTTAATACTACATCTCAAGTTTCTGAATTTTTGAAAAAATTTAATTTCGGATTTTTTTGACGAAAAAAGCATAAGGGGGGACCCTTACAAATTTTGATTTTTCAAAATATAGAATCTTGAAATTTTACGTTTAATTGATTGTAGGTGTCTCAATTAGTATAAAAAACTATTCGAAAAGTGATTTTGTGGTGTTTTATTTTTCTGTCAAAAATCACGCCAAAAGTGACAAAAAAATTGGCTTGTAAAGATCCCAAACAACGAAAAGTTCCTTATAAATGACCTTCCCAGACTTCAAAGTGCCACAACTTTGTCAAATCTGAACCGATTGTCAATCCCAAGGCCATTTTGATCAATATACGGCATCTTGTTTAATACTACATCTCAAGTTTCTGAATTTTTGAAAAAATTGAATTTTGGATTTTTTTGACGAAAAAAGCATAAGGGGGGACCCTTACAAATTTTGATTTTTCAAAAAATAGAATCTGGAAATTTTACGTTTAATTGTGTGTAGGTGTCTCAATTAGTATAAAAAACTATTCGAAAAGTGATTTTGTGGTGTTTCATTTTTCTGTCAAAAATCACGCCAAAAGTGACAATAAAATTGGCTTGTAAAGATCGCAAACAACGAAAAGTTCCTTATAAATGACCTTCCCAGACTTCAAACTGCCACAACTTTGTCAAATCTGAACCGATTGTCAATCCCAAGGCCATTTTGATCAATATACGGCATCTTGTTTAATACTACATCTCAAGTTTCTGAATTTTTGAAAAAATTTAATTTCGGATTTTTTTGACGAAAAAAGCATAAGGGGGGACCCTTACAAATTTTGATTTTTCAAAATATAGAATCTTGAAATTTTACGTTTAATTGATTGTAGGTGTCTCAATTAGTATAAAAAACTATTCGAAAAGTGATTTTGTGGTGTTTTATTTTTCTGTCAAAAATCACGCCAAAAGTGACAAAAAAATTGGCTTGTAAAGATCCCAAACAACGAAAAGTTCCTTATAAATGACCTTCCCAGACTTCAAAGTGCCACAACTTTGTCAAATCTGAACCGATTGTCAATCCCAAGGCCATTTTGATCAATATACGGCATCTTGTTTAATACTACATCTCAAGTTTCTGAATTTTTGAAAAAATTGAATTTTGGATTTTTTTGACGAAAAAAGCATAAGGGGGGACCCTTACAAATTTTGATTTTTCAAAAAATAGAATCTGGAAATTTTACGTTTAATTGTGTGTAGGTGTCTCAATTAGTATAAAAAACTATTCGAAAAGTGATTTTGTGGTGTTTCATTTTTCTGTCAAAAATCACGCCAAAAGTGACAATAAAATTGGCTTGTAAAGTGCCCAAAGGTACTTATAAATGACATTCCCAGACTTCAAACTATCACATCTTTTTCAAATCTGAACCGATTGTCAATCCCAAGGACATTCTGATCATTATTTAGCATCTTGTTTAACCCTACATCTCATGTTTATGAATTTTTGAAAAATTAATCAAATTAAAATGCATTTGCATGTCCATCTATTAATGGCTATGTGATTGAGACAATTTTTAATTTGAAGTCATAAAGTTCTTATTTATGCTGGCTATTGCGTATAAATCGATAAAAATCATTGACGATAAAAGAGGAGTACATGAACATTTTTCGTTGGGTTCATTAAAAATGTAAAATAGTTTGATGATATTTGGCTGATTTATGCTAATTTGTTGAATTTTATTTGAGGCGCCCATAAGTCAGACTCATAGTTTTTTATTTGTGTACCCTGTACCCATAAAAATGGGTAAAAGGGGCATAATAAAGTTGAATAGCCGTATTTATATCAAACCGCATATATTTAAGTATATATTTATTTATATACACTCTTGATCTCGGTCGAAAAACTATGACAAATAGTCTATTGAATATTTACATGTTTTTGCATATACATTCAATATATATACATATTGAGATATTTCACTTCTTCTCGTTATGGTAGATGCAGGGGGTTTTTAGTAGTGGAGCATTGTCAACTCTTTCTGTTTTGACTGTGTCTATTTTACACTGAAAGAAATGATTTAAAAACTAAATGGTTAGAGTGCTTACATATTTTGTATTACTGCATCCTCTGTTAGTATTTTATAATATAATTTTTTCTCTTTGGATTGTGTACTTTTAGTATTAGATTAACTAAGAATTTCTGCCAGTGTGGATCCACCATTGCCTACATATTCCCCGTCGTTTTTGGTCTCGTTTTACATAAAACTCCGTCTTGCCGCTTTATCTTGAACTTTATGAGCATTTCATTGCATAAGCTGGAAATAAGTATTTAACGTTCAGGTGATTTTATGCAAATTATGTATATGATTTCCATCGGCTGTCGTTGTTGTTGTCTTTGTTGTTGCTGTTGCTGTTGCTTTTGCTGCTGTTGTTCTTTTTTATGACATTTTTCATACGCTTACTTATGATCGTGTTTGGGGGATCGCTCTTGGCCACGGCCACCAAACCCATAAAATAGTTTATGCAATTTTTATAAACAATTCACCTCCAAAGTAATGACTTGAGCAGCAGTGCTTATAGTGTACATTTATAATTTATTTATATTAATTAATCAGTTAATTTGCTTCAATTCTGACCAAACATTTTATTGTTGCAGATGATATTGTTGGTTATCTTTAACTTATTAATCAGGGGATTGTTTCTTAATTCTTAATTTTGTCAAACATAGTTTTGTTTAAAATTATACAATAAATTAAAAGCACACAGCACAAAAAAGAAATAGCATTAGAATATATATTTAATTTAAAATGTTTCAAATAAAATTAGATGCAAATCTTTCAGTTGCTTGAATTTGAAATTCGTGTTCAATTTTTGGGCCAATAAAAATGTCAAATGCTTTTGTTGTGTATTAGATTTATATTTGCTCAACAAGTATATATGTACAGACATATATTTAGTTTCCTTAAGATGTTGTCTAATTATTAAGAAGTGGATATAAAATAATACATTTCTGGTTTATTAAAATTCATTAATGAAATTCCCTCTACTCTAATCTCAACGGTATTTTCCATCCATATGTCCCAAGTACATACATTTAATCAGTGAATTTGTTTTATGGGATCAAAGTTGGTTTGAACAGAATGCGCACACGCAACAGTTTTGTTGTTGTTGATGCTGTTTTGTATTAATGAAATTATAACGTTGAAAATCTCATCTAAATAGCATTAATTAAGCGCCTGCGCATGTCTCAATAACTTAGGTTATCAGTTCAAATAACACTTGTCGAATTTTTGATTAGAACTAAACGCTTGAGCGCAGTTTCGTCTAATTTCGAGCGAAATCTAGCATAGTGACTAGATGGCAAATTTATTATAATATGACTATTTGTTGCCAGGGGAAGTGACAGACTCGAGCCAAATAAATATTTGCATAATATGCTACACTTTGTTCTCAAATTAATGTAAATTTCTTTGTCTTGCTCGCTTAGTGACTAAAAAAAAAAGCGGTAAATAAAATAGAAAAGAAACTCAAGAGGCGCCTTAACATTTTATGGCATTTAGACAACAAGGCCCTGAAGATTCTATTGATTGAATCGTAAATTTGTGTTTTTTTCATTTTCGATTGGGTTTCTTTGTTTGGATATTTGCATTTTATGCAGGTTGATTAGCTCGTGCCATTCAGAAATGTCAAACTGTTCTGCATATTTATTACTTTGGCCTAGGTATTCAGATATAGGTATATGGATAACTGACTGACCCAGTGAATATCATTTTGTTCAGAAAAGAATTAATAAAAAAAACACTGAACGGAAATCAAACATATCAAACATAGAGCTCACATGACTGACTTTTCAACAAAAACAGCGCATGTGAAAATTTTCTTTATTTTTTTTATATATATTAATTGCACAAAAAGATAAGTATGTATATATAAAAAAAAAATGTAGTAAAAGAAAATGTAGCCGTTTATTTTGTCAGCCCAAACATTGATGTGCTATTTTTTTTTTCTGTTAATATTTCAAAATGTCATTAATAATGCCATAAATTAACTAAATTCATTGCTATTGCTAAATCTTTTACGTATGAAGGAAACAACCCAAGACAAAAAAAGAATAGAAATATGTGAAAAAAGTTTTAAAAATGTTTTTCAAGAATTTCGTGTCTGTCGCCTGCTGGCAGGCGGCATGGAAACAACGACACGAAAATCTTTCAACACTAGTTGACAGCGCCACACACACACACACGTACACACGTACACACGCAAACCTACGCACACCTACACACACCCCCAGACAGACTCTCTCAGAAATAACCCCACCCCACAAAAAATCCGCAGATCCCCAGCTACTCCGCTGGGGGAGGCATAAAACTGTGCAACATCTCTTAATTTCTGACTGAAATGAAAATTGTGCCGAGGTTTTGTGCCGCCGTGTCGCCGTTGATGGGTTCTGAAATGATGCGAGTTCTTTCGTAAAGCGAATACTGAAATGTTTCCACACTTCCTTGTGAAATTAAAACGACAACTAAATGTTGACGCTTTCTATACACCGAACTCGAAATACCCTCGTGTAACTAGTACATTCTAAAATAATCTATTCTGATTTTAGTTTGTTAAAGTTTGCTTGATTTTTTCAAATAATTCTATTTTCAAATTATAAAATACAAATATAAATACTTTATTTTTCAGTATCTGGCCAAACAGTTTGTGGCAGCAAGAATGCCCTTCTGTTTTAGGGGTACATACGTAATGAAAATGTCTTTGTCGCCGCCATGGTCTGCGGCCGTGTGAGTTTTGGACAAATTCTTTCAAAATGTTCAACCGAAAATTGTTCACGGCATTTTTTTTCGAATTTCTTAGCTGTCGCCACACTGAAAATTGTTAAACACACGTATGAATGTGTATATATATAGTATCTATATACATACGTATATATGTATATATATATATATATATATATAAGACATTTAGTGCGTGAAGACGTCGCATTTTGTTCTAATTTCGCCTCCAAAACTTTGTCACTCTGTGCTGTGTTTATTGGTATCATTTTCAACGTAATACTTGCAATTAAGCGTTTCTATTTTGGAAGCCTCGACAATCTGTCCGCCTGTGTTTGACAAAGTTATGCGGAATTTACGGTTCGTGACGCTTGGGAAACGTGGATCATTTGGACCTGGAGCAGCTGTCAGCGAGCTAAACGATCCTACATCAAAATCAAACGAATTCTGAACATAGCAAAGACATGTTTATGTGCGTATTTAGATCTATTGTAATCTTAGAAGTTAGAGACGAAATGTCGAGATATCTATTTCACTGGTCGGATCATCATTTGAACGGTCTTGTACGCATAATTGATTCCTTGCCACTGCACCCAGCAGTTGCCACGTCCCTCAAGATCTGATCCATACTCGCCACCCAAGTACTCGCCATTTAGGTTGCTAAAGGGGAAATTATTGAAATATTAGAATCTATTCAAATGAAGGTGTTTAAGTTGTTGGCTCACCTGTACATGCAACTTTTGTACCACCAGGCACCTGAGAACTTTGCGGCACAGTTCATGGTGCTATTGTCATTGTCCCGATCGAAGGTGCTGAACTTCATGTACTGCTGATATCTGAGCGCATCGCCAGCATTGCCGGAATACCTTCCCAGTGTGTTTAGGCCATAGAGATTGGCATCGTTGCCAATCGCAAACGCATCGTATTTGGCAATGCGACTTTGGCCATGGAAATCCTCGAGATAAACGTACAATTCATTTGCCTGGGCTGCAGTCAAGGCATTCAGCTTATTCAGGCCAATGAAGAAACTGCCATCCAAATCGCCGAAACCCTGTTGGTAGGCAGACCAGTTGCGGAAGAAGTTGATGTTGGCATCCACACGTCGCTGAATGACCAACCAGCCGGTACCGTTCATTTTGGCATCGCAGTAAACGTTGAAGGGTTCGCCGCCATTTAATTGTATCTTATAGATGCCATTCTTCTTGGCCTTGGCATCCTTGCAGTTGGCGGGATAGGTCTTGAATGGTGATATATCCGTAAAGGAGTGGACAGTGGCCACAGTCAGGCACAGCACGGACAGGATTAGGTTAGCAGCTCTCATGTTTAACAACCTTGCACAATAGAACTACGTTGACTATGTGAGCTTTTATAGGATTTGACCATTATATAGGGGACTTTTGATAAATGAGTCATTTTTAGGGATTGATTAGATTGCACAAGACTTCCTAGAAAACTAATTTGCCACTCGAGATTTGCGAGGGTGCTAGTACTCTAACAACTTATCTAGTCTAAGATAGGCTGTCTCGATAATTGATCACTGATCCTAACAAAAAAGCACGCGCCAGAATGCCTCTAAACTGACTAAGGTCTTTAAGGTAAATGAGCACTATTGATAAGATTCTAAGCAAAACAATATAAGTATAATTATCATATTGTAGAAGAGAATGTAAAATGGCAGTAGAACTATTTTACAAACCTATTTTTATGGAGTATACTTTTGGGCGTTTGATTGTTACTTCTTGGTCTTTTACTTCAAATCGTAATTATCAGTTTTTCCACCTATTTTCCGTCTGTGCGGTTATAAAAGGTGATTACTGTGACTAGTCAGCACAAAATTCTCACGACTGATACGATACTTTTGGCATCACATATAGTATAACAATCAGTTATTTAGCATTATGTACGTTTTGTGTCTCTTGTTACTTAATTTTGAATGTTCCTTTCAACAGCATCTACTTTTCAGTGGAAGCAAACATGCGAAGTATGGGGGTCTCTAACGGCTTTGCACACACTCATTTAAACTAGTTTCGATGGATCTTAAACAGGTAAGTGATTTAATTGTTTGCCGATTCACCTTTTGTACTTTTCGAACAGTGAATAGATCGTGCATCTCATCGTATCCCACATGCCGTTCACTTAACCACGTTTTACCGTTTATGTCGCCCATCAATAGTCAAAAATACACCTCGCCAAACAAATAAAAAAAAAAGAAAAGAAAACAACAAAAAAATCAAAGAAACGATCGCGTCTTTGATGGTCCCAGCAATGACACACATTTGTCAAAACGAGCGCACTTCAAAAGGCCGTCAAAGCCAGACAATGTGGCCAAGTGCAGAGCGAGTAAAGGCAAAAGGCAAAAGCCAAAGGCAAAGCCAAATCCAAAATCAAATGCAAAGGCAAAAAACCAAAGCAAACGCAATGGCAAAGACAACGACGACGACGAAGACGAAGACGAATTATAGAAACGGGAAGTTGGCCATACAGAGAAGAAGTTGCTGGCTCACAAAAAGCGCAACAAGTGAAAGACAAATGTGCGGGCCATCAATTGTCAAAGTCAAAACCAAACAGCCAACAGCCAACAAGGCTGACGGATTTCCACTCGTAGTGTGAAATAATTTCACAGATGATTTTTTTCTTTTTTACTTCATACCTGTGCCAGACAAGCATAATGGGTATATACATATAATTGAGCTGTAAACTTGACTTGAATGATTATTAAGCTTAAAGAATTAATAAGTAGAATTGAGCTATTTATTATATTAAAATACTTCCTTTAACTGTCACCAAATTGTTTGAATTTTATAAATTGTTAAAAAAAACTTGTTTCTTGCTGTTGTGTCAATATGTTGTAGAGCAAATAGTACAACACCTTCCCGGAGTTCAGCAGACTTGCAGCCACAACCAGAAACAGCTGAACATTTAGTGTTGCGAACATAAAACAAGAAACAAGAAACAAAAAACCTTCCATTTGCTTTCTTTATTGAAACAGTTGGCATCTGGTCGTATTTCTCTCAATGCCAATGGCTTTTTATGACTAGTTGCCCTGCAGTTATTTATTTTTAAAAAATACCTCTCATTTGAAGTGGCGTAGGGAATGCTTTGCTTATGACTTTCTTTGATCAATGCAAATTAAATCTAGATATTTATGTTGGTCAATAATCAATTGAAATTGCCATAAATTTGTTGAGCACACCTTTTACTAATAGTTGTTATATTCTTAAAAATTATTGAAAGAGTATTTCAAATATACTGTGACTTAAATTGATGAATTTCTGTTTTGTTTTCGTGAAACAAGTGAATTGAATTTGGTAAAGTTGTACAGCTGTTTTGCAGTTGCTTGATTATTTTGTTGGTGTCGAAAAGAACGTTCAATGAGCTTGCAGAAACCGTAAGAACTATAAACCTTTCAGGGCTTTCCTATTAACATTCCCCGATAAACTCACAAATGAACTTCAGGTAGCAACAGGTAGCAACAGCTGCCTCTTCTCCACTATATATATGTATATAGTATACACACAAAGAAGTAGCTGAGGTCTTTCACAGATATACGACTGAATGTACTTATGTCCATATGTATCTGGCACCTCAGTTATATATGTACATATGTAGTACTTATTAGTCTGTTAGTTTGTCTGTCTGCACTTAAATAAATCCTTCAGCAGGCTCGTCAAAAACTGTTTACCATGAAGAGCGTAAGTGGATTTGACAACTGTCAACTGGTCGCTGTCGCAGTCGCAGTCGCAGTCTCAGCTCCAGTCTCAGCTCCAGTCTCAGTTCCAGTCTCAGTTGTTGCCTCTTGCATGCTAATCAGGTGTGGAGGGGGGCAATCCACTCCTGCCTGGGCATTTTCAGCAGGCACTTGACTCTGGTACCTACTTATAAGCACACATGTATGTCGGGTTGTGTACAGTTTTATGTGGGTTGGTGTATCTCCTGTTTCTTTGGTTATCCCAATCATGGTTGCTTTGCCGCTCATTAAAACCCAATACATACTAAATCTCTTTGTTTGTGAAGCGTTTGAGGGTTTTGATATGACTGCCAAGGTTGCAACAGGATATGCATTTGATTTATAGCCTTGGACTTTTGCCTGACTGTACTGACATCGGAGCCCTCAAGTCTGATTCAAGTGTCATATAGTATGGACTTCATTTCGAGTAAACCGAGAAACTCTAGCCAATAACTACAAATATATTTATACATGTATTTAATATTTATTTGATAATTCATTTGATAACAAAATGTCTGCCTCTTATTTTTGCCTTACTTAAATTCTATAATACTTAACTTATGCACCCCTTTCTGGCATTTTATGGGCTCGACTCATATATACATAAATATGTATCTAGGAATTGTAGCCAGAACAACAGGTGAATCCGATACGAGAGTTGGAAATTTATGAAACTTTTTAATTAAGCCCCGACTAGAAGGCGGCTAATGAATTGACTCGAAGCGCATTTGCCATAAATTTTAATTATGCCCAGCGAGCAAATCAAAGAAGAAGAAGAAAACGAAGATGAAGAAGAAACTCCAAGCCACTTGGATCTCTCTCGGATCCGTTTCGATCTTGCAGCTTCCAGCTCCCAGCTCCCAGCTCCCATCTCCAATCGTTAAGTGTGTCACACAGTCAGCGGCCAAATTAAATATTCAAAAATTAACCGAAACGCAGACGAAGCGAACCCAACTTTTGTTGTTGTTGTTGTTGTTGTATCTCTTATAAGCTGTGATTAGAGTAAAAAAACAAAGAACACACACAGAAAAAAACATAAATTAAATAAACCATGAAAACTACTTGGCACCCTCGGCGATTGTATCGATAGTATATTGGCTGGCGTTCGATCGCTGTCAGGACATGCCAATGACCTCTCTCCTAGACCTCTCTCTAAGCAACCACCAACGGCACCAACAGCACCAACAGCACCGCAAACAAAAAACCAAGCCTGGCATCCTTGGCACCACACACTCATATACATATGTATAAGTATATATTTCTACTTATGCTTTATGCTCTTTTCTGGGCTTACCCAAACAGCAACGCTTCATTGGCCGGGCCTGCGATATGAATAGGATAAGATGGGATGGTATAGCAGTATAGTGATATGTAGTATGGGTGAGCCCCACTGCGTTTTGTTGAAGGTGTCAAGTAACCAGCTAAGCGCATGACTTCCTACAAACATATGTGTATCCATACACAGAAAGAAATGCAATAGTTAAATGAAATATGATTATAATTGGTTTTTGTATATTATATTTAAACAATGTTTACAATCCGACACTTAAATTAGGAGGTAAAACTTAAGTTTATAATGTATATTTTTCAGTGTACATAAAGAGTTTAAGTATGTATAATTAATATGTAAGTATATTTAGTACAAAATCCACCAGACTTATCACAGCTATGAGAACTAACTTTGTTTGAGATATTCAGTTTAACTTTAGTTGCCTCTTAAGTTGTTTGCTGTCCAAGCAGATATATAACTACAAATATATTGCTAGATAATACTCCTACTCAGATGTACCTCAAGAGCTAATTTCATGGTCGATTTGAAGTCATTCCCATGACAGATATTCGTATAGCCTTATAGCCTCATAGTATTATCGTTTTTATTATAAAACGTAAATCAAACAATTTGTCCTAAATAAGTCACGTCTGCATATTTGAGTTCTGGTTGGGCTCCGTTTCTGGTTTGGGTTTCGGCGGCTTTCCATTGTTTTGCCTTTTTGGCTCTCGCTTTTTGCCAATTGCCATTTGCCATCTTTTATTTATGAACTTGAACGACTCTCGGATCTCGGAGCCTGCATCCTTTTTTGGTCATGTGGCGCGTTCTTCTCTCGTTAATGTTCTGCTTCATTTTTGTTTGCCGTTTTTTGCTTTGCTTTGTTATCGGTCGTGTTGTTGTATCTGGCGTGTAGCTTTTAACCAATTGACCGGCACTTGGCCGGCCCCGACTTTTTAACAGGCCATAAATCTGAACTGAACCCTAGCCCATACGACCCAATTGGTGGCTTGATTTAGTAGCGCCTTTGAAGCTGCAACTGCCAAAAACTGACAGTTGTAGCACTTAAACAATTTGATGTCTCAAGCAGTCGCAAATAAATCAATTTACATTTCTGCGACTGCACTTGTCGAATTGACGCTAGACTTTCGGCTAGACTTCCGGCTAGTCTTCTGGCCTTTGCATTTATTCAGTTCATATATCTCAATATCTGTTGGATACGATCTCGCAACCTGTTGCTCATTGTACCATTTGACCAGTTCATAAGTTCTTACAAATGGCGCGCATGCGCAAACTTTAAATTGCGCCGAGTGTTCATAAATTGTTCACACCTTATGATTATATCGTGAGCACTTACGAGGGGTGGGTGGAGGGGGACTTGCCAAGATTGTAAGAGCCTCAATTCCGGCGAGCATCGACCGTTTAATAAATACTTAAATTTTATTACGCTCAATACACACATGTATGAAACTTCTTTGGGGCCAACCACTTGAACCTGTTCCAGCGCGCAGCTGAAAAATATTTCATGAATAAAATTCCTTGCTCATTCGTCGCGTACTTTGATAAGCTCACTCAATGCCGGTTCCTATATACCAGTCCCGGTCCCGGTCTCGCTCTCGCTCCCGGTCCCAGTCCCAGTTCCGAACACAGTCACAGTCCGAGTTCCAGTCTCCCGTCTTGATGCCAATGCAGCGCCAGTCTTATCGATGTTGCGCTTGGAGGCCTTTGGGCATTTATCATTAGCACTTTGCCCCCCTCCTCACTTGCCCCATGATCGTGCCACAATAGTGCTTGCGTGTTTTTAATGGATTTGTGCCTAATGTTTTGGGCGCTGCTGTGGGTCCCCACCAGCCTTCAATTGATTTTGAATTATGTGCTACGCTTGGGCGTCTAATCTCGCATTTGACTTAAGCTATCAAGAAACCGAAAACTATAATCAGCTTTTGCTTATAATTCGCCAAACATTTGCCAAGCGAGAGAAAAACTTGTTGTTCTGTGTGCGTTTCAGGGGAAATGCGAAAAGAATTCTGTGAAAAGTGAATAAATCATTAAATTGAAACATAGCTCCGATAAAGCAAAGTCATTAAAATCGACAGCTGAGGGTTGGCATATATATTTCTGATATATTATTTCATTATTTTTGTAAATTGCAAAGAAAAAGAGTCATAAAGATTTCTAGGTATCAGTGAAGTATTATTTTAGTTAAAGGCTACAAAATAAAGCTGAAAATATGGCACGAAAAACATATGAGTTACATTGTTATATTTAGTTACATTATTCTTTAAATGCATGATCAAACTTTTAAAAACTTGTTGGCTTATTAACTATTTACTTATTATCATGATTTGATTGTACAGTGAAATTTCTTAGCAAGTTTATCTTAAGCTGGAAACGTCGCCACGCATCAAGTGAAAAAGCTACAAGTACTTAATTAAAAACTATGATCAGGATGCGGAGGCCACAGCTACATACATATGTACATATGTGTATTATATATATATATATATATGTTTGAGGATGAAGATGATTCCGAGGACCAGTCAAAAATGCGGCAGCTGTCTACATGGAATATGCACTTGTCACTGATCTGCTGGCCTGCAGGCTGCGGGCTGCTGACTGCCAGTCCCAGTCCCAGTCCCAGTTGCAGTCCCATTTGCAAACCCAGTTCCAGTTCCAGTTCCAGTTTCAGATCCAGTCGCTGTTGAAGTCATAGCCCTCATTCTCGGTTCATTATCTGTATGCCATTGAAACCCTTTATTTGTTCGCTGCTGCTTTTAAGCAAATTACAGCTTTTGCCGTCGATGTCGAGCAGGTTAATTTGGCCGTTGCACATTGCTGGGGCTACCTGCGAGGTGCAACTCTGGGGGCTGCCCCTTGACTTGCTGGGTAGCGACGTGGCATGCAACGTGAGTGAAAGCCGACGGCGTTGCAAATGCCGTTTGTTCTTGCCTCTTGTCATATCAGTCCGTGAAACCTGAATATACATAATTCTGCATACGAATACAGACCACAAAATTTTTATTTTTATCGAGTTCTTCAACATTTATTAGAGTTATAAAATATTGTTTTGATTTTATTTATACTTACAGCTTTTATTGCATGAAATTTGTTTTCAGTTGGTTTGATTTTATATATAAAATGTTCAGTGTATCTACATTTTCATTTAATTTTTTACTAAAATTTTTCGGACTTCTCAAAAGTTCCTAGCAACGCCCTTACTAGACTTCAAACTGCCATAGCTTTGCCAAAACTGAACCGATCTTCAATCCTGACGCATTTTTAGTCATGGTTTGTCATTTATAACAATACAAATCAAAAATCATGACAAAAATTAACACATGTGCAGTTTGCAGACCCCAAAAAAACCCTTCCTATACTTCAAACTGCCATAGCTTTGCCAAAACTGAACCAATTTTGCATCCCGATGGCATTTTGTTTTGTCCTATATAATAATTTTACATTTAAAGTTAAGAAACTACATATTTTCGGAATTCTTGCCAAAAAGCATCCGAAAAATGTTCACATATCAACTGAAGTTCGTAGAAATGGCATTTCCAGACTTCCAACTGCCATAACTTTGTCAAGCCTGACTTACAAATTGATCAATTATCTAAAATATGTATCATAGTTTTGAAATTCAAATTGAAAATTTCAATCGATTTGAATTTGAATCAAACACGCTTTAGATAAATATATATATAGATCACTGAACGGAATGTAACTGCAATAGCGCTTGCTCCGAGCCTCTAAAGCACTAACCAGACAAAGTCCAACAGGTTGGCCAAGTCAATTGGCCTGCTCCCCCCGCCCCTCTTTTCCCCTACTCACTGTTGCCGTTGGTAGAAGCTATCGTTTGACTCTGACTCCGCCGACGTACAGTTAAACGCTTCACCTGTTCGCGCAAGGCGTGTGCTTGTCTTGCCATAACTCTCTACCACTGCCAGTCATGCTGCTTGCTATACCCCCCCCCCTCACCCCCCCCCCCCTGCTGCCCCTCAAACCTGCTTACCTCTTGCCTCCCGCCTGGTCTTGACTTGGCTTGGCTTGGTTTGCTCAGCACAGCTTGCCAGCTTGACTTTTGCAAGCGAGAGGCGTTAGTTATTAAAACAACAACAGCGGAGATCTCAAGTCTGGGGTCTGGGGACTGGGGTCCGCATTAGCAAACGCGCGTGCTTCCTTGCCTGGCTGACTGGCTGGCTGCCGGTTGAAAACTCGTTTCGATTATGAAAATTCCAAGCATTAATAACTTTGTTGCTCCATTGCGCTGCTCAGGACGGCAACAGGCGGCGGCAAACTTGCTACAACATTTTGTGCTATAAATAAAACAAAAAAAAAAAAAAAAAGACAAATAAAAAAAAAAACACTGATATATATACAAGCAAGAAATTCAAAAATCGTATCTTAAAAGCCAAATGCATAAAATGGCCAACAGTAGCCGGCAAGTTGGCTAAAATAAAAGTTTATCTTTTTCTTTTTTAGTTTTTTATTTGTACCCCCTTTTTAGTTTTTTATTTGCACTTGTGAGTATTTAATGTCGCTTGCCAGCTACGGGTTACGAGGTAATTATTAGCAAAATTACAACAAATACAGCCAGGTTTCCATGCAACATGCAACACTCTGCTATAAAGTTTAGACATACCAATATACAATATACTAATAATTATTTACAATCCGCCAAATAATAAAATTGCATATTTATTTACAATATATATATTTATATTTGTTTATGTTTCAACTTAATTTACTATAACAACTTTTATAAAATAACAAATCATTTTAATAATAATAAATAAATAATGTTCATTTTATCATACATATACTCGAAAACTTGTTCGATTATATATGCCAAAACTAAGTTATTTGTTGGACAGTGTTGGTATTAACCTGTTGCCACCTGCTAACTATTGCTAGTAGTTGTTGTTGCTGTTTTCATTCCTCCTCTTCTGCGTCTGCCACTTCTGAGTTAAGGTTCATTGCAATTTCTATGCAAATTTATCTAATTTTTTACGTGTTAAATTTTATACGTATATGTACATATATTTTGCGATAGTTAATAGTATGTATAATATGTTTGTATGTATTTAGCTGTCGGTGTTGTTCACTTCGCTTCTAAAAGTAATTCGTATATATTCATAATGATAAAGCGCAGATTTCTTGCCTGCTAATTGCTCGCTTAGTCAGGTGTGGAGTGCTAGTGCTCGTAGCAGTGAGACTTTGTCAGCGCCGTTCTCACATGTAGTACTAGATTTGTTCAGCATCATTTACGCTAGTTATTGTATTAGTTCAACGTAAAGAAATATTCCCAAAATGCCAAAACAAAAAGAAACGAAACGTTAATGTTAACGCTTTTAATTACATGGCTATTAGCCACACACTCGTGGCCCATACAGCTGTTGCCATCGTGGCCCCAATACATAAATATACATATGTATAAACATATTTATCATACACTTGTTGCCCATTTGTCATATTATATATACAGAATATATCTACAAGTGTCATTTACCAGCAAATTATTCATATTGTACTTTTCAGATACTCGCGTAATGTTCAGAGCTCGACAACGAAATGTTTTATCTTAAAATACTTTTAATCAGCTTACTCAATATTCCCATGGCCGCCCGTCTAGAGAGCTAAGTAGCGCCACCTAGCGCTAGAGGATACCAAATCATACGAAAACTATAAAGGTACGTTTGCTGAGCTGTAATTTAAAAATAATGCGCTTCTATGCGATTCTCAAGAATTTATGTGAGTGTGTTGTGCTGTGTTCTAAACTCTCGCTCCCACTTTAAATCTCTCAGACTCTTTCTCACGTCTTTCTGAATCTGTTTCTTACTACGCTCTCATTATCTCACTTATTTCTCTCTCTTACTCTATCTGTGTCTCTCACTCTCTCTCTTTCTCACTGCTTGCCCTCTCTTACTCCATATCTCACTCTTCCTATCTCTCATACTGCTCTCTCTCTCTCTCTCTCTACAACTCTCTCTCACTGCTTGCCCTATCTTACTCCTTATCTCACTCTTTCTATCTATCTTACTGCTCTCTCTCTCTCTCTCTCTCTCTCTCTATTAAAACTCCCTCTCTCTCTCTCTCTCTCACAATTCTCTCTCACTACTATTTTACTCTTACGGCTCTCACGCTCTCGTGTAGTACTCTCTCACTCTCTCTCTCTCTCTCTCTTCTCTTCTCTCCCACTCTCATATTCATTATAGAGCCATTAAAATCAACTAGGCGTGCAGTACAGTTAACTTAGGTAACTCGGGGGTAAACATATTGATAAGTGTGCATTCCACAGCTCTGGGCTTCAGTAGGCATCGTAACAATGCTAATTTGATGCACCGCCAACGCCGACCGATGATCAGCGAGCCGAAGCACCACCGGCAGAAGTGGCACCGCCACTAAAGAGCAGGCGTGCCCCCAAAGAGCCGGGCATGTAAATGTTGTGTGGATGCAACTAGACTAACAACTGCACAGATCCCCAATACCCAAGTATAGGAGATAGGGCACGATAGGCTGGAATGCCTGCCTTCAAATTGGACGTTCAATTATCTGTGGCTAAGAGGAGACTTAGATGCGCTAGCCCCCCGTCCTCTGCCCCACCACATGGCATCGTTTTGGGGTAGCCAATTGTCTGCCATGGCGCAGCAGTTTTTGCATTCTTGTTGTTGCTGGCTGTAAGTGGTTGGTGGCACGAGTCATGTGGCTGCATCCGGCTGCCTGCCACGCTGATAAATGGACGCTAATATTGTGGTTGCTTCTGCACTTGGCTCGTTACTGTTTTGACCCATTTCAGTGCACTACCAGCAAACTGGCAGCAAATCATCTTATTGGCTTTGCTTGTTAACCATGAGTTGGCATTTATATAGGATTATATATATATATATATATTTAGTTTCACATCTGTGATTAATTAAGATAAACAATCGTTCAATGCTTTTTCCAAATTTAGTTTAACAATTCGCCATTTTCTTTAAGTGTACTTCTATGATTAATAATTATGAATGAGGGTATATCCTAGTCGGGCACTCTCGACTTTGAGCACTCTTACTTGTTTTCTTAAATTTATTTAATCAATTTGCTAGTATTTTATATAATTTAGATGTTTTTACCTTATAAAATATTAATTAGGTAGTTAGTGCTTATATGCTTTTGTAATTTTCTTGATGTTCCCAAAGCTCTTAGCCTTTTAAGCTGTGAAAACTAAAGAATGGACAGACTTAAAAGTTTTATGTTTTATTGTAAACACTGATCCAAAGTAGTTACATGTAATACATATATATATATGGCTTGCTGACAGCACACACACTCACAGTTGTAACCCATTTTATGGGCATAGGGTATTAATAAAAGAGAAGCAGCAAAAAAATGAGCTAGCAGAAAAGATCATTAATGCACAGTTAAGAGCCTCTGGCTTCAGGGCTCTTAGGTTTCGCATGACTATGTATGTATTTAACTATACATATATGTATGCTATATGTGTAATTTGTGCTAAGTAAGTTTTCTTATAGACTGCATATCTTTTACGAGCCAAGACGATTACTGGGAGCTGGGAGCTGGTTAGTTAAGTTCAATTTGAACCTGTTCTTTTGGTTACAGTTGTCGCGGTCTTCAGTCTTCAGTCTTCGGTCTTCAGTCTTCGGCAGTCGTGCTCGGTATTATTAACGATCATTATGAAGTTTTAAGTTAAGTGGTCAATTAACATTTGCATGACTGAAATCGGAATTGGAAATTAGTATTTAACTAATTTATGCATACACACACAAAAAGAAACTCCTAGTGGCCAAAGAGAACGGTCTTCTGCCAATGCTCCTATACTATCTGATCTGTACCGATTGGTACCTATTGAAAGATTTACACGACGGGTTCATTAGACTTTGAAGACGGCATGACGACAAAGCAGGGCTGCATTTTTAATTGAAATTATCAGCTACTTATAAACTGAATTATTTCGGTATTTTACCAATTGTTGAAATCAGTTCACCATGACTCCACGTTACCATTCAGTTCCAATCAATCGGGCCCTTAATTGATTTACGCCCATTCACTGATCCCAACGCATTTTTCCTTCGTTCATTGTTCATTGTTCATTTCCTTTTCTTCTGTTGCACGCCTAGAAATATTACACTCATAATTTATATTTTTATTAGTCTTTGCTAGACAATTATTTGATATGTCAGCGAAATTTATAGCTTCAGTTTTTCGACAATCTTTTGCCAGGTTTTTAGATTGATCTCTCTTCAAAACTGAGTAAGTTTCAAGGTTTAAATTTGGTTAAACGACAATACTGAATAGTTTGGGAAACTAAGGCGCCTACTACAATCGAGTCCACGTCTAATATAACTTTATCAATAGCGATTAGATACTTACTCAAGCAGTTCGCTTTGGGGCCTTGATTAGATACACTTCGACTCTATGATTAGATACCTTTCCGTAGTGCCCAAGTGGTGACCAGCATATTTTTGCATTTTCTGGCGTTTCGAAATATTTAAAAGCCTCTCAGATAAGATGTGATCATTGGTAAAATGGCCACGTTGATGTGAATGTCCATTGAAAAAGTAAGCTGTCTAAATGAGTTACAAAGATGAATAACAATATATAGCTCTAAAATAACTAATGTCAAAAGTTTTCAGGTGATGTAGATTACGATTAGACTGGGAAATCATTACGAAATATAGTTTGATTTGAAATTAATAAGTGGCATTATTGGTTAGTTTTTTTGGTGGCATTCTGGTCAAGTGCCATCACTGGTGATATGAAATTAATTTCGTCTGTTGAAATGGGCTTAGGGCTATGTTTAGGACCTTCCGATGGGTGGGGGGGGGGGGGGTACCAATATTCAGGTATCGTTGCTAGGCTAGACGGCATTATCTTTGACGCGTGGATATCAAGTGCTCTGGTCACATTTTTGATTAACAGCACGCAATCGATACAATCGCATATAACGGTAGAATAGAGTTCTCTTGCCTCGAGCGGCCCACTCTACATGGTATGGTATATATTCTCAGCTGAAGTGTTTTCACTATCGCCAATGGTTTTCTATTTTTCTATTTTTCTATTTGCCAGAGTAAAGTTCTCGATTGCCATCGGCCCCTCTGCTGTCAGGTTGTGAAATTACTGGCTTGATAGTGACCGGTCTGCTATTGATATTAGTCCTACTCTTTCAGTTCCATGCAGTTCTATATGTGTGTTTGGGTTATATAATATATAGCTCTGGCTGTGTCACCCACCCAACGTTGCGATTAGTCTAGAAAATTAGCAATTGTGAATAGTGAATTGTGAAATGTGAAACTGTGAATCACATTTGACCAACAACATAATTGGTAGTATCAAATTTATTATGTGTATAAACATATACCAGTATACGAGTAGTATATACATATGTACATAGTTGCATTTGAGATTATGCAATCTGAGTCACCTACACTACTACCAGGAAGTTACTTTCCATTATATTTTTATCTTGATGTGACATTATTAAAGTGTTTGTGTAATACAACACAATTTAATAATAGCTATATAATGTTAAAATCGTTTGTTTATAGTTTAATGTGCCTATTCATACAGTGGGCCCTAGCAAATTAGAACAATCTAGAACCGTAGAACTCATATTCATGAAAACTTTTGTCTAATGAATTGAAAATGACGATACAACTTTCGGAAAGTTCTCATTACCAAGCTACCACTGTATTGAAGTCTGTTTTAAAATAAAACATAAATAAATGTTTTTGTGTGAAATTTGTTTGTATATCGTTTAATGTGCTAATTTATTGGTAATACTAAATGTACGTATCTCGGCGCCATTAAAGTTACACACATGTTCCGTATGATTCCCAGCTATATCGTAACTGGTAGCATTAGTCTCAGTATTAAACCCACAATTAGTTACGGATCAACATTAACGAGAATTTTGAAATGCAGTGCAAAGTTTAACGCATTTAATATTCAGTCAGGGCCAGGTTTTAATTGATATAGACGTCGCTCTATTGGAAGGCCACGATTGGGTTAAGGTGTACCATTAGCCTGAAGCGATATTTTCAAATTGAGAACACCAGCAACACCAATGAGAGAGTGAGAGAGTGAGAGAGGGGAAAAACAGAGTGTGCCTTCTTCATTAGTATCGCTCCTAGGTTCATTAACAGGTGTTATATTCGTTACGGTTACGTCGTCGTCGTCGCCGTAGTTCTGGGTTGGAAACGTCTCGACGGGGCGACCGCAACTAACACACATTGCAATGCCGTATTTTACGTACTATTTTTCGGTTTCCTTGATTAGATTTACCCCCCCCCCCCCCCCTCCACGACTCTTTTTTTTGTTTGACAAATGGCAACCACTGTGCCAGCAACTGTAAAACGTTGAAAGCACTGTAAACTTTACAGCCCATACTTTAGCATGTTAGTGAGTGTATTATCTCTGAACTGTAGACTATGTACTACATACATATGTATGTATGTATGGATGTACATATATTCTCAACAGTTGGTTGTCTGTACACGACTCTTGACAATTGGCTTAGTTGTTTAGCTTTTAGCTTTTAGCTTTTCTATTTGTTGCCTTTATAGACAAGACACATTTACCTTGACGTTAAATGTTTGACGAGCGCCAATCTTATCTTGGGATGAGCTGACCAACTTATAGATGAGTACAGCTATAGCTGTTTGTAAGCTCATCTCTATTATCTGCTTGATTAGCTACTCACACACACCCACTTATTATATAAATATGGCAAATGGAATGTCGAATTCCCTATAAGATTCATATTTTAGTTTGCAATAATGAAATTAAAAGTGTTTTCTTAAAATGTATATTCAAAAGTGTTTGAAAGTCAAAGTTATTACCAAATTGTAAATAAAAATATATGAAATATCTGAAATTCAAGCAAAGACAATTTGTATTTGCTACCTAAACCTTAAGTTGTTAGCCAGAAATTTGTGTCGCTTAATTGGAAAATGCGCTGGTATTAAAATATATGTATGTAAATGGGCCTTTCTTGTATTTCCAAGATAAATGCAAAATTGAATATCATAAAAAATAATAGCGCTATGTCAACCTGCTGTTTATGCGAAGAACTATGGTCGTAAATTGGCTGGCAATTATTATTATTATTTGGTTTCTGTTGTCACTGAATATACGGCTAAGAAATTAAGAAATCCGCCGGCGGTCGGCGACAAAACAATAAAATGAACAAGAAACAGAGAGGCGGAACCATAAAATATATATTTTTATGGATTCTACTCTTAACTTGGTCGCAGTCTCTGCTGCGGTCAGTGGCTGCTAGCTATCTCTTTTCTTTTTTCCTTGACATAATGTTTACCTGCACACACACACACACACACACACATACATATACAGGCAGCCTGGCAACATCGAAGATCTCTAAACTGATGTCATACCAAAAAACAAAAAAAAGATGTCGCTGCAAAAAAATAAATATGAATTTGTGACCAATTTTCTGTTGCTCATCCGCAGCATCAGCATCTGCGTCAGGGCAGGCAGGAGGGCGAGATCTCTATAGGGAAAGATCTCATCTCCCTTGGGCAAGTTTTCCTACACGCACAATTGAAAAACTTGTTTGCCGATTTACGTTTTCGGTTATGGTTTTTACGCAAATTAGTTTGGATTTTGGTTTTTTTTTCGTGTACTTTGCTTGATTTATGATGGATAAGGACACGGACGACATCTTTACCTGACAGTATTAGAATTATTTAAATCAAGAATCTAATGCTGCCCGGTAAGATGTGAACAGTTGTCCTTGCAAATTTCGTAATTGCAAGCATACTCAATATTTTGTTGTATCTTCTTTTTCACATATATATATTTATAGCATTTATTATTCACCATTATCTTTGAACCGAAGAGTTTCCAAGAGTTTTCAACTTTGGCACAGGAACCAAGGGAAGGGGCTGACGATAAGACTTTGTACATATTACATATTAATTAAAAATAATTAAATTGAATTTCTTTTGCCATTGTCATCTTGTAAAGTTACATGTTATCGAATGTAGAATTGTTGAATGTAGTATTGTAGATAGGCAGGCATTAAGTATATACATATGTATGTATGTAAGTAGCTTTTTACGGGTGTGTTTCCGACGCCAAACAACAGCAAGTTTAACTTTGTACCGGAGCGCGTGATGTCGAGGCGAAAGAATCGAGAATCGAGAGAGAAAAACAAAAGGGAAAAAAACAACGCCTACCAGCGTGTGTGTAATAACAATTTTCAAATCTACATACAAGTAATGTATGTACATACATATGGTATGTATGTATGTACATCTGTATGTACAATATTTATAATTAAATCGATGTTGGCGCCAGTTTCGCATCGCGCACACCAGTAACACAATTTGTTATTTTTTATTTGTGTAATGGATAAACGTTAATTGAATCTGTGCCTTGACACTTTATTCGTATTATATGCTTTTTGACACCGGAAATACATACTACACATGGTATGTATTTATGTATGCACACTAACACTGAGTTTTTATAGAGGCAGCGCACAGCGGTGCTAACCGTCGCGATCGAGCACCAAATAAGAATTGAGAAACGCGACAAGAAAAAACTGAGAAACAGGCGGGCGGAAATTCAAAATTTTTTTGAAATGCTCTAACAGCAAAGTTGTCACATCATGTTAATGTTAACTCACAGTGGAGCCGGTTGCAACACAACATCGAACATCGAACCATTAAAACACACACGTAATTTGTTTGACAACAGCGTTGAATATGTTTAAATTTGAATATATCACATTTTAAATAAGCAATCTGTTAATGTACGAAATGCAACTGTTGACGCAACAACTTCAAATTGATACATGCAATAAGCAGACACGTAAAATTGGCGGGCGAAGCATGCTTGTAATGAACTAACAGAGAGAGAACCTCTCTCCGCATGTTAATATCAACTCACAGTGAGGCGGACTGCTAAGCACGCAACCAGCTGTGAGACTACATCGAACATCGAACCTGCTTGAAATGTGTTTGACAACAACTATGTTAGTGGGCTGGCGTTCATTTTATTGAATGTTCGTTAACAATGCGTACATATGTATGTACATATGTATGTGTATATTTGTTTGTCATTTAAATATCAGTGGGCGCGTTAATGGTATAATTTATTTTGCACTTTGGCAATAGCGTCATTGATTTATCAAATTAAATAGGGTCAGGAAACTTCTGAGCGAGCACATTTATAATATTGTTTGATGCATGTTAATATACTGTAATGCATATGTTAATATTTAGTTACAGTAATATGATTGCCGTTAGAAGAAGCAAATGTTAACCAATTTGTACATTCATATGCATTTTTTGGCGCGGTTTTGTTGACCTTGGAAAATGATGTAAATGTTTTGGCAAGATTTGTATTCAAATGTTAACATTAAAAGCATGATTATTATTTCAAACGAGGTAAAAAATTAATAATTTTCATCAGTAAAATATTACCCATTAACGACGCTGTCATCATTCTACAATTTTCATTAATTATAAAGCAATGACGTGATGTTTATTTCCGTTCGTTCGTAAACGTTTTGCAGGCTCCACTTCGTAGTGTTTTATCTAATTTGTTTTTACACATTACTGAGCTTTGCTTCGTATTGATGTTAATTATAATTTGATAAATGTGCTTAATTGCATTTAATTTGGCTTGGACACAGTTATCTCTGACCCTCTGATTCATGTCTGTCCAGCTTTAAAGCTACAACCGAGCACGTGTAAAGTGTCAAAGTCAGAGTCCAATGCCCCAAACACAAATTGAAAGCATTTTGTTTTTTTAATATTTTATCAATTTGTTTGGAAATGTGTGAAACACGCAGTGGTCAAGGTGTTAAAATCCTGAACACACACAAAACACACACAAACACAAAAATCGTTTCAATTTAGTTCGATTTCTTTTCTTATATTTTTGGTGTTTTTTAAGACACTTTTTTTTGTAGTAATTCACAGATTTTGTTAAGTCTTGAGGCACGCACTTTTTTCCAGCGAGTTTTATAGTATTCTTTAAGTTTCCTAAAGTGCTTCCTGTGGTTTCCTTTTGTGTTGAAGATGTAGGATTCGAAGATCCGTCGATTTTGCCACCTTTCCCCAGAAAGACTATATGTATGTATGTGTGTATATTTGATTTGAAACGTGTCGCTGACGTTGCTCGTGGCATCTATGGACTCTCCACCCGGGCGGCAACGCATAGAGTTCAAGTTTCTTTTATTTTTTTTTGTTGGGTGCCACGAGAGAACAGACGTCCAACGGCGCACGCGGCACACGATCAACTGTAACGGTAAAAAGGGAAACAAGTTTGATATAAAGTACAAAAGTAAAGTAAGTTTCAATGCAACACAGTGGTGCGTTGCGTCGAGCTGGCCTGTTATGTTAACAGTAACATGTTGCAACCAGAAAGTGAGAAAATTGTGTGCCCAAGGTGTTAGTTAACATCGCCTCTCTTTTCGCCTCTCTGTCTATGATAATCGAGAGAGCGAGAGAGAAGTTATACTCTTTCCTTCTCCCTCTCTCTCTCTCGCTCACTCTCGGCCTCGGTCCCGCTCTTTAGCCGCTGTGCGTTTTATTTGTTGTCGCATTTCTATTAGCTTGACATTTGTTTTTGTTGTTGATGTTGTTGCTCGAAGCTAGCGCCATCTCGCTCTGTCTCACACGCCGCTGGCCGGCTTATACCGTGCTGTAGTCGTCTTACTCGCAGCACACATGTTGCGACCGCATGGTTTTTGTTTTACGTTCGATCGTCTGTAGTTCGAGTCGCTTGCTTCAAGTATGCCAGTTGCAACTGCTTACGTTAACATACACACATGGTACACATGTTCAAATATGTACATATGTATGTGTGTAATGCTTAACATTCAATACGTTATTAACATTGCAGTAATTAAACCATTTGAAAAAGGTAACAGAAAATGAGAAAACCAAATCCAAGAGTTTTTCATTTAACAGTTTTATCGCAATGCGTTCAGGCCGAGCTTCGAGGTCTCGGGTCGGGCCTGTATTGTAATTCATAGCGTCGCGCTTGCCTCGTCCATCCATTTTTCGACATGTTCACTCAATTAATGAGAGCAGCAAGATTTTTGCGTTTCGCCTCTGCACCCTACAACTTCGGGCTTGGAAATTGAACTTGAAGAGTTATTCAAGCTGTCCTTTTTATATTAGAATAAATTCGTATCTTTGCATGAATATAAATAAATACATCATTTAAAACGGTTAACAAATCAGAAGATATTAATAAAATATAATCAAAAAATATGCGATATTTTTTTGGATCATGCTATAATCCTGTTGCTACAAGTAAACCATAGTTTAGCGTACTAGTCATTTCCAACTCTGAAACTCTTCATTTTGTAGCATTAGCAAATATAAAGACTCGTTGAAATTGTAGGGTATCACACTGTCATCGTCAGCCACAACTCACAAATTGCTGGTTTCGGGAAGCTTTTTTGTGTTTTATTTTTGGTTTCTGGTGATTTTGCTGTTGTTGTTGTGGGCCCGGTGTTGCCGCTGCTGCCTTCATTTCGCAAACAGATCATTTTCAGGTCCGGTTCTCAATTTTTTCTCATAACGAAGATACGCATACCTACCCCACTCTACTCTACTCTATACGCAAACCGTAAGAGACTCCTGTAGTTTTTTAATTTCAATTTTTGCGCTTGCCTCATTTTTTGATGGCTGAAGGACCACGGCCCCTTCCCAGCTACAAAAAAGAGTCCGTTGCCCGCTCCTTCTGTTCCTTCCGCTCCTTCGGACCTGCCCGCTGTCTGCCTGGAAGATTGTGCGCATTCACCCTGCGGCGGGCTAATTAAAAACTCGCCCATGCGACCGATGGGATGAGGCGATGAGGGGTATGAGGATGAGGATGAGGAAGGGTAACACTGAAAGTCGTATGAAGAAATATCATAGCTGATCCCTACCGAGCATCAATTTGGGGTTTTTGGGTCAGCTTTTAGCTACAAGATAAATTAACTGCACTTTTATATTGCATCGCTTTTGTTTTTAACAGTGTATCAAGCACTCTGATAGAGCTTATCCGCCTGCAAACATTTCGGGATAATTCGCAACTAGCAATGCAAAATTGTATATTTTAATATTTGTTTCATTGCTGTTCCTACTAGTTTAAATGGAAATGATTAAGAGAAAAATAATTTATGCAAATATTGTGAAATCATATAGAAGTTTAATTTAACGCTAAAGTGAAGTTAAAACAAAAAATTGATGTCAAAACACTGTATGTACATTTTGTTTAGTGTCCATTTAATATTATTGATCACCGCCTGCATCAGCACCAGCAGCTGCATCGGCACCTTCAGCATCGCCACCTTCAGCATCCTCACCAGCAGCATCCCCACCAGCAGCATCCCCACCAGCTGCATCGGCACCAGCAGTATCCCCACCAGCAACATCTCCACCAGCAGCATCACGATTATTGTTACCACCAGCAGCGATAGCAGCACCAGCACCACCAGCACCAGCACCACCAGCACCATCACCACCACCACCAGCTGCTGGACAGGCCACGTAACGGACGCATTTCCAGCAGCACTCTGGGAACGGGGTGATTGTGGATACGCCATCGCTGTTACAGTTCTCGAATGGGGCTGGTTTCTGGCAACTGTTGGTTATTGGTTGGTTGGCTTAAGATTAGCTGATGACATTCAATGGTTGCACTCACTAGTGAATCAAGGCATCGCCTTCCAAGTTCTGGCAAACGAAGATTCCGCACGTATTTGGATCATCAACAACTTGACCCACTTTCATCTCCTCGCCACCTGGTGTGGTATCTGTTTTTTTGGTCTTGCAACCCTCCGCTAAATACATTGGATGCCTCACATTAGTTATTACTCAGCTCGAATAAGCCATCATAGTTATATCTATCGTTATTCGTTACCTCCCTTGTCCAGTTTCTCATAATGGACTAAGGCTCTGATGCAGATCACGAAGCCAGTCAGGATAACGATTGTTTCATAAAAGTATTTCATGTTCTATCAAATGGCACAGCCAATGCTAAAATACTAACTGTAAATTGTTTACCCATGGATAAGCCTTTTATATACCGTTTTTCGAAGGGAGATCGGATCCCTTATACACCTGGTTTAGCACCTGTCCAGCCAATTCATGCAAAAATGTAGCTAAGTATTTCACAGAAATATCAAAAGCAATATGCATATGTTTCACATATACCCGTATCTGTATAAGTATATAATATATATATGTATATATATACGAGTTGTTATAAAATATATATCTGAGATATCCAAATATATAATGATGCTTCTTGGAATACTTGGAACAGTTAGGATCGGTGTGGATTTCAAATTTAGCTTTTAACTTTAAACGTTTTTATAATTTCTAACAATATAAAATATATATGGTAATATGGTATAAATAATTATTAGGCTGGATGAGTAAGCTTGTGGCTGGAACTCCATGGACGTCGCCGGTGCCGATAGCTGGTGGCGGCTGCCTTCTGTTTGGCCTCGACCGCGGCGCAGGCAGCTTTGTATGCCGCCTGTTTGGTCTTCTCGTAATCCTCGCGAGCGCCGTGCAGTTGCTTCTGTAGCGATGTCAGGCGATTCCTGGCCGCCTCCAGCAGCTGCACCTTGGATGTCATCTCCTGCTGGGAGCCCATGGCCACCGTCTGAATGTTGGCCAGATTGTCCTTAACGGTCTTCTGGAGCGCCGTCAGTGCCTCAAATTGCTGTGTGGCAGCTCGGGCCGCCTCCACAGCGGCATTCATATTGTTCTCCGTATTCTGCACCGATGCAGATTCCTCCTCGACGACAGCATGCGCCTCCTGCATCTCGTGCTCCAGCTGCTGGACAACCATTTGTTTGCCGGTGAGAGCCGCCTCCGCTGCCTTGGCCGATTGGAATGCCTTCTCGGCCAGCTCCTGCTTGATGTGCTGGGCGGCCAACTGACCGGCTGCATGCTGCGCCTCATTGGCCGCCTTTGCATCCTGTGCGGCCTTGACGGCTATGCTCGATGACTTTTGCTTGGGATCACCGGGCGTAATCACTTTGCTCACATCGCATTTCTTGTCACCCATCTCGCTGCATTTCTGCTGATCTACACCACCCATGGACTCGCCACCAGCCTCGCCCCCATTACCTCCCAGAGCGGCGGCCGCCAAGGGACCAATTTCTTGACCAGCTGCACTGTTGATGGCAGCAAAGTCCGCATAGAGATTATGCGGCCACACCATGCGCTGCTTTCGATGATGTCGCTAAGGGAGGATGCAGTTTCGATTCATCGATTCAATATTTAATCACCAATGGCCTCCATTGGTCACAACTCTCAACTTACCTTGACCAGTCGATAGCCGGTGGCGTTCATGTTTGGAGAGACCAGAGACATTGCGAGCAGTAGCCAAAGGAATGATTTTCGTATTCGCATGGAGAAAGATATTAAACGCTTCTTTCATCGCACTTTGTTCAGATTTAAGTTTTGACGTGCTGAGCAAGTGCCTCCAAGTTGCTTTGATTTTTGAATGCGAATCCGAAGCAAATCAGCTCGAACTATTCAATTTCCTTACATCATAAGCTAAACAGTGTTTGGATGTGACAGGCCCTATATAAATAGAGAAACTAACATAAATAAACTAAGTGTCGTCTAGAGTTGGGACACGAACAAACACGATTTCACACAATCTCTTGAGGATTATTGGAATGAAAAGAACCCAAGAAAAAAAAAACAAACAAAATAAATTATATAAAAGACACAAATTGTTATGAATTCAATACTATGATGCAAGCCGTAAAAAGAATGCAAAACAATATTCAAAATTAAATGTTAATGCTCTTCTTGTGCTCTTAAAATTCCCAATCAGTTCAAGAGTTGCTGGTCAAGCCAAAGATTCGTATAGGATTCGATAAGTAAAGGAATCAAATGATGCATTTTACAAATAGTTGTTACTCAGAGACCTGTAATCCTTTTGGTGTATATCTTCTGGCTCCAGGTCTGAATTGTGATATATGTACATAATGGAGGGACAATACCATTATAATATAGAAGAAGTGCGACACGCATCCATCTCTAGGCACGACTGCTCACTGGGATAGCGATACCCAGTGATACGACGAAATTGTTTATAAACGATAATAAAGTTGGAGTCTGTATACCTAAATATTTATGTTACTCGTACTCATACTCGTCTCGTTTGAGTATCCGACAATTAGTTTTGGGGCTATAAAAGCCACTGCGATTGGCTATGCTACAGTTAGAAGTATTGTTACATCGATTGGGCTTAATCAATCATAATGAAATCTATTTATGAGTTGTGCATTATCCTTTTTTGCCTTGTGCTCAGCAGCAGTGCTTTGGCACAATTGAAATATCTGGAAAAAACTCGTAAGTGATGGATATGGATCATGAATATCTCGCTATACTCAAGATCAAATTGCTGCTGCCATCATTTTAGAACATAAGCCCGGATGTGTAGGACCAAAAGGCGATCTTAAAGTTGGCGAAGAAATTGACGATCCTCTGACCTGTGGAGTACTCATTTGTATAGATACGCTTGGCACTGCCATGTATAACTTGTAAGTATTACCCATTGCATACTATTTAGTCAACTCTTTAATGCTTTCATTTCTCGTAGTTGCCAAAAACCGGTGACCTTTGCCAATTGCGAGAGTTCGGAAACGATAAATATAAGAACGAAGTTTCCCAATTGCTGTTGGCAGTGTGTTCACGGAATTCCATGTTGATAGATGCCAATTTTACATATATATATACATATATATAAATATATATTTATAATATAACTACACTATACTTACTATAAATATTGTGAGCGGATTGGATTTGAGTCGAAAGTCGAACGAGAATAGATGTTATAACATAAAAGAATTGTCTTTGTCCCTTTATACTATGTATATAGTTACTTTATAATATAGTATGTGTGTGTGTGTGTGTGTGTGTGTGTTTGTGTGCAGCACCTTAGCATTCCATTTGCGTCTCATTTGCTGTCTGGTCGCTGTCTGTCTGTCCCACTGTCCCACTGTCCAACTGTCCGTGTGTCTTTGTATCTCACAGATACACAGCGCATTCTAAAGTGTCTACAAGTGATGAGCACGGCATTTAGTTGCAATTTTCAGTTTCACTTGGCGACGACAAAGAGACAAAACAACAAAAGTAAAAAACTGCATAGACGAATACAAATAAAACTAAATAAAAATAAATACAAATACAAATAAAAATTAAAAAAGGAAAAGCGGACAAAAACAAAAGCGATATAGACATGAATTGCTATAAAAATGTGAGCTATGCTAGATGCAAATGCTAAAACCGACAAAGAAAGAAAAACCTATGGGCAGACCACAGACCACAGACGCCTGACAAACTGACGCAAAGACCAAATAGACAACCAGACCAGATATATATATATATATATATATATATTTAAATGCTGTTGGGGAACGCCATTTTATAGCGCGAACTGAACCATTTCTAAATTTCCAATTCACATGAGCTAGATGTCAAAGTGCTGAGTATAAAAGTTAAAAGCGCATCAACAAAATGCATTTTGAATAGCTTTACGCTTTGAGAATTAATGTGTCACTTTTTCTGAATTATATTCGTGCCATAAACTTGGAGTATAAATTAAAAGAATTGTATTTTCATGCCACTTATATTATATAATTACATATGTGTATGTATGTACATTGTATATTGAGCATTTTCAAACATTGATTTAGCTCGAGGGTTTAGAGTTCAGGCTCCGATTCTGATTATTCGAACAGATCTGAAAAGATGCATGCGTTGGCAACATGGACAACGTTCGACGGGAGGGAGGGGTTAAGGGCCAGACGACAGACTGATAATTCAGTCAGTCCATCAAATAGTCAAATAGTCGGGGTAATTACAAACTCGTACTCGTAACTTAGCTATTGCATGTCAAACTGTGTCAAATGGCATATCAAAAAAAGAAAAAAAAAAAAATAATAATAAAAAAGGAATGTTGCTATAAACAGCAGTGCATTAAATAATCAACATGATAACCCCAAGTCGCTGTGGTTTCGTATTTGGTTGGGGCCACCGAAACAAAACTAAAAATGAAGCTGACGCTGAAACTGATAATCTGTCAGTGGCAACTTTGCACAGAACCACTAAATAAATACATATATACATACATATATACATATGCATATGGAATCAAACACAAATATTTATTTTTAATGCCCTATTAAAATAGAATTCTCGAAATGCGATTGCGGCCAACGACGAGACAACAAACACAAAATTCAGTTTGCTTATCACCTATTCATACATACATACATACATATGTATATACACACATACACATAATCGTACTATATGCAACAACAAGCATTGATAACGCCTGTGGCAGCACAACTGTTATGACAGAGCATGTGTCAGAGTTCAAATTCGAAATGAATACTTAAGTCCTTAAGTCCGAGCAGATAGATGTAGACGAGCAATAATCGAAATAAGTTGAAGGCGCCTCTTATCATCAGCAGGTCAGCTCCAAGCTGAGCTCATCGGGCTATTAAATTGGAGCGACGCTCCCTAAAACCCATATGCGACACTCGCAATATATTCTCGGAGGCAATATGAATTTTAATTTTCAAGTGATTTCGTAATGACCCATCATTTTGAATCTTGTTGTCGAATGTAATTTCAATTCTTTCTAATCATCATCATATTGACCCATCATTTCAAATCTGGTTGTCAAAACTCAACCGATCGTTCGAAAGCAATATCTTTTTGATTACTATATGCTACAAAACACTTAAATTTTGATACGAAATTTTTGGTTGATATTCAAGTAAATTCTGGAAAGTTTAATTTTCGGGAAATTACTCATGACATTAGTTCGCAAGAGATTTATACATATGTATGTATGTTGATTTGTATGACGTTGAAACCAATCTTGGGTGTTTTTGAGCAACAGGTTGCTGCTGTCATTGGCACCGGGAATCCAGTTATGTAGCTTCGCTTTAGAACGATTCCAGGGCAACAACAACAAGAAGCATTTGACGCCACTGGGGCTATCAATGCAATTGAACTCTGGTAACGGCCAACTGACAACCAGCAACCAACAACAACAACCTGCATCCCAACGAGAGAGCAGTTGAGAGAGAGAGAGAGATAGGGATAGATTATTACAGGTATATGTATTTTGTAGGTATAGTTACATATATGTATGTAGAACAAGTAAAACAACTCGAGCTGAATGATTTGATAGCAGTAGTGGCGAGAGATCTGTTGGGCTCCTTTTAATTGCAAGTAATCTTTATAAATAGAAAACATGACGAAGACACCCAACATACTATATCGTACACATACATATACAACTACACATATACGTGCAGAGAAGAGAGCCCGGTCGGACTCCTCGGACTCCTCGGATCCGATTAATGCATGAATGCGGTGGACACAACGCACGCACTAACGACCAATGCATAAATCAATGAGGAGGAGAAGGGTAGGAAGGGGGGGCGGGATGAGGGGGGGTACGAAATCAGACAAAAAACTAAACGTAGAAGCCAATGCAAGAAAAATGAACTGGCACTGGCCATAAATGAGTAATTGCTGACATTGCCGTTGTTGCTGTTGTTGTTGCTGTTGTTGTTGCTGTTGCTGTTGTTGCCATTGCCGGACCTTGTCCAGCTAGTAAAAGAAGCAGAAGCCGAAGCAGCAGCAGAAGCCGATGTAAAAGCTAAAGCTGAAGCTGCAGCTGAAGGAAACGAGCAGTGAGTGTTGGTTGTTCAGGTTGAGAGTCGAGTCTGGTTCCGTTTTTAGCGGAGACAACAACCCATAAATGTGCGCCTAGACAAACGCCAAAAACAAACAGCAGCAGGAATAGGAGGAATAGGAATACTCTGTGACCATGCCGGGCTTGTGGCATTCAATTACAATTACAGCCCCCATGCCGACCGACGACAACGTACAGACTCCAATCGAATCGACTCGACTTCTGCAGAAAAATGCTTGGTCTCTTCTGGTGTCTTGGTATTTTGGATGCTTGGATACTTGGATGCTTGCAGTCTTGGGCTTGGCTTTTTGGACTTGCGTTTGCGGCTTCCAGGTAACGTCTCTCTAACGGTCACCATAATACTTGTTTCTATCTCTCTATCGCCATCTCCAACTTGAGCTCTCCAACTCCAGCTACAACTACTACACAGAAAGAAATTATCCATACACAATTTGCAGCCAAGTCGTTCTGAAAGTTACGAGTATACAGTTCGCAAAAAACCAATAAAAAGCGAACATAAAAATCGTATTTTTAGCACAAATGTTTTCTTAAATAACGATATATACGTTTTTTTTGGATTTTGGATTTTGACTTAAATAATGCTAAAATTCAGAATGCAGCGATTGAAAAGCTGCAGTACTTCTGCAGTAGTGATATATATATATGTTTTTTGTTCTGTGTATAACTCCAACACCATTTCCTTGTCCATTTCCATTTCCATTTCCATCAGTATTTTGTATTTGTATTTGGTGGTGCGATGCGCACGCCTCATGTTGACAAACTCACTTAACAAATCCACAACCAACTACTTATACAACTCAAAGTACAACAAACAGTAATTTTTCTCGCTTCATTGGCATCGACTGCCGACTGCTGACTGCCGACTGCCGCCTGCCGGGAAGAAGCCTGTAAAGCGAGCATAAAGCATATCGGTGGTTTGTTTAGCCAACTTGCCCCAGACCCAAACCTAAACCCGTACGTACGTACGTACAGAGGGGATATACATTCATAGTATATACGGCCAGACAGCGAGGCAGGCGGAATGTAAGAAACCGACTTAAAACTTGCCGGCTGCCAGTTAGGTAAATAGAAATTGTATTCTACAAAGGCCACAGACAGACAGTCAGACAGACAGACAGAGGGACAGACACTCGACAGCTACTTGGCTATTTGGCTGACCGTTGTTTGTCTTGCTCTAGAGTTCTCCAGATGCAGATGCTGGGCGCGGCATCCATATGCTGGCTTACTATTAGAAACCATAGGCCCGTAATGATACGAGTAGTCTACCAAAAATATATAAAAAATGTCATGAAATGAAATGCATTTCGTCTGCGCCATCCAACCAAATGCACATTATAAAAGTCGCAAAACAACACTATACAACATGATTGAGGCTGACAATCAAACTCTATTTATCCATGGTATAATTAAAAGCAGTTTGCTCATGTTTAGATAATTTTACCATTTAATGGTAATATTTTTTTAATTCAGTTTAAATTTGAAACTTTTTAATTTGCATACATAATAATTTAATGTTTCAAATTGGCTGTTCTGTGTTTTCCCGTTGACTGAAAGACACAAAATTACATGCTAGCTGCGACACTTATGAGAGACGCGACAATAATATTTCTATAGCAGAAACTTCACACTTAATGTATTTTGCAAAAAAAGAAAAGCCCAGCAAAACACACAAAACGAAAAGAGAAAAAAAAGACAAACAAATCGAGGAACCTCCAAAGTAGTTGCACATGTTGCTTGAGGCGGCCCAAATTACTGCTGGCAGAGAGCAGAGCAGCAGCCGTGCAGCAGCAGAGGAGCATCAGAGGAGCAGCAGACGGCGACGGTGACGGCGACTAGTCAATGCTTTAAGGAATATGGCAGCAAATAATTAAAACATATTTAAAAATAGTTTGCCATATGGATGACGACTACAACGACAACGTCGACGACGACGAGGCCCGGCTGGGTAATGGGTAATGGGTGGGATGGGATGGGATGTGATGCGATGGGTGATGGGTGATGGTGACGTGGCTGGTCAGCCCCCAAGAATACAACAAAAGCAACAAATTTCGTCTGGCCAAATGCGACGCCTGTGCATTGACCGTACTACATACAAATGCAAAGATACAGATACAGATACAGATACAGATACAATTGCAATTGCAGATCGTCTGCTGGCCGCCTTCTTAGTGTTACAGCCATCCATCTAACCATCCATCTGCACAAACAATTCATTACAACTTGTCCTCTCATTTCTGCGTCTTCTGCCAAGTTCAAAATTATATGCTTTGCAAGTCAGTCAAAAAGGAAAAGTAAAATATAAAATTCAAAATTCAAATACACGAGTCGAAAATCAGCTCGGAAAACTTGTTGGATTTTTTTTTATGATTTTATTTTTTGTGTAGCCAAAAATACCAAAATACACGCATGTAGTTGAAAAACTGCGCCAGCCAGGCGCTAATGTTGTTCTTTTAGTTTCTTTCATTTATATTGTTGTTGCTTGCTTAGTAAAAGTGCCTAAAAAGTATCTGCCAGCCAGTGGTGTGTAGCTGTGTAGCTGTGTATCTGTATCTGTATCTGTTAGATGCTGCGAATTTATTTTCGTCATTTTTATCTTATTTTATGTTGCTTCTTTTTTGTATACTTTCCTAGCGCTGCGCGTGCGAAAAACTTACAAATGAAAACTGTAATATTTTCGACAGCAAACATATTTGAAATGTCTCCGAAACGTTTGTTGGATCATTATTATTATTTTCTTTTGTTTTGGCTCTCTCACATTCCCAATCTGAGCAGACGTTGCAGCTTGCTAGTTTTTGGCCAACTGCTTGCAGATACTTGTTTAATTATATATAAATTCAATTTATTACAAGTGCTTCTCAGCTACAAAATGTGAGTCGCTCCCTTAATGCAATCTATCAGTTACGATTATATCAAATCAATGATCATACTCTGCATTATTCATAAGGCAACACCGCCTCATCAATCTCCCATTCCCATTCCCATTCCCATCCTAAGTGCAGTTGGCAATTGGCGCCGTAAATTGACCGCCCTCCCCACACCATCTGTATGACGTATAGTCCCCTGATCTTTGAATCGATCGGTTGCATATCGAACACTGTGTAATTGTTCTGGCAAATAAATGACTTGGCGCAGAATTACAAATCGTGGCGATTAGCAATTAAAATTGCAAAACAAAGCGAAACTTGGACTCCACTCGGTTCGCTCCTTGGGGCCAGGTAAATCTCTTAATTACTCAACAGACAGCAAACCAGCCAGCCAGCAAACAAGCTAGCAAACAGGTGTGCGCTTATTAACTCATTATAAAAACATTTCAGTGCAGTTCGATTTGCTTTCAGTTTGCTGAAAACCATTTCAATTGCTACGACACTCCTCGCACATTTTCGAATGCGTGCCAATGCCGCTGCAGTTGTCCCCCCCCCCTCTCAACAGATTAGGGTGGCTCAAGAGTGGCACTTAATCACTGCGAAAGTGGGGTGCCTCAGTGTCTTCAAAGCATCTGTATATAAAGTGCTAATTGATTATTCTATCTATCATCTACTGCACATATGTGTAGATATAATTTAAAAATAATAAAAATCAGTACAACTGAAAATACAATGAATTTTAATTAACTAGACTTTGACGATGAGAACTAAGTAGCTAAATAAATTTTCCACATTTTCTTGCAATTACTACTCGTGAGGTGCCCTAATGTAAATATTTACACCATGCTCTTGTACCGTGTTTGAAATGCAAATTCAATTTGTTAAATGATTTTGTTGGCAAATCTCGGAACTTGTTTTGCGTGAGTATGCAATTAACGCCGTCCGTCATATATTCCATCTATCATAATTTTATTTAGTTAATTATAATTTTCAACGTACACTCGTATTTACAAGCTGTCTCAGTGGTAAGTGTGTCTCTCTCTGTGTGTGTGTGTGTGTGTATCTGTGTGTTTACTTGAATAAATCTACACTCGTGTTGAAGATGCCATTAAGATATGAATAGAGAATTCTAAACGTATTCAAACCTACCTACTGTGTAAGCATATATGATATATAGTTTGCGACAAAGTCACAAAGGTGGAATACGGTGGGATTATACTTCCTGTCTGATCCTCTGTTAATGCTGATACCTGTGGCAGCTGCTACAATTTCCCGGGAAATTCTGCCAATCAGGTTTCCAATGTGACAATTAGCATTAAGCAATATTTTTATACCCTCAACCCATTTAAAATGGGAAAAAGGGTATCATGAAATTGTCCGAAGCATCTCCGACCCCATAAAGTATCTATATTCTTGATATATTCTATCAATAGCCGAGTCAATCTAGACATGTCAGTCTGTCTGTATGATCGGGCACTCTCGCCTAGAGCACTCTTTCTTGTTTAGTATGATTATATAAATATGCAAAAAAAAAACGATCTGAAACTTCCGCTACAAAATCAAATATAATAAAATGAAAAAGTAAAAACTCAGCGATTGCATTGCAGAAAATCAAATCTGAACCGATTGTCGGTCCCGATGCCATTTTGATCGTTATTTGGCATCTAAATTAATTCTACATCTTAAGTTTATGAATAAATAAAATTTAGGATTTTTTGGCGTAAAAAGCATAAGAGGGAACCCTTACAAATTTTGATTTTCCAAAATATAAAATCTTGAAATTTTACGTTTAATTAATTGTGGGTGTCTCAATTATTATACAGGTAAGAGTGCTCTAGTCGAAATGCCCGACTAGGAGATACCCTGAACCCAGTTCTTACATTCATAATTCTTTATCTGCATTCATACATAGATGCAATTGCTTTGCTGCTTCTTCTTCCATTGGCCCCAAACTATGTTCCTTTGAAGCGTAAATAACTTCTTTGCTTATTGTCCGATATATATATATATGTATATATATATATATATATATACTTTATGGGGTCGGAGAGGATTCCTAATGCCTGTTACATACTTTCGCCAAAAACCACTATACCCTTTTTCCCATTTTTAATGGGTTTAGGGTAAAAAACTAAGCGATTGCATTGCAGAAAATCAAATCAACATTCCTACGGCCGCAATCCAAATTTTCCCACCACATTCTCAGACGAGCAAAAAATGTATATAATCAAATAAAAGTATCGGGGCACATACAATGACCATCAAGTGACGGCTGTCGGTTATGTGATACATTTGTCATAGTATATACAAGTTGTAAAAGAAGAAGAAACTGCTGGAATCAGCTGGTTCTGCCAAGAATTACTCAATGAATGAGCTAGTGTTGTGTGTATCTGTATCTGTATCTGTGTCTGTATCTGTGTGTAGGGAACTTGATCTGATATTTCGAGTTTAATTCCTTCACTTGAAAGTTGCCCATTGTGCGCCAATTGAGTCATCGGGGATAAGCCAACTACATATGTACTATATCCACAGTCTCAGAGCTCCCATAGCGCCAGTAGAAGCCGCAGATAATAAACAACAAAAGCTTTGGGGCACCGTTATTGGATATGGAGCGGATCGGGACCGCGACTCGAAACGGATATACAATATGATCGCGCAGGGGCAGCATTCGCTCGGGGTCTCTGGCAAATGTTAATGTTTCTCATAATAATGCTCAATGATATCTGGTGGCGAACCAGAACTCAGAACTTGAACTTGCCATCCATAAAACGTATTTATCAGCGCTTTTTGTTGTTATCCGTTGAATACAAAAAGTAAGCTCAAACAAGATACGTTCACACATAAAGCTTTTGCAAGTTTCCCACTGGGAACAGACAAATAAATGTTTTCCCAAAATGATATAATATTTAACTATGAATTAAACTCACTGGTAGTCAAATTTAATGCTAATCCGATTCCCCGAGCATTATATATTGTGTATACCCTTATTTTCAAAGAATTACTGTACGATGATCTTTGATTTATATAACTGTGTGCTTTATTCCTAGTTAAATATGCCTTACATATAATGACCGAAATGCATATATGCATATGTATCTTTCACTTTTAAAGAGTATTCGTCAGCATATAAAAGAATTTCGTAAGAAGCCGTCCCCAGTTCATTTCCTGTTGAATATTCAAACTGTCAGTTTGGGACAGGGTCGGGGCAAAAGTGTGTAAAGCAGTAATACCTTCGTTCTGACATCTTGAATAATGCGTCTTTTGTTCTACATACTGAGGATAGGTGCCACCGAATATGATGATAACAACAACAACAACAACAACAACGTTGACAGCACGAGCAAATGAGTGCCACCTACAAAGTGCATACAAATACTCAAACAGGCGACAAACAAACAAACAAACACAAATGAACAAATATTTGCCCTAACGGGAGGAGCACGAAACACAACCAAACTGGAAGCGATAAAATATTATTTTTTATGATAAATACATAATACCTAGAGTACACACACATACATAGATAAATATATATGCATATATGTATGTATATGCGTATTTTTAAATGGGCCACAGACGTATTGTCTACGGCATTTGGCACGGCTAGAGTACAGAGTAATATAAAGAGTATGTATGCATGGATGTACATATGTATGTATGGATGTATGTATGTATGTATGTATGTATATACTTGGAGTGCAGAAGTGGAGAATAAACGTTCAAGTGTCAAAGTGACAGCTTTGAAATTGATTACAGCGACAATTGTGTGCTGAGTAAATAAGACAGCGATAATTTTAAAGTGACGTATTTGACACTATAGTATAGGCAATATATATACATATATCATGTGCATATGAAATATAGTCCAGATAGCCAGATATGACTACTATATATGTATGTATATATAGATATATGTATGTTTCCAAATGATTTACAGCACACACGTGGTAACTGCGTTAATAAGTGAAACAATAATAATACAAATATTCGGCTTCGCTATCTAATTACTGATCTTTGATCAAATAATAATAAATGTATATATTAGGTTTCTTAAATGCGATAAATAGACACGCATTTGTTTACAAATAATTGATTTGTTTTTTTTCTTTCAGTTTAGCTAAGCTCAAAAGCAAAGCGTTTCGAATAACAGCACGGCCACTCATAGACCTAACCCATTTTCGATTAGTTGTATACATGGAATTTTAATCGAACCCCAGAGTGTGAGAGAGAGTGAGAGAGATAGAGAGAATGAGAGGGAGATATTGCATAAATTCTTGGCATGCCTACACGACGAGTCGCCTCGCGACAAACTCAAATGAATCGCGGCAATAGAACCAATAATTTTGCAGCTCTGTGCCACATAAACATATGTACATACATACATACATACATAAATGTTGGTAAATCTCGAGGCGAGGTTGTTGAGATACGCGAAGTTGCCTGTCAAATATTGGCAAACAAATTGACAGCAAATTCGACCCAAAAATAACGAACATTGCGAGTGCACAATAGGCAATATTTATGAGGGTACGTGCAACTGCAACACAAGGTGACCGACCGACCGACCGACCGACCGACCGACCGATCGACCAGTTGCCCAGCTCTACAGTTGTGACCACGTGGGTCGGCTCACACCTGGAAACCTGGTTGGGGGGGGGGGGGGGGGCTAGTTGCCGAGCCCTGCAAATAAATTAAGTGCCATGTGAAAATATTTCACGCGTGCTAAGGTCCGCACTAAATATGCTTTGTACTCATAGTTACAATTGTTGGTGTTTATGTTGTTGTTGTTGTTCTTTTTGTTGTTGCTGCTGTTTGTTATTGTTATTGCTGCAGTGTATCCATGAGATACAAATCGGCATTGTCGTTGCGGTTCATTAATTCCGCAGCGTTTGACAAATGCAGCGCCAGGAAACGACGACGACGACGATGACGACGACGACGACCCATGGACTGATTTGAATACTATTTGGTCGATGTGGCAGCATTTGCATTTTTAAACGATTTTCCCATTTGGGTATTTGGTTTTTGGGCTTGTTGTTCAAATTATGTATGTAAATGTGTGCTGACGGCTCGAGTTGTCATGGGTTATCAACATTTGAACCCGCACTTAACGATAAGAGCAAGCCAGAGTACAAACAAACTATGTACTATATACATATGTACATATGTCTGTCTGTTTGTCTGTATATTCTATATGTATGTATGTATATCCCTGCCATAAGTGCACATGATTTCTGACCACGCCCCATACATAACTCCAGCATACCACAGCCAGATGAAGTTCGAACGGAGCAAACTTGAAAGATTTGCGCATGCCCAGCCGGAAATGATGGGGAGTTACCTCAATGGAAAAACATGCCAAAATGTATGTGCTTACAAATATTTACATATGTACATTCATACATACACATAAATATTTTCTATTGGTTTTCTAACCAAGTTCCGCAATCAATGATCTGTCTGTTAAAAGTGCAAGAGATGAAAGGAGAGGTAATTTTGATATCTAACAAACTTTAACTCACATTTTCGACATTATATAATCATCATAATTATTATATTTCTACCCGCGAGGGTATAAAAATGCGAAGCAACACAGAAACACTTGTGCGCCTTACAATGCATGAAAATTAATGTTGGCAATCTGTAAATTCCTGTAAGGCGTAATTCAAACTCGACACATAAAGGCGGACGGACAGACGGACAGACGGAGGGACGGACGGACATAAATGGGTAGTCAGGGAAGGACGGGCCTTCGCTTAGTTTCTAGAGATGGCCAGTTTGCTAGCTATTTAATCAAGTATTGATTATGATGATCAATCGAGACCGATAACAAGTTTAAGACTTGTATCTCTTCCCTCAATATTTGTATATATTTAAATGACGATGGACAAATATGTAGAACTAGTTTTCATTACCCATATTTGATATATATTATTGACTTATTATTAATGATTGCTCAGTTGTTGAACAAATGACTAATCAATGAGGTCTGTCTTTGCATGTGCGATTAACTATCGATAGATAGCAATCGATTGCAACCCACTCAGCGTCACCAGAATCCCACCATAGACACTGCTGTTAAACATGTGCAGCATAAGACTAAAATTGTACCTTTTATTTGCAAAGAGGGTATATGAATTATGCATGGCCTTTGTAACATCTTAAAGTAATACAATATGTTTTTGATCAAGACCTCGTTTTCCATTTGTTGTCCCTACTCATTAGAATTTAGTTTTATCAGTCAGCACTGGTAACTATCTGAGCAAAGTACTTATCGGATGCCAGTAAGGGTATTTCAGTTTCGGCACCCGAATATATTATTTTTGTTGCCTTTTATTCATTTTTTTCCACAGTTTTATTTTTCTTTTATGCAATTTATTTGCTCCACGGCATATTTGTTGGGAGTAGTTTTTTATTTTTTGTATTTTTTTTTTTAATTAAAAATGTGGCCAAGGAAATTTGTGGAAGGAAACGGCGTCGTTCTCTTCGCCACCTTGCCCAGGCTGCCTCGATGCTGGAGTTGTTGCTGATGTTGTTGTTGTTGCTTGGTTGCATGTTGCTTGCGTTGCAGGTTTACAAGACGACAACGCTTGTACGACATGCTTTTCTGCAACGCGCCAACGTTGCATGCCACCAGCCGGGCGGCCAGTCAGATAGACCGAAAGACAGAGCAGCCAGCGAAATGATCGACGATGTTGCAAAGTATTAAAGTCAGCGACACAATCTGCATATTAAACAAGAAACCAGCCAACTTGGGGCACAACGAAGATTGAATACCTTAGCAGATGTATTCGTGTACATCATGTATATGAATATTTAATATTGTGAGAGTGTGTGACATACTTCATGAGAATCGCATATAGGCCACTGGTAAGGGTATTCAGAAGACAACAGCGAATGCAACTTGTTGCACAGTACATACACACATTAGTGGTGCATGTATGTAATGAAATTAATACACCGACTGCCAGACGGACGGACGGACTGACTCGCCAGACAGGGTTGCAGGTGTTTGGCCCGGCCTAGAGAACCGGAAGATGCCGGCCAGGACTTTATGCTTTAACAGCTGATTGGATGCGCAGCTTTGGCTGTTTGGCAGTTTGGCTGTTTGGCTGCCCGGCTGCCTGGCTGGAAACTAATGAAGCATTTCGATTGTGCCAATTCATGTTGCTATTCATTAAAAGTTTGCAGTCAGCATTACGAATGTTTTGTGTATTCGCAATCGCATTTGTAATCACATTCGTATTTTATATGCATTTTCTGAACTTTTGCCACAACTTCCGTTGCGAACAAAAAACCAAACAAAAAATCAACAAAAAAAAAAACTGCCATACTGGCAAATTCAAATTAAATGTTGCATATGTTAAATACAAATACATACACACAATATGTATGCATACATATTTATGTCCCCCTGCAATTGCCCCCACACCTCAGCTGTGTAAGTGATCCATTACTGAGACTTTGGACTGGCATACAAAATATAATATACATATACATATACAATATGCAATTTGTAATGCTTCAGTTACAGTAAATTATGTAACGGATTATTTATTATGAGTACATAATACTTAAAGCGCTGACTGCTTCAATTTTGACCTTGTAAAATTAAGAAATAAATAAAATTAAATAAAACAATCTGTAACTTGGAAACTAGTAAATAAATGCATAGAAAGATGATGCAGCTTCGAGGAATTACCACACCAAAATTAGGTGGGTACTTAACGACAGGTTATTATGACTCAAAGCCCATTAAGGTAGATCAATCAGTCAGCAAGCATTTAAGCGATAATGCAATGAGTAAATACTTATAGCCTTAGGGACAAGGTACAAGTCGCAAGTAGCAAGTGAATGACTCAAGTCGAATGGTATTTTTCAGGCAGCGTCATCAGCGATCAAGGCACAGATACATTTTCAAAAATGCGCGCCCCAAAAGATACAGATACATTCGAGCGACGTCTGTTGACGCTTCGCTACAGTTCCCAAATACTTTTCAAATAGAATGTCAACGGTAAAAATGGCTGAATATCGCGAGGCGACAAACAACAATGTTGTCAGTGATTTGAAGCGTTTGGTTTGTTTTGCCATTGCTCTTTTTTCAAAAATGTATCTGTAGCTGTTGCTGTATTTGTATCTGTAGCTCTTGCTGTTGCTGTTGCTGTCTCCGGCTGCCTTTTGTAATGTAATTGAACTAAATGCGGCGGCTGCGTGTGACATTTGTTTTTTTTTTTTTTTTGTACTTTCTGCTGCGGCTGACGATTGCCGATTGCCGGCTTCTTCCTCTCCTTCTCTCTAGACTCTAGAGTCTAGAGTCTAGATACTCTGGCAAGCCATAGAAAAACGTCAAGCGATGCAGCTGATGAGCATGTGAGAGTGCTTCCACATTTACATACGCATTTCTACCCATACAGATACATATGTATCTCAATCGGAATCTGTATCTGTAGCTGTAGCTGTATCTGTATCTTTGCTTCGAGCTGATATCTACTAGAGCGTCGTCGTCGCCTTGTGGCCAATGTAGCGCGACCATTGATGAAAGCTGAAAGCGACCCGGGCCGTTGGTCATTGAACTGCCTGACTGCCTGACTGACTGACTGACTGACTGACTGACTGGCTGACTGTTGCTTTGATTTTTCTCAAAACTAAAATATATTTAAGTAGTTCGACAACAATGGGACGTCAAATGACTTTTCCGCTTATCTCCTGTTAATTGTTTGGGTCTTTCTTGATACCGTTTGCTCGACTAAATACAACAACAACAGCAAAAAGGCCAAAATTAAATGCTTACGAGTTGGGATCGGTTCGGTTCGGTTCAGTTCGGTTCCGTTCCGTTCAGTTCGAACCGATCCGTACATAGCTAACATTTAGGGCCCCATCCTCTGGTAGTAGCATTAAGTAGGTATGGGGAGTATCTTAAAAAGAACTTGGCAGCGTTGCGTTTGAAGTGTCAATTTTGAAATGTGACTCGTTTTCAACGTAATTTCACTGATTTCAGTTTCTCTTGTTTTGGCAAATGCACAAAAATGCTTTTTCTATGTCGTATTTTAGGCCACAAAGCAACGAAAGCATCCGTAAAAAGTCAACACAGCCAACTAGAGTGCCACAGAATTGTTATTGCCACAATGCAATGCAATGCAATGCAACCATTTGTGGCAATATCAACTTATCAACTTATTATGCCCATAGATTATGCTAATCGGCTGACCTATTCCATGGCTCCAATTAAATATTGTAATATTGTAAACTTACAGCTGCATTTTGGGTTAAACACATTGAAGAGAACCATCCATTTAACATTTCATTGAACTATTCCATTGGCTTGCCGAGTTTTACTGTTTCAGTGTTTGAGTACTGTTTGCATTGGCATATCAATTATTTAGCTTGTATGCCACGGCCCAGTATTTTCAAATTCATTATAAAACCGAAAACAGAATTCATTGTGTGCCCTACAGCACAATGCTGGGCATATTCAGTTCGGTCACACATTTCAAATATACTATGATTATTTCTATATAAAAATTCAAGAGCACAAATAAGATTAGCATAAACACTAGACAGAAAATTGGGATTCGCAGAGAGTTGTTTGTGGAAATTGCAGGTAACTCGATGCATATGGCAGCCTACCCTTTTGGGCGAAGTGACAATGTATTTCCATGCGCCTCACCTCGTGATATATAAATTGCGTATGCAGACCCACTTGGTCAGTTTCTGAATACAAATCTAGGCGTTTTACATAAAGAAAAGAGGAGACAGGCAAACACACACATATCGGTTGGTGGCTACCCTTTACCTATGGATATGTGTGGTGCATTGTATTTATGGTAAATGAGCGGAATTTGTAATCGATTCTATGCGTTGTTCAGTTGCCCAGTCCAAAGTGTTCTTTCTGCCTTTCTTTCTTTCATGCTATCTTGCTATCTTGCTATCTTTCTATCTTTCTATATGCGAGTCCAATGCTCGCTTGATTTTATTTTATTACATCGACTTGGGCTGGCTATTTTTGTGCACAATTAAAATTCAATTCAATGCAATTGCAGTTCCATAAAACTGTACCGAATGTGCACCATAAAATGCACATTACTTAAACATCCAAAAATTGCGTATGCGTAACTGGTGCAAAGAGTGTTGAATTTGGAGTTGGGGGGGAGGGAAAGGTTTTCTATTCGCATTCTGCTGTTGAAATGTTTTCTTGCTTATTAGAGTAGAAGGCAGAGACAGAGGCAGAGGCAGAGGCAGAGGCAGAGGCATTACCTGAATTCGTTTCAGTTATTTTGAATTTGTAACGGCTTACGATTGAGGTCTCGATGACACGCAACGCAACGGTCTTTTCTTTCTTCGAAAGAAAGTCACATTTGATGGGCAATAGAAATGTTGTGCTAATTGTTAAATTGATTAAGCCCATTATCACCAATTGTCATATGATATATACGATGATATGTCAATTGCAATATGAGTTTAATGGCCCGGCCATGGTCTGATCTCAGTCAGTCAGTCAGTCGGCATGTAACTATTACATTTATGTGATTTATGGCGGTCAAACTTTCCAAATATTTGTACGTACTCAAATGTATCTTGTTCACTTAGCTAACTCAATTATGTGTAACTCGTATTAACTGAGGGCTGAGGGATGAGGGCAGCAAATGTGAACACTTGTGGGTTTTCACTTTCACAATGGCCGGCAAACTAAGTGGCATAGATACACAATATGCTCACATGCTCATAATAGATACTTACTTAAAATACTGAGATACTCAGATACTCAGATACTGAGATACGGAGATACATGCGGCGGCTGCTCGACTTTCAGGCGTCATATGAGCAATTGAGTGCTGTCATAATAAGCATAAGCATTGAACGGCACACACAACAGCAACAACAACAATTGACAGTTATAGATATATAGACAAAAGTATCTGTATCTGCAGCTGTCAACCAATCGTTGCCGTCTGCGGTTCATTGGCTTCTGCTTTGGGTTAACTTGTCTCGTGGCATTCAATAATAACAATAAGCATAACCATAATATCTGGCATATGGTTAACAGTCTAAGAGAGAGAGAGAGAGAGAGAGATAGAGAGGGAGAGAACCCAATAAAAGCATCCGACTAACCCACTGTATCTCTATCTTATCTATGAGCCAAAAGAATATTTACTTCATGCTGGTTATTAATCATTCGCCGTGTGACGTTGTAAATATTGCCGTAGGCGTGAAAGTCATAATAATTTACTTGCAAAGACCCATTATAACCATATATATATAGATTTACCAACAAAAAGTAAAACTCCTTTCGTCATAACAATTAATTTTCAAACGCCAGAGCACGTGCTCAGTTCAGTTTACTTCAGCTCTCTTCTGTTCAGCTCAGCTCAGCTCGCATTCTTGGCAAGGTAATAAATTTCAGAAATATTTTCAAATATGGCCATAAATTTGACTTTACATCAATTGAAATTGTTGATACCTGTGCGTGGTCAAAAAATACAAGACTTGATTAGTTGTCGAATCAACCCATTTAAATTCATTTTATGTATTTACCCCAGATTCCCCAGCTGTTCCGTTTACTTTTCTATATATGTACATATATATATATATATATATATATATATATATATACGATATATATGGCTTAGCTCGATCACCTTAAATCGAACGCAACGGAATTTTGATAGAATTGATTTGCATTTTGAGACTATGTAATTGGGCACAAGGAATGTAAATTTATGTTTAGAAATTTCAAACGGCTTGAAAGTCGAGTATATTGAATATAGATACCCTGTGTAAAGGTGTCAAATATTCCAACTGAATATGCATAATACTGACTAACTTATAATCTAGATTTTAGATAAGTTGCATATGTGTAAGCTATCTTACTATAATTTAACCAGTTTTAAGCCACTCTTATCTATAACTGTAATCATATATAGTATGCAATATACACACACCCTTTATAGAGTCGGTATTTCCAACTTTCTCAAATGTATTTCAATATTATGTTTGGGTAAGGGGTATAAAAAGTGACTGTCAACTTTTGGAATATTTATTCATAGTTTTTCAGCATTTACCGTTCATATTTGTATAGTTACGATTTTACACGAATCTTAAAGTTTGTATAATGTGCGGCTATTCCAGGCCAATGGCTAAAAGCGATGCAGCTGTGTTGTGTTGTTGGCCAACTGGAAATCAGTGTCGAAGCAGCGCCAAGCAATTAGAATAAATTAAGTAAAGCAACTTTATCGTCGATACTAATGCAGGTGAAATCAAAGCGAGGAGGAGGAGGATGAGGAGTAGGAGTGCGGCATACCAGAATGTAAATTTGTCGCTACAAATGAAACCAAAGAGGCAAAGAGACTGGGCGATCGCAGATGAATCTGAATCTGAATCTGAATCTCAATTCAAATACGAACGAATTCGGACCGTTGAATCTAAATTGAGGTTTAATTTTCATTGTCTGCGTGCTTTTAGAGAAAAACCTGTTCTGATTTCTAGAGTTCCACCACACCACCAATCCACTGATCCACCGATCCACCGATCGCCCGATCGCCTCGAATAGTAGTTGTCTTTATTGCTGGCCGCTCTCGTGGTCACTTTTGTTGACTTAATTTATTGACATTAGTATTTAATGTTGTTGTTGTTGCTATTGTTGTTGTTGGGCTCTTGTTTTTTTTCGGCTTTTATTATATTAAGCAGTTGATTTGCTTTTTATGTAAAACTATTTTGTTCATGCATTCTTTCAAAGACACCTGACTTTGGTGCGAGATTAACCGGTTGGTGCTCGCTTGGTCTTGGAACTGGGCTTGGAACTGGGCTCGGACCTGGGCCTGGAATTACAACAGCTGTTTAGCTTGATTATCTCGAAAGATGCGGCTTCGATAGAGCTAATGAGATTCGAGTGTCGCTCTTCGATTTTGATTTCATTTTGTAGCCACTGATCAGTGGTCCAACGATGACTGGCTATACGAGCAAAAAGAGTCGCGGTAATTTTGTTAGGAAATTTGCCGTTAAAATTCATAAAAAAACACATGACATATGATCTGCACAGCACAGCCTCTACCCGTTTGTATTTGAGTTTAGTATGCATAGCCAGGTTAATTAACTTTATATGGTTCATAAAATTGCACAATACTTTGATGGCGACATTAGACATTTAATTTGCCCTCACCTGCCTGTCCGCCATAAAACTAACCACAACTTGTTATGTAGTTTTGGCTTCTTTTTATAATTTTCAAATTTTTTTTAGCTTTTATTAAGATTTTAATTGCTGACGCTCTTCGTCTGAAAACACAACATTTTATGGGCTTGATAATAAATCTTTAAACACTTAACGAAAACGAAATTAAATAAAAAATAAATAAAAAACAACAACAGTTTTCACATGAAATGCAATAAGATGAGCCGTGAAGAGGCGCAACGCCCACATTTTCACATTAACGGGGGGAAAATAAAAGTGAAAAAAAAACAAAAAAAAATGTCGCTGCCTTACAAAGTGCCTAATTTATTTATAAAAGCTTTACTCACCTCAAACATACAAGAAGTAAAAATACTCTCTGCTCGTCAACTGGAATTTTATAGGACCAGGAAGCGATCGAATAATTTCACAATTTCAAAATTTCATAATTTCAGATACATTCTGGTCGTCTTCGCAAATTCGAAATTCGAAATTCGAAATTCACCAGGCTCTTCATTTAGAACAACTTATTTTAGTCAAACATACATTTTTTTGCGCTGAAATTTCTTTGTGTTTTGCTTGAAAATTTATTAGTGTAGATTAGTTTTGGTATTTCTTTTGAGCACACAATTTGATGCTTCTTTTGTTGTTGTTGTTGTTACAGTTTTTCTTTTTTGTTGCGGGCGTTTTATGTTTGTATTGTTTTTTAAGCTGCCTCAGTTTTCGCCGTGGATTTTCACATTATAAATTTAGGCTTCGCTCATTGTTGTCGAGAGTATCTACACAGATCTTTGTGGCATAATTTGGCAGCAATTTGCTTAAAATTTGTCATAATATTTGCATATATAAAACAACATTTTAACTAAATGCGACATGTCAAAGAGTGTTTAAATTTGCAAGGCTATTGCAATTTGTTTAAAATATTAAATTGATTAAAAGATACAAATCGTATGGTTAATACTCTGAAAAGTATGCTAATCTTTTTTTCAATTATTTACAGATTGAAATTTATGCTAACTGATTTTTGTCTACCTTCTCTTTTTGGACAAGTAAACACTTTTCAAATATCACAATAAGCTGAAGCCTGCCTTCAAGTTCACAGCTAAGTCATTTTTTTATCGTTTAGTTTTTTATCGTTTAGTTTTTTTATGAATTTCCAGTAAATTGGTATTAATTGTTAAAGGTTTTTCACACCCTTTACGATACTAAGCACTCAGTTCCTGTGCCAACTTGGCAGCCCCTAAGAGCTAAGGCGACTGAATGACATGCCGTCGCATGTCCAGGCACGAAGTCTCTCGACTCCTGACAAACACACACGCGCACACACACATACACACACACACACACGCACACATACATTAAAATACCGGCTCGTGCAATATAATTTTTATTCGCAAAATACAAAGAAATAACCGCACACAGTTTTCATTGTACAACATACAATACAATACATATTTATAAGGAGTGCGACGAATACCTGCCCCTACCCACACCTACCCTCCTTCCCTGCCCGGTAGGTGCGGTGGGTGCCTCCGACGCATGCGCCGTGGAAATGAACTTATAAGTATTTGCATTTGCTGTGTTTGTTGTGTTTTGTGTGTTTTGTGTGTGTACTCTGTTGCAGTACAGAAATTTCCGCATATCATGTTAATCGCCCAAATACACGCAATTGTTTTGCTGGCTTTTGCTGGTCGCGTCGCCTAAAAGTATGTCGCATTTATTTCTATTTGGCGTACCTCGTAATTCAGGTTGATTCGCCGCCCGGCTGAATGAATGAAATTCAGGTGCGATTGTTTTTGGCAACGTCAAGCCCATAAATGTGTCGCCATCTCACTCGCACTCTGCTGCTCCGATGGCTCCTGGCCTGTGCGGCTGTCTCTGCAGGATCCTGCAAAAAGCACAGCCGGACAGGAATGACGTTATTGCCTGTAATTAATTTTAGTTGGCATACATTTTACGAGGAGCCAGCAAAACGCATTTGAATTTATTTCATTTGCTTTGCATATTTTGCGGCACTTTTGTGGCGACTCCAGTTGGGGCAAAGGAAGAAAAATTAATATACATAGTTGTTGTTGTTGTTGGAGCTGCGTTCAACCTTGTTGATGTTATTGACCCTGTGCCAAGTTGTGTTTTGTGCGACAGCTCCAAATTAAATGATAGATTGCTGCCTCCGCAAATAGGTCATGTGAGGAAATTGGAGCTGGAGCTGGAGCTGGAGCTGGAGTATAATACTATTGTATTCTTAATCTGTCAATGATGTTTGGTGTCTCCTGCCAGCACACACAGTTGGATTTGGCCCGAGCCTTTGAGTGCTGCCAAAATTGCCCTAATTAGTTTAATTAGTGGGTGGCACATAAAATATGAAATGTGCCCCATGCTGCAGGCAGAGCAAGAAATTCGTTGATGTTGTGCCCTTAATGACCCCGCACTGGCAGCAACCAGCCAACCAAATAACGGTAATTAAATGTAGCCACAGAAAAGCAGCTCTGAGCTCTCAGCTCTCCATGTAATTTGGAATTTAGCTGCACAGACGCGAATCCTGCCTGAGTGGCAAACAAAATGCCAAGATTAGCATAATTTTCGGTCATGCAAAGTGAGAATAAAAGTTGAACAAATAAGCAAATTTCCAACATACGCATTAAGGGGCATGGTAGTGGGGTAGTGGAGGGTGTGGGGGCAGTGAGGGACTCCGCTGGGAAATTTAGCAAAGTGTTGGCATTAATGCGAGCCTCTGTTAGCATGCGGCATTGCGTATACGCAGCGTTGTCTCGACTGTACAATGTACAGAGTTTTTTGCCGGCCAAGGATCCATTTTGTTTAGTCGATGACAGTTATGGCTGCTTAATGACACACTTACTAACTGTATTTGCTGATTTGCATTTGGCTTTGCTTTGCTTTCTTTTGTGGCGACTCTTTGTTGGTTTCCTGTGCGGCTTCCGAATATCCTGTGACATAATCGAGCGATACTTTCGTTGTTGATTGGTTCCTTGATGTTGCCATGGACGACTGCAAAAGTTTGCCCAACTCCCAATTGAAACATTAAATGAGATAGCAACAACATAAGCGACGAATGCAAGGCAAACTCAACAAAATGCCATGTCTCAAATTAATTAAGCAAAGGATGTGCTATTACACACATACACACACACACGCACTGGGTGTGTGGACTATGTAGTCAAGTGTTTGCTATGCTCCACTATGTACGCATCATTTAATTACGTTAATTGGCAGCGAGTCGCTTTTATATCGCCCCATGAATGTGTGGGTGTGTAAGCATTCACTTGCACCAAGCGGGTAAGGGGTTACAGAGGGGGGGGGGGGTGATGAATTGTCGAGTGATGACGTTTGCCTGCAACACACACACAGAGACACACACACACACACACAAGTGTAGCTTCAACTATTAAATATATAAATGCAAATGCAGATAACTTATAAATTCAAGTTAATTTATTTGAATAAATTAAACAAATATCAATTTAAGCTTTCATTGCTCGCTTTCGGTCAAATAATTTCAAGAAACGAGAGTCCTGCGTGCATAAACCTTAATTTAGTAAATTATACTTTTACATGAATGTTGGCTATGTATTATTATGTCAACGACATTTTGCGTATACTAACGGTTGCGTGTTGCATAAAATACTTAGTTTAAGTTAATATTTATAAAAAAAGAAGTTTTCTATTACAAGTTTTATTTTGTGACTTATAAATTGCATAACATTAACTCTGGTCATTCATTAGCTGGCCATACAAAACAAAATGTCAACCATCTGCGCATATCTCACAGTTTTTCATATACATATATATGTATATAAGAGGATATATTTGATTACAAAATGGCTTTACATCCCTTGCAAAAACAGGGTGTTTAGATTTGCGACATGCGCAGCATCCTGGGCTGGGTTAATGCTGCCTCGTTCATCCCCCATTCGTTAGGTCGACCGCTGCTGGGATGTGCCACACCCCCTTCGGATTGCTGTTGCATCCAACGACATAACTTAGAGCTTGAGCAACGGTATCTTCAATGCCACTCAGGCAGCAGGCGGCCATTAAATGACGAGAATTATGGCAACAGGCGAACGAACCAAGGAGACGCACACAAATTCTTGTGCCGCAACACGCAGACAATAAGTTTTGGGGCCCTGCCCCTGCCCCTGCCCAGCGCACCCTCCCCTTGTGCGATGTTGCCAGCCGCCCACCTAAAAAACCATTGAGTTTAACATTTCTAATTTATTGATGTTTCCGTCGTTGGGAAAGTTCGTGTCGTCTTGGTGGCCAACTGCCAAATGTCTCGGTAAAACAAACTCAAATTTATGATGATTAAGAAAAATCACAAAATACTTAAGCAATCTATAGATAGTACAATACATACATATATATATATATACTAAGTATATAGTATATGTTGTACTCATCTGAGTGTGGGTGTGAGTCGCTTGTTTTCATTCTCATAATTTGTTTGCTGTTTCAAAAATAGACAAACCCAGCAAGCTAGACAAACAACAACAACAATAGCTATATCGTCAGCTAACAACAACAACAACAACACCAACTGTTTGGAGGCCATGATTTGTGTTGTCAATTTTTTTTAGCACTTTTCTTTTACTCTATTTCCCAAAAGGTTACTCTTCGATTAATATTAATTAGTTTACTTATTATACCCCGCGTCCATTAAGTATTTTATTCATGGTTTGTCTTTTTAAAAAATCCTGCATTTATCAAAATATCTACCCCACCCCCCTAACTCATTACACCCTGAGTCCTGAGCACTCTTACTTGTCATCTATTTAATTTGGTTTAATCTACAAACAATGCGTGTGATTTGAATATTATTTTTGGAGTTAAGTCATTTTTGTAGTATTACAAATGTTGCTGTTTTATGTTGAAACTTTGAGAAATTGAAAAACACGGTAAAACATTAAGTGAAATAAAATAGAAAATCGATATGGCAAACAAAAGGCAGCAAAGCAACAGCAACTGCAAACAGTTTATTAACTTATTTGGCCGTAAAGTAGGTTTATGGGTAGAAAAACACAAACACGCCAAATGAGTGTAGATAAACTTTAACTACCCTAGACCCGAATGCAGCACGAGCAAATAAAATAAGCCTAAAAACAAAAACCAAAACCAAAACCAAACAATAGCTCCAAATGGAGTTGGCCTTTAAACAGTTGCCACTCACAGCTCGCAGCTTTCAGCTTTCAGCTCAGGTCTTAACTTAACTTGAGCATCCATGAAATGACAGTCGGCGCTAAGATCGAGTTTAGTTTAAATGCGATTGCTTTTGTTTTCTTTCAAATGTGCGTAAAAATTATATGACAAAGTCATTAAAAACATAAGTTTTACGACGGCCTGTGGATAACTTTAGCTCGAATTAATTGCTCCCACTATTTATACAAATATTTAATATTAACACTGGAAGCACTAAAATATTTTCAAAGTGTAAACTTTGAGAAATACATCTATAAAATATTAAATATATGTAAAAATATATAGTACATGTTGAAAATATTATTATCTTATTTAATTGTAATTGTTCAAAAATATAAATCAATAAAATGTTTAAATTTATTCGTATAATATTACATCTGTAGTAGTTTAATTATCCGCTAGTGCGCGTTAGAGCTGCGTTAATTTTTTTTTTTTTTTTTTTTTGGTTTAAGTTTATTAAGGCATACGGGGTAGGCTTAACCCCCCTTTGCGACCTTGGTTTTCTATTCATTCAGCCCAGTTGGGCGCGCCAGCTAGCCTTCCGGCTTAGCTTAAACAATTAACAATTAACAATAACAAAGTCGTATGCCTTAATAAACTTAAAAAAAAAAAAAAAAAAAAACAAGTTTTGATGGAACAGAAACCTATAATCCAATCCTTAGAGTAGGTAACCAGTAATCTATGTTGCAAATTTGGTGCGTGTAGCTCCAAAACTGTGGGAGATATAAATTTGCGCGATTTACAAGTTCTGTTGGTGCAAAGGGGGTGAGGTATAATTTTTTCGTTTTTAAAGTTTACAAAAATATGCCGGTCATCCCGGTTCGAGTACCAGGCGAACAGCAATCAGCAGCAAGTAGCCGTCTTTAAAAATTAAAAAAGCCATTGCATACTTTGAATAAAATGTGGTGCATACTTTTACTGCAGGCCAAAAAGAAGAAATAATAAAATGCGGTGCATACTTTTACTGCAGGCCAAAAAAAGAAATAATAAAATGTGGTGCATACTTTTACCTGAATCAGTAGAAATCAAAAATAGTTGCATCTTTCGTGCTGCTCTCAAAATATTATTATTAGTGCTCACGAAAGTATCTACTGTTTATTTATTTTTGAACACTTGGTTACTTGCTGCTGAAAGGGGGGTGAGGTATAATTTTTTCGTTTGTAAAATTTACAAAAATATGCCGGTCATCCCGATTGGAGTACTAGGCGAACAGCAATCAGCAGCAAGTAGCCAAGTTTTCAAAAATGAATAAAACCATTGCATACTTTTACTGCAGGCCAAAAAAAAGAAATAATTAAATGTGTGGCATACTTTCACCTGAATCAGTAGAAATAAAAAATAATTGCATCTTTCGTGCGCACGAAAGATAATATTTTGCGCGCAGCTGGTTTTTTTAATTTTTAAAGACGGCTGCTTGCTGCTGATTTCTGTTCGCAGGCAACGTGTCCTTTTTTTAACCAGCCAATATTTGCTCGACATCACGGTGAAGTTGTTCGACAGTCAGTGTCCAGCTCGGAACCCGAACTGGAGCACCAAAATTGAAGGAGCTATAGATTTTAGCGCTTTACGGTTGCGAAAGAGGGCGTGGCCGGGATACCTATAGTCCAATCCTTAGAGTAGGTAACCAGTAATCTATGTTGCAAATTTGGTGCGTGTAGCTCCAAAACTGTGGAAGATATAAATTTGCGCGATTTACAAGATCTGATGGAGCAGAGGGGGTGAGGTATAATTTTTTCGTTTTTGAAGTTTACAAAAATATGCCGGTCATCCCGGTTCGAGTACCAGGCGAACAGCAATCAGCAGCAAGTAGCCAAGTTTTCAAAAATGAATAAAACCATTGCATACTTTTACTGCAGGCCAAAAAAAGAAATAATTAGATGTGTGGCATACTTTTACCTGAATTAATAGAAATCAAAGTTAGTTGCATCTTTCGTGCTGCTCTCAAAATATTATTATTAGTTTTTTTTCTTTTTTATACCCTGATCCCATTAAAAATGGGAAAAAGGGGTATTATGGTTTTGTGCAAAAGTATGTAACAGGCATAAGGAATCATCTCCGACCCCATAAAGTATATATATTCTTGATCACTATCAATAGCCGAGTCGATTTAGCCCTGTCCGTCCGTCTGTCCGTCTGTCCGTCTGTATGAACGCACGTTTCTCAGAGACTAGAAAAGCTAGAGACTTCATATTTGAAATATAAGTTCTCGTAGTGCCGGGACAAGACCAGTTTATCATTTTTTTCGATATCTCGTCCCGTTCAAAAGTTATCGATACATTTCGATTCCAGCCAAGTGTTTTTCGGGTATAACTTGAAAGTCATAGAAGCTAGAAACTTTATATTTAAGTTTAAGTTACTGTATTGCCGGCTCTAAACTAACTCATCATTTTTTTTTCAATTTCTCAATCCTTTCAAAAGTTATCGATTAATTAAGTTTCCAAAACAGTGTTTTTAAGGTATAGCTTAAAAAGTATAAGACGAAGAGTCACCAAATTTGGTACATATACATATCAAATGCATATCACTTTTTGGATACCCCTCCCCGATCTCCAAGAAATCGAAAAATACGTATTTTACATAGTCTCACATTTATATGCCATCTTTCTCCAATATCATACAGAGGTTAAATGCATTTCACTTTTTGGATACCCCTCCCCGATCTCCAAGAAATCGAAAAATACGTATTTTACATAGTCTCACATTTATATGCCATCTTTGTGTCCTCCAAATTTCATTACGATCGGACAATAAACAAAGAAGTTATTAACGATTCAATGTAACATAGTTTGGCGGAGATTTGGCGTTTGTTAAACGTCATAGATAATAGAGCGGAGATATGTCGTCAAAAAATCGTCAAATATTCGCCCAGTATTTGTCGTATTTTTATACCCTGATCCCATTAAAAATGGGAAAAAGGGGTATAATGGTTTTGTGCAAAAGTATGTAACAGGCATAAGGAAGCATCTCCGACCCCATAAAGTATATATATTCTTGATCAGTATCAATAGCCGAGTCGATATAGCCATGTCCGTCTGTCCGTCTGTATGAACGCGTGTTTCTCAGAGACTACAAAAGCTAGAGACTTCATATTTGAAATATAAGTTCTCGTAGTGGCGGGACGATACAAGTTTATCATTTTTTTTTCGATATCTCATCCCGTTCAAAAGTTATCGATAAATATCGATTTCAGACAAGTGTTTTTCGGTCATAACTTGAAAGTCATAAAAGCTAGAAACTTTATATTCAGGTTTAAGTTACTGTACTGCCGGTTCTAAACAAACTCATCATTTTTTTTTCAATATCTCAATCCTTTCAAAAGTTATCGATTAATTAAGTTTCCAAAACAGTGTTTTTAAGGTATAGCTTAAAAAGTATAAGACGAAGAGTCACCAAATTTGGTACATATACATATCAAATGCATATCACTTTTTGGATACCCCTCCCCGATCTCCAAGAAATCGAAAAATACGTATTTTACATAGTCTCACATTTATATGCCATCTTTCTCCAATATCATACAGAGGTTAAATGCATTTCACTTTTTGGATACCCCTCCCCGATCTCCAAGAAATCGAAAAATACGTATTTTACATAGTCTCACATTTATATGCCATCTTTGTGTCCTCCAAATTTCATTACGATCGGACAATAAACAAAGAAGTTATTAACGATTCAATGTCATAGATAATAGAGCGGAGATATGTCGTCAAAAAATCGTCAAATATTCGCCCAGTATTTGTCGTATTTTTATACCCTGATCCCATTAAAAATGGGAAAAAGGGGTATAATGGTTTTGTGCAAAAGTATGTAACAGGCATAAGGAAGCATACGTATTTTACATAGTCTCACATTTATATGCCATCTTTCTCCAATATCATACAGAGGTTAAATGCATTTCACTTTTTGGATACCCCTCCCCGATCTCCAAGAAATCGAAAAATACGTATTTTACATAGTCTCACATTTATATGCCATCTTTGTGTCCTCCAAATTTCATTACGATCGGACAATAAACAAAGAAGTTATTAACGATTCAATGTAACATAGTTTGGCGGAGATTTGGCGTTTGTTAAACGTCATAGATAATAGAGCGGAGATATGTCGTCAAAAAATCGTCAAAAAATCGTCAAATATTCGCCCAGTATTTGTCGTATTTTTATACCCTGATCCCATTAAAAATGGGAAAAAGGGGTATAATGGTTTTGTGCAAAAGTATGTAACAGGCATAAGGAAGCATCTCCGACCCCATAAAGTATATATATTCTTGATCAGTATCAATAGCCGAGTCGATATAGCCATGTCCGTCTGTCCGTCTGTATGAACGCGTGTTTCTCAGAGACTACAAAAGCTAGAGACTTCATATTTGAAATATAAGTTCTCGTAGTGGCGGGACGATACAAGTTTATCATTTTTTTTTCGATATCTCATCCCGTTCAAAAGTTATCGATAAATATCGATTTCAGACAAGTGTTTTTCGGTCATAACTTGAAAGTCATAAAAGCTAGAAACTTTATATTCAGGTTTAAGTTACTGTACTGCCGGTTCTAAACAAACTCATCATTTTTTTTTTCAATATCTCAATCGTTTCAAAAGTTATCGATAAATTAAGTTTCCAAAACAGTGTTTTTAAGGTATAGCTTAAAAGTTATAAGACGTAGAGTCACCAAATTTGGTACATATACTCTTCAATAGCATACAGAGGATAAATGCATTTCACTTTTTGGATACCCCTCCCCGATCTCCAAGAAATCGAAAAATACGTATTTTAAGAGGTATGACCTTCGGATTTTACATAGTCTCACATTTATATGCCATCTTTGTGTCCTACAAATTTTATTACGATCGGACAATAAACAAAGAAGTGATTAACGATTCAATATAACATAGTTTGGTGCCAAAGGAAGAAGAAGAAGCAAAGCATATGTATGACGCGCGTAGCAAGCAGCTTGTGTTTGTATATGTGTGTGTGTGTTTCTATGTATGAATGCAGATAAATAACTTCAATGAATGTAAGACCTTGGATCAGGGTATATCCTAGTCGGGCACTCTCGACTAGAGCACTCTTACTTGTTATACCCTGATCCCATTAAAAATGGGAAAAAGGGGTATTATGGTTTTGTGCAAAAGTATGTAACAGGCATAAGAAATCATCTCCGACCCCATAAAGTATATATATTCTTGATCACTATCAATAGCCGAGTCGATTTAGCCCTGTCCGTCTGTCCGTCCGTCTGTCCGTCTGTATGAACGCACGTTTCTCAGAGACTAGAAAAGCTAGAGACTTCATATTTGAAATATAAGTTCTCGTAGTGCCGGGACAAGACCAGTTTATCATTTTTTTCGATATCTCGTCCCGTTCAAAAGTTATCGATACATTTCGATTCCAGCCAAGTGTTTTTCGGGTATAACTTGAAAGTCATAGAAGCTAGAAACTTTATATTTAAGTTTAAGTTACTGTATTGCCGGCTCTAAACAAACTCATCATTTTTTTTTCAATTTCTCAATCCTTTCAAAAGTTATCGATTAATTAAGTTTCCAAAACGGTGTTTTTAAGGTATAGCTTAAAAGTTATAAGACGAAGAGTCACCAAATTTGGTACATATACTCTCCAATATCATACAGAGGTTAAATGCATTTCACTTTTTGGATACCCCTCCCCGATCTCCAAGAAATCGAAAAATACGTATTTTACATAGTCTCACATTTATATGCCATCTTTGTGTCCTACAAATTTCATTACGATCGGACAATAAACAAATAAGTTATTAACGATTCAATGTAACATAGTTTGGGGCCAAAGGAAGAAGAAGAAGCAAAGCAAATGTATGACGCGCGTAGCCATATGTGTGTGTGTGTCTATGTATGAATGCAGATAAATAACTTCAATGAATGTAAGACCTTGGATCAGGGTATATCCTAGTCGGGCACTCTCGACTAGAGCACTCTTACTTGTTTTATTTATGTGGAGCTTGATTTAATTTAATTAATTTTTTTTTCACAATTTTTAAAAATTAATTTTAATATTTTTCTGACTGTTCAGCAAGGAGCTTGATGATTAATTATTACCTTATTTCAGTTAATTGCAACTGAACTAACATTATAGACCCGGCAGATAACATTATTTATTCTCTAGTCTTGTGCACTTGTCGTACTTACTTATTAAATAAATATATTATATATATGCCAAGTGATATTTTTATATATTATATATTTTTATTTCAATTCAACCATTGGGGTCATTTTGAAAGAACAAATAGAAGTATGTATGTGTTCGCCTGGTACTCAGATATATTTTTGTGTCTTTTGAAAACGAAAAAATTATACCCCGCTCCCAACGAACACGCATATTGCGAACATTTTGTATTCTTACCCAATTTTGGAGCTAGAGGCACCAAATTTGAAACATAGATCGATACTGAAATGCTGCACTGAATGGACCATAAGTTTCCCGGCCACGCCTAGTTCCTGCCACTTAATTTACGAAAACAAACAAAAGCAAAGAAAGCTTAAACAATTTGTTCATGGGTTAACATTTTTAAGCTGGCTTTCGGGTCACGCGAGATAGTTTGTCTGATCGGGAGAGAGACCTTCTTTACTTGCTCGAGACAGGCGGAATTGAAATTCCTGCTATCTGTCATAATTGTATATTAAAATTGATGTTGTGTATTGTATAAATTGTAAGCTGCTTAAATTGCATGACGCCCAAACAGCGAAAATCGTTTTAAGTTAACGAACAGAGAGAGAGAGAGAGAGAGAGAGAGGTACCGGGCAGGAGCAGTTATGACGGGCCCAGACCAGACCAGACCACACCAGAGTGGAGCGGACCAGCCCCAAGTGAGAGCTGAACTAACTATTATATGGGTAGCCAGAGCAACGTTGACATAGTTTCCCCCCACCCCACACTCATCCAGCAGTTGGAGGCAACTTTGCACTCGAAATGCTTCGTTTGCCTTCCCTTGCATGTTTAGTGTGCATTCGGCAGGATGACAGGACAACAGGACGATAACAACAACAACAATTGCTGGCTGTTGTCAACGCATATCCATTTTGGGGGCTACATCTAGCGACAACCACCCCGCGAGACCCGCTTGTTTGGTAGAGCCAAATAGCAACTGAAGCCTGTAAAGTGTCCCAGTTTCAACTCCCACTGCCACTCCTACTCCCTCTGTGTCCTGCTCCTGCTCCTGCTCTCGTTCATAGTTTGTTTTTGTATACAAATTTCCAACGGTTTTTTGCTGCCGTTCATTTTAATGTGAGCCATTTGTTTGTTTAGCTGGTGTGTCTCTGTCTCAGTCCTAGTTTTAGTCCCAGTTCCAGTCCCCGTGGTTCTTTCTATATATACTTACTATGGGGGTCAGTTGGCTTCCTGCCAGAGTCACATAGGGTGGCTAGTTGGGTTTCAGTGTTATGGCTCTTATCGGCGTTTTGCGGTTTTCTCTTTGTTGATTTAGTGGAGCAGCCTGTTGAACTTTTCGCCTCAGTTGCGACATCGGGACACACCCAATCCCAATGCGTTGAAGGCGCCCAATCCTCCTACGCCCAGAGCGGGGAATTGTTTGCATTACTTGCTTGTTCAGTGTGGTCGTGCTCTGTTTGCATTATTAAATTGCTGTATATTCAAATATTTTGGATTTCTCGTTTTATTGCCACTCATATTGCAGCACGATTCCTACAGGTACAGAATTTAAAAAATACATGAAATATATGCAAGTTCTTTGCCAAACTTTATTACAACAATTTTTTCCAGTTACCAAGTCCGCACTTCAAATTACTACCATCACTTTGTGAAAACTGAACCGATTTTCAATTCAGTGGTAAAAATGTTTTCTTTCCAAAAAAAACAGTCTTTTAAAATCCAAAATTCGAAAACTGCCCATTTTATTCCAAAAAAAAGTTTTTAAATGTTTTTAAAACGGTTTTTTATGGTTTTTTAGATATTTTTAAAAAAAATAACGGACTGGACTTTTTTCTAATTCGCGAACCATTTCAGCTAGCTCCTGCACCATTTTCGTTGAATTTTAGCCTGTAAACGGTTCGAAAATTGGAAAAGTTCGTTATAATTTTGAAAAATTTCTTAAATAAATGATTAAAAACCGTAAAAAGCCGTTTTAAAAACTTTATTTTAATAATAATGGTCAATTTTTAAAATTTCGTCTTTTTCTGAATTGTTTTGTCAAGATTTTTGATGAAATTTTAATGAAAACAATTGTTTTTCTTTTTTTACCCAACATAGATTGGCATTTATTTAGTTTTTGTTCTTGTTTTGTTTGAATTTTATGACACTGAAACTGACAAATTTAGCTTTGCTTGCTATATATATGTATGTGTGTGTGTGTGTATTTATGTATTTGTTAATGATATTTTTATTGGTAGGTATTATGGCCAAGATGTCGTCTCAGACTCAAGGGATTGCAAGTCTCGTTAATGTTACTGACGGGGATGTGTGAAAGTGAGTTAGTGTAAGTGTATGTGTATGTGTATGTGTATGTGTGTGTGTTAGTCAATTCAATACATTCAATATTAATATATAGTTAATACATATATGTTTTGTAATTTGTAATTAGTAATACACATATTTTAAGTATTCGTTTAGTTTTATAATGCCGCGCTTAAGGATTACGAATTTGAATCTTTGGATAATTGTATCTCTTCTCATACTAATTGTATGCATGATATACGAGTAATATTTGTTCGGCTAAGAAGGAGCGAGTGATTAGTATGCGTTTTAAACTGTATATCTTATGTTTAAATTGTTTAATTTTTTATTTTTTTTAATATTTTTAGTTGCTTAGTTCACGTTCTTAAGCTGATGTGCGTTGAAGTTGAATGTTGTTGTTTATGATGTGTTCTTCTCTCTTTTTTGTTTTTTTGTTTTTATTTTTATTTTTCGCTTTAATGCAATGGAGTTTTAATTTTGATTTATGCGTTGTAAGTAAAGTTAAGTAGAAAATTATTTTATGTTTATGCATGTTTTATGCTAAATAATTACAAAATAGGGTCGTTTATGTTATGCTTAATGAATATTTGCTTTGTTTTTCTTTTCGCTTTTTCTTCGTTATTTTTCTAGATTTTTGAAGCAACACAAAATGCAACAAGCATTGCATATAAAGCAGACTATCCAATATGCATGATAAATATGAAAAATGCATGATGTATTTTATTTGAATATTTCTTAGCTTAAATTACGCAACTCCAAAGTTTTGTTTGCAAATTTTGAAAGTTTAATTGTATAATATTTTTGTTGAGTATTTTTGATTTTGATTTGCCGAAAATTGATAATTGTTGTGTTTTTGTTAAGGTTTGCTCGTTACAATTTTAGAAATCCAACGGTTGGTTTTCGTATTTACTGAATACGTTGCTCGCTATTTGAATTACTTGAAAATTTGTGAGTTGTTTGCATTTGCCTTGTTTGCTTCGACTTTTGAAGAGTTTGTATATCGTATATTAGTTAAATGCCCTTTCTCTAAACGCTATTTAATATTTGTAGTTCGTTTACCATTAAAATTTGTAGTACATTTATATAAGTTTCCCATAATATATATATAAGCAATATTTTTTCTTCACAACACTACATTCATATATAAAATCGGTATACCTAGTTAGGGGTTATAGTGTATGTATGTATATAGAATGTGTTGAGAAAAACTGAATAAAAACTTCAAAAAATAAACTGAATTCCATTCCAATTAAATAATATTTATTTTGTAATGTCAAATATTATATATAGTTAACAGTTAAATAATCCAACGTGATCTATAAAATAGTTGACACCTGGTAAATGAGGAGCTACCTCAAATGCTTTGCTATTTCTACGTTTTGAGCAAATGTTGTGTTCTGTAAAACTCTTTGTAATTACATATTTGTTAAGCATTTATTTCTTTATAAATTTGCATAGTTCAGTCTTTGAGTTTTGAAAGTAGCTCCACAATTTACAGGACTTACTCAACCGAAAAGCTGAAAATAATACGTAAATAAATGAAATAAATAAACGATCATATAAAACTTTCAATGAAAATTATATTTATGTATTTAGCGAACAAATGTGTTGCAAAACCTAAAAGTAAATGCTTAAATAAATATTTGACAGATATAGAAATTGAGGTGTGCACAAAATCAATCAATTTCAGTTTGTCTTAAAGCTTGAAATGCGTATAACTGAAGTGCAGAAACGAACTGTGAATAAATAAAAATAAAGGAAAGGAAAGTGCGCTTGGGACTTTTGTATAATACAATTTAGAGAGTGTGACTAAATGGGTTTATTAGCTAATATCTGTTTTTTCGTTTAACTGCATAGATTAATGCTATTTGTGCATTGTTGTGAACAGATCATTTTCGCTTTTGTTATATTTGCATGTTTTTTGTTGTTCTTTTGGAAGCGCATTGTAAAAAAATACATAAAGATTTAAAATGTAAATAAACGTATGTTGTATAAAAATAATTATGTAATCGAGTACCAATAAAATATTGACTGACACAATGCTAAAAATTATGATCACAAGTCAACGCAAGTCAACAAAAAGCAAAACTCAAACTTAAGCAGCCGAATGTGCGCTGGGTTTTGATTCCGTCGAATACACAAATTAAATCGAATATAGTATGTATGTATATATGTATATATACTCGTTGCTATAGGATTTGCAGACCATACAAATTAAACAATATCTATCAGTTACAATAATATTATGACTTTGACTTAGGCTACGCAAAGAGTATATGCTTTTGGCATAGATGGCAAAAAAATCAAATCGAAAGAATCTTACAAAATACACAATTTGTAGTACAGATATATATATATATATATATATATATATATATATATGTATATGTATACAAAAGTGTTTACTCATGTATTTGGGCAGCTCTTTCGCTTAACATACCGAGAATTCTTCTCATACTTTTGATATTTGGGCAGTTCTGCTTGACTTACAACTAAAATATAATATTAAAAATTACTTTCAATTATGCAAAACTGTTTACACACAATATTGTATTATTTTTTTTTTTTTTAAATTTTTTCGTTCTTTTTTTCAAGTTTTCTTTATGTAAATGCAAACATGATTTGCATGTGGCTTCAATTAGACAATTGTCTGTTATTTTGTTATGCTCTTTAGTATTCCTGCACACACCTACGCGTATACGTAATGTGTGTAGTTGTGTGAGTATGTATGCATATGGCATATAAGTATGCTTTCAAATTTCGTTTATAAATACTTGAAATAGTTAATAATTGTATATATATGTGTGTATGCGCTATATGCGTTGCTTACTTCTGTGATGTTTAATCTGCATATGTCTGTGTGTGTTTGGGTGTGTTGGTGTGTATTTGTGTCAGTGTGTCAGTGTGTGTGTGTGTGTCATTCAACTCCCACGCACTTCATTGACTTGAAACACTAAGCTAAAGTGCCACGCCCACTTCAAGTCGCTTACAAATTACACTGCCATAGTATCGTAGGCTGTGAATCCTGCGCCATTTGTTTGTTGGAGTTGGAGTTGTTTTGGGCCGGCTTCGTTTCTGTTGAGGATCAGTTAACCAGTTAAAATATATTTAATGTATAACAATTATATATATTAAGAATTTAATTATGTTAATTAGGCTTATATCTGCAACCCAAAGCATTGCTTCATAATTACGCCTTCTTTTGTGTATATTTTGTGGCATGTTTGGAATTGGGTGCCTCATGTTTTGTGTGTGGCAAGCCAAGACCAAGCGCCAAGCTGTTGGAAACTGTTAGACATATATGTATTATATGTATTCATAGAGTGTGTACTGTAGGTAGGTAGTATCATTTAAAGCCTGTTGATTAATATACGAGTATGCTATGGTAATTGAAAAGTTTATCAAATGATAAATGCTTTGGGTACTTTCGAAACACTCAACTGTGATTTGCTTTCAATCGAACAAAAACAAATCAAATATAATAGAATCGACAATAAATAAAAGAATTGGAAAATAAAAGCATTATTAATTATAACAGTAGTAAAGACATGCACACTTAGTAGTAAGCTTAGAGATTATATATATATATATATATTTACAATATATTAATAGCTAATAGGACATGCAAAAGCATCGACATTTAGTTAGATAACTTAATTTAGATTAAGACTTACAACTGCCTGCGACTAAGTAGTCAGTGTGTTAATCAACCATTATTTAACCAGTATTATTTTTTAAATGAAACAAATATAAAATAGTTAGGATTAGTAGCTGATATCGTTTAAGTTGTTCTTTATCGCATTGAAAATTGCACAGAAATTATCTAATTGCTGCTCGCTGGTTAATTTTAAAGCATTTATGCTGTTAGTACTGCTTGCGAATTATAGTCGTTTTAATGTATTGTATATGTTTTCTGTGCATTCAAATGGCACATGCTAATTAATTGTTTAGCTTTACCTTTTGCGATGCAACTGAAGTGAGTTTAAATATTTTGTATAAGTGCGCAACTCTGTTCAATTTTCTGTGCAATTTTTAGTTATTCAACATACTTTTTGTCTTTGTGTAATACTATGTGTAGGTATATTTCATTGTTTTTCTATATGTATGTACTCGTTTCGTTTCTTACCTCTCAATCAATTTACGCATTTCTTCGGTGGTGCGTTGATCTTTCGGTTGTGGTGATCTTTTTACAGCTGTTTGTTTTCATTTTTTGTTTTATATTTATATATTTTTGTATTCGACATATTTGCAATAGAAATTTTGTGTTTAAGAACCCCAAAAAATGTAGCAACCGATAGTAGTTATATGTATATTTTTTTTTTAGAACGTAAAAGAAAATAGAGAGAAAACAAAAAATGTAATATAAAAAAAAACTTCATACATAAAGTGAAAAAAAAAATATATTCCATATTGATTTAACGTGCAGAAATTGATTTTAAGATTTGTCGTAAAGAATATAATCTTAAACTTATATCTAACTTATTGTTTTCTATAAAACCAATTAGTTTGCCAAATAGCTTTCTAGTCGGACACATGCGAATTTCTAGGCACATGAAATTCAATGAAATGAACACTATGAAATTTGATGGAAATCAATTAAAATTAAGCTTTAATCCGATATTAGATACAAAACATAAAACATTGAATGGTGCTGTAAAGGAACCCATTTAAATGTGGGCAGTGTGCTTCATGAAATGAAATGGAGTGTATTTAAATGTGCAGTACAAATTTCAACTTAAATCAATTTGAAAACCAAAACCAACGTTAATCGTTTTTAACACAATAGTCACATAAAAACAAAATTATAAAACCAACATATATATTGTCTTGAAACTTTAGCAAAACACAGCATGAATATTTATTGTGCGAAGAACATATTATCTGAACAGTCTTCGAAATGACTCATGAATGACAATGAGGGGGGAACGAATGATACTATGAGATCGTGGGGAGTTTCATGAGACTGAGGTGAGTTCAACGGGGAATTCAATTATGAAATTTCACTATGAAACACTATATCAACTCGATTTACGATTCGATTTCACATCACTCACCCTCATTGGATTCTTCTGATGGATTTTATTATTTGAATATACAAACAAATTTCGAAAAAGGAAATCAAGCAGATTGCGAATTGACATGTTAAAAATTGATGAGTTTTCAATTGATCATATCAAATATATGTAATATGCAAATATAGACTAAGGTACGTTTTGAACGGGTAATCGGGAATAAACCGGTTTTCAGACACTTACCGCCATAGTTTCCACGTGGTCCATGATCGCGATCGCATTCGGCCTCTGAGATCTCGTTGCTCTCCTTGGAGTCATTGAACGAGGAGTTGCTCATGTCATGATTACGTGGTGGCGGTGGTGGTGGCTCAGGTGAGCCAGTGCCTGGATTGCGTGCAGAGCCTATAGAGAAATGGGTTCATCAATACTCAAATCAAAATGTCACCATTTTCTCTTTTTTTTTTACCAATGCTACGACGTCCCATGGAGCCGCGAGAGCCATAGTGATCGTAGGGTTGTCCGTAGGGACCGCCATACTGAGAGCCATACTGATCCTCCTCGGGTGCGCAGTTGGCAGGATCGTCGTATTCGGGTCCGGGTCCAGAGTACAAGCTGCCGCCCTGAGAGTTGACGCGAGTGTAGCGACGCTGTGGAAGGATAACAGCTAGAAAGTCTCTTTGGATTTGGACACTTGACATGCACTTACGTATTGATCCTCTTCGGCACAGTTGGCGGGATCATCGTATTCGGGTGCTGGCGTATAGATCGAGGACTGTCCACCCTGGCTATTCTTGCGCTGATAGCGATTGGCACGTGGCATCGACTGGGAACCGGAGCGGGAGTGGACGTGTCCAGGATGACCGGGTGGTAGCATGGTGCCGGCAAGTCCGGGAACGGGTGTGTGTCCATTCTGATGGGGGAAGGTCTGGAAATTCATGGCCTTGGTGGGATCCATTTCTTCGCGGAAGCCGAGCAGATGGAACGTAGCATAGGGGCAGATTTCGTCTTCCATGCCTTGCGGGAGAAGAGATCGATTAGCAAAGAGTTCGTCAATCCTCGTAGATTGGTTTGTTGTTGTCTTGATTTTTGTTTTTGTATTTGTATTTGTATTTGATTTAGTGTGTATTAGTACGAGTACGGCGGAGTGCCAGTTAGAAGAGAATGGCTTCGCCCCCGTGGTGAATTACTTACTATGATGCAGTAGTATCTGTGGTTAGCTCGATGCGACTGGGATTAGACTACATTATTAGTGGTTAGTGGTTCTCAAAGTAAATGAAACTCAAATGAAAATGTCAAATGAGGCAGGAGTTTTAATAGTTATTAATTAGTTTGGGGTGCATACAGAAATCAAAAACATTTGTAAGAAAATCAAATCGGGTACCTCTCCTACCTGGATGTCCATGTCCATAGAGGCATTCGACATTGCCGTGGGCATGACCATAGTGATTGCCAATGCCGTGCATTGGGACTGGGGGCGCTTTAAGTTCCTCGTACAGATTCGGATTACGACGCGGATCCCAGGTGGAGTGGTTCGAGCGCAAACCACCGCGGCCTGAACCGGTTCGTGTTTTTGTGTTTATTGTGTCAGGTGTGGTTAGGTGTGTTTTTCATTTCATTTTATTTTATTCAATTTCCAATATTTATACAACATCAACGATGAGTCAACGGAAAAATTAATCAATTGAGGCAACAGCAACCGAAACGGAGAGGAATTGTGGAGTTGTGCAGGGGAGAATCATAAATGATACATAAATAATTAATAATTGTAAATGATATATATAAAAAATAATTTTAAGATTTATCTAAATTCAGCACAACATTTAATAATACTAGTATTTTCAGTTCGGGTTGGGTTTCAAAATTATAAGAAGCGAATTAAGAAGCAACATTAAGAATTTCGTTTCGAGAAAGCTTTGCTATGTGTGTGTGTGTGAGAGTGTGTGCGTGTGTATGTAAAGGGCGTGGCAACGCCTGTGCCATCGTTCATTGTTTGTGTGATGCAAAAGCAACGCAAAATGTGAAATATTCTTTTCTTTTCTTTTCTTTTTTTCTTCTCGTTTTTTTTTTTTTTATTTTGTACGCAAAGTAAATGGAAGAAAAAAAACTAAGCCGCAGCCAATGCACAGTGATTGCCGTATAGCTTTTGGGAAGCTGAGGGCTTCGCTGGCATAGTCCTGGCATTAATAAATGTTGCATTGGAAATTTAGATGCTTACTTATGACTGTACCTCGCTTAATCCGGTCGCAGGTGTTGTAGTTGGAGCCGGGCACGGGTGGCAGCTTCCGGTTGGGTGGTGCAATGTAGCCGAGCTCGTCACGCAGATCCGGGCGACGTTTGTCCAGTGTGGCGCCGGGTCCCATTGTCTGATTGTAAACTACATCGTCTAGAATTAATACATGATATCGCGAACTCAATATTGAAACACTTAAGATGCTTTTCCTTTTAATGCTGTTCATAAGCCAACTCGCATACTTTACTTCTGTTTTCGTATCAATCAGCTTTGTTCCGTCACTCGTAATATTTAGAATTTTAAAAGAAATTTGTTTGGTGATTTTTTTTTGGTTTTTTGTGTGCGGCATCTCAACACGCTAATGTGCTAATTAGTAGCTCAAAAATACAAGTTTACAATTGCGAACAAAGATTCCAAAAGGAATTACGTGAGGTGTTTATTATTATTGTTATTATTATTGTTTTTTTCAAAATATACCAACTTGTTAGCGATATAAGAATTCATGATATAATGGCATGAAATGAGCGATGATTCAAATTTAGAATTTCAATTTACTTTACTTTACTTTAGCATTATAATATTCATTTACGATTTCAAAAAGCATCTTAGTTTTGGTTTCATTTTAAAAATGGGGTTGAAAATGTGTAAAATCAACAACAAGAAAAAGTGTCGATAGAAAGATATGAAAATTTGTCTGTTGTGAAGAGTTGTAGGAAAAAAATGATTTGGAATGTGAAAGTTGCTTAGGGTATAAGCAAAACGTATTTACAACATTGGAGATTAGTATAGGGTATATGTATATTGTACAGTAGGCCATTTAATTGGATTACAAACTCATAATCAGCATAGACTATTAATTCTTGAATATAATTTGTATTTCAAACCAATAAATATGTTTATTTATATTTTAATTATTCTGAAATCATTATGGCAACTCTAAAGTCATCGCATGTATAGTTATTATATAATTTTCCAATAGTATTTGATGGCGATGGAAAATTGATGATAGTTCTATGAGTATCATATAAAAATGAATGTATTTATATACATAGATAGACATTGATTAACATTTATGGTATAAATATATTATTTTGTAGGAAATTGTTGGTATATTTTTGTAAAAGTGATCAACTATTTGTATTTTTTTTGCGTGTATTCTTGAGTTTGTGTAAGCTGTAGTTGATTAATTAAGTATGAATATTATTATATGTATAACATGCTACTGATAAGTATGTAAGATAACTAGACATGAACATTCCAATAGATTTAAAAATTTACCAGTATTTTTGCAGAGTGACGGTATTCGATTTGGCACCAATGTTGACATTGTGCGCAAACTTTTCAAACTAAAAATTCAAATTGTAATAAAACGTTGAAAATAACGCCACAATGTTCAACCACTTGGACCCAAAAAACAGAAATAAAATTTGTCGCAAATCATATAAGTATGTATGTAAAGAGTAGAACACTTTCTGCAGAAAGCTGCTGTGCAATTGTGGCACAGGCAAACCTACAATAGACATCCTTTTGACCGCCTCGCATATCATCCGAGCGCCTGCGGGAGAGAGCCACACAAACAACACAGATACCAACCGCAACCACAACAACGGTGGCTATCAGTGGCACCATAAAGTTCAGATCCAGCCACTCGGGCATCCAGGCGGGCAGGGGTATTCTGGCATGGACATTTCCATTGCCCATACCATCGTCGATTGGTGCAAGTGTGCCTAGGTTTTTTTTGTCGGTTTCGGTTTTGGTTTCATATTCGATATACAAACCATAAATCGAGCATGCAATTTATCGTTTATCGGATGCAACAACAGAGCAGGCAATTTGATAGCCAAAATATTTAAGATATTTCGGATTATATATAAAAACATATAGTATATATGTATATAGTGTATTGATGTTTATCGACAGAGGATAAAAACGATAGAAACAAAAGAAAAGCGCGAGTGTTCGTTTTGTAGTGAGTGAGAGAGATAGGTAGATAGAGAGAGGAACCGAAAGAAAAAAAAGAAGAAGAAATATGTAATTAGTTTGATATACTTATAGATACCTTTGTGGTGATTGCCTTTGCTACGCAGAATACAAATAACAATTATCGCTATGATTATGACGAGCAGAGCCGCCACGACCGGCACTACTAAATTTAGGTTCGATAGAATTATGCGGATTGTATCCTCGGCGCTTAATTCGGGTAAATCACGCGAGGGTGCGATTGTGCCTGCAACAACAACAACAACAACCAAAGTGTTTCACATGTAGACCGAGTGTGGGAGAGAGACATTTATATAGGTATGCATAGAGAGAGAGAGAGTGACAGAGAGAGAAAGAGAGAGAGAGAGACAAGAACAGTTAGCAAATAAGGAAAGAGAGCAAACAACTCGAAAGAAGTTGGCTCTCTTTAGTCTTTCGCCTTCCTCTCTTCAGTAGTAGTAGTAGTACATTGACTTTTGTACCCAGACACTAGTCAGGAATACTCTTTAAATTTAAAACACACACATATACAAATACATTAACAGATACAAATACGAGTATTTAGCTTTGATTTGATTTGAGTTGAGTTCGTTCGCATTATCTTTTGTAACGTGTTTGAAAATGTGGAGAAATGTCACAAATAGTAGTTGAGGAAGAAACATTACTTAAATATAGTATTTTAGATTTTATTTTACAATGCGCCAAACTGAGCGCATATTATTTTGTGAGTATTTATTTATATGAAAACTATTTTAACTAGTATTTTAATATAGTTTGTAGTAATTGTATAAAAAATCAACATCGTTTTAATACGTTCAATGCAATTTGTTTTTTATCCGTAAAGACTTACAACTAATTAAGTAAATGGTTAATACTAAGTATTCGAAACGCTAAACGCATTTAAGCAACTCGAAAAATTCATTTAACAGCATTCCAAGTGTAGCAGCTTTCGAGAGTATGTTTAGGAGTGTACGAGTACGAGTACGAGAACGAGAACGAGAACGAGAATTTGAACGAAAGAACTTCATTGCCGTTTTGCAAGAGGTAGTAACTTCAAATAAACACTAACTAACTTAGGTAGAACTCAACTGTAACTTGATGACATAACTAAATTGTAATCGAAATAAATGTGTGTGTGTGTAATGAATGCACATATGTTTCGAGTATTTAAGGAAATCAACGTCTTCATCTTCTTCGTCGTCTCCTCTTCTCCTTGATCTCAGCTCTCTTGTGAACTCTTTAACATGTCGGATGATGGATCTTTGGTTGTTGTGCTTTTGAAAATGTGTGCGCTTTGGCTCTGCTCGATTCTCAAGTTGAGTTTCTTTGGATTTTATCTTTTGGTCAAAGCAGGTTAAATGAGCATTTTGCTATTGTTCAAATTACAAAACAAAAAACTTAACTTAAAAGTATCTTAAATAATAACCAAGTCCATGATGTAATACATGAATTAATGAAATGGCAAACTAGGTGATAGAATCATGTGTGCTCAGCTGTGGAAAACCTTGTACAAATTTGATTGAAAGAGAGTTTCAAGTTTAAATTTTGAAAAAAATATTTTAACATTATTATTTTTCCAAAACAAGTAAAAATAAAATATATTGTTTAAACTGCATAAGCATGTGGAATTAAAGTAGATCACAAATAATGACAAAAATGGATTCGGGAGTGACAATTGAATCAGTTTTGACAAAGTTCTGGCAGTTTGAAATCTGGGAAGGTCAATTATAAGGAACTTTTCGTTGTTTGGGCACTTCACATGCTCATTTTTTTGTCACTTTTGGCGTGATTTTTGACAGAAAAATGAAACACCACAAAATCACTTTTCGAATAGTTTTTTATACTAATTGAGACACCCACAATCAATTGAACGTAAAATTTCAATATTCTATTTTTTGAAAAATCTAAATTTGTAAGGGTCCCCCCTTATGCTATTGTCGCAAAAAAAATCCAAAATTTAATTTTTTCAAAAACTCATAAACTTGAGATGTAGAATTAAAGTAGATGCCAAATATTGATCAAAATGGCCTTGGGATTGACAATCGGTTCAGATTTGACAAAGTTATGACAGTTTGAAATCTTAGAAGGCCATTTATAGGACCCTTTGGGCACTTTACAAGACAATTTTTTTGTCACTTTTGGCGTGATTTTTGACAGAAAAATGAAACACCACAAAATCACTTTTCGAATAGTTTTTTATACTAATTGAGACACCCACAATCAATTGAACGTAAAATTTCAAGATTCTATTTTTTGAAAAATCGAAATTTGTAAGGGTCCCCCCCTTATGCTTTTTTCCCAAAAAAAATCCAAAATTTAATTTTTTCAAAAATTCATAAACTTGAGATGTAGAATTAAAGTAGATGCCAAATATTGATCAAAATGGCCTTGGGATTGACAATCGGTTCATTTTTGACAAAGTTATGGCAGTTTGAAATCTTAGAAGGCCATTTATAGGACCCTTTGGGCACTTTACAAGACAATATTTTTGTCACTTTTGGCGTGATTTTTGACAGAAAAATGAAACACCACAAAATCACTTTTCGAATAGTTTTTTATACTAATTGAGACACGCACAATCAATTGAACGTAAAATTTCAAGATTCTATTTTTTGAAAAATCGAAATTTGTAAGGGTCCCCCCTTATGCTTTTTTCCCAAAAAAAATCCAAAATTTAATTTTTTCAAAAATTCATAAACTTGAGATGTAGAATTAAAGTAGATGCCAAATATTGATCAAAATGGCCTTGGGATTGACAATCGGTTCAGATTTGACAAAGTTGTGGCAGTTTGAAATCTTAGATGGCCATTTATAGGACCCTTTGGGCACTTTACAAGACAATTTTTTTGTCACTTTTGGCGTGATTTTTGACAGAAAAATGAAACACCACAAAATCACTTTTCGAATAGTTTTTTATACTAATTGAGACACCCACAATCAATTGAACGTAAAATTTCAAGATTCTTTTTTTTGAAAAATCGAAATTTGTAAGGGTCCCCCCTTATGCTTTTTTCGCAAAAAAAAATCAAAAATTTAATTTTTTCAAAAATTCTTAAACTTGAGATATAGAATTAAAGAAGATGCCAAATATTGATCAAAATGGCCTTGGGATTGACAATCGGTTCAGATTTGACAAAGTTATGGCAGTTTGAAATCTTAGAAGGCCATTTATAGGACCCTTTGGGCACTTTACAAGACAATTTTTTTGTCACTTTTGGCGTGATTTTTGACAGAAAAATGAAACACCACAAAATCACTTTTCGAATAGTTTTTTATACTAATTGAGACACCCACAATCAATTGAACGTAAAATTTCAAGATTCTATTTTTTGAAAAATCGAAATTTGTAAGGGTCCCCCCTTATGCTTTTTTCCCAAAAAAAATCCAAAATTTAATTTTTTCAAAAATTCATAAACTTGAGATGTAGAATTAAAGTAGATGCCAAATATTGATCAAAATGGCCTTGGGATTGACAATCGGTTCATTTTTGACAAAGTTATGGCAGTTTGAAATCTTAGAAGGCCATTTATAGGACCCTTTGGGCACTTTACAAGACAATTTTTTTGTCACTTTTGGCGTGATTTATGACAGAAAAATGAAACACCACAAAATCACTTTTCGAATAGTTTTTTATACTAATTGAGACACGCACAATCAATTGAACGTAAAATTTCAAGATTCTATTTTTTGAAAAATCGAAATTTGTAAGGGTCCCCCCTTATGCTTTTTTCCCAAAAAAAATTCAAAATTTAATTTTTTCAAAAATTCATAAACTTGAGATGTAGAATTAAAGTAGATGCCAAATATTGATCAAAATGGCCTTGGGATTGACAATCGGTTCAGATTTGACAAAGTTGTGGCAGTTTGAAATCTTAGATGGCCATTTATAGGACCCTTTGGGCACTTTACAAGACAATTTTTTTGTCACTTTTGGCGTGATTTTTGACAGAAAAATGAAACACCACAAAATCACTTTTCGAATAGTTTTTTATACTAATTGAGACACCCACAATCAATTGAATGTAAAATTTCAAGATTCTATTTTTTGAAAAATCGAAATTTGTAAGGGTCCCCCCTTATGCTTTTTTCCCAAAAAAAATCCAAAATTTAATTTTTTCAAAAATTCATAAAGTTGAGATGTAGAATTAAAGTAGATGCCAAATATTGATCAAAATGGCCTTGGGATTGATAATCGGTTCAGATTTGACAAAGTTATGGCAGTTTGAAATCTTAGAAGGCCATTTATAGGCCCCTTTGGGCACTTTACAAGACAATTTTTTTGTCACTTTTGGCGTGATTTTTGACAGAAAAATTAAACACCACAAAATCACTTTTCGAATAGTTTTTTATACTAATTGAGACACCCACAATCAATTGAACGTAAAATTTCAAGATTCTATTTTTTGAAAAATCGAAATTTGTAAGGGTCCCCCCTTATGCTTTTTTCCCAAAAAAAAATCCAAAATTTAATTTTTTCAAAAATTCATAAACTTGAGATGTAGAATTAAAGTAGATGCCAAATATTGATCAAAATGGCCTTGGGATTGACAATCGGTTCAGATTTGACAAAGTTGTGGCAGTTTGAAATCTTAGATGGCCATTTATAGGACCCTTTGGGCACTTTACAAGACAATTTTTTTGTCACTTTTGGCGTGATTTTTGACAGAAAAATGAAACACCACAAAATCACTTTTCGAATAGTTTTTTATACTAATTGAGACACCCACAATCAATTGAACGTAAAATTTCAAGATTCTATTTTTTGAAAAATCGAAATTTGTAAGGGTCCCCCCTTATGCTTTTTTCCCAAAAAAATCCAAAATTTAATTTTTTCAAAAATTCATAAACTTGAGATGTAGAATTAAAGGAGATGCCAAATATTGATCAAAATGGCCTTGGGATTGACAATCGGTTCAGATTTGACAAAGTTATGGCAGTTTGAAATCTTAGAAGGCCATTTATAGGACCCTTTGGGCACTTTACAAGACAATTTTTTTGTCACTTTTGGCGTGATTTTTGACAGAAAAATGAAACACCACAAAATCACTTTTCGAATAGTTTTTTATACTAATTGAGACACCCACAATCAATTGAACGTAAAATTTCAAGATTCTATTTTTTGAAAAATCTAAATTTGTAAGGGTCCCCCCTTATGCTATTTTCGCAAAAAAAATCCAAAATTTAATTTTTTCAAAAACTCATAAACTTGAGATGTAGAATTAAAGTAAATGCCAAATATTGATCAAAATGGCCTTGGGATTGACAATCGGTTCAGATTTGACAAAGTTGTGGCAGTTTGAAATCTTTGAAGGCCATTTATAGGACCCTTTGGGCACTTAACAAGACAATTTTTTTGTCACTTTTGGCGTGATTTTTGACAGAAAAATTAGCCCGATCAGAATCTTAATATTTTTCACATTTTGCCATTGCTGCAGAAAAAGTTAATTACTTAAGGATTCACTATTAATGAAGCAATTTACAATTCTGAGTTTTGGTTCAAGCGACATTTTAGTGTTCTATAATATACGAGTAGTGGAAGGGGAGTAACGGGGGGTTACAACATTAATTGATCATATTCAATTGCACTTTGAAGTCTCTTTCTGGTTTTAAATGTACAAAATACTTGATCTCCACAGACTGGACACATATATGCAATTATCAGAAGGTGATGAGACTAATTGAAATTATAGATATTTAAATGTAAAAGAAATGGAATAAATATTTACTAAATAATATAACTAATGTGGACGTCTAGAGCACTACAATTGTCTAGTGGTCACAACGCAGAAATCAATTATAAAATAAATAAATAATCAAATGTGACTGGTGAGCTGGTGAGAATTTTAAACTATTTATAGAGGAATATTTTGAGATTGTAGCATTTGCATTTGCTTTTCTTGGGATTTGTACATATATAGTTATTTATATAAAAACGTAAAAAACAAATTGCATTTACGCAATAAAAACATCTTTGTACACAATTCAATAATGCCATTGAGTTTAATGTTCGGGCATTTTATCGAAATGTCAACTTATAAAAATAATAATTCAACTATGTTTAACAAGCTTGGTGTGGGAAATAAATAAAAAAATATTGGCTAATAGAAAACAAAATATTTACTGTGCAATTTGCTCGAATAAATTAAATCAAAATAGAAATTTGCTCATTTTCATAATTTGTGTTTTTGGTACAAAAGCATATTGAACTCGGGAAAAGTGTGTACAACATTTTTACTTTATGCCTAGCTTGTTATTTGTATATGGATAATGTTGCTGGGATCCTTTCGGCTGGTTGGTCATCTATATAGAATCGCAGCCTGAGATCCAGCAACATTATCAACGTAGTTTTCTATGTACAAAAGCAATGTGAAATATTTGAATTGGAAAACAGATCGTAAATACCTCCGGTAACGGTGAGTGTAGCGAAATCGTATTCGGCAACGGTAAAACCAGCTGAATTGTGGGCAGTAATGCGCAGATTGTACCAGGTGGCGGGTTCCAGATCGAGAACTACGTAGTTGTTGTCGGGCTTGACATTATTTGAGATTTGATTCCATTCAAGTTGATCGCTAGAAAGAAAAAAAGTTCAATTAGTTTGCTGACGGATGTTGATGTTGAGTTGCTTTTCAAGAAGATACCGTTTCTTGCTCTCGACGACAAAGTGGGACATGGGGCAGCCACCATCTTTCCAGGCCTTGAAATGCAACGAAACCGAATTCGAGGAGACCTCAATGAAACGTGGCTTCTCTGGCAGTTTGGGCTTCTGGCCCTTGGTGCGTGTGTTCAGAATATCAGAGGCTTCTCCAGCGCCAATGCTAAGACAAAGAATGACGTAATAGTTAATATTAAATATATTAATTTGTTTGCCTGCTCAACTCACTTGTTGAAACCTGTTGCATAGACCTGATAGCGTGAGCCGCAAAGTAGACTCTCAATGTTGTGCTTCTGGGATTCCACAGAGACCTCAGCGGTTTCCCACTCGCCGAATTCTACAAAATTAACAGATAATAATTAACAGCTGTTAAATATTATATAAACTGTTTACAAACCTGGCTTATAGTGAAGAGTGTAGCCGTGCAGTGGTGCGGTATCTCCCTCATGGGGCTTCAATCGCACAGTCAGGGCATCTGTGGTGGTGGCCGAGAGCGTAACGTGTGGTGATTGAGGTGGTGCCAAAACGATGAGCTTATGGGTTATGGAGTCCTTTGCAATTGAGTTTTCGGCATGGCAAGAATAGTCGCCGGCATCCAGACGATTCACAGACTTGATCAATAGCGAACCATCGGGCAGGAGGCGCATGCGATCATTAGCACTGAAGTCAACGCCCTTGATCTTCCAGGTGATCTCTGGCTGAGGTGCTCCCACGGCTAGGCAGGGCATCTTGGCGTCTTCCTTGAACGTGGCCGTGAACGTGTCGTCGAAGGAGGCTATCTTGGCGGGCACCTGATCGCTGGGCATGGCCACAATGCTCTTGGACTGCTGGCCCTCGCCGATGGTGGTGCTGCCAGTCACCCAGAATTCATAGGGTTTGTTCTTCTCCAGTTCGGTGGCCTCGAAGCTCATTTGATAGTGTGGCACTTTTTGGGTTTTCGTTTCAGTCTCGGCGCCTTCAGCCTTCGAGTAGACAGTGTATTGGGTGATGATGCCATTGGGCTGTGCTGGTGGTCGCCATGATACCAGTATGGCTGCGTTACCCATAACCAGGGCTTTCACATCGGTGGGTGCTTCAGGAACTGTGTGCCAAAAGAGTGGGCAATTAGAACAATGTGTAAGGAACGGTTTTAGATTGAAATGGGTCCTGTTTTCCTGGGCACTTACCATCAGGTTCTGTCTGGCAGTGAATGGGAACGCTGCGAACTCCATCGCCTCCGGCTGTGGTGGCTAGAACTTGCATTGTGTAGTTGGTGTACTTCTTGAGGCCATGGAGCACAGTGTCGGAGGAGGCAGTCTTTTTGTAATGGCGCTTGGTCTCATCTGTTAATTTCAATCACATTATTAGTATCTGGACATCATCTAGGACAGATCTCTTCTACTTACCATACCACTCATCGCTGGGGGCATAGACAACCTTGTAGGTCTTGATCACTCCGTTGGCGGACTCGAGTGGGGGACTGACCCAGCTGACGCGAATGGTTTGCGAGGTGAGGGTGGTGCAGGAGGTGTCGCTGGGTGGCTGGCTGGGTGTTCCTTCGGCAGTGAACTGTTTCTCCTCGTCGCTCAATGGACCTGCGCCGATCTTATTGAATGCTTGAATAACCACCGAGTACTGAGTGTAGACGCGCAGATTGTTCAGTTCCAAATTGTGTTCCTTGCCCTCTTCGGTGATGAAGTTAATGGTCTCAAAGATATATGAAGAGTTGGTATTCGATAGCTTGTAGCCGACATAGTAGCCGAGGATTTCGCCGTTCCAGTCAGAACGTGCTGGTGGCTTCCAGGTTACGCGCAGAGTTGTCTGATTCACAGGATCGACTTTGATGTTTTGGGGTTTGCCGGAAGGAGCCTCTTCGGCGGTGATGATGGTCACCGCTTCCGAAGATTGCGAGGAGCCAATCTCATTCTCAGCGACGATGCGAATGTTGTAGGTCGTGGCAGGACTCAATTTCTGTACTTGGGCCTCGGTGGTGTGGCCGGGCACCATGACGCGATCGATCTCATCCCAGGATGCACGGGAGCGCTTGAACTCAATGATGTAGCGGTTGAGTGGGGAGTTGCCATCGTAGGGTTGCGCCCAGCTCAGCTGCACGGAGCGACCAGACTTGTCGAGCACCTTCAGAGCATATGGCATTTCAGGCACTTCCTGCACAATCATATTGATGCTGGCATCATCGGAGCCAAAGGCATTGGTCGCCACACAGGTGAACAGCGCAGAGTCGGAGCGTTCGGTGCGTTTGATGGACAGACTGGACATGACGCCGGCGGAGAGGATTTCCTCGCGAATGGTATAGCGATTGTCGTTCTTGGGGTCCAGGCGCATGTTGTTCATGTTCCACAAAATGCCAATGGGTTTCTCGCCCTTCGCCTCGCACTGCAGCACGGCGGGTTCGCCGCGACGAGCGGTCTGATTACGCAGCTTCTCGGTGAACTCCGGTGGTGCCTGAACACTGACCATGATTACGGCCGAGAGTCCTGAGCCAATGCCGTTAATAGCCTCGCATAGATAATAACCTTCGTTTGTCTTCTGGATGTTGTCAATGTGCAGTGTTCCCTCCTCAACGCGAATGTTGTCGCTCTTCTTCAGATCCTTGTACTCGCCGGGTGTATCGCCTTTTGGGGCGATTGTAAAATATATTATATAACATTTGAATATTAATTATCTGGGGGTCTGCTTACCAACTGCTTTCTTCCAGGTCACTTGGGGCTTGGGGAAACCATCGGCTTTGCATTCAACCTTGGCATCGGATCCCTGAGCGAAGGCTTTGTCTGTGGGTTCGAGAATCCATCTTGGTGGCACTGTTGTTGTTGATTGTTGCGCGGTTGTAGAAAAATAATATATTAGAAAGTTTTGCGGCGGGTTCTTGATTAAAATTTAACATTTAGCATGCGGCAGATAGGATTATTTTTGCAATAAACGGATAGACGGACCTTGATTTGTACAAACTGAAATGATCTGAGTATGTTCTGTTTTTATTTTTATAATAATATGTTACTCATTTCAATTTGCTCAAATTTAGTGGAAATATTTGTATAATTTGGAATACTATGAGAAAATATTCATTATTTTAGTTAATTTAAATATTTAAGACAAATATTTCCACTAATGACTTAAACACTAATTAAACTCATAAGCCAAACTACAACCCATGATATTAGCACAATTAAATAACCGAAGTATTAAAGGACAACATAAAGTAGGATTTTAATGAAATTATAATTAGTAACTAACTAAAAGATAAACGACATGCAATTTGTGCAAAACGAAGTGCTGTTTTTAATTCAGATTGTTTTTAAAACGTTTCCTTTGCAAATGTATTCTTCAAACAGACTTCGTTTTGTGCCCTAATGACTAAGTAAATGATAGACCATAATGAAAATGATAGTAATTAAAGTTTGGGAAATTAAGGATTTAGGTTGGACTGATGGTAGGGGCTGGTGGGTGTGGTAGGGACGTAGCAGGGACATGTGTGACACTGGAGCGTACAAATGTTTCTTTAACGTTTATGGAAGCGCACAGAATCAGTTAGCGCAGAAGGCTCAGATTAAATTTTGTTAGACAATTAGAAGCGGTTTAATATGCGAGTATTTGTTATTGTTATTGTTGCTGTTGTTGTTGTTGTTATTGATTGCAGTTTGCAGTTTATTCGGTGTTGGAGCATGAGCCTTTTTCATATTGTAATAATGTACAAAACTCAATTGAAAATAAAAACACATTCAACATTTATATGTCTGTATGTGTGCGCGTGTGTGTGTGTGTGTGTGTGTGTAGAAAGCTCAAGCAAGTATCAAGCTGTGAGTCCTTTCAACAAACCTAGTAGTACAGTGCGTATACGTGATGGTGCATGGATATGTTTGTATGTGTGTGTGTGTGCTGCTGGTTATAATGTATGCGAATCTGAGCTGTTTTGCCATACAAGAGCTTATTCGGATGCGTAGAGATTAGGTCGTAACTAACATTGATTCCACAGGGCAAACCGAGCATTGGAATTGGTTTTCTATTGAGTGTTCAATGCTTATATACAGTGGCTAATTGGATTGTAAGAATTTAATGGATAGACCTCAATCGAACTCGTTAAACAGTCTTTGGCCTATAGAGCAAAATAGATCGAAAAAAGACGGAATCTCGAGGAAATCTTGATTAGCTGAGGAGAAAAATGAAAATCGCTGATTTTCTGCGCCAATATCCATTGCGATTTACCGTTGACGGTCAGCATTGCCTGCCTCTGGGCCACGCCCACATGATTGCTGGCCAAGCAGCTGTAGTTGCCCGCATGATGAGCCTGCGCCTTGTTGATCAACAGCAGGCTCGTGTGCTCCCCCACCGTTGCCTGTGTGGCATCCGTTGCATCTTCGTCGTCATCGTGCAACGGCTTTCCGTTGAGCCGCCACTCGAATCGAATGGGCGTGGCACCTCTACTGGCGATGCACGTCAGCTGCACATAGTCGTTGACATCGCTAACGGACGTGGAAAGCGACAAAGCGGCCAGCATGGGCGGCTCTAAAGATTACAGCCCCAAATGTGGTGTAAAGCAATCAATATTTTTCTGTGGTATTTTAAATATTTTTTAGGTGAATGCCTTCTGTATTTGTCGACAGCATATTCCCAAAAATCCTAGAGACAGTAGTTTGCATTGTCAAGTTCGTTGCCTAAGTCTTTTGATTTTCGTACATAAACTTCTTAAATTTGTATTGATTTGTATTTGCTATTGTTTGTTTTCGAAGCCTGCAGTCATTTTCCTTTTGGACATAAAACATAAATACAACTTTTTACAAAAGACTTAAAAAAAAATAGAATGAATAAAACTAGAAATGTACCCTTCACTTTGAGACTGGACGAGCGACTGGCCTGACCCGCCGCATTGCTGGCCACGCACGTATAGTTGCCGGAGTCACCGATGGTTGTCTGGCGCAGCGAGAGGATGAGCGTATACTCATCGATCTTGTGGTATATGGAACGCAGCAGGGGCTGCCCGTCTTTCAGCCAGTAGATGTCGATGGGCAGATCTCCGGAGGTGACCATGCACATGACACGCACCGCCTGGCCGCCATTGATGCCGCTGGCATTGAAATGGAACTGCTCAATTTGGGGCAGCTCTAAGCGGATGTGGGGTGGTGGATGGGCGTGGGGACAAAAGCACACATAAAGCCGTGCATGAGTAAGTGTTATAATACAATATGTGCTAATGCAAACCGACACCAGAACAAACACACAGAGAGACAGTTAAGAGAGAGAGAGAGAGACTTAGAGAGAGTGGGCTAAATGTACAGTTGCTGGCCTAGTCTAGAAGGAGCTATACAACTATCAGGAATGCAGGCAACAACAAACCCTTGACACTGAGATTCGTCTCGACAGTCGTGTAGCCAGCCCCATTGGCACCCATGCACGTATAGGTGCCAGCGTTGCCACCCTGCACGCTCTCAATATTGAGAGAGCTGCTGCGATGGCTGTGCATCAGAATGCTGATGCCCGGCAGCTCCCCAGCCGGTTGCCCATTGTAGTACCAGGTAATGTTGAAGGGAGCATCTCCGTGCACCACGGCGCAAGTCACTTGATAATAGTCGCCCACATAGAGCGGCGAATTGTTGGGTAATTGGGCCAGTTTAGGTGGCACTTTGGAACAAAATTAATAAAAATTATATAAAATAAAATGTCAAAGGCAGCAGATCTAAACTGGAATCAACCTAAACTATAGAAACTGACGGGTCTTGATTCTGAATTGTTTGTTTCCCAAAATATTCTAATGTTCTTAACCTAGTTTCTATTATAGACTTGAATAAGATTCTTGATGGTGCTGTGTCTTTGTTTAATTTGTACATGCAAGCCTTTTGGTGCAACTAGCGAGAGAGTGTGAGACATAACTAATAGAGCGAGATAGAGACTAAGACAGAGACAGAGACAGAGACATGCAGCCAAAATAATTGTATTGAAGACGCATTTGGGTTAGTAGCAACAAACTACAGCGGACAGTTGATGAGACTCAAATTCGCGTTCGTTTATATCTATACATCTATATCTAACCATAAACATTTAGTAGCGTTGTGAAGCGCTGATCGCCCGCAACATTTTTGGCGTGGCACGTAAAATTGCCAGCGTGTGACGCCTCAACTGCCTCAATTGTTAAAAAGCTGCCACGGCTGCCAACGCGTTCGGTGTGGATGGTCAGCTTCTCGCTGATCAATTGGCCGTTGAGGGTCCACTCGATTTGCAGGGGCAGATCGCCCACGGGCACGGAGCAGTGGAGCGTTAGGAACTGACCCACCTGGGCGGGGCCCTCCTCAAAGGCAAAGGGTATGATGCGCGGCAGAACTGAACGCGGAAGGATTGAAAATAACCAAAATAAAACGGTGCACAAAAATTAAAAGAAAAACAATTAGGCGGGTAAAATGTACTAAGTATGGATAATATCGATCGATATAGAGATCGCTGCACCTATAACTTTTAGCTGGGTGCTGTAGGATGCTTTGCCAGCGGCATTTTCGCCATGGCAACTGTAGTTTCCGGCATGCTTGGCCGCCACGCTCTCGATGGTCAGAACGCTGCTGCGTCTGCCCAATTTGGCTATAAGTATGTCCTGATCATCGTCATTGAAGAGCGGCTGCTTGTTAAAGGTCCAGCGTATGTTCAGGGGCAGATCGCCCTCGGTTAGGGTGCATTGATAGGTTATATACTGGCCCAGATGCGTGGGCTGAGTGCTCGTGGCAAAGGGCGTTATTTGGGGCAGTACTTTTTTGGGATATGAGCACAAACGGAAAATAAGTATAAGTAAGAAACGAAATAGCAATCAACTACAACATAAATACTAAGACTACAACAAATCGATGCTTTGGAGCTGCCCAACCGTTGACTATCAGCGCTGCCATATATTCCACGGTAGCGGCATTGTTGCGTGCCCGGCACGTATAGTTGCCCGCATTGTTGCCATTCACGGAGTCGATGGTCAGCACGTTGACCTTCTTGCCGATTTTCGATGTGGTCACGCCATGATACTCATTGATGGCATAATCATTGAACATCCAGTAGATATCCACGGGCAGATCTCCTTTCGAGATGGTGCATTGAACGGTCACCGAGTCGCCAAAATTCGCAGGCTCATCGCCAAACTCAAAGGGTGTTATATGAGGCGGCACTTGGATCAGAATCAGAGATGGGAAAGATTGCAGTTATGCCATGGAATGTAGACATTTTTTCCATTCGCAAGATTTTTTTTAAAATTTTTGTGTCTTTAAGTTCGTTGTCTAAGTCTTTTATTTTAAACATCCAAAAATACTCGTAGCTAAGTTCGTTGCCTAAGTCTTTTGTATTAAGCTTCCAAAAACACTCATTGTAGCTAAGTTCGTTGCCTAAGTCTTTTGATTTACGCTTATATAAATACTCATAAATACATCTTAAGCATTTCAAAACAAGAAGCCAACAATATCAATTTACTAAAGCTAAAAGCAGTCATGCATTTGCTGTGTTCATTCGTGTAGCTCACAATTTTTCTCGGTGTCAAATTATAAAACAAATATGGTACAACCAAAAAAAAAAAATGTACATTAATGTGCTGTACAAATTTTGCTATACCATTAACAAAGAGCTGGGCAGTGTAAACCGAAGAGGCCCACAGATTTCTAGCCTTGCAGGTGTAGTTCCCCACGTGGCGCGCATTTACAGCATCGATCATAAGGACACTCAAGCGTTTGCCCATTTTGGAGGTCGAAATGCCCGAGTAATGATTGATGGGATAATCATTGAAATGCCACTCAATGTCGAGGGGTAAATCGCCAGAGCTAACGAGACAATTTATCGATACGGAGTCCTCAAAATTGACGGGCGCTTCGCCGAAATCAAAGTGCGCTATTTTGGGTGCAACTAATGGAGATTTCAACAGGACACGATACTATATTATATGCTGTTTTGGGTTTTTTTCTGGGTATTACACTAAAAGTGTAACAAACAAATATTAATTTTTTTAAACATTCGTAGACTACTCATTTAATTGGTTCCAATACCATTCACAATAAGATCGGTGGTAAAGTTAACGGCAGCTGCATGATTCTTCGCCCGACAACTGTACTTCCCGGCATGACGGGCCTGAACACTATCAATGCTGAGCACACTGTTCCGTTTGCCGCCTTTCATAACACTAATGCCGGAGTAGGAACTGATGCCATAGTCATTGAACAACCACTCAATGTCGATGGGTGAATCACCGGTTGATATTTGACACATTATCGATACTGAATCCTCAACATTCGCTGGCTCGTCGCCGAAGTCGAAGGGCATAATTTTGGGTGGAACTTTTGGGATAAATGAGGAGTACATTAAAGACGAAATCATAAAAAAGCACCTTAATTTAGTCAAGTGTTGGTAGGAGATTTATAATAATAACAACCATTCACAATTAGGGCCGCGGAATATTCACTGCTGGCCGCCTTATTCTTAGCCTTGCAACTGTAGTTTCCCGCATGACCCGCATGGACAGAGTCTATGGTCAAAACACTGGTTCTTTTGCCACCACGTAGGACCGCAATGCCCGTGGCAAAGCTTATAGGCTGACCGTTGAACAGCCACTCGATATCGATGGGCAGGTCTCCCGAGGAAACCAAGCAGCTCACAGAAACGGAGTCCTCAAAGTTAGCTGGGGCTTCGCCGAAATCAAAGGGTGCTAGTTTTGGGGGTGCTATGGGAATTTCATGTGTACAAATATATTACTAATAAATCTACAATCTTTACACCTTTTCAAATGATGGATTGGGTAAGGCAAAAATATAAAAATAAATGAAAACTACGCACTATACTTCCTACGCAGAAGTAAATCTCTGGAATACCATTGACTATCAATTCAGTTGTATGATTGACGGCAGCTGCATGATTCCTGGCCTGGCAGCTGTATTTGCCAGCATGACGAGCACTTACATTATCTATGGTCAACATGCTCGTCCGCTTGCCGCCCTTCATCACCGTAATGCCCGAGTACGAGCTGATGCCGTAGTCATTGAAAAGCCATTCAATGTCGATGGGTAAATCCCCGCTAGAGATAAGACAAGTCACCGATACGGAATCTTCGACATTTGTCGGCTCTTCTCCAAAGTTAAAGGGCGTGATTTTTGGTGGTACTTTAAAGTAATACAACGGGAATCAGGAAAAAGAATCGAGTAACATAAAGTGAATCAACTTTAAATAATAAATAAATTCTATATACTAAAAGCAACAATCAATTTAACGCAATACCATTCACAATAAGCTCTGATGTATGATTGACAGCAGCTGCGTGATTCTTTGCCCGACAACTGTACTTCCCGGCATGGCGGGCCTGAACATTGTCAATACCCAGGACACTGCTCCGCTTGCCGCCTTTGACAACAGTCATGCCCGAGTAGGAACTGATGCCAAAGTCGTTAAAGAGCCACTCAATATCGATGGAAAGATCCCCGCTGGAGATAAGACAAGTGACGGACACTGAGTCCTCAACATTTGTGGGTTCCTCTCCAAAGGTAAAGGGCGTGATCTTGGGCGGTACTTTAAGCAGAAAGTGGGGTGTTTGTATAGGAGGATGTTGCTGGTCTCAAATCAAAAGAAAACTAAATACAAATATCAAAATAATGTAAAGGTCATATCTCAAATACCATTCACAATTAATTCCGTTGTATAATTAACAGCTGCCGCGTGATTCTTAACCTTGCAGCTATATAGACCAGCATGTCGGGCCTGAACATTATCAATGCTTAGCATACTGTTTCGCTTGCCGCCCTTGACTACATTTATACCCGAGTAGGAGCTGATGCCATAGTCATTGAACAACCACTCAATATCAATCGGTAAGTCCCCGCTGGAGATCAGGCAAGTTACCGACACGGAATCTTCAACATTTGTGGGTTCCTCTCCGAAGGTAAAGGGCGTGATTTTGGGCGGTGCTTTGGTGTCCAATATATTTAAATAGGATCAATAATGAGGATTGTATTAACGGAAAAATAATAAAATAAATAATAGCTCCACAGTGGTTTTCAGTATGTTATAAGGAATACCGTTCACAATCAGTTCGGTTGTATAATTGACGTCTGCTGCCTGATTCCGGGCGCGACAAGTGTAATTTCCAACATGGCTGGCATGAACATTATCGATGCTCAGGACACTGTTCCTCTTGCCACCCTTAACGACCATTATACCCGAGTACGAACTGATGCCGTAGTGATTGAACAACCATTCGATGTCAATGGGCAAATCTCCCGTAGAGATCAGACATGTCACCGAGACAGAGTCCTCAACATTTGCAGGCTCTTCGCCAAAGCTGAAGGGTGTTATTTTGGGCGGTACTTGGGAAAAAGGAGGTTTTCGCAATGATAAAAATAAGCGTAAAATCAAACTGAACTCTTATAGAACTGATATAATATAGAAGTAATAGGAGTTGCCAACCATTGACAATTAGAGCCGCTGAGAATTCACTGCTGGCTGCCTTATTCTTCGCCTTGCAGCTGTAGTTGCCTGCGTGTCCTGCATGTACGGAGTCTATGGTCAGGAGGCTGGTACGCTTGCCACCTTTGAGCACCGAAATGCCAGCCGCATAGTTGACCGGTAAGCCCTCAAACAACCACTCAATTTCAATGGGCAAATCACCCGAGGTCACCAAACAATTCACAGACACCGAGTCCTCAAAGTTGGCCGGTGCCCCGCCGAAGTCAAAGGGTGCTATTTTGGGCGGCGCTGTTAGGAAAGAGTTTGTATGTAACGGGAAGGAAATCAAAGGAAAATCCAACGAAAAATCACAGATCATGCAAATAATGGCCCAAAATTTTAATACCCTTCACAATCAATTCGGCTGTATACTCCACAGCATCCGCATCGTTGCGTGCCTTGCAAGTGTAGTTTCCTGCATGACCCGCATGCACCGAGTCTATGGTGAGGATGCTCGCCTTCTTGCCACCCTTGACTATGGATACGCCCGTGTAGGCATGGACGTGCGCACCATTGAAAAGCCAAGTGATGTCCATGGGCAAGTCACCCAGATAGATGAGGCAGTTAACCGAAACCGACTCCTCAAAGTTTACGGCATGATCGCCAAAGTCGAAATGTGCAATTTTAGGAGGTACTTCAATTGGAGGAAGGGTTGAGGAAAGTGGACAATAAAATAAGCATATAAACAGAAAATTAAACACTTGACAGTTGAGACAGTTTCTGTGTACCATTCACCACCAGGTCGGCGGTGTAGTTAACCGAGGTGGCCCTATTGACTGCCACACAAGTGTAGTTGCCCGCATGATGATCACGCACAAAGTCGATGGACAGTGCGCTGATCTTCTTGCCCAGCTTCACCATGGACACATCGTAGACATTCTCATTGATTTCGCGTCCATTGAAGAGCCACGCGAAACTCACGGGAAAGTCACCCGAAGTAACCAAACATTGCACACTCGCCGATTCGCCAAAGTTCGAGGGATCCTCCCCAAAATCAAATTGTGCAATTTTGGGCGCCACTTAAGTATGGGTTCAGTTTACAGGGGAGGTAAGGAAGTTTAAATAAACAAAAGCAAATTAATTACGCTAAATGTGTGCAAGTAAGTAAGTCAGGAGTATTAACCATTCACTTTCAATTCGGCCGTGTGATTAACACGACCCGCTCGATTCTCGGCTATGCAGGAATAGTTCCCTACATGCTTGGCCGAGACAGCCTCGATGGTCAGTTCGTTGATGCGTTTGCCTCGCTTGGTGGTCAGTATTTCTAGATAGTCCTCAAAGGGCTTGTCATTCAGCGTCCAGGTAATGTTGACGGGCAAATCACCGCCCGATATGGTGCACTGTACATTTACAAATTCACCATAGCTCATGGACTCATCCCCAAAGTTGAAAGCGCTTATGCGGGGTAAAGCTAATTTTGGGATTTTTTATATATTACGTATCATTTGTTGAGCTCAGCTTATTGCTATTCAGCACACATTTCAGCAGCACACAACACTTTATATTAGATGTCAGTAAAAGAGCGGGTAGGTTTTTTAATGACAAATACAACTACAAATGTGGATAGGTAAGCTTTAGCGATCTTCGGCAAGCCGAAGCTGAAATACCCTTGCGGTACTGTTAAAGTCCTAAGGACTTGACCACTGCAAGTGTATTGTAATAAAGACAAGAGAGCTACAAAGGGTTTCAAGATAGATATACTATGTGTGTGTGTCTATAAACTCTGTCCACACGCACCGTTGACAATCAGCTCGGCTGAATGCTCAGCACGTCCCGCTGAATTGCTGGCAATGCACGTAAAATTGCCGGCATGCTTCGCCTCAATGGCATCGATCATTAGGTTGTGGATGCGCTGGCCACGTTTCTCAGTGAATATCTCCAGTTCTGGCAATAGCGGATGGCGATTCAGTGTCCAGATGACCGACACGGGCAGATCGCCACCAGAAATGGTGCAATGCACCGAGACAGGCTCACCGAAATTCATGGGCTCCGTGCCAAAGGAGAAGGGTGTAATCTTGGGAGGTACTGATACGGGTAGGGGAGTGAGTAATTTAATAAAAAAACTAAAACAATTCAAGTAAATTATATGAAATTAAAGTGAAATATTCTGTATTTGTCGGCTGACAAACCGTTCACAATGAGACGCGCCGAGTGGGCTGTCAGCCCCGCCTTGTTCTGGGCATGACAGGAGTATAAGCCGGCGTGGTGAGCGGAGACAGCCTCAATAGATAAAACATTGATGCGTTTGCCAATGCGCGAGAAGGAAATATCATGGTAGGTATCAATAGTGGCATTATTCAGCAGCCAGGTTACATTCATGGGCAGATCCCCACCCAGAATGGTGCACTGCATCGAGGCAGGCTCGCCATAGTTGAGGGGTTCCTCGCCAAAGTCGAAAGGAGCGATCTTGGGCGACACTTAAGGCAGGCAATTGCAAGGGGGAGGGGGGGAGGAAGTGAAGTTGTAGTCGTTGTTAGCATAGTTAAGTATAGAAATATGTAGATAGGTATGAGCATTTCCAAGATGCGTTAGATGCATTAGTATCAATCAACAAAGTAAGCTCATTAAACGTAACCACAACCTGCCTAACACTAGTAACACTAGACTAGACCCGATTAATCGAAAGGGATACCATTGACAGTCAGATTGACGCCGTATCTGGTCGTGCCAGCCGCATTGCTGGCGATGCAGGTGTAGGTGCCCGTGTGGGCTGGACTCGCACTTAGTATGGACAACATGCTCGTCTTGCTGCTGATGCGATTGGTGCGCATTTGCGGCTGCAGCTGATCGGGGCTGACATCGCTGTCGCTGTCGCTGGCACTGCGCTCGAAGCTCCAGTGCACCCGAATGGGACGATCTCCCTTTTGGATTTGACAGAACAGGTCAATGGAGTCGCCCGTATTGATGACATCCTCATACGCAAACGGCACTATCTGCGGCAGTACTGAGTATCAGGTGTGAGAGTGTGTAAAGTGTGTGTTAGACAGGAGTTTCTAACCAAAACTAATATACTAAATAATAGATCCTCAAACACTACATATATGTATGTATACTATAGTAATTGTAGAGGACGCAAACCATTGACAAACAACTCGGCGGTGTAGCTAATATTTCCAGCACTATTGCTGGCCACACAGCTGTAGTTTCCCGAATGTACAGCCTTGACGGTCTCCACAGTCAGCAGGCTAATGCGCTCGCCTATTTTGCTAGCCATAACGCCCAGATGGGGAAACAGCGGCAGATCGTTGTGGGTCCAACGTATTCTCAATGGCAAATCACCCTTGGCCACATGGCAGGTCAACTGCACGCTGTCGCCCTCATTGGCATCACTGTCGAAGCTAAAGGGATGTATGCTGGGTAGCACTACCGGGGCAGGAACAGGAATTGGGTTGGGCAAACCAAACAGAATGAAAGAAATCAAAAGAAAAATTTATATTATTTCCAGCAGAATAGAGGTCACCATTGACTTTCAGCTCGGCACTGTAGCTGCTCTCGCCAGCTGGATTGCGAGCCCGGCACGTGTAGTTGCCCCGATGCTCGGCAGCTATATAGTCAATATTAAGGGTGCTCGATTTGCTGGACATGCGTCCAATGACCACGTCCCAGTCGCCGCTAGTGAGCGTCTGATTGTTCAGAGCCCAGCTAATGTTAATGGGCAGATCACCCTTGATAACGGTGCATTGTATGCCCATTGTTTCGCCAGAATTAGAAGCCTCGTCGCCAAAGTCAAAGGGTCTAATTTGTGGGGGTACTGTGGGATGATTGTTGGGGGTTGTGAAATCAAAAAATATCAACACATAAACCAAAAAGTTCAATACATGTAATTGAGTAGAAAGTTATATCCATCGAACCATTGACAACCAATTCAGCGGTTTGTTCAGCGCTGCCCGCCGCATTGCTGGCAATGCATTTAAACAGTCCACGATGATGACCATTGATGGAATCGATACTCAAGGAGCTGAGTTTCGGTGACATTTTGATAATACGTATGCCCACATTCTCGTTCGTTATTGGCTGTCCATTCAGCGTCCAGTGCAGCTGCAGCGGTGTGTCGCCCTTGAACACCATGCACTGGACGGCGGTGCTATCGCCGTAGTTGGAGGGTTCATCGCCAAAAATAAAGGGCATGACTTGTGGAGGTACTGGGCAGTAGATAAAAAACTCGAAAGTGGGAGTAAGTGGAGTGGAGAGCACGATAAAATGTAAAATCTCGTAGTTTCAGTAAATCAGCTTCAATTCAGCGCACTTTTTCTTGATCATGGTGACAAAACAGCTTGACAACTACCTAAAGCACAGTAATTGTTTGCTATTCAGCAGTCTTAAATGTTATTCAGCAAGCTGAATGTGTTACCACAGTCTATTATTACTCGATTACTTGAAGTGCGCAGTGCTCCAACAATAAACAACAAATTCAGCGGTTGGTTTTAGTGCTACTTAAGCATAGTACAGTACGTATTACTAATTAAGCGTGCTACACACATATCTGGGCAAACAAACCATTAACTTGCAATTCAGCAACATATTCGCTGCTGCCAGCCTCATTGGTGGCTGTGCACTTGTAAACACCGCGATGAAACGCATTCAGCGCATCAATATTCAGCAAGCTCGTTCCCTTACTCCAACGCACCACACTAAACCCATTCTCGCCGTTTACGATGGGCGCTGAGTTTAGGGACCAGCGTATTTCCATGGGTGAATCCCCCTTGGGCACCACACAATTCGCGCTGGCGATGTCGCCCACATCGGCTGCAGCCTCGCCAAAGCTAAAGGGCAGCACTTGAGGTGGCACTTGAAGTGGGTTAAGTGGTTGTAGAACGGAAATCAAAAAAAATGCAACAAATAAAATAATTGAAATGTATATGAACTAAGTGTGTAAATGATCCTACATAAACCCATGTTCAGCACAAACCATTCACATGCAATTCAGCGCTATATTCAGCAATGCCCGCCTTGTTTGAGGCTATGCATTTATACAGTCCACGATGTCGAGCCTCCAGAGCGTCTATGCTCAGCGAGCTGGTGCGCGGATTCAGTCGCGACAAGGAGAAACCATGCTCCCCAGTTATAATGGGTGCTGAGCTCAGGGTCCAGCGTATTTCCATGGGCAGGTCACCCTTGGGTACCATACAAAAACCACCCGCCATTTCACCAGTGTTGGCGGGTTCGATGCCAAAGTCAAAGGGTTGTATTTGTGGAGGCACTTAATGGATTGGAGTCGGGACAACAAAACAAGTGAATATCAAACAAAAGATAACTAATAACTACAAAATCAGGGTATAATAGCTACTATCAACTTGACGAACCATTCACGTCTAGTATGGCAACATATTCAGCATAGCCCGCTGAATTGTTTGCTATGCATTTATAGCTGCCCCGATGAGCCGCCTCCAAGGAGTCTACATTCAGCGAGCTCGTGCGCTTGTTGAGTCGCACTATGGTGAAGCCAAGCTCACCGTTGACTATCAGTGCCGAGTTTAAGGTCCAGTATATATCCAACGGTAAATCGCCCTTGGGCACTACACACGTGACACTAGCCACCTCACCGCGATTGAGGGGCTCGTCTCCAAAGGAAAAGGGACTTATCTGCGGTGCAACTGTGTTTAAGAAAATTGTGGCTTACTTTCAGCTTTTCATCGTCTACGTTAACCCCAAACAGCACACACGCCTTAGCTCGGCAACACCGAATAAACCGTTCTAGAGTTAATAAGTAGCGGCGAGTAAGGAGTGTAGTATAAAGACCACCAACCGTTAACCTGCAGCTCAGCGGCATATATCGCCCGCCCTGCCTGATTCTGGGCGATGCATCTATAAGCCCCACGATGCTTGCCCTCCAGGGCATCCACACTGAGGTAGCTGGTGCGACTGTTCAGCTGCATGACTGTGAAGCCATCCTTATCCGTTTCAATGACCTCATCATTTAGGCTCCAATGTATTTCCAAGGGTAAATCACCCTTGAGCACCACACAATTGATGCTCAGAACATCGCCCATGTTGAAGACCTCACTGCCAAAGCTAAAGGGCAGGACATGGGGTGGCACTAAATGAATTGTGTGTGAAATTAAAAATGAAGAAATCAAAATAATAAGCTACGGAATAAAGCTAGGGCAAATATCCGATATCCTTGGGTATACCGTTGACTTTAAGTTCGGAGGTGGTATAACTAGATCCTGCCATATTCTCGGCAATGCACTTGAATATGCCCCGATGGTACTGCTCAACGGCGGCTATGTTCAGGACACTGGTCTTGGGCGATAGCTTCAGTATGGTAATGCCCTCCTCGCCGTTGATAATGGGTCGCGAGTTGAGCGTCCATTTGATGGTGATGGGCACATCGCCCTTCTGCACCATGCACTGAACGCCAGCGTTTTCGCCAGTATTTACAGGATCATCGCCGAAGGAGAAGGGTGCAATGGACGGTGGCACTGACAAATAATGAGATTCGGATGGGTTGGGTATCAAAACTGAACCAAAAGTAAAGAATAAACGTGAAGCTAATCAAAGGGAACTAAAGCTTAACCATTGACTGCCAGCATGGCAGATTGCCGGGTTTCGCCAGCATTATTGGTGGCCACACAGGAGTAGTTGCCCGCATGGCGAGCTCGGACTGACTCAATGCTCAGCACGCTGATGCGCTGGCTGTTGCGAGTGACGACGACGCCATCGTTGGTGAAGACCCGCCCGCCGTTCTTGGTCCAGGCAATGTCTAGGGGCAGATCGCCCTTGTTGACCGTACAGTAGGCTGAGACCATGTCCAGTTCGTTGATGCTCTCCTCCCCAAAGACAAAAGGCAGCACTTGGGGCAGGACTGTGAATATGGGTTGGGATTTGTGATCACAAGTAAAAGCAAACAAAAAGAAAGTCCAAGTTAAGTGGATGACCAAAGGATTAACCATTGACTGCCAACATGGCCGACTGCCGGGTAGCCCCAGCCGTATTCGTTGCCACGCAGGAGTAATTTCCCGCATGGCGAGCTCGGACGGATTCGATGCTCAGGACGCTCAGGCGCTGACTGTTTCGGTTGACCAGCAGGCCGTCATTGGTGTAGAGGCGTCCACCGTTCTTCGTCCAATAGATATCCACGGGCAGGTCGCCCTTGTTGACGGTACACGAGACTGAGACCATGTCCAGCTCATTGATGCTCTCCTCGCCAAAATCAAAGGGCACTATCTGAGGCAGAACTGGGCGGGGTGATGGGGAAAACAAAAGCAAAGCAAAATGAAACGGTAAATCGCTTGACGTAAATAAAGCTCTTAACCATTGACGGCCAGAATGGCCCAATGTTTGCTATCGCCGGCATTGTTGGTGGCCACACAGGAGTAGTTGCCCGCATGGCGAGCTCGGACGGATTCAATGCTGAGGACGCTCATGCGTGTGCTGGTTTTGGTGACCACAATGCCATCGTTGGTATAGACACGACCGCCGTTCTTTGTCCAGGCCACATCGATGGGCAGATCGCCCTTGTTGACGGTGCAGGAGGCTGAGACCATGTCCAATTCATTGACGCTCTCCTCACCGAACTCAAAGGGCACTATCTGGGGCAGTACTTGGATGGGTGTGGAAGGTTTAACAAAACATATAACGTTAGACTACTCTAGAAGACTGCACAACTACTACTCTAAGCGGATCGACAGTCTAGTTAACCCTATCTATCATCATCACCATTGACACGCAGCTCCGCCGTATGATAGATAATCCCGGCGGCATTGCGAGCCACACAAGTGTAGTTGGCCCTGTGGCGGGCATGTACGGACTCAATGCTCAGCATGCTGATGCGCTGGGTTGTCTTGGTAATCAAGATGCCGTCGTTGGACATGAGACGCGCCACGCCTAGTTTCGGTTCGGGCGCCGTTGTCCAGTACACTTCGAGTGGGGTGTCGCCCTTGTTGATCGTACAGGTGGCCGACACCATGTCGTTCATATTGATGGCCTCCTCGCCAAACTCAAACGGTACTATCTGTGGCGGCACTAAGGTTGAACGGATCAATTAATGGAGCGAACAGAGCGACCAGCGTTGCAGGGTTTACTTTTTTGTTGGTACTTTTGTAATGCTGAAAATTCGACCCGCCGAAAAGATAAAACTGGCGCAGAGCCACCCTTTGGTGGGTAGCTGGCGCAGTAAGTGAATGGATCAACTTACCCATGACTTGAACCTCCAGCGAACCGCGAGCCGAGTAACCCTCCTGATTCTTGGCCACACACGTGTAGGTTGCCTGATCCGAATTGCGTTCCACGTTCTCAATGATCAGGGTGCCATTGGGGAAGACCTTCTGCTTGCGATTGATGGGCAGTGGACGATTATCTAAACCAGAACAACCCGATTAGTATACTGAACGATCCTTAACTTGGTTATTCCGTTACTTACCTCGCTCCCAGACAATGGAATCGATGGGGTAACCCGCTACAGGACATGTGACTATCAAGGTCTCACTGGCGACAATTGCTTTCTTTTCCATCTGACGAATGTAGGGCAAACCGTAGACATTCAGCTTGGCAGAGTGCTCGGCTACACCCACTTTGCTCTTGGCAATGCACTTGTAGAGACCACCATCGTTGGCATGTACGGAGGTTATGTTCAAATAGGAAACCACATCGCCGTTGACAGTGACATATTGGCCCACTTGATATCTGTCGTTGTTGGCAATCTTCTTGCCGTCCAGTTCCCAGGAGATTTCGGGTGTGGGATTGCCGCCAGCGACACACTTTAGGAATACACTTGGGCCGGGTTCCATGGTCTCCTCTTGGAAGGCCTGACGAATGACGGGTGGATCGAAACGACCGCCAAGCTTCAGCTCAGCGCTAGCCTCTGCGGATTCCTGATCATTGCGCACAAAACATTGATACATGCCCTTGTCCTCCTTCTTGACCGATTCGATGCGCAGCACTGGGTCGCTGTGTCCCATGGGCTTGCCATCCTTTATCCAGCTGACGGTCTTGATGGGATTACCGGTGTATTGGCAGGTGAACACTGCGGGACGTCCAAAGTCAATTGTTTGTGTGGGGGGGTCAATCTTCGCTGACAGCGGAGCGGTCACAGTCAGGACAGTTTCAACGCTTTCGCCACCGACCGAGTTGTTCACAACACACAGATATTTGCCCGAATCCTCGACAACGGCGTCCTTGATGATGAGTGTGCCAGAAACCTGCTTGACGCGATCATTCAGCACCACAGCCTGTTTGCGGGTGGTTCCCTCAATGAATTTGTACCATCTGGAACGAGAAATACATGTGAGTGATTGCGATTCAAGGGCTTCAAGTTGGCTTGGGACAATGGGCACAAAACGAGCAAGTGTTTCAGCGAAATATCTCTCACAGTTTGAACCTGGATCTTGTATACTTACTTCTACTTTAGTTGGAGGACGTGTACTGAATTTACTTACCTCCCTCTGTGAGAGAACATTTGCTTATTTTGTGCGCCACTTTAGGGTAAGGATGGAGATAGTTCCTAACAGATAGACAAATGCCCTATGCTAAAGTGAGCTACCTATAAACTGGCACTGGATAGCCCTGACCCGGACAATGGCCCACAAATGTTCCATTCAAGGGCACCTCATTGATCTCAATGCTTTTGACGGCAATGCGGGGCTTAACATGGCCAATGGGTTCTGTAAGATTGGCAGGTATATGAATGTATATGAATCATCTCGAAAATTTAGAAACTGCCTGAATGAAAGGAGTAACTAAAACTATTGTGTAGTACCTAAAAGCCGGCATGGGATATGCTTGACTCTGGCATAATATGGCAAAACTGGAGCTCAATTTGCGAGTTAGCTCCTGCAAACGATCGCCTGATATGGTGGGAGCTACGCTACCAATAGGCTCTGAAATAAAGTCAATGATCAAGTAGGGGTTTTGTACCATTTGAAACTGCCTGAATGTCGCTGAGTTCATTACCTAAATGCTGGTGTGGGAAAGGATTGGCCCTGGCACAAAATGGCCAAATCGCTGGCAGCTGCTCTTGTCATTTCCTGCAAGCGACCGCCGGAAACTTTAGGAGCCACACTGCCTACAGGTTCTGCAAGGGTTCATAAGGATTATGAGCTGTACTAATAGGTTAGAAACTGCCCGATTGTTGTTGGATTCTTGAACTAACCGTACGATGGGCACGGGAAATGCCTGAGCCTGACAGAGTAAAGCAAAACTAGTCGAGATCTCTTTGACAAATGTAAAGCTTTTCGATTCGCCCGAGAAGCTAGGCACCCTAGCGCCAATAGGTTCTACAATAAATAATACAAGCAAGTGAGCAAATGAATGAATGTTGTTTTTAAACTGCCTGAACTTATAGCTAGTTGGGGCTACCTTATCGAGGGCACAGGATACGCCTGAGCCTGACAAAGCAGTGCGAAACTCTGCCCAAAATGCCGCACAAATGTGTAGCTTTTCATATCGGAAGCAAAAACGGGACCTTTAGCGCTGACAGGTTCTAAAAATACAGTGCGAAAATATAAAATAATATTGGTCATGCGATTCAAACATAAACCAGTTGGCATTTACTATGAATAGGGAAAACTGTCGGAATGTTTACCTACTAAACGGCACAGGATATGCCTGAGCCTGGCAGAGTAAAACTATATTACTGGAACTGGAACCGAGCAAACTAGAGATTTTGGAAACACTAGCAAATGTGGGCGCCTTTGCACCGACGGGTTCTGCAATTTGAGAGATTTGAGTAATCAGAACTTGTTAAAAAAGAAGGGTATCATGAAAACTGTCTGAAGTTAAAGATAGGATACTCAATACAACTATATAAAAGGACTACCTCATGGCAGGCACTGGATATGCCTGAGCCTGACAAAGCAGCGCAAAACTCTGACCCACATCCCTAATATAAGAGAATACATTGGAATCTGTGGAGAAGGTTGGCGCTCTGGCTCCAATGGGTTCTGTAAATTGCAATTCAAAGTTCACTTTAGAGTTAAAAGACTTAACACAATACGAAAACTGCCCGAATTAACCGAGAGAATGTAATATTGATAAGGTCTACCTCATAGCAGGCACTGGATATGCCTGAGCCTGACAAAGTAGAGCAAAACTTTGACCCACACCCCGGGTATATGAGAAGGAGTTTGAATCTGTGGAGAAGGTTGGCGCTCTGGCTCCAATGGGTTCTGTCAATTGCAATACAAAGTTCACTTTAGAGTTAAAAGACTTAACACAATACGAAAACTGCCTGAATTAACCGAGAGAATGTAAGATTGATAAGGTCTACCTCATAGCAGGCACTGGATATGCCTGAGCCTGACAAAGTAGAGCAAAACTTTGACCCACTGGCCGTGCATAGGAAAAGGAGTTGTAGTCCGACGAAAATGTGGGCGCCCTAGAGCCAATGGGTTCTGTAAAGTCAAGGCATGATAATTGAGAGACTATATACTACATAAAACTGCCCGATTTGAAGGTTACTCTTTCAACTTGCCTAATGATGGGCACGGGAAATGCTTGTGCCTGACACAAGAGAGCAAAACTAGCATTGATGGCACGCTCAAATATGCTACCCTTCGAGTCGCTCGAGAAAGTTGGAGCCTTTGCGCCGACAGGCTCTAAAATCAATGCAATTGAAAAGCATAATTAAAATATTGCTAGATTTGTGTATAGAACCAGTTGACAAGTGTTGGTCCAAAACTCCTACTTAATAAATGTGACGGCTAATTACCTAAATACGGGTACTGGATAGGCCTGACCCTCGCAGGTCAAGGCCAAGCTGCTGTGCTGGGCAGTGTGTATGGTAAAAGTTGAGGCAACGCTGGGAAAACTGGGCGCCTTGAAACCAACAGGTTCTTGAAAGATATATGATATGACACAGTATTATTATTTTCTTATAGTAAGAAATGACAACTGACTGAATGTAGTGTTGGGCAACTAGTCAGTCAATATTGAAGTTTACCTAAATACGGGCACTGGAAATGCCTGAGCCTGACAGAGCATTGCAAAACTGTAGCTTTGAGGCACATGTTGCTGAAAGGTCTGAACGCCCGTGGGAACAGCAGGTGCCTTGGAACCAATGGGCTCTGGGAAAACAAAGGATATTTAATTTAGGTACAGCTCCAGATTGTCTTAAAAGTCCACTCAGAATAGCTCAGTTTGACGTGCAATATTTTACAAGTTTTGCTGCAACTATGAACAAGTTTGTGGCATTACAAATTTCATCCAAATTTGTTGAACTGATGTCACTTTAACTCTTAAGCAAGTCTGATAATATTGCACATAAACATGAGATACTCTGAAAGGGGTTTGAAAAAACTGCCTTAATGAATGGGAAAACTGCATCAAATTTAATTACTATCAACTTTGATTTGTGCACCTAGCTAAAATTAGGTGAATTAATAAATTGACCTCTCAGGTCTACAAAAAAGTTAAGAGCCAACAACACAAACATAAATCCAAGTAAAAGCCGCAACAACAATTCAATAGCCAAACAAAATAGCAACTTTGTGCTTTTATTTATTTTATGTGCGCGTGCACTTTGAACGTGACCTTTGACACAGACAGCGCATAGACAGCAAAGTGCAAAACGCAACCCCCAAAGACGTTGAACTTTTTGAACTCACTCGAAAAAAGCAATAACAGGCAGAAGAAGAAGAAGAAGAGGAAGAGGAAGAGGAAAAAGCAGAAGAGAGAAAGCCGGCACAATACATATTTTATTGAGGTCAATGTTAAGCTTAAGGTTACCAAAATGCCCCCCCTTTGGGACTTGCGCACAAAGCGCAACTTATCAATGTGGGCGCAACAGGTGAGGCAGCGGGCAAGAGAGAGAGGAGAGGCGCAACAAGCGAAAGTTGACCCACAAACGTGCGTTCATTCATAAAGACCGGTGAGCGAGCGAGACGCATGCAGTCCACACGCTCCACACAAGCAGCGACGCGCGCATGTAGGGGTAATTGTTTGGGAAATTTCCTGTGGAATGCGAGCGTGCGCACTGCACGAGAGAGAGCAGAGAGCAGCAGAGAGCGCAATCAGCTGTGCGACGCATTTGTTTACAAAACAGTCACACACACAAGCGCAACTGGCGAGCGAATGGCTGAGAGTGAGAGTGTGGGGGGGATGGGGAAGGCGGCAGCTGCATTTGATTGCCTTTTCTATGGATTTGCCGCTGCCGCTGCCGGTTAACGGTTTGTTTGTTTAGCTTACTTTTTATGAGTATGCGCGCCTATTTTGCTTGTGTTTGTTTTTATGTGCCTGTATGTGTGTCTGTGTTTGCGCACACATTTTATGAATGAATAACGTTGAGCGGCCCCTCGCTTGGGGTTAAAGTTCACACGCCTCATGCATAATTAAAACGCACGCCTCGAGCAGATTACGGAACGTTGACTAACCTGCTGATGGGCACAGGAAATGCCTGCGCCGGACACAGCAGAACAATGTCCATGCCGCGATGTCTTTCAATTCCCGACCATTTCGTATCAATGGAGAGTGTGGGACCCTTGGCCGAAATTGGTTCTGCATGGAAGTGATACTTTGAGCGAGGTTTAAGAAAACAACATTTACTTGAATGCCGGAATAGGGATTGCTGATTAAAACACTTCGCTTACAGATATGATTCTAGTTTAGGGAAGGGTCGAGACTTTGCACAGCCATAACATTGTCAAAACTGAACCGATTGTTGATTCCGAGTCATGGTTTGTAATTTTTAACAATTCTGCATTCAAAGTTGAGAAACTATATATTTTCAGATTTCTTGTCAAAAATCATGACAACAATTGAGACATGTGAAATTTCCAAGACCTCAAACATACTTTTCCTAGATTTCAAACTGCCGCAACTTAGTCAAATCTGAACCGATTGTAAATCCCGAGGCTATTTTGATCATTATTTGGCATCTACTTTAATTCTACATCTCAAGTTTATGGATTTTTGAAAAAATCAAATTTTGGTTTTTTTTCCGAAAAAAGCATAAGGGGGGACCCTTACCATTTTTGATTTTTCAAAAAAAAAAATCTTTAAATTTTACGTTTTATTGATTGTGGGTGTCTCACTTAGTATAAAAAACTATTCGAAAAGTGATTTTGTGAAGTTTCATTTTTCTGTCAAAAATCACGCCAAAGTGACAAAAAAATTGACTTGTAAAGTGCCCAAACAGCGAAAAGTTCCTTATACATGACTTTCCCAGACTTCAAACTTCCACAACTTTGTCAAATCTGAACCGATTGTCAATCCCGAGGCCATTTTGATCAATGTTTGGCATCTTCTTTAATTCTACATCTCAAGTTTATGAATTTTTGAAAAAATGAAATTTTGGATTTTTTTTACGAAAAAAGCATAAGGGGAGACCCTTACCAATTTTGATTTTTCAAAAAATAGAATCTTGAAATTTTACGTTTTATTGATTGTGGGTGTCTCACTTAGTATGAAAAACTATTCGAAAAGTGATTTTTTGGTGGTTCATTTTTCTGTCAAAAATCACGCCAAAAGTGACAAAAAAATTGACTTGTAAAGTGCCCAAACAACGAAAAGTTCCTTATAAATGACCATCCCAGACTTCAAACTTCCACAACTTTGTCAAAACTCTACCGATTTTCATAAGCAATATCTTTTCGATTATGGCTTGGCCTAGAATAATACTACACTTAATTTGGAAACATTTTTACCGAAAACTGGGCGCTGGATACCCTTGGGCAGGACACAGCATCGAAATATCTGTGCCGCTATGCAGTTCAAAGGGTTTACTCATTATCGAGGGTATGCGGGGTGCCGTGCTTGAAACAGGCTCTGAAAATTATTTAAGAAGCTTAATTAACTATGCCAAAGGTTGAACATTGATAATATAATGATACTCCTTAGTCAGTTAATGATACTTTAATAAACCTAACCTGAATGCTGGCGCAGGGTATCCCTGAGCTGGACAAAGCAATGAAATTGAATAATTCTGACGCAATTCAAGTGGTTTCTGGACCAGGGCTGGTGTTTTAGGGGCAGTACTAGAAACGGGCTCTGCAAATTCAACAAGAAAATATAATGAAATCAAATAAAATACCATGCCTGATGTTGGTTTAGAATACTTATAAACGCCTTTTCTACTATTTTACCTAAAGCTAGGAGCTGGATACCCTTGAGCGGGACAGAGTATTGCAGTGGCTGCATGAGCCTCGACAGTATTCGGTTTATAGGTCAATGCATTAATCTTGGGTGGACTGCTGGAAATGGGCTCTGAAATTGTCAACGAAATTGTATATTGAAATCGAGAAAGTGCTTCGAGTATTGTATTTTTTTAAAATTTGGTACAATTGAGTAGTAGAATGTTGGGATTGTAGCTAGACCTAAATAGATATTGAACGATCTAAAGCTTACCGAAAACTAGGAGCAGGATAGCCCTGAGCTGGGCACAAGATCGAAATACTGGAGGTGCTCTCGACAATTAAAGGACGTGACTGCAGTGGCGGCACTTTAGGAGCAGTACTTGAAACTGGTTCTGAAAAATGATATTAAACTTAACATAGAACTAAACTAGGCCGACTAAAACCACCTGAATGTTGAGCACTTGAGTAAGTAACTTAAATGAAATGAAGGTAACCTTACCGAAAGGCAGGCACTGGATAACCCTGAGCTGGACAGAGAATGGCAACGGTTTCAAGGATACGAACAAATTCAAGATTGGTTTTCTGTATCAGAGCAACCCTTGGAGCTGCGCCGCTGATGGGCTCTGAAAGTTAAGAGCAACAATTTGCTTTATTTAACTATATGTAAGGTTATGTTGAAAACTGACTGAATGTTCATTAAGTGTAACAGTTTACCTAAAAAATGGAACTGGATAGGCCTGAGCGGGACAGAGCAAAGTAAAGCTGCCTGCAAGTGAAACATCCACATTGCGGGTCTTATCGCCTGAGGTTAGACGTGGACCTACAGTGCCCACAGGTTCTAGAAAAATTGATTAAATATTATTAAAATTGAACTCGATATAACTAAAAAACTGCCTGAATATCGAGAAGATTTAGCAATGCATTACCTAAAAAATGGCATGGGATAAGCCTGACCAGGACAGAAGAGCGAAAAGCTACTGCCCAAAAGAGCTTCGGCATTTTTAAGACGATTTTCAACACTGATTTTGGGCGCAACGCTGCCCACGGGCTCTATTCAAAATAGTCAAGTTTTAAATAAATTAAGATTTGTTATTGATAAAATGCCTGAATGTTGTTAAAGGCTTAAGTTTACCTAAAGGCCGGCACTGGATAGGATTGTGCGGGACAAAAGAGCGTAAATGTAGAGTGCAGCTGAGCTGCTGCATCCTTGAGACGTTCACCAACACTTGTTTTGGGGCCAACAGAGCCAACAGGTTCTATTTAAAGAGTTTGAGTTTGTGAGAAATGATTTGAATGAAAACTACCCTTAAGTACTAAATGAAAACTGCTGTTGGGTTTGGGCGCTTACCTATAGGCCGGCACTGGATAGGATTGTGCGGGGCAAAATATACTCAGATCCCCCTTTAAAGGCACCTCGGCATCCTTGCGTCGCTCCCCAATACTTATTTTGGGCGGCACGCTGCCAACGGGCTCTTAAATGGAACAACTTATTAAACTAAAACAATACAAACTTTTGAAAACTGTCCAAATTGTTGGGCGGGGCGAAAGCAATTGAAATTCGAGTGGGGGTCCGGGACTTAACAGTTGCGTGACATTGTTTGACTAGCCCGAGCTATGAATGGGTTAAATCATGCGACTATAAGCTGGTGGCTTGTAGCTAATTACAAGTTTGCAGCCAATGATGCTTGTAGACTTTGCCATGCCTGAGTTATAATTGGAGAAGTTTGGCCTACCTATAGAATGGCACCGGATAGGACTGGGCGGGACAAAAGATGGCAACAGTTTGGCCTAATCGAATGCTGTCGCGTGTCAATCCATCCTGTTTATTGACACGTGGTGCCACACTGGCCACAGGCTCTGCAAGATTAGAGCAAAGTTTTGAGCAGGGGGGTAGGTAACTTATGAACTAATCAACTGCAGGGTGTGGGCAAGGATACTCGACGGGTTTACCTATAGGCAGGCACAGGATACGACTGGGCTGGGCATTGTATGGCAATGTCCTGTGTGCTGCTTATGCGGTCATGATTGAACTCATCCTTGCGATTTACACGAGGCGCCACGCTGCCTATCGGCTCTGCAAATGTTATTGACTTGATTTAGATACGAACTACAACTAAGTAACTGTCTGAATGCGAATGAAGGGGTTGAAATCAAAAGCTCACCTAAAAGCTGGCATAGGATAAGACTGTGCAGGACATAAAAGAGCCATGGAACTGTTGGCTTTGGCCAGAAAGATTCCCAATTTATCTTTAATTTCTACTTTGGGCGCAACGCTGCCAACAGGCTCTGTAAAGAAACATTTCTTCAGCTATTGAAATAAATGACATTCTAAATTCTAAGACTACCTGAATATTGGGTTCAAGTATTACCTATAAGCGGGCACTGGATAGGACTGTGCGGGACAAAGCAAAGCCAACGAGTTGTCAGCCATGGCTAAAAATATTCCCGCTTTATCCTTGATTTCTACTTTGGGCGCAACAGAGCCGACGGGTTCTGCAAATTGTGAAAAATACTCCACTCTATTTAGGTATTCTACTGCGTTTATAGGACCGAAAGGTACTCGACTCTTTATTACCTAAAGGCTGGCATTGGGTAGCCCTGAGCTGGACAGACCAAACTTAAGGAATTACTCGACTTGATTATAGACATTTTAACTTTATCGTTGATATCAACTTTTGGTGCCACAGAGCCGACGGGTTCTGAAAACGAGAATTCCTACTTTTAATATATCTCATCTATCTAGGGAACTGCCTGAATGTTGTGCTCACCTAAATGAGGGCATTGGATAGCTCTGAGCAGGACACAAGATACTCAATGATGCATTCTGTTCCTTTGAAGAGAACTTCAGTTTATCATTCATGTCCACCTTGGGTGCAACAGATCCTACGGGTTCTGTGGTCATGTAAATTAGTAACATTAAGTAATTTGAAATCTTTAGGACTGCCTGTTGCTGGTATAGAGCTCTCTTACCTAAACGCTGGCATAGGATAACCCTGAGCAGGACAAATTAAACTCAATTGTGCGCCAAGTTTGGCATTAGCTATGGCAACTTTATCTTTCAAATCAACTTTGGGTGCCACAGAGCCAATAGGTTCTACAAGAACAGAAACAGCATATAAATTGGGATATAAAACTAAAGGTTTCAACTGCCTGAATATATTAAGGGTGTTCCCTATCATACCTAAAGGCTGGCATAGGATAGCCTTGAGCTTTGCAGAACAAATTTAGAGAATTGTTTGATCTTTTGAGCGAAAAGTCCATTTTATCATGCATATCAACTTTGGGCGCCACGCTGCCCACAGGTTCTGAAACGGACATACATTTGGATTTGAGCATCCTAAGTGAGGCCAACATTTTGAAAACTGCCTAAATATGTTTATAGATAGTACCTGTAGGCAGGCATAGGATACGACTGTGCAGGACAAAGCAAGCTTAAGGCCTGTCCCAAAGGTTTATCGAGCCATGTTATACGATCTTTAACATCCACCTTGGGCGCCACACTGCCGACCGGCTCTGTGAACAATTGGAAATATTTGAACTACTACTAAAAGGACTTTTGAAAACTGCCTGACAATCCGGATAGAGTCGAAGCTTACCGTGCAGCTGGCATCGGATACGATTGGGCTGGACAAAGTAAACTCAGGGAGCTATCTTTAGGTTTATCCACCCATTTAATGCGATCATTAGGATCAACTTTGGGTGCCACACTGCCAACGGGCTCTGCAATATTATAGAGCTTTAAGATAATACCCAAGAGTGCCCAAAACTGCCTGAATGCTAAGAATGCTTTAGAATCTTACCTAAACGCTGGAACCGGATAGGATTGCGCTGGACAAACTATGGCCAGGCTGTGATTGAGAGCTACCCGAGCGTAGTTAATCTCATCTTTAATATCAACTTTAGGGGCCACACTACCCACGGGTTCTAAGACAAGAACAAAACAATTGGTATATAGAGCTATATAGATTGAAAACTGGTTCTGAACGTTGGATGGGGTTTTGGCCAAAAAGGAGGAGTTTATTACCTAAATGCTGGCATGGGATACGATTGGGCTGGGCAAATGAGTGCCTTGGATGAGCCAAGCTGTGTTCGCGCAAAGGTAAATTCATCCCGTGTATCAACTTTAGGTGCTACAGAGCCCACGGGTTCTACAATGGAGAGGTTTAAGAAGTTACTTATGATTAAATATCTAAATCTCAACTGTAAAACTGAATGTTGTCAAGGGAGTTTTCTGAAACTAACCTAACTATGGGTACTGGATATGCCTGGCCCGGACATTGCATGGAATAATCTTCAGACAACCTCACTTGCAGCACTTGAAATTTATCGTGAAGACTTGTAATTTTTGGTGGCACAGACCCTATAGGTTCTATAAAAGAATACCAAGAATAATGAGTGAAAGACTGCCCTAAATGTTGGTTTAGGCTTTATAGATATATATTAGATTAAACTAACCGAACTATGGGAACTGGATAAGCTTGACCAGGACATTGCATGGAATAATCCTCGCTCACTTTCACTTGAACAAACTGAAACTTATCGTGTAGATTTGTGATTTTAGGTGGCACTGACCCAATGGGTTCTAGTATAAGATAAACAAATATAATCAATTAACTTTTGGAGAAAATGAAACCCCAAATGTTGGTTGAGACTCTTAAGCTATTGCAAATGAAACTAACCGAACGACAGGCACTGGATAGGCCTGCCCAGGACACTGCATGGAAAAATTGTCACCCAATTTAATATGCATCAATTGGAATTTATCATTGATGTTGTTAATTTTCGGAGGAACGGAGCCAATCGGTTCTGAAATTGCAGGTTATAAATCAAGTCTATCTCTATAGGAATGCACAAATGAAAAAGCCTGAAGTTGAGCTGGGTTTGAGGGATTACCTGTTAATGGGAACTGGATAAGCTTGACCCGGACACTGCATGGCATATTCGGTGCCCAAAAGTACTTCCATAGTGCGTACTCTCTCGAGCAGATTCAGTTTGGGTGGCACAGAGGCAATAGGCTCTAAAAAGGATTAAGGCTAAGTTTGAGACTGACCAACTAAGGACTACACCTGAATGTTGAGTTAGGGATTAGGACTTAGGGCTAAGCGTACCTATAAGCTGGAATGGGATATGATTGTGCCGGGCACTTGAGACTTAAGCTCTTTGCAACATAAGCACGAGCATTGGCCACCTCATCATCTATGCTAACCTTGGGAGGAACGCTGCCAATGGGTTCTGAAAAGGATTCCATAGATACTATAGACATTTTTCTAGCTAATGAATGCTGCCTGAATGTTTACTAGATTCCTACCTATATGCTGGTATGGGATACGATTGTGCTGGACATTTCAGACTGAAGCTGGCTCCTTGGGTAGTTCTCGTATTGGATAATTCATCGGCTATGCCAACTTTAGGCGGAACACTGCCTATTGGTTCTGTAAACAACATAAATGTAACACAGTGTCTCAAATAATTATACGAAAACTGCCTGAGGAAATGAGGCTAACGAAATAATCACTTTAATTATATTGTCTGTAATAAAATTGTGCCCCTTGGTCAACATGCCATAAATTGGACAATTTGCAGAATTCCTAGCTCACCAAATGGCTTCAAGACATGCAGCACAATTTTTCTTATAAGGAGTACCTGTGGGCAGGCATGGGATACGATTGTGCCGGGCAGAGCAGGGCAAATCCAACGTTCTCGACTATCTCGCGTGTCTGCAGTTTGTCCTGAACATTTATTTTGGGCTTGACGGAGCCAACGGGTTCTACAATAGAAAAATGGAAATTTTTCTTTACATGACATGCACTTTAGATGCTAGAAAACTGTCTGCTTGTATTCGGGATGGGACTAACGACTTGTAGTTGTTTAACCACCCACCTGAAAGCGGGCGTTGGATAGGACTGTGCCAAGCAGAGCAGGGAGTAACTGTTGTTTAGCTCCACGTCTATAAACTGGTGCTTTTCTTGGGGGTTGACTTTCGGACGCACGCTGCCAACGGGTTCTAGAAAGCGCAATTAACTGTTATTTCAAATTGTGCATATACAAAGTCTGAACTAACTGAATGTTGGTGGAAAAGAAGGGTTGTCCACGGATCTTACTTGAAAACAGGAATGGGATATGACTGCACTGGACACTGTATGTTGAAACTGGTGCCTCCCTGAATTTGCATCATTCTGAAGCGCTCGAGAAAGTTCAATTTGGGTGCTACACTTCCAACGGGCTCTGAAATATGTGTGTAAACGGCATATCACAAAAACTCTCAAGTAACTCCTAGAAAACAGCTGAGATGTTGGGCTAGTACAAACTTTACCTATAGGCTGGCTGTGGATATCCTTGAGCTGGACACAGGAGGCTTAGGCTATGCAGGTTCTTAACTTTAACATGTTTTAAATCATCCGCATTTGATATTTTTGGACTAACACTACCAATGGGTTCTGTAACGAAAATTATATAGACATTTTCATGTACTAATTGAAGTCGAGACCTTGAAAACTGCCCATGTTTTATGCATTACCTATAGAATGGTTGTGGATAAGCCTGAGCGGGACACAATAGGCTCAAATCTTGAGCACTCTTGCCTTTAATATGTTTGTAATCCTCGCCAGTACTGATTTTGGGGCTAACACTGCCCACGGGCTCTGCAAATGAGTAGTAAGCCAAGTTAAAGGAGAGAACATACAAAAAGACTGCCTGAATTTGGAAATGAATACTCTGCCATGAGATCTTACCTATAGAAGGGCACTGGAAAAGCCTGAGCGGGACAAAGCAGAGTAACGCTATTAGAGAGCTGAACTTTTGTGGTGCGTGAATCATCTCCCGAGGTTAGTTTTGGACCAACACTGCCAACAGGCTCTTAAAAGGATCAATATGAAAATAATATCATATCTAAATGGTTGTCAAGTAAGCCTAATGTTGGGATATGGAACATTACCTAAAGAAGGGCACTGGATAAGCCTGAGCTGGACACATCAGAGAAACACTTTGATGTATAGGTACACGAGTGAGTGTTATGTGCTCTTGATTGCCGTTGCCATTCAGCTGTGGACTGACGCTACCAACGGGTTCTACAGCAGAGTAGGAAGCATAGTTTTGTGATTACTTAAAGACTGTAAAAGTTGTGCCTAAATGTTGGGCTAGTTTACCTATAGAAGGGCACCGGATACGCTTGAGCTGGACACATTAGGGTAGCACTCTGACCCATTAATACTTTGGGTATTTTAATGGCTTCATCGCTAGATGTCACTTTTGGACTAACACTTGCCACGGGTTCTTTAAAAGATTATCGATTATATGGAATACAAGGGAATCCCTACAGCGCCTTAATGTTGGGCTAGGTTACCTAAAGAACGGCACCGGATACGCCTGAGCTGGACATAGGAGAGTGGCACTGTGCTCCATGTGCACCTTGAGGATGCGAGATTCATCGCCACTGGTGAGACGAGGTCCTACGCTACCAACGGGCTCTAAGGATGGATGAATTCCTGTTATACACAGTTCCGTTTGCACTGCCTTTAGTTGGGATAAGTCTTACCTAAACAGTGGCACAGGATACGATTGTGCCGGACACAGTAAAGTAATCGTACCCGCAGCAGGATATTGCACAACTTTTATATCATTGCCGGAGAGCAGACGTGGACCAACACTTGCAATGGGTTCTTGAAAAAGGAATATGTTTGGAAAATACTAGAGTCTTTGAAGGAAAAGGAAAACTGGCCAAAGTTGGGTCTAGTTTACTGTTGTACATCAAGGGCTAGCCCACCTAAATAATGGCGCTGGATAGGCCTGAGCGGGACACAGCAAAGTGAGGCTATCATTGGCGGCAGTCGTAAAGCTGCTACTTGTCAGTGTGGTTGGAAATTTGGGTGAAACCCTGCCAACTGGTTCTGTGAATGAATTGAAATGGAAAATGAATTTATTGAATTGCATACAGTTGCGATAAATTATGACTAGAACTATTTGTTGTTGGCACTTACCTTGGGCGCATGGGCAAAAGGATTTTTGGGATAAATATTAAATAAATATGCCCTGGTAAGGCTCTTTTCAATCTTTTTATGTAAACGGACCACATTTGACTATTAAATTTTCTCTCTTTCGGCTTTATTTCAAGCTCATAGCATTGTCGAGTACCCTATCCCAACATTCAGGCAGTTTTCAATTTAGTATTAGGCGAGCAACAATTTTTTGACCGTGCGCACATAAACAGAATATAATTTTAATACAAATTTTGTAATCAGTTATGAAAATGCGCTTTCTCTTCACAAAGAAAAAGATTTTAAGCAAAAAATCTTTTTGATTGATTGTTAGAAAACATACATTATTGTCAAAATATTGTTGCTCTAATAAAATTTTTAAATATAAAATTACTGAGCTGTTTTAATCTCAGCAATTCAAAAGCAGAGCAGGGAAAAAACTATCCATTTGATTTAATTATTTTAAATGTAGGTGTTTTCCTGCTATACTTAAAATATTTGGAATATATGTTTACGTTAATATTTTAAGCTTTGCAACATATAGTTAGATATGAATAATTGAATATTCCAAATATTTATTAAAAGTCATCAAACCAAAATTGAAAGCATAACTGCTTAATATTTTAGGTTTGATTCTTTTATTGTTTTACTAAATAAACTTCACACAGTTCTGACCAGTTCTGATGTTGGTAAAAATGTATTATATGATTTTAAATCTTTGACTATAACACAACAAATTTTTCATATTCTTTCATATCTGTATGAAATTTATTTAGTGCGGGTAAGCCTCAGTTATTATTCTGTTGGGAGCTATGTATATTTGATGTGCTATATGTTAATCCATATAGATTTTTGAAAATATTGGTAATTATTTTATTTACAAATAAAATATTGTCTTAAATTTTCAATTAAATTGGCGATGGTTAATTTAGAATACAGAAAAAAAATCCCAACAGAACAGATAACTGAAGTTATTAATGTAAGATAATAATTGGCAAACAAGGCCGACTTACCTGTAATGACCAGTCGTCCCTTGGTCGCACTCAGACGGGTCTCTCCAGTTAAACGGTGCTTGGTGCGGCACTGGTAGCTCTTGTATCCATCTTCGGGTCCAACTTCACGAATATGTAGCTCACCGGAGGGCAGAACAAGGTATTTGCCGTCTAATTGATTTTGTTTAGAGTCGAAAGATAATTAATAAAAATATATTAGTAATGGTGGACATGGTTTGACTTAAGCTACCATACAACAAAGCTACTTTCTAGACAATTGAAAAAAACTCAATTAAAATCATTGCTTTAATTGAATTTGTTCGCTTCGCATTCGAAAGCCACATGACAGCTTTGAAATAAGCATTTATAAATTAATTTTATTCATTCTCTTTGAACTTGAAGCATTGAGCCACTGAAAGATTGTGTCATTTGTTAATATCATGCAATGTGACTTTCCAAATGCGAATTGTGTATAAAATTAATTAATTGATTAACTTTTCGGCTATTTACATTTGAGAATGTTTATGTAGGGCTGAAGTCTTGTCTTTAATTGGATTCAAATATTTACATGCATTTTTATTAAGTATTTACTATAAATTTCAGCCTTACAACCACACACAAAATTCTGTTCAGACAATAATTTATTGATTTTTGCTTTGGTTAACATCAAAATAAATTAGTCTGCTCAGAATCGTTTTACTTATAATTAACTATACACCATTTCAAGCAGTGGTTTGATCGAAAAGAAATTGCAGGAAATTTGTTAAGATTCAAAATCAAATATTCACACACCATAAATAAAATTCACATTGTTTTCAAAACAAATTCTTTTCAAGTATAAATAGTATTTCCTCCAATTTCTTTGGAATCTTTAATAAAATTCATGCTTCAACAAAAATGCCAATAATTTTAGCTGATGCGGATTATCATAGTATTTGTATGATGATGTTTGTTAAGCAGCCTTTGGGTTATGCTATATGATACAAATTTATACATACATATGTACAAATTGATGAGGTGATTATTAGCATTTTTGTTCATACATATTTACATGAAACTTTTTACACTAGGCTACAAAACAACGCTACTTTCAACTACATGAAGGGGTGGGTTCTTGTGAGAATGGTTTGGGGCAAGTCAGGAGCGACTCTTGGAAATTGTTTGGAGCATGGGAATTAGCGGGAAGGGGATGTCAAAATAAAAAGTAGAGTTTTGGAGATAGTTAAAAATAAAGAGTAACAGAAAGAAAGTGAAAGTGAAATTGAAAGCAAAGAAAAAGTAATCGAATGCCTAACAGCGCAGTAGTTGGGGGACCTGTTAGAGAAAGTCAAGGACCAAGGACCAAGGACCGCTGAGTGATCGTTCAACAAGCTGGCAATTGGAATTTAACTGGACGGGATTTATTTTAGATATATATGTATGTGTGTGTGGCACTAGAAGCAAGGCTAACGCTTAGGAGAACTTAATGCTAGTGGTTTACCGCTAGCTGTGACATCGGCCTGCGGATATATCTCACGCTCCTCGTCCTCAACCCACGATGCGACCACAATGAAGTCGGCAACAAAACTGGGTATGTGACATTTAAGAATAGCGCTATTGCCGCGCAGAATGGACTCATCCATGACATTGACGCTGTAGGATTGTGGCACAACTGCAAAGTGTACGAAAGAGGGGAATGGACTTTTGGTATTTGAAGACAAATTAGGTTAAATTATAATGATAATAGTTGGATGGTCCCCTTCATGTTTCTACTTCATGGCAATATACTGTAAGATAAGTATTGTACCCGTTATGTTCTTGGTATAGACACCGCCATCGGTATCGATCCAATCGGTTATGTCGATGTGATCCGCCACAAACGATGGCGTCTGACATTTGAATATGGCTGCATTACCCTTGATGACGTACTCATCGTATACTTGCGACTCAAAGAACTGTTTGACCACTGTAATGGCAATGATGTGGGTACGAAACAGAAACTGGGCAAGATTAGAAATAAGCATAGGAAGCATTTGGGAGTAAAAGTTATAGGATGTTAAGAGTTTCAGGGCTACAAACTAGACAAAGTCTTAAACTAAATGTCCAACACTTTTTACCCATGGATTCGTCGGGCAGTGGACGCGTTATTTCCACACCCTCCTCATCTAACCAGGCCTCAACGTCTATGAAATCGGCCACAAATGAGGGCACCAGGCACTTGAGGATGGCAGGTTGCCACGCAGCACAAATTCATCGATGACGCGTGTCTGATAAAACTGATGCACAACTAGTCGTGAGAGGAACAAAGAGTGGGGGGTGGGGCATAAAAACTTATTAAATTGAAATCGTAAAATAAATGAATTAAGGGAAACGCTTGGAAGTGGAACACACACGAGCATTAATTAGAAATGAAATCAATTGAATCAATAGAAGTACCCGTCTCCTCTGCATTGTTGGGATAATAATTGCGACCCTCTGAGTCCAGCCAGAGATCAACGAAAACAAAGTCCGCCACATACGAGGGTATCTCACATTTCATAACCACAGAGTTGCCCCGAATAACATACTCGTTATCCGCCTCCGATTCATAGGATTGGATTACAACTGAAGCAAATAGTTATTGACAAAGAAAATTAAATGACAAGTTCAAATTATGGAGGTGTGAGTGAGGGGAAAAGTACGTTAAGAGCTAAGTAGGCTAAGTAGGCTAACAGTTAACAGCTAATTAGCGTATATGTTTTGTTTAGACTGTACCATAGGAGCTGGTTGCATTTTCGCGCCACAATTCAGCCCCCTCATCGTCCACCCAGGCCTCAATTTGCACAAAATCGGCTACAAATGAGGGTATCTTACACTTGACCACAGCCGCATTGCCCTTAATCACATATTCATTCTCGGCCTCGGTTATGTAGAACTGTGAGACGACTGCGTGGAAACAGGTGGTAAATGAAACATAAGCAAATTAACAGATAAAGTAAGGAATTGGCTGGGGATGGGTGCTAATTTAAATCTAAAACCTATTGCTCTACGTGTATAAATGCGAGTCACACCATAATTATCGGAGAAGGTCAAAACACTGCCCTCCTCATCAATCCAAGATTCGACACGCACAAAATCGGCCACGAACGATGGAATGGAACACTTTAAAACTGCCGCATTGCCTTTGATGACATACTCGGTCATTATTTCGGCCTCATAGAACTGATTGACCACTGAAAAAGTATTTTGGAATAAGCGTAAAAGAAGAAATCATAAGTAAGTTGGAAAGTGTTTGCAGGATGGAAACCCAGCTAAAAGTAGGAGTTACAACTAGACTTGCTAATTTGTAGATTGAGATATACCATAATTATCAGAGTGACGCAGTTCGGTGCCCTCCTCATCGATCCAAGACTCAACCCGAACAAAATCAGCGACAAACGATGGAATGGAACACTTTAAAACCGCCGCATTGCCTTTGATGACATATTCCATTAAAATATCGGCGCCATAAAACTGATTAACAACTGGACAACAAAATGGAGAATTAAAGAAAAGCTATAGCATTTGGAAAAGGTAATGTATAGGAAATCGGGAATTGATATGGGGAACCGCTGCTTATGTCTAACAATTCACAATAGTTGGGGATCTACCAAAATTATCCTGTGGTAAATATTCCGTCCCATCGCTGGCTACCCAGGCTTCAACGCGCAGAAAGTCTGCGACAAAACTTGGAATGGTACATTTCAAGACAGCCGTATTCCCCTTGATAACATACTCGGAGACAACTTCAGCTTCATAGTACTGGTTGACGACTGTAAAATGATGATGATGCAAGTACTTATTATAAAACAACAAACAAACTGGAGAGAAGCCTAAAAACCACGCACTGTAGGAAGTAAAGAAATGAAAAGGAAATGTAAAATTTAGGATAATGGGGGAATTGCAATTACTAGAGTCCTATAGATAATGTAAGCTGTAAAATCAGTTAGCTAGTTATGTACCCATGCCCTGTTTGTCGTCAAGTGTGCCATAGAGTTGACCCTCCTCATCCTGCCAGGATACTACTTGCACAAAGTCCGCCACAAACGATGGGATGGAACACTTGAGAACTGCCGCATTGCCTCGTATGACATACTCATTGTTAACCTCCGACTCGTAGAACTGCTGCACAACTGAACGATTAAGAATGGGAAATGGTCGATGAGATTACATGAGAGAAAATGTTGAGGAGGCGGGGGAGGGGTAAGTTGGGGCAAACACCTTGCGTGATGCGGGCGTGTGAAAATCTTCAGCAGACTAATTGAAATAAGAGAGGTTCAGCTTATGAAAGACAAGAGTAGCAAGTAGCGCATTTAATGGACCTTAATGCGCATTAATTTTGATGAGATGTACATACATATATAAATATTTAGTTATGCGACGCGCAACTTCCCTGAGAAAGTTAATAATAGTTTATGAAAATTGCACTCAAGCACGCACTGAGAAAACGAGCAACTAGCCAAAAACATACTTTGTAGGAAGGATAATAAATGCATAAAAAGTAAATGAAAATATGTTTTGTGTGGTGGTGGTTCTGGGGGGGGGGGGGGGGTGAAGGGCTTATAATTCTACAATTCTAGTCAAACACAACTGTACATGAGAGTCTCTTCTCTAACATAACCTCAAAATGAACAAACCATATTCGGTGCCTGGCAAAAAGTCCTCATTCTGATCCGTGTGCCAGGACACAACACTAACAAAATCGGCCACAAACGAGGGTATCTCACACTTCAGAACTGCCGCATTTCCGCGTATGACATAGGCCTTATTTACATCAGTATCGTAGTATTGGGCAACGACTAAAGTAAAGCCACAAAAGCAAAATGATATTTATGGATAAAGCTTGTGACAAAAGAAAAGAAATCAAGTAAAATGGTATATTCAATAAAATAAGGAGACAAACTAAAGTCGAAACACTTGACGAAGAAGCAGGAGAAACTCTACTGATTTTGATTGGTAGCCTGACCAGTGTTGGTTAATTGAGTTAGCTCTTTGCAATGATACACCTGTGAGGCTCGTATTTTACAGTTATTAGTGTACCAGTTTGCGGTGTTGGTGGTGTTGTGTGGTTCTAGTACTTTTAGTACTTAGTGTTGCTTAACGGTACTATATATTCTGTGGGCGTGTGCTGTGTTGTTCTTGTGTTGCTGTTGTTGTTGTTGTGGTTGTTGGGATATAGCTTTGCAGATGTAGTTAAAGTAGTGCTGTTTTGCAACACACGCATAGACAGAAACACACACAGACACATACACACACAGAGAAAGACAGAGAGTGAGAGAGAGTGAGTGAGCGAAAATCACACACCATATTCAGTGTCTGGATAGAAATTCTCTTCCTGATCGGTATGCCAGGATATGACATTTACAAAATCGGCTACAAACGATGGTATATCACATTTCAAAATGGCCGAATTGCCGCGTATGACAAACGCCTTATGTATATCCTCTTCGTAGTGTTGCGAAACGACTAAACGTACAGAAGAAACAAAATAAATCTTGATATAATAAAATGGGGAAATTTTGATGATGAATGAATGGATTGATGGTATTTGTTCATATCGTTGCTGTGGCCATGCGTTTAGTACACCTAACCCTAAATCTAAACCTAATTATGTAGTGCAAAGTGCTAAAGGAATATTTATTGTTGCTTTTGTTGCTGGTAGCCGCGCACCATATTCTGTGCCCGGAAAGTAGTTCTCCTCCTGATCGGTATGCCAGGAGACAACCTCAACGAAATCGGCCACAAATGAGGGTATCAAGCATTTGATTACCGCCGAATTGCCACGGATCACATGCTCCTTGTTCACATCGGCCTCGTAGTACTGGGCAACAACTGTAATGTGGGGTTTTGAAGTGGGTATGAAGTGCGTTTTTGGTTATGATGTGTTGTTGTTTGTTTGCTCTATGATAAACTCAAACTTTATTCTCACGCTTGAAGCAGCTGTGCAACCTTGACAAGTTTTTTAGCAGAGTTCCTAGAAGCAATTTGCACATTTCCTGTTTGTCGGAAAGCAATTAAAAACGGCCAATTAAGTGGAAAGTGCGAAATAAAAACATAATCACAGTCAAGCTCGGTCCAAGCTTAATATTAATTAAAGTCTCTCTCTTTTTGTTTCTTCTTCTTCGTTTTTGAGGTGTAGCCCGTGCTGGAGCCATATTTCATGTTGGCCATCATTATCATCGGTCTCCACTTTCAACATATTTTTGCCACTAACCAAAAACATGATAAATTCACTTAGTTAATAGGAAGCGGAGCCGAAGTTCATGCTAAGAAAAGCCAAGCGACAATAATGAGCCTAAAACTGACTATGAAGTGGGCTACAAAGAGGGACGAAGTTGTAGGGTTAGCTGAGCTAATTGCTAACAAACACGTCAACGGTTGCGACGACGACGGCGACGACGACGGCGACGGTGAGAAAAGCCCGTTGATGACTAATCGAGGTTGACATGTTGCCGGCGATCCTAGGGGTTGCTCATGTGATGGCAACATAATTAGGTAAAAGTCATTAATACCGGCCTATTTAGAGCAGGTTTATGCAAGCGGTAGTAATGGATATTTCCTAAACTGAGTTAGCTGAAAGTATAGTCTGATATATGTACACATAACTGGAACTCCTGCAATGAACTTTGGCCTCTGTTCCACGACTGGCGACTGGTGACTGGCGAGATGCCAAATGGTGTGACATCAGCATCATCATCAGCATCACCGTCAACAGCTTGCACAACGATTAATTAGAGTGAAATTGCATAGACGGCAGACCGGACGATGACCAGCACATATGGCCAAATCTACTAGTCCAACTGAAGGTGGCCCAAGCTGGGCAGACAGCCAGTGCAAGAAGTTCGGCAACATTTTAACACTTTAAGCCCCAAAGTGTTGCCAATTTGCTGCAAGCCGGAAAAGCAAATAACAAACCGTTTAAAAGAAAATGCCAACTGGCATCTAATGGCAATGAAAATTGCCAAAAAAGTTAAGTTAAGGTAGGCAGAGTTTCGTGAAACTATATAAATATTTTCATATATTATCGAATCTCAAATACAACGTAAACAGTCGAATAAATAAAACCAACGATGTTCTGAAATTTGCTGAAAACCTGGAAAAAATATTTGGTTGAGTGCAGAGCAAACATTGGATGTGGTTATAATTTTGATAAATAGACTGATTGTTTATAACGCAAATATTTAGGTAAAGTATCGGACATTTTAGTAAACAATTTTTAGTAAATATTTTGTATATTACGGAATGTTGGCAAGTAATATTGAAAGCTACTGAAGCGGACCAAAAATTCGCTGATTCCACTTATGTAAAAGTGATTTTTATGAATCTGCCAAAAATTTCCGAGTTTAATGATCGTCATCCGTTATAGTTCGTTAGTTTTTGTAACCGCAGTGATTTATTTTTGTATTACAAATACAACCAACATCCAATTGAGTTGCTCTGCACTCGGTAGACTCCATCGTGCTCTCTCTAGAACACCGACAACTTACCTGCTCGCACATGTACATCCCGAGAGATGATCGATCCAAACTGATTGCGGGCCAAGCAGGCGTAGACCTGGGCATGCACTTCCTGGCGATAATCCTCGGCGCGGAAGGGTGGAAAGACCAGCTTGCCATCCGATGAGATCTGACGAAGGCCGGGAACGTCTCCCACGGCGGTGCCATCGCTGCGGACCCAGATGATTTCCGGCATGGGATTACCACTAGATTTGCATTCAATTTCGGCGCCAGTGGAGTTTGAGAAGTCAATGCGATTGGTGGGTTCCTTGAGGAAGACGGGTCCCTTTTGGTCAGCATCCGGAGGATTGGCAGCCAAAGTGCCGGTGGCTGCATAAAAACAAAAGGGGGAGAGAGTTCGGAATTAGTACAAATAATTAAAAACTCATAAAGCACTATGAATATTTAGGGCAGCCAGAACAACGGAAGTTGTGTCTGTATTGTCTATACATATATACACGTACTTCTGCATAGCTACAAGTACGTATGTATATATGTATATAGTATATTTGTCATCATATTTGTCAGTCGCCATGTGAAGTCAATTGTCAGCAGTTCGGCTTTTGTTCCATAGTTGGAGCTGCTGCTCGACAATTGAATGCCACGGATCAGTGACTGTCAGTGTTGCTGCTGCTGCCCTGCAGTGCTGCTGAAGTGTGTCGGTGTTGTTCTGGCAACAACAGCAACAAAAGCGACAACTACTAAAACTGGTCGCTCTTTCATTTCCTCCCGAACGCAAACCTCAAACAAAAGGCAGCCGGGCAAAAATCGTACGTTGACACTTTGGAGGCTGCAGCACGACAAAAGCTCTCAGATCAGCACCGTACACCGGGTCGAGTTGAGTGGAGTTGAATGGAGAGCAGAGCTGAGGTCTGAGAGGTGAGAGGTGAAAACAGGAACCAACCGCGCCCCCCCTTCTTTTGTGACTGTCACTTTTGCTTTGGCAAGCAATTTCATATTCAATTTTATGCAGTCGCACACCTCTCAAAGCACACTCTTCCTCCTTCCTCCCCCACCCTCCTGCCCGCACAGGTGTTTGCTGTGAAAACCAAACATTTCTAAATTCCTGCAATATGAAAGTTTCACATTCTCTTGTACGCGTACTTTTCTGTGTGTTATATGAATAGTTATTTGTTAGTCGTTTAATATGAAAGGAATTTGAATGAATCCTTGGGTGCGTTGGGTTATTAGTTTCCAACTAACAAGGCTAACTTAGAAATACCTGCTAAGTTAAAAACATTTTAGATCAATTGTATATTTAATTTGATATATTCATTAGTTTTTTCATTTATAATGCTTATATTTCATTCACCTGAATAAATGACTTCGTTTCTATCATTTAGCTAACTTTAATAAAAAATAAAATGTATTTTTCGGTAACAAAAATTAAATAGAGACAATAATCATATGTTTTAGACATATGCTTAATTAAAAATCACTTTCATATTTTTCTATACGTTTCCTTAAGTGTAACGACCTTATCGCATGTCCTTCAACCGCCTGCTGTTAAATTTTTGGGTCATGTGAGTACTTGTCTAATTTATCATTTCCATTCGCGCATTAATTAAATGCTCAGCTCGTCTTTCAAAACAAAACGGCATGAATACCAACAAATTAGATACGAAAATAATTAAAAACTGAGCGAGCACAGTGGGCGGGAGCAACACTTGTGTGCCAGTGTTTTTAGACCACTGTGCCGAATAGTCTCTTACAATAAAAGTTTATATGTTCATATATAGTGATGTTAGGATATGCGGACTCATGAGACTTGACTTGGAGAGCGAACTTACCACATGTGGCGTATGTTCCTCTGACATTTCAAATGGAAACGAATTAATTAGCCTGACAACAGAATGAGTGACAAATTGAGCCTTGCGTGTGTCGACGTCATTTAATATCTACTTATTAAGCTAAAGTTTTGGGGCGTTACCGTATTGAGTTTTCAATTGTTGGTCGGTTAAAGGCATTGCTGCTTTCAGCATTATTATGAAAATTTCCTTGGTTTTAAAATGCAGGAAATGCGCAGCAGATTCGACGCGACGCGAATTCCAAAAAACAATTCCTTGAAAATTATTAAAATGCGCAGCAGCGAACATATGCTGGCCATATGAACGTCATAAAGTCTGATGGGAGACGTGAATACATATATATATATATTTATATATATAAATGTATGCGGGTGAAAATGGCAGCAAGATATGAAAGCGAAAATGATGGACAAAAACCGCGAATCAAATTATATTCTGCAGCTGTTACACATCTGCTATTCACTTTTCGAATAACGAATTAAGGAAACGATTAGAAATAATGGTTTTGAGTGTATATTAGTACAGTCATATAAGTTAACGACTAGTATGTCAGTCACACAAGTAAACAATATTCTCAATATCCAATAGTATTGAAATATTTAGAATCAAAAGCCATCTTTCCCCACTTACTTTTCTTAAGTTTCCTGAATTCCCTACGCTTTATATAAGTGCCTCAAGTGTGTGAGAAAACAAGTATAATGAATTAAAATGTTGTCTTTGTCCTTGTTGCTGACCCTACTCTTCACTCACAACCAGCTGCTTCTCTTAGTTTGTTTTCTTTACCAACTTCTTATTTTCGTTGCATGGCTTTTGCCTTAACCTTTTTGAATCTTTCTGTGTATTTTTCTTTATTTTTCGTAAATCTTTTCGGCAGGTGCTTTTGAATGGCCATATCGAAGTGGCTCGGTCAGTTTTTGCCCTAGCTTTAAGTTTTGGCAAATCAAAAGCACAGTAAACAAACTTACGAAACCGGTTTCAAGCCGGCAACGACTCTGTCGAGATGCTGGTGACGTTAGCAGCTGCTCAACAAATGCGAATTATCCCAACAACAGCAACAACAGAAACAACAACAACTATAGCAACATCAGCAACAATAAAACGCAAGATAATTACGTCTCTCAATTGTGTCGCTGTTTAGTTGTTGTTGTTGTTGACGCGCAATTTTCCAATTGCATACATAAATACACATGTAAAGATACAAATATATATAGTATACATATATAGAGTCGGGTTTTGAGTAACGCAATTATGAAGCAGAATGATTAAAACGAAGCGGATTGCAAGTGGCGCTGATGGCAGCTAAGGTCATCATGTTGCACTTGCCGACGATCCGTGCCACATGCGGCAAGTTCGAAGTACGTGGGAGCTAAAGTCGAGCTACGAGTCTCGAGAATTTAGAATCAAATAAAGGGGCAGTACCATTCAAATGGCGCCACAGTAAACAAACAGTAGCACAAACGACGCTCACAAATGAATTGAGTCTTGAATAAACAAATCAACAAGCACAAGTAAATATGTTTGTATATTTGTAGAATGGCAAAAGGCAAGAGGATGACTAATAGGAAACGAATTTCAAGCCGGAGAAAAGGCTTGCAAAGCACGCGGCTTCAAAAATATCGAGTTACGTCGTCAAAATAATTGAGTTGTATTTTTCGATATTATTGTTAGTCGTTTATGATTGATCAATTTGCAAAATTGCACAATTCGGAAATCAGATGTATTATTATCGCAAGACTATAAATAAATATATATAAGCTTATAATGGAACTAATGGAATTTATGATCATAGTTTATCAATTAATATGATCCCTAATACTAATTCTTAAATCTTTATTTAATTAATATTACCCATACGAGCTCATAATTTAATGTTCGTTCCATGACCTGTCACGCTTAATACTATACTCAAAAGTATATGTCTTGTAACGCCCATCGAATACCTGCCTCACCTAATTAACCCATTCCCAGGAGCACAAACTCTGTAAGCCCAAAACAACACACAATTACGCCCACCTCTGATGCCTGTCGTGAAAGGAAATTAGAAATTAATAACTTCCTGTCAAACAAAAACAAAAGCGCAGAAGCTCAATAGGCACACACATGTGAGTGTGTGTGACACTGCCACGCCCATCCCAACACAATGCGCCCTAAATACTATTCAACACGCACAGTTCACAGGTCAGTTTGGAATCACGCGATTCTGTCGATATTTCTATGAGAAATGGATTAGTTTGTTATGGTCTATTGATATTTGTGCTGATGCGCATAATTTAGTGAGTCTCATTTTCAAAATTCTATTTAATTGCGATGTCTTCGAGTTTCGACTCAACAAACATCTGCTGTACGAGTTGAAAACCTGTTCGACAGCTGTTGTTCGAGAATCGCCAAACATTGCGAGAATTGTGAGCCAAAAAAAATAACAAAAATCTTGCTCATTCAGTTTTTTTGCCCACTCATGCATTAGATTCGTCTCGCGGCTAAGACCCACACAAAGTCACGTTTCCAAAAGGCAACTGTAATAAGTGTTTGTCCAAAATGCAATTAGCTAATGCGTAACGCAAAATGTTACTCAATGCCCACTCGTAACAGGGTCCCATAGACAATTCTAACAACTCGCCGTCCGTTCAACATTCAATTAAAGTCAACGTCTAGTCGGATGACGACTGAAACCACAAGCTGTCCACCTTGCGGTCGACGACGACGCGCTGCTGATGGAAAGGTGACGAGATACAGATACAAATACAGATACAGATGCAGATACAAGTATCTGGACCAATGCGACACACGTGAGACACCGTTAAGCTCACAGGAGCACGAACAAAGTGGAACACCGTTTAGGTGTGCGTACTCACAAAGAGAGAGGCAGACAGAGAGCGGGAGAGAGTAAGAGAGATAGATGTCATCTTATTAAATATATAGTACATTTTATGATTTTACACTCGGAAAAAAGTAGATAATTTTATACTTAAATATACAAACATTGTTACCATTACGATGAGTGCTCATTTAAAAGCATTTCCAGATATTTCTTAAATAGAGAACTTGCGTAACTTGAAGTGAAATAGTTACAAGTAATAAACTTGATTAAAATTATCTTGGTTTTTCTATTGTACAGTGTTGCAAAACTCATTATAACTTATTGTTATTTGTATGCTTCTAATCAATTTATGTATTTAATACCAGAGTGCACAAAGTTGCGATGACGACAGCGACTACAAATGTCAGTTGGCGAGGCGACCACTAAAGAGAGAGACAGACAGACAGACAGTGAGAGAGGGAGAGACGGAGAGAAAGAGGGTGGTTTGTTTTCCCAATTGAATGCGTTGCACAACAAGAGTCTGTGTGGGTGGGTGGTTTGGTGGTTGTGCATGGGAATGTGTCAAGAGCCTGCGGAAAGTGGCCCAAAACGGGGGCTGCCAACTTGTCAGGGAAACAACAACAACAACAACAACAGCAACTACATACAAACAGTGCAAGCGGCCAGACAGCTGAAGCTGCTCAAAAAGTCAAACCAGACGCGCTTTGCATATTTAAAACCGAAAACATTGTTGCCGATGCGTCGCATTAATTAAGGCCCGCTGACAAGAAGCAAATAAGAATAAACACGCGAGCAATGGAACTTTAAATATCTTTAACATTAAATGAAAGAATTGCTTGTCGTTCTTTTCTGTCTCTCTGTCTGTCTGTCTGCTTGTCTGTCGCTCGTTAGGCTGATTACAAAGCTGCGATAAAAAGACACGACGAGTTGGCAGCTCCCAAAAAGAAACGTGACTCAGTTTACATACTATACACACGTACATACATATATATATATATATATATATATATATATATATATATTCCTAGTACAAACACATACGCTTTTTATATAGGGGGAGCTCTGGGCATGCCTGGACGTATAGGTACGCGCTGTAGATGATGTCTGCCTGATAAATGTCACCTCGTTCAGTCTCTGGGCGAGGCAATCAAATATTTTACAAATTATGGCTTGATTCATTTTATGGGGGCGCCAAAATTATGTTAATCTTTTCTCCTCTCCTTCTCCTTCTCACTCTCTCTGTCTCAGTCTCTATATCTTCCCCTCTTTCTACCTTGTCTTATTGTTAATGAAGTTGACTATTGAGATTTTCTTAGCCTCGTTTCACAGATAAACCTTTTTTAATTTAACGCCACATTATTCAACACCAAAAGCTAGGTATAATCACATCAATTCTTAGCGCTCTTTATAATTTTATATTTAGTGTGTGCGGGGCCCAAAAGCTGATGTGTATCGCATTTCTTAACCATTTTGTGTTTTTTCAAAGGAATCTTACTCTTAAAAGCGTAAACTAATTGTTATTTACTCATTTATGTATATATTTATAAATAAAGCAGTTAGTCGTGACTGGTGATATTTGATATTTTAAAAATATCATTTGTAACCAACCACTTTTGATGTAGGATTAAAAGTATAGGCCAAATACTGACCAAAATGGCCTTGGGATTAATGGTCGGTTCAGTTTTGGCAAAGTTATGCATTAATAAATATGATGTGTTGCAAATAAGAAGAGAATATCTACTTAATTTTCACTTAACTTACGAATACATAACTCAAAGAGGAAAACAAACACACACACACACACATACAGAGACACATCTCACCCTGTAACTCACCCACCCGTGAGGCGGTCGCCTCAAAGTGTGTGGGAAAAGGAGCGGAAGCTCAGTTTTCAATTGCCCCCTCCTAGTCAAAATCCAGGGGCTCGCTGAGTGAAATGTGGCAACAGCGCGCGGCTCTAAATGATTTTGAACGCACCGACAACCAGAGATACAAAATAAGTACAATAATTTGTGGCAAGTTCTTCTTTTTTTTCAACTGAGTGTTGATGATGATGATGATGATGATGATGCGATAGGCAGGGGTAGAATAATTGTTATAGGGCAACACTGGAGATGTTAAATGGATGAGAGTACGTGCCCACAGCAAGCACTTTGTTATTGCCGCTCTAAAAGTATATTTTTTATAAAGAATGTGATACATAAAATAAATGTATGCATCTCTATTTTTACAAAGTGAATTTTAAGTTGAAATCTTTTCAACGGAGAAATGAGAAAAAGGATATGCGAACCCCTTGGGCATCCTACTTTTCATAGTATTCGTAAATCACATTTATTAAATGCTTTAAAGGATTATAAAACAGAACTCTAGGGCAAATATTCAAAGCGTAAATCCCTTTTGTTGCTTACATCTTTAATTTGTATTCCTAAAATCTTGAGTTTAAAATTTGATTTCATGCATTTGTTAATCACTTTTATTACTCGACACGCTCTTTACTTTAGTGCCAGAAATCTTACCCTAAAAATATTTGTAGTGCTATAGACACATAAATTGCCAGCGATGCATTTTCCGCAGCAGCTCGTAAAATATTTTTGTTTTCAATTTACTCGCATGTGCATATTTATATATGTATGTATGTATGTATGTATGTATATATAGACCATAAGACATATCTGGGTTGCCTATAGAAATACTTAAAAGTCTTTTCGACTGCGTTAATGAGCTTCAACATAATGTATCACAAATGTTTTCAATGGTCCACGGAATGGGAGACAGTGACTCTTTTGATGCTTGAGCTGTGTGGTGTCGAGAGGATTTCCAAGGAATTTATGAAGCACAAATAAATAGGCTTTTACAATATTCCACAGTCAAAGTTTTGAAGCGCTTTCAAGCATAAACTATACGCAGCTGCTGTTGACGTCTTTATAAATAGGCTATGCTATTGTTTTGTATGCGATTCGAGGAGCAACTTTGAAATAATGACATCAAATTGCACACAAAACTTGGCCCATAAAAGTGCAACTGCATGAAGCTGACGCAGATGATGATGATGAGGTTGATGATGATGTCTAAGCCGGAACCCCAACAAAGGCTGGCGCTGGCAAAGAAAACGCCGCATTCCTGCGGCTGTGTCGACAATTCTTCGGCACTTGGCACAAACATAATAACTAATAATAAACCGAACATGCAGACAGAGACACGTTTTCCAAAGAACCATTACAAATAAATCATGTATAGGAACAATCTATAGAGCCCAAAGTTTGCTGCTGCAGCAGCTGCTCCTCTGCCATGCCATGAGTGCCTGCCGATCCCGTTGACTATTGCCTATCCGACTCACTGAGTGTCTGTCTGTCTGCCAGTCTGCCAGTCTGTTGCTTTTGTTGTTTGAACAAGCGCCGCGTGTGATATGCCTCCATCGTCGGCATTCCCATAAGTGGGGGCCATTCTCCATCGCAGCTCGCATCTCCTCTCTCAGTACCTCGGCTAGTGCACATCAATCATTTGTAATTATACTCAGCTCCTCTCTTTCCTTCCAGCTCCCCTCCATCATTTTGTTTTTCCTTTTTTCTGTAACGGAAATGGCTTTTATTTTGGCAGCCCGGTTCAGTGATCTGATCTGTGTGCGTGTGGAGCATCTCACTTGAGGCCTGTCGCTCCATCTGAGACAATTTATGAGTGCTCTGCGTTACATAATGTCTTCCAGAAGACTTTAAGTTGCTAAGATCGGTAACTTTTCAGACCTTACTAATGGAATACTAAATACATTTAGCACTGGGGCTTTTTCCCAATACTAAGTACATGGTCACAAATCTTGTTTTTTATTTTAAACTTTTTTCTTCATTCTGATTGGGGCTAACGAGCTTCTAACTGTTGATTTTCATTTTCCCCTTACACTTAAGTATTTTCAGCTTACTCTGAGTTAAGAAATGAAAAGCCAAAACAAAGATGTCATCATGTTCTTAACAACTATGAAAACTGGGATTTGTTTTCTTCTGTTGAACCAGATTTTAATTTTCCGAAGTATATATATTATTTTCCTATTTTCTTGTAGTGAACGTAGCTTTCAGTTAATTATGTGACTCGAGAGAGAATTGCCGACTTCGGCAAGATAATAAATAAAATCAACGCTATTTAACTTATAGTCAACTAACGTTAAACTAAACATAAATAAAACGAGACAGATGTGAGTACATATTCGTGATAAGCCTAAATATTTATGCTTGTTTCTATTCAGTTGATTCGCGCTGTGTTAAATTGTTCGCTTCCTGTAGATATGCGGTATGTGTTGTGGCTGTGAGTTGAATATCAAACCAATTGAATTAAATGCGAATTAAATGCGTTGCTGCAGCCAGCGAAAATAAAAGATGCATTTAGCTTACAATATTACATACACACATATATACATACACATTCTCGCATATGTTTGTAGCTGGGATAAAAGCTTGTTTACATTTTTTTCTGTATACACATGTGTGATGGAAAATTGGCGCAAAATGTTTTTAATCAATTTAAATTGAATGATGACCCGCACAATCAGCGCAAGATGCCCAGCAGCCGCTCGAGAGAATTAATTTTGGCATTGTATCTTTTACTTTGCATCTTGTATCTCATAGTATCTTTTGGCGCTGCCTTTGAGGTAATTTGAATCACTATTCTCATAATTTTACACACTGTAAATTATTTGTTTTTTTTTCTAGAGATTTTATGTTAGGCTTTATAAATTTGTTCTACATTCGTATTTTATTTGATTTTATACGTGAGTTCTTTATTTTCTTTTATTTTCGACTTCTCAATGGGTTTCAATTTCATTCGTCTATTTAGAATTCCAAACATGTGCAATCACATAACTATTTTAATTATGTTCACCAACTCAACAGCAAATTTAATTTTATCACGCGACCCACAATTTTTTGCACATTTTGTAGCTATTTTTTTCAGTTTTCGTGTCTTTCTTTTCGTTTCAATTTATTTATAGCTTGCCCGCAAATTGAGCGAGTTGTTCTTCTTCTTATTTTTAATGTAATGGAAATTAAGCATACGACACGTGGGCCGTAATCAAATAAATTTGTTTAGCTTCAACAATTTATGGTTATCATAAAAGGCGCAATGTATGCCCTTAAATTCAAAGCAGACGTTACCAAAACTTTATAAGTTAAATGGAACTCGTTTATGACAGCAGCACAATCAAAGTCATTGTTGTCTCCGGGTCAAGTGTTTGCCCCATTCAATTGAATCTTGTGGAGGTAAAATAAATATAAGGAAAAAGAAACGATTCAGAAGTGCGCAAATTCAATATCGTTGCTTAGATAGGCTACAAAAATTACTCACATTTATTCAATTGATTTCCATGCATGATATTTGCATTATAATACATACATATTCATAATTTATGTATGCATTATAAGCTGAGTAACTCAAAGTCGAGCATCTCGTACAGTCTGACCCACTAAATATTTACCATTATGAGAGTTACTTGTTTCTAAATGTAAGTACATATTCAACCTATATAGCACTGTGGCACTAATAATAAAGAAAACGCAATCTCTGTTTCATATAGGAAAGGCAATGAACCGCAGTTTATCTGCTGCTTAAAGCCGAGAAACACAAATACAGATACAGCTACATATTACACACATACATTCACACACGAATATCTAGAAATGCATTTACAACGAAGCGGCGAGTAAATATCAAAAAGGCAAACAGTCGGAAAAGCTACAGTGAAACAAAAGTCATGTAAATGTAAAGTAAGCGCAATTAAAAATGCATAGAACTTGTTAAAGTCGAGCAGACGGTTTGTTGTTAACAATATGTCAACAAGATAAAAAATGAAAAACCGGAGCACAATCCACAGTAAAGTAAAAGTGTAACAGAGGCAAGAATTTGAAAAAGAGAAACATTGCACAATTCCACCAAAAAAATGCATCCGCTGTGCTATTTGTTTGTCGAACGTTCTATTTTTATACTCTATCCCAATAATAAAAGAGTTGATAAAGCAATGAAACTTTTGCTTTCAATTATTTCCATATAAATAAATTTTATTGCAGAGTATTTGCCGCTTCGTATGTTATTTTAATTTTTGAAAAATATTTGATTCAAAATCTTTTGTTTTGACTTTGATTTCAATGAGCTTTTCCATGGCGTTTCAAGTGCTGCCTCAATGAAGCATATGTAAAACATTTTCCCCGGAAAAACTATGAAAAATTTGAAGAAAATACAATTACTCACCAAGTAGAGCAACAGCTGCGCAGAGCGTTAGCCATTTGAGGCGTTCGTTGGGCATCATATAGGCCATTTTGTAGTCTGCTCGGGGTGTTGAGTATTCCGCTCGGGGTTGGCCGCTGACTGTATCGATTTTATGCAAAAACAAATACACCCTTTATACGCGACGTTAGTGGGGTTAAGTTAAGAGTAGAACCGGTGACTCAGTTGCTGCAATGAAACAAAATAAAAGCAGAACATTGTTGGGGTTAGCATTCATTTGAAAAATAATTTACTTCCGTTAAAGTTAGAATGGAATGCTTAGCCAAATAACATTTTTAGCTATAAATGTGATTCACTTTATGAAAAATTTGCTAGGTTGAATAATGTATTTAGCAGGCAATATTAAGGCCACTCTTTTAGCGGTTGCATATTTGCATTACTACTGTGTGTAATATGTAACCATCGATTGGAACCCACAGCAACAGCAACAACAACAGCAACAGCAACAACGACTACGTTAACCAATGCTAATGAAATGCAAGTAATTTGATTAGGCAAGCAGCAACCCCATCGGCAACCCTTCAAGCAGAGCGTAGCACAATAATAAATAAACCCACTTAAACACCCGCAGAACCTGCTGGACTTGCAAAATGTTGCACAGTGTAAACAGATAGCTGAATGTGGGCAACTGGGCGTGGCAAGCTGTCAATGTGTGGGTGGTCCTTAACCTCAATCGGCTTTCAATGGTATCAAAAGAATGACAGCAGTAATACTTGATAGCTTACCTACAATATGTATATTTTAGCTTAAAGGATTTATAACAACATTTACATGAAAAAAACTTCGCCTGAGATACAAGCGCAATTAAATGTATCTGAAATACATTTCAGTTTTCTTTGATTTTCAAATTTCCTATGCTTTTCAATTGAATCGGTTGGGCCATACAATTTAATGGGCTCAGCACGGTCACAGTTCGTGCTGTTAATCTTCACACACTCCCCGCACCACCCGCAACATTTATGTAAATCCATCAAAAGTTGAACGCGCCAACAATTTGTCCGCAGATCCCACATATGGTAGTCGCATTAGACCCGCAGACTTGCGACGAGGAACTTGTGACAACGCCAACTATTTATAAAGCCATACAAACGATTAGCGGAAAAAAAGTAGAACTGAACCGAAGATATACCGGAATAGCGAAGATTAAATACCCTCATTCAAATGATAAATGAACCCATTAAAAATGGCAAAAAGGGTATAATGGTTTTGTGCAAAAGTATGTAACAGGCACAAGGAAGCATCTCCGACCCCATAAAGTATATATATATATTTGATCACTATCAATAGGCGAGTCGATATAGCCATGTCCGTCACTCCTAAAATTTGAAGATTCTATATTTTGAAAAATCTAAATTTGTAAGGGTCCCCCTTTATGCTTTTTTCGGAAAAAAAATAAAAAATTTAATTTTTTCAAAAATTCATAAACTTGAGATGTAGAATTAAAGAAGATGCCAAATATTGATCAAAATGGCCTCGGGATTGACAATCGGTTCAGATTTGACAAAGTTGTGGCAGTTTGAAATCTAAGAAGGGCATTTATAGGACCCTTTGGGCACTTTACAAGACAATTTTTTTGTCACTTTTGGCGTGATTTTTGACAGAAAAATGAAACACCACAAAATAACTTTTCGAATAGTTTTTTATACTAAGTGAGACACCCACAATCAATTAAACGTAAAATTTCAAGATTCTATTTTTTGAAAAATCAAAAGTTGTAAGGGTCCCCCCTTATGCTTTTTTTGGAAAAAAAATACAAAATTTAATTTTTTCAAAAATTCATAAACTTGAGATGTAGAATTAAAGAAGATGCCAAATATTGATCAAAATGGCCTCGGGATTGACAATCGGTTCAGATTTGACAAAGTTGTGGCAGTTTGAAATCTAAGAAGGGCATTTATAGGACCCTTTGGGCACTTTACAAGACAATTTTTTTGTCACTTTTGGCGTGATTTTTGACAGAAAAATGAAACACCACAAAATAACTTTTCGAATAGTTTTTTATACTAAGTGAGACACCCACAATCAATTAAACGTAAAATTTCAAGATTCTATTTTTTGAAAAATCAAAATTGGTAAGGGTCCCCCCTTATGCTTTTTTCGGAAAAAAAATCCAAAATTTAATTTTTTCAAAAATTCATAAATTTGAGATGTAGAATTAAAGTAGATGCCAAATATTGATCAAAATGGCCTCGGGATTGACAATCGGTTCAGATTTGAGAAAGTTGTGGCAGTTTGAAATCTAAGAAGGGCATTTATAGGACCCTTTGGGCACTTTACAAGACAATTTTTTTGTCACTTTTGGCGTGATTTTTGACAGAAAAATGAAACACCACAAAATCACTTTTCGAATAGTTTTTTATACTAAATGAGACACCCACAATCAATTAAACGTAAAATTTCAAGATTCTATTTTTTGAAAAATCAAAATTGGTAAGGGTCCCCCCTTATGCTTTTTTCGGAAAAAAAATCCAAAATTTAATTTTTTCAAAAATTCATAAATTTGAGATGTAGAATTAAAGTAGATGCCAAATATTGATCAAAATGGCCTCGGGATTGACAATCGGTTCAGATTTGAGAAAATTGTGGCAGTTTGAAATCTAAGAAGTGCATTTATAGGACCCTTTGGGCACTTTACAAGACAATTTTTTTGTCACTTTTGACGTGATTTTTGACAGAAAAATGAAACACCACAAAATCACTTTTCGAATAGTTTTTTATACTAATTGAGACACCCACAATCAATTAAACGTAAAATTTCAAGATTCTATTTTTTGAAAAATCAAAATTGGTAAGGGTCCCCCCTTATGCTTTTTTTGGAAAAAAAATCCAAAATCTAATTTTTTCAAAAATTCATAAACTTGAGATGTAGAATTAAAGAAGATGCCAAATATTGATCAAAATGGCCTCGGGATTGACAATCGGTTCAGATTTGACAAAGTTGTGGCAGTTTGAAATCTAAGAAGTGCATTTATAGGACCCTTTGGGCACTTTACAAGACAATTTTTTTGTCACTTTTGGCGTGATTTTTGACAGAAAAATGAAACACCACAAAATAACTTTTCGAATAGTTTTTTATACTAAGTGAGACACCCACAATCAATTAAACGTAAAATTTCAAGATTCTATTTTTTGAAAAATCAAAAGTTGTAAGGGTCCCCCCTTATGCTTTTTTTGGAAAAAAAATACAAAATTTAATTTTTTCAAAAATTCATAATCTTGAGATGTAGAATTAAAGAAGATGCCAAATATTGATCAAAATGGCCTCGGGATTGACAATCGGTTCAGATTTGACAAAGTTGTGGCAGTTTGAAATCTAAGAAGGGCATTTATAGGACCCTTTGGGCACTTTACAAGACAATTTTTTTGTCACTTTTGGCGTGATTTTTGACAGAAAAATGAAACACCACAAAATAACTTTTCGAATAGTTTTTTATACTAATTGAGACACCCACAATCAATTAAACGTAAAATTTCAAGATTCTATTTTTTGAAAAATCAAAATTGGTAAGGGTCCCCCCTTATGCTTTTTTGGAAAAAAAATCCAAAATCTAATTTTTTCAAAAATTCATAAACTTGAGATGTAGAATTAAAGAAGATGCCAAATATTGATCAAAATGGCCTCGGGATTGACAATCGGTTCAGATTTGACAAAGTTGTGGCAGTTTGAAATCTAAGAAGTGCATTTATAGGACCCTTTGGGCACTTTACAAGACAATTTTTTTGTCACTTTTGGCGTGATTTTTGACAGAAAAATGAAACACCACAAAATAACTTTTCTTATAGTTTTTTATACTAAGTGAGACACCCACAATCAATTAAACGTAAAATTTCAAGATTCTATTTTTTGAAAAATCAAAAGTTGTAAGGGTCCCCCCTTATGCTTTTTTTGGAAAAAAAATACAAAATTTAATTTTTTCAAAAATTCATAATCTTGAGATGTAGAATTAAAGAAGATGCCAAATATTGATCAAAATGTCCTCGGGATTGACAATCGGTTCAGATTTGACAAAGTTGTGGCAGTTTGAAATCTAAGAAGGGCATTTATAGGACCCTTTGGGCACTTTACAAGACAATTTTTTTGTCACTTTTGGCGTGATTTTTGACAGAAAAATGAAACACCACAAAATCACTTTTCGAATAGTTTTTTATACTAAGTGAGACACCCACAATCAATTAAACGTAAAATTTCAAGATTCTATTTTTTGAAAAATCAAAATTGGTAAGGGTCCCCCCTTATGCTTTTTTTGGAAAAAAAATCCAAAATCTAATTTTTTCAAAAATTCATAAACTTGAGATGTAGAATTAAAGAAGATGCCAAATATTGATCAAAATGGCCTCGGGATTGACAATCGGTTCAGATTTGACAAAGTTGTGGCAGTTTGAAATCTAAGAAGGGCATTTATAGGACCCTTTGGGCACTTTACAAGACAATTTTTTTGTCACTTTTGGCGTGATTTTTGACAGAAAAATGAAACACCACAAAATCACTTTTCGAATAGTTTTTTATACTAAGTGAGACACCCACAATCAATTAAACGTAAAATTTCAAGATTCTATTTTTTGAAAAATCAAAAGTTGTAAGGGTCCCCCCTTATGCTTTTTTCGGAAAAAAAATCCAAAATTTAATTTTTTCAAAAATTCATAAACTTGAGATGTAGAATTAAAGTAGATGCCAAATATTGATCAAAATGGCCTCGGGATTGACAATCGGTTCAGATTTGACAAAGTTGTGGCAGTTTGAAATCTAAGAAGGGCATTTATAGGACCCTTTGGGCACTTTACAAGACAATTTTTTTGTCACTTTTGGCGTGATTTTTGACAGAAAAATGAAACACCACAAAATCACTTTTCGAATAGTTTTTTATACTAAGTGAGACACCCACAATCAATTAAACGTAAAATTTCAAGATTCTATTTTTTGAAAAATCAAAAGTTGTAAGGGTCCCCCCTTATGCTTTTTTCGGAAAAAAAATCCAAAATTTAATTTTTTCAAAAATTCATAAACTTGAGATGTAGAATTAAAGAAGATGCCAAATATTGATCAAAATGGCCTCGGGATTGACAATCGGTTCAGATTTGACAAAGTTGTGGCAGTTTGAAATCTAAGAAGGGCATTTATAGGACCCTTTGGGCACTTTACAAGACAATTTTTTTGTCACTTTTGGCGTGATTTTTGACAGAAAAATGAAACACCACAAAATAACTTTTCGAATAGTTTTTTATACTAAGTGAGACACCCACAATCAATTAAACGTAAAATTTCAAGATTCTATTTTTTGAAAAATCAAAAGTTGTAAGGGTCCCCCCTTATGCTTTTTTCGGAAAAAAATACAAAATTTAATTTTTTCAAAAATTCATAAACTTGAGATGTAGAATTAAAGTAGATGCCAAATATTGATCAGAATGGCCTTGGGATTGACAATCGGTTCAGATTTGACAAAGTTGTGGCAGTTTGAAATTTGGGAAGTTATTTAAAAATTTAGATTCCAGATAAATGTTTTTTATGTATAGCTTAAAAGTCATAAGAGGTAGAGGCACCAAATTTGGTATGTTTATTTTCCTATAGCATACAAAAGTAAAAAATATTTGACTTTTTAGATACCTCTCCCCGATCTCCCAGAAATACGTTTTTTAGAGGTATGACTTTCGGATTATACATAGTCTCACAGTTACAAAGAAGTTTGAGGCCAATGGAAGAAGAAGCAAAGCAATTGGATGAAACGCTCAGCGTGTGTGTGTTTTCATATATGAATACAGATACTTGTATTATATATTTCTGGTGTGCTTCGAGATTTTATATAGTACACAAATATTATTAGCGGAGTAATACCATAACAGTCTAAAATGTATAATACAACAATACATTTGTGACTGAAGATTTACTTCAATGCGTTGCGAATCTGATGACAAAACTATAATACCCGCTGCAGAAGTGTAGAAAAGCGTGGAAATGCAACTTCTGGCGATGTGGATGTCATTAATTAAACCTCAAATGGGCAAATGGGCGGCAAATGGGGGAAGGGCGATAGAAAATCCACTTCGATGTCGTCTTGTGCCTTTTGTCATCCATAAAGTATCAAATACATCTCTCCACGCTTCCCCCCAAACATTCGCCTGTCTTAAAAACTTTATGACTGGCAGGAAGTCACGATTCCACATATACACAAACAAACACAAACAGACACACGATGGTTTCTACATATGTACATACATATATCTATCAATTTCTATGGACTGTCTGTGCTGCAGTTGGACACATGCCTCATATGAACTTGCCACAGACGCGGACATGGATGTCAACATTGAAACGGACTATCTCTGTCCGTCCACCAGTCTGTCTATCTTGGCATGTGTCTTTAGCTTATCCGTCGGATAGCTGAAGATTATATATGAATTCCAGTGGCAATTTGTTCGCTTTTTGACGCTTAATTAAAACTTAAGTGGATTTTGCCATAGCAACAAATTTTTTATTTTGTTTTTAAGTCAATTTAATTTTTTTATGAGCAGCTAATGAATTTTATTTTACACTCCCTCTAGACGATGTTGCTGCTCTATCTGTATCTGCGCTCTGAACTTTATGGATTATTGTGCTGGAGGGTTGTGTGGCGCAGGCGCAGCAGTTGAATGCGGCACGTGGCCAGCAATAAAGGGAGGATCAGGGCCGTTGGTTGCCTGAACAAATGTTAGCTTTCAAAGTGGTTTAATGAACTTTAACAGGGGAGTTACAAACGCAATTGACAAGTTCTTTGGCCTACGACGCAGCTGCACAGCTGCGCACAGGACTTTAAGGGTGGAATAGCTAAAAGAGAATTTTAGCAATCTCGAATTTAGATTGGAAACTATTATCCATCCAGCCAGGGTGAACAAACTTACTAGCTTAACCAAACCATAAGTACAATACTCCTCATCACATTGGCGAACATATAGCATATAGCTTATTATTGTTTAATGAAAAACCATATGTGTGTGTAAGCAATAACAATATCTCATCCTGTACTGCTCCCTTTGAGATTTGTTATGAGGCATCATTTGCTGTTCATGGACATGATTCAGCTGGCGGTTTTACAGCCAGTGGATGATTGGTGGAGAGACGCGCCCATTTCAACGATACAACGATACTTATATATACATTTATACGCCAAAAACTGTGCCTCAACTTAGAAAACATCTGGTAATCAATCAACAGCGGGCTATATCCATAGGCAAGACTATACCAAGACATACCGTATTTATTTTTATTAGTAATCAACAAATTGTTGCTACAACTTAATATGTATTGAGGATATGTTTTATCTATCAATTTTGCGTTCAAATCTGCTTCCCCGAATTATCAACTTTAGATACATAAATTCGGCAGTACAAATTTGAGTCATTTTCCAAAGTAAATTTGTTGTCACTTCAACAAAGAGGCATTCAGGTCCTCAATTAAATCCGGGCGGAACCGGCAGTGCCCCAATCGCGTGGTAACATCAACGATATACGAATTTTATTAGTCATTCTTGTTTTACTTTTCCATTCGATGGCAACTAAAATGTCTGCTGCATTAGGGTGCTGTCGCTTCAATAAATTTAGCAATTTACTGCGGCAAAATGTTTTTTGTTTTATTTTTAATGCTGTACACAAAAATCAACAGAGGATGGGGAGTGATGTGGAGTGGAGGATGGATGTCTGCTGCACAAAGTGCAGTGGCCCGTTGCAGGGTCAATTCATCCAGTTCGTCATCAGCCGTGGAAACAGGAAAGAAAGAAAAGGAACAACTGTCCCATTGTCCAGTTTGGCTTCCATTTCTCATGTTCAGTGACCCATTGGATGCTGCACGCTGCGACTAATTGAGATTCAAGTGCACTTTATGTGCCCAACAACAGCAACAATAAAGAATAATAGCAGCAACAAAACCGTAAACTTTTGTTTGTCTGGTTTTCAGTATTTGGTTAGCCTGTTTGTTCCCGTTGTTCACATTACCCTTTGGCCATATCCAGCAGTCAAAATCAATATTTGCTATATGCTCAGCGCCGACTTGATGGCACTGTGATTCACAAGGATGTGAAAGAGAGTGAGAAATTCTGGAAAGTCAAGACTTGTGCTGGGAATACTATGAAATTAAAATTTTACATTAATCGGCATTTTGAAGACACCTTAAAAATCAAATTATTACAACATAATAAACATAAGTTTTACATTTACTTTTCTGTTTAATTTGAAATAAGTTAAAATCAATCGAGCATCTTCTGTATTTGATTGACCTTTGATGGGGTGGCAGTTGAGCAGCAGACATCCTTTGCTACAAAAGTTGTAAGCAACCCAAAAATGACATCCTTTGCACATGTTTTAAAGCAAATCAATAAACGCAGACGAGTATCAAAAAGCAAATTCAAAAAGAGATGCTGGCAGCCAAAAACGTTGCCTAGCAACAGGACACATAAGCGATGATGATGATGAAGAGGACGAGGACGAGCCAAAAAGGAGGAAGGACCTGCAGACCTGCAGACAGTCGAGAACGCAGAAGGAAAAGGCGGAAATGGCGAGCGCAACACTTGCAAAAATCAAATAGAGGAAACTACAGGAAAAAAACGTTAAACGACAGCTGCACGAGATTTTGGTGAAGCGCTGACAGGGTCCTGGGATGAGTTTCTTGCTAAGCAGGGGTTGCTCTTACACAGATACACACACACACACACACACGCAGCTGAGCACAATGAGGTCTGCGTATGTGTGCCACATGGAAACTGCAAAGGATTTTAAAAGATGCTTCAAAATGAAGTACCCTGAGCCTAAACATGAGTTGGCTGCCTGCGTAGGGAAAAGCTACCTGACCGAGACAAAGGCAGGCTCAGGCAGGTTGCACACATATACACAGAAACACACACATAAGGACAACGCAGAGTTGCTTTGATTTCTGTTTGCGCATGCGCCAAAATAATTTCACCAAACAAATGCAGGCAAAGCAATTTTGCAAAATGCCAAATTCTAAATGAAAATGTTCAAAACAAATGCCAATTTTTAGCTAGATTAGCAAAGCGAATCTTGAAATTTAATATTTTTATACATTTTTAGGGTTTTTAATAGTTGAAAGGGGTTTTTCCGGCGCTTAAACATTCGCATTGCAATTTGACAGTCTCTATAGGGCACACACCCTTTTTGTTTGACTGTGTGTGTGTGTGTGTGTGGGTGTGTGTGTGCAGAAAGTAACAAAGTTGTTTTAGCAAAGGGAAAACTTTAGTTTTTTGGCGAAAAATCAATAGGGAAGCTGTGCCAAACTCAACAAATGCGCCTGGCTAAAATCAACCGCAGGTTAAATTTATTGAAATATGCAAATGATGGCTACATATATGTGTTTGTTCGTTGAGGGGGGGATAAAGTGGGCGTGGTGGGTGTAGGCAACAACAACAACAACAACATACACAAAGAAGAAGTTGCCAGACAGCTACAAAAAATTGCGGAAATATTCTATGTTACCTACCGTTTTGGGAATTATGTTTCGAGTGGGGCTCGATTAATGAATTCGATTTAGTTAATGTTTATGCACAAGCACTTTGGGAAGTGTGAGCAAATTGTAACAGGGTGCCACTAATCCACTGGGGTGGCGACTCTGCACAAAAACTGCTACACTACACTACAGACAGTCGCCTTTTTGGCGCTGTGCTCTGCTTTTGATTATTTCTTTCTATTTATTATTATTATTTATTGCCTTTGCTTTCGCATTTTATTTAACTTTATTTTCTTTATTATTCACGCACACACACACAAACAACTCTCACGCACACAATGCGCGCTAACGATAGAGGGAACTACCACCAGCGAACCGGTTTGCGGGGGTGTGAACACCGTACCGTACCGTAACCGTAACCGTAGCCCAAAACAATTCACACACACACTCTCAGGCGCACTCTGACAAACGGCAGACGTAAACTCCGACTTCAATACGTTTCGACAGCTATCGCTCGACGGTCCAAACCAGACTGAATTGCCTCTCTGTCTGGCTGCTGCTCAGGAGCGGCCGGCCATTTTGCTCAGTGTTCTCTCACACTGCTGTGTCTGTGTGTGCGTGAAGGGGCATTGTTTGGGAAATTTTCAGGGGATATTCTGAGCGGACACCTGTTGATTGTATCTAAGTGTGTATCTGTGCTTGTGTGTGAACGTGGGGAAATGAACAAATAATTCGGATAGTTCCCAAAAGAACAACCTAAATTTAAGTGCCTGCAAAGCTTAAATTTAAATATGTATATTTAAAATTGACAAAAAGTTTCTTGTTAAAATACTTTTATTCGGAATATGAATTTGATATAAAGCATATGCATTATACTTATATATATATTATAATCGCATTGTTAATTTTAATTTCAATAAAAACAAACACAACCTAAATGTTTTAAACATACAGAATTTTAAGTCATTTACATATGTATATGTATATATTTATATGGTATGAGTAATAGTGATAGAAACACTGATTTTTATAAAATATATAACATAAAGTTAAATGCATGTCGGGAGGAAGTTGGATATATTTAACATATCTAAGGATATTTGAGTCAGTTTGCGGGAAGACATTAATACATTATTAACTAAAAATATAACTAATAGAATATAGACTTAAAGCGAAACGTAAATGCGTAAACTTTATAACTTAAATTAAAACATATGTATAAATTATACATATGTATGTATGTACAATACATAAAACAAGAGATTCCATTAATTGCTTAAGCTAACAATTTTTGAGCGAGTTAATTGAGATTTCCATTTTTGGATTTGCTAAGTTGTCGAGTATTTTAAGTAACAATTTGTCAAGTCTTTACATTTTGCCAGTCGAAAGGACTTTTGGTTGACATTTAAATGCTCCAGTTGAGAGTCAGAAAGTTAAGTTTGGCCACATGAAAACCATGGTTAATAAGTCTATTGAAACATGACTGTGGACGTATTTGTTTAGTACATATCCATTCCAAAAGTGCGAGTTTGTTGTACGGCGGTTTTCTCAGACATTCAAAACGAGGAGTTTCGTGAACAAATTTAGAAATAGATAGAGATAGAGGTGTTACGTTTAGAAGATTCTATAACTATTCCGACTCGAATACATTTAAGCGGTGTCTAAAGCGAGAAACGTCTTTCAGCACTCTTTGGACAAACTATAATATAAGTATTGCCAAGCGAGTAGTTTGAGTATTTTGGATGTATGACAGAGAGTGCTTTAGAAGAGAACCTTTTCTGATACTTTTGATCAAAACTACTCTTATTTCCTGTTTGCTTGCTCCCTATTGTATATTTCGAGAGTCTGTTCCTCTATCGCTAAATTCGTGGGATTTTTTGTTTAGTTCCTACGCGTAGCATCCTGTATGATAATCTTGTTCTTTTGTCGCGTCACCTTTGTGGACGTTGGGGCGGGCATCAGACGCTTCAGGTGATCCTGATTGATGCTGACCAGTGCCCTCTCCTTGCTCTTACCACCAGTTGCTCCACTCGTAGTTGCCGTTGTGGTTGTTGTTGTTGTAGTTGTTGCCGCTGTTGTTGTTGTCTCAATCAATGCAGTCGACTCGTCTGCGGTGGACGATGAGCCGGCGGCAGCAGCTGCTGCGGAAGCATATCGTGTGAGCACCTGAAACTTGGCAAAGATATTGCGTCCAGTGCGCTCCTTGTCCTTGTATTTGTCCAGGACGGAGGGCGTGGGCTTAACGGGGGGCGCCTTGACTAACGTCTTATTGCTGGAGGCCGCCTTGTAAAAGTCCAGCTCATAGTCGAAATCGCTGCTGGTGGCAGCCTGACTGGGACCAGCTGGAGCCAGCGCACGCTCGCCATAGCTAGCAGAGCTGGCGGAGGTCTCCGCCGCAAGGTGACGCAGCATGAGGGTCAACTTTGTCTCGTGCTGGCGCTGCAGCAGCACCGCATTGCGTTCGCCTTCGAGACGAGCCTGGCGCACCGCATTGGAGAGGACGCGCTCCTTCCACTCCCAGGCGTCGCGTTCGCGTTCCAGCTGGACCAGCTGCTGCTCTAGCTTGCGTGAGGAGTCCCTCAGATCGATGACCTTGACAAAGTACTTGTAGAGCAGCGTGCGCATCTCTTCCGAGGAGAGCTTATTGAGACGCGCCATTAGCATCTGTTCGCCCTTCTCACGCTGCTGCCGTTCGCTGGACAGATCGATGGATTTGTGGCCGCAGATGAGCTCGTTCTTGAATTCGATGGCTTCATCGATGGCCATGATGGCCTCATCACACTCGAGCAGCTTGCGCTCCTCGCGCTGCGTCAGCATCTTGTCGCGCTTCAACTTGCGATCCAGCATGCAGCGCTGCTCCAGCAGATGATCTCGCGTGCGTCGCAGATTGCGTATCTCGTGGCGCAGACTCTCCTGTTGGGCGGGCGACTGGTCGCCGGCGTCCCACTGCTCCAGATTCTGCGACTTTTCGCGCAGTATGTGATCTAGGTGGGTGATGCGTGCCTGCACCGCTTTGAGCTGCTCGGGATGCGGCTCCAGCTTGACTAGTGACGCCTCCTTCAGGCTCTTGAGTTCGGCCTCCAGCTGATCCCTCAATTTGCTGTCCTTCTTCAGCTTCTTTTGCACTTCCTCGATTTGTTTGCGCGACTCAGCGACAGACTGCTGCAGTTTCTTCAGCTTTTGGCCACTCTCGCCGGCAATGTGCTTCATGGAGCTGAGATCCTGCAGACGCTGCTCAATGTGTGTGATTATGGCACCCCAACGTTCAATTTCCTCCTTCTCCTTGCCCTGGACCAGCGCCTTGGCCAGATGCTTTTTGGCCTTCTCGCACTCCGCATCCAGTTTGGCCTTCTTCTTGTGGAATCGTTGCTTGGCATAGCTGCGCGTCTCCCGATTCTTCACCAGCTCACTGATAATGTTCTGTTTCAGCTGCATGGTCTGTTCAATTTCCTTCAGCTGCCGCTGACGAGCCTCAATCTCGGCATGCAACTTTCGCATCTTCTTCTGCACCTGCTCAATGGGCGCATTGACGCCGCCGGCGGCTCCACTGCCTTGACGCACTGCCTCCCCAGCGACTGCTGCACTCTCGAGCGGATCTAACTCTTTCGCCAGTTCAGTGCCAACTGTTGCCTGCTGTGAGGCAACACGATTGAGCATTGCTAACTCGGCGCTGCTCAAACTGGCGCCCGGTTGAATGCTGCGACGACGTCCTGAAAAGGATTAAATAGGGGAGTTTAGATTTGTTTAACTGAAGGATTCTAAACTTGTCTACTCCATTCTATACTTACCACCAATGCTGGCCTTGCGCTCATCGCACTTTTCAGACTGAGCTGGTGCCTCCTGTGTGGTCTGTTCCCCTTCCTTGTCCTGGCTCTGCATGACTGCTTTGGGCTGCTTAAGCATGAAATCCTCGTGCTTGGCTTGGATGAGAGCATCCGTTTTGACACGAAACTCATCCATGAGGCTTTCCAACTTCTCGTCCAGGTCGGGACGTTGCGATTCATTGTCCGTCTCATTGTCCGAGTTTTGTTGGCAGGAGGTTTCCGGTTCGCTAATGGACTCCTCCGGTTCCTCTGTCTCCTGAATGGGCACAAGAGCCTTCTGATTGCGCAACGCTTCACTGGAACTGAGGCACTCCTCGCACTCTTGCTTCAAGAAGAGCCACTCTTCGATTTGCTCCTTCTCCAGCTCCGTAACAGCCGTCGAGCCCATCAATCTGAGAGCGAAAACGTTAAGAAGATTAGCGCACAATATTTAGAAAACCCACTCACTTGGCAAATAGTCCCTCCGCATTGGACACCAGCTTGAACCACTGACTGGCCGCAAACTGCAGTCCAAAGTTGTCCCCGGTGGGTGTGGCCTCGGCCTCCATGACAGCCGCTGTGTTTGCTGCTCCAGGATCGTTGGGCAATGTCTCTGGCGATATTGGAGTATTGTCATCGGAGAAGGTGTTCATGACGACATAGTTACGGACGCATTGCACCTTGAAGCCAAATTGCAGATTGCCCAGCGTTTCGGCGACATGCTCCTCCAGCGGCGACACACACAGAATGACCAAGGTCTGGGCACGACCGCCAAAGGAGTCCTTGAGCAGAGTAGTTAGCGTTGTCTGGCCATAGGGTATGTTGCCATTGACACCGTACATGATGCTGGGATCGGTCAGTGTGTTTACCACCTGTTCAAGCATCTGTAGTCCTGCGTCGCGTGGATGTCCCGTTGGCGTCTCACCCCAGCGCTCGCTGGCACACAGATCCGAGAAGCTGGCCGTGGACAGGCGATGCTGGATGAGCCCCTCCTTGGACACCCACTGCTGCTCCAGCGTCAGCGTAAAGAGCGTGTGTGCCGGCGACGGCTGCCTGTTGCTCAAGCCCAACTGCAGCCAGTGGAAAACTTCCTCCACATTTGTGCAGTGCACGTTGTTCATGCCCAGCAGATCGCGGATTTCCCCACTGCAGATCTCCACAAAGCCCACACACACAGCATAGGTGCGATCTAAAAGATAAATCAGTTAATTCAATTCGATTAACTTGGAATGCATCGGATTTACGTAGTGGAATTCGTACCTTGTTATACAAAAGTTTAAAAGCAAATGCTTATATATTTAGACTTATACTACCCACCTGAATGCGCTGCAATGTGGGTAAAGATTTCGCGGACGCATCGCTGAACCACGCCCTGATCCGCCTCGCCATAAACGCACTCAAAGCCATGACCATAGAGCGTATACGTTTTGCCCGTAGCCCGCTGTCCATAGGTGACCACCGAGGCATCGAATCCCTCCAAAAATAGACTGATCAACGGGAAGACAGTCTGATGGTAAACCTGACTCTGGCTGCTGCTGCTGGGCAGGGCATGTGTCACGGGAATGGTATGGGATCCCACCTGTATCAAACCCGCTGCAATGCTGTCTAGAGGCGCACCCCCGGGAAGAGCACTGGGTAATCCCAGAGCAGATAAAGCAATGGGAATCGCTTGAACGCAGCAGCCTGGACTGGTGTCATTTGTCTCATTTGTATGCAGCTGGTTAGGTTCGATCTCATTATTTCCATTTGCATCTATTGTGGTGGTTTCCGATGGAGGCAGAGGTGGTGGGGGTGGCGGAAGAGGGGGTGATGGCTCCGATTGCGGTTTGTCTGCTTCTTCTTCTTCAGCTGCCTTGCTTTGCAGCTCGACGTGGGGATAAATACGCACAGCCACTTGTATGGGTATTTCCATGGTTCGTTTTTCACTTTAATTTCTGCCTTTTTGTGTACATTTTGTGTTGCTTAAAAATTATTGCAGAAAGCTGCTGAATCGATAATGCTGCGCACTAACAACAGCTATCGATAGCTGGCAAAGATGAAACATCATTGGTATCGATTATTGTAATAGAGATTCAAATTTGTTATATTTATTTTTAAATTTATGTTTACATTTATTTATTTATTTACAAGATCTAGTCATATATGTGTATTTATTTTTATGTATGTATATATACTCAAAACACGATTCAAACGTAATTCCACCATAACTAAATGCGTCAAGTGTGATTCCCCAAAATTACACACAATCTTTTCTGTTTGTGTCTTCCGTAAAACTGTCAGCTATTAAATACCAGACTTGGCGTAACGATTTAAAAATATGTTCACTTTATTGAGCTCAAAACGTTATGTTGTTTATTTTTTTGACATAGGGAATTCCTTTAATATTTACATACATCAAAAAGCATCGATACTAGCATTTTAATTTTGCCAACTATCGATTCCTTCAGGCACCCCTCGTTATATTTATCGCTTTTCACGTTCTCTTTTAACGCGTGTTTTTTTGTGCAAAAATTGTTTGCTGTTAATTGTGCACTTAAACAAGCCCAAAAAATATGTCGAAAAGACGCATCGAAGTAGGAGAAACCTACGTTACGAAGATGAAAAAGTAAGTATTGGTACACAACTGATTTTCCATAATTTGACAAAAAGTTTTACATCTGGGACAAACAGGGAAACGGAGTCTTCTTCTTCTACTTTGGCAGCAACGAGTTCATCGGGAACTGTTGCCCAAATACTGGGCGGGTTTGTGCCCAACAAACAGGTGAGTTATGCTAATGATTTTATAAACATAAATAAACCTCAGGAGAAGTGTTTGTCAGCCACTCCTTTCCGGTCTACTGCGGGATTATTTTCATATAGTCAGATATCCAAACCGCCCTCAAAGCTCTAAACACTAACATAAACAATGCTATCAAGTTTACTGAGTGTCGCAATTCTTTCAACGAGACATTCAAATAGCTCCGAACCCACGTTGTATGTAACGAAATAGTAGATGAGCCCACCAGGCACCTGCAATATACTCCTTAAAGAGAAGAGCCAGATGGGGGATGCCTATGTCTCTGCCACCCCATAATAATCCAACCCAACTTTATAAAAACTAAACAGTAATAATATAACTTGTTTTCTGTTATCAAATTTGGTTAGCCTCCCACCATAAACCCCTTCACAAATAAACCTTATTCGGTGCGCTACCAAAACTTGTACAAGAAGCGTATCGCATTGCCGGTCTTTGAGTATCAGGCGGACTTTATGCGGCTGCTCAGTCAGCATCAGTGCATTGTGCTGGTGGGCGAGACGGGTTCCGGTAAGACGACACAGATACCGCAGTGGTGTGTGGATTTTGCCGTTTCGAAGGGACGCAAAGGTGTCTCCTGCACACAGCCGCGTCGTGTGGCTGCCATGTCGGTGGCCCAGCGAGTCTCCGAGGAAATGGACGTTAGTCTCGGCGAGGAAGTCGGCTACTCCATACGTTTCGAGGATTGCTCATCACCCAAGACGCTGCTCAAGTACATGACAGATGGTATGCTGCTGCGTGAAGCCATGTCAGATCCCATGCTGGAACAGTATCAGGTCATATTGCTCGACGAGGCGCACGAGCGTACGCTGGCCACCGATATACTGATGGGCGTGCTCAAGGAGGTTATTCGCCAGCGCAATGATCTCAAATTGGTGGTCATGTCAGCTACACTCGATGCTGGCAAGTTCCAACAGTACTTTGACAATGCGCCGCTTATGAATGTGCCCGGACGCACGCATCCCGTCGAGATTTTCTATACACCAGAGCCGGAGCGCGACTATTTGGAGGCTGCCATACGCACAGTCATACAGATACACATGTGCGAGGAAATTGAAGGTGAGCATACTTATACAATTTCAAACTGTCACTATATTTTAAGAATATCCCTTAACTAGGCGACATTCTCATGTTTCTTACGGGTCAGGAGGAGATCGAGGAGGCATGTAAGCGCATTAAGCGTGAAATAGACAATCTAGGCTCGGAGATTGGCGAGCTCAAGTGCATACCGTTGTACTCGACACTGCCACCGAATCTGCAGCAGCGCATCTTTGAGGCGGCACCGCCACCAAATGCAAATGGTGCAATTGGACGCAAGGTTGTGGTGTCCACAAACATTGCTGAAACATCGCTCACCATTGACGGCGTTGTGTTTGTCATTGATCCCGGCTTTGCCAAGCAAAAGGTATATAATCCGCGCATACGCGTCGAGAGTTTGCTCGTCTCACCCATATCGAAGGCTTCGGCGCAGCAGCGTGCGGGTCGTGCAGGACGTACACGACCTGGCAAGTGTTTCCGCCTCTACACAGAGAAAGCGTTCAAAAACGAAATGCAGGACAACACATACCCAGAGATTTTGCGCTCCAATTTGGGTGGGTCTTGCTTTCCATTTTGACCAATCTTTTATTTTACTAATATCATTTGTATTTCCTTATAGGCACCGTGGTGCTGCAGCTCAAGAAACTGGGCATTGATGACCTGGTCCACTTTGACTTTATGGATCCGCCAGCTCCCGAGACGCTTATGCGCGCCTTGGAGCTGCTCAACTATCTGGCTGCCCTCGACGATGATGGCAATCTGACAGATCTGGGCGCCGTCATGTCTGAATTTCCACTGGATCCACAGTTGGCCAAGATGCTGATAGCCAGTTGTCAGCACAACTGCTCCAATGAGATACTCTCAATAACTGCTATGTTGTCGGGTGAGGCACAAACTAAACGCAAACACCATGAGCTCCGGGTTTAAGTTGAGGATCTTTAGGTGCAGAGACGAAATGATATGTTGCTTCGTTTTCTCAACCAGCTGATAAGCTTAAACATCAATTTATTAGTTTCCTGTTGTCTTTCTCAGAACTGTTGAGAAAACGAGAGTAAACAGCAAAATTTGTACTCTCTTCTGCTTAGCGCAGGATTAAGTATTCACTGGGTTGTTCTTTAAATTGACAAGTAGCTAGTTTTACGTAGACTGCACCCTTAAATGTAATTTCTAGTGCAAAGAAAAAAGTTTATCAATTTATTTGTTCTTTGCATTCAACACTGAAGCAAAGTTGCACGTGCGTTGCACCCAAATCGCACATTTTTTTGAAATGTGTTGCGGCAATCGTTTAATTTTGTTGCTCTAATTGTAAATGCCGGTGGCTTTAAACGCACATGCAACTCACAAATGCAATCAATCTTTGAATCTAGCCTCTAGATTGCCTAGCTGACAAAATGTAAGCACAATCTATTTGTTTATATAAAAAAAATCGTTTTGAATTTGCGCTTAATCAAAAAACAAACCAATTCAAACATCAAACAAACCAAAGTGCCACAATGTTTCGTGCGTCCCAATGAGGCAAAGAAGGTAGCTGACGAGGCCAAGATGCGCTTCGCTCACATCGATGGGGATCATCTAACGCTGCTCAATGTCTATCATGCCTTCAAGCAGAGTGAGTATTCTTTTATTACTTTCATTATATCTTTAATATAAATATAAATATTCACCCAAAGGCAGCGAGGATCCGAACTGGTGCTACGAGAACTTTATTAACTTTCGCTCGCTAAAGAGCGCTGATAATGTGCGACAGCAGCTGGCGCGTATTATGGATCGATTTAATTTGAAGCGCACCAGCACAGAGTTCACCTCGAAGGACTACTATGTGAATATACGCAAGGCTCTGGTGCAGGGCTTCTTCATGCAGGTGGCCCATCTGGAACGCACCGGTCACTATCTGACCATCAAGGATAATCAGAACGTCCAGCTGCATCCCTCAACATGTCTGGACCACAAGCCCGACTGGGTCATGTACAACGAGTTTGTGTTGACCACCAAAAACTACATACGCACCGTTACAGATGTGAAGCGTAAGTTACTATTACCTTTTGATTCCCTATTTGTCCACAGCTAATCCCACTCTTTGGTTTTGCAGCGGAATGGCTACTCAGCCTGGCACCACAGTACTACGATTTGAACAATTTTCCACAGTGCGAGGCAAAACGGCAGCTGGAGCTGCTCCAACAGCGCATGGAGACGAAGCAGTACCAGAAGGGCTTCTGAGCAGCAAATCGACTTTTTAATCAAATAGCTTAAACAATATTAAAATGAAATCTAATTATAGCCACGAATTAATTACTGTGCTTAAATGTTCTAATTGAAATTCGGTTTGGAATAATCACAAACAATTTGTTCTCTTTTATTTGTTGCCTAAGCAATTACAGACATAACACACATCTAAGAATTCCGTCTAGTGTTAATAAAAGCAAACCCTTTGTATGCCTAAACAATACGCCTTCAATTAAGAAATTGCTGCGACCTTCAACCGTTTGTCTTTTGAAACTGAATAAGTATGACCAAATAGGTAGCTATGGCCGATGCAAACTGTAATAGATAACTTTGATACATTTAGCTGGGCAATAGATTGGCACTTTAAACAAACTCACCGATGTCAGAATGGTGCGATTTACGCGACACAATCCGCTGGCCGAGAAATCAGCATCGACGACGAGCAACTGCTGCCAGAACTTCTTGGTCTCCTCGGCCAGAATGGGCTCGTGGACTTTGCGCTCAATTTCGCAGACAATTTGAATGGTTTTGCGGGACTCGCGGGCGGCTAGGTGGCACGGTTCCACGACCATTAAGAGGCGTAGAAAATGAAAGATTATCCAGAGCACCTGCACCCAGACATAGCCGCTGTCCCGCGTGTTGAGCATCTCGAGAAACAGAAAGTAAGCGGTGGCAACCAAGTGCAGCAGACAGGAGACGAGTATAAACAATACCGCAATGCCATAGGCACTGAAATAGTTGCAGAAATCATAAGCGGATTATTCATGTAATTTGGAGTATGCTCACCTGGAAAGCAGCCGTACACATTTGCCCAAAGAGTCGTGATTGTCGGCCATCGATTTAATAAGTAGACTCTTGTTTTTAGCTGTAAAATAAGATGATAAACTAATGGCTGGACAGTTGTTAGTTGTTAGTTGTTGTTATCTACTTACTGGCCGATTCATTGGGCAACGTTTCGGTATTCAGCTTTGTTAAGCTGGCGTGCAGAGCCATCGGCATCATTGGCTTGAAGCTAATCGTCTTCACACCACTCACGCTGACCAGATTCGGTGCAGAGGAATACGATTTAGCTGGAAATATGCAAATGTGCACTTACAGTTTCTATGGTATTATATTGATTTGATTAAACTTACCAATCAGATAACTGGATCTCAGCATTCGATTTAGTCGTCCATAGCGCCGGCCCAGGCCGTAGGCTGTATTGGCGAAATTGATGTGCAGACCGGTCAGTATGAAGTATAGACTGTAGAAGGGTATATACCACTGTACGTTCAGCTCTGGCGGTTGAAGTTGGATGGCTCAAAGTCAGCGAAATGAATTCAATGGCATAACTCACCCGTATTTGCCTTGTCGATGTTCATTTCCTGTGCCATGCGCACCCACGTATTGACATCCAGGCCCAGCAGTATCCCAATGACCACCAGTGAAATACTGGCCATTCCATAGGATCGCCAGCGATCCCGCCTAAAATTATTATATGGACTAAGCGTGCTGTCGATCTGTAAGCGAATTATTTAAGGAACTGCTAAGAGACTCTGATTATTTTGTATACCCGCTGGAGTCGTTTGTTTAATTCTTGTGTAGCACGCAAACCGAATACGCCACAGTAGACACCCGCTACGATGGCCAGCACCACAACTGATACATCCAAGGCTGTCACCACCTTCGAAGTCGCCGATTTCATTCTGAAAGATGCGCTTTTGATGTGTTTCATTTTATTTAAATTCCGACTCTTTCAAGTGATTGAACTAAGCAACAAATATGAATGAATACATTCAAAGAACATGCACACTTTTAACAGGATTACGATGTCTTCACTTGAAAAAACGTTATCCAAAATATAAATGAATACAATGAACCAATTAATTAATACCATAAATACAAATATAGTAACCACTGCGAAGGCCCACTGAAATATGACTAAATTTTTAATAATTTATATACATTTTTTATTTATTTGAATTTAGAAACTTTAAACATTTAAAAGATAAGCTGCGGTGCGTCCACGTTTACAGGATCAGAATATGGGAGCGCCTCTCGAACTAATCGGGCATTTGGCCTCATAGTTGGTCGTGGACGATATGGGGGCCTTTCATATCCCATTGCCATGGCGAAGATTGAGAGCAGCAGCAAAACAATTGTGAAGTTCATTCTGATTTGATTGACAAAACTTGATTGATGCTTTTCGATTGGCAGTTGTCGGCTTTTATAGCAGAGTTTTGCTCCAATTTAGCTGCGAGTTATTTCGGTACTTTTTGTGCTGCGTTGGGGGTTTACATATTGGTTGATGTTTCGAGACAGGGAAATATACGGATTATGTGACCTGGCATACAAATTGTATATTCCGTTCGACAGTCGAGGTCTTATCAGCATTAAGCTGTGCTGACTTGAAAATAGGGTACATTTTTTTAAACTCTCCATATTCAAGTCAATATATATATCTTATCAGTCATCGTTTTGAATAAATATTATAATAATATTATTGATATATTCAATATAAAGTAAAAGCCAGCTGAACTTAAAAGTCCTACATACTTAACTTTTTTTGTTGTATGTTTATTAGTATGCAAGTCTCGTATTACCTTATCTAGCAAAAATCACCGTCTGAATAAACCCCCTTAGTCTCAAATCAAGTGCCGATGGGTGGCTATATAAACAGATGCAATCCAATCTATCAGCATCAATCAAGTTTTGTCAATCAAATCAGAATGAACTTCACAATTGTTTTGCTGCTGCTCTCAATCTTCGCCATGGCAATGGGATATGAGAGGCCCCCATATCGTCCACGACCAACTATGAGGCCAAATGCCCGACTTGTTCGCGAGGCGCTGCCATTTTCTGAGCCTATGAATGTGGAAGTAGAGCAACTGTAGACGAGGATCCAAATATCGAGCTAGTTTTATGGTGTTATCGAAATAAACAATAAATAAAAAATCGTTGGATTTAATAAACTAAGACATGAGTTGAATTTCCTCAAATTTTTATTAACTAATATTTACAACCATTTAGCAAAACACCAGTATGACAAAGAATAAATCCGAGTTTTTGGGATTTAATGTCAAAAATCATTATTAAAATTAACAAGTGAAGTTTCCGAGTCGCTGAAAATAAAATCTTGGGAGGATTATAATCGGCCATAACTTTGTCAAAACTGTACAATTTTGATTTGAACAATCCGGCATTCAATGTTGAAAAACTTCATGTTTTCGGATTTCTTGTCAAAAATCATGACAACAATTGAGACATGTGAAGTTTTCAAGTCCCACAAAAATACCCTTCCCAGACTTTTAATTGCCATAACTTTGCCAAAACTGATCCAATCTTCCATCCCGAGGACTTTATAGTCATGGATTGTCATTGTTAACAATTCTACATTCAAAGTTGAGAAACTTCATATTTTCGGATTTCTTGTCATAAATCATGACAACAATTAAGACATGTGAAATTTCAAAACTCCAAAAATTTCCTTTCTAGACTTCAATCGGCCATAGCTTTGTCAAAGCTGAACCGATCATCAATCCCGAGAACTTTTTAGTCATGGTTTGTCATATTTAAGAGAATCTATATAAATTCGGATTTCTTGTCAACAATCATGACAACAATTGAGACATGTGAATTTTCCAAGACCCCAAAAACTACCTTCCTAGACTTCAATATGAACTGAACCGATTTAAAACTCCGGGGTCATTTTGATCAAGGTTGTCTTTATATATTAAATCTACATTCTAAGAAACTACATTTTTCAAATATCGTGTCAAAAATCATCATAAAAATGTTGACAGTCCCCCAGGTCCCTAAAAAAGCCCTTCCAAGACTTATTTTTCTTTAAAATATTCTTACACGTTTGGTAAATAATTAAATGTGTAATTTATTTATTTTATGTTTAATAATTTTGAATGCACTTGTGCAAACAATGCATAATATATTTCGTAATTCTGCTGCGAGTCCTTGGATTCGTCCTTAACGTCTACATTTGATCGACCTCCACATTCATAGGATCCGAAAATGGCAGCGCCTCGCGAACTAATCGGGCATTTGGCCTCATAGTCGGTCGTGGACGATATGGGGGCCTTTCATATCCCATTGCCATGGCGAAGATTGAGAGCAGCAGCAAAACAATTGTGAAGTTCATTCTGATTTGATTGACAAAACTTGATTGATGCTTTTCGATTGGCAGTTGTCGGCTTTTATAGCAGAGTTATGCTCCGATTTAGCTGCGAGTTATTTCGGTACTTTTTGTGCTGCGTTGGGGGTTTACTTATTGGGTGATGTTTCGGGGCAGGGCAATATGTGACCTGGCATACAAATTGTATATGCCGTGCGCTAGTAAAGATAAGTCGAGGTGTTATCAGCATTAAGCTGAACTCAAAAGGGACAATTTTATTGAATGTCCACAAATATATTTGTAAAAGTATATTTACAATTTCCATATTTTTTAGAAGCTATTGTCCCAAAATGTTAACCCGTTTTCTAACTAGATTAATCGATAAATTCCTGTCTGTTTATCTATTTACTTGTTAACTGAGTAATCTGTAATATGTTTAAGATATTTTAGCCAATGATAAAGAATTAAGATTTAGGAAAAAAACTGTTTGCTTACATCTTGGATTACCTTGACCAATATCAATTTATACTTTCATGACACTATGATAAAGTTTACACAAGTTAAATCGAATTATTCTGATAGTCGCTATCATTGAATCATATTTTGAGATTCTGGTTGACAATTAAACTTTAGAGGACATTTTATATCCTCTGCATTTGCAATTGACATTAATTAGCTTATAATAATTGAATTGAATAGCTTATATGCACATTATTTGTTTTGTTATTTGCTGATTAATTAACCGTATGCAAGTCTCGTATTACCTTATCTAGCAAAAATCACCGGCTGAATAAATCCCCCAGTCTCAGTTCAAGCGCCGATGGGTGGCTATATAAACAGATGCAATCCAATTGAAAAGCATCAATCAAGTTTTGTCAATCAAATCAGAATGAACTTCACAATTGTTTTGCTGCTGCTCTCCATCTTCGCCATGGCAATGGGATATGAGAGGCCCCCATATCGTCCACGACCAACTATGAGGCCAAATGCTCGACTTGTTCGCGAGGCGCTGCCATTTTCTGATCCTATGAATGTGGAGGTCGATCAAATGTAGACGTTAAGGACGAATCCAAGGACTCGCAGCAGAATTACGAAATATATTATGCTTTGTTTGCACAAGAGCATTCAAAATTGTTAAACATAAAATAAATAAATTACACATTTAATTATTTACCAAACGTTTATGGATATTTTACAGAAAAATAGATTTTATAAGGGTTTTTTTAAGGGCCTGGGTGACTGTCAACATTTTTGTGATGATTTTTGACAAGATATTCGAAAAATTTAGTTTCTTACCTTAGAACGTAGAATTAATATATAGGGCAAAATACCATGATCAAAATGCCTTCGATGTTGAATCTCGCATCAGTTTTGGCAAAGTTATGGCAGTTTGAAGTCTAGGAAGGGTATTTTTGGGGTCTTGAATTTTCACATGTCTCAATTGTTGTCATGACTTTTGACAATAAATCCGAAAATATTAACTTTCTCAACTTTGAATGCAGAATTCTTAAAAATTACAGTTTTGACAAAGTTATGGCCGTTTGTAATCCTCCCAAGATTTAATTTTTAGCGACTCGGAAACTTCACTTGTTATTATACACTGATCCCCTTACAAATGGGGAAAATGGGTATAATGGTTTTGTGCAAAAGTATGTAACAGGCAGTAGGATACATCGCCGACACCATAAAGTATATATATTCTTGATCACTGTCAATAGCCGAGTCGATCTAGCCATGTCCGTCTGTCTGTCCGTCTGTCTATCCGTCTGTTTGTCTGTCCGTCTCTATGAACGCGCTGAACTCGGAGACTACAAAAGCTAGAGACTTCATATTTGAAATATAAGTTCTCGTATTGAAGGGTCCGACGAAGTTTATGTTTTTTTTTTCGATATCTCGTCCTGTTCAAAAGTTATCGATAAATTTTGATTGCAGAACAGTGTTTTTAAGGTTCGGATTTGACATAGTCTCACATTTATATGCCATCTTTCTGTCCTACAAATCATTCATTACCATCATAAAATAAACATAAAAGTTATTTACGATTCAATGTAACATAGTTTGGGGCCAAAGGAAGAAGAAGAATCAAAGCAATTGCATATATGTATGAATGCAGATAAAAAATTATGAATGTAAGAACTGGGTTCAGGCTATCTCCTAGTCGGGCACTCTCGACTAGAGCACTATTACTTGTTTTTATGATGATTTTTGACATTAAATCCGAAAAAATCGGATTTATTCTTTGTCATACTGGTGTTTTGCTAAATGATTGTAAATATTTGTTATTAAAAATTTGAGGAAATTCAACTCATGTCTTAGTTTATTAAATCCAACGATTTTTTATTTATTGTTTATTTCGATAACACCATTAAACTAGCTCGATATTTGGATCCTCGTCTACAGTTGCTCGACTTCCACATTCATAGGCTCAGAAAATGGCAGCGCCTCGCGAACAAGTCGGGCATTTGGCCTCATAGTTGGTCGTGGACGATATGGGGGCCTCTCATATCCCATTGCCATGGCGAAGATTGAGAGCAGCAGCAAAACAATTGTGAAGTTCATTCTGATTTGATTGACAAAACTTGATTGATGCTTTTCGATTCGATTGCATCTGTTTATATAGCCACCTATCGGCGCTTGAACTGAGACTGGGGGATTTATTCAGACGGTGATTTTTGCTAGATAAGGTAATACGAGACTTGCATACTAATAAACATACAAACAAAAAAGTTATGTATGTAGGACTTTTAAGTTCGGCTGGCTTTTACTTTATATTGAAAATATCAATCATATTATTATTATAATTATTCAAAACGATGACTGATAAGCTATATATATTGACTTGAAAATGGAGAGTTTGAAAAAATGTATCCTATTTTCAAGTCAGCACAGCTTAATGCTGATAAGACCTCGACTTATCTACGCTGTCGAACGGAATATTCAATTTGTATGCCAGGTCACATAATCCGTATATTTCCCTGTCTCGAAACATCAACCAATATGTAAACCCCCAACGCAGCACAAAAAGTACCGGAATAACTCGCAGCTAAATCGGAGCAAAACTCTGCTATAAAAGCTGCTGCAATCCAATCTATCAGCATCAATCAAGTTTTCTCAATCCAATCAGAATGAACTTCACAATTGTTTTGCTGCTGCTCTCAATCTTCGCCATGGCAATGGGATATGAGAGGCCCCCATATCGTCCACGACCGACAATGAGGCCAAATGCCCGATTAGTTCGAGAGGCGCTCCCATTTTCTGATCCTGTGAATATGGAAAACCAGCAACTATAGACGTTCAGGACGAATCCAAGGACTCGCATCAGAATAACCAAATATATTATGAAATTTTTATAAAATTAGGCATATGTGATTCGAAATTTGTTAACTTAACGAAATAAATATGTGATTACTAAACTAGACGATTCTAATTTATTTCGAATATGCAGTTTAACTTACCGAACTGGTATTTTAGAATTTGCATCAAATAGAAGTCCGCGATAGGTTAGGAAAACTATTGTAAATCAAAGAAATTGTATTCCACTATAGCAATACTCTGGCAGGTTTATTATTACTAACCCATGATCACACACAAGGACACTGAATAAACTGAAAATATCCAACTACGCCGTATTTCGAGCAGTCCTTTTGAATCCTTTCTCGCTGAATATGGCGCAAGGCCCAATAGTTTGCTGACATAGAAAATACCAATGCTTGTCTCCGAAACTTCCATGATGAACACACATCAGCTTCAAGCTCTCGACACTTACTAAGTTTCCGTTCCGGCATTGGTAAATAAAATGCCGTCAAAATGGGTTTCCGACGCGCATTTGACACTGAACAAATAATGCGCTCCCGTGTTTGACTATTATTAGTTGCAGACAGCCTAAGTGAAAACTGTAAACCCACCCAGGCACATATGAGCACATTGTTTACAATAGTTTTGTCAGTGCTTAGCTGCTGTAAATAATAATTAGCGTGTTCGAAACGTCAATCAATTAAGGACCCAGGACTGAACACCAGCTGCACTGACAGCTGCTCGGAGTTTGCCTCGAGTTTATGAATGAAAGCTTTGGCCAGCGTTGAGGGAGTACGGGCTGCTATCGGCAATTGTCACGCCATTAGCGAGTGCTGTATAAATATGGCTTGTGATTTTATTACAAACATTCCTTGCTAAGTTCAACATTGAGTAAACAAAAAGTTCAAAATGACTGGCAATAATTTCAGGACAACAGACAATTAAAAGAAATTAAAGCCGAACACGGCTTCGATATCAGTATCTAGTTTTGTACGCTGTAGGCATTGAAGATCTCAATCCAGTAGCCATCAGGATCCTTGATGAAAGCCAAACCCTTCATGCGACCATCGTCGGGCTTCTTGACAAACTCCACGCCATGCTCCTGAAAGCTATTTTCAATGGGTTTAATATTATAAACATGTTTAAACATTCCGATTATAACCCACCGTTCGCAGGCAGCATAGACATCCGGTACCATCAGTCCAATGTGTCCATATCCTCGTGGCTCGCTGTTGCCGGTGTGATAGGTTTGATCAGGATCGCTTTCAGAGCCCCAGTTGCTGCAAGTAACACATTTAACATTTAGAAAACAACAACATTATTGATTAAAAACACTCACTGTGTCAATTCAATGGTAGCCTTACGGCTAAGTGCCCAGCTCTTGCGCTCCTTGGGATCCTTGGGTATGTCAGTGGGGTTTTCATAGCTGCAAAAACATTTATTTATTTTAATTTACGATAGATAAATCTTTTTCCATTTAAACAATAGCTTAAGTATGTATTTAAGTATATGTTTCTATATATTAATCAACAGATAAGCGACCGCCACTTGAACTTACCCCATAAAGTAGAGTGAAAACTTTGCCTCTGGAAAGTCCAATTTGACCAGCAATGTCATTCCAAGAACACCTGTGTAGAAGGGCAGCGATTTGCGTGGATCCTTGATGCGATACATGGTTTGCTGGAACAGGAAATCCTAACGAGCAGCCAGCAGGCTGTATTTACAAATTTCGGATTATCTATTAAATCAAACTTACCTTTGTGGCTGAATCTTGTTTTTGGCAAAGCTCGTCAGCTTCGGCATTGCTTAGACCAGTAACATCGCCCATTTTTGTTTAAATTCAATTGTTGGCACCAGTTGCCAAAATTCTAATTATTTGCAAACACACGTTTCGCTTGCCGAATTTGGAACAGCTGTTGGTTGTCAAACAGCTGTTTGCTCAGAAAGTATTTTGGAATACGGCCGTTGCTCAGAAAATTAAACAAAATATCAATGAACTAATAATAATTATCAAAATTCAACAGCCTTCGATTTTGAAACAAAAAGCAAATGTCCAAAAATTAACAATTGTTCAATTTGCTGCAAGCGAAAAGCTTATAGTTTTATCGATATATCATAACACAAATCGATAAATACACCAGTGCTGCCATTTTGAATTGATGTGCGACCAAACTAGTGCTGTGTAGCGTTATTAGGCAAGTTTAAATAATATACTGTTTCAAATTCAAATTGTAGTCAAGTTTGTAAATATAAATTATGTCTCATCGCATATCGAACACTCAACGCAAAAGCACAGATTCGTTGCCTTTGAATTTAAACGAGATCATACATACGTTAGCGACCAACAAAACGCCCCGATCGGGCGTTTCGCTGCCGGAAAGGACGTTAACCGCCTTGTGTATGGCAGCGCGGGCTCTGTTCCTGAACCAACCGATGCTGCTGGAGCTGGATGCGCCGATCAAGATATGTGGCGATATACATGGACAGTATGGCGATTTGTTGCGCATTTTCCAAAAATGCGGTTTCCCGCCCACGACCAACTACCTCTTCCTTGGCGACTATGTAGATCGGGGCCGGCAATCTATTGAAACAATCTCATTACTTCTCGCCTATAAGCTGCAATATCCGTTGACATTTTTTCTGCTGCGCGGCAATCACGAGTCCTCGGACGTTAATCGCATCTATGGCTTCTATGATGAGTGCAAGCGACGCTACAGCATTAAGCTCTGGCGCAGCTTTGTGGACTGCTATAACTGTATGCCGGTGGCGGCAATTGTGGAGAACAAGATCTTTTGCTGTCACGGCGGACTGAGTCCGAAACTGAAGAATCTGGAAGACATACGTGAGATATCGCGACCAACTGATGTGCCGGCAAAAGGTTTGCTATGCGACCTGCTCTGGTCCGATCCCGACGATGATGCCGACGACTGGGCTGAAAATGATCGCGGCGTTAGCGTCACCTTTGGCTCTACGATTGTCAACAGATTTTTGGCAGCGCATGGTTTCAATTTGATAGTGCGGGCACATCAGGTGGTCCAGGATGGCTACGAGTTCTTTGCCGCACGCCAGCTGGTAACGCTCTTCTCGGCTCCAAACTATTGCGATACGTTTGACAATAGTGGGGCAATCATGATTGTGGATACTTCGTTAGTTTGTCATTTTGTCATCATAAAGCCGCATCTGAGGCCACCAGTTACGAGTCCTGCCATGACCTCAGATTCGGGTGCCGTTAACACTAGTCACCGAACAGCTATGTAAAATATATAGTTTATAGTATATATATAGTGTTGATAAATAGATAAACAATGTCAATTTGTTGTATACATAATTCGTTCACTTTATTTAATTGTAATCCGGCTTCCAAGCTGCGTAACTTTCATCCGACTGTTCCGTCTATTTATGTACATGTTAAAGGCATTTTCAAGGGCATATTCTTTATGTGTATGATCGATCTATCTGCTCTTATTACTTATTTACATAACGTTGCATTTGTCATTGTATTGATTTGTTTGACTGCTTTGTGGTCTTTGCTTTAGAACTAATTAAACTGATACTGATCCGAGGTGCTTCGGTATTCGGTATCATCGTTATCATCGTTATCATCATCGTATGGTATGTATGTATATTGTTTGCAATCTATATGTATATATGTATATGTATATGGATATATATCTATATATATATATATATATATTTGTATGTATATAATAATAATGTATATAGCGTACATTTGCTTATCAATTAAACTACTTTGCTTGATTTCATTGTAATAGTATTTCCCTTTCTTATGCATGTAATTAGAATTAGTTCTAGGCTGTATGCATCTGGGTGCAAACATTGTGCTTATGATTATCAGAATTGTTTTGTTGTTGTTGCTGCTGTTGCTGTTATTAAGGTTTTTGTGGTGTCACAAAAATAAATGTTATAAAACAAATATCTATGGCTTGAAAATCAATCAATATGCTTTAAATCTCACATTACTTTATAATTATTTTTTTACTTTACAAAAAATATTTGTATTATTCTCTCTTGATGTAGACGTTTCGGCTGTTGGTCGTTTTGCATCTGGATGGTTCTTTACAAAATGCGTTTTTCGTTCATTCTTGATTCTTGCTTTGTTTGGCAAATTAAATGCTATTTGTATAAATGTTAACAAAACTTTTTATCGTGTGGACATTCTTGCGATTTTTATGTTTTTTTTTTATACTTTTGTTTAGTGCATTTCTCTATTGGAAGGAGTTGAATTATGAGTATTGTTTACCACACAATTCCAAGGCATTCATTCCATTCAAAGTTGCATGCATTTTGTATGTTATGTGTTGAATGTCGTGTGCATTGTAAATATGCAGTATAATGTACAATTTGTTTGTCTATGTCTATGTCTATGATAATATGAAACAAGAAGCAAGGTGATAATTCGGTCAATGCGTATTTATTTTTTTGTTTGTTTTTGTTTTTCACATCGTTTCTTTGCTTTTAATTATTGCAAGCACATAACAAAATTATAATAATAGTTATTACAAATTAATTAAAAAATTACAAATAAATTCAAATAAAACATGAGCTAAAAACATAGATGTCTTCATACCGCACAGTAGTAAACGTGAACTAATAAAAGGGCGCTAGCAATTAATTACTAAATACTTGTAATATAAGGCTAACAAATTACTGAAAAACTAAACAGAAAACTTTTTATTGCGTAACAATGACAAAATAATGCGCATATAAAATTGAAATAAACTTGACTAAAACGAGCAAAGCAAAGAGAAAAATTCAAAGCATAAACTAATTTACAAATTATTTAGGCATGCGTTGTTTTTTATTCTTTTTTCGTTTTTCTTTTTCTTTTCTTTTCTTATTTTGTTGTCCGTCTCTTTTGGTGTTTGGTTGTCAAATTGTGTTAAATCTAAATGTTAGCTGAAAATTGCTTAGAATAAAATGCGTAATTAATGGCAAAAATCCGCTGTGGTCATTTTTTGTTATCGTTTTTCTTCACTTAACAATTAGATGTGTATGTGAGTGGTCAGTGTCTCTGTGTGCGTGTGTGTGTGTGTGTTGTGTGTGTGTGGGGGTGTGTGTATGTGGTTCCATTAGAAACTAAATAATTTTTCTTGCTTTCTGTATGTATCTCTATAAATATTGCGCGCGCTCTTCAGGACTCCCCAACAAGTTTCACATAACCTTTGATTTCGTTTTAAAATTAATGTACATTGAAATATTGGCAAACGTACGTTTAGAATTACAATTACGATTACATTGTTTGTTTTTCGATTTTGCTTTCAATGTTCTCCAGCACATTTGGAAGTTGTACAAATAATGTTAAAAATTATTTAGTATTTTATATGTAAGTATGTATGTATGTATGTATGTATGTATGTGTGTATGCGTATCCATAGAACTAAGAATTTATTTATAAAAATTTCACTAGCAATTAAATTCACCATTCAATAATTTCAACTTAATTAAACGCAGAGAGAATGAATATCAATAATTATTATTTATAGTTGTTTGCGGATGTTTATATTTCTGTATGGTCGTTTCTTGTTATTTAAAGTACTCAAAAGAAGGCAAATAGATTAAAACTATACGTTATAATATTATTAAAAACGGCTAATCGTCATCATCGGACGAATTTGAGGACAATTGTAGATCGTTTTGTAGCAAATCAGTAGGAAAGCCACCGTTGGACGCATAAATGCCGGACTGTTGTTGCTGCTGCTGCTGTAGCTGCTGCTGATGATGAAGATGCTCATGAAGTGACGGCACTTGCGGCTGCTGCTGTTGCTGCTGCTGATGATGCTGATGATGATGATGACTGTCGTAGGCCGGCGATATAGAACCCAGGCCCAAATTGGGCAACTGATGCATGGGTTGTTGTGGATGCTTGGGACGCTCATCGTCGCTGCTATCATCGGAATCGCTGCCACTGCTAGTGTCGCTGGAATCAGAACCTGAGCTAGAGCTGGACCCACTCAATTCATCGCCAATTTTCTACAAATGAACAAAATGTAAGAATTTCTTTATAATCATAATCATGCACCGGACACAAACCTGCTCTAGCGCGGCAGCCGCTTGCGCAAGGGACTGATTGGCGTTGTCATTATGAATGGGCGAGTCCATATCCAAAGGCATGCTGTTGCTATGATTGCTATGGCTAGAGGATGAGCGTTGGTGTAGCTGATGATGATGCTGCTGCTGCTGCTGCTGTTGTTGTTGCTGCTGTTGATGATGCTGCTGATGTTGCTGCTGCTGCAGTTGCTGCTGTTGAGCGTAGTTGTTGCTACCGCCAACACGACCATAATTCTGCTGCTGCTGCTGCTGTTGTTGGTGTTGTTGTTGCTGCATGGGAGGACTGCGACGCTGCTGAGCCATTTGCTGCCGCTTGACTTGTCCTTGCGGCGACGCCTGCTTCTGCTTGCCCATGTGCGACGACGCATAGTCCGGCTGTCCGACTGAGGAGCCTGTGGAGGAGCCCGACATGTTCGCATGGCCGCCATTGTGAAAGGCTGCGTTCAGGCCAAAGTCATCGTCGTCCATGATCATAGGTATGCTGGGCAATGTTTGTTGAGCATTGTTTGCATGCCAGCTAAATTACAATATATATTAATATGGAAAAGTCGAAAATGGCTAGTAAAAAACCTACGCCGGCGCCGATTGTGGACTGCGATGCGTGGCCACTGGACGTGATGGTGAGCTCTGCTGCATGGGCGAATTACGTGGCTTGAAATCAACTGAAAAAGAGACAATAATTCAGATTAAACGAAAGCTATAAACGCCACAAGACTCACTTATGTTGTTCCGGCGACTGCCCGTGGACACTTTCGTTTTGGATGATATGCGCATGGTGCTGTTCTCCATTTTGCCAGCGGATCCAGTTGGCGCAACCACCGCCGATGGTACGGGTCCTCCATTTGCGCTGGGCAGGGGTGCAGCATTCGTAGCAGGCATCAAGCTTGGCTTGTTTGTCATTTCGCTTCTGTAATTGCCATTAAAGTTAGTTTGTGTTGGTGGAATATGTTCAATTAGTGACTGACCTTGTCTTCTTCACTTGTATATTGTGATTTAGCTTCTCTATTGTGATAGCACCCGTTTCCTTGTCGAAAATGATTAGGCATTCTTTTGCATATTTTTTGTGATTACCCTTATAAACTGTATGAGGCACACCGGAACTTTCTGCAAATGAAAAAAATAAAATTAATAAATGTTTAGACGGAGTGCAATTTTTTGATTCATTTGCCAGTGACTTAACAGGTAAATCTTAAAAAGAGCTGGACCAAAATGCGATTTTGTTCAACTTTGTCATTTGTTTTTTAGTTTTCTTTCTGTGAAAAGTGAGCTTAAATTAACGGCGAAAATTAACATGATGCATACAATATACGATAAATACAATATTAAATTGAATACATATATAAATTTGTGTTTTATATATACTCAGCGAGTTTGTAGAGCATAACGAGCACCTAAATCAAATGGGTAAAGGGTATAAAAACATTTTAAAGACTTAAGTGCTTAACTCAATCCGCAGGTAACGCTATGCCAATTCCCCAAAAAGTAGTTGAAATGGGAGAAACTATGATTATCTTCTCGGTTTTTTTTTATATGGTATCCAAATGAACTATTCAACATGTTCAAGTGGTTTTGTATGTATGCACATACAATGTGAGTTGTAGTCAGTTATATCATTTTACGTATGTATAGTGTTGTGTTCAAGTGTTTTGGCAACTTCAGCTTCAATGCGTTAATTTGTAAAAGATGTTTTTGAGTGTGAGTAAAGATCGAAAAGCTATTACACGATAAGAAAACAGCATAAGATAAGAAAGCAACAAGAAAAGACATTTATAATATTTTGACAAACTCAAGAACATGGGAAATTTCAACGAGTTGCAACAAATGAATCATTCTCACATAGCTCTGATACTTGACATGGTATAATGGCACTTGTTACGAGAAGTACGAGAAACCTATCAGTGACTGAAGATACAAATCTCTTAAATATTGCAGTAAGCAAAGTGTAATCCAATAAACCCATATCAGAATATTTTTCAATATTTGTATAATGCATAATAATATTATTAAGAAGCTGCATAAAAAGTAATAAATATTTGACCCCATATTCAACCCAAAAAACAGTATACAAAACAAGCAAAAAATCCTACAAAAGTAATGTTTACATAAACAATTAAAATAATAACACAAGTAATGCACACGAAAACGTAAAAATTATGTACAAAGTTGTATGTACTACATAAAATACAAGCAGACGTTAACGAGGGGCAAAGAGGTATACTGGGAGAAAAAAACAAGGCAAGGCTGTTTGCGTGTCTGCAATTGATTTTGTTGTTTATTTTTCGATTTATTTGTATACCCTTGCAGAGGGTATTATGATTTTGGCCACAAGTTTGCAACGCATTGAAGGAAACATATCCGACCAAATAAAGTATTTATATTATTGATCAGGACGACAAGACGAGTCTGTCCGTCCGTACATTCTCATTCTCTTGAAAACATATTTTTGTATAAGCAAGAGTTCTTGACAATTTTAATAATTGCAAGGGTATACTACATTCGGAGCGGCGAAGTTAGCCTTTTTTCTCGTATTTATTTGTTTGACTTGAACTCTTTGTGTCGTTGTTTTTGTTGTTTTTCTTTTATTATTTGGCTGACTGCTGACTGCATGGCTTGTAGGTAAGCATTTTTGCTGCTGTTGTTGTTGTTGCTGCCTTTCGCTTGTTGAATAATCTGTTGTTGTTGTTGCTGCTGCTGCTGTTCAGCTCTCGCTTACAGTTTGAAAAGCACAGTGCAGTGACTGCAAAAACTCAGCCAAGCGACAACAACTACTACTTTACAGCAGTGCACAAGTCAAAAAGCAATAAAATGAAAGCGTGCGCCAAGCAGCAACAACAACAACAAAAACAGAGCAAACTACAAAAGCAACAACAACCACCAACGAAATCGTATATCGAAATCCGGTTGTGCTTTTCGAATTTGTTTTTGTTGTACAAGTAAATAGCATTAATGTGTGTATTTAGATACGTGTGTGCAGCCATCTACAATAAGTTGCCAAGTAATCATTTAAAGTGCAACTAGCACCACTTTTGTAGGTGCCAACTGCCACGCCCCCCGGCAGCACCCGCCTCAATTAACTGTGTGTAAACTTATTAGCAGCAATTGTTTCATAGGAAGTTTTTTTGCAGTGCATCCTCTTTTTTATTTAGAATTCCCAGTTCAACTACTGTAGAAAAATTCAGAGTGTGCTTGGTTTTCAAGTTTTGGATAGCATTTTAGACAAATTAAATGTGCTGAGAAAATGTATTTAATTTAACCGCCAATTTTCGCAAATTGACAGTTGAGAATTACTGTCAAAATAAATAAATTCGATTATATTGATTGATGATAACCGATAACAAAGCTGTTATCTTTCATTTGGACATAATGCTACTTTCTGAGAAAAAGAGTACATTTATGTATGTGTGGGTGTGTATGTGTTTGATTCATTGCCTGCAGGATGTGGCAGCAATTACAACTTTAGCTATTGGTAATGAACTTGCAACGCCCCAGCAGCTTATAGTATACAAAAACAACACACATGCAAGCAAACACATACACATACATATGCACAGAAGAACGAAGTTTTTTGTGCGCATGCCGTCGGCGTGGCAGAAGTTCACGAGAACAAAACACAGCGAGAGAGCGAGAGAGGGAGAGCGCGCTCCCACGCTTACCCACATGCACACAAACAGATAAACACACGTGTGTGGGAGCGACGGGGGCATTGCAAGTGCCATCGAGAACAGCTGGTCGAAAACAAAAAGTGCCGTTAGCTTTACATGTGTGTATGTAAGCTATGGAAAAATTTCACAATAAAATGCAGAGCAACGTGCCAAAAGCGCCACACAGCAAGAAATGTAGAAATCAAAAGAAAAGATGCAAAAAATTTGCGTTTACAGTTGGCGTTGCCACTTGGCAAAATACTTAAAATAGACAACATCATACATACATGTATGTAAAAAGGCGCACTTATTCAAATACATATAGGAAAATATGTAGGAAAATTGCAAAGGGGGGATTCACTCGAGAGTTGAGTTCATTCAGCTCGTTCAGCCAACTGCCTTTTGTTTTGTTGTTGCCACAGCTGATAACGAGCGGCTCTTATCAATTTCAAAAGAAGATGAAGCACTCATACACACACACACACACACACACAGACACCCACACAGGTCACTTTGCATATCTATGAAACAGAAAATAAAGTTGTGATAAGCAGAAATCGCAATATTGAAGCTTAACGAGTTCTTTTCTCGGTACGTGCTCAAAATGCGCAGCCTTGAAACACTTCTGACAACTATATACCATGGCGTAAGGTTGTCAGGGCCCCCATTGCTAAACGATTAAGCCAAGTCTAATGCTAATTTGCACGTCCTATAAGCGCCAACTGGTCTGAACTAATAGTTTCGAAGGCCTTTCCATCAGTTGTTAGCCATGACTTTGACTCCGCTTATTATTGGTAAGTAAGCTCTATAAAATACAATATATAACTTAAAAGTATATTATTTTTTTATATATATATATATTCATGTGTTTAGTTCTGTTCCTGGTGCCGTTCTTAGCCAATGCTCAAGAGGTATTTGACACTGACGAATTTGTTGAGGCATTTGTGGAAAATCCCTTTACTTATATCGGAAATTTTGTGAAATCGGGTTTCAGTTATTTGGGAAAAATGGGACTACTTGCACAAGTACAAGGGCAGTCTCAGACACGCTCTACTGGTTGAACTGATGGACCTAAAATCCAGATGATAACATAATAAATCTATTATAATGTTTATTAATAATGATTAAAAGATTGACATAGCCAATGGCAAATTTTTAATTAATTAACATATCTCCTTACTGGTGTTAATTCTAAAATGATTATTTATCTAAATGGCAAGCATCCAGAGTCGACGAAAAGTATCTGTAAAAAAGTTCGTCACAGTTCGTATTCTTTCAACATAGTTATATAACTGTTCTCGTCTTTAATTCCAGATGTAAACTGGTTCCATATCTCTGAGGTGTTCATAGTTTAATTTTTAAGCTTATCGAATAGCAATTTGCACGGCTTAAAGCCTCAAATGATCTACAAAAATAACTGTATCGTTAGCATTTTTATCAGTTTTTAGTTATGCGTTTGGCTTTGCTAATCATCGGTAAGCGCAAAACAAAATATAATAAAATTTTAGAACTTGGAAATTTCAATAATTTATCCATTATTTAGTTATATTGTGTTTGCAGTCGCTTGTAAGTACACAAGAACAACATGAGGATGCTGAAGTATGGCTAAAAAGGAAATGGGAGGAGATATCACATCCTTTTCAAACTGCTGGACATGGTGTAAAATGGGCAAGTGCCTATTTAGGCAAACTTGGTCTGCTTCTCCAAATACAAGGTCAAATGAGGACGAGAAATGATATTTCGTTCTTAGATGTATGGATGCGTATGAGAAACTCGACTAAAAAACCGACAAATTACTAATATATAATCTGCTGACATAAACATCATAATGATCAACAATATGCATAGTAGTATTCAGATATTATTTGAGCTATTTAAGCAACTAACTATGGAGACTGCCTGAAATTGGGTCAAAAATGAACATAAAACAATGTTCGAGAACACGGAAATAAAATGCACAAAACATACATTCAACAGAATGAACTTATATGTATATACATATATAAAGAGGAGGTATGAAATTTAGAAAAACAGCGTGTGCAACAAACGCCTACACAACTCAGGCTAAGAGGCGATACGATACAGACTTTTTCCATTGAGGATTTGATTTACTAAGAATTTAAAATGTATTAAGAATCTTAATTTAAGATACATATCACACAGACAGTTTATACATCTCTAGTGGTTACGAGTTTCCTAATGATTTCTCAGAAGGATTGCGATTAAAACGTTGATTTATGGAGCACACAAATAATTGGCGTACTTGGAAAGTTGCAAGTTAGCTGAACCCGCTGGCAACATTTACAAGCTACTTGACATTTTTGTGACATTTTCAGAACAGTATTATAAATGGTATATTATATAAATATGTTTTTCATTTAAATCACGTTGCTCTTATCAAGGTATTTTTATTTTTAAAATTTAGTGCAACGACTGCAGCTGTGTGAACATAAATTGAACGGCTCTTAAACTAAATACACTTGACCGATTGTCGTGTGTCTCATCGTTGGCCAAATCTTTGGCTACGCCACGGCAATCAACGAAGCGTTACCTAAACCAAGTTAGTTGTAATGGAGCACAGCAACAAGAAAAATATAACAACAACAGCAACAACAACAATAACAATAACAACAACAGCGCCTGTCTGGCCACAAAGAGCATAGCAAAATAAAAACCTGAACGCTCCACTGCATTTTTGCCTGACTTGATGTAATTTTCATTTCTGTACCCCAGTCGTCGGCCACCTTTTGTGCTTGTGGCTGTAGCTATACCCTGTAGCCACACAAAATGTGTTAAAAGGGTATGACAGGCCAAGAAATGAGTCACTTGTAAGAATATCTGCCAGATTTGTCTGTCTATCGATCCTTAAATAACTTAAATTGGTATGTGAGTTCTATTCTGTTTAGAGTGAATTGTTTTCTACTTTTTCGCATATCAGAAAGATCAGTTAAGGTATCTAGCAGTCGAGAACTCCCGCCTATGGCATTCTTCCTTTTTTTTATTGTTTCAAACCGAGTAATGCATAAGGCAAACTATTAATTTGTGTGCTGTTTGTGTGAACAGTTAGGCCGTGTCGTTTCATATAATGCCGCAAAAGTTATGTCATCACCAGACAGCGAAAGAGAGAGCGACAGCACGAGAGAGAGGGAAGCCACCCAGCCCAACTAAGCTGCAAGTATATTTGTAGTCTTTCAACGGATCTGGCATTTTACAATGCATTTTCACTTCCATGTTGCATCCACTTCCACTTGCATTTCTTTGAAATGAGAAGTAATTTGCTGCAACTTATTGTGCCAATTATTTGAGATCGCTGCATAAAAATGTGATTTATTTTTAACGAGAAATGTTAATGTTAAAGAAGCGTATCGGGTCGATCAGCTGTGGCTTTTGGGGTTAATGTGCACATACTGACGGTTCCCTGCCGGGTTCCCGTACCCTGGGAGAACAAGTTCCGTTTATTAGCATACTTAGTATGTAATTTTATGAATGTACTACATTAATGGATTCGATTTGAATATTTAATGGCAGCCTGCGTTGTTGCGATTCTTGCGTGTCTTTTAGCATGTCAAACAGATAAATGCTTTTCCGGTTTAATTCGTACTTTGTTGTATTTGGCGATTCATCAAAATGACTTTCACATGTTTCGCTTGCTCAAATTTGCCTTCATTTGCGCCTCAGATGATTCAACGACATACAACACGTGTCAGCTTAATATAATGCTAATTTGTAAAGTGTGTGACTGAAAGAATCTGCAGCTCAACTTTTATATACATCTAAAATATATTCTATATTTAATGGTAATTGACTCATCTTTAGATATTATTATTATTATTATTTGTTAATAAATTACACTCGATTTACTATCTACATCTTTGAGATATTCCCCAAGTTAAGGACTTTAAAATTGTTATTTATCAAATTTGCAGTTATCGATCGATGATGTCGATAAAAATAGCTACAATTTATCGTTGCAAACTTACCTAAATTTGGCACGGTAACAGTAACTTGATTATTGGAGGCAACATCCACAGTTGCCATACGGCTCGTATCCACACTGGCTGGCTTAAAGTCATCTGTAAATCGTAGATTGTCATCAAAACTGATACAAAACGAACGGTATATTTGTAAGAACTCACATTTGATAGTGTGAAATGCGGTCGATGTATTTTTCGGATTGAATGTGGCACCTAATTTGAGCTCGCAAACTTTATCCCCAAGATTGAGGCGCTCATTAAGCGTGGGCTTCTGTTTGGTCATCATCATCGTTGCCCCGTTTCCGCTGATGTTGTTGCCGTTGCCGTTGTTGTTGCTGTTGTGGGAGGAGTATGATGAAGGCTGATAAGGCAGGTGGTCTGTTGGGTTCTGATTATTGTAATTGGCACTGGTGTAGTTTGACTTTTGTTGATAATTGTTGTTGTTGTTGCTGCTGGTGTTGTTGTTGTTGTTGTAGTGATATGACTTATCGCCAATTGTGGTGGTATCGTAGTTGGCTGTCGACGCCAACGCCAACGCCGACGTCGCCGCGGTTGCAGCAAAGTTCTGCTCCTCTGCAGCGCCACCGCGTTGATAGTTGTAGCCGCTTGTTGTTGTAAATGTTGTTGTTGCTAGATCGCTGTTAGCGACGACGCCGACGTTGCCGCTACTGCCACCGTTGCTAGCGTTGCCAGATTTGCGATAATTGCCGCCGTAATGTTGACTTGCAGCTGCTTTGGCTTTTAAGCGCTGCAGTTTCGATGTTGCCACGGATTTGGGAATTTTTGCGGCCGTACTGATTGACGCGTGCTATTTTTTTTCGTACGTTGCACTACGGTCTTTTCCCACACACGCCGAACACGGTGGAAAAAGTGTGTTGCACGCAAAAAAAAAACACGTTTCAATCGATGCAAAACGAAAAAAAAGAAATTAAACAAAAAAAAAAAAAAAAAAAAAAACCTAATAAAATTATTAAGTGTTAGGTACGTTGCTGTTGTTCCTGTTGTTGTAATTGGATTTCTCCTTCGGGCGTTTTCGTTGTCACTTTTGGCATTGGTAGCTGTTGTTGTTGTTGTTGCAGCACAGTTATGTTTGCTTTGATCCCGGCATTTCAGCGTTTTGAGTTATTTTAAAGCAACATTTGGGGGACTGCAAGAAGAATGCAATTATTATTATTTAATCTTTTGCGTAATTTTTGGGCTTTGAATCTTTTGCGTATTTTTTGTATGGGTTTTTTGCCATATGTTTGCACTGTTCACACACACACACACGCACACATGCACATAAATATACAAACATATGCATTTGTAACGTTTTACAACACTGGCCAGCTGCACCTGCTGGTTTGACGCGTTGTTGTTGTTTTTGTTGGCTCACATATTGACACACATTTCGCAACTACGCATTATTTATGCAAAAATTCCACTTATATTCGACCAAGCGATTTCTTCTTCTTTATCGATAGAACACAAATTTTAATGCAAATAAACATGGCATACCCAAATACATACATATATATGTATATAAATATACGGCTACAATTGTTCTCAATATGTACATATGTATGTAAGAACAAGGCGATAACACACACACACACACACACACACACACATATATATATACACGTGCCGTGTAAGCGTTGCCAATTTCTTTATGTAAATTACAGCTGATCACACACACGCATACGCAAATGTCTGTATGTATGTGTGCATTTGAGCACGCATCAAATTATAACCACTTTACAACACATTTTAGTGCAAATTAGCGATAATTTTTTGTGAAACTCACGCACACTTACACAAGCGCACACATACACACGTAATACGTAAGCAATCGAAAAAAGTGAGCGGCTGGCAAAGGTAAAACGACAAAAAAATGAGACTATGAAACAGACACAGCTGAAAAACAAGTTTGAAATAGCCGAAAAAACAGCAAAGCGAAGGTGAAATTTCCGAAAATCAAATTGAAACGTAGACGGAAAATATACATATGCATATATGTACATATATATGTTCGTGTGTGTGTTGGTGTGCATTCTCCTGCTTTTAGCCTTTACCAGCAAATTACAACATTTGCTGAGCAATTTCTTGCATTATATATTGTAGCATTATTTATTGCAACTGGTATTTGTAATATATTCTTGCCCTTACAGTTTAACAAAAGTGTTCTTACAATATTTACACGACCCACGAACGACTTGTTAAAAACTAAGACTGCTGTAGGACGTAAGCTGTAAGCAAAAAAATGCCAGCAATTAAGTGTAAATATACGAAAAATACTGAAAAGCTGCATGGGTATTTATGGTATTTGAATTGCGGCACTAGTGTAACAGAGCTGCCAGACAGTCAGAAAAGGTAGCATTTATGGCTGCCGTAGGCTGATAACTAAATGCACGTTAAACTTAAATTCATTTCAATGACATTTTTAGCAGGACACTGTTGTAAAATGTATAGATTTTAAGGTTAGGTTTGTGAATTTTTGGGTTTACGGTAGCCAGACTTTATGTAATTTCCATGCCTTAATTAAAATCGCATCAGTATTTGGCAAATCTTGCTAAAACCAAAACAAACAACATGCCGCCCTCAGGATTAGCACCAGTTCCTTGATAAAGAGAGAGAGATATGTCAAAACTACCCTCAATGTGAAGGAATTCAAGCTGTAGAGATCATCATTAACATTTGCACAAATCCTGCAGGCGCCGCTACTGTTTTTCTTATTCTTTTCTTTTGCCTGACAGAAATAAGGATGCGCTCTGATTATTGGGCGTTAATTATGCTGCCGCTGATCTGGTCTTGAAGATTTCGCCGACGTCGCCGACAGTTCGGTTCATTGCATTTCTTTCTATTTTACTTGCGTCCCTCTCTTATCCTTTTCGATTATTATTTTAATCTGGGGCACTGCGATTGCTGGCATTTGATAAACTGAAATTGATACTTTTACCGCCGGTGATTTTACTGTGAGCTATAAGCTGGGGAGCGGGGGCAGGCGCAGGGGCAGGGGGGCGTGGGTGGTCGGTCGCTGGGATAACTGTAAGAGCTTCGCAATTGCAACTGCAGTTTCTGCTTTCCTACCTTCCCTTTAGCTTCAGGCAACCAGTAAAACTTTCTAACGGTATTTTGGCGTGACGCCGGCAATTTGTCGGCCGTCGGCTGACTTTCCGTTAGTCTTACCGTTCCGTTCCGCTCTGTTCTGTTGTCCTTGCTTTTATTTCTAATCAAGCATGTGAACATTTGTTGTTGCTTTATTGTTGTTGTTGTTGTTGTTGTTGTTGCTGCTGCTCACTTTACAGTTTCCATTCGCAATATTCGCAATATTTCATATGCCATTTTGTAGCTAATTTGAAAACTTTTCTTATCAGTTGATGAAATCTAAAATTGCATTTTTTATGGCACTTCCTTTGTAGCTTCTGCTTGCCGCTCCTCCTCTCTCTCTCTCTCTCTCTCTCTCTCTCTCTCTCTCTCTCGCTCTCTCTTCCTCTCTCTGGCTACCTTTCCTGTTCGTGTTGTTAGTTTGATGTTTGGAACTGCGAACATTTTGCCGCCTATCGACACTTTCGTTTCAAAACTTGCTCATTTATGATTGCATTGTCATATACAAACATATATCACTGAGAGAAAAAAGCGCAGTTTCAGTCATTTATGAATAGAAATTTAGGATAACCACAAAAAAAAGTAATACGCAAGAAAAGACGCAAGTTATTAGGGTCTAGCTCATAAATATCGCAAAACTAGCAGTTTTTCTAACATTTTTTCATTAATCAACTTCGGTTTTTCTAATTTTAAAACTTTTCACACCAAAAAATGTATTCAAATACTCAAAAAATTCAAAATTTTATATTTTGCACCCATTTTTTACCTGTCAAGTAGATTTTCTAGAATCAGGAACAAAGGTCAGTTTTAAAAGTTATCACGTTTCTGTCAGTCTTTGAAATATTGTTGTTCTCAGTTCAAGTATGAATGTGTTTCACTTTGTTATTGTTATTGCCTTTTGTATTCGGCCTGTAATTGGCTTCACCGTTAGTTACCCTCAATTTAGACGCCTTGTTAGCTGGCCCACTTTGAGGTTATGTGCACATCTTGCGGAACAATCGAAACGGGAGCAATAAAAAAATGTCAAAAATCAAAATACTGATTCTTGCCCAAAGATCCACACTAGACAATGTTGCACTGATTAAATTACAAATCTCCGGCAAAGCCTGAGAAAGAATCCGAATGCAGGATCAGACCGTTGACAAATGCCAGCAAGGAGAACAGTAAATTGCTTGAGTTGCGCTGCTCCTTCATTAAACTCAGCATTGTCTTAAGTGACCCCTTGACCCTTGGCCTTACACAGAAATTGAGACAGAGGCGAGGGTAAGGGTATGGATAAGGGCAATCAAAGTACTGCAACATTTAGCTACCTGAAATCGGTAGCAAGCAGCTGTAAAGCCACGCCCACTGTCAAATGTGCGCCCACTTATGCAAATGTAATTAGCAGCAAACTGGAAAGCAACTAGTCGCTGCACAAGTCTATATATATATACATATGTATATATTTATAAACCCCAACTGCCGACGGCCTGACAAATGTGCCCCTCCCCCCGATCAGGCGACCATAAATCAATTTAAGTGGACGCTCCCCAGAGTGGAGTCTTTTCATACAAGGGGTGGGGGCAGCTCTTTTGCACGATCGCCAAACTGTTTGAAATTGTCTGTAATTATGGTGCAAACACAGATCCCCACCGATCCCCACTGAATCCCACAGCGATCCCCAGTCTGTCCCATCGTAGGCAGCTAAATTGATTTTAAAATTCACAGAGTACGGCCACGGACACGAGTACGAGTACGTTGCAACGTGCCACGTTGTGTGGCAATAATTCAAAATTTATGCGTTTTGAAATTATTTTAATGTTTCTAATGTGACTTTTACTCACCAGAGTTTTCCTCTTTTCTCTTTGACCAGACACCGACAGCTATAAATAATGAGTATGTTAATTTCATTGAAGTTTGCCATAATTTTGACGTGGGTGAAGGTAGTATTGCTATATATGTATGTATGCCCACTTGTGGGTGTTAACTATTCAATAATTTGCAAACCATAATGTACAGAAATTTATAAATTATAAACTATAAATACGAAACTTTTAGATATTCATCATTTTTGAAATGGGTAAGTAAAGAATTATAGTTAAGAGTAGAGAGATGGAGTAAAAATAAATATATTTTATTTCATATGATGCTCCTTTTTCATTATTTACTTAGCTATACCTAACAATTGCAACTAATCAGGTCTTAAACTTAATCAGAGATCATATATCACCAGGTTCCTAACTAATTGATATCGGAATTCCCTCACAATGGTGATTTGCGTGTATTAAGTATATACTGTCTGACAGCAAGATTCAGTTTCCAATTCAGAAATTCAGACACGCATGGACCTCCTGCGGTGGTTAAGACTTACATGGCACAGTGGAGCCTCAGTTAATCAGAATTCAAATGGTAGGGAAAGGTAAAATTGCTACAGGTATTAAAAATGTAAGTAAGTAAAGTTGTAGAAAAATAATAGGAGACATATTCAATTCTATGGTATTTTTACATTTTTCTGGTTGAGGGTAAAAAATTAAATTTGAAGTACTTTGTTACTTTAAATGTGTTTTATTCATTTGAAAACTAAAGCATACTTATTATGAGAGTCCTTTCTCCTACCAACTTTAAAAGATTTCGGAATTCTCTCTTACTGCCAGCTCAGCATTCATAATATTCCAAGCCATAAAAATGCAACTGTGCCCACTGTGCGTTGCCTGAGCAATATGAGCAATCACAAGAAATAGGCGCACATTGAGACGCACATTCGACCCCACGGGTCTCAATCCCCACTATCGGCGATAAATATCGCGCTGTTGTAGCTAAAGAGTCTCCAAGTTGCTGTCGCTGTCTCTCTCTCTCTCTGTCGCTGTCTCTGTTGTGGCACATGGTGCGTGCCTTCAATCTGTGGGTCCATTAAATCGATATCGTGTCGTGCCTTGGTGTAAGTACAAATGTCCGAAACTAACTACAACATCGCTTACAAGATCTCACGCAGAGCGCTCAAACTGTGGCACGAGGCACTTGCAACCATTTGAGGCACTGAAATGTGAACGGCTAATGTTTGCGATCGCATTAAACTTAATGTTTTGCATACATTTGACAACTTGGCTTATTACTTCTTGTGGCACTATCTGAAAGAGTTTAGAACTTAGTTTCTAACTGCACGAATTTTCGTAACTTAAATGTTTGTTAAGAGATTAAGTTCTCGATTCGAGCTTAATATACACAGAGAGAAAAAATCCAGTACGATTTCCAACTTGATAGTCTACTAAGATTCAAAATACAAGGTATACGACAGATATGTTTAGATATTATAAATCCTATCTTATAGAAAATGTGCTCTGATGATATTTCCCAATTTTAATCATATTTTTCTCATGTTTATATAACCGGATGCATAAAGCTCACCTACACATTTGCTTTGGCTGCATTGTGTGAAGAGTTCACACTGAAATCATAAAGTCTAGCAGCAACTGGACACTGGACACTGGACAGTGGACAGTGGACAGACAGAAATCCTCAACTTTTGCCTTTTGCTTGCCACCTGCGCAGCTCAATAAATAACGCAGCCGGTCCCGGTTGTTTTTAGGCATCCTCTGCCTTTAGACGGAGAGTCGAAGAGTCGGAGAGTCGAAGAGGCAGAAAAATGATACGAAAACAAATTGAAATTGGCAAGTCGCTTGTTGAGCGCTAATTTATTAGGCATTCGACTTGTATCCCTAGAATTTTAATTGAATATTAACACCTTTGGCAGCCGGCTTGTTTCTTGGCCCGGCTCGATCTCCTCGATCCGCGTTCCGGGGGCAGGCGGTCAAGCGCCGCAAGCGATGACCACAATTCAATTTTTGTGTATTTGTGGCGTTGATTTATTCAACGGCTTCAATTTGAATGCCCCGCCAAGGGGGCAACTACACATGTACATACATATGTACGTGTGGGTTTTGCGTGTGGCAGCAATTCGGGTAGCAGCCAAATCGAAGGATTTGCAAGAGGAAATTGGTTATTTATAAATGCCAAAATTATTATTGAACTGAACGCTGGGAAAGTCATCTGAGCAGTGAATAAGCATGAAAAGCAACTGCTTCTGAAGTCCCACAACTTTGATAAAACTGAACCGATCTTCATCCCGAGGATTTTTTAGTCATGGTTTGTCATTTTTAACAATTGTGCATTCAAAGTTGAGAAATTATATATTTTCGGATTTCTTGTCCAAAATCATGACAACAATTGAGACATGTAAAGTTTCCAAGACCCCAAAAATATCCTTCCTAAACTTCAAACTGCCATAACTTTGCCAAAACTGAACCGATCTTCAATCCTGAGGCCGTTTTAGTCATGGTTTGTCATTTTTAACAATTCTGCATTTAAAGTTAGGAAACTATATATTTTCGGATTTCTTGTCCAAAATCATGACAACAATTGAGATATTTGAAGTTTCCAAGACCCCAAAAATATCCTTCCTATACTTCAAACTGCCAAAACTGAACCGATCCTCAATCCCGAGGATTTTTTTATTCATGGTTTGTCGTTTTTAACCATTCTGCATTCAAATTTGAGTAACTATATATTTTCAGATTTCTTGTCAAAAATCATAACAACAACTGAGAGGCCGAGAGACTTGGATAAATTGGATATATGCCCGGTTCGCATCCGGCAAGTAAATGTTGCAAGCTGGCGTCGTCCTTGGCGTGGCTGGTATTCAATTAAGCTGCAGTGCAAATTGTTTTTAAAGTGTTTAATTAATATGAAAATTATTTAAATTTGCTGGGAGCAGCAGCGATGCTGGGGCAACAAGCACAATCTAATCTCAACGAGATCAGCAAGTGCCGCGCCGGCTGCGACTCTGCGCCATTATTTATTGACACCTGAAACCAATAAGCAACGGAGCTGGAGCTGGGAGTTTGGAGACGAGAGACTGGAGATGGGAGACTGGAGCTGAGGCGTTGCCGCTGTGACAGCAGATGGTGTTGGTGTCCGAGCTGCAGTCGATCGCTGCGGCTGCTGGTGTAACATTCCAGTCACCTTTTTTTTTCAGATCCTCATCGGCAGCAACAGCTTGCAACAGCAACAGCAGCGGCAGCCGCGGCAGCAGCATCATCAGCAACACCATCGCCAGTCCGAGTCCCGCTGCCCGAATCCTGCCCCATCTGCTCCGCCGTCTGTGATCCGCACGCTGCACGCGACTCTCGCCGGGACCGCCCGCCTCGGCCCGACACTCTACTCGACTGTTTGATTTATGCTCGCGTAATTGTTGGTTTAAACGTTTCGCAAACTGTCCAAGTTGGTGGGCCCAGCAGCGTGCTGAGGAACGGTGCAGCGGCGCAACGGCGCAGCGGCGACGGCGACTGGCAGGCAACGTTTATGACACCAGTGCGAAATGTGAGGCAAGTCCAGGGTTGCCAGCCAACCGCAAGAGTGTTAAGTTTAGAAAGTTAAATACAATCTATACTATTAAATAGTTTCATAATTATATTATTTATATTATATTTATAATAAAATACAAAATAGTAAAAATACTCGACTTAAGCCTAAATTTCATATACAATTTATTTAATATAATATATACAAATTTCATAGATGTATGTATCTATTACCTTTTCGTATATGTATCTATTAATGCATGTCAAAAATATATGAAATTCTACAATATTAAAATTCTAGAATTTTATTCAAATTTGAATTTTATTATTTTGCATTAATGAATTAAATTTAAAGTCAAATTCTATTTTGAAGAACTCTGCTTAAATTCATTTATTTAACTTAACAAATAAAATGATTCAAAGTTCGTTTTTAATTTTCAAACAGCAACAGAAAAGTTAAATAAAATAAAATAAAATTAATAAAATTAAGCGAAAGTCCGTAACGAGTGAGTATAAATTACGTTCATTTTGATGGGATGCGGCAACCCTAATCAGGGCCTATCTTGGCCACATATGTATATATTCATGTGCTGGCCTTAAATTTCAACTTCTCACGTCACACCTCCGGGACCACCTTGCAGCTGCTGCATGCGCTTATTTTCGTTCGTTTGTCATCATTTTTTCAATAAATTTCAATTTCCCGGCCCCCGGCCCTCGGCCCCGTCGCCTTTGCCTTCGTCTCGTATCCTTTTGGCCTAGCACCGGCCGCCTGTGAAATCCGAAGTGTAAAATTGATTTAAATGGCTCGTGAGTGAAGCAGATAATTTTCAGTTGTCAGATGCTTGTAATATTTATGTGTCGGCGATTATTATTCCGTGCCCGTCTCCGTTTAAAGTTACCTACGCGTGAAAATTGCTTACTTGTCTACCCCCAACCCCCCTCTCTTCCGCAGGGGCTAACTCATTTTTAATATGAATAATTGTGGCAAATTACATGGCAATTGCATAATCACCTGGCCAACTCCACTGCCTTCTCCCACCCGCTTCCCCTCAATCTCTGGAAGCCGCTGAGCGTGGATTGGTAATTGAATTGCCGCACCAATTATGCGGCCGTTGTAAGCGGACTGCCTCTTGGAAGGAGGAAGGAGGAAGAAGGAGGCGTGTGATTGAACTTTTGAGTTTCCGGTAAACCTTCGTCGGTGAGGAGCGTGCGAGGATGTTGGTGTCTGCTGCGATTAGAAAGGGATTCGGTATTATTTTTTGTAGCGCCAAATAACAGAAATTACTTGCGAAACTCATAATTCAAATATCAATCAAAAATAAATAACTAAAGTCGGTTTTTTTATACAATAACCCATTATTTATATAAGAACTACTTACGAAATATACCAAAATAAAAAATAAATAAATTAAAAAGATTCAACTTTTATTATGCTATTTATGAATACATTTAATTTAATCGTAGCCCCATTTCACAATAAATAATCTGTCTATTTTACGGTTTTGTGATCTTTATCGACAACTTTTAATATCTTCGATGGCACAAATAAATGCGGCCAACTGCCCACAAGCACCTCACCTCAATGGCAACAATACCCACAATTTGGTCAAAAGGCACTCAAAGCTAATTACCCACACGTACCCCGAAAATCACGCCGAGATCTCCGGGGTTGAAGTCAAGCAGCGTCCGCGGCCCGGTCGAGATTTATGGCGTAAAATTAATAATCATTTCAACTAAATTAATAACTCGGACCCGAGAGTTCCAAATGATTTACAATGTGCGTAGATTTTGAAATGCTTGAAAAAAAAATAACCAAAAACTATGAACATTTATGAATCTCTTTTGAGTTTGTTTAACATTTTCAATAATTGGTTGGGGCAGCGCCAGAGGGGTAAGCTGAGAGGCGCTTTGTTTACACTACACTCTAGGCTATACACTCTCCGCCGTTGCGGGTCGCTGTCTGGGACGGCACAGCAGGTGACTTTCCTAGAGTTAATGCGCGCGTGCGCCACTCTCGTTATTATCTTCATTTTTAACACCCAGCTATTTGGGTATTACTATGGAGTAGGGGTACCCCCCATCAACCAGATGACGGCACTTGGGACTTGGGACTTTCTTTCCGCATCTGCGCATCTAACCACAGAAATGTGGTGTTGATCGCTGCTGCATCTCTCGTTTTCTCATTCATGTTGTACAAGATTTTTATCGCTCTTTTTCATTAACATATTTCTATTTTTCTTCCCTTCCCTTCCCTTCCCTTTTTCTTTTAGTTTCTTCTTTCTTTCAGTTTTTATGTGCCTTTGGGCTATTTTGACATTTCCAACTGTTGTCGCTGGCCGTTTTATTGGCCAGTTGCCAGTCTGCCAGTTGAAACATGATCTGTTATTATGTAAATTTGATGATTCCCTAATTTCCTCGCACATATTTTGGTCAGAAGTTGGCTGGCGCCAAAGTTTCTTCAATGTACCATATACATTTACCAAATATTTCGAGATTCCAAAGCTCTGCACTCTGAAATCGATATGCAATTTGTTCAGCAAAGTTTGTAGATCTGTAAAAAGATCATCTGCAATAGCTATATAGCTATACCTCCTATATATGTAAGTAAGTAAGATGATGATTAAACTGGCGCCTGTCTCACAACCCGTAAATCTAATCAGATCTGTTTTGTTTTCGGGCTTCGCCGTAGTTTCATCACTTTTAATGTCATTTGATTGTATTTTCTAGATTTGAGTTTTGAATTGTTGTTTTCTTTTGTTGCTTGGGTGGTCCATGATGATCGATATATGTACATACATATATGGTATTGCTGTTTACTTATTGTTAAAATTCAATACTTTTGATATGATACTATAGCTGGAAATAAGTTGTAGGTTTTAAAATGTTTTTGGCATAGCTATTAAACTTAACTAATTATGCAATTAATTTATTTAGAAAATAAATAAAAATGTTTGTCTAAAAGAAACTTTTATAAATCCATCAATCAATAAGTTAACCCGCCCAGCTCCGATAGGGCGATTCTCCCATTCTTCTAGCTGTCCGCTTGAACCCACAAAAAAACAGAGTAACATTTTTTTGCGGCTGCTAATTGCAACCTGGGCAAATTCGAAACCGCATTTCAAAGCAGAGCTGCAACATTAATCCTCAAAAATCTTTGCGGAATGACAACAAGAAGAAGAAGAAGTCTAACGGGATGCAGTTGCAATTATTACAGCAATGGTAATGGAATACAAAGACTGGCATAATTAAAAGGGAATTTCAACCGCAGCAGCGAAATCTCAGTAGCATAGCATCCTTGCCACAGGAGGAGGCAAGGTGGCATTTAAGCCTACCAGGCACATTGCAATTACATACACACTGCATATATACTTGCATATGTATTTACATATAGATACATACATACATACATATGTATGTACTCTCATTTATCAATATCAATATGGCGGCCATTGCGCATGACGGCTGCGGCAGCGACGCAGTAGCTGACCAATCAGCGTCTTGTTGTTGCGCCTGTGTGAGTGTGCATGTGTGTGCGTGCGTGTAAACAGGTAGCATGGAGTAGGCGTAGCCAGCAATAACAATGAGCAAGTTACAGAATATAACCTGTTTGTGCGCGCTGTCTCTTTCGCACACGTTGCGGTCTCTTTAGCGGAGAGCTAACAGTGGCTGTCAAACTGCAAAGAGCAACAGATCTTGCCGGCAACCACAGTGGTGGGCAAAAAAAGTGTGCTACAATAAACGATTGGGGTAATTAGTCGATTAAATTGCTATATAGCTAAATATAAACTGAAATTCAAAGAAATATATATTATTATTTGCTAGAAATTTATTAGAACACAACATATTTAAATATATATTATATAACATTATAATACTTATAATGTCTTAACTTATATTTTATTGCCCACAATCTATATAATATGTTTTTAAAATGTTTATGCATCATATTCAAGATACCCAGTATCCATTTTTGCTTAGGCATATCTCAATTTTCTGCCATCACTTTAGGAGCCGGTCGCTCTTTAATTGAGCAATTTGAGGTGCAGAGAGCAGCGTCTACAGTTTGACATTCATGGCAGTTGCCCTCTCGCTTCCGCTGCCGTTCAGCCGCCAGCAACCACTAACAAAGTCTCTCACACACACACACACGCACACATGCACAGCGCTCGCTTGGCTGGTTGGCCATTGCGTTTGGCCTTAGCGGCCTTTTCATCATTTTTCAATGCTGTTGCTGTTCAGTTTCTCTCTTGCGTTGCTCGCGTGCGGTTCGCAGTTCGAATTTCGCTGCACATTGTTGTTGTCGCTGTCGTGGAATAAACGACGACGGCACCGCCGGTTAGCGATCTCAACGGCAATAAACAAATGTCCGATGCATAAATCAAAAGTCAACGCGCACCGAGTTTTATGCATAGAAATAGAATCGACCGGAGCACTAAAATACTCACATACATACAAAAATCGAAAGCGTGCGCACACAAAATCATCATCATAAAACATACAAATACAAATACAAATACAAATAAGATGCTGACAAAGTTGTATCAATCGTTCAAATTTTAGCATATAGTGTTTTCTTGTTATTGTTCTTGTTTTCAAAACCCTTGTACGCAATTAATTCAAGTCGCGATTGCAACACGTGTTTTTTATGCCAACAGTGCGTATGAAAATTTGTCGCTTGTCTGCGGTCGCAGTTATTTTCGTAAATATGCATATACATATGTGTGTGTGTGCATAATAAATGCGAGTGTCTGTGTGAGTGTGCTTTTTTGCCTTGTGGCACATGTCTGAAAATTTGCTGAAAAGTTTCGCCTATCGAAGGGTAAAACAAAAACTCAACGCCTTTTTGTTGCTGTTCTTCGTTGCGAACTGAAAGCAAAGCAAATGTTCAAAGCAACCAAAAGAACAACAAACGAACAAATAATAGCAACACGGATACGCATCTGCGATAGTGATACATATTCATAATTTATACACAGGTGAGTTGTCAACCGAGTTAAAATGCCGACGGTCAAGAAAAATATTTTGATTCTAAATATGTTGGTTAGTGAGATAAACTATATGAAAGACGCTCCAAAGTTAAATTTTTTGGATTTTATTATAATCAGAAATGTTATATATAGAAATATCACCAAGTGAGAAGTGATAAAGAGTTCAGAAAAGGATTAAATCTTTAATTTCAGCTTTCAGATTCAAAGCCAGGCTTGAATTTCGATTTTGTAAAGTTATCATCTCCAATAATATTATTAAACGTAAAAATAAAAGCTTGACATGTTATCACAATAATCTATTATCTCTTATCAAAATAATAATAATAAATTCGATAGTCTTATCTTTCGAAAGTTTAACAAATTTTGGCAAATTGTATTTCCTATACTTACGTAAAATAAACACTCGTAATGAATTGTTTATCAATCGCATTGTATATTCATAAAGATATTGCCATTTGCTTATAGACTGAAAGTATACCATAAACAAAAACACAAACATATGTCTTGGATATTATGATATTCTATCGTTGACTTACTGATTGGGTGACTAATGCTTCATATATCCAAGTGGGGAGCTATGATTCACATATGGCAATCTTAAGCAGAGAGTCGCCTCAGTTTCGATTTATTGAGAATAAACTTTCATAGTGCCAAATTCCAATTGAATTGAAACTACATTTAAATAACATTAAAAATCAACGATATGCATTCTTAACAAATTTACACAAAATGCATTTAGCAAAAACAATGCAAAACACGATAATTCGCAAATTTGTGCAGCAATTTTCCCGCATTGGAATTTGATTACTTGCCGATTTGTGCCCCTCCCCTATTTTTGTGCTATTTGCGCTTTAATTAAAAACAAAATAAACACGCGGCTATTCCAGTTGTCATTCATTCATCAGATTGGAGGCTGGGAGCCTTGTGGTATCCATGAGATACTCTTTGCTTGCCTTTGTTTATTTATAAATACTTTTAAGCAAATCATATTTGTTTTATCATGCAAATTTTCTATAGAAATGTGCAAATTATTAACTGACCACAGCCGCCTATTTGTTGTTCTTTTTGTTGCTTTTGTTGCTTTTGTTTGCTTGGTTCTTTTGGGAAAGTTTTGCGGGTGGGTGTCAAACAGTTGTCGTCGTGTCTTCTTGTCGTGTCGTCGTTTGCCTGCAAATCGCTTATTAATATGTATTTGTATTTCTTTGGGGCCCGCTTTTCGATTTTCGGTTTAACAATCAAATCGAGAGCGTGTAAGCAGCTCCCCAATTTATTGGCCAGCGCCTGCATGTCGTCATATTTTGATTTATTAAGTGTGGAGCTGAACGCAGTTGTCCTGCTTTGTGTTTAGATTTGTGTTATTTTATCTACACGATGTTTGCAGAGTGTAAAAGAAAAAAACATGTTGAAAAAATGGCAAGCTTCAAAGGGAAAATACTAGAGTTTGGATTCACTTATAATTGTCAAGGAATTAAATTCAAATTCTGAATTAAATGTTTTCCAAATTTAAGTAATAATTTATGCTACGGAAGATGCACAATCTAAATCTTAATCCAACATATTCATTAATTTTGCACAATATACAACTTTATATATATATTAATATTTTAGTTATGAGATAGATCTTTAAGATAGTAAAATAGTACTGCAGATACAATTAGAAATCTTCTTCATATAGAAATATTAATAATTAAAATGTTTACTTAATAAATCAAGTAAATTGGACAATTTAAATATACTATATATACATATGTACTTATATTGCAGTACTGAATGAAGACTAATAAATATAAAAGATGCTCGTTTTTTTTTTAGCAAAACAAAGTTGCGAGCATAATTCATGATACGATAGGATAGCGATTGTAGCTTTGATGATTTTACGCACTTGCGTCGAAATTTGGCTTTAATTTGCGTACACGTCGCGCAAGTTTTTCATTGAAAAAGATGCAAATCGTTGGGCGGTACTTTGGGCAATTTAGATTTGGATTGGGGTGCCTTTAGCATGAATCTAGCAAAGCGTTTCAGCGTTTCTCGAGTCTGCGGCGAATTCATTCAAATTCATGAGTTGCGCAAATGTAGCGCAAAAATGCTAGGAGCACAGACACAGATACAAAACACAAATGCGGATACATTCTGTCTGGCCACGCCCCAGCGAGCAGCACATTAAGTTGACAAATTTCATTCATTACATACTTGCCAGTACAGCTGGCAATTAAATAGCAAATAGCAAAAATCTAAAAAGCCAAATGCAGCTATAAACACGAGTCATTTTCGAGTTTTATCTCACAGATATGGCGTCGCGTCGGTCAGGTGAAGTTTGCTATTGTTTATTTCCACGGAAACTGAGCAGGGGGGGGAGGTGGAAAATGTGCAATAACAGCTTCGAATTGTTGAATTTGTCGATTACATTGTATAAACACAGACACAGCCATATTGCAGATAATTTCAACGCTTTCAACGGCTAAAAAACAGTCCTCGTCTCTGGATTCGGATGGTACTGGAACCCGTTAGATTACCGCTAACGGTAATGGGGCCCTGCCTTCAAATCCGCATCTGTTCTCTGGGACAGTTTAGTTTCATAGCTCGAACGTGTCGCAGTGTTTTCTAAAACTCTACTCAGTTCAAGTGAACTATAAAATCCCCCAAAAAGAGAGCTGATTAGATGAAAATCGCTGAAACTGCAACTCACCTGGGGCAACAGGTAAAAGGCATCTAGAGATATTTAATCCTAGCATCTCAAAGAGTCGACTATCTCTCACATTTCTCCATTCGCATCTCATGTGTCCGATTGGCCAACAAATCACAAAAACGTTGCATTAAATTAAAAAAGTTAAGCCACATTTTATTAGATACGATTTTAATTAGAAACTAATTGGGCACAGGGAACAAAAGAGTCGATTGGCTGCGATTTGACTAACAAAACAACAACTCTATAAAATCGAAATAGATCCAATACATAGAATTCGAGGTGTCCGCTTACAGTTTTTATTTTTTTTTATTTTTTTTTATTTTTATTTTTTTTTTTGGGGCGAGACGCTCCCGCATGCAGTTAAATTGACAGGCAACCAAACAAGCGAAGACAATAACAATAACACTCAAATTAAAAGCTTATAAAAGTCAAACACAAGCACACACACACACATACATATTTATATATATATACATATATATATATATCGAAAATCTGACAGATAACACGTTCGAATGGACGCGTTTGTAAAGTAAATTAAAAGTGTGTAAGTCGAGCTGAAAATAAATTAAATTCATTTTAGTTTATTTGAATGCCACATCCCAATCCCAGATAAAGCATCTATCGGCCAACATGTGAATAACTGCCTGCCTCAGCAACGGCAACGGCAACAGAAACGGCAGCCAAAACAGCCAGCAGCCGTTTCCCATCAGATAAAGTATCTATGAGGTTGCTTTTGCTGCTGTTCCGTCTGTTCCGTCTAGTCGAGGGAATACTCTCAAAGACTTGGCTGCCCCGTGTGTGGGGCATCTTAATGCTATTGCCGCCATAAACTCAGATCATATCGGAAGTGCTATTAACTGGGAAATAATATGTATCAATGGGCTGCTACTTGATGCTAAATTTGTAACCGGGTCAAGAAACATCCAAAAGATACGTAATTAAATTTTAAAGATACAAAATCGAAAACTCATTAAAATGCGAATATATAACGTACATTACGTATATATATATCTGAGAAATTTGGAAATTTATTTATACACAAAAAAGGGGCTTAAATTGAATGCCTCCTTTTAAACAATATTTTGAGTTAAATTCAATTTAATCTGAAAATTGTTTACATTTAATATCACAAAGAATTGATTAAATTGTATACATAAATAAGTTTATTTACGATTCGTAATACAATCCTCTAGTTATATACATATTTAGAACTAATCTGGCTATAAGGTTTTATATGTAAGATCTCTGTTTTAGCAAGATTTATTTCAAGAGAACTTTAGCAGCAATATTGTTAAAATCCGAACACAAATCAGTTGCGCCCACTACATGGATATTAAATATGTATTTATATGCTTGTGTATATCGTATGATTGTTGTTGTACAAAATCTACAGCTATAAACGAGCGTGGAGCAGATTGAAAATGTATAGCGTATATTGTTTCACGTTCGCATTGGCAGCAAGCATTTTGCTTGTTTACTTGCGTCAAACATGAAGCAAGCCAAAATATCTGACGCTTGGCCAAATGGGGGCGCGGCGGGATCGGGATCGGGATGCGGATCGGCCGGCCTAGGCCGATGACTCAAGAGCAGGCAACAGGCAAGCAACTTGGCGTTGGTATTTTTGTTACAGCAACGAGGCAGCAAGCAGCTAACGTTAGCAGCCAAAATGAAATGTTTTTTTTTTTTTTTGTATATATAATCTGCCTCACACAGAGTGTGAGAGAGAAAGAGAGAGAGAGAGAGAGAGAGAGAGAGAGAGAGGAGTCATGCAAGCGGAAAATTGAAAACAGATCCAAGAATATCTCGAATCGCTGCGGCGCAGTTGCCTCAATTTGAAAACGTATACGAGGTGCCAGTTGCTTATATATTTTTTATTTATTTTTTTTTTTTTTACTTTGGATGCGGGGCATCATCGTCATCAGATCTTTGGAGCTCAAATCTCAGCGCATCTCTCATCTATGTAGGAATATTTGTATCTGCGCTATGCGTTGGCCTGCGATCGATTGCAGCTATTCAGATATTCTATCTGAGGGATACACTTGCAACTGGTGCGCTCTCTGCTACGTGTAAGCAGAGATGAGGCAGCGAGTAATTTTAGAATATTTTCTACATAAGCAATAACACTGAACACTGAAAACTGAACACTGAACACTGAAAACCATGCGCCCCATTTAATAATATTGTGTAAAAGTTTATTTTCGTTGAGACTCTCGTCGACGTCGTCGTCGCTGTTGCCAGGGCGGGGGGCGTGTGTATAGAAAACCATATTTTGTTAATCAAAGCATTTGAATTACACGTGCTTAAATTGCACCTGCCCCACAACCATTAACTAATCAACTGATCCACTAATCGACTTTGACAACATGGGGTCCAGTTTTGGGTGGCTCAATGGTTTTTCTCTTCATTTTGTTTGCTTACTCATTGAGGAAAATGAGTTGTGCTTAATATTTCATAACTGCGTGCAAATGTTTTGTTTAACATAAATGCGGAAAATGTGAAAATATTCATTATGCCTTAATGGCAATTTCAACAGTTTTATGTGTCTCAATTATCGTTCTCTTAACACTAAACAAAACAACCAAAAATTATCGCAATAAAAATATGAAATATCGCTGCCAATTAGCAAGGTAATTGGGTCCAGTGAATTTCCCTGCATGGATTTGGCAATAGACTTAGCTAGCACTTCTAATTGGGTGCCATCATTAGCAAGCTGGCGGTCTATAAATCTTGACTCATCCACGGATATGATGTTTTAAATGTTGTATAGAAGAGGCCAAACTATGATCAAAAAGTTATTGCTTTTGAAAATCGGTTGAGTTTTGACAAAGTTATGGCAGATAGAAGTCTAGGAAGTGGATTTTTGGGGTCTTGAAACTTCACATGTTTCAATTTTTGTCATGATTTTTGACAAGAAATCCGAAAATATAAAGTTTTACATATTTAAAAGCAGAATTGTTAAAGCTGACAAATCATGACTAAAAAGGCTTTGGGATCGAAGATCGGTTCAGTTTTGACAAAGTTATGGCTGATAGAAGTCTAGGAAGGCGATTTTTGGGGTCTTGGAACTTCACATGTCTCAATTGTTGTCATGATATTTGACAAGAAATCCAAAAATATGAAGTTTGTCATATTTAAATGCAGAATCGTTAAAGATGATGACTGAAGTCTAGGAAGGTTACTTCTCAGTCTTTCACTCTCGAATCGTGCAGTTTCACTTATTTTATTAGCTCAACTACAACATTCATTAATCCTTTATCCACATCTCTTTTACCATTGCAGCGCTTTAAATACCAAAGAGATCCTAAGCTTATTTGCCATTTGGCTGTCGATGAGAATTTACAATAAGTGAGTCGTTAAGCGGGGATTCCATAGAACCACACAGCTGGCGATCGCTGATCGGCTCGTAGGGCATATCAGTGGAGGCAAATCCATAACCATTTGGCCCCCGTACGGATTGCCCGTCCGCCCACAGAGCATGCTGCAACATCCCGCCACCGATTTCTACGATTTGGCTGCGGCCAATGCGGCAGCGGTGCTCACCGCCCGCCACACCCCGCCCTATAGCCCCACGGGTCTGAGTGGGTCGGTGGTTGCGCTGCACAATAATAACAATAGCACAAGCAATAATAACAATAATCTCGATATGCTGACGCACAACGGCGGTGTGGGGGGTGTGGGCGTGGGAGGCGTGACTGCCACTGGACTGCACCTGAACAGTAGCAGCAACGGCGGAGGCACAACCGGAGTCAGCACAGCGACAGCCGGACGCGAAACTCTGCCCAGCTTTGGCTTTACGCAGGAGCAGGTGGCCTGTGTCTGCGAGGTGAGTTGCCGGCAAGGATCAGCTGGATTAATAGGGATATTACTAATAATATTTTTGTATGCCACCCGATTTAGGTACTGCAGCAGGCGGGGAATATCGAAAGACTGGGTCGCTTCCTTTGGTCGCTGCCACAATGTGATAAACTGCAACTGAACGAATCTGTGCTGAAGGCCAAGGCGGTCGTCGCATTCCATCGTGGTCAGTACAAGGAGCTGTACCGGCTGCTCGAACATCATCACTTCTCGGCCCAGAATCACGCCAAGCTGCAGGCCCTGTGGTTGAAAGGTGAGCTCCCTCGCTCCCTCGCTCTCTCTCTCTCTCTTTCTTTGGAGTCTCTCTCTCTCCCTCTCTCATTCGCCTTTGCTAACCCGAAATTCTTTCACTGTAGCGCATTACGTGGAAGCCGAAAAACTGCGCGGAAGACCTTTGGGTGCTGTGGGCAAATATCGTGTTCGTCGTAAATTTCCACTGCCCCGCACCATTTGGGATGGCGAGGAGACGAGCTACTGTTTTAAGGTGAGTACTCACACACACACACACACACACACCCCTCTCCTTGCCCGCTTCATTTGCGCTCCTTTCACTTTGCTCCTTGCCCACAATAATTGCGGCAACAAAGGGCACAAAATGAAATCGTAGAAATGTCCGCTCATCCCCGTTCCCGTTCCCGTCCACGTCCACTTTACTGTGCTCTGTTCTATGTGGTAAGCAGAACGAGCACGAAATAAAAACAGGAGCGGTCACGGCAACGCCTTCTTTCCTGTGCTCCTGCGTTTCCTGACTGACACTGTTTACACTTGAGCTTTATCTAGGCGGGCTTTCAATTGATTAAAAACATTTGATTTAATTTTGTAACATTTATGGGTATTACGGCAAATTTAAAGGCAACGATAAATAAAGTTAATGACAAAGAGAAAATAACAGAGTGACTTACCTAGTGAAAGTGGGAGTGCAGATAATCCATTTACTATGTCAGCAACACACACACACACACTAGCACAAAAAACTCACATCAGCTGAAGCTGCAGGCCTTACTTGCATGCTTGAGAATCGCGTAGAAGGGTGGCGTTTAATTGGAGCTATATTCAAATTACCATGAAGAGGAGGAGTCTTTTAATGTTAGAGTGATGTAAAATTAATTTCATACCTCTAGCTTTATCAGACAATCCAGCAAACTTTGTCTATAATAATTTGTCCTGATATATACAATGAATACTAATTAATATACCATACTAATCAAATGTTCTAATTGTGTTCAATTGTATCTCATCGCAGGAGAAATCGCGTTCGGTATTGAGAGACTGGTATGCGCACAATCCGTATCCATCGCCCCGCGAGAAACGCGACCTGGCCGAGGCCACAGGACTGACGACAACACAGGTGAGCTAGTCTCTAATTATGCAACATATTTGACCAAATTGCATTTAGCAAATTCTTCAAAAATTCCATTGGCAACAAGTTAATTGCATGTCATTAATCATGCGGCACAGACTTTGAAATGTTTGAAATGTTGTGTTCATCTATTTTAAACAAATATTCACATTAATATATATGTATGTATGTACATATATATTTGTTTGCACATTTACAGGTTTCCAATTGGTTCAAGAATCGACGACAAAGAGATCGCGCTGCCGAGCATAAAGAGTAAGTTTTCTCACACAGATAATATATTTGTTATACATCATATATGTATGTATATTATAGTATAGTGTACTCGTAATTGTGAATTTATTGTAAATTATTTTTTTGGGGGCAAGCGTCAACGCGTGCGAAATGAATTAGCATTTAAATTTCAATTACAAAAGCTGACGAAGCATCGTTTACTTGGCTTATAGTACACAGTTATTAGCAAGGCCAAGATGTGGCTTTTCATTGTGGGTGGTGGGGTGGCTAATTAGTGTCAAGGACACGGCCGTTTTTCACGTGAACAGCCAGCCACATGTGAATAATGTGACTATATCAGAAACATACATTTTGCTTATAAGTGAATATGGAAATTGAAATGGAAATGAAAATGGAAATGTTGCTGACAAATTCATGAGCATAGTTTGTTCCACATATTCGGTATTTGCTGATCTTTGTTTTCATAGGCGTATTGTCATATGGCTGGCACACATGGCCACTAAACTACAACTGGCGAAAGGACGTTGGATGCTTTGAAGGAACCATCTGCATTTCCGCTTAAGCAAATAGGACAACATTTGTGGAAACTCTTCTGGGGTTTTCGGCCGCTCAGATGCTTAGATGCCTGGCCGCTGATAGGCAACTTTTCAAATATTAAACATCCTTTCGGGCATCCTTTTGTTTGCTTTCTCCCACACTCTCTCTCTCTCTCTCTGTCTCTCTCACATGTTCGAGGCTTGCCGCACGGCTGTTAGAAGTCATGTGAAGCGCAAACATGAAGAAAAAGTAAAATGTGAAATGTGAAAATGTGAAATGGAAAATGGATTTTGAAGTGGCCGAAACAATGTTGAACTACTATTAGGCTGGGATCTTTGGTATCTTTGCATCGAAGATACCATTAGCCTAAACGGTATATCAGTTACTCAAAGTGCACAATGGAACTTCAAATCACAATTCACAATTCACATTTCGCGTAGTGCCAGCCACGAAAAACAAAAAAAACAACAAAAAATATCAAGTTAAAACAATAATAACAACGAAAAATTGTCGTAATAAAAATAAAAATTGGACGCCGTAGCAACCGCAATGCACACACACACACACACACACACACACACACGCACAAACAGATATGCAGCTGACAAAAGTATCTCACAGATACTTTGATATAGGCAGGCAGTACCTACGGTAGTTTGCGTCCTCACTGCTTTTTATATTATTATTGTTGTTGTTGCTGCTGTTGTTGTTGCTGTTGTTGCTGTTGCTGTTGTTGTTGCTGGTAACCTGATATATGTTTATGGCTGTTGCCGCGTCGGGCAGCAGCAACGGCAACGGCAACTCAGCGCTGCTACTTTAACTTTTCATATATACCTTCTTTTTTTTCTCTCTCTCTCTTCTTATTGTTGTTTTGGTTTTTGTTTTTGTATGTGCAGCAAAGAGAGACGTCCATATATATATACATATTTTATCCACATATATGTACATACATATGTGCAAATGTTTGTGTTCTCCATTTGTAGTTGGGCTTTAATGTCTATAGTCACTCACTTATAACTGCTTTCAAATGTTTTACAAACTATAACGGCGCCCAAAAGCACACAAATCCAAAAGCTTCCCCTTTTTCAGCCATGTCGAGTAGGATATAAAACAAAGTTTGCTGATGAGATCTGAGCCAACATATTTAATTTAAACCTCAAAAATATTAAACGCAAATTTCTGGTTTTCAATATATTTTTATACCCTGAGCCCATTAAAAATGCCAAAAGAGGGTATAATGGTTTTGTGCAAAAGTGTGTAACAGGCATAAGGAAGTATCTCCGACCCCATACAGTATATATATTATTGATCACTATCAATAGCCGAGTCGATCTTGCCATGTTCGTCTGTCTGTCCGTCTGTCCTAAAATTTCAAAATTCTTATGCTTATGCTTTTATCGGAAAAAAAAACCAAAATTTAATTTTTTCAAAAATTCATAAACTTGAGTTGTAGAATTAAAGTAGATGCCAAATATTGATCAAAATGGCCTCGGGATTGACAATCGGTTCAGATTTGACAAAGTTGTGGCAGTTTGAAATCTAAGAAGGGCATTTATAGGACCCTTAGGGCACTTTACAAGACAATTTTTTTGTCACTTTTGGCGTGATTTTTGACAGAAAAATGAAACACCACAAAATCACTTTTCGAATAGTTTTTTATACTAATTGAGACACCCACAATCAATTAAACGTAAAATTTCAAGATTCTATTTTTTGGAAAATCAAAATTGGTAAGGGTCCCCCCTTATGCTTTTTTCGAAAAAAAAATCCAAAATTTAATTTTTTCAAAAATTTATAAACTTGAGATGTAGGATTAAAGTAGATGCCAAATATTGATCAAAATGGCCTCGGGATTGACAATCGGTTCAGATTTGACAAAGTTGTGGCAGTTTGAAATCTAAGAGGGCATTTATAGGACCCTTTGGGCACTTTACAAGACAATTTTTTTGTCACTTTTGGCGTGATTTTTGACAGAAAAATGAAACACCACAAAATCACTTTTCGAATAGTTTTTTATACTAATTGAGACACCCACAATCAATTAAACGTAAAATTTCAAGATTCTATTTTTTGAAAAATCAAAATTGGTAAGGGTCCCCCCTTATGCTTTTTTCGGAAAAAAAATCCAACATTTTTTTTTCCCAATAATTTATAAATTTGAGATTTAGAACTATACTTAATGCCAAACAATGATCAAAATGACCTCGGGATTGACAATCGGTTCAGATTTAACAAAGTTGTGGCATTTTGAAGTTTGGGAAGGTCATTTATAAGGAACTTTTCGTTGTTTGGGCAGCGTGTGTTTGCATGCTTGTGTGTGTTTCCATGTTTGAATACAGATAAATAATTATGAATGAATGTAAGACCTTGGACCAGGGCTTATCCTTGTCGGGCACTCTTACTTCTTTAATAATAATTAATTAAAATGCCTTAGAATATTTCAAAAATCTGCAATAGTTAAGAAAGTTAAAAATCTGCAGCTTTTAAATAGTATAAGTGTTTATTTTACATGTAAAAAATATCTCTTCCAAAACGAAAGTGATATAAAATTACTTAAAATGTGCCTCTGTCAATAAGTTTTGAATGAGCATAAAATACTAAACATGTAATTTATTGATCCAAATGTTATGTAACAGCCGCGTTTCCATGATGCCAAGCCAATCTTCGTTTTAATTGAAGACAAAGCACAATGCCATACGCATATAGTCGACGGCTGAGGATATAGCCGTTATAATGACACGATATCGTTCAAAATACATGTTGACGAACAGCAGATGCGTCTTGTTGGTGATTTGGAAGTAATACAGATTCGATGCGGCACCAAGTAGATCCAACTTGCGCGGAAAGACCACAGCCAAATGCTTCTCTCCCACATACTGGAACATGGCATAGTATAATCCCAGTACCATTATCGGATACAGTATCGGCAGCAGTAGAAAGAATAGCAGGCCGCATGTATAAGCGCATTTGAGTAGCGTCGGAAAGGGTAGCTGCTGTTGCCAAACATCGTACAGGTGCTCCACAAGAGGTTTCATATAATAAACCAAACGACCCGCCCACGATTTGTTTGCCCACTGAAAGTGATTACCATAAGAGAGAGGGAGAGAGAGAGAGAGAGATGGGGGTTCCGGGTTCCTTTAATCGGGGTTTTTAGAGCTTACGACTTTTCGCTTGTGCAATGGTTTCTTCCAGACCTTGTGCATTTTCACCGGCAATTTAGCTTTTATTTAATATCCAAAACTTAGCAGCAAAATTAATCAGCAAAAATTTAGTTTGTCGAAAGTTTTTTTTAAAATGCCTACTAGAAAATTCAACTTCTAGTATACAGCAGTCTGGATAATGATACAAAGATGATATGCCAATCAAATTTATTGCGAACTATAAAATAGTTTATAAAAATACAGTATTATAAAAGAAAATGAACTCGTCTCATGCAATTTGAAAGGAAAAACGTACAGTTTTGACTGCCATCATATTGTAAACTATTGACAGTTGAGTAGAATCACGATTCCAGGACTCCGATGCAGCAGGAGGCATCAGCACACCTTCGTCATAGTAGTTTGATTATGCTTCGCATCCGATCCGTAGTGCCTGTTTGAATTGTTTATAATGCACACGCTCCACATCAACAACAACAATAGCAACAATGAGTAGAAAACAGCACCAGCAGCAGCAGAAATCCAACATACAACATAAAAAAAAACGTTAATACTACTTCAAATGAGAGAAGAGAAGAGAAGAGTTCCAGTTCCAGTTGCCAATCCCCCAGTTTTTCAGTGCCAGCAGCCCGTTGTTCATTTCTCGAAATGTGTGGCTGCTTGTAACTCTGTGTGTGTGTGTATCTGTGTGCGTGTGTGTGTGTGTATGTCGGATCTCGGGCAGCTCAGGGCTCATCGTTTTGCGTTTGCGTTCGTTCGTCGAATGCCACGGTTGGCTGGAGGGTAGCTGGAAAGAGTATCAGGTTACCACAAAATGTGCGTGTGTTCTTTATTCGTTCGCCCCAGCGCCGTCGCCGTCGTCGTCGTCGTCGTCGACGCTGACGTTGACGTTGACGTCGTCGCAGCGCGTTATTCATTTTTATTCGTTTTATTGTACATTCTGTTTTTTTTTTTTTTTTTTTTTTTATTATGTATTTTGCGCTTTTGCCCGTCTCTGTCTCTGTCTCGCTTTTGTGATTGTGTTTGTTTTCTCTGCCAACACATATAGTATGTATATGTATATGTATACTCGTTCCTATATGGGTCTGTTTTCTGGAGTTCCGTGACGCATTTGCCCAGAGTTGAGTTTTTGCCGCCACTGATGGCGTTGATAATGATGTCGTTGGTGATGATGGACCGGCATGGAACTGAGACCTCAACCGAAGGCGCTTGCCTCTTCCATGCCCCTCCCTTCACGGAGGGTGTTTAAGCATGTGGGGTACGCGCATCGGGTGGGCTTGTGTCAAGTGATTTGCCCCCGACTATAATTAGAAAACGTTGCACCTTATCGTACATGAATGTGAAGTGTGCAATAAGCATATAAAGATTGCCTCTTAATTGACTGGCCCTTCAAGTTCCCAATGCCTCTGCCTTTGTCAGGAGTTCTCATTTCGCTGCTGCCCTGACACATTTTCCAAATGGCCGTGGCTCAATTTCTAGGGTTTCACTTGGTTTCCTCTTTGGGAACAAGTTGAAGTTCGGCTTCGAGTAGGCGCTGCATAAATGCCGTAAGCTGCTTAGGGTCTTAAAAGAGTGTTAAGGCTAACATAAAAGTGGAGAACAACAAGTTCACTGGTCAAGTGGCAGACCTGAAAATTGAATTTGTAGCTGTTATTGAATGAAAAATGAAATAATTCCCAGATGTGCTGGTGTATATCTTAAGTAACATTTAATTATAACATTGATTCTATTATTAAATCAACATGATTTTTATTATTTGTATTATCTACTCGGGCTGAGGAAAATTTCATTAAGATCAAGATCAGCCATCATCAGCTGTTCCATGCTTAGCAATCTTAAGCAAATTTACAGAAGAACAAGAATCAAAACAAATCAATAATATCAGTGTCAGCCAGTAGCGATAAGGAGGGGCTGCTTGACAGAGGCAGAGGCAGAGGGGTGGTCAGAACGACACATCATATGGTAGATCGTAGCAGGATTTCCAAGAAATTCCATTGCTAATAAAAATTATAAGCCAATAAATCGTAAAAACAAATAAACAGACACACACACACACACACACACACACACACACACACACATACATACACACAAAATGAAACGCTGTTTCACAAAAAACCAAACTGAACCCCAAGTCCAAGAGCTGGGGATCGCGATCGATCGAAGTCGAGGGAACCAGGGAACCAGGGAACCAGGGAAGCAGGGACCAGGGACCGGGGAACCAAGAAACGAACAGGTTGAGTTATCGCATTGCGCGATCGGTACACAAATCTCGAGACGTGTGCGCAGCAGGACACCCAACTAAACGGTGACCGGGCTGGGGCCCACAGACCCGTAAGAAGAATCTGAAAAGGTGTTGATCATAAATTATCATTTAATTTACGCATGTGTGTGGTGTTGTTGTTGCTGTATGTTGTTACTGCTGTTGCGGGTCCAACAGACGTCGAGACAGAGTCTCGAGTCTCGAGTCTCGGGACCTGAGCTTCGACTTCATCTAGTTGTAGTAGAGTTGTCCCTAAGCATTGTCCCATTGTCTACAACTATGTTTCGCTTTCGGTTTCGGTTTCAGTTTCGATTTTTGAACCCCTCCCCACCTCTCCCCTCCCCCTACATGCGGCTATACGTATGTATGAGTTCCGTGTAGATCTTAACGATTAACCCAAAAGTCATCGTTCTCATCGTTATAAAATATTTTATCTTATGGCCCCAAACAGTTGTTGTTGGTGGTTGGCGTGTGGCGCATTTTATGCTGGCTGCGCTTTGTTTTGACAGTTTTTAATAATTTTGTTGCTTTTTAATTGCATGCCACAGCAGATCCGTTGCCCGATAAGATTGCAGTCGCTCCTAAAGTGTCGAGCAGCTGCATTTTTGACCTCTTACTGACTTCTTTTTTAAGAGCAACTACATTTTTATATTTATTCTAGCCGGGTTTGAATCGATAGCGACTCGAATGCGGAATTACAACTCTTTGTATTGTGGGAATCGAACCTTGAACTCAACCCGATCCTAGACCCTAGTCTAGTTCTTCTGTTTGGCTTAAAGCACATGTTGTTGGTCTAATCAATTTCCTCCCTTTTATATATATCTCAACCATTATCACAATAGCATTCTTTACCGATCCCGATCCCGAACCCATTTGCATTCGTTTTCGCAGTTTTCGGGTAGCCCAGTTGGTCAAGCCCCACATAATCCGATCATGCATTATTGCCAAGCTAATGAATCTGCTTAATGCAGCTCCAGTAAGCAACAGCAACAGCAACAACAACGTTGACAAAAAGTGGCTTAAAACTACAAAAACAAAAATCAATTGAGCAAACAAGTAAAAATTAATTCCTCATCGGTGAGCAGTACCCCAAAAAAAATGTGTTCAAGAAGTTTCAGTCGGGACCACACACACACAGAGGCAGAGTTCCAAAGTCTTGGCCAGACACGGTTGTTGTTGTTGTTGTTGTCATCATTTTATATAAACTCTATGTGACATTCATGTATTGAGGGATTGTCCTTGGGGCGCAGCTACCGCGAAGGCTGCTTATATAAAACATAAATGTGTGTCTTTATTTTATAATGCAATCAGTTGAAAATACTATACTATATAGCTGAATATAGGAATATGCCTTAAATGTAGGCGCTGTCTCAATCTACTCTCTCTCTCTCTCTCTCTCTCTCTCTCTCTCTCTGCCCTGTCCGTGGCCGTGTTAATAAGTGTTGCAGTGAGCCAAAGACAGCAGCGAGCAAAGCCAACAACTATGAAATGCTGGTAACTTGATATCATTGTTTATATGCTGCTGCCCTTTGTTTGCTCCCCACTTTTGGCTCGGCTGGTTGACTGGATGGCTGCAGGGCTGACTAGGGACAGGGACAGGGCCAGGGCCAGGAATGGGCATAGGCATGGGCTTGCGCTTGGGCTACTCCAACAACATTTCAGCCATTTCTCATTTTGAGGTTAGCTTTGTGTTTGTTTGCTCAGCCTGTTTGCATATAGATCTGTGTTTGTACTATTTTTGGGTGGGTTTCCTTCCTCCATTGGTGCCATCATTATCGATTTTGTTTGGCAGCAAACAAACGCCAATTGACTGCTCTTTAAATTCTATTTGGCACATTCCAATTTAATGGCAATTTCGATTTAAACATGTTAGCTTAATTTAGGAACACCAAATTTGCCAGTGGCTAAGATATAGCGGGCAGATGGAGAAACGCATTTAAGTCTGGTTTAAGAGTTAACTTTTAAGAGACTATAAATTATGCTGAACGTAAATATAAAGTCACCTCCATTCGTTATAAATCAATCAATCAAAAAAGCATCTATTTAAAATCTCTAAAATTAATCAAACTCTTTTATCTGCCTCTAGACCTTATAGTCTTAAAATATGACCAGATATTGGACATACTGAGATTATGTCGAACATTTATCTATAAACCATTTATATGCTGGGAATATACGTATTGTATATATTCGCTCAATCTTTTAACAAGCATTGTATACAAGATGATCATAATAGAATTTGATGATGATAATTTGATTTGGCATATCTCTTATTAAGTGCAACATATCAAAGAACTGCTCACAAGCCCACCCCCCACGAATCGGCCAAGTGCTCCCCAGTCACCAGATCCGATGCAAAATGGATAGCATGGCAATTATGAAGCGCTGCAAGTGGCTCTGGCTGCTCTGACTGCTCTGACTGCAAATGTAGATGGATGCGAGTAGAATCTAGAATTACAATTACACGTAATGCCGCCAATGGTCCCAAGAACAGCTGGGCTGCCGAGGCGAGATGCCGCCAAGTCTGCGCCTGATGCTCCTGCGACTGCGATTCCGATTGCGATTGCGCCGTATGTGGCCTCGGCTGGCAGCATACCAGGGTCTGCAACTGGGTTTTCAGGCTCGGCTCGAATTGCGCGCGAGTCAGCAAATAACTTGGCATGGATTGAGGAGGATGGAGGAGGAGGAGGTGGCTGAGTCTGCAGATCGTTCCCAATGATCTCTGGCCACAAATTTGTCGAGTGTGCGCTTAAATGTTTTGCATGGCATTGCAACCGGGGCACCCTTGTCGCCACAGTCGCCGCTTGTCGAAGTTGTAGTCATCAATTCTGAAAGAAAAAAGCGAAAATAAAAAAAAAGAACTGGTTCTGGTTCTGGTTGCGCTTCGTTTGCAATTGAGATTAACACACTCTCTCGCACACTGGACCGAGATAATGTCAGTTGCTCGAGTTGCTCGAGTTTCAAATGCGCCTTCTTATCGGCAACAGCCAGCGGAATTAGCCATTAAAATGTCAGGACAGTTTAGCACTAACAAATTGAACAACAGAAATATATGTGCATGTGTGTGTGTGTGTGTGTGTGTGTGTGTTTGTGTTTATGTTCTCAATTCCCAGCGGTGTCTGGAATTGGGCCAGCAATGAGAGCTGCGCTCTTGCACCCCCTGTCCTGTCCCCGTCGCAACGGCCAAACAGTGGCGATAAAAACAACACTTGAAAGTCATTTACAGAATCAGCCGCAAATAATAAAAGTCAAGCTGCTTAACTTTCGATCAAAGGTGCGAGCGAGATGGATATGCATGCAAGTACGGACGACAGGCGAGCACGCACGCACACACTCTCACAGCTCAAATAACAGTAATCAGATGCGACGGCGCTCTGGGGGAATGCACTGAGCTGCCCCTCCTCTCTCTCTCTATCACTCTCTCGCCTGCTTACGTTTATTTGTATGGCTGTGTGGGTGTGTTGCGACACCTTTTGTACGTGTACGCTGTGCTGCTCGCACTCATGGCTGCTGGCCGCATATGAAACTGAAACCATTTATAGAAATGCTCGGCGTTGAGTGCGTAAAAATACTCAAGCAGACAATTTCCTTCCGGTTTTATTTTCAATTGCCCGCCCTGTCATTTGTCATTTGTTTATAAATATATGTGCATACACAACTGATGCATGTGTTATTGTTGCACACAGTAAATTAGTTACAGCAATTGACACATTTTAATTTAAACGATGCTGACGGCTCTAACATCTGTTTTAGCAACTGAAGTCGACCGTCGGGAATTGGAGAGTAAGGAGTGAAATTAATTTATACAGCAGCATTATTATGTCATTTGTTGTTTGTTTGTTTGCCTGTTTGCTTGTTGTTGTTGTTGTTGTTGTTGAGTTGCGACAGCAGGCGATATAATTTGGGAATTTTTAAGAATAGCTTTATTACATTTTATACAAACTTCATTTGTATTAAAATGGTTCTTGAGGTTATACTAAACTTAAAAGGCTATAAATCTTGTTTCAGCAAGTCATATTTTACTATATATTATGATACTCTATATTATACTACATTTTAAATATATATGCTATATATGTATCCATAAAAAGGATATATAACAGAAGAAATATGTAGTAGTTGCAGCTTCCCAGCTTAACTTATATTATTTTATTCAGTTAAATTGAATTTGAGATAGTTGAGTTAAAATTGATTGAAATCTTTATAATTTTAGTGGCTCCACGGACAAACAACACTTGGACTCATCCAGCGATTCTGAAATGGAGGGCAACATGCTGTCCAGTCAAAGCGCACAACAACAGCAGCAACATGCTGCCGCCCCGCATCACTCGCATCACTCACAGCAGCAGCAGCAGCAGCAACAGCAGCAGCAGCAACAGCAGCAATCGCCCAGCAGCAGCAGTAATAACAACAGCAATGGCAACAGCAACAGCTTGCACCAGCATCAACATCAGCATCAGCAACTGCAACATGTTGCTGCCGAGCAAAGCCTGCAGCACCATCAGCAGCATCAGCAACACGCCGCTGCCAGTGCGGCGGCAGCGGCCAGCAAAAGCAGCGCCGCAGCGGCAGCAGTTGCTGTTGCCGCCTCACAAATGCCGCCCCTCTCCGCCGCCGTTGCCTACTCGCATCTGCACAGCGTGATGGGCACCATGCCCATGTACGATATGGGCGAGTATCAGCACTTATGATTCTAGTTGGAGGCTGCTGCTGCCGCCAGCAGTAGCAATAGCCACTGCAACAACAACTTTAGCAGCAGCAGCAGCAGCAGCAACAACATCACCGGCAGCAGCAACATGGCCTGCGAATGGCCAGCAATGTTGCGTCAACGCCAGCAGCGCAGCCTGCAGCAGCAGCAGCAGCAGCATCCGGAAAGCTTTTACTTCTGAAGCAGCAATAATTGAGAACAACGCATCCTCGAAGACAATTCGTGTTTAGCAAGATAGCAACCGCAACAGCAACCAGCAACCAGCAACGAGCAACCAGCAACAAATTTTAATTAATTATCAAATAGCAGCACTTTGCGCATTTTTCAATATCAGCTAAACATACAGACAGACAGACAGGCAGAAAGAGATAGATAGATATATATCGCAGCATTATCTCTAGCTAATTCTCACTTAGTAAAAAAAAATAATAAATGGTTTACTTAAACTACATTGATCTGTGTAAATAGCTAGGCTTTAGTTTAAGAGCGGTCGGGTCTGGGAACGGGTCTGAGTATATCTATTATCAATAGATGGGTTTAGTTGGATGTATAGATATAGATGAATGTTTGGCCGTCCTCTGCTCAACCGCAAATGCAAATCAAATCGAAATGTGCAAAAATTATATATACATATACAAAATCTATTAAATTATTTTCAATGTAATTATAATGATTATTTTTAAATATATGAAAAATATAAATACCTACAACGAACTGATCTTTAAACCAGGCACTCAATATTTTTTTATGGCTTGCATCTAAGAACAAATCGTATTGCAGTTTTTAATTAAAATTTATAAAATTATTTTCAACCTTTATGTAATTGTTAACATGTAAACTAACTGTAGTTAATGAGTGATATAGACATTTTCTGTGCACACCCATTAGCCAAAACTGACCGCAACAACTAACAGACGGCACTAATCCGCGGCGACAGGTAAACCCGCTAATGCTAATGGCCAGTGGGTAATGTGGGTAATGTGGGTAATGGGCTCAGGCGTCTGTCTCTTTGCGCGTGTCTCTCACGCACGTCCCACAGACACGCGCCTCTCACTCAATCTCAGCCACAATGCTCAACCTGCTACTTACTCTCATCCTGGTCGCGACGCATGTAATGAGCATGTTAATGGCAACAACGTCTGCCTTTTTTTGTTTTGGTGGTGATCCTTCCACACCACCTGGCAACGGTCACGACTGGAGGGCGGCGCTTGGCAACCAGCAATGCGCAATGTTACCATGGCCGGGGTCCGGAAACCTGCAGCCCGCACGCGATTGCCGTCTGGGGGTGGCTGCTGTCTGACTGGCTGACTGACTGACTGGGCGACTGGGTGACTTGCGAGCTCTCTTTGATTTGCTGATTGATACTGTAGTTATATATGTTGCAGACTCCCTCGCCCCAGCCACCTCCCTCCCCACTCGTTGTCCGGGAAACACACACACACACACGTGTCTGACGGAGACGGTGTCTCTGATTGAGGCTGCGTATCCGGTTACACAATATTTTGACTTCTTTTATCTTACCAGCACCATATTGTGAATAATTTAATTAACGGCATTAAATTGTACGATTTTTAGAATAATTTAAGAATAGGATGCGACTCAACAAATGTAATGACAACAATTTTAGCATACGAAGTTCCCAAGACCCCAAAAATACCCTTTCTAGACTTCAAACTGTCATAACTTTGCCAAAACTGAACCGATCTTCAATCCCGAGGCCTTTTTAGTCAAGATTTGTCATCTTTAACAATTTTAAACTTAAAGTTGAGAAACTATATATTTTCGGATTTCTTGTCATGAATCATGACAACAATTGAGATATGTGAAGTTCCCCAAGACCCTCAAAATACGCTTCCTAGACTTCAAACTGCCATAACTTTGCCAAAACTGAACCGATCTTCAATCCCAAGACCATTTTGATCATCTACATTAATTATACATTTAAAGATGATGATCGTGTTTTTTTTTTGTATATTTTTACAATCACAGCACAGTTTAATAGACCCATTTCGATATTCTTCGGTTTAAAATGTCAAGTACGCCCTGATTACTTTGCAATGCTATTGACATCGACTTCTATACAAATGAAGAATAAATCTTTTTTGTTATTGCCCACTTATCACTTATCATAACTCTCTTAAATGCCAAAGAATGAGCTGCTTACCTGCTCCAAAAGCCAAGGGAACGCCTCCTAACACATACGCTGGCCGAGAACAGAAGACGCATCTCGACGGCTGCTGAGCTGCTTCCACGAAAGTGACAATATAAGGGGATTACAATTAAACAATGTTCAAAACAGAATAGACACACATGGAAAACGGGACTCAATGAGCATTTATGAATTTGCCACAAAAATCAGATTAAGTGCATGGTCGGTTCCTGTTCTCCTAATCTGTCAGCGCCTGTCAACGTTTCACGTCTAACAAAGAGAAGCTTAGATGCAAAGATAAACGCCTGTCTTTTTGGAATATAAATATAATTTAGATTTACAAATTCAAATACAATACTATCAAGCGATATCATTTGCGCCCGCGGCGACCACTTCGATTAGAACTGGATGGCGCTGGTGCCTCCTCGGAGTCTTCGTCTGAGTCGGACGAGGAAGTCACGATCTTGCGTCGCTGTTGCTTCTGCTGCGCAGCCCCACGACGTGGAGCGGGCTCCTCATCACCATCGGAACTTTCAGAGCTTTCCTCCTCGGAGCTGCTTTCCTGACGCACATTTCGTCCACCACGTCTGGTGGTGTTTGCAGCGCCTCTGGCTGCTGTCCGGCCGCGTTGTGATTTGGTCGATGATTTCGCTGTTTTGGTTCTGTTGCCACGCGTCTCCTGCGATCCCTCGGACTGAGGATTGGCGCCCACTTCAGCAACCTGGAGGCATTCGTTGAGGCGTGTCTCAAATTCGGTGACGACCGCTTTGAGTTCCGGCTTGGCCAGCTTGGAAGTGTTGTTGATAATCAGCTTGAAGGACTGATAGACCTCATCTACCTGCACCTTATCCCGGAAGTGTTGCACATTGTCAATCAGCTTCTTTATGGATCTCTCATTGTAGCTAAGCAATCCCAGGCAGTAGGCAATGTCACGCCATTGACGCTCCACGCGAGTAACTGGGAAGCGTAGGCAGAGCTTCTCCACTAGCGTCTCGATCTGTCGATCCTTTTGTATGAGTCCCAGTATGTAGCGCATGATGGTGCGATACTTATCCTCCTCCAGGTGAAGATTAGTGTCGCCCAACTTGGATATAATGTCAGGCAGCACATTGTACAATATATTCGATTTGTTGGCAATCTCCTTGAAGAACTGTTGTGTTATATTCCGGATCTCGTCGCTCTCGTCGACAATGCACAGCGCCAGATCGGCAATCTGGCCCTTGACGCGTATCATTTCGTGCAGGATGAGATGCGATAGCATCTTGACGGCAGTCAGGCGCAGCTCGGTGTCCTTCTCATGCAGCTGGGAGTAGAAGTGCCCCGTCCAGGGCTCAATGATGTTTGGGAAACGAAAGGTCAGATCGGAGAGACCCACCACCGTATTGCACTTGATCTTCAAGTTTTTGGTCATACTGAGAATGTTCATGAGGAACGACATGTTCGACTCGCAGAACTTGGACGAGACAGTCATCAGGCGCGCCAGCGTCAGAGTGGCTGCCTGCTGCAGCTTCTGATCCCGATACTCTCCGGGCCGCTTGCATATATCAATGATAATTGGATAGAGCTTGGACATCAGCGCATGCGGCTCATACAGCAGCATGTCCTCGCAAATGGCATTGATCTCCTCGGCTATGTTATCCTCCGCCGTGGCGCCAACCAAATCATCATCCGGCTCCTGCTGCGGCTCCGCAGCGATGCCGGACAGACGTTTCCTCACCTCCATGGCGGAGACGTTCATAGTCTGGCGACGCACTGCGTTTCCCGCATCCTTTTTGTTCTTCTTCTCTTCGAGGGCCGTCAGCTCTTCGCGATATTTCATATTATTGTAGACATCCATGTCGAGGAAAATCATCTCCTTAATGACCATAAAGCCCACGCAGAAGACAAATCTTGAAACCAAATAAACAGGCATTTGAGCCTGTTGTGTTGGTGTCTGTGCCTGCGACTGCATCTGCGTCTGTGTCATGGGTAGAGGCTGTGAGTAGGGAATGTCTGTGGTCTGCGTCAACAGTGGCTCCTCAGTGGGTGCTTCCACCAGCCAATGATCATTGAAGCGTCCAATTAGCTCGGCTATAATACTCTGGGCCAGCTCATCCGGCGCCTGGCACATGCGATAGTAATACTCAAACAGACTCATCGCCAGCCCATCGAAGTCAGGCAGTTGGGGATGAAAGAAAAACTGAAGAAACAGGCCCGTAATCTGCTGCACGAATTTGGCATCGGTAGCGCAGCGTTTGTAGTACTTGGAGTTGTTGTTATTATCGATGCTGTTGACCAGCAGCTGTAAGCAGCTAGTAAAGATGCGTGGGTCCTGTTTCACACGCTCCCCCGTCGCAATGTCCTCGATGATGGCGCGATTGGCCGAGGCAATGGTTGACTTGGCCTGTGAGGCCATAATTAGCAGCTGCAGAGCTAGGCGGGATTCATCTTTCGTGGTACCCTCCAACTTGAGAGTAAAGCGTTCGTATAGCACCTGGATTATGAGCGCACCGATGTCCTCGCTTTCCACCCATTCGCCCATTAGCGTCTCCATGGCCGTGTAGTGGCCGTATTCGACTTCGGACAAAAACTTGGACAGGTTTTGCACCACCTTGATGGCATGCGTCCGTCCCATTGCATCCGTGGTGAAGAGCACCTTACGATACGCATTGGAAACAGCATCTCGCTTCTCCTTGTCCGACGACCACACCAGATTCAACATGCGCTGCATGCCCTTCTCTGTGCCGCATATGCCAAAGAGATAGCCCGTGGTGAAGAGATCCACTGCCTCGAAGACGTCCGTATTCGTTTTGGACAGCAACATTTCGAGTATTTTCGGCATAGCGCAGCTTGCCACAAGCGAGAACTCAATGCTATCCTTGAGAAACCCAACTGTTTTTATTTGCTTCAGCATTTGCTCGCTCTATATTAGTGGAGGGCAAGGATTAGATCTGCAGCATATTTAATTAAATACTACTAATACTTACACTATCTCTGCAGCCGTTCGCTAGGGAGAGGAAAGTCTTGAATAGCGCCAAAAAGTACACACAACGCTCCTCCGGCTTCAGCAATTGGCTGCGGGTAAGGATTCGAATAGATATTCAAGAAAATGCTTTATTTAATAGGTGTGTTTAGGCACTCACCTCAGATCCTCATTGCCCGCCATATAGTCCGCTTTGCGCACCAGCACTGTTGCGTCCTTGTAGTTCTTTTCTAAAAGCAGCGGCAAAATCTTCTGGACCAACAGCTCGTACTCCTCCTCCTTGTCAAACTGCAGCTCTGGAACTGGAGAGAAATTTGAATGGAGCTATAATTAATGATACACAATCAGATATATTAAAACAAAGTATACTTACATTCCCTAAGTTGTTGCTCGATAATGGGCAATAGTTCTGGGGTTACGGATTCCCATTGCTCCTCGAGCTTTTCGGCCTCCTTGCGCTCCTCGGCTATCACGACGTCCAACTGTTCCATAACCTCCACTTCCTTCTTGTGCTTATTAGTCAGCTCGTCAAGCGTTAGCTTCCCCGAATACGGATTGTTTTCGAGAAACGCCTTGATTAACTGTATGGCTGACTTGCGCACCATGGAACTCTTATCCTCCAGCCGCGACACTGCCTCGCGCATCACTTTGATCAGATAGCTGAGAGGTATGGCGTGCTGCTCTTTCAGATGATGCCAGATGTGCAACACCTTGGATCGGACATGAGCTGATATGTCATTAACATGGGCCAGCAAATTGTCGAGAAACTCATTGCGCGCTTCCTTCAAATCATCCTCGAGCTCCTCAGAGGTCAGCTCGCCGACCACCGCATTGCCCATGATCTGCAGCACACAGTTGCGCAACACATGGGACTCGCAGTCGAGCATCTCGTCACCCAGTTCGGATAGATGTGGTATCATCAGCTTGGGCGCAATGCCCGAGAACTCGGCGAGAAAATTGGAAAAGTTTCGCGAAACTGCCGTATCCGATGTGTCCAGTGTGAGGGCCTCCACCACATCCTTCAGCAGTATCGAGAAGACTGTCGTAATGCCGTATTCCTCGTAGAGCAGCAAAATGCCGTTTGCCACAGATGCTGCAGCGTGTTCCGTGCTTCGCAGGATTTGCAAGATGCGTGCCGGAAATGTAATGGCATGATTGTAACGCTTGATGGCGATGCCAAAGATTTGAAAGAGCGTATCGATGACATGTCGATTGTCCGGCCTCGGAGTCACCACCTCCAATGTACGATAGCAAATATCGCACATCATGCTGCAAGTTGGGAGTTGTCAAGATTATATTATTATTAGTATGTGATATCAACTGAGGCCTTTGGCTGAGACATTGACAACAGACCAGGCTAGACCTGGGAATCGAACCCGGTTTATAATAATGATCAATAGAAGGATACAATTTAATACTAACGTAACAAAATTCTCCTCTGCGACGGGTGGACTCCAGAGTTTCTCCAAGGGACATTGCAACACATTGTAGAGTTGCACTAGAAACTTGCCACGCTTCACATCCCAATCGGGATACTGTTCCAGCGCGTCTGGCTGCTTGGTCCGCTTTTTGTGCTGATTCAGCTGCTGATCCCGCATCAATTGCTGGACAACAACATCGATGCGCTTTACTATATTGACAAACAAATACAGCGTCATTTTGGTCAGATTCAAATAGCGCACACGATCCTGCGATGAGGGTGGTTCGGTGGTGGTTAAAAGAGGCACCAGTTGTGTTCCCAATCTATCCACGGTGAGGTAGAGAAGATCAAAGGCGCGCATAAGATTTCTAACGGCAGCAGCATCATTTGCAGTAGTTTCTATGATCGAATAGTAGACGTCGAAGTGTTCGAATATATAGAAGGGATCACGCTGATGCACCTTTGTTTTACATGCTGCAAATAAAAGTTGGAAAGTTTGCTTTTATTTATTTGTTCTTTTATTATTATTATTATTACTATTATTGTTTATAGCATAAACATCAATTTAACTTGGAAAAAAGATTTGGCTACGAAGACTATGGCTATGACTTTAACAACAGCCACACACTGTGCCTGGGATTCGAACTCGGATACTCTTCATGATGTTTTATTTTTTAACTGTACTCAAATTTTATAGTTTGAATTGCAGGCGCGGGTTTGAATTGAGCGTTCAACAAATAACTGTTCACTTACCAAGTAATTGATCGGGTATTTCATTGGGTGCATATATCTGCTGTACATAGAACTGATCGCCGCGTGAATTGAGCAAGTCATTGTTTGTTAGCGGCAATATAAACTGAAAGTCGTGTGTTTCTTCCATTTTAAAACCGTTTGATTGAAAAGCGACGCTTGTTGTTTTGTTGCTTAGAGATGGACGCCGCTTCAATTCACAAACAGTCTGGCAACGCTATTTATCGATGACAATCGATGACAGTTGACTATCGTATCGAAGAGTGTGTTAAACGGCGCACGTTGTTAAAAGGAATTTAATTTAATATTTACGATCATGCAAACGGAAAGCAATGGAAAACGTAAACGACCCAAAAAGAAGGGCAGTCGATTTATGCGCAATGCCAAAGGCTTTGCCAAGCAGGGAATTTTCGGACGCGGCACCCACATAGACGATGAGCAGTTTAATTATTTTATAAACATTTTGGATGCAATGAAAGCGGGTTTGGAAGATGTCGAGGAGCGGGGTAAGCGATAGTTGTTGTCCAATAAAAAGCGTTATTCTATATACTGTTATTTCCATTAGTCAACATGGCCAACAATGTGTTTGAGCAGACAGTGGATCAGGAGATTCATTTGGCATCCAATCAAATTGTGTCAAAAGCGCTGGAGTCTCTCATTGGCTTCGTGGATGCTGCGCAGCTGGAGCGGTACTTTGGCAAATTTGGTGACAATCTGCGTCCCATGTGCTCCGATCGTTTCGCCTCCCACGTGCTGCAAAAAATGCTGGAAATAGCCTTCCTGCGGGGATTGGGTCAAGCAGCAGCGCTGGAAACCTCTGAAGCCGATGGTTCAGCACCAGCTAAGCGGGCCAAACCCGATGTCGTACAGGTCGAGGAGGAGTACAATCTGGAGACCGAATTCAGCGATGCGCACCGGGAACAGTGCAGGCAATTTGTGCTACGCATTTCGAAGTTCATGCTAAACAATCTGGAGGACTTTGTGTGGGATGCGTGCGCAACACATATTATGCGCACGGCCATACTCTGCCTGGTTGGCATGCATGTGCCCAAGATTGCTTTTGAGAAAGGTGGCGCGGAGCTGGCCAAGCATCGACGACTCTACGCGGTGCCAGAGGAGTGGCATGAGGTCATGAAAGAGTTTCCACAGCGCCTGGAAATGTGGCCACAGTTTGTGGACTTTCCCTACCAGGAGCATTCCTCAGCGTTACTAGGTGTCATATGCCTATCGCTTAGCGTCGTCGACAAGAGCATGTTGAAGCATTTTGGAAAGAAAGTCTTGGTGCTGAGTTTGCTTCAGCGCAATGATGCGACGAACGATGAAAATAACGAGTCCAAGGATACTAACACTGAAATGAAAGACGACGAGGTTAATGATGTGGCTGTAGATGCTAATGAAAAGGAATCGGGAACAGAGGAGGCAGCCCCAGCTGAGCCGGAGGTGGTGCTGCCCAAAGTCTTTCACTACCAGTGTGCCGTGATCCTGCTCGAGACGCTGCTGAGCGTGGCAGGCGCCAAGCTGCTGATCCAGCTCTATGACATGCTCTTTAAAGGTCGCATTGCCCACCTGGCGCAGCAGCAGCAAACCAACTTTTCGGTGCAGCGTCTGCTGCAGCACCTGAAGGAGGTGCCCGCTTTTGAGGAGGTCTTCACTGAGTTGCAGCCTCAGACGGAGCAGCTGCTCAAAATGGGCCACACCGGCGTTGTATCCGGCCTGAGCGCCGCCTGTCTGCGTTTGGGCGCTAAACAGGCACAGATGATAGCCGCACTTCAGAGCGCTTTACACGTTGCCGGCGACAAGGAGAAATCCAAGATGTTTTTCAACTGCCTTCTGAAACTGAAGCCACACGAGCTGCTCGCCGACGATCAGTCGGGCTTTGTGCATCTGCATGGCTCGCTGATCGCCCAACATGTGCTGCAGTTCAACAAGCCCATCTTTCTGGTCAACTGTATCCTGGATCTGCCCGCTGAGAAGCTGGCTCAGATCTTTGCCACACCAAATGGCTCGCACATTGTCGATGCGTTCCTCCAGAGCAAATACATTGGCGAGAAATCACGTGAAAGGCTCATCCGTCAGTTGGATGGCTTCTATGTGGACTTGGCCCTCACCCGGCATGGCTCACGCGTCCTCGAGCAGTGCTTCAAGGCGGCACAAGAAGCACACAAGCTGCGTATTGGCAAGGAGCTGACCAGTAAAGCCAACATGATGAAAGGCTCACCCTTTGGCCGACTCATCTACACCAAATATCGCTTGGAGACCTACAAACTGTCGCCCAGTCAGTGGCAGGCCAGTCTGGGACAACTGCAGCAGGAGGCGGAGAAACCAGATCTGACGAAAAAACGGCCAGCAAAAACAGCAAATGAGTTATTTAAGGATATACTTAGCTAGTGTGTCAGCTCTTTAATATTAGAAAATATATATACTACTTAGTATGTACGTAATAAATACATTTTTCAATTGTATAACTACAATATCAAGCAAACTATAGGACGCACATGTTGCAACAATTAAAACGTGTGTAGGACCTTTAACAATAATGTCAATCGCAGCTTATAGTATTGTAAACAAATATTCTTATCGCTGACCATTTATCAGCTGAATGGTCGGTCGGCCAAGTCAAGCCCCAAAACCAGCTGATAGCTCAGTTTCGCTTTTCGTTTCAACGGCAGCATGTGGCTAATCCAATTGACGCTCGTCTGTTGCCTCATCGGCACCTCGCTGTCATTTGGCGACGAGGCCATCTTTGAGGACGAGGACATTTACAATCAGGCGCTGCCTCCGGTGCCGCATACGGGCCTCACAGCGCCCGGCACCAAATGGTGCGGACCCGGCAATACGGCGGCCAATTACGATGATCTCGGCCGGGAGCGTGAAACGGATAAATGCTGTCGGGCGCACGATCATTGTGATGAGATTATCGAGTCGCACAGCTCACTACATGGACTGCCCAACAATACAGACTGGTTTCCCATGTAAGTAGGGCCTAGGAAAATACAATAGATTGTCCGACTTCTAACAGATTATCTCCTTTCAGTCTGAAGTGCCAATGCGAACAGCAGTTCATCAACTGCCTGCAGGCCGTTAACAGCATGACATCCAACACTCTCGGTCGCATCTACTATGCAACACGCAGCAGATGCTTTGCGGAGGGTTATCCCACCGAAGGATGCAAACAGTACCAGCAAGGAACCATTCGCCGGCGATGCATTCGATATAATGTGAACAAGAGAGCAGGCAAACTCTGGCAGTTCTATGACATGCCATTCTATACAACTGCTGCGGCGCTACTAGCAAAATCTTGACCTTGAGAGCTTTAATCTTTAATCAGCAATTAGAGCTTGCAGAAACTGGAATCGTCATTTTCAAAACACGCCGTTTCGGTATACAATTTTATATAATTATATTAATAAGCTTATCTCGCACATACGCATCAATTCAATCTAGCTACTGTTTCACTTCAGTGGGATGTGTGTAGAAGGCCAGGTCATAGAACTGCCAGCGACCGGGCTGAGACAGATCCTCGCTGTAGCTGAGGCAGCGCTTCTTAAAGAGGTCCCACTGATGCTCCTGACAGGACATGGTGGGCGGGCCATAGGCAAAGCAAACATTCGTTGTGCTGTAATAGATACGACCCAAGGCAGCCGACTCCATGTTGTGCAACGAGCTGAGGCACTGACGAAATGCCGATTCGCAGGCGCAGGAGAAGCTATTGGTGACCAATCAATCACTAAATACTTTTAATTTGCACTAATCTGCACTCACATGGGAAAGACGCCTTCATTGGCCAGACCGTAACGTTTTTGCTGAGCTGGTATCTTCTCCTCACAGTTATCATGTGCCCGACAGCACGTATCCAGCTCTGCATCAGTGCCCAGATCGTTGTAGTTGTCGGCTATGTTGCCGGGTCCGCACCATTTTGTGCCGGGCACTGTTATGCCCAGACCATGTGCACAAGCAATCAGCGCCGCCATGGCTAGTATAAAATACTGAGCACTCATGTTCAGTTCGAGGGCAAAAGTTCTACTAATCTAAGGGGAAATCCGTGAGTCCAAATTGAGCTGAAAAATCAAATTGGTTGTCTGTGATGCTGTTCGAATACTGATTAAGCTTAATTAATAAATTTGATGGGTTGACAATTATATTGTTATCTATAAAAAGTATATATAAAAGTATATTTTAAAGATTGATTAGCTCATAAATAACAATAGTAAGCACAAGGGAGGCGATTAATACTCTTATAATATCCACATTAGTCATATCGTTCGTCAATTATATTCTAAATTAATATTCAATTTTATATATGTACCCAATATATATAAATATATATATATTCAATTAAATTAGTTTAAATTTCGCTTTTCTGGCGATTCTGCATCACCTGGCGAAGCTGTGGAAAGGTGCTCTTCGTCTGTGGCGGATGGAGACGGGCACATAGCACTGTGAACGGCTCGTACAGCGAGGGTCGTTCCATAACATTGACAGTATAGTGCTTAATGCGTTCCCGTTGACACCAGTTATTCGCTCGATCCATTATCGATTCCACGGGAATTGGCGTCGTTGGCGGAGTATCCTTTTTGCTGCGTGCCCGGACATTCGCCAATACAATAACGGGCAGTTCCTTCTTTTCCTTATACTTGTCTATATCTGTCTTGATATCCGCTAGCATATCTAAGCTACGTGGATCCGTGGGATCGTAGACGAGCACAAAAGCATCCGGGAATTGTAAATAATGACGCGGCAGCTGAGCCGCTTGTTCGCCTTGTAGTCCGGCAGTATCGTAGATCCGTAGTGTTTCCCGTGCACCGCCACGTCCTGTGTCCACACTCGCCACATATATATCCTCGATTGTTGGATGCAGTTCCTTAAAAAAGTTCATATTTTGTTTACATTTGAGAACCAAAGTGGAGAATTTTTGTGACCCACTTACAGTTTCAGTGTTAATGTTTCCATATACCAATTGCTCGATTAGTGCTGTTTTTCCCACATTTTTCATGCCACACACCAGCACTTTGCCAACTTTACCAATTTTCGCATTAAGCATTTCTACAAATCAAAACAAGGCAAGTAAATAATACAAAAAAGTGTGTCTACACTTTCTCAACTTTCGCTTAGCGTTGCCACCAGTCGCGAAACTAAGAATTTCTGTATATCGATAGCTTATTTCGATGAAACCTGCGTATCAGTAGTTCGCGCCAATTGATAATTTAAAAATCTGAAGATTTTAAAAGTTGCAACAGATAGAGAGAGTAGTATTACAGTCTGCTGAACGTCCTGATCAAGAATAGTGTATATATATTTATTTTACTTATACCATTTTATAAAATTGTCATCTTATTTCTTAAGCCTATATTACAAATTTGTTCTTATATAGCAATATGCCACACACGGCTACTACGACCAACGCAGCTGGAATTTTAATTTTCTTAAATGTATGCGAGTCTTGAAGACAATATCCCAGATGGGACTGCTTATGCCATATCCGAGATCTTGATGGGCAAAATGATGCTGATAATGATACCTCTTCATTTCGTATAGATGATGACCTGCCGATGGGCTGCCGTAATGCAAATAATAATGTATCATGTCATAGCACAAGTAGCCTATTAGAGCACCCGAAAGAACCAAACGTGGATGGTGATTTTGTAGAATAAAACTCAGCGGCGTATAAATAGCGGCAGCAAGCACGACTCCTGGCAAGGGAGGGAACACAAGCCGCATCGGATCAAACGGCACTTTGTGATGAAGTCCATGTATCATAAAGTGAAGTGTGCAAGGCCAAGGTCCACTGTCGCTCGTCAACTTGACATGAAAGACCCAACGGTGCAGTGTATACTCCAGCAACGTCCAGAGGATCACTCCAAACAGAATATGACTGAATAATACTGAAAACTGTTTAAAATAATTATGTTAAGTAAATCTTTACATGTTTTATGTATTTGGCACACTTACTCCCTTCATATTGTGCGAGTTGTCTTGAAACTCCTGCCATCCGCAAGCAATGATAGCTGGGATCCAAAATGTTGGTACAACCCACCATGGAGTCTTCGTGCACATTTCCAGATACCAAGGACCAAACAAGCGCAGCGGTCTGTCTACTGGTTTATGCACCCATTCATCGTAATGTTTTGTTATTTTGCCAATTTGTGGCAGCATCGCCTTTGACCAGTCCACAAGGTGCTGCAAATTCAAAAAACAGAAAATCCCGTTAGCTTATTGTACTTTTAACTTGTAAATATATTTAAAGGGTGGCAGCTCTTCGTACAATGTCGATTATCAGCCTATCGATACACAAGAAAAACCATAACAAGTTGGCGTCTCTACATTTTACTTCAAAGTTTTGATTTGAACCGGCTGATTTCCTTCATTCCGTTTTTGTACGCTGACAATCACGGCAATATTTAAATTCCAAATAAATTGTATTCAACACTAAAATACGAATCCAAGTTCCAGCGTTAACATGTCCAACACATCAATACGCCCAATACCAACATTGAAAGGAATGTTTACAGTGCCGCGTAAGTATTCATTTTTTCTTAACAGCCATGGCAACCGGGAAGTTAATGTTTATGGTGCTTATAGGTGTCACACAGGGACGAAATTTTCTTAAGGAAAACAAAAAGAGTTTGCGCTCACTGGAGAAGGCAACGACCGAGAAGCTTGCGGCTAAAGAACCCGTTCGTCCCAAATGGATGCCACCACTGCGACGCACTTCATCCGAGGTACGAGAACATGATACAAAGCGTTGTTCAACGGACAGAATGTCGGCGTCCAAGCGCCCTGAGAACGCGGTCTGTCTGTTGCGCAGCCACAGCAACTCGCGCTCACAGCATAGCCTGGAAGTGCCACAACCGGACGAGTACTTCTCACAGCCTGAGAGACGTGAACCACAAAAACCACAAAAGGAGAAGCAAGTTCTCCCCGCATCGCAACCGATGCAACAAACAACATCGGGACGCTGTCAGTCCTGTGGCACTGATCGCAGCTCCACAAGCATCGGCATACAGACTGAGGACATAATGGATCAGCTATATCTGGCCAATGCCTTAAAAAGGTTCATTTAACAATCATCAAATACTACTAGTACTAACATATTTTACTCAACAGATGCAACGTTGATAGTAAGACAATTTTAAGTGAGGGACTCATTGATCCAGGAGCTGATTACGATGACAACTATGGCAGCTACAGTCAGTACAATGATGATGAGCAGCCACTGTCTGCCCGCTCCAATACACAGAACAAACGCAGCCAGTTTAATATGGATGACAACGAATTGATGCCTCTGCCAGGGATGGAAAATTTAGCTATGGATAATATGGACGATGAGGAAGCACCATTGAGTGCCCGCAGTCGCGATACAATTAATACAGTGGCTACAAATGCTACCACCAAGTCAAAGCGCCGCGATTACAAGCTGGGCTGTGAGTATGACCCGTAATTAATCTTGTACATCTTGTTTGCCTGACCAACGTGTTCCATTCACAGCACGCGATGAATTGCGTCTGCCGCGCTATTTGGAAAAAGAGAAGCGCGAAAAGGCCGAGGCTAAAGAGCGTTTGGAGGCACGCGATCCAGACTGTCCACGCGGTCATGTACTGCTAACTGAACCGGAACGTCTCGCAGCACTAAATGCAGCCCAACAGCGTTAGTTAACCACCCATTTCGTGAATGAACTTTATTATATATTTGCAATTTGAACATTTAGGTTTTGATGCGCTCATCTCTGAGCTGAATCATATGCCCATGACCGCACAGACGCTGCGCGTGCGCACCCGTAAGGGTGAGATTGATAAGGAGCTGACCGTTGTCGAGGATGAAATACGTGTCTTCTCGAAGACCAAGGTCTATGTGAGAGCCGTCAAATCGCGTAATCTTTAATGCGAGGCAAATTTTGTTAACGTTAAGCCAACCAAAAAGATACTCAAAATCATGCAAAAGAAAATCAAAAGGTTACCACCAACTAGAATGTCACTAGGAATAATTATCTAAACTAGATGCAGCATATATTGGAGCATTTGGATCAACGCTAGTCGTTTTTTGTGTTAATAGTATTTATATTTTTTAAATGAGCATGAAAAAAAACTGTAAAAAGACTTCAATGGCAACAAAACAAACCCCCCCAAAAAAATATATAAATTAAGAGCGAAAAAAAGTACATAAGTATCGAGTTTTTCTTACCTCCATACTCTCATCTAGGTGATTGTTGTTGCTGTCCTCCGTCGACTCTTTTGGTTGTTCCAATAATTCAATTCCAATCTCTGATAGCTTGTTTCCACGTCGCTCCTTTGTCCTTTTGGTGCCCTCGTAATCCTGTGGGCTTACCTTGTACTCCCTCATCAAGTACATGGCGGCATCGGAGTGTGGCGGTGCCTTCAGAAAGCGAGCTGTCATATCTGTCTGATTGAGATCCTTGAGGGTATTTATGCCACCCGGATGCTTATGCATAAAGTTGGACAAATCGTAATAATCCTTACGGTATTTCACCATGATTTTATTGCTTTGCTCCGCTTCGTTCACAGCATCCATTTTGATGAGCTTCAATTTCTCGACTGCAACGGAAATAGTTCATAAAACAATTATAAGTTGACTGTAGTAGTAGTAGTAGATTCTTAACTTTTTAATTGATTGCTTGCATTTAAATGTAGTGCATATAGTGATCATTAATAATTGTTCGCCACAGGCAATAGCAAAACAATGATGTGCTTTGCAATATCAGTTTAGGATAGGTGTTAATAATTGAAATGGTAAATATTATTATTATGCAATAAAGTTTCATTTTATGTGCAAGTACTGCAGAGTCATACTTCCTCATATCTCGAACATAAACTAGCAAGCTATACATACGAACATACATTTCGATTAGGAATATAAATATTATCAAGTGGTATACATAAAAGGTCGATGAAAAAGTTTCAGATAAGCTAACACAAATCGAACGAAATTGAGCGCAAGCTTTTTTTTATATACATATTCGTTTTTTTGGTTATATGGTTCTTAAATTGCGTTCATTGGTAGAACTATTGCCTATGAAAGCAGCTTGCGGTGCACAGAATCACTATCAATTATTATCATGACTTGTATATGATTATTTCGGAACATAGCTAATAATCCAAGGAGGTACTTGTGAAATTCACGATCATTACTCTGAAATATTCACCCGCATAGCTGCAAATACTTGTATCAATTATATATACTAATTGATAGTTACATCCATTCCATACGTACGTATATAGGTTTAGTCCTTGCTTTCGCAAGCCTTTTATATAATCCTGTCTTATGCTATTATATAACAATTAAAATGGTAATTATTGCTAATGAAGCATGGGAAAATGTGCACGCTGCTATGAATTGCAATTTACTCATTCCCACAGAGTGTATAGAATAGCCAGGGGCAGTTACCCTACCCCTAACTCTTCTTCATTTTCATACGCAAATGGCATTCCAGTGAATATGTTCCAGATGTTGTTTTCAGACCACTGATTGCACAAATCCATTACCTGAAATTGACCTTAACATCAATTTACATACATACATACATACATAGATGTATGCCATTCATTCCCTTGGCTCATGTCTACGCGCCAATCGGAACGTAACGCAAAACAAGTTACCTCTTTCATAAAATCAAAGTCTTCTATATATATGACATATAGTATATATATATATGTATGTGCTACTAGATAGTATGTGTGTTAAGTAAAGAAACTTGCAAACTTATCACTTATCGCAATATCGCTGATAGAGCCATGTTAATGCCGGGTCCCCGAGTCCCGGGCCTCTGTCGGTCGTTTGTCAAAGTCCGTGGTAAGCCCATACTAAACATGGGCAAGGTGTACCATACCGACCAGATACGATTAGATACATACATATATGTATATAGTTGTACTCTGACTCATGCGATAGGCCTCTGTTCCGTCACATTGATTAATAGGCATACAGGAACTCACTATTTACTCATATTCATATAGTGCCCTTATATGATCTCTTATCTGCCATATTTATGGGCATGGCAATATTCTGTAATTTAGTTTTTTGTATTACCCGCCACAGCTAGGTCTATTGAAACAGGGTCCCGACACCCTTCAGCTCGTTTGTTTTGACATGCTGTTACTTTGTGATGTGTCTGTTGGTTATTTATGGAATCGCGATGTTTAACATGCCCACTCTTATCAATGGATGTTATCTATTGGGGCTAGTTTTAACATTATGTATCTATGCGGGTTTGACTGATTTCTGTATTGGTCAAGGCGCGTCAAAGAGGTTTAAGGCATTTTGAATATGGCAAAAGTATCATGATTAATCGAAATCAACAAAAAGTCTATCAAGTAGCTTATGATGATGAATAATTTTATTTCTATATATATATATATATATAATTTATGATCGCAAACATTACACCACAAACACTATAGTATACTATGTTCTAATGTTATTTCACTGTCATATCTTCGATTAATGCCACCTGTGTATTGGTGACTCTAAATAAAAATCGCCGCATTTTATTCTGACGTCCAAATGATTATTCTATACATATTATATATATATTCATTCATTAATCGGCTAAAGATATTTCAATTACATTACGAGAAAGCCAAATAATAAAACATGACCAAAACATTTTTCAGCATATGGAACTATCTTAATTATTATAAACACTTGTAAGCACATACCACTTGGAACAGATAGACCCTTTTCACGGCGTAGACTTATTAATGGAATAAACGACAGCGAATATGGGATGAAGGAGAATTCCAGAACGGACCGAGCGATTAGCGAACTGCAACAGTAGATGATTTATGCAGCAAAGGACGAAAGGAGCCAACGGCTTAGTTGCAATTTACAAACGAAACGAGCAGCGACTTTCGGTTTCTCAAATTGCATCTGAACGCTGCGAACACGCGTCGTATACGTAATGTTCACAACTAACACGAATACGTACGAATAACGGACCGCACGCAACGCAAACCAATTCGCAACTGAAATTCAAAGAGAGCGTCTAATGGTTTGAAGGAACAACATCGACGGCGACTGCGACGCTGACTGCGCAGCCGACTGCGCAGCTGACTGCGCTGCCCACACTAGAACTACTATCATTTGCTTTGGTATACAATGCCTTGCCACCAGATAAACGCGCCGGTGATAAGATTAACCACACGTATCTTATAATGTGGGATCGCAAGAGTTTCTAACGTGATTCCACAAGCGTCTAACTGTTGTACGGCCCTTATCAGCGGACAAATCTTGTTAGCGTACACCCCCCCAATGTTCCATTTTTGTTTAACGACAAACACCAAGTTAGGGACTATTACCCATTGAATATAGTTATAGCGGCATGTTTATCCATCATAAATGCTTACTTATCTATCGGCGATTATTCAATTATTATGTACATATCTGCAGCAAATATATTTCAAGCATGCAATCTCATAATGTACACAGATAAAGATTATATGTACCGTATTCTTGGGTAGCATAAAGCTGAGTCATCAGTTTCAACTTTAAAGATTCCCTGACTGTCAAATAATATTTTCTGTCTGTTTAATAAATCGTTTGATTTGTGATTAGCTATGACATGGACATTTTTATTATTTGATCATATCACAAAGACGTAACAATATTCTTGAGAGTGACTCAGAGTTTTTGAAATCCGAATTTTTGTGAATTTTTCTATCTGATTTTGAAAGTAATACAAAATCAAAGCAAATTGTGCACTTCAAAACATATTAGCTATAAAACTGGATTTAGTATGGGTAACTATGCCGATGGACTCACTTCTAAGGCATCCGACAGCTTTGAGATCTTAAGTTACAGTGCTGTGCCCAACAATACCACAAAAAGACCGGTAGATCAGGTAAAAGTGATCTTGTTGAAAGTGCTGGACTAGAAGATACCCCATAACTTATATTTTGGGATTGTTTCCTTCCCGAAGATCGTAAATACCTGCTCTTACCTACTACTTAAAGTTGCACATTATTGTAATACCTTTTTTTTTATCTATTTATAGGGCATGAGCAGCAGTCTTCGATCAAATGCAGATCTTTGGTTTCCATACATAATGTATTAATAATTGCAATCAATTTATGACTAGCTCTACTCGAAGCACGTGTTGGACTAACTGGACTGGCTAACTAACCCACTAGGGCCGCCCCTTGACAATCTGTAGAGCAGTCGGGTAGGGGGGTGGGAGTGTGTGAACGTTCTGGACGCCACGTGTCTGAATTTCCGTCCGTTCATATATGTATCTATCTGTGTCCTTTGACATTTTAGCACGCGAGGCAAAGAGTTCCTTAACCGTGTTACTTTTTCCTGGTCGAAATTATGGCAAATCCTTCAAAGCAAAATGCGCTGTCCCGGCTAAGAACACACCTTTGACTGTTTTACGAAATTTATGCGATTTCCACACACGTACACACATACACACAAACAGACTGATACACTGATACACTCTCGGGAACTGTCAGTCTGACTATTTGACATTGACACGCCAAGCCTTTTTTGTAGCCATAGCTTGGAGATACGCCTTTTGGGCCAGTGGTTAGTTCTACATTTGTCGCGGATTGTAATCGGAGTCAAAGCACCGTTAATTACATACTATAAACATACAGACGTGTCTCAAGAACCTTTACTTGTATAGTGCTCGAAAAAATATAGTTTATTGAACGCACTCTGTACTTAAACGCCCAATAAACGCTGAGGCATTTAATTAAGCGCCTTCGAATTTGTTCAATTGCCGTTCGACTTTTAATATTTGCCTCTTAATTAATTGTAACTGAGCGAAAAAGAGTTTTGTAGCAGCCCCCCTCCCCCGGGTTGGCACTAATTATGCCCGGCTATAGACTTGCCCCAGTGTGATAAACTTATCAATCAAATAAAACGGCTAGCAGGGGCAAGCCGATTGGGACAAGGAATACCTTCATATGAGTAATGCTCCATTAGCTGATGAGGCCACAACAAAAGCCCCCAATAAAATGGCTGATTCATATTGCATTGCCACTAAACTCATTATTTTTAACCCACGATTAGATGCGGCATGCAGATAATAGAAAAGAATTTGATAACAACACTAGTTATTGTGAGTACATTTCTATAACATTGTCAAATTCCTGATTCCCTTGATAAATTCGACACTAATCTATCAGTCACATGAGAAAGCTTAGAGTTGTCAACATTTAATCAAAACTTTCTCATAATCTTGAGATTTTTTGTATTTCAGTTTACTTCTTAGGCATACGAGCTAAACTTTTACAAGCATACCTTTAGGCTGAAGCCACAAGATATATGAAGTTTTATATATTCACCAGAAGTAACACAATAATTTGATAAAATATGATGAGATAAGTAAATAAAGTGCACGTATTCCTAAAAATTACCTTTGAAGACTTCAAACTCCCATAACTTTGACAAAACTCAACCAGTCTTCAATCCCGAGGCCATTTTGATCATTATTATACTAAAAAAAAATCCAAAATTTTTTTCCTCAAAAGTGCATAATTTTTAGATGTAGAATTAAACTTAATGTCAAATAATGATCAAAATTGCCTCGGGATTGACAATCGGTTCAGATTTGACAAAGTTGTGGCAGTTTGAAATCTAAGAAGGGCATTTATAGGACCCTTTGGGCACTTTACAAGACAATTTTTTTGTCACTTTTGGCGTGATTTTTGACAGAAAAATGAAACACCACAAAATCACTTTTCGAATAGTTTTCTATACTAATTGAGACACCCACAATCAATTAAACGTAAAATTTCAAGATTCTATTTTTTGAAAAATCAAAATTTGTAAGGGTCCCCCCTTATGCTTTTTTCGGAAAAAAAATCCAAAATTTAATTTTTTCAAAAATTCATTAACTTGAGATGTAGAATTAAAGTAGATACCAAATATTGATCAAAATGGCCTCGGGATTGACAATCGGTTCAGATTTGACAAAGTTGTGGCAGTTTGAAATCTAAGAAGGGCATTTATAGGACCCTTTGGGCACTTTACAAGACAATTTTTTTGTCACTTTTGGCGTGATTTTTGACAGAAAAATGAAACACCACAAAATCACTTTTCGAATAGTTTTTTATACTAATTGAGACACCCACAATCAATTAAACGTAAAATTTCAAGATTCTATTTTTTGAAAAATCAAAATTTGTAAGGGTCCCCCCTTATGCTTTTTTCGGAAAAAAAATCCAAAATTTAATTTTTTCAAAAATTCATAAACTTGAGATGTAGAATTAAAGTAGATACCAAATATTGATCAAAATGGCCTCGGGATTGACAATCGGTTCAGATTTGACAAAGTTGTGGCAGTTTGAAATCTAAGAAGGGCATTTATAGGACCCTTTGGGCACTTTACAAGACAATTTTTTTGTCACTTTTGGCGTGCTTTTTGACAGAAAAATGAAACACCACAAAATCACTTTTCGAATAGTTTTTTATACTAATTGAGACACCCACAATCAATTAAACGTAAAGTTTCAAGATTCTATTTTCTGAAAAATCAAAATTTGTAAGGGTCCCCCCTTATGCTTTTTTCGGAAAAAAAATCCAAAATTTAATTTTTTCAAAAATTCATAAACTTGAGATGTAGAATTAAAGTAGATGCCAAATATTGATCAAAATGGCCTCGGGATTGACAATCGGTTCAGATTTGACAAAGTTGTGGCAGTTTGAAATCTAAGAAGGGCATTTATAGGACCCTTTGGGCACTTTACAAGACAATTTTTTTGTCACTTTTGGCGTGATTTTTGACAGAAAAATGAAACACCACAAAATCACTTTTCGAATAGTTTTTTATACTAATTGAGACACCCACAATCAATTAAACGTAAAATTTCAAGATTCTATTTTTTGAAAAATCAAAATTTGTAAGGGTCCCCCCTTATGCTTTTTTCGGAAAAAAAATCCAAAATTTAATTTTTTCAAAAATTCATAAACTTGAGATGTAGAATTAAAGTAGATACCAAATATTGATCAAAATGGCCTCGGGATTGACAATCGGTTCAGATTTGACAAAGTTGTGGCAGTTTGAAATCTAAGAAGGGCATTTATAGGACCCTTTGGGCACTTTACAAGACAATTTTTTTGTCACTTTTGGCGTGATTTTTGACAGAAAAATGAAACACCACAAAATCACTTTTCGAATAGTTTTTTATACTAATTGAGACACCCACAATCAATTAAACGTAAAATTTCAAGATTCTATTTTTTGAAAAATCAAAATTTGTAAGGGTCCCCCCTTATGCTTTTTTCGGAAAAAAAATCCAAAATTTAATTTTTTCAAAAATTCATAAACTTGAGATGTAGAATTAAAGTAGATACCAAATATTGATCAAAATGGCCTCGGGATTGACAATCGGTTCAGATTTGACAAAGTTGTGGCAGTTTGAAATCTAAGAAGGGCATTTATAGGACCCTTTGGGCACTTTACAAGACAATTTTTTTGTCACTTTTGGCGTGATTTTTGACAGAAAAATGAAACACCACAAAATCACTTTTCGAATAGTTTTTTATACTAATTGAGACACCCACAATCAATTAAACGTAAAGTTTCAAGATTCTATTTTTTGAAAAATCAAAATTTGTAAGGGTCCCCCCTTATGCTTTTTTCGGAAAAAAAATCCACAATCAATTAAACGTAAAATTTCAAGATTCTATTTTTTGAAAAATCAAAATTTGTAAGGGTCCCCCCTTATGCTTTTTTCGGAAAAAAAATCCAAAATTTAATTTTTTCAAAAATTCATAAACTTGAGATGTAGAATTAAAGTAGATACCAAATATTGATCAAAATGGCCTCGGGATTGACAATCGGTTCAGATTTGACAAAGTTGTGGCAGTTTGAAATCTAAGAAGGGCATTTATAGGACCCTTTGGGCACTTTACAAGACAATTTTTTTGTCACTTTTGGCGTGATTTTTGACAGAAAAATGAAACACCACAAAATCACTTTTCGAATAGTTTTTTATACTAATTGAGACACCCACAATCAATTAAACGTAAAGTTTCAAGATTCTATTTTTTGAAAAATCAAAATTTGTAAGGGTCCCCCCTTATGCTTTTTTCGGAAAAAAAATCCAAAATTTAATTTTTTCAAAAATTCATAAACTTGAGATGTAGAATTAAAGTAGATGCCAAATATTGATCAAAATGGCCTCGGGATTGACAATCGGTTCAGATTTGACAAAGTTGTGGCAGTTTGAAATCTAAGAAGGGCATTATAGGACCCTTTGGGCACTTTACAAGACAATTTTTTTGTCACTTTTGGCGTGATTTTTGACAGAAAAATGAAACACCACAAAATCACTTTTCGAATAGTTTTTTATACTAATTGAGACACCCACAATCAATTAAACGTAAAATTTCAAGATTCTATTTTTTGAAAAATCAAAATTTGTAAGGGTCCCCCCTTATGCTTTTTTCGGAAAAAAAATCCAAAATTTAATTTTTTCAAAAATTCATAAACTTGAGATGTAGAATTAAAGTAGATACCAAATATTGATCAAAATGGCCTCGGGATTGACAATCGGTTCAGATTTGACAAAGTTGTGGCAGTTTGAAATCTAAGAAGGGCATTTATAGGACCCTTTGGGCACTTTACAAGACAATTTTTTTGTCACTTTTGGCGTGATTTTTGACAGAAAAATGAAACACCACAAAATCACTTTTCGAATAGTTTTTTATACTAATTGAGACACCCACAATCAATTAAACGTAAAATTTCAAGATTCTATTTTTTGAAAAATCAAAATTTGTAAGGGTCCCCCCTTATGCTTTTTTCGGAAAAAAAATCCAAAATTTAATTTTTTCAAAAATTCATAAACTTGAGATGTAGAATTAAAGTAGATGCCAAATATTGATCAAAATGGCCTCGGGATTGACAATCGGTTCAGATTTGACAAAGTTGTGGCAGTTTGAAATCTAAGAAGGGCATTTATAGGACCCTTTGGGCAATTTACAAGACAATTTTTTTGTCACTTTTGGCGTGATTTTTGACAGAAAAATGAAACACCACAAAATCACTTTTCGAATAGTTTTTTATACTAATTGAGACACCCACAATCAATTAAACGTAAAATTTCAAGATTCTATTTTTTGAAAAATCAAAATTTGTAAGGGTCCCCCCTTATGCTTTTTTCGGAAAAAAAAATCCAAAATTTAATTTTTTCAAAAATTCATAAACTTGAGATGTAGAATTAAAGTAGATGCCAAATATTGATCTAAATGGCCTCGGGATTGACAATCGGTTCAGATTTGACAAAGTTGTGGCAGTTTGAAATCTAAGAAGGGCATTTATAGGACCCTTTGGGCACTTTACAAGACAATTTTTTTGTCACTTTTGGCGTGATTTTTGACAGAAAAATGAAACACCACAAAATCACTTTTCGAATAGTTTTTTATACTAATTGAGACACCCACAATCAATTAAACGTAAAATTTCAAGATTCTATTTTTTGAAAAATCAAAATTTGTAAGGGTCCCCCCTTATGCTTTTTTCGGAAAAAAAATCCAAAATTTAATTTTTTCAAAAATTCATAAACTTGAGATGTAGAATTAAAGTAGATACCAAATATTGATCAAAATGGCCTCGGGATTGACAATCGGTTCAGATTTGACAAAGTTGTGGCAGTTTGAAATCTAAGAAGGGCATTTATAGGACCCTTTGGGCACTTTACAAGACAATTTTTTTGTCACTTTTGGCGTGATTTTTGACAGAAAAATGAAACACCACAAAATCACTTTTCGAATAGTTTTTTATACTAATTGAGACACCCACAATCAATTAAACGTAAAATTTCAAGATTCTATTTTTTGAAAAATCAAAATTTGTAAGGGTCCCCCCTTATGCTTTTTTCGGAAAAAAAATCCAAAATTTAATTTTTTCAAAAATTCATAAACTTGAGATGTAGAATTAAAGTAGATGCCAAATATTGATCAAAATGGCCTCGGGATTGACAATCGGTTCAGATTTGACAAAGTTGTGGCAGTTTGAAATCTAAGAAGGGCATTTATAGGACCCTTTGGGCACTTTACAAGACAATTTTTTTGTCACTTTTGGCGTGATTTTTGACAGAAAAATGAAACACCACTAAATCACTTTTCGAATAGTTTTTTATACTAATTGAGACACCCACAATCAATTAAACGTAAAATTTCAAGATTCTATTTTTTGAAAAATCAAAATTTGTAAGGGTCCCCCCTTATGCTTTTTTCGGAAAAAAAATCCAAAATTTAATTTTTTCAAAAATTCATAAACTTGAGATGTAGAATTAAAGAAGATGCCAAATATTGATCAAAATGGTCTCGGGATTGACAATCGGTTCAGATTTGACAAAGTTGTGGCAGTTTGAAATCTAAGAAGGGCATTTATAGGACCCTTTGGGCACTTTACAAGACAATTTTTTTGTCACTTTTGGCGTGATTTTTGACAGAAAAATGAAACACCACAAAATCACTTTTCGAATAGTTTTTTATACTAATTGAGACACCCACAATCAATTAAACGTAAAATTTCAAGATTCTATTTTTTGAAAAATCAAAATTTGTAAGGGTCCCCCCTTATGCTTTTTTCGGAAAAAAAATCCAAAATTTAATTTTTTCAAAAATTCATAAACTTGAGATGTAGAATTAAAGTAGATGCCAAATATTGATCAAAATGGCCTCGGGATTGACAATCGGTTCAGATTTGACAAAGTTGTGGCAGTTTGAAATCTAAGAAGGGCATTTATAGGACCCTTTGGGCACTTTACAAGACAATTTTTTTGTCACTTTTGGCGTGATTTTTGACAGAAAAATTAAACACCACAAAATCACTTTTCGAATAGTTTTTTATACTAATTGAGACACCCACAATCAATTAAACGTAAAATTTCAAGATTCTATTTTTTGAAAAATCAAAATTTGTAAGGGTCCCCCCTTATGCTTTTTTCGGAAAAAAAATCCAAAATTTAATTTTTTCAAAAATTCATAAACTTGAGATGTAGAATTAAAGAAGATGCCAAATATTGATCAAAATGGTCTCGGGATTGACAATCGGTTCAGATTTGACAAAGTTGTGGCAGTTTGAAATCTAAGAAGGGCATTTATAGGACCCTTTGGGCACTTTACAAGACAATTTTTTTGTCACTTTTGGCGTGATTTTTGACAGAAAAATGAAACACCACAAAATAACTTTTCGAATATTTTTTTATACTAATTGAGACACCTACAATCAATTAAACGTAAAATTTCAAGATTCTATTTTTTGAAAAATCAAAATTTGTAAGGGTCCCCCCTTATGCTTTTTTCGAAAAAAAAACCAAAATTTAATATTTTCAAAAATTCATAAACTTGAGATGTAGAATTAAAGTAGATGCCAAATTTTGATCAAAATGGCCTCGGGATTGACAATCGGTTCAGATTTGACAAAGTTGTGGCAGTTTGAAATCTAAGAAGGGCATTTATAAGGAGCTTTTTGTTGCTTTTGTCACTTTTGACGTGATTTTTGACAGAAAAATGAAAAACACCAAAACCAAAGTCTGGTTTATTACTTTGTTTTAGTTTTTCTGTCTAAAATCATAACATATTTGAATATTCAACGGAGGAAATCATGTCTCAATGTCAAGTACGCCCCATGCGATTAAGTTTTCTAAAGCCCAAAATAACAATAGACTTGTAAATTTGGTGGATTATCTCTGAAAATTTGTACAAATATATGTACATATGTAAAGTACCATATGGCTTAAGAAAACTAATTGACAATTATGGAAAAACTGTTCGCATCAAGTGTGCACAGATGGACACGGAATGCCAAAGCTGATATATACGTTTATTGTTTATATATATATATATATATATTTAAATAAAATAAATGTAGGCAAAAGAGAGAGATTCCAAGCCAATGGCTTTCAAACTGTAAAGGTTAAGTTTTAGGTGTTTCGAATTTTATTTGATAGTTGTAACTTATACTACTTTGTAATTTAGCAAGTACATATACTCGAATATATATGTTAATACACATACATATTTATTGTGATATACATATTATTCTGACATATACAGATATATATACCGATATGAAGTTCTCAATGACCATTTCCATTGGCAGCCAGCTTGGTGCCATTGCTGTGTCCATTGGCGGCATGCAGCTTAGACTTGGTGGACTCCACGGCACAGTTCTGGCCAATCAGCTTGGCCTTCTTCAAAAGCGGCTCATTCGTAATGCTGGCAAAATCGAACTGCAAAGGCAATCAAAAAAATTAGAGATGTTGCAAAAACCTATTGAAAACTATGTTCTTGCGTACCCTTTGCTCCAGAGCCAGATGCGATATGGGCGGCAACCCGATGCAGCCGCGCAATATGTTCTCGATGGCAGCACGTTGGCGGAACAGAGAGTTGACCACCTGGCTGCCTTGTGGCACCAGGGGCGCTTTGGTCAGATAGCTGAGCAGCGAGAGCACCGGCTTGAAGGGCACCCAAGGAGCAAACTCGCGATCGGCGCTGCGCAGCTGAATGCGTCCACTAAGCTCGCCCAGAATGACCAGATCCAGGATGAGGGGTGTGGCCAGCAGGGAATCCTCGCAGGTGTTGTGTATGACCAAAGTGTTGTGACCACCCATCATAATCTCGGAAGTGTACTCATCCATCGCACGCTTGCTGTCGCCCACATAGGGTACATACTTGATGACCACCACATGGTCGGGATGCTCGTTGGGTGCATACAGCACACTGTTGGAGGCAACCATATCATCGACGACATTGCTCTTGGATATCTGCAAAAATATTTGGCAATTAATCAGGATTCATTATCCTTGTGAAACTGTTGCTTACCTCCTTGGAGCGGAACTGCTGAGGGGCGGAGAGATTCTTGCCATCGTTGTTGCCCAGATGGTTGTAGCTGACAATGGAGACGGGCTTGATGCCGGCACCCACCAAAAAGTCCACCAGCACCGATTTGATCTTCGTCTGGCCCGACTTGAAATCATCGCCAGCAATGAAGACCTGCTTCTCCTCCGCCAGCTCAAGCAGACCGGGCACAAAGGTGTTCTGTGGCGAACCATTAATGTACGTGCACTGCAAGAGAGTAAGGGAGAGAGTGAGTGAGTGAGTGGGAGTGAGAGAGAGGGAGCCAGAAAGAAAGAGAGAGAAAGAGGGAAGTATAACTTCGGTATAGCTCTAGTAGTTTTATGGAAAGGGGTCTAAGTATGCAAAATGGAACTACAGGGTATCTATAAGTATACTTACGCCTTCGGCTATGCTGGCCATGGCAAAGATTGTAGATGGCGACACTTCGGATTTGTTGGCCTTGAGGGAGGCCAGCAGCTCCTGGCTGGTGGTATTCAGACCCGGCTTCACAAGGCTGAACCTTTCCGTATTCGCTGTCCAGAGCACAATGACGGTATCCACGCCGCTGGTCTTCTTAAAGTCACGGATGTCGCGACGCAGCTGCTCGTACTGCTCCTGTTTGGTGCCCTCGATGAGATTATCGGCACGATCCAGCTGATTGGCGGCAATGAAGTCTGGATCGTAGATGGATGGTCGCGGCTTCAATGCGGACATCTGTTCGTACAGCTGATCCTGCAGGCTCACATCCAGGACCTCGGCCCGTCGCATCGAATCGCCCAAATGCAGACCACTTATGTCCCAGCCATGAACAACAATGTCATCCGGCTCCACCATGGGCAGCAGCTCCTTCATCGGCACAAACACATCGCTGCCAGCCTCATCCGAACCGATGAAGACCGTCGACGCCTGGGTGATGGATCCAAACCAATTGGACTGCTGGATGCCCGACTTGGTGCGCCACTGCAGCTGGCGCCGATTCGCCTCCAAGGCGGCAGTCAGCGTCGATCCATTGTTGCCACCCCAGCCGACCAGCATGACACCCAACTTGGGCACATGGCGAGCAGTGCGTATTTTCAGCGACGTCGTCTGCGGGTGCACCTGCAAGTGGGCAAGGGGTAAATCGATATCAGTAATTAATTCCTGGCCTATACCAAGAACACATCTGGCCAGTAACCTTATCGCCAGCAACAGAAGCCAGACGTGGCGCTATCTGATCAGCCCAGTATAATTAAACAACTTTTGAGAACGCGTGATTTTTATTAAACTGTCCCAGAGACTGACCGAATTTCAATGCTCTTTTAGAAAACAATAAAACTTTTTAAAAGTTTTTAAGATGCAGAATTTATGAGAATTTTATAAAAAATAAAAATACATTTTTAGAAAATGTTAACTAAAAATTGTCGACTTTTTAAAATGTTGTCCTTTTTTTCCATTTTTTAATAGGCAAGTGTATACTACCGTCGGTGTGATATTATTGATTTAATTTGGCACCTGACTCTAATCAGCGACGTGTTCGTTAGCTCGCAACTTCTTATAAATATGTATGTAATGATAAAGCCATGTATAAATAATTTATAAGCGTGTTGTGAGCCAAAAGCCACTTGTTGTTGCCTTTTTGCCGGCCGGCTAAATTAATAAACACACATGTGAGAATTTCATCACTTTTTTAAGAGTTTCACAAATAAACACAGCAACAAATATACAGTGGCTGGAATATGGAATATTAATTCAATTTATTCAACTTTTATTTAGACTTTAAACTTTAATGTTACCCAAGTTGAATGCCAAAGTAGTTTCACCAGGCAGAGTCTTGGCTCTTAAGAGCATCCAGTTCTCTTAGCATCCCTTAAAGCTCTCTGGGCCTTATCAGCCTTGTCCTTGAACCAAGGAAGTGCAGCAAGTGTTTGTTTTGCCGCAAAGTATAAAGCGAAACAACAAGTTTGTTTTCTTTTGGGCCCAGTTTGTGTTTACCCAAATATATGAATATTCATACATATGTATGTATGTACTTAGCTGATTAAGTCACAGCCAGAAACCAAACAGAATAGTTGGGTTACTTAATTTCAAATACGACGCCTGCGCATTGTTGGGGAAGAAAAACACGCCACCAAAGTTCATTGTTATGGATATGGAAATAAGTTTGTATAGATGTGGGATTTGTCCGTTATCAGCCGTCGACTTTGCTTTATCAGCTGTTTCGGAAAATGTGCTACAATCAATATATATGTATATTTATATATTTAATCCGCCACCCACACACATTTTTCAGACTGTACGAAATATGTGGGTTCTGTGTCCATGTCAATATTTACGGCATTATCTTACGGCTTGCAATATCGTATTTGATGAGCATATTAATAAGCGACATGCTAATCAATGGAAAGTTTTTCCGTACGAGTTCGCTCAGTCATTATTGTATATTGTATGCACATTTTCAGTATCTACATATGTATGCCACAGCTGGAGAACAGTCGAGAATTATGTCTCTCTTTGGCCTGGCTACAAGTTCAGTGTGAAGGTCAGGTTATGGACAATATAATTGCACAGTTCTCAAATGCTCTACTTAAATAATTGTATGGCTTGCGTGTGAAAAACTATTAAAAAAAAAAAAACAAAAAAAAAAACCTGTTCACTTTTTTATGCTATCCTCAACATTTAAGCTCATTAAATCCTTATGCAACTGTTGCATTCTATTTTTAAGTGCCCTCTGTTTAAATAAATCAATAATGCGGAAAACTCCGTTATTATACACGGATTGAGGTAAAAAAAAAAAATCGTTGCAGATTATATTCACATAAAATAAATTAAAATCAAAATAAAGGATAGGGTGTGCAGGCTTACCTGCAACTTGCCACCGGAGATGCGCTTCACATGGGATGTTTCATATTCATAGTCCGACTCAATGAAATCATCGTCCACGTGTACCTTGGGCGAGATGATTTCCAGTGTTGAGTTCTTGGTTGGCTTCATTTTCTTTTTTTATGTATATATATAGATATATTTATATATTTCTCGTATATTTCACACGTTACTTTATCACACACTTTTGTTTATAATTTAGCGTACGTTTTGTTTTGTTTCAGAAATTTGTTGCCTTCCTCAATTATTTTGTTCAGCCGCGATTTCTGGTCTAGATTCTGGGTTCTGCACAAAGCAAAAGTTCGCCGTCTAATGAGCACAAGAGCGAATGCCGCCTGCTTTTATTTACCGCAGCGGTCATTTATTTTCTCTTTGTTCCGCCAAGAGAATTGCCAACTTGATGGAAATGATAATTTGCCGGCTTCGTTGCCAGCAGAGAATAAAAAGCTAGAGAGAGCGAACCGAAGGCGTGCATGTGTGTGGGTGGGCTGTGTGTGTGTGTGTGTGTTGGTTTCAGTTGAGTCCAGAAAACGTTTTTCCTGTTTTGAAATCAAAACAACAATTTTGCTTCAAATAAAAAGCCAATATAATAAAAATAATGTATTTAAGGATTTAAAGGAGCTAAGAAAATTTATGCTGAATTAATTGATTTAAGCTTTATAACGCCTCAAGATCTTGTCACGTGATTTACTATCATATGAGAGTGAAAATTAGCATGACTTGTAATTGAATTTACATGATGAGCGAAAAACTAACACAATTTGGCATGGGCCTGTTGAGGCTTGAAAAATGCAGAGCTATTCAGCGACACAATCATCGAATCAAAGCAATTCGCCATAGAAATCAAACAACAATTGGAATACCTAATTTCCTCATTTCCTCGGCTTCATTGCGGTGATTCTTCTTTAACCTCTAGAGGCAATGGCAGAGACACTCACTCCATTCATGGCTGTGATTAAAGAGTATATTCGTAATTCAATTTCAATCAATGGCACTGTTTAGTTGTGGAAAATTTTTTGCGCGCAAATTTTTTTGTTATCATGATTTGGATGCTGAAATGTAAGCGCCTTTCAGTGGGGCAGGCTTTTCAAGGTTGTCAATCATTATTGTACTTAATAAACATGTTTGTATAAGAACTTTGTTTTCAGGAAAGTTGCGCTTCTCGAAATTTCTAGCTGCATACGTGGCGTAGGTCTCTCTGGAAAAGTTTCCGTTGTTACAGTCAATTGAATGCAAGCTGCGCTGAAATTACAATTTGTTTATCAATGAGTTTGAACTGAGGCATGGGATTTTATTTTTTTTAAGTATTCCCTAACTACAGTACATTTCCATGACAACTGTTCCATTAGAGTCTACGAATAATTGAAGTTTCTGCGAAGCTACATTTATACAGAAATTTGTGGGCACAATTTGGTTAGAAGTGAATTTGGTTTTATAAAATGTCATTGAAAATTGATTGTAACTATGTATATATATAGCTGAAATATGATAAATGCTCAAGTAATCATAGGCAGACTTATGCCTAGTGCTTGTGGGCGTCTCGTTTCCCTCATATGCGGCAATATCGATATCAGAACAATGTATAATGCACATGATTGGATTAAGCCCAAGTCATGTGTCAGTGGAGACCCTAGTGATTATCAGCGGGTGTCCATTTCCTGCAGCTGGATCTTATATAATAATGAATTAAAAGTGAGCGATGGTTTTGTTTTTTTTTAAGTAAAAACTTTGTAGTGTGTATTTCAATATGCAAATCGACCTTGAACTTACATACTAACTAAAATCGGTGCCAAGAGCTGATCAAATAAATAAGCTGCGGAGGTGCAATTCACAGGGGACTGTTAAAACCGTAGACGAGATTATTATTTTACAATGCAGTATTAAAACTAATATATATATGTATATAAAATGCACTTAATTAACTTATTAATGCTTAACAATATATACAGATATAATTCAAAAACATTAACACATCACAATCACAATTTAAAGCACACAACTTGTTTGACTAAAGAAATATCGAAACTACGCAAGAAAAACAGTGCATTAAACTAAAAAACCATATTCAAACTCAACTAATTGCTACTTGAAAATAATACTGGGCTGCAATAACTTTAGTTGTCTAAAAACTCCCATTCACTGGATGTGTTGGAATCGCTGGATGTAGGTGTCTCCTCTTTCTTGAGAGGATCAGCGGCGCATCGAAAATCGGGCAGAAAGCTGCTATACTCCAGCTCTGCGGATGCTGCGAACTTTGGATGTGTTTTTACAAATTTCAGTGGCGCCTTTGAGGTGCCCGCGCAAATACCATCCACGGGCTGTCCAGCGCTGTAATCGTTGGAATCGTAAAACTCTAGCTTTTTCTTCGGCGTTGTTTGCACACTGACCTCCTCCAGTCGGGAGGGATAACAGTTGATCAACGACTCGCTTAGCTGGGGCGTCTGTATTGGGCGATCCAGCTCCTCTGCACTGACAGGCCCAAGATGTACTTCTGGCAAGTCCAGCTCAGCAGCCAAAGTTTTGGCCTTCTCCGCAATCGTCTTCTGCAACGTTGTTGGAGTCAGCGCATCGGGCAAATGCTGCAAAAACGCGGTTCTTATATCCACTGGAGAGATCAAACCGTTGCTGCAATACAAAATTATATAGTTATTGAACAAATTGATTCAACAATATTATAATGATTACTTTTCCAATTGACAATAACTGGCATCCATCAGCGTCGATGCGCTGGTCAGCGGCAACTTGCGTTCGTGCGTCTCTTGTCCAATTTCCACAATGCCTCCAATGGTGGCGTTCTGCTTACCCACCGAAGTTTTACGCTTCTTTTGGGTTAATGTGCCGCTGGTGTGCAAAATGGACTGCTCAAAGTCCATTTCACCGATGCGTTGAAAGATTTCCAAGCGTCGATTTTGCTGGACCAGTGGTGACTCCACGGCCAGCTCAATGGGTACATTTAAATCAAGCTTTTCTATGGGCGGCAGCTCAAAGCACTCCTCAGCGCTGATTACTGATGGCTCCAGTTCAATCGGTGACTCCAGCTCCATCTTGGAATAGTGTGAGGCGCCCAGCATGGGCAGCGGTGGCGGCATCAGTGGATTGAATATAACCGTAGCCATTTTGTTGGGAGGCTCGGGAAGCGGAGCCAACCGTAGCAGCGAGCGCTCTCCTTCGAGCACAAAGATCTCCTTGCCGCAAACGCAAAAGTCGATTATTTTACGGAAACCACGCGCCACAGCCTCAACTTCGAGGCGATCTATGTTTAGAATGTATAATGTGGCATCGTCGTGGGTGACCACCAGGGAATCCTGCCCATCGTATAGCTCCATCTCACGAAAGTTTTTACTGGCAACAAATGCATCTTGGGCATTTACGCCAGTTGATGGTTGAGTACGCTGCTTGGGATTCAATAGGGGTATCTCCCAGCTGGGGCAGCGCAGAACGGACTCATTGAAGATTAAGGTCTTCGAAACATTGCCAATGGCATCTGCAAGCCAAAAGCGCAGGCCCGGCCGACCGCAAATAATTTGTTGCAAATTGTCGTTGGTTGTCGTTCGCTTGAGGAAGACGCCGCCGCAATCGATGAGCTGCTTGCGATCCTTCTTGCCCACTTGGGTGATTTGCCACTTGGAGCTCTTTGCATCGCGTCGGCAGACAATGCAGCGATAAAGCGTCGCCACCAGCAAGTAACTCTGATGTACGCTCAGCTGTACGATCTCATAAGCTTCGCTGAGAATTTCGAGCGACTTGCTCAGGTGCTGCGGATTGAAGTATGATTATAATGGGTAGGATTACTGATCCTTAACACTTACCGCTTGATAGTCGAATTCGGTGAGCACAACAACACCTTGTCGATCGCCTGAATATAGCTTCATGCCGTTCTTGGACCACTCACAGCAGCTGACCACACAGCGATGCAAATCGCGTATGGTGTAGCGTTCAATGGGTTTGCTCCTGGTGCAGGGTGCGACCAAATCCAAATCCGGCGGCAGCGCCTTTTGTATTTGAAAAACGCTCACTTGACCGCTGGCGCTGCCAGCTGCCACCATATATTCCACGGAATTAACTATCTTAACGCACGTAATTCGTGTGGAAAGCTTTTGGTAGAAGGGGAAGTACATAAAACATAAATGGGTGAATAACACGCAATGTCAGTGAGTCATTTTTTTTGTTTTTTAATGTCAAATAGAGACAGTCAACATGAGGAATTTAATTAAATATAAAAAATATGATAACTAAAGTTTTTAAAATATATAATTTAAATAATTAAAAGTTAAAATTATAGATTCAAGTTAATTAAAATGTAAAGTTTAAGTTTACAGTAATCTCCCACTTACCTCCGCTTTAAGTTTCTGCATCTCCCCCGACCGACGATTGTACCAAAAAACAATTCCCGCATCGCTTCCCAGCGCCAGAAAATCTTCAACGGCATCGACACAAGTAATATTTAGATTTGATGGGAAAAAGCCGCGACGAGCTGGTGGAATGAGTTCGATTATTTCTGTGAGCGGCGCCCATTCACGTAGACACAAATATTTGCTGCTGGCCATTATGGCTGCTCAATACTTTTAAATAAATTATATTTGTAATTTCCGTGACTGACTCTGTAAACAACAAATATTTACACTGAGTTTGTTGATATTCGATATTTTCGACAGTTACTGAGTTGCCACATTTTCAAAATGCTACAAAAATACTAAAACTACATATCGATATGTGGGTGATATGCTAAAACAGGATCTAGATAAAAAACAAATAAAACACAGTTAACGCTAAATTGTTTCACTTGTTTTATTGAATAATTTTTCTATTTTAAACAGTTTATTTATAGCCGGTGTTTAATATATTCGATTGTTGGGCATATCGCTGCCAAAAATATCGTGATATAAGTTTCTATCGAAAATATAAGTTATCATAATGTATTGATAAGCTATCGAAAGTGCAGAAAAAACTAAATAAAAACACTACCCCTCTATTTTTTTAAATTAGAGTAAATAGATTATATCAAGCGTAAATAAAAGTATTGACACAGCTGCAATCAAGTAAGAAGATAGCAATAAATATACGTATATATAAATAAATACGCACACAGGTGAGAAAAATTAAGGTTGATATGTTGGGACAAAGTTCATTAACTTAAATCAAATCCGCCAACAGTTAAACAGCAACAGCAACAAAAATCATGGGCGACAACAATCTGCGTAGCGCTATTATAAACGAATCGCCCATGCTGGCCACGCCCTACGGAAATGTGCGTGCGCTTGCCGCCCCTCCCCCCATACCACAATCCCCACACCAACAGAGTTCTTACGGTTACGGGGGAGGATACGGCAATACTGGAATGGGTTTTGGTGGCTACAATACAGGCGGATATGGTGGCTATGGTGGTTATGGTATGGGCGGCATGGGAGGATTGGGCAGCTTGGGAGGATTGGGCGGCATGGGAGGATTGGGTGGCATGGGTGGCTATGGCGGATACAACAGATTTGGAGGCATGAATAGCAACGATCCGGAGCAGCGTTTCATACAAATGGCCGAGGCCAGTTCCCGTCCCGCATTCCAGAGCATCGAATCCCTAGTGTCCACTATTGGCAACATTGCCTCCATGCTAGACTCAACGTTCTTTGCCTTAACCAGCTCGTTCCGGGCGATTCTCGGCGTGGCGGCCAATTTTGGACGACTCCGCAGCGTTTTTGCACAGTTCTGGACAACGTTTGCCATCTTCCGCGGCTTAAATTGGATTTACAGAAAGTAAGCAACTTGCTATCTATATTATAATATAATTAATATTGATTTTCTATTTAGAATACTATTTTGGCTGCGTATCTCCAATTTGGATCCATCGTCGGCAGCTTTTAAGAAAGCTTTCGCCGAGGCACTCAACGATAATAATGTACAAGGGGGTGCGCCGCATCCACCGAGAAAAGGCACATCGCCTTGGCCAGTGCTGGCATTCCTTAGCTTCATCTTTACTGCGCCTTATCTGATCATGAAACTGCTGGGCACCGTTACGGAAACGGCGCAAGAGGAAGGTAAACAGCGTATATGAACATTGCTCACACCGTTTATCTAATCTTGGCACTTTGCTCTGACCCAGCTCAGCAGATAATGCTGGCCAAGTGACCGAGATAAGCAAGCGATTTTCACATTGTTTTTAATAAGAACCTCAATCCAAACAGCTCGCAACCCCGCCAAGTGGACCGCGCCGATTCAAACGCAGGCCACTCACGATTTTCAGGCACGCAACCCCAGTGAGTTGACATTGCGTGCTGGTCAAACTGTCCAGGTAGCTCCACGTGAGATTCAACAGACGCTCCAACTTTTAAATTCTGGCTGGGCCCTGGCTTCCATAGATGGTCAGAGCTCGGGCTTAGTGCCAATAAATTATGTGAAATCACCGCAGCAGTTGCGACAAGAGCAACAGGAACCCATTAAGCCACTAAAGCCACAGCCGGAGCTAATGAATCTGTCTGCAAATGCATTCCCCAATCCTCCTTATGATCTGCAAATGAACTACGACTTTAATTTGGCTGCTCAACAGCAGCCACCGCTGGGTCCACCAACCACGACAATGACAGCGATGGATGGAGGCTTTCAATGAAGAGAACAGAAGCCTTGTAACACATAGCTTTAAGCAAGAGGAATTCGGGTACCTTTTAGATTAGGTCTGAAAGTTAACGAGTTAATCGTCGTGATGTTATATTGTAAGCCTAAATCATGAACTCGATTTTTAGCCTCGAACATTTCCCATTTGCTATATACGCGTCCAGTGTCAGTATAGATTGAAGAGAATTTATCCTTATATAAAGTGCAGAAGGTATTTTTTCAAATATAGACCAAATACCAAATATTAATTAATTTTGGTACTGTGAATGCGATATTGTAACGTATTTTCATACAAAATAAAGAAAAAAGACACGAATCGCTGTAATGTGGACAAAAAGTATAATAAATAATAGAAAACAAATTAAAAACTGGTTTTGATGTAATTGATCATGTATTGAAGCTATTGACGTCCCAAATGATTGTGCACAAATTAATTTTTTTTAAATTATATTTTACAATAAGTATTCAGTTTATTACCTATGTACTTTGTATTGTTGTTGTTGTATGTTTATGCATTTTGTATTTGCTCTTTGTCGATTCCCATTTTCAAAATGAAATATATTTTAATTTATTACACAACTACTGTTCGACTCTTAAATGTACATATTTCACTTTCTACTAATTTGTATGCATTTGTTATCAGTTTGAAGTAATTTCAATATAATATATTAATATAAATTCTAGAAATTTATATCGATCATCATTAATAGTTGTTATTACTAAATAGGTAAGTTGATTATTTTGCAATTAATTTTAATGTATATGTATTATATAGCTTTATATATATGTATATATAAATATATTTGTTTTTAGCTGAACGATTCTTGAGAATTTCTTGAAATGTGAAACAACTGGTTTTTAAAATGTTAATATTAGGCAAATAAACATATTTCATATGCTTTTGTTTACAGTTTGCACCGCAGCTCGAGCTCTAAAAATATTTGCATTCGATTTTATTGCTGTCATTTAAAGTTTTGGTGTACAATATTTTAAAAAGTTGCTCTACACTTACAACATTTAAGGTGAACTTTTAAAAATGTTGTTTGCTTCTTAAAAGATTTGTTTAAGCAGCAATCGTTTAACAACTAAAACGAAGACAGGCATTTCTTTTTTTTGTATATTTTCACTAAAATACAAGTTTTTTTCTTAAGTAGAAGTATAATATAATTGTTTTGCGCTTAAATGAAACTTCAAAATACAAATACAAACTGAACGCCAAGTAAAATATATAACTATTAAATGTGTTTTTTTTTGTGTTTTTTTCTTTACCTATGTATAATTTAATCAAGTCTCATTGAGAAATAAACAAAATCAAAGCAGTTGAATGCTTCTCTGTGTGTGTGGGTTGTGGTGCAAAGAAAGACAGACGTGAGAAATGGGCAGCCTAGCCAAGTGGGCGAGGCAATCCTAACAAAGCGTTAATAAACGTAAAACTAAATGTATCCTCTGCATAGCCGCTGCTGACATCACCAGCATCTGCAGGGGACCCCGTCGCCCACGAATTATCCGCATCATCGTCAACTCAATCGATATCATCCTCCAGCTCATCATTGTCCAGCTCCAGCTTGAATTCGACATCGGTGGTATGCTGTGTGTGTTGTGCAAAGCTTTGAGACTCATTGGTTGTTTCGTGGTACGTATTGAATTCGTTGTCATCATCATCCGAATCGTACACCGGATCCCCAACCTTACCAAGGCCGTAGGCTGTAATATAAATGCATTAATTACCGACTGACTCACTAAAAATATTCAATGCATACCTTCCACATGTTTGGCCAGATTTGGTGGAACCCAAGACTTGACACGTTCAATATTCTCGGCCGTGCATTCGCCTTTATCCAAACCTATCAAACAAACACAAGTTCAATGTTAAAATCCTTGTTAGTAGGCAATTGAGGTGTGTACACTTACCCAGAAGGAGGCCCATACGTTTCAAAACCTCGATGTCATCGTGCATTTCGAATGTGTTGTCGAACTTGAATATGTATTCAGATCTGCGCATAGGGGGAAACATAAGAAGTACTATAAACAGTAAAAAGGACTGGGTTAAAGAGGCTTACTTGTCGTTGGTAACGCTGCAATTGATCCTTGTCGATTTGTGCGTATTCACAATGATGAACGGCAGCTGAATGGATGAGTTTGGTGATGGCACCACGCCCTGGCTCTCTGCCAGCTTGTTGCGCTCCACAAGACACTTGAACGCCACATGCTGCATTATCATTTCGCGTAGCATTTCATGTTTTTGCTTGATTCGTTCACGGCGCAAAGTGTTCTCCTCCTCTAAGGCCAGAAATTGCTACAAACAATATATAACAAATTTAGTAATAATAATAGTATGTATAGGGATAAAACTGTACCTCGGCCGAGTTGGCGGGTAAGCCAATCCAACGTATTTCCTTTTTGTCCTTGGAAATAACATTGATTGCCATCAGTACGTTGAGCGCATCGTAGACACGACGCCGGATATTCTTTTGATCACAGTTGTTATCATATGAATTGTTCTTCATTTCTTCCGAAACCAAATCATCAGCCACCTCATTATATGTGGTCTTGCCCTTCTCCTGCACCTTCTCGCACACCTTCATCGAAAAGTGACGCAGACCCTTGCCGGCCTTGTCTGGCTTTCGTTTCCTTTGCACTGACGATGAGGAGGCGGACATTGTGTGAATGGCATTGCTCTGTATGGTGTGCCTAGAAACAGAAATCAATATGAATTTTAGATATATATACTCGTATGCGATTTGGCAAGAATTCACTTACAATTTCGATTTCATTTTAATGTCGTTATTTGGCGTATATTTCACAAATCGTTTGCTCTTTATCTGCCAAATGAAATGTGCAAATTTTATTGTTTTATTTTCACAGAGAGAACTTTGTTTACTTACCACCTCTTGAGCGCCGCTGCCTCCACCTTTCTGCGCTGACACAGGTGTGCTATATGAAGTATCTGTTAAATACAGAAAAGTTAAAATTTTACTTACATATGTTTAAAGCTGATGTGGTCTTTACTTACTATCGGTTTTTGGAATAGTTACACAACTGTCTTGAAGTCGTATAAATTGTCCCTGATGTGTTGTGGTCTGAAAGAGGATGTTTAGCTTAGATTGATTTTATCTTTTAAGTGTAAGATTAGATTGATCTTACCAACTGACTGAAGGCACCCATTCGCCCCACATTACCGATCCCGCCACTGGTACCGCCACCGCCAACGCCGCCACCGTTGCGGCTTGAGCTGCTTGTGAAGACCAAATTGGACTTTGAATTGTCAACGGTTTGAACTTGCTTCACTTGTACTGGCTTCAGCATTTTGGCAATTTGTCCTGAAATGGAGACAGATATTTATTTATATATTTATTTAATGTCGACATTGAAGATTCATTTCAATATTCTAAATATAAAAAGTACAATTATGAAAAACTATCTTAAAATTTAATTTTAATAAAAGTTAATAAATGAAGTTTTAGATTTAAGATAATTAAAATTTAAGTTTTGTGGATAAATTTGTATTCAAGTATTTAGCTACCAATCTTCAATCTTTTACATTTATCTTTTTTATTATTATTTTAATATGACAAAATACCTTTATATTGTCAATTAACATAATATTTATCTAATTTCTTATTATAAAAATGCAACCACGTGGTTTCTTTAACATGTTGCAAGTAGATAAAAACTATAATAAATACGTGCCTTACAAAATGAACAAAGAAATGAAAATGAAGGACTTTATATGCACGCTTTCACGCTCAAAAGTTGAGTTGGGCTGCTTTGACTCAAATGCATATACAATGTAAGCACACACATGCAGACAAACATATTTACATACATACATACATACAAATTGAAACGCATGCAGCGCAGTCTCCATTTCTGTCGTTCTTTTGCTGCGAATGTAGCAAACGAAAGTGTAGTGCAAAAAGCAATAAGTGACAACATCAACAACAACAACAACGTACAGCAACGCGTGGAGCAAAGAACAAATGAAATGAAAACGAAAGAATTCTCACTGCTTGACATATGGGAGGGGGTGTGGTGCGGGGTGCCCAAAATGCGGTCGTCTGGTAAAGGATGCATTAACAGCAAACTGCAACAACTCAAAAACAGAAGCAGTAAACAGACAGCACACACTCATACATATGCATTTATGTAAGCAGCACGTGATCATATGTATATGTGTATGTACATAGAACAGAATCGATATACATATGTACATATGTACGCATTGCGATCGCATTGTTTGTGCAGCCCTGAACTTTTGTAACCGGCTTTTATCTATTCAAATTTACATCTTCAACTGTTAGTTATGTTAATTATTCACCTGCTGCGTTAACATTAGCATAATTCAAATATTAACGAAAGCTGAGCAAAGAAGAAACACACAAACATACATATGTAAGTATTAATATTTGTGCCATGAATAAACAGCAAAAACCGCACAAGGGCCTAAACTATAAATATCAAGCAACACACACACACACACTAACGCACACGTGTACACACACATACACCTACAAGTGACTCACGTACGTACGTCTTAACTACTGTCAAACATGCTCTGCAGTCAGCCTTGCAGGCCGGTTAGGTTAGCAGTCGACGCTGCTCACTCATTCATACAAACAGCACATGCGCTCACACACATACACACAAGCTCAATCTTGGTGATGTACGTAGCTGGCCAACAGAGCGGCAATAACAACAACAGCTCTGTCGGCGTCAACAGCGCTGCGTCGCTGCGCAGCCGCTGCTACACATGTTTGGTGTTTGCCCATTTTGGGCTTTAACATTTTTTTCTATCTGTGTATGTATGTATATCTGTGTAGCTTAACTGTGCGAGTGTGTGTGAGACTTTTGTGACACATAGCAAAATGTCACACAGTTTAAGTAATTTTGCTACACCTTCCTCACACACCCCCTGGTCCTTAACTTGCTGAAATTTAAGATTTATTATGCAAAGGAATCAACAAAAAATAGAATGAAAAAAAAAGGTACATTCGCACAACTGCGCTGCCGGCGGCTGCTGACTGCTATCAGCTGTTTGCCACTAAGAAAAAATACACACATACATATAAAGGGGAAGTATCTTGTGGTAGTGTAGTCAGCGAATAGCGATAAAATGTGTTTGAGTATGTGTTTGACTGAGCGCCAACTGGGCGAAGCGCGGCTGACGTCGCTGCCCCGGCATTGTATGTATGTGTGTACCCACAAATACATGCAAACATAGAAACAACTGTGAGTATATTGGCAGCAGCAGACAAAACCAAACGATTTTTACTTGATTTTATTTTTTATTATTTGTTTTTTGACGTGTTGCTGTGCAGTTGTAGTAGTAGTAGTTGTTGTTGTTGTTGTTTCTGCTGTTTGCCGTTGTTGTTGAGTTTGCCTCGCCACCGCGTTGTGTATACGCTTAAAGCGTATTAAGCGATAAATATTGTATGTAAAAGAAAACCGAAAAAATAAAAAGATGGCGTTTACGCGCCTTGCTTGCGGAGCATGCAAGTAGTAGTAGCACCGCCACCCACCCTCCTCCCCCCCCCCCCCATGCAACAACTACGCAAGTCTCTCTCGCATGTGTGTGTGTGCATCTAAGAATATATGTTATGCATTCATTAAAACAAAATAAGCTCAATTTATAACATGCAATGTAGAGTACATATGTAAATATGTCAGTATGTGGAGTTGAAAGCGTGTCGTGTTGGACTTCGTGACACGAAACACGCACTAGCAGACCCCGATTTGAAAAAGGACTTTGAGCGGAATAGAAATGAAAGTTCAGCAAAAAAATATATTAAGATAAGAATTGTATGTTAATAATAAAGTTGTAAATTATTAGAAAAGATCAAGAGATAATGAAAATAAGTGTGAGTTTTCCAAGTAAGGTTGATAGTTTATAACTATCCTATATCCTATATCCTATGCTATAATAAAGTAATAATAATAATAAAATAGGAAAACTGTATTGCAAAGTCACAAAATAATTTTTAGACCGTGTTCTTCAATTTGTTGTTTGTGCTCGTGTTGCAAGACGCTAACACGTGATCATCTCTAGTGGATAGTTAAATCATTGCTGGTTACTGATTACTGGTGAAGAATTAAATTTAACCACTAATCCCCGCTTAGCTGGGGGAACTCTTACCGTGTTCATCCTGAAAGAAATAGTTGACTTCATCTGTTTTGACGGCGCCACCCGTTTCTTGATTTGCAGCTGAGCTATGCGCCATTTTCTTCCGGTGATATTAAGGCCAGAGAGACAGGTGTAAAGTGACGTCGATTTTGTTGTTTGGTGGCCTGCACCCTTAACTGTTACCTGCTAGGACAACCTTTGTGTTTCTTGTTTCACAACTTGCTACTTAAGTTGTTCTTTGCGTTGCTTGAGGTGGGTGGATGGTTGGGGGGGTCGAGATAGTAATATTCACCAACACGCCGCCAAAATGTACACAGAGCAGTAGGGTGTGTGTGTGTGTGTGGGGCGGGAGGGGGGGTGTGTATGTGCGAGTGTATTTGTATTTGTGTGAAATCCGTATATTTTTTTTGTTGGTTGGTTCACAGTTGTAGCACGTGTATTTAATATTTGTACTTTGCACAACACTACACGGAAATTCTGGGATTGGGCTTAATTGCCTTTTACCGTTGTGCTTATTTTTGTTATAGCAGGCTAGTGAAAATTTTTGGTTGTCGCGCGACTTAAAATGGCGAGCGCATTTTTTGATTCCAGCAGCAGCGCATTTTTTCCTCTTCTCTCACACACACACACAGAATATGGTTTCAATGCGGGGTTTTTTTCGATGTCGTTTTTCGTGCACTTTAAGTGTTTCGATTTTGATGCACTTTTTGGCAAAAGGATCGAGAAATTTGGTTCTTTCTGTTGCACTGTTTAGAATTAAATAATTGCTTGTTTTTATTGCAGCACGATAAGCACAAAATTTCTATCAATTCGTTGGGTTTTTTTCGACGACGACGACGACTACACCGACTACGAAAACGACCAACGTGCGAGTGCGAGCGAAATGGCAGACACCGTGCTGATCAGCTGATTGGGTCGACGCGCCAAATTTACGCATCAATCGAACAGTGCTGGGTAGCGTACAGCAGGATAGCGGCACTCATACAATTCAATTTTCAATATTTTATCCTCATCCATGCAATATTTATTGTGAAATGCAATTCAAATAAATAATAATAGCGTTGCGTTACTAACAAGAGTATTTATAGCACAATTCAACTTTAGCACCGCCTACCTGCTGCTCATTGTGGTGCTAGCAGCTTGAAAGGTCAATGCCGATAAGCTTAATGTACTCTTATTTTATAGAAAATATAGTTTAAATGTTTGGCAACTATGCATTATAGTTTGTTGACTTGTTACATTAATTAAAGCTTACGGCATATATGATGGTGTTATTATATTTTGACACCATCCATCGATATATTAACATACTGAAAAATAAATTGATGTAGTTATCCAACACTGTCCGAAAAATGTAAACAATGCTGTTATCGTTGACAACAAATTCATTTGGCCAACTCGACATTTTAGTTGTCATCGCTATGCACGGCTGTTGCTGCATATCGATAGTCTTCCAAATGCAAACTAGAGTTGTTGATTACAGATGCTGAATTTAAATGAGTTTGAAAATTACTTTCTTATTTATATTTTTAGTATATATATATTAAATAGTTAAAAGTGAATTTAATATTGAATGAGCAAAGCAAATGATTCAAAGTTTGAACTAGTTCGTTCAGTGAAGTGAACTTGTTCTGAACGTTTTGATACAACTCTAAATACGCACGGCTGTTTTTGCAAAAATATTATCCTATATACCTATATAATAGTTATTATAAAATGACAAAACAGGGATTTAAACAAACGTTAAGTGAAAAGTGTACAACAATATAATAAGTAACAAATCAAACACAAATTGTAATATACCAACATAAATAGAACACAACAACAAAATGGTCGATCCCTTGTGTAATTATAATGTCTTGGAGTCAATATTCTCATATTTGGAGCTAAACGACTTAAATCGATGTTCCCAAGTCTGTAAGAGTTGGTATCACTTCCTAAACGACGAGAACAGCGACGTTTGGCGGTGGCACTGTCTCCGGAAACTGCCCAAAGAGGCGGTAAAGTCCGATCTCCTCGCCTCCGTTTCCACCTACAAAACCAAGTTACGGGCGTGTTTGCATGCCTGGAATCCCAACGATTGCTCACGGAACGTATACATTAAGCCCAATGGATTTACGCTGCATCGGTAGATAATTGAATTCTAGATTTATATATATGTATATTATTATTCCATTTTAACTTCTCAGCAATCCCGTTGCACAAAGTACGGATGCGGCACGTGCCAAGATAGGCTTCCGGCAGGGACGGCATGCCTGGGAGGTGATCTGGGAGGGTCCACTGGGCACGGTGGCTGTTATAGGCATTTCCACAAAAGAGGCGGTACTGCAGTGTCATGGTTATGTGGCGCTGTTGGGGTCCGATGATCAGAGCTGGGGCTGGAACCTGGTTGAGAATCATCTGTTGCATAACGGTGACATGCAGGGCAGCTATCCGTTGCTAAACAATGCACCCAAATATCAGGTGGGTGAACGCATTCGCGTCATACTCGACTGCGATGATAATACTCTATCTTTTGAGAAAAACTACGAGTTTCTGGGCGTAGCGTTTAGAGGTGAGTTGTCAATAATCATATTATAAGCAAAGAAATATATATGAGATTTTTAATTACAGGTCTGCCCGATAAGAAGCTTTATCCTACAGTATCTGCTGTTTATGGCAACACTGAGGTGTCAATGGTTTATTTGGGAACACCATTGGATGGTTAACTATGAGAGCACAGACGTTGCCTTACTGCCGTACAATTTGTAAAAAATACACTTAATAAGTATATACATATACATATACATATATATGTTCGCTTAGATTCCATTTCCTTAGTAATAAGAATGTGCAACAGTTTCTATATTTCTGTTTAGTTTCTAGTTTCTTTTGTACAAAAAATATGCATTTTGTTGTTTTTAGATTACGCCAAAGTTAAAATCACCTCTATATTTGTTCTATATATATATATATATATACCAATTAAGTCTAAATGTACGAACCAAATAAATAAGTTTGTAGTTGTAATTTCATACAATGAACGGCTTTAAATCACTTAATATTCGTGAAATCTTAATTTTATGCATTTTTCCTTTATATCCTATAACATCCTGTCCGGCTATTAAATCAGGGCTGCAATAGATAAATAAAAGTTATTTCGAAACTGTAACAAGGATAAGCACTCAGAGTTTGCAGCTTTCTGTTTTGCAAGGCATTTGGTAGCCTTCACAGCAAGGACTCCGTGGCGCAACGGTAGCGCGTCTGACTCCAGATCAGAAGGTTGCGTGTTCGATTCACGTCGGGGTCAGTTTGAGCAAACTTTTTTCCTATTTTTCTAATAAAACAATATGTTTAATATTTATTTTTATTTTTTTAATTCAATTGGACACTAATATTGGTTGCTTAAGCACATTTTTTGTTTGGTTAATTTGCATTTATTCATGGTTATTTATTTTATATGTTTTCTAGTATACTTTGCTGAAATATTAAAAGACGCTTTTGTATATATATTTAACAATATTGAAATGTTTATTTAATTGTATACTTTAAGCAGATTCTATTCAGGTGCAAGAAACAACATTTGCATAACTACATATTATAAATTTATAGGTTGAATTTCGATGTTCTCTCCATAAATGACATAATTAAAATATATATGAGTTTTGTTTTTTAAGAATTACAATATACATATATGTATGTTTGTATATAAGATAACAAGCAATTTGAACGATTCGATTTGTTTAAGTACATATATTTTGGTTCGTATGTGTAAATATATGTAAATTTGTATATGTGTAGATTATTTTAACGAATTGTAGCTTAAATTGTAAATTCCCTAAACGGTTTGCAATGACGTCTCATTAGTTGTTCCCTTATTTCATTCGAATGTTTGTCGGTATTTCTGTATGTATATATAAAAAATATTATTTATGTGCCATAAATTGCGTTTAAAATGAACAATGTAAAACTACCAACACCAAAATTCGCGCTGTTTTCGTACATAGTATATATATGTATATATATATATATAATTATTATTTTTTTTTTTGCATATTTAGCTAAACGAAACTACAAATTTCAACAAATTTTTACACAAGTCAAAAGAGTATGGTTATTTATTTGCTATTGACTAGATTTAGGAACTCCTCGCGCGTCTTTGGATCATCGCGGAATACGCCAAGCATAGTCGATGTTACAGTTTTGCTATTGATTTTCTGCACACCCCGCATGACCATGCACATGTGCCTGAAACAAATAAATAATATGAAATTCGAATTCAAATTCATTAATTATTCAATTATGGAAATAGCTTTTAGTATGGAAGATGACTCTGCATTTATTTGTAGCACAGCTTCCTTGTACGCTTTACTCAAACATGGCGAAACTTTATTCACAAGCATCGGTGGTTCAGTGGTAGAATGCTCGCCTGCCACGCGGGCGGCCCGGGTTCGATTCCCGGCCGATGCAAAATACTTTTTTCATATTTTCTTATTTTTTTTGTATATTAATAATGGTATATATATATATTTTTTTATAAATTTAGTACTTACACGCCCTCGACAACAACAGCCACACCGGCTGGCTGCACTGCCTGTGTCACAGCAACGGCAATTTGCTTGGTCAAACGCTCCTGGACTTGCAGACGACGCGAGAAAATCTCAACAATGCTACAAAAAACCAGAAATTATTAAATATAACTACATTTACAGTCGGTTTTCCCAGTATATTTACCGAGCCAGCTTGCTGAGTCCCAGAATCTTATTGCAAGGCAAATAACCGATGGAAACTTTGCCGTAGAAGGGAACCAAGTGGTGCTCGCACATGGAAAACATTTCAATATCCTTCACAACGACCATTTCATCGTGATCCTCGTCAAAAACAGCGCCATTTAATACATCTAAGAAAATACGGGTAATTATCAAAGGGAAATATAAATTTCCCAACAAGTTGGCAGCCCCGCGCAGCATAGCCAATCGGCACTGATTTATGTTCATGTGCTGTCAAGTGGTGGCATATTTTATGCTGGATTTATTTGCTCAATAAAATGTGTGGCAGTGGCATAACTGAATCTTAAGTTGAAATTTTCCACTTGACTGTTAATGTGTGCGTAAGTGTTTGTGTGTGTATGTATGTGTGTGTGACTGTTGGCGCCACTTGTTGGCCATTCTTTGGGGGCGCTTGAGCTTTCACTACTTCAGCTTTAAATGCGGCCCACTCTTCTGATTTTTCGCATACTTTTCGTATGCGCTTTAAGTGCTACGCCCACTTGACGCCCACAGCAGAGCGCTCACGCTTGCGCTCTCTCTCTCTCTCTCTCGCTCTCTCCTCTTTCACTCGCTGCCTCTGTCGTAACAATTTAAAAAGCTTAAGTGTGTTTCCTGTCAATTCCTTGCAGCTTCCATCAGAAACATTCAATGTCAACGCTTTCAGTTTCAGCTTTTAAAAATGTTGTTATGAATTCCATTTACATTTTTCCAATTTAATATATTATTGGCTAGTGATAAAAAGTATCTGTTGCTTATTTGATAACATTTAATCGAGCTCGAGGCGATTTACTTTAGTTATTGTTTTTGCTGCCAATTTAAATGCGACTCCGAGTTTGTGCGATTGTATTTAATAAAGTGTAAAACCTGCTTTTTGAAATGACGATTTTTAAAACCGGTCTGCATACTTGCAAATCACTCAAAAAAAAAAAAAATAATAAAATAAATACAACAAATGTAATCAGAATAGAAAGTCTACCTCAATATATCAAATAGTTCTAATTAACTTTAAAATAAGTACTCAGCATAGAAAACTTTAGAATTTAAGTAGCCAGCCTTACCAATAATTATCAGACTATATAACGGGAGCAGAGATAAGTAAGCAATTAGAGTAATGCACCGAAATGCACAGTGATAAAGGTAAAGTACACATCGGAGTGTGTGAATCACATTTTTGTGAAAGAAACTAGTTTTTCAGAGCGTGTTCGATGGAAATGCCCTGGAAGACCCCCGACTTGAAGTTGGTTGATTCATGAGGCATTGAACACAGGATGACTGACCCAATGCTAATTAGACAGAACTGAAAACAAGAAAGACAAGTTAACTTCAACACGCCGAACAACAAATACGCTTGCAGACCGCAATCTAATTGTTTTTGTTTAATAATTATTGATATTGTATTCCGATGTAAATTATTTTTTGTCAAACTCTTTAAAGCTTACAATCAATTATAATTGGTGAGTTTCTTTGAAAACAAAAAAGTTGTTCATGCATGAGCTACAATTTTGGATGATTGTTACTATGGGAGCTATGTGATATAGTTCTCTGATAACAAGCTTATGTTGCTACAAGGTAAGCAACAAGAATGCCCGACTTAACTGGTGATTTTGATCTAGATTTCTTGGAAAACAATAAAGTTGTTTATGCAGGAACTCAACCTTCAACCGATTGTGCCTATATGATACAGTTATCTTACTTATACACTAGTTGCAACTAAGGTTTCATCAAGATCCAAGCTCCAAGGTTCAAGACTGAGCAACAGACAGACTCTGCATTGATGAATATACATACATATATGTACATATATATTTTTATGGCTTCGGAGATGTCTCCTATTCATGACATAATTATAATACCCCCCCCCGTTGTAAAGGGTATGAGAACAACTGTCAGGTGCTAATTGCTCTTATGTTTATGCATGAGGCCCACACGCGTTCCAAAGCTATGCAAATTCACCCAAAATAAAGCCGAGAATCGAAAAACTGTCACTTACCTTCGAGATTCTGATCGTAGCCCTTGGTGAAGTACAGCATTGCCTTGGCGGCACGCTCCGGTGTCTTGATCAGTCCCTGTCTATCGGGATTCTCACCCAGGCCGCCCAGCAGCAGGCGATACGAGCGGGCCATATCAGGTAGCAGAGCCTCACGGGTCGGTGGCTTGTGATCCAGTTCCAGATCGTGATGAAAAGTGCAGTTCTCATGGCCTGTAAAAGTAGACACAAAGTATAAAAACAAAGACTTTAGCTTGGTACACTTGTGGCGAGATAAGCTGGCAACCCTGAGTTCAAATAAGAGGGGCCCACTCTGATCTAACCTAATCTGATCCGAATCTCAATTGAACCATTGACATATTTGAATGCTCCGTGGTGGCTACTATCAATGTAACCGACTGAGATTTCAACTCTTATCACATAATCACCTCATGCGCGACACATTAAATTAGTTGTTAGCCGCCGCCTGGTATTTTATTTTAATTGATTAACGTTTACTACTGTTCCTGGCTAGCCTAGCATAATCCCATTCAATTTAACAATGTCCATAGATCTAACCCTAAAGGTGGCTCATTAAAATAAATAACAAAATGCATTTATTTCAATAGTGTCAATCAACTTTTACGTGCAAATATTTAAATGATGTCAATTCTTGAAAGCTCTAACAATTTTTTCACTTGTTTTGGATTTCTATATACTTTTTAAATTTAAGTTGTTTCCTTGTGTTGTGTTTTTCCTATGCTTATCTAGATTTATATATTCTTGCAAACTTTTAAGAGTTTTCCTAGTTTTTTACTTTTTTATATCTTTAAAAATGTACTTCCAAAATAAACGTTTAAGTATTACAAATAGTCTAAATTCTGGAAAACTTTTACGCGTTTCTTGTCTATTTTCTTGAATTTCTATATCCTTATAAAAGACGTGTTAATATTTAAAATAGGGTAAATTCTCGAGAACTTGATTTCTTTATCTTTTGTAACAGAAACTTTACGCTTTTTTCTCTGTTCTATTGCTTACGGATTTTTGCAACATATATAAAAATGTATCCTAGTTATCCCTACCACTACCTGGCGTCGTCGATGTACGCGGTGTCATTGGTGTTAACGGTTGTGTACCATCGTTTCCCGGTATGCTGACGCTGGTCTTCAGTATCAGCCGTGGACGTGGAGGATTAGCGCTGGTCGCCAGCTGCAGCTCCTCGCCAGCCGTGCCTTCTGAGATAGTATCCTCGAGAGGCGTGGGCGGTGCCGGAGGCGGAGGCACCACCGCACGCTCTCCCAGAGAGGATGTGCCCGAGGTGCTACTTGTTGAGCAGACGCTGTTGTTGCGGCCACGCGACAGGATGTGCGCCTGTGGAAAGTTCGTGTCATCAATGGCATCGTTTAGTTCGCTGGCACTCATCTCAGAGAGTTGGCGTGTAAAGCTCATGATTTCTATTTCACTTTCAAATATTTGTCCGTGCACCAGAACAAACAAACAAAAATGGCGGCGCAAACAGCAATTGCCAAATTATAAATACACAAAAAAAATGTTAGACTTTGGATTTGAAAACGGAGCTGGTTTCCGGGCTAACACTTAGCAGCGTGTTTGCGTTGTGAAATGCTTGTGGCAACTGGCTGGCACTTTGGGCACAACGATGCTAATAAGAACTTTTAAGATGAGCTTTTGAGCGGCAAAAAGCTTTGCGCTTAGCTTTGCTTTGCTTTGCTTTGCTTTGCGCACGCCTACAGTTTGAGAGGCGCTGTGGCGGCCAAACTGTGGCATTGCGGTTTTAACTTTCGAACTTGTTGCGTGTTGTGTGCGCCTGTGGGCGGTAGGCGGTGGGTGGTGGGTGGTGGGTAGCTATTGCTCTAACAGGCGCCAACTCGCAAATGGCCAAGGTTACTTCTTTGTCTCCGTTAACTGTGCGTTTTAAGTTTTAATACCCTAAAACCGTACGGAAACAGGGTATATTGATTTTGGATTCAATTCATGACATGTCAATTCCCAAGTCCCATAACTTTGCCAAAACTGAACCGATGTTCGTTCCCGAGGCCATTTTGATCACAGTTCGACCTCTACATTAATCCTATATTTCAAGTTTATACATATTTCAAAAATAATTTTTTCACAATTTTTTCTAAAAATATCATGTAACGCCCCATTACAATTTTTTGAAATTTTTATTTTTAAAAATAGATTTTTAAATTATTATTTTTAATCGATTCTGTCGATATCTGTCAAAAATCAATTGGCTTGTAAGTGCTTTAAATTGGCTTGTAAGATCCGATAAAGCACCTTCTTAAACTTCAGACTGCCATAACTTTGCCAAAACTGAACCGACTTTCGCTCCCGAGACCATTTTGGGCATGGTTCGTCTTCTAGAATATTTCTTAACTTCAAGTTTATGATTTTAAAGTTTTTGTTTTTATAGTCTTTGGAATCAGAGTATAACGCGGTCGGCTACATCCAACTGCAAAAGCTTTTACTAGTTTCTTGTTCTGTTTGCCCAAGCGGCAGCACTCAAAACTTGAAAGTCACTTCTCACACAGACGACAAGACACAAGACACAGTATACATAATACACACAACACAGAAACACAGGCCAGACAAATCCTGCTCTTGACAACAAAATTCCAAATTCTCTGCCAGCATGGCTCATCGAATTAAGCTCCGGTGCGACGACTTTGATGTCATTGGCGCCGTTCCCCGTGACCTATCCGTGATCAAGAACTTTCTGAAACGGGACTGTGCCGTGAAGCGACTGATTGACATTGAAGAGGACTTTCTGCAGAAGTGTGCGCAGATGAACGCCGATGCCTGCTCTCAGCCGGAAAAGAAGAAGCAGCCAAATGGACAACCGGAGCCACCGCCGCCAGATCCCTGCGCCAGCAGCACACCACCCGATGCCAATGCGCCCAACTACTGTGACCCCTGCCGGCGGCTAAAGACTTCGGTGGTGCTGGAAGAGGTGCGTATACTTAATCTAGACTACGCCGTAATAATCTCTGTCTCATTTTAAAGCTGACGAAGCCGGCTACTACCAATCCCGTCTATAACCTGGGCTCACCACCCTACTTCGACGAGGAGACAGTCTTGGATAGCTCGCAGCCCATCAAGTTTCGATTCCGCCGGAAGGCAAACAGTTGCGACAACGAGAGAACCTCGAATCTGCCGTGCGTTCCGACGGAAAATACAAATGTTATGGTCCTAAGCAACTGCTGCGACATAATGGTCTGGCCCAGTCAGAAGGTGGCTCAAATGAATCGTGTGCCAGTCACCCTGCTATCTGGGCCGGGAGATCTCACCGAGTACATGCTGGAGGAGGAGACAATCATGTGATAGACTTGCTCTCAGTAATTTGGAATTATATCAAATGCAGTTGGATTTCAGTTAGCTGTAAATATGAAATACAGTGAAATAACAATTACATAAGTTTGTACGACTCGGGAAGCCCCTAAAAAAGATTCCCTTTCTCAAAAACTAAAAGAGCGCACAGGAAACTTATATGGCTTATGCTACAGTTGTAGTTAAAGGCGGGGGCATAATCAATTATGCAGTTATATGTACATGCTGGAACGATTGACTCTCGTTAACTTTATGCAACATATAATTATTCTTGTTATATAGAAAGTGTCCCCGAATGAGTCAATGAACGCGTATTTCTTAAATTTATGCATCCCGAATGTCTGAGAATGCTAATTCTTGCGCTTTTCGAATACGATTTAAAGTAAAAAGTAAAGTATACATATATATATATAATATATATATATGTATATAAACATTTTTAAAGGATAGAGCACAGTTATTTAACATATACATACATACATATGTAGTTAGAAGGCAGCTGTGGAATGAAATCGACATGAGACATAGAATATCCACATATTCGATTACAAATCAGCAACAGTACAGTGAAGCCTCAACAATTGATGGCGACTTTCACATCGTATATATATATATATCCATATAATTGATCCTTATATTAATCTCAAACGGGATGCTTGCTTAATCGCGTATTATTGGCTCGTGGATTTGATTAGTGGAATACCATAAATTGATCTAAATAAATGTTACAAATCACATGCATCATAGTGTTAGACAAGTGTACGGCCAACCTGTTGGCAAATAAATCGTAAGCATGCAATGCAATTAAGTGTAAGTAAGGTAAGTCATCATTAACATTTTCCATAGGGCAGGTGTTTTTTTTTTTTTTTTTTTATGTATCCGTTGTTTTTTTTTTACAATTACGCATTACGGAATTCTACGAAGACTATATGCGGGGGTTTTGAACTTATGGGGTTGTCCATTTGTTTTAATGGTTAAATGCGGCATGTATTGGAATGCCAAATCAAATAATTCACTGAGCATTCTTTATTTGCTACAATTACAGGCAAGATAGATATATCTTGACATTTTGATACGTATTATTTTGTATTGACCGCGATCGCTCAAATGTGAAGCATGGCAGCTTATTTATTACTCATGCAATATGAAAGACACAGAAACAGAAACCAAAAATGAAAATAAAAAAAAAATACAAAAAAAAAAAAATAATAATACAAACAAAACCGACAAATCGAAACCGTTTTAAACGGCTGCTTTGTTGTTGGTACCGAGAGCGTCCAATTAAATGCTTTTAACCTTCAAAAATGTAGTACAGGTCTAGCCTCGGGCCGCACGCTCCCGCCCCGCTCGGCTTTTGGGGGGCAAATACCGGATTACGACGAGGAGTTTTTATGCTTAATGTACTTATGTACATTTGTATGTACAAACCAGCTAGCTTATAATATAATACCACACATAACGCTCTCCGTTGAATCTGCCAATCTGCCGATCTGCAGCAAAACTTTCAATGTCAATGTCAATAAGTCCATTACGATCAGTTTGCCAGTTTACTCTTATTTTTTATGTTTATTTTAGTTTTTTGTTTTTTTTTTCGTGGTTTTTCAAATACATGTATATTTGAGTGCTTTTTAGAAGTTTGGGTTTCCATGTGAAAGCATCGCCGGAAATCGAAGCTATGCGAATCGAAGCTGCATCTGAAACTAAACTGATCTGATTGATCTGTTCAGATCTATGCCCAATTGCCTGATGAAATGTGAGTGCTGTATTGCTCGGGAAACTAGTCTGGGGGTTTTATGTTAGCTCTATCGTATTATTGCTATATTTAACACGTGTGGATATTGCTTGCTTTTAATCAGGGAGAATGGAAAAGTCTAAGTTTAAACAGATTTTTTTTGTGAATTAATCAATCAATCGCACAAAAATGTAGTACAATTATTATAAATAGATCATTAAAAAATCGAATAGATCAAAATGTCGGAGAATAATGCTAAATTTAAATGTGCATGACTAACAACAGAACTGATAAATGTTAAGTAGTTTCGGTAACACTGTTAACTAACAGCCGCTGTACTGGGAAGCAATTGTCATCCTTTCCAGTCGGCTGGAATGAGTCACACACGCACACACACACACACACACACACACACTTACTATTTCCGTTGCCTCGGCTAAGCATTTCCAGTTTCAGCTGTTGACTGCTTTTGGAAGCAGGAACAACAGCGACCGCGCTGTTGGAATCCGCTGCTGCTGCTGCTGTTGCTGCCGCTGGAACGATCGCTGCTGCATCCATGGCGACGCTGGCCGCATCCGTGGCAATGTCGCCATTTTGAGTGCTGCCATTTTGTTCGTTAACTTGAGGTTTCATTTTGTTATTTGCAAATGTGCTTCAAACTTTGTGTACACAATTTAATTAAATTAAAAAAGGATATTTTTTTTTATTTATTTTTTGGTTTACTAGCGAGTTTAAATTAAAAAACTAAATAACGCGTGACTGACAATTAGCCGTTAGGTGGTTTATTAGATTTCAAATTGGCTGTTACTGTTACTTTTACTGTTTTGTGTTATTCATTGATTGAATTTGTTGTTTTTCTTGGTTTGACGTTAATGCGCGCGCGCTCCGCTTTTATTTGCTACACCCGACTAAACGGCCAGAGATTTAGTTGTAACCTTTTTATTATGAAAAATCGAAAGTTCTTGTTCAACGAGAGAGACAACTGACGACGACGCTGCCAGCGTCGCTTTTTGCGGTCGCTTGCCTTTTGTTGCTGCCAACACAGTGCGTACCCGATAAGTGGGCTCACATAATATCGAATATTACTATACAAAATTCGGATAGAGTAAATAAAGTTTTTAAACTTGAAAGTTTTATATACATATGTGCTTATACAAGTTTAAATACCAGAATAACAGTAGTTTTTCTCATTGTGTTCATTTTAGCGTTAGTGCACTGTTATTGTATTCGGTTACTTTTCGCTTACTTGTTGCTCTCTGAGTACTGGCCGTGGCCGTTAGTTATGTGCATATATATAGACGTATACGTATACGTATTATTGCAAAGCTTTGGCGCTACTCTTTCTCTCTCTCTCTCTCTCCCTCTCTAACTGTCCCTCTCTGTCTGTCGGGTTTAGCGCACTCTGAAGCTCACACGAGGACTACAGGAAATTGGCAAGTCAAATGTTTCTCGTTAATAATATAAGTTTCAATTCTTAATTGTTTGCAATTGTTTACTCAAAAACACAAACACAATTAAAAAGATGTCGCTTATGAGCAAAATAAATTACAAATGTCCCAATGTTCCATCGATTCCACAGCATACTGATAACCTGGCTGCGCATCATTAACAAGTCATTGGCAATAATGGATTGATAGCGTTAGGTTCGCGAAAGATTGCCAGGCTAAATGGCAACATGTTCGGTCGCCATGGATCATGATGCAATTGAATTATTGCCATTGTATCATTTTAGAGTACAAAGCAATTTAAGGCAATTTAAATCTCGATTTATCTATGGAAAGTAAGCGATGACAACTCACAATATTTGATTTGGCCGCCTTGAACGGCAGCCGCAATTTGAGCATTGAGTCATTTAAGCTGGGAATGAGCAACCGCTATATTATAAATAATATTAATTAACAGTTAATAAGGCATTTACGTCAGAATTGCCAAATGATAAAAAAAAAACACACACACACAAAATAACCCGCCCAGCGCCAGTCGAAAAGATTTGACTTTTGATTTTGTTGTTTAATGGCATTGAATGCCATTAGCTGGCAACAAATTCACTTTTTATTATAATTATTCTCGTACAGACGCAAACATGGCCCGTGGAAAGGGAAAAAACATTGCGGAAGGAAGACGGCGCCAGCTGGAGAACCGGGTTTTTGATTACAGCTCTTGGACCTCGCCACCCACGCCCTGTTTGCCCTGCGCCTGCCGCTCCAGTTTCTCCTGTTCCATGCCCTCCAGCTGCGCCAGCGTCAGCAGCGATATGCCCAGCTGATCCTCACGCGAAAACGGCTGGGCCATGCGCTTCAGCCAGCGGCGCGCCAGCTGCACTGCCTCCTCTGTGCTCAGGTTGCAGAAGCTATCGACGAGATGCTCCTGTATCCATTTGGGCAGACGGGATCGCTTGTCCTGGCGTGAGAAGCGCTTGTCGGCGAATATCATGAGGCCATAGTCCGTCTTGCCGCGCAACGCTCGCCCCACGCACTGTGCGGCATGCCGCATGGCATCAAAGGTCAGAAAATCGTTCTCTCGTATCTGAAACTGATCGCGCAGATAGTCGAGGCGTGCCTTGAGAATGCGCGACTGCGTGTAGACGTAGGGTATGCCGAACATGAGCACCGCGCGACCATAATGATGATCGAAATCCACACCCTCGGAGACCTTGCCACGCGCCACAGCCAGCAGCACAGCGCCGCGACCGCAATCACAGGCCTAAACGACGAATCTGTGTCAAGTACAATCATGGAAGCCATAGCAATAACGTTCAGCTCACCTTAACATAGTTCATGAGCGCATAGCTCGTTTCGGCATTGTCCTGCGTCTCAATGAAGAGCAGCTTGTAGCGCAGCAGTGTGTCTACAATGCCCTGATCATACCAGGAAGCAACCACAGACTCCAGATACAAATATGACGTAAAGAAGCAGACAATGCCATCGGGCACCGTTTTAGCCACCTCCACCAAAAGCTGTCCATAGTTCCTAATCACAGCTGTATCCTCGCGCGTCTCAAACTTGGATGAAATGGACACCTGGTCGTTACCCTTCGATACAATCTGTTAAATGGCAGAGTTAAATCATGTATATAAGAGTAACTCCCGGATAGAACAGGACACATACCATTGGCAGCAGACAGGGACGCGCCAGCGTCATTGTAAGACTGCTCATAATCACCGGCTTAAAGTTTAGTATCTTGGGATACATGTCCATGGGTGACAGTGTACCCGAGGTAATTACAACAGTTTGAAAGCGCGAGAATACAGGAGCCATGGCAATTGATGAATCCAAACAGCTAAAGTGCATTATAGGATTCGAGACAGTTGGCGTCTTGTCGTCGAAAGGCTCTATAATAATAGTAAAACCTTTGGTGTACGTGGAAACCAGTGTGGCAAAGTGGGTAATCTGTAAACAGTTGAAAAGGTTACAAATCTTCCGATATAAACAAAGTATTCTTCTTAAAACCCACCAGCGTCAGAGCGCCAAATTCGGTCATGTCGGTGATTTCCAGCGTACGCAACAAGCTGGACAAACGCTCAGCACAGAAGCGCAACGGTTTACGTTCTATGCATATTTTGGCGGAGACATCTTTGAGAAAGCCAGCGGGTGATTCCTGGACAACGTGATGAACACGCAGTCGTGTTTTAATGTATTCAATGAAGCGACGCAAGAAACTGAGAAAGTGGTCCGCATTGCGTATGTTTCCCGGTACCACCTCTGTGAGGACATCGTTGGGCAGCACAGGATTGGCCAGGATCATGTCCGTATCGCGCTGCACGCTTGCATCCTTGAGACCCTGCACCATGCGCTGATATTCCTCATTTAATCTGTTTGTGTCCTCATCCCGCATTCTACAAAAGAGAGTAGTTAGGAATTTATAATAATCATAATCAGATTTTATAGACATACTCCTGCACCAATTTCGTGAGCTGATTGAGAGCATTGGTGCTTCGCTCCACGGTGCGTCTGTTAATCTTCACACTCATCGAATCAATGCAGACATTGTCAATGTTGTGCGCCTCATCAAATACCACGCAGGACTCGCGTGTCATCTCCTTTGAAACGACCTGTGCTATCTTCGGATCCAGCAGATAATGGTAGCTATATACGACAATATGTGCGTGTGCAATCTGTATAAAAATAAAGGCATATACTATAGTAGATATCTGGGGTTTCATATTAAGAAAATGATACTCACAGCGTAGCGGGCCGTAAAATAGGGACACCAATTTCGAGCGCGTCCATATTCTTTAAGATCATCAATGCTGTAGACGCCTACAGGCAGCGTTGACTCCTTGCCCTCCAATGTGAAACCTTCATAATACTGACCTGTAAAAGGAATTGATAAATATATATGTATTATTTGTGAATGTCGAGCCTTGGTCTGAGATAATAGGAAGTATCTGGGCAGTGAGTTTTCAAGTTCGGTTTTGAATTGCCTCGGCAAGAGATCTACCCAATTTCATGTCCCCATAGGGAGCAGTAGGGTAAAAACGATCTCTCCCTTTTTTATAATAGCAACAATAAATCTAGATTCCTTACAAATAGGAACCTCTGCATCCACCTCATGCCGTTCGCGTATGTAGCTGGCTGTCAATCCATAGCATTTCCCATCCACAGCTTTTCCCTCCCGCTCCTTGCTCACCTCGGGATGGATGCACATGTTCTTCCGTGAGCTGAGCACCAAGCCCGTCATCGCCGGCGGCACGGGCGCAGTCTTCTCATAGTAGACCATAAGGTTCTGCAGTTCGGCAATAACTTTCTCGATCTCAGGCACCGTCCGTGAGCAGTAAATCAATTTGCGTATTCTATCCGGATGCTCGATCATATAAGCAACAATTACGGATAGCAATGTGGCTGTTTTTCCCGTGCCGGAAGGCATTTCCAGCAGACAATGACCCTTCGCATCCAGGGTTCTTTTAAGTTCCAACATATACGTATATTGTTCCGGATAAATGTATTCATACGGAAAATAAACTAGGAGTCCTTCAACGCTGAGCCTAAACGTAAGTAAATCAAAGTTATTCATTATAACTATTTTTACAAATTAATTATTTAACTTACTTCATTTTAGCACTGTTATTAACACTGTTTAACTGCTGCAACTTTTAAATTTCGAAATTGCGTTGTTTTGTTTAGTTTCTGAGTTGTTCAGTTCTGTTGTTGCGGCGTACATGCATGCCGGCAAGTATCGATAACAATCGATAGGCACTTTGTTTCTTATGGTAGGTACGCTGCAAATTCGTTCATGCAAATGGTCACTTAATAAAATGGAACTGGTTTAACATTCAAATAAATTAAATTCTTTATATATTTACAATTTTTTAAATTGATTATGTCTAAAGATCCTCTTGAGTTTTGCAGCATTGTTATTTAATGTCGACTGAAGACAGCAGATGATATTAGATTAAATATTACAAAATTACAAGTTTCTGGGAATATTTAAAATGAACACTGCTGAAACATTTTTCAATCATGCCAAACAATAAATGTTAAAGGTTTCTAAATATTCATTTATTAAGTAAAAATAAAAGTAGATTACAAAATTGAATTATTTACATAGTATTTTATCTTACCGCCAAGCAAAGTATGCAAATGACAGCCGAATTTTCAACACCGTACCAGGCTCAAAACAAGTTTTCAGTATATTGCATTGCCTTCAAACCGGAGTATTATCATTTAAATAAAATTGTATATTTTAATAGTAGTATAAAACAAACACACAACTTATGGACGATCTGAATCCCTTGGCTGGCACAGCTCATTTGCTGGAGGAAGTGGATAGTTTGTATTTTATTATTTATTTATGTGTTCCGGCATATTACAAATATAGTTTTCTTTTTGCGAAACCCTCTTTTGTAGAGAAGCTAATGGTACTGCTGCGCGACGGACGTACACTGATCGGTTACCTGCGATCCGTCGATCAGTTTGCCAATTTGGTGCTCCAGCGGACAATTGAAAGAATCCACGTTGGCAACGAGTACGGCGATATTCCCCGTGGAGTATTCATAATCCGTGGCGAGAATGTGGTGCTCCTGGGCGAAATTGTGAGTAGAGAGCGAAGATATTGAGTAGATAGAATCCCCGTTTGGTGGTGGAAAGATGGGTAATAGAATGCCAGAGCAGATGTACAACTGGGATTCCGGGTCACCAGTCCGTAACTGTTTGCAGTTTAAATTGGGAGTATCCTTCGTGGTACGTGAAGCCTGACCAGAGGCTTCTTGCTCTGGTACCGGCGGAATCATTTTTCTAATGGGCCGTTTAAATTAATCCCTTGAAATCAAGCTTTTACGGCAGCAGAGTAGTAACAAAATTCTAATAGTACAACTTTCCACAGGATCGTGACAGAGAACAAAAGCTTCCGTTGAAGGAGATTTCTGTGGATGAGATTCTGGATGCACAGCGTCGCGAACAGGAGCAGCGACAGGAGAAGCATCGATTGGTGTCCAAGGCGCTTAAGGAACGCGGCCTCGCCGTCAATGCGGATATCATCAACGAGGACTTTTGCTGAGATGAACAAATATATTTATAACCAACCTACAGAGATTTGCATTAATTTTTTATTTGATTTTTATTTACTAAGTGCATCACCATTTCCATAATTCATTGACAGTGGAAGGCGGACGAAAGTAGATTCGTCGACGCTTTGGCAGCAATATCCTATCCGGTAATTGTTCCAGAAAATACCCTTGTCAGTCTCCTGGCTGTTGATACTTCTGAATCAGGGACCGCAAATAACGGTTATGGGGTAATTTTTCAAGTAAAAAAATCATTGGGTAGGAGATGACCAGCATATACATGAAATATTTCAATATGTTTGCTCTTTTATGGACTTTTAAAATAAGTAATGAACCGTAATTTGTAATTTTTAAAAATTAATTGTAATAATTATGGTTGACTTTTGTTAATAAAATTCAAACCTGATTTTTATGATAAAAATCATAAATAATTATTAAAATTAATTTTTAAATAAAAATCTAAAATTACAATTGATTTTTAAAAATAAAAATGATAAAATTTTATTTTAAATGATTTTTACACTTATTACTCATAACTGTTACAGTCCCTTCTTCTGATAGTTTTATTGCAAGGAGATTTGAGTGACTTGACAGCCGATCTTTATGATTGATTTTTTGTCAGTTTGTATATTTGTACTCCATAAAAATCTATTTAAAAACTATATATATATATATATATATCTGTACAAATGTCGCGCTATGTGATCCTGCTCTCAACCATTGTGACCCTGACTCGAACTCCCCGCCGCCGCCGCCTCCTCCAGCAATATGTACTTTTCCAGTATCTGATACATTTCCACCTTGGCCTTGATCTTGTGTCGCCGCGAAAGTTGACGTAAATAAGCGGCCACCGATTTGCAGAAGAAGTCATCTTCCGTTTCGGTGGACGCTGTTGCTGCTGGAGGCGTGGCTAATGCTTCAAAGCCGGGAGAGGTTTCCTGCTTGGCTGGCGGCACACTTGGGGGCAAGCAGACCATAAAGTCGAGATCCGCCTGAGAATGACCAGCATCGCTGGGCGATGGAATCACTGTGGCAGCTATATCCGCTGATGCTGTTGGCACCTCCAGTGTTGGAGATGAGGCTTCCAGTGTGGGCAAAACTTTGTGATCGCTTTCCGTCTCAGCCATATACTCATCATAGGAATCCGGACCATCATCGCCATCGTCGGCTTCCACCAGCACCGAATAGCTTTCCGAGAGGGTTGTCTGCACCTCCAGTTTGGCATCCGCATCATAGTTATGGTCGCATTCATCATACGCCTGCTGGGATTCATCCAAATCTTGTTCAATCAGCGACTCCGGCTCTGGGCGTCTTTTCACGTGCTTCCGCACATCCGTTTTGAGCCAACTGGTTGGGGTATCATCCCGACGGCTTCTTTCACGTCGTTTTCGCACAAATTCTCGTAAAAAGTCCATTTGCCGGAAGAACTCATTTCGCCCGAATTCCGATGCCGGATGTAGCCGCATCTGTTTCAACTCCCGCGAATAACGGTCTCGCAGACAAGTCCATCTCCTCCGGGCATCCGGCGATGAAATATTTAAAGTCTCCGCCACTTTTGTCCAATCTTCTTCTTTCCTCTGCGACAATCGGAAGTCGCCGTGTCTGTGATCGTATAGCGATGGTGTGGCGCGTATCGTGCGTATTAGCACTACATCCGATTCGTCCAGGGGCCGATGGTGGGCGCTCATTGTTTACTATTTTACATTAAATTTTGATTAAATATGTTTGCAATGTTTTCGTTTTGCTTTCTTTCTAGTGTGACCAGATTGTGTAAACGCAAAAATACTCACGATAGCATAATGCAGTCCTGTCATGTTATTAAAATGTTAACAGACCTTTCCTTTTGGCTTTCTTTCTAGGGTGACCAGTTAGTGAAACGTTTAAATACCCAAATCAGCAGACCTGTCATGCTAATAAAACATTAACAGGTCTGTCAACTTTACAGATTTATTAATATATTTGAATTCATAATGTCCTTATGTCTTTATAGCGATTGGCACACGGCAATATATATTAACTTAAGAAAAAGACAACGAAGTTTTGTTTATTTTCGATAAACTTGGTGTGCATTGCGCGACTTTTCAATATACATTTGACATCGATAAATCGAAAAGCAGCTCTACATTCGGCAGCCATTTTTTCACGCTTTCATGCGAAAAAGTTGTGAAAATTCATGTAAAAATTTGTCGAACGCGCAGCAAAAGTAATTACTAAAGTTTACACATACTTAAAATAGTATGCGAATTTGAATTTGGTGCGTGCGTGTAGTGTGTGAGCATCGAATTGAACATGGAGACGGTTGCCGCATTCAATCATGAGGTAAGTAGAGGCCGCCATCCATAATATATATATATATTTACATACATATGTACATATACACATGTACATGCCTGTGTGTGCTATATGTAGTTGTGTAATTTTGTGCCGCACACAATTGCAAATCTGTAACAACATATGCAATTGTTAGTAATTTATAAAACATATCAATACCCGAGTCGATCTAGACATATTCTTTCGTCTGTTTGATATTTGTACCATGTTTGGCAATATGTAGCAAATTAATTTGGCTTCATCGACAACTCGTTCCGTTCAAAAAATATCGGTCAATTTTTATTTAGCGAGGTCCGCCCGTCTTTATGATATTTGGAACATAAGTTCTCGTATACCCGAGTCATATCAAATTTATTTCGATTTATCGATATCCCCGTTCAAAAATATCGATACATTTGAATTTCCGAACAGCGGTACCGATTTGAAAGTAAATGAATGATTGGGTACAGGGTATCCACATAGTCGAGCACTCTCGACTAGAGCACTCCCACTTGTTTAACCCATTTCTATTTGCAGCTCTCGGGACTCTATGACAGCCGGCCGCCCATATCAAAGGCCAAAATGGCGGCCATCACAAAGTCGGCAATGCGTGCTATTAAATTTTACAAGCATGTTGTGCAGAGTGTCGAAAAGTTTATACTCAAATGCAAGCCGGAGTACAAAGTGCCGGGCTTATATGTCATCGATTCGATTGTGCGGCAATCACGGCATCAATACGGCATGGATAAGGATGTGTTTGCGCCACGCTTTCAACGTAATCTGACGGAAACGTTTGCCAATCTGTTTCGGTGTGCGCCGGAGGACAAGAGCCGCATTATCCGTGTGCTTAATCTGTGGCAGAAGAACAATGTCTTCAAATCGGACGTCATACAGCCGATATTTGACTTGGCCGATCCAAATCATCCGATTTACCATCAAATGCCGCCCATTGGCAGCACAGGGAACTCTGGACCCGGACCAAGTGGCAGTGGTGGTGCTCTAAACCTGTCGGATCTTTCTAGTGGCAACGCACCCAACGGGATGAATACTTCCGGAATGAGTAACATGGATATGAACGCTGCGGGCGATGATAAAATGGGTGGTGCTATGCCGGATCTGTCGGTGAGTGGACGATGTAGTGGTAGTTTATAGAGACTGGCAAGGTTTAGGTCACTCATTGCCAGTCTCACGCAGTGCATTAGTATTAATGTGATAGTTTCTAACCCAATTGCCATTTTTGTTACTCTTACGGTCTGCTCTATTCCGTCTCTGATGCATGTCTTGCCAAAAAACTGCTCAGCATGAGAAGTGCTCCAGTTCTAGTCGCCGGCACATGGAACAGCATTATATGAAGCGTCAACAGCATCAGCATAATATGTCGTCCAGTGCTTCTGCCTCCGGTTCGAAAAGTCGCTTTGATAGTGGCGGTCCCAGCAAGTCACATCATCACAAGTATGGCAAGAGTGGTAGCTCCCATGAGCTGGACTACGATGTGCGTGAGATTATGGATGACGATATGGATGGGGAAATGCTGATGGCCGACGATCATCATTGCATGGGCGATGATTCGCCTCCAGGCTCATCAAATTTGATAGATGTATGCAGTGGCCTTAAAGCAATTGAACTTTTATTTATATTACTTACACTTTTAAGTTTAAGCTTAATTTGTTTAATTTATTGTACACACAAGTATCAGTTCAGTTTATTTTATATGTTATTTATGGCTACTTTTGCAGAACAACAACTTGAAGCAGCTGCTTAATGATCCCAATGTGCTGCGCCAGCTGCAAACGCTGCAGAACTTCCAAAAATTCAAGCAGCAAGAGGAGAACCAAAAACATCGCTACCAGGATGAAGCACTGCAGCAGCATTTGCAGAATGCTATGAAGGTACAATTATACTCGTAGGCAACTCTTTTTGGGTTTTTCATTTATAACATTTGATTCTCTCCTCAGGGCACAACTGGCATGCCGCCGGGTGTGATGGGCATGGGCCATAACGATGTGTCGGACATGAACAAGGATGTGGAATTCGTTTCGGAACAGCAGAGCATTGAGGTACACGCACATGACTATCATTTAATTTGTAGTTTCACCAAGTGGACATTGTGTGCCTACAAACTTGTGGTTCTTGTTGTTTATGTAGCATATAGCTTAAACGCGCTCACGAAATTGGAATTATGCTCAAAAAATAGACCTTAGACGTTTCACATAATTCCATTTTCATCGTGCCAAGTGCTGCTGACGTGCCCAAAATGTTGTTATACCGGGGCGGAGTTTTATATGATCCGATTGACCAACTCAAGCTGAGTTCTCAGCTGGGGAATAATGATTAAGTGTGCAAAAGTAAACACTAATTAATATTAATGATTATTTAAAGTGACTATACAAAATATGACTAGATTTGTCTGGCTATAGTCGCAATTTGTGTATTTTGGCCAAGATTTAATTGTTAAAAGGGCCATTAGTTAAACTTAAAATTTAACTTTGCATATACGTTTTTAAAAAAAAAAAAAATACAATGGTAAATGAAATAAGACCAAAGGTAAGGTTTATATATATGCATATACTGACGGAAGCGAAACCCGATGCTTGAAGCCCCGTATAACAACGTTTGGTAAGTTTCTTAAATATGTAAACCACAAAACTCAAGTCGATTCAAACTCAAATTACCCATCAAAAACTTGCTCGAAAACGCATCGATAAGAAAAAATGCCAAATGAATAGTAAAGAACCGTCGAACCAAACAAAATGGCCAAAACCACACGTCAACACGCCAAGAATGCAGTTATAAATTATGTATTTGTATGATTTGTAGTGCTACAAATTCCAACAACCCATCCTTCATACTAACCAAATCCCAATTAATCCTAATCCCAATCCAATCCACCGAACTCCAATTCTCTCCCATTCCGCCATTATTTGTTTTATGCTTAAAATGTTAACGTTTATATCACATCACTCTCTCTCAAATTTCTCGCAAAACTATCGAACGATCAGGTTATCAATCTGGATGGTGCCGATTCCCGTAGTCCCACACCCGATCGGGACCGATACAAGCGGAGTCGTCGCAACAGCCGCAGTCGATCACCCCGTAACCGCGGCGGCGGTGCCAATGCAAATGATCGTGATCGCGGAAGCCGTCGACGTGGCTCTCGTTCCCGCAGCCGCTCGCCACGTTCCAGCCGCAGGCGCGGATCCCGTGATCGCGACCGCATGGAACGCAATACACGCGACAAGGAGCGGGATCGTGAGCATGAGCGTGAGAGACGCAAGAAGGGGCTGCCCGACATTAAGAAGGATCATCTGAGTGGTAACTATTCAAACCTTAACGTAACGTAATGTAACGATCACGTAAGTTATTACGTTAACGGTAATTGTCGCAAGCAAAAGGCTCTGCAGGATGTTGAAGAACTCTTCAGTTTCCTTGCATAGCTTTTCCTGTCACATTTACTACGGTTTTTTTGTTTTTTTTTTCATTTTCCTTTTTTTTAATTAACGCTAATACTTAAAACTTTCTTTATTCTGCAGCTCCTTGGCTCGGTTGACGTGTGTGTGTGTGTGTTTTAGCTTTAGTGGTTCTTCTACTACAATCTTAAATTCTTACTATCTGGCATTCTTTAACCCACATAATATCCACAATTAATGTTGACGCGTTTTCGAGCAAAGTTTTTGGCAACCTTATTCAGACAATAAGCACCCTAATATACCCTTATTTAAACGTGTACATTTATCATATACCTGTAACAACTTGATACATACAACAAACTCTTTTGTGTTGATGACGAGGCGAATTCGAATGCACTCTTTCTTGTACCCTAAGAATTCGATACGAGTATTCGATACGTCCACAATTTTATGATTATATACATTCAATACTAAAGCTACAACTTCACGCATAGAGCCTAGAGAGCGTATATATATTATATGTATACCTATAGTATTAATATTTCGAAATCTATAACTATATATCGACTCATTCGCAAGAATATCGCATGTAAACTCTTTAAATGACAAATAATTTTTGATACGAATTGGTTACAATAACAAGATCAGTTATTTTCGGAAAATACCCTTACATACATACAGTAGATGCAATTTCAGTACTTTCTATATCAGCTATATGATATTTTACTCCAATTCTGTTATATTTGATAATGATGAAATACCTAATTTGCTAGTTTGGTCTTCAAAAACAGAAAGTTTTTAATACAATAACATAATTTCCGGCTTATCGTTTCTATAGTATCTATATTAAATAATAATTCAATACAAGGCTGTACAATTTGCTTAGATATCTAAACTTTCAACCGAATGTTTCTAGGCCTATGTAATATAAATACAGACTGCAGCGATAGAACTGTAAAAAAAAACTTGAGTACTAGACTTTCGATATTTTTGCAAACAGAGTCGATATATACATATATATAGCATACGATTATTATGATCAATAAGCGGGTTTAATTTGGGCACTAAATGAATGAATTTTGATAAATCTCTATTTTGGTATTTATTATTTATTTATTTTTTACTTAAACAAGTTTAAAAACTTCCTTGCCGAAACAAAAAACCATACTTGATCCGACGATATAATCTGTATTTACATGTTGTATTCAAGTATATAACATTATATTATTACGTTTATTCTTATAGTATGCAGTACCACACTGTGGGTGGGCCATCTCTCGAAGCTGGTTTACCAAGAGGAGCTATCCGATACTTTTGGCGAGTATGGCGACATCGTAAGCATCGATCAGATTGTGCCGAGGGGTTGCGCCTTTATCGTGATGAATCGACGCCAAGATGCGCACAAGGCGATGCAGGCGCTAAAGAATCATAAGCTTCAAGGGCGTGCCATTACCATATCTTGGGCAGCTGGCAAGGGTGTCAAGAGCAAGGAGTGGAAGGACTTCTGGGACCTGGAACTCGGTGTCACGTACGTGCCGTGGAGCAAGCTGAGTTCCGACACCGACTTAGACAGCCTGGAGGAGGGCGGCATGTTTGATGAGGACACCATGCCCGGCTGGATGAAGCAGAAAATCAATCAGGCGAAAAATGTGAAGGATAACAAAGCAACTGGGGATATTGCGATGCCTGCTGGGGCGCCACCAAGCTTGCTCTTTGGCATTGACACAACGCAGCCGCCTCCGGTGGCGCCACCATCACATGGCGGACCGGGGGCGCCTCCCCCAGCACTTATGGGCATGGTGCCCGGTCAGTTCCAGATGGCACCGCCCTTAGCTGGACCGCCACCGCAACGCTTGCTTGGCCCTATGGGACCAATGAATCATCCTATGGGCGGCATGCCAATGCCACCCAGCATGGTGCCGGGTATGCCGCCGCCAATGATGATGCCGCCCAATATGATGCCACCCGGCTTTCCGGGCATGGGTGGGCCGCCGCCCCATCCCATGGGACTGCCGCCAGGCGCACAGTTCCCACCACCCAATGCGGTGCCGCCACCCATGGCCACAATTCCGGCGCCGGTGGGCTCTGGCACAGGCAATGTGAGTGACGATCAAATGGACATCGAAATGGAGCTTGAGGATGCACCGCAATCCGTGCCAACGCCGTCACAACAGCAACAAGCACCCAACTTTAGCCAGCCACCACCGTTATTCGCTGGTGGCTCTGCGCCACCCAACAGTGTGGATGCAGTCGTAGCTGCCGCCGCCAACGAGCTGTTTCAGCGTGAACGTTCACGTGGTCCTGGTGGCGGCGGGTCACGCTGGGGCGGCCGCGATGAGGTTGCCGATGCGTCGGAGCGCTGGCACAATGAGAATGGTGGAGGTGGACCGCCGCCGATTGGCGGAGCCTTCAATGAGGCACGGGCGCGCCTTAATCTGAACAGCATGGAGCATGGCGGCATGCCACGGCCAGAATTCTTGGGTAAGTGTTGGACAGATCACAGCTGTTCAATTACTACATTACGTTTTATTGCATGCAGACTTTGATAATCGTTCTGGCGGTGGACCACGTGGCATGGGACCGGGATCAGGACCGCGGGGTGGCGGCAACCATAACGGTGGCAATGGCGGCGGAGACTTCTTCCCGCCCAATATGAACCAGAATCGATTCAATCAGCCAACGAGTCTGATGCAGATGCGCATACCGCCGCCAGTGCCGTTTAATCCGCGCATGGGCGGACCGGGCGCGGGCAACGGAGTGGGTCCGATGTTTATGCGGAATCAAGGCGGCGGCGGGCCAGGCGGCAGACAGCCGGGACCAGGTGAGCATTGGTCAAGCCGAAACACTGGAACAATATTAAATCTTACCTTATCAATATTTAGGTTTCTTCAATCCACGCAATCCGTTTAACGATAACCAGCGGGGTCGTGGAGGAGTTGCCGGCGGAGGTGGTCGTGGCATGGGTGGGGGCGGTGGTGGACGTGGTGGCCGCTGGAGTGATGATGAAGATGATGGTAACAGCAACAGCAATAATAACTTCAATAACAAACGTCGTGGAGGTGGAAGCAGCGGCGGCGGTGGCGGTGGCCCAGGTGGCAATCGATTCCGCGGCGAACGTGGCGACGGCGACGATCGTCGCGGTGGCAATGGGCGTGGCGGACGCGGTGGACAGCGCAGCGAGGAGCGTGAACGCGGTCCCAATACTAACAACAATAACAGACGCGGCTCACGCGACGATAGCAATCGTCACTCGATAAGCTCGACGGATGAAAACGCCGTGCAGAGCAAACAACCGTCGTCAGAGCGCGATGATATCAAGCATAAGCATGATAAGCCGGTGGCAGCGCCAGCCGTTAACAAGTCTGCAGATACCGAGGAGGATTGGGATCGAGAGCTGCAGGATTACGATGCGAGAATGGAGGCGCAGCAAGCAGCTGAAGCTGCTGCTGCTGCAGAGGCGACTTCACACAGGGAGCAAGCGGAGACAACAGCACTGACGTCAGAGTCAGAGGAGTTTGTCCGGCCAGTTGTGCAGGAGAGTAATGAGGCGTCCAAGCCAAAGGCACTGTCACCTGTCTGCACGCCTCTCTACGACGAGCTGCCGCCACCGTCAACAGCGCCGCCTCAGCAAGCCCAACAGGCTGCGGAGTCGCATCCAAAGATTGAGACGCCGCTGGCTCAAGAACCTGCGCCGGCGCCTGCAATGCAAGAATCGGAGGCACCGCCAGCAGAAAACTTTGCAGCGAAAGAAATGCCGGAGGCCGAGCCAGTTGCCGATGCACAGCCAGAAGTCGAGGCCGACTCATAGAATGACGCTGCCGGCGTCGCCGACGACGACGATGAAGACGACCAAGACGTGTGAAGCAACAAAAAGAACTTTCGATTGGATGATAATTGTTAGTCGAAAAAAAGATGTGTAATTTATAATTTCCTTACATATAATTTTATGTAACTCAACACAACATACATGCAAACATTTACAATATACAAATTTTAGCTTGAGATTACGCATTTGTTAAAGCGCGACGAGTCTGCACCATTTTTGCTAGACTAAGGCGCCTAATTTTCTTACTATTAAATGATTCAATTATTTTGTATGGCTTATTAGCCGCCAAATCACAACTAACCAACATATAGGATCCCTATCCCTGTCGGTAGCAAATAAACAACAAAATAAGGACGCTAGAAATTTTGTTTAACACCACTATACAGTTAACGGCGCAAAAGGAACAAAACTGTAGCAAATAATTAGAGAATAATAAAATTGTATGGACGAAATTGATAGACAGAGAAAACAGCCACGCTTGAAATGTTTATAATTTTGTTATGTATATAATTTTAAGCAGATATTTAACATATAACTTGTTTCATATGCGCAGATTATAAGTACACGTATAATAATGTACAATTTAAATATGAAAATATTATCAATACTATTAAAAATAAAACAAAAACAGACAGTTAACTAAAATACGTATGTTTGTATGTATGCAAATCCCATATAGAAAACCCATTTAAACAGCGAGGATCTCTAATGGAACCTCAAATCTTTGTCAAGTCTAAACTGATTCGTAAAAGCAATGTCTTTCTGATCATGGTTTTTCGACGTGTACCTTAAAACTTTAATACCACAACTTTGTCAAATCTGAACCGATTGTCAATCCCAAGGCTATTTTGATCAATATTTGGCATCTAGTTTAATTCTAAATTTCAAGTTTATTAATTTTTGATAAAAATAATTTTCGGATTTTTTTGACAAAAAAAGCATAAGGGGGGACCCTTACCAATTTTGATTTTTCAAAAAATAGAATCTTGAAATTTTACGTTTAATTGATTGTGGGTGTCTCAATTAGTATAAAAAACTATTCGAAAAGTGATTTTGTGGAGTTTCATTTTTCTGTCAAAAATCACGCCAAAAGTGACAAAAAAAATGGCTTCTTAAGTTCCCAAACAACGAAAAGTTCCTTATAAAGGACCTTCCTAGACTTCAAACTGCCACAACTTTGTCAAATCTGAACCGATTTTCAATCCCAAGGCCATTTTGATCATTATTTGGCATCTAGTTTAATTCTACATTTCAAGTTTATTAATTTTTGATAAAATTATTTTTCGGATTTTTTTGACGAAAAAAGCATAAGGGGGGACCCTTACAAATTATGATTTTTCAAAAAATAGAATCTTGAAATTTTACGTTTAATTGATTGTGGGTGTCTAAATTAGTATAAGAAACTATTCGAAAAGTGATTTTGTGGTGTTTAATTTTTCTGTCAAAAATCACGCCAAAAGTGACAAAAAAATTGGCTTGTAAAGTGTCAAAACAACGAAAAGTTCCTTATAAAGGACCTTCCCAGACTTCAAACTGTCACAACTTTGTCAAATCTGAACCGATTGTCAATCCCAAGGTCATTTTGATCATTATTTGGCATCTACTTTAATTCTACATCTCAAGTTTATGAATTTTTGAAAAAATTATTTTTTGGATTTTTTTTTCGAAAAAAGCATAAGGGGGGACCCTTACCAATTATGATTTTTCAAAAAATAGAATATTGAAATTTTACCTTTAATTGATTGTGGGTGTCTCAATTAGTATAAAAAACCATACGAAAAGTGATTTTGTGGTGTTTCATTTTTCTGTCAAAAATCACGCCAAAAGTGACAAAAAAATTGTCTTGTAAAGTGCAGAAAGGCACTTATAAATGACCTTCCCAGACTTCAAACTGCCACAACTTTGTCAAATCTGAACCGATTGTCAATCCCAAGGCCATTTTGATCATTATTTGACATCTAGTTTAATTCTACATCACAAGTTTATGAATTTTTGAACAAATAATATTTGTTTTTTTTTTGGCGAAAAGAGGACTCTTACCAATTTTGATTTTTTAAAATATAGAATCTAATATTTTACGTTTAATTGCCGGTAAAACAGGTGTATGAAACTTTTTTGTTTTTCATCCGATCAGCTTCAAACTTATTTTCAAAACTCTACATTACAAAATATAAACAAGGTAATTTTAAAATTTTTAAATTAATTAAAAATTGCGGACTTTAATTGCAAAAAATATGATTTGATTTCTCTTTGATTGATTAGATTTACCTGCGTGAAAAAAGGTGGAGGTAAATTATAAATATTCGCCCGCTTTTTTAAGCACCGCACGCCGGCGAATGCTAGTCTAATATAAAACACTTAATATTCTTGCTTGTCATGCAAAAATCGCTTAGTATCCTGAGCTACATTTATCGATTGTTTTACAGATAGAGAGAGCGATAGTTTAATTTAAACTCGTGGCGCAAGACGGGTTTTCGGGTAAATTATTCCCCAGCTAGGATAACTTTTATATTATTCAAGTACTATTGCATACTTCAACAGCAAATTGCATAAAAATATGAACTTTAAACCCTGTTGGCAGTTTTAGGCCGATTGTTTGCTGTTAAAAAACAGTTTGCCAACTGTTAATGTTATTGTTGCTGCTCTGTTAAATAACAGCTCTGTTTGGTATTTTTCATAAATAAAAAAGTCTTTGCACTACATGTGTGTGTGCGCGTCATTTTAGAGCGTGAATTTTTCGATTCAGTAAAAAAAACGTATAAATCGAATCAATAATATTAGTCAATGCAGTAAAAATTAATGCTTTTCAAATGGGACAACAAACATATGATAAATTCGCTAACCAAATAAAATAAAACTCGGTAAAAACGCGAATCGAAGTGCAAAAGAAAATTTTGGTTTCTCTGTGCCAAAGAATTTACACTCACATATATACATATACATGTGTGTGTGTACATGTGTACACATTGCTCTATTGTAAGAAATGTGTAAATTGTATAAAACATCCCATTTACAAAATGTGTTGATATTGTTTGCGAAACGCGATTTAGCCACACTTTATAATTGTCAACAATAACGTGGATGAGAGAGTAAGCCAGAGAGTGAGAGTAGTGCAAAATGCATTTTATGCTAAAATGAAATAAGACATGTCTATGCATGTGCAAATATGCATGTATGTATGTAGGTGTATTTCAACACATGCATACATATATAAGAGCGCGCGCGTGTGAAAAATGAACATAAATATGTATGTAGGCACCGCCACCAACAAACCACACACACACACACACATGCATACCATGCTCATACATCTGCATCTGTATGCGTGTATGAATGTAATGCGAAAAAACAAACGTAACCATAACCAGGAGCAGCATCCTTGTTTCTGTTCCTGTCAGCGAGCGCTCTTTCACTCTCTTGTTGCTTTCTGTCTGCAGATGTGGAAGCTGTTTAACATCCACCCCCCACCCACTGTTAACGTCGCAATCCACAACAACTTTTCACTTTTCGCTCAGTGGTGCCACACTTAATTTTGTGTATAGATTCAATGCTAATACTTTGTTTATGCTACATATATAATTGTTAATCAAGGCTATTGACGGTTAGCTTGATTATTATCAAATAGTCACCGGTGCCAATAATTAACTAATATGACAACTTTTTTAAATACAGAAAATAAAAATAAAATATATGAAAGTCATCAAATACGAAAATAAATAAGAAATAATCGCGTAGAACTCACGCCACAACAAATACAAATACACATGTAAATGCATATGTATGTTCATTACAGCTCTTTAGCCTTTTGTTTTGGTTGTTCTCATGTCGCCTAAACAGCTGTACAATTGTGAATAGTAACAATACGATCACTGCAGTTTATACCTGTATATGTGTGTGTGTGTAAAGTGTTAGCAGAATGTTAAATCTTCACTTAAGAACATAGGACTCTCTTTACAGTGCAATAAAATCAAGTTAACGCTGCATTTTTATATACATAAGTGATATGTATCTGTGTACATAACTGGTAAATCAATTTCCGTTCAATAAGTCCCAGCTATTTTGGAATGTAAATATGTTTGTATACAGCTAATTATGAATTTCCAGCCAATTTAAATATTATTGAATAAGTTATGGATATATTTGGTACAGGCTCATTAAATTCATCATCAAAAAATCATTTAAAGTGTAGTTGCCTTACTGTCAATAGATTTACCAACTACGTATACATGTACAAACATACATATGTATGTATGTGTGTGGAGCCAGACGTCATCAGTAAGCTCAGCTTCCGTTACGGTTACCGTTGCTCGTTGTCGTGTCAGTTTCATGCTCTCTCATAATGCGCTCCACTTTTGGATGCTATTTATAAACGTTTTTCCTTATATGTACATATATGTATGTACACACACATACACACATGCGCAAGGATGGTTTCTCCACTGGCCACTGATGCTGCTTCCTTCAAATCTGCATACACAGTTCCGCTTCCGTCCAAATAAATATGTTGAAACAGTATATGTGTGTGTGTGTGTTTTCAGCGCAGTCGCAGTCTGACCGCGGTATGTAAACGGATTGATACTATGTGTGTATGTGTGAGTGTATATTTGTATGTACCAGAGTCACACAATCATTCAAGTTACCGGGCAGCAGCATCCACATGTTGAGGCGCGTGCAGTTGCCGCTTCTTTTCATTCCCGTTCTCGAAACATTCAATTACATATGTATACATATATATGTATGTATATATGTACTTGATATCTCGTTTCTACTACAGGTCTGCATGCAAATTCGACCAAACTGCCATTTAATTCTTAGACAGGTTAGTCAAATGGTTTAGAGGGGGGTTAACGGTAATATGCGTATACGTCTATCGATATTATTTCGATTAACCTATCGAACAACTTAATCTTATTAAAGTGGAGATCGGGCAAATAGTTAATTGGTAACAATTTTCACAAAGTTTGCAAACTTTGGCCGTTTTATTGCATTTTGTCCCTTTGATAGTGTCAACAAAATTGCGTCATGCGGACGTGTAGTGCAAAACCATAAAATACTCTTTCTTCACTTTGAAACAAAACAAAACAGAACAAAATAAACATCAGATGCCCGCCTTTCATGCCCAGTGAGCCGTGGAGGTAGCATACTGGGGGTCAGACGGGTCCCACACACGTTTATTCGCCGACGTTTAAGAATCTAGAGTGAATCTGTTGTTGGTGCTGTTATTGTTTTGTTTGGCAAGAATGTAGCAGTTTTGCTTGTAAATTTGCATAAGCAGCAGCGCAGACAAAGTGTTTGTTTTCTCTCTTTTATTGCACGTCCCTATTGTGAGTTGTTTATTTTTGACAGTTGCGCTTTCAAGTTGAATGTCACCTGTTTAAAAATGCAGCAATGCACACACGAAAATTAATCGATAAACGATTGTGAAATAGCACACATTTAATAATCTCTCGTACAGAATCTTTTTCTCTCATAGGCGCTGCATGCGATCTCTTACTAGCACGGTTCGCAATCGTTTAATTGTTGTTAGTTTCTTTGAATGGCATTAAATGCTAAATGTTGTAATTCGGTTATAGCTAAAAGTGATTATTTGTGTATACTAAAATGGCTTGACCGCATTTCAACACCAATTGCAACGCCCACACCAACAAGAATAAAAACAAAAGTGTAGTCAACAAAATAGTTTGCTTAAAAATAGTTTTCGCCTTTCGTCGTTTGACAGTTTGTCGCCTAAACTGCAATATAAAGGAATCAAATCTTGTACACGCATATAAGTGTTTAATCACGCTCTCTCTCTCCCTCTCTCTTTAACCCGCTCCCATTTGACATTTCTAGAATCTAGATTGTACATGCATACATGTATGTGTGTGTATTTGCAGTTAAAAACTGAAAGCCGGCTCAGCGGGAGGTACAAAATACAAATACAAATTGCGTACGCGTGTTAATGGTGAGGAAATGCCGCTCCGGCAGCCACAGCAGCAGCAGCAGTCATATCGATGTCGACAGCAGCAACAGCAACAAATACAACAACTAAAGCAACAAGAAAATATCATAATTAAATCAATTAATGTTGACAGCAGATCTCTCAACTGATAAATTAAGTGTTTAGTAAACGCGCACCGAACAATTAATTGATCAAATTAAAAAAACAAAAAACCAAAACTTAAATCGAAATAAAGCAACAACTAAAAAAACGTGCTGCAAAAATGAAGCGACGCAATGCGGATTGTGGCAAATTACGTCGCCCAATGAAGCGCAACAAAATCACAGAGGGCATGTATGGCAGGTAAGTGTTCAAATACCCCACACTATATTTAAACTAATAGGTTTTATATATACAGTTAGTCAAACAATTGTTTGCAATAAGAAAAAACAATCGAAATTGCATATTAAATGTATTATTTCATCATTATATACAATACTTTCATTATTTACACATTTCATTCATTGTATATTATATTTTGTATATATATTTTATTTGCATAATATTGTTAACATAACTACATTCACGTTCAAAACAAAATTAAAAAAAAGTTATACCACGAAAATTGCATCATATGTATACTACATATGTATACTTGATATTTGCATTATGTATATACTCGTATATCCAGCTTATCGCTTTGGTTAGCTTACTCATTTCGGGGACTAAGCATACCGCAGCAATCGCGTAATATATAATTCTAGATTTGGTTTCGTTTTGTATTTTGTTTTGCTTTATCATAATTTTTGCAGAAAACAAACAAATCGAATTTAAATATGATCGAGCTTATTTTATTATATGTAGAAATATTTTATTTAAAAAACTCACTGTAAAATACCCTGTAATACGATTCAAGTAAGCTTACACCAATCAGAGTTTTCGAGTTTCTAGCACTCTAATGAGACACCAAATCATAGGCAAATTATGTTAAAAACAATTCTCTTCCTCGCTTTCTCGCAGTCTCACTGCTTTGTCTCTCTTATTATCTCTCACATTTACTGTACTGCTTTTTCTCACTCTCACTGTAGTTCTCTCTCTCTCTCTTTTCCAATCTCTTCTCTCTTTCTTCCAATTTCTAATCTGTCTTTCCCAATTTCTTTTCAAATTACGAAAGCAGGGTATTCCATAGTACAGCATCTCGCGCTCTTTCTAGTTTTATTACGCATTTATTTGTTTGTTTACTTTTTGATTTTGCATTGTATTTGTTCTATTATGCCTGCATGCATTGATATATGTGTGTGTGTCTATTTGGACACTCTTCGTTTGCGGCGTTTGCTTTGTGGTTGGTTCTTTTGGGGCTGCTTGTCCGCCGCGCGCCAATCGAGTTAGATAATTTATTCAGTTATTGCCGTTGATGTTTAAAATCGACAATTGAGCGTTAAGATTCGTTTTAATTTAATCAAAAATGTACAAGTGTAATTAAGTTATGAGACAATTGTTCAGCTAGGTTCTTGGGAAATCTGATATCACAGTATGTTTATAATCACATAAAGCTTTAATATGTCAAACAATGATCGATAGCTAATCTAATTAATTCTTGTCATTGCAGCACAACTGTTTTATACATGAAATTTCTCATACTTTGGGCCATTGTGATGGTAGCGGATTTTATGTTTATGTTCCGATTTGAATTCCTGTGGCCATTCTGGCTGCTACTTCGCTCCGTGCATGACTCCTTCAAGTATAAGGGACTGGTAATAAGATGGCTTAATATCAACAATTACAAATATTATATTGTATCTATTTTTTTGTGCAACAGGCATTTTCTGTGCTCTTTGTGTGCATTGCAATAACATCGGATCTGGTGTGTTTGTTCTTTATACCCGTACATTGGCTGCTCTTCGCGGCTAGCACATATGTCTGGGTGCAGTACGTCTGGCATACAGGTGCGTACGCAATATATAATCATAATTAATGATGATAGCATTTATTTATCAACTTGTTATCTATCTGTTTGCAGATAAGGGCATCTGTTTGCCAACTATAATACTCTGGATGTTGTTTGTCTACCTCGAGGTGGGCATTCGATGGAAAGACAGTCGTCATATGCCACATTTGGATCTCTGTCGGCCGTTTGCCGCGCATTGGTAAATAAAATCACTATCCTGTGTATATCCTTAGCTGACACCTTTTTTTTACTCTTAGCATTGGCTATCCAGTGGTTACGCTTGGATTTGGCTTCAAAAGCTACGTAGGCTATCGTATGCGTCAGCGAAAGCAGCGCGAGGTGGCCAAAGAGAATGAGTTCTATATGCAGCTGCTGCAGCAGGCACTGCCCGCTGAGGAGGCCACCGAGGATTCAGCACAGACAGCGGCTGCGCCTGTCGTAACGCCTACATCAAATAGCACAGCCGTTGTGCCCAATGGCACTGGAGGCGCGCCAGCAGCGCTGGCCGCTGCATCCACATCCCAGGCGAATGGTATTTTGGCATCTTCCACGCAAGCACAAAATCATCACGAGCATAATCACAGCGGCGGCGGCGGCTCTGCCGGCAACAGTGCCAGCAATAGTAATCATCATCATCATCACCATCACAATAATAACAATAATAATAACAACAGCAGCAGCAACAGCAACAACAGTCATCACAAGGATAACAATACCAGCGACAGCAGCACAGCGACTGCCACAGCAGCAGCAGCCGCTGCGGCAGCTTCCTCCACATCATCACCGCCCGCATCATCGTCCAGCAGCACATCAGTCTCGGCGACAGCCAAGCAATCAAGTGCAGCAACAATTGCAGCAGCAACAACAGGTGCAGCACCCACAATTTTTATTTTTCTATATAACAACCTTTTAAAATATCCAGCAAACTTTACTAGCTCCTTGTACTTATATTTGTATATAACTATCGGGCAACTACTGTATTTAAATGCTGCATACTTCCGTATGTTTGCTTGAATTCGTGGCTGTCTGCGTTTATCAAAAATCAATAGGAAATTAATGTTCTATATACATATAATAATAGTATTTTATGTTTGCAGCAACCTCAAATGGTCATGTTGGCGGTGGCTCAAGGAATCATCGACGCAGCATGGACAAGGACAAGCATCGCAACAAGGGCGACGCAGCCGACAATGAGCACAACAACAGTGGGCGACATGGCGGAAAAAATAGCAACACTAACAATAGTAACAACAGCAACACCAGCTATCAACAAGTGGATGGCAATGCAACCACAACAAGTAATAACAGTAAGGAGAAGTCAGACTGGGATAGTGGCAATATCAACTATCAACAACAACAGGGGGCAAAGGACAAACAGGGTGCATTGAACAAAAAGAAAACGCTTTATTCGAAGCAAATTGATATCGCCCCCTTGCTTGCAGACAAAAAGACGCACAATGCTGTCAGCAACGGCAACGTTCTGCAGTTCGATACCGAAGAACAAGCGGCCGTGGATCCAGTGCCACAGGTAGAAAAGGCGTCGAAAGGTAAGTGCTTAACTTAGAGATGCCAAATCGTATGCGATATAAATATAAAAATTACATTTTGCAGGCCGTCGCAATCGCGGCAAGAAGGACAACTCAGCCAAAGACAATCACAGCCAGCAGCAGGCGCAGCATAAGGATAATGCAGCTGCTGCCGCCACTGCTGGCAGCAACAACAATAACAACAACAACAACAACAATGATGCCTGTTCCGTTTCCTCGTCGGCCAGCTCCACATCGAGCAATGCAACCGCTGCCGCGATCTCGCACATTGCCAGCAAAGTGGTATCCAAGATATGCGAAACTTGTCTCAAACTGGAGGCGGACGTTAAGAAATATCGCACCGAGATTAGCCACATGAAGCAAATCGAGAACGAACTGCGCCAAAAACTGGACGTGAATCTTACCAGCAAATCTAGTTTGCAGGCCAAACTAAAGGAGTGCGATGAGCTCGAGAAACGTATACAGGAACTGAACAATGCGCGTCATGCCGATATGCTTGGCATGCAGACTGTAGAGCGTCGCCTCATGGAGGAGCGCCGCCAGAAGCAATCTCTTGACGCCCAGCTGGCCAACGAGAAGAAGGCACGCAAAGCAGCCGAGGAGAAGGCCGCACGTCCCGAGTGCAGTGCCCAATGCAAGCAGCGGCGTCAGCAAATGGATGAGGAGCTCAAGCGTGTTCGCAACGAACTCAAACAGACCGAGGAAGCCAAGCAAATGGCCGTCGATCATGGTCGCAAATACGAGCAGGAGGTGAGTAGATAAATCAATAAGCTAATTTCAACTTATCTAATTAAACTCCATTATTTGTACAGTACCGCATGCTAGACGCTAAGGTGCGCAATCGCGACACCATGCAGGCCACAGATGCAGAATTGCTGATGAAGGCACTGGCTAACATGCAGGAAAAGAACACAACATTGGAGAAGAATCTATCCGCAGAGACGAGAGTTAAGCTGGACTTATTCTCGGCTCTGGGCGCGGCCAAGCGCCAGCTAGAAATACTTGACAGTATGTACCAAACATATAAAGCAAATCGGGTACTTTGTAATAAACATACAATTTTCAATTGCAGGTCATCGTCGGTCCAAGGATGATGAGGTCATTGATCTCAAGGCCAAGATAGCACAGTTGCTGGCTGTTATGCCAGATACACTGTGCCTAAATTCGGGACACGGTCAAGGCGGTAGCATGCTGCGCATGAACGACACACCTCCGCTTCAATCGGGCGGACCTGGCCCCTCCTCGCCCATGCTCAGCCTGAGCGTTGCCCAAGAGTATCAGCAGCATCAGCAACATCAGCAACAACATCAGCAGCAACATCAACAACAGCAACATCAACAGCATCAGCAACAGCAACATCAGCAGCAACAACAGCAGATGCAACACCAGCAACAACAACAACAACAGCAGCAGCACCAACAACAACACCAGCAACAAGTGCCCGTCTCCCAGCAGCAGATGGTGCCGGCCAGCGTTGCTGCTGCGCTTCATGTGGCAGCCGGTAATGTGGCCAACGGTGGTGGCGGCAACGGACTCTCCACGCTGGATCCCAATGCTAGCGTCTATACGCCTAAAACCGGCAACATGATGGTGGTGGCGCCGGTGGGCATGAATCCAAATGGTCCGGATGCCTGACGCCAACAGCAGCAGTCGACGGTAACGTCGGCTGCATCATCCTCGCATCAGCTAATGAGACGACAAGTTTGAGATTATTATACCTTATGAAAAGCAACAGCAAACGGCAACAGAGACCGAAAGATTTCGACTACAGTAGTCGCAACTGACGGCAATGGGAGCAGTTTGCATATGATAAAATGATGAATGTCCGTACTAAGCATAAGCAATTTCCTTTTCATGATCCACAACAAGAGTATCACATAATACACAATTTCCAAGTTTTCCTAACCGCAACACAACCAAGATAGATACCAAGCTACTGATTACAACAGCAACAGCAGTTAGTTGATTGTTTTCTAAATCCCTGGCAGAATGCACCCATTTATATGCTCACATTTTCCTAAATGCCATTTGAACTGGAGCATTGATTTTGACTCCTAATATGGCTTTAAACGTCATTCCACCTTGTAAGAGTGTAATCAAATGTAACTCAAGAATTTTCCGGGTGTTTAAATGAAAACTATGGATTGTTTTTATTTAAAGCATCCCAATTGAAAACTTTTGCTATCAAAACGACTGTTGGTATCCAGTTGTCAACTATTCAATCCAAATCCTTATCCGCTCACGGATTAACTCACACACTCACAACACACATTAACAATTAATACATTTGGCAGACTCCTCGCGCGAGTTATTGAATGATTTGAAAAATTTTAAAAATAATAAGATGAGAAAAATGCAAAAACTAAAATGGAAAGTTGTATTTTTAATTTTAATTACGAAAGGAAAATGAATACGATGAGGAAGAAGAGAAAAGATCTGTTTACTACTTATTAACAAAACGCTGTGAGAGTTGACCAACTTAAGTGATGGCCTTTGAATTTTGGTGTGAAAACTTTATTTTTGCCAAATTTGTCTGCCCCTTTTTCAATGGAATTTTTGAAGTCTGCGCCCTTGATTTATTATCTCATTAAATTATTTTTGTTATAAACTTTAATTGTACGCCTATTATGTAGAATTAACTATTTTGAAAGAAAAAAAAAACAAACAAAACAAAAACCAACAAGTTTCTTTTTAAGTTTTAATTTATTTTTTGCTGTTCCTAAACATACAAAAAGAATACAAGTTGAAAATGCTTGAATTTCATTTGCGAAGAAAAGAAAAAACAATGACTATTTTGTTTAATAAAAATATAATTTCACTGCGTGAAGCGAGTAAATATTTGTTTATGCTTTTGATTTCATTTCTTTAATGCAATTTCATTTGATCGATCGATCCTTTTGTTTTTATAGCTGACCAAACTAATCAATTTTCAAACTTGGCAACATTTTAATTATTATTTGATAACCAAGTAACCTTTGCAAAAGTTTTTTGGATCTAAAATACGTTGAAACGTAATCTAAAGGCTAAACATGTATATTTATACAATTTTCACAATGATCTATTATGTGCTGAAGACGATTTCCTCTGCGATCCTCGGCACCGCTGCCACCCTATGGACGATTGAGGGTAAGCTCCTGCCTCTAAAAACGTACAGTTTGAGAAGCGCAACCAATCTACAAAATCCAATGCCCGCAGAGACTTTGATCAATCTGATGATGTCCACCTTTTTGTTTGCACTGCGCATTGCCTGCCATCCGCTGATGGTGATGCCAATGCTGATGGTAACCTATTATATGTTGCGCAAATTGTGGCTGCGTCGCCGCCAGCCGGTGGAGGCCAACGATGCCATTGGGAGACGCCATGTGACGCGTACTCCACGCATTGGCTCGTATCGCAGCATGGGCAGCATGTCGTCCCGCAGCAATGATAGCTGCGATTTGGACGTGGATGAGAATCGACGGCGGTCCTAATTGAATTTTGTATTTTCAAATTAATTCAGTATTTATATAACTTAGTTTGTTTCATATGATTTACTCGCTCAATGCCGACAACCAATTACACGGAACATATATTTATGTTTACAGATAGTAATAAAGCCTAGCCCTCCTCTAACCCCGTCATAGTGTTTATGTTGTTGTTGGTTTCTGTAAGGATGTGGTGTCCATTTTACACAGCAAATCTCCCACCTTCAGCAGCATGGCATTGTTCTGTGTGTCACCAGCAGCCGAGGAGCTGATCATGCCAGCCAAGTGTTGTATGTACTTGTCCACATTATCCACATTGACGCCACTGGGATGCACTGGTGGCAACGTGATGCCGCCCAAGGAGCTGACGATCTTCTGCTTCAGATTCTTAATATATGCTGCTAGACGGGCGTTTTCATCCTTCAGTTCGCCCACCTCGCCCATGACCTTGGCATGCCCCGCCTTGGTGTTGTCCACATGCTGCTCCAGCACCGCGTTCTGCTGCTCCAGATCCGTTTTGGCCTTGCGCAGCATACGCAACTCATTCTCCGTGCTGCGATTGTGCTCAATGAACTCAGTCGTATAGATGGGTATCTCGCCAGCGGCAAAGGGACGTGGCAGGCTGCAGGAGCTGAAGGCTGGCGGCGTCGGTGTGCGTTTAACCTGTGACAGTGGTATATCATCCGGATCGGGAGTCGGTGTGCTCTGCTGCTTGCTTACAGCTGCCTTTACATTGGTTTTTTTTGGGACAACTTCATTGTTGTTGCTGTTGTTGTTGTTGTTGTTGATGTTGCTGCTGCTACTGTTGGCTGTTGCCTTCTCTTTGGATGTGCTGGCATTTTTGCTGTCAAACGTCTTCTTCGCCTTGGCCAACTCGGTGGCCACAATTTCGGGGTGCTCCTTGAGGAATTTGTGCATTTGTTCTTGATATCTGTGAAAGTTTAAAATACATTGTGTGAGTGTAAAATAATGCTTGGAATGACAGGTAAGATAGCTCTAGGTGAGTGAACGACTTACAGATACCCTGTAACTGAATTGAAGTGAAACAAATTCGTTAGGAATTAGTACTAGTATAGTATTAATAGTTTCTGAGATGATAGTAAAATAATATACCCTATCGGGTTGGAGTTGTCTCCTTCAGAACGTTACAAACATTGCCATAATTCTATAACACCCTTTTACCCATTTGAAGTACAGGGTATATAACACATACTATGTATAACAGTTTTTCCCCCATTTTGTGAACCTACAGCGCTTTATCATTAGCAGCCGATGCCATGTAGGGCGTCTTGACTTCCTCTGTTAGCAGATGCCACTCCTCGCCAATGATTTTGGTGTGCTCCAGGGCTGTACGATTGGGTTGCTCGCGCCGCAGTTGCTCCCGCCGATCGTTCATGAATCTCACATACGCATTTAGCGGCATTTTCGGAGCACCGGCAACATTTATTCTACGCTGGGTTAACTTTTTTAGTTCCGTTTCCAAATCCAAATTTCGCGCCTTTGCCTTGTTTTTCTTTTTTGTTGTTGTTTTGGGAGGGGGGGTATTTAAAACGATATCTTCTTTGTTGTCATTTGTTGTTATTGCAGCTGCTGTTGTTGTTGTTGTCTTGGCCGGCTCCTCAATAACGGGTTCCGGATTCTCATTTGCGCTCGCTTCGATTTTGTTCTCCGTTTTGTTATCCATATTTAAAACAATTGAATTTTCAGTTTTTATTTGTATTTTTTTTTTAAAGTTTTCTCTGGTATCTTTTTATTGATTATTTGGCTGTTGCAACACTGATAAGGCTGAACTGTTTTCTTTTTAAATTCTAGTGGAAATTTACAGTATCAATCACATGCGTGTTTAGCCACCCTTTTGCGTCTATACACCCCCGGCAATAAACAATTAAATGTTTAAAAAATATCTGTTATACAGCAGCTGATGACAGCAGGGCTGCACAGCTACACTTTACTGTTTCAGAAATGGTATGGTCCACTTTTATTAACTACAATTAAATTAAATTTAAATTAACCTACTAAAAAGTATCAATATATCCGACAGTATTCAGGTATAACAAATTAAAAAATAAATACAAATGAACAGACAGTAGTATTTTAACATTTTCTGTTAAATCTTGTAATGCAACTAGGTGACAGCTCTGTTGCTAACAACATTAACGTTTGTATGTATGTTAAGTGACGTCACTGGAAAGTGGCGCGATTCTGATTATCGACCAACTGTCTGATTTCATAACTGCGTATTTAAAAATGTAAGCCGTTAGTCGGCCTTGAATCTTTTTAATGCCTCTCCAAGGGACAGAAGAGAATCGCATAACTAGATTGCGGGAAAGTCGCAAAAATAATAGCTAGGCTAACAAACTTCTAGTTTCATATCAGAATCGCTGCAAGTCTTATCAGCTTAAAAGAAACATCCGGATTCTTACTGGTTCCTTATTTTCAGAAATATCTGTAGAAAAATTTCAATGACACCGAAAAACCTGAAAATTTTCTGTTTAGAAATTCATCCATCCATATCTGAAACATGTACCATAATTAAAAGATCAATGCTATTTCCGTTGTGGTCTTTTATATATTTTGAATATACATTTACATATTTTAGGGGTCTGCATTGTTTTGGATTTATCTTTGAGCACATTGAAAATAACAATTTCAAAAAGAATTAGCCTATGTGAATGACAGGTGTTAAATATAAATAGAAACTTACAAGTTAGCTTAGCGCTTACAAATATATATAGTCCAATATCATATAAAGCCTTCGATGACGAAATTCTATACAGCTATGAAGGAAAACTTTAGTTTACCTCCTTTACAATTTTGCAACAGCTACAATCCTACGAGCTAAAACACTTAAGAGATACAACTTATAATGTTAAAAAAGAGATACAAGTGGATGATCCAACTGGTTTTTCAATTTGAAAAATTAGCAATTACGAAGCCTCTCTGAAAGTCCGGCTAGCGTACTTATATCAAACTGGGGAATAGCTCATCGAAATTACTCTCCCAGGGAAAGTCCTCGTCGTCCATGAGCAGGGCAGCATCCGCTGTGTCCAAGTGAGAGAGCGTCGTGGATGCTGGCGAGCCCATTACGGACTCGTAACCATGATCCGAGGTGGCCGAGTGAAAGGATCTCGCTGGCGATTTGGCCAACGGTGAGATGGCCTTAATGCGGGGACATAGAAACTTCTCAATGGGCTCGAAATTTAGATGACTGGTCGCCTCATCATCCGAATCATCGGTGGCATTGATGACGTTGAGATAAACCTGTGAGGGCGACGTTGCTGGCGGTGGGCACCTCATGATCGCATCCGTGGTATTCTCATCGCCAGCACTGACGCCCTCAGCATAGATGATCTCAACGGCCTCGTTGACGGGCACCGCATCGCCATCCATGACAATTGTGATGGAGTTTGTCTTGGCATCGTAGGTGCCATAAACCGTATCCGGTGTGGTGCTCTGCAGGAATGCAGCTGCTGAATGTTTAGTTGATTTCGTCGTCGTCGTCGTTGTTGTTGTTATTGTTGTTGCTTTATTTTGCAAGTTTCCATTTATATGTGACACCTGCATTTGGGGGCTGGTAATATTTCTAGTGGGTTCTGGTTGGGGTTTCGCGCTTAGGCCATCAGTTCTATGCCCGTCGGATTCCATGCACTCTGCTGCGGTCCCCACCACTGATCCAGACAATCGCTCTGGCTGGCCCGCATCTTTGGCAGCAGTTTGGTGGCATGTGCCACCGCCTGTTTCCAGGTCTGCTGCGATATCTGCGAGCAGGCTTTCGGCCAGCTCTTCAAGTCGTCGCGCATCGAACTCCTCATCGTCGACGAGCAGCATGTCTTGTATAGAAGGCAGAGAGCTACAATTTTCCAGAGCGAGGCTGTTGTCTGACTCTGTTTCAGCTGCTGTTGCAATCGCATCGAGATCAAAGCACGCGCTGACGACTGTGTGTCCACTAGTAAACCCTGCGGCAGAGGGTCAGCATTATTGGATGCTGCAGATCCAGTGAGTGTGGACGCACAGCCATCAGCGTGTGCATTAATTCCGGCGCTGTTGCTGTTGCAATGATTGTAGCTCTGGCTGCTATTTTTGGCGAGCTCCTTCATTTCATTTAGTTCCAGACGTAGTTGCTCCATTTCCGTGTCGAGTTTCTGATTCTTGGCCAGCAGCGATTCATTGATGCACTGCAAACTCTCACATTTGTTTTGCAATAGTTCCGTTTTGTCAGTTAGTTCCTTGATTTCATATTCCATTTCCTCCATGCGCGCCTTCTTGCGATCCCGGCTCGTTTGTGCGGCAACTCGATTCTTTAGCTTCCTGTAGAGAAAACAATACCATTAGTAGAGATCTTTTGTGTAGGTTTCGTAGGACAGTGATCGCTCGCTCTTCTCTACGAGGAGTACATAGCATTATATTATATATTTTTTGACAACTTACTTCCTTTGCACCTTCTCATCCCAGGACAGATGATCCAAGCGACGCTTCTTGGCTTTTGTGGGAGCCGCCATGGTTCCGGATTCCTCGTCCGCCACGCTGTTCGAGGAGGATGCGTAACCAGAACTGAACGGGGATGATCCTGGTGATGATTCACCACCCTTGAGCAGCACGGCAGAGAGGGGGGGAGCTGGTCGCAACTTGGGCAATGTATTCAATTGTGGGCCGCCAATGGGCAAAGATTTGTTTAAAACCAATAAATTATCTGATGGCATGATTTATTTTATTTGTTGTTGTTGTTGCAAATTAATAATTGATTAGCAGAATTAATATTTCATTTTTATTGGAGCAGCTCTTTGTTCGCTGCTGTCTCAATTTCCACTAAACACTGAATTTTCTTCAACTTAAACTGCCATCGCTTTCTCAACATTTGCTGCTGTTTTGCTTTTCATTTGCTTTTTCTTCATTGCTTGTGGTCGGTCAGGTTAGTCAGCTTACAATCTCACGCAATTTTTGTCAATCACCTTGAAATTCTGCGCACCAAAGTCTCAGTTTAGATGTCGTGGACTTTTCTGAATGGGTTGCACTGAAAAGCTGACGTGGCTGCTATTTACTGGTTGAAAAAATGTAAGCGAAAGAAGAAGCAGCGAATAACAAATAACAGAAATGTTACATTAACATTTGGGCGAAACTGTTATTAACAGCGAACAGTAAACAGCTGTTAGAAATAATATCGTTTACATTACTAGCGCTAACAGTAGGATTTTAACCGCTTCACTTTTAGAAGCGCGCGCAAAAACTTTTTTTCAATGTGAAAATCATATATTTATATTAATAAATTAATTATAATTATCTTCTCATTATTAGAACACTTCTCCCGGACCCTGACAGACTATTTTGCAATAAAAACACTACCAGTTCCATTCACAAACATATAATTTTATTTCCAAACTTGTAATACATTTTATATTTTTAATCTTACACCTTCATGGTTTATTGTTAGTGCATTTGCGGCATTGGGGTGCGTTCCTTTTTCTTTTCCTTTTCATTGGTGGCGAGCTCCTCTTTTACTACTTCAGCGACATCATAAATTGTGGTTTTGTGCTGTGCATAATTATTTTTGTATAATATACCGATTAAAAATGTTAGTTCTTATTACCTTTAATTGATTAATATAGAATACATAGGGTATATTCCCTGTGATGGGGTCTATTGCCACTGGCCACATAGCATTCAATTCATCTTCGGTAAATGGTTCTCCTTCCTCCCTCATTAATTTCCCAAAGTACTCTTTTGTAAGAAATCGTTTGTTCTCAGGATCCAAAACCTCGAATGCAGCTAAAATTTTTGCCGGGGTAGCTGGCTCCATTCTGTGTTAATTAAATAAAATAAATACATAAAGTAAAATATAAATTTTATGACTTACTTTCGATTCATGAGAAGCTGAGAAACGTGTGCCATAAATCTTGGTAATTGCGTCTCACCAGGATTGTCTACAGAGTCTGTGGCTTTGATGATTTCATTGATCTCCTTTTCTGTGGGAACACAGCCTAAGAAACGTAGCACATTGCCAACATTACGTGTGTCTATATATTTATCGCCGTGATGGTCAAAAATACAGAACGCTTCGGAGATGCGAACTTCGAGCTCATTTGCAAGTGGTACTATCAATAAATATTAAGTACTCCGCTATATATTGCAAGCACAAGATGGAACTTACTGGCGATTTCCATATTGAAGGTGAGTTTGCTTTTTTTTATATTTTTATTATTTTTTTTTAATTTAAAATTTTTTTGTTTACACTGGTAATTTTACATTTAAAAATATACTATTCACTTTAGAAATATACTTAAAGAATAATTATACATTTTGTTTTCAAATAATATTCAAATATATAGAATGTACATGCTTGCTATGTTTAAAAAAGAGTTTGTTTAATTTTAAAAATGAATTCCCTATATCGCTGTGAATTGCCACTTCGCGGTGAATGGACATCGATAGCCGCATACGGCCTGTCGATACATCGATATATTAAATGTATCAGATGCACTTATTTCGTGCGTGAGTGCTTGATTAATTGTTGATGCCGCTGTGGCTAATTTAAATTTACAAATATCAAGTTATATAAATACAATTAAATTATGCTGTAGTAATGTATGTGTTGAAGTGCTTATTTATTTTAATATTGTTATTACAATGCTTGTTTTATAAATGCGCTCATTTTTGTTTGTTTTGTAATTTTGTGTTAGTGTGAGTGTTTTGCATGAGAGCAACAGGTATACGCGCAACGGACTATCGATAGTATCGAGCAAATTGTCGTTTAGTTGTTGTTGAGATTCCGTTTGATTCGGTTGCGCCGCGCGTGTTTTTCTCCCTCGAGATATTCCAGCGGGAAAAATTAATTGCAGTGTATTAAATACGCATTGGTATTTTAAAAGTCATTTAACATTACATATTAATAATTTGTGTGCGTCCAGCAGCGCCTAACTTGTTTTTTGTTCGGCGCAGGTGTAACGCGCTTCCATAGCGTTTTTTTCGAGAGAGTGAGAAAGAGAGAGGTAGTAAAGCAATAACAAGTTCAAACATATCCATAACATCGCTTGTGTGCTTGTGTGTGTGTCGCGCAATTTGGAAAAACGCGTTTGCGGTTTTTAACGTGCCGAAATGGAAAGTGCCTGCTCCTTGCGTTTGTTGTGATCGCTGTGAACGCTGTCAACGCTGTCGGTGATTGACAATCGATCTCCACACAAATCGAAGGTGCGAAGAATGAAAGTGAGTTTTTTTTGTAGGTTTGTTTGTTGTTGTTAATAGTACAACAACATTGCAAATTGTTTACTTTCTGGCAAGTTTTACCACATACCAAATAAATGAGAGCTGTCTCATAGATAGTCGATTAACTGCTGTGATTGATGGGCAAACCTGAAATCTAGTGTTACAACATACATATATGCATACATATTATATATGTGCATACCGTGAACTTCAGTTTTTTCTCATGCATATACAAAATATTCAAATACAGTGGTCAAATAATCAAAATTTTTCAAAACTATATTTTTAAAACAAATAAAAGTAATAAAATAAATGATTATAATATTTGAAAAAAGAAATTTAAAAGTTACTAAAATTGCAATAAATACATATAAATTAAAAAGTAATAAAATAATAGATTATAATACTTGAAATTGTTTTCGAAACGAGGGTAATTAAATACGAGTTTAAATTCTGAAAATGTTATTTATCGAGCGACCACTGTACATGAAAATATACATAATTGTTTTGTTTTTGAGTTTTGCCAAGGGAAATTCAAATTTACATTTGCTAAATATGCAAAGGGCTTTTTATTTAGCTGCCTGCCCACTTAATCATAATAATAGTGGCGGCAACTCAAAACTTGCCTTGGCCTCTAGTAATTCCCAGATATAAATTAAGCGGCAGACAGCTCGGCGCATCAGCCGAGTTTGTCAACATAAAAAAAGCCTAATGTGGTTTTACCAAGAAAAAGTAAATTATTAACGTTAATGCTGAATTTCACCCATGAAGTGAAATTATTGTTTTTTGCGGTTTGCCGCTTAAGCAACAAAAGCCACTGCAACAACAACAACAACAAAAACAAAAACTTATTAACGCTATTGTTGCAGTCGAAAGTTGGCACCTCGACTCGCGGCTACGTGCACTTTTCGCCTTTTTCGTTTTGGCGACAGGTGGCCAGCAACGTGCAACGCGCAACGTGCAACGCCAGCGATCCAAATAGAGAGCGTGCCGACTCTTGACCGCAGGCCACAATACGCCTCTCCTCTCCTTTCCACTCCTCTCAGCGACTCGTTTTCTTCGTTGCATTGTTGTCGCTTTGCTATCCTGGTGTCTACGTCTGCGTCTGCATCCCGTGGCAAGTGCACTCTACATGCCACCAATACCAATACATTTAAGTAAGTGTGTATATACAGTACATACAAAGTTTTCAATACCCTGTCAAAATTTCTGAATAAGGATATTATGAAGTTGTGCAAATGTAGGAAACAGACAGAAGAGCAGATCTGCGTCTTCATAAAGTATATATAATTTTGAGCAGTGATAAAAATAAAGCTATTCATTCATTCATGATTGGCGATTGGTTATTAGCGATTGGTGATTGGCGATTGGTTATTGGTGATCAACGCAGGGGCCAACTTATAACGGGAAATGCTAGTTTGTAGTATAAATTTGTTTTAGGTATGCCTGGAAACAGGGTATCTCCAAGTCGGCTACTCTTTTTGTACATTTACATATGTATATGTAGGGTTGTATGTGTGTGTGTGTGAATGTTTATGTGGGGGTTACCTTTTGCCTGTATTTGTTGTTGTTATTTGTGGCATCATGTCTGACTGGTCGATCTGGTGGCATGGACTGAAAACTCGTTTTAGGCCTTTGTTGTTTTCGTTGTTGTTGTTGTTGCTGCTGCTGCTGCTGGCATTCTTTGCTGGTGATTGTTGCCGCAGTTCCCTACGTACATACATACATACATACATATATATATAGTGGACGACGACTCACACTGTGCCTCTAAACCTTTTTAGTGTTTTGTTTTTATTATTGGAGTAAATTTTTCGCTTGAGGAATTTAATGTTATTGCCGTGCTTGTTGCCTCTTTTTTCGCACAGTTAATTTTCTTTTTATGCATACCCGTATCTGAATTCATAATTCTTTTTTTTTTGCATGACTCAACATTTTGGATTTTTGAGGAAATTTGCATTAATATTTAGTTTACATGGCTTTATTTTCGTGCATGCATATTTGCATTTGAGTTTATTTTCTTGAGTTTAAAGAGAATTTCTTAAAATTTGATATACCCTTGCAGAGGGTATTATAATTTACTTATATTAATGTTTCTATTTGGTTTTTGGACTCTTTGCAGTTTAAAGCAACGCTTTCTCAATGCACACTAAAAAACTGTGATGATGTCAAAAATGCTTGATGAAGACTCACTCAATGACAAAGCGAACACGAGTCAATAATTAGCAACAGCTAGACAAAGCAATTCAGCAAAAATATAAACAAAATACACTAAAAAAAATACAATGAGTATTAAATAAATGATTTTGAAAACGATAAGCTTGCAATGGCAAACAGATGCTCAGTAATTGCGAATTAAGCTGAGGCTAGCAAACACAGAAGTTTTATTTTTGGTTGAAAATAAAGTGAAGAAGATGCCAATTATAACAGCGACAACAACAACAATGCCGGGCAGCAATGCAGCAGCAGCAGCAGCAGCGGCTAAGAGCAGCGCAAAGTCAGCGGCAGCAGCAAATTCGACGTCAAGTGATTATCTAATGCTGCAGCAACAACAGCAGCAACAACAGCAGCAACAGCAGCAGCAACAGCAGCAGCAGCAACAACAGCAGCAGCAACAACAACAGTTGCATTATTATCAACAGCAGCAACAGTTGGCGCCAGCGTCGCTTGTGCTAAATGCTTCCCACCAACATTCACATCCACATCAACATCCACATCAACATCCACATCCACATCCACATCCTGTTACCAGCTCAGCATCAGCAGTAGCAACAGCAACAACAGCAGCAGCAGCTGTGGCAATTGCCTCGACTAGTTTTGCAACATTTAACGGAAACTCTAATCTAAATTCTAACCTTGCCAACGGAAGTAGCCGCGTCAAGAAATTCAATTGCAACGACGCCAGCGGCAGCAGCGGCGCTGATCTACCTGCTATTGGCAACGTCGATGGCAACGGTTATGCAATGTCTGCCAAGCTGCCGCTAGCAGCGCCACCTATCGGCCTCCCGCCACCCGCCATCAAGAAGTCAACGTCGGCATCGCTGCACGCCTCCCGTGAAGATTGCGTCTCCTTGGGCGGCACCTCATCCGTCAACAGTCAAGTCTCCGGACATCATCAGTTTATTGGCAATGGCAACGGCGGCGGAGGAGGCGTTAATGGCAACTCGGCAACTGGACGCACTGGAGGCCATCCCAGCAGCATCCTGAAAGGCAGCAAAGGTAAGTGATTAACTTGTATTTTATAGTTCCTACTCATAACACTCTATTCAAACTCTTAGCTTTTTCATTTGTAAGAAAAACTTTGTTATGTGTTCCAAATTTAATTACTTTGTGTTCTTGATCGGATTACAATACAAGAGTATTTAATTTTCAATACCACAAAGAACACGGTTTGTTGCTTGGCTATATATTTTATGGGCAAAGGATATAATATTAAATTTAACGAGTTTATGTTTTGTATACCCTGTAAACAACTTACAGCCTAAAGGGGGCACCTCAGACCACATGATCAACTTAAAATCTGCCCCGAAACTTGATAAAACCAATTAAAATATTACCTCGAAAGCTTACAAATTTAAAATTTGATTGATTTGATTGGAATTTACACAAGGGTAATTGTTTGTTTAGTTGATGGATTCTATGCCTCTGGTAGTTGCCTACATTCATTCCGTAGTTTTTCACAGTGACGCTGCCTTTATTAGCCCAAACTTAACTTGGCCCACGAACTGGCAGCTGTGAATAAGTGATTACAGTTTGTTTGGCTTGTGTTCTAAAGCTAATTGAGGCCATAGCTATATAGCTATAGCTACAGAGAGCTGTTAATCATTGCAGTCCAAAGAACAGGCACACACACACACAGAGCACAGCTATTCATTTCCGCCCACATGGCTAAATGCACCCACTTCCACTTCCATTTCAGTTTCGGATTCGGTTTAGTTTGTCTTTGGTTTCGGTTTCCAAATGCACTTGCAATGCGCTGGGGAGCAAAAAGCGAAATTAGCTGCGGTTCCAAATAATTAAAATAAGCAAAAGTCTTCATTTGAATTTGTCTGCCCGCGGGGCTTTACTCAGCATATTCCCCAGAAGAAAAACGCAGCGGGACGAAAGTTCAATTGATTTGCTTTTGTATTTTACGGCTTGTGTTTTGTACGTTTTGTGTTTTGTTTTTTGTTTTGAGCAGACACGTGCCAATTGTTTACACTTCATGCTCAACTGAAATGCTTAATACTTAAGACAATGCTTCAGATGTAAGACGAACCCATTTCTCTCTATCTCTCCCTCTCTCTCTCTCTCTCTCTGTCTGCCTGCCTGCTTGTGGGTCTTCTAGCTCGGCCACAACTTAGTCGAGGGCAAAATAGCTCACTTTCAATAGTGTCAGTTTTAACTTCTTCTACTTCTACTTCGCTGAGTTTATTGTTTTGTGCACTCTATGCAGATTAGCTCAAGACTAAGTTCACCGGAAGTTCACTTGAGAACTAAGATGGCAATTTGTTTACTGTCATAACTTTGTCAAAACTAACTGGTACTCTATTTTGTTCACAGTCTGACGTAATTTTAGATACATTTGTAAATGAATATAGTGTATCCCTTGGTCATGTAACTCGACACTCTATATGTGTCCTGCATTTGAACGACATGGAAACGGTCGTCTCTTCCATGTGCTACTTGAGCCCGTGTAATTTGAGTGCAAATTCAGCTTAATCCACTTGCCATTGTTTCTCTCTCACATAGTATTATTATCTGTGCCGCACCTCGCACTCGAACACTTGTCAACTAATTTATGTGTGTCTCTGGGGACGCAACGTAGTAAATTATAGTATAGTAATAGCGGGTTAACCACATTCACATCTAAAGGCACATTCATTCATGAAACCCAAACCACGATAAGCAAAACGAGTTCACACCAAAGCCAAATCGACCCACATGTCATTCAAGTGAGGGGCTGTTCTTGCCTCGAGTTTGAACGAGTTCAAAGCTGTGTAGGCGGGTGGGCGTGGCAAGCATGAGTCTGCTTATGTGGAATATAGATATTTATTGTTTAAAGACTCATTTAATAACACACAAAAACAGAGTGGGGGCAATCAGTAACAGCTAAATCATTTGCACATGAATGTTAATCAAGGCCTTAATAGGACATTTGTAGATTCATAGTAACGTGGCTATAATCGCTTTCGGAAGTTGGCCAAGCGACATTTCCTAATCGGAGAATCATCTGTGGATTACAACGTTAAATGTTTCGCTTCGCTTGGTTTTCTGAGCAGGTGTTTCATCACATAGATATGTCCCATTGTTATGCGGGCGTTGAATTTGGTAACTTTTTAGAGTGTTTACTTAATTTCCAAAATATAAAATGTATTTATTAGCGCGTTTCTTTTTATACACCGAACCCATTAAAAGTGGGTAAAGGGTATAATGCTTTTGTGCAAAAGTATGTAACAGGCATAAGGAAGCGTCTCCGACCCCATAAAGTATATAGCATTTAGAAGTACAAAATAAATATTTATCTTATTTATTATATATCAAATTTAAAGATTCTATATTTTGAAAAATGCTTATGCTTTTTTCGGAAAAAAAATCCAAAATTTAATTTTTTCAAAAATTTATAAACTTGAGATGTAGAATTAAAGTAGATGCCAAATAATGATCAAAATTGCCTCGGGATTGACAATCGGTTCAGATTTGACAAAGTTGTGGCAGTTTGAAATCTTAGAAGGCCATTTGTAGGACCCTTTGGGCACTTTACAAGACAATTTTTTTGTCACTTTTGGCGTGATTTTTGACAGAAAAATGAAACACCACAAAATCACTTTTCGAATAGTTTTTTATACTAATTGAGACACCCACAATCAATTAAACGTAAAATTTCAAGATTCTATTTTTTGAAAAATCAAAATTTGTAAGGGTCCCCCCTTATGCTTTTTTCGTCAAAAAAATCCAAAATTTTATTTTTTCAAAAATGAATAAATTTGAGATGTAGAATTAAACTAGATGCCAAAATATGATCAAAATGGCCTCGGGATTGACAATCGGTTCAGATTTGACAAAGTTATGGCAGTTTGAAGTCTGGGATGGTCATTTATAAGGAACTTTTCGTTGTTTGGGAACTTAACAAGCCATTTTTTTTGTCACTTTTGGCGTGATTTTTGACAGAAAAATGAAACTCCACAAAATCACTTTTCGAATAGTTTTTTATACTAATTGAGACACCCACAATCAATTAAATGTAAAATTTCAAGATTCTATTTTTTGAAAAATTGAAATTTGTAAGGGTCCCCCCTTATGCTTTTTTCGGAAAAAAAATCCAAAATTTAATTTTTTCAAAAATTCATAAACTTGAGATGTAGAATTAAAGTAGATGCCAAATAATGATCAAAATGGCCTCGGGATTGACAATCGGCTCAGATTTGACAAAGTTGTGGTAGTTTGAAATCTTAGAAGGCCAATTATAGGACCCTTTGGGCACTTTAGAAGTCAATTTTTTTGTCACTTTTGGCGTGATTTTTGACAGAAAAATGAAACTCCACAAAATCACTTTTCGAATAGTTTTTTATACTAATTGAGACACCCACAATCAATTAAATGTAAAATTTCAAGATTCTATATTTTGAAAAATCAAAGTTGGTAAGGGTCCCCCCTTATGCTTTTTTCGTCAAAAAAATTCAAAATTTAATTTTTTCAAAAATTCATAAACTTGAAATGTAGAATTAAAGTAGATGCCAAATATTGATCAAAATGGCCTCGGGATTGACAATCGGTTCAGATTTGACAAAGTTGTGGCAGTTTGAAATCTTAGAAGGCCATTTATAGGACCCTTTGGGCACTTTACAAGACAATTTTTTTGTCACTTTTGGCGTGATTTTTGACAGAAAAATGAAACACCACAAAATCACTTTTTGAATAGTTTTTTATACTAATTGAGACACCCACAATCAATTAAAAGTAAAATTTCAAGATTCTATATTTTGAAAAATCAAAGTTTGTAAGGGTCCCCCCTTATGCTTTTTTCGTCAAAAAAATCCAAAATTTAATTTTTTCAAAAATTCATAAACTTGAAATGTAGAATTAAAGTAGATGCCAAATATTGATCAAAATGGCCTCGGGATTGACAATCGGTTCAGATTTGACAAAGTTGTGGCAGTTTGAAATCTTAGAAGGCCATTTATAGGACCCTTTGGGCACTTTACAAGACAATTTTTTTGTCACTTTTGGCGTGATTTTTGACAGAAAAATGAAACTCCACAAAATCACTTTTCGAATAGTTTTTTATACTAATTGAGACACCCACAATCAATTAAAAGTAAAATTTCAAGATTCTATTTTTTGAAAAATCAAAATTTGTAAGGGTCCCCCCCTTATGCTTTTTTCGTCAAAAAAATCCAAAATTTTATTTTTTCAAAAATGAATAAATTTGAGATGTAGAATTAAACTAGATGCCAAAATATGATCAAAATGGCCTCGGGATTGACAATCGGTTCAGATTTGACAAAGTTATGGCAGTTTGAAATCTGGGAAGGTCATTCATAAGGAACTTTTCGTTCTTTGGGCACTTTACAAGTCAATTTTTTTGTCACTTTTGGCGTGATTTTTGACAGAAAAATGAAACTCCACAAAATCACTTTTCGAATAGTTTTTTATACTAATTGAGACACCCACAATCAATTAAATGTAAAATTTCAAGATTCTATATTTTGAAAAATCATAGTTGGTAAGGGTCCCCCCTTATGCTTTTTTCGTCAAAAAAATACGAAATTTAATTTTTCCAAAAATTCATAAACTTGAGATGTAGAATTAATGTGGATGCCAAATAATGATCAAAATGGCCTCGGGATTGACAATCGGTTCAGATTTGACAAAGTTATGCCAGTTTGAAATCTGGGAAGGTCATTCATAAGGAACTTTTCGTTCTTTGGGCACTTTACAAGTCAATTTTTTTGTCACTTTTGGCGTGATTTTTGACAGAAAAATGAAACTCCACAAAATCACTTTTCGAATAGTTTTTTATACTAATTGAGACACCCACAATCAATTAAATGTAAAATTTCAAGATTCTATATTTTGAAAAATCATAGTTGGTAAGGGTCCCCCCTTATGCTTTTTTCGTCAAAAAAATTCAAAATTTAATTTTTTCAAAAATTCATAAACTTGAAATGTAGAATTAAAGTAGATGCCAAATATTGATCAAAATGGCCTCGGGATTGACAATCGGTTCAGATTTGACAAAGTTATGGCAGTTTGAAGTCTGGGATGGTCATTTATAAAGAACTTTTCGTTGTTTGGGAACTTAACAAGCCAATTTTTTGTTGTTTTTTGAAATTTATAAGAGCAGAGACTTTATATTTGTAATTTAGGTTTTCGTAATGCCGGCTCAATACAAGCTCATCATTTTTTCAATATCTTTACCCGTTCAAAAGTTGTTGATAAATTTAGATTTCAGATAAGTGTTTTTTATGTATAGCTTTAAAGTTATAAGTCCTATAGAATACAAAAGTAAAAAATAGTTCACTTTTTAGATACCTCCCCCCGATCTTCCAGAAATACGTTTTTTTATATGTATATATGAACTTTGGATTATACATAGTCTCACATTTACGTGCCATCTTTACGTCCTACAAATTTCATCGGGTAATAAGCGAAGAAGTATTTTTCCGATTCAATGCAACAAAGTTTGAGGCCAATGCAAGAAGGAGAAGCACAGTAATTGCATTAAGCGCGCAGCTTGCAGTGCGTGTTTGAATGTGTGTGTGTGTGATGGGTTGAGGGTATATCCTAGTCGGGCACTCTCGACTAGAGCACTCTTACTTGCTTTAATGCAGCAGTAAAATGTGTGAATTTATTGGGGAGCGGGGTGAGAATCAGCTGTGCTAATTCAGTTTATGCAGCAGCTAATGGCAATGAACTCCATGGTCACCCACGAGGAAACACCTGAATGTTTGCCTTATCATTTACGCGTCACGTCAGAGGCAATTAGCAGAACCGTCGCGACGGTCGCCTTTGCTGCCACATTCGCGTCATATGATGCGATTATTAATTTCTTGATTACGACAGCATTGTGACATGCAAAAGGAACTCTCCGCAGCGACGTGCCTGAGATACTAGAGCTGAGTAGCGAAAGGGGGTCGGCACTTGGTTTATGGCGTGCCAAGTAAGCCAAGTTAACGAAGCAGCAAAGCCAATTAGATGCAATCATTAACCGGCTGCCGCAACAACTCTCTCTCTCTCATATGCTGCTGCTGCCAGGAGCCCACAAGTCCACATTGTCAGCCGATGATGAATCAGCTGCTCAAGTCCAGGGGCCAAGTGATATGCACTGAAGAAAAGTAATGCAAGAAATCGGTTCTTCAATTGAAGTACGTTAAGTTCCAACATTTTTATAGCCAGTGCAACAAATGTTGATTCAAGTATGTTTTTTTCCTAATTCTAAGCCTATTATTAAATCATGTAGTTTAATATTTCATCTATTAATATTTATTAGATTCTCATATTTTTACTGTGTAGCCTCATATTTGTAGGGTCGTCTGTGAGTCTTTTGTTGAGAACAAAGACATTGCCTTTGGTGTGACACAGGGTGGTGCTGCTGCGCTGAAGTGGGGCACATTGCTCAGCTCAATGACATTAATTACTTGTGTGCAGTTGCTTGCTGAAGTGAGCGACTCGACTGGATGAAAACTCTGCTCAATTCAATAGAATTGACCACTTGTTGGCCTCTTCTTCCAAGTTGTACGCAAAGTTATTTCTATGCTGGTTTGAATAGTTAACCGAATTGTGAGTCAAGCAATTTATTTGTACACGACACAAAACTTCACAACTTCAGTGCTCATTACTTAACATACTTGTTCACTTTGGGTGGTTGATGGAGGAGAAAGGAATGAAAAGCAGGAAGAAACTGAATAAGTTTGTCTCCATCTCTCTCTATCGCTCTCTCTCTCTCTCTCTCTCTCTCTCTCAAAAGGTATTCAGTTTTATGTGTCACTGTCATTGACCCTCTTCAGAAATTGGTAGCTTGTAAATTGTCTACCATGATCCACCCCTGAGTGGCTGTTCAACAAATATAATGGGCTTCTCACAACTACTCACCTTGTGGGTATATATTATTTGTATGCCTTGCATGCGGCTTGATTGAAAGTGAGTCATAGTGCTGTATCTGATGATCAGAGGCGCACGAGTGCTTTTTATACCCTTGCCGAGGGTATTATTATATTGCCAGTTAATGTGTAACGCATTGAAGGACCGCAGAAAGTAGATATGCTATTGATTATGTTGAAGAATCAACATTGAACTACTCTATATCTGATACATCCAATAGGAACAATCGGTCAATCAGAATGTTATATCGTACATTTGTCATTTGTCTGCAAGGGCATTCAATCTTCGGCACACCACAGATGTGTTAATCAAGGTATATCCATTACACATAATGAGTGGTTATGTCGGAAGCCTCGTCTGTATATATAGTGCATGATTGACAACGATAATCACGCTAAAATTGTGGTTAATTTCAGAAAAAATGAGATTGCCGTGGCAGCAGCAGAAAGATGCGAATGGAATTGCAGAGATATGAGCGGTGCCCCCAACATGGGGGCTCATTGTTAGATCAACAATGCATTCTCTAACAGACCCCAGCTAAAAATATAAACAGCGATCTTGTCCCGACCATCTGTCCGCCCCTGAGCACGCCCCTGAATATGAAGATGGGGCGTGCACAGTTTAAGGGCAGCGGCATTGATTGCATTGCAAGAACAGCCAACTATTATTGAAGTAAGCCAAGATGCTATTTAGGAACGGTTCATTGACTTTCAAACGAAAGAAAATCCTACATGTTTGGCTGCCTGCTCTGAAGATCAATTGTAGCGTAGATCTAATATCTGCAACGAAATATAATAGAATATTTTATACTTCTATTGGTGCTAGATAAATATAATGTTAGAATGATCAAAATGTCTTCGTGAACGAACATCGGTTCAGTTTTGGCAAAGTTATATGAGTTTGAAGTCTAGGAAGACATTCATAATTTTCTAATCGTATATAGGGGCCGGAAAGATAACAAATGTTTTGCATAGATAAGGTAATATTATACATAGAGCACCGTCTTGAATGCGTTATCACGACTCGACTTTCCATGTTCTTATATAGTATTACATACATACATATACTCTTACCTGGCTGGCTTCAATGGAACGTTGTGTATTCAAAAGAACTGTATTTTTGTGCCACATCTGGTGATCAAATAGCTTTTATCTCCCTCTCCATCTATCTCTTTCTCGCTTGCTCGCTCTACAAATATTTACACAACCAGTCGACACAGACAAGTGAAGTCGAATGGGGAATCCATGGGTAGGGGGCACACACTAAGGGGGGCGTGGCGACTATTGAAGCAAACTGTGCCACAGACTCACAGCAAAAAAAAAAAGAAGAAAAAGATTTTTCTAAAAACGCAGCGCCAACAAACTTCCGTAGTTGGGTTCGTTCTTTCACACTTTCTGGATTATGCAGCATCCACAAGCACACACAGATACACACACACACACACACATATATATACACTTCTTCACATAACACAACTTCTATTTGCGTTAGTTGATGCCCTGCTGAATCGAATCGTTAACCGTTTGACTGCTCCCTATTGATAAGACCCCCCCTCCGTTAGCCTTTCCCAGCATATATAAATATTTATTTTTTTCTATGCAAATGTAACGTTTGGAAATTTGCTTTTTGCTGTGGGCTTGGCAAAAAGTCGGCCCGGCCCGGCCCGGTTCTTCTCCAGATTGCAATTCGTTTAGACGCATATACATATGTATGGATTTGTCTGATTATCTGCCTATATGTATATGGAACATGGCTTTATATGGGCTAACGATGACTGGACCGTTTGACTTTTTGCTTTGCCAGCTTTGCTTCTTGATCACAGTTACATTAAAGAGTTAAGCTTCTGTTTTAATGACCCTCGATGATGGTATATTTTAGCATACGATTGAGTTGGAATCAAGTAAGTCCAATGACTTTTATGAGTTCTGCTGAAATGAAGTGAAATCAGAAATAATGTCTTATCTATAAAACTAAGCTAATCATTTTTAGCTTTAAAGAACTTTCTATTTGCTACTCTTTATAATTATATAATATATATATATATATATTATAATATTTATGTAAGTTCATCCTGCTCGAAACTATCAAAGGTGTACTAAAACTATGTCATGTACCATTTTATTTAACAACTTTCCGTACTTGCTTGCTGGTGAATAATGAATACACCTTTTTGTGGGCTAGGATCACTCAGTTTACGGTTCATTCAACAAAGACAACAGGCGGCGTTGGCTGCAGTAGCATTTTAGCCAAGGGCTGGCCCTAAAACTATATTCGGCTGGCTGCACACCTGGCCAGAGACCGCACCAGTCATCAAACTGACCCGGCCAGTGGACGAGGGTGACAAATCATTCAAGCAAGAGCTAATTGTGGAGCGCACATATCCGGTTTGAGGTCAGCTTCTGCTATGCTGCTAGGTTCATCGATTGATTTAATTTAAATTGGATTTGGGAGCTGATATTACTAGAATTGAGGCACAGCTCTAAATAAGTTTTATGCGTGGGAATCTGTAATAAATGGACATTTCCACAGAAGGGCTCAACATGGCCTAAACAACTTTGATGATCGAACCAAAAGTGAAGAATACTATTAAACTGTTTATCTTTGATTTATTTGCAGAAAACCTCTTGCAAAATGCATATTATAATGGCGAAGGTGGAGACAGCAGCATGGGCAGCGAATGTGGTGGCGCCGATATTAATCAGGCTAGTCACGAGGATCCTGGCGATGGGCTAGGACCTCTGCCGCCCAAATGGGAAACCGCCTACACGGAACGTGGCGAACTGTACTTTATAGAGTAAGTGTCAAGCAACTAACTCAATGTAAATGTAAGCTAATAGAATATTATTTTTAGTCACAATACGGGCACCTCACATTGGCTGGATCCGCGTCTGTCCAAGTATCAAAAGAAATCGCTGGAGGATTGTTGCGAAGATGAGCTGCCCTACGGCTGGGAGAAGATTGAGGACTCCATGTATGGCATGTACTTTATAGACCACGTCAACCGACGCACCCAATACGAGAATCCCGTACTGGAGGCGAAACGTCGCGCGGCTGAGCAACGGCAGCAGCAGGAGCAGATGCAACAACAGCAGAAGGAACAGCTGCAACTTCAACAGCAACAGCAGCAGCAGGCGCAGCAGCGCTCCAAGACACCCACAGCAGCGCTGGAGGCGGCAACGATGCACACACCAATGCCAGCGGCGGGCAATCCTCTAGCACCCGCTAACAAGCTGCCGTACAAATTTACGCGCAATCCGGCGGAGTTGCAGGGTCAGCGCATCAACACCACGTTGCTGAAGTCGACGCGTGGTTTGGGCTTTACGATCGTCGGCAGCGATGGCAGCACCGGCAGCGATGTGGAGGAGTTTCTGCAGATCAAAACCGTGGTGCCCAATGGACCTGCCTGGCTGGACGGACAGCTGCAGACGGGCGATGTGCTGGTCTATGTGAACGATACCTGCGTGCTGGGCTACACGCATCACGACATGGTCAACATCTTTCAGTCCATACTGCCCGGCGAGACGGCGGCACTGGAGGTGTGTCGCGGTTATCCGCTGCCCTTTGATCCCAATGATCCCAACACAGAGGTGGTTACCACAATGGCGGTAGATGGACTGCCTTGCGATTCGGAGAATCAGCGTCGCTTGAATGTTGACCTCAACATGGATGGCAATTACAACTTCCTTGATCTGTCCGGCGAGGGTATCAGCAAAGCTGCTGGAAGTGGCTTTATTCTCATGAAGAAACCGGAACTCTACACGTTCTCCATTATGAAGGGCGCCATGGGCTTTGGATTTACTATAGCCGACTCCGCTTGCGGGCAAATTGTGAAAAAGATTCTCGATCGCAACTGCTGCACTCAGCTGCTCGAGGGCGATGTGCTGCTCGAGATCAACGGCATCAATGTGCGCAATAAGCCGCACTTCTATGTCGTGGAGCTGCTGAAGGAGTGCAGCCAGACTACCCCCACTGCCCTCAAGATACAGCGCACGCCGCCGGAGCAAACGACATCCGGTCAGGGTGCGGGCAATGTGGCCAATCTGCGCAAGAATTTTGTAGGCGGCACTGGCGCCGGACTGTTTCGCAGCAAGACGCCCACAGCCGATCTGTACAGCACACAGCCGAAAGAGGTGCTGCCCATGCGGCCCAAGACGCCGCTGGTGGACACCAGACGCGCTCGCGTCCTGACGCCCAACAATGAGTTGCTGCAGCAGGCGGCGGATGTGGAGGCGGCGATTGAGAGCAAGTCACTGCACCTGCAGGCACAGGGCAAGTCAAATAATAGTCTACAGGAATTGGACGACATACCCTTCATGGATCCCTATCCCAAAATGGTCAGCCGGCTGAGTGAACGCCTCGCGGAGGCTACGCTACAAGGCGGCGTCGATGTCGATGTTGGCGATGGCGGCAACTATAATCCCATCTACGGCTTGCCGCCCAGCATGCAACCGCTTCCCCTGCCGCTGGCCCATCACGAGTCCTGCTACTGCTACGACTGTCAGGCGCAGCGCTATCAACGCCCCCAGCCGTCCTCCCAACTGGGCTACTACGTTCAGCAGCCTTCCATTTCGGTGGCGGCAAGCGGTCAATACTCGCCGTTGCAGGCGGCGCACATTCAGAACGAGCGGATGCAACGTCGCGTCAATGAACTGCTCAGCGATCGCCGGCGTGTGGGATTTGCCAACTTGGATCCACCGCCGCAGCAGCAGATGCAGCTGCAACACTCGCCCAACTGGCGCAATGGTGCGCTACTCGACGTCTCTGAGGATGCGGATCTGTGTGAGCTGACCGAAGTTACGCTGGAGCGTCAGGCAATGGGTTTCGGTTTTCGCATTGTCGGCGGCACCGAGGAGGGCTCACAGGTGACCGTTGGACATATTGTGCCCGGCGGCGCCGCGGACAACGATCATCGCATTGCCACCGGCGACGAGATTCTCAGCATCGATGGCATCAATGTGGTAAGTCTCATTGAAGTGCTCAAGCCTAGTTCTCTTCATTTATAAATATTGATTTCTTTTTGCCTTCAGCTCAATTCATCACACCACAAAGTCGTTTCGCTGGTTGGTGAGTCTGCGGTTCGCGGTCAGGTGACCATGATACTGCGACGACGACGGGCGCCGCTGCTGCAACAGGCGCCACTGCCTCAACTGCGACGCTATCCCTACGATGTGATTGTCAGTCGTCATGAGAACGAGGGCTTTGGCTTTGTCATCATCTCTTCATCTAATCATTACTACGGCTCTACTATAGGTATGTAAAAATCTGCTATTAAAAGTGTAAAAATGATTTGTAATCTCTAATTCCTTGTTGCTCCTCAGGCAAACTGATACCTGGCAGTCCAGCAGATCGTTGCGGCGAGCTGAAAGTGGGAGATCGCATTATTGCCGTTAATCGCATCGACATTGCGGGCATGTCGCATGGCGATGTGGTTAATCTCATCAAGGAGTCGGGACTGCATGTGCGACTCACCATCGGCTGTCCACTCAAGGAGGGCGGACCCAGTCCAGGTGGCAGCAGTGCGGGATTGGGCTCCAATACACCACTACAGGCATCGCCCAGTCTACTTAAATCACCCCCACAACAACAACAGCAGCAACAGCAACAACAGCAATTGGAGATGCCGGGATTGGGCCCAATGCCTGGTGGCTATCTGGAGCGTGCCAGCACAAATATTGCAGCTACGCTCGCGCTGCATCAGCAGCCACAGTTATGACTCTGAGATCTACGCATTCGGCTCTACAAGAGCTTTCTTTAACTAGTTTAAATGTGCATTCGACAATGCAGTGCCGTAGTTTTAACTCTTAATTGCTAAGTAACCCCAAAGACTGAATTTAGTAAGCATATCTAAAATTTCAACTTGCGAATCTCCGAACGCTTCGCGAAGCTACACAAAATTGTTGTCATACAAATCTGTTTTTAGAAACCCTTTGCCTTGTAGATATAGATACATATATATAGATAAGTAATAATCGAACATTCTGAGCTTAATGTGTGAAACAAATGAATCTAATCTGATTGTAAAATATGGCATTATATTAACAGTTTAGCAAAGCCCAATATTTTGTAAGATAAAGTTTATCTTTTAAGACTAGAAATATCTGTACAAATGTAAAGTACTTAAATATTTTGTATTTTTACTTTAATATGTTGTTCAATAAACGATATTACAACTACCCACAAAATTTCACTCACTTCAGAGAAATTGTTACAATGTAAAATTCAATATAATGTATTTTATAAGAAAATAAGTAAGTTGTTGATTATTTTACACAGTATTTTAATGGCTTTAAATTCTTCCTGGATTTATCAATCTCTTTTTATTTACCATACGTACAAAATTAAGGTTTATTCATTTGTATTCGTTCATTACAAAAGTTAATCAGCCTGCTTAAGTATAATTTATATAAATGAGTTGAATACGGTTTGGGAACAGCGGGACAACATAATTTATATGGGCTTTATCTTGAAATGCAGACCGATTAGGGAGAATACCAAGCACTTAAGATCCTGCACCAAATAATAGAAGCAGCGCAAGCCTTCCGGGTCCTTGGAACGATTCACATCCACCAGTGAGCCAGTTTTAGAGGTTGTAAACGATATGTGCTCATCCCCAATAACTATTTCCAGTTCCTGGTGGGAATAAATAAATAAAAAAATTATTCAAGAATAATATACATTTTTGAAAATTAAAAAATGCAAATTATATTTTATATATATCTTACCTGACGACCCACGCGATCCGGTGGCGGCCATGGGAGATCATCTTCCTGCATGATTTCCGAGTCGACTATAATCCGCTTGAGCTCCTCCATGACGGACTGATGCACAAAAGCCTCTTTGCGGATCATTGTATCATTTTTATAGTTGGAATTATTTGCATATCGCAGTTTTCCATCTGGACGGAACTCAAACTCAAGGAACTCGTGTCCGAACTTGCCCTTGTGGCCGACATAGTAGCGCAAATAAAAGTCCTCTGTTGACATGTTTCTTTGTTTTCTACAGTTTTTAATAAATGAAAACTTGAATTTTTCTCGTATTTTTCCGGCAGACAATTTTTACTCACAACGTTGTGGCGTTCAGAGTTGCTGCATTGTGTGTGTTTTCGATTGTGTTTCGCTTATCGATTGCTATCGATATATTGACTGCGTAACAATGCGAATGGCAAGCTGCGTGAAAGTTGGCCGTGTTGAGTTTTGTGTTAAGATGTAAGTTTATTTTGTTTAATGCAACTACCTCCTACTACAAATAACGGCATAACTGCGGTGAGTAAACGATAAACTTCAAGAATAAGTAGTTTGACGACATTGTAATAACGGCAATTTGCAACAAAGTTGATGAATACATAAATATTTGCGTTGTTGTTGTGAGCTGTTTTTGTTCGCGACGCACTGACGCCGTTGTTGTAATGGCGCCGACAAAAGGGGTTGGCGGGTGGCTGGCTACATCTCATCGGATCTCGGTCAAAGTAATTTTACACAACATTTAGCAAAGAGCGACGTTGAGAGAATAGTTTGTTGTCGTCACAAAAACGAAAGTGCAAGGATTTTGGCGGCGCCTGCGCGTTAAATACGGCGGGAAATCAACAAGCGTTCAACTACACGTGTGCTTACTATCCTGCCTTCGTCCTTTGTCGGTCCTGCGGCGAAATGTCGGTCGTGCAACAAAGTTGCTCTCAGTGTCACGCAGCGCTCCCGCTCTCACACTCTCTCTTTTTATGCTTACTTGGTGGTGGGTTTGTTTTGACTGTCATCACTCACAAAAATCGATGACATTGAGTGCAACTTTGTTGCTGTCTCTCGGTCAGCATTAATGTTGAATTCACGAATTTCAATGTGTTTGTGTGTACCCGGCCCTGGACTCTCGCCTAGTAATGCATCTGCCGTGCCCTGCTGCGCTTGCTTTCATAATATTTACAACACACCCACTCTCCAGATTTGCTACTCTGCAATATTCTCTCTCTCTCTCTCTGTATGCAACTTTTTTGCCGGTTGCTGTCGCTGCCGTTGCTGCTGCTGGTGCTGGTGCTGAGGCCGCCGTCGCTTACAACTTTGTTAACTTCGGGACTTTGGTGTATGCAGTCGGTAGTCGGTATTGGGGACAGTAACCGGAACGAAGTTACTTTGTTGCGCATTAATTGATTTTTTCCGGGTCCTTCTCGGGAGCATCAAAGTTTTATTGTATGCATCAAAGCGAATAAAAGCAATTAATTTCGTTTTAAAAAACACTTTTGAACCCCTTTGTGCAATAAAACTCGAAAGTGAAAGATACGTTGAAAAGTGAGTACATTTTTGATAGTGTATACATGCTGTCATATATCCTATTGCAAGTAAGCTGATTTCTGTATATGATTTGCATATATACTTTATATTACATTCTCAATACAAATTTTGAACGGTTTTCGAAAATTCTGTATGGTAACGTTTTTAGAACCGTATGTTAATAAAATTAAGTTTTTCTTAAATATAAAAGTTTAGAATTTAGGGCGTACATGTCATTTAAATTTAAGGAGTTTTTATAATTATATTTTCTGAAAGTTCAAAACAGCTTTTAATGAAAAAAAACTATAATATTAAATTGAATATACTAAAAACGTATTTGAAAGTTTTAACATAAACATATTTTGAAAATTTAAATTTTAAACATTGAAAACGAAATTGTAATAAGAATTTAATAAGTAACTTGTACTTAAAGTATATAATAAAATTTGCTAATTTTTGTTATCCTTGCAGGCAATGTAGAAACTCTACAAAAATTTTATAATATATAGATATACCTATGCTATATACATACATACATAGACGTTATATACAAAGAACATTACATCTGCTGTAATACAGCAATTATGGGATACATGAATTGAGGTTCTGCACGGACTGGAATGCGCAGAAAGTAACGAGAACGAGAACGGGAAAGGGAAAGGGAGCGGGGAAACGGATAGGGAAGAAAAGTCAAACCATGTCAACGAACCCCAGCCAACAGCAGCAGCAGCAGCAGCCGCATTTACATCAACAACATGCTGCACTTACAGCAACAGCAACAACCACTGCAACTGCAACAGCAACAACAGCTGGAACAACATGCAATCGGGAGAGAGGCAGAGAGAAAGAGCGGAGATGGGAGAAGCCAGCTGGAAGCAGTTCGCAAAGGAATCTCCTTGAATTCCTATGCATATGCATTGCCTGCGTGACTTGCTATTACAACAGCACCCAGTGCGGGCTCGTTTTTGACGACATCAGTGCGATAAGGGACAACAAGGATTTGAGGCCAGGCACACCGCTGCGTAATGTGTTCGTCAACGATTTCTGGGGCACACCAATGCGCAAGGAGCAGTCGCATAAATCGTACCGGCCCCTTACAGTGCTGACATTCCGCTTTAACTACTTGCTGCATGCATTGGAGCCATTCGGCTATCATCTCGTCAACCTGCTGCTCCACATCGCCGTCTGCCTGCTGTGGCGTCGCGTCTGCCGCCAACTGCTGCGTCAGTGTGCTGCCAGTAATGAAGCCACCTCCACATCCACGTCGTCCTCATCCTCGCTCAACACATGCGCCTTTGTCGCCTCGCTCCTGTTTGCCACACATCCGGTGCACACGGAGGCCGTTACTGGCGTCGTCGGTCGTGCTGAATTGCTCTCTTCGATATGCTACCTGGGCGCCTTTCTCAGCTACGCGCACGCAACGAACTCCTCGACACGTCGCACGAACTGGACGTCGATGTGTCTGTGCTTCGGCAGCTGCCTGCTCGCGTCCATGCTGTGCAAGGAGCAAGGCATCACTATCGCTGGCATCTGTGCCGTCTACGAGCTGTTCGTGGTGCAACAACTGCGTCCGCTGCATCTGTGTCACTTCGTGCTGCGTATATTCGAGGAGCAACCGCCGGTCAAGTTGGCTGCAACAAGCGCACGACGCTGGTCGTCGGCACTGTGGAAGCGTTTGGCCTTTCTGGCCATCATCACCGTTGCCCTGCTGGTGGGACGTGTCTATGTGATGGGTTCCCAGCTGCCCATCTTCACTCGTTTCGATAATCCTGCCTCAGTGGCGGCAACACCTGTGCGTCAGCTAACTTATGGCTACCTCATCTACCTGAACTCCTGGCTATTGCTGTGTCCATCCTTGCTCTGCTGCGATTGGACAATGGGTGAGTAAGCGGAGGGACTTGTATAAGTAGTAGAGGTGGGCGTGTCTCGCATTTTCCTACGAACAAAAATCATAATTTGAAAACTTTAACCAAATTTTTTTACAAATTCTTTATCATCAATCGACTTTTGTCTTGCAGGCACCGTTCCCTTGATAGAAGGATTTGGTGATTCCCGGAATGTGGCCACCTTGTGCACCTTTATTGGACTGGGTGCACTGATAGCCAAGGCCTGCTTCTCACGGAATCTCTCGCAATCGCGCACGCTGCTCATGTGCCTCGGCTGGATAGTGCTTCCATTTCTGCCCGCTTCCAATTTATTTTTTCCGGTGGGCTTTGTGGTTGCCGAGCGCATACTCTATATGCCATCGATGGGCTATTGCCTGCTGGTTGCCTACGGCTATTATCAGATTCAGCTGCGCTGGAGCTCCCGTTGGGGTCATCTGGCGCAGACGGCGCTTGTTGCGTTGCTCTTAACGCATGGGTTGAAGACGCAGCTGCGCAACTGGGACTGGCTCACGGAGTACTCGCTGTTCATGTCCGGCGTTCATGTGAATCAGCGTAATGCGAAGCTGTACAACAATGTGGGACATGCGCTGGAGAACGAGGCGCGCTATGAGGAGGCTCTGGTGTATTTCCAGCAGGCGGTGCACATACAGGAGGATGATATTGGCGCCCACATCAACGTCGGTCGCACCTTCAACAATCTCAAGCGCTATGCGGAGGCGGAGCAGGCATATATGCGCGCCAAGGCGCTCTTCCCGCAGGCCAAAGCTGGCGTTAGCTATCACGCCCGCATTGCTCCCAATCACTTGAATGTCTTCATCAATCTGGCGAATTTGATATCCAAAAATCAAACCCGTCTAGAGGAAGCCGATCATCTTTACCGGCAGGCAATTAGCATGCGCAGCGATTACGTTCAGGTGAGATTAAATGGTTCTTGCATCTATATAGCTTATACTCATGGTTGCTATTGCAGGCCTATATCAATCGGGGTGATATTCTGATGAAGCTGAATCGCACCGCTCAGGCGCAGGAGGTTTATGAGCAGGCGCTCCTTTATGACAGCGAGAATGCGGACATCTATTACAATTTGGGCGTTGTATTTCTGGAGCAGGGCAAGAGCCAGCAGGCGCACGTGTACTTCAACAAGGCAATAGAACTGTATCCGGAGCACGAGCAGGCGCTGCTCAATTCGGCAATTCTGCTACAGGAGCTGGGCGGGGAGGAGGCGCGTCAGTTGTCGCGTACTCGCCTCTACCAGGTGCTGGCCAGAGATGCGAACAACGAGAAGGTGTACTTTAATCTCGGCATGCTGGCCATGGACGAGTCCAGCTTTGACGAAGCTGAGCAATTCTTCAAGCGCGCCATTCATTTAAAGTCGGACTTTCGCAGCGCCCTCTTCAATCTGGCCCTGCTACTGGCGGACTCGAAGCGTCCGCTAGATGCTGTGCCTTTCCTTAATCAATTAATACGACACCATCCCTTTCATGTGAAGGGCCTCATTCTGCTGGGCGACATTTACATCAACAGCATGAAGGATCTGGATGCGGCCGAGAAGTGTTATCGCAGCATCCTACAACAAGATCCACACAATACGCAGGGTCTGCACAATCTCTGTGTGGTCTTCGTGGAGCGCAAGTGGTTGGCCAAGGCGGCTGCCTGTCTGCAGTTCGCTCAGCGTCTGGCCCCCGCCGAGGACTACATTGGGCGCCATCTCCAGATTGTGAATTCACGCCTGCAAAAAATCAACAAGTTACCTGATACGTCGCTAGAGCGACAGTTGGCTTACAACGACTACGACCCACTCGAGTTCAGGCTGCCTGAGGATCGAGAGATGCACAAAACCCGCACACGTTCATAGCGACACTGGTCCTAATCCTCCAATTATTTCCATCGCCAGATCATTACACATTTGCAAATCATCAATTGTACATTACCCAATGATATAAATTGAATCTCATTTTTGGATTGTCAGCGGACAGAAATGTGAAATGAACACAAGCCAGTTTTTAACAAATGTACGTAATCTCAACCTGACCTTGTTTTGTATATAGAACCAATTGTTTTTAAGTAAAAAATACGTACTACCGAAATACTGCATTTATTATATACAAACGAAATTGTACTTAATGGCATTAAATAAAATATACTGTACTTAAATGCGCTAATTTGTGGATGGGTTTCCATGATATCAGATTTATAATAATTTGAATTCTGACTCTCGTTTAAGTGATATTAAATAAATTCATTTTATTCTCATACTTTGTTTTGCCATTTTTTTATAAGATATACATAAATACATGTTGAAAAATAATTATTTTCTAATTTAGACTGTTGCTTAACTATGTATATAATAAGAGCTCGGCACAAATAGTTATGCTCTCTTATGGACTAATAGTAATTGTTTATGATATACATACATCAATATAAATAGTTCTTTATACTCTAGTATTCGTTTTCGATCTGTATTCAAATTATAAAATTGATATTTCTTTGATTTGCAACTTTTGATTTGCCTATGCCTTTGAGTTTGTGGGGTAATCATAAAGTTTCTTTGTATGCTACTCGCATAAGCTCTTTACAAAATCGGTGAGCACATTTTAAATAAATGTTAATTTACAATAATTACATTTATATATATTTATACATATAGATTTGGTTGTTTTGTCTACTGTGCCACATAAATGTATTATGAGTGGCACTTCAACTGACTAGAATTGTAGACTATATAGACTATATATGTGGTTTGTTTGTATGTTTAACAAATCAGTAAATAGTAAAGTACATACACTTGGATAGATATGAACAAAAGGAATCTTGAGAGGTCTGAAATTGAGGGTATCAGTAATGCCCCCATTTGATCTTCAAGAGTCATCGCCAAGGATTCGCAGAAATTATTTATCAGAACAAGAAAATTAATTCCCTGGTGTTCAGATATTGAACAAAAATAATTTCCCTAAGGTGTGTTGGAGTTTTGATTGTTACTATGGGAATCTATTCTCAAATATTCTGTCTGATACCACCATAGTTTCCGATTATTCTTGAAAGTAATATATTCGTTAGCTAACAATAATTTTGCCTTAGACTTCTGCATATATGATATTTCTTACATTCTAGACGACGTATAAATAAGGCATCCGCAACTGCTGCGGGGAATCCTTGTAGCCAGGCCAAGGACGACGACAAGGCTCACTCGCAGGCGATCTTGCCATCGAAGCTGCTGAGAGCGATGGCAAATGCTTGCATGGCGCAGAGCGGATAGCGATAGTCCATGGTGAACACATCCTCGGATGTGCGGCCAAACTGCATGACTATATACTCGGGATCGGAGTCGTGCACCAGCTGAAAGTTCTTCACCGAGGCCTGCGTGACGCGTCCGTGAAAGTTGAGCACATAGGATTGGGTCTCGTCGTTCCAAACGGGCGTCTTGTTGTGCAGCTCCACAATATTGTCCAAGTTCTAAATAGGAAAGTTGTTTCAGCACAAGAAAATAAGGATGAGTGGATCTTTAGGTGTACCTTCATCTTCCACAAGTCGAGAATGCCTTGTTGCTTGGGATCCGCTGAGCTGATCTTGACACGCTGATCGTCCTCAGTCATGCCCGGCAGTATCACAGTCATGTTGCGCGGTCCCTTAAAGCCCAGTATATTAGTGTCCTGCAAGCGGAATTATAAATGACATATTTAAATGAAAACTGAAACATTTGAAATTCCATATACTCACATAGATGATGACAGCCAGATCGTGTCGTGGACTTTCCGTGCTCTCCTTGTTGCCACTGTCAAAGACGGTGAAGGATGTGCCGAATACATTGGAGCGCAACTTGCCGCAGAAGCCATCTGCGTTACGTGACAGATCGGTGGGATCGCAGCTGACGATATAGTTGGATGTTTTGCTCTTCTTGCGCTTGCGACCTGGCAAAGATATTAGAGTATAGGGTACAGGGAGTTGAGTGTCTCCAACTCACCACCTAACAGAAAGATCTTCTTGCCATAGTCCCGCTCCAGGTGTAGATAGTAAATGGGAAAGAGACCTCGGTCCATTCCCTTGCGATCCCTTGTGATGCGGCATTTGTAGAGCACTCCCTGCGGCGCCGGCTGCATTACAAACTGATCAATAGCGCCGATGACATCGCCCTCGGATTCCCCGCTGCCGCCGACACTACCACTGCCATTGGTTGCCCCATTGCTGCCCTCCAAGGCGGCGCCCTCCTTGTAGGGCGAGGCGGCAATGCCGACAGGACGCACTGCCGCCACGCCCGATATGTTGCGGTTCGCATAATCCTCCTCATCCATGGCATCGTTAAAGGACTGCTGACCGATGCGTGCTCGCTGAGAAAGCACCGAGTTGGCACTTGGCGGTGGCGGTGGCAGCAGTTGCTCAACAACCGTCACAGGACTGCTCTCTTCGTCCTCCAACTCATGCGACGAGATCTCCTCTATTAAGTCAGCTATGGGTATACTGGAAATGTACAATATGCTCCTTGTGTGATGTGGTCAGAACTCACCATCCTTGATGGTGCTCAGGCTGCGCAAGTTGTTGGAGTTGTTGCGACTGGAGTTGATTGTGATGCTGCTGCTGTTGTTGCTCAGTATCTGATCCGGGTTCTGTGGCGAGCCGATGAACTGCATGGGACCATCGTAGGCGTGCAGCTCCCGGCTGTTGCTTCGCATTCCGGACATGGGGCGACTCATCTGCAGATCGCTTGCCTGCACCATTCCGGGCGAGGCGCGCTTCTGCCGGATGTAAGCATCCATCAGCTGGCGCTGAAAATATAAAGTTGCCATCTTAGATATTATTTTTGCTTAAAAAATGATTCTTAGTACTCAAATCAAGACTATATCTTAATTGGTTTAACTGTCTCAATTTATTTATTATTATTGCTTTTATTATATTTATTCAACATCACTGAATAATATGGCCTTTGGCAAAGTCATCAATATTAAAATCAGTTGCCTTCATAATATATGCATTTATGGAAAATGGACATTTTATTTACATATATGTGATATATACTACAGGACACGCACAGCAATATAAATGTTTTCATATGTATAAATGCATTTTTCCATATTTTCATTTTCATTTTCATTTCGTAAAACGATATACCGAGCATAAAAAAGTAACACAAACATATGAAACAAAAAAAAAAATGAAAAAATGGTAATTGCCCACTCGAGTATAGATATAGAAAAAGTTTATTTTATATTTTGAGTAACTACACTACTAACACAATAGCGCCCAGCACCTGTGGGGGGAGCTCCCACCCACCCACACACACACATATATACAAAAATAGGAAGAAATAAAGCCGCATTTGGCACACATGTCTGCATCCTGCATCCTTTATAAATATCGGATTACAAAAAAGGTGAAACTTTTGCAAGCATTCATAACATATTTTGTTGACTATGATTGTTTGTATTTGCCGGGTAAGCACTTAAACTTTAAAGATATATTTTTTCATGAATAATATTTTTTAGGTCGTAGCATTCGGCTAAGCACCAGCATAGTTCAAATATAGCAATCCCATACCTGCAAAACATGCTTCTTAAACAGCAGTTTTTCATGTATAAGAGCTAATCAGAGAATTTATTCTATACGGTACTATTTTTATGGTGCTTAAAGCTTATTGGCGATAGCTTTGATTTATATGTATATTACTTCTTAACACACTTTCAGAAGCCAAAGCGATAAGAACAAAAATGTGTGGATATCTTTATGACTATATGCATAGATGTACATATGTATATACTATATGCTTATTAGCGAAATATTTTATAATTATTATTAATGATATTTAGCTTTGTCATTTCCGTCATGGTTTTAACAATGTGAATAACAAAAGCTTGTGGAAATTCACCCATAGTTTTCATAGAAAAAAGAGAACTATTTAAAAAATTATTTTCTTTGAATAAGAGCTGGGTTTATTTTCCTGAGTGTAACTGGAAACAAGATTAATACATTGAATTATTTTTAGGGAGGTAGTAGAATATAATATAAGCTGAACTTAATTGGTATTGTTTCGGTTTGATTGTGCAATTATGTACATTTAATGTATTCAAAGTCAATTACATATAATTTCTTGAATATAATTACGCACACAATTCTCTCAATTTAGCTACAAGTTAGTTAGTTAGCCACAACAATTTGCATAGAGAATTTGCTCCGACATATAAATGAGAAAATACGAGTAATAATCATAAAGAGGTAGATACTACTTATAAGTGGATAAGTATGGATACCCCCCCCCCCCCCTCTTTGTATTATATGTAACCCAATTGAAGCCTGGTGTTGAACCAAATGCGACACTCACCTATATATATATATATATAGTATATATGTGTATAGTAGATTCATATATGTATGTATTGTGCTGCAGGTTGATGGAAGCTTGACTAGGCCATAGGGGGTGGGTTGTGGGGATTGGGGGGTTGGGCGGTTGAGGGGTTTGCAGTTGCAGTTGCATCATCAAAATCGCCACAGGGCAGCTGCTGGAAGAGCCGATTGACCACTTTGCCCGGGGTCCCAGTCTCCGTCCCGGCTTGTGTGGCATGTGGAATGACGCGACATGTCACGACATGACACAAACTGCGACCGTTGATGGCAATGATTTCATTAAACATTTAAATTTCAAGTTCAGCATGCAAAAACAAAAAACATAGAAACAACGCGAGAAATGATAACAAAAAAGAAGACTACAAACTGCGTAGTATATAACAAATTGTAAATTGTTGCATGCATATCATATAGTATGTATGTATATGAACATTCAGATATGAAAACATAAATCTATCTTATGTTTTCTTGTAGTTATCCTATCACTTAAGATATTCAATACAATTGAGATAATTATCTGATTAAAAGCAGAAAATTTTTCCCTCTTTAAATATGAATCCATTTATACGACATTTATGAGTCCATTTGCTTAAATGCTTTCATTCAACTTATCGCCGTACTTTTTCTTTGATTTCCTTATGCATCCTTTTGGAATTGAAATACTTGCCTCAAAAGGATTCAGCTGCGCGCTGACGAACAATGCAAATTCCGCACAACTTTTTTATTTTCATTCTCAAGAAGGAAAAAAGCAATTATGTGAAAATTTGAAATGCGCTTGTTTTTTTTAGAGTGGGATTAAGACAGAAGGCGAGCAGAAGTTCGCGGACACGTAAAGCAATCCGGAAGCTGGCAGGAACTCAAGGACTAACAGATAGGAGAAATGAGGACTCGTTGAAAGTTTCTATAGAGATAGTTAGAACGTTTATTGGTTGTCGCTTAAATCAAGTACAAAGTGGAAGAAACTACAGAAAGTTTACGTTACTCAGGATACTCTCGATGGTGGCATTGGGCTTACGCTGCTTGGCATCCGGAGCACATTGCAGCTGGAAGAAATCGGGCAGATCCTCCTCGGAGTCGAAGGCGCCCGTCTTATTCGGTGGCAGGTAGAGGTCCATGCGATCGTAGACGACACCGTTGGGCCCCAGCTGAATGAACCAATCGATGGCCTCGCGATCCTTGATGTCCGCTCCCCAGAGCAGCAGCAGCGGCACCTGTGACTTGGCCCGCTCCACCAGCGTCGGATCCGCCTTGAAGAAGACGGCATTGGGCGCAATGCCCGCCAGGTCAAAGGCCTGGGCAAAGTTAATGCTCTGCTCCACGTTGCTGGTGCGCGGATCGGTAAAGACGTTCTCCTTGCTGCTGGTGAGGAAGAGCACCGGATACATGTTCTGCTTGAAGCGCAGCAGCGTGCACAGATCCGCATCGAAGCTCTTGAGGATGTTGAGCCGTCCACAGCCATAGCGCTGCACCACCTCCAGAATGCGATCCACAAACAGATTCTTATCGATTGTCTGGTCGCTCTCGTAGATCCCGTTGGATTGGAGTTGGGGCCACTTGATCTCAATGTCGAATCCCACGCTGAGGTTCACACGCTCGAAGAAGTCCTGCAGCGTGGGGAAGAGACGCTGTTCCACTAGCTCCACATTGTTGTGCGCCGGATACTCGATGATCTTGTTGGCAACAATCTGATAGGTCTTCAGCTGCTTCAGCTGCTCATAGGTAATGTCCTTGATGAGCACCTCGGTCAGATCGTTGCGGGTTGTGGGCGTCTTGGAGTCAATGCACACGCGTATGGAGTAGTCATGGTGAATAATCGGCACCAGATCGCTGGTCAGCTGCACATCGAACTCCACGAGATCGGCGCCCAGCTCCCCGGCGGACAGCATGGAGCCCAGCGTATTCTCAATCAGCGGCGCCGCCGTCGTCGAGGTCAGAGCTAAACTCTTGCCCAGTCCCCGATGACCGATCTCCAGGGCTGTCCAGTTGGAGCGCCAGTAGTTGACGAAGCTGGTGCGAAAATCGGTGCTGCCATTTGTCATGGGACGCACCACTAGATACTGTAGATGCAATTCACCCACCACTCGCTGCCAGATGGGTGAGATTAGCTGTAGGGTCAGGTTGCCCTCGCTGCCAGCCAAGGAGCCGGGCTGGAGATGAGCATAGCCCAGCAGACGCACTAGATCCTGCTGCTCACCGTACACCTCCAGTTGGTAGGCCACCTGCTGCAGCTGCTCCAGCGTCACATGGAACATGAGCAGATCCTGAGACGGGGCATAGGGCACACCGTATTCCGGTTGTGGTCGGAGTACGCTATCGCTGTAGACCAGACGCACATACTCCACATTGGCGGAGGCAGAGCTCAGAATGGGTGACAGATTACCCGGATGCACAGGCTGCAGGCGCAGCCGTAGTCCTGCTGTCTCCGGCACATCCTGCTCCTGTAGACGCAGCGCCTGACGGAACACCTTGAAGTGGACAATGCAGCCGGAGCTCTGCAGCCAGCCGCGAGTCAACTGCTGATGTCCGGCAATGGTGCCCAGCTGATCCGTGCGATTGCCGGCCAGCTTTGTGGTATTGAATGCATGTGGGAACACCTGAGACTCCCAGCGACGCACTTGGATGCCACCGGAACGTCCCACGGCGGCCACAAAGTAGCGATACTCCACACTGCTATTCTGCGGCAACAGCACCGTTCCCATCCAGACATTATGCACAGCCGTGCGATTCAGGAGGATCGCCCGATCCGCCTGCCAGCTGCCCAGGACAGCCAGATTGCCGAGGAGTGCGGGACTCTCATGGGCAGCCAGTTGATCCGTGCCGGACAGCTCAAGTGTAAAGTTAAAGATCAGCGGCAAGTTGCGCTTGAGCGGCACAAAGCGACGTGCCGCATAGTATTTCTCATAGTAGGAGTCACTGTCACAGTGGCTAACAGCCGGCAGCAGGCACAGTGCGCCCAAACAGGCAATGGCCACTAACGGCACTAATGTTTTGCCCATGGGTCCGAACTCGGCGACGAACGCGTTGCAACTGTAGCCCGGAGCTGTAAGTGCCTGCCACTACACAACTATTTAAGGTAGGTGGGTTGGGTGCTCTGGTGGGTGCTCTTATCACAACACGCTGGCGCTCGGCAGATTTACGACATCTTCGGGGGCAGATAAGTTCTAGTATTCTACCCCAGGCGAACGCTATCGGTGCGAGTGCGAATTGTCAACTGAATGGTTAAGCTTGAGTACTGTCCGGCTAGTTTCGCACGTGTTTCGCATCTCACACACACACACACACACACACACACACACACACATATAGCTATAGCTATAGTTATAGTTACAGATACGACGTCATCAGTTCATCAAACGCTAACTTTAATGAATTTGATTTTGAGTGCTGCGCAAAAGCGTCGCCTTGATTGGGGTATGTGACCATCGCCCTATACTACAGTTACACACATACATACACACATACATATATATAGATACATATATATACGTGCATGTTCTACTAGTCTCAATTCCCGCCTGTGTTCTTTTTTTTTGGGGGGGGGCCAGCAACCCCCGTTGTTTTATTCAAATGGCGAACTTTTTTTTCTTTATTGTCAGCGGCCGTGTAATTTATCTGCAATTACATATATTACGTATACGCCGTATATTTCGTAACATTTGTTCGGGGTCGCGGTGTGTGGCAGCTAATTTGCAACTAGGCATAGATAAAGTACGGGTAAAACCAGGAAAATAACAATCAAAAAGTACAAATCGCTTGGTTCCTTTTCATTTCAAATTATCAAGTGTGAGACCTATAATATTATCAGTTAGCTGATAATCTTAAACAGGTTTAAATCAAGGATCATGCCAACAATCACTATTAAGAAAAACCTTTTATTATTATTATTTCCAACTATTACTTGTCATTGCTCAAATTGTTGTATTATTTGTATAAAGAACATTATTATTAACAGACTTATGTCTGTATTCATATTTGGTTGCCAATTAAAACAGATTTACAACATTGCAGCCAAAGCATTTTAGCCCTTAGCTGGTAATATGTTAAAGTTTATGGCCAGCCGAAAATCCCATGTGCACCTGCATATTTAATATGGGTTATTAAATTCAATGTCGTACATTCATTTTTTCCACAAGAATAACCAGAGTTTATGGTCACACATGCAAAATGCATGCTTTTTGAATTTGGCTCGGCGCATTTATTTTAATTTAGGCAGACAAATTTTGCGTAAAATTGAAGGGCGTTACAGTGGGCCATAAAAAGCACGTGCACGCATACACAACATATGCTTCAATGTGTGTGTGTGTGTGCGTGTGTGCGTGTGTATGTGTGTGCTATTGCCAACGATATTTGGTTTGGCTTACATTTGGAGCCGTGCAATAAAATGATTACTCATACGCCGCGTAACACAACGAAATTGATAAAGTCAGCAAAACATGTCTGTTTTTTATATCCTGTACACCTAATTAACAAAGGGTAGCTATATTTTGTCTATATATTTACCACATAATAAATAATATAAGCTTACAAGGTTATGTTGAAGATAATATCTTCATACTATGCTGATTAAGTTCTCCATTTGAAATTGTACCTTGCTAGATAGCATTAGGGTACCTCCAAGCACAGGGTACCTCCTAGTCAAGTTCTCTCAACTCAAGCATTGTTACTTGTTTTATTGTAAATGTGCAAACAACATTACGAAAATGACAAGCAGCCTGGCAAGGATCTCGCCTTGCTTGTTGATGTTTTGCCAAGCAGGATTAAATATTATATTCACGTATTACGCCGGATCAAGGGCGGTCCCAATGCGAAGAGGCAGACAAAAACCGAAAGCCGAAAAAACAACGAACAATGGGCGATTAACAAACAGGAACAGAAACAGGGATGGGTTGGCAGGATGGATAAATATATTTAATAGATTTGCAATTCAAATTGAATCTACCAAATGTGAACCACGCTGCGAACGCTTTTCAAACTATGAATAATGAATGGGCTGATGAGCAGCGAGTGGTGTAAAATCAGCTAACCAATGGCTTGGAAAAATACTCATCGGTTTGACCGTTCAGTGGGCGACAATATACACACATGACCCGACGATTAACCTCAACAAAAAAGGGGACACATAAAATGAATTTGAGTTGATGGAAACGGTATACAAGGATGTGAGATGAAAACTATTACGAGCTTTTAGATCATCCACCTTTTAGCTTTGCCTTTGAACCGCCCTCAACCCATGGCACGCATGGGCGCGTGTGTGTGTGTGTGTGTGTGTGTGAGTGAGTGTTGGCCCTTTTTTTTGTTTTGGCCATATGGGCGTCCATTTAGCCGTCGCTTCATTAAGCCATAAGCCATATGCACGTTGTCATGTCCTGTCCTCAGTGACATGAGCAGGATAGAGTCATTGGAATGTGCCCCACAAATCTTTTCATAAGCTTAAATGCGCATTACAGCCTTTCTGTGGCTGGACAAAGTATTTGATTTAAAAATAAAATAAAAATAAATAACATGTCTGGAGTTTTTTTCAACCTAATTTATAAGCTTGTTAAGCTACACATGAATTATAAAAGGCTTAACTCGATCAACTTTAAAGCATAGATAATTATAAAATAATTCGAATTTTGTTCCATATAAATTGATTTAAATAAACCATAGAGAGATTACCCTAAGAAACATATAGACAATCGATTGTAGATTTTAATAATAATAAAGCAGAGAAAAATACAATTAAGATTATATATATTTTTGACTGCTGCACCTTCCAGAAGGATACAAATAAAATATATTCAGTATGTTTCATCTAAATATACAAACATCTTTATTGATTGCAGCACACGAATAAAGTAGATGCAATTAAAATAATACACGTTTCTAAGGCATTCAAGCAAAATGTGTTTAATATCCGGCTTAACGCCTTAGGCAAAGTGTTTTGCAGATAACGTTATGAAAAGCAGAGAGAAACACAAAAGGAAAGTGTGTATGTTAGAATTTCGTATATATGTGAATCTATCACTGTATGCCTCTTGCATCCTGTGCAGAGATTCGAGTCGAGAAAGTGCTGTGGTTTTGCCTCTTGTGGTTTTGCATTGCTTTCATAAAAGAAAAGTTGATGAAGCTGCCTTGAGCTGTCTGCGGGGACAACCGGACAACGGGACAACGGGACAAGGGGACAAAGGAGACGCAGCCTTAAGCCTGTAAGATCCACCTGACATTGCTTGGATTAGAAAATAGCTGAAAGGAATGCCACTTTATGGTTCTCGCTCTCCAAATTGCCACACAATACTTGAGACGCATGGGGGTCCTTGGGTGGAAATTAGCAGTGGTTTGTAGTGGTCTAAGTGGCACAATTGCCTTTACACACTTTCTATGCAAATTTCGAATAATAACAACAACAACAACAGCAACAACAAGGTGAAGCCGACATTTGTTGCTGCCAGCGCCTGAAAGTATGCAGTAAAAAGCGACAAGTGCCAAGTGACGGAGCATGTGACAAAAACACACAAGCGACACACAAGCGACGCAAAGGCGGCGCAAAATAACTGAGCCCGGGGGCAAATGGCATCCTTTGTTATGTTGACAGAGCCACAAGCACACACACACACACACACACGCCCCACATATATGTGTGTGAGCCTGGATAACAAAGAGTTCATGATTTCACTCGTCAGCAATCAGTTGAGACTTGGCCGCATGTTTATTAAAAAGGTCAAATCTGGCATAACTGTTTCATCAGCGTGTCCCGGCCAGTTCAATAGAGTCAACAAAAGTCAAACAGCAGCAGCAGCAGCAGCAGTCCTGCTCCTGGCCAGTTACACATCCGCTTCTCACCATCCGTGCGCAAATATTTGACTAGCATCAACAAAAGTAGCTGGCGGTTGCAGCCAATAAGAGAATGGCAAGCAGCCAGCTATACGGGAGCAGCGAACCACAGGTGCTGCCACCATAAATATTGATGTACTCGTAGAGTGGCATATCTGACAATATTTAACCTGATACGGGCATGCTCTGGGTTCCATTTGGCATTTGATTGAACAGGACGAACAGGACGAACAGAATGAGGACAATGGAAAGACTGAATGGCAAACACGCGAAAGTGACTGAATTGAAAATAAGCTAAAATAAAACAGTAAAAAGAAAATAGACAACGTGCTTCGGTGGAAAAGACTCCCAGTTCTAGAACAGTAATGGCTTTTTCTATACCCTGCAGAAGTTATTTTCACTTTATGACGAGTGATTGCATAAAAAGGATCTATTCCTTTATCATTTGTTTTTAATGCGTATTTGATTATTTTTTAATATACATGCATAGCTGTTGTAATTTGAACAGTTCAAAATATTCGGCAAAGGCTATTAAAGCTGCTTGGCCGAGTCCATAGTTTTTGGCCAGCGGGCAAACTTTGAGGTGCCAGGCAAAAAAAACCTTGCAGAGCATAAAAGTTTTGCGGTCGCACGATAAAAGTGCAATATTTTAATTAATGGTTGTACATTTGCCCTGAGACATTACCGAAAAGTATTTCCCTACTGCAGCTGCAATGTCGCGATACAGTTGAAAAATACTCTTAAAGTCTGTGAGGCTTTAAGGCACGTAGCAAATAACCTGACTTTTATTTGAAGGCTAATGGTTATTTTTTTTGCTGTTTGCTTATATATCAAAGTAAACGACTGAAGCGACTGCAGTTGCTGCAATTTTCTCTTGGATGTTGTTTTAAAAGCTTTAAAGTTTCTCGAAGTTGCACGTTCTAGAAAGGATTGTGCATGAGTGTGTGCATGTATATGTGTATGCGTGTATGCGTATATAAGCAGACTTCCATTGCCTTATATATGTATGTTTATTTTATATTTCAATCGTGGTTCTGACAGGCTTTTATGCATGCATTTTTCTTCAATATTTAAATTTGCATATTGCTCTATTTATTGTTACTTAGCATACTTGGAATTCCAGATTATGGACAGACAGACAGCTTCCTTAAGCATATGCACTTTAATATCCTGTCGAATATCCTGATACTCGTGTGTTAACGTTGTTAATCCGCCTTTAATACTAACTAGTTGCTGCATTTTCTATCAAAACTAATTACTTTCGAGTTTCCAGGCAGTTGAATAAAACAGGTATCCGAAAGTATCTCAAGCATCCGCATTTTTACATTCGGCTTTGGCTTTTGCTAAAGACTGCAATTGAAAACTTTTTATACGTTTTTTTCTCGCATTTCCTGCAGTCCTTTGTACTTTGTCCTTTGTTACGGGAATGATAAATACCGGAGTTGGGCATGGGGGAATTGATGGTTTGCCTGCGGTTTGCTTCGCTCCAAGTGGATCGAATACTTTAAGCCTTTAAATACTGCCTGTCATCGGTGAAGATGAACTGATTTCATATTTACGCATCGCTGGGATTCCGTGCTGAGCAGACCCGGGGGGCAAACGTACGAGTAACAGAACTGCATATCATCAGACCTCCGGCCATCAAAGTCGAATGACAGACCCGGATACGGCAATTCGGTTAACTGGCCCAAGGGATATTTTCATAATTTACGTGCAGCATTCCGGGCTTAAAAGTGGTTGGGGCCATGGACGCTGGCCGCCAGAGAATTCATTTGATTGTCGAAATTGTCATTTAATTACGTCACCTGTGACAGTAACGGCATATCTGCTGTAGATTAACTCGAAATGACAGACTAATGAAAAGTACACGTATTCTACAATTCCGTTGCTTTGTAAATATTTCAAATCGTTGCAGTTTTGGGGCAAGTTAAACAGCCAACAGGTCTGTCTGTGTCAATTGGTTGTAGTTGAGCACCACAAACTTTTCTCTGGCATCATAATCCTGTTTATGTCCTTGTCCTTGTTCTCGTCGTCGTCGTCGTAGTTGTCGACTTTGCACAGGTTGCTTTGCCAGGCTCCCAAGTGACAACTGTCGACGGCTTTGAATGTCTACTTGCAGGTGGCAATTTTTATTTAATTACGTCGATTGCCTGCATGTGCAGATTAAACTGCTGCCAATTAAGGAGCAGACGACGCTGCAGGCGAAGCCAACTTAAAGTCCTTAATTAGATGGCCTTGCCAGCTAGAGCTGTTTGTCTTGATTTTATGATTTCCCTGCTGGCAATTGTATTTTAAATTCTAAAAACCTAATCCAGTTTTATTAACTTGAACTCAGGCAATTGTAAGCCAAGCAAGGTACGGATTTTGACAACGTTCTATAGTTTTTTCCGAGTGTAAAAGTTTACTGCAGAAGTTTGCAAGCCCATTTGAGTTAAGATTAAAGTGCAGCTTGGCTAAGGAATTGAAATGCCTGATTCAAAAGTTGACTAAACAACAACGGACCAAGAGCAACATGCAACACACTCTAGAAATACATATATATATATGTGCTGCTGACGCCAAAGTCGCATTGTCGCTTCGTCGCCTTGGCTGCAACAAACGTCAGAGGAAAAGTTTTATCAATAAAAAGTGCTAACAGTGCGGTTGCAGCGAACATGAAATTGTTGTTTTTACCCTTGTTGCTTGTGTGTTGCAAATAGCAATCGCTGTCAGCTGAAGTAACGCCCCTTCGCACCGTTTAAGGGCGTCCGTTGCCGTTGCCGTTGCTGCATTGTCCTCGCCACCCGTTTAGGAAAAGTAGAAAATGGTAGGATTTCCCTGACGCTGTTGTCATGCCATTTGTTGATGGCGACCAACTTATTTGATTCGCCATACGGCAAATCAGCATTTAAATTACATTTGCCGTTTTTAGCTAGCAACTTATCGTGGCATCTGTGTATGTGTATAAGGATATGTATGTGAGTTTTGAATTGTTTCCAATCGTCAATAGTGTCCTTGAACAAGTAGGGCTTTCTCAGCTTTCTCTCTGTGTGTTGTGAAAGCAAACATAGCAATCTGATTAAAACATGCAAATTGCATCAGGGGGAGCGTATCCTTAGAATTTGTTGTTGGCGCCTGAAAGCACGCAATATTAAAGTTGTCGTCTTATCAAAATCACAAGTCGATTTGATTATCATTTTGTTACTGATGCAGCTACGTTTAATGTGCGTATATATCTGTATTTTCCTGTGACTTGCATGCAAATTATTCTCACATTGACCCAATAACCTTAATAGTATCTATAATGATCAATCAAAACATAGAAAACAACACTACGAGTATTTGGAATGTCAGCAACAAAGACTACGACTACAATAATTAATGGCTCCTGCAGCTGTGACAAGGGGGAAAAGTGCCCTGGTACTCACATGTCATTAATTGCGATATAAAATCGATGGTCGGCATTTATTTATTGGGTTTATCTATAAAAACAGGAAAGAACATATTGCTGCTGCATGTTTGATTCATGTTTATGTCGCAGGGTAAGCATACAAATGGAATACAATGGCAGGTATCAGTGCGATTGTGGTTTAGTATGAGGGCGAAGCAATTTAATTGCAATCAAGTATACGCCGGGTATGCGGCTTTAAATCAATGTATCCTTTCAGCGCTGAACATACATATGTATATACATGGAATGGTGTTATTATTGTTTTATCCTCAAAACACATAAGTAGAACAAATGCGACGCATAATCAATAAAACACAAACAAAGGAAAAAGGGACCTGCAATGCAGGTGCAAGGACAGCGGCAGCAATGCTGTGGAGTGAGCGATTAATAACAATACTAATCCTGGCTGCTGGCCGGTGGCTTAGTTACAGATCATGATTAGAAGCGCGCTCATATTGATAACCATTGGCTAACTGAATGAATGAATGAAAGAATGATGGACGCTGACAATGGGAATGACGAGGACGAAGCTGCTCACTCATACTCTATAATCATCAAAGCGCTAAAGCGGGTATAATAGAAGAAGGCTATCATGAAGTTGTGCAAAATTATGTAACTGGAATAGGGAAGCATATCCGACGCCATAAAGTATATATATTCTATATTGGTTGTGCTTTTTTCGCCAAAAAAATCCTCAATTTTATTTTTCATAAAATTCATAAACTTGAGATTTAGAATTAAACTAGATGCCAAATAATGATCAAAATGGCCTCGGGATTGACAATCGGTTCAGATTTGACAAAGTTATGGCAGTTTGAAGTCTGGGAAGGTCATTTATAGGACCCTTTGGGCACTTTACAAGACAATTTTTTTGTCACTTTTGGCGTGATTTTTGACAGAAAAATGAAACACCACAAAATCACTTTTCGAATAGTTTTTTATACTAAGTGAGACACCCACAATCAATTAAACGTAAAATTTCAAGATTCTATTTTTTGAAAAATCAAAATTTGTAAGGGTCCCCCCTTATGCTTTTTTCGGAAAAAAAATCCAAAATTAAATTTTTTCAAAAATTCTTAAACTTGAGATGTAGAATGAAAGAAGATGCCAAATATTGATCAAAATGGCCTCGGGATTGACAATCGGTTCAGATTTGACAAAGTTGTGGCAGTTTGAAGCCTGGGAAGGCCATTTATAAGGAACTTTCTATGTATGAATGTTCTAGTCGGGCACTCTCGACTAAGGTATCTTCTACTCGAGCATTCTCAACTAGCGCACTCTGGTTCATTTGTTATTTAATAGTACAATGTGTACTTGAAAGGCCAACAGCCAATAGCCAACAGCAATAGTGGTTTACTATTTGACGCCCACACGTCATAGACCATTAATAATTTCCACACGGAAAAGTCAAAGAGGCCATAGATTGTTGGCTTTTCGATTTTTGTAGTTTGACAGGCGACAACGCACTTGACCATTAGCAACTGCCGAAGGACTCGCTGTGACATAGCCAATGCCATGTTTGCGCGTGCAGGACACGATTGGAAAGTGGTGCGCCGAACTGTGGTGCTTGTAATTAAGGTGAAAGTTGAGGACTGACTCTTTTCCTGGCCACACTGTTTGAATTGTTTGTTTAAGGCGTTTATTGATTATACTTGTTGTTTGGCTACACGACGCTTTAGCTGTATGCAGTCTATGAGGTTGTCCTGTCAGTTGATTACTCGAACTTCCTTGGCCTCAATTTGGTTCTGTCTGTCTGTTAGCCATTCAGTCATTCAATCACCTTTTCATAGCTCCGTTTCGTAGCAGTTGGGCAAATGCATTTAAAATGAAACGAAGGCAACCCAAGCGTTAATATTACGGATTATTTAATAACACTCATACGTCACGTTCGCCGGCAACTTCTGTGCTTATGCTGTCACTTCCTTGCACGCCTCTCGCGTCCGCCTCTCCGGCGCTTATCTTCACTTTGCTTTATTACAAAATCACTAACCAATGCTCTGGCATACTTTTTTTTTTGTTGCGCCTTCGTCCTGCCAGGTGCTAAAGTGCCGCACGGATAAGCGGACAGCGAGTGGCAGCTGAAAAATCCAGGATGTCTAGTGCCTGCCTGCCTTCCTGCCAGCCACTGCTAATGTCACATTCTACAGTCTCTTTTCATGTCGCATGAGCTTTCATTTTTTTCCAATTTGCCACACTTTGTAAGAGGTCTCAAAAATAATGTAAAATCTGGATAGTTGGTTACTTGTTGGGTACTTCGTAAAGCGAGCAAGGTCAGTGACAGATTTATGGCAAGTGATATCTGATTTTGACAAAATAAACTAAAGACTGAAGTGTCATCAATCAATCACCTATTGAAATTTATGAGACTAGTAAAAACAGTTTTTGTTTTTATAAATTTGTATGCCTATAATAAAGAGCTTTTAATCAATTTCAAGCAATCAAAGTGATACATTTGAGCTTTTTTCAACATCGTGTGCCCTACAAAAATTAAAAGCATGACAATAAACAATTTATTGCTGCCGACTTTGTGGCGCTGGTGACAGACATTCGAATGAATCAGTTATTAAAGCCTCCAAAGCACTCGCCCAGCACGCTCATGGCGTATACTTAATTATATGTATATATATATACATCGGTACTGGAGAATGCTCGACGTACAGATGCCCATAGCAATGGAGAATATGATAAGTTATATAAGGATATTCGACAACTTGTGCGTAATTAGAATTGAGTCATAGATGTCATAAATCAAAGTTGATTTATGTATATGAGTTATAGCATTTAACAAAGTAATTTACTCTAGTTTTAAATTAACTCTTTAATTATATATGTTTATTTGAATGCATTTATTTGGGCTGTTATTTTTTATTTATTATTTAAATGTAAATCTAAAATTCAAATAATACAAATTTGCTGTAGGATATATTCAATGCCACATCAGCAAATGTAGCCACATGTTTGTTGCCCCTGTTGCCCCTGTGGCAAACGTGGCCTTTAAAGTGCAGTATTGTCTATTAGCCGTGTTGTTGTTGTTGTTGTTGTAGCACTGGTTACAACCACAAGGCTATTCTTAAAAAGCCATTAAGCGCTGTAAGCACCCATCAGGAAAGTTGCGCTTTAAAATTGGCAGTTGAAGCAACTTCAAGTTGTATAAAAAGTATATTATAAATATATGCGTGGCACACATTATAATTGCAACTTTTAGTTGCCCGGCTTCGCCTGATGAGCTTGTTTTGATTGCCAGCCCGAGTATGCAACAATTAATTCGCGTGAAATGCCACAAATTCCAGGAACTCTTGCAACTTTCGCTTTCGCGTGCTAATTTTGTGGCTTTTGTGCCCCCCCACCCCCTTTGAGGCAGCCGCCTCCCCCGTCGCTTGTTTTCCTAATTTGCGGCCTGCTCCAATTGTTGCTTTTCTGTCAGCTAATTGTGGCTAACCTTAAGCAGCCACGTTGAGTGTTCAGTGTTCAGTGTTTAGTGTTTTGGGTACCCTACCCCAGTTGCTGTTTTCGCCACATTTCGTTGATTTAACGCATTTTGGCTTTTGTTGCAGGACTCCCACAATCCCTGACCCAATTAGCTGCCACAGCCACAGTGCCTTTAAGTCCAGGCTATTGTTCTTTTTTGTTTTTTTTATTATTAATTTAAACTGCTGATTAAATTTATTTATCCTATGGGATACGCTTTTGACACTGTTAATTCAAGTATTTTCTTTTTGATCTTGCCTTTTCGACCGCACAAATTTATGCTATTTGTGTGAATAAATACTAATTAGTATTCAGGCGATTGCAGCTCAAATGCCACTAATTGTTCTCAGGCTACTGCATATTAATTGCATGCATTAAAAAATGGCATCATTAATTTGCAATCATAAAGCAATAAAGCACCAATGAACGCATTTCAATTGGCACTCTTGTTCAATTCAGGATATCCCATTGCTGGCATATACGCCATTAATTATCATTGATATTTAATGAGAGATGTAAATTTAATAACCAAATCGACACGCTGAAGGGAAAACATGTTTAAATCATTTAATGGCCATTTTCCTGAACATTAGTGATGTCCTGTGATGCGTTAAAAGATAAGTGTACAGGACATTCAATTTCGATTAATCAACAGCCATCCAGGCAGGAACACTCTATCCAAGTTTCGTCCAGTTGCAGGACGAACCACTATGAAAAAACCATTTAATCAGTGCTACTGTCCTTGATGGTCTAATTTCAAAGCAAATTACAAATTCCAACAACCCTGTATGCTGCTACCCTAAACTTTACTTGACACATACATATAAGTAAAGCAAAATAATCAACTAAAATGCTCTATTTTTTCACATACTTAAAGCTTTTCCATGTAGCTCTGCATCCTGAAAGTTTTATTATGATCGGATTATAAGCACAGAGCTTATTTATGCAACTTTTTTCATGCTTAGACAAGTTAATTATGAAAATATAAATTTTATTTTTAATTGCTTGTTGCCAACTAAATTGCTTCAAAAACCAAAGCTGTACATTCCAGACTTTTTGTCAGCTTCTGCATATGCAAAACTTTTAACAGTTAGCGAAAGTTTTGCGACCTCTCTTTTCTGTCTCATAAATTGAATCAAGTTGTCGGAGGCGCCGCGGGCAATTGGGTAACTGTCTCTGACTGGCAAATTGCAATTCTCGGATGGCAAATCTGCAATTGAAATGAGGACCCACCGCAGGACGCGTTTGCATTGCATAAATGGCAAATGACGACAAATGTCGCCGTATTACGAGAGATTTCTATTATGTTTATGTCTTCGCTATTTTCCTTATTTTCACTGCTGAGAGTGAAGCAAATTGCGTCTAATGTTCCCTACCCATTCCTTGCAGCCAGCTCATAAAGATTTGGTAGGTGTATTTGTGTGCATGTCACGGGCTTTTGCCACAAATTGCAGTCGCCTTTGGAGCCAATCCCGCAAAAGCAGCATAGAAGCCTGGACTACGAGGGTCGATCAATAAGAACGCATATTTAAGGACAGCTGGCGTTGCTAAGATCAACTTTAATCATCGTTAACCCAACTACCTATTGATTGACCCTCGTACGAAAAGCCACAAGTCCCAAAAGTTTGCTTTTGATATACTGTTTAGTGCAATGGGGCAAACTTTAAAATTTTGTGGTGTGTATTTAGCTTATCGCACTGTACTGTGGCATATGTTGAGTGAATATGTGTACCTGAATTTTAAAGTTATGTGCTATTGAGGTATTTTCAAGTATATTATATATCAATAGGTCAAGAACCCCAAATTGCAACCCTGGCAAATGAGTAGAAATACCGTACAGGCAAAGGCGACGAAAATAAAAGTCAGAGCGATGCGTCATTTCCGGTTCGGGGTACTTGGGGGGTTCAGCTCCACATTTGCCAGAACGTGTTGAATGCTGAGGTGCGGCCTAGGGCATTGTAGGGGCTTAAGAGGTGGCAGACTGTTTGACTTTTGGCAGCATACTTATTAAGTAACCACTGACTTTGCAGCACTTAATATGACAGGCTCAAAGCGAGGTCCTTAATTTTCCTTCAGCTCGATAAGTCACGAGCTGTTTGCGCCTGGCAAATAATTTGGTAGCTTATTGCTTGAGTTTGTTGGCTCAAATTACACATGCAATCGATATTAGGTATTCTCACTGCGTCTGGAATTTTCGGTCGATACGCCGCCTACTCGTTGAAAACATTACACGGACCACAACTAGAAAAAGTAATCAAAATATTTGTTCATATTTGTCATGTGTATATGTGTGCTTATGTTTGTATGTATGTAGATATGTATGTATGTATATAGTAGACGATAGTTGCCCCTAGTTACGCAGGGCAAAACAGCAACTATAAAAGTTTCCTGCTTTCGCCGCTTGTCCTGAAATTGTTTGTCGGGTTATAGCGTTGCTTTTTATTAATCCTTTGTGTATTTTTAACGTTGAAATATGCCACTCGACTGTCCCAAATATTCCTGCTGATTTATGCTAAGTGCAAGCTGTAAGTTCTCTTTTTTATTTACATTATCCTTCGTCTTTTTTGTTGCTGTTTACATTAATTTGAGAATCGTTTAAAGTTGACCATATTTAAATAACTAATTGGTTTGTAGAGCCTTTGCATTATTTGTACGGTAAGTTCGAAGGCTAGAAAGTTTAGTTATAAATAACTTATGGGGAATATTTAAACAGAATGTAGTTTTAATGCATATTGATTTCATTTTCTTAGAGCTACTTTTAATCAGGACACTTTTTTACAAATAATTTTCATTAACTAAAGTATGATTTAGCTACTAAATCGGGCTTAAAATTTTTACCAAATAATGAATAATTCAATAGATTTAACAAAAAAGGATATATTTAGAGTACGACTGATTGTCCCGAATCGCCTGCTTGAAAGCTTACTTGAAAGAAATTCAAATAAAAAATATAGTTCTTGATGTTAAAGTACACGACATTGAGCAAATTGGAAAATTGCTTCAATTTGTAAACCACTGTTGGTGGTTTGATTACCCAACCAATGGCAATTGGGACTTCTGGTAACTGGTAACTGGCAACTGACAACTGGCAACTGGCAACTGACAAAACAAACAGTGGAGGGTTGAGATAAGACCGTTGGGGAGGCACCGAAGGCAAAACCCGTCTTTATGAATTTGTTCAGTTTTGACGTTCGATTTAAATTGACATCGTTGTCTGGGGAACACAAGACACCAGGTGGGGCAGCTGAGACCTGACCAAAGGATTGCTTTGTGGTGTTATAAGTAGTATGTAAAAATCGTATACACTGCGGGTTTGACAATTTGCAATATTTGTTTGTTCGATTTTAGATACTTGTAAAATACTTGCTGACCTTGCATAGAAAAAGAAGTTACCTAGATTGAGTAAAACTTTCTACTAACAACATTTTTTCACCAGTTGTAGTATTTGTAATATGTTTTTTCAATGAAAAACTTATTTTTTCACAGTGCATCTGTAGCAAAGATGTAGAAGCTGGACAAACTCTTAAACTAATATTTAACTAGCTTGTAAATAAGTAAACACAAAGAACTGACTTCTGAACTCTGCACTTATATAAATAAATGAAGTGTGTATACTATGTATATGTATATTGACACCTACCTGTTGTTCCATTTTCTGGTTGCGGCTGCTAATTGCGGACATTTCGAGTTGTGGGCTTCTTGACGACTTTTCAGTTACTGCAGCTATAGCCCAGTCGGTCGTTATTCAAAATTGTGTTTGTTTTTATCACTCAACTATATTGTATGCAAATCAGAGAACAAAATCGGAGGCATTTAACAAAGGCACTCGAAAAATGTGCAATATCTGTCTGTACTTGTAAATGGCAAGTATGTATGTATGATGTGTGCATATGTATATGTATATGTATATGTACATATGCTCATATGTGTGTGTGTGTGTGTGTGTGTTTATGCTATGCTTGAATTTGATGTCGACAGCTGCTGCTGCTGCTGCTGCTGTACAATGTGTGTTGAAAAGGAAATTTATTTGAAAGCAAATGAATGCAGCAAAACAAAAACCAAAACTAAAACTGAAACTGAAGGCGCAGCAGAGAACGCATCTGGCTGAATGAATGCCGCAAACCAGCTCGCAATGTGGAAGGACTGCAACAGCAACAGCTAGAGCAACAGCAACAAAACAAAAACACAATCACACCTGGTTGTCTGGCACGGTTGTTGTTGTCTTTTACAGTATAGTATAGTATAGTATAGTATAGTACAGTATAGTTGTAGTTGTAGTTAGCTGTCGTTGTTTTTCTTTCTGTATAAATGGCACACGCGACAACTTATTCAAATGTACATACATATGTATATCACACATATACATACATATATCTAGCTTAATACTGTAGCACAGCAAAATTGTAGCCGGCAGTTTTTATGGGGCATGCGATGAAATTATGTATGTTTGGTTTGTTTTTGAATTCGCGTATTCGACGGATATAAATTTGAATTTGAATTTGGCACCAGTCACATCATTTTTGCAAGTGTTCTATTAGTTTTTATTTGCACTTATTTCACAAGTATTGCAATCGCACAAATACCTAATACATACATATTTACATACACATTCGAAGCGATAATTTTTGGCGCGTCTTTTGCTTTGGCAACGCGACGAATGCTCCGACAGCAAACCAAACGGGAACGTTTCAAAACAACTACTGACCGGACCAGCGGTCGTGGGCCACACACGAAACGTGTGAGTGGAACGTTTTGGCAATGAAACACACATAGGCAGAGCCGAGCACCGAAAAGGACTTCGTATCAACATCCACTATCGTGAAAGAGAGTTGCGTGCAGCACTCTGCTCTCCACTCTCTCCACTCGCCTCTCTTCAGTCAGCACTCCAGTTCTCGCACCTCCGCTACTTCCACCCGAACTCAATGCCACAGCCTGACACGCTACTCACCATCAGATTGGCTTCCTTTCAGCCTGGCAGATGTGCATTGCTTCCTATATCCTAGTGTGCTATTTGTATTTGTAAATATGGTTGTATGTATGTATGTATAGCATTCCACAAACATAGAGTAAGTATATTATGGAAATAATTGAGGCTTGGAAACTACGACAAGAGCGGGTTACTTAAGCTGACAAAAATCATGACATGTCAATTTCCAGGTCCTTAAAAATGTCCTTTCAAGACTTCAAACTCCCATAGCTTTGCCAAAACTCAACCGATTTTCATTCCCGAGGCCATTTTGATCAAAGTTCGATCTCTTCATTAATCCTACATTTCAAGTAATCATAAAATATCGTTTTAATGTTTTATTTATATATATATTATACTAAATTATTTATTAGATAAACAAATGAATGAATTGCATAGCATAAATTCTTTTTCAGTTATTCTTGTCATTTTTAAGTTCCTTACATTAAGTATTTTTCAGGTTTTAAGGACTCTCATGATAAATGAGCTTTCAACTTAATAAGCTCAAATAGATTGTTTAAGTTGTGAAGCCAAGAAAGAAAACGGATTTTTAGAAGAATCGATACTTTTTCTTCGATCCCCCCTCTGATGGCGTAGGCTGTTGCGGATCCAATTGGCGCTTAGGCAGCAAAGCCGGCGGACTATCCTTTGTGACAGGTGATGGCGAGAGGGGGCGTGGTACTCGCAGAATCGATGTCAGTGGTGGTTGTGGACTGAAATTAGGTGCAGCAGCTCCATTGGCGTGTCCCTCATGACCGTCCTCCTCGATGGGACCCAGGCGCGAGCCGTGCACCGAAGCCATCTCCGATGGCGTCTTCACCTGTGACCCGAACTCATCCCCAAACTCACTGGCCATGCCCATGCCGATGGTGGCACCCACTTTGGCGCTGGCGCGCTTGAAGTGACCGCTCAGCTTAATCTGCACCACGTTGATGAACATGGATGTCAGGGCCAAGCCGAATATAAGGTATATCATGCTGACCATCACGTAGAACGGATTGCCCGGCACCAGATCGCCAAAGCCAATGGTGGACATCGAGATGAAGACAAAGTAGAAGGCATCCAGGAACGACCAGTTAGTCTCAAGAAATGTGTAGCCGGCGCTACCCAGCACAATGTAAGCAATGAGTAGCATCGAAGCCACAGAAACCGGCAAATTGAACTCGTCGTCCACCTCGTAGGTCTCCGGATACGGTGACGTTGGTGTCTCTGGATGGGATGTGCCCAGTGATTTGCCAGCTTCAGCATCGCCCTCCGCCGATTCCACGTCGGGAGGCACATCACTCATCCCAAAGAACATGCTGGGTCGCCGAATAGCCATGTCGTAGACCGTATTAAAGCCGGTCATGGCGTCACGGATTTGCTGCTGCTTCCGGATGCGGCGACAGGAGCGTGTGTAGTAAACCCTTCTCACATACGCCCAAAGGAACTTCACACAGCGCGTGAATAGTTTGCCCAAATCGGCCAGGACAATCAGGAACATCGGAATACCAATGATTGCGTAGATTATTGTCAGCGAGCGTCCCACGGTTGTCTTTGGCGTTATGTGACCGTAACCTAAGTGGAAGAGATAGATAGATTAGTCGTTTTTATTATAATACTTAAGTGGGTAATATAGTATAATAATACTTATATGTAATATTTATTATTATTATACTCCTATAACCAACCTACATTTCAAATAGACAAGTATAGGTTTCTTAAGGTTCAAATCCTTAGCCGGGTATTCGAACCTGTTAGAATCCTTCCTTAAAAAATGTTACATTTATCTTAAATATACTTATTAGTATCATCTGCTTTAGCTTTACCTATAGTTGTGATTACGGTCCAGCAGTATATAAAACAATTGACAAAGTTAAATGACTTCTGTCCTGGAAATCTTCGCAAACCCAACTCGGCCAGCGTATTGAGCTCATCCTCGAAATTGCGTAGCTTCTTGCGAGCCAAGGACTTCCAGTCATCCTCCCTCATGTTATGACTGACTGTCCACAGATTGTCGATAAAGTCTCGTTTCACCTTGCGCACCTCGCACTTGTAGATGTCCTCCGACATGCCCTCCGTATAGCGGAACAATAGTCCACCAAAGCCGAGCAGCAGGATCAGCAATATGGTGTGGGCAACACACTCGTTTCGCAGCCGTCTCATCTCCGCCATGCGCACCGGATAGTCCAGTTTGAGGCGTCGCCACTCGTGGACGGCCTCCAGGCGCAGTTGCCACAGAAATGGTCGAGATAGGAGCTTGGCAGGTTCGGTTTCTTCCAGATTTGCCAAGGGGATTACAGATTTGATCTGCTTTTTGCTTTTAAATAGGTTACCCAGGCGCTTGAGGAGTGAGGGTTTCTCTGTTTTCTTTGATTTCGTTGGAAGCATTTCCTTTTCGATTTCGGTCTCGGCTATCATTATGTGATCCACTTCATCCTTGCCTTCCTGCATGGGTACTGACTCCGGCTCCTGTTTCTTTGGCCTCTCTAAGCTGTCGGAGCGCTTTGCCCTCAAGGGTCGCTCCAGGCTGCTGCTACGCTTGGAGTCTATCTTGGCCGCCTGCTCCGTCTCCGGCATCTTAAGACTGTTGCTACGTCTCACTTTGTCCAGGGAGAATGTGCCCAGACTCTTGGCCAGCGCCGCCTCCGCAAACGCCGCCTTTTCAGCTGCTTCCACATAGGCTCGTCGGAGTTCTGAGCGCTGCTCCTCTTCGCTGAGCTTTACTCTAATTGGCTGAGCCACAGCGGATTCACCCACCTCGACGTACTCGTTTTTGCGATTGAGATCCTGTGTCTCGCGTTGCTCCGGCGTCTTAGAGCGTCTCTGGGGACGCACTGGGGACAGAGAATTGTTGCGACTGACCGAGTGACGCTCGGGTGGCTTCGGGGGTGCCAATTGGGCCGGGATCGGTGGCAGCGGTGGTGCTCCACGTATGGGCAATGAAACTGTAGCTTTGCGCACTGCCGGCTTGAGCCTGGCGTGCTGCTCCTCGGCTGTGTCCGCATCGGAGGAGCTAAACTGCGTGGAGGACTCTTCGTAGCCGCTGCTCCGATTGCGCGAACGCACCGAAGGCGTCTCGTGTCGCTGCAATCGGAGGCTCTGCACCAGTCGGCGGCGGTCCTCCTCGTCCTGCGGCAGCTGCAGGCCATCGCTGATCTTCCGATAGTTTTGCAGCAGCCGCTTGCGCTCCTCGTGATCCAATTGCTGGCGATGGCGCACCTTGTGCTCCCGCTTCTCCCGCTCGAACAGACGCTTCTCCGCCTCGAAGCGCCTACGTTCCCCCTCGAAACGCTGCAGATTCTGCTCCAGCCGACTGAGCGAATCCTGGCCACCTTGCTGCGTAGTGTACGACTGTGAGCTGCCCGTCAGCTCACTCTCGCTGGACTCGTCCTTGTGCCGTGGCGAGGACAGACTGCGATGCTTGATCAGCTGATGGGCATCCGGACTGCTCAGCTTCTCCGCCTCCCGCGGCTGCGAATGACTCCGTGCCGCAACGCCAGCGAAACTTTTATCCCGTCGTCGCAGTATTTTGCTCTCATGAGCGGACATTGCGCCGGGCGGACGAATCTGCATGCTCACATGCTGCGGCGATGCCTCATAATCCTGATCCCGCTCCCTCTCCCGCTGCTTGTCGGGGGGCAGTCTGCTGGCATCGGGCGTCTGTTCTCGCTGACTGCGGGCCATGCGGCGACGGTGTCTCAGCTGCCTGGACGACGCTCCCAGATCGTCGGCATTTTCCATAGTTTTAGCTGTGCCAATTCTTGCAATTTACTCTCACTATCTATCTCTGTCTCTCTCCCTGTCTAGCTCATGGCTCTATTTTTATCTTGCGTTCATATTTTGTTCCACTGCCCAAATGGAAAAAGTATTTCGAAATCTGTAATTATATCACTTTCACATGCAATTTCTGTTTATGGCTCTTCGCTAGACTTTTGGGGTAATGTAATAAGACTATGCTGTACACTTATCGATTTACAATATCTCAATTTGCGCGACTTTGCTTCGACACAAATATTTTAGGCATATTTTCAACCGTCTCACATTTGTATATATATTAGGTATATATATATACTATATATGTATTTTTGAATATAATTCTATTCTCGTGTTCACTGTTCGCGCACTCGGCTTCGTCGTCGTCTGGGTTCGAACTGCTCTGCATGAAAATATTCTCAAATTTTTGTATACATTTTTCAAAAATAATTATACTTATCAACCCAAACAGCTGATTTTCCGACTGCGTCTCTTTTCTCCATGATTGGATTTTACTAGAATTTACTTTCACATATAGCAAAATTTATTTTTAATAATCGAACAACAATAAAACTGTCATATTTGACAATAATTAGCAAAAAGGCTTTCTGCTGTTTTAAAATATTTTAAAGCTAGGCACAATTTTCATGCCACGACTGTAGAAAAGCTCTAAAAGCTCTTGCCAACAGTTGGCGGCAAAGTGCTTTATTGACTGCATACATAAAACATAATAAATCACACAGTGTGTAAGTAGTTAGTGTGTTTTAAACGACATGTTAGATATTCACGCTGTCATAAATGTTCTATTTGTGGCGATGACTGCAATTTGAGCACTTACTTAAATACGATTAACTGTATTAATTTTTTAAAAATTAAGAGATAAAGGTAAAATTTGTACTGTATACTGGATTTAATACCGAGTGCATATATATTCTTTCTTGTTAACATTCAGTTGGTATTCAATTTATAGTCCTGCATCCTAGATACAAATAAAAAGTACATCAGAAATCACAAAAATCTTTAAGCCCAATTTTTGTTATACAAAATTACTGCTGTGAAGTCCTTGCACAAGCTGGTTGAAGTTCTCAATTTTATGAGTTGATTTAAATTGTTCCTAAATTGTAAACAGACAGATTATATTCAACAAGCCGACAAATAAACAGACACGGCAAAAGCAACTACAGATATAAATTTCATTACGATCCTTTCAAATTTTACAAATAAATATATTTAATTTTTGATTTTTGAGAATTCTGACATCTATTTTGAATCAGCAGCAAATGTTTTTTCCTTCCGTTTTCTAATAAAAATTGTGTTTAAATTAAGTAAATCACACTCAACTGTAAAGTATACAGAATTGTCTACCACTGACTGTGACTCTGAATGAAAATTCGAATGAAAATTCAATTTAATTAATTTTTGCGATTTTCGCCATCAACGTTCGTGACGCCACACAGCTGAAGCATTCGTAAATATTTTGGCACCCGCAGCATACATATTTTAAATGGATTTTCATAAGAATAAGAATTTAATATCCAACCAATTTGGCCACATACTTTCGTTGTGTATTTAAATTAGCACACTCTTGATAGACGTGCTCCACAGACCGACCGACCGACCGACCGATCGACCACACGTGGCGTATGCGCAATGCTTTTCAGTTGATGACGGATCGAATTCGCATTAAACTCATGCGTGTTTATTTGAATTGCTTGAGTTTTTATTATAGAACTTGGGATTTGTTTTTGCGAATTAAAATTGTAGTTCAGCACGCTCAATAGTCTTTGGATTTCATGGCATAAATATTTGTTGTTATCACTACTATTGTCCAATCTGCAGATGCTCTATGCCCATCAGATCTTTCAGCTTTTATAAATATAAAATGAATGGGGCCTGTCAAAATAAGGTTGATTAAGTGAACGAAATGATTCCTCAGAATATCTGACTGTCTGAGTTAAAATTTGTTTTTAAATTCTTTTAATAAGCACACTGACAATTTCCAAAAAAAATTAATATATATTATTATTGTCTGCGCACACACGAGAATTTATATACTTATATATAGTACATATACTATCTCGCATGCAAATGTTCATATTCTATATAAATAACATACACATACATATGTATACATATGCGACGGTACTTTCGCCAGCAAAAGAAAAAAACCAACGGAAACTATTTCCATTTTTTTTTGTGTCACACACTTATTTTGAGTTTTTGAAGCAAAATGTTGACAAGTTCCTTAAAATAAGTATAAATATATTGTTGAGTATTTACAATAGATAGTATACATATATAGTTAAGTATCTATTTATACATTGTGTGACAAATTGTTTAATGATTATTTTATATATCCGACCTATTCTGCATGACTAAATTTAATATAAAATATTATATTATATTGAATATATTATCAAATTGGCACTCACCTATCGTTGTGTAGATGGTACAACTGTAGACCATTGCATTCCAGAAGGACCACGGATTCTTTTTGATTGCATCCTCCTCCTGTGTCAATCCTGACCGCAATAGAGTCTCAACAATAGGTTTATGATCGTTCATTATGCGCAGCACATCGCTATTAAAAGCAGTTTCTGGTAACTGGTGAATAATAGGAATATATTATTATAAATTTAGCAACTTTCCAGTTTTACCTACCGTATGTAATAGCGGATTATGTGTCATTTGCCGCAGTTCATTAAAGAACATCTTTTGTTGGTATTGCAGGTTTTCTATTTCTAGGGCTGCTGGTCGTTCTGTGAAAGACATTGGTACAAATACATATATATATATATATCAGGTGTGTTCTACTTTTTAATGAAGTTTGTTTCTGAAGCTCATTTTTCATTTACGTAAAATGTCCATGAGATGATAATGATTTTTTTGAGTATAGTTTGAAAATTGAATACAACATATATAATTTATGTATTAAATCTTTGAAATTAATTTATTAATTTAAACTTAGCATGCTGTAATGGATAGAAACACTTTGGAATGTTCTAATATAACATAGAGAGTCAAACAGATTTTAAGCACATATAAACAGTTGTTCTCTTTTGTTTCTCCTAGCTTTTCAATCATTAAGCTGCAATTAATGTTATGTTTTTGTTCAAATTAATCATCTTCTTGGCTAATTGTTTATAGCAAACTTATTCGACAACCCTGAGGGGTCACCGGCTGTGATTCCTGTGTGTATTTCATTGTTTCTAGCCGGTTCATCCGGTCTTCGACACAATTATTTGTATATTGCCAGAAGACATCGAGTTCAATCTGAATGTGGCAAAAGTTTTTGCGATTTTGCCTGATACCAAACAGCTATAAGTATTTGTGTATTTTGTTTTGCCCTGGGTTGGTTGTACTGTTTTCAAAACAAAGAGCTAAAGAGCTTGATAAGCAAACAAATCATCCACAAGATTGTTTATACGGACGCGAGTGCCTCATCTTTAAATATTACGCCTAATGATTAATCAAATATCGTATCTTTCCAGTCCTTGACTCACCTTCGACAGTGCGAAAAAGGACAGCGCCACCAATGCTGTAGAGGGCGAGGACCATCAATAGGAACATGTGGGTAAACCATCGTCTCGACCACTTGCTAAACTTATTGTAGAGACCGTAGGTGAACTTCTCGCCGAAACTCATGCCGGACTTTGTGAGATCAAGGAAGCCCTCGTAGCCTTTGGTCATGAAGTTGCCACCTCCGAAAGGATTCGCCACGGGTGGCCAGTAGGGACCACCAGTGCCCGTATAATTTGTCTGTGATGTGTACGGCGGCTGGAGCTGGGCACTAGGCGGCATCGATGAGCCGCCCATCGCCGATCCGCCGTAATTGTGATTGTGTATATTGTGGATATTAATACGCGGCGGCCGATTGGATCGACGTGAAGGCGGCGGAGTGCTGGGCGTGGGAGTTATGTTCTGCATCCTTAATATGTAGTATATTTATTTTGTGTTTATTTCTTAATGATTGCGGTGCAATATTTATAATGCATGCCACCTATTTTGATATCTTTGGTATGCTGGACACTTTGTTTAGTATTTAATTTATATTTTTCAGTCGATATTCCATATATATATTTGCATATTTGTATTATTTTTAATTCTATAGGCACAAAAGTATATTTCCTCCACTTGGTTCGCGTCGCGATCTTTGGCGCCGTACGTTCGTGCTGCGGGTCGCTTCCGTCCGCCTCGTTCTTGATTTAAACTGAAACTAAAAGCAAGCGTATTCACAGCATTTGTGTCGCTGTAGTGTCCGCCGTGAGTCTCGTCGATGGGAACGAGCGAACTCAATGACGACACCGGCATAGACATCGGCATCGGCATCGGCATCCATGAGGTCACCATTTTGGCTATGCTGATGCTCGGTAAAAACAGGCAGGTAATGCCAGTTGACCGATCTCTTAATGAGTTTTTACTAATCGTCAGCTGTTGTCAACAGCGTACTAGAGGCAGACGGATTAAGCCAATCTACAGAACTGTTGTATACAACAGTATAGTATGTAGAGACGCAAAAGAAACTTACTCGTTAGATTATTATGTAGAAATTATAGATATTATAAAGCCAAGTCTCAATGAATCATTCGCAAATTATTTAAATTATTGCCAGAAGCTAATGCGTAAATACTTATACATATATACATTCATGTATATGTAAATGATATGTATATAATCCAACTACAAATTGTTATTTATACAAATGTTTTCTCATTTATTCATCGCTTGACACTAATGAATTCCAATTTTTCGCCGAATATTTTGCGTTTTTTTTTCTTAAAAAAATAAATAAATATTCTTACCATAGAATCAGCATCGAATCGGCTGCCAAAATATCATTGAACGCACTGACTGCAATTGCCAAGTAGAAAACTCAGTGACCATGGCAACACAATTTGCAACCCGATCAGACATCAAGCAAATTTTATAAAATAAAATAAAGTACAAAATATTATGAAAATTAAGCAAATGCAATACTCGAATAACAACTAAAAATTATACCAATAAATCTAAATTTAAAATTGTGCGAGCTATTTATATTAAAGTGATTAACAGTTAAAACAAAACTAAATATAAACAACTGGAATTTGCTAAAATTCAGATGTGTTTTTTATTCTCCACCACCCATTAAATGTGTCAAAAGATTTAATAAAGTGTTGCAAATCAAAGAAACAGACAGATATATTAATTACAGTATATGTATATAATCATTAGAAGGCTATCTATCTTCATCTGTCTGTCTGTTTGAATCAGCGTGCCAAATGTTAACTACATGTATATCCCAAATTTAGCAAGATTATTTAAAAGATACTTACTTGTAGCACATTTAATAATTTAATTTGTTTTTTAACTGTTTTTCTTTTATTTGTATATGTTGGAATATTGCCACAGCGAGCTTACAGATTGTTAATTTTAATGTATATATCTTGTAAGTAATATATATATATATATTTATATATTGTATTGTATATGCGTTTAATATTTCATAAATATATGTAATTTTCACAAACTTGAACAGTTTACATGAACAACAACATTTTGAATATACATATATTTATTTATATAGTATAAGTTGCTATGAAAATATTAGATTAAATGCTATTACAGATATAAGAGTTGTGTTCCTGTTTTGAAAGCTCGCATTTATCTAGCTTAAGTATCTCTATATATATATTTTAAATCGCTTACATTTTGAATATCAACTTTACAACAAATCAGATGTTTTGAATATCATAGACCGTTATATTATATATGTAAATTTTACTCACAGTCCTTAAAGTTGTATTTTAGTGTTGTGTTTTTGTTTTTGTTTTTTCTTTATTATTATTATTATTAGATACGATTTTGACTTGCACAATTACAAATTTAACTCAAACTACAAGTACTATGATATTGATAAGCCATAATAAACTAATCATTTTGAAGATCGATCGAAGACGCAACTCGTTTCTTTGGATGGGCTCAAAAACAGCCCACGAGTCTCGACACTGCTATTCGTATATTATTTTGTAAGTTTTTTGTAAATTATATTGTATTGTTTTAGTTTTTTTTGTTGTTGTAAATTATATTAGGGGCTATTGGTTATTTGCTACATTAGAGAGCATCACTAGACAAAAAGCACTTGGATTGCAGACCAATGTTATAGCTACAGCACTCGCTCTGTTAGTTAACAGCGCTCCTTAACAGTGTCTATTTTAGTGCCTCCTTCACTCGCTGCTCCCACTCCGCGCGCCGCTGATGGATGCCCTTGAATTCGCCCACTGTTGCAGAGCGCTCGATTGCTTTGGTGGGCGTGGCAGCTGCCACTGTTGCCGCTGTTGCCTCAACAACTGTTGCTACTGCCGCAGTTGCTGCAACCGTAGCAGCAATGGTTGCTGCTGCTGTTGTTGTTGCTGTTGTTGCTGTTTTCAATTGCAGCGAGTAGCGCTCATTAGCAGGCTTAACACTGTTATTGTTGTTGTTCTTGCTGCTGTTGTTGTTGTTGTTGTTGTTGTTGTGGACTTGACGCACATTGCTGACCTTGATGGGCGGCAGATTGGATAGCTTCTGCTGCGCCGGCTGCACATTATTATTGAGATTACGGAAATCCGCCACGGAGCTGCGATTGTTGGCGCCGGACTGTGAGTGGGCGTGGCTGTGGGCGTGGGCATGGGTTTGTGCCTTGGGTGGCTCGCTGCTGGGCGTGATCTTGTCCAGCTTTTCCTCACTGTTGGACTGGTTCTCCTTGTCGCTATCGACGCTCTGACTACCATTGGTTATCTTCTTGTGGTTGGCCACCGCCACCTGAGCCATGGCGATGACATCGTCATCCTTGATCTTGAGCGAGCGACGTGCAAAGACTTTCATCAGCTCTGGCGTTGCATCCTCATGACCGGAAGCGTTCCCACTGCCATTCCCATTGCTATTCCCATTGCTATTCCCATTGCCATTACCATTAACATTCCCATTGCTGTTGCTATTACTATTGGCGCTGGCAAAGGATTTCTTGCGCAGCACAACAGCATTCCCATTGATCCCATCCGGCGTGCTTGGTGTGCTTGGCGAGCTGGGCGTGGTTGCTGGGGTGATTGCCTCCGGTTTGCGCTGCAGCTCCTCGCTGATGGACTTCTTGCGCTCGTAGCGCATTTCGGCCAGCTTGCGTTCCGCCTGCGACTTCTCCTCGCTGAGGAACAGACGCTTGCGCTCCTCCAGCGACAGGCGATTGGCATTTGCCTTCTCCTGCTGCACTGCATCCAGCACTACTGGCCTGGGGCCGCTGCTCTTTGGTGTGCTGGGCGTCGTCACTGGCGAGGCAGCAACAAGGACTTCGCTGCTTCCTCCACTGCAGCTCCCACTCCCGCTGCTCACGTAGCTGGAACGCAAGCTGTTGGCGCTGACTGCTCGCTGCTGCTTGGCCAAGATCCCAGTGGGCTGGCTAATACTGTGCGCGGGCAATGGCGGACTTGTGGCACTTGCTGGCTTCGGCGAGCGATCCACTATCTGAATGCTGCCCGTGCTCTCCCCCGAGAGACGCCGCATGCTCAGATCATCGCTGCTTTGGCTACGCTCCGTTGGCGTCGCAGCGGGTTTCACATTCTTGGCCAGCACCAGATGATTGGTCTTGCTGTGAAGACGCGCCTGATCCACGCGATTCAGCTGAATCTTCATGAACTCCGGCTGATTGGGTACGGTAACCACCTCCACGTTGTTGGAGTTGCGACGACTGCTTTTGCTGGGAGTTGTCGGAGGACTGCTTGATAGCTTGGCGCTTTTGGCTAGTGGACTAGCGGTGGCTGCATCCTTGCTGGGTGAACCAATTGCAATGGTCGTCGTCTGCTTCAATTCGAGAACCTTGGGTCGCTGTGGAGGCTGTGGCTGTGTCTGTTGCTGTTGTTGTTCCAGGCAGAGCTGCTCACCCACAGTTCCGGACTTCCTTAGTACACTAACCATTGGTGACTTGACGCTCAGGTCAATGTTCTGCTCGATCTGGTTGGGGTTGACAGGTTGACCTGAACTGGGCACCAGCAAAGCCGAGTTGCGTTGCGGTGATAGCTTTGTCTGGGATTGCAGTTTTCCTGCGGATTGCAGCAGCTTGTTGTCATTGATCTCAAAGCCCAGGGAGACGCACTTGGCATTTGGAGACATTGGTGACAAGGGCGTGTGGGAGGGAGACTGCGGCGATTGCGGCTGCTTGTAGTAGGAGGGCGGCACACGGAAGCTGATGGACAAATCCGGCAGACTGGGCATATTGCTGTGCATGGAAGCGGATTCGATGACCACATCCCGTTCCTCCTGATAGTTGCGGAAGCTGCGCGACTTTTCCACAGTCTTGCGCTGCTTCTCCTCGTAGTACAGCGGCGACGGTTCGTCCGTGCTGGTCTCCAGCGAGTTCGAGGAGCTCGAGTGCTGACCCATGGAGTCAGTGGAGCGCGTTAGCTTCTGCTGAAACGCACTCAAGCCCACAATGCGAGGCTTACGCTCAAAGTGACTGGACGTCTCGGTTTTGAGTTGGGTCTGCTCCCGGACCAGAGCTGTGGACTGGAAGGTGTCGTTGCCACGGGAGCTTCTCGAGAGCAGATTGGTCACATCGCTGTCAGTGTTGCTTACGGGCGAGGTAGCACCCAGCTCCTGGGGCAGGTAACGCTGCCGGGCTGCCGGACCCGACCTTGGCTTCACAGCGGTGGGTGGCTGCGGATGCACACCATAGTTGCTGACCATGGCGTTGAGGCCATGTCTGCCCTCGTTGTGAATCTCACGCTTTATGACCTGACGCGTCTCCTGGATGTGCTGCTCGTGCGAAGTGGCGCTGCGTGACTTATTGGACAGCACCACAGGATCACGCGACGCGGCTTCCAGGCAGGAGGTAGAGATCTGCAGCTTCTTGGCCATATTCTGGCTATTATCCAAATCCTCCAGGCCATCATTGGCCCGAGCAATGCTGCGCTTCGAGTTGCGCTGCATGAGGCGGCGCAGGAAGCCCGGCTCGCTGGAGTCCGACATGCCATTGGTGACATCATCGCCATCCGTTGAGGATTCGCCGCGTGCATCGAAGAGCGCATTGGCCGCCTTGAAGGTAAGTGCACGCAATCCAAATGCTTGGGAGGAGCACGATATGGATGTGGAGGTGCTATGTGAGTTGGATGTAGTTCTCTCGCTGCTGCTTATGTTTGTTATCGTTGAGTTCTTCTGCTCGATTGTCCTGGTACGCATATTGGAGTGGTTGGTGGCAGTTGCGGTGGTTGTGGCAGTCAGTGTGCTGCCTGGTGGCAAAGACCTCGTCTTGGTCTTCAGATCGACATCTGTGGAAGGCAATTGGCATTAGCTAGAGTCAAGTCAAGTCAAATTACGGCTCCCAACTTACCCTTGACAGCTTTTAAGCTGGGATTTTGAGCCTGCTGCTGGCTCATCTTGGCCAGCTCCTCATTGGCCTCGGGTATGGAAGTCTGGGAGAAAGCAAATTGAATTTAGTGGAGAAAGTAGATTATATTTCATGCGGCTTCTCACCTCCAGAGTTCTTCTGTGCTGCCGCGTCGGTCCCTTCTTCTTGGCCGGCCTAATGGCCATCTTGTGTTTGGCAGCGGCATGCGAGAGTCGTTGTCGCTCCAGGCCCACTGCATCCACATCATCCTCGGGATGGTCTCGCAACACAACCGAACTGATGTGCTCCGTGGAGCTGTTCGTCTGCTGTTTGCTCGTCTGCTGTCTATGGCTTTGGCTGTCCTCGCCATCGGTGCTGTTCACGCTCAACAGGCTCAGGGAGGATGCCTCGTGACCTTGAGCCACACTCCGGGACTGATAGCCGGCTGTCTTGCGGCTCTGTCCGGCGCCCGCATGGCGCTGCGGCGAAACCGGACTACGTGGCAGGCCCAGATCCTCGTCGGAGGCGTCCGGCCGGTTTCGACGTTTCCGCAGCACATCTGTCAGCTCCGCCTGCAATGGAGCAAGCATTTCCATAGTATTAAAGATATGTTAACTATTGATTGGCATCTCATCGTAGAGTAAGTGATGATGGGTTTACCCAGCTCTTCCAGCGGAACACTAAGCGAGCCCGTAGGCAACTGCGACTGAGGCGACTCTCGCCCCCGGATGATGATCCAGTAAGTCTCATCTTAAACGGATTCTGCTTAAAGTCAATCATTGCGATTGCCTCGACTCAAGGACGAGGCCCCAAATGACTCTTAGAAGCTTAACTGTTTAATTTAATTGGCGAATTTGAGAAGTTTCCATTTAGGTTATATTTTATTTGCTTTGTGGTTTAGCTCTAATCTGAGAAAGTTCTCACTAAGAAGGTCTTTTGGAATATTCGATCTAGAAGTGGGGAAGATTGGGCAAAACTATCGGCTTTCAACTTTTCAAGAACATATGTGAAAGTTTGCCTAGAGAAAAACACCCCCGAGGCTGAAAAATGTAGGTCCAAGGTTGTATTTTTGTCTGATCGGCTTCAAACTTATTTGAAAAGTGTTTCACAGATTTGAAAATATTCACCGGCAGAAAAAAAGGGGTGAGCTAAAATTAAAATACGCAAAACACTTGTCCCGTGACCTCTTGCCGTATATGAACGGTACCTTAGTCTAAGAGTGTTGTAAGACTAACCACAGACAACTGTTGACCACTTTTGAAAACTCTTACCGAAAACGAAAGCTGGAATGGATTGGTTTGCATGTTGCGGGTACCCGCACTTCCGGCTACCGCCATTTCGATCTATTGATGCGGCGAGGCAAATAATAAAGTGCCACCGAAGCTTTTTCTCTCTACACTTGCGGTAATTAGCTAATAAGGGCTATTGTTGTTGTTGTTGTTGTTTGTTGCGTTGTGGCAGGCACGCGATCCGTTAGATTTCACTTTTCTTTCCACAACGTTGTGCACGCGTCCAAGTGCAATGTGCAACTGAATATATTGTGCCGACAACTCGACATCAGGGCAGGCAGGCAGGCAGTCCGACGGAGGGAGGGAGGGAGGTAGAGAGGGACGGACAGATGCAGGCAGCACCCTTGACAGATGCGGCAACAGCAACAACAACAACAATGCAACAATTGTGAAATGGTATCTCCGATTTTTTACCTAGTCTCAAACATAATTGGGTGGCAGTGCAGGCAATGGGAATCTGTTCACTGTCATCACTTGAGAGAGAGAGAGAGAGAGAGCGCGAGAGAAAGAGAGAGACGGAGAGAGAGAGAGAGCGAGCGCATTTCAAGGCTAGAAGAGATTCCAACTAGTCGAACAATATCAATTCCGAAGTAAACAAATGCAACTAGTCCCCCCACCCCCGCATTTACTACCACCTCCCCTCCCCATTTCTCACTCTCTCTCTATTTATATAGATCTAGCGGTCGCTTCCTTATGGATATATGCTTTCCAGTTGCTTTTTCCCGTTTCATTAATCAGCGTCTGTGGAGCATGACGTGGAGAGAGTCGGGACGTCGGGACGTCGGGACGTCGAGACGTCGAGAGTGTTGTATGTTAAGTACTTTCGTCTATTCCTGCTTTCGGCATCTATTTTTGGGTGCTATCCGAAGGATTTTGTGCTAAAATGCTGCAGGTTAAAGACCCCATCCATATATTACTCGTATATACAAGAATATAATTGTTACGCCATTATAGATTAGAGGGAGTTCAATGCACCTTTGTATACGCCACTAGTATACAATTAAAGACCAAACTGTAATCTATCTGAAAATTAAAACATTTCAAATTAAATTTAAGTTGCTCATGGTTTTTCTTCATAACGTGCATAGCCTTAGGATAGGCCCAAAAATATCTAAATTTGAGACAACCTTAAGCAGGTACAAATAATAAATATAAATCACCCTAGGAAATCTTGAACCCTTTGTAATCTGTGAAGATACTACCTATTTGTGAACTACCTACCTGATTGCCCTAAATTGTTGTTGTCTCTCTCCCACACATCATCAAATCGCCAGCTCGTCACATTCGTTGATTTATTGGCACACTTGGTGAGTGGGCCAACTTGTGGCCATTGGCCTAACATGCAACTTGTGGCTGACTGACTGTCTGACTGTCTAACTGGCTGACTGGCTAGCAGCCAGTGTTGATTACAACAGCTCGTCGACATCTGTTGAGGGGTGGAATGGGGGGAGAGTGTTGCTTGTTTCTCTACTGCAGTTTGCAACGCAACAGTTGGCAAAACGATCGCATTGAATCATTTTCGACTTTGTTGTAGGTGCACTTTGGATGTCAAGCATATGGATGCGGAAAATTAGCTTCCTGCTTCAGTTATGCAAATCCAATTACGAAAATATTAACAAACACAAGCAGGCGAAACTCGGTAGTACTACATTTGCATACTAAACTATTTCGGCTATTTATTTGGAATATTCATTATTGCATTACATTTCAATTTTATAAAGATTTTATTTTTAAAACCATATAAAAGTTCATATATATTTGATCAACATGCTTAATTTTAATTAGGCTCATTTTTCCTGTTTCTGTCATTTTTTGTTGCTCCCTAATTTAAGTTTACAACGGGAAAACTATTAAATACTATCAAAAGTTCAGTTACTATTCCTAAATAATTAAATCAATCTTCCAGCCTAATCATTTGTCATCCTGAGAAGAAACCTTCCTACAATTTATCATCCTATTGCTACTAATTTTCCAAGTTAGTAAATGGATCGTAACTTGTCAGCAATGATATTACATAGAGCGAGATGCAGATCTAAAAACATGACAACTGCCGAATAGACGCGGAAATCCAAAAGGTATGTAAATCAAAAATGATTATGCAACACAAGCCCACCAAGCAGGAAGTCTGAATACTCCACTTACCATATAAATACATTGCATATTTGCTGTTTGAATGTGGGTCGAATTTAGCTGGCTGATTTCTACATTTGATTTGGCCATTTGCAGTCCTACGGGCTGTCATAGAGGCTGGATGTTGCTAGCTGGCCAACAGGTTTAGACCAAGTTCCTCATCCCATTCTCCCTCTCTTTCTGGCAATTAAAGCAGATCGTGTGAAATGACATCGCATGTTGTCCCCATCCCCCATGCTCTTAACCCATCTGACTGACTGGCTGTTGATATGTCTGCCTGCTCCTGACCAGCCTCGTTTAATTCCAATGCGTGTTACCGTGTTACCATATCCACAGAGCACAGTGAAAATTGAATGCCTGCGCTGTCGCTTAATTTCCCCATTATGGACTAGTCAACTAGATTTTTTTCTCTTTCTATTTATTTAAACAACCGGTTAATGCCAGTTGTGGCCTGGGACACAGCTACTTGGCTAGCAAGGCTCAAGTTTCCCAGGAAGCGAAAGCTTTTGATTTGTGATATGATCTTAAGATCTGTTATAGTAAACAAGCTCCTTATTGCTGATTAGTATATCTCATTAATTTGCAATGGTATGCAATGTTATCTAAATCTATATACATAGAGAAATTCGTAGCGCTCGTTTATTGATTTCTTCAAGATGAAGAGCTTTAAACCACAAAAACTATAAATTATAAATTATGAATTTCGTTTGGTTAGTTTACGAGGCACACACACAGTTGCACAATAGAATAGTATCAAACAGTTTTTCACTTTTTCGATTTATATTTTCTATTTTCTAGATGGCAGCGACTGCGGAAAACAGCGTTGTCGACGTCTAAAAGACTCGCAGCTAACTGATTTAGCGGAAAACTTAGCAGGAGTTCAATAGCATAGAAACAGAAAGAAATGCGATTTATTTGCTAACCAGGTTGGCAAATAAGCCGCCAGCTGGAATCGTAGGAGGAGGGGCAGGAAGGGGGTGGAGGAACGGCTAACCGACAGTCAAGTGGAAAAAAGTGGAATAACAAGAAGCAGTAACCGGCGGGCGAGTGCAACCGAGAGAGATATTGAGGCAGTAACTCGTTTGGCCAGAAACACTGAAGAAGCATTAGAAACAGAGGTGGGAGGCGGAAGGCGGGAGGAGGCAGAAGAAGAAGAAGCCGCAAATGTTGCCACGCGCTGCAGTTTGCTGCCCCAAACCGCAGTAACCGTCCAGTCCAACAGTGTTAGCCGTTGAGCCACAAAACGGGCTTCGGCTTTTGGTTTCCAGTTGCAGTTGCAACTGCAACGCGTGCTGCTTGCTGCATTTCATCTTCTTTCACACCTTGCCACAACTTGGCGATTATGCAGTCAAAACTGGCGCGGACGTCGACTCCACTGCCGACCAAGTTAGATAATAATATTGAGAATATAATCCGTACAAATCAAATTCAATTTCTCCAACCGAATTGTCCAACATAGAGAGGTTTGACTGTACTTTTACCTTACATCATTGGCTTAAATGATTGCGTTATCAGAAATTGTCAGTGACCGCTCAATTGAGTGGCGTAAAGCAATCAATGCGACCGCAGAACATAAACCGAACCAAGTCCAAGTCCCAGATTGGGCGATGACCACAAGAGGCAACAATGGAAGCTGGGGACTGAGTCAACGACCACTTTCATTATTATTGGTGCCTCCCCAAAGCAGGCACATAAAAACGCCAGTAAATTGAATTTGATTAAAATCAATTTACAATGTGAGTCAACATTACAGATACAGTGCCAAAGTGGGGCATTTATCATTGGGTATTTGCTGGACGCCACAGTCAACCCTTCAGGGCTAGTTGTTAACTGTTATTTAAGAGCGCTTAAATTACAACATGCACTTTGGGGGTGTGCTTTCAGTGAGTCATGGCTAATTGCGAACAGGGATTAGGGAATTTAAATCGATAAAAGTAAGCCAAAAAGAACAGACCAAGAGTATTATTTATAGGGCATCTCTCTTTAGGTATTCGTTTAGACTTTGCAGTCTTGTCTTGTATAGCAGAGGGAGATAGAGTACCAAATAGAGAAGCTATAAAATGCAGTTTACTTTCAACAACGCACAAAGCGTTTAGAATTCTCAACCGGTTCTCGCGCACACATGCGTAAGAGTCTCTGCTGTGATCGCGATCCCTAAACTGGTTACGTAAACTAATCTAATAAGTAGTAAGTAGTTGGCACTCACCTTCAGTACAATTGAAAGGCTGCTGGCCGTTGCGGATTCAGAGAAGACGCTGTCATGTGACTGCGAGAGAGTCTCCCGTGTGTAGCCACTGCTGATAGGGAGAGAGATGTACAAGATTAGCGCTGGGCAGGCATCTGAGGATGAACCACACTTACCCATCCGCATCAACGTCCAGCAGACGTCCCTCACTGAGACTGCGCTGGCTGTCGGACATGTCGGCGGCGACGCCAATGGCGCCACTGTCCTCGGCGTCCAGATCCTGCGAGGAGTCGCCGACGCTGCGCAGCTGGCGCTGATGATGCCGCTTCTCGGCGTAATAAGGATTGCGGCTCATGCCGAGGGCGTCGGGAAAGACGGCCACGCCCATCTGCTGTCGCTGCGTTTGGTACATGGCGTCAGAGTGGGGGTGGGGGTGGGAGTGGGACTGCAACTGCGACTGGAGCGGAGTCGATTGCTCCGAGATGTGCGTCTGCTTGCTAGCTCTCTTCTTGCCGAGCAGTACGCTCAGTAGCTCATCGCGATGGGCGCCGTAGGATTTGGATTTGGGCAACGATTGCGTCTGGTAGCTATCGTGCAGCTGCTGATGGGTGAGCGGCGATGCTGGCGAGGATGCCGACACTGCCTCCGCTGCTGCTGCTGCTGCTGCTCCGGAGGAGGAGCCCGAAAGTGCAACACTGCGCAGATTCTTCTCACTGGAACTGCTCGCCGGTGGCGGCAACGTGTTGCATGAACCTGCACCCGAAGATTCTCCTCCAGTGGCAACTACGGCACTGTCCGCGGTGTTGATAGTGCGACGGCGAAAGATCCGACGGAGATTCCGTAGAGGATGGAAGCGACGGCGTTTCTGTTGTTGCTGTTGCTCTACAATGGAAGCAAATAGTGAAAATATTAAATTTAGTTCTGAAGACAAACGGAAAAGAAAATTACAGCTGCCGAAATATTTATTATAAGCAAAAGAAAAACAAAACAAAGAAAGTAAAGCTTGCTTTGCAATTGTGGCACATCAGAATCGCGAATCCTTTCAGAGTGCTTATCCTTCTACATATATACATATATATATAATAAGCCACAGTCTTAGTTGCTGATAATTATATTATTACATAATTTATTTTGATTGACAATATATCACCCCAACATCACAAATCAAATACAATCAAAGCTAACAAAGAACTCCTAAAGATACTTAACAAATTTCTTAATAATTACTTACAAATATTTACTTTCTCAGATAACAACAAAAAGAATATTCTATTGATGCACATATCCGACTCAATTGTATATCATTCACAATTGATTAAGGGTTCAGCAACACAACACAAACAATAATCATCATCACAACTGATAAGAACGAAGCCAAAAACCCATTCAATTGGCAAACGATCGACCAAACATGCCCATAAATAGGCAAAAGCAAAGTCAATTGGGAACACCCGAATGCTTAATGAAAGTCAGACAAGGACAGACGAGCTCTAAGAGAGCGAGAGAGAGAGAGAGAGAGAGCGAGAGAGAGAGAGAGGGAGACAGAGAGAGAGATAGAAAGGTCTGGCTCGTTGGCAAGGTCGTAACTAATCTAGCGGGTACATTAATTATATCGCCATACGTTTCGATAGTACTGAAACGGAATATCCGATATTATTTACAAATATTTCAAATAAATACTAAAAATCAACACCTTTCTCAGTTTTTGTTAAATGCGCATCAGTCTAATCGAATTGTAAATTATAATCAATTTAATTGCTATTGTTGGTGTTGTCGACTAGTATTCTTTCTTTAGGGTTCTTTCATCAACAACCTCATGGCGTATACTTTATATTGCTGATAACGCTTTTCACGCCTTTCCTGCGCTGTTTACATATATCAATTAACGTTGCAAAAAATCATAAATAATTTAAAAATCACGTAGGTAACGTGTTGCAAAATCTGTCAATACATATAGTTAGTATGCGATATTTAGCAAGTACCTATGAATACTCAATGTGAGGTAAATTAGAATACTAACTAGGTGCTTCGCTTCGCATGTGTTCATACAGTTTCTCCAGACAGTAAAGGGTAACAAAATAATGTCATGATGTCATTGCCTGAAACGTGACTCAATTCAAACGTTGCATGTGTCATTTATGCCAGATGATTGTTTAGGACAAGCACCCTCTAGATACTAGATGATAAATCATACTACTATCATTGTGTTTACCAAGCATTCAACAAATTTTTAACAGTTTGTTAACATAGCGTATACTTAACATTTTATTTAGAGTACAAGAACTTCAACACTTTCTAGTGCCCCAAAGGCGGAGGGTATTACCGGAAGTACAAGAATTGTCAATTGCAAGCCGACGCTGCTCCCTTAATGGACGCCAACTCGGCTACCGATACCGTTAGCTGGCAGGCAGGCATATGAATATCAAATATCGACAATATGCCAGTCACGTTTTGGGGCCAATCCATATATTCATATCGTACAAAGGCAAAGCCGTTGGGTTTGTTGGCTCGATATGCTCGATAGTCATAGTTCATATAATATATCAAATATTTAGGGCATATATATAGTATATGTAATACATATAATGTATTGCTTTTATTGCTTTACGTTACAAATGCGCAGAAGTAGAATTCAGGACTCATTTTGAAATGCCTCAAGGCTAAACTATTAAAATATGAAGGTCTCTTATTAGTTTTAGTGTGTGTATAGGGATAGTAAGAATTTATGAGTCTATCACTATTATATAGTATAAATTCTGGTATTTTTATTCATAATATAATTAAAATTTGATATTTTTAAACATCATGAATCACGATGAGTTCATTTACAAGATGTAAGTAACTTCTAAATACTTAATATGTTGGGTAATACTTTGTCAAAAATGATTTTAATTCTCTTTAAATTTGGCGCAGTCATCATTCAACAACATTCGTGTTTATTTTTTTGTTGTCTCTTGTGGGATTTAAGTAATTTATCAAAACATTTGTAAGTCTGCTGCTTTTTTGGCCAGCATGAGGCAATAATTGTTGATGCAAAACTTAAGTATTGTGTATTTCCAGTTATGTATGTATTTATTTATGTATACAACTGAGTGATTTATATGATGCATGTAGGTTGTTGTTATTGCTGTTAGTTGGGTTTTGGTCGATGACACGAATTCTAAATAAATAAATAAATATACCGAATAGGCGTTAAGACCTCAAATCGACAAACTGTCTGGCAGTCATTTTGCGCAAGTAGGCGCATTTATTAATTAATCATTTTGCAAAATGTTGCGACGCGTAAATGCAAATTGGTAACTGGCAATTGGTAACTGGCAACTGGCTAAAACTGAGACATGACAAAATCTAAATGATTGCCACTATTTTAGCTAACAGCGCGTTGCAGTAATTGGAGACCTCTTGTTGTTGTTGTTGTGTGTGTGTGTGTGTGTGTGTTAGCGGATACTTGACACGTATGTGTGTGTGTGTGTGTGTATGGCTTACTCTTTGTCTTCAGTTACCTAAGCTTTGGGCTATGACTTAGCTTTGTGGCAGTTAAGGTCAAGTGAGACTAGCCCCTGTCTGCCGCCGCCACGCCCCCCTATTGGCGTCATCAGCCCCATTCCCAGTTGGCATTGCTGTGTTCTGTGTGTGGTGTGGGCAGCTTATCCGCTTTACAAGTTCTTAATTCACTTCTATATATATATATGTATACAATAGAGAACAAGAGGTAAACAACAACAACAACAACAACTGCGTTGGCTGCCACAAATCTCATTCAACATTTTGTTGTCAGCCTTCAAATGCAAATTGGCGCCGATTGTTGTTAGTTGATTCTTTGCTTGATTTCTCTAAGCAATCATTGCATAAACCGACTCGTATCAGACATTGAATTGTTTTACAATCCAGTCAATATATACATATATACTATAGCTCAATCTTTGGCAACAGTCGGAGCCAGCCAACAGCGACAATCAGACTCGATAAGAGGCCAAAACTGGCTGGCAATCTCTAGTGACGGAGAGTCCAATAATCGCTGGCAAGTTGGCTTCAATCAACGGGGCAACGTTGCGGCGATGACATCGGAGGCTTATCAGCTCTACCCAGAAATCAAGAGCAAGTCAACGGTTTTTTCACACTCGAAGCCACAACTGCAACTGATTACACAATGCCCAATGGCACTTCAATTAAAGCCATCCATCCAAGTCTGACCAAGTCTCCCTTTGCTACAAATTTACACCGATTATTTGGGATTGTGAGCAGAGCCAGAAATCGAGTGGATAAACCTTTGACATGCTTCATTCAAATTCACTTATATAATGCTTATTTCCATTGCAATGCTCATTGAGCGGTTTAATTGTTTGATAATATCTGACCCACATAATGTTCAGTTCGCCCCCCAACCCCCGGAGTGTTGCTGGTCTCAGCTCAGCTGGCACATGGCTAGCTGGAAAAGGTCTAAAGTCGTGACTGTCATAACGCCTCAACGAGAACTCTAGTTATACATACATACATACATACAAATAAATAAATATTTGTTCACAAAGCGTTTAATCGAACTAGCCTGAATTTATTTATTGCTTTCTGTCAGACATTTTACGAGCCAAATATCGCGAAAATATGTGAAGCATTTCGTGGCTGTATAAATAACAACAAAAAAAAAAAGAGAAGAAAAGAAAAAAATTCAAAATTCATTACCTGTTCAAATAAAATTCGCCGAAAATAGATGCAGATGTTTTTGGAAGGAATATTTGAGTGTTTATTTACAGTATGGTGTAAACAAGTGAATTTCAGTTAGAAGTTGCACAAATACATATGTATGTATATAGTATATGGTATATTACTTGAGTTTCACTTGATGTTCGTATCGCAGAAATCAATAACAACACAATTATGCACTTTGCCTAATGGCTTACAATTTGTTGGGTATTTTTCTAGTTGATAGGCTTTTTGGAGCCTTAACTTAAGTCACAATAATTATATTTGCATTTGCAGGAATTGGTAAACGATTTGTAGCATTACAAATATTGATTTACAATTTATACGATTGCCGGATTGCGAATGCGTTGATGTTTCATTTCAAATTTAGTTGGTTATGAGTAAAGCAATTAGTGCGACACGCGCCAGGTACTACGAATTGTTCACCTGCACAGGTGGAGCGGAGAGCAGCGAATGAATTAATGAATAAGTGCGAGTGTACGAGTGTACGAAAGTACGAGTGTACGAATACAAATACGAATACGAGCCGAAATCGAAATAACAGACAGCAAACTAACAAATTGAAATCGAATCGAAACGAAACGAGGCGAAAATAACCGAACACTGCCCTCGGCAACGAAATCGACAACGACAACAACAACCACAACAACAAAAACGGATCGGAAAATGTTTGGCTTATGGCTTATTGGCGGCTAACTGATTAGCTTTATACCTACACCTACCAACAGTACAATGTACATGTCTACATTAATGTTAACAGCGCACTGTTAACGGCTAACAGCGACGCTTCTTGTACATACCTACAATATGTATATTTATTTATGCAAGCAGGTACTTTTATTCGTATGGCTTTGTGTAGTTTCGCTTGCCTCGTTTGTTTGTTGTTTTTTGCGTAGGCTAGCAACAACAAAGGCCCAAGTTTCACATGGGTAACCCCCTCCCCCCCCCCCCTTCCCTCACCTGTACTATTCTCAATGCCTAGAACTCGTTATAGAAAGTTGTTGTATATACCATCCGCAATTACATAAACATTATTCGTTGTCAGAGTGACATTGTGGATACTAAAATCAAATTTCCATTGTTGAATGCCATAGAAAAAGAGTTGAAAAAATATTACGACCATACAAATTAGGTTTATGTTTATGTGACAACTTCTGATTGCCTATTGCAATTGTTAATATTATATAGCAAAAGAGAACTAACCTAGAATCTAATCATTATTATATTAATATTTAGCAGCAAAGTTATCTGTGAAGTATAAGATATATTTTGGCAGCTCTTTTATGTATGTCATTTCTTTTAAGCAGTAGTGAAATTGAGGCTTCTGTCATAAAAACGTCAAAAGGTCACTCATAAATACACATATGTATATGTAATTATGTATGCATACATATGCATGATGTACATTGTACACCACTGCGTACTTTGTCTGCTAGCGTATATGACAGATAGTCTGACAATTGCGATTGCAACAAAACGAATTTCACAGCTCCAGCTAATTATGCACATACATAGTATCACATACATACATACATGCATACATACATACATACATACATACATGTATGTAATGCTCTCTCACGCCTGTATGTTGCGGTAGGCACTAACATAGTCATATTAACCAGCTACCCTATTCTGTAAAGGGCATAAACAATCGCTGTGCATTGTGGCAATTGTTGGTTGACGTTCGGGAAAGTCGCGTACTGTTTTTGCACACATAGTTGCAAATGTGTGTATGTATGTTAAATACATACATAAGTGAAGACACAACACATTACATACATAATCTTACATAAGTACATTTGCACTGGAAATACTCTAACAGATAAGTATACATATATAAACGGATTAGACTCACCCACATTCGCTGAGCTGTTACCATCAACAGTTGCTCCATCCGGACTGGCAATGGGCGTGGATGTTGCTGGTCCCTGATAGCCATGGGATCTGCCTTTGCCTTCCGGCAATGACAAAGGACCCCCTGCACTTAGATCCAATTCCAACGGTGGCGAGTTTTCCCGCACACACGACATTAAACCGGAAGACATGCTAAAAAGGAAATAGAAAAGATAAGTATTAATCATTTGGAAATGAGAATGAGTCAGAGTACTTTAAATATTAAAGTTAAGGATACTATATGTTGGAAGTCGATCTTTGCCGATTTTTGGGAAACGAGAGTAGTTTTCGAAGATCAGAGATAACCCTAATCCTGCACATGGAGTGTGAGAATCTCCTCTTATTCCTACTAGACCCTTTTTATATTTATGCTGAGTATAATTAACTAAAGGTTAAAGTACCTTGCTATGTTCATGGTTTTTGACCAGTAAGGGATGCTCTAGTCGAGAAGGACTGACTAGAAAATACCATACACTAATACACACACACACCTCCAAAAACTAGTTTATTAAATTGAATTTAAACAAGCACAAGTACAATGAAATTCAAAATTTAAATTTTGAAAATCGAATATTTTCAATATATGCCTCAAAGTATGCTACAACTTTTATCACATTTATCAACAAACGCGTAAAAAACGTGTGAAAAATTAGATAAAAAAAAACTTTTAAAATCCGAAATTTGATCACGTGTTGCTTCAAATGTACTATTTATTCGTTAATGTGGTAATATAAAGAGTACTGCATACTTTTACGGACTGACAGTGAGACCTTCTGGGTTAATTAAAAACGAACATTTAGTACATACGCAGGTGGGAAATTAACAAATGGCAGCAATAATAATACCATCCGCATTATCATCTGGAATCATCATGCAGTGTTGCCAGACAACTAACCGCATAAGCAAACTCAAAGCTGCCACCGCGTTGCACTCTCATGTATTTGCAGCCCGTAATGTGTAATTCGTGTGTGCAGTGAATATCGCAACGTGAAAATCTTACAAATTAACTTTGGCTTTCATTTGCATTTTACTTACAGATGCACATAAGAGAAGACAAACATACATATACATACACACAAACATTATAAAGTTAAGACCCCTTGAAACGCAACAACTAACTTTAATAATTATACTACTTACATGTGGGCTGGTGTATATAGTATTTGCATATGAGCAGATACTTAGTATCTGTATCTGTATCTGTTCATGTTGTTGTTGATGTGGATGTTGATGTTGTTGCTTACGCGCGGTAATTGCAGTTGCTCATTACTCAAATTTGCCCACATAATTATGATGTGCCGGGCCAAACAATGGGGCAAACAATAAAACAAGCTAACAACCAGCTAGACAATGTGGCCAGGAAGTTAGCCAGAGCTAACTCGGCTGGATTGGTTAGCCTTACACATTGGCCTTACGCCTTGGCCATTGAATGAAAATGCAGCCGAGAAACAAAAAGTGGCAAAAAGTTCTCAAGGCAGTGGGTAAGTGGTAAACACTTGTTGCCAACGATTTGGCTTTGGCTTTGACTGCAAAACAAGTAATCTCAATGACACCACAAGCGGCAAAAGAGCGGCTGGCTAAAGAGCAGCTAACGTCATTGCAAAATGGCATAATGCGCAGAAACGGTCAAAATTGAAAAGGAAAGTGCCCCTGACCGGAAAGCAGATAGAAAAGCGAAACGAGCTGAAAGAAACTGCATGCTCATTGCACGTTTACACAATCATTCCGGCGGAGACCTCAAAAGTTAGTGCCCTAGGTAAACTGTTCACTTTTTGCCTTTTGCCACCATACTCACTACTGTGTGGTCATTAATTTTAATGACTTACAGCTTCGATGCTTTGTTTACAACTCAAATAGTACTAAGTAGCGACAACAACAAATTGTGCCAAGGTACGAATCATAATCGGACTGCAATTCAATAGAATATTAAACAGTTGCACAATCAAATATATATCGTAGATTCTAAATGTTTAGATATAAAATCATAGATCAATGGTCACTCGAAATGCCTCTTTGGTCATGATTTGACATTCCTAATAATACTACATTTCACGTTTGATACAAATTTTTGGGTCGGAATTCATGTTCAGATTCGACCTTAAAAAATCCAATATCAACTTTTTCAAAACTTTCAACAGCCATAACTTGGTCAAAACTCAACCGATTTGCAAAAGCAATGCCTCTTTGGTCATGATTTGACATTCCTAATAATACTACATTTCACGTTTGATACAAATTTTTGGGTCCGAATTCATGTTCAGATTCGACCTTAATAAAATCCAATATTAACTTTTTCAAAACTTTCAACAGCCATAACTTGGTCAAAACTCAACCGATTTCCAAAAGCAATGCCTCTTTGGTCATGATTTGACATTCCTAATAATACTACATTTCACGTTTGATACAAATTTTTGGGTCCGAATTCATGTTCAGATTCGACCTTAATAAAATCCAATATCAACTTTTTCAAAACTTTCAACAGCCATAACTTGGTCAAAACTCAACCGATTTCCAAAAGCAATGCCTCTTTGATCATGATTTGACATTCCTAATAATACTACATTTCAGGTTTCATACAAATTTTTGGGTCAGAAATCATGTTCCGATTCGACCTTAAAAAATCGAATATCAACTTTTTCAAAACTTTCAACATCCATAGCTTGGTCAAAACTCAACCGATTTTCAAAAGCAATGCCTCTTTGGTCATGATTTGACATTCCTAATAATACTACATTTCAGGTTTCATACAAATTTTTGGGTCCGAATTCATGTTCAGATTCGACTTTTAAAAATCGAATATCAACTTTTTCAAAACTTTCAACAGCCATAACTTGGTCAAAACACAACCGATTTTCAAAAGCAATGCCTCTTTGGTCATGATTTGACATTCCTAATAATACTACATTTCAGGTTTCATACAAATTTTTGGGTCGGAATTCATGTTCAGATTCGACTTTTAAAAATCGAATATCAACTTTTTCAAAACTTTCAACAGCCATAACTTGGTCAAAACACAACCGATTTTCAAAAGCAATGCCTCTTTGGTCATGATTTGACATTCCTAATAATACTACATTTCACGTTTGATAAAAATTTTTGGGTCGGAATTCATGTTCAGATTCGACCTTAAAAAATCCAATATCAACTTTTTCAAAACTTTCGACAGCCATAACTTGGTCAAAACTCAACCGATTTCCAAAAGCAATGCCTCTTTGGTCATGATTTGACATTCCTAATAATACTACATTTCTGGTTTGAAACCAATTTTTGGGTCCGAATTCATGTTCAGATTCGACCTTAAAAAATCCAATATCAACTTTTTCAAAACTTTCAACAGCCATAACTTGGTCAAAACTCAACCGATTTGCAAAAGCAATGCCTCTTTGGTCATGATTTGACATTCCTAATAATACTACATTTCACGTTTGATACAAATTTTTGGGTCGGAATTCATGTTCAGATTCGACCTTAAAAAATCCAATATCAACTTTTTCAAAACTTTCGACATCCATAACTTGGTCAAATCTCAACCGATTTCCAAAAGCAATACCTCTTTGGTCATGATTTGACATTCCTAATAATACTACATTTCACGTTTGATACAAATTTTTGGGTCGGAATTCATGTTCAGATTTGACCTTAAAAAATCGAATATCAACTTTTTCAAAACTTTCAACATCCATAACTTGGTCAAAACTCAACCGATTTCCAAAAGCAATGCCTCTTTGGTCATGATTTGACATTCCTAATAATACTACATTTCACGTTTGATACAAATTTTTGGGTCGGAATTCATGTTCAGATTCGACCTTAAAAAATCCAATATCAACGTTTTCAAAACTTTCAACATTCATAACTTGGTCAAAACTCAACCGATTTCCAAAAGCAATGCCTCTTTGGTCATGATTTGACATTCCTAATAATACTACATTTCACGTTTGATACAAATTTTTGGGTCGGAATTCATGTTCAGATTTGACCTTAAAAAATCGAATATCACTTTTTTCAAAACTTTCAACATCCATAACATGGTCAAAACTCAACCGATTTCCAAAAGCAATGCCTCTTTGGTCATGATTTGACATTCCTAATAATACTACATTTCACGTTTGATACAAATTTTTGGGTCGGAATTCATGTTCAGATTTGACCTTAAAAAATCGAATATCACTTTTTTCAAAACTTTCAACATCCATAACATGGTCAAAACTCAACCGATTTCCAAAAGCAATGCCTCTTTGGTCATGATTTGACATTCCTAATAATACTACATTTCACGTTTGATACAAATTTTTGGGTCGGAATTCATGTTCAGATTTGACCTTAAAAAATCGAATATCAACTTTTTCAAAACTTTCAACATCCATAACTTGGTCAAAACTCAACCGATTTCCAAAAGCAATGCCTCTTTGGTCATGATTTGACATTCCTAATAATACTACATTTCACGTTTGATACAAATTTTTGGGTCCGAATTCATGTTCAGATTCGACCTTAAAAAATCCAATATCAACTTTTTCAAAACTTTCGACATCCATAACTTGGTCAAATCTCAACCGATTTCCAAAAGCAATACCTCTTTGGTCATGATTTGACATTCCTAATAATACTACATTTCACGTTTGATACAAATTTTTGGGTCGGAATTCATGTTCAGATTTGACCTTAAAAAATCGAATATCAACTTTTTCAAAACTTTCAACATCCATAACTTGGTCAAAACTCAACCGATTTCCAAAAGCAATGCCTCTTTGGTCATGATTTGACATTCCTAATAATACTACATTTCACGTTTGATACAAATTTTTGGGTCGGAATTCATGTTCAGATTCGACCTTAAAAAATCCAATATCAACGTTTTCAAAACTTTCAACATTCATAACTTGGTCAAAACTCAACCGATTTCCAAAAGCAATGCCTCTTTGGTCATGATTTGACATTCCTAATAATACTACATTTCACGTTTGATACAAATTTTTGGGTCGGAATTCATGTTCAGATTTGACCTTAAAAAATCGAATATCACTTTTTTCAAAACTTTCAACATCCATAACTTGGTCAAAACTCAACCGATTTCCAAAAGCAATGCCTCTTTGGTCATGATTTGACATTCCTAATAATACTACATTTCACGTTTGATACAAATTTTTGGGTCGGAATTCATGTTCAGATTCGACCTTAAAAAATCCAATATCAACGTTTTCAAAACTTTCAACATTCATAACTTGGTCAAAACTCAACCGATTTCCAAAAGCAATGCCTCTTTGGTCATGATTTGACATTCCTAATAATACTACATTTCACGTTTGATACAAATTTTTGGGTCGGAATTCATGTTCAGATTTGACCTTAAAAAATCGAATATCACTTTTTTCAAAACTTTCAACATCCATAACATGGTCAAAACTCAACCGATTTCCAAAAGCAATGCCTCTTTGGTCATGATTTGACATTCCTAATAATACTACATTTCACGTTTGATACAAATTTTTGGGTCGGAATTCATGTTCAGATTTGACCTTAAAAAATCGAATATCACTTTTTTCAAAACTTTCAACATCCATAACATGGTCAAAACTCAACCGATTTCCAAAAGCAATGCCTCTTTGGTCATGATTTGACATTCCTAATAATACTACATTTCACGTTTGATACAAATTTTTGGGTCGGAATTCATGTTCAGATTTGACCTTAAAAAATCGAATATCAACTTTTTCAAAACTTTCAACATCCATAACTTGGTCAAAACTCAACCGATTTCCAAAAGCAATGCCTCTTTGGTCATGATTTGACATTCCTAATAATACTACATTTCACGTTTGATACAAATTTTTGGGTCCGAATTCATGTTCAGATTCGACCTTAAAAAATCCAATATCAACTTTTTCAAAACTTTCAAGTTCTTATAAATGATTTTCCCAGACTTCAAACTGCCATAACTTTGTCAAATCTGAACCGATTGTCAATCCCGAGGCCATTTTGATCATTATTTGGCATCTAGTTTAATTCTATATCTCAAGTTTCTTAATTTTATGAAAAATTGTTGGCGAAAGCGTTTTAATTATATATAGGATTAATAAAAATGTTAAGCCATGATCAAAACGGCCTCCGGAACGAGCATCGGTTAAGTTTTGGCAAAGTTATGGGTGTTTAAACTATAAAGTCTAAGCAGGGCATTTATATAGCCGCGTTTTTTTCTAAGTGTATGATATACACATGCACTTAATGTACACTGCTTTAAATACTTGAGAATGTTGCTGTACTGCTGATTGTTAATCGCATTTTAAGAAGCAACGCCTAAAATCAATAAACAAACATCAATTTCCAAAGGGTTGCGAAAAAGGGAAACTGGCTCATAAAGTGGCGCCGATGACGCAGCGACTGCGACGGCGACGGCGACAGAGGCAGCGACTGAGGCGGCAGCTTCTGCTTTTGGTGATTCAGAGATTCTGTTGCCCCTAAAAGTGGCGGCGATGCTGATGATTTGGTTGTTTATTTTCGAATGACTGCGTCACTTTGACCGCCGATGGGAGCGCGCCGTTTGACAGCTAATATTCTATATACTATATGCCTATATAGTATCTGTAGCATGATGGCTGACGTACCCAACGGAATGCTCCCAGCAGACAGCAGATATCAACTTTGTGGGGGATCGTTGTCGCGTGTGCGCCGTTTCATGAATATGTTATATGTATATGTATACAAGTACAATATGTGTATACCCCAAGTACATTAAATTCTTGATGATTTCAGTTTCTGCTTTAACACTTGCTCTCACTTTTGGCACACAAAAAGCAAAGAAAATCACGCGGCGAGGCTACAACTTGTGGCTGCCAACGAAATGTGCGCGACTAAAATGCGTTTTTTTTTTTTGCTCGTTCTGAAACGGACTCCGAAATCGCAGCTTCATCATCGGGGCACACACACACACACACACACACACACACACACACACATGTAGATGGGATGACACCAGCGAAGCAACATTTTATGTGTGCCCAAGGTCAAGGAGCGCGTGCAAAAGCCGCTCTCTTGCGTGGGCGGAGAGCAATTGCAGCATCTGCTCACCAATGACAATGGCGCAGTTGGTGAGCGACTGATAGCAACATGTTGCCAGCCACATGTTGCTAACTGAAAGTAACTCTTACAGAAAAGCGCACTAGATTTTAAAGCCAGAAATTTAGTAACCCTTGCATTATATAATAATATATACAACATAATATTAAAGTTATAGTAATATTATATTAACATTACAAGGCATAAATATGCGCTCACATTGTTGACGGCTCTTGTTGCCAAGGCCTGAAGCTCACACGCTCTCCCGCTTGCACACTCTCTTGCTATCTCTTTTGTGAAACACTGCGCAGTCGTCGTACTGAGTTCTCGGCTAAAACTAAAAGTTAAGACATACACATACTGACCTAGTCAACGAATAATCTGAAAACTCTGACAGCGACGACCCTTCATTGAAAATAACCATATAAGGCAAGGGAAGCGTTAAAGGAGCAAAACTGTAAAAACGATATATTCTCAGTCATAAGAAAAAAGCGAAGTCAATAACCCAAGCGATTCCATGTTTCAATGATAACAGTAAGAGGAAACACAAGTTGCTATTTGTATTCTTTATCAACATTGACGTGAATCGAAAAACAATAGTTTTATTGTTACTCAGAGATAGTAAATATGTATGTTCAAAGCTCACATTACCATATCAACTGGGCGTCACTTATGAGGAATATCTGTTCTTTGTATTCATATTACACTGAATGTTATGTATGAAGGCGAAACAAACAAATCAATACAAATATTTTTGTAAATTGTTTGCCAGTCGACAAGCTGACAGCTGATCCCAAGAACAAGACTCAAGGCGTTTATAATTTCCATTCGCTTTAATATCTTTTGTATATGATAGCTACTAGCTACTAGCTACTAGCTACTACTACTTGATAGAATATAACTGTTTTCTTAGCATCTTCAAGAAACTGATTTCTGACTCACCTGATTTCAATGTGTTTTCTCTCTCTGGGAAATGAAGTAGCCCAAGTAGAACTTTTGTTTTCTCAGCAGTTCGTCTTTTATGTAAGTAACATTTTTATTTGTATATTTGTTGATTCTGAAATGAAGCAAAGAATATAGATTTATATAAATTAAAATGGGATTTATAATAGTTAAATATATTAATTATGTTTTTATAGATATGCGATAGTTCTAAATTCTGCAGTGCCTAAAAGTTCCTTAGCATTAAAGAAATGTAAACCCCGAATGCATTACGTAAGACTGAAAGAGAAAGTCGTCTAGTTGCTGTCCTCCCTTGAAGCACCTTCAAAAAGCCAGCCAAGCCCGCATTTAAATTCTTTGCTTCGTATTCACATTTGCATATCCACTGCCCCATCCACATCCACATCCATATCGCATATCATGAGCTCTATTGAAAGCCCGTGCCATTATTTGGCCCTGCGTGTTACTAACTGATTTGCATAGAAATGACCAAGGAAAAAATGTCAATAACTGCTCGTGTAAGGTCACCCACTGAGCTAATCCTTTGGCACTTGCCTGTCAGCAGAATGTGGCTATAAATTGCCAGTTTCAAGACTTGAGTAAGTACCTAAATAATTGCATACTTTATTTAATGAATTCCACATAAAAGACATCATCTCGATGCATTACATTCGTATCTTTTAGTAGATCTTATTGAAATATGATATTTATTTATTTTTTTTACGATTTTCACAATGTCTGACTAGATATATATGCAGTGCCCAAATGATAGCTGACCCGATTTCTACACATTTGAAGAGTGCAACCGACTGCAGTTGGAAATGTTTTAAGATATGCAAATGGCGATCAGCTTTGGTGACCCAATGGAATAGAACGAGTCGAAAACTTTCACTGCCCCCACACACAATATGAAAAGAGTTGGGAGTTTTGGGGGACTTGGCTAGACATGTTGGGGGATATATGTTTACCTAATTGGTTGGTCGGGCCAGCTGAAGATTAATTGCAATACGAACGATTTCTTTCAAAGAAACATAAGTAGATAAACAGAGACGAGCAACAATGGCGAACAATGCTGAAAAGTAAAAGTTTGTTTTAGGCAACCGAACAATGCGTCAAAATGAATTCATGAATAAATTGTTAAGAGTGCCGGTTCAGTTCAAAGCTGGTTTTGAGTTCTAAACAAGTTTGGTATTTTTATTTATTTATTTTTTTGGTTTCATCTGTTTTGTTTTTAAATTGATGTGGCAAAACATTTTTTTTTTTTAATTTATGAATGAGCTTGATTTCTTAAATTAAAACTAATTGAATTTTGTCTTGCTTTAGATTCGTTTTTTCTAAAACAAAAATTTAACAGGATGACAAGTATGCATTTACTTATAAGAAAATGTATATACTATATGCATAAATATTCTTATAGTCTGATTTAATTAAAAATTGTTGGTTAGTTTTATATTTTGGCCCCGATTTGTTGGCTCAGTAATCGAGTGCTTGCCAGCAAAATACATATTTGGAGGGCTGGTAATACGAAACTCCAATGCCATAACCCACAATACCGCTCTAGCTGCATATATACATATATATATATATATATGTATACATGTATGTGTGTGTGGAAAAGTAAAACTGAAAACCACGAGACCACAGCGAGCAAACACACAGGCACAAAAGAGGCAACAAATGTGTCGCCCCTTTGGGTAAAACTTTGGTAAAACTAGACTATTGCCAACAACAACAACAAAAACAACAACAACAAACACACATCTTATATGTGAGCACAAACTTAACAATGTACCATTAAAGTTACTGCTTACTCGCACAAAGCATTTCAACTTATTTTACATGTGGTTATTTAATACATGAGTAAATCTTGCCACATGAGTTTACCTCGAATGAGTTTCTGTAATATGCAAATTGTTTTACAGACACAAGTACCTTGTGAATCCTAATTGAAATTGTAGCATACACATTTTCATCATCAACAAATAATTAGCAACCTTATGATAACAATAATTTACTGATGCTTTTATTTTCTGCTGCCTTGAAATGCTTCTTAAGTCACAACAACATTTATCTAAAATCGCATAAAATTGATTTTAAATCTTTTGCTCAAGTGCTTAATTTCTTTGCCAGAGTAAACATTACTTTGACTATAAACATTTTAAAATCCATATTAATCAAATATTTATACATTTGGATTTCGATGGAGAAGAAAAAATATAAAAAAAAAACATTTGCTTATGCTGACTGTTAGAAAAGGAAGAAAATATTTCAAAATTGGTTCAAGCCCGCGAGGTTTTAGTACTTCAGAAGTGTAACGCTCTATCTGTGATGCTATTCGAATTCCAAGTTGCTTATGACACCGACACCGACTCCGACTTGGACTTGGACTCCGTTTCCGACTACTACGTGATCGCAGCCAGAGGCATAAAATTAACATTTTCTTGTGTATCTGTCTTTCTCTTCTGATATTCATACATAAGTAAAAATAAGACCGAACGAACCCGTCGAACACAATCGGATCGTAGAAGTCAAGAAGCCGCTGCTTGTTGTTGTAGTTGATTTGTTGTCGCTGTTGCATGGCTGGTTGTTGCCTTGCCTTTCCTTCCCTCACACCTCACACCTCACCCCAGCCAAACAGCCTCAACTGAACGGACGCTTCGACAACCTCCGCACAGTTGATTCTACAGCGGGGGTCCCGGGTTCGGCATAAATAGAAAATTGTTCGACTTCGACTTTGAGTTCGACATCGATGAAACAACAGTGACGCGATTCCAGCAATTACAATGCCAAAGATCAGTGCACAGATTCAACATTTTGTAACTGAACTTATTTATGTATAGCAATATATTTCGTATCTATTCGCTTTCCACTTGTGATTCTTGAAACTTGCTTGCTTTAATTGCTGCCTTAATTTATATTCTTTTGATCCGAAACTCTTTGTGTTTATTCGAATGTGAATACAAATAAATATGTACATTTTTTTGGCATATTTAATATGCTCTGATTGTGATAGAAGATATGAAAACATTTAGTCATGCCATTTAAAACTTCTGACAGTGGTTTAAGCATTTTTTCACTATTATAGTATACATACATACAGTATACATATATATTCTTGATCACTATCAATAGCCGAGACGATTTACCCATGTTCGTCTGTTCTTTTGTCTTTTTAAAAAATTCTGTATTTAAATTAAAACCTTTTGCGAAATTGCATTAAGCGCGCAGCTTGCAGCGTGTGTTTGCATGTGTGTGTGTGTGTGTGTGTGCTTCTATGTATGCAATAAATAATTATTTATGAATGTAAGGGCTGGGTTGAGGGTATGTCCTAGTCGGACACTCTCGACTAGAGCACCCTTGCTTGTAAAAATCTTAAATAGTTAAAAATTCAAATTTTAGAAATTATAATTATTCACAATTGAAAATCAACTGTGGAACCAAACGATCATTTTATTACACGTGCATATACGTATATTTAATAGGATTGCATATGTAATCCACATTCGTCAGGGCCAAATTTGTATAAACGCAGTTTATTGCACATAACAAAATACAATTTTTAATGACTCAAATATTTTTCGATTTTTCGACTTTTCGACATTGCAGCTCAGTCGGATAAGTGCGTCAGCGAAATTCAAGGCAAACCAAGGACGGCAAAAATATCAACATGTGCGAAGCCCTTTCACGCCGACGACACAAAGATCACAAAGGTATCCGGAGCACCTGCTCAAGCAATGGAACGCAACAAAAAACAATAAATAAATAACAGAAAACAGAAATTGAAATTGAAAAGGAAAAAACATTGCACAAATAGCAAAACGCTTGAGTGAGTTTTAAGCATGCGACGTTGAATTAAATGCTGATAATCAAATAACTATTCCAAACAATATATGTATATAGTAGTTGTGCAAATATTTACATGTGTATGTGTTCACAGTAGTGCCGGCCACATTAATCAATCAGCAACAAAGCTAATTGTTAAGCTTAATCACTGATCGCAATTAAATCTCAAAGCCAACGAGGCATAAAAGCCGTCAAATGACTTCTGACATTCGAACTGGGCTCACAGACCCAGAAATCCATTCCCTCCCGGAGGTGTGGTCGGATGCTGTCACCGGCTGTGTTTCATTGTCTATAACTGTAATGGGTATTACGTATTCGTAGTTCGTTTTACATATTGCAGTATTTTAGTGGCACCTTTGACATTCTGTTTGTTTGCTTGATTTCTGTCCGCTGGCAAACAAAAAAAACCAAATACTATGCATAATTGCAGTGTCCCAAAAAGTAACGCTAATAAAGCAAAAATTTGTAAAAGAAAGTCATAAAGATGGGCGCAAAACATGGGTAACATTAGCGCTAAATCGCTTTGGCGTCTTACAGACTATAAAAGGTGAAATTATCCGCAATGGAAATGAGTGTAGACTCAGTGGAGACAAAGAGCCGGACACGGAGTACCACATTGATGGGCCTAGGTCTGGGCCTGGGTTGGGATCGGGATCGGGGTCTGGGTCTGGGTCTAGTTTGGCTTGGGTTGGGTTGGGCCTGGTCAGAGATTATCGGGCTAATGCTTTGGCAGAGGAACGCTAAGAAGTTTGACCCAATTATCAACGTCACTTGGCCAGAAGCCAGCAATTTTGGCTATTAACCCAAAACGAATTGAAGACCGAAAGCCAAAATATAAAAGTGGGTCAAATTTCGGTTGGAATCGAAAATCAAATGTACACAAGCAATTGCTGATCATTTTGTTTTTGTTATTTATATTTGCTGTTGAATAAACGATAGTTTTCAAATCTCTTAATTATACAGAGAAAAGCACAGCGAACAAAAAGAACAGTTACGAGCAGAGCTGGTAACGTAACTACATCGCCCACTTCAATGAGGGTACACTGAACAAAATCAAGTTACAAATACGGCTAGTTCGAAATTTATGGAAATTACTTGGCTTTTAAATTTGTACCTTCAATTTGTATATTATATTATTATTGCCAGTTTTTGTCTGTGTACACACACATATATAATTCAGTTAAGGAGGACAGAGAAAGACTGACAGACAGACAGACAGACAGGCAGTACGATGGTCATTTCGTATGCAATGGTCGGCAGAGTTGCCAACCTGTTGGTTCTGAATATACAGTACAGTACAGTAGTAGTAGTAGCTGTCAATTGCAAATGAAATTACAACTTACGTCTTTTACCTTCTTCATATTCCGGCCGTACTCGTTATTTTATTATTTAACATGCACAGCACGTCCAATTGATCCCCCCCTACCATACCCTTGTTGCCATTGTTGTCGTCTCGTCATCAGCTTTTGTCTGACGTTTGTCTTCTGGCTTAGTGTTGCTTTTCTAGCGTGAAGGTCTTTTATACATATATGTAGCTCGTCATCGTACACAATGTCTACATGTATAGTGTAGTGTAGGAACTTACAATTGGTCTACAAAACATGCATGTTGGCTATTAACAATTTTGATATGTATGTCAATGTGGCAATTGATTCGAATTGCGTTTGTAAAGATGAATCAAACTGCTTATTGCAATTCCAATTTGCGTATTTACAACTTTAGCTGATCTAATTGTATAATCTAAGTAGCTTAGCTGTATAATTTGAAGATATAATGAGCTGAGACAAGAAATGTATAACTTTTATCTTATTGGGATATTCAAATTGATCCGCAGATTCGATTATGCTGCTTTAAGTTGCGCTCAATTCGAGCCATGGCTGTTGGCCATGCTTAAAGTAAATGATTAACGAGCGTTATACATACATCAAAAATAGTGTATAAAATAAACATTTTCATTATTTATCTGAGTTGTGATTAACGGTTGCGTTACAATTGGGATTTAGAGCGCGACTGAAGTCGGCCTTATGAGTGCTTCTCATTCGGCCAACTGGCAGCTGTATATACATATATATATATCTGTATATATATATATCTCGCCCTGAAGCTGAGCAACCACCGATCTAAACTCTAAACGAGCACATAAAAGCATCGCGAATGCCTTTCCAATTAGATTTCAATGTTTGAATTTTGCGCCACAGTTTTGAGGAGTGCAGCAAGTCTGCTTTTCGGACTTGGTTGACTTGTTAGCAGCAGCCGTAATTTGGCAGTAAAGAGCGGCTAATAAAAAAGCATGAAAGAAAACTGAAATTTGTATCAAATTTGAAAACTCACTTCAGCATGGCGAATGCCTCAGTCACGCTACCTGCCGCAACAACATCACCCAAAACATAAACACACTTGAGCACATAGTATCTCTATATATATATATATATTTGTAGGTTTCTTTGCTTGTAGCAAAGTCGAAGAATTTTTATAAATAGTATCTACGGCAATCTCTTAGCATATAGTACGAGCACTTTACACAATATTTTTATGGCATTTTTCTTGCTACAACAATCTTTGAGTATATTCACAACGTATTTGGAAATTCGCAAACTTAATTATATACATATATATAATATATGTATCAGTATTTGCATATGGGTGCGTCGGGTCGGTATGGAAATCCACTTTACGTTGACAAACAAGAATTACAACCCTAATGCATGCTGAATGTACACAGTGAGAAAAACACATCAATATCGAACTTGATAGTCTACTAAGAATGAATTTACTAAAGTATTTCAATATTATTTCAAGTCCTATTTCAGAAGTTCTGGATCAAAGTAAGGTATAACATAGAAAATGAGGATTAAACTATTTTAAAATAATTATATTATAATTATAATATTCAAGTAAGGCTTACGAGTTCAATCAAACATAATTTTACTCTGTCATTTTTCTCTCTGTGTAACGACATGTAATATGAGACATTGCACAAAGCAAAGCCTCACACGGAACTGGGAATGCTCGAGGACATGTAATGATCAAGTGTTTTTCTTTCCTTTCCTTTCAAGCGGGAAGTCCTTATGTAAACATATCGGACCCTCAAAGTGCTATTAACTATATCTCACGGATGTACGCATCTGTGATCTGCTGGGGTTTGTCAGAATGCGAATGCGGGCCATCTGTGCAAACAGAGAATAGTGCAACAGCAAACTGAGTAAAAAAAGACACGAACAAAGCTGAATATAAATATACGACAGCAACAGCAATAAAACAAATATACATTTTCCAGTCTTCAGTTTTCAGCTTACAGTGTGGTTAAAAGAACAAAGTGTGTATATGTATTGGTAGCGATTTTGCCAAAACGCTAAAAATACTGATTCGGCATCAGTAAAAGCAAATCTAGATCATTATCTTTGCAGATAATTCTGATTGCAGTTTTGCAATGAATCATGCAAATAATATTTAATAATATTTGAGGCAGGAATAGGAATTATGAATTCGCAGCGAATATATCTAAAAGTATTTGATTTTTTCGTTAGCATAATATTATGAGTAAACTCAATACCTAAACACCAAAAAACTTAAGTGATTTTTTCGGCATATTCAAACAACAAATTTAGTTTTTAGCTATATTATTTAACACTGTCTAGTACAAACACATATGTATGTACCTAATGTGGTTGACATATGTAGGCCAGATGATTAGAGACATGTCAACGGGGAAAATGTGCAAACAGCTAACAAATTATATATAATACTTGACAAATAATGTCAAATAAAGGATTTAAAAAAGTATATAAAACACAGATAACATTTCTTGTTGCTATGATATATTTGTAGCAATATAAATTGCATTGCTGAGCAAAAAATCAAATGCTTGACAAAGTGCAAATATATTTATGTAGAGTATAAGAAAAGAGTATAAAAAATGACAAGAAATGTTCGTTGCAATGACCAAGCGAACCGAAGGGTACTTAAAAACTTGACTCGTATGGGGTCTCATTTCCTGTTTCTTTTGTACTGTTTCTGTTTCTGTTTCAGTTTCTGTTTCAGTTTCTGGCTTCCACACTGCACAGCTTGGAATTTAACTCTTTTTACTCGCTGCTCAGTTCGAATTGCTGTCGGCGACGTCTGTAAATCGATGATGAAGTTTTTGCTATCCCTATGTAAGATTTGCTGTCCAATAATAAGTGGTGGCTAGTTTCTAATTTGCCCAGCAGCCTTTAATGATCTTCGCCGAGAGTGATGCCAATAATAATATATGCACAGCTTATTTTGAAACTTACAAATTTATATACATATATATATATATACATATACCGTTAATGTGTCGCTTGCCTTTTTGGCTGCGGGGCACAAATGTTTTTGTTTATCGACCGATTCGTATCAATCAATTACAAATATCTACTGATCGACCGTTAGCACTTTTTTTTATCATTGATTAACAACACACAACAAAATTGTGCAAAATTTCATTTATGTAGTAATCGACGGGGTCATTACGTCTGAAGCCATATCGCAATATGCATAGTTACAGATAGCAAACGAAAAATACTCTCTCCTCTGAAATTAGTTTTCGGTATTTTTGCAGTTAGGGAAATCGATTTTCAATATTCAAATTTCGGTTACGTATAAAAGACATCTTCAAACCAATTAAATATGCACATACATATATTATGGATGAAAATATATGCAGACAAAGCTGTCATCGTTGTAGATAACGGTTCTTCTTGAAATGTCATAAAAATAACTTAACAAAATGAAAACAAAAGTGTTTTTGAAATTGAATTAATAAAAGTGAATTTTCATTTTCATTTACATTTGTATGATAATTTGTATAATATTTACAAATGTCATGTATTTTAATGACAACATTTCGATTTTAATGAATTTTCAGTTCATTATTTAGTCTTTTTTTAACATTTTGTATATCATTTTGTTACTTTATTGATAACATTTTGATTTACATGTGGCTAATGAATTTATTTATTTTTGCAACAGTTATTAAAAGTATCTATAGGTAATAAATGATTTTTGTAAGTATATGTATTATTTGCATTATTAAATATTTAAAATATTTCTTACTTACCTCAAAAGTAGTTGTTATTCCAGTTAAAAAGGTAAGCGAGCAAATCTCAAATTAATCCGTATTTTAGTTGTTATTGTTGTTGTTGTTGTTACTGATCTGGTTAGAAACTGGGCTTATTTGTTGTTGCTTTAGTCTCTCGTGTTTCGCGTAGGAGATGGAAAACAAAAAGCTGGCGAGACGTGCAGTAATTGTTGGGGTATCCAATGGATAACAACAACAACAGAAGCAAAAACAAAAATCATCACGCGATTAGTTAAAGCCGAGTAAAAGAGAAACAACCAAAAGGGTATCCATCGAATGTTTGTACATACATAGATACATATGTATGTATCTACATATATATAGATACATACGTATACATAGATACATCCAAAGTTGCAGAGGCAGCAAAAAAACCTCCAAACACAAACGAAAATAATGCGAAAAACAACAAAAACAAAGCCAACAACAAAAAGAGACAGACAACAAGAATATGTATCTTAAAACTGGTTTAAGATTTGTTGGGATTGAAGTTGGTAACTTGGATGCTTCTTCTTCTTCTTCTGCTGCTGCTGCTGCTGCTGCTGCTCAGGCAGTTCAGGCACTCACACAGATACACACACATACATAGATACAATTAATCGAGTTTTACATACAAACAGGGAAGTTTGTACTTTCCAATAATACAAGATTGAGATTCTATTCTCTCGTATTTATTTCCCTATATTATTACATATTTAACGAACCGCGAATTTCATTTGCATTCCTCTTTTTCACCACAAAAACAACTGTTGCTTCTGTTTGCTTCACTAGAAACGTGCTCAAATCATATCACAACATGATTTTAAACTAATAGGTGAGAATTTTTATTTTAATGATTTTGAATATATATTTCTTATTACCGGCAACAACAATTTACAATGCAAATTGCCGCTAGTTTAAATTTATAATTACAAATTATAATTCTATAAACTTAAGAGTTGCACTTTGATTGTAAAACAGCAACTTGTTGATTATACTTTGAATTTCATTGTTCAAAGTCGCGACACGGATGTTCCGACGCAAAACAGCCGAACCGACCGCTTTGAAAACAAACTTTACAATAACAACAAAATGACTGTCGGCAATGCAGCAGCGAAACATTTAACAGAGCATGGCGCTGTAGCGCGCTGTTGGTTAACAGTAGCTGTTCAGTTAATAGACTATCGATATACGAGCGATTAATTCTTTCTTTATGTTATCATTATCCGGCCATTGTTTATCCGGTACCGGTAGAAAAACAAGTAGATACCCTGATTGTATATGTTAGCATCCGAAGAGCATACACTCATTATTTTTAGCAACAAATTACCTTATCTGCTTTTTTTTTATCAAGAAACTTTATAATATGTAAACAGAGTTCAGTTCTGCTAACACGAACGGTTTGAGATCACTAGCTAATTTTTCAGCTGTCATTAGTCACTCGCTCTCCATTGCAATGAACACACGTACATTTTCCACGCATGTGCTCAACACCTCCACCGGAAAGGCAGCATCCAACATAAAAGTGACTACTTATCGCCTAGATGAATCCCAGGAATGGAAAGCAATTCGACCATCGTTGACGGATTCAGATGGTCGCTGCCTATTACTGAACCAATCTGACTTTTCCAGCGGAATCTATAAATTGACCTTCCATGTGGGAGCCTATTTTGCTGCTGACAATATAACAACTTTTTATCCTGTTATAGATATTATTGTAGATTGCAATGAGGATCAAAACTATCATGTTCCGCTTTTACTCAGTCCCTATGGCTACAGCACTTATCGTGGGACATAATAGTTGTGAATAATAAAGAAATTATAATAAAGCAAATGTGAGAAGTTAACACCTGTCTACTGGCGGAAAAAGTGCATTACATTTTTAATGCAGCCGAAGTGGCAACTTAAAAACTTACTACAATACTGTTATTTATTTTTCAATATTTGATTAAGTTTGCTCTTTAGTCAATTTATATCTTTTAAACAGCCCTCTTTTTCAAATGCCATTTGAAAATCGATAGCTAACGATTTGTTGTTATCGTTTACATATTTTGGCCACACTTTCGCTTCAAGTGTGTCGGATAACGCGACTGTGGTGTAATTTAGTACCATTTTAGAATTCAACAGCTCGTGCACGTGTTGAACAGCATTTACATTTGTAATTTAAATAATATAACAATGACGGACGCGGAGGAGGGTCCCACGGAGCCAAGCATAGATTTTGTGCCAGCGCTGTGCTTTGTGCCACGTGGTGTCACCAAGGAGCGACCCGAGAAAATCGTGCTAACCCAAGGAGAACTTTCTCGGATAATTGGTGAGGCCAGAAACGAACTGGACGAGGATGTTGATGACGATAACGATGATGATGATGACGAAGATGAGGATAACATGGATGTTGATCGAGAGGAATCCGCTGCTGCTGCTGCTGTTAACCCGACAGATGATGAGTTCAATTTCCACAATTATGAAAATGAAGAAAATTCAACGGTGACAAATATTGCAAATGTTGTGGATGCGGATGAGCAGGTGCCGGATGAGGATGAGGACTCCGAGGCGGAAGATGAGGTCATTAAGCCAACGGACAACCTGGTTTTAGTTGGCCATGTCCAGGACGACGCCGCCAGCATGGAGGTGTGGGTGTTCAATCAGGAGGAGCAGGCTCTCTACACCCACCACGACTTCCTGCTGCCTAGTTTTCCACTCTGCATCGAGTGGATGAACCATGATGCGGGCAGTGATAAGCCCGGAAACATGTGCGCCATTGGCTGCATGGATCCGATCATCACCATCTGGGATCTGGACATACAAGACTCCATGGAGCCGACATTTAAGCTAGGCTCCAAGGGTAATCGCAAGAAGCAAAAGGAACAGTATGGCCACAAGGATGCTGTGCTGGATCTCTCATGGAATCCTCAATTCGAACACATTCTGGCAAGTGGTTCCGTGGATCGAACGCTTATATTGTGGGACATGGACGAGGGACAGCCCCACACTATCATCACCGCTTTTGAGGAGAAGGTGCAGTCCATAGAGTTCCATCCGGAGGAGGCTCAGAGCATACTGACTGGCTGTGCCGATGGCTATGTGCGTCTCTTTGATTGTCGCGATGCGGAGAACGTGAATGCTGCGTTCGTCAAGTGGCAGATCAGCGGCGAGGTGGAGAAGGTCCTGTGGCATCCCACGGAAACCAACTACTTCATCATTGGCACCAACGACGGCAGCCTGCACTATGCGGACAAGCGGCGTCCCAATAATCTGCTGTGGTCCGTCAAGGCGCACAACGAGGAGATCTCCGGCGTGTGCTTCAACAGCCAAATGCCCAATCTGCTCACCTCCACGTCCACCGAGGGTTCCCTCAAGATATGGAACTTCAACACCACCGAGGCGAAGCATGTCTACGAGCACGACTTCAACATGGGTCGACTCCAGTGCATGCGCCAGTGTCCGGAGGATCCCTACACGCTCGCCTTTGGCGGCGAGAAGCCTCCCCGCTGTTCCGTCTTCAACATCAAGAACTTTGAGGCAGTGCGTCGCACATTCGGCATTGCCGATGCCGAATAAGGTCTCCGCACATTCGTTATCCCCATTTTTGTATCTGATTGTCATATTTACCCGATTACCCGACCTAAAATATACAATTATGTACATACATATACAATGTATGTGCATATATAAAATGTAAATATGTATATATTTTTACTCGATTGTGGGGAAAGTACTTTCTTTGATTTCTTTCTGAACAGGAAACTATATTTTCAGAAGTTAGAATTCAAATGGTTAATGAATTAGATAAATCTACTTGATTTTGATAGTTTCCTATGTTGAAAAAAAAGACTTCCAGAAATATTATATCCAATTTATTGTAGTTCCCCCTGAATGTCAATGATTAAATATGTCTGTTTAAATGATACATATATATATTTAGAAATTGCGTTTGGAAAGAAAGTGACGATATTTGCATTTTCGAAACTTATTTTGAATGCCAGAAAGGTCACGATGGGTCAAATCGTAAATTAAAGTTCCATAAACAGTTTATGTTAATAAAAAAAAACAGTCACAAGCTGAAAAGAAATACAAAAACTTAAGAATTGGTTACAAAAAATCCTAATTTCAGCTTGTGACTGCTTTGCTTATATAAAGATATATATATATATATAATAAGATTCCTTATTAGCTCTTGAACAGACCCACGCACATTAAAAGATTGCGGCGCGTGAAATGAAGAGCCACAAAGGGCGAGTTCTTGCTGGGGAATGTGCGCAGCAGGTAAACATCCTCGTCGTTCTCGTCCTGATGATGCGACACCGTTATGTGATTGCTCAGATAATCCTCGGTGAGCCGGTGAAAGTCCCAAAGCGTTAGATTGTTGTCCAATCCGGCGGCGGCGAGTAAGGTGCCATCGCGGCTGAAGGTTATGGTGGATACGGTGCTGGTGTGGCGGAGGAGCGTGGTGACTAGCGATCCATTCGACAGATCCCAGACGATGATGTTGTGATCAACCGAGCCGGAAGCCAAGTAACGACCGCAGGTGGAGAAGGCCAAGGAGTTAACCGTGCCCTTGTGTCCGGTCATGAGGCGGACAGATTGTCCGGTTAGAGCGTCCCAAAGACGCACTGTGCGATCACTGGAGCCGGTGGCCACATAATTCGAGTTGGGATGAAACTGCACGCAATCCACATCGGAGAGGTGGCCAACAAACACACGTAGGGCCTGATTGGAGTCTGTGGCCCACAGCCGGGCAGTTTTGTCGAAGGAGCATGAGACAAAATAGTAACCATGCGGAGCAAAGCGTACATCCCACACGGGATAGACGTGCCCACGGTAGGTGACCACGCAGGACCAGGTGAGCAGTGACCAGAGCCGTATGGTGCTGTCCTCGGAGCAGGAGAGCAGCAGATTCATCTCGGGCGCGAAGGCGCAACGATAGACGGGACCCGTGTGGCCCATAAAGGTGCGCTGCATCTCCCCGCTTCTCTCGTCCAGCATGCGCGCATTTATGTCCGCCGACTCCTTGTCCAGTTCACGCAGCGCATCCGCCTCTTTGAGGGCACGCAGCTTGGCGGGCGTCAGTGACCAGATGCGCACCGTGGAGTCGGCAAATCCGCAGGCCAGCATGGTTGAGTCATCGGAGATCTCGGCACAGGTAACGCCCTGCATTGAATTGAGAACGGTGTAGAAGACGGCGGAAGGCAGCTGATCCTTGTTAAGGGGCAGGCGTTTGCTGGCCTCCCGCAGCGCTTTCAGCTTGAGCAGCTTATCCGCATCCTTCAGCTCCGGCAGCGGTATGCGATCGATGGCTGGTGCATTTGGATCCGATTTAGATTTCTTCGAGAGCAGCGGATCCTTTTTGGGCTTCTTTTTCTTGGGTCGATCGGGTGCATCAGGATCGTCATCCTCCTCCTCAGGCGCCGGTGCTGGCGTGGTCAGTGTCTGGAAGTCCACCTCCTTGAGCAGACCATAATAGACACGGATTTTATTATCCTGCCGCTTGGCATCACCAGTATGTGATCCCGCGGTGGCGACGCACTGCAGCTTGTTCCGGGCCATGCCCTCGTAGGTGTCAAAGTGCAGATACTTGGACACAATATCCGCGACGACCTCTTGCCGCCGATCTTGTATGTGTCGCTTGAATAAGGAGTGCGCATCCCTTGACATGCGACAAACAAACTTGTCCGTCTCCATGGCAGTGACTAGGTCATTCTCCAGCAGCTCCTCTGGCTTGGAAATCAAGAGGAGACTGAACAGCCCCTCGATATAGTAACCATCTAGATCTGATTTGTATTTCTCGATAAATCCACGGGCTTTTTCAATCTGCCCGCTGGCGATAATCTTAAAGTAGATCTGCACCAGGATCGGATAAAGCACCATGGACAGCTCGTGCTTGTAAATATCCAGGGATTCCTCCACAAACGTGCGCAGCTCCTCATACCCCTGCTCATACTGCTGGGCATCAAAGTCGTCGTCTCCAATTAACTTTGCCAACGCCTCCGCCGTGTTTGCCCCCGTTATTGCCTTGGATTCCGACGATTTGGCTACAGGTAGCGTTGGCTTGCGATCATCGCCGTCACCCGCTAGGAGCAGGGCTTTGACATCCTCGTCGCCGATGCCAGCGAGATCGGCACTACTAACATTTGCCTCCTGGCAGAGCAGCTCCTCCGTTCCCTTCAATTGGTATTTCCTGAGCAACTTGAGAAGACAGAGCAGCTCCTTTTTATCCCGCGAATGTGATAGATTCTCATTGGAATTGCCTCCATTTATATTATTTACTTCTAAGCTCATTATTAAACAAAATATGTCTATATTATTAGACTTTGTGTTTGTTTTGGTAATAACGATAACGATATATCTTAGGAAAAATGTGCAGGCATGATACTATCGTTATCGATGAATATAATGCACTTTTAACCGGTGCTTTGGTTGGCTAATATATCGATAGGTTGAAAAGTAAGCTGCGCCATCTATCGGTCGTCACAGTCCGATGGTGCTGCTAAGTTTTGTTGATGTTACTCAGCACTGCAATAATTTACCGAGGAATATTTATAACTCATACATAATATTCACGATTCAAAAAGAATTTAATGGTTTATGGTACGAAGAAAAATAATTTCAATTGCTTTTAAAACTACAACGTGTTGTTCTCATTAGTAGAACGTATTTGAAACATCAAGCAGCTAATTGGTAATGAAGAAAAGAGTAATTGTGAAGAAGGTACGTAACCAAAATAATACTTAAAAGTTCAAATAATTATAGATTTGTAACATTTTGACTGCATTTAGTAGCTTTTTTCAGAATAACTTTGTGCCGTATATGTTGTACCTGTGCTCCTCCAATCCCTAGCATTTAGACTTTGCCTCTGTCCAAAAGTAACCTTTGTCTTTTATGTCTCCGAACCATGAGTGATTTTATTGATGATGATATTCTTGTTGTGGTAGGTTCCTGAAAGCTCATTACTTATATATAGATATATATGCATGCTTATGTTGACTAGATAAATATTATAAAAATAAATAATACAAAGTAATATATAAAGATTCAAATTATTTAATGCCCAATTCAAATTACCCCTTCACAGAAAAAGGTTGCCATCAAGGCATCCAAATCCATTGATAACGGTGCAGCCGGCGATGGCAATGATGAACCCAAATACAGTTACACAGGACGGATGCAGGAGCTGGTTGAGGCGTATAATTCCGTCGCACAGTTGCTGGTGCCGAAGTGGCCCTGGTACTTCTACCCCGGATATGTGATATATGCGCTCTATTGGCGCTATGCCAAATACTACAGGGGCAAATTTCTGCTGACGCCGATGCCGAATCATCTCTATGAATTGCTGATCAAGAATGAGCTGATTAAATCGGAGCATGTGATATTTGCCAGCAGGGATGTCTATAATAACTATGCCGAATCGGATGATGTGAACTTTGTCAATTTGGTGGTGCGGGGTGGTGGTGTTAAGCCCAGCACAGCTACTACCACTAATTCCGATCGATCCTGGGATGCCTCGGAAGTGGTTATTAAGCAAATCTTGCAGGATGTGCCATATACGATAGTAGCTCAGATATTGCCGGTGGATAACTCACAGTGCCAGAGCAATTGTCTCTATGTGATGGTAAGTGCTATATAGTATAGTATATATAAAACTATAGTTAATTAAATGCCTTCTCTAGGAAAACTTGTACGGCAATCTAATGGATCGTTTTGGCAATAGTGGCCATAAAAGAAACAACTGCTGGGTGCAGCTGGAGCACTTTAGCGATGAGCAAACGATACCCACAATTGCAACAAAAGCGCACGTTTATCTGCTGAACAATCCACACGAGCTGCCCGCCGATGTGTCGGAGCTGATCCTGAGCAACTACTTCAATACGCCACGCATGCTACACCGTGGCCACATCTATCGTATTGAAGTGAATGCCCAATTGGTGGGCACCGCAGCCTTTGCGCATTATTACCTGATCTTCGCCTATTTGCGTGAGGTCTTCTTCCGCTGTGTGCATCTGGAGGCGAAGGACAGCGAGTTTGAGCTGCAGGCTGTAGTGGCAAAGAACTTTAGCAAACTGGTGCAGGTGCCACATGTGCACAGTTTCCTTCCACGCCAAGCTCTGGACAGCTGTGCCATTGCTGAACACTATCCAAGTGGTCTAAGGCAGCCCTATCAAATGCTGCGCTCCTCCGTGGATGCATTTTTGCCAAAGAAATCGGCCTGCCTGTCGTCAAAACACATCTTTCCCGTCTTCTTGCTGCAGGGCGAACGCGGCTCCGGCAAGACGAAGCTCATCAATGCCGTGGCGCAAGAGCTGGGCATGCACATCTATGGCGCGGATTGTGCGGAAATTGTCTCCCAGGTGCCCTCGCACACGGAGATGAAACTGAAGGCGGTGTTTGCAAAGAGTCAGGTCAGCGAACCGCTCCTGATCTGCTTCCACAACTTTGAGGTAATTGTAGTTGGTCAAAATAAAAGAACAGTTAATATTTACTCGCTCCACTTTCCAGATATTCGGCATCGATAACGAAGGCAACGAGGATCTACGTTTGCTGTCCGCTTTTCATGTGCAGACTCAGGAACTTTTCACCCGAGATCGCAAGTTTCCGGTTGTTGTTGTCGCCTTGACCAGTGACAAACATCTAAAGCCAATGATTCAAAGCCTTTTCCTGGAGATCATTAGTATTGAATCGCCCAATCAAGCGGAGCGCTTCGAGCTACTCAAATGGATGCACGTGCGTGAATCCTTCAATGATGCCATCTACAATCAGAAGGCACTTGCACTATTGCCGCTCTTCCCACTTCACATGCAATCCCGCTACATGAGCAGACTCTCCCCTAAATGGCGGGAGACGAAGAGTGTGTTGCATGAAGTGGCTGCCAAGTCGCAGGGATTTATGTTGGGTGATCTGCAGCTGCTCTACGATAATGCCGTGCGACTCAAGCGTCGTCAATCAACACATGGACAAAACGATCTCACGCTAGAACACTTTGCCAAAAATTTAAGCGAGATGCAGAGCTCCTTTGCCGACAGCCTGGGTGCTCCAAAGGTGCCCAAAGTATACTGGTCGGATATTGGAGGTCTATACAAGCTGAAGGACGAGATTCAGAGCAGCATCGGACTGCCGCTCAAGCACGTGCATCTAATGGGCAAAAATTTGAGACGCTCCGGCATTTTGCTCTATGGACCACCCGGCACCGGAAAAACTCTGGTCGCCAAGGCGGTGGCCACGGAATGCAATCTGAGCTTCCTATCAGTCCAAGGACCCGAGCTACTCAACATGTATGTGGGCCAGAGCGAGCAGAATGTGCGCGAGGTATTCACACGTGCCCGCTCCGCGGCGCCCTGTGTCCTGTTCCTAGATGAGCTGGACTCCTTGGCGCCAAATCGGGGCGTAGCTGGCGACTCGGGCGGTGTCATGGATCGCGTGGTGTCGCAGCTGCTGGCTGAGATGGATGGCATGAGCAATGGCGATGCCAGCAAACCCATCTTTATACTCGCTGCCACAAATCGTCCGGATCTAATTGATCCCGCCCTGCTGCGACCCGGACGCTTCGATAAGCTCTTCTATGTGGGTCCCTGTTCCACGGCCGATGACAAGGCGGCGGTCTTACGTGCCCAAACGCAGCGGTTTATTCTCGCCGGCGATGTGGACCTAGCACAGATTGCCGACCGCCTCAAGAGCGAGATGAGCGGTGCGGATTTGTACTCGATATGCTCCAATGCATGGCTATCAGCAGTCAGGCGAACCATTACCAAGCATTTGAGTTGCGGCCTATCGGCCAAGGAATTATCTGCTGAAAACATCATCGTTGAGTCGGAAGACTTTGCCACATCCTTTAACAAATTTGTGCCTTCAATCAGCCAAACTGATTTGGAATACTTTAAGAACCTAAAGGAATCATATAGTATTTAATTTGACAGCCACAATTGTTAATAGATTATTTAATTGAATTTTTATTATTAATTGTTGAGTTTGTTATAATTTATTGATAGGTGTTGGCATATCTTTTAATACAATTCATTAAAAAGTTTGTTTGAATAACTAAATAAAACTGAGTTTGTACCTTCTAATCTTGACCGAATTGCTTTTGAAGCTCATAAAACAATTGATCTTTTTGCAAATCATTCACAACATCCAAATAATTTGAATACGCTGACGTTGGTCTTATCAGTGGACCCCTTGTAGACATACTAGTGGGATAGATAGTACTGTCTGACAATTGCCCATTTTGTGACACTTGTGCGCATTTCAATGATCTGTTCTCGACGTAAGTAAATTGTGAGTTTATTCCAAGATTCAGTTATCAGCTGTTGCTTCCAGTCGGTTATCAGGGCGTCTCTTAATAAACATATAACACTTAATCTTATATGAATTAAGATTCAGTCTAGAGAGTGCAGCGAGCATTTGTAGACAACCACTTTTGATTTTCCGTTCAAATTGTTACATAAGTTTCTCAGCGAGATGGAGCTGGTTTGTGTGGAGGACTTTGAGCAAAAGGCAACCAGTCAGCTGGAGAAGAGTGCCTTGGACTATTACAAGAGTGGCGCAGGAGAACAGTTTACATTAAAATTAAACCGCGATGCTTTTAAAAAGTTTGTCATCCAATATACTCCAAAATATGGTTGATTTCTAGCTTCTGATATTTTTGGCCAGATTACGTCTGCGTCCGCGTTGCCTGCGGGATGTCTCCCAGCTGGATATTAGCTGCCAGATTTTTGGCCAGCAGCAAAAGTGGCCATTGGGCATTGCGCCGACTGCGATGCAGAAGATGGCCCATCCGGATGGTGAAATTGGGAATGCGAGAGCCGCAGGCAAAGCGGGTTCCATATTCATTCTGAGCACTCTGTCGACCACATCGCTGGAGGACTTGGCTGCCGGCGCACCAGACACTCACAAGTGGTTTCAGCTGTACATCTACAAGGATCGGTTGGTTGAAGTTCACTAACTTTTGATTGAGTTAAGTAAGTTACGGTAATCTTCATTTGCAGTTCACTTACCGAAAAGCTGGTTCGTCGCGCTGAGAAGTCAAATTTCAAGGCTCTGGTTCTAACCATTGATGCCCCGATCTTTGGACATCGTCGATCCGATGTGCGCAATAAATTCAGTTTGCCATCGCATTTGAGTTTGGCCAACTTTCAGGGCGATCAGGCAACTGGTGTGGTCACCATGGGTGGCTCCGGCATCAATGAGTATGTTGCCAGCCAGTTTGATCCCAGCATCACCTGGAATGACATCAATTGGCTGAAGAAGCTAACCAACCTGCCCATCATTGTCAAGGGCGTTCTAACCGCAGAGGATGCTGTCTTAGCCCGTGAATTCGGCTGTGCCGGTATTATTGTCTCCAATCATGGTGCTCGACAAATTGATACAGTGCCAGCCTCAATTGAGGCACTCCCGGAGGTGGTCAAAGCCGTGGGCAACGATCTGGTTGTCATGCTAGATGGCGGCATTACGCAGGGCAATGATATTTTCAAAGCTTTGGCATTGGGCGCTAAAACGGTTTTCATAGGCCGCCCGGCTGTTTATGGCCTGGCCTACAATGGACAGCGTGGTGTCGAGCAATTGCTGAGTGTATTGAGAAAAGATTTTGAAATAACAATGTCGCTGATTGGGTGTCAAACATTGAAGGACATCCAATCGGGAATGGTCGTACATGAGTCGCTTTATGCTAAAATATAATCTAATACAACTAGGCATAAGGTTCCACTGCAATAAAATTGTTTACCTTTGGCAAAACTGATCCGATCGTGAAACTTGATGCCATTTTCTTCATGGATTGTATTTTTTAACAATATTGCATTTAAATTATAGCCGTAAAAACCGTGCTTTCGGCTCGATAGATTATTGCTTTAATTTATCGATATTGTGCTAGTATCGCAAAACAAAAAATCGTTTATTTAGTATTTAAATATCGATATTGATACACCCACAGCTGCTGAAATTGTCGCAGACTTTTGAAGCTGTTTTTTTTTAGCAAGAAAAGTCGCAATTTATATCCATAAAAATGCAGCGCGAAGAAAAACACTTTGAGATGACGCTGGATGCGGTTGTCCAGCGTCTAGGTGACTTAAAATTGGCAGTGCTTGCGATGATACAGAAACTGGAATTGGAATACATGGACATCAATTGGCCAACTTTCCTCGATAACTTCGCCATTATTTCCAGCCATTTGACCAGTTTAACCAAGATTCTGGCCAAGGAACAGTGTCCACAGCTGCGTAATCGCACAGTCCTCCCACTGCTCGTCTCCATGGATCGCGACGAGAAGCTGGTTAATATTACAGAGGGACGTGTACCCGTTTTCTCCCACGATATTGTTCCGGATTATCTGCGTACCCGGCCGGATCCCATAACGGAGCAGAAGATGCAGCAAAACGAGCAGAAGGCGGCGAATCTGACAAACGATGCAGCCATGAAGCAGGTGACACAGTATAATAAGGTCGTCTCTCATGTGCTGGACATGGTGAGCAAGGCGAGGGAGGAGTGGGAGATTGAATCAAGCTCACGTACGGGCATACAGCAGACAAGCAGCATGGCGGACACACAGCTGCTGGTGGCGGCAGTTGGCATGGGCAAGGGACTGCAATTCAAGGCGTACGGGGCAGGACCCGGACCCGGCATGATGGTGCCGCCATCCATACGGGGTCAAACGCCGCCCATGGGTGGGCCATCTATGAGTCCGGGTAACGTGCAGCAGCTAGGCAAGGCGCCGTCGGCAGTGAAGACTAACATCAAGTCGGCGAATCAAGTGCATCCCTTTTCTCGGTAGCAAAATATAATTTATTTGTTGCGCTTTGCTCTGATTGAATGCAACATGATAACATAATAATATGTAATCTTAGGTACTAGTCGCGGAATGTCGGCTCATAAATATATGTATGTTTGTAATAGCCTGTAGGTCACATAATTTAAAACAAATAAACGTAAAACAAAACAAATGAGTCGGTTAGTTTGAAGTCCTTTTAAGGATCGATCGTTAGTAGTTTATGGCGCAGGCAGCGCATGTTTCTCGCTTATGAGAGTCTCGTGCACCTTAATATCTTGCGGCGTTGAGGTATCAATTAGCTCCAGACTGAGCGCACGTCGCTCATCCTTCAACCTATCTACGCGCCGCACAATCCCAATGAACTTTTGGCCCAACGTCAGCTTGCGAAAGCGCACACAATTCTCCTGCGTCCAATCGATGTCAGTCAGCTTAATGCCTGCACAAATGTAGGGAACAAACTATTAGGCATAGCGTTATGTGAGATATGTCGTTTACAGCTTCAACTGAAGCTCTCTATATGCGATAGAGATTGATTAACGCACCATGGAGCTGTGCTGGAAGCGCCATCATGGGCAGCTCGCGAAACTCGGGCGCTAGCTGCAACAATTGATTGCAGCGCACAACGCCATCGTCGGCAGCGTCCACATAGCGCACATGTATCATTTCATCATAAATCTTGCGAATATTTACGCTGCAAATCGAAAAAACAGAAAGCACAAATTACATTTTATACTTTCGTATAAGGCGTGGAAATGCTCACCGATGATAAACGCCATCGTTGTCAGTTGCAGCATAGGCCTGACCAATGCCCAACTGCGTGGAGTCCACGGTTTGTGCTGTGGGTCCTTTGCAGTGCGCCTGCAAGTCCTTCATCAGACTCTGCAGCTGATTGTAGCACTTGTAGGGTTGCACCTTAACGGGATAATATCAGATTAGCCATGAATGCAGTCTGGGGTTTAACTCTTATACGTACTGCAAAGTGACCGGGATTAACGGAGAGCGCCACGCGCACTTCAAAATAGGCGCCCACCGCTGGAATGGCCTCGTACTCTTTGAGCATGGGCAAGAGGCCTGGAGTGAGCTTTGGTTTGCTGGGTGTGCTTGGAGAAGAGACGATGCCAACTGTTGTTGGGGGATCGCTGCTGCTGCTATGACTGGATACCGTGGAGCTAAAGCTGCTGCGACGTATCAGCTGGCCGCTAGGACTAAAATGCAGGCCGCCGTCGTCAAACGGTTCCAGTCGCGTCGTACTAAAGACAGGGACAAAGGATGTAGGTAATACAGGGGAAGTGGATGTTGTATAGGATGGCAGTTTGGTAGGTTGCAGTTGAAGCACAGATGAAAAACTCGGTTGTTTTTTCTTTGTTTTTGGCAGTACTATAATTATTACATATATTAATGCATGTATTTCTGACTACCATATTTTTGATATATTATTATGTACAGAGATGAATAATGGATACTTAAGAGCTAAGCACTTTTCGTGAGCGGTACGAACGAACGAAGGTTAGCTTACGGGATGCTGTGAGTTGAAGGAGTAGTCGTTAATGTTGAGATAATTTTGTAGCGATAGTTTCATGTCAGTTCCAGTTTATTGAAAGCACTAATTAGAAACTATCATTAAACCAAGAGTAGAGCATAAGTTTTGTACATTTTTTAATGTTTCAGTGCGTGTGCGTGTGTGTGTGTGCGTGTGTAGTGTGTTTGTGTGCAGTTGTTTATATGAGTGATGTGTAGGACTCAAACAGAACATTCTCAGCTTACCTCTGCACCTCATACTCCATCCGAATTGCACTGTTCAAGCACAAATACAAACTATCCTGACCGCGCGCATGAATGGTGACCATTGGCAGTTTATCATTGGAGCCCTCCATTACCTTGAGCTGAAAGATGGAATAAAAGAGGTAAGGTATTAATTTGAGTGCGAGAGCTTGTACACATTTAAGGCGGGTGTACAAGAATTACAAATAAGTTCCAGGCTTTATTATTTACCAGCACGGGGGTTTGTGGTGAGAGTAGTCCACGGAGTCGTCCCACCATCTGGTTATCAATGGGCGGCACATCGTGGAGGCGTACGCGCAATGCTTGAGCCGGATACGAGGCGAGAGCCAAATTGTTGGCCTCCAGGCGATAGATATTGGAAATGTGCGTCTTGCGCAGTCGCCCATCGTCCACGTAATACACATCAAAGACCTCTTCCTCGGGCGTCTTAGGCTTGGCGGTGAGCATGCCACGATGCCATTGCTTAACCCCATCGCCAGACTCGTCGCAGACACAGATGAGCTGATCGTGCAACAGATCCGAATAGCGTACACGATGCTGTTCGCTGCTGTCGCTCATAATTTTGGCAATGCTGCGCTGCACAAATTTGAGATCCTGGTTGGGCAGTTGGACCATCAGATCGCCAACATCGTTGACGTGCGAGACGAACACATGATTGGATTTCTGTTCCAGTTTGAGCATTGGTGCGGGTGTATTGCGTATTATCTGATTGGCTACCAGATCATTGAGGTGTATGTCCTCGGCTGTTGAGGTGTCATAGAAGGTGCCAACGATGCAGGCACGTCGCAGCCTAGGCTCCTCCTCCGACCCCTCCTGCTGCAGCAGCACACCCTGAGCAAGTCCACCAGCATTGTGAAACTGTGACTCACTGGTGATGAGGCGGGTTACAACACTGTGCCCGGCCAGCTCCTTGGTCAGCACAGGCAGCGCATGTGGATGCTCCTCGAATTTGTCCAGCGCATACATGCTGAGGCAGACGGCCTGAGCGGGCAGCGCCAAGAATTGTGAGGGACACAAATAGAGCGTATCATAGCTGAAGAGCACCTCATCGCCAAAGTCCACAAAATGACAGCTGCACTGACGCTGTTCCGTATCCAGCGACATGACACGCACTCGATTCCAATTATCGCTAACCTCGACCAGATAGATCTCCTGCTCGACAGGAGGCTGATGGTGCTGCAGGGGCTGGCGATTCGGCGGATGCGACATGTGTGCATTCAGCTCTTCCGTTAGCTTCTCGAAGGGGGCACTCTGTTCGATTAGACGCGCCCAGACATGGGTGGTGTTGTCGCAATGAGTGATGTACATGCTCCAATCCTGCTGTCCATCTGTCCATGGCAGTTGCAGTTCCGGCATTGCTGTGGGTGCAAAATTCACCAGTGATTTCGGACTCGCAGTCGAACTCACCGTGTTGGCAAATATAATGTGCGTATTTACGCTGCTCTCGACGCGTATTTGGGGTGAAATATTGATCAGTGTCCACCAGTTGTTAGGCACCTGACGCTTCACAGTCGCCTCATACCACTCGGGCAACTTGTGGCTAACAATGCCATGCGGATGATTAGTCAGCTCGTTATAGAGTCCATCGAGAAATTCGTTTTCATTTAGAATAGATAGTTGCTTGCGATTTTCGAGCATCTGCAGACGCTCAACGGCCACCTCGGACGTGCGCTGCTTGGCCGTCACCTCATCCGCATGCTCCTCGGGATAGCTTGTGTAGATGTGCTCCCCAATGCGCACCTTGCAATGCAGCCGTTTGCTCTTGTTCGCACTGTAAAACTCGTAATCTGGCGGGGCATGACCCAAAGCAACACAGTATTGTTTCAAGGAGGAGATCGCATCGTACGCCGGATCAAATTGAAAGTTCGTAATTGAACGCTGAATATTCTGTAGTTGATAAAAGAGTGAAAATAATGAAGTACTATGTTGTTCTCATTTACTCACCGGCATCTGCGGCTGCTGCACATTGAAATTCTGTTGATTGCAGGGCTTAGACGATGCTGTTTTGTTGTTGCTTGCTGCATTCTCTGGCGACTCGGGAGGAGTTATTAGCTTTTCGGTTGCTGTCGCTGTTGGCTCTATTGCCGCCGTTGCCATCTGCTGCTGTTTCAGTCTATAGTTGACGGAGACGCCTCCTCCGCTTCCGGCGTAAGCACCACGCGAACTAGGATACTGTATGCGCGTTTGCGGCTGTCGCTTGTTGGCTGATGTTGTGTCTTGTGTTAAGGGCTGTCTCATCATTGCTGGACGCTGCGGCGCACTGTTGCCCAGTATGGGACGCAGATGCGGCTTCCGGGTGGCGGCACCGCCACCGGTAACAGCTCCAGTTGCGTTTCCATTCATTGTATCTGGTTGGGATGGAGGAAGGGAGCTTGGAGGCGTTGGTCTGTGATTATTGGTTGCTGCTGTTTCCTTCTGTTCTTCTACTTTCTCTGTGTTGTTTTTCTTGCAATCGCTCAGCTCAATGGGTTTTTTTTGGGTGAGCGCTTCGACTTTGGCCTGCTGACGCTGTTGATTCTCTTTATTGGATGAAGGAGGGGAGCTTGGAGGCGTTGGTCTCTGAGTATTAGTTGCTGCTGCTTTCTTCAGTTTTTCTGCTTCCTCTGTGTTGTTTTTCTTGCAATCGCTCAGCTCAATGGGTTTTTTTTGGGTGAGCGCTTCGACTTTGGCCTGCTGCCGCTGTTGATTCTCTTTATTGGATGAAGGAGGGGAGCTTGGAGGCGTTGGTCTGTGAGTATTAGTTGCTGCTGCTTTCTTCAGTTTTTCTGCTCCCTCTGTGTTGTTTTTCTTGCAATCGCTCAGCTCAATAGGTTTTTTTTGGGTGAGCGCTTCGACTTTGGCCTGCTGACGCTGTTGATTCTCTTTATTGGATGAAGGAGGGGAGCTTGGAGGCGTTGGGCTGTGAGTACTAGTTGCTGCTGCTTCCTTCGGGTTCTTTTTTTTTTTCTTGCAAACGCTTAGCTCAATGAGTTTTTTTGGGGTGAGCACCTCGACTTTGGCCTGCTGACACTGTTTGGCCTTTGCCTCAGTTGCTCCCTTTTTGCGCTGCTCTTGTTGTTGCTCCTGCTGTTTAAGCTGTAGCTGCAGTTGTCGGCGATCCTCCTGTAGCTTTGCAATCGTAAGCTCCTGTGCCTGCAGTCCTTGTTTGTGCTGTGCCTGCAGCTCACGGATCTGTTTATCGATGTTCGTCTGCTGCTGCTCCAGTTGCAATTTTTGCTGAACCTGCTCCTTGTGCAACAAAATCTGACGACGCTTGAGCTGCTCCTCGTATTGCTGCTGTTCGCTTTGCTGCTGTCGGAGAAGATCTAGCTGTTGCCTTAGCTCAGCTCGGAAACGCTCCAATTCCAGTTGTTGCCCTGTGTATTTTGATGTCTGCTGCTGTTCGTAGTAAGCGTTGCTCGCAGCAGGTCTATAATTGCTGTTGAAGTTATTGTTGTTGTAACTGGCAACTGGTCGTATATTATGACGCACGGCTACTGCTGCCTGTGGCTTGAGCGGTTTGCTCTTCTGCAAGCGTACCATAGATGCAATGTGCGCTGATTTTGGATTGGGCCTGGCGCTGACAAAAACCTGTAAGCAATAAATAATATGTGAGACAAGTTTAAAACTTTTATTTGAATATTAGTTTGACGAATGGGTATAAAGAGTATAGTAATGATTGCATAAGCACTGATTTAAGTTCGCTATAAAATAAAAATATGTATACAAATGTTTTGGGATTTTTAGTTTTGTCCTTCAGTCTAATTTTAGTAACTAGTAGTTTAATTAACAATTTCTTTAACTATAATTATGTAGACTTTGAATTGATTTTTGAAACCCAATATACCTTAAATTCAGTGAATAAATTGAATCGAATTGAAAGAGTATTGTAAACTATCAATGTATTTATATTAATTTAATCACCACCGACATTTCTTCCACAAGTTTCGGTTATCATAAATTGATGACGGTAGCAGAGAAGCATTTCAAACACTTTAAGAGTGATTCACATAAAGGCTTGGCAGTTGTACCTATATACAGTCCGACATATACTTTATATACGCAAACCGATAATCGCTTATGGACATAGCAAAGAGACGAGCTCTGAACGTGATATGAGACGCACAAATGCAATGATATAATTAGCTCTGCAGTGAAAGCTATCATTAAATAAACAATTAAATATTATTATTTTGTTTCTGCATAACATAAATGGAAACAGTTGCAATCATGAGAGCTCGCCAGCTGATTTTATAATGTGCATATGACCGATATTACTTAGGCAATAGTATGTGACTACAGACTACAGTTGGGATTCCTTAGAAACTTGGAGTTTAGCAATGAAATAAAATATTATTTATCTGTAAATGTATTTGACAATTTTAAATTAGTGATTTTATCTTCCTTCTGTTTTGTAAAGTAAATATTTATTATATCTTGTATAATATTGCGTATATGTTAAATATTTTTCTGGCGATTTGAACTTTTGCATCTGCACAATATCAACTATTTGCATTTAGTATGTAGTAGTATAAATCTGCATTATTGATTTATTAATTCATTCGCTGCTTTTTATAGCAGCCCACAGACAGACCTTAAATATCAGACACCTCCAACCCAGCCACCCATCCCACCCACTGGACACTCGATTGAGTGCAAATCAGGCCAGATGAGCGTGGGAGATGCGAGAATGAGAACGCAAATGCAACTGGCACATTTTGGAACTGGAACAGAGTCAATGCATTCTGATAAGAGCAATAAACAAAAAGAAACAAACCACAAGAGCGACATTTAAAACAATGAGAAGGCACAGCGCATAAATGAATGCATTTAAAAATAAATTATAGCAACAACCGAATGCAAAATTAGAGTGCAATGTGAAGCGTCTTCACCCCGCTTCCTCAGTCTCTGTCCCAGCAACAACAACATTCGTTCACTTTCACCAGGCATGCAAAACGAAACACACAGCCATGAGAGAGAGAGTAAGAAAGAGAGCAACACAGACGGACAGCCAAAAAGTTTAAATTGCCCGTCAATTTTTTCGCTTTTGCACATAAGCATTTATCTTTGTTGGCATATTTTTGTGGTGTGGCTGCATTTATACAGAAATGCCTAATCAGCTAAGACATAGCTGATATATGAGAAGCGTATAGAAAGATTGAAATAATAAACAAGTAACATTGTTTACACTTTGATGAGGCGATGCGGAATACGCGCGACGTTGACACGTTGCCTCTTTGTGGCAAGCCAAGCCCCGTACAACTACAGCAACAACACACACACACACAGCAGAGAGACAACACCACACGCGTTGACGCACCAAAACTTACTGAGCGCCAGTGCGGGCAAGCGCTGCCAAAAGCTCAAAAAAAAAGACCCGCAAAAGCTGTGTATTTCAGAGCGTAACATTGCGAGAGAGCTACTCTCATTCAATAATATAACAATAAGAGTGCAAGTGCGATGGGCGCGCTCTATTGGGATTGGGGGTGGTGTTGGTCGTTCGTCACTCACTTCGTTTCCAATTTTCTGAAATTCAAAAGCACAGCATTGCTCTAGCAATTCCAATGCGCTCCTATAGCCCAGGCTGCGAAATGGAATGGGCGCCTGTTCCACATGCATATAGTCTCGCTCGATAGACCGCAAGCTGACCGGCGGCTTGGTTGATGTTATTAGCGAGCGCACCACAATGATGATCTCCTTGAGACGATCCTGATCCTGCGACATGACGATAAGCTGCAAAGAGAATGTCAAATGTTTGTCAATAATCAGCAATATACACATACATATGTACATATGAATACCAATGCCAATCACGCGATCAAAGGTGATAAACACCCACAACTACAACTATGCGTTCAAAAAATATGAGAAATTAAATGAAATTAGCAACTACAACATTTTTGGCACATAGGAAACGACACAAATAATGACTGCGGAAGAGAGCGAGAGAGAATAAAGAGTTGCAGTGGCGCAGCGTTTTTCAACATAAACAAATGAAATATTCATAAAAAAAATTCCTTAAATCTTGCCATATTAATACTTATTTGCCCATTTCTTTTACTTACATAAAGTAGTGTGTTACAAAAATTATTGTCGGATTCACTAAACTACATATGTTTGAAACGGTACAAAACACATAAACTCCACTTTTGTTTATTTGTGTAAGTATATACATATATACATACGCATGTGTGTATTGCATTTATACATAAACATATATAATGTTTCAATGCCCGCCATATTTAATGTTGCAGAAGTGCCGTTATTGGCTTACGATTATGCGAATCTGCGCTTCGCTACCAAATAACACAAAATTATTTATATTTTTATATACTTACATGATTGTCAACTAATAAAATTGAGCTGTTCACTTTATATATTATTTGATATGCACTTATGCATAAAACGAAATTGGCACACAATTTTCAACGACTACGTAGTGAACACTTGACAGTATATAAATGACTTTAAAGCGTGCCGCTTGAACTACAGATGTAGTATCGATAGGTTTATGTAGTGTCGATTGTATACGTGCTTTGTTTTCGATACCATTGAGATAAGCGATTACTTGTAAGCCTAAAACATCGCAAAGCCATACGATAGGCTGAAGTCAAGGGCGGCAAAATAGTCGATACACCGCTTTATTTAAAATCTTGTATACAAATATATCAATACAAATTAATTAGTTTGGAGCAAAAAGCGGATTATCTGAATGCATTCGATGTCTGGCTTTTTTATAATGTCTCTGCTGCCGTTGCATTTGCTGCTGCGCCTTATTTTCCAGTGCGACTGAAGATTGCATCTCGTTGTTACTCTTTCTTTTATTTCTGCTCACATTTTTCCAGTTGTTAAGTAGCTGGCTATTGTGAGTAAGGGGAGCAGCTGGCTGCTTTTCTTGGGTAATCTCTGGAGTGTCCTTCGCCTGGATATCGTCAAAATTTACAGGATTGGATTTTCCCGCCGGAGATGTTCCGTAACGGGCACGTTTCCGTTTGTTTTGCAGCCAATGCCGACGTTTCTGCTGTTCGCGTTCCGCAAGCGTAAACTCGCGATGCATTTGATACTCCTCCCTCACTTTCTGCTCCAGCCTTTGCTCCTCTCTAAATGCTGCTGCCATATTCGCCTGTGTATTTTCTTCACCCGGCGGTCGATAGCCAAAGTAGAAGCCAAGACTGGGCTTGTTTGGCGATTGTGTTGTCGCTGTGGATATGGATATGGGCTTGTCCAGTCGCTCACGCGTCTTCTCGTTAGGGTCACCGTCAGACGTGCTAACGGCAGAAGCTTGTTCCGTCGTAACCATTGGCGTTGTTGTCTCCGGCGTAACTAAACTCGTTGGCTGTGGAGTTTCCGTTGTCCGTGGCTTACTCGTTGACCCGCCTGGCTGCTTTTTGCCACAGCTCGCTGGCCATCTGTTGAGTATCTCCATTTCCAATAGATTCAGATTCTTGATAATAAGGAGCGCACGTGCCTTCATGCCTTTTGTAATGTGGAGTAAATGTTCAGGGGATACGGTTTTTAGATGCGGTTTCTTAGAACCCGGATTGTCTTGTACCCTGACTTTTTTTGTGGTGGGAACTGTACATGGAAAATCCGTGCTGGGTGATTCCGTTGACATTTTCAGTTTTGCCTTTTTGGATTTGCTTTTCTGCTTGGGTTTCTTGCAGAAGTTAAGTGCCTGGAATAAAATCTTCGTGCCATCTGGTTTTTTTGTGACACCTCGATGCACTGGCACTGCTCCCTCAACCCGAATCCGCTGCAAGTTCATCTTCATCATGCGGTCGAACTCGCGATCGGCGGCTTCATTCTGAAGTTGCTCATATCTGTGCTGTTGCAGCTCCAGCTGGCGGGCAATATCCAGATCTCGATCCCTTGGCTGCTCCTGCTCCTGTTGCTGTGCATGATTCTCATTCAGATCTTTTTGCTGCTCCTGTTGCTGCGGGGGGGCATGATCCTCATTCGGATCCCATTGCTGCTCCTGCTCCTGCGGGCGGGCACGATCCTCATTCAAATCCTTTTGCTGCACCCTGCAGCCAGCATTGTTATTGCAGATGGCATTCTCCTTCTCTTTGGACCTTTGCAATGGCTGGAAGGCATCAGCACTATCATTGTCCTTTTTACCATTCAACGTATTTTTATCCAACTGCTTGAACAAGTTATTCAGTTCATGGTCCATATTCTCCACATTTGGCAGCAATCGTATCTCCGGCCGATGTTTCTTGCCGGAGTCGTGGCGACGAGGAGTCTGGTGTCTTCCATTAGGATGATGCCTTTTTGCACTGCAGGGCTGCGGATGAGCCACGATTATCACAGTTATCATTAGTATAATTCCGACTATATTGTGTCTCAGCTTTGACATTGTTTTCAAAAGCACAACATTTCAAATTCATATACAGATCATACCTGAAAAAGCTACAGACTTAGGATACCTGAAAGTAATCCACAAGCTTTTCCCAGACTTTGAACTGTCATAACTTTGTCAAAACTGAACCGATTTTCAATTCTGAGGGCCTTGTGATCATGGCTTGTCATCCCTAATAGTTCCACATTCAAAGTTGTGAAACATAAAATTATCGAATTTTCGATCAAAAAGTATGACACATATGTGATATGTCCTGGATAGTATAGTAGAAGTAATTAAACCTTAATACCAACAACAACAAATAAAACAATGGATAACCTTCAGAGTAATGTAATATGCATATTGTCCTTTTGCTTCCCATAGTTGCTGGCAATTTAAATGTAGTGTGTAATGTGTAATTTTCTAAATTGCCAAGCACTAATAAATGCAATTAGTAGCTGACCATGTGTCACACATATGGCGGTCGAAGAGGGGGGGAAAAGGGGGAAGGGGGCTTCTTTTGATGACGCAAACATATTGGCCACTGCATTGCTGGTGCAGTTGCTTAGCCAACTTAACGTTCATTGGAAGTGGCACTGGAAGTGGCCTGGAACTGCTAGAGAGACGAGAGACTTGCTGGTGACTCTACTCAGTTACTGTCGCAGCCAGTTTCAGACAGTCGAATTTTCCACATCAGACGCAGCAGAAAGGCACCGAAAGTGTATCAAAAACACAAACAGAATATATATATACATAATTTTGATAAAAGACTATACGTTGAGTGCCTCGTTAAGGACCCACCACAGTCCCGATGTAAACATTCGTTACCGTTTCCGTTACGCGAACCGATTTCCTAACTTTTTAAATGCCACACAAACGCAAAAGGCATAAAAACTAAAGGAATAAGAGTGGTTCATAATATAATATCGGTATAGATTAGTGCTATTGTGCCTTAGAAAACTGTGTTTACTGTGTGCCATGACTGTCCTCAATATGCACACCAAAATAATTATATTGATTTTATTTTTCTATAACGGTTCCTACAATTGGAGTAAAAAGTTGTAAGCCCCAAACGCTTGACCTCCCCCAACTGACGGCGTTCGTCTCTCTGTCTATATCTGTGTCTGTGTGTGTGTATATGTGTGTGTGTTTTATACTGACTGTGTGTGCGTGTGGAACATCGGGTAAGTCTTTCATTACATTTACCTATTATTATCCACAGGGGCACCAGTCCCCATTCACGCCCCCTCTGAGTGGCACTTTGTTTTTTGCTTCTCTTATCGATTTTGTAATTTCGCCATGAAAAGCGCATTGGCAACAACGACCGCCAAGTGCCAAGCCTCAACCCCAACCCCAACCACGACCCTACCCACAACCCCAACCCTAACCATCCGATTGCCCAGCAGGACTCACAACAACACGTAGACAACAAAGAAAGACCCCCCATAAAAAATGAGCAAAAACATCTGAGTTTGTCTACAGTAGCGGACCACAGTAGTGTACACAGCTAGACAAAAGACTTTGGTATTGTTTACAGAAGTCACTTCAACTATTTCTTTGTTTTAAGTTCATAAATATGCTTAAGAAAAAGACGCTTAGAGCTGAACTTTCAACTGATGTTGCAAACCGCGTTAAGATCAATAAAATATTAGGATTTTTTGAAATGAGAAGCAGCCGAAATTACAACTGTTCATTAGACGCCTTGAATCTCATATACCTATATTTTTGTAAAATCTTTAAAATATTTTGGAATGTAGAAATAGAAAAATATGTCTTTCTTTTACTACACTTATGTAACAAGTAAGAGTGAACTAGTCGAGAGTGCCCGACTAGGAGATACCTTACTTTCATTCATAATTATTTATATGCTTTGGTACATAGAACAACACACATACACAAACATCATTTACCTATTTTACCTTGAAATACCCATCTACGACTTCAAACACCCATAACTATGTCAAAACTGAACCGATATTTAATCCCGAAGCCATTTTATGCATGGTTTGGCATCCTTAATAGTTCGGCATTCAAAGTTGAGAATCTAGAAAAATTCGGATTTCTTGTCAAAAATCATGACAACAATAGTGATGTCTGAAGATCCCAAGAAATGGCCTTCCTAGACTTCAAACTGCCATAACTTTGTCAAATCTCAACCGATTGTCAATCCCGAGGCCATTTTGATCATTATTTGGCATCTTGTTTAATTCTACATCTCAAGTTTATTAATTTTTGAAAAAATTAAATTTTGGATTTTTTTTCCGAAAAAAGCATAAGGGGGGACCCTTACACATTTTGATTTTTCAAAAAATAGAATCTTAAAATTTTACGTTTAATTGATTGTGGGTGTCTCAATTAGTATAAAAAACTATACGAAAAGTGATTTTGTGGTAGTTCATTTTTCTGTCAAAATTCACGCCAAAAGTGACAAAAAAATTGGCTTGTTAAGTTCCCAAACACCGAAAAGTTCCTTATAAATGACCTTCCCAGACTTCAAACTGCAATAACTTTGTCAAATCTGAACCGATTGTCAATCCCGAGGCCATTTTGATCATTATTTGACATCTAGTTTAATTCTACATCTAAAGTTTGTCAATTTTTACGAAAAAAAAATTAAGGATTTTTTCCCGAAAAATGCATAAGAGGGATATCGAAAAAAATACAAATTTGTATTGTCCCGCTAATACGAAAACTTATATTTTAAATATGAAGTCTCTTGCTTTTGTAGTCTCTGAGAAACGCGCGTTGATGCAGACGGACAGACGGACATGGCTTAATCGACTATGCTATTGATAGTGATCAAAAATATATATACTTATGGGGTCGGAGATGCTTCCTTATGCCTGTTACATACTTTTGCACAAAACCATTATACCCTTTTTTCCCATTTTTCATGGGATCAGTGTATAAAAACTATTTATTGGAATGCTAGAACAGAAGCGTTCTACTTCTTTCGAGTGACTACTGTAAATACAATAGTAATGCCTAAGATTATCGTAAGATACATAACTAGTTACTTCTCTGATGTATCATGAGTGCTGATAGTCTTATATACATATTCCTAACTAACTTCATTATAAAAGACGCCTGGTTCATCTTAACTGAACGCCACTGTATTGAAATCAATGGACTCTTTGTCGTGCCAAAAGCAAAATATTCCATTACTTCCAGCTGGAAATTCCACAAAGTTCACGCGTCTGCGCTTTGGATCCCGAAGCACGCAATGTTTTGATAGTAAAAACGACAGGACGAAAGACGACACCAAAACTGAAAGCACGCGGTCGAACATTGTTTACAAATGGCCCAACAGCGCCACGTGGCAAGTTTCACGTGGCACAAATCGCGACGGCCATTGGAATAATAACGTGAGTTGCATATGTACATGTTTACTAACGACTGGATATACGAGTGGGCATGGGCATACGACTGGATATTGGAGTATTGTTGTTATGCTTAAGGAAAACTCTCACGCACCGGCCGGCTTCAATCTTTAATCTTCAATATGAGTTTGGGCCTACGCGCCATTGATGACGTCAGTGGTTGTTGTGGCGACATTGAACTACTTATATTAGAAGAAGTTGACGCATATGCATATTGAGAGACCCTCTGGAAGGCTCATATTTTGTGACGTGACGTGACGTGACGTGACGTCAACGACAACTAATCCGATTCCGACTTGTGACTCCCACATAATAATAATAAACTAAAATAAATAACCCTCAAGCCACAATCTTAAATCGAAGCCGTGTCAAATTTTCACGTGGCTTCCGGTTTTTTGGCCAAATCAAATTTATTGCATTCATTAGTTAGTTAGTTAGTTAATTAAATGAATTTATTAGTTTGTGACTTCTTAGTTGGCTTATGCCAAATATGCCCTCAAATGTTGATTTCAATCGTGAATGTCTTATAAATATACACAGTATATACATATATAATAGGTATAGGTATTTGAGCCGCCGACCTTGAGAATGCCAATTGCAATTGTTGTTGCCACAATTGTTGTATACATTCATTTATGTTTAATTTTTAATTGCACACAAACAAAATGTTTGTCTACGTTTTGAAAACATTTTTGCTACGACGCAAAAGCATCTCAACTATATGGCAGCCATATAATAAATATTGCAGATGAAACGAAAGAGCATAAAGAAATGTGGCATGAGTAGAGACAGGCCGATATGTGTTGTTGCAAAATGCGCATTATATAAGGCAAGATCGTAAGGCATTGTTTTCAGTTTGCCATTGGTTAGATAATCGCTAAAAGTAAACCGAAAGCCTGACACATATAATATTTTTCCGCTCTAAACAGTATCATAAAACATACATATACGATAAAGTATGTACATATATACATATATATTTGTATTCAGATAAGTGCTTCCACAATAAGTGTATAACCAAATCAGTAAACAATATTTAAGAAATCACATACAAAATATTATTAATAAGAATGATTCACCATTTGAAGCCAGCTCGAGCACTTTCTTTAACGGGTTAACAATTGTCATTTGTTGTTGTGATTTCTATCAAACGTTTTTTTAAATTTTCCCCAACACACAATTATTTGAAGCTTACAAATTACTCTGTAACCCCCCTCTTTGATCGTCTGCAACACTGTTTCTAAATTACAAAAATAATCTTAATGATTTCCTCTATTTACAGCTACCGGAACTGCTACCGAATCCCATTCCCCGTTTAACGCCCACAAACGGAAGCCTCTTAACCACAACTTTTGTTTACGAAATTAAACTGAAACTGAAAACAATATTAGCACGATTGTGCGTAGCAAAACAAACGTCGCGTTAACACTCGTGTCGTTTCCCCCCGTCCCGCTACTTATTTCGCAGCTTTGTGGAATATTTTACAAGCTTTTTTTTTTGCGTCATAAATTGAATTATTTGCTCGCATACCGTGTGCGAATAAGTAAAACGAAAACAAAAACAAACCAAGCAAAACCAACAGCAACGCAAGCAACAACATCAAAACTGTGCCAACGCCGACGTCGCGTTGCCCTCGCCGATATCAGAGACAATACAATCGCGATCCCATACACCCAACCCTCGAACGGCCAACGGCCAACGGTACTGTATATAAGTACGCTCGTATCAGCGAACAGTGTGCATTCAGCATTCGACTTCGACATCGAAACAAACGCCAGCCAGAAGAGCTCAATTGTCAGTTGTATCTCGCCTCTCGTTGGAAACGGATCAGGCTACGGAAACGAACCGAACGTGCGCGCAAATAGCCAAGTGCAAGTGCATATTTAACGGATATATATATGTAGTACCATATATAAACATCAAGCTGATAAAGTGTTGAACAAAATCCACTTCGATGTCGATTAATTCGCCAATATTGTTAAAAAACTCTGACCTGCATTGAACAGGCAAAAGCGAATACAATCAAATACAAAATAAAATACCATTTTAAAACAAAGAATATCCCATAAAAATTGCTCAGGCAAATAGCAACCAATTAATCAAAAAAAAACAACTACAGAACTCAGTTAACAACGGCAAGCAGCAAAAAGTGGTTTGCTTTTTAGTTAACGTTACGTTTATTTTTTAATTTCTTTGTGTTTCGATAATAAACAACAAAGTACAATCAGTTTGAGAGCAAACTGTCGAAATCGATAAATCTCCAATTTGTCATTTGAGACCCTACAACAAACCGTTAGGTAAAAAGCTCGCGTGTCTAGAACATTCACTAGAATTCCAAACATCGCAAAAAACCAACTACCACAAGAACAGCAATATTGTTTATTGGGCTTAGGCCATTGTATGGGTAAGTTAACTACATAGTATATTTTATCAATTATTTACAATGTATGCATGCATAAATATTCCCGGTATAAGATAATAACGCAATTACAGATTCGCTAGAATACAGAATACAGAATACTTGGGAATCAGATGTAATGTAATGTAAGCTGATAGCAAAGAATACTTGGAAAGGTTTCGCCTTAAAGCTTTGAATACTTTGGATAGTTTTCTTATAAAGTAGTTGGATTCGCCGCAAAAATATAAGATTTCAAGAATCAAATTCTAAGTCTTGATATTAAAAAAAAAAGCCCAAATAACAAGTAATTTTCAATTGAGTATAGACAGTTTGTAGATAATTTATAGGCACTTATAGGCACCTATGGCAACAGGTTGAGCTGAACAATTTTAGATACACCCCAATATTTGTACTTATTTTTAGAACATTCTGTTAGACGCCAAGAAACCTTAGCACAATTGTGATATACATACATACATACACAATTAATTTGTAAGTTACGCAGAAAACACAATGATTCATTTGTAATTGCGCGTAAAATTCGGCGAAAAACTTGAATCATATCTAAGTATTACTAACAAAGCGAATAATTATATGACGCAATTGTTGCTAATCAAAAAATAAATAAGTAAAAATACATATAATAGTCACAGCTGTCTGAAACCTTGGAATGAATTAGATACGTAAGTGCAAGATGACGTTGAACCCGCTTCCAAATGTCGCTTGTGGGTAGCCAGACAAAAGTGGGCGGTGTAGCTACCCTATTGGGGCGGGGCATGAGCTAGACACGTGCCTGCTCCCCCTTTTGACTACGTTTCGTTGCGCTCCCAACACACATGGCACCATCCGGTGCTCCAGCATTTTGTTTCCAAGTGTCGTGTGTTTTATGAACGTGCCAACTAATCAGCTGAGGCCTTAGTTTATCAGCACTTGAGGGTAAACTCATATACATATGTAGATGTATATATATGTATATACATATGTACTGAAAACAGTGTATTTAGAAACCCCGTCGCCTTTCCTGTCGCGCTTGATAAGCGCGTTAGTTATAGTACTTTTTAGGAGCGTAGTAATTGTTTATTAACCTCAGATCATTATGATTGACAAGGGGAAATGCACAAGTTGAACAAACAACAACACAAACAACAACAACAACAACCAGAGCAGACGTCGGCAAAGATCATTATGCAGATTAAGGGCAAGCCATTTACGTAAAATAACACGGCGATTAACCTGAAACTACAGCTAATGACCCTCCGTTGCACCTGGAGTACCTGTTGCCAGCCTGGATCGTCGATAAGGGATAATTGTAGAGAAAATAAGCAGGTTAGAAATTAAAAATCACTGGAAAACAATCAGGTACAAAATTAAAAAGGTCATGTTTAAAAGTAGAAAGAAAACCAGACTAGATAATATTATAGACATTTAAGAGTCTCAGAAAATAAATTGAAAATATGATAATTGCTAAGGTAAGAAAGGCAGAAAACAGAGGCTTTAAATACCAACAATTGTTCTATTTTGACCTACAAAAGAACAATGAAAATCAAGAATTGTATACTCAAGTTCAAGTACAAGAAAAGACGTTGACAATGTCAAGATTTCTTGAACTGAGAATCAAAATAAATAGAGGTCACTTGTAGACATTTACGTACTAAAATGAGTTTCAGAAATTTCTTTAATCAAGAACTTGTTTGATTAGATTCGTAATTAATTGTAGTGAGTATTTTGTACACAATCCAAGGTTTTATTTGCATTTGTGAATGAATCATACTTATTTTAAGAATATTCAAGTGCGAAATAAATGTACTTGAAATCTTGAGAACAAAGGATGTTGTGTACTCCAATAAAGAAATTCTTTTTTTCTCTGACTGTATAATTACTTAATTACATAATTAGTTTTGAGAGTAAACGTTTCTTAATGCAAAATGTTTTGCTTACTTTTTGGTTAAACAGATCAGTCTAAACAATCAACGAAATTTGGAGACGAGCCGGACCTCCTGTTCAACCGAGCGCAGGGCCGGAATAGTCTGCAGAGTCTTGGAGCCGCCGTTGCAGCAATCCAAGCAACTTTGAATCCAAGCGTCAACGGAACGCGACAATTCGCCAACATTCAACTAGAAGCCACAATTAATGACTGTGAAAGTGGCTACGTTCCCACCGTGGGCCGCTGGGGCGCCGAGTGGCCAAGCTGACTCGCCGCAGGATGCGGCCATGGCCAGGACGCAGGAGCAGCGCCGCCCAGCGATGATGACAGCGTTATCAGCGTCGGCGGCACTGCTGCTGGAGGAGGAGCCGCCGGCGGCATTAGCTCCACGGAGCAGCAGCTGGCGGATGCGTTGCGTGGAATGGGATTGACTACGCAGGCCAATGACAACGCCAATGAGCAAGCCGATAAGCCAAGGAGTTGCACCACTCACCGGGCCACGCCCATGCGCACGCCCTCAACATCCAGTGAGGAGGATGACGACGATGTTGAGGAGGAGGAGGAGGAGGAGGAGCTGCCGCAGTGGTCGCCAACCAACCTGACATCAGTGGCAGCCGCATCGGAGCGCTACTCCGACATCATCCAGCTGCTGGCCAGGCAACAAACATCAGCCGCCCAGGATCAGCAGGAGCAACAGGAGCAGCTGCATCGTCCCGCTGCCAACTGGGCCATGGCCGATGGCTACGATCTGAGCGCTTACAATCAGATCAATGGCGTCTGGCCTTTGGGCCATCCGCTGCCTCTACCCGACTGGAGCAGCACCGATGAGCCCGCCAAGGGCATGCTAATCTTTGAGAACGTGTGGCAATATGAGGAGCTGAACGGCATTGTGGAGACGGCCCTGCAGCGCATGCTGGAGGAGACGCACTACAATACGGTCAATCTCTTTGTCGACTTCTATCGCAGCTTCAAGCGCACCCGTCGCTCCGATCTGCGTAGCTTCTTTCAGTTCTACGATGTGCCCATCAACCGACGCCATCACATGTGTGTCTCCCTGGCCTTTGAGATAATCGCGCGACTGGTGCAAATGTTTCCCCAGCTGGGTCAGTATCTCTATGTGGTGTCCTGCGAGGAGCAGGTCGCCGATTGCAATGATTATGTCCAAATGGACGAGGAGTATGGCATGAATTCAGCGGATGCAGGCGTCGAGAAGGAGCACGTGATGGTCGCCATGCGTTTCGCCATTGGCGAGCGTCGTGGTGTCATGATCCTTGATCCTGGCTATCATGTCGGTCGCGCCGTGACTGTCATGAACGATCAGAGCTATCCACACACAGGTAAGATCAACAAACTGACTGAATACCCTTAGATAAACTTTACTAACCTCTCATTCTAATCCAGGCTGGTTCAATCAATCCAAGGAGCCACATCTGCAGCGTGATTACTGCTACAGTTTTAGCCAACACAGCGACAAGTTCGTGGAGTGGAAGGAGCGCGAAATCCGCGGTGATGAGGCCAGCTTCAAGACATCGCTGATCTACATTGCCCAGGAGTACATGACCGCCGTGGATGTGACTGTACGCCGTAATCTGGTGTACAATTTCCGTTCGCTGCTCTCACGCGATGCTAAGGGACGCGTCTATGCCGGACTCTACTTCCCGCTGGTGTCCAATGTGCAGGAGGCGCATCTAACCCTCTTCTATGATGGACCCAATGAGCAGCGCGTGAAAACCAAGCTTATGTTTAGCGCCTTCAAAGTGGGCAAGGGCAAGGTAAGCACTTCAAACTAAAATCTTGAATTGAGCAACGATTTGTAATCTTTCATTCGAATCCTAATTGCAGCAACTGCCGGATTATGTACTGCAGCATCTGGGGAAGCTATCGCCACAGTTAAATATGTCGCAGCAGGATCTGACGGAGCTATGCAAATCGCTGGGTGAAGTGGTCTCCGATCACAACTTTATCGGTCAGGTATTGGCCATTAATGATGATATCAATGTCATGTCCATGGAGAATTGACAGTTAAAGCAGCCTAAGAATGCCGCTGCAACCAGAAAGCCCGTCAAGGACATCAAGGAGCAGAATGACGATGCAGCTGCAACTTAGTCTTGGAGTTGAAAACTTTTCAAAAATACTTTTCCCTTTCCACAACACATAAAAAATGAATAATTTGTTAGAATTTAGGCGCACTTACAAACAAATATTTCAATTAAGTAATATATACCTACGCATAAAGAATATATACACTTATATTAAACCCCACAAACACGAATATACGAACACTTGAGGTTTATGTAAATCCCTTGTATAATTTGTAACAAAATGAAACTCTATGCAAAATGTTAGTACGAGTAATATATATTTAGATTTTGGTTTGTGCTTAGCTTTCATTTCGATTTTCAATTTCTTCTCTACTTATAATAAACAATTTAAACTATACAAACAAATACATAAGTTTATTTAATTCTTTTGTTATATGCACCGTAACATTTTTGTTTAATAAATAAATGCAATGCTAGCTAAAACAATGAGTTTTCTTTCAAAAAAAAAAATGATTGATTTTTAATCAGCTTATAGCTGATTTAATATGTTTAGTATTTTGTAACGATTTCATTTAAATAAGCTGCCTAGTATTTTTCAAATTGAGTAACAGACATTTTGATGCTTTAAGCGCACGGTCACACTGCAAGCCGGCTGCCAATCAGCTGTTTGCCTAAAGTTTCTAATGGCAAAATTGACATTTTGTCAGCTTAACGGCTCGATAAACCGTTTATTTTAATATTTTTGTATGAAATAATAATAAAAGAAGTGTCATTTTTAACTCAATTGAAGTCTCTTCTCACAGGTGAGTTGTTGGCACAGTTTCAAATCATTTGCCGGTCTCAACACCTGTTGCTTACCCTTCAAAAGCAACAACAACCAAAAAAAAAACAACAGCAACAAAATTGAAATCAGGTTCTAAACTGAAAAAACGAAGCGCGCGAAACTTAAACGATTTAGTTGTCTTTTGAATTTCTTGCCGTGCGGTTGTGTTTTGCTTAGAAACCGGTTTTGCCGTTGGCCACTGAATTTAAGTAACGTGACGTGCTGCGTCACAAACGCACACAGAAAACTCGAAATTATTTACCTTTATATTTGTTTTTCAAACTCAAAAACGGTTGTCAAATATTAGCATAGTTAAAAAGTTTCGCCAGCGAAGTGCATAGAAAACGCAACAGCCTCGATTATAAAGTGCATGTGGAGTAAGTATATATATATATAGGTAGTATACATATATAGGCAAGGTCTTGAGCGCAACAATAGAAATAGAAAGTTAACGAAATGCAAGTCAGTTGGCATTTTTTGTTGACGGAAGTCGAAGATGCCGCCGTCGTTGACAACTCAAAAAAGCACAACACGAGAGTCACACACTCACACACACACACACAAATATATATATACATATGTGTATGTACATATGTAACTGATTGGTAGCCCTCTTCGCACCACTGTGTGGGCTACCATTAGTTAGTTTTTTTTTCTTTTTTTCTTCCATATGTTTGTCTTTTCTACGCTTTGTTGGCCAACATTCTTTTTGCCTTTTTTATTTTTATTTTTCTTTGACTTTGGCTCTTCAACTTTCATTCCCTTTGCTTGGCTCTTTTTTCGTTAATTTGCATTTTATGTGTCGCTTGTCGTTGTTGCTTTTTAGAAACCCACTTGTGTTAACTGGGCCATAATTCCAGTACCATAGCTTTTTATTTTATAAACGCGTTGATTATCATTTTAAATTGCAGGGCCGCAACAAAGTCACAGATGAGCAGCTTAATTGATAGCCAAAGTGCAGTCAGTATGCATAATATTATTACTTATTTTTAATAAGACACCCTACAGAGGGAGTGAATAGAGAGGGACAAAGAGTGAGTGAGAGAGATGATGAATTGTTGCTGACTCAGGTCAGGTGTCGTGCAAAAAGTTTAGCTGAGTGGCGCAATGCGAATAAGTTTACTTAGTGGTAGTATATATGTAGTTAATATCCATATATGCATATGAATATGCATATAATATAATACGATATTTAATATTCGAATTTTCAAGCTTATGGAAACGCTAATCAGTGTCGCCTCGTCGATCTTTGCACCCTAAGTAAAATACACTCGATGACGGTTTCGCCTTATCTACTCCACAGTTGAAGCAAACACTAAAGCAAACATTCATTCACATTCAACATGCTGATCTGGCTGATATTCTTTGGTATTGTGCTATGTGGCTTTATGTGCAGCAAGACGACCAAGGGAATACCCAAAACCTGGTTCGAATGGAAGACAGAGTTCCGTTATCAATACTTGGGCATTTTGGGACTTTTACATGATGCGCAATACGCGTCGAGGGATCGAGTCGGTAAGTAACAGCTACCTAAGCAATTATCATAATACATAATACATATTAAACTATAATTACCTCAAATTATCATCGTGTTTATCTCTATTTTGAAATCAGCACTTCACAAACAGCCGGATCGCATTGCTGTCATTACGGGCGGTAATCGCGGCATTGGACTGAGAATTGTGGAGAAATTGCTGGCGTGCGACATGACTGTTATAATGGGTGAGTATCCAGTTTCCAAAGTTGACCAATTGTACTATGATAATAGTATTGCACTAACCTACAATCTATAAATCAGCGCAGTCCATTTGTTATTCTACTAACACTTTTCTCAACTTCACGTTACCACGAAAAAAAAAACAAATTTTATTCACACGCGTGCATTGCCTGAATAATGAGATCACACAAAACAGATTTTACCTCTTTTTTTAATTTTTCTACAATATACACACACACACAACTTAAACACCCACACTTAAAGTCCACATACACGCAACATGTGGCTGGAGCTGTGCAGCAGCAATGTTGCCAGCCACAAGGCAGATACAAAACTATGAGCATGAAAACCATTGCATACTTTTCAGCTGCTGATAAAAAGAGAAGATAAGATAATTCATAGCATACTTTTTACGCGGCGGCAAAAGCGTGTGTAAAAAAAAATTAAATAAAAAAAAAACATCTTTTAAAATCCGAAATTCAAAAATTGGCCATTATCGAAAAAACCGTTTCAAAATTTGTAAAATGTTTTTTCGGATATTAAAAGATTTTTTTTTATTACATTTCTTTTTTCACACGCTTTTTCGGGATTGCCAGCTGTCGAGCCGGGTTGTCGAGCAAAAGTGGCAGCATTCGACTGAAAGAAAGTAGAGTAGAGTAAAGGAGTAAAAATTCATTTGAAATGCTTCCACTTTTTACAGGCGTTCGGGATCCGCGCAGTGCCGAAACCGCAGTTGGTGGCATTGTCGATTTGAGTCAGACGAACGGCAAACTTATTTGCGAGACTCTGGATGTAGGGGATCTGAAGTCGGTGCGTGCCTTTGCGCAGCGCATCTCGGAGAAATATGCAAAGATTGATTTGCTGCTGAACAATGCCGGTATTATGTTTGCCCCATTTAAACAGACTGCCGATGGCTACGAATCGCATTTTGCCATCAACTATTTGGGCCACTTTATGCTGACACATCTGCTGCTGCCCAAGCTGCGGGCGGGCGGACGGGAGGGCAGAAATGCACGGATTGTGAATGTGAGCTCCTGTGTGAATCTGATTGGTCGCATCAACTACAAGGACATCAATGGACTGTGAGTAATAACTAATTAAATCGCTTAACTATTCACTCATTCCTGTTTCCATTGACAGCGTCAACTATTATCCTGGCACGGCGTACAGTCAGTCGAAACTGGCACAGATCCTGTCCACACGTCATCTGCAGACACTGCTGGATGCGGAGAAGTCGCATGTGCAGGCGAATGTGGTGCATCCGGGCATTGTGGACACGGATCTGTTTGAGCACTCGGCGACCACATCTGTGCCATTCTTCAAGAAGATGTTCTTCAAGACACCGGAGCGTGGCTCCCGTACAGTGGTCTTTGCGGCCATTGATCCATCGATTGAGGGACAGGGTGGCACATATCTCAGCAATGGCGGCAAGGGTCCAGTCAACTCGGATGCCAAGAATCCGGAGAAGTGCGAACAGCTGTTCAAGTTCTCCTGCGATCTGCTCAAGATCAAGCAATACGGAAATGGCGAATACACTCTTTAATAATTGTCAATTTATCATGGATTGATTCTACACTAACATTCCCTCAAAACTGGTGCAACGTATTTCTGTTTAATATGCAATTCTTAATTAGTTTACTTATATTAAAAAATAACATAATTAATTGACTTGTATAAATATTTTGATTTGATGCAAACTTGGCCTAATCCGACTAAAGCCGGCTAACAACGGATAACAAATATATTTATAACAAATATGCCTTAAATTCGAGCTCGAATGCCTGTAGACTAATCCCACAGATTGCTCAGAATTTTATATATATATATATACATATATCTTAAGAGCTTGTGCGATATTTTAATTAACTTGTCTGCGCTGATTGCCATCAGCAGCAGCAGCAGCAGCACCGAAAAGTTGCAATTAAAAAAAGTGCAGCGCAAAATGCACTACGATATTTATGGCGGCAGCTTGAAAGCTGTTGCAACAACAACAACAACAACAGCAACAACAGCAACTGCAACATCATCAACAACGATTATATGTCAAATTTACAAAAGCAAACAATTTAATTTGTGTTGCTCCTCCTCAAACAATGAGCGATTAACATTCAACATTTATGCGGAATTTTAATCGACTCGAGTGGCATGCAACCCAGCTAGGTGGGCAGATGGGTGGATCAAACAACAAGCAACAACTGCAACAACGACAACTGCAACAACTTCAGTTAGCTGTCACTTGATCAGCTGAACTTCAAAGCTGCCACAGTCTTCTATCCCTATATATACACATATACTGATTGCAGATACAAACATAAGTATCAATGTCGAATTTCGAATTTCGAATGTCGAATGTCGAATGTGTGAAGCTGCCGTTTGTATAATACTATATTTATATACCCTGAACCCATTCAAAATGGGAAAAGGGTATCATGAAGGAAGCATTTCCGATCCCATAAAGTATATATCATATATATCTTATATATATATCGTATATACTCATTTTAAGTGAAAATATCATGTATGACCTTCGGAATTGGTATACCCACTTATTTATATGCCATCTCTATGTCCTACAAATTTCATAACGATCGGACAATAAACCAAGAAGTTATTCAATGTAACAAAGTATGGGGTCAATGGAAGAAGAAGAATCACTTGTGTTTGTATGTGTGTGTGTATGAATATGTATGAATACAGATAAATAATTCTAAAGGAATGAAGGGGCTAAGTTGAGGGTATATCCTAGTCGGGCACTCTTACTTTTTTTTATTTATTTATTTGATCAGCTTCGTGGGCGCAGTCATCAATCAAAGCACACATGAATGAATCGAGAGACTCCCAGGCCCCAGGCCTGTCTGTCAGCGGGCTCCAAATGAAGTCATCTTCCAACTAAGGCTTTAAGTTGTGGACTCTGTGCGTGTTTAGCGGACATTAAGAGTGTTGATTGGATTTGGGTCTGGGATTGGGATTGGGCCGCTGCTGATGAAACCGGTTTACTGGACAGCTCAAGCAGAGCATGAAAATTGTGGTTATTTAATCATGGCCAATCAGCAACTAAATATTATTAAAGTAGTGTAAATTGATGTTTGATCAGATTAATTCTTTGGAAAAGAGAGAGAAGAGAGCAAGAGACAGAGACAGAGAGACTGTAGATTTAAGAGTGATTATAATATATCGCTATTATAGTTACAGTAATTGAAATATTTCAAAGATTTATGGGCGTGACTGGGGTTTTCTTCACACCTCCTGGATTTGAGTTTAGTATGTGAAAATTCGTTGATGCATATATCCGCTGGTAATTGTTAATTCATGTGGCAATCCCGCAGTAATTTTTTCATGATGTTCCTAGACAAGAGTGTGCCATTAATTCTCCAGAGTTTCTACATAGCTACCACAAGCTGCCCATCTGCTTGACCATCTAGCTGCGGTTACGGTTTAATGTGCTTTTTATTTAAATTTGGCTCGAAAAACAATTTTTGTTGCATTTAACTGGCGGCAAATTCTTTGCAACAATTTGCTGCTCCAATTAAAGCCTCCAGCAGCAGCGGCAGCAACAACCGCAACAACAGCAACATCTTCTTTCTAGCCAAGCGCATCCATCCACATTAATCATGTGCCGAGATTTATGGCGACTCTGCGCCCACGACGCACGTGTTCATTCCATTTGCTCCGCACAGCGAATGTGGGCGAATCCGCCTCCCCAAAATACAAAACAACGCCTCCTCCTTCTCCGTCTCCTCCTCCGCCGCCTGGCCCATTGTTGCTGGCAGCTTGTTAACAGTTAGCTGACGATTAGAAGCGTGTAGAAATTACATTTATTTGGCAACCAAAGTTACCGAGTGCTTAATTGAACAGGAATTTGTAGCTAGTGGGTGTACTTTAGACGGGTCTTTGTGCTGTTTTGCTTTGTACCTATATTGATGAGTTTATAAGCAGTAAAAACTGCTCATACGTTTATTTATTTATACCCTATGCTAAAAATTTGCACATCTGTTTTATAAACCGGTTGGCTTCACAAGATATTAATAGAGAACTCAGCCGTTTAAAAGCTATCAAAATTGAGCAATTATATATATTATAGCCATAGAAACATAGAAACAAAATGTTGAAATAATTCATTTAATAATTAAATATATATGGTTAGCAAGGGTATATATTATTCGAGTTAGCCAAAGATAGCGGTACTGACTGGTTCAGCTACCAAGATGCATTAGTTTTATAGCTTTCTCAGTTCACAGTTCCGTTTTGAAAGCCAGGTGTCAAAAGGCACATGGTCAACAAGGTATGGGTGCAAGAAATCAGAAATGTTTATGGCTGTTAACAAGCCAGACACATGTTGCACATGCAGCTTGCCGCAGTGGCTATGGCGCCCAAAACTTGACAAGATGCGACCACTTGTTGCATTGCTTTTGAGAGTGCCGAGTGTTTTAATTGCAGCTCGCATCCGCTTCAAGAGACATCCGCAACAACTTCTGAGTGTGCATTACAAGTGACCAAGACTCGTATCTGCCAGATAGTTGATAGTTGTGTATGTGTGTGTGTGTGTGTGTGTGTGTGTGTGTTTATTTGATTTACGCGCAGCCATTAGCCAAAAGTAGTCGCTGCTGCTGCTGCGGCTGCCTGCCTGTCGCAAATGTCAAAAGGTTAATTGGATTGTGGCAGCAACTGCCGTTATTGGAAGCTGCAAGCTGCAAGCTGCTAACTGCACAGATAAGCAGACAGCCGCAAAGAATTTATCAGTCAACATGCAGCTCAGCGTTAGGAGGACACTTCACATATGGAATGTGAATGGGTTAACTTAAACTAATTAAATTATATTGAATTCGATAAAAACTCTTCTTCTTCTTGTTTTGTTTTTTCCTAAGCTAATAAAGTGGCTACTTGTTAAGTACTTCAACAATTTCCTTGTTGAAAATTGCATTTCTCGTTACGCATACGCCGCATTGTCCCATTAGCAAATATTAAACGAGACTCACATTCAATTTGCATAAATTATGATACTTAATTAATTTTGCAGTCAATTAATCAAACACTTGGACTTGGCTTATTGTTTTTGGGCTCTAGCTATATATATATATATATATATATATATATACCAATTTGCATATTGACGCCTCAGCGCCTGGGATCCCTTGAAGTGCTCTTTGGGTATATTTATATTTTTGGAGGCCCAGCGGCGACTTGTAAAAGAAATCCAAACACGGCCAACAAATTCGCATAATTTTTGTTGCCTTTGGCCATTGTACTATTTGTGGTTGTTGTTGTTGTGGTTGCTGCTGCTGCTTTGATGTGGTATCTGCCCCATTTTACGCTCGATTATCGCGCACAAAGGCCGTACAGGTAAAAAAAAAATACAAAAAATATAGATAATAAAAAAGGCTGCGAAGTTCAAAATCGTCGACTATAATGACCATAGAAATTTCTCATCCAAGCCATTGAGCTTGTCAAAAAGTGCTTCGATGTAATTAATCGTAAGTATTTACACACTGCTATTTTTATGATTGCTGCTTGTGTGTGGAGTCCATTTCAAGTGGTTTCTGCAACGGTTGCGTGATTTTGGCAGCGCCAGCCCCAAAAGTAAAAGTGTCGACTCGAAGGTGAGACATATGTATGGATGGATGGATAACCCTAGGGCCCAGCTTCAGTTGACAGCTGTCTGGTTGCAAGGCACTGACTGCATTGATGCCAAATGAGCAGAGCAACTGCAGTGGCAATCGATTCGACAACTGTCGATGGGAAGCAACTTCAATAATCATTACTCATTTGTTTATTGCATAAATCAGCAAACAAATCGATAGACAGACATAATCAACTCAGAAAGCTATCCAACGACCTTGCGGTACTGACACACAAACACACAAACACCGAAACTGTATCAAGTAGCAGGAAATTGGTTGACGACTGCATACAGATACACACACTCACACACACACACACATACTCGTAAAAGTGAATGTTTATGATACTTCAGTTGCGAGTCATTGTGGCAACAAATTCCCAAAAAACATCAGCGTCTGGCAGATGGCCCCGATTACGCAGCCCCCAAGTACTCCAACCAACTGGGAGAGCATCGAAAATAAAACCAAATCGAACATCAAAAACAAAAACCAAAAATTGAATACAGTAAACCGAAACTATGTTAGAAAGTCAACGACTGACGGATGTCATAAATAGAGTCGAGACTGGGAGACTGGAAGACTCAAAGACTGAAAGACTCGAATACCCTTTTGCACACCCACAACAACAAACATAATACAGTTGTGGGCCTCGAGTGATTTAGATACTTTAATGATGTGTAATTAAGTAACTGCGTGTTATGTAATGTACAGTTTTATGCATAGCCACCAATTGTGTGTTGCTGTCGGTAATTGTTGTTATTGATGCGATTCAACTGATTGAAATGTCAACAGTGGAATTAACTGACATACCCAGATGCTAAATGCTATTGTAATTGGACGTCTCTCTTAATTACAAATCAGTTGAAAGCAAATATGTGTAATAAAAGAAGACTTGCCCGACTTTTGTCCGAGTACCACTCCTTCTCTAAGTTCCAGCATAAAATTTAATCTAATAATTATGAGTTAAATATATAAAGTTGTAGATCTGGTTACGTGGTAACTTTTTTATATTATATAGAAATATATAAAACTAAGAGCATGATAAGCATATTTTAGAATAATATAGAATACTAGCTATTGTAACTAGGAATTTGATAAGTAGCGGGACAAGTTGAGATTTGTAGTTAGACAGTCAGTCAGTCAGACAGTCGGACAGACAGCACACACACCCAGCACTTTGTTAGCTGATTTTGCCGCATCATGGCCACAATTATGGCTATGTGGCAATGGCAGAGAATTGTCTTCTAATGGTGCTGATTTTAGTACAGATGCTGCTGCTGCTGTTGTAAGTTGTGAGGTGCCATTGTTGCAATCGATGTATTTTAGGGGGGGTTGCCAATTAAACTGCTATTTAGTGGCGAATATTAACCGAGATCGTAAGATCGCTCTAATCTTATTTATGCTCATTGAGCTTGGCGGCTTTTATTGTCAGTTTGATGCGGCAACAGGTGGAGGAAACTTAAAGCTGCCACTTGTAGCACAGTTGTGAAAGAATGCGCCGCAACTAAGTCGCAAAAGGTTTTTCGCAATCACGAGTCTAGCCGAAAAACTATATACATATGTAGATGTAGTATATATCTATGCTTAGACATACATACATATTTTAATGCGCTCATCATTACGAAAATTCTGCAAACTCAAACTGGAAACTCGAAAAGTTTTTCAACCAAAAATCATATGTCAAACACTTGAATGAAACTTTGCAGCAACCCCATTTGACGTCGCATCCCGCCCCCCAATAAAACAAAAATCAACTCAGTCCAAAAGCCATCAACACATTCACTCAGCTTAATGCGATGGATGTGAGGCTTCCCAAGCTTCCTCCTCCTCAACTACTCGGAGTCATAATTAATCTGCTTCGGCGTTTTTTTTTGCGTGTTGCAGCAATTTAAAGTGGAGTCTTCCCCCCCCCCCTCCCCAGCCCCAACCACCCTCCAACTTTTGATTACTAGTCGAAACTCGAAGACAAAGCCGTTGCTGCAGTCAATGTTGCTTATATTTTGATAGATACTTTCAAATGGCTGAGTCGTAGTAGTTTTTTTTTTTGGTGGCATACCACTTGAGCGGCGCCCCACAACAGCAAAATAGACGCCACAAATTTGGGTTACATTTGGCATCTTATAGATGCCAACCAACACTTGGACATCGTATTTGGCACTGTTGCGGCGGGAGGAGTTGCAGGGAGGCGGAACGGAGGCCAGCTGGAGGAGCAGCTGCTATCCAAGAACAAGAACTGTGTTCGTAATTCAATCGCAAAATGCGCATTTTTCGCTCCGACAGACAGACAATCAAAACAATGTTAAATATTGTTTAACATTCGCACACAGTAGCTAACAAGTTTAGGGTTTCAAGTTGAGAGTTACAGGGTCATTCGAGTCGTTGAGTTGGCCATTAACTAGCAAAACATGTTGATTAAATGCCCCGCTTTGATGCAGTTTCACATCACACCACAGTGACCTTCAAATCGAACCTGAACCTCGCACTAGAACTTACTTACTACAGTAGCAACCTTTTCAGCCTGTATATATATTATTCTAAAATCGCATACTGTGAATTTAGGATTAATAAAACGATCGGTTCAGTTTTGGCCAAGTAATGTCAATTTCAAGTCTAGGAATGCCATTTCTTGGCTCTTGGAATCTTTAGACACCACTATTGGTGTCATGATTTTTGACAAGAAATCCGAATTTTAGTAGTTTCTTAACTTTGAATATAGAACTATGCATAAAATGGCCTCGGGATTAAAGATCGGTTCAGTTTTGACATAGTTATGCCAGTTTGAAGTCTTCGTCGTCCTTTCTTAAAAATGTATGAGAGAGTATCCAAACTCGACCCCAAACAAAAAGCATCGTTTTCTTTTTTAAATGCCTACTTTGGATCAGTGCAAACAAATTTGAAAGTATTAATACAAATAATATAATATTATCAAAATGAAATTGTTACATTAGTTTATGGCGATCGTTAAGATTATGTATATGAAATTCTTGAGCTAAAGCTACAGCTGTATAATTTTACAATGGCCAAGCTAGCTGCCTGGGGCAAGAAAGCCCCACGATCGTAAATCATGTAAATCGACTAATACGCTCATATATAATTATTCGTAAAAATATTACATTCTAAAAACAGTATAACAATAAAACACAGTTTAGTGTCACATAAAAATAAAACTTCAGCCTCCAAGCGCAACCCACAGAGCCAGCAAGCAACCCACCTTGCAACTGCCGCATCGCTGCATCACGTTGCTGCAACAGCAACAACAACAACAGCAACAGCAACAGAAACGTTGCCATCAAATTGTAACAATTTTTCACCTGTCGTCTAAGCTCAGAGCCTGAGCAGCACATGATTATTATTACATCAGAAGAAACAACATAAATTTCGGCTTGCGAATCGTGATGCGACTAAAGACAACAACAACAACAACAACAACTGTGCGTTACAACATACTTGTTCCCAAATCCTAAATCCCAACTGTGCAAACCCATCGCCCACAATCCATAACGAACCACTTTCCGAGACATCTTCAAGGAAGCTTCAGTCAGCCAGCATGCGTTTGATTTATGCCACCAAAATCGATCCCGTTATGTGTAAAGTTATTATAGAAATCGAAAATAAAATATATGGGTACTTCAAGTTGGAAATGACTACACTCTGCGGGTGGCCGGGCATTTGAGTTGTAAAATGCACATTAACAGATACAACACCTAAATAGTAAGTAGTAATATTTTGGCAATGTAAATGTATCTGATTTCAAGGTTAACAGCAACTGTAAACCGTTATCGCGAATTGCAACAGCAAGAGCAACTGAAATGAAATGAAATGGAATTAGAGCCACAACTAATCGGTTTAAAGTATCTGAAAGATACATTTGGCCGTGCCTCGCCAATGAGTTGGCGCTTGACTTTTAAGGCCAAACAATTAATTTTGTGCAACAATTGTTATGCTGCCAATCATGATGATGATGATGATGATGATGATGATGATGATGAGGGCGAACGATCTCCAACGGTGCTCAAAATTCGATTTGAATTCGATTGATGTTATTGCTCCACAAAAAGAAAAGCAAGTGCCAAAAACCAGCAGCAAGGTTTATACACAGAAAGAAATCAAGAATCAGACAGCTGGTAATGAAAAATTAAGAATATTAACAATTATATTTCTCTCACGTTGTATTTATAGAAATGTTGATGGTTTTTTCTAAACAAAAATATTTATTCAATTAAAGAAAGCATTTATCTAATAATGCGATAAGTTATCTGCAATATCATCTTGATCCATTGATAGCAATTATTATAAAATTCACAACAGCATTATCTGCATATATAATTATCGTGTAAACACCTTTCGATCTCATAATGCCCCCATTGTTATTAATATATAGTTTTTTTTTGGTCTTAAGCATGTCTAAAGCGAAAACAGTTGGACTTTCAATATTTGCTAGCTCATTATTGTGATGTATGATGTATGATGTATGGTAGATTGTATATTGTATGGGTTGAAAAGTAACTGCATGGATGGATGATGGAAGGATATGCCTTGACATTTGCTACCAGCCAGCTGATAATGATTGATCGACACTTGTCTGCCGCTGCAAATTGCTTTCGTGATAATGGCAACCTCGCCAAGCTACCCAAACCAAGCCAAGTGACTGGTGGACTGGTGGACTGGGGGATTGTGTTGCTCCACAAGCTGAAGATTATCGTCATCATATGCAAATGAAGCGAAACTTGAGTTTTGCAGGCGCTCTCTTAATGCGCATAGCGAGACGTGTTCTATTAGGTAAAAGTCGGATCCAACTCTGGACTGTATTCAACGGTATTCGACCGACCCACTGGCTCGCTGGCACAATCTTGTCTGTTGCACTGTTGCACAATCACACCGCATTTGGAGGAAAAATCGAAAGTGTGTTTTCCGCAGCAACAATAGCATCAAAAACAATGCGGGGCAACCGCAGCGTCTTCTTGGCTCTTTCAACATCAGCATCAGCACCTCAAAATTCCATTATATACAAAGCTATAAAATATATATATATATATATATATGATCGCATTCTTTGTTTGGTTTAATTATTGCTGTTAATTATGGTTTGTTAATTGTTTTATGAACAGTTGCATACGAAATCGAGCCCGCACCTCAGATTGCTTATGTACTGTGGGACCGAAAATAAAAAGAAATAAAAAATAAATAAAAAATAAATAAATATATATTAAAATGCTACAAAATTGAAGAGTATGATGCAAAATGTAGGAAACAAGCATTGACAATCAATTAATTACTTATTCAGAATGATAGAGGTATCGTGATTACGCCATCAATTAAATCTATTAATTTTCAAGCGATTTTTATTGGTTATTTAAAACTTAATATTTCTACGCCAATTAATGATCGATATGTCAAACTATGCAGATTCTTGTAGCAAATAGTTTAAGAATATTAATAATAAAAATAAAAAAATGAATAAAAATATTAATATTAACCTTTTTTTTCATTTTTGTATACATTATGTTAACAAACTTTGAGATAAACTTCGGCAAAGCTATAATAGTTTTAGGCCGCGATTTGAAACCTGGCTACTGACAGATTATATATAATATAAATAGATATACATATATGTATATGCAATTTGATATCTTGTAAAGTCTTTGCTTTTCAACCACTGTGCATCGGATGAAGCCTCAATTCAATCGAAGCACTAGATAATGAAACATTTGTGTGGCCTATGCTGTCGAGGTGTTTGTAGACGATGTTGTTATTGTTATTGTTGTTATTGTTGTTGCTGTTGTTGCTGTTGTCGTTTTCAATGTCAATGTGCTAAGGATGAGGCCGTCTTTGTGGTTATGGTTAGCAGTATAACCATTTCGATGAGTAAGTACATTGCATGGTTCGAATTGGAGTTTGAGCTGGAAATGATGCGAGTGCTCGTATTCCAATTGGAATTGGCTGATCTTTTGTCTGGGCAACGTCAAGGCGGAAGTTGTTGGTGCGCAAAGTGTTTATCAATATATTAATGACTGACGCAAGTATCGTAATAATTATTTATACATCTGTACTGTACGAGCGTACACTTGTACACTTGTACCTGAGCATCTGCTGATTTATTGTGGAGCTACAAACACAAATGTGGGTAGGCCGTAAAATGCCAATCAACAAAAACTCGACTATGGACTATGATGCTGTGTGACCCCCACGCAGCGTAGCAAGTAGGATGTACGTATATGCTACACGTACGTACGGACGTATGTATGTAGCTCCGGCTTGGAGTTCAAGTGATTCTTACGAGTGGCGTCAAGTTGCGAGCAAAGCACACACACACACACACACACACACACACACATGAGCAGCGGAGTACGTGTTTGGCAAGCGGATTAGCTGCGACCACAGACGGAGACTAAGCGCTCTCGGCATCTGTGTGGCAACTGTAAAGAACTTGCCATCATGGCCAAGACAATGGACCATTCAATGAACTGCAGCTGAACAAATTGCCGGCCACGAGGCGAAATTCAATTAGGTTTCCCCGAGCGAAACACGCACACAGCGCCAGCAGCAGCAGCAACAGCAACAACAGCACCTTCTAATGTTGCAGCCTCAATGTTGTGCAACATTTAGCATTCGGCTGCAACAAAAGGCAGCCCAAAAACATAATCATTTCAATTTAGCTTTAACTTGCCTTGGTTGCACTTTTTTGTTTGTCAAATGAGTCTCAAACTTGTTGTTGCTGTTGGTGTTGTTGTTGCGCCCCCCTAGTTTTAGTGGGAACTATTTTTATGAGTAGCTGCATCATAAATATATCTAAGGCGCCCACAAATTGCAGTGCTGCGACTCCGACTCCGACTCCGACTATTGGCCATTGAGTGTTACCATTGTCACACCAATGGCTCTCAAACTGTGTTACTGTGCCACATCAATCATTGCCGACAAACTGTCAACGCTGCATGTTGCATGCTGTGTGCTGTGTGTTGTTGCAGATGCACCACTAAACCAAATTGTTCTTGTTTTTGAAAGAGGCACACACATTTTAATTATCGATGCCGAGCACTTTAGCAACTAATTTTCCATCAGTTTGCATTTTGCCACTCCATGCACCATGAACATGTAATTATTATTTATTTATGGAGTGCATTGCGCCGCAGTTTTATGATTTGGCCAGCCATCTGTGGAAAAAGAGGTGGGGGGGGGGGGCAACACGAAGCAGCTCCAAATGCCAGAGGTCCAGGCGCTCAAGTCGAGCAGCTTTTACTCTGATTCCGCCAAAAGGCAGCAGCGACCTTCAAACAGCAGCTACATACGTCTATATATATATATATATGTGTATATCTGAAGAATGCTTGCCAAATTGCTCACATCTACTAAAATTCTCAATAGCAGCAACAAAAAACATAAAGTTTGTGCTGTAAAAAAAACTAATTAGAGTTGAAGTTAAGATATTAAAATACAGCATTAGATTAATTGCCAAAGCTGAGATGGATAAATTGTGCTTTTTTAATAGATTACAATAAAATTGATTATAAATTAAAAAAAAGTTCAACTGTTTAATAAAAGTTGTGGCAGTGTATAACTAATTCGATAAGCACCCAATCTATCAGTCAACGTGTCTCTAAATATGGTATGTAAGTTGTTTATACCATAAACAGATCAGGTGTAATTTGAAATCCACCTTCAAGGGTATAAAATGGGCGGAAAAGTCACATATAATTTGTTTTTATATTATTGCAATCGGCTTTTGGCTCATTATATATAAATTTTGTTTTAGTAAATCCCAAAAATCGGCTAAAAACTAAGGGAATATAGATGGTAATGGTAATAGTTACAATCGAAAGCAAATCACCTGGCCCAGAGAAAGCCAAATTATATCACACTGAGAGAGCCAGTGTGCTTAGACCTAACTAATGGGTATCTTCAAGTCGATCATTTACCACTAGAACATCTGTCTAGTTTATTCTTATTAGAATGAAGCTGTTGCCCGCTATCTGTTAGACTCGTCCAATTATGAGATGCCCTTGACTAATGCTACAGGTATATCAAAAATGCCCCTCCTCACCTCACCACACCACCTGTAACCCCCCCGTTGTCATCAAATCATCATAATCATTATACACAATTGAAGTGCGCCGCAATTTACATCGAAATGCCTTAATTGATTTGGAGCTCGTCTCCGCACTCATCATCTATGTATCTCTGTGTGCGGGCATTGCAACCAAAAATTATTGTAGTTTCATTTAAATTATACGTTCCACTCGTCAGCGTTCTAGGTTACAAAACAAACACTACAAAGTACACACACACACACACGCACACACACACACGTAGTGATATTTCAGATTTCAAGGCAGCCTCTCTAAAGACAAACAGAAATTACAAATTTCAACTTGGGGCATCATCTGCGGTGGGGTGGAGGGGGTTGCAAGCGGCACCAGCTTCAATGTAAATTAGCCGTTAAAATGCGTTATTTGTTATTAAAGACAGCAACTTAAATATATATGCAGGAAATTAAATGATTTTTTGATGTGCTCGAAAATGATTACACACATTTTTGTTTGCTGTTGTGAATCGCTATTGAATTTGATTTTGTTTGCAGCTTAATTGTTTAGTTTTTAATACGTCTAAATATGAATTTTATTGCTCGCTTGTTGATGTTATAGTTTTGGCATGCTCGCAAACTTTATTCGTGTTTAATTTTGTAATTATAAAATTTGTTTATTGCTTTTTAGGCCGTTTTTGGCCATGATATATTACTTGCAATTTCTTTAGGTCAGCACAGTTTGATGAGCTTTTTGTAGAAAATCCTTGAGTTATTCCATCCATTATACATTTTAATAGTTTCCTTCAAATACATTCGTCATGTCTTAAGTTCTGCCAAAATCCAAAATGGTATCCACAATTTAGTTTGATTGCTTGCATAGCACTTCCTTCATTTCAATCAAATACCAAATAATTATTGGGTTTACGCCTTATAATTATTAACTCGTTACCATCAAAATGGACCTTAACATTCAAATGTGAAAGTCAGGCAGCTCGTGCCGCAAATCAGAAAACATAATATGCAACAAAAAGATTAAAAAAATACATTTTGCTAAAATGTCAAAAATGATTTTTACGCATTCACACAATTTCGCATTAAACAATGGCAAAGCGAAATAAAATAAAAAAACCCAAAACGAAAACAATTTGCAACTTAACGGCATTTAAAGTATTTGTAGATCGTGATAAATGCTACGCCCACAATTTGAATAAATAAGGCAATCATAATACAATACAATGGTCATTATTTGAATTTGTTACAATTTCTGAAGTGCTCGTTAGGGTTTTATCTTTTTGTATAATTTTTGCAATTTAAAATTGCCTGAAATTGGCCAATAAATAATAAAAACAACGACCTTCAAAAGCCATTTCCACACCTAACTTAAAATCAGACTTTAAACTTTTACTTCACACCTCGATTCTAATCAAGATTTCTAGAATACGCCAAACAAATTCATCATTAATAATTGCATTCATTCATCGCTTTACCATCCCATATGAAATCAGTTAGTTTTCAACAATATTACCACATACTTCACATAAAAATGCCATAAACATTTTTATGACCATCTTAATCACAAATCACACACAAACTTTTTTACTCGTTAGCCTGATTAGCCAGGCAACATTCTAGCCCAATACACTGCAATCTTCCAACACTGTAATCTGCACATTTCAATTGTGCATTACAGACCTGATCCATGTCAGCAACTGATCATTTTTAGCATAACTCTCTCAGCCCCGTCATTAAAACTCCAGGTAGATTCAAATCCAACAAAACATGCAAAAATTCCCACGCCCACACACAAAGCTGAAAGCTGAGCTAAATTAAGTTAATTTCTTGTCAAATTGCAGAACAAAACAACTGAAAAAAAGTTGCTACTTTTTTCTTGTTGTTTTCAGCCGCACATTTGTAAATCGCATGTGCAAGTTCGCGCCTTAAGTCTTTCGTTTCAGCAGCTGCTGTTGCTGCTGCTGCGTTTGGCTGCTGCTTCTGTGGCGACTGCCACACGACTGACTTGGCCCAGAGCCGAAGCACTGAAGATGCGTGGAGCAGGCAGTGTAGACCCCCCCCCCCCATTCCACCACCTAAACCCCTCTCGCTCCACCAGCTGCATGACTAATCCCATTACAAATAAGTGATTTTGCTATTACATGACAACAACAGCAACACACAAATGTTTATGGGCTTCGGTATGGGTATTGGTATGGGTATGGGTATGGGTAAAGGTATACCTGTGGGTAAATGCATCCCCGGAGCGTATTACTCCCGCGCTGCTCATTTACTTGAATGTGTTGCGCTCATCTTCGCTCCACGTCGCCTCGTCAAATGTTTGGCGCTTCAATTTAAAAGTAACTAGTTTACTATAACACTAAAGCGTTCGCTTCGTATCTGCTCACGAGCGGAGCGGAGAGCACTCGATGCTGTATTTGTAGCTATTGTTGTTGTTGTTGTTGCTGTTGCTTTGCATTATTTTGTAATGGTTTTTTGTGTGTTGCTTTGCATTGCTACTTACTTTGAAGCTCGCGCTCTTAAAAACTTCGACAAAAATTGAAATAAAAAAAAAATAAAGATACGAAAATTTGGCGCGCTATTTTCAGCTGCTGCTGGCGACGTTGACGGCGACGCCAACGCTGACCGCGACTGCGACAGCGACAGCGACAGCGAATGCAGCACATTTCAAATATAAATACTGGCCTACGAAATTGTTTCAGTATCACAATCAAGTCAACCATCTTCGCAAGAAGAACACCAAACATCAATTCCAGTTAAACCTCAGCTAATAGTGCCGAGTTTGCAGTAAAAGTTTCGCGTGTGTTTTGTACTGAAAACCCAAGCAAGTGACTACACAAAATGAAGGTATAGAATAAATACATAATCTTATCATCCAATATGCCAAAGCATATGGACTGTCAAAGCAAAGTGTTGTGTGTGATGTGTCCTGCCAAAAGGATTTTGGAGCAAGCAACAAGTGTCGCCAACAGTAATCTGTGCTATCAGATAAAAGATATAGAGTACTTTGTGGCATAAGAAAATACTTAAAAACTGATTTTTTGAGTCACAAGTAGTTCTTTCAAAACTTTTTCTCGAATCCCAATTTTAGATCTCAGCAATAGAGATATTTAGTTCACAAACTATTAATACTCCTAAAAAACCAAAATAACCATTTTTTTTAATTTCGTTTTTATTTTTCGAAGATCAATTAATCAATCAATACAATAAATGATCAATTGTTTAGCAAATAACCAAAAAAAAAGATTCGCAACAAAAAGTCAAGTTCAAAAAGTCAATTAATCAATGAAATTCGCAGCTAATCCGCATAAAATTAGCACATTTGAATAATGCGTTTCATAAATGTATTATAATTTGATGATATTACAACAAAAAAAAAACTATTAGCTATTTGCCATACATTTGTAGCGGCTTCTGTTTGAATCTTGTTTCAAGATGACGACTAGCCAAATAAATTAGTATAACAATTAAGGCACAAACAACTTTAACTTTAAAGTATGTAGAATAAGTGGAGACTGAAGACACCAAGAAAAGTAGCTGATAGATGTTTTGGGTCTCTCAAAAACAACAACTAGTAAACGCAGCTGTTTATTCATGTTGCAATGCATAAATTAACCGACTTGTACTTTCAACTAATGCCCAAATATGGAGTGCAAAAGAGATTAGCAAGGGACGATAAAGAAACAACAACAACAGCAACACAGCGACAACAAAAGCAACACAATATAAAATGTAGTTACTTTTAGTAGTATTTGTAAAAGGCAATGAAGCATGAAAGTCACCGAAGGTCTTCTTCTTCTTCACTCGCAATAAAATTAGTTGCACAATTTATGCACAGAAGTCTTGTGAAAAAGCTGTACAAAAAAAAAGAGATCAAACAAAACCAAGGAAGCTGCCAGGAAGAGCAATGCTGAAACTCCTATAGCAAGTTTGTTGCCCAAGTCATTTGTTTGCTGGCTGCTGCAACTAGGCGTATACTTAACATTCCGATCTCGCTTGTGCAAGTCACTTTCAGAAGAGGCCCTTCACTTTGTGATCCACCAAAAAGCAGGCGACCCAATTTCCACAGATTTGCATATTAGACGCCTAAACGCTAAAAAAAAAAAACAAAAACAAAACATAATTATTATTATAAACAATGTGCATAAACAATTGCACAAAAGAGTACAGCATAGCTAATTATGATTGCGATTTTAATGAGATTCTTCACAAGCTAAAGACAATTACACATTCAATTTAGTCATGGGTACAAACAAAATGGGACACATTTTAAGTTAACTATCGAGTTCCGCCTGCTGGTGCTCCTTGTACAAGGCATTAATCTCGCTGGGCGGACGATACGCCAGATTATGGATCTTAAAGCCATATAATCTAAGAAAGGGAGTTACAAATTGAGTTTTGTTGGCAGTTTCGAGGTACTTGCAACACACCTGGGCACAAAGCGCTGCTTGCCACGCTTCGGACGCACTTCGGGCTTCACCATGAAGAGCATGTGTGGAAAGCCGGTGCCAAAGAAGGCGCCATCGATGGCCGCATGGCGCGCGGACTTGGGCACATACACGTCATTGCACTTGGGACAGAAGATGCGCACCATATCCTCGCCGGGATTATCGTTCAATCCAATGGGCAGCACTGGCTGCCGCTGGCAAAAGACACGCGGACAAATGCCAAAGGCGCCCTTAAGATACTTCTCAAACATCAGATCCACGCCACGATTGGTCAATATAAAGCGAGCGTGTATCAAGCCATATAGCTTCTCAGCTGATTGCTCCAGCTCCACCTCGGGCGGCGCATCCGAACCGGAGCCCGTGTCCAGATCGAGTATGACTTCGAGAGCGCGTCGATAGTTGGACACATTCGTGTCGAGGAAATTCAAGTTGAACTTGTCGTGTATGTAATCCTCGTCGATTTCACAGAAAAACTCGTGACCGCGCTGCTTGCAGTACCAGGGTATCCAGGCACTCTCCTCCGAGTCCGTCATCTTTGCCAAAATACAAAATATAACTAACTAAATACTAAATAATATAAATTTGGCGGATTGCTAAACTTTAGCCTGCTATGTGATGAGAACAACTGAAAGCAAAGAGAATCCTTTGTTTAATAAACTAAAGATTCCTTCAACAATTTTATCCAAAACCCAAAAGATATATATTTAAACAGTTCCTGTATTTAATAACATTTAATGAATCAACTTAATCAATCAACAATTCATCCCTTTTTCCCACAGTGCTTTACAACAGTTGCGCTGCTCGTCTGCCTGGCCGCCTGGACGCAAGCGGAGCCACCGGTGCCCCAGAGTCAGTATCTGCCGCCCAATCAGTCGCCCCAGGCGCCCACCAACAACTATCTGCCGCCCACACAAAGCTATCAGTCGCCATCGAACAACTATCTGCCTCCCCAGCGTGGCGGCAATGCCGGCGGCTCGGCACCCAGCAACAGCTATGGCGCTCCACTGCCCCAGAGCCAGTATGGTGCACCTGCTCAAACCGGTGCGATCTTCAAGGGACAGAATGGCGGCGGCGGCGGCGGCAATGGCGGATATGGCGGCGGCAACAACGGCTATGGCGGTCAGCGGGATGAGGAGCAGTACGGTCCGGCCAAGTACGAGTTCAAATACGATGTGCAGGATTACGAGTCCGGCAACGATTTCGGACACATGGAGTCACGCGATGGTGATCTCGCCGTTGGCCGCTATTATGTGCTGCTGCCCGATGGCCGCAAGCAGATTGTGGAGTACGAGGCGGATCAGAATGGCTATCGTCCAACAATTCGCTACGAGCAGGTCGGCAATGGCAATGGCAATGGCAATGGTAATGGTAATGGTGGACGCAATGGAGGCAACGGTGGCTACGACAGCAATGCGCAGCAGGGCAAGTTCAATGGTTATCAGTAGAGAAGCGCGAGTGCTGAAGGCTTCATTACCTTCTAGTGTTTCCAGTTTAAGTCGAACCCTGTAACTATACTTGTCTACACACCCAAACCCATACCCAAACCCAAACCCATATATATACATATATCGTTATCGAGCTGAGTATTAAATGCATCTGTCATGCGAATCTTCTGTGCACCACCACTGTCATCCGCCTCCTTGCCACTTAGTGGATCGTCGCCATTTTGCCATAGCCAGGCGCGTTCCAATCTCCGCTGTTACTTTCCTCTCTCTATGCCTCCATCATATTCCATGTACTTACTTTTTTGCCGTTCGTTTTGTTAAGCGCCTTCATTTTGTGTCGGTATCACACAGTTACAGACACACACACACACACACAGAACCACCCACACATATACATTTTGTGACCATCACAACGCATTCATAAAACATATATAAACATAAGCATTGTATTTAATTTTAATGAGCTCTAATGAAAAATGCATTGGAGCACAACTCTTAAATGGAAATTAATAATGTGTACGAAAACATATGAGATTTTTTTGTGTATAAATAATGATAATGAATAAAGAAGCATTTTTGTATAAAACAAAGTAAAAAAAAATTCAAAACTCTTTATTTTTAATGATAAGAGGACAAACAAAGTAACATATTATGTTTGTTTTTTGACAAGTAATCCGAAAAAAAGAGTTTCTCAACTTTCAATGCAGAATTGAAGGAGATGACAAAGCATTCACAAAATGACATCGGGACTGAGAAGCGGATCAGTTTTGGCCAAGTTATGGCAGTTTGAAATATTCTAGGGACCTGGAAAGTAGCATGTCAATACTCTTGCTATGATTTTTAACAAGAAATACGAAAAAAAATGAGTTTTTAAATTTTGAATGAATTGAAGAAGAGGGCAAACAATTATTTTTGGTAAGTTATAAGAGTTTGAAGTCTGGTAAGCAATTTTTTAATGATAAAGAAGTATTTTTGGATAGCTACAGTTATATGTTGGTTTTTTATTAATTTTATAACTGTTTTACTGTATATTTAAAGTAATTCAAATATATATATTCCCATCAGGTGAAATTCACAATACAAGCCCCTTGATTCAATTGGTTTTCACTTCAATACACGCTCCAATTGTCCTCGATTATTATATCTGTAAACCGGATCCTGCAACTCACCCACCGACGAGTATCTCAGCTGTGCCGTAAAGCCATCGCCCGTAGAATCTTCTGCATTTTGCATGGTGCGATAAACAACTCGCTGTAGCTTATTATCGGGAGAGACTATATAGTAACGGCCCTCCTTGATATTTTGCTGCAAGTCATTAGATGCTGCGGAATCGTCCTCATCGGGATAGTTTATTCTAAAGTTGCCATCGAACGGAGTTCCGTATTGTGCTGCCGGAGTAGGCTGTCGCTCCGCATTCAGGTCTCCTTGCTGTTGATGGGGCTCATCGGATTTTGGGGCCACGTAATTGAAGTTGGGCTGCGGCTCATTAAAAGTGCCAGCGTGCTGGACTCGTTGCCTGGTAATCTCCACGCTGGAACCCACTGGGGGCACATATCCGCCGGGCAGATTAAATGGCAACTGCGGACGCCAGCCAGCCGGAGCATATGGAGCTCTCCCTGGTGACTCAGCTTGGACGGCAACAATGGCACTAATCAGTAGTGTTATCTATTGACAAATAAAATGTTACCAATTTCTGTCAAATATTTCCGTTAAAACGCACCTTTAGCAGCATTTTGGTCAGACTTGCATTTGAAACTGCAATGCAAAAGTTTAAAGACACGCATTTTTATATGAAATTATTGAATATATGCAGCAAACATTCAGTATGACATGCACGTAACTCCTCACCGCCCTCGTCTGACACACATTGGACACATCTGTTGCATCTGGGATCCAATAGTCACGTAATTGAAGTGAAACAATTCGCACGCTTGATGACCTTGAGAACGGATGTTGAGTACATAGTTGGCAAGGGTTCAAATATTTTCGACCACAGCTAGTGACATCAGTTGTCTAACTGTAAGCAAAAACTTTAGACACAAACTAAACTAAGATAATCAAGTTCAAAGTTAAGGAAATAAGTTTAAATGTAATTAATTAATGTTTCCCAAAAGCTGTGACTTTAATTAATTAGATGTTACGGAAGAACACTCTTCTGAATTAAGGTACTTTAAATACTTCATGTGTCTGATCAGGGTCTTTTAAAATATTTCGCACAGCAGGTGGCGACAAAAGAATTGTTATGCTACGTTGAGCCGAATTTGTTAACATCAATTAATTATCAACCAAATCTTGAATAACTTTGAAGAGACTTTGATTAATGTTTATTGGAAAGCTTTCCCAAATACATACATACATACTTAAGAACGTAAGTCAGTAAAATAAAGTCACTTAAGTTGCCAAACTAATTTAAACGCGCGCCAAGCTCTGTGTGCCAGGGTGACCAGTCTAGCAACATTTTGTGTAGCCCTGCGTGCAAGTCACTGCATTAACTTGAGTATTTATACATATCATTGCGCGCGCTTTTTCAAATCTTTATCTACTGGGATGTTACCACTGACTGTTTAATAAAGGATCATTATCATGTTTTCCTTTGAAATGATTTTTGGTATTTCTTTATAATTTATTATACCTTGAACCTATTAAAAACGGGACAATTCAATGTAACATAGGTAGGGGCCAACGGGAGAAGAAGAAGCAAAGCAATTGCATCTAAGTATGAATGCAGATAAGGAATTATGAATGTAAGAACTGGGTTCAGGGTATCTCCTAGTCGGGCACCCTCGACCAGAGCACTCTTACCTGTCCATACTCTTTTCGCCAAAAAATCCTAAATTGAAAAAAAAAAAATCCTAAAAAATACACAAACTTGAGATGTAGAATTAAACTAGATGCCAAATAATGATCAAAATGGCCTCGGGATTGACAATCGGTTCAGATTTGACAAAGTTGTGGCAGTTTGAAGTCTGGGAAGGTCATTTATAAGGAACTTTTCGTTGTTTGGGAACTTAACAAGTCAATTTTTTTGTCACTTTTGGCGTGATTTTTGACAGAAAAATGAACTTCCACAAAATCACTTTTCGTATAGTTTTTTATACTAGTTAAGACACCCACAATCAATTAAACGTAAAATTTCAGGATTCTATTTTTTGAAAAATCAAAATGTGTAAGGGTCCCCCCTTATGCTTTTTTCGCAAAAAAATCCTTTTTTTTTTTTTTTGGTAAAAATTGACAAACTTGAGATGTAGAATTAAACTAGATGCCAAATAATGATCAAAATGGCCTCGGGATTGACAATCGGTTCAGATTTGACAAAGTTGTGGCAGTTTGAAGTCTGGGAAGGTCATTTATAAGGAACTTTTCGTTGTTTGGGAACTTAACAAGTCAATTTTTTTGTCACTTTTGGCGTGACTTTTGACAGAATAATTAACTACCACAAAATCACTTTTTTTATAGTTTTTTATAATAATTGAGACACCCACAATCAATTAAACGTAAAATTTCAAGATTCTATTTTTTGAAAAATCAAAATGTGTAAGGGTCCCCCCTTATGCTTTTTTCGCAAAAAAATCCTTTTTTTTTTTTTTGGTAAAAATTGACAAACTTGAGATGTAGAATTAAACTAGATGCCAAATAATGATCAAAATGGCCTCGGGATTGACAATCGGTTCAGATTTGACAAAGTTGTGGCAGTTTGAAGTCTGGGAAGGTCATTTATAAGGAACTTTTCGTTGTTTGGGAACTTAACAAGTCAATTTTTTTGTCACTTTTGGCGTGATTTTTGACAGAAAAATGAACTACCACAAAATCACTTTTCTTATAGTTTTTTATACTAATTGAGACACCCACAATCAATTAAACGTAAAATTTCAAGATTCTATTTTTTGAAAAATCAAAATTTGTAAGGGTCCCCCCTTATGCTTCTTTCGCGAAAAAATCCTTAATTTTTTTTTTTATAAAAATTGACAAACTTGAGATGTAGAATTAAACTATATGCCAAATAATGATCAAAATGGCCTCGGGATTGACAATCGGTTCAGATTTGACAAAGTTGTGGCAGTTTGAAATCTGGGAAGGTCATTTATAAGGAACTTTTCGTTGTTTGGGAACTTAACAAGTCAATTTTTTTGTCACTTTTGGCGTGATTTTTGACAGAAAAATGAACTACCACAAAATCACTTTTCTTATAGTTTTTTATACTAATTGAGACACCCACAATCAATTAAACGTAAAATTTCAAGATTCAATTTTTTGAAAAATCAAAATTTGTAAGGGTCCCCCCTTATGCTTCTTTCGCAAAAAAATCCTTCTTTTTTTTTTTTGTAAAAATTGACAAACTTGAGATGTAGAATTAAACTAGATGCCAAATAATGATCAAAATGGCCTCGGGATTGACAATCGGTTCAGATTTGACAAAGCTGTGGCAGTTTGAAGTCTGGGAAGGTCATTTATAAGGAACTTTTCGTTGTTTGGGAACTTAACAAGTCAATTTTTTTGTCACTTTTGGCGTGATTTTTGACAGAAAAATGAACTACCACAAAATCACTTTTCTTATAGTTTTTTATACTAATTGAGACACCCACAATCAATTAAACGTAAAATTTCAAGATTCTATTTTTTGAAAAATCAAAATGTGTAAGGGTCCCCCCTTATGCTTTTTTCGCAAAAAAATCCTTTTTTTTTTTTTTGGTAAAAATTGACAAACTTGAGATGTAGAATTAAACTAGATGCCAAATAATGATCAAAATGGCCTCGGGATTGACAATCGGTTCAGATTTGACAAAGTTATGGCAGTTTGAAATCTGGGAAGGTCATTTATAATGAACTTTTCGTTGTTTGGGAACTTAACAAGCTAATTTTTTTGTCACTTTTGGCGTGATTTTTGACAGAAAAATGAACTACCACAAAATCACTCTTCTTATAGTTTTTTATACTAATTGAGACACCCACAATCAATTAAACGTAAAATTTCCAGATTCTATATTTTGAAAAATCAAAATTTGTAAGGGTCCCCCCTTATGCTTTTTTCGCAAAAAAATCCTTAATTTTTTTTTTGTAAAAATTGACAAACTTGAGATTTAGAATTAAACTAGATGCCAAATAATGATCAAAATGGCCTCGGGATTGACAATCGGTTCAGATTTGACAAAGTTGTGGCAGTTTGAAGTCTGGGAAGGTCATTTATAAGGAACTTTTCGTTGTTTGGGAACTTAACAAGTCAATTTTTTTGTCACTTTTGGCGTGATTTTTGACAGAATAATTAACTACCACAAAATCACTTTTTTTATAGTTTTTTATACTAATTGAGACACCCACAATCAATTAAACGTAAAATTTCAAGATTCTATTTTTTGAAAAATCAAAATGTGTAAGGGTCCCCCCTTATGCTTTTTTCGCAAAAAAATCCTTTTTTTTTTTTTGGTAAAAATTGACAAACTTGAGATGTAGAATTAAACTAGATGCCAAATAATGATCAAAATGGCCTCGGGATTGACAATCGGTTCAGATTTGACAAAGTTGTGGCAGTTTGAAGTCTGGGAAGGTCATTTATAAGGAACTTTTCGTTGTTTGGGTACTTAACAAGTCAATTTTTTTGTCACTTTTGGCGTGATTTTTGACAGAAAAATGAACTACCACAAAATCACTTTTCTTATAGTTTTTTATACTAATTAACACACCCACAATCAATTAAACGTAAAATTTCAAGATTCTATTTTTTGAAAAATCAAAATTTGTAAGGGTCCCCCCTTATGCTTTTTTCGCAAAAAAATCCTTAATTTTTTTTTTTGTAAAAATTGACAAACTTGAGATGTAGAATTAAACTAGATGCCAAATAATGATCAAAATGGCCTCGGGATTGACAATCGGTTCAGATTTGACAAAGTTGTGGCAGTTTGAAATCTGGGAAGGTCATTTATAAGGAACTTTTCGTTGTTTGGGAACTTAACAAGTCAATTTTTTTGTCACTTTTGGCGTGATTTTTGACAGAAAAATGAACTACCACAAAATCACTTTTCTTATGGTTTTTTATACTAATTAAGACACCCACAATCAATTAAACGTAAAATTTCAAGATTCTATTTTTTGAAAAATCAAAATTTGTAAGGGTCCCCCCTTATGCTTTTTTCGCAAAAAAAATCCTTATTTTTTTTTTGGAAAAATTGACAAACTTGAGTCGTAGAATTAAACTAGATGCCAAATAATGATCAAAATGGCCTCGGGATTGACAATCGGTTCAGATTTGACAAAGTTGTGGCAGTTTGAAGTCTGGGAAGGTCATTTATAAGGAACTTTTCGTTGTTTGGGAACTTAACAAGTCAATTTTTTTGTCACTTTTGACGTGATTTTTGACAGAAAAATGAACTACCACAAAATCACTTTTCTTATAGTTTTTTATGCTAATTGAGACACCCACAATCAATTAAACGTAAAATTTCAAGATTCAATTTTTTGAAAAATCAAAATTTGTAAGGGTCCCCCCTTATGCTTTTTTCGCAAAAAAATCCTTAATTTTTTTTTTTGTAAAAATTGACAAACTTGAGATGTAGAATTAAACTAGATGCCAAATAATGATCAAAATGGCCTCGGGATTGACAATCGGTTCAGATTTGACAAAGTTGTGGCAGTTTGAAATCTGGGAAGGTCATTTATAAGGAACTTTTCGTTGTTTGGGAACTTAACAAGTCAATTTTTTTGTCACTTTTGGCGTGATTTTTGACAGAAAAATGAACTACCACAAAATCACTTTTCTTATGGTTTTTTATACTAATTGAGACACCCACAATCAATTAAACGTAAAATTTCAAGATTCAATTTTTTGAAAAATCAAAATTTGTAAGGGTCCCCCCTTATGCTTTTTTCGCAAAAAAAATCCTTATTTTTTTTTTGGAAAAATTGACAAACTTGAGTCGTAGAATTAAACTAGATGCCAAATAATGATCAAAATGGCCTCGGGATTGACAATCGGTTCAGATTTGACAAAGTTGTGGCAGTTTGAAGTCTGGGAAGGTCATTTATAAGGAACTTTTCGTTGTTTGGGAACTTAACAAGTCAATTTTTTTGTCACTTTTGACGTGATTTTTGACAGAAAAATGAACTACCACAAAATCACTTTTCTTATAGTTTTTTATGCTAATTGAGACACCCACAATCAATTAAACGTAAAATTTCAAGATTCTATTTTTTGAAAAATCAAAATTTGTAAGGGTCCCCCCTTATGCTTTTTTCGCAAAAAAATCCTTAATTTTTTTTTTTGTAAAAATTGACAAACTTGAGATGTAGAATTAAACTAGATGCCAAATAATGATCAAAATGGCCTCGGGATTGACAATCGGTTCAGATTTGACAAAGTTGTGGCAGTTTGAAATCTGGGAAGGTCATTTATAAGGAACTTTTCGTTGTTTGGGAACTTAACAAGTCAATTTTTTGTCACTTTTGGCGTGATTTTTGACAGAAAAATGAACTACCACAAAATCACTTTTCTTATAGTTTTTTATAGGAGTTTTTTGTTAACTTTATCGGATGACTATATCTCATAGCTGTCATAGGAATGATCGGTCTGAAATATTGATTTAAATATGAAAATTCATTTTATATGTACCATTCTCATTCTCTTTTTGTATAAGCAAGAGTGTTTTTTTATATTAAGCAACTACAAGGAAATAATACCTTCGGAGTGCCGAAGGTAGCCTTTATTTCTCGTTATATATGTAACTCAGGAGTAGGATTTAAAGATCTCACCTTGGATTTATTTTTTAAGTTTTTGGTATGTTTTTATTTATCTTGTTTACTATACAAATTGCGTTAATTCGTTCAATATTCTCTTTGCACTATATATGTATTTAAACCGGTTTAACTTCTACATGTATTCCTTACTGCTGCCCAGTCACGCCCAGCTTCTTCTTCAGAGATTCGGGCATCTCTGGTGGTGGTGGACGCGGCATGCGCAGGAAGACCTTGACGGCATCATAAATGAACCATTGAGCGGCAGTGAGTGTGCCAATCATGACAATCCTAGGCACCAGACCGCCCCACAGACCTATCGAATAGAGATCGGGATGGGATTAGGATTGTGATTCAGCAATCGATGGTTGGTGCACTTACCACTCCAGCCCAATTGTTTGGCCACATCGAGGGCACTGGCGCCCTTGGCCTGGTTGAGCTTGGATACGACGGTATCAGCGGGATGGGAGACAATGGCGCAGAAGACGCCAGCAATGTAGCCAGCGGCAAAGGTGACAATCAGCTGCTCGCCCTTGGTGCACTCCATGCGTGGCTTGGGCACCACATACTTGTACAGCAGCTCCAGGGTGCGCTCAAAGCAGGCGAACTTCATCATGGTGTATGGGATCTGTCGCATCCACAGCGGCACCAGACCCTTGTAGAACGCTGAAATGCCCTCCTGTGCTGTCATCTTGGGCAACGCCTCACGCAACGTTTTAGCAAATCCGGGCGTTGTCTGTATCTTGACCTTGGCTGCCTCCATGGGGGACAGCGCAATATCCGCAAAGAATTCGGCGGAGGCAGAGGCGGCCAGATAGAGGCCGGTTCTGTAGAGGAAGGCGTTCTCCTCGCCAATGGCATCGGCGTACCTGGCTTTGAAGACCTCATATAGACCAAACTTGCACAGACCCTGCATCGAGTAGCCGATGAAGGTGGGCGCCCAGCCCTTGGCCAGACCACGGACACCCTCCTCCGCCAAGCTGACGCGAAAGCCGTTGACGACAGACTTGTACTTTGCCGGATCCACCTGCAGACGGCACTTGACCAAATCCAGTGGCACCACCATGGTGTGGGTGGTGCCGCAGGAAATAATACCACCCAAGCCGCACAGCAAAAAGTAGTGATTGGAGCCAAACTCACAGGAATCTAAATACAAAATATAAAAAATATGTAAAAAATTTTAAATTCAAATAAATATTTTCCAATTCCAACTTACCACCCTGAACGGCTGCAGCGGCTGCGAAATTGTGATTCGGGCTCAGCTGGCGGGCGGCACCATCGGTGGGCAGCACCGAGGGCAGGGGCAGGGGTGCGGATGTGGGCGTGGCAGCCTGGCAGTCAGCACTGATGAATGGCGACTTGAACGTCGAGTTCTGAGCAGCCTCGATCAGAGATTTGAACATGTTGCCTAGCGAGGATGCTGTTAAAGAGGCGACAAGGTTGAGGTTAATGAGGTCATGATGTAACCGACTTGATCTAATTATGCTAATATCCTAAAATAATCGATTAATTTACAAATATAACAGCTGCGCGCTCAAATCGAATCCAGTCACATTCAAAATTAAAAGAAATATTTACTTTAACCGTTAGAAGTTTCAATATCATTCAAACTTTTTCTTATGGCATTGATCTTGATGCAAATTGAGCACATGATACACTTTTTTTTTTATATAACTTTTGTGTTGCTTATTTTTCTTTTTATACATTACGTAATCGTTTTGTATGCCAAACACTTTTCAGAAACTTTTCAAAAAGAAATGTTTGTCTTTTTGCATAGCCCAACAGAAAACACTCACTTCAAAGTGCGAGGAAGAAAGTGCGGGACGTTGAAGAGAAGCTGAAGTGTAGCTGAAGTAGAAAGTTTTCGTTGTTGGGTTTGGAAAATTAGAACCCAAAAAACAACGTTCGTCGTGCGCCAAACCAGAAAACCAAATGCAACAGTCGCAATTACAATACGAAAGATGGAGCAAAAACTCGCGCATAGGGTTGTCAAATGTAACGCAAATGTATCGGTTATGAACGGTTATAAGCATAGGCAAACAATATTTTGTATTATGAATCTTAGTTTCAGGACCATGGAAAACAATTAATGAGCCACATACAAATATATTTCAAAATATACTTGATCATTTACAAGAAAATAAATGATTCGGAAATTTCTTCTACATTTTCACCTGACAACCCCACGCTGATTATGTTATTTATAAATACGCAACATTTTGTTCACTGATATAGAGCCAAATCTATTTTCTTGTAGGTTTATGTAAAAATAAATTCATTAACGCGCCGACAGCTGAACAGACAATTGAAAAGTCGCTCCGAATCAAGGCTAGGCACATTCTTTAGCTTTTGTTGGTGTTTCAGTTTTGTTTTTGTAAAATTTAAACATTTTATTGGAAACATACAAGTTATGGTTTATTTACTAAAATCTTTAGTTAGTTAGTAACTTTATGGACTTAAAAACTATTACAATTACAAATATGTATACTCTTGTTTTTCGAGTCGTTTTGTCACTTGATAATAAGTACAATCTAGTTGATTTAGTGCTTAACATATAAATGCTATAACTATTGGAAGTAGCTGCATAATAATAATACTTTTTTTTGATTTTGCAATAAATTACAGTACACAAAGTGTGTGTGTGTACCTGGACAAAAAATGGCAGAGTTATTAACGATATAAACGACTTAAATATTATATTGGCTGGCATTTTGTAGTGTATGTGTATGTGTGTGTTTGTCTTAGAGATGGGGACGGGACAGGAAATGATTTGTAAAAATGAGGGAAGGGTGGCATTCTTGTATGATCCCTAAATTCCCCTGGTTCCCAATTTTCATCGAAAGCAATCAAATCTAATGAACTTTCTATGATCCAAAAACTTGCTAGGCAAGTGTTAAATATTCCAACCTCATCGGCAACGAGTGAGGGGGTATTCCTATCTACCTCCAGTAGAATACTCGAAGAGAGTCGAAAAATTCGAATTTGATTACCCGTTCCCATCTCTAGTTTGTGCTAAGGGGTTTGACTCACACAGCGCTGCCTAAACTGTAGCAAATACTGCTCAAACCGCAGCAGTTGAACTGCCCGTTTAGTACAAAATAACCAAATTGGCAAACAAGCGGACGTCTTAACGTATTTGGAAACTTAACAAACTAACTGGGACTACGACTCGGCGGTTTCCATATGCCGATGCACAGTGACCGGCGCCAGTATATAGTGTGAACGCGGCTCATCCGCATCCAGCGGCAGCGTTGTCTGCCCGTAAACAGCAGCAGCTCCACCGCGACATGGCGATGGTGTCGCCTGCGGCTGTTGTTGCTGCTGCTGTTGCTTGTAGCGCTCCGTTTTGGATATCGGCTGATTGCTTAAATAGGGATGCGTCGCACTGGACGATTGTTGGCGATTTGTGGGACTCGATATGGATGTGGATATGGACATGGTGTCCGATTTGCTGTGCCGCTTGTCATGCAACAGCAGCGGCTCTGCCAACGTAAAGCACTGCTGATCGGAGCTATCCTCGTGCGGTGTCATTGTGCTATAGCCATGATCCGATTCGCCATTCGGCGGCCGTCGATAGTAGCTGCTGCCGCTGGACATATGATATGGCGATATATCCGCAGCATGCATCAGCTGACGCTGGGCAGCAGCATGATCATAGCCACCCGCGGGCGGTTCATCATGCGCCTGGCAATCATCAAAATTGAAGCGAGACAATGGCAGACCGTAGTTCTCTTCCTGCACCGAGTCCACATAGAACTGCTCCTGTGCCTGGGTGTCCAGATTATGCCTATAGCAATAGATGGCAAATCCAATGACCATGGCTAGCACAACGATGGCACCACCGAGTGGCCCAAAGGCAGAGTACGCATGCTGCTCCCGCTGCGGATTATGCGCGGCCAGCATCTCCAGTTCATCCAGTTCACCATAGGGGGTCATTGAAGCAAGCACTCCATTAAAGCAGCCCGCTTGAGTGGAGCAGAAGGCTGCGATAAAGCTATTGCCCTCCACATCCTGTTGACACCACTCACAGCCCATTATTCCTAGGCATTCCCGCTGCGTGGCATGCGACTCACAGCCTCCGCCACCGCCACCGCCACCGCCACCTGGAGGCACACAGCTGGGCAGCGAGCTCAACAGCTGTGTGGTTGGCGGCAACGCCAGGAAATGTTCGCTGGGTGGTGCGCAGTAAGGAAATTGTTGCGTATAGTTTGCATAGCCATCAGGATCGGTGGCACCGGTGCTGGAGAGCATGGGACACTCGCAGGGGCACTCGCAGTCCGTTTGATCCATGCGCTTGCAGTTGAGGCAAACACGATCGATGGTGCTGCAGGGACAAAAGGCGCCGCCATCGCAACTGGAGTTGAGCACCGCCGCAAACAGATTGCTGCCACGGATCGGGGCAATGGCATACTTTGTCCGCTCGCCATGAACCACATTGCTCAGTATGGTGGTTAGCGATGTGTTGAAGGCGTAATAGCGTTGCAGCGTGCGATTCTGATAGCTGGCACAGCCCAACTTGCGCACCAGTTGGCCATGATTCAACATATCGTTTGACAGATAGGATTCCTTGTGCGTCAGATGCTCGTGTGGTCGGCGCTGATTGCGTACGGCTGTGGACACCTGCAGCATGCTGGGATGGGCCAACAGATAACCCTCATGGTCGAAGAGCAGACACTTCATGTGTGGCAGCTGGCACAACGGCGTGCTGTCCAATAAAAGGCGATAGTAGAATGCATAGGGCACATCTAGTGCGACGACAGCCACAGGACGATCCTGCTGTGCAGAGTGTAGTGCATCCGCCTTGCCTTCGAATATTGTATGCGCTATGGTCACAATATAGCCCGCTCCACCGGCGTCCAGATACGGCGCCGTGCTCACAATGCGACCCGGCTGAGCCATTGCCTGCCGGAACCAGGGACGTCGTGTGGCATCATAGCTGCTGCTCAACAGGCAGCCCGGATACAGTAGCATCACACCACTCACGCTGGCTACGTAACGGCGGATAATATGACTACGCAACGATCCACTCGAGTCCTCGTGCCGCCGTCGCAGCAGTTGCATAGCCTGGTATAAAACCTCAACCTCATGTCGTATGCGGGGACGCAGGCCGGGACTGTCCAGAAGGCCACTCGCACGGTTCAGATAAGCCATAAAGTTCTTCACGCGCTCCAGCTGCATGCGAGGACGATTGTTGTGGAGAAAAGCAAATGGCGAATTAAAGGCGGCAGCACTTAGAAATAAAGTAGGTGCATCTGAGAGAGAAGAAAAAATAAATCAATTAGGAAACTATATGCAATATATGTATATAATACTCACCCATTGTGGCCAGCTGTCTGAAGTAGCGGCAAGTTGTTGGCGCGTTGCTGCCGCTGTTCTGCAGCAGATCTAAACGATGGTAAAACAAATTCATGCTATTGCTATTGTGACCAGCATCATAGTTTGCCACAGTATCCTTGCGATTGTATCGCTGCAGCATAGCGGACGCATTGTGAGCGGCATTGCCACTGATGCTGGCGGTGCTCACCAGACACAGCACATAAATACCCAGCACGGACTGCCAGTGATAGGTGCGCAGCAGCTGTTGACGGCCCAGATAGATGCCGGTGCTTGCATTGCCGCGCTCCTCATGCAGCAGACGCTTTCGAATGCTGACAAAGTCCGTTGCATTCTCGAGGTAGGCAATATTGACGGGAAATGCGGTCTCACGCTGGATGAGTGGTCGCGGAAATGCCGGATGGGCCAAAGTGTTGCCGCTGCTGCGATCCAAGAGAAAAGCATAGCTGAAACCCTGCTTGGCAGCAGGCGAAGCATTCGGATAGTTGAGCAAGTCCTCCAACAAGTCCGCCAAATACAAATTGACGCCAACGACACCGTAAGGCGGCACAGCGTGCGTAATGGCAACAAGTACATCTAAATAAAAAATAGTTGTATTAAGTTTTTATTTACATAACAACAACAAGCTTGAGTTGGAGACTCACCACCACTCTCTGCATCCACAACGGGCTGATGCACCTCCAGTGTGTCCGTTAGGAAACGCTCTGCGAAGAGCTGACTAAAGACGCGACTGCTCTCCCGTGGTATCGTCTCCGCGTGCATCTTATTCAGCACAGAGAAGCGTCCAGCCAATTGCGCCTCCTGACCAGCTGGCAGCCAATCGCGCACATCAATATCGAACTTGGTATAGTTCTGAGTGGCCACATCGGTGAGGAACTGTTTCTCATACATGATGCGCTTCTCGTCGAGCACCACGGCGCAGGTGTTGATGATAACCGGCGAGAGCAGACGACTCTGGCCCTGAGCCAAGACGCGCAGCACATGCATTGCATCCGATAGATTTGTGAGCAGACCACGCGTCACATACACAAACTCAATGGGCTGCTCGGAGCTGTTGATCATCTTCGATTGCTGCAGTCGTTGTAGCAACTGGAAGGCGTACTCAAAGCCCAACGTATGATTGGTCATGCCACGTCCCAAACTTAGATTATTCACATAGTTAAGTATCTCATCCTTGTGGGCACGTGTAGCGCTGTAAATGTCATGCGCAGACTCCGCGGGAAACGCATTAAGGACCATACAGTCCACCTCGTTGGAAACTGTCACCAGGGATATATAGTCACTGTCCTCCAGCAATAGCAGCACTTCTTGAACTGAGTAAATAGATTGGTAAATAGAAAATAGATTATATTCAGCTTGAGCCTCTCTTAGCTTTTATTTTTAACACTTACCAAAGTTCTTGGTGATCTCAAACAGTTCCGCATTCAACGCGGAGCCCACATCGATGAGCAGCAGCACAAACTTGTGTTTGATAGCCGAAACGTAAAGTCGGCGAAAATGAGCACTGCCTGGAGCTCCATCACTGCTGGACAAGAAATATATGTGCTTAAAGTGACTAACGCTGTTGCTACCCTTGTTGTTGATATTATTGATGTTGCTGTCGCTTGGACTACTGCTGAGGCGCTGCCTCAGGAGCGTTAGCTGATCAGCTATAAAGCTATTGGCGGCAAGCGAAGGTCTATTGTTCTCGTTTAGAAAGGTAGCGCGTGATGCCTCATCCGACTTGAGATAGTTAAGGATTTGTATGTGCTGTTTGTCGTAGGCAACTGCATTCACATTGCTGTCATAGTCTGGCTGGCAGTTCTCGATTTGTGTGTTTAAGTAGAGATGATTGTGCTCGTTGTTGGCAGCCGGATTGCTGCTATCCGCATCCTCCATATCAAAGTCATCGTCTCCATCGTCGCCGTCTTCGTAGATGCTATCCTGCTGCAGGAGCACCTTGCTCAGATTGAAACGCAATAAATCGCGAAGTTCGAGGACAACATGGGTGGCTCTTTGTAGCTTGCGTCCCAGACGTTGGCTAAATGCTTGCAGATCCTGCTGCACGCTCTCGTTCCCGTTGTTCGACGAGAGTCTCGTGGTTACCGAGCTGGCAAAATGTATCGAGTCGAAGATTTCCTGCAAGCGAGCAATTGCTGGTTAGCGGCAGAAAGAGATTAGAGGATTATTAAACTCACCTGAATCTTGGTCACAAGCATTTCCACATTCCTTATACTGTGTAATTTATTTTCCACATTGTGTCGGAGCTGGACAACATTCTGCTGATTGTAGTTGATGAAGAAAACACTCGCTGGCGTCTGCTGGAGCGGCATAGGCACTTTGTTAATGTTACTATTAGTTATGATTTCATTTGTTGTTGTGTTTATATTTATATTTGTGTTTTTGCTTATGATTAGAGGTAGTGAAGGAACATGTTCACTGTTTCCAACTTCCGCCAGTAGCATGAGCACGAGCAGGAGTAATGTGTTGCCGTTCCACATCCTGGTAGGCTCAATTAGCAACGATTACCGCGTCATTTAGTTACTAATGTTTATTGCTTTAGTTTTTCTTTTATGTTGCTGCTGCTGCTGGTGCTGCTTGTTTTGCCCGATAAATTGCATCGAAAATGTTATCGAAAGGCATTTGAGGCTTATAATACCATGTATAGTATTTATTTATAGTGTGACTGTGCGAATAAGTTTTTGCTGCCGAATGATCTGTTGTCACAGTTACAAGGGCTAAGTGATGATTTAATTCCCGGCTAGAATTTTAATATTTCTTTTAGATTTTATTATTAAAATCAATTGAAAAGCGCATGATAAGAATGATAATTCTTCTATGCAATAATAAAAACAGTATCAAGAATACTCACACCGTACTTTACTTTATAAAGTATTTATGATTTAGTATTTTCATTATTTAGTATTTATTACGATAGGGGGAATACCGATACTGAAATCTCTATTGATAGTCCCATCAATACTATCGTCGTGTGATTCATAATAAAAAGAAAAGTTGCATTAAAAACACACAAAACAGACTTGCAGCAAACAATGGCCGCCACTTTAAAGCCATATTTAACCGCCGTACGGCATTCGCTCACCGCCGCAATGTGTTTACAGGACTTTCCATCGCAAGTTGTGGAGCGACACAACAAGCCAGAGGTGGAAATTTGCTCCAGCAAGGAACTAGTTCTCACGCCCATTGTTGTCTCCCGGAATGAAAGGGAAAAGGTGCTCATTGAGCCATCGATTAACTCGGTGAGGGTTAGTATTGCTGTTAAGCAGGCGGATGAAATTGAGCGCATTCTGTGCCACAAGTTCACCCGGTTTATGATGCGCCGCGCCGAATCCTTCATCATATTGCGAAGGAAGCCAATTGAGGGTTACGATATAAGCTTCCTGATAACGAACTTCCATACGGAGCAGATGTACAAACACAAGCTGGTCGACTTTGTCATCAGTTTCATGGAGGAGATCGACAAGGAGATTAGCGAAATGAAACTGGCTGTGAATGCGAGAGCTCGCACCTGTGCCGAGGAATTCCTTAAGCGCTTTTAGTTGGTGCTTCTGCTTATCTGAGCAATGTTTCACAACAGTAATTATAGTATTCCATGCTTCAATAAATAAATTTGTGTTTTTCTTTATAACTCCAGCTGTATTTATTGGAGTATTGTAATTTGATATATGAGAGAAATTAGTTCACTAACCCAACCGTTATAATCATATGATTATCATAGATAAATTGGAATTATTTTAAGATAAGCAACCACAAATTAACTGTTTGGGGACCGACCAGAATAGGTAACACATTTAAATTTAAATGCAAGCAATAAAATTATAATATAGCGTAATCTCCAAGTGTTTACCTTCAAATTTTGGCGCTCATTCAAACCAACTTGAATTTGTTTTGCGCATTGTGCAACACTAGTGCACAACAGCCCTGTCAGTTTTGAACATCAACAAATGCAACACGCGGACAACGGCAGAAATTATCCGGACTTGAATTGACTTCATATAAAGATGGTGACAACGAAAGCAAAGAGCCCGACAAATGGCAAACAAAAGAAACCTATGACGGAAATAAAGGCACAAAAGGCGAAAGCCTGGCAAAAGGTGAAGATCAAGGGACACGTGATTTCCGATGAATTTAGCAGTTACGAGGGATTAATTGGAGTGGAAGTCCTGAAGGACTACGATGCAGCAATGGTGAAATCCACACAGAAGCATATACCCATGAGTAGCTACGAGAGTAGAAAGCGGAGTAAGCCAAGAAAGGATTCTAAGGAATCCTCCAGCGACGAGGAGGAAAGTGAATCCGAATCCGAGGATGAAGATGGATCCAGTGCCAAAGCCGGCAAGAAGGCGCGCCTTGCAGAGCGTCGTACACAGCGCATACAGAAGCAAAGGGAGAAACGCGAGAAGCGCAAGGAACAGCGAAAGAAAAAGAAACCGGAAACCAAAACGGAAACGGAAACCAAATCGGGATTCACGCCCAACGAAGGCTATGCGCAGGATCGCTTTGCGCTGCTGCGACCTCCGCCTGCAGATGACGACGAGGCAGAGTTGTCAGCCAGCTCTGAGGAGAAGGATGACGAGGACGAGGAAGTGCCACAACTAGTGCCTATCACTGCGTCCAGCGAGCTGGACATGACCAAATGGATGGACATGGGCGTACCCGCCGTCATTATACGCGCCTTGGCGGAGCAGGGATACGAGGCGCCCACACATATTCAGGCCATGACGCTGCCAGCAGCCCTTCATGGCAAGAAAGATATACTGGGTGCTGCGGAAACCGGCAGCGGCAAAACACTTGCCTTTGGCATACCCATACTCGCGGGCATCCTGGAGCTGCAGCAGCGCAATGATGGCTCTGGTATACGCACGAAGGCGCCGAAGCCCAAAGAGGATCAGCAGGCGGAGGAGGTAGCGCCGCATATCAAGGAAAATCGCGAGTTGACGCCGCCGCCGGAGGAGCTAGATTATGTGTCTGGCGCCACTGATGAGGAGAGCGATGCCGAGGAGCACAGCCAGGCCAAGCGTCGTCCACTCTACGCTGTGGTGCTGACACCCACCCGTGAACTGGCCGTCCAGGTGAAGAATCATATCGTTGCAGCGGCCAAATATACGGGCATTCGCGTGGCTGCCATCTTTGGTGGTCTTTCCGTAGCCAAACAGGAGCGTGTGCTGCGCCAGTGTCCCGAGATTGTGGTGGCCACACCCGGTCGCCTCTGGGAGCTATATGCACAGGGTAATCAGCATCTGAACAAGATTGAAAATGTCAGTTTCCTATGCATTGACGAAACGGATCGCATGGTGGAGAAGGGACACTTCGAGGAGCTGCGTAGCCTGCTCAAGGTGCTCAACGCCGACGAGGATCGCAAACAGCTGCGACAGAACTTTGTCTTCTCCGCTACATTGACGCTCGTTCACGATCTACCCGACCATATGCAAAGTATGCCCAAATTCGAACAAAATTAAAACTTTTAATAATGCATATATTTCTCTTTTGCTTTTAGAACGTAATATGACTAAGAAATCCAAATTAATGAAGCAAACCGTCGATCAAAAGATTGAGAGTCTAATCGAAGAGTTGGGCATATCGCAGCCAAAGATTGTGGACATTACCAGCAGTCAACGTAAGCATCGCTACACTTAAATCATCTTCAAGCCAAGGTCTTAACATTGTGTACTTTTAGAAACTGCACAAACTCTTACCGAGAGTCGTCTGCTGTGTGCCCATGATGAGAAGGATTACTATCTGTACTATTTTTTGCAGCGTCATCCTGGTCGCTCAATTGTCTTCTGCAACTCAATTGACTGCGTCAAGCGGCTGGCGACGCTCTTCGGTCTGCTAGATTGTAATCCTCTGCCACTGCACGCCAATATGATACAAAAGCAGCGCTTGAAAAATCTGGAACGTTTTCGGGATAGCCCGATGGGCTTGCTGATAGCCACCGATGTGGCTGCCCGTGGACTGGACATACCCAATGTTGAGCATGTCATACACTATCAAGTGCCACGCACCAGTGAGAATTATGTGCATCGCTCAGGTCGCACCGCACGTGCCAATAAAAACGGCATTACGGTGATGTTCATGGAACCCGGCGAGGTCAAGGGCTATATACGACTGTACAAGACTCTAGAAAGAAGTGAGTGACTTAAATATAATCTATAACAATTATGCTAATTTCACCCGTTTACAGCTGAGGATCTGCCACTGTTTCCCGTTTCGGAGCGTTTCCTGGGCGCGGTCAAAGAGCGCGTTAATCTTGCACGTGAACTGGACAAGCAGGAGTTGAAATTGCGACGTACGCAATGCGAAGAGGGCTGGATGAAAAAGCATGCCGATGAAATGGACATGATTGTCGATGGCTACAACGATGAGTCGTAAGTGAAGGTTACTTTTTACTAGAGATTAATAATAATCTAATATTATTTGCCTTGCAGCGGTAGCGACCAGGACGAGGATGCGTTTATCATTGAACGCAGACGCAATCGCTTGCATGTGGATCAGGTGCGCGCCCAGCTTACCGCACTTCTGTCAAAGCCCATCTTTCCCAAAGGCTTCAGCTTTAAGTATCCCACCAGCACGGGTCAGCTGCTCTCCGGATCCGATATGTCCACCAGCAATGCACAGAGTGCTGTCGAAACAATGAAGGCGGCCATCGAGGACATGAAGCTGGCCAAGAAGCAGCGGAACAAACGCAAACGCAATGTCTAAATAAAATGTTTACTTTAATTAACTGTACAAATATATATTATTGCATTTCAATGCTTGGAGACAAAGTATCGAATCCCTCCTTCGGTCAGGGAACGTGCGTGCTTGGCTAGCAATGTGGATACAGATAGTGTAGGCGTTGTAAAACAGCTGCAGCAAGAAATTAACAAAGATTATAAATGATTACCGACTAGCGTATGTACATTTTACTTACTCCATGTACGGCTCCATTTCATCCATCGTCCATCTGCGTTTTGTTTTGAACAAGGCGCGCATGCGATCGTTTATATTGGAGGGCAGCTGCTCCTCGGCCAGCGAGCGTATGCACGGCTGTGGGCCCTCCTTGTCCAGGATGCCCAATGCTCGCAGATATTCCAGCTTACAGTGCAAGCCCTCGGGCAAAGCATCCTGCCAGGTGCTCATGAACTCCTCGTTGCGAAAACGCAAACCGGGCTGCAAAATATTCTGTGCCACAATGCGTGCCACCATGGACTCTTGATATCTGAATTTGTTGGGGCAGCGATCACTCGGATGTGCATAGATATCAAATAGACCAGAGACAATCGGTTCAGGAGCAATGCCTTGCAGGGCATAGATTGTCTCACCACGCTCCACCTCATCCATGGCCCAGGAATTTTCGGCAATCAGACCGATCATCAGGTTAATAATGCGATACTCGTACTCGTAGTCCAGTACACGGATGTGTCCATCGAATTCCAGTGCCCGATACTGCTGCAGTCCCTCCACAAACTGTGCCCGGCTGCACTGAACCGTGTCCAACAGCTGCTGGAAACTAAACAACAATTTCCGCTCAATGCAATACTCGTTCTCCGGCCCGGAATATCGGGTGAGCTGCAGCAGTTCGCCCAGCTTTCTATACCGTGGTCGTATTTCTCGGCATTCGAAGTAGTCATGGAATATGGTCAACACCTGCCGCTGTTCCAGCGTTCGTGCCACCTCCAAGTCGTCATCCGTGCTGTCATTTAAACTACGCTCCAGTGAAGAATTTGCATTGCCCGTGCGTGGACTCTTCAATGGTGAGCTGCTGGTGGCGGCACCAAACTTCAACTCTGGTACCAATAAAAGGCTATTGGAGATCTCCGCTCCCTTCACATCATATGTCCGGGAATCGGTACAGAGCACGACCTTCTCGTGTAAACCCCCTTTGAAATGCAGAGTCTGACCGATGCGTATCTGCTGCAGCATGTGCTCATCCAGCTCCAGCAGTCGCAAATTATCACTGACCGCATTGTCACCCGGATAATACAAAGCCTGCGTCAATTGTGTTAATTGCCGTTCATCCATTTTTGCATGCTTGACTATTGTCTTGACATCCTCCGGTGTTCGCACATAGCTGGCAACGAGGGGAAATATATACAAAATGTATTCAACTTTTATTTGTTCAATAACTTACTGCTGCGGAGCATTTTCATCCACTTCCATGGCTTCCAAATCCATCTCATTTGTTGCGCGCCAAAAATAAACAAATATTTCTCATTTTGGCGTTGCCACATAGCTGCGATTTATCGCGACTGTTTGCCAGATCGTTATACTCACCACATAGTCACAGTTACAGTCGCAGATACTCCTCCCTATAAGTAACAGGTAGCACAGCATGTGCAATCCCTTTCTTAATGGAGAACCTAGCGACAAAGAAGAACTGGACGGAGGAGGAACGATTAGAGCTAGCGACTCAGCTGGATACAGAGCTGGATGACTTCATTAATGGCTTGGAGAAGAAACGCTATGCGGAGGGATGGCCGGAAGATCGCTGGCAGGAGGAAATGGACAAGCATCCGTTCTTCATGAAACGAGCTCCACAGCCCGGTGACGAAGTGCATCCGATGTTTGAGGGCCTGCAGAAGCTCAAATATGATCCGGAGGAGAATACACTGGAGGAGCTGGCGCTCAATTACAAGGAGGATGGTAACTTTTACATGAAACACAAGAAATTCCGGATGGCTGTCTATTCCTTTACGGAGGGCATCAAATCCAAGTGCGAGAATCCCGATGTGCTGGCAGTGCTCCATAATAACCGCTCCGCTGCCCATTACTTTATCAAGAATCATCGTTCAGCTTTGAGTGATGCTCAGCGTGCTTTGTTCTATAAACCGGACTATACCAAGGCACGCTGGAGAGGTGCCCAATGTGCCTATGAGCTGGACAGATTTGATGTGTGCAGTCAGCTGTGCGAGGAGCTGCTCGAGGTGGACATCGATCACAAGGAGGCCAAGGCGCTACTGCACAAGAACAAAATGAAAAAGGTGAGTAGCATAATGATGATGACAATATGTATTTGGGGCATCTCCGATGAATCCTACTCCTCCTGTTCTACCCACGTTCTACCCGGGTACAAATATCAACTCAAACTTACACCCTTACTTGCAGTTGGACATGGAACGCAATCAGCGGCGGGAGGCTGCCGAATCCAAGCGTCGCCTGGCTCGTTTCCAGAAGCTGCGCGAAGCCTTGCAGCTGCGTGCCATTAAGTTCGATGATCAGCAAAACAATAAACGGCTTAGCATAACCGAAGATCTCTTGCGTCCCAAGTTTCTGCCACTCGAAGATTATCCCGTACATTTGGATGAGGATGGCAGTTGTCTGATTTGGCCCGCTGCCTTCTCTTATCCGGAATTTCTACTCAGCGATTTTCAGCAACAGCTGCCTGAGACTGCTACCATGATGGATTGCCTTAATACACTCTTTACGGAGCCGTTGCCCTGCGATAAGACGTTCAGCTATCGTCCGGATAACGTTAATGTCTACTATGAGAATCGCAAGGCTGCCCGCGTCAACAAAGTGAGCCTGAACAAGACGCTGCGCGAGATTATCAACGAAGTGGGATTCTTTGTCTCAGGCGGCGCATTGCTCTTCTATGTGGTGCCAAAGGACACGCCTGTCGAACAGGAGTTTATCCGTCAACAACGACGGCCATTGGTCTACAGTAGAGCTTAAATTTATTTAAAGAAAACAATCACTTTGTGGTTTGTTTTTGTACGTTAACAAAGCATTGATTAATTTTTATTGTTATTGAATTTTGTTTGCGGCGTTATATTTATAAAGTTTATATCTTAGTCACGGTACAATTGAGCCTTGATTGCGCTATAAAAGAAGCTTTTTCAATATCCATAGTTTATAATACCCTTGCAGAAGAAGCTAAACATTTTTAAATGCTCCAATAAATGCCGTTTTATAATTTGGACTTTTGTTATATTTAATAACGGCAAGCATATAGCTATTCGATTTGTACTGCAAGAATATTGAAAACTCGGCAGGCCGAATTGTTTTCTTTTCATTTTCTAACTAATTTAGATTTACATTTGGTTTGATATGTTTTTATGCGTTAAAGCCAAAAAAGCGTAGGTCGGCCACTCACAGCGGTTCACAGTTTAAAAGCATTTGCCAACGGAGTTTAATTATTTAATTTAACTAAATTACTTTGGATATAAAGAAACGTTTTAATAGACTAAAGCATTGCCGTCCAAGCTGCATATTTTAAAATTTAGAGTTCTAAGTGAGCTAAAAGCAAGCACACCATTTGCTTGTGGACTCCATTCATTTTGATAAAAGTTATACAGATAGAATTAAATGTTTTGTTCGCCTGAAGCTCAAGTAGTCATAAGAAGCTGCCTTAATATCTAAATAAGCTATATATATAATATTCGTTGGTTTGTAAAATAAGTCAACAATAGTTATTTGTATAATTTGTGTGTGTATATATAAATAAAAGCGTTTCTTCCGATTTCTCTATAATTGAGCATACTTAGATGGGGAATGCGAATATGTATGTATATGGTAAAATGCATGTTGTATATGGCAATAGACATGGACAAGTAGAACAACCAACAGGCACAACATCAGTTATCAGATATGGAATATACTGGTTTCACACACACACATTCAATGATATGATATTATATGTATACTTAGTGTAGATACTAGATAATTATTATGGCAAATCAAGATTAACATGTAAGGCTTTTAATTACTAAGCTAAAATGCTGCATTGAGAGCGTATTGAATACATTCGTTAAAAAAAAAACTAAACAAAGTTAGCTTTTAAAACACAATAATGAAAATCACATGCAAAACATAAAACTAAAGCGAATTACAAATAACTTAGAGCTACAATAACAACAACAATAATACAAAATAAAAATAGATATATGCTTAATGCTACTGAGGCGATTGCGGAGATGCTGTCGCATTACGCTGGAGTACATTATTGAAACGCATTTTCAGCGGCGAGAAGTCAATTTTCTTAAAACGCGGCAAGGAGGCAAACTTTTTGAGGCTGTTGCCCGGCGGCGCCACCTGCTGCTGCAGCTCATTGGGCGATTGGGATTGTGTCATTACGGTTTTCAGTTGATCCTGCTGTCGCTGCTTCTGTTTGCTGGGCGAGTTGCCAAACTTGGCCAGTGTGGCATACTTTTGTAGCATACGTGTGGCACGTTCGGCGGCCTGAAAACAGTGCTCGTACTCATCCTCCAATTGGCTGGATTTAGTTTTGCTATTAACTCCATTGCTGCTGCTGCTGCTGACCTCTGGCTTTTGGCCATCGTCAAATTTGAAATCAATATTTTGCAGCATGGCCAGCTGCAGCAGCTCCTCCTCGCCAGCGTTTGCAGGCTGTAAATCAATATTATTATTGTTGTTGTTGTTGATGTTGGCAATGCCATTGTTGGCTCGCTTCGTGGCATGGGTGACGGCATAGACACCATCGGAGATTTTGTGGGCGGCAGTCTTTTTGGTTAACGTTTTAGTCTTGACTAACGATGATGCAGTAATGGTTGATGATTTCTGTCGCTGCTCGATAATCTGCTGTGGCGATGATATATACAGATTCTCCTTACGTTCACGACGCAGCCGTGCGCTGACCAAGTGCCGCATTCCGGGTGCTGTTTCCGCGCTGCTGGGACTGCGTCGCTTGGATTTGACCGTCTCGCAGCTGTTGGGATAATAGGAGGGTATTTTATCATCTACACTGATGATAGACTTGCGCGGCGTTTGATAGTAATCCTCCTGATCCTGGTCACGCTGCTCCGCATTGGGCGTTTGCTGCTTGGGCGGCAGGACTGGCATCAGCGGCGATTCGGTGGGTGTGCTGGTGCTCAGGCCATAGCCCAGGACGAGCGGTTGCTGCTCCAGCTCCTGTGTGGCCTTTACGGCCAACAGATTCTCATAGAGATGCTCGGCCAGGACGCTGTTGCTATTAAGGCAGCTCACATGCATCGATTCATAAATATCGCTCTCGTTTTGAGATGCAGCTGCTGCTGGAGTTGGCGCTGCATTTGCTACTTTATCTGTGGGATCTTCGGTGTTGCAGCTGCTCGTGGACGAGTAGGAACCAGTCGAGTAACCAGATGAGGTGGATGCAGTGCTGCCGATGGGTTTCCCATCTAATGGTGCATTGATGCAGCCGCTTATCTTTTGGATGATGGGCGCCATGACGCAATAGCCATTGAGATCATCCACTAATATCTTTTTCTTGCGTTGCTGTAGCTGTGCAGTGTTTTGGGATACAGCCCCATTGGCGCCAACAAGATTAATGGTGGATGTGTTGCAGGCGGAGAAGTTAAAGTTATGCGGCAGCTGCTGCGACATATTCAGGCTCTCCAGGGAGTCGGCTCTGCTCAGGTGACGAGTGATCTCAGCGACGAGCACCTGACGTGGATTATTGTGCTCAATGGCGGAGTCCTCGAGGCTGATGTTGAGCTCCTCGTTAGAAAGTGCCTCGCCAAAGGTGTCCAGAAAGTTGAGCTTGGACAGATCGGGACTGGAGAAGCTGTTGCGATGTGAATCTTTCATGTTCGATATGCGCTTCAGCGGAGCCAATACCTCCGGTGTGGGTGCATTTTCATAGAGCACCAATTGCTGCTCCTCTTCCTGCCTCTCTGGTTGCAGCTCCCCAACGCTGGCACTGCCCGAGCGACGCTTCTGGCCAAAAAAATTGTCCAACATGTTCTTGTACTTCTTCTTCTTGGCCAGCTCCGATTCGGGATTGGTGCTGGAGCGCGGTATTTCTCCGGGCTGACACTCAAAGGTGTTGATGCGTTTCCGATGCGCTGGCAGTGGCGGCACAGCAGGCGGCACCTCCATAATTGCACGAGATGCACAAACGGAGGCCATATTCATCTCCTCATAAATGCCCGATGCAATCGAGGCGCGTGAAATGCGACTCCCATCAAAGATCTCCTCATAGATCTGCGATACGCGCGCAGAAAAGGAAAAGTTGCTGGCTTCCAGGTCAAAGCAAAAGGACTCGGGCAAGTTGGGCAAAGGGCCGAGTGCTTTTTGGGAGCTATAATAAAAGTTAAGGGAAAACATTACTAATTAGTTAAAGTACATTTAAAGTCTTTATCCTGCGTTTGGTTTCAATAATCTTTAGTTTGCCTTCGCCATAATATTGACAACAACCAAACGCAAGCCTGGGATTTTAAACCTGATCCTTGGGTCACTTGTAGAACTCATCTCCCAAGGACTCCACTTTAATACTAATCCCGAACTTATACTATAACAAATTGTACGTATTAGTTATTTACCTTGTGTCGCGACTGAGTCGCCGCTGTTCGAGGAAGACCTGCCTGTAGAGTTCCAGATTTTTGATTGACTTTTTGATCCATTTCATGTGCCGACGACAGGCCGTCTCCGTTTCCAGGGCAAAATAAATGAAGCAATCGCGACGATTCTGTGTCCAAAAGAGTCCATACGAATGCTGTTTGGTGCGCGACGTTGCCAGACTGATATTTAATCCGGGCACATTTACCGAAACACTCAAAAGCTTTTGTTGTTGTTGGGGCTGTTGCTCCTGCTGGAAAGTGAGGCGGAGGAAGCAGGGCACACATTTAATTGCTTCGATTTTCACCATGCATCTGGTCCAATTTTTATAGCGTAGCGCAATTTCCCGCTTGTCGTTTGTATCCAATTTGACGTCCATGCACATTGATATCTCGTTGTGTTCCATTTTGTCCAATTTACATGTTTTCTTTCGTTTTTTTCGTTCGATTTACAGCTAATAACGGCAAGGGTGCAGCTCAGTGTTGTTAAATTTTGACTGGAAAAGAAACAATGTGTACACACGGAACATATATACAAAAGAGATTACTTTTTTCATTAAATAATATTTGATATTTGAAGTAAGCAATAGTGACAAGTGCCATAAATATGAGTACATTTTGTAGCTCTAAGAATTTTAAATAAAAGAAATAAAAGTGAATAAAAGTTTTAACACTTTACAGCACTATTGATGGTTGATATATTAACAAGAAATACATACATAACAACTGCTGGTATTTTTAGGCAATCGCTAGCTGGTCACACTATCAGCAGTTTTGTGAATTTTCTTGTGAGACGTTGACGTTTGTGTCGTTTTATCCGTAACCAATTATAACGCTCTCTCGTGTCAGAAGTCGCTGGTCAAAGAATTTATATAAATAAATTAAAATCGTGTGATTTTTGTTTATCAGCAAAGTCAAAGGCGTGTATATCTATTTCGAAAGCAATTTCAATATTTGCCCGATTTACGCAACGAAAGCAGCTGCGTCGGCAAGGTGCAAGAAGAGGAAGAAGAAGAGAAATAAGAGGGTGGCGGGGTAGTCCAAGAAGCAGCAGCGCAAAGCGAAATCAAAGTCTGCGCATAGAAGCAAAAATATATAAAATAGAAAAAAATAAAAATAAAAAATACGAGTGTGTAATTGAAAAAAAGTGTCGAAATTGTCGTTAGCTAAAAATAGTTCAAAATGGCGCGCTTGAAACATTTCTAATTTCAATCAAAAAATATCAACAAAAAACTAAATTCTTTTGCATTATTTGGTAAGTAAAAATTAACAAATTTTTTAAAACTTTAAATCAACATTTGGAGTATCCTAAATTTAAAATTTTCTTTTTTCAAAATTTTTTTTTATTTTTTATTATTTAAATTTGAATTTAAGATTTTTTTCCTACGTCACACGCTGTATGCGTGGGCGTGAATCATGCATAAATATATATGTACCTATGTACAATATATCTCCATACATATATGCATATAGTATATGTAGATATTTTTGCACACTTGTTTCCCCATTGATTTTCCCCTATGACGCGCACGTGCGGCTTTCCAACTGGCCATCGATAATGTCCAATAAGACCAACTAAATATTACAGTACTCTCTTCTCTCAACCCTCTTCTTCTTTGTTGTTGTTGTTGTTGTGTTTGCTCTCAGCTGTTGTATCGAGAATTTTCCATTTGTCTTGATTTGTTTTGTTTGTCGAAAAATGTTCACCCTCGCCAGGTAAACAAACTGTTTTATGGTTACCCTGTTTGCCGGCCGTTTATTTGCCAGTTATAAAAACTGTTACTGTAACAACAACAAAACAACAACAACAACAACAATGCAATTCACTGCACACAGCTTTTGGTCCGGCAGCTTTTGCAGGCAGCATGAAACTTGCTGCCAGAAAAAGCTTTAGCGTAACATATATTTTAGGAACTAGCATAGTTTATTGACTTTTTCAATGCAATTCGCATGGAACAGTACGACATACATAGATGTATGTATGTATATATGTGTGTATGTATGTGTATAAATGTACATAAAGGAGCCGCATGGAAAGGTGCTTTGACCCCCAAACTGAAAGCAGGAGGCATGTTTCAAGTAAAATAATGAATGAACTGCCATTTACATCTCAAGGGAATGACATCATTTCAACTTTTTCAAGCTTTTCAATATGCATATAAGTACTTACAAAGATTATGTCATGATTAATAACTTAAACATATAATTATTTACATACTCACTGTATTTCTTTTACAGTATATCTTTGTTATATAATTAATTAAACAACACTTGGAAAATATTATGACCTTGAATCTATAAAAACTAAAAAAAATAATAAATTTTAAGTACAAATTTCAAGTTCTAGGCAATAAATTTCTTAAAGAAAAAACACTTACCCTTAAAAAAAAAAAATATCTTATATATTTAAACTTTTTTGAAATACGTACTTTCTGTTTATATAAAACATGTTGCTAAAAAGTAAAAAAAAAAACAACCGAATATTATGTATCCTAAATTTAGAATAAAATACATAAAATTTATATTTTTTTGCGAGTGTATTAAAAGCTTTTCATACGGCTTTTAACTGCTTTTTTTTATTGATTTAATGTTTACGATTTTGTTTTTACTTGCAGTCAATCCGGATGAACAGAATTTCGTCTGCCCAATAAAAAGTGCAGAAACTGCAATTAATTGCAACTTTGTTGATCAAGTGCCAAAATGTCGCGTTCAAGCAGTTTGTTGTTTAATTCGGCCTCGAATTTAGAGACTAAACAGTTTAGCTGTTAACAAAAATACAAAACCAAAACCAAAACAATTCGAATTAAATCAAAATCAGAACACATACATAAATATTCTTTTAAATAATAATATTAAAACTTTGCAAGAACTTTCAAGTGTTTTTCCATGTTTTTTTGGGCAGTGCAATAAGAATCGAACGTATTAAGTTGTTGTGTACATTCCATACATTCCATATATATATATATAGTATATATAGTATATATATCGCGCTCACTCTGACCACACATATATCGCTCTCACTCTCTTCGATTGGATTTGTCAAATTTGATAACGGTTCTAAGCGCCTAATGGCAAGTACGCTAAACAAGACGAGACACAGGCGCAGATTGGCTGCGATCTCGTTTCTATCGAATATCTCATTAGATGGCACACACAGGGACACCAAATTTGGGGCAACATTTGGCAGCAGCATCTGCTCGCAACAGCAGCAGAAGCATTTTAACAACAACAACAGCAGCAGCAGCAACGGCAACGCAACGGCAGCGTTGGGACTCGGCGCCGGCGGCTATCATCAGCACTATCAACGGAATCATCAGCAGCGCAGCAACCAAACGCAGCAGCAACAACAACAGCAACAACAACAACATCAAAATCACCAACAACAACAGCAGCAACAACAGAATGGTAAATGTGGCGGCGGCGTCGCAGCAGCAGCGCTGCTCCTTTGCAGCGCCGATGTTCACATGGGCAGCGGCATCGGGATCGGGATGTGCGGCCTGGATGAGTGCGGCAGTGCCGCAGCAGTGGGAGGTGGCAGCGATGGTGATGGTTTTAGTGAAACTGAAAATATGGGTCAATACCTGATGAATGTGAGCGGTTTGCCCAGCCAGGCTGAGAGACGCAACATAAAGCGGCCCACCTCCTGTGGCCGCCAGCAGCATCAGCAGCAGCAACATGCCCCACTGCAGCAACGTGGCGGCAGCGGCGGCTCCGGTGCCGAGAGCGGCAGCGATTCGGACAGCGTCAAAATACCGCTCAAGGTGTCCAACTTGGGTAGCGGCGGCGGCGTTGGAGGTGGCATTAAGCTATTGCCTCTAAGGGAACGGTAAGTGTGAATCTTAACTTTACCCCATTACCCCATTACCCCTGGCCTACAGTGTTGCATCAGTATGTTCACTTTCTAGAAAAATCGACTACGAATCGTGCTTGAAATTGAGCTTAAATATGAATGAAAATTGAGTTTGTTTATTTATGAGTACCACCTGGAAACTACGGAATGTTCTTCAGTCCAGATACTTCTTGGTAGCACAACTATTTATTGAAAGGCTTTAAGTTTTGAGTTTCATATCGAAATTCAATTACTGCCATCTTACATGTACTGTGTTTAGCTATTAGTTGCATCTAGTATTTTGTGTTTTGTATTTACATATTTATATTTAGCAACTGAAATATTTCAGATCCGTTTGTAGTTTTTATGTCGAATTTCGCTTGTATATGAAAAATCGCTCGAGTTAATTTTTTAATTTATGAATCACGCAATTAGATCAATTTGATCTTTGGATTTCGCTTCATTTATCGCACCTCCTATATACATGTGTTTGTAAAATCGTTTTGCCATGTTTAAACTAGCCGTTATTTTCAACAAAATTGACACCTGCTGCACCTCAATTCGATTATGTTTACAAAAACAATCAAGCAAGCCAAGATCTTATAAAAGAGAATAAACATTTTGTGTGTGTTTGTAAATATTCTAAAGCTTCGCAGCAGCTGTCCGGCTAATTTCAATAATGTCACTGTCCGAGCTCAAATTAGGTACATTTTTTTTTTTTTGGTATACCCTGTACCCAAAAAATGCGATAAAAAGGGTATTTTTATGTTGAAGATTTACAATTCCTTTTTTTGGAGCATGTCTTAAAGAACTACAGTAATTATTTAGTACATAAATTAGTCTATCGTACATGGTATATTAATAAATCGGGAATATTTAAGTTGCCCAAACTATAGATTTTAAAAATAATCAACTTTCAGATGTATCCATTTGATTATTGGTAATATAAACACATTTAGACGGCATCATTAGTTCTAAAATGAACAAAGAGAACAAAGTTATTTAAACAAAGAAGAAGTAGCACAGCCACTTACAGCGTATCTGTTAGTCACGCATGCCTTACTACAGCACTCTTACTCATTGTTTATTTTTATTTATTTTCTTTTTTTTTGTTGGTCACTTTGACGTAGTTTGGCATCGTTCGGTTGGCGCCCAATTGGGCAACTGACATATCTTTTTTCACAGCTCGCTAAATATAGTCATAGTAGTCCGATTCGGATACACTGTGCAGTGGACAGTGGCGCTGTCCATTGAAGCGGGCGACGTGTGCCCGTTCAATTAACGCAAATCAAAACGCCTCATTGAAAAGCGGGCCCCGCAAATTACTCAACGAGTCAACGATTCAAACGCCAGTTGCATGTTTCTGTGCTGCTGCGGTGTCCACTTTATTTAAGGCTTTTGTTTGTGTTTTGTTTTTGTGACAAGTGTGCCACGATTCTCATGCACTGCCCCTACGGGTACGGGGTACGCCCCTACCCCATCTAAAACCGAGCTGTCATTACGTTTATTGTTTATTCGATACGCTTTGTTTGCCTTTTATTGGCACGCAGAGTGTGTCTCTAATAACTGCCACTTTATGTGGCAGGTGGCTTGACAAAATCGCACGCAACAATTTGACAGTTATGGGCCACACTAAAATTATCCAATTAAACGAGTGCAAACTGTGCTTTCGATCTTAACTTGGCCATTGTTATTTATAGATAAAGTATGGATACTTATATTTCTTGTACCGAAAAAATTGATATTCCGTACCGGACTAAACTTAAGACTAGAGTCTTATTTTAAGCACGAATTTCTTAAATTCAGTAGTTGGTAACTCCGAAAACATATTTAATATCGATATCTGACTTTGATTCTGTTTTAGGTTTATCATAAAAAGGATTTTATGTCCAACTTTATTTTTTAATGCAGTACGTGATTTTTCTTAGTCACCCAACGAAATTAATATTGATTGTGGTTTTTATTATTATAAATAAATATTTACGTGAAAGTACAGAAAGTGCACAAAGAAATTGCATACGGAAAAAAGCGCCGATAAACTGCCTTGAACCCAAAAATCCGCTACTTACAGAGCAGTCGCATAACATTTATCTCGCTCTCACTCTCGCGCTCTCTCTCTCTCTCTTGAGCGTACGCCCACTCGCAGTTGCAGCAAGAAGCTTTCGCTTCAATGCTAGCACATTGGCTCAAGTTTCGTTAAACCAGTGTACCTTCTACTACTTACAAGCATTTGGTATTGGTGTGGCTCCTAGTTGTTGTTCTTGCCACACTGTGCAATCCGTTGCGCTTTGACGCGAAGTGACCTTGTTTCTCATTCGCGCTTCACCTACGCCTCAGCACTTGTCATCGTATGTTGTTGTTGTTGTTTCTTTCTTTTTGTGTCGTTCACCTTTTCTGATTGGTTTCTTGAAGTTTCTCGGAGCGCTCTTTACATTTTCTTTAACAGAGCACAGCAGTCATGTTAATTTACATAAATATGTTTTGGCAGCCCTGCTTGCATTTTAGCTTATTTTATTGTTGATTGCCAAAAATATATTTGAGCATTTGCCAATTGGACCCTTCAACACTTTTGTCAGTCATTCATTTGCGTAAATACAGTACTTATCTATCTGGCTTAGACGTAAGCAAATATATATGTATGTATATACTACATAATGGCCCGTATTAAATTTCTTATCAAGCAATTTGTTTTTTGTACAAACAATATTTCGTGACAGCTGATTAGATTAACGCTAAAGATGGTTTATACCGCTAATATCTGGCTATATCTTGTAAAACAACTATCTAGAATTAAGCATAAGTCTGTTTTGAATGTTTCTCGCCTTATCATAATAAATATTTGCTTCCCATTCGGTTCCCATCATCGCATCTTTGATATCATAACAAATGAAACAATAACAATTACTCAGCATTCAGCATATGTGAATCTTTGACACTTTATTCAACAATTTACCCACAAGGCTTCAATTACTTTGTTATTTCCGTTTGACAATGTCAGCAACATTCCCAGCAAAATATGAAAAACAAATTCCATTCTCTGTGGGGGGAAACTCTTCCTGTGAGAAACAACAACAACAACAACAAAAAATGCTGCGCTTGCGCGAAACATAAATAAATGCATTTGAATTGACACGTAATAAAATTTGCAGAAAACTACGACGCAAAAAATCAAAGCAAAACAAAATCCAAAACTACTTTGAGGCAGTTATTGTTATTCTGTTTTTCTGTTTTCATCTTGTTTGTACCTTCTTGCTGAATGTTGTTTTGAAATTCGATATACTACATACACATTTTGAAGTTGCTGCATAAAAAGGGACGGAGTACAACAAAAAAAAAAAGAAGAAACTGCCGAAAAACGTAAACAATTTTTTTTTGGGTCGGCATTCTGTCTAACAAGCCTCTCAACTCCCTCTCCCTGTCTCTCCGAAAGCTTTACAGAAATTGCGTCATGGTTTTAATCTGATTTGTGGCAGCTTTTGTGAATCAAATCGCAAATTGGGTATGGCTCTTTTGGTCGGCTCTCAGCTCTCAGTCTCAAGGACAACTTGCCAACTGCCGGCGGGGTTTGACACTGAAAGCTTTAACTGTGTGGCAACGCTGCATAGGCGCTCCCATATCCTGTGCCGCTACTATGCTCAATGTCAATGTCAGGGTTGCCCGTAACCGAAAACCTGTACAGCTTTTAGGCACTCCCCTCGCCAAAACGCCCCAGGTTCCTTGCTGGCATCTTCAGCAAACTGGGTAACCTTGAGAGCAAACTCTTTTAGCGGTTCCTCATTAGCGACGTAATATAAACCGGTTAGATGGGTGTTTGTTTTGTTTCTTGGTGTTTACTCGGCAACTTGTGCTCCGTTTCCATTTCCTAAGCCTTGGCAGCTGTTTTTTTTTTCTTTGTCTTCCTGTTGCATCATTTGAAGGTCAGTGCATTTTTGCGCAGTTCCAATTAGGGTTGCCAACACTTACAAAAGGGGGTTGCAAAATATGTGTGTCACTGGTGCAGTAGACTGCAACAAGCAACGGTATTTAAAGTGCTTTTAAAGCAAGTATCTGTGAAAAAAAAAACAGCTACCCCTTTAGGGTTTTTATACACTGATCCTGAACTGAAAACGAGTATATTGCTTTTGAATATATCAAAATAACTATTACAATTTCAATGCTACAATTAAAAAATTGCAGTCAAAGCTATTTTCAGCTGTTATTTTACTGGTATCTGAGCATCACGTACCACTGTAACGTTCTTAGCTATTTTATAGCCAAGATATATTATATATTTGTATGTGGTATATGTGTTGCCCATAAGAGTATTTTTACTGCCTAACTTTGCTGTCGGTAGTAGAAGCTACCTAAAATATTGCGCAGTTTATTTTATTGCCAATTTTGTAAACGTATTTCATGGCATTTTCGCAAAATAATTACCAACCTCTGGCATTGCCTAGGTATTTACATTTACCTATGCACCCATACGGACATGGAGACATACCTGTATATACATATGTATGTATATATGAAATGTTAATAGAAACAACTTTATAAGTGTTTGTTTGTCTCACACTCTTGTATCTTTCTGCTGTGGTCATCAGTCGTTGCTTTTGTGTGTTGATTCATTGTCGCTCGTTCGCTTAAGCTGGCAAATACTGGGTTGAAAATAAAACGACAAATGAAACAACAGAAAAACACAAAAGCGCAAAACTCGATCAAACCGCTTTGAACCTCTTTGAGCCGAATGCATGTGTATGTATGTATGTATGTATATACGACATACACTTCAAATAGAGTCAGAAATAACAAAGCATATGTACGGGCTGAAAGCTGCTCTCTCTCTCTCTCTCTCTCTGTCTCTCTTTCTGATAAGCGACAACAAACAGAGGCAACTTGTCGTTAATATTATGTATATGTTTATATCGTTTGTGTCAAAGTGTGTAAGGCCCCGATGTGAGTCTACTGTACACTTGATAATCAACAGTGTAGCTGTTATATTTTGTTTATCTTTCGACCATTGTTTTAAGTACGCAATACTCACTCAGCTGACTGACTGACTGACTGACTGATTGCGAAAGCGAAACAATGATAAAACCAGCAAATTGCGTTAAATATTTAAAAATACAGTTGAACTACACTAAGTCGAACCACCATCTGCCACAATTAATGAGCGAGAGATAGAGAGTAGTGAAGGAGTGAGGGTAGTCAAAGAGAAAGAGAGGGAGTAGTATGACAGAAAGAGACGGTAATAAGAGACAAGAGTATGAGAGACAGAGAGAGAGAGAAAGAGAAACTATTAAGAGAGTGACAAGTACGACAGGCAAAGAGAGAGAGACTAGTTAGAGAGAGAGAGGGAGAATAACTGGAGATATATATAGAGAGAAAGAGTCTCTCGCGAGTAAGAAGAGATATAGAAAGCAGTCAGAGAGAGAGGGAGAGAAAGAGTAAATTCGAGTGGTACAAAAGCAGTCGAGAGAAATCAGCAAGGCCTCACTTAACTTCTTGAGAATCGCGTAGAAGGGCATGATTTAGTGTTTTTAGCCTTACAAAGGCGGATGGATATGCTTTTATCGCACTAGCTGGAAATTCTGATCAAAAATATATATATTTACAGTAAGTTCGACTTTGGATAGTTAATTAGTAACTAGTCTATGCAAATTTGTGCCATTTTATGAACCTGCCACGTTGCTTATCATTCATGCCACTTTTATAGCGCCTTGTACAACTTTATGGCTGTCTGGAATTTAATTCCATTTAATGATCTGTGTCTGGATTAGCATAAAATAAAACCCGCTTATGTTTTATTCTTCAGTCTAGTGTTGATTGCAATAACAACCAACCTTCAAATGGACTTGTGCCACTGTTTGTTGTGCCATGAAATAAGTAAACAAGTTGAGGGTCTGTCGCAACTCGTGTCTGATTAACTAATCGATTTGCGTATGTACTTCCTGCCCAACCTTTTGTATTGCACTTTTATTTATGCCCCATATATCAAATGGTTAGGGATTTAAAGTTCGGTAAATTTGCATACATTAAAATTGTTCTTAAATACGTATTTTCTAAGATAAACCCACGTCATCTATATGTCTTAGTGATCAGATCATAGTTTATTTAATTTATGTTTTTATTAATTGCAAATTAGCATCAAGACAAACTCGAAAATCTATTTTGCTTACCACAATTTTGATCAAGTTTCATTTAAGCACGTGAGACAAAAGCCACGAGCTCAACAAAGACTTCTGGCTTATACATATGTATGTATGTATACATACATATGTACATATATACATACTAGGTAAAGTATGTGCTTTACAAACAACTGTTTGTCAAGAGCTCACAAACGCTGATAAAAGGCAGAGCAATAGCAGCCACATCGGTGATAAGACAAATTAAATTGTTTTCAGTTGATTTGATTTACTTGGCCCCACAAATAACAGAGCTATTGAAATATTGAGCGTGTAATTAAAATTAAATTCAACACCTTTGCAGTAGGTATTGTTCTTGTTACCTAACTTTTACTTTAAAATAATTCACGACAACACTTTTAATTTTTCTGTCAAAAATCACGAAAAAACATCGAAAAGTTGACCTTCCCAGACTTCAAACTGCCATAACTTTGCCAAAACTGAACCGATCTTCAATCCCGAGGCCATTTTGATCTTTATTTGGCATCTAGTTTAATTCTACATCTCAAGTTTGTTAATTTTTACAAAAAAAAAAATTTAGGATTTTTTTGCGAAAAAAGCATAAGGGGGGACCCTTACAAATTTTGATTTTTCAAAAAATAGAATCTTGAAATTTTACGCTTAATTGATTGTGGGTGTCTCAATTAGTATAAAAATCTATACGAAAAGTGATTTTGTGGTAGTTCATTTTTCTGTCAAAAATCACGCCAAAAGTGACAAAAAAATTGGCTTGTGAAGTGCCCAAACAACGAAAAGTTCCTTATAAATGACCTTCCCAGACTTCAAACTGCCATAACTTTGCCAAAACTGAACCGATCTTCAATCCCGAGGCCATTTTGATCATTATTTGGCATCTAGTTTAATTCTACATCTCAAGTTTGTTAATTTTTAAAAAAAAAAAAATTAAGGATTTTTTTGCGAAAAAAGCATAAGGGGGGACCCTTACAAATTTTGATTTTTCAAAAAATAGAATCTTGAAATTTTACGCTTAATTGATTGTGGGTGTCTCAATTAGTATAAAAAACTATACGAAAAGTGATTTTGTGGTAGTTCGTTTTTCTGTCAAAAATCACGCCAAAAGTGACAAAAAAATTGGCTTGTGAAGTGCCCAAACAACGAAAAGTTCCTTATAAATGACCTTCCCAGACTTCAAACTGCCATAACTTTGCCAAAACTGAACCGATCTTCAATCCCGAGGCCATTTTGATCATTATTTGGCATCTAGTTTAATTCTACATCTCAAGTTTGTTAATTTTTACAAAAAAAAAATTTAGGATTTTTTTGCGAAAAAAGCATAAGGGGGGACCCTTACAAATTTTGATTTTTCAAAAAATAGAATCTTGAAATTTTACGCTTAATTGATTGTGGGTGTCTCAATTAGTATAAAAAACTATACGAAAAGTGATTTTGTGGTAGTTCATTTTTCTGTCAAAAATCACGCCAAAAGTGACAAAAAAAATTGGCTTGTGAAGTGCCCAAACAACGAAAAGTTCCTTATAAATGACCTTCCCAGACTTCAAACTGCCATAACTTTGCCAAAACTGAACCGATCTTCAATCCCGAGGCCATTTTGATCATTATTTGGCATCTAGTTTAATTCTACATCTCAAGTTTGTTAATTTTTACAAAAAAAAAATTTAGGATTTTTTTGCGAAAAAAGCATAAGGGGGGACCCTTACAAATTTTGATTTTTCAAAAATTAGAATCTTGAAATTTTACGCTTAATTGATTGTGGGTGTCTCAATTAGTATAAAAATCTATACGAAAAGTGATTTTGTGGTAGTTCATTTTTCTGTCAAAAATCACGCCAAAAGTGACAAAAAAATTGGCTTGTGAAGTGCCCAAACAACGAAAAGTTCCTTATAAATGACCTTCCCAGACTTCAAACTGCCATAACTTTGCCAAAACTGAACCGATCTTCAATCCCGAGGCCATTTTGATCATTATTTGGCATCTAGTTTAATTCTACATCTCAAGTTTGTTAATTTTTAAAAAAAAAAAATTTAGGATTTTTTTGCGAAAAAAGCATAAGGGGGGACCCTTACCAATTTTGATTTTTCAAAAAATAGAATCTTGAAATTTTACGCTTAATTGATTGTGAGTGTTCCAATTAGTATAAAAAACTATACGAAAAGTGATTTTGTGGTAGTTCATTTTTCTGTCAAAAATCACGCCAAAAGTGACAAAAAAATTGGCTTGTGAAGTGCCCAAACAACGAAAAGTTCCTTATAAATGACCTTCCCAGACTTCAAACTGCCATAACTTTGCCAAAACTGAACCGATCTTCAATCCCGAGGCCATTTTGATCATTATTTGGCATCTAGTTTAATTCTACATCTCAAATTTGTTAATTTTTACAAAAAAAAAATTTAGGATTTTTTTTGCGAAAAAAGCATAAGGGGGGACCCTTACAAATTTTGATTTCTCAAAAAATAGAATCTTGAAATTTTACGCTTAATTGATTGTGGGTGTCTCAATTAGTATAAAAATCTATACGAAAAGTGATTTTGTGGTAGTTCATTTTTCTGTCAAAAATCACGCCAAAAGTGACAAAAAAATTGGCTTGTGAAGTGCCCAAACAACGAAAAGTTCCTTATAAATGACCTTCCCAGACTTCAAACTGCCATAACTTTGCCAAAACTGAACCGATCTTCAATCCCGAGGCCATTTTGATCATTATTTGGCATCTAGTTTAATTCTACATCTCAAGTTTGTTAATTTTTACAAAAAAAAAAATGTAGGATTTTTTTTGCGAAAAAAGCATAAGGGGGGACCCTTACCAATTTTGATTTTTCAAAAAATAGAATCTTGAAATTTTACGCTTAATTGATTGTGAGTGTTCCAATTAGTATAAAAAACTATACGAAAAGTGATTTTGTGGTAGTTCATTTTTCTGTCAAAAATCACGCCAAAAGTGACAAAAAAATTGGCTTGTGAAGTGCCCAAACAACGAAAAGTTCCTTATAAATGACCTTCCCAGACTTCAAACTGCCATAACTTTGCCAAAACTGAACCGATCTTCAATCCCGAGGCCATTTTGATCATTATTTGGCATCTAGTTTAATTCTACATCTCAAGTTTGTTAATTTTTACAAAAAAAAAAATTTAGGATTTTTTTGCGAAAAAAGCATAAGGGGGGACCCTTACAAATTTTGATTTTTCAAAAAATAGAATCTTGAAATTTTACGCTTAATTGATTGTGGGTGTCTCAATTAGTATAAAAATCTATACGAAAAGTGATTTTGTGGTAGTTCATTTTTCTGTCAAAAATCACGCCAAAAGTGACAAAAAAATTGGCTTGTGAAGTGCCCAAACAACGAAAAGTTCCTTATAAATGACCTTCCCAGACTTCAAACTGCCATAACTTTGCCAAAACTGAACCGATCTTCAATCCCGAGGCCATTTTGATCATTATTTGGCATCTAGTTTAATTCTACATCTCAAATTTGTTAATTTTTAAAAAAAAAAAAATTAAGGATTTTTTTGCGAAAAAAGCATAAGGGGGGACCCTTACAAATTTTGATTTTTCAAAAAATAGAATCTTGAAATTTTACGCTTAATTGATTGTGGGTGTCTCAATTAGTATAAAAAACTATACGAAAAGTGATTTTGTGGTAGTTCGTTTTTCTGTCAAAAATCACGCCAAAAGTGACAAAAAAATTGGCTTGTGAAGTGCCCAAACAACGAAAAGTTCCTTATAAATGACCTTCCCAGACTTCAAACTGCCATAACTTTGCCAAAACTGAACCGATCTTCAATCCCGAGGCCATTTTGATCATTATTTGGCATCTAGTTTAATTCTACATCTCAAGTTTGTTAATTTTTACAAAAAAAAAAATTTAGGATTTTTTTGCGAAAAAAGCATAAGGGGGGACCCTTACAAATTTTGATTTTTCAAAAATAGAATCTTGAAATTTTACGCTTAATTGATTGTGGGTGTCTCAATTAGTATAAAAAACTATACGAAAAGTGATTTTGTGGTAGTTCATTTTTCTGTCAAAAATCACGCCAAAAGTGACAAAAAAATTGGCTTGTGAAGTGCCCAAACAACGAAAAGTTCCTTATAAATGACCTTCCCAGACTTCAAACTGCCATAACTTTGCCAAAACTGAACCGATCTTCAATCCCGAGGCCATTTTGATCATTATTTGGCATCTAGTTTAATTCTACATCTCAAGTTTGTTAATTTTTACAAAAAAAAAATTTAGGATTTTTTTGCGAAAAAAGCATAAGGGGGGACCCTTACAAATTTTGATTTTTCAAAAATTAGAATCTTGAAATTTTACGCTTAATTGATTGTGGGTGTCTCAATTAGTATAAAAATCTATACGAAAAGTGATTTTGTGGTAGTTCATTTTTCTGTCAAAAATCACGCCAAAAGTGACAAAAAAATTGGCTTGTGAAGTGCCCAAACAACGAAAAGTTCCTTATAAATGACCTTCCCAGACTTCAAACTGCCATAACTTTGCCAAAACTGAACCGATCTTCAATCCCGAGGCCATTTTGATCATTATTTGGCATCTAGTTTAATTCTACATCTCAAGTTTGTTAATTTTTAAAAAAAAAAAAATTTAGGATTTTTTTGCGAAAAAAGCATAAGGGGGGACCCTTACCAATTTTGATTTTTCAAAAAATAGAATCTTGAAATTTTACGCTTAATTGATTGTGAGTGTTCCAATTAGTATAAAAAACTATACGAAAAGTGATTTTGTGGTAGTTCATTTTTCTGTCAAAAATCACGCCAAAAGTGACAAAAAAATTGGCTTGTGAAGTGCCCAAACAACGAAAAGTTCCTTATAAATGACCTTCCCAGACTTCAAACTGCCATAACTTTGCCAAAACTGAACCGATCTTCAATCCCGAGGCCATTTTGATCATTATTTGGCATCTAGTTTAATTCTACATCTCAAATTTGTTAATTTTTACAAAAAAAAAAATTTAGGATTTTTTTGCGAAAAAAGCATAAGGGGGGACCCTTACAAATTTTGATTTCTCAAAAAATAGAATCTTGAAATTTTACGCTTAATTGATTGTGGGTGTCTCAATTAGTATAAAAATCTATACGAAAAGTGATTTTGTGGTAGTTCATTTTTCTGTCAAAAATCACGCCAAAAGTGACAAAAAAATTGGCTTGTGAAGTGCCCAAACAACGAAAAGTTCCTTATAAATGACCTTCCCAGACTTCAAACTGCCATAACTTTGCCAAAACTGAACCGATCTTCAATCCCGAGGCCATTTTGATCATTATTTGGCATCTAGTTTAATTCTACATCTCAAGTTTGTTAATTTTTACAAAAAAAAAAATGTAGGATTTTTTTGCGAAAAAAGCATAAGGGGGGACCCTTACCAATTTTGATTTTTCAAAAAATAGAATCTTGAAATTTTACGCTTAATTGATTGTGAGTGTTCCAATTAGTATAAAAAACTATACGAAAAGTGATTTTGTGGTAGTTCATTTTTCTGTCAAAAATCACGCCAAAAGTGACAAAAAAATTGGCTTGTGAAGTGCCCAAACAACGAAAAGTTCCTTATAAATGACCTTCCCAGACTTCAAACTGCCATAACTTTGCCAAAACTGAACCGATCTTCAATCCCGAGGCCATTTTGATCATTATTTGGCATCTAGTTTAATTCTACATCTCAAGTTTGTTAATTTTTACAAAAAAAAAATTTAGGATTTTTTTGCGAAAAAAGCATAAGGGGGGACCCTTACAAATTTTGATTTTTCAAAAAATAGAATCTTGAAATTTTACGCTTAATTGATTGTGGGTGTCTCAATTAGTATAAAAATCTATACGAAAAGTGATTTTGTGGTAGTTCATTTTTCTGTCAAAAATCACGCCAAAAGTGACAAAAAAATTGGCTTGTGAAGTGCCCAAACAACGAAAAGTTCCTTATAAATGACCTTCCCAGACTTCAAACTGCCATAACTTTGCCAAAACTGAACCGATCTTCAATCCCGAGGCCATTTTGATCATTATTTGGCATCTAGTTTAATTCTACATCTCAAGTTTGTTAATTTTTAAAAAAAAAAAAATTAAGGATTTTTTTGCGAAAAAAGCATAAGGGGGGACCCTTACCAATTTTGATTTTTCAAAAAATAGAATCTTGAAATTTTACGCTTAATTGATTGTGAGTGTTCCAATTAGTATAAAAAACTATACGAAAAGTGATTTTGTGGTAGTTCATTTTTCTGTCAAAAATCACGCCAAAAGTGACAAAAAAATTGGCTTGTGAAGTGCCCAAACAACGAAAAGTTCCTTATAAATGACCTTCCCAGACTTCAAACTGCCATAACTTTGCCAAAACTGAACCGATCTTCAATCCCGAGGCCATTTTGATCATTATTTGGCATCTAGTTTAATTCTACATCTCAAATTTGTTAATTTTTACAAAAAAAAAATTTAGGATTTTTTTGCGAAAAAAGCATAAGGGGGGACCCTTACAAATTTTGATTTCTCAAAAAATAGAATCTTGAAATTTTACGCTTAATTGATTGTGGGTGTCTCAATTAGTATAAAAATCTATACGAAAAGTGATTTTGTGGTAGTTCATTTTTCTGTCAAAAATCACGCCAAAAGTGACAAAAAAATTGGCTTGTGAAGTGCCCAAACAACGAAAAGTTCCTTATAAATGACCTTCCCAGACTTCAAACTGCCATAACTTTGCCAAAACTGAACCGATCTTCAATCCCAAGGCCATTTTGATCATTATTTGGCATCTAGTTTAATTCTACATCTCAAATTTGTTAGTTTTTACAAAAAAAAAAATTTAGGATTTTTTTGCGAAAAAAGCATAAGGGGGGACCCTTACAAATTTTGATTTTTAAAAAAAAAATAGAATCTTGAAATTTTACGCTTAATTGATTGTGGGTGTCTCAATTAGTATAAAAATCTATACGAAAAGTGATTTTGTGGTAGTTCATTTTTCTGTCAAAAATCACGCCAAAAGTGACAAAAAAATTGGCTTGTGAAGTGCCCAAACAACGAAAAGTTCCTTATAAATGACCTTCCCAGACTTCAAACTGCCATAACTTTGCCAAAACTGAACCGATCTTCAATCCCGAGGCCATTTTGATCATTATTTGGCATCTAGTTTAATTCTACATCTCAAGTTTGTTAAATTTTACAAAAAAAAAAATTTAGGATTTTTTTGCGAAAAAAGCATAAGGGTGGACCCTTACAAATTTTGATTTTTCAAAAAATAGAATCTTGAAATTTTACGCTTAATTGATTGTGGGTGTCTCAATTAGTATAAAAATCTATACGAAAAGTGATTTTGTGGTAGTTCATTTTTCTGTCAAAAATCACGCCAAAAGTGACAAAAAAATTGGCTTGTGAAGTGCCCAAACAACGAAAAGTTCCTTATAAATGACCTTCCCAGACTTCAAACTGCCATAACTTTGCCAAAACAGAACCGATCTTCAATCCCGAGGCCATTTTGATCATTATTTGGCATCTAGTTTAATTCTACATCTCAAGTTTGGTAATTTTTAAAAAAAAAAAAATTTAGGATTTTTTTGCGAAAAAAGCATAAGGGGGGACCCTTACCAATTTTGATTTTTCAAAAAATAGAATCTTGAAATTTTACGCTTAATTGATTGTGAGTGTTCCAATTAGTATAAAAAACTATACGAAAAGTGATTTTGTAGTAGTTCATTTTTCTGTCAAAAATCACGCCAAAAGTGACAAAAAAATTGGCTTGTGAAGTGCCCAAACAACGAAAAGTTCCTTATAAATGACCTTCCCAGACTTCAAACTGCCATAACTTTGCCAAAACTGAACCGATCTTCAATCCCGAGGCCATTTTGATCATTATTTGGCATCTAGTTTAATTCTACATCTCAAGTTTGTTAATTTTTACAAAAAAAAAAATTTACGATTTTTTTGCGAAAAAAGCATAAGGGGGGACCCTTACCAATTTTGATTTTTCAAAAAATAGAATCTTGAAATTTTACGCTTAATTGATTGTGAGTGTTCCAATTAGTATAAAAAACTATACGAAAAGTGATTTTGTGGTAGTTCATTTTTCTGTCAAAAATCACGCCAAAAGTGACAAAAAAATTGGCTTGTGAAGTGCCCAAACAACGAAAAGTTCCTTATAAATGACCTTCCCAGACTTCAAACTGCCATAACTTTGCCAAAACTGAACCGATCTTCAATCCCGAGGCCATTTTGATCAATTTTTGGCATCTAGTTTAATTCTACATCTCAAGTTTGTTAATTTCTACAAAAAAAATTTTTGCGAACTTTACTTTTGCACAAAACCATTATAGCCTTTTTCCTATTTTTTTAATGGGTTGAGGGTATAATAATTTTTTCCGTCAAGGTTTCAAATTGAGTGTTTGAAATTTAAATATTCTTTGCTCATTGCACAGGCGCACAGATGTTGTTAGGCTGACTAACAAACCGTTGCTCAAAGAGCTCAAAACAAAACACAAAAAACTATCAAAAATGCTCACCCACACACACACAAACACACAGCAAGGTTCGCTACCTGCACTTGTGTACAAACATGTGCACATATGTATGTGTGTAGGCGCTGCATTGGCTGCTCATCACGTTTTCTCTCCCTCCCGCTTCTTATCTGCTGCAAACGCTCTCTAATCATCGCACTCAAAAAAAACCGTTTCGTTGTGCTCTTCACACACACGCTGACTCGATTTTTAGAGAGAGAGTCAATAAGTTACATAAGCGACGCATATTTTCTAGTGCGTGGCCCTTAGCGGGCTTCTTCTTCTTTTACTTTTGTGTGCGTTGTGCGTTTACATGTCATGTAAACATGCAAGTGTGTGTGTGTTTTATGGAATTTGGTGTTGGGTCTTCCCTTTGGTCTTCTGCTCTGCTATTTTGTTTTGCTGACTGCTTGCTGCCAATGCTGGGCGCCTGTTGGAATACTCCAACTAATTAACGGGTTATGACAAGCCAGGCGCCACTTTATCATACACATTATGGCCCCCCGCCACAAGAAAGTTGCCTAATTAATGCAAACGGTATTTTCATGGAAATTCATTTGCCCCCATACGCACGTGACCTTAAGGCAAATATTTTTGTATAGTATAAATGTTTGTTGGAGCTCCCAAAACCTCGATCTATACCAATTATCTCAAGGTAATTTGCCAGGCGCACAGAAATCCATAACAACAACAGCGATGCCCTTCAACCACTGCAGTTGTTGTATTTTTTTCCTACGAAAATACCCCTCAACAAACGAATAGATATATATGTAAGTGTGATTTTTGATCGTTGTGACTGGGAAATCTTTGAACTGCATTTTGCTGCGTGCCTGTGAAAATATCGATCACCTCTTTTGGGGTGCGTTTGTGTATGCGTATTTATGTTCATTGTTGTTATGTTACAGAAATAATGAGACAGAGATAAAGAGAGTGAGAATGCAAGACAACGAGGTAGAGAGAGGGAGAGGGGGACTACTGCACGCATGTTTTTATTGTAGTGGAATGTACCCCTGATCTCGATTTCATTGAGTTTTATAAATAACTTACGGTCTACATTTCAGTACACACTTGCCAAATTTCTATACAAATATTTATACTTTGTTTTTGTTTAGCTTGTTGGTATATAAAAATGTATATTTAAAAATAAATATATTAAATGATTATTTCTATAAGAAAATAAAGCAAGAAATTGCTTGTGTATTTTTACAGATCTCTTTTTAAAGACAGCGATTCCAAGTGTTCAACTTTTCTGTTTCCATAACTATTGCAGCACCTTTAGCAATGGCGCCAGCGAGCAAAGTTTGCAGCCGGAGAGACGAGCGCGTTTGAATACGGCGCCTGGAATGCGAGGAGCGGCGGCCAGCAATGTGAACACCATTGGAACTGGTGGCCTCAAGCGCAACTATAACATTCGCAGCGGTTCGAGTGCCAGTCACATTACGGATGACAGCAGCACGGAGAGTTTGGCACCCGCTGGCAACTATGCGGGCAGTTTTCGCAATAGCCTCAGCAAAGCCGTGCAGATCAGCGATGGCCGTAGGGGTCCGGGTCCTGCACTGGGACAACGGGATGAGCGCATGGTTTTGCTATCACGTAAAGTGCCATTTTTGATATTCTCAGCGTTGCCCTACTACAAGGGCAAGAACGGACGGTAAGTGAATATTAACTGATTTCCTTTAGAAAACATTTATACTCTATTTGTTCTTTCTCTGTAGAGGTGAATTCCGCAAGGAGGATCGTCGACGTCGCAACCCATCCACTTCACGACCCTTGAGCTCCATTAACGATGCACCCTTTGATCCCTTTGACTTACTGGGCATGCAGAAGGCTGAAAGCGGTCAGGTTAGTTTCATATATTACATCAGCTAAAGTTACGCAACTAATTGAGTTTATATAATTTTCTAGGATATCTCCTATGGCCATTTGTTAATACCATCGCGTCAGTATGAAAAGGAGCGCAAGAAACATGGCAATGCGTCCACGAATGTCTCAATTTTCGAGAATCAAATGGAGATAACGAGCACAGCGGCCCTTAGAAACCATGGCATAGCGAGGTTGGTGTCCCTTTTAAGTTTGCTTTTACTTTGTTTTGGAACATACCATACCCATATAATCTCCCATTACACATATACATATAAATACCACAATTCAAAGATCTCATATGCCTCATACATGAAATGCATTAAACATCCAATTACTTAATTGTAATTCAATTATCCAGGAATCCAGTTACACGATTTTTACCAATTAAATACATTTACATTTAACGGCAAGAGTTAAAACATCAACATTCCTATAACAAATTGATATTGGTACAGTTTTTAGCATGGATATAAAATGGTGTATAAACTCTGGAAAAATATAAGAAAACTAGTTGAGGGTGACTGTCTGCTTTTATTGTATTTATAATATAAATCGGTAGTATATATAGACAAAATCATCTGTTTTTTACAACATTTATCGTTCATATTGCAATAGACATTCAAAACTGTTTACATAAGTCCAAGTGCTCCGCAAAATGTGCCTAAAAGCACTAAAATAAACACCGTTAAGCATATTCGGTATATCAGATATCAGATATAATTAAGCGGGCTCGAGAGATATTTACGTATACACAATTTAAACTAACTTCCGTTCACTGACTGAGCGAAATATTTCAAATATTTGTAGGTTGTTCTGAGTCATCAGCATTTGACTTGTATGATTTTTGTTTTTATCGCGTAATTTCGATGACCAGCTGATTCAGCATACATATAATTTTTATAATCAATATCAATAAACTTTGACCCGAAATAATTAATTATTGAAATACTTAAGTATACACAACGTTTCGATGCATTTTGTACCATTAACTTATGCTAATCATAACGCTTTGCACTACTTCGTTTCAGCACAAAAACCATAACCAAACATCAAGGCAAATGGTAAATTTTTGAAGCAGCTAATAAGTAACCATTAACTGCAACCTATCTCAGCTATGGGATTAAACGAAATACTATATTAGACATACAAACACACCCATAGCTCGGATACGTTTGCGGCGCTTACATATATATATCCTAAAATACCACTAACAAAATTCACACTTCACATTTGCACACATTCGAAAACTGGCAAACGCTTCAACTAACTATGCTTACTCACGCTCTGCTTTCGATCGATATTTTGGCCGATAACTACTAGCGCTATAATCTATAATTGATGCTTTTACAGGTGCTTCACATACGAGAATAATAATCGCAATAATGCAGCGAGTCCAACGCCCGAATTGAAGCTAGACATGGACATAGAGAGCATCATTCTAACCGGAGATGGAGCGCGTGGTCTGCCGGTAATTTTATCATCGTATTCTATAATCTCTAACTATCCGTAACTCATACATCATTCTCTGTTTTCTAGTATCCGCAGTATTCGGCTAGCATCTTGGATGATCCCGAGCTCATTGCTGGCAAGCATCGCACTTTGTTAACATTCACTTCGTACATGACATCGGTCATTGACTATGTGCGTCCATCGGATCTGAAGAAGGAGCTTAATGACAAGTTTCGCGAAAAGTTTCCAAGCATACAGCTCACCTTGAGCAAGCTAAGAAGGTAGCATTATCTTGTTGCATCTGTTATCTTCTGTGTACTCAACTAACTTTCTCTTCCATTCACAGCATCAAGAGGGAAATGCGACGCATTAACAAGCTGGATACGCGCATTGATCTGGTGACCGTCTCCCAGGCCTATGTATACTTTGAGAAGCTAATTCTGGCCAATCTGATAAATAAGAGCAATCGTAAGCTTTGCGCCGGCGCCTGCCTGCTGCTCAGCGCCAAGATGAATGACGTCAAGGGCGATTCTCTAAAGAGCCTGATTGAGAAGACGGAGAATGTGTTTCGCTTGAATCGCAAGGAGCTGATCTCCTCGGAATTTGCGGTCCTTGTCGCACTCGAGTTCAGTCTGCATGTGCCGATGCACGAGGTGCTGCCGCATTATCAACGGTTGCTCTACGAATCATAGAGTTGGCCCAGGCGCTGCGCCGAAGGACGTTTAACGGCGGCAGCGCAGGCGGCGGTAGCCCTGGCAGCAGCAACAACACGACATCATTTGCTCCGCAAGGGCAGTCGCAAATCGTGAGTGGCCCACTTTCGGTCGTGACACTGAGCGGGAACTGTACTTACTTATATTGCATACTTTTGGGTGTTGGATTTTTATATACATGAAATAATATAATTAATAAATATTAATTAATTATAGATAACTCGATAAGCTTTTTGCTATAGAATAAAAGTGCACAACAAAACCAATCAATTGACAAGAAATTTATAGACGAAAAAGAAAAAGGCAAAAGTAAAAAATACATATTTGTAAATCCCATAAAAAGCCTAGAAACCTTTCCGGTAGTAGGTAGGCTTCCACAAACACTAAATAGCTGTTAAATTGTTTATCTTTTAGCAAGTTGTACTTACATTTTTTTGTTTTAGACCAAGTATGAATAAATAAAACTGACAAACAAATATAAAATGATTGTGTAATAATAATTTACATATTTACGTTTGTAGCTATAGCTCCAAAACTGCTGACGCTTATCAATTTCAGTTGTTGTTGTTGTCACAGTTGGTGACTGTCCCCCATGCAACGTGATAATGTATTCAAATTCAAACCTGAAGCACTCTCGACACGATCTTTGCCTCTTCGCATTGCTGCTAGCCGCATGGTCAAAGCTAACTAATCCGCCCCAACAAACCCGCTTTGTTGAGCTTTATTTACTACGGAAAATCACAGCAACCCCCCCCCTTATAAATCACTCGATTTCTTTTGCCTGTATTGCATGTGATTCATTCTGTGGCTCATCAATCAATAATCAATAAATAAACGGCGATCGATTATTTGTCAGAGCAACAGGCGAACAGCAGCCAGCAGCAACAGGCTGAAATCAACGAAGGAAAACTAAAAAGAGTTCTGTGCGGCGGAGTCTATAAACAAAAACCAATGCGGGCCACGATAACCCAAAAATAAAACACACACGTGCCCAGTTGTTGCCCGTGCCCGATGTATGCAGTATCTTGTTTGTTATTGCTATTAGCAGTTAAGGCTTGTATACCCTGTAAACAAAAGCGACTGGCATTTACGACCAGCTTCATGATCAGCTTCTATATAATCACAATAAACGGTTTTTGTTAGAAGCATCGCTTTGAACTCAGATACTGTAATAGGCTCTAATATATTTTATTTCCCGTTTCCCGAAAAGTAATAATATTGTAATTCCAAAAATAAAATATTTATATAATATAAATGCAGTGAGGAGTGTGCAGGGTATATTGGTAGTCGCATACATTCAACCGAAGCATTCCTATTTGTTTCGATAAGGTCGGATTGTGATGTTGTTGTTGTTATTGTAACTGATTTGGGCAGCCAGCAAATGGGCAGAGGTGGCTACTGCATACTGGCACTGAAACGGCACATTGCTGAAAGTGAATAAGTGTGAGTACGTGTGTCTGTGTCTGTGTGTGTGCATTAGCATGTTTATATTGTGAATGTGTGTTGCAATTTAATCAGTTGTTGTCTTATCAGCAGCACACACTGCTGGCAACTGCACTTGTCGATTTATAAATGCAAAGGAGTGCAATACAAGTGGCAAAAGGTTAAGCATTTATTTACATGCTAAGAAGTAATATTTTTTATAAATATATACTGAAATTTTATCAACTATTTTTTTACATCAAAAGTTAAAATTAACATTTCTTGAAATTTTTTTTCTTTGTGATATTTTTTTTTTTGATTAATCAGAAATGCAAGGTCACATCTAAAGTTTTGTGTTTTAAGTTTAAAATAGCATTAAATAAATGATGTATGTATGTATGTATAAATACTATATGCCTAAATACTTAGCAATTAACGAGCAAAATCATTAAAATCAAAGCTATTCTGTTAAAGCATGTCAATGAACAGCTGCAAACTCATTAGTGTGACTATTGAGCACATATACACATACCGTTACACACACACACACACACGCAGGTAGATGAGCAGCCTGAATAACGTTACTTATGTACATATGTACAAGTGTATATATACACATGTACAAATGTATTTATATGCACACGTGTTTCTTGTCCGAGATATGTACAGCTGTTTTGGCTGCTACATGCCACATGCTGTTGCATAATGGAAATGTTTAAAACTAATTAACGCAAAAGCAAAGCCGGAACCGAATCTGCACCAACCACCCCTACCCCCTTTCCACTCACGCTCTCCCACACTCTCTGTCAGTCTCTGCCCTGGCACTCTCCGCGTCTCTCTCTCTCACTCTCCACTCACTTGCGGTTATCGTTGTTCTGCTGCTGCACTGCTGTTCGCCTGCTATTCGCGTCTGCTGCTTGTCTAGGCAGTCGCACAACGGTACGAACAGAACAGAACAGAACAGAACAGAACGAACGGCAGTAGCAGCAAAAGTTTATTTATTACTCATTAGCACGCAAGACGGCAGCGCAGCGACGGCGACTGTGACGACTTTTTGTTGTTGCCATCTTTGGCTCATTTATTAAGAATCAGCCCTGGCACACACACAAACACACACACACACACACACATACACAAACTTTTTCATTAAAATTTCGCTTTTATTTCGTTCATTAAGTTGGGCCACTCTTTTGCGCACTTTTGTGGGCCTCCCCCATTTTCAGCAACACTCCCCCACATGGCCTTATCTTTTGTGGCAATTATTGTTGTTGTTGCCGGTTCGTTAACAGTTTTAGTCACTGGCTTCGCTAGTTAATTTTGCTGCCCTCTGTGTGTGTGTGTGCTTTGGCCAAGCGCTCAATGCTGATTGGAAAGTTCTGTCTGCATTCACAGCAGCGACAACGGTCCGCCGCTGACGCATTTCTTCTGTTTTCGCAGCAGCAGCAGTAGTAGTCGAAGCAGCAGCAGCAGCAGCAGCAGTAGTAGTAGTAGCAGCAGCAGCCGCTTCTGCTTCTACTGCTTCTGCCTCTACTGCTTCTGCTGCTGCTGCTGCTGCCTCTGCCTGCTGCTGCTGCCTGCTGCTGCTGCCTGCTGCTGCCTGTCTGCTGGCTGTGGTTTTCTGTGCGCCTGATACTGTGCGCCGAGTTAATTGGTTTGCAAACAAATTAACCAACGTGGGTGTGTACGTTTCCTAATTAGCAGCTTTTGTAATTAAATATGCCCGCAGCCATTCACACACATACAAACACACACACAGACACATGCGTGTGTACAATGGCATAACGGTTCATGTGACTGTAAGGCGCAGCAGTGGCAGCTACTGCGGGGGGTGCACATTTCTAGCTAATGAACAGAGGCAATCCCCCTTAAAGCACGTCCCAGTCGTGAGTTGGCTCAAGGGGGGTTGACAACGGGCAAGTAAGCGGGAGGGGAGGGGAGGTAGAGCTGTGGTAACGCTGACGTCCCGAATGAAAATGCATTTTAATTAGGGGTTTTTGTTGGCTTTTGTTTTTAGTTCTTTTTTTTTGTAGGCAGCTGCTGCTGGTTTGGCTTCGTTCATTAGTTCAATGGAGGCATTCGGCGTAGGGTTGTCGAGTTGCAAAAGTAAAGCGAAAAAAGAAATACAAATAAAACTAAAACTTATTAAACTTGAACCTACCAGAATAAAACCCAGTTTTTACAAACATTTTCAAAATATAAACATATATTAAATGTAACAGCTGCACCTTAATTCTGGTTTATGGAGCCTTCAAAAATAAAAGAATGTACAGTATACATAATTTCTATTTTATTAAATTCAATATTACAACTAGCTTATAATCTGAAAAAGTTTGTCATACTCGTAAAACAAATATAATTCATAAGTTTTGTATATTACTTTATGTATTCAAGCACAACGTATCTTCAATATAGATTTATGACAGATCTACCAAGAGCTTGGCAACCCTGCAGCAGCAGTCCGAACGATAAGCGCTCCTAATGGGACACTGCAAAGTGGGGAGAGGTAGGCTGGTTGGTTGGTTGGTCTGTCTTCAATAGCATTGCACCATGGCTGAAGCCGGTGCTCCAGTGATGCCAGTGATGATGGTGCATAGAGGCTCGCTGGCAGCCGGCGGAGACAGAGGCAGAGAGAGAGAGAGGAATAGGTAGAGAGCAGATGCAGTGGCATCGTAGTCATCGTGGCCAGGCTTTTTTTGCCATTCATGCGATTGTTCTTTTTGTTGTTGAATTCAATTGAATTCAATTTGAGCCGCACCGAAAAGGGTCCAATTAAAAAACCACAACAATTAACGAGCCAAGTGAGTTAACTTGGCATAAATGGAATTTTAATTGGCAACATGAGAGCGACAGCAACAACAATAACAACAACAACTACCAAAGAGCCAGGAGCCGAGTTACTCGATAACTGAGTGCTGGCTGGGAGAAAGGGAAAGAGAGAGAGAGCGCGAGAGACAGAGAGAGAGAGAGAGAGAGAGATAGGCAGAGAGAGGTGGCTCGTTACGAGCTGGGGAGTAGTTAAGTAAATGAGCATTTTGTTTCACTAATGAACACTAATGAATGCCGGAGACAACACTTGGGTAAAGCTGTATGTGTGCGTGTACATATACACATATATAGATGCATGTATATATGTATGTGTGTGTGTGTGTGTGTGTGTGTGTGTATTGCCTTTGTTGGTTTGGGGTTTTGTGTTGTTAATTAATAAACACGAAAGCCGGGCCAGGCCCATTGTGTGCGTGTGTGTGTGTGTGTGTGTGTGTGTGCCCAGTTTTGAAGGGGTTAAAATAAGCAATTAGTTGGATTTTCAACTAGGCGCACAGCAAATGCAGAGCCGTTGAAACTGGCAACTGGCAACAGGCAGGCAGGCGGCAGTCAGGCAGTCAGGCAGCAGGCAACTTTGGGCGGCAAACCGACGACGATGGCGACGACGACGACGACGACATGAAAAACTTTCAAACTGTTTGCCGACCAACGGCTGTCGACATCGCTTCTTCTAACGAGCAGCAGCGGATAGCGGATAGGAACCGCGACGTCGACGTCGACGCCTCCGCTGCCAGCTGCCAGCAGCTTGTGGTCGAGTTCCCACAGCGCCAGCGCCAAACGAGGAACGAACCTTCGCATATACATACATACATATACATAAGCCTGCGACGCATTGCCCTCCCGAACTCCTTGCGGACGCAAATTAAAAAAAAAAAGGAAGCGATTTTGCCTTTGCGGTTTCCTGTGTGTAGCAGGCTTAATTAGTGTGCTACATGTTGCAAGCCAAACAGGTGGCCCAATGAATAATGTCTTGGAATTTGTGTTGCGTGTTCAGGGAGTACTTTTGACCCAGTTCAGGGCTTTATGGATTTTGATATGCACCCGTGTTAGAATTCCACCCGTTTTGCTTTAAGAAATCCCCCTCCAAGACTTCAAGCTCCCATAACTTTGCCAAAACTGAGCCGACTTTTAATCCGGCAGACATTTAAAGTTGCCAAACTTACATTTTTTCGGATTTTATGTCCAATTTCATGACAGGAATTCGGACAAGTACCTTGAAATGGCCTTGTGAAACTTCAAGCTCCCATAACTTTACCAAAACTCAACCGATTTCCAATCCGGAGGACATTTTATGCATGGTTTGTTATAATTATTGAGTCTGCATATTAAGTTGACACACTTAAATTTTTCGGGATTTCTGGGATTTTTGCCCACAGTGCAGTGTACCTATAAAAAAAAATAGCTGTTCATTCTTGTTTTCAATTACTTCCGAAACTTATTTGTGAAATTGATCAAGTAAACAATCAAGACAAGCAAGCCCACAAATAAATCTTACCAAACGTCTAAAAAAGGAAAAACAAATTAACGACTTAATGCTGTGCAATGCAGCGAGCAATAAATGATATATGGCCAAGCGGAGACGAATGAATCACATAAATGCTGGCAATCAAGATCAAGCCGTTGATTATAATGGGCATATTTATACTGACAGCTTGGCTTCAAGACAGCTTTTGCGGAACCGCTTCGCCTGGTAGCTGTGAGACTTGGTGTTTAATTTGTCGTCTTATATGGTAAGGCGTCAGAGACGCGAAATCGTCTAGTAGTGACTGCTACACTTGGAAAAATCACTCAGACTTACCCAAAGTGCCAAGGGTAAGCCGTTAGCTTAAATTGATTAGAAAGTGCATTTTTAAATCTCACGGTTTGTTCAGGATTATAAAGGTAAAGTAGGAAACATTGGGATGATTTTCTAAGTTCGAAGTCTATGGTTTTTTCTGAGTGTAGTACTATTGTCATTGGCATTGCTAAAACCTGTGGAGGAGGCAGCCTCAGAGACTCAGACAGAGACACCGAACTCGTTTCGCCTAGAGAAAGAAAACAAGCAAGCGATCGAACGTGTTAACTGACGTCATCGATTTAAATTACGTGTGGGCCAGGTTAAAAACAAATGACAGCAACAACAACAATAACTAACATGCCAAGGCTTGGAGACAACACACACAGTGAAATCATATTTTAGAATATCGCCAGCGTTCCGACAGCTCAATCGAATTTTGAAACGCGTCGAACTCGCATCGTTGGAAAATCGTAGCGGAAACTAAAGTTTTGTACTACAAATAAATAATTACATATACATATAATGTCGCTGCGCAAAAACAAGGAGTATATACCCATCAAGTGTGAGGGATGGGATGGCAAGTTTGTCTATCCCGATGGCGCTGTGAACAATGTGTCCAAGATACGCCGTCAGAATCAGAATGTTACCAATACCAACAATTTCTATGGCTTCAATACGGAACCGATTGTTTTGCCCACCGCCTGGGATGGGACGTTTGTGAAGAGCGGCGAGACACGAATGAAGCCGGAGCGCAATCGTTCCGATGATCAGGATTACTATGACTTCAACACGGATCCCACCATATTGGATCCCACGTGGAGCGGTGAATTTGTCAACGATCCGAATGATGTACGCATCAAGCCGGAACGCAACTTCTCCGATCCCCGGGACTATGCCGAGGCCAAGCGCTTCAAGTTGGTCCAGCATTGAGAGAGTGAAAGTGAAAGTGACAGTGACAGTCTACTAACAAAGCTGGAAGTTCTACTGATCTATTCTTGAGCAACACCCCACTAATTGCAATATATTTCATGTTCTCTTGAGTTTTTTGCATTGAAATTAACCTAAGCGTTCTATTTGAGTTGTATTTTTATGGATATTTATTTTTACATTTAATAAAAAAAAACAATTGTGAAAAAAACCCAGAAAAAACAATGTTTGAAAGTTGTTTTGCATTTATGTGGGCGTTATGAATTAAATACCGTTGATTTTTCAATGGCCTTTTAAGGTTGCGAGCTTGCGGATCGAGTATCGATCGAGTTTGCAAATTATGTTTATATAAGCCGTATTTATAGATATGCATTTTATATAACAGCCCTATTTGGTAACGCTGAGATTAAAGGAATGCTTTCTAGGCGTTTCTATTATTAAGTTAAGTTACAGTCGTAATAATTATCTATCCAGTTTCAGAAATACTTATCATATGATGCAGAGACTGAAACCAAAACAATATTAATCAAATTCATTAAACAACAAGTTAGAGTGATCTTGTCGAGAATGCCCGACTAGGAGATACCCTGAACCCAGCCCTTACTTTCATTTATAGCTACTAATATGCTTTCGTACATAGAAACACACACATACACAAACATCATTTACCTATTTTACCTTGAAATACCCTTCCCAGACTTCAAACTGCCACAACTTTGTCAAATCTGAACCGATTTTCAACCCCGAGGCCATTTTGATCATTTTTTGGCATCTAGTTTAATTCTACATCTCAAGTTTGTCAATTTTTACAAAAAAAAAAATTAAGGATTTTTTTGCGAAAAAAGCATAAGGGGGGACCCATAAAAATTTTGATTTTTCAAAAAATAGAATCTTGAAATTTTACGTTTAATTGATTGTGGGTGTCTCAATTAGTATAAAAAACTATACGAAAAGTGATTTTGTTGTGTTTCATTTTTCTGTCAAAAATCACGCCAAAAGTGACAAAAAAATTGGCTTGTGAAGTACCCAAACAACGAAAAGTTCCTTATAAATGACCTTCCCAGACTTCAAACTGCCATAATTTTGCCAAAACTGAACCGATCTTCAATCCCGAGGCCATTTTGATCATTATTTGGCATCTAGTTTAATTCTACATCTCAAGTTTGTTAATTTTTACAACAAAAAAAAATGTAGGATTTTTTTGCGAAAAAAGCATAAGGGGGGACCCTTACCAATTTTGATTTTTCAAAAAATAGAATCTTGAAATTTTACGCTTAATTGATTGTGGGTGTCTCAATTAGTATAAAAAACTATACGAAAAGTGATTTTGTGGTAGTTCATTTTTCTGTCAAAAATCACGCCAAAAGTGACAAAAAAAATTGGCTTGTAAAGTGCCCAAACAACGAAAAGTTCCTTATAAATGACCTTCCCAGACTTCAAACTGCCATAACTTTGCCAAAACTGAACCGATCTTCAATCCCGAGGCCATTTTAATCATAATTTGACATCTTGTTTAATTCTACTTCTCAAGTTTGTCAATTTTTGAAAAAATTAAATTTATCATTTTTTTTGCCGAAAAAAGCATAATCTTAATTTTTCAAAATATAGAATCTTGAAATTTTACGTTTAATTGTAGCATATATTAAAAATACTAGATTACTAAGCACATGTAATATTATTGACGTCAAACTTAGTAAAGCTTCAAGCAATAATAACTTGAAATAAGTATTGTAGCTGACAATCACTTTTATCTGATTTAAGAATGATGAAATTATAGCTGTCATTTTGTCAAATTTAAGACGAAAATACAAATGGGAAAATGTCTGTTTATAAAGTTACGTGACTTTCCCCTGATCATTGATCATTTGTGATCAACGGCAGATATGTATTAAAACTCTACAATGTTGCAACCCGTGCGCTCCCACGTCAAAATGCCATAAATAACGGCAATGTTAAGCACTCGATTTAAACTTGACACCGACAAGCTGACATAGTTTTAATATTATATTCTAACGTTAAACAACGTCAATCGGTATTTATATTGATTTTAATACCAAGGATTACATTCAGAAGGTTGTCAAAAATTAGAAAAAATAATTATTGTTACTTGACCCCGACGTGAATCGAACACGCAACCTTCTGATCTGGAGTCAGACGCGCTACCGTTGCGCCACGGAGTCCTCAAATAAATGACAGCATATTGGTTACTTGAGCTTGCATTGCCACATCAAATAGTTCTAGCCAAATGCATATTGTATGGCGTTGCCACTATAGCGAAAATAAGTGGCCGTCGCTCATCAATTTTGTCTTCTACCTTGGCGCCATATTAAGTTTTCAAAATACGGATTCAGCAAGTGGCTCACAGAATTTTAGAATAATTACAATTCATTAACCGTTTTAATGTATACACATGCACTTAATTATATGTATATTAATGCGCAGTATAATTAAGTATCCAACAGCTAAAATTATGCACAGTTCAAATTATAAGCATTTGATAGTAATAATTAAATATTAGTTTTGCGGTACTTGCCGTTTGCATTAATTTGGTCAAGTTAAAGCAGCCCCAACTATTATTGTTCTATTAAATATTATCGTTAACAATGCAACCTATCGATAGCTATGCCACATACAATGCACTAAAACCTATCATTTCCCGACTATCGATAGCAGTTGGCATTCCCTGCATTCTTAATCGCAGCCAACTTCACATCAACGCGTTCTCGGTATAGTTTTTAGCCATTATTTATTCGCAATAAATGCGAATGCAATTGCGAAAATTCATATAATTCGCTATATTTGCGAAAATAGCCGCAACATAATTTCTTTTAATAACTAAACTGGACCCTTTCGCACTACTTTCTACCCTTGCTCGCTGTTCAACGTTTTTCTTAAGTAAGAGAGTGTGAGTGAGTTGCGCGCCTGTGTGTGTGTGGTGTGTGTATATTTTTGTGCGTGACGCGCTTCTGCCGCCATTCAAGATTGAAGCGAAAAAATGGATTTGGCAAAGCTGGACAAAATGAAAGTAGTGGACCTGCGTACCGAACTACAGACGCGCGGTCTCGACACAAAGGGTGTTAAAGCTGTTCTCATCGAACGCTTACGGGCACATGTTGAAAATTCTGCCGCCGGCGGCGGCGATGGAGGTGAGTTTGTATGAGTATGTGTGTGTGTGTATGCATCACTGCGCTAGCTGCAAGTGTGTGTGTGAGAATTTTTCGAGGGTTATGTATGTGGGTGTGTAAAACTTGGCTTAGCGTGTTTTTTTTGAATATTGTAATATTGTAAAATTATATAACCAAACAAAAATGCGACTTTTACATGAATTACATACTGAACTTCTGTTTGCAACCGCTAGATGGCGCACCAGTAACACCAAGCCGACGCCAACGTCGAACGCGCTCAATGTCACGCTCTCCGTCGCCCGTTGCGGCAGCGCCCGTTGCCACTGAGCCGGATTTAGAGACGCTGCCCGAGGAGGAAGGAGGAGCAGTAGCAGAGCCTGAAGTGGAAGCCGATCCCAGCTCGGGAGCAGAAGAAGTCGAAGAGGAGCAGGAAGAAGAAGAGCAGGAAGAGGAAGAAGTAAAGCCGTCAGCGGAGGATCAGGATGAGGAAGCTGAAATTGAGGAAGCTGAGGAAGCTAAAGATGAGGAGACAGACGGAGCAGAGACTGCTCCTACTACATCACCGGATGAAGATGTGGCAATGACAGAGGAGCCCTCAGCTACAGCCACAGTAGCAATGGAGACAACTGAGCAGGAGGAGGAGTCAAACGACACCAATGAACAAGAGAATGAGCCGGCACCAGCACAGAATGATGATAATGTCGATGCCTCAATCGAAGCTAATGATTCAGAGAAAGTTGCTCACCAATCCAATGGCGACACTGAGAAAATGCAAGTCGATGAGGAGGCAAAGGCTGACGATGCCAAGACAGCTGACGACAAGTCGGAGGACAAGGAGCCGGAGCAGGAAAATGAAAAGTCAAGTGAGCGACGCAAACGCTCTCACAGTCACACACGTTCCCGGAGTAGTTCACGCTCCCCAAAGCGTCGCAGCGGCGATAAGCGGGACTCAAAGGCCGGAGCGGCTGCCGAGGAGCGCATCGTCGCCGAAGACGAGCCCACCATGGACGACAAACAAGTGGGACTCAGTTGGCGTAAGTATAGAAACATATATATTTAGCTAACTCTGTTGATAGTATAAAAAATATCGTATTTGATATTCTGTATTGGGTGCTCATTTCCATATGCAATCTAAAAATAAAAAATAATTTATTCCCTGCATTTTTCAACATAGTTTTCAAGTATTGATATTTATGAGTATATATTCGATACATAAGTAAATATCATATATTGATCTATAATTTCCATTAATCTATTTTTCCCTTTTCTTTATTTTTCATCAGTTGATTCGGATCTACATCTGCGCATCGATGCGACCAAATTTACATCTGCAAAGCCACTAAATTCCGAGATCTACTCGCTGATCTGGTCGGGCGCACGTGCCAACTACGGCGTGCGCGAGGGCAAAGTGTGCTTTGAGGTGCAGCTGTCGGAGGAATCGGTGCCGGAGAATACGCATCATTTTCGCGATGAGCCAAACGTGCGCGGATTTCGAGTGGGTTTCTCCACGCCACAGTCGCCGATGCTGCTGGGCGAAGCTGAACATTCCTATGGTTATTGTGAGAGCGGCCGCAAGGCCAGCAATAGCGAGTTTAAGGACTATGGCAAACCCTATCAGCTAGACGATGTAATTGGCTGCTATTTGGATCTGGACAGTACCCCGTGTAACATTAAATACACATTGAATGGGGAGGATCTTGGCGTTGCCCATGAGTTTGAAAAGAGCATTCTGGGTGAAGATGGTGCTCTCTTTCCGCATATACTCACCAAGGGCTACGAGTACACAGTAAACTTTGTTAATGAGGAGGAGCTCCTCGTAAATGCTGAACGCAAGACGCGCAAGCGACGCAAGCAACGCGCCGAGTTGGACAAGGATGATGACAACGATGGCGAGAAGTGGAAGGTGCTCGACGAGGCCACAGCCGATGATGATGAGCCCGAAAAGAAGGAAGATGATGCTAAGCCTGCAGCCACCGAGCAACCCGAGGAGGGCGACAAAGATGAAAAGAGCGCTGAGGCAGCCACTGAAGCTGCTAAAGAGAAGGGCAAGGAGGAGCCAGCGAAGGAGGCTGTTGTCGAAGAAGAGACCAAGTCGGAACAGGCACAACCAGCTGAATCCGCTGAGGCAGAACAGGATCAGGCTATGGAACCTGGTGAGCATTACAAACAGTCAACAAATTCTTAACAAATTTGAATTCAAATTTAATTTCTTTTCTAGCCGAGGAAGCAGCTGAAGCTCCAGCTGAAACTCCAGCTGAGGTAGCTGCAGTACCAGCAGCTGTTCCCAACGGCGATAGCCAAAATGATGCTGAAAAAGCCACCGAAGATTCACCTAAAAATTCAGCAGAAGCTGCTACCGAGCCAGATGCATCGGCTAAGGAGACCAACAAGGACAATGATCCACCATCCAAAGCTGAGGAGGAGGACGATGATGGCCCATCGCCCAATAAGCGCGTCAAAGTTGATTCCGAGACAGACAAGGCGTCCGCCGACAAGTCACAACCGGCCGAAGATGAGTACGAGGATGTGGTGCCGGTGCCCCGTGAAACTGTTGCTCTGCTAACGGGCTATATTTTGGTGGCTCTGGTGCCGACCGAGCAACTGATTGCCGGTCCACAGCGCGCTGCATCGCGCAAGGAATGCCAGGTCATTCTACTCGTTGGACTGCCGGGTTCTGGCAAAACGCACTGGACACAGAAGCATGTCACGGAGAACGCCGATAAGCGTTTCGAGGTCATTGGACCGGATTCCATTATAGCCAAAATGACGGTGAGTGATAAACTTATTATACAGATACTTGAGTTTAATTACGAGTTTAGTATTATTTCTATAACATATAAATGTAAGTAGATTATAAAACAAGTGAAAGAAATTTTGAAACCTTTATACTCTTTCATAAGTTTCTCTCACATTTCTAATGGTAGAATGTAGCTCGTGTCTAGAAAATTTGTACGATTATAAATCCTTGCATTACTTTTCATGATTATCACTGATATTTTGATTTTCGATTTGTAGATTGATGGCGAATCGCGCAAAACTGTGCACAAGGGTCGCTGGGATAAGGTGTACGAGATCTGCTTGAACAGTCTGGGCGCCCTGGAAGATATTGCTATGAAGCGGCGTCGCAATTTTATACTCGATCAGGTAAAACATCAAACAAATGACCCTTACACTGAGACCACCACAAACCACATATACACATACAACAAGACACTAACACAAACACACACTCACACACACATAAGACACATACACACTCAAACAAAACATAAAACACGAAAGTACCGAACGAAAACCAAACCACGAAACAAGCGAGAATTATGCGTTGATGATGATACGCCCAGAAAGATCCCACAAAGGATCTGTTATACTTTATTATTTTATGTTTTTGTTTTGTAAATTTGAATATGCATTTTATTGCTCATATATATATAAACTGAGAATATGTGAGAGAGAAAGAGAGAAATCCCAAGCGTCGCAGGGCGCCAACCCTTGAAAGAGGTGTCCAGGTATGTGTTAGGCCCTAAGTTGATCCGATATATAGTTTGTATAAGTGTGTGCGCCTGTAAGTATGTTGTATCTGTATTTGTATTTAAGCTTAAGTTTTAGGTGCAACAGTTGACTGTAGAGGAGGGCAGTATTTGAGAAGGAATTGAAGAGATGGAGAGGAAAATTGATGGAGATGGAGAAAATATAAATGTATGTATGTATTAACTGATGGAGGAGTGGAGTAATGGGATCGTGCGGCAAGGAAGCCACTGTAAGTAATTTAAAATAAAAACACACAAAAAAAAACAAAAAAAACCAATACCAAGCGTTCGTCAACCAATCTTATAACCTAATCTCAATCGTATACGTATTATAGTAGCTACTATACCTACTCTCTATCTCTCTAAAAATGCCATCATCCACTCGCACAGAGGCCGGCCGTACTTATATGCATATATGAGTAGTATATAAAATATATGTATATATATTTTTATTGAATCTTTTGCTATACACCAAAAAAAAATTATTAAGTCAACTGTTGTTTCGTTCTGCCATATCCGAAGCAGACTATGAGACGGGCATATTTGTAGTCGCCCAACAACTCCCTGGCGGAGTTGCAAAAAAATATATATACGTATATGGATGCAGAATTGTGTCTATATGATATCTCAGGTATGTGTTAGTTAATAAGCGTCGTCGCCAAATGTGGGGGCCCCGGCAAACAGCAAACAGCAATCATCAACGTGTTTCTCAACTGGCTTGCTACCCGACTTGAAACCAAATTTGTACAACCAACAACGCAACGTCCAACATCCAACAAACTCTACCGTCCACCAAATATATTTAAACAACAACAACCCAAAAATGAAACCATGAATCTCAACCAACCAACCAACCAACAAACAACCAACCAACCAACTGTAATATTCTTGTAGACGAATGCGTATGCCTCGGCCCAGCGACGTAAAATGAAAGGTTTTAGCGACTTCAAACGTATTGCGGTTGTTTGCATACCCGGCGAAGATGAATTGAAACGTCGCATCGCCGAAAAAGAGGAAAAGGGAAATGCTTTTACAGTTAAAGAATCAACAATAAATAACTTACGAGGTAAATATTGTCCACCACAACCAAGCAACGAAATTAAAACCAAAAAAAAAAAAAAAAAACAATATTGTATAATGTACCTATCGATAGCGGCAATTATATGTGCATACAACAAATATATATCTATATATATATATATATTGAAGAACAAAAAAATATGTATAATGCTTATAATGTAACTTATATATTTTAGTTTGTAAGCAGCTGCATTCTCTTTATGTATTTGTAACTGTTTACTCTTATTCTAAGCATCTTTTTTAATTCATTTTTTTCTTCTTCATTGATCAAATTACCAGAAAACATCCCAAAACAACCAGCTGCGAAACGTGTCCTTAGATCCCATTAATTCATTTCATGTCCGATTAAGGTTTTTATCCGATTGATATCATATTTTATTCAGAAAGTAAAAAAAGATACCAAGTATTTATTGATGGCATTTCAGTCCGATATTAAATGGGGTTGTATCCTTTGAACTCCATAGTTAAGGGCTATTATTGATATCATTTGGGTGTCCGATTTTTTTGACTGTCTTTAAATATTGTCCGATTTTTCTGCCTGTCTGACTTTTTGAAATCTTGCAATATTTTCCGACTGATAATAATAATATTACTTTCCTCTGTCTGAAAAAAATGAATTATTGATACTAATCTTGTCCGTTTTAATAAAACATCAAACACCCATCGATTCTCTTTGACACGTTGCAAGCTGAGCACTTCACCCACCTTCTCCCCCGATCCTTACTCTCTTTTTAAAGTGTAATTGTGTAAAATTGATAAACATTTTTTGCCAATGTTGCACAATGCAGTCAATTATTAATTATACGTTCGCACAATCTTTTTGCAGCCAATTTCACGCTGCCCTCGCTGGAGTTTGGCTGGTTTGACGACATTATCTACACGGAGCTGAACGGGGACGAGGCCAAGTCCGAGGTCAAGAAGTACAATGAGAAGGGCAAGAAGGCCATCGATGCGGACAGATCGCGTGACAAGAGATCTCGCGGTCGCGATAATTATCGCCGTGATGATCGCCCTCGCAATCGTTACTTTGACGAGCGGCGTCGTGATCACGGTGGTCAGCGGCACGAGAGTCGCTGGAGTGATGCCAGACGCGGTGGCGGCGGTGGTGGTAGCGGCGGAGGCGGCGGCGGTGGCGGCGGCAGCAGCTACTCTAGCGGTGGAAGTGGAGGCGGTAGTGGCGGAAGCCGCGCCTACGATAATCGCAACCGCAACTATGGCAGTGGAGGCAGTGGCGGCGGCGGCGGCGGTGGTGGCCAACAGAACTGGATGCAAAACAATCGCAGAAGCGGCTACGATGATCGCGGCTATGGCGGTGGTGGTGGCGGCGGCGGAGGAGGAGGCGGCGGCGGTGGAGGCGGCAATCGTGCCTATGATAATCGCAATCGCGGCTATGGCAGCGGTGGTGGCGGCAGCGGCGGCGGTGGTGGTGGCGGTGGCCAACAGAATTGGATGCAAAACAATCGTCGAAGCGGATACGATGATCGCGGCTATGGCGGAGGTGGCAGTTCGCGAGATTATCGCGATCGAGATCGTGGCGGCAATGATCGCAATCGATTGGGCAGCAACGATCGCAATCGAGGCAGCAGCCAGAGCAGCTATCGCTCCGGTGGCGGAACCCATCAGCAACGGGATTTTCGGCATGGCCACCGCGACACCAAAGAAGATAGTCGCGGTGGCTATGAGCGTTCAGCTGTCCAAGCGCTACCCAAATACGGCAACAATACGGCGCAAGCTGGCTACGATCAGTACAAACAGCAATCGAGCGGTGCCCAGCAGCCCGGCGTCAAGGTACGCTACAGATTAATATTCAAAATTATATATATATATATATCTCATTTGTTGTATTGAATTGCAGACGGCGCAAAGTGGCAAGTGGAGCACCTATGCACAACACCAACAACAGCAGCAATCCCAGCAGCAGCATCAGCAAGCCGGCGTTTGGCAGCAGCAGCCACCACACCAACCACAACCACAACAACAACAGCAACAATACCAGCAACCACCACCACATCAACAACAGACCGCTGGCCAGCAACAATATTGGAACTATAATCAGATGCAGGGTAGGTAGCCTTGATGATGCCCGGCAACTGCTTACTTATAAACAAACAAAACTCGCTCTGTTGTCGTGCCGCTAATAAAATTCTTCCTAATTGTGAATGTTAAATTCTTTTATGTTGGTGGTTCAAGGAGCGAGTTTGCTATAAGTCTTGACAGTTGAGAGTTGGGTGCATTGCCTTAAGGCCTAGTTTAATTTGGTGTATTTGAAAGCAGGTTATGGCAACCAGCAGCAGCAACCACAGCAGCAGCAGCAGTCACAGGCCTGGCAAGGCGCTGATCCACAGCAACAGCAATGGATGTCCTGGTGGCAGGTAAGCCAGCTACCGCAGCGGCAGCAGTTCAGCAACTGATCGAACCGATCCTAATCGCATACTTATTTAACTTAGCAACAGCAGCAGGGTGCTGGCGGCGGCGGCGGCGGGTCAGGCGGAGGAGCAGCAGCAGCGGCCAATAATGCCGGTGGCAGTGCGGCGGGCACTGCGAGCGCCACTGGCAGTAATGATGGCGGTGCCACCAATCATTATTGGTCTCAATATTCATACTCTACACAGTCCAATGCGGGCGTCGACAAGAAATAATGGAAGGATGCACCTATTTTGCCGTCGGAAGGCCACTTTCATTTTTGAATTAAAAACACACATTACACACAAAACAAGAGGAAGAAGATGAAGATGAAGAAAATCAACTTTAAATGATAGTTTTTAAACATAATACAAACAAACAAAAACAAGAAAAAAATGCAAGCAAATGCGAGCATAAATTTAGTTTAGCCAGTTTTTAAGTGTCTGGGAAAGTCCAAACAAAAATTAACCCCTTTAACAGCAGTTTCTCGCAAGAGCAACCAACAACATCAACAAATCACCTAACAACAATTGTGATTTATAAAGAAACTGTTGATTTTAACAAATATTGTATTTACTTGCTACAAATTTGTCTCTGCGACATTTCAGAAAACCAAACTTATACATTTATTGTGCATTATAAAAATGGTTTATAAATATATTTTGTTTTTTTGTATGCCAATTAGCATTCGTTTCCTGGTTCTAAGCAAGCAATAAAATGGAACGTTGGATATACATCTTTTGGCTCTCATCTATCTAGGACAGTACAATTTGTTTACCATTATTGTTTTATTTTTTATACATTAACGAAAAGCTGGAAGACAAATTAAACAAAACTAAATTTAACAAAAATAAATCTATATAAAAACATACAAAACGAACAAATGTGTTTCTATTTTTATTGATTAGTGCGAGATTTTAAAAACTTTTTTTAAAATTTTTTATTATTTTCGAAATGAATAATGTAGTTTTAATTTTCCATTTAATATTATTTATTCTCAGGTTATTTTTAACATTAAACCATTTAAATGTTGTTATTTGGGGGCATACCCTGAATACGTTACATATTTCGATACAATAAACTATAACGTTCGTTAAGTGTGATCAGCTTCGTCAAGTGCGGCGTTAATCGAAAATCCAGCCGAGCACTATCGATATATGTGCATCGATAGGCTACACACCCGCTATCAAATACCTTATTTCATAAACATAAAAAATAAGTGAATGTTGCTGACGACAGTTTTATCTAACGTAGCTCAAATAACGTAGATTTTCACCGGCTTATTCACTAGTGTGGTATGTATTCATGTGTGATAAGAAATCTATGAATGACGCATACAACAACAATTAGAGACGACGTGACTTTTTCAATTGATTTTTTTCAGTAAAAGAAAATAGAGCGGATAAAAAATGATTGGCATACAACTGTTTCAGGAAATCGGCAGCATTTTCCGCAATGTAAGTGTTGGCTAATAAATTTTATTTATCGATATTAAATTATTTAATTATTTTAACTTTAATTCATGATTTTCAATAAATTGCAGACGCCGACTTTTGCGCTAGTGTTGGAAACTGTGCTGCTGATTGCAGTTATTTGGCTGCTGCTACACAGGAGAGGAGGGCGACGCCTCACCAAGGAGCAACAGGACTATCTCATTGAGCAATACGAACCGGAACCCTTGGTCGGGGATACGGATCCCAATCATCCGCTGCTGCGTACCCGCCTCGTCCAGGGAAAGGTGGGCAAGCGGATTGTGGTCGATGGACATGATTGCTTGAATCTGGGCTCCCACAACTATTTGGGTTTCCTCGAGGACAACGACATCCTGGAGGATGCCTGCAAGTGTCTGCGCAAATATGGCGTGGGATCTTGCGGTCCACGCGGATTCTATGGCACCATGGATGTTCATTTGCATCTGGAGGATCGACTGGCCAAATTCATGGGCCTGGAGGAGGCAATTGTCTACTCCTATGGCTTCTCCACGGTGGCCAGTGCGATACCCGCCTATGCCAAGCGGGGCGACATTATCTTTGTGTAAGTTGCCTATTTGTATACTAGATTTATATATGCGGGCAACTAACGATGGGCTCGTGACACGATGCTCTTTTGCTATCTTCGAAACTTCGAAACTTACAAGAGAGTATTGTTTCAGTTTTGGCAAGATTATGGGAGTATTAAATTAAGAACGTGAACAACAACTCCTACAATGCAACCAATTAATATCTGTTATCCCTTCTAGCGATGAAGCCGTCAACTTTGCCATACAGAAGGGCTTGGATGCGTCGCGCAGCCAGATTGTCTACTTTAAGCACAATGATGCCAAGGATCTGGAACGCTTGCTGATGGAGCAGGAGAAACGCGATCAGAAGAATCCAAAGAAGGCGCAGAAGACGCGACGCTTTCTCGTTGCCGAGGGCATTTACATGAACACCGGTGAGCTGTGCCCGCTGCCGGAACTGGTGGAGCTGCGCAAGAAATACAAGCTGCGTCTGTTTCTCGACGAGAGCGTCTCCTTTGGCACCCTGGGCAAGACGGGTCGCGGCCTCACCGAGCACTTTGATGTCAGCGTAAGCATAGACAACAATATTCAATATTATTATCAGATAATTAACAATCTTTGTTTGCAGCGCGATGAAATTGATTTGATATCAGCAGGCATGGAGGGCGCCATGGCCACCATTGGTGGCTTTTGCGTTGGCTCCCATTTCATTGCGGAGCATCAGCGCTTGTCCGGCTTGGGTTACATATTCTCCGCATCCCTGCCGCCGATGCTGACGCAGGCGGCAATCTCTGCACTGGATCGCTTCGAACGTGAACCTCACATTTTTGAGCAACTGCAGCAGAATTCGCGGCGTGTGCAGCAGCAGTTTGGTGGCTTTAGCAAATTGAAGCTGGGTGGAGACGCCTTGTCCCCCATCAAGCATTTGTATGTGGCCCACGAGCGTGACAACTTTGAGGCGGAGAGCAAGCTGCTCACCCAGGTGGCCGATAAGGTAGCATATTAAATATAATCATTGATCAAGTTTAATCTTTGAATCTACAACTCCAAATCCTCTTGCAGTGCATTGAACGTGGCGTAGCCATCGTGGAAGCTGCCTACTTGCAGAATGTGGAGCACAAGCCGGTGCGTCCCAGTCTCCGGATTGCCGTCAATCGTCTCCTGGATGAAGCGGATATTTTGCATGCTTTTGAGATCATCGAGCAAGTTTCCAGTTGCGTGCTTTAATCACATTTATCCATTTGAATTCATTCGAATTGCACCTGTTTCCCACATTTATTGTTGTTCTTAACGTCACATGCACTTGCTGAGTTCCTTATGAAAGTAACTACTATTGTAATTATATTTATACAAAGCTTATTTGATAATTTCTATGGGTTTGCTTCCAACAATTAAACAAATAATATTACTGACAAATTATTGTTTATTTTGATTTATTCTTTATTAAAATAATAATAATAATAAACATTTATCGACTATACTATAGATATGGAATATACAATATAATTAATCGAAAAACCGCGCGAAATAAATTTAACATTCGCACTAACAGAGCAATAACATTGGCCAGTTATCGATTGACAGTGCGCATTTTTGGTGCATTTTGGTGGGCCAACGTACGGTCACACTGTCTCACTCAGAAACGAATCCGAAGCGAAACTCACGCACGTCGCGCTGTGATTATCAGTGTAATTTTTGCATTTAAACAAAAAGTGTAAGCAAGTGTATATAATTAAATAAATGTTCGATTACATATTTAACGAGTCATATATCAATACATAAACTGTGTGTGTTTTAGTTGAGAAGAGCGCGTAGACACAATGCATAAATCGATTTTTTCACGCGTTACCGGCGACGAAAGACGCCGCCAAAGTGTGTGTGTGTGTGTGTGTGTGTATGTGTTTGTGTGTGTTCTTATAAATAATATGACATAATCGACGGTCGACTCAATTGACATAGTTTTGTTTTTGGAGAATACCTAAAAGTGTCGCATTTTTGTGGTCATCGATTCCAGGACTTTGTGCTGTTTTTTCACGTATGCTTTGCTCAGCATATTCGTTGTTACCAATACACACACACGCACACACACACATATTTCCTTTTTTTATTTGGGCGTTGCAGGATGATTCCGTTTTCCAGGCCGCTTTGCGGTCATTTTCCAGTGGTGCTATAGTTGTCCCGCTCGCACACTTGTTCAAAACTGCATTTGCTGCTTGAGTTTATATAGCGACATTTCATATAATTGTTGCCTTAATTTTTCACAAATAAATTGGCTTATGTTTATATATTTTGTTATACAAAAATTGACTGCAAAGTATGCGATTTTTGTGACGCGCTCATGCCCGCTGCGCCCGCTTAGCGTTTACCAACACTGCGCACCGCTTCCAGTCCAGTGAGCGGCACTCTTGCTCTCTCGCTCATCATTTTGTTGTTAACGTGCGCTTGTGAACGACGGACGTGTGTTGTGCGTTAAAGTATAAAGTATTTAATAAAAAATTAGATATACATATATATATAAATGTTAAATGGTGGTGTTTGTGGAAATGCATATGCATATATCTAGGCAGCTTTAGTGAAATATACACGGTGATTGTGCGTTTTTGTTTTTAAAAAGTGCCGTTTTTAAAGAACCGCCACTTATTTAAAGCGCCGTTAGAAAGCTAGCTTTAATTACACGAAGTGCAGGCAATATTTTGATTGCTTGAGTGAAATTATTGTTAAAATTCAAAATAAGTAAAGTTATTTCATATAATTAGTTTTTGCTCCCTCTACCCCCCGCTCCCCTCAATTTATTTACTATACAGCCGAAACCAAACGCGTGCCCCGTTACGACAAACTTCTGTCTGTGTGTGTGTGTGTGTTTGTGTAAACGACGTCTCCCAGCAGCACGCAATAAGAACGTAAAAGCCAAAAGAGACAACGAGAAGAGGACTACGTCAAGAAAAGTTGGAAGAAGAAGCAGCAGCAGCAAACATAATTTGTGAGTATTGTCTACCTACATATAATATATACTAATTTTGTTATATTTATTGTGTTATGTACTTTTCGCTTGATTTTATTTGGAGAGAGAGAAGTGCGTACTGTGTTTACTGTTATGCGTGGTTGCCGTTTGACCGGTGACGCCATCTTTTTAACTCGCACCAACAATTTTTCGTATATAATTTTTTTTGTTTTTGGGATTGGTCAAGCACACATTCCGAAGGAGAGTGTGTTTTGTGTGTTATGCTTTGCATTCTATATTCGCTCTTAGATTTTTGTTGCTTTTGTATTATCTTTGACTAGTCGTTTTCAGAACGTTTCTCTCGCTTTTACATTGGGTGGGTGGTGAGCTTGAGAAAGACAGAGAGATAGAGAGCGAGATCTTTTGCAAATGCGTTTAGCTTTCTATTCGCGTCTGACACATGTCATGCATACAGGTTTACGTTTTGAAATGCCGCCTTTATCAGTATATATGTATATGTGTATACACACACTCACATAAACTAACAACTATTTACGCTTAACGCGTGTCCAATGCATTTTGCTGATAAATAGTCGCATCTCTGTTTACAAGCTTCGTCTCTCGACTGTGACCTACTTTTTGTAGTTCACAGTGTCTTTGCAGCTTTTTGCATTTGGCGAACCTACTTAGATTATTTGTTGTTTTTGTACAGAAAACAAGTGTTAAACAGATTTGTAAATATCGAAAAACTTGTTTATTGAAAGAATGACAGACAGACTAGAATGGTGTTGCAATGCGAGTCACGATGTGTGTCAGTTTTGAGTTTTTAGCCGTTATGTACTTTGGCAGCCATTAAGAAATGAATCGCGCCAATCGGTAAAACGATAAACACAGCTGTGTTTAACCAGTGTAGCCATATTGATGATATTGCAATGATGATACACTTGTCTACGGTTGCTTTCTGTTGTCTCTTTCTTATCAGTACTTGCGCTACGTTCTTGTTAGATGCGAGTCCCAATACATTGTAATTTGAACGTGCGTGCGTTTGATTGTGTCTTACTTTATGCTCTTTCGGCAGTAGTTAACCTCATTTTCTAGTTGTATGGCAACCTTATTTTTATTGCCTTCAATTAGAGAGAGTGAATGAGAGAGAGTGTAATGGAAGTTATATTTAGCGTTGAAAAGCATATTAATATTAGCAATAATTTTTTATATAAAAAAACGTTTGTTTTTTAATAACACACATTGTCTTTCTCATAGTACCCTTTATGTTTCCGCGCCCATATCAAATTGATATAACAAATATAATCAAGCGATTTTTTTTTTATTATGCGTTCAATCGCATGATAAAAGTCAGGTATTATACACTGCCCAAATGACGTCATTGTGAAATGAAATTTGCTGCCTTTTGTTGCTAATTCGAATTTGCGCTTCCTACTCACACATGAAAACACACACACACACACTTGATGAGCTTTATAATTTATTTCAATGCTGCCTTTTTTTTTTTGTTGCCTTTATCACTTTACGCTGTTTTTTTTTGTATGTTTATGTTTCTATATATATTGTTTGCTCCCCCATTTTTCGAAATGGACAACAAAAAAGCCAAAAAAAAAACTGCATTTGCAAAAAGTGAATCAGTTGTTGAATTGATGTGAAATACAGCAGCTATGCTATATATACTTAATATTGCAACAGGTTGAAACAAAAGCTCTTGGGGTGGGTAAGAATAGCACAGTAAAATGAACAACGAAAAAAAAGAAAATATATATACTACTTCCATTGTCATATACCGCTACAACAACTGCTAGTTTTCAAGTGACAAATCAAAGTGTTGAATGAATGAAGGAAAGAGATAGAGCGATGTCGTTGTGTGTATGTGTTTGTGGGAGGAAGTGCATAGTTAAAACTGTAAACAATTGTGAGTCGCAACCTAGAAAAAAACTTCAACGACAACCAATGTTTTGAATGGGAGAGAATTTGATTTTTGTTATTCTTAGTTGTCATTTGCATGTGACGGAAGTAGAACGGAGAATGAACTCGAATGAAGAGCACAAGGTAAAGTCTCAATAATATGATGACTCACCTGATAAGAGAGTAATGCAATCCCAGTAGAAACATGAAATAGTTTTTAGGGTGTTGCCTTCAAGACACAAAATGCATTAGGCGCATATTTCAATCGGGTAATATAAAAGGCTAATGTATTTTGATTGAAATTTGTTTACTCAAGCGTGCCTGCTTATCTAATTTCCCATTGACTGACGTCACTCATTGCTGCCTGGCAGTGATTAATTATATTTCAAATGTTTTTTTTTTTTTTTTAGAGATTAAGTGCATAATTGTGACGTTCGTTTTGATTAATTGAACCTTCTTTATACGGTCTGGCAACGCCGCCCTTCCTAACACCAAACGATTTATCTAAAAGCGAAAAAAATGTATGTTGAAAACAACTGGAAAGCAGCAGCAAGAGAAAGAGTGAGAGAGGGAGAAAAATACAAGTAAACTCGTCTTTGCCTGAGGCAATTGACAGGCCGCTTCAGACAGTCGACGGGAGAAAGAGGGGGCAGACAAAATGCATAAATAAGAAAAGAGTACGTGCCAAGCTTCAGGCAGAGACATATACAAACATAAACACACACACACTCACACGCACACATACTTATGAGTAGGATTAAAAAAGAGATGCTGCAGCTCATCAATAAAAACAACAATAATAACAAATGTACAGTTGCAACAGACAGACAGACAGTCAGGCAACAACAACAACAAACTCAGCTGCACCACAGAATACAACTTGTAAGAAAAATAATCAAGGGGCGACAGAAAGAGAGAGAGCTGTAAAAGCTCAGGCACGACGACAATGCTGTTAATTATACAGTGAGAAAGAGGAAGATGAGACAGCAGAGTGTGGCAAACAAAAAAATGTAGACAATTGCAACAAAAAAAGAAAAGAACAAGTTTGATAAAAGAAGATGCAACTCTGTTATTGTTTTTTTTTTGTATATTGTCTCCCATTCTCTGAGTTTCAGCAATTGAAACTGTCTTGAATTAAGAGGTATACGAATGTTATTATCTTCTTCTTCCCTCTCCCTCTCTCCCTCGGTCTGAACCAAATTTCAATTGGGATATTTAGGCTAATTTCGTTTCATTAGTTCTATGTGGAGGCGTGGGAAAAGCTTGCCGTAGTTGCAACAATTTGTTTGTAATTAATGTAATTTGCAGTTAAATGCAATGATTTGTAATCATTGCTCGCTATTGTTTTGCTAAAGCGGTGTTGCAAGCTGCACAAAAAAAAAGCCAGCTAAATGTATGATTATATATTCATCTTTTTGCTTTCATATATCACCAGCTAAAGCTTGCAAATGTCAATAAAAAAATCTCGTTTTTGTACAAAATTTGGCTGCTTTTGGCCAATAATATTGCCACAAAAAAAGCTGCCATAATAACAATAGGCCGCTTGTCTTGGCCAAACAGCGTGTTGCTGCAGCATTAACTAATTCATAGTGCATAAAGTTAAGCACACGAAAGCTACGACTACTCGACTTCCAATAGCTTACATAATCATTTTAGTAGTTATATCTTCTTCATCCTTCCATAGCCATAGCCGTAACCGAAACCAAAAAGCAAACCGACTAGCTTTCAGCCATCTCGGCCCAGACATTTAGACGTCGTCGGCTTGTGTGAATAATGGTTTGCATGTTCCCCAACCGCAAGCATATTATTATTTTTTAGTACCAGAGTCTCTAAATTAAATTGTAAATTAACACCAGTAGCAGCTGCTGCAATTCATGCAATACACGCATTATTATTATTATGATTTAAAATTGCTTTTCTGCACACTATTCAGCGATTTTATTAGCTGTTTGGTTGGCATTGCGTGATTTCATTTGTAATTAATTGCTTTTAAAAACATACAAAAGTACTGGACGAGGATAGTTAAAAGTGTGGTCATATTTAATGCGTTATTGATATACCAAAAAGTTTCCTTATAGTTGCCTCATTCAAATATATATGTTTATAATACATACACAAATCTATAGAAATAAAAATTATTCATTTAATAATAAAATATTATATTTTGTATACTATTTTTATTTTAATTAAATATATCCATTAATTATCAGCTCATTATATTTTGTAATTAATATGCAAATATGTGTAGAAAGTATAATATGGAATTACATATGAATGTCTAAAATGAGCCGGCTATAATAAAATGGAATCACCTGTATACGTACGTACATACATATGTGTAAAAGGAAATGGCCAAACTGGCGAGTTTTTCTATTATTTTGTTTGCTGTTTGTTTGCCGAACTCCTCGTGCTCAGTCTCCCGCTCTCTCTTTCTATCTTACACGCCCCCTACTCAAATATATGTACAGTGTACACATAAAACGAGCAGTAATACAAAAATATTTAAACGCGCGCTAACTAAAAATATTTGCATGACATCATTCGGCGTCGACGCTTCGCAACAGCGCAGCAAAGGCGGCAGCGGCATCAATAATTTTCTCTGTTTTACTTTTTGTATAGATTTTTTTATTGCTTGAAAATGCGGCAGTGTTTTTTCTATTTTCTTTTCGCTGTGGCAAATGAAAATAATGCATTTTGTAGTCAGTTTGTTGGAAGAAGGGCCATAAAATTGTATTGCCTTACAAAATATTTGTCGGCTCATTGAACTTTTGTAAATGGTGCTCTCGTATTTATGCGATGTTTTCTCTTTCCAATTGCAGGCTGAAAGAAATCACACAAGAAATACTGCACTGAAAAGTATTAAACGCGCAACAAATTTGGTTTTAAGGTGAGTTTTTAGCCGTGGAGAGTCGTGGACTGCCCTTCTACCCTTCTTCAGTCGATAACGATAAGTCAGTCAAGTGAAAAGTAAACAAACAGACAAAACTTGACTTTGTGTTTATCTCTGTTTGCTTTTTAAAATATGCAATGATTATTGTGAATGATGTGCCAACACTCTCAAATAACACGCTCTATTCTCTTTCTCTCTCTTTTTTGCTTGGCTATCTGCTGACAGCTGATGAGCTACTATCGTTTTTGTTGACATTTGTCTTGCATCACTTGGTAGAGAGAGGGAGAACGAGAGAGAGATAGAGATACGGAGTAAGCCTCTCAGAACTTTTAATACCACACCTCAGCTGCTCTCTCAACTTTGAACTGAACTTTTTTGGTGGCTCGCGTCTTTTTTTTTGTGAGCTGCGAACTTACGCCATAATTGCTATAATTAAGTTGCCAAAATTAAGTGATATGTGTCATCTGTAATTTGTCTGGCACTCGAGTGGAACTGACGACTTCATATTGTTAATATCCAGTGCTTCTCTTCTTCTGTTTTATAAATCATAATCAGCCACAATAATAGACAGCAAATGATGTCACTCAGTCAAAACAAGTTTACACCATTATTGTTGTTTTTGTAGTCCGTTGTATTATTTTGCAAAAATCTATTTACAAACATTAATAATTTATTCAAAAGCAAAATTCCGGTTGCTGTAGTATTGTTTGGGAATAATTTCACTTTCATTAATGGATCAATTTCTTAATATATGCATGTGTACATACGATATTATTTTACTTATGTGTGTTATATCTCTCTCGCTCACACGAATAACTTCACCTCTAATTCAATTAAGCTTGACCTTTTTGCTGTGTACTTTTTCTCAATTTGCTTTTTGTCTTTCGCTCAGCGCACAGAATTTTGCTCTAATTAGGTAGATTGCTCTCTTGCAAAGATTTAATTCAATTTAAATTTGCTTTGCTTTAAGTTCAAGGGCGAAATTCGATCGAAAATAAGTCAAATGAGTTCTTGTCTTGAGCAAGAGCTGACTGCATAATTTATGTACATACTTGCTATGATTATTTCATCAAATGAATGAGTCAACAAATTTTCTATGCTATTTATATGTGTATTTCTGCATCACAAAAACCATAAAATATTTTATAAAGCTCGATATTTTCGATGAAAAACAATTTATTCAGCTGGCAGCGCTTCTGGGCAAAGATGAGAAAACTGGAGAGAAAAAAATGATGATGATGAGGTTTTATTTTTCGTACAACTTGAAAGTTGACTCGCTTGTGCGCATTTGGCCCATGTCCATCCAGGCCAGGCAGTTAAACAAATGGGTCATTGAACTAGGCAAACTTCTTTGCTTTTTTTTTCCTTTTATTTTACTATCATACTTTTCTGCTATGGTTTTCTTCGTGGTAATAAAAAAAAGTTTTCGAGCTTTATTGTATTTAGCTTTAAACCTTTTACTTGAAATTATGATGCCGTTTGTCGATTTTTTAAAGTGCTGCTTGGTTGATTTTAATGTAAGAATAGTGGAGTTGTCTTTGGAACCAACCGTTTACAATTTAGGAAAGTTGGCAGTAATTTTATTGCGATATTTTGTGCTCTTAGCTTTGAGTAGTATTTGCAGGTCCTTAACATTTCTATGGCTTTAGCCTGCTTAGCCAGCGATCTGTCAATGACCCCGCATATTTCTAAAGTATGACATCATGCTTTATTACAACAAACCACCCCACCCCCCTTCTTTCCAAGCACCCCCCTTAGTAAAACAACAACGCTGGCACTTAAGCCAAGCAAATAAAAATTTCACCCTCCATATACGATGACGTCACATCCTGTCATTAAGTCAAAACACACCCAACACCCCAAAGGATATTTTTACGAGTCGCGTGTACGAATGTCCCCACCACATTTCTCTCCTATCGTCCAGGAACCGCCACTGGCGCCACATTTCTATGAATTGTCGCTGGCGCCGGCAACAAATTTCATAATGGCAGACGGCGATTACTATTCCGACGAATACGCCGGCTAAAAACCAACATAAAAATGAAGAGTGGGTTTGTTGGGCAGGTATTTTGCACACAGGCCCAAGGAACTGCGCTTCATTGCGCGGGGGGACAAGGGGGTATCAGTGTTTGGGCTTTGGGGGTGGTTGCTGACGTCCTCCCCCCCCATCCACTTGCCGGGTTTGGCCCGTGTCGTTGAACTTGCCTGGATTCGTGCCTGGCAACACGCGTCTCTTCAACTTCGACACACATGTGTCAATGGGAAATGCGTGTTTACTGTTAGTTTCAGGCCCAGATAATCAATAGGCAAGTGAACGAAGGGCATGTTTAGACCTCGGTCGGTGCATGTCGTCCTTATCGATAGTAATTAGACACTCTGGCTAGGCGAATATTTGCAGCTACAAATGGAACTTTAATGGGCCGGGCCCTTAACTGGCTTCCGGAACATGAAAGGTTTTTTTTTGACTGCCTACGCTACTGGGTATTACAAGTCAGTCAGGCGTAAAGTGAGCAACAAATTCGATACCGTGATAGATAAGCCGAAAATTTTAAGTGCATCAACTTAAACTTTACAAATTATATAAAGAACAACAAGAATGGCCTTTGGATTGAAACTCGGGGATGAGCATTTTCTAAGGATTCCTCTGTTCACATTATTCATATAGATTTATTTGTAAATATTAATTGGCTGTTGTCCAAGTGAGTCAAGATTTGTAGTCGAATGGTGACAACATGAAATATTTAACAGCCGTTGCTTATTTGGAGCAACTAACAAACAAACAAGCAATCGGACAAACAGCAGTAAATAGTAAAAAGTGAACAAGTGAATTGTTTTGTTGTTGTCGAGACACACGCCAAGTGTTGTTGTCTGTCCAGTTGTCTGTCCAGATGTCTGTTCAGATGTCTGTGCTGTGCTCTCATGCCTGCATGTATTATATATTTCACTTAAATCATTTCATTTGTCAGAAATCGGGTAATCTTTGCCGACATGCAACGGCGCCAACTTCTTTGGGAAAGAAGAATTATGTGGGATTTTCATATTGTAATTCAAGCCACGCGACTTACACGCGACTATCTTGCCAGAAAGGAGGGCAAAGAAATAAAGCAGCTCAGCTGTTTAGCAAAACAAACAAAAATTAGCAAGATGTGATGCGAATGAAGAGTAGACAGTAAAAGGCTGTAAAATATACGCTAATGGAAATATTACCTTATTTAGAAATTCATGACACGGCAGCTGTCATTAAGTAAAATGCGTAGTTTGTTGTAGTATTATTATGTTCATAATATACTGTTCATAATGTACCCGAATACAATTTGGATAAAAAATACATCATAATAATAATTTTATATCTAGCAAAAGGTAAAAGTTTAACGGCTCAAACTATAAAAAAAAAAAAAAACAGAAATAAATATTGAATTAAAAAATAAAAAATTTCAATCTGTTTCCGCCCGGGATCGAACCGGGGGCCTTCTGCGTGTTAGGCAGATGTGATAACCGCTACACCACGGAAACAGTTGAACACATTGCGGTCAAATGCGGTGCAGTTATTGTAGCAGAAAACTAGACACACCCTGTCCGCTAAAAAATATAGTTAATCTATTTTAAAGAACTATTTCTGCTATTAGAGATAATTAAATTTACTATTCAATTTTATTGTTTTAATAGGCGTCGAGTTATGATTTTATAGTGTAGTTTAACTAACTCCCTTGCATTTGTTTTATTGCGGTATTGCATCAACTAACAAGAGTTTCTTTAAATAATATGCTTAAATAATTATCTGTGCTGAAAAAAATATGGAAAAATAAAAAAATTCATCCTGTTTCCGCCCGGGATCGAACCGGGGGCCTTCTGCGTGTTAGGCAGATGTGATAACCGCTACACCACGGAAACAGCTGAATGCGTGTTGACTTAAAAGCATCCAGTTGATTTGAGCAACTTATGTAAAGTAAGCATCTGCTACTGCTGGAACACAAAATTAAATTTTCAATTGTGCTTTGTGAAAAATATAAATGATTTTAAGATTTCCACTTGGCAATACATCTATTTTGCTTGTCATTACGGTTTTTATTTTTCAATAGAGCACTAAAGCTATATTAATAAGCTTACATTTATTTTACAACGGTATGAATAAGCCAGCATAATAAAGTAAAGTAGGAAAATATCTAAACCAATGTGTTTGTGAAAAATAAAAATAAATACCAAAAAAAGGATTCGCAGCCGGTAGGATTCGAACCTACGCTCCCAGAGGGAATCTGATTTCGAGTCAGACGCCTTAACCACTCGGCCACGACTGCTTGTGAGAGACGCTCGTCTAAAGCATGTTATGTGCAATCAAAGAACATTCTTCCTATTTTTCTTTCGGGATTGATTGTTTCTCACAAACAGCACAAAACAAAAAGGGGAACACAACATAAAGAATAGAAACAATTGGGTTTCTCTTCAAAGATATTTATAAGGATTTTTGTGTTATTGTAACAAGTTGTTAAATCAATAAAAACATAAAATGTGTAAAATAAGCGAAAAATTCTAAGGGTATTTATTTGTTTTCGTGAATATAGCCATAAATCAATACACAAATATTTATTTGTTATGAAACGGTAAACTGTAAGAAAAAGCACGTAGGTTAGCTAATTTTGCGTTCTATTCATCTCGATTGTGTGCCATCAAATAAACCAAATCCAAATTACAGACTTATTTGCATAACAGCAAAACGTCAAATGAATGCATAAGTTTTCATATTCCATGCAAAAAAGTCACTGACAGCTACAAATTATCATTATTTACACTTGACGCTCAGCTCGGAACAGTTTATTGCACTCGTCGTCATTCGGAAATATGCGTTCCTATTTGTCAGCACTTGTATTCTCGGACATACTTGCTCCAGTAAACCGAACGATCTTTCAGCTGTCCCACTGACTGAATGACTTGTTGCATTATTAAAACTGAATGGAATCATTTGCTCATTGATGATGTTCAAGATGATGAAAACGACGATGATGATGTTGACTTTATTGCCTGTTATTTGTTGTGCTTGGTCTGTCGGAAATATTACGTAAGATTTCTCCAGTAACGATAAATGAATACTTGAGAAATTTAATTAACGCTGGCGCATGTGTGAAAATTCAATAGAGGGTGTCTCGTTTTGGGGTTAATTGGTGGCCTTTGAGTGCGATAATTTATAAAGTGTATGCATACAGAGCATAATTTGATTCTTCAATGCGCTGATCACTTGTAAGGTATTTAAAAACCTTGTTAAAATGTTAAGGCTTTTACATTCAGTTAAGATGGGTAAAGGCCATGCTATCAACCGTCTCTAGTCTTTTAAGGCTTGTATGCTTAATTCTGTCATATTTGTGTGTGGCAAACATGCGACTCTTTAGTATTATAAAATAATGGGCGTGTCTCGCATAAAGTGTGATATAATTGCATAATGTCAGACGACAGATAGCAGACTAGGCAGCAACGTTGGCGTCAGCGTCAGCTTCGCCTAAATTTAATTGTTGTTTCCGTGCACAAAAGGTCAAACCGAATGGAGCTTCCCCTTGCATGCAACCACAGAGCGACAATTGTCATCGTTTTTATTTAAAATTACATCACCTCGTCGGATCGTATGATAAGTTAATTAGATTTGCGTATATGTCTTTATTTATTTTTCATGGCTATTGAAATCCGATTAGACATTGGCAAAGGTCAACAAACTTTTGTGCTGCTTGTTTGCAACTAACGTTAAACAGTTTCAATTTGTTGATGACCTGGCACTATTAGCCATAAAAACACAACCAGTGTTACCATAACTGTGATGCAATCATAGAATGTTGTTATCGATGAACAGCGATCAGTGCGTGAGAACAGTGTAAGTTGAGGAAGAATGCATTGATGCGCCTCCTCTGCAGATGCGCCTTAATCAGGCTTCAACTCATACACCTACACACATAAAGAATACAATTTTGTAGGGCAACACTGGTAGACGAGTAAAACACCTACGCGCCAGTTGGATGGGCTCGTTAAGTTTATTGCTCGCTCGCCCACATTCACTCCTCTGACTGTCTGTCTTTCTGTCTGACTGGGCACTTGAAAAACGTTTATTTTTCAACATTATATACTCTTTGATTTCCAGCTAACTTTTCGCTGTCGCCGCCCACGCATACAGCTAAAGTTCAATTACCTGGCAGCACTGTTTGTTGCCGCTGTTGTTGTTTCTTCTGCTGTCACTCAAAATGTGCGGCACGCGTTCAGTCAGCCATAAGCAAAGAGTCATAATTAGCAGAGACAGCAGAAAATAAAAAAAATAAATGTAAAATTACCGCTTAAATGCATTTAAAATATTCACATTTGCATGCTCGATGGTCAATTGTCAAGCCAATAATAACAATGTGACAGTGTTTATTTTTTTGCTCGATTCCCCTTTAAGATTAAACAATGCAATAAGCTGACTACAAAGCAGCCGCCAGCAGCAGATAGGTGCACACTTTTCATTTTGTGCTGTAGAACAACACTGCAGAAAAGCTGCGTTACCATTGGAGGCTTCCTCTTTAAATTGGCATATGCTCAGTGTTGAACAATAAGCTTTTAATTGAGATATGGTATGCATTGTAGGTGAAGTATATATGTATGTACTTGCAATCGGTAATATGTGTCACTTGGTATTTGCATTGTATCGCTTTTCATACCCACATGTTTGTGGTTTTTCTGAAAACTGCAATAGTCAGCTACAATTTTCACATGCATATGTACATATGCGGCAATTTGTTATCATAATAGTGTACGCTTTTATTTTAAATTATTTATAACCATTATTTTGCACGCACATTGAAGAAAGAAAAAATGAAATCAAATTGAAGGTTAATAGCATTCAAAAACCACCACGCCTAAAATTAAACGAGCAACGCATTTTTTTCTCTCTCTCATTTTAGTTGTTTATTTGTTTTAAGTGGCGTTGCTTTGCTGCATTCGTCCGTCCGTCCGTCGCCCCCGTTTGTCGGTTTGTTGCTTGCGTTGCTCTTTACGCTTGAGATGCGTCTGTCTGTCGTAGTTGTTGTTTTAGTGTATATATGTATGTATGTACATATATTTTTGCTGCCACTTTCTTCATTTTGTTTTCACGCATCAATTTAAATTCGTTAAAAGCCAAAATAAAAGCAAATGATCTTAAAATAGTTTTTCCATTTCGGTTGCCGCACGTTTATATGTTCACACTCTCGTGGGCAACAGCAATAAGAAGATAAAAAGATCTGATATTTTCCTTTGCAACTGTCAAACCACAAAACATTTATTTTATCCAAAATTAGAATTAGAATTTGTTGGGGTTGTTAAATATATCAAATCATATAAGGAAAATGCAAAGGAAAAGCTGACCGGCTCTCAGAACTTGTGCGCTGATGTGCTTTTCTGGTTTTTGTTTTTTTTTTTGCCATTCACAGCGAATGCAGACATGTTGTGTATACAAATACACAAATACATAAGTATTGCCCCTCTTCTGCATAATTATCTCTCTATTTCTCGCTCTCGCTCTTTTTATGTTTGTTGGGTGGTTGAATTGCGCCTCGCCTTGCACTTTTATGCAGGCGTCACAAGTGCTTTCTCGGTCACGCTCTCTCCCTCTCTCTTTTGCTGCCACCCCCTTTTCACACAACCATTTTTGGCTTGCACTTTTAAGGTCAGTTGATAATTTTCAGCTGAGCCCAACGAAAGCAAAACATTAGGAAAGTTCGTACAACCAAAAAAACAAATTTCATAAATAAAAAAAAACTTATTGTTTATTTTTGTGTATACTTGCATCTTTATTTTAGAATTTCAACTAAACTTAAAAAAAAACTAAAAGATGACTGAAGTAGAGCAACCGCCACAGAATGGCATAGATCCCACCGCAGGCGAGGATGATGACAACAATAAAGCTCGTCCCGCGGACATTGAACAGGTATATAGTTGTGTATATAAAAATCAATCCCAACTTCGATTTAACAATTTTCCACTTTGCAGGACATGCGTGAAATGGAGCGACGCAAACGTGTGGAGGCCATTATGGGCTCGAAGCTGTTTCGCGAGGAACTGGAGCGCATTGTGGACTCGGCACGCGAGGGTGGCGCCGGTGCCAGTGGCATATTGCAGCAATTATCTGATATTGTGGGCGTGCCCGTGTCACGCGTGAGTAACGTATTCAAGAGCAGCAGCTGCATGGTGCCCATCAATGATATACGTGGCGTCGAATCGATGGGCTATGCCAAGGGCGAGAAGATACTCAGATGCAAACTGGCTGCCACATTCCGGCTGCTCGATCTGTACGGCTGGACACAGGGTCTGGGCGCACAGATTACGGCGCGCCTAAAGGTCGATCAGGAGTACTTTTTGGTCAATCCATACGGACTGCTGTACCACGAGGTCACCGCCTCGGCACTCAACAAAGTCGACATGCAGGGCCAGATTGTCGAGCAGGGCACCACCAACTTTGGCGTCAACAAGAGCCGTAAGTGACTGCCGTATGAATTAGATAAGTGAATCATCGACTAATTGTTTCTTTGACTTACAGACTTTGTCTTGCATTCGGTGGTGCATGCAGCACGTCCCGACATCCGTTGTGCCATTTATATTGGGTGCAGTCCTGTGGTGGCAATCTCCTCGTTGAAGTCGGGCCTGCTGGCACTCACCAAGGATGCCTGCGTGCTGGGCGAGATTAGCACACACGCTTACACCGGTCTGTTCGATGAGGAGGAGCGCAATCGTCTGGTACGCAATCTGGGACCCAACTCGAAGGTCATGTTGTTGGCCAACCACGGCGCTCTGTGCTGCGGCGAGACCATCGAGGAGGCTTTCTTTGCCGCCTGTCACATTGTGCAGGCGTGCGAGACCCAACTGAAGCTGCTTCCTGTCGGTATTGATAATCTCGTCCTCATACCCGAAGAATCGCGCAAATTAATCTACGAGCAGTCGCGTCGTCCACCTGAGGATTTGGCAAAGAAATTTGCTGCCATTGCTACGGAAGGCGAGGATGGCGCCGCTGCTGTCAAAGAGGAAGCTCCGCCCAAGATTGGCAGTCCGCCCAAGTGGCGTGTGGGAGGTGCCGAATTTGAGGCACTAATGCGTATGCTGGATAATGCTGGTTATCGCACTGGCTACATTTACCGCCATCCACTGATCAAATCGGATCCACCAAAGCCGAAGAACGATGTGGAACTGCCACCGGCTGTATCCTCGCTGGGCTACCTGCTCGAGGAGGAGGAGATGTTTAGACAAGGGTATGTAACATATTGAAATCAACTTATTAAAACTATTCTCATTTCATATTCTTATTCCCATACAGCATCTGGAAGAAGGGTGATCTGCGCAAGGGTGGCGACCGTAGTCGCTGGCTTAACTCGCCCAATGTTTACCAGAAGGTTGAGGTACTAGAGACTGGCACTCCAGATCCCAAGAAAATCACAAAGGTAGAGATTATAACATTTGAAGATATAAAAACAACACAGCAGCAAACAAAAAATGTTAAGCTCGTGGAAATCGAGGGAAATTAGTGACTATTCATGAGAAATCGAGAAAATATGTATCCTAATACAAATAGGGAAATTCTTTTAAACAACACACAATAACCTACATCTCTCGATAAGCATCAAGACATTCCAAGCAGCCATCAATAGAAATATTATTTGTAGCTCTCTCTTTTACTATCTCTCCCACAAATTTTCTTCTTGCTTTCAAATCAAATATTCTCGCATACACAATAGCATTTAAGTAAAAAGAAAACGGACTTGTCAAACTTTATTTACGTATGCAAATATATTGATGCAGATATTTTGTAACCCAAATGCAGCAAATTCGACACAAATTAATATTACAAATCTAATGCTAAATCAAAATAATATGAATTGCTTTATAAATTGTAACTGTGCATTAATCAAATAAATATAATTATATAAAACTAAATCGCATAGATGATTTTGTGCCTTTTTAGGGAGTTTCCAATTATTATTTTCCTTACAAACAATGCAAAGAAAGAGAAAGACATTTGTTACTAAATATTTAATGCTAGCATTATAATATTTTAAATACTCCAAAATCTACATCATTTTGATTGTGAAAATCCATTCCACTAAAAACAATTGTTTCATCCAACACGCATGTCTTATAATTTCGTTCTCCAATGCATTTAATTATTATTTGTTATATGAAAAATCCACAAATTTCTTTTTCTTTGCATGATTATAAATTGTTTGTATTATTTGTCCTCTTTATTTATATTCTATTAACATTACTTAAGGCACAAAGTCATTTATGCTTGTTATATTTCATTTGTTATACATATAATTTGCATTAAGCATTATTAATATAATTTACTTATGCATGCAATTGCTTATAAAATGCTGGTGAGGTTCATTAATGTTTTCAAGGCAACTAACAAATAAATTCAATTCTTGTTGATTAATTTTATTGCATAAATATTATAAAAATCATAAGAACAAATGTAAACTTCAGAACATAAAGCGAACATTAAATATGTAGGGTATTAAATAAAACGGTTATCCAATTTAAGCACTTTTGCAATTTCAAAACATTGAAATCTAAATAAAAACAAATTTCTTTCTCTTTCTTTTTCAATTGCTTGCCCTTTATACCTACGTAATACCTTAAAAACCCAAAAACCATGCACGTGGTAACAGTGGGTAGCCGAAGGTTCGCCCACCCACTCCACGCCGGTGAGGATCGAGGATCCATTGCATTTTGTGCCAGTTGGAACCACAACCAAGGAGTTTAAGCGGGTGCAACAGCAAGTCAGTAGTAGAAATCCATTTACACATTTTAAGATCAATCTAAATATTGTTTACCTAATTGACAGATCAAGGACAATAGACGCGCGGATCTGATTTCCGCTGGCCCACAATCGCACATTCTGGAGGGCGTCACCTGGGATGAGGCAAATCGCATCAAAGATGCTACCGTCTCGCAAACCGGTGATCATGTTGTGCTAATGGGTGCTGCCTCCAAGGGCATCATACAGCGTGGCTTCCAACACAATGCGACAGTCTACAAGGCGCCATATGCCAAGAATCCCTTCGATAATGTGACAGACGATGAGCTCAACGAATATAAACGCACCGTGGAGCGCAAAAAGAAGAGCATTCACGGCGAATGTAAGTCATCATCATTTAAGCTATATTCCAATAGATTTACATAACACTTTTCATTGATTAGATACCGATACGGACTTTTCGGAGTCGGAGGCACTCAATTCGATGCAAGCGGCGGGTGCACATGCACATGCAAAACACGCACAGAGTGAACCAGAGACGGGTAAGTAACAGGCGAGTCCTTGTTAACACATCCTGACTAACTGATATTTATTCTTCTATCTTGCAGAACACCAAATCATACAGATCCAAACACAGCAGGCGCCCATTCCCAGCCAGGCTGAGGTTGTGCTGAGTGATGGTAAGTCAATAACCATTTGCAATTCTCTCCTATTGTTTTATGTCTACAAATATTAAATTGATTACACAAAACCACACACACACACACCTAGTTATGTCCTTTTCCATTACATCAAAAAACAGAACCCTCCGATTTGTGATAAAAAATTTGTTCAATTTCTTCTTAATTTCATTTGTTATAGTTTATATTATTTTGTATGCGTTTCGTTTTATGTTCTTTTTTGAATTTCCAAATGTTTTATTTATCTTAGGTTTAAATATTTATATCCCTTTATTTGACATATTTTATTTTTAAAGTAGAATTTTATTCAAATATGGTTTGAACTATATAACATTATTTTATAATTTAATATATTATTCTTATGTATTCAATTGTTTTATTTAGAAACTTATTTAATCCTAACTTTCTATTTTACTTATGCTATTTTCCTTTTATTTTTGCCTCTACTCTACTACTTCAACACACACACACACACAACAATTTCATATCAATTAATAATAACAAAAGTTAACAAAAAAGTACTCGTAGTACTCGATACAGTTTCGACCTCCTTCCTGTAGACAAAGTACCAAAACTCAATATTACAACGATTCTTCTGTTACTACTACTATAACTACTACTACTTTCCAATGCAACACTACATACTGTGCAAATACAACACTGTCTATCTGCTACTACTACTACTATTCTGTCTACTATTTAAGGACCCACCTGTTGTACGGCGTGTGTTAAGTGATTATTATTTCCATCAGCCACAAAAAGAAAACAGCAATTAAATTATCACACAAAATCCTACCAATAATTTTCACAACAGCTGCAGTTTTGCTTTGTATTTAGTTACCGATTGAATCAGTTTCTTTCTTGTGCACATTTTATTTAAAAACAATTTTTACGGCAATTTGGCAAATTGTAAATCAAAATTTGTAACTTTCTATACCCTTATGATCTTTTACATTTATCCTTTGAACTCCCTAGCCAAACACAAGCGCAAATGATTTGGCAGCTAAAATAACTATAAATAAGTAGATAAATCAATTTTTAGAATGTGTGTAGGGTATAAAAACAATGAACAGCGAAAACAACAACAACAACTACTACTACTACTACTAAATTTTCTACTACCACAACCAAACTGTGTACCTGTGTGTGTGTGCATTGCTGCTGCTGCTCTTTTAAATATCTACACTCAAAAAAACAAAACCAATACAATATAAAAATGCAGTTTAGTAGCATACATTTAATGTTAGAGGTGAGTGCAGCCCCAAGAAATAGTGTGTAGTATAAAAGCAAAACAAAAAATCAAACCCAAAAACATAGTGTATAGACAAGCGGTAAATAAAATCAAAATGCATATTGTCATGACATGCTCAACAAACTAATATGTATTCCATTAACATGCTCTGTTAAATAACATTCTGCATTCAATTAGCTTTGCAGCGCTGCGCTCTCTCTCTGCTAATTTACATTGCTCATACTTTTAACCAAATCAGTTTGCTGTTAGTTTTATATACGACTTGTTTTTAATTTTTCTGCCCAACTTGTGCACAAATATATTATAGTTACTTAGTTTTATTGAACAACTGCAGCTGTTTTCTGTTAATTGCTTTTTTCTGTTTTGTCATAGCATTCAGTAAAATCGACAAATTGCTTATTACAGCTAACACTATTTTAACACTTGCATGACGTACCGTTACTTGCTAACAGGATACTTACATATATCTGCCTACTTGATACTTTTTTGTATGCTATATTTATATTTTATAAGCTTAAGTATTTGTTTTCTAAGGCTAAATGCAATTTTTTTAAGGTTTATTTAATGCTCAAAATATCTAAAAAACAAAAAAAAAAAAAAAAAAATCATGTGAATTTATGTACGTTTATTTCTCAATACTATTTTAGCAACACTTAGTTTTATAAACGGCGAACGTTCTCATACAGCAACAAATCGCAAGCCACCAACTGGCCGAGGTAACGAACAAGTTGTATTCTCAGACCCATTTGTATAGCTAACCCCCAAATTGTACATAATGTACTAAAGATCCTTGGACAGCACAACATAATGGCTGCTTTTGTATATACATATATATGTATACCTATATTCAAACTAATTGCCACCCCATTCCATTGTTATTGATGTTAATAACTAGCCAAAAATCACGTATTTTAATATACATATGCACCACTACCTAACCTAGTCAGTAGATAAACCAACAACAACAAAAACATAATTATCACATTTATATAAGTTTTCAAATTGATCACATTATGGTTGGAATTGGTTCACTTAAAGGGTTATTTCACTTGGTTTTTGGATACAGATCTCATCACATAACATTCGATATACTATATTATCTTTCAATTTGTAGTTGTTATTGAGCCTAGGCAAGGATTACAACAGATATATGTATGTATGTATTGTATATGATTTATATACTCCTACGTATTTTGATATATCAGCGAGGTGCAAGACATAAGTGCCGCAATCTTGTGGCGCGAACTTGGTAACTGGTTATCTACCTTACCGTCCGATCGCCCGATTGCCGGCATTATGCTTGAGGTGCGCTTGAGAGTAAGTCTCTGATAGCCATTGCAATCGTCAAGCAAAACTTACTCATGCACCTTTGTTATTTCCCCCCCCCCCCACCAAAAAAAAACTGATATAGAAATTCAAGTTCAAGAAACTAATGCTGATAGTGTTCAGATGTCGACCGGTGCCGGAACCAATAACATTATTATCGACGAGGAGCTGGACAAGGAGAATCAAAATCAGAATCAGAACCAGAATCAGTGTCGCAATGTCCCATCATCAACCAGCAACTGTCGTCGCGATTTGCTATCGTCGTTTACTAATACGAATTCTTTATGTAGTTCTTGTCCCAGCCCTCAACCCCAATCCCATTCCGCTGATGTTGCTGACTTGACACAGTTACCCGAATCTTTGACCGCACCGAGAGATTTCTATTCATATGTCGCGTCTTTGGCTCACTGCTGTCAACCGCAGATTTGTTCCACGCTGTTGCAGTCTCTGCACTGGGATCATGTCTACAATATGACCTATTATCGAAGCAGCGGTATTCGTTCCAGCGGCACTTCTAGCAACGTTACCACCACCGACTTCATGTCGCCTCGTCGTCCGCTCCAGCTGGCCAATAGATTACCTCTGCCGCCGCCGCCGCCTTACCGCACCCTCTCCCACTTTGGCTTCAATTCGCCACGTCAGCCGATGCGCACCGAGCACAAGCATCTGCCGGCTGGCGCGGATTTCGTTCGCTATCGCCCCATGCAGCGTGCCCTGAGCTATGAGGAGATCTTTTCGACTCCGCGTTACGAGCTGCTGTGCCAGCCCTGCTTTGAGCAGCTGCTGCGCCTCAAGCCGGAGCTACAGCGACGCAGTGCAGCAAGCAGCAGTGGCGATGAACTCGATGATATGCTTAGTAACTGTGTTACGCCCCGGAAACTTACCACTCTGACCGAGCTGAACGACGAGGACGATTACGACGAGCAGATGCCTTTGGCAAGCTCCGTTCCATGTCATGTCAGCACCCAAACGTGTTATGGTTCAATAAGTAACTTTCTGAAAGAAATCGAAAAACTTGACTTTTCGGAGGTGTCGACCAATCCGAGCTATGTGGCGGGACTGCATGCCATCAACAGTGACTTTAGTTTGCAAGGCCTACAGACACCGACGAGTCCTGGCGCCAGTGCAACAAGTGTGCCTACCTTGAAAGGCTTGTCAGAATTGCCATCCTCTTCGATTGGTCAGAATCAAACCCGAACGGACATTACAGAGGTGTGGAACTTTGGCGACTGGCAGGAACGAAACCAGGAGCCAAATGCTCAGCATCCGCTCACGGAGCGTCACATTACGGTCGAGATAAGTCAGCAATTCGGTGCTAGCGATGGCGAGCAGGACGTTCAAATGGATACGCATGCAGAGGAGCTGCCTGGGCGCCAGTTAATGTCGCGTGACGAGCGAGAGCGTCGTCAGGTAGAGTTCATTGAGCTCTGGGAGGATCACGTACAGTACTTTACCGCCAAAGAGCAAATGAATCGGGAGCCGCCCGCAACTCTAGAGCATACAGTGATAATGTCGCTGGAGCCGCAGGAGTCGCAAACTTTGATGGAGTATGGTTGCCTGAGGCAAGTAAGCGATGAAGCTGAATCAAAGGAGGAAGAACAACCGATGGAAGTAGTGAGTGCTGCATCCCATTATGTAGACGAAATAGACCAAGCCTTTGAGCAGTTGAAAATGTACAGCTGCAGTATAGATACGGTGGGGGAGAACTTTGAAAAGCTGATGGACACAGCTAAAAGGATACAGCCAATCAGTGATGTGGAAGAAGAGTCGACTTTGGAAGAGTCTACAGAGACTGGTTCATTGTTTCGCGCCATTTCTTTGGAGAATATTGCCGAGGCTGATGATTCAGCAGCAATATCCGAGCAACTATCCTTTGGTTCTGATTCAGCTGATTTCAGCAACGATGAGGAAGATTCCGGTCAAGGGGAAGAACCGCAAGCGGAGATTGATCAAGAGGAAAAGCGAGATGATGAGAAGCCAGTGACACCCTTACCAACTGTGCAGCAACTCAAGTACCCTGTTGAAGCAAGTAATATATATGAAAAGGACGTCGATGAGAACGAAATAAAAGTTGAGGATTTGGGTGGCCAAGAAGAGGCAAAAGAAGAGGAGTCGGGTGTGGTTTCCCAACAAGGGGCAGTGGGAGAAGAAGCTGTGGTGAGTTCACAAAAAGAAGAATCTTCCAAAGAGACTGACGTGTTTTCGCCCCTAGAGATTCATATTCTCGAAAGCATCGAGGTTGACCATTTGAAAGAAAAAGACTCGATCTTTGTCAAAATCGATGACAGTATACGCAACAAGCTGACACCCGGCAGGCTGCAGAGCCTTCTCTCCGATGTCGAGGAGACTTTCACGACCTTTACGCATATCTTCAAACCATCGCCGGGGACACCAGCCTCCCAGGTGGTACCACATAAGTTTAACAGCGAGCCGCGTCCTTTCACCTTGGTTAGGAATGACATCGAAGGACCCTCCACCTCATCGGGCGGCAGACGACAGCAGCTTACTCGCAGGACACATCGTCTGTCGCGCTCTCTAGACAGCCGTGAGCCATCATCGCCGCCGCCGCCCCAACATCCATCGCTGAAGCGCACCATATCCTCGACCACATTTGTAGTGCGTAGCAGTCCTTGTAGGAAGCGCAACTTTATCCAGGAGAACATACGCAATGCTGGCAGGCCGCGTGCCCTGCCCAAGGCTTCGATGCGACAGGCTCCGAGCCAGGGCAACACTAGCGATGACTCCTCCGTCTGCTCTTTCCACACTGAGAAGCGCAGCAGCGGCGAACGCTTGTGGGTCTCTCTGCCCCCGACTCCACGTTGCCGCAGTGCTCAAAAGCGCAGATCGGACAGTCAAAATCGATTACATCAAACTCCTACCTCATCGCCTTATCCCAAGAGACACAAACTCGTCGGAACTCAAACGCCCAAATTGCGACGTGGCTTGCGTACCTTCTTGCATAAGTCCCTGTCGAGCACTACCTTCCTCACAGATGTGTCCGAATCCCAAGAGAGTGGTACCCTATTGCAGAACGTCTCCAGCACCACCTTTGAGCTGGACTTTGTAACGGAAGAGTCACCAACGAAGTCCAACGATGAAGGTGACACTGACAACAAAGAGAATGTAAACGGTAGCTCCATGTATTACAGCGCCGTCGATAATACAGTTAACGAACTACAGGACACTTCTCCCCACTCTCAGGATAATCAGAGCGATGAGCTGTCAACTGATATAAGTAACAGTGAAATGTCTGTGGAGCAGGAAATGGAGCTGGATACAGTGTCGGATGAAGATGGATTTGAGCCACGCCTATCGGCTGGCGAAAGAACAGAGGCCACCAGTCAGTCTGAGTCTGCTGACAACCAGGAGGAATTGAGCGAAGCAAATGCCGAAGGATATTCCGGCAATACCGAGGAACTAACCGAACCCTCCCAGGAAACCAACAAGACCGAGACTACTGAAACTACGTCCGGTGACATGGAGACAGACTCTAATGAAATGGATGATGAAAATCAAGACGAAAACAAACGGGATCAGAATGACAGCTCGACCGCCGATTTGGAAGAGGAGCAGGTAAATCCCGATGGTACATCAAGTGGCTCAACAGGAATGGATATCGATATCATTATTCAGGTTACTAGCTATCAGGATGCGAGTGAACAAAGTCCCGATGCTGAAGAGCCGATTGCACAATCCGAACAAATGGAAACTCTAGAACTTGACTGGACTGATGAAACATCCGAACAAATGGAAACTCAAGAACTCGATAGTCAGGTGGAATCGCCCAATGAATCAGATAAGGCAGCAGCTGAAGTAGTTGTAAATGCTGAAGATACAGTTGGGACTGATAAGTCAAAGGAAGAAGAAGGAGCAGAAGGAGGCAATGCGGATGAGAGCTCATCCGGCTATTCGCTGAACTCGAACCGTGCTACCTTTAATCTATACACACACAATGCTAATCGATTCAACTATGCGGGCTACGAAAGCGACAGTTCTTCGGATGCAGAACGTTTGCTTAAAACGCAAAAGGAATTGCAATTCTCTTCGCCGGAGGAAACTGAGGATGATAACAAGCCAAACACATCGGCGGCGGCAGCTCTCAAGAAGAAGAAGAAGCAGCGTAAATCAGGCGGTGCGGAACAAGCAACCGAGAAAACCGAAGACGAGGATGATAATGTGGTTATATTAAGCACCCAGTGTACGCTCACAGATGGAACACTATACGTCAGCGATGGGTCCTTGGAGGACATACAAGCTCCACGCTATATGGATGTGAATGGAGGGAATCCTTTGAATCTTTTGGGCGATATCGATGAATGGCCTATATTCGATTTGGAAATTGATGAACAAATTCGTGTCCCTGAGCCTGAAATGATTCTCCTCCCACGTGAGCAGCAGTTGCCGAATAACTCGACTCGCGGCCGGACGGTACCTCCTTACAATATTGTTGTACCCCTGTGCGATTTGCCAGAATGTGATGGTGTTGACCTTGGTGCGTTAACTGTGAACTATACAAACCCTGATGCTGTCGGCTCGGCGCAAGCTCTAGAAGTAATCCAAAATAATTACAACCAGGCACTGGCCCTGAATCAAGAAACCGGCATCGATGCCTTTATAATGTTGCCTTTAGCTGTGCCCAAAGACAATCAGCAGTCCCCTTCACAAAACTAAAAATATTTGAACATTCCATTTTGAACAGGAGTTTACCCAATCTCCACTTATTTCGATTTTCACAATACCCAAATGATTCTCGATACTTTTCCCAATACCTGTGCCAAGTCAGCACATTTAAAGTCTATCAATTTTAGTCACACTTAAATAATAAACAATTTTCTTGATTTTACCTTATTCTTATACACTTTTCCGCATGTTTATAAATGGCATACAACTATTTTTTCACACATACTAACAATATTTTATATAATAAATGGTGTATTTGTATGGTAAACATTTGTACTACAAGAAGAACAATAAAAGTTGATGTATTTCATTTATAATAATAGTGGTTTGTATGTATCGTTGTTTTTATACAAATTAAAAGTAAAGTTGATGATTATTTAAATGAAAATGTTATTGAATTTTATGGTATTAAAATAAAAACACTATTAAAGTGTATTATTTGATTCAAAAAGTAATGTTTAATTATAAATTATGATATTATTGAAATGTGTATATTTGAATTTTAGCTACGTTTGTTATCTTGAATGTTTAATAACAGTCCGACATTATTAAAATATCAATACCAAATAATATATGAAGAGGTGAACACTGTGCTTAACAGTATGTTAATTGATGCCAACAATGTTAATGTTAAATTTTAGTTTACATTTGCTGTAACTGTTATTGTTAAATGTTAAGCTCCCACTATTTGATTGTTAATTGTTGATGACAGTTTGACATCCTATGTTTCCCTACATTTCCCATAGTGTCCCTGTCATGTGACGTGTCTGCCATATATGTATACACACACACACACACCCACTCATATTGCACTCTCTCCATTACCCAGCGATGTGCGCGTATTTGGCACATAAATACGCTTTTCTCTATGCGCCCACAGAGCCCTACTTTGAGATTGCCTCTCAGTGTGTGCAGGTGAATGTCATATATAAAATCGATGCCACCTATAAGCACAACTATCCGCTGCTCAACAACAGCAGCACTTTGAACACAACGCTGGCCAACAGCGAGAATAGCTTTGCTGTTAATCTGCCCACCAGCAGCAGCACACCTGTCCGGGCACCCATGTATATAACTGATCCTGCTGATAGCAGCAACGACAGCGGCAACAGCAACAATCAATCAGTTGCGCCATTTCGCACATTCTCGCATTACGGCTTCAATTGTCCGCTGGCCAATGCGCCCAACATTCTGCTGCATCCGGCCAATCAGAGCATCTGGCAAACGGTGGCCGAGCAGCGGGAGCGAGTCGTCTCCTTTATTGATCTGACCAATCTGAGTTTTGCCAATCGTAAAATGTTAAATGTGATGAGCGCGAGTGGAAGACGACGTGCTGCTGCACAGGAATCATCGCCATCGTACGTATCGGAAATGCAAATCCGACTGGAGCCGACGCCGCCGCGTAAACAGCGTAATAATAGTGGAGCAACCAGCAGCAGTTGCCAGCAGAGCAGCGCCGATGACTCACTGGATGAGCTGACGGCGCAGTTTAGTTCCATGCTGATGATTGCCCAAACGGATGACAATCCCGATGCGGATCGCGATGATGATAGTCTTTATCCCAGCAATTATACGCTGCGCAGCTTTCTGCCGGCTAATCATGCGCTGCCCAAGGATGATGGCGCCAATCGAGCCACCGATAAGCCGGAAGCGGAGCAGGCCATGTATCAGAATGGCGATGACAGCGGTTTGGGCGGCAACAGCAGCAGATCTAACAACAACAACAGGAACAACAACACCAATTTTAGCAGCAGTGGCAGACGCCAGCGTCGTGGCACCACCAGCAATGACTCCTCGACACAGGAGGCGGAGGCATACAGTCAGGGCAAGCATATTAGATTGACACTCAGCAGCTCACCGGAGGCACAGAAAACCACCACCACCACCACCTCCTCCATTGAGATATTCATCAATGTGTCGCTGCGCAACTCGGAATGCGTGCAGACGGTGCAGGCACACGAGCAGGAGTTCCGTTCCAAGCTGGAGAAGGTCATCGACGATGAGATACACTATATATCCCAGCAGCTGGCCATGCAGCAGCGCACCAGCCAACTGTTGTCGGAGCAGCATCATCAGCGGCATCAGCCGTCGCCGCCACGTGCCCCACGTGCCCCACTGGCCTCGCCCACCTCCTCCACATCGCTGCTGCAGCTGCAACGTTGCAACTCGGCGCCAGCATTGTGTCACACCTACAGCTATGTGGCGCTGCCTGATACCGAGATGCCACCGGCGATGCCATCGACGTCGCCGCCACTACCGCACAGCTGCCCCGAGGCGGAGGCACTGCAGCGGCTGCTCAGCACACTGGAACTGGAGCTGCAGCATCTGCTCAATAGCATCATACGCGCCCATGAGCTGCACAATCGTGCCGTTATCTATGATTGCCGCACGCGTATCTCACAGATGCGGGATGATATTAAAGGCGTGGTGAAGCGAACCAGAGCGAAATAATCCATATAGTTATTTTCTTTTTAATCAAACCAACTATTGTTATATACAAACTAAAATTAAGCAAAATGAACCTAGCTACTTTCGTTTTTTGTTGGTTATCTCATAAAGTTAATTAATGAATTGTCTTTTGTTATCTTTAATATGGCAAAGTATTATAAATATTACACATTTTATGGTTAAGATACGCCAGATCCAGATCCTTTGAGTTTATATGTTACTCGATAATAAATGTTCTTCATAAGCCTCATTGAACTCATCCAGCTGTGCATATAATTATCTATAAATTCCCCATTATGTAAGGTACCCAATCAAAATCAACAGGTAACCATTTTTGCACTTTTTTCATTTTATATATGTTTTATGTGATTTTAAGAAGCATTGTTCATGTTTGGTATTTATTGACGCTTTTATTAATAGTATGCATGCTTGTGTTTGTTCATCATTTAACATTTATGTACTAACTAGCTTTACAGAATACATACATACATACATAGATACATACCGCTAACATCATACATGTTTTTTAGTTGTAAGTAACCTAATTTTTGTGTGCGCGTCCTCTAATAATGGTGAAGAGTATTACATACATATATGATTTTGTGTCCGTCCATTGAGTTACATATAGTACATTTAGTATACATATATATATATCATACATATCTAATTTGTTGATTTTCTGTGCACTCAACAGGTGAAAACGTACAAAACGGCGACCATTCGGAGGCGCACTTAAGCACCTTCTCGCAGAGCAGTAAAGAGGTAAGTACCCCAAAGAGAATGCCTCAAGAGAAAAGAACTAGAAGAAAATGAAACAACATATGATATTGATTGATAGCAAATAAAAGTAGTTATCGATAACACTTTTATGGGATATCGAAACATATCATATGTTGTTTCATTTTCTTCTATTTCCTGCTTTACTCATAAACCATATCATATCATATTATAATGATATTGTACGCTCGATGCAATCATCTAACAGCATTCATTTGGCTGCTTGTGTACTAACTTAAACGCAAACGATATTCTCATTGCAAATTTCTATTACGGTTCCAGGATGTATCCACGGACGGTTCACCCAAGAAAGACAAGAAGAAGAAGAAGGGCCTGCGCACACCATCGTTTTTGAAGAAGAAGAAGGAGAAGAAGAAGGCCGAAGCCTAAATTGTCTAGAATCCAGAAACCACCAGCAGCAGCAGGCGGGGACAACAGTGTAACCGAGAAAGTGTAACGACGATGAAAAACGACGAAAAAAGAAAAACAACAACAAATAATAATAATAATAATAATGATAATGATAATGATAAATGAGAGAGGCATTACACAGCAACAAATGAGCAGCTAAACTTGATCAAGTTGATCAAGACGACGAGAGGCAAAAGCTAAAGGGACGATAACAGAATAAACAACGGCATTAAAGCAAACAAAACATAAAGGAAATCATACAAAATATATATACATAGTTATATATATAGTCTATAGTCAAGTATATACAAACACACACAATCTGCAACACACGATTCAAAAGATTCGAAATTCAATTCAAGATACGCATTCGATACAATTTGCCGCTGTTCTATACAAAATGCAAATCTTATAGTTCTCTAAGCGCTTAAATATACTACGTAAAAACATTACATAGTAAAGAAACAAACACGAAATCCAGATTTCACAGTTACACACTTACATATATACTTGGTCTGCTTAAAAAATTCAATTTTTGTAAAATTTGTGCTAATTTATTTGATAAACGAGAACGATAATTTATCCCACACACACACACACACACACATTTAAAATATACAAAAACATTGATTTGTATACATATATGCAATATTTTTATAAACGCAATAAAAAGCAACAACAATTTTGATATTCTTTGCATGCGTGTGTGTGTTGAAATTTTGCTTTGTATAATGTTTTATGTTTAATAATTATGATTGTATTTGTTTAATAATTTTTCTATAATTGCAGCCAATTTCACACACACGTATAATAAATAAATAATAGAGATGTATACATGCAGCATTGTATTAGTTTTTTATACAAAATAATTATATATTTTTATGTACGTAAAACTGTTTATATATATATATGTATATCTATATATATTTGTATATGTACAACAAATAAATTATGAGGAAAGGATACAAAATGCACCGAAAAGCAGAAACAAGAAACAAGAAACATAATTCAGAATAATGCAACGCCGCAGCGACTGTTGATATATTAGACAAGGATTCGATGCTGTTCCACTCGAAGCACTTTTGAATTTCAGCATTTTCTCTAATTGTAAGTAAATGTGCTTAGTTTCGTATTCGTATTCGTATTCGTACTAAATAACTAAATAACGTTTAACAGCATGACAAGAACGCATTTTAACGACGCTTTGGTCAATAATAAATACAAAATAAAACAAAATATAAGGAAAACAACTCCCAACAATTAAAACTGCCATAGCATGTAAAGTTGTAAGGCACAATATCTAATTGCATTTCAAATGTTCATTACAAGATATTACATCGGTTTAATGACACAGTTTCTGCTTTTCACTGCATAACATAAATACAATACAGCAAGCATTGCCCTGAGCCTTAGAAAACAATTTAATCTTTCAAATAAAACAACAACAAAAAATAATATATATTTAAAAACATTAATTAATTGATTATTTGCGCAACGACAGAAGCTTATTTCTAGCAACTTTTTTGTGTCCAGTTCAAAAAAGTTTGTACAATTTTCATTCGACTTATCTTAGAAATATGTTAATATTCTCAGTGCAAATAATAAACAACATTTTAAAACACTTTAAACAAGAACAAAATGGAACCACGAAGAAGAATATAAAAAGCAGCCCGAAATCTGTTCAATAATATTCGTTAGACCTTAAGTAAATGCATATATATTTAAATTCGTATTATATAAAAACACACACACGACACACACAAAAGTAAAACATAATTAATAAACACTTGGAAATTGTACAAAATTCAGGAAACTGACGATTCTTTTTTCTCTTCCTAAATCCGTCATCTAAAGTTTGTCCTGTCTTGTATATTTAAAGTAAAACAAGTTCGTGAGTAATACTAGAAAATATTATATATAACAATCCACTTGTCAAGGGAACACGTGACATCTATCAGTTCTAGACAGATCCACTCTAAACTATATACATATATATCTCAGTGTCTTCTACTATCTATCACAACAAAATTTGTAGAAAGTTACGAATATTTTTTGTCACGGAATTTGTACTTCAAGAATGTCAAGCCGTTTGCTACAATGCAATTAAGATCTTACAGTATCTTTATTAAATTGTATATAGATCCCTCCAGATCCATATGCTATAGATCCAACTGTGCTTTCGACAGTTACCTAAGCATTGCTTGATCTATTTGCCAAACCTTAACGGCTTCTTTTGCGCCGCAGTTGTAGCTCTACTTAATTTATCAGTTGGCGCCGTAAGTACTAAGTAATCAGTTCGATTTGAATCGTTATACAGAACAGAACAGAACGGAACAGAGATATGGCGAAGGCAAGAGTGCTGCCCCAATATATGGCCGGCATGTCGGCAGCCTTTGGAGCCTTTTGTATGGGTGCCAGCATGGCTTGGTCGTCTCCTGTCCAGAAAATGCTAACGGAGGAGGAGGCATACGGGTTTCCGGTGTCTGACGATCAGTTTGGCTGGATCTCCTCTCTCCTCACACTAGGAGCCACTTTCGCCTGCATTCCGGCTGGTTTCATCATTGACTGGATTGGACGCAGACCAACCATGTTGGCCCTGATACCGCCCTACATGGTCGGCTGGATTCTGATCATCTTTGCCAACAATCTGGCAATGCTGTACTTTGGACGTTTCTTCCTGGGAGTTTGTGGTGGTGCATTTTGTGTGACTGCTTCCATGTACAACACGGAAATATCAACAATTGCCACACGTGGCACCATGGGAAGCTTCTTTCAGCTAAACACCGTCTCCGGTCTGCTCTACGGATACATTGTGGGTGGCTACCTCGACCTCCTGACTATCAATATACTGTGTGCCATACTGCCCCTAATCTTTGCTGCGGTGCACTTCTTCATGCCAGAGTCACCTGTTTTTTACGCCATGAAAGGTCGACCGGAGGATGCAACCAAGTCGTTGCTCTGGCTGCGTGGCAAGGATTGTGATGTCAGCGATGAACTCAAGCAGATTACGAAGGAGACAAGTAAACCCAAGGTCAACACTTTTGAGGCACTACGACGTCCTATAGTTCTCAAGGGACTCGGCATTGCTGTGATTCTGCAGATCCTACAGCAGTGGACGGGCATCAATGCCATCATGTTCTATTCCACATCTATTTTCGAGGATGTTGGTGCTGGATTGAGTGGACGCCTCTGCAGCATTCTGATAGGCATCACCCAGGTGGTGATGACTATAGTGGCGACGCTGGTGATCGACAGGGCTGGACGTCGAATTCTTCTGCTCATTTCAGCCTTCTTCATTTCCATTACCACCTGTCTAATGGGCGTCTACTTCCAAATGCAAGAAACTGATCCGGAATCGGTGGAATCTCTCGGCTGGCTTCCCATCACCAGCATCCTAGTCTTTATGATATCCGGCTCCGTTGGCTTTGGACCCGTACCCTGGCTCATATTAGCCGAGCTGTTCACCGAGGATGTGAAAAGTGTCGCCGGATCCATTGCAGGCACCAGTAACTGGTTCTCCGCATTTCTAGTCACAAAACTGTTCCCTTTAATGAAGAATAATATTGGACCGGCGGCAACATTTTGGATTTTCTCTGGCATCAGCGTTTTCGGCTTCGTATACACGATTATATGTGTCCCCGAGACGAAGGGTAAATCGCTTGAGGAGATTCAACTGATCCTGGCCGGTGGAAAAAAAATGGTGCATTGGGAAAGCAATAATTACAACCGGCAATGCAAGCAGTGATGTGCAACTATAGTCTGTACACTGTAAGAAAAGATCATGAATTCACTACTCATTCAAAAAGTAGTAGAAGTAGGAGTAGTAGTAGAATGTTTGTAGTAGAGTAGTAGAAGTAGTAGTTTTAGTAGTAATAGTAAATCAGCAGCTGATTGCAACTCATTTCCAAGGCTAATCCTTTGGGCGCATCGGCTGCAACAATACTTAGCTTATGTAACTTATATTTTAAGGAAATATGTATTTAAACTCTTATAATATAAAACACACGCGATTGAAAGCCACTTGAAAATTGCACAAAATTCAGGAAACAGGTTTTTTTTTGTTGCTATTAGATTATTTATGCGTGAAATTTAAAGCAAACAAAAATGTGGTATTTTTACTACATATTACAACAGTTGAGTTAAGTAACAACATTCTTAACAATGGAACATGAGGACTTGCTTCACTGAGTGGCTGCCCCCGATAAAACGATGACCTTCAGTCGACCGATGAGTGCACTCTATCTACCAGTATGCAATATATACTATCTAGAGTCTAAAGTATATCCACTTTTTGACTATTTACTATCTTCAATTTGCTAGGAATTCAAGAAAACATCTGCTTCAGCCTATCAGAATTGAAGCTACCTTAATTAAACTTTACCAAGATCCTACTTTTTATGAATTTACTGCATATATATTTTAAAAATCAACATCTAAGATCATTAATATTGATTATTTTGTATACCATAGGTATGTATGTAAAGAAATCAGTTTTAATTTACACAGATTGATTATTGTGCTATCGTCAGCTACCTCAACTTACCAAGTACAAAACTTAATTACATATGTATGTTTTGTGGGCTTAACACACTTGCAGTTTAACCAAAATTTGGTTGACCCGGTTGTGAAACCGGTTTATTTTACGCCTCAGTTGTACTAGCCGTACTGGATCTATCAGTTATCGCTGTCGCCCAACTAATCAGTTTGATTTTAACCGCTAAGCTGAACGGAACAGAGATATGGCGAAGGCAAGAGTGCTGCCCCAATATATGGCCGGCATGTCGGCAGCCTTTGGAGCCTTTTGTATGGGCGCCAGCATGGCTTGGTCGTCTCCTGTCCAGCAAATGGTGACGGAGGAGGAGGCGTACGGGTTTCCGGTGTCCGACGATCAGTTTGGCTGGATCTCCTCTCTACTCACACTAGGAGCCACTTTCGTCTGCATTCCGGCTGGTTTCATCATTGACTGGATTGGCCGCAGACCAACCATGTTGGCCCTGATACCGCCCTATATGCTCGGCTGGATTCTGATCATCTTTGCCAACAATCTGGCAATGCTGTACTTTGGACGTTTCATCCTGGGAGTTTGTGGTGGTGCATTTTGTGTGATTGCCGCCATGTACACCACGGAGATATCAACAATTGCCACACGTGGCACTCTAGGCAGCCTTTTCGAGCTGAACACCGTATCCGGAATACTCTACGGGTACATTGTGGGTGGCTACCTCGAGTTCTTGACCATCAATATACTGTGTGCCATATTGCCCCTAATCTTTGCTGCGGTGCACTTCTTCATGCCAGAGTCACCAGTTTATTTGGCCATGAAAGGTCGACCGGAGGATGCAACCAAGTCGTTGCTCTGGCTGCGCGGCAAGGATTGTGATGTCAGCAATGAGCTGGAAGAAATTATTGAGTCAACAAATAAACCCAAGGTCAACACCTTTGAGGCACTACGACGTCCTATAGTTCTCAAGGGACTCAGCATCGCGGTGATTCTACAGATCCTACAGCAGTGGTCGGGCGTCAATGCCATATTGTTTTATTCCACATCCATATTCGAAAATGTGGGCGCTGGTCTAAGCGGACGTATCAGCACAATTCTAATTGGAGCCACTCAGGTGGTGATGACGCTGGTGGCGACGCTGTTAATGGACAAGGTCGGACGACGCATTCTGTTACTTATTTCCGCATTCTTCACTTTCATTACCACCTGCCTGATGGGCGTCTACTTCCAAATGAAGGAGAGCGATCCGGATTCGGTGGAATCCCTCGGCTGGCTTCCCATCACCAGCATCCTCGTCTTCATAGTGTTCAGTGCCGTGGGTCTTGGACCTGTGCCCTGGCTAATAATGGCCGAGCTGTTCACCGAGGATGTGAAAAGTGTCGCCGGATCCATAGCAGGGACTATCAACTGGTTCTCTGCATTTATGGTCACGAAACTTTTCCCGCTAATGGAGAATAATATTGGACCAGCGGCAACATTTTGGATATATTCTGGTATTAGCATCTGTGGGTTCGTGTACATGTTCATATGCGTTCCCGAGACGAAGGGTAAAACGCTTCAGGAGATTCAACAGATCCTTGCCGGTGGCAAAGAAAAGTTAACCAAGGGGCAAACAGTTTCCAAAACAACCACTTTAAGTTCAGATCAACTTGATTTAAGTCTGGCTTGTAAGAAATAGAGAAATGCTCAATTTTGTCAAATTCCAATGTAGAATTAATGTAGAGGGCAAACCAGGACCAAAAAGATCTCGGGTTTGAAAATTGGTTCAGTTTTCGGAAAGTTTTGGGAGTTCAAAGTCTCAAAACTTGAAAATATAGCATCTTAAGATTTGTGAAGTGTATGCCTCCAAGCAGATTTAAGCTTATATACCATCAAAATTATTATATTAAAACCACTTGATTTTCATGTATTTCTTTATTCTTATTGTTAGAGACTATATCTACAGACTATATCTAGCTAGACATAGAAAGGCATACAGCTTTATTCATTGTTCTTCTCATTGTCGCTACTCTTCTTGCCACCGGCAAGCAGCTGCTGAATCTCCGGCAGCGTTTTACCCTTCGTCTCCGGCACGCAAAGCAGCGAATACACAAATCCGATGACTGCGATGCCGGAAAATATCCAAAATGTTGGCGCCGATCCAATGCTGTTCTTCAAGAGCGGGAAAAGTTTGGTAACCAAAAATGCAGAAAACCAGTTGCTGGTGCCAGCAATGGATCCGGCAACACTTTTCACATCCTCGGTGAACAACTCGGCCATTATAATCCAGGGCACGGGTCCAAAGCCAATCGAGAAGAAGACAATGAAGAGCAGAATGCTGGTGATGGGCAGCCAGCCGAGGGATTCCACCGAATCCGGATCGCTCTCCTTCAATTGGAAGTAGACGCCCATCAGGCAGGTGGTGATGGCCATAAAGAAAGCGGATATGAGCAGAAGGATGCGTCGTCCAGCCTTGTCGATTATCAGTGTCGCCACCAGCGTCATCACCACCTGAGTTGCTCCAATTAGAATCGTGCAGACTCGACCACTTAATCCAGCACCCACATCCTCGAAAATGGACGTGGAATAGAACATGATGGCATTAATGCCCGTCCACTGCTGCAGTGCCTGCAGAATCACCGCAATGCCAATTCCCTTGAGAGTTATGGGACGTCGCAGGGCCGTAAAAACTCCGACCTTGGGCTCATCAGCTCCCTTGTTGGTCTCCTCCATAATTTCCTTGAGCTCGTCGCTGACATCACAATCCTTGCCACGCAGCCAGAGCAACGACTTGGTTGCATCCTCCGTTCGACCTTTCATGGCCAAATAAACTGGTGACTCTGGCATGAAGAAGTGCACCGCAGCAAAGATTAGAGGCAGCATGGCACACAGTATATTGATGATCAAGAACTCGAGGTAGCCACCCACAATGTACCCGTAGAGTATTCCGGATACCGTGTTCAGTTGGAAGAAGCTGCCCATGGTGCCACGTGTGGAAAGAGTCGATATCTCCGTGCAGTACATGGAAGCAGTCACACAAAATGCGCCACCGCAAACACCGAGGATGAAACGTCCAAAGTAAAGCATCGCCAGATTGTTGGCGAAGATGATGAGAATCCAGCCGACCATGTAGGGCGGTATCAGGGCCAACATGGTTGGCCTGCGTCCAATCCAGTCAATGATGAAACCAACCGGAATGCATACAACGGTTGCGCCCAGTGTGAGGAGAGAGGAGATCCAGCCAAACTGATCGCCAGTTATGGGAAACCCATAGGCCCCCTCATCCGTCAGCATTTTCTCGACAGGAGCCGACCAGCCCATACTGGCGCCCATACAGAAAGCGCCAAAGGCTGCCGACAAGCCGGCAATATATTGGGGCAGCACTTTTGCCTGCGCCATTTCTCTATTGTGATTGCTACTGTTCTGTGTAACGGTTGAAATTGAACTGAATGCCACTGGAAACCATTACTTGGCTTGAAAAAAACATTGCATTGGTTACGGCCAATAACAGCGACGTCGACGTCGACGGCGACGTCAACTTCACGGCAGAAATTGATATATCAAGTGCGGCTAGGAGTAAGGCACGAGTAAAGCTAGTAATGCTTTTGACAAATAACCCCCCCAAAATCAGTTTAAAGCAATAGCCAATTAAATGCAACAATACAATATACATATAAATAGATTAGGTAGCCCTAAATAAAAAAAAAAAAATCTGTGTAATTGGAAATTTACAGGTGCTGTTGCTATTGTAAATGCCGTGTGAAAATTAGATAACAGCAGCCCCTGAAACACAGTTGGAATGTGTGGAGTGGATCTAATCTATAGCCGATCACGCATTATATATATATATATATATAAATAAAATAACGGTCAACTGTCGGTCATCAGCTAGCTGGCTTTCAATGGCGGATGAGTTGTCACAACTTGTGGCACTTCTGAAGCAGACCCACAAGTATCGCCGGGCTTTGATAGTAGACTCTCTATCTATCTCGTGCTCCATTGATAAGTGGCTTGTTTTGCCAACTACTGCAATTGAGTCATGTAATCATCGATGGTAGTACAAGTCCTGCTGATAAGCATTACAAGTTCACAGTTCCGACTAAATTATTATTATTATAGGATATAGTAATAAACTTCATGTTGTCTGATTATACATGGATTTTAACAAATGGTTCCTTGTTTATCGCCAAATTAATATTATCTATACTTAACCATAAAGACCCTATAGATTAGCTGTGTTTTGTCATATTGCTTTTTGAAATAGGTAAATTACCACGCAACTTATGATCAAATATATTAATTATTATTATAATTATTATTATATCATCTCTATTGACGCATAGTGTTATTGTTACAGGATATTCATAAGTTATAAACTATCAACCTAACTAGCAACTTTGGTTGCCCTAAGAACTGAGTCAGTTAGTTGTCATCTAATAAATTACAAGCGGGCTCACATTTATTTATTTACACTAATTGAAGTACTTCGTTCATTGTGGCAATAGATAGACAATTTAATATTTACTCAATGAGGTATTTTCCACACTTGACACTCAAAATTCATATGCCACTTGTCTTATATAATAACAAAAAAGATATCAAAATTACGCGTTTGCTTTACTTTTTGCGTTCTGCTTGCTCCATGGCACGCATCATTTCGGCATCGTGTTTTTGATGGTGTTCACGTATGGCGCGCTGCAGTTCCTCGTGGTGGCTCATGCTTTCTGGCGGATAAAGTTCCCGCTTCTTTTTGGTCACCCATTCCTCAAAGTATTCCGGCTGATTGAAGTAGTGGAACAGCGCTACGGGAAATGCCATGTACATGCCCATTTTGGCCACCTCCAGCAGCCAGGTGCCCATGTTATCTTGTTCGATTGGACTGTTTACAAATATTCTTAGAAATACTTATTTATTTGATCAGAATTTTGTTATTATTTCGTTCTCTAGCGGCTGTCAACAAAAGTCAGCTGTTCTTAAGTATTGGTTAATGTTCATTCAGAAACAAAAGTCAGTGTTGCCCAACAGCCCCAAACGATAATATATCGATTGCTACGTTTTCAAATCGAACGGACATTTTAAATATTGTTGCAGTCGAGCAAATTACCAAAATGGCAACAGCATTTGATCTAGTCGAAAAAAATTAGATTTTCGTAAATGCATAAATTTTAAATGTAGCTGATTAAGAGGCCAAACCATGCACAACTTTGTCAAATCTGAACCGATTGTCAATCCCGAGGCCATTTTGATCATTATTTGGCATCTACTTTAATTCTACATCTCAAGTTTATGAATTTTTGAAAAAATTAAATTTTGGATTTTTTTTGGCGAAAAAAGCATAAGGGGGGACCCTTACACATTTTGATTTTTCAAAAAATAGAATCTTAAAATTTTACGTTTAATTGATTGTGGGTGTCTCAATTAGTATAAAAAACTATACGAAAAGTGATTTTGTGGTGTTTCATTTTTCTGTCAAAAATCACGCCAAAAGTGACAAAAAAATTGGCTTGTAAGGTGCCCAAACAACGAAAAGCTCCTTATAAATGACCTTCCCAGACTTTAAACTGCCACAACTTTGTCAAATCTGAACCGATTGTCAATCCCGAGGCCATTTTGATCATTATTTGGCATCTAGTTTAATTCTACATCTCAAGATAATGAATTTTTGAAAAAATTAAATTTCGGATTTTTTTGGCGAAAAAAGCATAAGGGGGGACCCTTACACATTTTGATTTTTCAAAAAAAAAAATCTTAAAATTTTACGTTTAATTGATTGTGGGTGTCTCAATTAGTATAAAAAACTATACGAAAAGTGATTTTGTGGTGTTTCATTTTTCTGTCAAAAATCACGCCAATAGTGACAAAAAAATTGGCTTGTAAAGTGCCCAAACAACGAAAAGTTCCTTATAAATGACCTTGCCAGACTTTAAACTGCCACAACTTTGTCAAATCTGAACCGATTGTCAATCCCGAGGCCATTTTGATCATTATTTGGCATCTAGTTTAATTCTACATCTCAAGATTATGAATTTTTGAAAAAATTAAATTTTGGATTTTTTTGGCGAAAAAAGCATAAGGGGGGACCCTTACACATTTTGATTTTTCAAAAAATAGAATCTTAAAATTTTACGTTTAATTGATTGTGGGTGTCTCAATTAGTATAAAAAACTATACGAAAAGTGATTTTGTGGTGTTTCATTTTTCTGTCAAAAATCACGCCAAAAGTAACAAAAAAATTGGCTTGTAAGGTGCCCAAACAACGAAAAGCTCCTTATAAATGACCTTCCCAGACTTTAAACTGCCACAACTTTGTCAAATCTGAACCGATTGTCAATCCCGAGGCCATTTTGATCATTATTTGGCATCTAGTTTAATTCTACATCTCAAGATAATGAATTTTTGAAAAAATTAAATTTCGGATTTTTTTGGCGAAAAAAGCATAAGGGGGGACCCTTACACATTACGATTTTTCAAAAAAAAAAATCTTAAAATTTTACGTTTAATTGATTGTGGGTGTCTCAATTAGTATAAAAAACTATACGAAAAGTGATTTTGTGGTGTTTCATTTTTCTGTCAAAAATCACGCCAAAAGTAACAAAAAAATTGGCTTGTAAGGTGCCCAAACAACGAAAAGCTCCTTATAAATGACCTTCCCAGACTTTAAACTGCCACAACTTTGTCAAATCTGAACCGATTGTCAATCCCGAGGCCATTTTGATCATTATTTGGCATCTAGTTTAATTCTACATCTCAAGATTATGAATTTTTGAAAAAATTAAATTTTGGATTTTTTTGGCGAAAAAAGCATAAGGGGGGACCCTTACACATTTTGATTTTTCAAAAAATAGAATCTTAAAATTTTACGTTTAATTGATTGTGGGTGTCTCAATTAGTATAAAAAACTATACGAAAAGTGATTTTGTGGTGTTTCATTTTTCTGTCAAAAATCACGCCAAAAGTAACAAAAAAATTGGCTTGTAAGGTGCCCAAACAACGAAAAGCTCCTTATAAATGACCTTCCCAGACTTTAAACTGCCACAACTTTGTCAAATCTGAACCGATTGTCAATCCCGAGGCCATTTTGATCATTATTTGGCATCTAGTTTAATTCTACATCTCAAGATAATGAATTTTTGAAAAAATTAAATTTCGGATTTTTTTGGCGAAAAAAGCATAAGGGGGGACCCTTACACATTACGATTTTTCAAAAAAAAAAATCTTAAAATTTTACGTTTAATTGATTGTGGGTGTCTCAATTAGTATAAAAAACTATACGAAAAGTGATTTTGTGGTGTTTCATTTTTCTGTCAAAAATCACGCCAAAAGTAACAAAAAAATTGGCTTGTAAGGTGCCCAAACAACGAAAAGCTCCTTATAAATGACCTTCCCAGACTTTAAACTGCCACAACTTTGTCAAATCTGAACCGATTGTCAATCCCGAGGCCATTTTGATCATTATTTGGCATCTAGTTTAATTCTACATCTCAAGATTATGAATTTTTGAAAAAATTAAATTTTGGATTTTTTTGGCGAAAAAAGCATAAGGGGGGACCCTTACACATTTTGATTTTTCAAAAAATAGAATCTTAAAATTTTACGTTTAATTGATTGTGGGTGTCTCAATTAGTATAAAAAACTATACGAAAAGTGATTTTGTGGTGTTTCATTTTTCTGTCAAAAATCACGCCAAAAGTGACAAAAAAATTGGCTTGTAAAGTGCCCAAACAACGAAAAGTTCCTTATAAATGACCTTCCCAGACTTTAAACTGCCACAACTTTGTCAAATCTGAACCGATTGTCAATCCCGAGGCCATTTTGATCATTATTTGGCATCTAGTTTAATTCTACATCTCAACATTATGAATTTTTGAAAAAATTAAATTTTGGATTTTTTTGGCGAAAAAGCATAAGGGGGGACCCTTACACATTTTGATTTTTCAAAAAATAGAATCTTAAAATTTTACGTTTAATTGATTGTGGGTGTCTCAATTAGTATAAAAAACTATACGAAAAGTGATTTTGTGGTGTTTCATTTTTCTGTCAAAAATCACGCCAAAAGTGACAAAAAAATTGGCTTGTAAAGTGCCCAAACAACGAAAAGTTCCTTATAAATGACCTTGCCAGACTTTAAACTGCCACAACTTTGTCAAATCTGAACCGATTGTCAATCCCGAGGCCATTTTGATCATTATTTGGCATCTAGTTTAATTCTACATCTCAAGATTATGAATTTTTGAAGAAATTAAATTTTGGATTTTTTTGGCGAAAAAAGCATAAGGGGGGACCCTTACACATTTTGATTTTTCAAAAAATAGAATCTTAAAATTTTACGTTTAATTGATTGTGGGTGTCTCAATTAGTATAAAAAACTATACGAAAAGTGATTTTGTGGTGTTTCATTTTTCTGTCAAAAATCACGCCAAAAGTGACAAAAAAATTGGCTTGTAAAGTGCCCAAACAACGAAAAGTTCCTTATAAATGACCTTGCCAGACTTTAAACTGCCACAACTTTGTCAAATCTGAACCGATTGTCAATCCCAAGGCCATTTTGATCATTATTTGGCATCTAGTTTAATTCTACATCTCAACATTATGAATTTTTGAAAAAATTAAATTTTGGATTTTTTTGGCGAAAAAAGCATAAGGGGGGACCCTTACACATTTTGATTTTTCAAAAAATAGAATCTTAAAATTTTACGTTTAATTGATTGTGGGTGTCTCAATTAGTATAAAAAACTATACGAAAAGTGATTTTGTGGTGTTTCATTTTTCTGTCAAAAATCACGCCAAAAGTGACAAAAAAATTGGCTTGTAAAGTGCCCAAACAACGAAAAGTTCCTTATAAATGACCTTGCCAGACTTTAAACTGCCACAACTTTGTCAAATCTGAACCGATTGTCAATCCCGAGGCCATTTTGATCATTATTTGGCATCTAGTTTAATTCTACATCTCAACATTATGAATTTTTGAAAAAATTAAATTTTGGATTTTTTTGGCGAAAAAAGCATAAGGGGGGACCCTTACACATTTTGATTTTTCAAAAAATAGAATCTTAAAATTATACGTTTAATTGATTGTGGGTGTCTCAATTAGTATAAAAAACTATACGAAAAGTGATTTTGTGGTGTTTCATTTTTCTGTCAAAAATCACGCCAAAAGTGACAAAAAAATTGGCTTGTAAAGTGCCCAAACAACGAAAAGTTCCTTATAAATGACCTTGCCAGACTTTAAACTGCCACAACTTTGTCAAATCTGAACCGATTGTCAATCCCGAGGCCATTTTGATCATTATTTGGCATCTAGTTTAATTCTACATCTCAACATTATGAATTTTTGAAAAAATTAAATTTTGGATTTTTTTTGGCGAAAAAAGCATAAGGGGGGACCCTTACACATTTTGATTTTTCAAAAAATAGAATCTTAAAATTATACGTTTAATTGATTGTGGGTGTCTCAATTAGTATAAAAAACTATACGAAAAGTGATTTTGTGGTGTTTCATTTTTCTGTCAAAAATCACGCCAAAAGTGACAAAAAAATTGGCTTGTAAAGTGCCCAAACAACGAAAAGTTCCTTATAAATGACCTTGCCAGACTTTAAACTGCCACAACTTTGTCAAATCTGAACCGATTGTCAATCCCGAGGCCATTTTGATCATTATTTGGCATCTAGTTTAATTCTACATCTCAAGATTATGAATTTTTGAAGAAATTAAATTTTGGATTTTTTTGGCGAAAAAAGCATAAGGGGGGACCCTTACACATTTTGATTTTTCAAAAAATAGAATCTTAAAATGTTACGTTTAATTGATTGTGGGTGTCTCAATTAGTATAAAAAACTATACGAAAAGTGATTTTGTGGTGTTTCATTTTTCTGTCAAAAATCACGCCAAAAGTGACAAAAAAATTGGCTTGTAAAGTGCCCAAACAACGAAAAGTTCCTTATAAATGACCTTGCCAGACTTTAAACTGCCACAACTTTGTCAAATCTGAACCGATTGTCAATCCCGAGGCCATTTTGATCATTATTTGGCATCTAGTTTAATTCTACATCTCAAGATTATGAATTTTTGAAGAAATTAAATTTTGGATTTTTTTGGTGAAAAAAGCATAAGGGGGGACCCTTACACATTTTGATTTTTCAAAAAATAGAATCTTAAAATTTTACGTTTAATTGATTGTGGGTGTCTCAATTAGTATAAAAAACTATACGAAAAGTGATTTTGTGGTGTTTCATTTTTCTGTCAAAAATCACGCCAAAAGTGACAAAAAAATTGGCTTGTAAAGTGCCCAAACAACGAAAAGTTCCTTATAAATGACCTTGCCAGACTTTAAACTGCCACAACTTTGTCAAATCTGAACCGATTGTCAATCCCGAGGCCATTTTGATCATTATTTGGCATCTAGTTTAATTCTACATCTCAAGATTATGAATTTTTGAAAAAATTAAATTTTGGATTTTTTTGGCGAAAGAAGCATAAGGGGGGACCCTTACACATTTTGATTTTTCAAAAAATAGAATCTTAAAATTTTACGTTTAATTGATTGTGGGTGTCTCAATTAGTATAAAAAACTATACGAAAAGTGATTTTGTGGTGTTTCATTTTTCTGTCAAAAATCACGCCAAAAGTGACAAAAAAATTAGCTTGTAAAGTGCCCAAACAACGATTTCTGGGAGATTGGGGGAGGTATCCCAACAGAGAAATATTGATGTAGTCAGTTTAATAAAATAGTTTTATTAATTGTAAAAATGCTGTAATCTTATACTTATGTAATTGTATGATTTTTCCGAATATTTATGGGCATGCATTTAAAATGTAAAGTCAAAGATACATATGTATTTTGAAAACGAAGCCAATTACAAAGCGAATGCATTCTTCTTATACTAAAAACGTTTGTTTTCGAAAACTATTTCACGGAAGCAATATGTTTGATATTAGACAAATTTTTTAAAACCGTGCAACGGTTTTAACGTTAAATGGTGTACAAATGTGTGTTCAGTTAAAGCTATAGCGCCGTTTCGCCCGGATACTCCTCATGAGAAGTAATTAGCAATTTCTTTGTGTGAAAATGCTCATCAGCATCGGCGCCTGAAATGTTCTCCTTGTTGTCCGCCCCATTTGCCACAAGGGCAGCTTTCAGAGGTGTGTCCGCCGAGCGTTTGCGACCATTATTGAAGCTGCCTAGAGGCGAGGCGATTGCCGGTTCATTGCCATCCAAGCAGTAGAGCAGGCTGGGACTCAGCTCTGACTCATCGAAATCCTCAATATCCTGTGTAGTGTTGGCACCACCAAAATCATCGGAGCGGCTAGCAAATGATAAATCCGCTGGACTGGCTGTCAATACACTGCGCGTAAGCAAATATTCCCTAGGAATTAGAAAATTAAATGGTTATACAGCTGGGAATTTAATCAGCCCACAAAACTCACTTGAAATCGCTGGAAAGAGCATTGTGAGGCTTTCCCCCCATTGAGGGCTCCAGTTCCAACTCATTGCTATTGCTATTACTGCTGCTGCTCGTGCGCTGCCGATGACTGAACAGGCTGCCATTGGCAAAGCTCTGCTGACGCCTCAATATATCCGCATAACCGCCCAGCGAAGTGGCATCCTCGCTGTGCAGCACCGGTGGCTCCAGCTGCTTACTGGTCAGCAGCTCATCCTGCTGTTCGGCAAAGCTTCGATTTTGCTGCTTCTGGTCTCCATTGCCTAATGCATTGAGCAGCATTACAGGCTTGCGGGAGCGCGGCGTCATAATAGATTCCTAGAAGAACTCAAACTCATTAGCTGTGTTTCCTTACGGGATTATCTTAATCATGCTATCATGCATTATAAAAACATGCGCCACTTACCTGCATGGCCTTTGGCATGCGTTGTGTAGACTTGGTTATGGGCGACATGGAGCGGCGTCCCATTCGCAACGCCGGCGTGCTTGTTATCAGATCCAGATTGCGATAAACACTGCTCTGGAGCAGTTGCTGATGGTAGCTTATGTCCACTGCCATGCCACCGGGCAGTTCATTTGAGCTACCATTTACCTCGGACAAGGTATCGTCATCATCAGCCTCATGCTGATCCTCCAGATCGCTGTCATCCACATCTTCCAGCAGCGGGGCATCCGCAGTCGCCATATGCTTGGCATCTTCGCTGCCGCTGGGACGACGCTTTAGCGTGGCGGAAACGCTGCGCACTAAGCGCCTTGTTGTCTCCGGCGTGCTAAACGGAAAACGTAGATTGCCCATACTGACGCCCTTCATCAGCTTGCGGGTCAGCGATTTTCCCATGCAGCTGCTGGTCGCTGCTGTCGTTGAGATCTCTACAATGGGCGTAAGCGCTGCATCCTCGTCGTCATCATCGTCGTATACCTGTGGCCGCAGACTACACAGATTAGGCTCGGATTTGTACCGGGTGGATTGCTGGACGGGCGTGCATGGATTCGAGTATTCCTCGATATCCAGCAAACGGCGATCATTCCAGGCCACGCTCTTCTTATCAGCCACTCTGATCAGCTGCTGGGCCACCGCCGAGATGATCTTCACCGGCGTCACACAGCACGTATCAATCTCGTCCAGCTCGGGCACAGCAGCTGGCACAGCGGGCATCTCATGCGACTGCTGGCGACTGACGGGCGCCGAGTGGCTGCTGTTGGCGCCACAGCTGCTACTATCCGAGGACGATTCAATCTTCAACGATGTGGATGAAATGGATTTGTGAAGCGTGTGCAGTGGGTTAGTGCCGACAGATGAGGTGACTCTAGACACAGGATGAGGCATTGGCATCGCTGGTGTGGGACTTTGGAACAGCACGCGCAACTTTGGTGCTTTCACATGCGATAAATTAGGTGTCTGCGCAAGAACACAAAGACATGCGGTTAGTGTACAAAACAATAAAACGAAAATTTATCTTCGGTGTGCCCTTGCAGATACATTGTCAAATGATTTTTAGCAATTCGAATTAAAAGACCATCCCTTAAGAGTTAACATTTGAATCTGTTACTAGTTTGAATACAAATAATTAGATGGACCGACGGACACACAGATCCGGATACACACAATCAATCAATAATCATCTGCAAAGGTACAAGAAGCAAACAGTAAACCCAACCGCCACCCACCTCTGATCCGTTCATAGCTTGCAAAGCAGGTGGCCGTTTTGGAGTACGGGACATAAGACTTTTGTGAAATATGTGCTTCTTTATGGAATCACCCAGGGATTTGGCGCTGCGAGTCGCCTCATTGTTCTTTAGTCGATTCATAACGACCAACTGCAATGGAGTGCCTAAGAGAAAAGGATGAAGTTGGATATATTGTTATTTGTATATATATAAATGTATTTGGTATATACCTTGTCCATTTTGCTTGTTAAACTGTTTGATCAGTCGCCGTTTTTTGGAGGACTCCGGCAGACTTTGAATGTGCGCGTATAGCTGCGCCAACTCCGTATCTGTGGTATTCGTGTTGGTTGCCGCAGCAGTGGCGGCACGATCTACAAAAGTGTACACCGTGTTGACCGTCGAGATGTCCGAGATGGATTCGTCAAGCGTTTGCTCCGGTGACATGGTTTTCTTGCGTTTGCGTTCAAGAAAGTACGCCCGAATATCGGTCGCTAGCTTGGCGGGCACGGCGAATATCTCCAAGCTGCGTATGATCATATAAGCAACGATGCTGGACATCCGCTTGGCAGTATAGTGCAGCACCTCTGGCGGCAGATTGCGCGGACAGATGAGATGTGGTGTGAATAATGTGGCCAGATTGTCGGCCGTCATCTTGTTGCTACCCTCGTGCAGCGCAACAGCGTGCAGCATTTCCATGATGTGCTGCAGCAGCTCTCGGTGCTCCTCCGGCAACAGCAGCAGTAGCAACTGCACCGAGTTCAGTAGATGCTGCTGCCGCTCTGAAGTGGCCTGCGTGCGCTCCTTGAGAGCGTGGCAGAGCGGCGCAATCTGCAGATGTGCTGGATAATGTGCATCCGTGAGGAGCGGCTCGGGCAGCTCGGCCAAAAAGCTCTTGAAAACGGTGGCGCAATCGTGCGCCGAAAAACCAGCCTGTTCCAGTTCCAACGGCTTGTCCTGTTGTATATGCAGACGAAGCTCATTTTGACGAGAAGCAGAGCCCCCCTTTCGGAAGAGTCCCTCCTGAGTGAGATCTGTTCGGAGTACTGCTTATTGGGTATCTCTAATGGATATTTGTTGCTCCACTTACTCTTCTCCAGCATAAGAAACTCCTTGAGCTCCAGCAGGTGCATTTGAAAGCCGGCATCAATTTGCTGCTGCAGGCACTCTGTGGGACTGTTTCCCACAGATTTGCTGCCGTTGCCTGCGGCACAGCCGGAAACAGTGGCCACGCTGCCAACGTTGCCAGCATGCCCCAATCGGTGCTTCTTGGACAGCCTGTTCCACTTCTTGAGCTTGCCTTTGTCCTCGTACACAATCTCATGGCAGGCTAAATCGAATCTGGAATTTAATTTTAATTTAATGTGATTTTATTGTAAACAACAAATGTCCAGGCTTGTGTATGGTTGCTGTCAATGACATATCCGAAGGTCTTAGTTGCTAGTGTTTTTCCAAGAAAGGTGGATAGTTTATATTCCTATCCCATACTATTCATATATATAAAAGAGTTTGTCCTGATTGACGATTAGTGATCAGCGCAGGCCCCGAACCAAAAGAGCTAGAATGCTGAAATTTTGACAGTAGTTTCCTTTTAGGACGGGCTGTTGGCAAATCCGTTTTCATTCGATCGGATTCAAACTCTTTTTCAAAGATCATTATAGAAATTCATTGAAAGCTACAGCCCAAATATTGTCAAAATACTATATGTATAATAATAATAATAGGGTTAACACACACCCAATCACTGACACTCACATATATATATAAACAACAAATGCATGAAAGGATTACAACACACACACACATTCATAGAGACACAATCACAAAGAGAAAGAGATAGCACACTTACTCATCGGTATTTAATTCGAGCTCAAATGAGAGATGCATGCGAACGAGAGATTTATATTTCTCATAGTTGCAGGTGCGCATGCGCGTCGCCAGCTCGAGGTCGTTAAATTCATTGATGTTCACGTATTCCATGTCCATTGTTCAAATGTCTATATATATGAATGTATATATGTATATGTATATCTATATAGCAGCTGTCGCACTTATACCACCAACAACCACAAGAAGAGCGGCTTAAAGGCAGTTATAATTTAAGCCATGTATTTCAATGTATTATTTGGTTCACTTTTAAACACTATTGGAATATACACTACTTGGCAAAAACAGCACGTCACATATTAACTTCGTAGCCGCTTAGCTGCGTAAATTAATTATCGAAAAAAATGAAAGACGCTTTCTGCCAACCGCTGTGAATTGAAATTATAGAGTTGCTACGCTACGTTAAAATAATATACACACAGTGTGAACAAACGTCAGAAAATATCGCATATTTACTAATTTGTTCCACGGTATTTTATATTCTTTTCCCCTTCATTTATTTATTTTTTATGAATCAAAGATTATTTTTTGCGTCACAAGTAGTATCCCAGATTAATTTAATGCTTCTAACTAGGTATGATGTAGCATTTTTAGTAAATTATTGCTTAGTATTTTGTATTTTTTTCAGGACACTAGTGTTTTACGTTAACCAACACTAAGTGAGTTTACCGCTGCCAGACGGTCTGCAAATTCTGTTTATTGTCGTGTGTTTTTTGCACAATTTTCTATTAAAATGGTATTAATAATGCCAATTAGCCCGCCGGAGCACGGTCTCTTGTATACCGCCAATAATATCAAGCTCAAACTAGGTGACACTGTTGTCGGACAGGGCACAATATACATTTCACAAAAGTGAGCGCAAAAATTTGCATCGAAAATGCGCGTAATTTTTTTGCTAATTTTATTTTTTTTTCGATCTTTTTAGCACACTCTCCTGGCAGCCGATAGATCAGGCCGAAGGCATTTCGATTGAATGGAAGCAAGTGAGCCTGCATGGCATTTCATCGAATCCCCGAAAATGCATTTATTTCATGCTTGACCGCAAGGTGGAGTGGGAGGGGGTTTATATGGGACGAAATCTGGAAGTCAATGGCCAGATGGCCGGTGCGGGGGATGAGGGGGCGCAGCGCAATGCTGCTGCTGTTGCCAATAATGATGTGGACGAGGGCAACGGTAGTGACGAGCACGACGAGGAGAACGACGAAGATGATGATGATGATGATAACTTTGAGGATGCTGTGGATCAGCAGTTGGATGAGGTAACCGAGTGCTGGCTGCTGCCCGATGATATACATACCGTGGATACGATGTATAATGCGATGACCACGTGCCAAGCATTGCATCCGGATTCGGCTGATAGCAACTCGGAGGATAGCGATCCAATGGAGGATGCTGGCGGTGTTGGCATGGCCTTTGATGACCAGGACATGGTCGATGATGCACTCACGCTGGGACGCAATGGCGGCGAAGTGGGTGGCATGCAGAACCTAAGCCTGGATGATGATGATGAGCGCTTCGAGGATGCGGATGAATAAGGCTGCTGGGAAGGAAAATACATGCGAACTAATTCACATAACCACATAACATCCATATATACATATACGTATTTATATTTGAATCTTTTATACAAATTGTAATTCTAAAGAGTACGAATTGTGAACATATTTGATTAGCTTTTGGAATACTATATATACTAAAACGCTGTAAGCGCACCAACTAATTAAACGTTTTCTTGCTGATGTTGCTTCATCTCTGCCTCAAGCTCCGCTTCGCTCACAGGAGCTGCCATCTGTTAAATGTATAAATTATAACGGGAGCTCTTATAGTTTACATGTATTTAATACCTACCGCTTCGGCCACATCCAACATGGTCATTGCCTGTTGGTATCCGTCGCCTCTTGAGGGCACTTTGTCGTAATTCCAGTACGTAAACTCCTCAAAGGTGCCCGTGAGACGCAGTTGACGTTGTGCCTGATGTGCATCTGTCTCCTGTAAGACGACTCCCGTATACCCCTTGGGCACCGCTTCCTGGTTGCCCAGCAGCGGATAGCCCCGTAGTGAATTTGTCAACACTCCTTTTCCGTAATCTGTAGTTTCGCGCGTATAATTGTTGAAATATTTGTTGACATTTGCACAGTCGCCGTCGCCATCGATTTTAGCTGGTAGATAGTGCAGATCAAGTGGCTTTTTTGTGGCCAGTTGCTTAACATTGAAATCAAGTGTAATTGACATTATTTTCAGCTAATATAAAATATTAATCAAAATAAACACCGCCAAAAATTGTTTAGTGCTGTGCAGCGTCAGTGTTAAACACTAAATCGTCAGCCGTGTAGAAAATTCGTTTTACAACACTATGTGTGTGTGTTGGGAACCAGCCATAAAAATGGCGTTTCTCGTTGAACAAGAACTGATTTCTGCGCGATATTAGCCTTAGATTAGTTATAAACATAATTAAAGCGTGGGCAGCAGCAAAACAAAAAAATAAAAAATAACGCTAAATAATGTAGTTGAACAAAGTGAAATAAAATCAATTGTTGCAAAATTCAGCTAACGTGCAGATTCTCATCCGTGTATTCAGTCGTCGTTTGTCGTTGTTCATATTTCATTTGCTCTCTCGCCGTCTCTCTTGTAAGTATTAAAACGAGAGCAGTGCGTAAAAACGAAAGAATATTTTTGTGTGCAAATGTTGTTGCTTTCAATATAAATATATGCATACACATGTGCATATATATGCAAATTTTATAATAACTAACAAGTGGGCCTTACCATTATTGCAAATTCTGTGGCACACTCACACACACACAGAGACAATCAAAATAGTATGCACCCATACAAACGCAGCTAACAAATTAAAGTTAATTAAGCGAGTGCTCAAAACTATATGTATATATATATATATTGTATATATTTAGTATAATAAATCTGTGTAGTATGTTTATAATTTAATAGAATTTATGAAATAATCAAAATTATCACACGCTGCGTTGAGTTGTATGTGTTAGTGTGTGTGACATGTGCGTGTGAAATGGTTTTAAGGCAGCATCAACAACAACAACAGAAGCGGGTGAGTTGTTTGCTACCTGCCAAAGCAGCTATTTTTTTCCTGTTCCCCTGTGACGTCTCTTCACCGTTCGCCGGCAGTTTGCACGCCCTCTACAGTGCTCTACAGTGAAGCACACACTAATACTTACGCACTCCCATTCATTTTCAGAGCTCAGATAACCACCCACACACACACGTGCAAGTGCTTATCTTAACGAACGAACATTTTAGTTATCAAAATGTGTGTGTGTGTGTGTGTGTGCTAATAAAACAATTCGTATAAATTCAATTATGAAACTCATAAATAATCAGTTTTGTCGCTTTTCTATTGCAGTTTTGCACTCGCAGCGACAGCGTAACAAGCCAATCAACAATATCAACCACACATGAATTATAAATATTTCTCTGTGCAAACAATGACACACAACTGCAACAGCAACCGAAACAACAACAGCAGCAGCAAAAGAAACAGCAGCAATTCTCAAGGCTACAACAAGAGCGGCAGCAGCTGCTGCTGCAGCAATAACAACAACAACAACAACAAGAGAATTTGAGATACATTTTTGGTATTTCTCTACCTCCTTCTTCGACTTCAACAACAAAATTGAATGCCTAAAAATGATCAACACAATTATCCGACAGACCAATTGCTTTATAAAGAAATAACAATAGTTTAACTATATTTTTTATATAAATAATTACATATGTAAATTTCAATTACATCCTACAAAATAACCAAAATTAAAAGTCTGAAATTATGAATAAACTGGATTATCCACGTCGCAATGGTACACACAAAATTCGAATAACGCGTAAGTTTTCATTATAATCATAACTAATTTGAATTTCGCACTAAATTAATGGTTTTTTTCTTTTTGCAGTATTGTGTGCAAGAAATTTGGCGCGCAAGGATTTGTTTCGTAAGTAGTTTTCTTTTGACTTAAAAATTATATAAATTAAAAACTATTAACCAAACTTGGAAAAAGCCTGCGATTCGAAACAGGATCTTCGTTCTTAAGTACTACATGTTTTCTGGGATTGTATGCTTAAAGTTATATAGCAGAGATTTGAACTTTTTTATTGATCGCCCATCAAACAACAAATATGACAGCAAATGTTGCCACAAACGATTTTTTGGTGTGTTTTTCGAGCGTGCTACGTGCTTCGTTGTAGCTAAATTTAGCATTTCCTTTTGTCTACTTTCATTTTTATATACAAATTAAACGCGTGAGGGGGCGTGAGAGGGGCTGAATCTATATATCCCCATCCCCACAAATTACAGTTGCCATGCCGCCATCAAGTTTTTTTTTTGCGCTATAATTTTTTGTTTACACATAACTGAAATGATTATTACTAATTTACTTTCATTGTGGCGCTCACTCTCTCTCTTTCGCACTCATACACCTATAAACTAATCTGGTCTATGTAAGCTTGCGTGTGTGTGTGTGTGCGATATTTATTATTATGTATTATTTTTGTATTTCTCTCATTCATTTTTTACACATCGTTGCACTTAAATCACGCGGGGCGGGCAACCGTCGACGGCGTCCGCATTGCCTAATGCCGTCTTTAATTATATACTATGTATCGGTACATATATAATATATATGTATTTAGTTAGAAATAGTAGGCCTGCAGCGCCAGCACATTCCGTACAATTCGACAGGTGTTGCTTGTTGAGGTTGAGGGGGTCCAAAGAAGGAGTGTAGATTTCTATGCCATATGAAATGGCACATAAATGCTAATGTGTAATTAACAGTCGCATGCCAAGTAGCGTTGCGTTCGAATCGACTGACTGACTAACCCCGAGTGTCTCTCTGTCTATCTGTCTGTCTGTCCATGTGTACTTGATTCGATCTCTTCATGGAAATATCGCACAGTCTAATACAGATCTCATTATTGACGCACACTAGCCTTACATTTGTCATAAGTGAATATTTTTATGTCCATGCAAATAAGTCGAAGGAAAAAAAAAAGTACGCGCTATATGTGTTTATCGGCGCGCTGATTAGATTTGTTCTATATAACGGCACTACCACACATTGGGTCGTTGGGTAAACCCGCAGTCGGAAACCGGGTAAAAAAAGTGTGTTTTTTGTAGGACTTGGAGCACTATCGGAAAGCGCTTGACTCAGTTTGTTGAGCGATATAAATAGATATTATGGGCCAGGGATTTATGGGGTAGCATGTGTTATGACTAAGTATCTGGTCTTGTCTACGAGATACTACGCAAAATAGTTTTTTGACAAGTTGGCGAATCTTAGTTGAGTAGCATTTATGTACATAGTATATACGGGTGGTTTTTATTAAATGTAGATCTAATCACTGGAATTGAATCAAGTCTGTCAACACTTTTCGAAATCTATCATTACAACAGCAACTAAAACTATTTCAACTTTTAAGCAATTACATATATATTTTATTGTCGCAGACTTTTGCTTTTGTTATCACAAGCAATAGGTGAACAACACAAAACGTGGGTTTCTCAAAAATAAAAAAAAAACAAGCACAATGATTACATTGCTGTTGCGTAAACAATTTCCGATAAATTGCAAGACTTCTTTTGCATTACCATATTTGCGACATACACTGGTGACTTATAAAAAGCCGGGAAATGAAAAAACCATAGATGAGAACTCTAAACTACAGGATGCCAAACGAGAACAGCAACGGGAAGTGCGCAGAAAGATTGATAATGTTAGAGCCATGGGGCTTCTAGGATCTTCGGCTGTATTGAAAGCAGGAATGGTCGCCAATAAAGGCACAGCATTGAGATACACTTCGGGGATAATGTTGCCCGCACAGATGATCCGAGTCATGTCTCTATGCACCAAGGGAAATGGGACTTGTAAAGAAGATGCCGAAGATGCTAAAGAGAAAGCTCCGTTTGAGGAAAAATCAGATGATTCACTTAAAAAAAGTTTCTGTTCTGATATAATGCAGTCCATCGATTCATTGTCCGTACCCGAAATCAGTCGGAAACGAAAGCTCAAGATGCGTGCATTAATAAAAAAGAAATACGATGATCATCAAATTCTCCTGGAAACAAAGAAGAAGGAAAAAATAGTTATACTGAAAGAGCCAACGAAGTTTCCACTAAACGAAGTAAAACGCGACCCAACAAAATTTCCTCTTAACGAGCGATTGGCTGAAACCGCAGATAGCGAGATAACCGAGGTGCTGGAGAAAGCCAAGCAAAAGGCGGCTAAATACAAAACATTACCCGATCCGGCGGCAGGGAAACTCTGCAAGCCACACGAGGAAAATGAACAGAAAACTAAAGGCGAAATTAAGAACAAGAGCGAAGGAAAGAAACCCGATGGGAATAAGCTTGCACCGGGCTCCGGATCGGCCAGGCCCCCCCCAGGATCTGCAAAACATTTTTCCACATCCGGACAGTGTGCTTCTAAGTCAGAAGACGCTGACAAAACGAAAACTACTGGTGCAGCTCCGGCAAAACCGTCAGGTCCAACAACTCCACCGAAGGGTCCTCCAACCGCTGCATGTGCCGAGAAGCCGCCAACAACGCCTCCACCCGCTGCAGGTGGTGCAAAACCGGCAGGTCCGCCGCCTACACCCGCTGCAGGTGGTGCAAAGCCGACAGGTCCTCCACCCGCTGCAGGTGCAGCTAAGCCGCCAGCAACACCTCCACCCGCTGCAGGTGGTGCAAAACCGGCAGGTCCGCCGCCCCCACCCGCTGCAGGTGGTGCGAAACCGGCAGGTCCGCCACCCGCTGCAGGTGGTGCAAAGCCGCCAGGTCCGCCACCTCCACCGAAGGGTCCTCCGCCGGGCACACCGCCACCACAAACCAAAACCAAATTTGGTCCTTTGGCAGATGAGGACCGTATTTTCACAAATCTATACGGACGTCATGACTGGCGCCTAAAGGCGGCAATGAAACGTGGCGACTGGTACAAGATCAAGGAGATAATCGGGAAGGGCTCGCCCTGGATCATCAATGAGATTAAAACATCCGGATTGCGTGGACGCGGTGGTGCTGGATTTCCCAGCGGTCTCAAGTGGTCGTTTATGAACAAGCCACCGGATGGACGACCCAAGTTTTTGGTCGTGAATGCAGACGAGGGCGAGCCGGGCACGTGCAAGGATCGGGAGATACTCCGCCACGATCCGCATAAACTGGTCGAGGGTTGTCTTATAGCCGGATGCGCCATGGGCGCCAACACCGGTTACATCTATGTGCGCGGCGAATTCTACAACGAGACCTGCAATCTGCAGTACGCCATTGTGGAGGCCTATAAGGCTGGCCTCCTGGGTAAGAATGCCTGCGGCTCCGGCTTTGATTTTGATCTGTATATACAACGCGGCGGTGGAGCCTATGTCTGTGGTGAGGAGACATCGCTCATTGAATCCCTCGAGGGCAAGGCCGGTAAGCCACGGTCCAAACCGCCATTTCCGGCGGACATCGGTGTCTTCGGTTGCCCCTCGACGGTGACCAACGTGGAGACGGTAGCGGTTGCACCCACGATATGTCGTCGCGGGGGCAAATGGTTCGCCAGCTTTGGACGCACTGGTAACTCTGGCACCAAGCTGTTCAACATTTCGGGGCACGTGGAGCGGCCCTGCACCGTCGAGGAGGAGCTGTCGATGCCCACACGCGAGATCATTGAGCGACATGCGGGCGGCGTTTGCGGCGGCTGGGACAATCTGCTAGCCATCATACCCGGCGGCTCCTCAACACCCTGTATTCCCAAGAAAGACGCAGAGACTGCCATACACGACTATGTTGGACTGGCGGCAGTTCGCTCCTCGATGGGCACCGGCGCCATCATTGTGATGAGCAAGCAGACGGACATAATCCGGGCCATTGCACGCCTCTGTGCCTTCTACAAGCACGAGAGCTGCGGCCAGTGCACGCCATGTCGCGAGGGTCTCCACTGGGTGCACCTCATCATGCAGCGCTTTGTCACCGGCCAGGGGCAGATCAGCGAGATTGACATGCTCTGGGAGATAACCAAACAGATCGAGGGTCACACCATATGCGCTCTGGGCGACGGCGCTGCCTGGCCACCGCAGGGACTAATCCGCCACTTTCGTCCACTGATCGAGGAGCGCATGCTGGAGCGCGCAGCATGCGACAAGGCGGCCGCAGTCGCTGCTGCCACCAAATCCTTGTAATTCTCAATCATGTCAATATCTGCAATAAAACCGTGGCGCCAAACACATTTGTGTGTGCCGGCACAGACGGCAAACTTCATGCAACACTGACTTCCGCGGCAGATACTGAGAGAAAGTGCAGCCATTCGTTAATTTACGACGTGCGCCGCCGCCGACTGAACCACGAAATTGTGCCATGTAGCATTAAGCCAAATTGGGGTTGAACAACATGTGGTTGTTGATGGGTCATTTGATAGTCATAACGTGAGGGTCGAAAAATGCCTTTTTTTATTAGACTTCATTTTGGCAGCAATAACAATGGATTAATGGATGGGAATAATATCTTTACTGAATCTCAGCGAGTTCCCTACATGCATTTCAAACTTCAGTTTATCTTTTAGTTCAGTTTGGGTTTCTCCAGTTTATATATATTTATCGTTTTTAGGGCATCCGCTAGTCGACTACTTGCTCATTTTTGCCGCTATTTCCTTTTACTTTTTGCCGTTTTGCTTTTGTGTTCTGTGGAGCATAAAATCAATCAACAGCTGCTGCTGCTGCTGTCCACAGTTCAAATTACCCACATACACAGATACAGTTGCAGGTACGTGTACAGGTGGCAGATACAGGTACGCGAACAGATACAGATACAAAGTACATGAAGTATGCAATATGCATGTCAGTTAGCAGGACAGCGAACTGGCGTTCAGGGCATACCCAGGCAGAATGGCCTTGATAGCTGATAGTGCCTGTACATTAGTACACTGAGCTACATAAGTATGTGTACTAATCGCAGTACAATTTTACAGGTTGTGAGTCAGCAGCTGTTACTGCATTAATCATTGCAGTTCTTAATTGCCCAAGCGCTTCATATGTCCAGAGATCCAGGCAATAGGTGGCTCTTCTTTATCAATCAGTAACATTGCATTGTGTGCCAAAGTGTGCCCGAGACCGTCGTCTTGTCTAATGGCACTAATGCCACTTGGCCCCCATTCACGTTGCGGGTCAGTAGTAAAAACAATTATTTATATGTTCAGATTTAATTGAAACTTGTTGCCCTCAATGTTCAGGCTATGTACAATTTAATACAAATTAAACCAATTGATTGTGATGACTCTCCAGTGTGCGTCTCCTAGCCATGAGGATTGAAGGGCGGCGTTCCGGGTATTTTGGGAAATGTCCGACTTGACTGCGGGCGGCCATTCACACGTCGTCCGTCAAAAGGAGTGGCGACCGTAGAGGTGACACACAGTGCCATGAGTGCCAGGAAGAGCCAAGTGAAGATGCTGCTGAAGCGAATGGATGCCATGACTGCTGTGATTGCTGGCTGTATCAATGGCTCCGCTTATATATGGGTCAGGCTGCGATTACACTACGTGTTGGAATCTACCAAGCGAGGGGACTTACAATCAGTTGGCAAGCAGACGGCGTCATCGAGGGGGAACTTGCTTTTCTCAATGATTAGCCGGCTGTATTGTGATAACCTAGTTGAAGCTGTTTGTTGTCTCTGTATCACTTATTGTTGTTGCTTCTGTGATTCCCTGTTGCTGTTGCTGTTGTTCTGTGTTGCAGCGTGTGGATAGCGACCTGGGATCGATTGCAAAGCGGTTAGGAAATCCAGGACGTGGATGGGGCACATAACAGCTAGTGGGCAGCGCTGTATGCATTAGCAGCCAAAGGAGCAATAGCAAAGAGAACATTCTATGACAAGTTTTCAAATAAATATGTTATTCAATAAAGTAATTTTCGATAGAAACTAGCTTTCAGTTGAAGTATTGCTGATTAGTTTTGGCAATTTGTTGTAATTTTCGACATGCAAACCATTTATTTACAATTTAGAGTAATCATCTGAATTATATTAACGCAATTATTGTAATTCTGCTTGTTTAGGTTTACCAGATCCCTTTGCTAAGGTTCAGGTCGATGGCACCGGCCAAGTTTATTCGACGGAGATAAGCAAATCCTCACTGGATCCCAAATGGAATGCCCACTACGATCTATTTCTGGGCCGTGGCGATTCCATAACAATAACGGTTTGGAACCAGCGCAAGATACACAAAGGCAGCGGTTTCCTTGGCTGCGTGCGCATTCCCGCCGTAACCATACAGAGCCTAAAGGGCACGGGGTGTAAGTACAAATCCAAAATGTTAATCAAGCCTATGCTAATCGCAATACTCTCCTGCAGTTCAACGCTTGGATCTGGGCAAACTCTCACCGGACGACGATGAGCTGGTGCGTGGTCAGATTATTATTTCGCTGCTGCCCAAAGATGGACCCTGCAGTGGCAACCCGCTGGCAATTGTGGGACCCAGTGGTGATGTGCGTGGTCCATCCGAGGAGGACTCCCCCGTGCCAGAATGTCTGCCCGAGGGCTGGGAGGAGCGACGCACGGATAACGGGCGCATCTATTACGTAAACCATGCGACCAAATCGACCCAATGGGATCGACCGAGAGCCTCGGCGACAACATCGGGGACCAAGTCACCGCAGCAGCGCCAGCACAATGGCAACAATGTGGACAGACAGACTCCGGCGGGACCCACACGTTCCACGACCTGCACGAATCTGCTCAACGGCCATAGTAATCGTCAAATGTCGCGGGAAGCGCCAGACGAGCGGCGTCATTCAACGGAAATACTCTCTAGCGCGGGTGTGGGCGTGGCTGGTGGCAAGGAGAATACCAGTCCCACCACCGGAACAACGGGAGCGACGACGACGACGACCCCATGTAAAAAGTCAACGTCCAGTCGGAGTGGAAATGCGGCGCTAGAGCCTGCGACGCCCAACAACAGCAGCAGCAGCAGCAACAACAGCAGCAGTGGCAACAACACGACAACAACAACCACAACGACGGCGACTGGTCGCCTGCACAGCGGTAGCAACAGCAACGACAATCATGTGAAAACGCCAAAGCATCAAGCACCCACAGCAACCAATGGACATGCGACCGGGGATGCGCACACGCCCGCACCCACTTCGCCGACGGGTCAGCAGCAGAACTATGTGAATGGGAATGCACAGAGCCTTCAATCGGCACAGCCACAGCATGCCAACAATGGCTGGGCAATCGAGGATGGCACCACCACAACACCGTCAACAACTCCTCCCAGGCACAGTCCCACGGCGGCGACAACGGCAACGACGCCATCGACGCCTGTCACGCCCACAGCGATCAGCACTGTGAATGGCAATGTGCACAGTCCCAATGCCAATAGTCAGCCAGTGGGCAGATCGGAACGTACGCCAGCAACGACAGCAACAACAGCATCGACGCCGGTGCAGCGATCCCAGCGGCGTAGTTCGCGACAGGCTGTAGAGGAGGCGGCAGCGCGTCGGCGTTCATCACGCGGCACACGCCATGCGGCTGCAGGTGCTCCTAATGCAGCCATAGCTGGTGGACTGCGTTACAGCTCTGCGGCGATAGCGGCGGCAAATCAGGCGGCGCGTCCATTTTTGGATCTGCCGCCGGGCTACGAGATGCGAACTACGCAGCAGGGCCAGGTGTATTTCTATCACATACTCACGGGTGTGTCCACATGGCATGATCCGCGCATACCACGCGACCTTGACACGCAGCATCTGACGCTGGACGAGATTGGATCGCTGCCAAGCGGCTGGGAGCAGCGCAAAACGGCCTCCGGGCGTGTTTACTTTGTTGATCATAATAATCGCACCACACAGTTCACGGATCCGCGTCTTAGCGGCAGCATACTGCAAAGGATATGCAATGGCAGTGGAAATATAAGTGTGCCTCCAGCAACACCAAATACAACAGCAGTTCCAGCACCAGCAGCACCGCCACCAGCGGCAGCAGCGCCTCCAGCTGCAGTTCCCAGTTCTGGGAGCACTTCGACGACAACGACGACGACGCCGCATCGTCGCACTGCGCCGCATATTGTGCCGGATCTGCCGCAAGGATTGCTTGAGGGCGCCGATCTGCTGCCTAAATATCGACGTGATTTGGTGGGCAAAATGCGTGCACTGCGCTCGGAACTGCAAACGCTGCAGCCACAGTCGGGCCACTGTCGGCTGGAGGTGTCGCGCAGCGAGATATTCGAGGAGAGCTACAGACTGATTATGAAGATGCGCGCCAAAGATATGCGCAAGCGGCTCATGGTCAAGTTCAAGGGTGAGGAGGGCCTGGACTATGGTGGTGTGGCGCGCGAGTGGCTCCATCTGCTCTCCCGCGAGATGCTCAATCCACAGTATGGCCTATTCCAGTACAGTCGCGACGATCACTACACGCTGCAAATAAATCCCGATTCAAGCGTCAATCCCGATCATTTGTCCTACTTTCATTTTGTTGGACGCACTCTGGGCATTGCTGTTTTCCATGGCCACTGTCTCGATGGCGGATTCACCACGCCCTTCTACAAGCAACTGCTTAACAAGCCCATCACACTGGGCGACATTGAAGGCGTCGATCCCGAGCTGCATCGTAGCCTCACTTGGATGCTGTAAGTACAATTAATTCAATTAAATAATATTTATCATTAATTACCTTTTATATAAATCATGCAGTGAAAGCAACATCAGCGGGATCATTGAGTCCACATTTAGCGTGGAAAACAACAGCTTTGGAGCTTTGGTGGTGCATGAGCTAAAGACCGGCGGTGCATCAATAGCCGTGACCGAGGAGAATAAGCGCGAGTATGTGAAGCTCTATGTCAACTATCGTTTTATGCGCGGCATTGAGCAGCAGTTTCTGGCGCTGCAGAAGGGTCAGTATCACAATACACTCCTTCTCCATACTCCTTACTAACTTGTTACTCATATTCATGACAGGCTTTTGTGAACTGATACCCAGTCATTTGCTGCGGCCCTTCGATGAGCGCGAACTGGAATTGGTTATTGGCGGCATCTCTAGCATCGATGTCAACGACTGGCGCAACAATACGAGAATGAAGCACTGCACCAATGAAACACCGCAGGTCCTGTGGTTCTGGCAGGTTCGTAGCGCTCTAGACATTTGATCTACAAGTATTTTTCATATTTTCCATTCGCTTCAGGTGGTTGAATCGTACAGTTCTGAGATGCGGGCGCGTTTGTTGCAGTTTGTGACGGGCTCGTCGCGGGTGCCGCTGCAAGGATTCCGTGCGCTGCAGGGCTCAACGGGTGCGGTGGGGCCACGTCTATTTACCATACACCTGACTGCAGATGTGCCCACACAAAATCTGCCCAAGGCTCATACCTGCTTTAATCGCATCGACTTGCCGCCCTATGAGAACTATCAGCTGCTCTGTGACAAACTGACGCAAGCCGTCGAGGAGACCTGTGGATTTGCTGTGGAATAGTTACAACGCACACTACACCAACAACAACAACAACTACATAACAAAACACACACACCCCCTTGCATTCTTACACACTCACATATGCATTATATCACATACAAATATATGAAAGCGATTTGAAATCAAAATTATAGTGGCCCAGGACCCCTTTAAAAAATTGCATTGGAATTTGTCTGTTGAAAAATACCCCGCAATGCTGTTTAGTGTTTTGCTGCGCCTTTTGCAGTTAAAAAAGAAAAGATATTGTAATGATAGAACATTATATACAGACTTATTACATACATATTTATGTGTTGCTTGATGGCAACAGCTCTTATACATAGTTACCAAGTGCATATACACTCAAACGTACATACATTTACACGTATATCTATATACTTGTATTTTGCTGTCTACCCTTGGCCTTTGTTTGTTTACGTCGTGTTATAAATTGTAGTTTTAAATATTAAAACCCATATACATACATACATGCATACACATACATATACATTATACATTTATATATCATAGTTAATAATTAGGCGTAACAAAACCAACAAACCATAACAAATTTTAAAATTGTAGGCATTGGACCGGCAATTTATGCTTTTGTTTAGTTTTTAATGCATTTTTATGTTTACTAATTATATTTTGTACATTTATAAAGGAATCGAACTCAATCATAAGTTTTTAATTATTGTTAAAATTGTCTTTAAACACCCTTACACACCCACACGAACACACTTTCACTTTCCCACACATACACAAAATACATTCAGACACACTCATGCATATTCTAAGGGCATGTAAGAAAATTTATTGTCGACACACAAAAACACCTCCCAAAAAAAAGATCCCAAAACAAACACTTGAAAAATTACTCAATTATTATAATTAGTTATTTTTTAAATTTTTAAATAAATGCAAATTATTTAAATTACATTTGGTTCTATTATTTTATTATCTAGCTGGCTCAACCTGTCCCCTAAAAGAATATTTCATTTATGCCAAAGCTAAGTAAAATATTTGAGGAACAAATTACATATAAATACAATATAGGCACGTACATATAATTGATCAACGATACGAATTGGACAAATTTCTAGAAAGTGATATTAGTAAAAATTTTTAACTGTCTTTGAATTAAATTGTAACAATTAGTAGTTTAATAAGAACCCCTCGAATTGTATTGATTTTATGAGATTGCGAAAACATTTAAAGTAAGCCTAGCATAGCCAACAGATACAACACAAATCGAACGTTAACTTTTTAGCTTTAGAGAGCTCTAGGGTGTGAAATCCAATTGAACTTATGGCGCTTTTTACTGAAGCTGTAAAAAATCGAGCAGAATCCTGCTTATTCATTGACAAGAATTAATAAAAATGATGTAAACAATATTTGAAGCTCCTGTCTATATATTTATTAATTATGATTGGGTGGAACCTGAAAGAAATAATATCTAAATAGTCGCGTCCGGAATATTAACAAAGCTCTAAGGAGCATGGTATGAAAATCCAAATTAGAACACCTGGATCTCAATTGCCGAAATAGCTCAGTTGGGAGAGCGTTAGACTGAAGATCTAAAGGTCCCCGGTTCGATCCCGGGTTTCGGCAATGATTAACTTTTTTTTTTATTTTTGCCTATGTACATCCGGCCTGAGCGCACCTCTATGCTGTGATAATAAGCAACAATATATATATTAAATATAATTGTTTTATAAAGATACTTGCCAAAAAATAAAGATAGACTAAGCAATAAATTTTATTTTAACAGACTTACCTGTGCTTTTAAGTAGTGCTTTGGACACGCCAACATCATGTGCCGAAATAGCTCAGTTGGGAGAGCGTTAGACTGAAGATCTAAAGGTCCCCGGTTCGATCCCGGGTTTCGGCATATCTACTTTTTTAATACAATTTTGTATTTTAATTTTAATCAATCTTTTTAATATAATTTGCAGTGCCTTTTTTAGTCAAAGAATACACAATCCAAATAGAAATTTAAAAAATCGTTAAGCAAATACTTTTTATTTCAATTGTAGCAGTAGTGTTGGGTAATCTTTTTAAAATGTGTACTTTTAGCAGAGACTAAAACCACCAACGAGCAATGTAAAACAGTCACTGATATCTTGGAGCGCATTTGTTCGCTCCTCAGCATGTGCCGAAATAGCTCAGTTGGGAGAGCGTTAGACTGAAGATCTAAAGGTCCCCGGTTCGATCCCGGGTTTCGGCATATCTAATTTTTTGCGATTTTTTCTTTTAATTTACATGTTAACAATAACCGTTTTTTTGGCGGCGATATGTCAAAACGTCCTATCTTCGAGCGGAAATTTATCATATCATATATCACGTTACATTATTGTAATTAAATATAATTTTTATTTTATTATCATTGTCTTAATATAGACACGAGTATACAGTATTGTAATAAGCCGGCAGTAATTAAATTAATATAATATGTCTACTATATAATTACAAACTAGCATTAACTAAAAGTGCATGACTATTTACTTTCTGGGAGTCCACATGCGTACTCCTAATTTCCATATACATATGTCCGTATGTAAAACAAGTATTTTAATAGATTTAGTAAATAAAATAAAGTTATGGACAACAATTAAATATATGTTTAAGAAAGAGACAGGTAGAATACGAGAAGAGAGCGCAGCTTTATCAAATGATTGTTTGATAAAAGTAGTATTGCTTTTAATCCAAGACACGTCTGTATAAATAGTACGATACCTGCCTTATCTATATGTATATATACATATATATAGTACGTATATATATGTTACTGAGCAGCGGTATAATTTACTCATATGTTTAAAGTTTAAGCTATTAAGTTACAACTGGAAATCGGTTGTAATTTACTAAAGCTAGAGCATGGTTAGTCGGGGGTATTTAGTTTTGGGGACACCAACTAAAAGTCTGGATCGTAATCACGTGAATAGCGCGTTCGACTCGCTTGATTGTTATAGCTATACATCTGATGCGCATCGGCAAAGGCGTCCGGATATTGGTGGCCGTAGCCCTGCTGCTGCTGGTGCGGCTGCTGATGGGCAGGATACTGCTGATGGTGATGATGTGGCTGTGGTCGCTTCAGGGAGTCGCCCTTCTGCGAGTACGTCGGTTGCTGATCGTAGAAGTAATCGCCACTGCTATGTGGATGGCGAGTCGAACGCCAGCTATCGTAGATATTGGAGCTATTGCTGCCATGCATCGAGTTTGAAAAGCGCTGAAGTAATGAAATGAAGATTAGAATAAGGATATATGTGCTACAGGAATAAACCCTACGGACCTTTGGCTTAATGGGCTGCTTGGTATCGTTCCAGGGATCATCAATGTTATAGAAGTCATCCACTCCATAGTTATCCGCACCGCCCATGTGGTTGACCTTCAGTTCGTTCAGCATATCATTCGTCAGCGGAATGGGTGTCTTCTTGGCGCGCTTCTGACGATTAAGCAGCTGCAAGGATCAACGTGTTAAATAGTGTCCATCAATGAACTTACAACTCCCAAACTTACCACAGTGACCCCAAAGATGACGACAAAGACTAGCGAGCCGACGCCAATGACAATGACCACAATCGCCCACTGTGGAATGGGCAGATCATCCTCCGCGAACTCCACATTAGTATGCACATTTTTGGCAATGACTGTTAGGAGGACAACAAATTGGGAATCAGCCAAAAAAATATATATATATACCTTGTTGAAGGCTACTCACCACTGAATTCGGTGGCCACTGGGTCAATTATAAATTTGCCCATTTTATAGCTGGCCTTGACTAGTTGCTCCTCCTGCGGTCCGGACACGCTGTCCGTTTCATTCTCCTGTGCATCCTTGTCGGGTAGCACAGGTGTTACGGGTTTCGTGAGCGCATCGTGGAACAGTTGCTTAATCTCTAGTGTATCCACATCCTCTGTAATGTTTGCCAGCTCCACGTAATAGTCAACTAAAACGCTGCCCTGACTGAAGCTATCGATGCGCACCTTTTTATACCACTTGTTCAATTGTGCTGCATTGGAGTAGACCTCATTGAGCTGGAGAACACGTTGGGAATTTTAGTTGAATTTTATGGTATATTTTGAATGTATCTCACCTGAGCTTCCAGCTCGTGGGCTAGGGTCTTCCACTCGAGAGTGTTGTGGTCCAGCAGCTCCGGTTTCCAGGCCACACCTTCGATAATCTTAATGGTGGCCTCCAAGTCACAATCAGCCGTACAGTGTCCGGGCTTGGTGGGTCGTGGCGTGGTTGTAGTTGTCGTTGTTGTTGTAGTTGTTGTTGTGGTTGTGCTGCTGGTGCCTGCGGCTGTCAGCAGATCTTCAAAGTTGATGGTTTGCGCATTCAGCTTCTCAATCGACAGTGGTGTCGTCGGCGGTGTAGGCCACCCTGTGAATTCGGTGGTAGCACGCATGGGTGGACCCTTCTTGATTACCACAGCTGGTGAAGATTGCGATCCTTCACGCGGCACTTCACTGCCATCATGGGGTGTGTGTGGGGTGGTCAGCCTGTGGGAGCCGAGACGCTTGTGGAAGCCCTTGGGAAAGACGACCTTTAGACCGCTTCCGGTACTGCTCTCATTTGTGGGTGCCTCAGTGCTGCTGGGAACTGGCTTGCTAGTCGTTGTGGAGGTGGAAGCGGGATGCACGGGCTTCGATTTGTAGCCCGGTGGCAGCAACGAGGCAAGCAACTCATCATCTTCCGACGCTACCGACAACTTTGGCTTGGCGGTACCGTTCAGCTTAAAGCCGGGTGGCAGCAAACTGCTTATGTCATCCACTTTAAGAGGGATTATTGGCAGCTTGGGCTCATCCTGCTTCTTCGCTGGCTTATAGCCAGGTGGCAGAAACTTGCTCAGATCATCAAAGGGTACGGCAACTGCCGGAGACCTTTGAGTTGTTGTCGTTGTTGTTGATGGACTAAAGCCCGGTGGCAAGAACTTGGAAATGTCGTCGACTATGGATATAGCCGGCTTGGATGCTGTGTCGTTCAATTTGTAATCTTTGGGCAGCAGCGCCGCCAGGCTATCATCGAACTTGACCTCGCTGAAGAGGCTTTCGAGCACAGCTGGAGTCTTGGTCGTTGTTGTCGTCCTGGGTGGTTTATAGCCCTTGGGCAGGAGACCAGCCAATGTCACATCCTGCACGCTAACCACACCATTCTTGAAGGAGCGGCTGATTGTTGAGTTGCGCGCCGGTTTCTTGGATTGATCCTGCGAAGGTGCCTCCGTTGTTGTTGTCGTTGTGGTGATCTTGCGGTTCTTGTAACTGAATTTGGGCTTGAAGCCCACTGGGAGCAGACTGGCCAGCTCATCCATTTCAGTCTCATCGAATTGCTGCACCTTCAGCTTACTGCCGCTGCTCGTGGTGCTGGGTGCGGAGGTGGTGCGTGGTTGGAACTTGCGAATGTGTGGCGCAAATCTACCCGCACCGGTTGTCATCGACGAGGCTGGTGTTGAGGCGTCCATTTGACTGATGATCGGATACTTGCCCGAGAGCACGCCGCTGGACAGCTCCGATTGCACGCGATCCAGTTTATCAATGATGCTCTCCGTGGAGGCGCCCTGTGCCGGCAACACTCGCTCCGTTGTGCTGGAAGACGTTGATGTTGTTGTTGTTGTCGTCGTCGTCGTCGTCGTCGTGCTGGGCTCTTCGCTGCTTTCGTTGAGGTCTGCCTGCTTTTGCTGCTGCTTGGAATGCACCTTGCGCTCCAGTTCGGACAGCGTTTGCTTCGTCTCCTCCTGCTCGATGGCTGGGAAGGGCAGAAAGCGAGCACCGTTGATGCTGCGGCTGGTTTGAATTGAAGCCACCACCACATAGCTCTCGGTCACATTGGGTACTGCAGCGGTATCCTCCTCGGTGGGTAGTGGTGTAGTGTTAACAGCGACATTCGCTGCCTCCGTGTGTTCCTCCTCCAGCTGTGGAGCTGGCTGGCTATCGGTCAGAGCTGTGGCAATGCTGCTGGGCGTCACTGGTGCCGGATAAGCTGTGGACCCATTGACAACACTCTTTGTCGTCACCACAGAGATTATCTCACGCCCATCCTCATGTTCGTGTTCCTTGCTGTGCGTGGATTCTGCCTCTGTCTCGGTCGTAGCATCATTCTCATGCTTGCCTCCCTCCTCACCGCCCTCGACAGCCTCACCTTCTTCCTCATCATCGTATTCGTATTCCTCTGCACCTAAATTTGAAAGAAGACCATTGATATAATTGATGTAGAATTAATAAGGATAACAAACAATGGATAAAAATACATTGGGAGCAAGGATCGGTTCAGTTTTGGCAGTTTGAAGTCTACGAAGAGCATTTCTTGGGACTTGGAATCTTCAGACATCACTATTGTTCTCATGATTTTTGACAAGAAATCCGAATTTATGTAGTTTCTCAACTTTGAATAGAGAACTATTAGGGAGGACAAGCCACGCATAAAATGGCATCGGGATTGAAGATCGGCTCAGTTTTGGCAAAGTTATGGCAGTTTGAAATCTAGGATGAGCATTTCTATGATCGACCATATTTAGTATGAATGCTTACCTTCTTCGCCTTCCTCGTCATCGTACTCGGACTCGTCCTCCTGTTTGGATGAGGTCTCTTTTTGAGTTTCCGGCGCCTGCTGGTTGGGTGTACTGCTGCTATGTGTTGTGGTGCTGATAGTTTCGTCTGGCAGCTCCGTGGTGTTTGAATCCAGATCAGTCTGCTGCTCCGCCGTTGAGTCCTTCTCTTTGTATATCGCTGTTGTGGCTTTCTCCTCCTCCTGCTCAACGTATTCGTATTCGTGTGAGGGATTTGGCAGCGTTGTTTCGTCTGTGGAGTTATGTGCCTCGGAGGAATCCGTTTGGATCTCCTCCGTGCTGCTGGTACTGGAACTACTTGTCGATTTGTCGAACTCATCTTCAATGCTGGTGGCTGTTTCCACTGCATCGGATGAAGCCGGGCTCGAGCTGTGCTCCTGGCTGTTGCTCAGATCGGTTTTGGCCGCAGTAACTGGTGTGATTGTCTCCTCCTGCAGTGGCAATTTCTCCAGACTCGATGACTCCTCGTGCTCTGCACTGAGTGTCTGCTCCTGCTGCTGTTCCTGTTCCTGTTCCAGTTCCAGTTCCTGCGACTCCTGCTCGTACTGCTCCTCACTATACTCCTGATCCACACCCTCCGTGGTGCTGGTGGTGCTGGATGTGGGTCGCGTCAGCTTCACTCTGCCGCTATTGTAGCTAAAGGGTCGCTTGCTGACAACACTCACGGGCTCATTGATATCACGGCTAATGAACACCGGACGACGCGGACTGGGCTTGCGTCCAAAGCTAGGACGCTCTGCCGGCGTATTCTGTGTGGTTGAGCTGGTGCTGCTTGCACTGCTAGTCGACTTGGAAGCGCCTCGATTGCTGCCAAAGCGATTGAACCGCTTGCTGCTCACCTCCGCACTGCTGCCCGTCGTTGTCGACGTTGATGCGGGAGCTGCGGCAGTTGAAGGCTGGAAGCGATTGCGCACACGATAGGGCGTCGCTGCTGCCTGGGGCGTGGCATCTGCCTCCGCCGGTGGTGCTTGAGTCCGGGTGCGAATCGCGCTCGGCGAGAATCCGCCATTGCCAAAGGGACGCAGTGCAGCATTGCTCGAGGCGAGGCGCTTGTCGTTCTGAATCAAAAATGGATAAAGAGAGGACATTTAGAGAATCAAATATTTATAGATATTTATCTATGCCACTCAAATTCGACTGGGCCAAGTTCGAGTTGGAAAACTTCGATTGTAGTTATTAGTAGGGGAGTAATCGGGTTAGCGGTCCAATGCCGTGATACGCATTGCTACAGTTATACAGTTATTACGGCTATTGCCAACAACCGGCAGCTGTACAAGCCCCGTTCACAGCATTGGATTTTGTGGTCACATGTTATCGTCATGGGAAACTGTTGCAGTTTCGACACAGAAAATCGCAATCTCTGCGGTTCGTCTGTCAATTGTTTTGCGTGCGAACTCTGCTCAGCTGGCGCCCCTCCCCCTGCTCCTGCCCCTTCCCGCCAGCCATTGCAAGTGATTCTCAAATTTGTCTAAAGCGTTTTGTGCAAATTTCCAGACAACTGTTCCATTTTAACAGCTTTTGGTGTCCATAATTTATGCGCTCGTATTTATTTAATTTTGATGTGAAGGCAACTCGAGTATCCAAGCGCTTCTTTTTGCACAGGTTGCAAACGTGACGCAGATGCATCGTGTTTAGCTATTGAAAGCTGCAAGATTGAGTGTTGCATGATGATATTTGGGTCGCGGCAGATTGCTACAGTGCTTCAGCCCCTTTGCAGCTCTGTCTCAATCTTGCAACGGTGTAGCTCAAAGGTGCCAAAGGTTGCAGCTTCTTGAGAGAAGTCTGCGATGACGATACAAAAGATTCGACTGTAAAGTATCTTTGACTGATTTTTAAGCGATTACGAATGGTAAGTGCCCACATATTTGTAAATTGTGATTCATTATCAATGTGGGCTGTTTATAGTATTTAAGCCCAGATTAATCATGGGAACACTTTCGCTCAATTTAGGTAACAAATTGCGGCAATTAAATTCAACTAAATAAAATATAAAAGCCAAATGAGTTGGATGACAAGTGATGGAGTGGGAGGCGGAGAGAAAGACAGAGAAAGGGAGAGAGATAGAGAGAGAGAGAGGCAGAGAAAATGTGATGAGTACCTACAGAGAAAACATTTCAATCATCTATTATTTGCATTAACTGAAATGTAAATATTGGAAACTAACAAGACAAACAAATCTTAAAATATGTTAAACAAATTTTAAAGCATCACATAACTGTGAAATGTCTTTGAGCTGCTGAAAATATTGCTGCCATCAGTTTATATAGTAGACAAACAAAATGCTCCAATTTGTCTTGCGATCCCATTTTGGGTTGGTAGCATTATATATGTGATCTGGTGAAAGGTAAAAATGATTTCATTTCATAGTTTTCATATATATATGTATATATATATATGAGTTTTTTTATTTTCTGAGCTGCCTGTGGTTTTTAGTTGAAAGAAATATGTGGTTTGCAACTGGTTCTGGGATTGGGTGAATGAATTGGCTGCTGGCAAAACATTTGCCGTTACAATTTCGACTCACGTAAGAGCGAGAGAGAGAGAGGGAGAGAGGTAGAGAAATAATGCCAACTGATATTGGCTAAATCAGAGCATGGCCAATTGTTTTGTTAAAATGTTATGCAATGCCCAAATGTTTGTTGTTATTTCTATTCCTTTTGTTGCTTTTACTTTTTTCGTTGGTGCCACAAATAAGTATCTGCGACTGGCTGTATGTATATCTGTGTATCTGTCAGTAACTCAGCCTGCAACTCTCCCGCCAGCGGCAGCTGATGGATCGAGATCTCAACGGCCGTTTCCCATTTCCCATTTCCTTACCTCACTGAAGTGCGCCAGAAACTGCGTCTGTTGGTGTGGCACATTGACGCGCTGCGTCTGCGGCTGCGGCTGGAAACCGCTCAGACTGTTCCCTAAGTTGTTGCCGCTGCCGCTGCTGCTGCTGCTGCCACTGCCATTGCGTATCGCCTTGGAGCGTGTTGCAGACGCGGACGCAGACGTTGCGCCACCTCCTCCACCGACGGGCACGCCAAAGGGGCGTGGCGAGATATCGTAATAGTCCGTCTGGCGATTCGGTTTCTGTGGGAAGCAAACAAAACGAAATGAAAACCAACATAAATGTTTGTTGTTGTTATTAAAGCCATGTTAGCTAATTAGTTATTGGTAAACTCCAAAAATGTTTAATTTATTAATATGAGTTTATACATTAATTATGATTTGAATTTAAAAATGCTAGCAAGAAATCTGATTTCAGCTATCCTAATTGGTAAGTTTTATAATTAAAATATATTTACAATATATCAATATAACAATATTTCAAAAAGAGACTCTCAAAAAAGCGGACAAAGTTCGACTTTCAGCATGATTTAAATGCTTTTCATAATTGTGACAGATTAATCATACGCCGAGTTGTACCGATATCAAGATAAGTTGACAATCAATATCTTAAGATCATTTGCATAGCCAAATAATGCAGTTAGAGCCCTGTGCTCCAATTTCGACCGGGCTTACAATGAGTCCACTCTTCCCTAGAGGGGCTTTACTTACTTATTTCGAGGGGCCTTCACTCCACGTGTTGCATGCAATGCCAAAGCGCTTTAATAAGATTCAAGCTTTAGAAACTACGAACAAAAAAAAAAGAAACGCAATCGAAATCGAAAAGCAGCAACAACAATGGAAATCTATCAAAAATGTTTGACTGAAGTGTATCAAGGTCGCCATGGAGCAGTTATCGAAACTCAACTGGCCGCTAATTACAGAAATCGCTGTCAGTTGCCAGTTAACAGTTGGCAGTTGTCAGTTTCGCCTCAAGTCGTAAGTACTTGTTGTTATTATGCATTATTATTATTGTTGTTTGGTATTTTTTGTTTGTTTCCATTTTTTTCACATTTTTTGGTTTATGGTTATTTTTTTGAAAGTGCTTCTAAAGTGTTGCTGCTGCTGTTGTTGTTGTTGTTGTTGTAGGGGGCTCAGCTGCAGTTTTGCTCTGTTAAACAAATTGCATACAAAACGCAAGTTTGTTGCTAAAAGGCGAATTTCATTGCAGTTGTTGTTTTCCGCTTCTTGGCGGCGGTCGTTTACGCATCAGAGAATACCCTAGAGTGACGCCCCCATCCAATAAATACAACAAAAAAAAACCTAGATAAAAACAATCTGCCAAAAGATTTTCTCCAGCAGCAATTAGAGAGAAATGCTATCGTCTCAGTTACCCACAAGTCTTAGTCTGATTGACAGTCATTAATTACAATTAGTGGGGTATACTATGTAACTAAACAATACACACTGAGAGTAAATTCCCAACAATTTCACTACTGCCACTGTCAAAGCGAGTGGGTGCAATAACCGACTTGGATGAGGGGAATGAATGAGGCGGCTTTTCAACCCATGCTGTAAATATGAAGAAGAAAGCGTCGGTCAAGTTATTAAACAGCTCTTTAAGTTGTTTGTCAATATGGAAGCATAACAAACTACATAAAAAAAAGCTACTCACGTACTTCGCATAGATTGGAATCGATAAAAAGAGACAGCTGCATATGAGTAAGAAGCAACAGAATGCATAACATACTCATTTGTTTTTTATGGCATTGGCTTTCACTTTAAAGTATAAACAAACCTAAGGCCAACTCCATGTTGTAGTGCCACCCAAAATAGACAATGATAGAGTGCATTCATCTTGAAATCTTAGTAATGTGCAACACCTATATAGTAGTTAATCGTATAAGTAGTCCACTGTTGCTTAGTTCAGACCGTGTTTTAGACCTGATGATACATTTTACAAATATATTATGTTACGCTTTCGCTGCAGCATAACTAATTAGAAATCAAAGTGAGTGAGACACACCTAAAATCGTAGAAATTAGAAATTTAATTAGCAACATTTCTTTTCATTAAAATTATATAGTTCGTAAATTGCTGTGGCTTTTAATCTAATCCTAGAAAAGAGTTTGTCAAAGTCAGATGATCCTCGAAAGATTAATCCGCACATATCTTTTAATTTAGCACTTTTTTGTTACACTGAGAGTAGAGTATCTCACAGTTGGCATTTGCTTGTTTCTTTTCTTTATTTTGCAGGACTTTAACCTCTCACATGATTTATTACATGCCCAAGATTGGCAAAGGAGAAGGAGCTCATAAAGCTTGTATAGGTAGCTCCATTGAATGTTGAGCTGTCCACAATCAACCGACATCATCTAAAGCCTCTAATTGAGTTTTCCACTGGCTCCAGTCGAGGGCATAAAGAAGTCGCTTCCATTAGGCAAATCAGCGTCCAGTGATGGCCAAAACGACACAATGCAGACCTGGCTAAAAGGCAGCCGAAAGTGTGAAGAACTGCAGCAGACCACGCAGCAGTTGAGCTGGCCAAAACAATGGAGGCCAAGACCTCTTGCTGGGCGCTGACAAACTGCAAGGCAACAACTGGCAACGGCTTAACTTCCCCTATTCCCCTAGCCCCCCCACGCATTGCCTTTTCCACTTTAGGCCCTGACATGCTGATTCAATTAGGGCCAAGCTGGCTGACCAGCAAAGTGCGTGCTCATGATCGCAAAACTGGTAATAAACAATATGATTATACAGTTTTTCAATTAGAAACACGTTCCTTTGTTGAAAAGAGCGACCAATGCATTTGTGACTTTGGAATATTCGTTGATTCGTTGATATGCAGAAGACACTTTGATTATTTGCTATCCCATTTTTTTTTTTTTTTTGGTTTGCGCCTTTTGTTTAACTTTGGCAAAGTGAAAGTAAGTGAGAAAACGGATTTGGAAATGCTACCAACGCTGACCAGTGGCCAATGGCCAGTGGCCAGTAGTTGTTGTACAATGTACACCCGCCAGTAATTTCATTGTTTAGTGTGTAATTCGCTTTGGGTTTTTAAGCATTGCGTGAGGCGCTGATGAGGCACAACTCCAGACTGGCCAAGGAAGCCGCATGCCGCATGCCACATGGCGAGTTACTCCAAGTAGAGCTGGAGCCACAAAACGGGGCAATCGTTGTGTGGGCCGATTTTAAATACCGTTGAAAATTCAATTTATATTTGCTTCCTGATTCAAGCTGTAACACACTTTTCGTAAACATAATTAAAACGATTTCCTATAAATATATTAATAAGCAAAGTGCCAGCAAGCCATTGAATAATTGTAACTTGTAACAGAAACATTCAGGAAATACCTTTTCCACATGTCTATAGACCGATATACCTATATATTGTGCATATGGTATACATGTTGTATACGTAATTTAATTACTTTAATTATCGGTTTTAAATCACGCGTGTCACGCTCACATTTCTAGCTGCAATTCACACATTCTCGTCCGCCTTTTGGCCAAGTGGGCTTAATCAAATTTCATATGTGGCATGTGGCATGTTGTAATTTATGAATTTGATTTGATTTGATTTCGTTTTTGGCGTTGATTGCCACAGCTTTGCGTGCCTAGGAGCCAGAGCCAGAGCTAGACCCGGATTCGACTTCGTATTCCGACTCCGACTAAGACACAGACAACAAGTTACTTAATTGCCTGAAGCATGGTCTAGTTGTACATTTTGTGGCAGGTTGCCTGCTTGTATGCAAACCCCCCACATGCCCCTTGATTGGCAATAAAGAGCCCCGCATATGGAAATCTAATGCACTGGCCAAAACTTCACTTCACAAAAAGCAAAAACATTGAATTTGAATTTGGTGCTGTGATTGGAGTTAAAGTTGGAATTTGAATCAGAGTTAATTGAGAGTTGGAAAACTTACGGCAAATTGCGGACTGGATCCAAATGGTGTTCCGTATGGAGAGCTGGCAGCGATTGGAGTTTGTTTGTTGTTGTTGTTGCTATTGCTGTTGCTGTTGTCGTTGGCTATGAACAGGAGCTGCTCCTGGTAGGAGCCGGGCGCGGGGGAGAAGCCGCTGTTGCTGCCGCGAAATCCATTAAGTGTCTGTTGCGGCTGCTGCAGCTGGCGGGGAAAGGTGCCGGACGATGGCACGAAACGATTTTGTGATGGAAAATAATAGCTGGAGGTATCTGAAATGCAAACAAGGTCAAATGTTAATAGGCTGCACGTAGCAAACAATAATTAATCAATATCATCAGCGGCAATTTCAACACTTGACGCAGTTATTTCTTCTTCTTCTTCTTGCTGTTGTTGGCTTTATTGTTTTGTTGACACCTTTCAGTGCCGCCGGCTACAGTTAGCCATGAAAAGCGCTCAAATTCACAATCATTGTACCTAATTGTCAATAAATTGTTATAAATAAATAAATAAAGCCAAACAGCTTGGGGCCAAAATTTGTCACGGCCTGGCAAATAATTTGCGCATATTATTTGTCAGAAAAAGCTGAAAAAATCGGACTTAGCTAAAAACAAGCTAGATTTCCCGCTGTCCGCTGTTTTCAATTTTCCCTCGCTGTTTGACTTTCAAAAAAGCTAGATCTGACGGGAAAAAAGCTGATTTGGCAACACTGATTAAAAGCCCCCAACAAATGGCATATGTAACAATTAAGCCACATTCGTAGGTTAAATTAATTACTTTATACAAAATTAAACATTCATTATAGCTATGCTTGTAAGCTTTTCAGATTTAAGTATGTAATTAATTTTTCACAATATTTTAAGCTTCTCAAAGTTTCAAAGACGCCACAATACTTACTTTATTAATCAAAAACTGCATATATTATATATATTTATAAATATATTCGATTGATTTATCTGTAAAGTTTCTATGGTAGAGCATAAGCATGTCGGCTTGTTGCTTTGATATATATCAAGTATTGGGGTTTATTTATGAATGTAAGTTGTCCCATTTCTTGTACAAACAATTAAAGTGTAACGCGGATTATTAAAATCGTTTCATGATGTTGGCTTTTTGGCAGCTGTCATCATTTCTAAATAGGTAAATAGGACCTGGCTTTATATACTATATGTATATAGCGTGGGCTCAGACACACAGGCACCTAAAAGCTGACAATAACAGCAAATAGCTTCCAGCTGCAACGTAGCATGCGTCACTCTTGGCTCTTTGACCCACAATGTATGGCCATAAAAAATGTATTAAATCAAAATGAATATCAAAAAAGTTGAATTTTTAACCACGCAAAAACGCTACTAATTGAAAATTGAAATATCATACAAGCGCAACATTTCAAACGAAAAATGCAGAGTGTTGAAAATTTGATCAGGCGAATTTATGCAGTCAGACGAGAGGCGCCCCAAGTGGAGTGGGGGCAACGCCTACGTTTGGCTAGCGGTGGGGTTCGGCGGTAGTAGTGCCCCCAACTGACGTTACTTGAGTTTCACACCTTGTTTTCGACATATGTATGAACAGAAATGTAATTGCGGGACGAGGAGGCGGAGGTGGAACTCGTGTGTGTTGAGTGTTGTCGAAATTGTATAGGCGATAAGTTAAAAAAGTTGATTAATTGACGAAAAGTACAAATTTAAATTTATATTTAAAATGAAGCACTCAACACTGCTTGATTAGCAACTGCTTTGTGACTGCTTCTCAACTGCTTGGCGCACAAATAGAAAGAACCTGACCAGACCTGGGCCAGACCCAATGTGATTTCGGTGGTGGCTCTGAGCGTTAAGTTGCCGCCGAGTCTGCGTTGTTGTGAGATAAAGAATACTACGGGTTCGAATCCGCCGTGCTTTAATTCTATAATTTAACATTTCATTTAACATTTTAATTAATGTTAGCCCTCCATCCTTCAGCGCTTGGGCAAGAGTTGCTGTGTAAATTTCAGCCTGCTAACTCTAATCCGCTGAAGGTAGATCAAATCGTTCATTCTCCTTGCCGTTGACTCTGTACTATTGTTCCATTACATAAGTGAGCATTGCAGATCGCACGTGAGTGAATACATTTTACATATTTTTGCCAAAGAATGTACATAGATTTGTCTAACATACAATCATTTTAGTTTCTTACATAAGGCTATTTACATTTTGTAAATTATTATGTATTTGCTTTGAGTATTTATTCCCAGCACACTTGACCTACTATTGAAAAGCCATTACACATTTGCCTATATAGATTTCTTGTTAGCCAGAATGCCAAATTGAACGACAGCCTTCGGCCAACTGTCGCATAAACCCATCTAGGCCTATCGATCGTAGTTCGTATTGGAATTTATTGTAATGAGCGCGAAAGTTGCCTTTTGAATTTCAAGTGAGCTATTTGAGCAAAAGCCGTTACAATTTGTGTGTTTGTAATTGGACTTTATAATTAAAGCACATCAGAAGGGCAGTAAAACCATTAAATGACTTAATAAACACGATATTCTATATAACAGTCGGAACAAAATTCCTCACCTTGAAGAATAAGCAGCATGGAGCGTACAGTTCAAATTGTATGCAACAATTGAAATAGTAAAGTTTTGTGCTAACTTTAAAATAGAACTGACAAAGGCCTCAAATATGTAGCTGCCACAAAAGCAGCCACAATGCCTTTCCATGCTTCTTTCAACTTTGCCGCGCGGCCTTTAGTCAAGTGACTCTCAAACTGTCTGCAGCATTTGGCATTTGGACCAAAGCAAGAGCCAAACAATGAGCCAAACTCAAACCATTTTTAGTTTGTCGCATGTCGAACGTCCAAAATGGACAGCAACAGCGGCAGCGACGCCTTTGCTGCACAGTGGTCATCATTTGACATAAGTAATTGAAATTTAAAACTAAATAATATTTTTGAAAATAAAAAAAGTTTTCATATTTAATTTAGTTACAATATAAATACTGAATGGTATTTTGCCAAATATCGTATTGTTCCACTGTGCCGAGTACCCTACCCGCCTGTGCTGGCAGTTTGACATTTACAGTTTTGCAGCGCTGGCGACTCAAGAAGAATTCCAAACTTGCTGCTGCTGATTTCGTATCTGGAAATTGTGGGGCATGCAAGTGTAATTGGTTGGCTTCTGGAACAGACTTTTGGCTTACGTTAATTATGCCAGCGATAATGCAGCGATGATTTCGTGAATATGCGTCTCGGAATTATTCCCATTCATGCATTTTCCACGTTGCTGCAATAAAGTTGCAAAACAAAAGCAGCGCCAGCTTCATTTTCTTCATTTGTTTTAGCTTCGGCTTTATTTATTGTGTTTTTCTTCGTTTGTTTGTGCGAAATGTCAAGACGCTGTAGCGAAAAGTCATTCAGAAGTGCAATAACAACAACAGCAACAAATAAAGAAGAAGCTGCAGCGAAGAAACAAGTTGAACTTTAAGTTTTCTCAACTTTAATCAAGTTTGTGTGTCGGCCACTCGCAGTTTTAGTAACTGCTGCTTCTTCTTCTTCTTCTTGATTGAAGGTCGCCCGAGCTGCCTTAAGTAAGAGCTTGTTACACCGTTTTCAAGTCACACCGCTTTTGGAATGGAATTCCAATTGAATAAAATATATTAAATAAATAAATTGTGATTTTAATCATGCTTTTATTATCGAGTTAGAGTAGCTTAAATTATCGATTTATCTGTGTTTTTTCTAAGCCGACAATAAATAATTTGAATAGCATACTAAAGTGCGTCATAAAACACACCCAGACTAATCAAAGTGATGACGCTGTGCCTAAATTACAGCCAGTGATCATAGTTTTATGAGTACTATATAGTATTTTACTGGCCAAGCCAAGCAAAACCGCCTGTGTGACATCATATCACGCCCAGTTTCGAAATTTCTTGTATTTTCTCAAAATAAATAGATAATTTCATTTAATTGACTCGCTTTTAATGGACTTCCAACGAGGTGACAGAACCCACAAAAGCAATAAAAGCCCATAAAAAAGAAACAGCGAAATATCCAAAATAGATACACAAAGAGAACAATAAACCCCAGATAGCGACAGCACAGATCATTATAATACCAAAGGCAAACAAACTTGAGAAGTCTGCTCAAGAAATGGACAACGAGCTGCTCCCCCAGGCAGCTGCTAATTAGAAAATAATAATGCGCCATCGAAGGTCAATGTCAAGTGTAGAAGAATGGTGGAGAAAAGTGAGTCAGCTGAAATTGTTGTTGGTCTTTGGTTTCAGACTCTTCTCTGATGGCTAACACCCACGGAAGTCGCTGATGTAAGCTGATCGGATGACAAAATATATATATATATATATATACTCGCGTGCATCGTTCAAGTTGCTGCTAATGCTTCTGCTGATACTAATGCTAATGTTGATGCTGCTGCTGCTGCCCACGCTGAAGTCTCGCGTCAAGTTTGTCGCTTAAGTCTTTCGTTTCGTTGTAGAATTTCGAGGCGCGCTGCTTGCATCATTTTGCCTCTGCCTCTGCGAATGTTTTGCGCCACTCGCAACATTCCATTTTGCTTTTTTTGTTGTTTCTTGGTGTTATAATTATATTTACTAATACATGCTGTGCTGTTTGCTAATCACATATGCAAACTTGTTACACAAAGTAAACGCCAAACGAAAACAGCCGCAAAGCGTGAGCAGCCAAAACAAAAGCGAAACAACAATAGCAATAACAACAACAACACTAACCGAGAGTGTTGCATGGCAAAACGCCAGCTGTTTGGATTGCCCGCTGTTTTGTCTATTGTTTGACTTGGACAAACAACATTGGGCTGTCGAGAGGCAGGGAGTGACTACAACTTCTACACTCTAGTACTAACCACCCATAGCTCGAGTATGTGGCAAATGTAGATTTCGGGAGTAGCGCTTTAGAAACTCAGTAAAATTTCACACAAATAATGCTCAGGTAGCGGCTGCTAAAAGTTGTTGCCAACTACTGATTATTGCATATGAAGCTTTCAAGATTGTTTTTTCAGTCTTTGAGCATATTTTAAGCTAACATTATAAAGTTGGTGAGCTGTATCTAATAGGCATAGGGAAGTATTTATATCTGCATTAATGAAACACACATATGTAATTCTACAAAAATGATTATACAACAAAAATGGGAAAATGTTGTAATTTTAGCTTATGACCAAGTAATAGATGAAGAATTACCGTCAAGCAACAACCATAAACAGAATTGAGTAAGGTGAGGCAAAAGCACCATCGACTAAACAACATTTGCATATTAAACAAAATAGGGGGTTGTAACCGACTTTAATATCCATTAATCAAATTAATCACATCGATTTCTAAGCGCTTTACTTGCTAGTCGAGTAGAGTCACTGACCTCAAGACTGAGCCGCTTGTAAACTAAACCATAAATACCACTTAAAAGCCTTTGGATGCAACGGTTACGACTCGATTCCACTCTATATTTACCCACTTGAAAATACTTGTTCGCCTATTGACCAAATAATGTTGACTTGCCCGACAACTCGAGTTTGGCTGCTCATTTTATTTGGTTGCGCGGCTTATGCAAATAGCACATAAGAAATGTAAATAGGCAAAAAAGTAAATGTTATTATGAAGCAGTTCAACATAATTGCTGAATGCCAAGAAAATCGTTGATCGATTTTTGCGAGATTTCTGAGCACAATTTCCGACGTGGCACAATATCCGGCTTATGGTAATAAATGCTCGAGACTGCTCGAGGAATGCTAATCAATCATCAATCATTGGCCAAGGACAACAAAATAGGAATTGAACCTGGAAATGGAACGCGGCCAACACCCGCACAAGAATGGCGTCGATCCGAGCAACATTCTAAAAAAGCTGCAACAAATAACCTGTTTATGAGTCGTGCTTAGTGACTTGGCCAATTATTATTATCAAGTATTATTTGCTGCAGGCAATTACCGTATAAAACTGACACTTTGACTCTTACTTGAGGGTGTGTTGACCAGTTGTTGACCAGTTGCTGTTGATCTGGTATTTTGTCAAGCGCTTTCAACAACTGCCACTTTTCTATTTCTAGACCGCATTCCATTCCAGGGCCATGTCACAGCGCAATTTCCTGAAGTGTCTTGGCCCATTCCAAGCAGCTGTCACTCTCATAAACGAAAAATAACAAAGTATTTAATTCGAGCATAAATTTCACAGTGGCTTTGGGAAAAGTTGTTGCCAAAAATGCATGCGTTTCAAAAAGCAACAAATAAATTGAAAAGCGCATAAATTTGTAAGCCATTTAAGCTTTAATTCGTATATTATTTATTTGCAGATGCGGCAACAACAAAAACAAGAAAGAAACAGCGGCGACTACTGGGCGTGGCATTTGGGGCTTACGTAACGCTTTTGGGGGTCAGTTCGGAGCCGGTCAAATGAATGAATTTTCGAAAAAGAAAGGCAGCCAACGAAAGTGAAATTTTTGGTTTACTATGCGATTGACTGATTTTCGTAACGTTTTTCTTTTTGGACAGGCCGAGATGGCCGATAGTAATCTGAGCGGCTCCGAATGGACTGTTGAAATGAAAACTCATCGATGGACCAGTGCCCCATAACTGAAGAGGTTGGTCAGGTTGAACGTTGAACGGGGTTAACGTGAAATTCATTAAATGGGCTGCTGCGGAAATAAATAAAATACATACACACAAATAAAGCGAAATTCGAAAGGAAATACAACTAAGCAATAAGTTATTTGAGATTATGATAAAGCTGAAATTAAGCTAAACCAGATCAGATTAACAATAAGACAGACATAACTAGATTTTTTATATATTTATAATAGCTTTTAATTGAGCTTTAAATTTGTAAAATGTTTTTTATGCCCTGAACCCATTATAAATTCAATTCTTTGCTAACCCAAAACTAATTGAATTTTCTTGAGAAAAAAACAACTGTAAAGCAAGAAAATCTTGTGCAATATATAGACGCAGCCCGTTTATTTTCAATGCATTAAAGGACAAAGATATCAGTGAAGCAAATGGCAAACGAGCATGAAAAACTTCTTAGCTGGAAATTCTTTAGCCGGTTTTCGATTACCACTCCCGCAATGTCTGAAGCTGGCCAAAAACATAAAACTGGTTCAATTCAAACTTTGGCCAACGCGTGCGGGTGGCAATGTCCGCTAAGGTCTCTCCTACCCTCCCCCCATCCATTCGCTTCTATGGTAACAGAGCTTGGCTCACGACTTGGTGACTGTGTTAGCCAAGTTGAATCTTGGTCCCTTCGTTTGAGGCTCGTGCTGGGTCAGAGCTGCAGCCTTTGTGGGTGAAAGGCCGACGATGCTTTGCATTTTTGTTTGGATCATTTGGATTGTCAGTACTTGAATTAACCATCATCAATATTCTATCAATTATTTGATGTTTGATTTGTGCTTCACACTTTGTTGTTGTTGTTTTTTTTTTCTTTTGGCCCCGTCAGCGTCTTCTTCGTTTTAACGGTGCCACGATTTTTAGTTCAATTGTTAGTTTTTTAGGCTTTATTTTTTGGAGGTGCGACTGCGCTTTGTTTATGTTGCTTTGCTCGTTTCGTTTATTTTGTACTCTTTGGCGATTCGGTTTATGTAATTTGCAAAGCGTGCTCCACTCTGCTCTAATAAAGGCAGGCAACATAAAAATTATATTGCAAATATTAAAAGTAAAGTAAATTACGAGCGCAAATGCAAACGAGTTTTTGCGCATTGCAAATGGCGCAAACAAAACTTGAAGTCGAGCTAAAAACTGGGCAAACTGAAACTGAAACTGCGACTGAGACTGAACAAAAGTTGGTATTGGTTGAACTGGGCTTGGCTGGATCATGTAGCAATAAATTGTGGCCAATAATACAGCAAAGAATAGAAACATTGACATGATTTTGATTAGGGTTTTGGATTTGCTGGCTGCAACTATGCTAAATTATAGCATAACGAGTTTCGAAATCTGCAATCTATCCACACATAAATAAGAATATTTTCAAGCAAAGTAAAATACATTTAAAACTCTCTTTTTGTTGTCTTATCTAGTAGCCCACTTAATATTAACTTTTAAAATCGAAATCTGCAATCTATTCCAAAACTAGGGCACACATAAATAAGATTATTTTCCAACAAAACTGTCTTTTTATTACTATTAAAACTATTCCACTTAATTTTGGTCTCTGCTACTCTAATCTTGCAAAGAGATAACTTGATTTCAGATACATATGTATCTCCCAAATCTGAGCTGCATAACTTCACTTCATTCACTGTCCAACTGACCTGGCATCGCAGCAGACTACAAATCACCAGTCACTTATTTCTGCTCCAATTCCAAAGCCAACCCATTGCTAGTTTCTTCCAGTCGATTGGCTCGCGGGACAGACTTAAAATGCTCAAATTACCATTCAGGCAGCGAACAAACTGAACTCATTAGAAATAACAAACCACGTCACGTCAAGAGATACCCAGAGACCAAGAACCACAAAAAGTGCCGCCAGAAACTGTAAGTGGTTCGAGTATATCAAAGCCAATCCAAAAGAATTGTAGTACGCAGCTGTTCTAAAGTCTAGGTGTGAAAAAACAGTTAACGACGCCTACGACGAGACAGAGGTAGTATACGGGAAGGCCCAACCACTTTTTTTGGTGCTTTTCTATTTAGAGCCACACGTTGCCTTTCTAAACCAGGTCTTGGAAGTCGTGGCCCAAACGTTGATTGAATGCCCCGTCAACTCCAAAGCGCCAATCTTAAGGCTCAGCTGGAGATTGTTGAGGATCGTGTGTGTTAGTGTGTGTGTGTGTGTGTGTGTACGTTTTTTTGATTGAGTGAATGGACTGCCTAGGCTGGTGACTGCTCCACGTCGACGTCCAAGTCTCCCCCAACAACATCAACATCTTCGTGCTGCCATTGTTCGCATTAGTGTTGCATATTAAGTAATAGAACTGTTTTCTGTCTGGGGCTGCCACTCGGAGTGCGAGTACTTCAAATGGCGTAACTCCGGTACTTAGACGACTACTTGGATGCTGTTGGATGTTGTTATACTAGACTTTGGTCTTAGTGTTGGCGGTGTCGTTGTCGCTGTCGTTGTTGTTGTCGTTGTTGTTGTCGTTGGTGTTGCTGTCGAAATGCAAGTGGCAAGAAATGTGCATGCCACAAAAATGGCAAAGGGATTGCTGTAAACACGGTCCATTTTTTGCTTTTTCTGCACCTCAAATTGTGTAATTCGTAATCTTGGTTAATTTATCAATTATGAAATAGTCCAGTTTACATTTGTTTACAATTTGTTACAAAATATTTGTTTTTTATAAATAAAAAAAATTGTTCACTTAAATACTCTGTAATTTTTTTTAAATGCCAAGCTGTAGTTATAAAGGCTACTGTAACCAGTAATTTTTATAAAAAGCTATACACTATATATATATATATATATTTTCGCAATAATTGTAATAATAATAATAACCATAACAATATAAATAATTATAAATAGTAGCATACATCAGTTTTAAAATTAAAAAATTCGCAATTTATTCATATTCTTGATATATACGTAACAACAACACAAGCCAACAAAATGTTGTACGAGTTTTGACTTTTGAGTCCCGTTGCCCTTTTGCAAGGTTATCGCTGAGACTCCAGCCAGAAATGCGGTTTTCCTTGAGATTACGACGCAAAAAGCAGTCCTATGTGAAACTACAAGAAACATATGCGAAACTGTTTTTGAAGCCGGGAGCTTTTGAGCTGTCCGGTTGCCCCTTTGTTGCTGTTATTAATGCAACAGTGCGTTATTTAAGCAGGAAATGGATGCCCAGCAGCAGCAGCAACAGCAACAACAACAACAATAACTGCATTTTTTCAGCTGGAGCCAAGAGGCATGCCAAAGTTGGCCAGTTTCCCAGTTGGTCGCTTAACGAGCGGCTTGCATAAAATATATATATCCCTTTGTTCGCGAGCATTTTTAATAAAAATGTCAAGATGCATAAATATAAGCGAAATGTTGGCAGTGGAGGAGCTGCTTCCCTTCGCACCCTACCCGCTTCCCTTTCAGACATGGCGACAATGAATTGCAATTTGGGGCCTGTAGTCCTTGAGTGGTGCATCAATTGATTCACATTTAATATGCGCTGCAGTCGCAGATCTCTGGCGAAGGCGTTTGAGAGGACACTCGAAGAGTGCCGCCAACTTTGTGATTGATGGCTCCAATGGAGCCAGGCAGCGTTTCGACGGTTCTGCCGGATTCAAGTTGTTTGCTTCAAAAACACTTCACATTGCTTGCCGCCAGTCAGTGGGGCATTGAACTGCCTGCCAGCTGCTTCAGTGGCTGGGCTCGTGATGAAGCCAATTTCATCCACTTTGTGCGGCTCAGAGTGCCAAAGCACTTAGGGCATCTCATCGACTATGGCTTCTAGCCGGAGCTCACGTATCCAATGCTGGGACACGCCCATTTCAAGTGGTCAACACACCCACCCATATGCAAATGTTAGAAACAAAACAAGAACGAGACCCATAAGAATAGATAGATGGATGGATGGTTAGAAAAAAACCCTGCTCTTCACACAATAAGTCAGCGAGCAAAGCTCAGCAAAGCAACAACAATCAGGCTAGTAATTACAATAAAAGCAACAACAACTATTGACTGAATGGCCAACAAAATAAACCAAAATTGTTGACCATTTTTGGTTTCCACTTTTTTGCAATATCAAATCTTTTTATACCCATTAAAATGGGTAAAATAGGTAAAATGAAATTGGTCCAAACTTCTCACAGCCATAACTCTATCTTTTTGGTAATGGTTCCTACTCTTTAGTAATACTTCATCCAAAGTTCATCATTTTTGACTCATTTTGTCGGATTCTCTATCAAAAACCATGACAAAGATTCTTTCATGTCCATTTCAAATCCTAAGAAATACCCTTACAAAACATTAAACAACTATAACTTGGTAAAAAAAACTCAACCGATTTTCAAGAGCTATGTCATGGTTTGCCCTCTATATCAATACTACACTTAACTAATTTTTCAAGTTTTTACTATGATTGAATGTTACATAAGAGGGTATCTGGTATTCGGACACTCTCGACAAGAGCACTCTTGATTACTTTCTGAACGTTTGCTTGGCTGTGCCTTTTGTTTTGTTTTCTATGCGAAAATTATGCATATAAATTCAAAAGATTTAATCTTGAATTATTGCGAATTATTATTAAGAGTTTTAAATGTTTAGCCTTTGTGTAGGCGACGCTGGTGAAAGAAGCCAGAAAGCGTTTTTCTTCAAAATCAACTTAAACAAAAAACAGAATGAAATTTCAAAGCCTTTTTGAGTGGTTTCAGTGACAGAATAAAGTAGATCTTAAGTGTATTCTTTTAAAAAGTGTACAGTCATGCTTAAAAAGAATGTGAATCAGATTTAACAAAATTCCCCGATTTTATTCTTCCCAAAAAATATTTGATTTTGTTAATTACCATTATTCTTAATCATTTACCTGTTTTTTTTTTAATAACAAATACAAATACTAGGCAAATTTATGAAATATTTGTTTAAGCAGTATTATAGAAGGTTAAAGTTTTGGTTCTGCAATTCACTCTCAACTGATTTATACGTTGATTTAGGTCTCTTCGATTGTGCAACATGATGTCTGTAATTTAACGGCAGCAACAAGTGGCAAGTGACAATCAAGACGGCTAAAAACGAAGGAAAAAAACCGAAAGAAAAAAACTCAAACCGCACGAAAATTTACCTTGAAATTGGATGAAAAACTTTGCAATGGGGCGTTTGCTGGGTAAATGTAAAATGTATTTTAGGTATATAATTTAAGAGAAAAAAAAAAAAAACAAAAAGCATTAATGGCGTTGAAAAAAAGGTAACTTTTATGTTTGCCATTTGCACTTTGCAACAAAACGGAAATGCCGAAACAGCAGAGAGGCACTCGAAAAGCGCCCAACTGGCATTTATGGGTCAAGGATTCAGCAGCTGTAATCAATTTGGCCACACTCGATTGGTTTTTGCTTGGGTAGGGCACAAAGTTCAGCTGACTGCCCTCCTGAGAGCCCTCCAGCACACCTGGCCCAAAAGACTGGAGGCTCTTTTGTTTTCAAAATATTTGTGCCTGTTATGTCACTGAGTCTCCGTCTTTGACTTCGTCTCTGACTCCCTCTCTGACTCCGACCTACAACTTTGCACTGCTCTGCACATGCAGCTAGCCAAAAGTACGAGTACTCCACGGGGGGTGTCCCATTCATTGGACATGGAGTACAATCGAAGCCATATGCATTGGCTCTGACTCACTGGCATGAATCACATGCTTGTCATTTGGCATATCAGTTGCAGTTTGTTTGTATTTTTAACTTTTTAATTGAGTGATTTTGTAGGAATCCCAAACCAAATTTCGGGAGCTGCCCAATTGTGGGAATTATTTTATTGCCCGCTGTTAAATGATCATAACAAGCCGAGGAATTGTGTTGACTTTGTAATGTCGCTGTTTAGTTGCTGGAATCGTTAGAGCGGAAAATGGAAATTGCTACAGATTTATGTCTTAAAAGTTCAGCGTTTAGGGTGGGTAACAGAAAACGAGTTAAAAATAGAGACAAATTATTTTTAGATTGCTGATATACATATATGTACATATCACAGACTTTTAACATTTTAGTGATGAATTAAGTTACTTCTAAGACACAGCAATTAAGTAGTTAAAATTTACACTATTTCTAATTATTCACTTAAAGTCACATCACTTGTATTTAAAAGATGTAATATTTACTCTCTAATATATGTTTAGTTTTTTAGAGATCAAAGCATTAATAGCCACATAATTACATAGATAAGTACTTAAATTCCACTTGAAGGTCTACAAATTACACACGTATGTACATATATTGGCAGTAAAAACTGAAAATTACCCCAAAGATAGTCAAAGAGGGATTTACGAGATTTACTTTCGCTCAATTGGCAAAAGACAAATGGCAGCTTAGTTTGGGCCTGGCCCATGGCTCAGCACTTCCGTTTGAGTTTGAAGTCAACGCTTTCTTTTTGCCAAAAGCATTGCTTTTGTTTATGATTTATGGCCTGCCCATTTGTCAAACGAAATCAAAGTTTTGCACCACGTTCTGCTCGACAGCAGCGGACAGCAGAGAGCGGCTCAGGGCCCCAGCTTGGAAGCCATAAAAATAACACCAATCTCGCTCGGCACGAGTCGACTGGAAACCAACTGGACAGTGGCACAGTTGCAACAAGTTGTGGACGACGCGAAAGCGAAACAAAGTGCAGTGGATGATAAGTAACACAGACACAAGTACAAACAGTGGAAAAGCCAGACCAAAACACAAGAAACGCCAATTAAAAGGAAAAGCGAAAATGTGTATGGAAAATGGTGCAGGCACAGGGAAAGAGAAACGGTGTAAAAAAAAACAAGCAAAATAAATGCGTTCAATGCACCCAGTCAGTGCCGCACTAGTGAGGCAGGTAGGCGTGGCATGGGCGTAGTGGCCAGATAGCGAGAGAGAGACTTGCTTCCAACTGTCGATTGTCGTCAGTCTGCCCACCCTGCCTAACTGACTGACTGACTGACTGACTGACTGACTGACTGACTGACTGCCATGACTCACGGAACAAACGCGAAACGCTTTGCATACAGAAATTAGTTGAAAGCACATAGCTCCAAACTTGGCAACTACCAACTCAACTGGTAATTTGCTGTTAGCTATAGCCCATGGCGGAAGTTGTAGGCGCAGAAAGCCAATAAGAAAATGCCGATGGAAAACATACCAAAAGTATTACAAAGAAAACGTCAAGCGTCAGCTATGGGCTTAGTTAATTTTGTAATTGCATAGGTGCAGTATATGGGTAATTATCATTATACTCGTAATATCTTAGTCTCTATATGCCATATGAAGCAAAATATTGTAAATAAAATACAACTAGCCCAATAATACAAAATATTACTCTACACATACAAATAATTCATTTTATTTAATATTTTTCACACTGATTAACTTAGAAATATATAGAAGCTTAACTTTATAAAATGTAATTGAAATATAAAAAAAAAACTTCTGGTTGTAGTATATTCATATACCATATATAATATCAATATTAAACGTTAATAATGTCAGAAAATACGTTCAATATTCTATAGCCTAAAAAGAAATCATTAAGAATTTTTATTCTCAGAACTTGTATAACTGTTAATAGCACTTTGCATTTCTGGGTTATGCAAATGCTGCGTACATATTTTGACTCAGACTTTTGGCATGCAAATGCATATATTTGTTTGTATATATGTATGTACATATGTACATATATCGAATGCGCCTACTTGTTGGCTTAAAGTGAATCAAAGGCACCCACCAGAAGAATGCAATGCTTGCAAATTACCATACGAAGCTCATTTTATCAATGGGGTCGCTTCAACACACCCCGAAAAGCACAGACAGCAAGAAAACAAATGCCCATGCAAGAAAAAAAATAATAATAGCATTTTTCAACGGTTTTTTTTTTTTGGGCGCTGCTTTTGAAAATATTTCAAAAAGTCAAACAAAAATGTCAACAGCTCGACGAGGGGAAGACGAAAGCGTGCAAGAGACTCGCAAATTCGAATCTGCAGAAACCGTTGGCTGAATTACAAATTTGAATTACAAATCTAGCAAGTGACATTTAAAATAAATTTCAACAAATTTTTTCTCTCTTGCTAGTTTGCAAGCACTAAAAAATTGATGGGTTCATTACTGAAAAGACGTACTCAATCTGAGCGAATGAAAATCGTAGTAAGCTTAAATAAGTACTTTCAAATGAAACTGATTTTCGAGCGAATAAGTAAATATGAATTTTAAACCTATGAGTTAATATTATATACTTAAAATTAAGCTGCACATTTGCCACTGTAGCATAACATTAGTATTAGTATGATGTCAATAACAAAATGCAATCATTACATTTGTAACAAAAAAAAGAAAAGAAAACATTTGTATGTGTGTTAGTAGTTTTATATCATTTTTTTTATACCTTTTATAGTATAATAATTGTGTAGTTAAGTAGTGTTAGAAGTGTTAGAATAATAATGTTTGAATATGGTAAATTATCTTAAAATGTGAGTTTTTTCATGTTATTAGTTTTGAGTTGTTAATTGCCTTTTGGAGCACTACATTTGATGTCCAGAAAACACAAATGAGATCCGCTAAAAAAGAACCTTTAGTCGCATTAAGTTGTTGCCTGTATTTCTGTTGTATGTTGTATCTTGCATTTGTCTTCATTATTTGTTTTGAGATTTCTTCGTTTGCTTGTGTTGTGGAGTAGGCTTACCTGAAATAAAAACAAAAGCATATTAATTTCAGCATTATACAAAAATACAAACATTTTTCTTTCAAAACGCATATAAAAAATGATAAAATACCCTTGTAAAATAAAAATGTTGAAAATGTATTTGCTGTGAAATGAAAAACAAAGAAGTAACCCAGATTTGTAGGTTCTGGGGCGTGGCATCCCGCAGCAAAAACAATGCAAGGTCGTTTTGATTTCAATCTACACTTGACACAAGAAACGGAACAGATAAAATTGGAGAAAGAGCAGTTTTATTGTTGCCGGGCATTGTTATATCATTAAGCCTTAAATACAGTCGGTTATTCCTATATTATGGGCATATCTCAACGAGGAAACCAAAAGCCAGCAGTGAAGAGCGAATTCACAGGCTAGACGGTCAAGGTTAATTCGAAAACGGTTTTGTTTTCTGAGTCAGCTCTTTTGTATACCTGACGAAACCTAGATACACATCACATAACCCAGCTAAAGAATAGGTAGTTAAAAGCGAACAAGCTTATACTTATATCAAATACATATATTTGTGCATTTAACTTCACTTTTGTATATTCAAATTCAGCTTTAGTCGGTTTTCTCCTACACGATCCAATATCAATGCAATTTAATCATTATCTACATACATACAAATTGTAGCATGACACTGAAGTAGAGCAAAATTGCCAGCCCAGTTACGAATGACCTCATAAAATGATTGTGGCATTGTTTTAACAGGTCTGTTGACTCCGAAGAATCCTTCAAATGAGGTGGATGAACACGGAGGCAATCAAGTCAATTAGTTGAATCAACTGTAAGCAGAGCGCACCAACTACCAGTGCTTACTATGCATACAACAATAAATATATAAAAGCACATCAAAATGCATTAACCACAGTCCTCAGCCAACAATTGCAACCATAAGTTGAACAAGTAATTGCTGTTCCAGTAACCTCTAACCCGCAGGCAGACAGGCAACAATAACAACAATCGCCTCGTGCCAACAAACAAACAAACAAACAAACAACTCAAACAAATATATTAAACTGTCAAAAGAAACCAGATACAAGATAATAAATAAAGGCAGGTAATGCCACGCCCGCACAGCCCGCTGGACATGTTGTAAAGATGTTGCTGTGGAAATTGCTGCTCTCTGGTTTCTGCACGGATTGCGGCAGGCGGACAAGAGAAAGATGGCGAGTGAGAGAGAGAGAGAGAGGGAGAGGGAGCGAAAGAAAAAGGTGGGATTTGCATATAAAATTGTTTCATTTGCAACAGTGTTTTAAATATTCGCGTATACTCTGTCTATATTTAAAAAGTTAACTTATAGTAATATTAATCAATTTTCGGGAAGCGCCAACGTGATTTGAGAATCAAATCAGTTACAGAAAGGTTTGTAATTAAATTATTGTGAATACACATTCAAAATTAACTTACATGTCTATTACCTACTAAATATTTATAAAACTTTCACTCTGCTAGGGTATTTGGGCTTCGCTATGAGTTAAGCTAAGATTTACTGCCTTGTAACTGTATTTCATTCAGCAAACTGACAACCTACGCGACCAAGATCTACAACAATAGCAACAACAACAAGAACAACAACACGAACACTGACGGGCGTCTCAAATGCGTTGCTGTTTTTGGTAATAAACGAAGCGTTAAACAAATTGCATTACAGCAACTATAGCAACAGCAACAACTACAACCATGTCTTGTTGTTTTTGTTGTGGCTGTTGTATGCAAAGCGTCATAAATGAGGGCGCCTGACGGCGTCGCCGCCTTTGACGTAATTACATCAACTACCAAAAATGGTCAAAAGAGCGAAAAATTATCACATATGATGTTGTTGTAATAATACCTGAACCGACACCGACAACAACAACAGCAACAAAAACAGCAAAGGGAAATGCCAGGTACAAATTAAATGCAAATGATTGCCAAAAATGTGGTTGTATAAAATTTCAAGACTCTTTTGGTCTGAAAATTGTCAAATTTTGGTCTTGCACCGGAAATTTAAAATAGTTTCAATGGTATTAAGCCGAAGTGCAATTTTAATTGATGGGTATTTTATTAATGACCGTTAAGGTATTATTAAAAATGATGTAACTTCAATTTGAAGGACAAACCATAAAAGACAAAACGTATAATTAACTCAAGCAAATGCTAATAAGTTTGAAATAAATATGAAATGCAACTTTTAAGATAAAGATAAAGATTTAAGAATGCAATCAGACCAGCTCCTTTTGTAGTAAGTAACTAAGTATATAAGCAAGCACCTTATATGCAAAAGAACTGCAGCATAACATGAAAAACTTGTTCGATGTGGCAAATTATAGTAAAGCTGGCGCATAAATCAAATGGGCTGGTTGCAAACCCAACGTTAAAGTCGAAGTTGTACCGAAAGTCAAGACAACAAAGACCCAATCTAACTGCACAGCAATAATATCAAATAATTACAGAGCAGTGAGATAAATATCTATCTAAGCAACAAGCGCGCCTTACGAAGAGAAAATTGATTAAATTATAACCAAGAATTAAAGTCAACACACAATACGTCAATTGCTCAGCGAAAACTAATTGCAAAATATGGTTTTCAGTTACTAGCGATGGGTTAGGAACAGATAAAAGACAAGTTCAAAACGAACGGAAAGTTACAGGAAGTAATTCAAAATGTGTAATCTATTTAAAGCTTACTCAGGATTTTATATTATTGACCATGAAAACTTACAAGTACACTTACATAAAAAATGTTAAAAACTGTTTCTTTAGTAAATATAACAATAACAATTAAGTGCAAACTGCGTGTAGATTTCTTGGAATAATCCCATACATCATAATATATGTAGTAAGCTCGTCTAAGCATTTTAGTAGTTTACAGAGGCTTTAGCTTGGCTTAAAAGTTACAAATGTGACACTCAGTTAGCAACTTTATCTGCTTTTAACTGTCAAAGTTTACAAGCGTTTCAAGACCCCTAACGCCCAATAGACCCAATACATATACATGGCCGTCATAAATGAATACAAAAAGCAAAACATAGAAGAGCCGCAAAGCTGAAAGTCGCCTAATGATTTCGTGGCTTGATAAATTCAACTAACTTGGCAAATTGCTCAAAAAATGCAATCAGCAAAGAGCTGGCAAATGACATTGAAATTGCACAATAACAACAACAACAACAGCAATAAATGGACACATTAGCCAAGGCAGTAGCAAAACTGTCAGCCACTCATTGAGCCACTCACTCAAGTGGTGCCAGTCAGCATGTGCCGATTAGGTGTGTCTCCTCTTGGGTTGGTCCAGCAACCGCTCACGAAGGTTGCCAACAAGAGACGGCACCACCATTCGGTTAGGGTATCTCTATGGCTCTGTGTGCGCTGTGCTTAATTCGCGCAAAGCCTTTGGTTGGCCACAATTTGGTTGCCAGAGTTTTGTCAGACATTTACGGCTGGCCAGTTGAATGAACTGAACGCCCACAGCTCGCTGCATGAGGCGAACGGGGGTGTTGTGTCTGGCCAAATGAACATGTCACGGATAGTTATAAGCTCCTCGAGTCCCGCTGAACTCAAACAGTCGCTAAGCCGCCGGAGTTCAAAGCGAAGGCGTCGTCGTGTTTTTCTTTGTAGCCAGCTGTCAACAGATGCCAGCGATAAGCAGGCGAACGGGCAACATCCAAAACAAGAGTCTCAGCCTCATAACTCGCACGTTGATCTTCACAATAAAATCTACATTTGCAGTTAGTGGAAGTACAGAATTTAGAAAACAACACTAGCTAGACGAATACTCAGTACTCTGCGTTTTTAAATCAACAAAAGTTGTAAAATTAAATAGTTCATTTGGGAGTATTATATCATGCATGTAAATTTGGTGTAACTACTACCTTAAAGATTAAAAAAAAAAGTATTTTTAGTTAAAGTTCCTTGCAAAGGAAACTTGCAAGTATAAGTATAAAAATATAAATAAAATTGGTTCTTGATTTTCATATAGAATAATTTGTCGCTCGAGCTAATAATCTCTGAAAATTCCCAATTTAGACCTTTGAACTGCCATAACTGAACCGATCATGAAACTCGTTGCCATTTTCTTCATGGTTTGTCTTAGTGAATAATCCTGCATTTATATTATAACGATTTGTGAAAATTTGATGTATGTGTGTGTGCTTCTATGAATGAATACAGATAAATAATTATGAATGAATCAAAGGGCTGAGTCGAGGGTATATCCTAGTCGGGCACTCTCGACTAGAGCACTTATACGTGTGTTTTTTTTCGTTAGTAACTCAGCACGAAGAGCAGAGCTTTTGGCGCATATTCATAATTTACAATGTTTTATTCTAGGGGTCTGTGCAATTTGTCATGTGGCTAGACACGCATTATCAATGATTTATGAAGAAGCTCAGGGGAAGAGCTGCAGGCTGGTGCATGAAATCGAAGAAGCTATGAGAAGCTAACGAGTGTATCGGCAAGTGGAGCCCAAGTTGGCGTTCAGAGCGGATGTCAGCGCTTTTTGGCGGTAAATTTAGCTTGAGCCAAACCAAACGAAAAGCAGGCAAACAATTTTCATGGCTCATGGCAATGCGGCACATTGCGAGCGTCGAACTGTAAAGTTATGAAGCTGCGCCAAAAACGGAAGCGCATGTTTAAGGTTATGGGCACAGGGCCAACCAATGATCAGGGAAATCGGCAACCGTAGTTAAGTCTCACCATTAATCTAGATGGTCCGCAGTGGCAGCTTCTGGAAATACTCGATGATGGCATGCGGATGGAGTCCGATCATATTGTTTATATGAACGGCATCTACACGTGCGTAATTCTTCCATTTGACAATCAAATACAAATCGCCACGGAGCTTAAAGGACTTGACAATCTTATCCAATTCGCGATCCAAGGGCCCCACGTCTCCGGGAAGGTTAATCGCATCATGCCATTTGGCCGGCTGAGGTGTAAATTTACTAATTATAGCTGCAGGCACTTTGGGTACGTCTACAGGGACACTACTAGTGTCGACACTGCTGTCGCTGCTGCTCTGGGCGGATTTGCGGCTGATGGAGCTCCGCATCGAACTTGTGGGCGCCGCCGACTGGTGAACAGATGGACTCTGTGACTTGCGCTTTGATTTCTTGGATTTTTTTTTAGATGATTTATTTTGTGGCTTGCGGCTTCTCTCAATGATTGGAGACATGCTATCGTTGGACGATGCGGAGAGATTGCGGCGGTTCCGGGTTTTGTCCAGGCTCATACGCCTATATGTGACAGCCTGTGAGTGTATGATTAGGAGGTCATCAACATACTGAACGGCTATGACAACTACTTCAATTACTTACTTGCTCCGTGTTTCCCTGCGTAATCATCGACATGCGACGATGGGACCTGGGACTATCTGGCGATATGGTTGCCACCTTGCTTGGGATTGTATTCTGAATGGATGGCTTTAGTGCTGTTA